>OW443330.2:11082500-16082500 GCA_937001555.2 Hypsopygia costalis | reverse complement strand
TCTGGGGAACAGCAGGTACAAGCAATATTCTGAAAAAATCCAATGCAAAACATTTAGAATTATTCTAGGCATTCCATAGTACATCAGTAACAAATTCACATTAATATTGACATAAATGCTGTGTAGAAGGAGATTGCCATGTTTATTATTATGTACCAGATAAGACTGGCAGGACACGTCTACCCCTTAAATTTTTGCTAGTTCACAGCGTAATAGTAAGCTTAGTGCCCTTTCAATTAAAAAACAGCATCCAATCTGAACATTAGGTACAACAGCACATAAGTATGCTTACTGGAGCTAACTCTGGGCTAGATAAAATCTATTTTATCTAGCCCAGAGTTAAATATTGTCTACAATATACTCACCAAAGTAGTGGTTAAAAAAAAATCTCTTATGTTATTATATTTGCTAGATCACTTGACAAAACAGAATGTGCGTATAGTTCATGAATGTTTCTCATGCATGCTGTAATAAAGCACAAGCACTTGTGCGAGTCCCATGTATGACTGCATTTTGTTTCATATAAATATTCAGAAATGTTGCACTTCTGGAAATGCTGGATATATTGAAAAAGTATTTTGTAGGGATAGACAAATCATTTAATAATTTTACAAAACATTCAGATTAGTTTCAAAGACATTTTTAATTATTCCACAATAACTGAGCATTGAGCTGACATGATAACTATCAGGATGGATTAGTGCATGCTGAAGATCATTGGGAATAGTTGACTATAGGTGACATTGGACTGGGCATGATTGACAGCAATTGGGGAGACTTTTGTTCTGCAATTGACAGGAACTGGCTAAAATGATGATGATGCACTGATTATCTCCATAAAGGGATAGCAGAACAGTTACAATTTAAACACACTGGTTTACCAAATGTATTTTCAAACCAATAAATATTTATCATACCTTCTCACATTTTATTTATGCAGTCAATACCCAGTATCTATACTAAAGCCAATCTCAATGCGGAATTTATGTAAACAAACCATAAATCATGGCAAGTAGGGTTGTCACGTCACATGTAAAATATTCATCAAGGAAAATCGTTTTAACGTTACTAT
Source organism: Hypsopygia costalis (assembly GCA_937001555.2). Classification (NCBI taxonomy): domain Eukaryota; kingdom Metazoa; phylum Arthropoda; class Insecta; order Lepidoptera; family Pyralidae; genus Hypsopygia; species Hypsopygia costalis. Next base: position 16,081,428 of record OW443330.2, on the reverse strand, counting down.
TAATTAAAATTATGTTATTATGTGCATACTACAATATATTTTATTATTTCTGACATTATTACTTTATTTAATATAATTTTTGTTCTTGTCGAAAACATTTTTCTAACTTTCAGAGAAGATCTCCTTGACTCAACAACCCTAATTTACTGTCATTTTACAATAATTACAGATGTACACAACCTACGGGGTAATTTTTATTATGTTGCAGATAAATGTAGAAACTCTTATCTCCTTTCCATTTATTTTCTTGTTTTCAATTTCTTATTAATTTAGTTAGATTATCGCGACTTTACAAACCGACGAAAGAATAAAGATATACATTTTGTTTCACTTGTCAAGCATTTGACTACCAAAAAACAAAAAGATTTTATAATATTTATCAGAAAATGACTATCAAACCAATAAAAATTATTTATAACTACCATTACGCATAGTCATTAATACATGTAAAATACTTTATACATTTAACCTTATTTTAAAACCTTATTTTTTATGTGTTTTGATTTGTTTTTCTTACTGTAATTTCCAGAAAACGAAACGTTCTATGACCTTACATTGGTCGGACTAAATGACTATATATTGTATCCCACTCTTGAGATGAATAAAGTTTGACGAGTACCAAAGTAATACAGGTCCAGGATAAAAGGTTGTTAATTTCTGTCTGTCAAAGGTTGCTAGGCAACGCTTTGTTATTAAACATTCTACATTGAGATTGGCTTTAGTATAGTTTAATAATGGATATTTAATTGGATTGTTATATATGCTATTGCACTAATAACTAAAAAATGGTTCAATAGTACTTTTGTTGTTTAACATATCCCCTATACTTATATTTTTTAATTTTCACAGGACTTCCTTAAAAAAACAGAAGCGTGGTTATCATGGCTGTCCAAGCTTTGAAGTCTCCAGTCACCCCTTAAAAACAAATGTAGTATTTACGGTAAGACAATATAAAATTAATATTTTCACCCAAACATGTAATATTCACACAGTCCAGCTTTAATTGATTTTAGAAAGAAAGAAATGCAATAAGTCTTTTTGCGACACAATTTAAATATTTAATTTTTATATAGCATTAGTTATGTGATCCGCGGCTTCGCCCGCGTGGTCCAGGGGAGCTGCCATTGATTTGTGTATATTTATATACACAACCAAAGCGCGATTTAGAAATGAGACCATCTAGTGAGAGAAGGACAAATGATTATAAACTTTATTTTTCCCCGTGGGAATAAGATGTTTTTTCCGGATAAACAGTAGTCTATGTCACTCTCCAGGCCTTAAACTATGTCCAAAAAAAAAAAAAATCATGTCAATCTGTTTGTTACTTTCGACGACAAAGAATCAAAAACACTTTCATATTTATAATATTAGTATGAATAATTATGGGTCAGTAGTACATGGTGCATTCTAGACGATATAATACATGAATAACTTAATTAACAAAACTCAACACTATTGCCTAACTCCTAATCGGTCCAAATGCAACTTATGTAACTAAATAACATCAGAAAACTCATCAATTACTGTATCCATGTCCAAGCCTATAAATTTCAATCCTTTCTCTCGATTTTTCATGGAGCCCATCATCATATGCTGATTTGATTAATATGGGAACCACCTGAAGAGTGTACTCTCAGGAAATCATTGAGAAATCATTGAGACTATATTAAGAAATACATACAGTCGAACATAGAACCGCCCTACAAAAATTAAAATAACAGATAATTTCTGGGACAAAATCTACCTTAACCAAGTTTCATCTAAATCGGTCCGGCGATTTAAGCGTGAAGAGGTAACAGACAGACACTCTGTCGGATTTATAACATTAGTATGGATTGGCGTTACGAAAACCCGTAAAAAAGACACATATATATTTATAATATTAGTATGGATAGATTAACGTAGATATTTCAACCCCTTCGCACCCCAAAAGGGGATTAAGTAATTTCATGTCCACAATGTTATACTTTCAAATCAATGCTATTTTCGTAATTGGCGTCCCAGAAAACCATAGAATCAACACCCATATTGATATTATAACATTTCAACCCCATTGCACCCCCACAGGGGTGATTTTATGTCACGTTGTTACACGTACACTGTGTTAGATTATAAAATAGTTGTTGTTTTCATAATCAGCGACCCGCTAAATCATAGAAACAATACGCATGACGATTTTTTCGTCCCATTTACGCCTTTAGGGGTTGAATTTTGAAAAATCCTGAAACACGTGTTGATTCATTTATCTATAGAAGTACTCATATAAAGTTTCGAATAAAATAGTCCAACTAATTTTGTTTCTCCGTACAAACTTTACTTTCCCATGGGAATAAGACATTTTAGCAGTAAAACGTAGCCTATGTGTTAATCCATGGTGTCAGCTAACTCCATACCGATTTTATTAAAATCTCTCCAGCCGTTTAGACGTGAAGAAGTCACAAACATACATACACACTCACACACGCACACTCACAAACTTTCGCTTTTATAATATTAGTGTGATAATCCATATTAATTTTAGTTTTAATAGTAAAATAATCAGCTACCTAACATGATAGTTAGAAAAATAAGTGAACTGAAAATTTAACCTACAACTCTTTAACTGTTGAATATTGATTAGGCAAAAATAAGAAATTATGGAGTTTATTCTCAAGAAACATATATTCAATCGTAACTAACGTAAACAGTACATTTTAAATTAGGACAGGTGTATTTTTCTTTTTTATTAGTATATAAAGAAGAATATAAATATACTAACAAGGTTTTACTACATCCACCCTTAATAAAAAAGAAAAATAATAGATATAAATAGGAGACAAGAGTAAAATAAATGAATACAAACTACGTAACTAAGTTACACCCATATACGTTAAACATCTGGAGTGTTTAACTGGACCTAACGCTTTCGTAAGAACATCTGCTGGTAACTTATCTGTGGGCATATACCTAAGTTCTATAACCCTGTCATTTACTTTGTCTCTAATAAAGTGAAACTTAACATCAATATGTTTCGTTCTATTATGGTGGATTGGATTGGACGCTAGCTTTTGCGCACTTTGACTGTCTGAGTAAATAATAACATTAGGCGACTTACATGTTATTTCCGAAATGAACCTTTTTAGAAAGCATGCCTCTTTTGCGGCCGACGTTAAGGCCATATACTCGGCTTCAGCTGAAGACAATGCAACGGTAGGCTGTTTGCGTGCCTCCCAAGATATCGGACCCCCGGCAAGTTCAAAATAGAAGCCAGTGTAAGACCGTCGATCCATTGGACAGTTAGCCCAATCTGCATCAGAATATCCCCGTAGCTGAATATCCTTATCTTTACTGTAAGTAATTCCAACACTTTTAGTTGCACTCAGATATCGTAGACAGCGTTTAGCTGCACTCCAATGAGTCTCGTCAAATTTGGTATTGAACTGACTCAAGTAGCTAACAGTATAGGCGATGTCAGGTCTCGTGTTCACCGCCAGAAACATAAGACATCCAATAAGAGCTTGATATGGATAATTACACTCACCTGTACTAGGTTCAAGCTTCGTTTGGGCAAGGGGCGTACTAACCCCTTTACAACCTTTAAGATTGTATTTGTTCAGCAAAGACTCTATATACGTACTTTGCGTTAATTTTATTTCACTTTCGGTAAACTTTATATTAATTCCAGTAAAATAATTTACGAGTCCTAAATCTTTTATAGGAAAGAATTTTTCGATTTGACATTTAAAATTGACTAGTGTCATGTCATTTCGATACAGTAAGAGAATATCATCGACATAGACAGCTAGAACCAAGGAGTCTTTACTCGAAATATTCTTAGTAAAAACACAAGGTTCCGAAGGAGTTTGTATGAACCCAATACTTGACAAAGTTTCTCGCAACTTTTTATTCCAAGCTCTTGGGGCCTGTTTTAAGCCATACAAAGATCGAATTAATTTACAAACTTTGCGTTCCTCTCCTTCTTTAATAAATCCTTCAGGCTGCAACATGAATACCTCCTCCTCCAAGTCACCATTGAGAAAGGCTGTATCCACATCCAAATGTCGTACTTTGTAGTTATCCTGTATTGCAAGAGCTAACAGAGTTCGTAGTGATGAGTTACGAACTACTGGCGAAAAGGTTTCGTAGTAATTTACACCTTCCTTTTGACAAAAACCCTTCGCTACTAAGCGAGCTTTGTACCTCACTACGTTACCATCTGCATCTCGCTTAAGTTTGTAAACCCATTTACAAGGAATACAACTTTTATCAGTAGGTTTGTCTACTAAAGTCCAAGTATGCTTATTAAGTAAAGCATTATACTCTTCTTCCATTGCTGAAATCCAGTTATCTTTGTCACTTGCAGTAATAGCATCATGATAACTTAACGGATCATCACAAAGTTCGTTGTTAAAGAGAAGAGTATTGTACGAGAAAAAATCTGGGACATTACGTGCCCTTTGAGGATACCTTCTCTCAACAGTATCACCACTCCCAACTTCAGGTTTCTCGATGATTATTTCACTACCGTCTTCAAACGAATCATTTTCCGAGTCATCAACTACCTCACTTCGCCCGATTGAAGAAGTCGTAGTCTGATTTAAAGAAGAACTCTGTGAAAATAAATTTACATTTACAGTCTCTTCTGCATTTGAATTTTCTTTCAATCCTATGAAGTTATTTTCAAAGAAAGTAACATCTCTTGATTTTACTAGTCTTCTTACATTTACAGCATTACGAAAATAATAACTTCTAGGATCTTCAGAGTAACCAACGAAGATATGTTCAGTTGCTTTCATGTCCAACTTAGTTCTTTGACATGAAGGAACGTGAACTAATGCTCTACATCCAAATACTTTCAAATGAGACAGATCAGGTTTGGTACCATTCCACATTTCATAAGGAGTTTTCCCGGAAAGCGCGCGATGTGGAGATCGATTCTTTAAATAAACACTCGTCTCAACAGCATCTTGCCAATATGCTTTTGGGAGAGAGCCTTGAGATAGCATAGAACGAGCCTTCTCAACAATGCTACGGTTGCAGCGTTCGCTAACCCCATTTTGTTGTGGACTATAAGGAGTCGTCGTTTGAAAAGCAATACCTTGTGAACTCAGATAATCAGTCATTTCTTTGTTCACAAATTCCGTACCATTATCTGATCGCAAAGTTTTAATTTTTGCACCAGTCTGTCTCTCTACAAGAGATTGAAAAGTACTAAATTTTGTTTTGATTTCCGTCTTAGAGGAAATACAAAATAAAAATATAAAACGTGTATAATCATCTATAAAAATAATAAAATATTTACTACCTTTAAAGGAGGTTACCGACATTGGTCCACATACATCTGTGTGAATCAATTCGAGTACTGAAGTAGCTCTTTTGTATTTTAAGGGTTTGAAGGATTTGCGAGCTTGCTTACCTTCTATGCAAGATATACACGGTTGTTTATCAACTTCTGTATACTCCACGCCGACAGCTAGACCCTTTTTGAGAAGATCCATGCCAATTCGACAGAGATGTCCCAGCCGCTTATGCCAAAGCTGAAATTTCTTAGTGTCAGAGTTCACATTAAAAGCTGAAACATTTTTTGGTATATTAAATGAGCAATCTAAACAATACATTCCACCATAAAGAGAACCATGCAAAATTGCTTTGCCATTATACCTAACATCTTTATCTTCATAAATATTACAACCGCTTTTATCAAATATCACAGTACACCCTTTGTCTACAACTTTCTGTACTGAAAGCAAATTACAGTTTAAATCTGGTACATGAACTACATTACCAATTTTATTAAATTTAGAGTCTGTATTAATATTTACTTCACCAATACCTACAGAAGCTACTTTATGTCCGTTTGCCACTGTTATTGTTCCAGTCTCAACGCGTCTGTAAGAATCCAACCAATCAACATAAGGAGTCATATGTGAAGAGGCTCCTGAGTCAATGAACCATTTACGACTTGTCGAAGAACATACAGTTAAGGCGCATCCTGATGTACTCACGTCGTCAACTTTCTTATCTGTAATAATAAGTGCCTTTTTGTCCTTTTTCAGTGGACACTCAGGACTCTTATGTCCAGGTTGCTTACACTTGAAGCAAATGATTGGCCTCTTCTTTTGAGTTTTAGAATTAGTCGAACGAAGCGCTGTTACATCTTCCTGCTGAGTATTTTTCGACATCTCATTAAGTAATTTTGCTTTTACTAATTCACAGGTCACTTCTACATTCGCATTTTCTAAGGCCATAATCAACGGTTCATATCGTGATGTCAAACCACCAAGTATAATTGCAGCTAGAGAGCCATCATCAATCTTTTTTCCAATATCGTCAAGATCCTGAGCAGTTGACATAACTGCATTTATATAGGTCTCTATATCAGAAAAATCGGAAAGAGAATACCTGTAGAGTTTCCGCTCTAACGCCAGTCTTCTTCCCATACCACGATCTTCGTATGCTTTCTGCAATGCAACCCACGCTTCCTTCGCAGTAGTTGCTGTTCTCACATGAGTAATAGCTGTACCATCAACCGTCAAGCATATTTTTGAAAGTGCCTTCTGGTCATTACGAACACGCGTATCAATTGGTGTTTTATCATCATCTGAATACCCAACTATGGTATTCCAAAGATCTTCGTGTATAAGTAACATTCTTACTTTGAACTTCCAACACGAATAATCATCACGATTTTTTAACATTGAAATTCCTTGAAAATTTGTTCCAGACATTCTTCACAAAACTATCTTTATTTAAATAAGATATTTTAAATGTTGCCTTTCGTGCTGATAACGAATGTTGAATATTGATTAGGCAAAAATAAGAAATTATGGAGTTTATTCTCAAGAAACATATATTCAATCGTAACTAACGTAAACAGTACATTTTAAATTAGGACAGGTGTATTTTTTTTTTTTATTTGTATATAAAGAAGAATATAAATATACTAACAAGGTTTTACTACATTAACCTACAAAAAATTCGGCGTCAGGGTCTAGGTAACCCTGTATATTGGCTTCATTTGTAAATTAGAATTTATTATCTGTTTGGGCTATCACAGGCTATCATAGACTCTCAAATTATTATAATACAGTTCATATAAATTTTGAAGAGAGTAAGAGCCTGTCCAGATGAGGCGCTTTACGCGCGAATCGACTCGCGAGTAGACACTCGCGCGTTCCCGAGATACTAGAGCTTCATATATTCCGTCCAGAAGATTACGCGCGTTTCCTCAGTCGCGCGTAAACGTTGGTTATGATATGAGCGCGACTCTCGACTCGCGCGTTCGAGCGTGAGTCGGGATACTCGGGCGCCATTACTGCATCCAGTACTACGCGCGGTTCGCTACGGATTCGCGCCGCGCGAATCCGTAGCGAGTGGACGTATTACAAAATGGAGTGTAATAACTTCGATACCGAACTTTTAATTGGCGAAATTGAAAAAAGAGTATATGTGGTATGAAATCTTGACGCTATTCCAAAAAGAGTAATAAAACTTAAGAACTGGGAAGAAATAGTCGAAATTTTTCGCTGTGTTCTCTGAGCTTTGGGTATAATGTTATAAACATACTATGCTTCATTCTGTCACGTAGAATTGGATGCACGTTAAATCATCGACTTTCTCTTCGTTTACGACGTTTCTATCGACGGTATGCAAGCCACAACACTACTGCTGCATCCGAGTTCATGTTTATAACTGAATCCCTCCCTGCGTAGGAACGCGCGTAAAACGAGATATCTGGACGCAATATAAATTGAAACGCGCGAGTTATAACTCATGCGTTTGACGCCTTATCTGGACAGGCTCTTAGGGAGCGTAATTGTAAGCTACCGGCAACCGGGGAAGCACCTCCACCTCACAGAATACCGTAGCCAAATAACATTTCCCTTGAGAGTTGTTGTGTTCCTGCGAGTGAGTAAAGTTACCTGAAAGGAAGGAAGGAGTTGCTGCGTTGGCAGCGCGTGAGCAATATTTCATGTTGCGAGCGTTAATATGGCTACGGTAACCGCATCACATCAGGTAGGCCATATGCTTGTTTGCCACGTATAAAAAAAACAGATGGACATCAGGACTGTTATCATAAGTGTGGATATTTGGAGAACGGCTAGTGGGCGGTTATTTGGAGGCGAATTTAAATTCGCTGCTGACAATCCGTCTTCATATACAAATCACTGACGAACATTTTTTATATGGTACAGAACATTGAAAAGTTTACAGAACTTAATTTCAAGAATGTAACTAAAGATTTTTTTTATGATTGTATTTTTATTTTGGAATTGGTTTTATCTTGATTGTAACAGTTTAAAGTTGAAACTATGTATATAATTACTATTTTTATTTTAGAAGGAAGGTGTAAGCTCCAGTAAGAGTTTAATGGATAGTCTTAGCAAATGGAGTTCAGCATTTGAAGTGGTAGATCCCCTACTCAGATTTGAACAAATGAATCTTGACAATGTAAGTAGCCATTACTATATATTTGCAACTATTGGCTAAATGTACATATTTATTTCGACATCAACCCATAATCACCACATTATTGGGAGACAGATTTCCCCTCAATCGAAGAGGTTTAGACCTTACTCCACCACGCTGCTCAATTGCAGGTTGGATAAGGCCAGTGTTTTCTAACCGCTTAAAAGCCACTGACATGGTCTATCGACTGTCTTTTAATGACAACAGCCGGGACCGACAGCTTAACGTGTTAACGAAGCACTGAGGAGCTCGAGATAAATAGGCCCATCCGTACACAGCCATTGCTTACTCTGCGAGATCGATTAGACCGACACGCGCAACGACGTCATCGAGCTTCTCGTATAACATATTTATTATACATTAGTAAACACTACTTTTTAACATTCATATAGTTTCTATGTACGTGAGATAATATATATATAATATAATATATATATAAGGAGTTGCTGCGTTGGCAGCGCGTGAGCAATATTTCATGTTATACTAGTCGGAATGTCGAAAATTAATATGTCTATAGTAAAAATGTCAATGTTCAAAATATCGACACACATATGTTTTCAAAGTTTCATTAAAATCGGCTAGTAGTTACGGAGTATAACGGGAATAAACATCGTGACACGTGATTTTTATATACAGGTTGTTAACATTTTAGGGGTCTCCAAGAAGCGAATCTAGTGTACACGAAAAATGTAGTTAAATAATTGATTGTTAATTCTAATTTTGTTTCAATTATTCATTGTTTTCGTTTATTCATTATTCATTCTTAAAGGGCGGGGAGTCCCGCGTGCCACTGTACTGTGACGAATTTTGAGTTAAGGCCGTTGTATCTGCAAAAGTGGCGCCACTTTGAATAAAAAAATCATATCTCAGTGAAAAGTATCAAAACGGCCCTTTATAGCATTTTTGTTATTACTTCTAAATCGATTTTGAGTGCTGATATAATGACGTAAAAATACTTTATTTTCTTGGTAACAAATTGTACAATGTAGGTAGTTTCTGATATTCATCCTAAAGGCCAAGATATATTTTTTTTATTAAAAGTGGCGCTACTTTTGAAGCTAGGGTCTTAATAAAGGGTCTTAATAAGGCCTCTATCCCCAAGCAAGCAACCATTCACAAGACCTGTTCCGCGCGGCTAACGTTCTGCCTCGCGAGACGCACGTGTCTCGCGCCCCGCAGGTGCCCAAGGGTACTTACTTTCTGTTCACTTGGTGTAGGCCACAGAATAATATACGCTAGTAAGGCACGCGTTATTTTTCATGAAAATCTGTGTCAACTTGACATACAAAATTGCATTTTTCTAATTATATTGTTTTACACTTTAGCATTATAAATTTGAAAAAATATTTTTCCTCTTATACTAACTTCGGTTCCGAATGACGGGTTCACAAATTTAGTTAGTACTTTTGTTAACACGCCGTATAATTTGCAGGATATAAATCCTAGTGAAGTATTGGACAATGTAGTTAATTATTCAACTGCATGGAACTCGAGGCGTACAGCAATACTAAACAAATATACAACAGGTGAAAAACTCAGCATCGTGAGCAGTTTCCTGCCTGGCGGCGAAAAAAGTATGCATTATAAAAAATACTTTACATTGGATAATAGTTAAGGAATGGATGATAATTATTAACTAATGTTTTCTTTTTTTTTTGTTTTCTTTTTGTTATTTTTTATTTTATTTTTAAGTTAGTTCTTTTTCAGCTCTTATAAGACAGGTATCTAATCTCAATGAAAAAGTTAAACATAGATTAGAGCAGCTAGACGATTTTGACGAAAGTTCAGTCCGCAAGACTATGGGTCTCAGCCAACAGGAGTTTGTGGCAAAAATTAGCGTGCTCAATGATGAAATAAAAAAGGTAGGAATATTTTTCAATAGGTATCTAATTTTATACGTAAGTGTGTATCCTGAGTCATGGTGTATTGCGCATGTATAGTTTTCGGCGTACGAAACAAATCTTGTTCGGCGGCGGCGGGATTATGAGCGGCCGCATACATTTTTTTGTACCACGCCGTTTTGTAACAATACTCAAACAAACAATACTCAAAGGTATTATTTGGCTTCGCTTTTTTGTGGGGTGTACAGTGTACAGTGTACAGTGGATATACTTCGTCAGTTGGGCTTGACACATCATACCTATTTTTTGAAGACTCCCGTTAGCTAGTCGGTAGGAGGGTCCACCACTTGCTGATGAGGTTGGTTAAGGCTCTAAAGATAGTGGTAAGATACTTAAGCCCCAAATATGTTTTTTTTTTAAAGAAACTGTGATTATGTTCGTAGTATTTTAGTTACATTGAGAAAGATATAAGATCCTTATAAAATTGTAGGTATAGAGTATATTTATGTGTCTACCCACGCGTAGATTGTAACGACCCGCCTTTGGAACCAGTAATAGACAAGCTCTAATGTGATTCAGTTGTAATTATGGCCTATCCAAGTACATGTCAAGGTACCATGCTTATCATTGAGAATGGACTTATTATCGACAGTAGACAACAACAACTTATAATACCGATCGACCAACTTAGAAATTACGAAAAAATGAATTTGCTATTTCATGCATTTTGTACAAGTAATGACGGTTAAGTATGAAATAGATTTTATTCTGCACTTCACAATTATTCCAAATCGCTATACTACTTGGTATCGTACGCACGTATCCCCGTATCCCATGAGAATATTAAAAATCCTTTCTTTGATCTACTCTACGTCTTAATAGTTACCTGTGTGCCTAATTTCAATCTCATTTGTACGGTGGTTTGAGCACAGATCAGTCAGTAATGGTTGCCTTTTATAGATATAGAAGAATTATTGATAAATATGATTTAATTTACTTGCTATATTTTTATAGGCGTGGGACTCTGAACAAAGAGTAAAGGCATTCAAAATAGCCATACAATGCTCTAAGCTACTGTCAGATGTGAGCGTGATGCAATTCTACCCCAGCAAGTTTGTGTTAATAACTGATATATTGGATACATTTGGGAATTTAGTGTTCAATAGGTTGAAGGGAAAGAGCTTTGGGTGAGTTGACTTGTCTTTTACAATTAACGTTTGCTATAAATATTTTAAGTAAATACATATATTTTGTATAGTTTATTGAGTGGAGCGAGCGGTACGGTTATATACGCCTAAAAGTCACTCTAGGCAATGAATAGGCTCCAAAACCACTGTACAGATTTTGATGAAACTTTTCACAGTTAAAGACCTCGACATGTTTGAGGTTTGTGTAAAAAAAAAATAAGATCGATCATGTACTTGACGAAAGACCATCAAATACATTTTCCATTGAAATCAATGGAAAATATACACTTAGCGAATCTACTCGCTTCACTTAACCTCGATTTCGGCCCCGTGGGCTAGAATCCGGCCGAATTAATGTTTTATTTACGTATACAGAGTCGAAGGTGCAGGGACATTAGAGGATATTAATCCAGCACAAGTTCCAGAATCAGCTAAAGAGACATGTCAAAACTGGCTGTTCAAAATGGCGTCAATCAGAGAATTACTCCCGCGTTTGTATATGGAAATGTCATTGCTGAAGTGCTACCAATTTATATGTAAAGATGAAATCAAGCCGACGGTGGCGAGACTCACGACTATGATCAGAGGCATAGGCAACCCATTAGTAGCTGCATACCTGAGACTGTATCTTTGCCGTGTAGCATCCAAATTGTTGGGAAAAGATAGTGAGGAATATGCCTATAGTAACTTGAAAGAGTTTCTCGAGGAATATCAACAGGTGAATATCGTATAAATAATTTGCCATCTTCCTTTTTTTCTCATTTCGTCTATTTAGTTGTAAACACACACATCTACGCGCGTGTTGTTGGAAAGTTGGACAGGGCACTCGACAAGTTAGTGAGAGGTCGTGGGTTCAAATCCCACCTAATCGAGGGGAATGAATTTTTCAACTTTTAAAATATTTCGACCGGCAAGTTCAATTCTTGTTGACCTCTCATGGGTAAAATAGTTGCAATTGCCTAAACAGAAGTGCATCTTGTTTCAGATTTTACACCCTGCAATGAAGAAAAAATACGAATCACAGTTGCTAACGCCGGACAAATACTTAAACTTGTACTTGCCGGCTGTGGACTGGCTGCTTTACGGCACGCTCAACTCAAACAAGTGCAAACTCACTCTTCTAGAAGAATTACTTCAGCAATGCGAACAGATTGAAAATTTGTATGTATTGTCGCAACAATTTTAATTTAAAAGCGTAACAAGTATAATTAATTACTATCTAGATGTACCATGAAAGAGTAAATGTTTTTGGCTGACGTATTAACATCGGTTAATAATAAGACTAGTAAGCCGCAAATGACTAGCAATAGAAGCAGTTATGGCAGGCGTCCGTCCCTCTTCTGCAATAGCCCAGTGTTATCCACCAAAATCGGATGATTTTGGTGGATAACACTGGGCTATTGCAGCCCATTTATTCTTTAACATACTTTGCAATAGTCACAAAATTATTGTTCCATTGATATATCATAAAGTAGGTCACGGCGGGTACACAACATTACATCAAACTTCTCAAAAGGGCCTCTACGCGTTGGATCCATGTATCTGCGCACGCCTATCAAATGACCGGGCTTGACCCGTGATTAAAAAGATATACTAGTAATAGCAAACTTGGAACATTTACACTGGTTCTCTGTTTCAGTGAGTTACTCTTGTGTTGCACTGTGTCAGCCTTTGATTCGGCCAACATTACCAAAAAAGCAACTGTTATATTGGAAATGATCCAAAGATCATCGGATAAAATGTGTAAGTACAGCAGTAGTCTAAGCTTCAAGTTGAATAAATTTGCGCCTGTAAATTGTTTACTTTGTGTTCGTGTTGACTAAGCAATGACACTACAACATGTTTTTGATTATGAAAGTAATTCAGCCATATTACACTGTGATGGAATACACATGTATGAGTTTATCAAAACAATCAATAGAAATAATGATATTTTTAATTATTATAACTAAAAATGAACTGAAAAATCTTATGCGATTTATATCTACAAATCAGCATTGGCGAACGCTTATATCCAGCAGTTATGCTGTGCCTGTATCTACAGGGTGATGATAACGATGATGAATGACTTATGGCAACGATTAATCCGTTTAATTAAGTCTATATAGTAATTGGAATTGTTTGCAGTGTTGATGAGTGAAATTTTAACATCACTTGGAGAACACTTGTGCTCTGCGGACAACCATCGGCATTCGTCGCCAGAATCGTTGGTTCAGACTTGGTGGAAGATTGCTATTAACTTGAAATGCCCCGTACAATTCCTTCAAGTTTTAGAACCGTGGATTCAGTTCGCGTGCACACATTTATCGGTAAGATCATTAGTATTTTATTAATAACTACTTTCTTAATGTATTGTATACTAGCTGCTACCGGCGCCTTCGCCCGGGTTCACTTTTATTTTTAATAACAATTATAATATAATAATTGTAATATAAATAAAATAAAAATATTGTACACCTAGTCCAAGGTAATTAGGAAGGTAGTCCTAATACCTTTGAGAACACGTGTACAAAGTTTCATGATGATCGGTTGAGTGGTTTCAGCGTGATAGCGTAACAAACACACTCATATAATATTAAGTAGGAATTAACTGATACTTGCGGCTCCGGCCGCGTGGACATTATATTAATTTAAACAAATCCCGAGGGAAAAACATGTTTTTCCCGGATAAAATTTAGCCTATGTCACTCTCCAGACCTTAAACTATGCCATCCTTGTAAAATATTCATGTCAATCCATTGGTTCTTTTAATATTAGTATGTAAGTATGCATAAAAAATGCATTTTTTTTTATTATTTTTTTATACTACGTCGGGTAGCAGACAAGCATACGGCCCGCCTGATCTGAAGCGGTTACCGTAGCCATATTAACGCTCGCAACATAAAATATCGCTCGCGCGCCGCCACCCCCGCTGCCATCACAGCATCTCCTTCCTTTCTGGTGACCTCACTCACTCGCAGGAACACAACAAATAACGGTTCCCTTGAGGGTCAAGGGAACCGTTATTTGGCTGCGGTATTCTGTGAGGTGGAGGTACGTTCCCCAGTCGGGTAGCTTACAATTACGCTCCCTACCTCTCTTTTCGCCAGAGCTTCGTTTGTCAGTCAGCAGGGTGCACCGCGTGCAGGTGAAGTTGGCTTTGGTTCAAAGATCTTGATGAACCACTTACACCCCTAAAGTAATAATCTCAATCAACCAAAAAAATTTTCTCGAATGTCAAATTGGCACCGAGTATCGGTAGCGAACCGCCCATCATTATTCATTGACTAAAACAGGCGTTACATATCTACTTTATATGATTTTTTAAACATCAGGGAAATCCCCTTTGGATCAGTAGTACCATTGACTAGTACCATTGATGGTACAAGTGACATCGATCGAGGGGTAAATCATCATACACTAAAGATAGTGTATGATGATTTCCCACTCGATCGATTTCCCTCGATGGATTCAGAAATCCAGTGCAATGAACCAACTATTAAACGAGATCTAATTGTTTTGGAAGCGACCGCAGCGGCTGGAGAGAGAGCTGGTAGTGGTGGGTAGGTGCCGGCTGGCAATAGTTTGCATGAGCTAACTGGCAGCGGAACCGCGCAAAGTAGTGTAGATAAAATTGCCTATAAGTTTGATTTCCACTAAATAACACACGACTCTGGTCGCTCAGTAGGCGAAATTCGACCATAATTAATTTTAATTAGGACTTTAATAATAAACAAAAGTGTATATATGCGTGTGTGTCAAATACATAGTAGTGTGTGTAATGTATTTTTTATTGAATTTAATATATTTTTTATGCATAATTAAAAAAATATTAGCATTATGTACTCCTTCTCTATATAAACTATAAGTGTGCCAAATTTCATACTCCTCCGTTTGCGCAATTTACGTAAAAAGGGGTAAAAGGTTTTTGCTTCACGTATTAATATATAGATTTATTTATTGTATACACGTCACGTCCTTAATAAGTTTATGAGATTTGACGTTGATGTGACTTGTGCGACGAAGATGTGCCGAAGCTTTCCAAAAGAACCTTTACAATAATGCAATCGTTTGTTTATTTACAGACCCAGCACGTAAACATGATATTGCGAGGAACCATCCGGTACGTGATCAAGTGCGGTAGACCGGCTGACTCGTTCACTGGTTACTTTCACCTTATCATCAAACGAATGTTAAAATCTATCCCTGATGTCGAGGAATTGTTTTTGATGGTGAGTACGCAATAATAAAAATAATTGTCTATCAGAGATGGTACTAAAACACCTTCATAATATAAAGTATTGATGTTGGGGACCGAATATCCTGAAAAGTTGAAAGGCTCCAAAAAGAAATCGCAATCTATCTGCTGTGCCAAATTAAAATTTATCCATAGTAAGAAGATTGATAATTTTGTTAATAAATTTCCAGTTTATGAATGTATCGTGTTGGACGATCTAAACTAATGCGAAAAAGACAAGTGAGTGATGACAAAGACCGTGGGTTCTTATGTGCTCTTATGGGTGTAAATATTTGGTTTTATTGTCTATCTCGCTCTACCACCCACAAACGCGTATACTAATTATTTTCCTTTACGTCGCTAGTCTTCAAGCGTAACTATAAATACTTGGTTTATAGATAGACTGACTAGACTTGACGCCAACAAAGGCCAATCGCATGCGTCTATCGATCGATAGACGCATTCGAATGGGCTGGGCAGCTTTTGGAAAGCTTCGGCACATCTTCGTCGCACAAATACCACAATGCTTGAAGACTAAAGTCCTTCAACTAGTGTATCCTCCCTGCAATAACCTATGGTGCAGAGACTTGAACACTGACCATCGGACTGATGCACGCGCAGCGAGCGATGGAGAGGGCTATGCTCGGGGTTTCTTTGAGGGATCGAATTCGAACGAAGTTATTCGACGGAGAACTAAAGTTGTCGACATAGCCTTCAGAGTTTGCAATGGGCCGAACACATCTGCCGAGTAAGTGATGGCAGATGGGGGAAGAAGGTATTAGAGAGGAGGGTGAGCGTAGGACGACGAAGCGTTGGACGCTATCCTTCTAGACGGTCCGATAACCTTAAAAAAGCGGCTGGAAGTGGCTGGATGCGGAAGGCGGTGGATCGTAATTAGTAGAAAGCATTGGGGAAGGCCTATATCCAGCAGTGGGGAGATACACGCTGATGATGAATGAGACATGACGTTCGTTAGTACAGATATCGACGGTAAATTAAATATAATAAATAGTTCACATTTAGCAAAAATAAATTAATTTCGCTTAACATTGGCGCAGTCCTTGTCTCTGCTCCGCAAGACAGAGACGACGCGAAAATCTACGAAGCCTTAACTATCCGATTATCAAACGATTTGCATTGTTTTCAACCGATATCTATAATCCTAATGATGATAATGACGATAAAGTGGCGTTGCTAGTGTACTGCATAAACCCTTTACATATTTGTTTGGAATAGGATGCGTTTATGCCACTGGTGGAGTTGGCGCAGACTCCGGCCGCGCGCACGCTGCTGGCTAAAACCGTTCTGCAAATGTTATTCCCGAGATGCACTTCTCCCCATATCGAGGATCCCATCGTCATCGGCAGTCTAATGAGGCTTTGTTGCATATTGCATGATTCAATCAAGTAAGACTATAATATACCTATCTGTTTTTTTTATATCACTTACCACTACTTATAGACTAACACTTCACATCAGGCGGGCTGTATGCTAGACTGCCACCCGGAGGAAATTAAAAATAGCATAACATTCTTGCCTCTTAACAACTTACAGTCTAAACAAATCAAGGTTACGCTAGACATGAGATTTGATTTGACTAATTTCTACATATATTAATTGATATATAGGGATTCATTTTATATATATATATATATATATATATATATATATATATATATATATCTTTAAACTGTACGAGTGTGTATATGGTATAGTATTAATTTTGTGAATTTGGTACTTGTATCTGGGCAAATGGCATACTTTTTCTTGTATGTATACTCATACATATATGCGTATATATGCCAATACAGCTTTGCTCATATACCTACTGCCTATTTTTGTTGTATCTTTTAAAATGCTCAAAGGTTGTCTGGAAGAGATCCCTACATGGGATAAGTCCGCCTTTGTACAAATCTTAAGTCAATATTTATCATGGGTTGTACTGCAACTGTTTTTGTATAATATATAAAGATATTTACAACAATACCCGTTTTAGTGCGGTGATGGTAGAAGATGAAATAAAGGTATACGCAGACTTGATCAATAAGTACATCCAAGCGGTGTCATATCAAGATGACTACGAGCAACAGTTGAACTTCTACGTGGAATGTCGGGCGGCTTTCATAAAATTGGATGCCGTGCTTATCGCTTTAGTTCATGTAAGTATATTTTTCACGTACTTGTGAGGTTAACTTTGACTCTTAAGTTAGTGATGTGCCACTTACACTTCAGGTCAGCCTATTTCCCTCACTAACAGTGTTTCCTGTCAGTAGCCTGCCTTATATTAAGTTAATGTGTTGCCATAATATGACGTAGCATCACAAGCTAAAGTCCAATCAATTTGGGCTCTTATCCAGTATCCTTATTCTAGGCTGTGAACACATTGGCGGCGCGTACAGGCGCCGGGCAGGGCAAGTGGTTACAACGAGCGTGCGCCGCGTACTGCTTTGTCACGGTGCCGTCCCTTCACTGCACCCTCACTAAAGTACATTTGTATCTGCTGTCCGGCCAAGTAGCACTGCTAAACAATTGTATTGGACAAGGTTAGTTATGTAATTTTTAAGCTAGAGAAGAATTATTTTCCAGTACTTAATATCACAATGAAAAGGATTCATTGACATCTTTTTCGTTGTTTAGCCATGATGTGCGTTACAAACCGTAATATCAAAAATGTTGTTTTGGTCATTAGTACTAGTTTCTCCTCAAATATGCCTATTCCGATTCACCGCCCTTTACGTTTGTTAGTTAGTTTACCCATGTGAGTGATGGATAACCATTCCACTTAATCTCATCACTATCATAAGATGGTGTTTTTTCAATAATGTGATTGTATATCATGTAATTCATTTTTTACAGCGGAAGCAAACTTTAAAGCGCTCATTGGGTTAATACCGGACATACCAGAATATATTTTAGAAGACGCACAGAAGAAACCAACGCATATTAAAGTTGGCGGCATAATAAGCGACTTCTTATCAACTTTGTTGATACTACCCGTGAGTAAAATCAAAGAAAAAGTGTAGTACTAGCTTTTTTATTAATATTTTTACGGCCCTGGATATGAATGCTTTAGAAGCCGACTTTTGTATTTCACATGACTTCAATATATACCAAGCCATACATAGAACCAAGAACTTGTCCGACTCACATAGCATTATGATAATATGTAATGTTACTATTCCTCCTATTCTTGAAACAGGAACAGTGTGTAAGCATATAACGCTGCTGCAAATATTGTTTTAAAGAAAGAGAGTGTAAATAAGTATCTTTGATGTGAAAGTAGTTCACTACCATAAATGGTTTCTATAAATAGATACGAATTTATTTGCACGTGGTGTATCCTTCTGATTAAAACAAGTCTTTGGCGAATGTAAAGTAGCCTACCTTACATTCGCCAAAGATATACGTTATGCCCAATAGTGGAAAAAATTCCACTCACTGAAGTTTTCGTGTTATCTATATGTCTATCTATTTTATGTGAATCCGACATTTAAAATGTATTATATACATCTGTGTTTGAGTTATAGAAATCAATTTTAATATACGAAATTTCAATTCGTTTCACTAAAATCGGAAAAAAATGTCTGTGACAGTTGTACAGACGTTTCGTTAATTTTTTTATTCGTACGTCCGAATCTCTGGAAAATATGACCAGATGGACAATATTTATAATATTATAATGAATATATTTTGTAGGACAACCTGGACAGCAATTTCAAAGCTTACATATTATGTGGTTTCATAAAAACCATAGAGAAGATACATTGGAAGAAAACAGAGCCGCTGTACTATACAGTGCTACTTCGGACTCTAGATTTACTTTGTGAGATGACTCAGGAGAAGTACGCGTATCATGTAGACTCAGGTAAGATTATTATAACATGCCTACTGTCATAGCTGACATGTCATAACGCGCCTACTGTGCCTACTACAGTGAGTACAAACTGTAATACTTTTTAAAGGGAACCGACTCCTAAATACCAGGTTGTACCTAAATATTGATCGGATTCTAGAGTACATAGAATTGTATATGTGAGATTGACACGCAGGGAAAAGCGAACTAAAGAGAGCGACCGTTGTTCATTGACATATTTGTTTATTGCGTACTACACTTTATGCCCAATGCATAAACGAGTTATTTTGCTATGATTGCAGTATACATGCCTAATATAGAAGATATTTTCAGAAAGGTAACAGGAATATTTCTAGCTCAACTTGCCCCGACTAACTGGGGAATATATCTTACAGAACATACTTAGTATTGTCTGAGTGAATAAGTATAATGCGGTTGATCATCTTGTAATATAATTTATAATGTATTTACCTCGTAGTTATATCAAACGACATGCTGTTCGGCTCCGAAGCAGAATTTATTGAAGCCCTAGACAAATACGCAACCAATCTATGCCAGGAATTGCTGGTAGTACTGAAGATGTTGGGAGATGCTAAGGAAACTAAGAAGCAATATAATTTGGCATTGGAAGTGTTCTGGCGGGTTGTCAGGCGTGGAGACCTTCATAAAGAGCCCATGTTGAGCTTGGCTGTGAACTTATGGATGCTCACTCAAAAATTACAAGACTCCAATAATAAACTCGCGGTAAGTTCTAGTCGTGGTATATCTGTTTTTATACCACTAAAGTGGTAAACAAGCACACGGCCCGCCTGATGGAAAGCAGTTAAGATATGAACGCTTGTAATACCAGGGAAATCACACGCGTGTAGCCGACCCAGTAAAAACATCTTCACGCCCTTTTTGAAGAACCCCATGCTGTAGTCTGCTGAGAAAACCTCCACAAGCAGTTCATTCCACAGCTTGACAGTACGCGGGAGAAAACTTCTCTGGAACCGCACAGTACGAGACCACTTAGGCTCCAATGTGTGAAGATGAAGGAATCTCTACATAGTATAAAACAAATTCGCTTCCCGCCGTCTGTCTGTACACTTAGATCCTTTAAACTCGCAACGGATTTTAATGCAATTTTCATCAGTAGACAAAGTAATCCAACAGGAAGGTTTATATGTATAATACGTGCATATTATAGTAGAGAACTATCTACATTACGCCCGTTCGAAACAGAGGCGGGTCATCATGAATAAAAATGGCCGACAGTCAATCCATACTCTTTCCACTGTTAGAGTAGTATTCATTCGGAAGGGAAGAGCCCTTAATGGGTAATACTTGTTTTCAATGCGTTTGGCGAGGTCGCTGGTTTTGTTGTATGTGGGTCTATAAGCAACGTTGCCCGTAGTCTCCGTTTCCTTAGATGGGCTTTAGAGCGTTTATGCACCACAATACGGACACACTCTGGCCACTCCATACAAAAACTTACGACATAATAGACTATGTCTGTATACGTGCAAATGTGTGTGTAGATGCCATAGAGTTGACTGCAAAATAAAGTAGGTACCTCGCGCTACGACGTAAGAAATTGCACTCTAAAGGTAATATTGAATTAATAAATATCTTTAAATGTTAATTTGGAATGATTCTGATTATGAAACTGGATAATATCCAGTTACGTTATTGTGGTACACTAATTGTTTTACGGCTGTAATTGGTCATTATATAATCATAAGTCGTAGTCGACTATTGAAAATTTGAAATAAAAATGAACATTAAATTTCCGAAAACGTCGATCTGTCGAAATTAATGTCGAATCAACGATTTGACGAAACAATATGTAAAGTTCTTTGTTAAAACAGAAAACAATAAATTGATTTTCTAATGAAAAAAAAAAACAAAGATTTCAATGGTAACGATTACATAAAAAGAAATAAATCATTTTACCATTTAAAAGTACATTTGAGAATATATTATATGCTACGAACATACTTTAGTAATTCACGGTGCCGTGTGGCAGCACTTGCCGTCGGTTCCACATTCGACTCAGAGGTGAGGTGAAGTCTTCTTGTGAGAGCGGCAGGGAGTGGCCATACTGTATGTACAGTCGTACTATTACTGATAGGTACTGTGCTATCGACGTATAGGAAAAAATGTTACGGTCGAGTACTGATGCCCTTGTTGACCCGTTTCAATTTACCATCTATATACATTTCCAAACTTAGTACTAATTAAGAGCACGAGAAAGTCGACAGTTGTGGACCCCCCATTGTGATACAATGGGGGGTCCAACTTTCAAGCTAAAATCGAACTACCGTGTCTTGCATAATAAGCTTTTAACTGTACAAGTTGACTGTAAGAATTTTTTTATTTTACAAATAACAACATAGGTATATATTATTATGTTCATTTTTGTTTTGTTGCAGAAGACAATGTTCTCAACATTAGAAAAGGATGCAAACCCAATCACTCGGACTCTGCTACAAAAAATCGAAGAAAATTCCAAACATTGTAATTATTAGCGATTTTGTACCTATATAAAAGTAATTTTAGTGTATGTCATTGTGAATAATATAAATACTTAATATGATTTAATATCCAATAGTGTAATTATTAGTCATTACTATATAGACGTCTCCCATTGCTATGAAAATTTCTTATATAGGCTGTGGTAACTGCTTTCCATCAGGCGGGCCGTATGCTTGTATACCACTTTAGTGGTATATAAAAATTCAGTATGTGTGTAATATAGTTTCACCCGTACCTACTAGTTTTGTAAGTAGATGAAAATGCTTATTTTATGTTTTTGTAAATAGGCAATATTAAACCGTTGACAATGTTAGAGTGATGCTGCGTTAGGTGTCGAAGAACATCAGTAATGCTCCTTGTATTGTAAGCGTCTATGGGCTATGGTAACGGCTTAACATAAAGCGGGCCGTATGCTTGTTTAGCCGGCGTATTATAAAAAAATAACGAATTATAACAAACTAATCGATTAAAATTATAGCTACTCTTAAAAGTTTTTGATTGAACGCGATATTCGCTGGAAATCTTAAATCTAAGGAATATTATAGGTTATTTATTTAAGGCTCCATAGGTTAGTAATTTTGAATTTTCATAATAAGTTTATTCGACAACCATACATTCTGTATCATTGACAAAAATATATGTTATAACTGAGCATTTATTCTGTCTTATTCTTCGCTTCGTTATACGACTCGCTTTACTTTGCTCGATAGAAAAAATCGCAAATAAGATCGATTTCAAAACTATTTTTTGTTTTGTTCTTTTCTTTTATTCTTACAGTTTGATTCACTTGAGCTTTTCATCAAGGTTTGTTGCCTTTTTCCACCACGTTGGCAAGACGGCTTGTCCGAATAGTTTTTTTTAGAGGTGATTTAATCCCTCACGACTGCTTTAACCAGATTGGTTATGTACTGCCGCCCGAGACTCGGCATTGACTGTTTTACGGTTGGTGTGATGTTATACCTAGCCAACCCACCTCCTTTATACAGGCTCGGAACTGACGCTTAAAGCAGAAATGCTATAATTGACGGAGTTAAGATAGATTAAATGCTTATTTTTTCAATGCTTCAGTACATATTATCATTTACAAACCAGGTTTATTATGTATAACCATACATAATAAACCAGGTTTGTAAATGCGAAATTACGAACTTACGTCGCCTTAACTTCACGCTACGATAGCACCATTAGAAGCCGGAACGGCAGGTCATACTGCGCGGCACAGCTAATACTGGAAAATTTCGATTTTTCCACAAGAGACAAAATGCATTCCATTATTTTGTATTAGGGGTAAGTATTTGTAATTTTTGACGTAAGCGTATGGCGCCCCCACTCTAGATGGACCGACCGATGGATGTGGAAGGCGGAGGATCGCGTATGGTGGAAAGCATTGGGAAAGGCCTATATCCAGCAGTAGGTAGATACAGGCTGATGATGATTTGTATTTTTTATTATTATTGAAGTGAAAACTTCGTGCGCTGTATTCTTCATTTTACGGCTAGTGAATGAGACTGTCACAACAGAAAAAATAAAAAGAGGCGCAAAGTACATTACGCCTTCGTTCATAATTGTTAACTCAAATTCGGATTCTATTTAGTGTTATAAAAAATGAGTGTCTCCTGAGAAAACCTCGACAGGCAATTCATTCCACAGCTTTACAGTGCACGGGAGAAAACTTCTCTGGTACAGTACGCGACCACCTCCGCTCCAGGCTCCAATGTGTGAAGATGAATTCCCTGTCGAGGACGAGCGGTGCGACTGTAGGAGGCCATGGGCATCATGTCAAACAACTCTTCTGAACACACCCCATTGTACAATCGGTAGAACACACAAAGGGACGCAAAATCTCTTCTCGGACTTGAAGTTTCCTTTTTTTATATGAGAGGGTGGCAAACGAGCATGTGGGTCACCCGATGGAAAGTAATCACCACTGCCCATGGAGTTCAGAAACACCAAGGGGTCACCGATCCGTTGCCAGCCTATACTCTTTCCTTTCCTTCTTTCTGTTGACCTCACTCACTCACACACAGGAACACAACACCCTCAAGGAAATTGTTATTTGGCTGCGGTATTCTGTACTTCCCCAGTCGGGCAGCTTAAAAAATACCCTATGCTGTACTTCTCTTTTCGCCAGAGCCTCGTTTGTCAGACAGCAGGGTACACCACGTGCAGGTGATGTTGGCTTTTGTTCAAAGATGTTGATGGACCACTTACACACCAAAATCGTCTGTCAGTTTGGCATCGTCAACAATCCTCACAGCTCACAGCCGCACAGCCTTTGAATTGAGTCACAAGGTGCAAGCTGGTATCTAGGCGCTCCCGCCCGTAGATGACAGCAGTACTCCATATGCATGCACCCGTACTTGAGCTTTGTAAAGCAGAAGTCTTTGCTGCGGATTGAAGAACTGCTTCGCCCTGTTGAGCACACCTAGTTTCTTCGATGCCAGGTTGACTCCAGGTAACAACCAAACTGGACGTCGCTGGAGAGATTCGTTTCAACCCCGAGAATCCCAATATTTTTGGCGATGGTAAGGGGTGTGTTCTGGAACTGAGGAGCCACAGCAAAAGGGGTTTTCTTAGCGGTAATCGCGCAGACTGGTGTCTTAGTGGAAATTGAATTGAACTAAGTAGGTTCATTCGCCCCCAATCGGACACACTATTCAATATGCTTTCGATTTCCGACAGAAGTTGTTCGCGGCTCTTCTCCACCAGAGAGCGGGTAATATTAGTGCGGCCCGTGTAATGAGT
Source organism: Hypsopygia costalis (assembly GCA_937001555.2). Classification (NCBI taxonomy): domain Eukaryota; kingdom Metazoa; phylum Arthropoda; class Insecta; order Lepidoptera; family Pyralidae; genus Hypsopygia; species Hypsopygia costalis. The sequence continues at coordinate 16,056,621 of OW443330.2, read as the reverse complement.
GTCCCCGGTGCTGTCTCGGCATAGCAATGAATGCTGTCAATAGATAACATATCATTGATATGCAGCAAAAACAGCGTCGGGGATAATAAACTGCCTTGCGGGACGCCAACATAAATTGTCCATGCTATTCGAGCAACTACCATCAACAACAGCTCTAATACTTGTGCAGGACAAGAAGCTAGCCACCCATTCGCTAAAACCCTCTAGCAGACCGTATGCAGGCAACTTCGAAAGAAGACTACGATTCCAGACCCGATCGAACGACTTTGCCATATCCAGACTAACAGCCAACGCCTCACCTTGACTCTCCACGGCTGAAACCCGGCGATGTATAAGATACACTAGAAGATCACCAGTCGAGCGACCATGACGAAAGCCGTATTGCTGGTGACTGATCAGGTCGTGCTCTTCTAGGTATTTCAGGAGCCGGTTGTTAATGATGCGCTCCATTACCTTGGAGAGAAGGGAGGTAACAGCGATAGGCCTGTAATTCGATGGGTCTGATCTGTCACCCTTTTTGGGCACAGGGTGCCCGTTCGCAGTCTTCCACGATGATGGAACTTGCCTGGTAGCATAAGAGAGCGCGGAAAGGCGCGTTAGTACAGGACACAACTCAGGAGCACACAGCTTTAGCACCACTGCCGGAATGCCATCTGACCCACTCGACTTATGAACGTCGAGGGATAGTAATGCCCGCCGAACATCTCGGTGAGTAAATGAGATTTTCGGCATGAAATGACCACACCGCGGGATGTTAGGTGGTGCGGCGTCCCCGTCGTTTAAAGTAGAGTTTGAGTCAAAGAGATTCCCCAGCAGATCGGGCCAGAGTACAATCCGGTTTTCGGAAAGGACGACTGACAAAAGTTTCCCTCGGTTGCTTTAACTTGAGCGACCAAAACGCACGGCTTCCAGATGGGTGCTTAGCTTGGTGCTCACCAATCCTGCCGATGAACTCAAACTTTGTCCTGGCAATTATTCTCTTACTGAACCTCGAGACAGAGACCCTGCGGATCTTCATAGGTTTTTACTCCGATCGACGAAGACAAGCCGCAATCGAAAGCCCTGTCGGAACCCACCACATGTGTACACCCGTTACTCATCATAGCTCGACAAGCTGCCCTGCGGGCTTATTTATTATCATTATTTTCTAGAAATTACGTTTTAATTTTATAAACATAGGCCCTAATCACCTAGTAGGTAATAACTTATGGACAGGCCGTTAGGCCGGCCTTACACAGCCGGAATCTGTTACGGAATTCAGAAACTGAATTTAAGAAAAAAATTAAATTTATGAAAAGATATTTTAGAAATGTATGAAAATCTTGATATTTGGCGATCTACTACAGTACGCTTTTTAAGACATTTTCTATCACAAACTGTAAAGTTGTAAAATCAACTTCCCGCAGTAGATATCCCAAATAAATACGACATGGGGGCCTTCAAGAACAGAGTCAATATTTCCCTTAAAAGGCTGGCAACGGATCGGCGGGCAAGATCGGTGACCCACATGCTAGCTTGCTCCCCCTACATATGCATACATATACATAAAAAAAAGATGTGCGTCCGGACTTCAGATTCTCAAATTCTGCATACTCGTCAGTATTTTTTGTGAGATCGGTGTGGGTGGTGTGGAATTGCGTGTGCCTGGAATTAAGATCCTTTTTTCAGTTCCTTATTCCGGGACGGATTCCGGCTGTGTACCTATGTACTACAGCAGGCTACTGTATCGGACGCACAGACACCTCATCTTAAATCTGGTTGCAAAGAAAGTAATAAAAAAACAAAGTGGCGTGAACACTGATCGATTTAATTTTTATGTGAGGAAAAAGTGCACGTAATGAAATCGAACTAGAGTTTTAATTGACTTTAGTTTTTATAATTACTCTTTTGACACCTGATTTCGAGCAGTAATTGAAAGGAAAGCAGATTGTGATCTTCGCGGAATATTTATTATGATACCTACTTGGTGCAATAACTAATTAGTTTCAACCGTGTTCGCAAAAAAGGGCGAGTGGAGCCCCCGGTGTTGCAATCGTTCCGGCTGTGTGGTCTGGCCTTTTAGCTAGTGTACGCTTTTAGAAGCAGGGGAACCCTACCGCCGAAGCCGAAGCCGATTACCACCGGTTTTTTTGATTCCATAAATTGATTTTAGCTTAATGTTATTGACAAACAACTTTAGCTTACTCGGTAGAGCTCTAGGGTTTCTAGCAACTGAGCTAAACATAATTACCAACAATCTAAGCATTAGTTCCAATTTCGCATTCAAAAAATCCAATGGTAATCAGCTTCAGCTTCGGCAGTAGGGCCCGTGGTGTACCTAGACTTTGAGGGACCAAAAGGCTAGTCAATATCCAGGTTCTATCTCTATACCTATTGCGTAAAAGTGCGGCCAGCCTTTTGAACACAATGCTTAAAAATTGTTGGCACAAATATTAATTTGTTTTTTTTTTTTAATTTAATTATATTATTAAAGGATATATATATTTTCTTTTCTGTGTATTACATATTTTAGATGTTTTTTTAATTTTTAATAATAATAATTAATTTATGCTATAGATTTAGTAGATAAATTTGCACAGTATTTAGAAATATGATGGGTATGTATATATTCTTTGTATAATTTGACGAGTTCAATGGTCGAATGGCTACTTCGATCCCCGCACGACACAAATATTTGTGTGCTTTAACATGTCTGTTTGTCTTGTTCTGGGTGTTTTCTATGTATTGTGTGTACCTATGTATTTAAAAAAAGTAGGTACCTATTAAATTATTCTATCAGATAACTAACTTTATGAATATTCATGAAGTTTGGGACTAGATGGCAGTGTGTAAATTTGTCCCGGAATATTTATTATTATCAATTATATAAAGGCACGTTAATGCCTAGCGATATCACGGTGACATGGTATCGTCGCGTCTGTACGTAGGTACCTATCCGTTACTTTTGATCAAGTTACTGTGATCAGATGTCGTAAATCGTTACTTTTTTAAACTTAAGTAAAACTAGGTATTTTTTACTATTCCAAGGTTCGTAGAGAAAACATTCAAAATGTGTATAGAAAAAATGTAAACTTAAAGATTCTGCAATCTCAATGTTTACAGTTTTCTTATACAAGTATTGCACTAATTAAGTATAAGAACGCCTTTTATATGCTTTCATGTTTTTAAAATTGCCGTGTTAAAAAATTATGTGTCATTAATTCCATTTTTTTACCAAAACTGGTTTCGTTATATCTATCCGTTAATATGGTGATAACTCCCGCTTGTATTATAAATGTGAAAGTGTGTGATATGGATGTTCCTAACTATATTCTTTTACTGGTAAAATGGCTGAACGGATTTAGATGAAATTTGTTATACATTAGGTAGAATATGTTCTGTATAGACAGACTCATAGGATACTTTTTAACCAGATTTTTTTTTCTTTTTTATACTACGTCGGGTGGCAGACAAGCATACGGCCCGTCTGATGTGAAGCGGTTACCGTAGCCATATTAACGCTTGCAACATAAAATATTGCTCGCGCGCCGCCACCCCCGCTGCCAACGCAGCATCTCCTTCCTTTCTTTCTGGCGACCTCACTCACTCGCAGGAACACAACAACCCTCAAGGGAATTGTTATTTGGCTGCGGTATTCTGTGAGGTGGAGGTACATTCCCCAGTCGGGTAGCTTACAATTACGCTCCCTACCTCTCTTTTCGCCAGAGCTTCGTTTGTTAGTCAGCAGGGTGCACCACGTGCAGGTGACTCTCACCCCACACCCCACTCACTCACACCCCAATATTGTTCACAACACTGGATTGATGCGCCACATTGTAGTATCTGCTTGATACATTTGCGGCTTACAACGTAAAGCGATTCGGATTGTGGGTAATCCAGTGATTTATGACCGACTGGGACTTGCTGTTATCGCTAGGCGACATATATCTGCGTATCGTCTCTGATCCGCACAGTGTCGTCTCAATTTCTGTGCTTTACAAATTATAACACGGGAAGACCTCGAACGAACTGTTTAATTTAACACCAGCCCCTGAGTTCCACTATGGTATCACCGGCAAAAAATAAAGTTCCTCCCGTGACATCCTGATGATATGCAATCTATCACGTACGTACACTACCACGCGCGATAAGCGACGTACCAGTGTACGTTTTTAAGGCATTTTCTAATGCGTACGGTCAAATTGGGGTGTAAGTAGCTCATCAATATCTTTCGAGCTAAAGTCAACCTCACCTGCACGTGGTGCACCCTGCTGACTGACAGAAGAGGCTCTGGCGAAAAGAGAGGTAGGGCTTAGCGTATTTTTTAAGCTGCCCGATTGGGGAAGTACCTCCACTTCACAGAATATCGCAGCCAACTAACAATTCCCTTGAGGGTTGTTGTGTTCCTGCGAGTGAGTGAGGTCACCAGAAAGGAAGGAGTTGCTGGTTGGCAGCGGGGGAGGCAGCGCGCGAGCGATATTTTATGTTGCGAGCGTTAATATGGCTACGGTAACCGCTTCACATCAGGTGGGCCGTATGCTTGTCTGCCACCCGACGTAGTATACAAAAAAATGTGGAAACAACTTTCCTCAACGGTGTTCTCGAGCAAATAAGACTTGAGTCTTCAATAAAAGACCTTAGTCGGCAACGTATCAGTGGTGTTTTGGTATTGCTGATGTCTATGGGCTGTGGTGATTACTTATAATTAGGTTATACTTACATGCTTGTCTGTCGCCCTTTTTTATGAAATAAAGCTACTATGAATACATTTAATTCTTTAGGCCAGGGATTCCCAAAATGCATCAAGAGGGAGCTCCGTAAAAATGTGTCATTTTATACAACCGTCACAATTATATTTACTTACATTTGCGCCATCATGTACAGAAATAGTTTGGGCACCTCTGATTTAGGTCTACTTAGTTTATCCTTCAAGGTATAAGTCCGCATTAGTATTTATTATTTTAGTCTTTTCTATCCTATCAGATTTATAAACCATTGAAATTGTTAGATCGGTTACGCACTGCATCCGAATCCGTTTCTAACTTGAATATATTATACGCATCTTTGGTAAGTATTTATTTAGTACGTGTTCACAGGGCCACAATGGCCACAAAGTTACCGTTTCGTTGTATACTAGGTAAAGTTGCCGGAAAATGATTATCTACATACTTAGAAGTAAATTAACTTTGCTAAAAACTTTAAGAGAAAGGTTCGGCCTCAAGTCGGTCGCTATTTAGTGGCAGTCTCAAAAGTGAAGATACCCATAATGGTTGCGATGTAAGTGAATAATAAGGACAAAATGGACATCGCGATTTAGTAAAAATAAAATAATTTTCATATTCTTATAAGTAAATTTGAGTTATACCGATAAATAAAATAGACTTGAAGTCATTATCTTGAAGGTATAATGACTTCAAGCTATCTATTATGCGTATGGAACACGTATATTGCGGAAGGGCCTACTTCTTTCATTTGAACGTCTTTTTATGGAATATAAATCTATATTATTATTAAGACAGTATGCATTATACGAGATTAAAAAACAGTCCTAATGCTAACGAGCGTACAAACCATAATACAGGCCATAAAATGTACGTTGACGATGAACTTGAAAAATAATTGAATAGGAAGCAAATACGATAAATGAATAATTAGTGCATGGCAGCTACTGCTTTAACCGTGGCGCCGGTAATGAACTAACTGGTGCAGATAGTGACCCCAGTCGGTCGCCGGATGGAGTAAGCGGACATTGTCCGGCAAGACACGCTTGAGTGGTGCGCGCGCTCTGTTGCACCGATCTTTCACCTTCGCAATATTGACGCCTATAAAACCTTGTCATTGTAATATTGTGACGTTACTTTCATCCCAACTCAAACGCGACATACAACTCGCCATAGTGAAGTAGCGACCAAAAGGATTCTATTTGGGTGTATACCCACGTAAAAAAATGTTGAGATCTATATGTTTGGTATGATATAGTGATTCAGTGTAGTTTTGTAAAGTATATTATGTTTAAATACCGCGGTTAATTCATTGGTTTATTATTTAATTTCTGTTCCAGTTATTAGTGTGGGCGATATGTGAAGGAGTGTCGTCCAGCCAAGAAAGAGATAATGCATACGTTCAGCGTTTCTCCCAGGACTTCTCTCCCATTTTTGATTCTCGCGATGACGGTGCGTACGGACCTCGTTAGTAGCCGTAGAATATTTCACCACACCCTTTGCCTTGTGCTTTCTGCTCGCACGCTAAATATACTTATATTTTATTTATAACAATTTTCATTATTTTTATTTTATAACTAAATATAACTATATTTATAATATTTTTATAACTATATTTGTAATAAAATTTATATTTAAATTTATTTATTTATTTGAATTTTATTGTAGGATATATAGTGTATCATAATATCACCTATGATATCTTATCATTTTCAGGCATCGCCCCTTTGGCTTCGCAACCTATTGCCGCAGCGATACTTAGCGTAGATAAAAGCAAATATCCCCAATTGTTTGATACAGTTGTCAGTAGTTCCATTGACTCTATACACACTAGACTAGCTCCTGTAGAGAGCGCGTTCTCTGCTGAAAATTTTGGTTTCAATCCAATTGCTAGTAAAAGTTTCCATGCACCGGGAAAGTCGGCAAAATTTGTTGCACAACCAAAGCAACAACAGCCACATTTAGTTCCCATTGGACAGCAACTTAGTCCCTTGCGATATGATATTCGGACAGTACACGATGCCGATTACAAGGTGTATAAGCCCGAAGAAAACGAGGAGGGCGAAGAAATTTTAGCGGCGTTGAAAAAGAACCCTTCCGTCGCAGCATATTTCCAACCCTCGGTAACGAATCTGGAAGTATCTCATCCCTTAAAGTATCGCAAGGAAGAGTTGGCTGAAAATTCCGAAATAGAACCAAACTACAAGCCAAATGCTTATATTGCAGGACCGGCCCGTATTCGACGATACACGCGTGGAAGACAAAGAGAGAATCTGAAAAAAAAGAGCGAAGAAGAAGATGACCCCTATGATTATAAAATCGACTATATTTCAAGACCAAAGGCCTTTGACAGTGACGTTTACAGCAGCGCCTATAAAGCGGCAAAAGACCCCAACAAGGATTATGAATATCCGTATGGATACGATTCCGGATACGATCATAAAGAATATGAGAGAATAAAACAACTGTCTGAACAGCAAGCGGCGGAGATAAAGAAAAATCCGGGGAACTGTAATGAAGTTAAGAGAGATGGTATGACATGTACGGTATGTAAAGACTCCAAAACTGGAGGAAATTATGAATCATGCGCATACGTCGCTGAACCCAAGAATAATAAATACGCATATTCTAAAGAAAAGAAGTATGATAGCAATGACGAGCCTGATGAGCCCGAAGTTAATCAAAAAGATGACTCGAAAAAGTATGCAAAATACGAAGAAGACAAAAGTGGACAAAATAGCCACGAAAGCGAAGCCTCAAAACCATACGCCAGCTATAAAAGTAAAGACACAGATGGTCCCGGAGACAACTATAAAGCATATTACGTGCATAGTTCCAAACCGAAAAAAAGTGAAGCACTGCGGGCGGCCGAAAGCGACAAATCTGAAGAAAATGTGGAAACTTTGACAAAGCCGTACAATTATAACAAAGCTATACCCGGTTTCTACACCAACAATGAACCAAAAAAAGATGTAGAAAATGTACTTGCAGAATTCAAAAAGAAAGATAGGTCATCATGCAAAAAGGTACAAAAAAATGGCATGACCTGTTTTGAATGTCTTGACAAATCTGGTCTGAAACACGAAGAATGTATGTTTGTGTCTGAATCAGCTCCTAAAAGAAGTCATCTAGCCTATCAAGAAGTTAAAGAATTCACATCAAAACCGCCTACGCTCGAGGCGACCAATGAGGGCGCTGAAAGCCAGACCGTCTCGACCAGCGCACCGCCTGCGCAAAAATCGGCTGCGTATGTAGTGGCTAATACCAATTACGGTAAAAAGTTAAAACGCAAGAAGACCCCTCAGGCGTCGTCGTTGGCTACAGCAGCTACCAGCCAAGTGGCTAGTTCAGTAAGTCCAACGGAACAGGCTGCCGCGCCAAGACCTAAGAGAAGCGTGGACTATGAAGCTGAATCTAGGGCTCAAATTATTGATGAAACTAATATCGCAGCACCAGAAGAGTTTGCGGGCGACGCCTCCAGAGGCGCATTTTGGGCGGAGACTGTTCCCCTATATAGTGCATCCTTAGGAGTTACTCTCCCCAAATTCATGTTGTCACGGTCAGAGCACGAAGCTTCATTCGATGAAACAGTCGTAGGCGCGTAATGGATTTTATGATGATATGTTTGTCAATCAAAAGCGCATTATAAATAGAGCGTGTAGATTGTAAAACGCTGTTTAAATAAAGCCTGAATAGAAGGTAACGGGTAATAGATTTGTTGCGTAACTGAGTAAGATTTCACAGATAGACGTGCCGCTAATCGGCATGATGTTTCAAAATAGTCAGTAGAACTGGAACGAAAAACAAATAGAAAGTTTTCAACGTTGCATTTGTTGATGTTTATAAAATATTATATACTTATTGTGTGATATTAATAAGATAATAATTATATATCATTACATTTATATGTAACAATTACGTTGTTGAACTTTGTATATGACTGTCTTTATTGTATCTTGTTTGTTGTTAACTAGTTTTAGATGTTTTGAATATTAAATTGTATATTTTTGTTATATTCGAGTTTTATTGGTTTAACAATGGTTAACATTCGATTACCAATTATAAACTCTACTCCGTGCATGCTCTTGGCTGCAATTTCAAAGAAACCAATAAATAGGTGCCATATTTGCTTACAATACTTTACAATACACTTTTATATAAAAATATATTAACTACTTATATTACGTGTGAGTTTGATAATAAGTTATTGGGAAAACATTTTTTAGCTGTATTGAGGCCGTTTGTCACCCGAGTGGTAATAAAATAAATATAAGTTGTGGTTATGGAGAACTAAAAACAATTTTGATGATACTGTTCGAATATAAGATAAAAATTCATTAAAATCGGTCTATAGGTTTTGAAGCTACGAATCCTACTTATCCATCTATACTAATAAAAATGACTGTTTATTTCCTTCTACGAATTGAACGGTCGAACCGATTTGAAATATAAAACGAGGAAGGGCGTAGGTTACAGTTTCGGACGATAACAGACATTCGCGTGGACGAAGCCAAGGGTGCAAGCTAGTAATATTATAATTGCAATTGTTTGGGCGTTTGGATGTATATATATATATGTTGACACTCTTGCACGTGTGAACGGTTGAGAGATTTGAATAAAATTAAACATTGGTCTGGATTGCCAATATATGTATAATTTTTATCCTACACTGTATTTATATCCCATAGCCGCGGGCGGAAACTAGTGGCGCAGAATCGCAAAAGTTAAATACAATGTATTACATAGTCGTTTTGTCGCATCAACTAACCATAGCGTTTGTTGCAGTTTTTAGTTCCATTTATAAGTCAGGCAAAAAAAAAAAAACAAGAGTAGTCTTCTGATTTGAATTGAAACGTTTAAAATTCGTAATTGCATGCATTTTTACCTGTAGGTACGTATTTAGTATTTTGTTGAATTTTCCATCAGGCGGGTCGCACGCTTGTTTCCAGCCAAGTGGTATAAAATAATAACGTGCAAACTGAAAGTTTGTGCCCACCGAAAGTGTCGATTGAACCGCCCAAATCCGAAATTGTGGATATTCACTATAGAGTAAGTAGTACTTATCCTGGATCGTAGGTTCCTGGTTCAAAAAGAGATTGAATTTTTTCGTATATTTAAAAATCTTCGCCTTTTTCTTTATTATATAATAAAATCCTATCTGGCCGATGTCTGTACATATAGGGATTTAGAAAAATTAACATGATGAGTTTTTACATGAGCAAAAGAAGCACAAACATTTACTTATTTTTTGTTTTTTGTTCTGTCTATGGTTTCAGCGTACACGTCATCACTACTGCACTAAATTGAGTGCGGTTTTCATAGTTGTAATACGGGAGGTGTTTTATCTAGATTTTCTGAAGTTCATGGGGACGATGTCGCGGCGGCCGGCCGTTATTATTAAATAATATTGTAGGTAATAATTTGGACTCCTGTGAAAAATACCTATGTTCAATTTCAAAGTATTTTATCTCCATGTCCCCCTCGTTTTCCAACTAGCAGTTGTCACCAGTGCACTATGGTTCGAGTAGAACAAGCTAGCTAGACAAAAACGACCCTTAAATTTCTAGTAATTACTTATTAAGATGAACTCATTAGATATATACATTAAGGAATACACCTATGAATTTTCGTTACTTTCGTCAATATGAGCGTCATTGAGGTAAGTATACAAAATGTTGATAATTCAAAGTGCATTCATTTGCAATTTTACGCCCTAATTGAAAGCATTATTTACGTTACTAAAAGAAGTTTGTGATAGTGTTTATATGATGGATTGTGTACATAAAGGTATGTAGTTTTGTTTAAGTTAGTTTTTATCACAGGAACTTTATTCGATAATTTTATTAAATTAAATGTTTAGATAAAAGTGATGTTTTTTAACCGTCTTTTTTAGTTCAATGGACGAAAAATTACATGTCCACTCATGTCCACTCCGTAAAATCTATCACATATGATTCTCTAAGTATCTATATACTTATTTGTAAAAAAAAATATTGCGAATTATTTGCACAACTATTTTTTTTTTATTTTTTTCTTTTAACAGTTTTCACCATCTCGGAAATAGATTTTTTCGAAGAATGGCTGAAACACCCGAAAGAAATGCGGAATGAGGAGCTTTATCGGCTTGTATGTTTGAGACATGTTTTTGATAGTGTTACGGAGTAATCGGTGAGGGACGTCAAGGTTATCATCTCCAAATATTCATCAAAATGGCTGAAAAATGGAGCAGCTGCGGAAGAAGCCGATAGCGCTTCCTAGAGACGACTTCGACGTACCTAAATGGTGTTGACATATGTTTCGCCGTGTCCTTTCATTTATCCATGCCAAGGACCTCGATACAAACCCAACCGGGACCTGGACGACCAACTAAAGAGTTTGAAGATTCCAGTCTCAAAACAAAAAGACGTCGCGTAGATGACCTCTTGCAGTCCAGGAGTGGAGCATCAGAGCCGGACTAAGGATTGCAGAAGAATTCGTGAATACAACAAAAAAAAAAAACAATTTACGAATAGATATAACTACGAATAGAGATTTACTTAATGTGTTATTGACATCTGACCATATGAAGTGAATGTGAAGTCTTAGATTTCATAGTTCAGCCTAGCTTTATGGAACAAAATGTTTTTCATAGTTTTCATAGTTCTGCCACTCATCATCATCATCATGACAATTCATTGGATGATTCATCTGAGGATAGTGATGATAATGAGAGATAGATTTTGTTGCTGAGTGTTTTATGTATCTGTTATTAGTTATTAAGTTAGATTTAGAGATAAATTATTTCATAAAAATATAGATATTCTGTTCATATTCTTGAACTTTGTTCTTTTTTCACTCAAATGAAAAACTGCCCTCCAAGAAGTACAGACAACTTTACATCTATGCTTTATAACCCCATTTAGACATAAAAATCAAAGCAAATAATATTGTCCAGCTAACTTGTTCCACACGAACCATAGTGCAGTGGTGTAAAAAACCTTCACACCTCAGCCCGCCACGACATAACTATTTCGCTGGACCTATACCTATACTTACGTACGAATGATGAGCAAGATTAGGCACGAGAAAGTTTCATATCGTGTGTGAAACTGTGTAAGCGATGCATGCCTAGTTGATCTTTATATTGTTGACTATTACTTATATAGTTCTAAGAGACTATTATATACAATTGTATTGTAACTCTCCTTGTTTCTCGTTCCTCGCCGGTGTTGTTAGCATCAGAGGTGGTAACCTTGTATTTCAAACGTATAATAGAGTCTAACCACGGGTCATATGCTACATGAATGGTGTAAAAGCGTAAAAGTGTTCTTAACCTTCTGAAATGTCCGAGTTCTGAGACTACCTAGTCTCAGTTATCTAATTGTAATTATTGTACCTACTCGTAAATATGTTTTTTATCCTTACTAATATTATAAATGTTTTTATCCTAAAAAAATAGCTATTCCCGAGGGATGACCAATCAAAAGTTTGTCCATTCGGCGCGTGATTGATGACATTCACGCAGGCGAAGTTTCACCGCGGTGTTAAATCTTGCAAGTTATCTTTGATTCACTTTATTTTTTTTATACTACGTCGGGTGGTTAACAAGCATACGGCCCGCCTGATGTGAAGCAGTTACCATACATGGCTACCATATTAACGCTCGCAACATTCGCGTGTCGCCACCCCCGCTGCCAACGCAGCATCTCCTTCCTTCCTTTCTGGTACCTCACTCACTCGCAGGAACACAACAACCCTCAAGGGAATTGTTATTTGGCTGCGGTATTCTGTGAGGTGGAGGTACATGCTGGTGGCATGTAATGTGTAAAATTTGAAAGCTATTAGACTAAACCTATTTGTAATAATGAGCGTATAAATTAGAAAGCATTTGTATTAGGCGGTAGAGGTCCTCACTCGCAGAATCACAAGAACCCTGTAGGCCTATAGGAATTGTTATTTGGCGGTGGTCTTCTGTGAGGTGGAAATACTTATACAATCGGGCAGTTTATTATTACGCCGTGCCTCCGTGCCTTACGCCTCTTTTGCTTGAGTCATAAGTTATTTCATCAGCACGATGCAAAAAGTCACCACCAGCAACACGTGCAGGTAGGGTTGACTTTGGCTCGAGACATGATAGTGAGCTACTTACACCCCATTTATTGAACATGCACATACGATACAATGGTTGGCGTACAATACGGTCAGTGTCCTACATAACAATGCTGTTTCAATGTGTCTATTTTTGCTGGTAATTGTCCAAGATACGTCACCAAGAAGTCGTCACGACTAAAACGTAGACCAGACTGAAAAGAAAGTAATTTCAGTCGTATTCTGTTCATGCAGCAGTTCACTGTTCTGCGATTATAAATAAAACTGTATGAAAGCTGCCAATAATAAATCGCCTAGATAAATATCTGCGACCTGATTTATTCCGTGCACAATCGGGCGTACACTTCTATTCAATAAGACATACAGATTGTGTTATTATTATTAGAATTGCAGTTAATTATTTTAGGTGAGTACCTTGTACCTACTATTAAGAATTGTACTAGGTTAATTGTTGTGTTGATAAGAAAACATGTATCTAGTTTAGTTCGCATGTTAGATGTTTTTGGTGAAACTAATGGAATCATATTTGTACTTACAGAAAGTTATTTTATTGTGGATTGTATTGTGGTGGAGTTACATTATAAAATGAAACTAATTTTAAGTTGTGTTTGACGATTTAGATCACAGATCGATGAAGCTAACAGATGAATCTACAGTGCACGGCTTCGATAAGAATACAATGTGTAGAATGATCATTTGGCTGACGTTTTGATTTAAATAACTAGATAAATATATTACGTACGTTTATTAAGATTTTTCATACAATTATTTCTAAGAAACTAAATTAAAAATAAAACTACATATTATCTAAAAAAGGCCCCCATGGCATTGTACCGAAGATGCTGGCAGCGTTTCCTCGTTGTATGGCAATACTAATGCGTTGTGCGAGAAAGCCGCCAGCTCTTCGGTCACCGACCAGGCGCTTGGAGAGCTCATTCATTAATTTAAGCGCATTAGGACCCTACGAACCCAGGGTCTCGACTCCGAAAGGCACAAAAGTGTATTCCGAACTGAGATAAATACTAGAAAGATGTGATGTGAGATAACTACCACCCATTAAGAAACTGTTTGTTTCAATAAATATTGGCACATTATTGGTATTTATTCGACTAAATACAGCATTATATTCCATGCACAAATTCGTTACCCTAAGGTTGCCTTGAACAGATTGCCTTCAGCAATAAGGCCACCTTGTTGCATGTACATATACAAGTCTGTAATATAATTTATTGATTCACTGTAGATACTTTAAATTTGTATTATGCAAATAAAGCATATTCTATCTGTCTATTGGCGATTGTATAAAATATTTACGTAGGAACTTTGTTTATTGTGAATGGGAGCAACGAAGAGAACCTGAGGCCCTACCGTGCTGACTCTGAAGCCGATTCCGTACGAATTTTTGCTTTTGAAAATCTGACTTCGGTTGAAGTTTCTTCGATTAATATCTTCAGTTTAGTTGGTCGAGTTCCAGGATCCTTACTGTTACTCTAAACATAACCACTGAAGTAAGATAAAGTTTGATTTTCGAAATTAAAAAACCCTATAAGAATCGGTTTCACCTTAGGCATAACAGCAGGGTCCCAACAGCCTAAGCAGAAGTTACTTAGGCGCTTGGGAACCTCTATAGTGTTTTCTAAAACAAGCCTACGGCGGCTGCACCTTTTGCCATCTACACATAATACGTATTTTCATAAAGCCTCTATACATAATACGTATTTTCATAAATCATTCTTTCATAGAAATCGTTAGAGCCGTTTACGAGATCGCAGTGGCATATATATTTACAAGCAGTTGCATGCGACTTTGCTCGCATGGCTCGCATCGCTATTTAGGTATCAAGAAAGATACTTAAAACCTAACGTAAAAACCATGTTTTATCGTTCTTGACTTTTATACAAAGATTCATGCCCTATTTTACCCGTTTGGGGTAATTAATTATAAGCTATGTTAGATCACAGATCGATGAAGAAGGAATTAGATAAAAACTATATCTTTCAAGATGGACCAAGTAATACACAAAATTCAAAATTTTATTAAAATCGATTAAGTATGTACCTACGAGTTCGGAGATTGTCGCGGACAAAGATCCTGACACGGGATTTATTTAAGTTAGGTTAAATTGGGTCTATATAACCAATTCATAAATTAAATACCCAATTCATGATAAGTGTTCCTTTGCATAAATCACGTTTGGTTAGATTTCTGTTGATTGCCATCAGAAATACGATTGTCCTAGTTGAGGGATAAGTAGATCAGTGAGCTCAATTACCTAACTGCCCAATTATTTATCAATTTATCACATTGTTCATAACATTTTAAAATGAATGTCCACTATGTAAACTTGGAATTTACGGCATCATTAGATATGAACATCTACTTAAGTAGGTACCTATATTAATTTTAGATATTTTTTTGTGGCATTGTAACTGGCGGCAGAAAAAAATAAAACACACGATGTTTCATTGCTAATCAGTCCCGTTGAGAATCTTCGGACTCTGGACGCGGTCGGTCAAATCAATCAAAGTATCCACTCACATTGATTTCAGTGATCGATTCTTGTTTATGACGCTAAAACAATAAGAACAATATCTCTTTTGATACAACCCACCGATTTATTCTCACCGTCGCAAGACGCTAAAAAACTGTTTCTTGTCTATTTGCCAAGTAAGCGATTGTATAAAAAAATACGATTATTGCGCAGTGATTTTCTATTGAGCTTCGCATCGCTGGCTACTTCAAATAGTCTATTTTCGTCATTGTATAGTACGGAGTAAAAGCATGTTTTAATAAATTCTTTGGAATGATATTCTATGGAGGGAGGATACATGTACGTACCACCAGTTTCTATCTGCAAGTATAAACATATAAACAACATATAAATATAAAGTACAAATTACTTTGTTATATCTTTATAAAAGAACTAGGCAGTAGCACAAAAATAGTCTAATACAGTCAATGGATCATAGAGCGATAAATTGATTGATTGATTGATTGATTGAGCGTTTATACTTCCGGTACCCGGAAAGACGGACTTGTTGCTGATTATATCAAAATTTCGTAATTGACCACTGTTAAATTTACAATGGAAGCAATTTTTTCTTAATGGGAAGCATAGAAAAGCAATAAGGCAGCAATGTTTGGGCATATATTCAATGATATATATACGTTTAGTAAACGTGACCGGCCATTCTAACGCACTCGTTCCCGCTGACCACCTACCGCTAACGGTAGGTGGTCAGCGGGATAGTCTTATACTAGAAGTGTATCGCTGCCTGTACTGTACGGTTGACCCTGGAGAGGCGGTCAATGTCAAATTCTTCCATATCGCTTATTTTTCTTCGTTTATAATGTGATTCCTCTTGACCTTTTTTTTTTTTTTATATACTACGTCGGGTGGCAGACAAACATACGGCCCGTCTGATGTGAAGCGGTTACCGTAGCGGTTAACGCTCGCAACATAAAATATCGCTCGCGCGCCGCCACCCCCGCTGCCATCGCAGCATCTCCTTCCTTTCTGGTGACCTCACTCACTCGCAGGAACACAACAGCCCTCAAGGGAACCGTTATTTGGCTGCGGTATTCTGTGAGGTGGAGGTACATTCCCCAGTCGGGTAGCTTACAATTACGCTCCCTACCTCTCTTTTCGCCAGAGCTTCGTTTGTCAGTCAGCAGGGTGCACCGCGTGCAGGTGAAGTTGGCTTTGGTTCAAAGATGTTGATGAACCACTTACACCCCAAATACATATCTATCATTTTAAATATATATATAAAATATATATAATACATATCTAACATTTTAAAATAGACTTCTCTCAAATCTTGTAATAGAATTTCCTACTTATCACAAATGTCAAATATACGCTTGTTTCCGGCAACTATTATTGTACCGTCCAATTGCCTTCGTAGGCGAAAATAATGGGTGTGCTTTGATATATAATTTTGATGCAAGATCTCGGACTATACTTATTATGAGAATTATTAAAATGCGTGTAACTTTTTAATTACGCATCGACCAGTTGTGTTTTATTTCCGAAAAATTCAAAGCAACATCTGGCTGAAATCAGATTTTCGCTAGGTGGTGTAGTTTTATTGGGCAGTGCCGAAATAAGGCTTATTTCGGCACTGCCACAAAAAAATACTTATAACTTTTTAACGGGAGATCGACTAATTCTGATTCTTGGTGTCTGAATTCGACAAATTGACGACTAATTCTGGGGGAAATCATATCTTTGCTATGTTATGTAGTTTAATAGATCCCGAGTGGGCTGTGCCGAAATAAGCTTATTTCGGCACTGCCACAAAAAACCTTATAGCTCTTTAACGAGAGAGCGACAAATTTTTTGTCTAGTTAAAATCAAGATCCGAGACTGCCCAGGTCTCGGATCTTGATTTTAACTAGACAAAAAAATTGCCGAAATAAGGCTGCTTTGACTCATCTAAAATTATTAGTCCTAATTTTATTTGGCAGAAAATCATCGCTATTGCTATAAACAAAAGAAATCACGCAGCTTTGTATGCCCAATAATAGAGGGTTATCCTAAAGAAGGGCAGCTCAGGCTGGAGCTGCGAAAGCAAGCATCAGTTCAGTATCTTTCATTAAGCAGAGGCGTAGGGGCTGCACGTCTCGCAGTGCCAGAGACATTACAGACAGATAATATGTAAAATGTAAATATCTGATATTTACCTTGTTCCATATTAGGTACTGAAATTAATTAAGAGTACAAAAAATTAGGTGCTTCACACGCAACTACGGTAACCGCTTTACATCAGGCGCGCCATATGCTTGTTTGGTGACAAGTCGTGTTATAAAAAATCAATAATTGCGTTTACGAACTACTTACATTTTAACTGCAATGACGGCAGTGACAGCACTAGTGAACGACATAATAATTATACTCATATGCCCAATTTACACCGCCGCGGAATAAAATGGAAGCGACTTTTTGCAAAGAAATTGTTATGAACTTTATGTCAATTTCATAACATATAAACTTAAATACGAGCCAAAAAAGGTCGCGCGTCTTCCGGGGAATCCTCGCGTATACTCGAAAATTCCCCTAGCTACTGATCTTATTTCTTTAAGTACAATTTCGTTGCAAAAAGTCGCTTGCATTCCTTTCTACGGCGGTGTAAGTTGAGCCTTAAAAACTTCTTATGTACATAAGCAAATTATTATCACCAGATATAGTCAAGAATGGATAAGAGAGCAGTAGAATTCGAAGAAGAAGAGTATGTGGACGTTCACAAACTGCCTCTGAGGCCACCGCAGCCAGCAGTCCCGGCTGAGCGGCTCCAGCGCCGGCCATGGCACCCAGTCATGTGGGACGACTCCATCGCAGGCATCGCCACAGTGCAGCAAACAGAAACAGTAGAGGCAAGTTTCAGGCGCTCAGCATTTTTTTAGGAAAAGTAATAAATCGCACGAACAGGCCCACACATTCCCACCACTATCTCCTGTGTAGTGTAGGCATGGTGATAGCAAAAATGAATCAAAAATAATATTTGTTATCCCTAGTAGGGGAAAAATACAATTTTTTTATATTTTTTCCGTCGAATACCGTACCGAGACTACACATGGGGGTTCTTATGAAAGGCGCGAAGCTGTTTTCATGGGGTTGGCAACGTGATGCCTATGGTGTTTCAAGCGACACAGATAACTGCTTACAATCAGGCGGGTAGTAGGCTTGTTTACGATTTATAAAAAAATACTGTCCTTTACATTCATATCTTTATAAATACTTACACTGTATTTTATATTTTAACTGCAATTTGTATAATAGGTAGGGGAAAAAGTCTTTTCGCATTATAGTATGTATGAACTTGTAATAAAATCTCTTTGGTTATACCATTTGTATCTAGCAGTTTTTGATATCTTTAAAAAGTTTAAATTTTAAAAAAGATAATTCCAAATTCAAATTAGGTAAATGTGTGATTTTCATTTGTTTTTTTTACTGTCAAGATGAGTGAATCTAATGAAGAAATTCGATACATTTTAAAATTTAACTACAAAAAAGGTAAAAATTCAACGCAAGTTGCGAAAAAAATTTGTGACGTTTATGGACCTAGTGCAGTGTCTGTGAGAGTAGCACAAATTTGGTTTAAGCGTTTTCAATCCGGAAATTTTGATGTCAAAGATTCACGTCGCTCTGGACGCCCTGGTACGGATAAAATGGATGCCATTTCTGAAGTGGTGCAAGATCGGCATATCAGTAGATACGACGTAGCTGAAGAACTAGGAATTGACCACATAACAGTTTTGGCGCATAAAAAGATCGTGGTCAAAGGCCGGCCAGGCTTCAGAGACTCTGGCGAAACCCGGGTTAACCCGCAACAAGGTCAGGCTGTGTGTATGTTGGGATTGGAAGGGAAGATATTCATTATGAGCTGTTACCGCCAGGCAGGACTATCGATTCTGAACTCTACTGTGAACAACTGATGAGATTAAAGCAAAAAGTTGAGAGAAAGCGGCCGGAATTAATTAATAGAAGGGGTGTGATTTTTCATCATGATAACGCTAGACCTCACACATCTTTAGCCACTCAGCAAAAATTAAGAGAGTTTGACTGGGAGGTGTTAATGCATCCGCCGTATAGTCCTGACCTTGCACCTTCTGATTTCCACCTGTTTCGGTCTCTTAAGAATTCTTTAGGCAATGTCAGGTTAACATCACGAGAAGACTGCCAAAACCACTTGTCGCGGTTTTTTGAACAGAAGTCACAAAATTTCTATAGTAATGGGATCATGTCTCTACCTACAAGATGACAAAAAGTTATCGAACATAATGGCACCTACATACTTTAGTTAAATGTAAATAAACTTTATTAAAAAATGTTTTGAATTTTCATATAAAATACGAAAAGACTTTTTCCCCAACCTAATAGTATGTATTGTATAAGTGTAAGAAAATAATTTTTTTCATGATCATATATATATATATATATATACACATATTTATATTAATGCAAATGCAAGATAATCTGTGCCAGAAACGTTGCTTTTGGGTTAGGTTTATCTTGTGACCAGCAACCAGATATAGCTGACGTAGTTAGGGGAGGTTTTTCTACATAATCTATAGTTGTATATATTACCGTACATATGTGTAATAATTACAGATACGTAGATTACTCCATACATTGCATAAATAAGCCGGGCATTGAAGGATTGTATAGAAATACTAGGCATTTATACATTGCCGGTGCCCAACATAATAAAGGTGAACACATATTTATCCCAGCCGAATGCGCCCAATAAACCCAATTTTAGAATTCTTTATATGAAATTTTATGATACTTCGCACACCTATCCGAGCTGAATCGTCCGTATCCGGCAGGGCGGGTAGGTGTGCGAAGTTTTTTAAGATTCCATATAAAGAATTAAAAAAAAGAAATTGCTTCCGTTCGGTTCCTTCGGCTCCGTTAACTTTTTTTTTAATACTTTGTTTGGCAGACAAGCATACGGTCCGCCGGATGTAAAGCGTAACTGCTTTACATCCCATAGCCATAGCCATGTTAACATAACATGTTCGCAACATTAAATATTGCCCGCGCGCCAATAGTGGCGCGCGGGCGCAATAGGTATTTAATGTTGCGGAATAGTCCGCTGCCAAAGCAGCAACGCCTTCATTTCTGGTAGCGTCACCCACTAGCAGGAACACAACAACTCTAAAAGGAATTATTATTTTGTTGCGGTATTCTGTGAGGTGGAGGTACTTCCCCTGTCGGGCAGGCTACAAATAAGCCTACCTCTCTTTTGCCAGAGCCTCTTTCGCTAGTCGCTGCACCACGTGCAGGCGAGGTTGGCTTTGGCTCTAAAGATGTTGGTTACTTACACCCTAAACCCCAAATAAGTGTGCGTTAAACCAGTTTTTTTTACAAAACGGCGAGTTCTAACCTCGGATGTAAACTTCGGCCTCACAGATGTTGTCGTTATTCCCGCCGCCGGAGAACGGATAATAATATGATAATTAAACGTTTATGTCTCTTGGCTTTACACCAAATATCCCCAACAATAATTTAGTTTTCCTCACAAAGCTATTTTGGAGATATTTCGCCTTGCATGTCATGTTCTACAAATACATTATAGTAATTGCCGCCGTTCCAACTATTAAAATATTATAGGCTACGGCAGTGTTTTTCAACCTTTTTCATGACGCGACCCCCTTATTGAGTAGCGACCCTTTACTTTGCAAGATTCTTAACCTGAATGTATTTTATAATTTACATATATCAAATTCGTACATTATTATTTATTTTCATAGTTAGATATCGGTTAATATAATAAATAATGAAGTATCTAACATAGCCGTCGACTATCTTCTGAAATGAACCTTAATAAAAAAATATTTTTGAAAGCTCTTTTCTACAGCTTCGCGACCTTGCGTGATCCCCTTGTAGACTCTAGGGGACCCCCTACAAAATACTGGGTTACGGTAACGGCTGACCGTCGAATCGTTCTAACCTTAGACCGTCGGATAAAGACATAAAAAGAGGCTAAATTCGCAAAGCGTGATGTAGTCCTGCATGTTTGGTATGTTGTATGGGTCTGCTAGGGTAGTGTGAATTCCAATTTGCAACTTCGAAAAACTGATGTGTGATGTAGAGTGATTGATTTAGAAAATGATTCCGATGATAGCGAATCAGAACTCGAAAATTATGTTTCTGAAAGTGATTAAAAAAATATTCAATATTTTAATTACATCCTTTATTAAAAAAAATATATATAATTAGAAGTCCAAGGACTAAATATTAATTGTTTATTAAATAGCATAAAAAAAAATTAAGACTCAATTTAAAAATGATTACAGATTTCTTTGCTAACGCTCCTTCAGTTTACGCACACAAACGCGCCTGTCTGTACATGCCACTACTACAACTAAAGACAAACCCTCTTCGTGAGATAGAATATCTGTATCAATTACAGATATACAGTTTATAAGTGTAGTAAACATTGTTCGCTAAAAACGCATAGTTTTGGCCCTGGAGAGCAAATAGTGAAAAAAGTGACAAAATTTTGAAGATTCTCTCGATTTTCTCAGTGCCCACAAGTTTTTCGAAGTTACAAATTTGAATTCACACTGCCCTAACAGACCCATATAACATACCAAAAATGCAGAACTACATCACGTTTTGCGAATTTAATGTCTTTATCCGACGGCCTACCTGTTACCAATCCGCTTGCGTGCTCGGTTGGTTTACTGAGCGCAAGAGCGGTGCGAGTAAAGGTCCTCTCGTCTTGTTTTATTGGACGAGACTCGCAATCCTGCGATATACCCGGAAGGTTGGCACACAGATGCATTAGCAGTTAGGTATAGGGTACGTGACCTATCTTTCTATCTGAATGTGAATCGTTTCTATCCTTATGGCATTAAAAATGCTTCTCGACTCGAGTCGTCTTGTTTACTTAGCAGCGCCAAAAAATCATGTCATGTAATTTTTAACATAAATGACGCACGCTTTTCTAGAAAATATACTTTTTTTAATTCGTCTGTTATAAAGTCATCCTGTTTATCTTTCACGAATTTAGCAGTATTGAACGAGAATGTATGACGTCAAACATTGCGATTGGCAATGGCGGAATATATTATTTATAGCTTCAGCAAATTGAATCTTGAGGAATTATGGCAGGAAAATTATTAATCTACACATACACTAGTTAGTAAAGTAGTTATGCCCGCGGCTTCACTCGCCTGGCTATGTCATAAAATATGTGCTATAGATAAAAAAAAATACATGTTCATAAAATTATAATAACCACGGGAATTAACGCCATCATGCATGTTGGGTACTTTTACATACAGGCAGACTGATCTCTCCGAGAGTCAGCCTGTGACCACGGCCGGTGCAACCTGGTCGAAACGGCAGGCAATAATAAACATGCATGGTCGCGTTATCCCGTGGTTATTATAATTTTAATCATGCATCGAGAGAGTTGTACAGTTATTATAACATGTTCATAAATCGCATAAATGGTTCTCGCGTAAAGGGACAAACAGTCAGTATTATAATTCAAAAGTAATAAAAAAAGAAAGATAAACCGCCAGTATGTTAGTTTTGCAAAAGAAGATTTCAAACTAATTTAATAAAACCCTATTTTACAAAAAAATTTTTTGGCGATTTAGCATTTTTTTTGTATTAATAAAGATGATTAATACCTATATAGCGATTTTTTAAGCTATTGCATAGCTTCTATCGCGGGCCTTGAGCGCGGGGACCGAATCCAGAAATTCCGTAACGAAAAAACCTCACGCTCCCCACTCCGACGGGCAAGGAGGTGTGGCTTGAAGGCCGTGCATCGTCTAACGTCGTTTCAGTTCGGCAGTCTTCGACACGGCGTTGTGTGCGTGCGATTAGACGTATTGTACGACTCTACGAAACTCGTTTTATTTATTTAATAATAGAAAAATTTGTTTTCTTATCGGTCACCATGCTCAAAAAGTGTAACTTGAATTAATATCAAAGAAAAAGCAGCATGAATAAAATAAATAAATAGAATTATAATTGCATAAGTTGATACAAAATGCCCTTTATTCGCATAAGGACAGATTCTCAAGACGACAGATTCTCAAAACACCGGAAATGGTACAGGTGCATACAAAATTATTAATCTTAAAATCAGTACGTTTAAAATGTGGGTGGATTGGATCGCACTATTTCCATGGAAATACGAAACGGAAATAGTGGGACTAACGTTTTTTTTAAAATTATATCCCATCATATTAAATTATATCGAAGGGCATAAAAGGATTAATTCTAAAATTCCTAAAAGACCTTCGATACTTTATTTCATCATGCTTTTGGAGAAGGAAGCAAAATTATCGGATATTAAAATAGTCCGCGGGGCTAATTATTGTGCGGGGAAAAGAAGAAAAAGTGACATTTTAGTCGACAACAAAATTAAACACATTGTGTCTGAATGTTTAAGAAGTGAACTATCTGCAACGCCTTGCGGTACTTAGACGTGCAAAGTATAACAATTATGTAGGGCAAAAATAAAAAAAAATATTTTAACGCTATTTTTTCTCTTATTCCGCTCACGTGTACTGCTGTCGTTTTGAGAATCTGTCTTTTTGAGAATCTGTCCTTTTGAGAATCTGTCCTTATGCGAATAAAGGCAAAATGCTATGCAATAGCTTTACCGCGGCAGTCCCCGAGTGCCACACGTCTTTTTTTTTTTAAAATAAAATTAACATCAGCTTTTGATTTTCCGAGTATCAATTCAATTTAAGACTGATAAAGCACCTATATTTGTATTGCACCAAGTCGTCAAGATCTCTCTCACCATTGTCTCATTGTCTCGTTCCAGGTGCAAGCGGAGTCGCGCGAGTACCCACACAAGCAACGTATCCGCAATCTTCGCAGACTGATATTAGAAGGCAAAGTGAAACCCACTTCAGAAACATTAATTTTCTTCCTATGTAATAAGTTTGCCATATCAGACGATAGACAAGATAAAGTATCAGTTTGAGTTCGATTATGTCCCTTAGCATACGATGCCATAATGTTTGTAAAATGAATAATAATATTATATACATGTCACTAACCTAAAACTATTTAAAGTTTCATTAGATCGTTCAAAATGTATGACGTGATCGGGGTTGTAAATACAAAAAATAATTTTGTAAAAATCTAGCCTTTTAACTTTAATGTTTTCCTTATCATAAGAAATGCAGTTTATTGCAGTACCCTCGAATATTAACATAAATCTTTTATTCAATAATATTATTACACATGTTAATTAAGTCCGAATGTACAAAAGTCTCGCGAGAGCGCCCGCCCGCGCGTCGCGGGCGAGCTTCGGCCGGCTCTCCCGGGCTCGGGGAGCTCGGTCGAAAAATCAAGTCAAAATAGGTACATATACTTTATATTCCTCATAAAAATTATCTACACACAAGACTTTAATATAAAAACAATGTGTCGTCCGGTGCGGCGGGCGGGGCTGTACAGCGGGGCTACGTGGCGGGCGCGGCGGGCGGCGGCGCCTCGGCCGGCGCGCCCGCCGCCGCCCCGCCGCCGCCCGCTCCCGCCCCCGCCGCCGCCGCCGCCGCGCCGCCCGCGCCCGCGCCCGCTGCCGCCGTCGCCTCCTCCTCCTCTTCCTCCTCTGGGTCGAACTTCAGCATCAGCTGTTTGAACTGTCAAACAAACAGACAAATGTGAAAACCGTCACGAGATACGACTATATCGCAAAATATACACCAACCCAGTCCTTATGCTCATTATAGCATATTCCGCTACCTACAAACATTACCTTACGAATGTGGGTAAATCGTTTGATAAAACATACCTAATCAATATAATTAAACCCAGAATGTTATACATATTCGCATGACGTATACTATGATTAACATATTATATTGGCATGTATTTAACGCGGCTACAAATTAATCAAAAGAATTTCGAATTAAAAAAATATATTTATTAAAGACATCTGTGCAGAGCGTGAATGAGCGTGTGTGCGTGCGGCGCCATATAAACTGTGCCAGATTTGTTTCAGAGGGGAGATGAGGTCGACACGAGAGACCGGTAGGGAGTGACCGTACTATTACATATTATACTGTGATATAGGTTATGTCAACAATACCTGCCTACAAGTAATTTATACTACATCGAGTTTCAAACAAGCCTCCGAACGGTCTGATCTAAAGCAATTCCCGTAGATACTAGTATTAGTAGAATTATCTTTAGCTACATATGAAATTGGGTATATTATGTGTGGTGAATGGCCTCACCTCTAGATAGTCGTCGACTAGCCGCCGACAGCCGCGCTCGTCGAGCTCCTCGTCGTCGTCCTCCTCGTGCAGCTGCGTGATGGTCGCCTTGGGCGCGAACACGGGCGCGTGCCGCCGCGACACAGCCTTCTCGTACACTTTCACGCTCTCCGACGGAGAATATTGATTTATTTTACTGTAACAAAACAAATATTGATTGTGAGGCGATAAAATCTCCTATCTTAAAAGTCCAAGATCGGATACATAGACTTTTAACCATTCATTCATCCATAGTGGATACAATGTTGGTACAGCGCATAAATTCGCGTCACGCGAGGGATTAATACGCTATTACGTTTTATGGACGCTTGGTTGGCGTGGCAAACATGCAATAGAGAATGTAGAGATTACGTGAGAGAGTGCGAACGTGTCTTACTCTATAGGCACACCCCGGACACTCCATACAAACGTCGCGTCGTTTACTACTAGAGTAAAGTAAAGGAACGCTGAGAGGTCTCTAGGCTGTCTTTTTTTTATATGACAGGGGGCAAACGAGCATGTGGGTCGCTTGATGGAAAGCAATCACCACTGCCCATGGAGATCGACTTAAGAGTACCTAAGTAGCCTGCATGCAGGTGAAAGGGGAGTAAGACCTGCTACCAAACCGCTTGCGTGCTTGGTTGGTTTACTGAGCGCAAGAGCGGTGCGGGTAAAGGTCCTCTCGTCTGGTTGGTTTACTGGACGAAACTCGCAATCCTGTGATATAACCGGAAGGTTGGCACAGGGGCGCATTAGCAGTTAGGTATAGGGTACGTGCCCATGGAGATCAGCAACTCCAAGGAATCGCCGATCCGTTGCCAGCCAATACTCATTCCTTCCTCTCTTTCTGGTGACCTAACTCACTCGCAGGAACACAACAACCCTCAAGGGAATTATTATTTGGCTGCGGTATTCTGTGAGGTGGGAGGTACTTTCCCAGTCGGGCAGCTTAACAAATATGCTATGCCCTACCTTGCTTTAAATATCAGACTTCTTTATGTATGAAATGAATGTTTGTCTGTATGTCCATTATGCATTCGTTTACTGCTCATCCGATTGCAATGAAACTTTGGTGGGATATTCTGGGTATCCTGGGTAAAGTTTAGACAGGACAACGTGAGGTCAGCTAGTAGGTATATAGCGAGGTGTATACTGACGCGTCCGTGAACCCGTAGAGCGCCTTGAGGTGTTGTTTGAGCACGAGCAGCAGCAGGCAGCCGCGCGCCTGGCGCATGGCGTCCCGCAGCGGGCGCGTGCGCTCGGGCAGCCGCGCCACCAGCGTCTCCGCCTCCTCGTCGTCCTCCTCCTCGTCCAGCGGCTCCTTCTCCGTGCTCTCCGGCTTTGTTAGACCCTAACAAACATACACAATAGCCTACTTGACAATGTTCAAAAATTTTATAAATTATGTAACAATATCGCAAAATACACAAAACTATAAAGATCTGCAAACTTTCATTCTAATATCTTCCGTCCGACTTATTTTAGGGTCGATCAAAGTTTGGCGGGAAAGTACATTTTAAAAATGAATTTATTAAAAAATAATATTTTCATTAGAGAAGTAATAAAAAATAGTATAACTTTTATTATGATTCTAATTACATAAACGTAATATTTAATATAGCTGTCGTACAAATTTCTGATTTCATGCATACAAAATACAAACTGTGACGTCATAACTCAGTAGCCTTTTGTATACAGCGTTTTTGGGAACGTCCAAAATTGTGATTTTCAAATTACATACAAATCTTGAGAGATTTTTGTGCTATCGAAGTAATTCTTTCACCTATGTATATTATTGAGACGTCCCTACATATCAAACCGAAAAAAAATGTTGGTCAAATAGCCTATTATCGACACGGAACATATGATACCCTGGTGCACTAATAGCAAGGGCGGAAAAAAACCAAGGGGTGCAGTGTTGCAACCACAACGAAATCGGCTTTTAAATATTTTTTACAGGACCTCGTCGCTGCTATCACTGTTGCATGCACCTCACCGTTTGTTTTCTTCTGCTTTCGACCGTCAAATGGCCTCATGGAGGTCGATGTGTAAAGCCGCGCATACGTCAAGAATCTCCTGAAGGTCGATTTGCTTTACGTATTTTAGCGGCAAAATCAATTACTAAAAATACATCTCCGCTGCTCAAATTTTAACAATGTATATAAAAACGACAAAGATGGAAAAAACGCCAAGTGATAAGCAACCGCCACCAATGACTGGCACCGGTAAAATAAGTTATTTTTAGTCTGTGCCGAATCTATGAGGAATAGGAGGGGGGGATATTATTCAGCTTACTTTTTGCTTTTAATAATACAAAATTTGACGGTACTGAGCGTGAGCAATTTGACATATGCGGTAATTACGCATATACCTCATATACGAATGAGTCGTGACATTACTGCAAAGGCCGGGAAATAGACAATGCAGGACAAATATGAGCTTAAAAGTCCGCGCCGCAGGCAAGGACAATGATACCATTTTAGCCGAGGCATATATAGTGCTATTCTAAAAGAAATGCAAGGATATAAAAAAGGCTTTTAATATAATATCTACTGCCATTGTGTGTCTTCTCTTTTATGTCGCGCTGTGTGGAGTTTAAAATATATAGTAAATTATTGTATGTAAAATTACCTCACGAAAAAGCTGCAGCAAATTCGAACCAGAAGTCGAAATAATAATATCAATATGGTGTATAATAAAGAGTGGTTCATCTTGAACTTGAAATGGGAAGTAGCTTAAATTATCAGCCAGGTACAACATTTGATCCAAAGGAGCAGTCTGAAACAAAATACAACAATTATTTACACTGGTTAACGCTACTAAATCATGATATAGTGCACGCACATAGTTTCAGAACGTCTTTCCTAATGCAATTTTATTACACTGCAACAACAATATTAGGTAAATTGCCAATTAATATGTTGCGCTATGTTTAAAAAAAATTTGGTTGTCTGTAAAGTCGGTTTATGGACGACAATTTTACGTGATAACGTCATAAGGAAATATCGACCGATTGAGTGGAACAGAGATAAATGCGTCACAAGCCGAACGCTTAGGCCGATGGTGCCTCTCTATCGCTTGTTCCGCGCTCTCGCTTGCACGCTCGGCTCAGGCGGAACATGACAATGAGTCATGCTTTTTCGTGCGTGCAGCCGGCGGTCATAGATTTATAAGACATAACACCTATAAATAGGGTTAGCAACCATACGGCAATCCTACCTGACAATAGAGACCATCATAAAGAGCAAGTACTTACGGAGACATCATCAAACTGTTTGAGTAGTGATAAGACCAATGCTCTCCGCTGCGGCCGCGTGTTGCGCAACAGCGAATACAAAAACCCGTTGAGGGCTGTTGGAAGCTCATCTTGTTCTTTTTTCCTGCAAAGAAATTTGTTATAATATGTTATTTTTAATATAAGAGAATAGTGAAATTGAAATGGATTCGAGGCACAATCTCATAGTCACAAAATCACATATTTTCTCAAAATGTCATCGCGACAACTTTTTTGACCGCAATATTGCTCGAGACGAAAATTTTATATGGGAAATTTTGGGAACGTTTCCGATTTTGAGAATATTCCTGGATTGGCAATGTTGTAGGGAATGGCACAGCTCGAGACGCATACATATACGCGATAAGTGCGAATACAATAAAATACACTATATCAGATATGAGGCGTTTATTCATATTAATAGTCGTTCAACTTACCTAAATCCTCGTATAACGTCGTCTTTCGAGTTGGACTGTAATATTTTTTGCAACTGATACGAGAGCTTTATTCCCAGCTGTGCCTTCATATGAATGAAGCCGGGATATTTTTTGTCTATTTCTTGAAGATGTTTGTCTGCGGTGTGTGATACCGTTACCTCTGTGTCGGTACTCATTGATATCAAATACGGCACAATCTGTGAACAAAGCCATAAGAAATTATGGATTAGAATAGAAAACTGATACAACAACAATAAATACATTATTATTATTATTTATATTTCTCCAATTTTTTATATTTTTAAATCTAAATCATATATAAAAAAAAATACATTTAAAAATATAAAAAAGGGGCACCCATCGATAGCGGGGCGAATCTTCTCACAATGCGGGCCGTGTCCAGAAGAACCGCCTTCTGTATCTGGCTCTTGACCCAACCGCCAAGAGAGAGCCTCTCGAGGTGACGGTCGAGACTTTTTTTTTATTATTATTTATATTATTAAAGCTGATACAACCATCTTTAAAACGTCTGATTGTTTGTCCGTCAATTTACTAATGCACATCATAAGGGCTTATCCGGAATTTATTCACTGGACAAGTTATACATATTATAAAATACTAATTTACCGATGTATGTATAAAAGAGATATTTTTGGGGTATAAATAGCTCATCGCGACTTTTAGAGCTAAAGCCAATCTCGCCTGTACGTGGTGCACCGTGACGGCTAGCGAAAGAGGTTCTGGTAAAAGAGAAGTAGGGTATACCGTATTTGTAAGTTGCTCGATTGGGGATGTACCTCACCCAAAGATATATACCTCACAGAATACCGCAGCCAAATAATAATTCCCTTGTATTTTGGCAAGTAAGTGAGGTCACAAGAAAGAAATGAAGGGAAAGGAAAGAGTTCTACTTTTTCTAAAGTTACATTACAAGTGTTTTTTTATAACATTATGATAACAACGTTCAACCAAGTGCCAACAATCAACAGTATCAACTTTACTTTAGAATCCATCGCTCCTCTTTGGATTCTAAAAAACCCTCTCGCCTTTATAATAGTTCTTTACTCACTTAATAAACAATATACTATTATGTCTTCCAAAAAAAGATAATATTACTTTGTTTCCATTATATTTTGGTGGCCGTACATGTTAAAGTTTGCGTAAGGTTGAAAACATACCTGTACAGGATGCACGAGACCTTGGGCCAGTACAAGCTGCACCACCTTCATGGCACTTGAGCGGACCACGGTGCTGGGGTGCAGGAACGCGTCCAGGATCTGCTTCAGGTACAGCTGTATCACAGTCGACGCCATGCCCGAGGACACGTCCCCCATCTCCTTCAGATTCTCGTGCTTTGATCGTTTCGACCCTGAACCAAAATAAACATTTTCACACAAGGGCGGGTAATAGGTTATTGCAAACTAGTTAACTTTTTCAAATGTTATTAAAATAGATATTTAAAAACGATTTTAAAATGGAACTCCAGCCAGGTTTTAACAGTCATGTACATTAGCAATAGTTCCACACGTTTTTCAATACAGTTAACAGAAAGTATATGGGTAAATTTATCCTGTCTTCTTAACTATAAATATTGAATTCGAATTGGTTTTACGCAATCTGGCAAATGACTGACAGTTCTGTCAAACGCCATAAAGTTAAAAAGTCAATATCTTCATTCAACTTACAAATACAAATTGTCTTTATTGTGAATAACAGGTTTTACAGATGTTACAAGTTTATATCGATCCATTCTGTGTTCCACCACTTAGGCATACAATAATTATTAACATTAACCAAACACTAATCATGCACTATACAGATTTCTGTCATTCTGATAATCACTAACGCTATAGTAGCATTTATCAACTAACAGAGCATAGAATTTCTTTTTAAAATCAGTAATTTCCTTAATGCCACGTATTTCTTCTGGTCTCCTGTTGAACTTTCTTACATTTTCTAATTTTCCGCGCAAGTTTCCTATTTTTTTCTTTCAAAAGAACCTTCTCCTGACAATATAACAAACACAACAAAAAAAGAATTATCGAAATCGATCCAGCACTTCACGCGTGATGCCATGACGAAGGGAAATAGGGATTTATTGTTATATATTTAGATATGTTATATATATTTTTTTTTATATAAATAGAAATCAAATATTACTCACATTCTTTATCTTGTCTGATCATCCTTTGTTCCTCTTCTTGTAAGTACATCTCAATATTTCTGAGTACATCAGCTTTCATTTCTATAGGTGCCAAGTCTGAGGTGAGCAGTTGGTGGTAGAATTCCTTGAGTTCAGGCTGCAGCATGAACTCGTAGTGCCTGACGCAGACCGAGCCGAGCGCCTTCAGCGTGTGGGACACGAAGTCTTCGTCTTCGAGTCCCACGAAGAACATCAAATTGCTATATACTTGTTCTTTGATGTCGCTCTGAAATTTAAAATGACGTAGGTACAATATATTCTGTACTCTAAACTAAACTATATACATTGATTTTATTAAACCCGAAAAATAAAAATGATAACAAAATGACGTATATAAACAGGATAATGGAATAGAACTCTAACACAAAGTTACTCTTTTCGTTTGAAATATGAAATAAGGATTTTTTTTCAGACATAATGGAATAAAATAATAGATAATGGAATAAAAATCTAAATAAAAAATTTCTATGCATGTATAAAACAAAAAAAAAACATGTCACAGTTTTTTTTTGACATTATGTATTTAATTAAATTCTAATTGTTTTTATCATTAATCATATCATTGGATTCAAAACCAAAATATTAATTCTTCATAATTTTTGGATCGCCCTAGGCTCTTCTAATATAGTATGTATGTCAAAGTAAAAGTTTAGATACCGGTAATCCTTCGATGACAGTGGCATCAGTGAAGTCAAAGTACCGCAGCAACAGGCCCACGATGAAGAGCGCGCGGCGGAAGTGAGGCCGCGAGTGTAACGAACGAGTCAACTCGGGGTTACGCTGCCAGCTTTGTTTCCACTGAAGAAGTACACCTGCAAGCATTTTAAACATATTTTTTGTTGAAGTCTCCACAAAACCAGTGGTTGCTAAAAAGGAAGAAGTAAAGAGGTTTTTGTTCAAAAGTTTATGATTTTAAAAGTTTTTAAGTACTAGTGCGATGGCTGTATGTACCAAAATAAAATAAACAACAATCATAAACTCAAAAATCCATATATCATAATGTAGACATCAGGCGGGTCGTATGCTTGTTTGGCACTCAGTGTAGTATAATAAAAATATAAACAGTGAAATTTATGGATCTTTTTTACTTCATGGCGGGGGCCTCAAAAGGAAAAATAAAAGTAACGAAACATGTATAGTTCGAAAGTTGTCAGCGCATTGGTACCAAATATAATGGTGGTCTGTCTAACCACCTATAAATAAGTACTGACCGTGATATTTATTGAAGACATCTCTGATGAGTTTGTAATTGTGCGTTAGATTATTGACAATGGCTGCTAGGCACGCGATGCACGAGGCTATGACGAGTTGGCCCCGCTGCAATATTAACTTGACCGCGTCCTCTTCGAGCTGAGCGAGGAACACCTCGCTGGGGTGTTCCATTAGCGGCACGACCAGTTCTAACGTCGACGCTACAGTCGACATTATTTGTTGTTCGTATTGGTTCTGAAACATCATTTCGGTGTATTCAATTTTACTAACATCATGTTCAATGTCATGTTTATAAAATTTCTTCATACAATAACAGTGGAAACTTCACAAGATAATTCTAAAACCTTAAAGCATGTCACAGACAAACGCGGCATGCGGTGGCGGCCTGTCGTATAGTATGGAACATAATGAAACTATTGAAATCCACGGAGCGTGCGACGCGGTATTAAGTTCCTTACTACATACAGGTCGCGTTTGTCTGTGACATGCTTTATGATTTCGAGTACGAAATCACTAAGTTTTTAGTATATAACTTTTTATTTATACACAGTTTTTAATTTATTTTTACAATGACTTTTACATATCACTTTAAAAGCGATATATGAGGAGAGGAAACTTGCGAGAGCTAATAATCACAAATCACTAAGGTTTTAGTATATATAACTTATTAAAATAATAATTTATACACAGTTTTAAATTTATTTTTACAATGATTTTTACATATCACTTTAAAAGCGATATATGAGAAAATTAGTGAGAGCTAATAATCACAGAGTAACAGTTTGAAAAGGGTTGTAAAATTATTCAAAGTGAAATAAAATATTACTTACTTGACATTTCAAACTCAAATACGGTTGTAATGTTAACGCGTGATTAACTAGAAGTTGAGGCCTAATTTTCGCAAATAAATGCAGAGTAGATAAACAGGCTAAAATACGCTGAGATGAGGCGGAACCTACGAGGAAAAGTAAAATTTAAATAAAATATAATTTTCAAGCAAAAACAATTAACGTCATTGCATTCTTCACCTTACCTTCGGCACTAGATTCTTCTAACTGAAGTAAATTCTCAATGAGACAGTCTACGATTTGTTGACAAGCAACTAAGAGAGATTTAGGCGGTTGATAAATAATTTTAGTTGAATCATCTTTATCTTCTTTTGGTTTAAATAACTGAAAACCAATAAAAAACAACATAGTTACTGTAATTACTCAAAAAATAAAACTATAAAAAAAGTGTGTAACTGAAGTAAAACTTCTTTGACACCACTAACTTATATCTCCCTCTCAACTTCCGTTCCCCGTTTCCGTAACGCTCTCGTCACGCATTCACCAACTTACTACCCAAGTTAAGCGTGCCCAAAGAAGTTTTAGTTCAAAAAGTGACAAAAATGACTTACGCTCATTAACAGTTGTTGAAACCATTCTAATCCCATATCCCTAGAGGAAATGACCACGTCAGTGATGTTGAGCACCTTCCTGGTGAGGGGATCGGCAGTGGCAGCGGTCATGTCTAACGTGCCGGGTCTAGCCGAGTGCGGACACGGGGTGAACCACATGTTCTGAAAAACTTCCATCACTAACTTCCGGATACCTTCCTCATCGTTCACCCGTCGGATCATCTTCACGCATATCTCGGGAATCTTCGGAAACTCCGGACACTCTATACAAATGTCTTTTAAAATCTTAATCACACGTTTCCGCACTGACACACCGGTATCCTGTAAAATTGTACCATATTAGTTTTTTTCTTCATCACTCTTAAAGTACGAATGCGTTACATCTCGACAATAGTTTTCTATGGATGTGTGGCGTGGACCAAAGAACACATACGCTAAAAACAAAAGTCCTTACAAATGTGGTTTTACGTCGTATACTTCGAATAAGATGGGCCCATAGAGTCACGAATGACGAGGTACTTCGGTGAGTCAAGAAATCCCCGAAGTTATGAAGAACATCAAAAGAAGAAAGGTAACATATCTTGGACATGTATTAAGACATAAACGTTATCATCTTCTCCAGATATTTATGATTGGAACGATTGAGGGGGAAAGACATGTCGGAAGAAGAAAGAAGTCGTGGCTGCGAAATATTATCAGCAGAACTTTTTGCCTGGCAATGATAAGGAGAATCATGCGGTATTGACCGCCAACAGCTTCAGTAGTGGAGAGACACCGCATAAGTTTTTTATTTAAAAAAATAACTGACAGTGACTTAAATAAATAACATTCGGTTGAACCAAAACAAAAACAATGATCTGAAAATATTTATCATTATTTTCAGTGTTCAATTCAATTATAATTTGCCACGATCTTGGGGTTTATTTCATTTCAGCATATGTCACATACACAGTGATGTTTCAGTATATTTTTTCATACAAAGTTATCGCTATGCCAGTTCAAGAATTTAAACTGAGTAGGGCGTCAATAGTCTATTATAACGTAGTTATCGAGCGATACTTTACCAATATCCTACTGGACAGCATGCCGTAGTACTTGTCGATGAGGTCTGGCCGGCTGAGCACGAACTTGCCCACCAGGTCGACTGCGGCTTCCCGCACGGCCGTGGATTGGTCGAGGAACGAGCGGTTCACTCCGATCTGCATGTCGGGTCGCGCCAACACCGCCGGGTCCGCCTCCACTATCATCGCCAGGCACTTCATCGCCTTCGTCCGAATCGCTATCGTATTCTCGCACAGAATCACCAGAATCTTCCTCAGGTATCTATCAAAACTCTGCGAGAACGACCGCTTCGATGCTAAGTACTGCGATATCAACTCCGCTCCGCCGTAGTCGATGTACGACTGCATCACTTGTACCTGAGCGCCGCCCTGATACCTGAACGGCCTGACCTTCTCGAGGAAAAAGTGCTTCCGTCTCTCGATAGTTTTGTACTTTTCTGCAGACATTATGGAACTGGAAGCGTGCTTTTTATCCGCTTTGGATTCCTTTACACCGCTGTCGCTATCGTCGTCCGGTTCAGATTCTTCTTCGCTAGTTTCGTCCTTCACGTACCGTTTTTTATTAGATTTATGTTTCGGCCTCTTTGTGGGTGAACTGCTCTTGGGTTGAACTACCATGTCTCGATACCATTGAGTTATATAAAAGTGTCGGGCGCAATTCCACGCCTGATCTTTTTGGCCATTGATTGCTAAATAATCCAGTAGCACCCGTTGAAGAAATTCAGTTCTCTCTTCATCTTCATCAAGTCCTGATGTTGTATTCTATCCATAATAAAACATTCAAAGGGTTAAAACAAGTACGTATTACATACAAACATACTACATAAGACCCATTCAATGCACTTTAGCAGATAGCGAATTCAACATTTCCCATAGTGCTTCGTTTTTCGATTTTTATTATGGAAAAAATAACGTTTCGTAGACGTCTGTCATGGCGACCATGAGATAGAGAATATGTCAGATTTTATATAACGCTGTCTTTGCTTTCTAAAGAAACAACGAGCACGTGCCGCGAAACACAAAATCGTGTCAATCTATCTCATTTCTTTCCATGATGATTACGCCAGTTGCACTTTTTCTAGTATTAAATAAATAAATACTATAAATAAATATTGTCATACAAATTACACAGCGCCATCTAGCCCCAAAGTAAGCGAAGCTTGTGTTATGGGTACTAGACAACTGATAAACATACGTAAATACATTTTTTTTTTGTAAATACATACTTATGATACATAGAAAACACCCAGACCAAGACAAACAGACATGTTCATGCACACAAATGTTTGTCCTGTGTGGGAATCGAACCCACGAGCGTTAGTGTCAAAGCCGCGTCATTGACCGCTACGCCACCGAGCTCGTCGAATAGAGTATTAATGCGATGGAAACTATCAATTTGTCTATTCTCTGTCTACGGAAAAAAATGATTGCACCAAAATAGTGTTATTAGGCTTTATGTAGGGAGGTCGAACATTATCCTTAAGTAAAACAACATTATTGTTAAATGATTGAAGTGACTCACCTGTGTTTGGTTCCCGTCCTTCTCTTCCTCGGCGCGGATATCTCTGACTACGGCGTCCATAGTAGTAAGCTTGGCGCGCGAGTGGACACTGTCCCTCCGTAACCGGGATGCCACTAAGCCCAAATACTCTAAAGATGCTACCCTCACTGGCATTTCCATCGATTTGTCTGACATGTATTTAACCTAAAAATATATTAATAATAATATTTTTTATTGTTCGCTCCACATCCGGTAATTTTACATGCGTACATAGATTACATGCATATTATATAGATGTTATGCAGCTAATCTATGTGGAGAAAACTGGTGCCCATGCTAGGCATTACAGGTCACCAGGCTCTCTTCTTAATAACAAACATTCGTTACTAAAGTTCGAAAATTAAAACGATTACAAATTCTGTATGTATTTGTAAGTGAGTGGATGTAGTGGTCATGAGTGTGTGAGTGCACAACTATGTATATAGTACGTGATGAGAAGCTACACGCCTCTATGTGTGTACACGCTGTGCTACACGCGTCTTTATATAAGCGTACATGCCTGTATGATTGGTCGTAAATGTAATGTAAATATTCATGTAAATATCAATATAATATTAATTATAAAATTTTTATTCATTACATGTTTCATGTTATTACTTTCAATAAATTTTCAGTGTCTACATAAGTCACCATGACTTTTGAAGATACTGAAAATTACTGACACAGTAGCCATGTTTTTTTTTCTTATATTATAAAATAATTCGATAAATTGGCAAAACGCGCGCCAGAATTACTAGATTATAATTTATTAACTCTCAGTTGACCATTATGTCTAGATAGTGAGATAGA
Organism: Hypsopygia costalis; assembly: GCA_937001555.2. Classification (NCBI taxonomy): domain Eukaryota; kingdom Metazoa; phylum Arthropoda; class Insecta; order Lepidoptera; family Pyralidae; genus Hypsopygia; species Hypsopygia costalis. The sequence continues at coordinate 16,019,153 of OW443330.2, read as the reverse complement.
TATACTTTTTATTGTGCAACTTCTAAAAGATGTAACCTATTGCAAGCTATGTAAGCTAAGAGCAGCCTGAAAAAGATGAATAATGGTTGTCGACGACATGAAATATACTTTATGACCTATTCTCATACCTACCAAACATACATAAAAATTATAAAAATCGGTCGACGTTTCGGATGAGTGTGACTACAACAAACACCGACATGATTTTTATATTTGTAGATGAGGTGAAAGGATAGCTAATATATAAGTCAGTAGTAAATGAACTTTTGAAGACAAAATGGGCTTTTGAATTTTGGTTTGGCTCATCTGATAGGTCTATGTCTATTTGAACAGGTTATCATGGCGCGTGCTGCAATTCATAATTTGTGATAATCACTCACCAGCATAGTTCCTAGAAGACTCAGCAGCAGTTCAGTCGCAGGCCACTCTGGTTTGTTAACTGTGGTTAGTAAATCGTGCACAAAGTTCTCAAACAGGGGTCTGAAATCCACTTCTTCTGAGCGACTGCGGCACTTGTTTAAGAACGACGTGAGAAATGTACCTCCGACGCTAATTGCTGCTTCGTACTTTGATATTATTAGTAAGTCTTTGTCCATGTGCTGAGAAAAAATTGTACAATTTTTAAATTAAATTCAAAAAGAACTTTAGTTTCCTTAAAATCAAACTATACAAATAGAATTATTAAAATGCGATAAAATAGTAGCTAGTGGAGTATAGAATGTACTTACTTTTTTATTGTCAACTTCAGAGTTTTCTTTGTCTTTCTCTTTTTCTTTCTCTTTCTCTGGTTTGCACAGTGATTCGGGGAGAGTCACTACGCACTGGACCAGTTGAAGCACAAGCGCTGTTAACATCTGGATATGTTGGTCTGAGCTCAGTTGGAATGATCGCAGGTTGTGTTTTGAACTGGGTATTCGGGCTATTGACGCCAGAATGTCTTCTAAAAGTAGTCGTCTGTGTTGTTCATATTTTGTGAATATCTAAAAATGATGATGGAAGACATGAGTAAATAAAACAATTACAAAAGAATTCTAACTTGTTAGAAAATGGATTGTAAAGTTTCGATATTTTAGTTTTCAAACTACATAATTAATAATATCGAAACGTTTTTTGTAGTCAAACCTTAGGGTTTGAGAAAATGGGCTACAAAATTTCGATTTGTTTTTTTCTAAAAAACATTTCAAAAGTAATAAATAATTTTAATACAGTAGGTGTAGAATAAAGTATCAAGTGCAATGTACATAAGAGACAAATGTAAAATTCAGTATTAGTGCGAGGTCTGACCGTGGTGACGAGTTTCAAGGCGGCCAGCTGCAGCTCGCTGACGTTCTCGACGAAGAAGGGCGAGACGCCGAGCGTGGAGGCGTGCAGCACGGTGGTGTCGGTGAGGTGGTGCGCCGCCAGCAGCTCCGCCAGCAGGGCCACCGACTCGTGCGCGTGCGTGTACAGCTCGCGGACCACGCGCGTCGCGCCGCCCGCGCCGCGCCGAGCGCCGCCGCCCGCCGCGCCTCCGCCGCGACGCCGCCGCCCGTCCACTGCAACCGACGACGATACATTACAGCTCTCCCATGGCGTCGCAACACTATCGTCCAACGTAACTACTAATAAATACGTAATGTTCTCTACTGTTCTATATCTTCTGTTTTAATTATATATTGTAAAAGGGATCGTTATGGAAATACGGAATGTTTGAATATCTTGACAATCTATCCCTCAAACTCACGATCGATCAAAATAGAATCTCTATGTATCAATTGTACATTTTCGCAGTTATTTACTTACATATGAAACGGGATTTACAACGATTTATCATTATATATTTCCGTTATTTCAGACGTCATGGTCATGTGATGACTGAAGACTGCGAGTAGACAGTAGCTTATCATGGGCAAATGTATCTACGCTCTATGTTTGTTGTTATGCATTTATATCTTGCTGGGATTTGAAAATTTTCATTCAAATGTAGTATAAAAAATATATCACGCACAAAGAAAGTAGATATGTTTGCCTCTAACATGTTACCACCATCTACTCTCTATCTTCAGTCATTCAGACACCCGATGCGAAAATATCCTATAGTAGATATTTTTTCAAATATAGTTGATAGATAATAGACTTTACTTACACACGCATGATATGCAAATTTGAGCTCTTTGCTGTATAAACGTGTACAATTTTGAACTCGCATATTGTACTCTACTGTTCTATACTTTTATCTGCTATTTTAATTATATTGTGTAAAAGGGATCGTTACGGAAATACGGAATGATTGAATATCTCGAATTTTTTTAAATTATATTTCATTACGATACGGATATTTGAAAAATCTGCTTGCAATGAAATAACGAAACTAATAAATACATAAATTATAAATGTCACAATGCACCGAAAGTATAAATTTATGCAGTTATAATGAATATTGGAGAGCTTACCTTTCTTTTTAGATGTCGTCTGGATACTGTACACCGGGTCATATACGCAATAAATAGTATTGTTGAGTTGAAATTTTATGAACATAATAATTCTATCTATAACATCCTCTAGAAATACGCGCTTAGGCATACTGGGTGAGGTCATTATGTACAAGGCGGTCAAGCACGCGTCTGACGCACACATCACTCTCTCCAACGCTGATTCTATCCATATTTGTCTCATTTCTTCACTGTCCTCCTAAAATTACATGTACAATCAATTTTTGTAGGAGCAAAGCAAGCCAACTGAAGCGGACTGAAATCCATATTAATGGATTTCGTGGCGCACCCTGCCTAATCGGCAGGCTAACGAGGGTCTGGTAAAAACAACGTAGGTCACATCAGTCCCACAGGGGAAGTACGTAGGTACCTCACACAAAATAGCAGCCAAATAACACCCGTGACAATTGTTCCGTGTCTGCTAGTAAGTGAGATCACCATTTATAAGGAGGTGCAGCGGTGGTGTCACTAGCAAGAAATAATTTAAGCTTCCATTCTATTTGTAAGTACCCTTGTTACATCAGGCTGCCTTCTTGGTATTCATTGTGGTAAAATTCAAACAGCTCAGATCTGGTTAGTTTATCGCTGCATGAAGTGGAGATACGGCGCGGATAGCAGCACTATGGGACAGACATTCGTATCATGTAGCGTCCACAGTATAAACAATAGAAAAGGTCTCACTAATGTAAGGACGCTCTTCGTCGATCTTTCGAGCCTACGTAATTATTAACACACAAAAATGGCATTTGCGCCGTACATCATTTTATACAGGGTGTTTGTATGAAGTGTTGCACTTGAGTGTAATTGAGGGTTCGCCTAATTTTAGGTATGACCTACATGAAGAACACTCAAAATCAAATCTATTAGATTTGCGTTTTTGATAGACGAGCCCCGTGGTCGAATGGCTAGCAATGGCAACTTTGTCTCCGAGGTCTCGGGTTCGATCCCCGCATAAGACAAACAATATAAAAAAAAATATTTAAATACATTTATCAGTCGTTTAGTACCCATAGTAGAAGTTTTGCGTTTAATTTGGGACTAGATGGTGTAAATTGTCCAGAAATATTTATTTATTTTATAATTCATTTGGGCTTTATAAAACATCAAAATGATATTTTAAATACATATAACTATGAATATATATTTTAATCAATTTTACTCACAGGATCACCTATAAGTGACATTTTTTCCGCTGCTCGTATATTTTTCTCCAATATACTTAATAATCGTACTAATCTGTCCGACGGTATGGCCTCCATAGCACTAAGATTCTTTAATTTTGCTGCTTCTGAACACAGCTCTTGTAACTGGTAACGGGGGTAACAATAACTCTTCAGGAATATCATTACCTTCTGCAAGTAAATATTCGTTATGGAACTTTGTTACATATTTTTCTATAATTAATTTTAAAGTTAATCTCTATTCTAAAACAAAAATTGATCGAGCTCCTTTCAATGACTGTAAGGTTGACTGGTAGCATTACCATTAAAGAACTTATAAACAAACAAATAAAAAAAAAGCTAGTTTAATCATCATCAGTTCATACTATCCACGCGCTGTTTCCCTTTTATCCTTTTACCGCCAATTATTAATATAACCGCTCCACTAGTTGAGAAGTTCGACGACGTCGTTGCGCGTGTCAACCAAACAGGCAAGTTAAGTAAGTAAGTAAGTAAGTAATTTCGTTAAGCAACATTGAGCGTAGCCTGTCCATGGATGGGTTTACTTATCTCGAGCTCCTCCATACGTCGAAGGGCAGGTTAAGCCGTCGGTCCCAGCTGTTCTCGTTAGATGACAGATGTTAAGCCAACTCAGTGGTCTTTAGGCGGCTTGAAAACACTTACCTCCACCAATTCGCAGTTGAGCAGCATGGTGGAGTAAGCTATAAACGTGAAATGTAAATAAAAAGTGGGATGAATAAGGGTTGACGACGTATATTATAGTATGATGACGTAAAAAGGTTTACTAGAGCAATCACCGTCATGCTGTTTCATTGGACATAGGCGAAAGCTAAAGTGTTTTTTTAGCATTTGTCTCACCACAAACAAAATATGTCTTCAGACATCGCCAGACTATATAAAACAGCCTATACATAAAATACTACTTTCAATTTGGGTATCCAGCCCATTATACGTAACACGGTAGAAGTAAAATTACTTCCTTCCCTACTAACTGCCTCTAAAAATATTATGTGGAGTTTATATACTTGCCCATTTCATCAGTTACTGTTATGTCATCATCGATAGTCTCAAATACCGTTTCAATCAATTTGTTAAACCGCTGGTACGTATTTGATTCCATCAGTTCATCTATTGATAACATTTCTATTACGGGGACCAATCTTCTTTCAACCTTTCGTAACTTTGGTCGAACTAAAAAATACATAACATTATTTTTATACACATTCTTGATATTTCCAACATAACATTTATATTGACTGTGAAGATATTGTAAGTACATGCATTATTATTAAAATACAAGGACCCTATGCCTACACCTAGGGTTGCCATCCGTCCGGGTTTCCCCGGATTTGTCCTAGTTTGGAGGGCGCCCGGGGAGCGTACGGGCGGGGTTGCATTTGTAATCCGGGGTAAAAAGTTTTAAATCACGTCTGCTCTATGCTGCGAATAAACGTTTTGTCACAGAATAAAAAATAGTGGTACTACTAAAAACTGATGATATGTCCGGGTTTTAACATCTTGTCCTGGTTGCTAGCGTTCTGAGATGGCAACCCTACCTACACCTATTGCTCTCCCGTGCACAGACCCTACGGTCATATCATAACACAGGATTGAGTTGCTCACCGCGTAAACTAACAAGGTCCTTTACCCTCCCATATTATCGCGCCTAGCAAATCAATTATACATACAATCAAACTACAAACTAAACTAAATATATTTAAGTACAGTCGACCGCAAAACAAGTGTAACACTTTGTATTATGAGCGTGCACTTGTCGTAATAATAGTAGTGATGGTTTTTGCATATAGAGACGCTACTTTATTCGTAAGAATAGTTTTCACGTGGTAACACTTGAATACTTTTTTATGGAAAAAGTGAGTGTTGCTCCTACTAAAAAAATTTGTCCCGTTATAACTCTTCTATGGCGCACAGAACAGCTGCAAGTTCACTGTTAGCGGAATTTGTTGCATAATGTTTAGATATATGCTTAAGTCGGATCTCCTGCTAAAATATTATACTAAAAGGACTACACAAAAACATTTGCTTTCATGCACTGTCTCCTGTGAATTAGATTATATTTGGATAAGGGATGTCAGCAGTACCTACGGCCGTAAGTAATGAAACAAACCCTGCTCCTCTACACGCGCGGGGATTTTTTTCATCAGACCGCGGAAAACGGTCGGTTTTTTCATCGGAACGCGGTTCATTACCGGATACGCGGATTTAAACTCTTCCGTTTTTACATAAGAAATAATAATTTGGAACTACAGATCATTCTCGAACCCCAGGGATCGAGGAGTCTACTGACAAGTTTACATACTTCCCATGATGTGTAGTGTACGTTTATCTCCTGGTGTTCGACATTTACTTCGTGTTAGTATTGTCATGTGAACATACAATTATTTATTATAAAACAAAACCATACCAATTGCCGCCTCAGATTCTTCTTTCTTGCTAGCTTCTTCATGTTTCCGTTTAACAGCTTCCCAATTTTTCTCTCTAGCTATGTCAATGGCTTCCCTTTCTTTATCTACAGTGGGAGTGGAATTATTTGACTTAGCTTTAAGTGGAATATTATCATCAGAGTCAGATTCGAGTGTACTATTTTTCCTCGACCTTCCTTCACTCGACGATTCATGTTTCTTCAATATTCCCTCCTGCGTGATATAATATCATTTATAATAACTATGAAATCTGAGAAATGTACAATTTAAAAAAAATGCTTACACTTACAGAGAGACGACCAATTTTTACAACAGGGTATCGACTGTTGGATACATTAGTACTTTTGGTGGGTTCCTGTTTATCGGGCTGGGCGGGGGGCGGTGCGTACGGCGCACCCATCGACGGCTGCGGCACGTGGGGCTCGAGCCTTAATGGCGACGGTGCTACGCTGGCTTGCGCAGGGGATTGGCCTATTTATTATACAAATATTAGTATTAAATAATTATTTTTCTTTCTGTCAATAAAATTTATGTGCAATAAAGAATATAATAAAAATATACCATTGATTTTCATTGTTTAATTTAATTAAAATTCGGCCACTTTGAATCAATTCCAATATCAGTTCTATTGGCAAAGCTGAAGATAAATAAATAGAAGTTCCCCAATTCGTTTTGAAGCTTAGCCAGTTCCAACTCCAGTCAAGATATTGACAGAAAAACAATTTAAAAAAAAACATACCTTGCTCGAAGGCCTTGTCTTGGGACTGTATAATCAACCTCTGTTGATCAGATTGCCCTGTCGGAGACATTGATAGAGGGTCCTTCTCTTCACTCAAATTAGTACCAAAATTTCGGTTATCTTGTCCTAGACTGTTATAAAATGCACCATTTTGCGAATTGGAGCCCGAAGTGTTTGATAATGGGCTGGTATACATGTTTGAGGAATTTGCATTATTCCATAATGGAGATACGTTGTTCTGGGCAGTAATATTCACTTGCATTCCTGGTCTAGATTGTGATGGTGGTGATCCTATATTGACATGAGGTGAGGACTGACACGGTGGAGCTAGTAACTGCTGATTAGGAATGGGTGCCGAGTGTACAGCAGTTCCATGTGACGAAGGACTCGAGTGAACAGTATTATGAGAATAATTGTAAGACGGTGAAGGTGACATGCCATTAAATTTTGATGTATGTAAGTGATTGCCCCAATGGTTTCTTTGTTGCTGATCAAATACATTTGGATTCACATGTAAAATAGCTTTTAACAACTCAGGTGTTGCTTGTTGAGGTCCAGGGCTTATTGCGTTAGGTATGGTTTCGTCTTTTAGGTCTCTGAAAAAAAGGATTACTTATTACTTTATCATGTTTTTATCACTGGTAATCGCAAATTTTATAATGCTGGCCATACACCATACTGCCCATCGTCCAATCGGCATGACGCTGACGATTGGATCAAGTAGAACTGACCGTGTGCGTGAATTGGCATGACAGTTAAACTTGACGAAACAATCAAAATTCAATTCTTTTGGCTTGATCAAGACGATTGGATCATGCCGATTGGACCGTGTATGGCGATCGGCGCGACAGTTGAGTCAAGATCTTTGTCGGTGGTATACGAGCGCGCTCTCTCTTAATTTACTTAATATGTCGCAAAATACAGGAGCCACTAATGATAGAAGTTTTATGTAAGTTTCTTCATTCATCCGTAAATAATTACAATAATCTTTTGGCGTAATCGTCAACTCTTGTATTAAATTTGTATGAGAAAAACTGTTTCCTTTTCATTAACCATTGTTAGCACCATTCCGCACGATCTTTTCTTTTTTCTTGCTTTTTTTATCACAAGTAATATGCCCAAGACGGCTAGTACATTGTCGTCCGTCACTTGTGATTCCATAGCTTCAACTGAACGTCGCTGCCAATTGGACAATTAAAACTGATCGTGTGTGGTGTATATGGACGAATTGCAGATTGGAACAAGCTTGCATGGTCATGCCGATTGGACGATGGGCAGTATGGTGTATGGCCAACATAATATTCTGCAAATGAATTCTATTATGTTTAGAGTAAACAAGTGTACGGCCCGCCTGATAGAAAGCAGTTATCGCAGCCTATGGACGCTTGTGACACCAGAGGCAACACTCACGCGTTGCCGAACCTGCAAAAACTACTTAATGCTTTTCTTGAAAAGCTCCATACTGTAGTCTCCTGGGAAAACTATGGCACGAAATTCATTTTACAACAGCTCAAGTTAAATAACTCTAGAAACATACAGTCCGCGCCTATTTAGGCTCCAGGGGGTGAGGATGAACTCCCTGCCTATGGCGAGAGAGAAAGAGGCCGTTGGCATCACGTCAAAAAATTTAATATTCAAGATTCAATTCGTGAGCAGACCTCCCGGCATGGTTAGTTGCCCTAGAACTGAGCCACTCGGGTGATAAGCATTGAAATCTCTCAAAACCACTAATTCTGCGGAACGATACTGCAGAATTATTTTATAAGTTGTTTGTTGCATAATCGAGTTAGGTACAACTTTCAACAAACATTGAAAACATACATAAAATATCTTACATGACAAATTGAATAAAAAAAAATGTTATTTTTTTTATTTAACCTTATAAAATTTACTTTTCCACCAAAACTTTGGTTGACTATATAACAATGGTAGATCGTCCTAGTTCTGTGTGTTTTACGATTTTGATAAATATTTGTACAATAAAAATTGTCATATACCCTACTGAAATAGCGGCGAATGAATCTCTTTGCAAGTAGTAAATAACCTGTCACGCAGCAAATACTTGCTGCAAGTGCCTATTCGCTGTTAATAGTTGCGGTGTGTAACTGAGGCTTTAGGCTCCAATGTCTGTACAGCTGTATGTCACATAGCTTATCTTTTTGAACACTTGAAATTATACAAAATTTTTATATCTGAATATTAAATATTAGTACCTGGTAGAGATGGGCAAAATGCCGGGCATTTACGATAATGCCTAAAAAGTACTAATAAATTCCCTATTTATGCCCAAAACTAGGCATTTATTGGGCATTTACAGGTACTTACTGGGCACTTTTCGTAAATGCTCTTTTGCCAATCTCTAGTACCGGGTTATGGAAGAAGAGTTTGATTTGCACTTGATCAGTTTTGTAATAAACTTGAGTGGTAGTGTTAGCAGCTATTCACTAGATAGATAATATGTCAATGTTATAATCCATTCAATTCTTTTTATAAACATATAAAAATTATATGTACATCAAGTATAATTTGTTAATTCTGTTTAACGAATTTATCAACAATCATGTTAAAAAAAACTTTCAGCTCTTTAGACACTAAAGGGGCAATTCTCGTAATTAATGTAGTCATATTTCAGTTCCGATCAAGTCTCGATCTCACAAATGTTACATTTGGGATTCTCATACCACAATATGAAACTCCAAAGTTTGTTTTAAGTGGGATTATATCGAAATATAACCGAGAACTAAACAAACTAAGAAAGTGTTGTTACCAACAATAAAAATTTATAATTATTAATGAATGAAATCAAGTATATAATTTTTAGTCTATTCACAATTCAATCTCGATTCTGTCAACTTTCATTCTGCGATCGCAAAATAATTACGAGAATTGGTATTCTGTAAACACTTTATGAACCGCATTGTAACTAGCTTAGCTTAGCTGCCGCCTAAGAGTTCGTCTACGTAAACTTCGTTCCTATAGGAATACTATAGAAACGAAGTTTACGTAGACGAACTTTTAGGCGGCAGCTAATAACACATAACTGTTAATGACATTTTTGTCACATTAATAATACAAGTACAATCCAAACACTGTATTTATTCCAATAGTTTATTATTAATTATCAGTAAAAAATAAAATTATTAAATATTTTTTTCTTACATGTGCTGTACTGATGTCTGCATTAGAGATTGCAAAAGCAATGACACTAGATTTTCATCTTGAGTTGCAAGTAGTATTGCTGCCTCTTCAGCAACACGTGGATGGAACAGCTGTGACTTGTTGTTAAGTGTAGATGGTAATGGTGTTGGAAGTGGTAACACTGGTAATACTGAAAGAAAATTAAGGATAAATGTGGCGTAAATGAAATGGAAGATTTTTTTGTTCTTACTTTCCTTTATTTAACCTATTATAATTTAGCAGAGGGGTCATTCTACGATAAGAGGTAATGTGTAGAACATTCATTATATAATATCATTATTATGATACACATTTTCATTTTATGCAATAAATCACAGCATCTTAAAGTATTTTAATCATAAATAGCATTATAATTAAATACCCAAATGATGGATATTTTGCCAAAATTCAGTCTGAAAATGTCTCTATCTTGCCCATTGGCGTTTTTAATTTCTTTGTCACAGACAGCATACTTTCTTTGTCGCAGTGGTAATTAAAGTATATTTGGTACAAATAGAACAAAGTTAAGTATTATAAAAGAAAAATACAACAATATTGGTTAATTTCAATAATTTTCGAATTCAACAAGCCTGATGAGCAAATGGCTAACTATGGGTATTTTGACTGACTGAGATCAAGAGTTCAATCCCTGCACAAGACAATATTTTGTGCATGAACATGTTTGTTTGTCTTAGTCTGGCTGTTTCTATGTATTATGTAAGTATATACAAAAAAAATAAGTATGGGTAATAGATTGTCAGTATCAGTTATCTAGAACCCACTGTAGAAGTTTTATTTAGTTTCACACTAGATGTCCGTGAGTAATTTGTTGGAAGATATATTATTTCAATTTTGTCTTCTTCTTTTTATATCTACCCTGACATATTTTCTCCATTAATAGATGCAAAAGTAATTAGACAGCCATATTCAAAATAATCCGTAACAAAACACTAGTTTGAAGTTTATAACACTAAATCATTGACCTATCATCCAAATGAACATTGGGTTTATTATTCCACAAATTTAATGAAAATAATTTGTTCAAACTCAGTGAAAATAGTTCCAATTTTACTGGAATTTGCTTGATGTCAATAAATACATGAGACTGAAGAGTTTGTTTGCGAGTGGGATCTTTTTATATTGCCAATAAGTCACACTCACACCCATAAGGTATTAGAGATGAAAGTTTTAATGATGAGTGGATGCGAGAACCAAGTTATTACACCTGTAGTAATAGTGTAATTAAGTTGTCTAAATGAAGATTGGTCACTTCTTTTTACGAATTGTATCTCTTTAGTTTCGGACATTTTTGAGTATGGATATGGAGCCTATTGAATGGCAGAACAACGCACTAAACATATGAGCATTTACATTGCTTTCATTTGTTTGACAAATACTGTACTGTCGGACCAGCTAATACTATTGGTGCGACGAAAAATGGTATACAGTGGTGTCTGAACTGGGTCAACTTATTGTGTCTCTTTTCTGTTAAGAGATAAAATTGAATAAAATTAAGCTATAATTTGTTTATATTTATTGCTTGAATTCAATACTACTGTAATGGTGCATGTACATACTCATGTTCAATAGGACATTCAAAGGGCAGGCACAGACACGGGCTTGTGAATAGCTAGCTTAGTCTATTGATGCACATCGGGCTGCTTGGCATGCGTCTAAATGCACCATAATAGATGTGTTGTGATGTATGTAATATTATACCGTTAATGACAGTTTAAAAAAAATTGTAATGAAAATGTTTCTAAACTGCTGTATTTCCCCTGGTAAGATGACTGTAAGGAACAGGAAGATACTGAGAGGCCAGGAAAATGTGAATAACAGGGAAGAAGCATCTAACATAGATTTAATAATTTAAGTATGCATGAATGAATTAAAAATGATTCAGAAAAGTATGTATAGTGAAAACAAAAAGATAAAAAAATATTTGAAAAAGAAGGAAAAGCAATTTTAAAAATATATTTTTTCATAATTTTATCACTGAAAGTACTCTTCCTTAATCAATGTATTTGCCATGGCATTTGAAAAAGTTAGTAATGTGTAAAGTGATTTGTACTTGTACAAAGCAACTTGCCCTTATGTGAATATCTATATAATAGGGACTAAAATCATATTATAGTTGTTAATCTAAAAACTCAAATATTTTCCCTCGGCCTCAACCTGTATGGACTCAAAACCTCTATTGTAGAATGACCCTGACAGGAATATAGGAATGTAGATTCTAGACTTCTCTATTCCTCCTTCCCATAATTTCCCCACTTGCTAAAATATCCGACTTGGACTATGTTAGGAAGTACAAGAACTCTGATTCTGGTAATTTCTTTTTATAAAAAAATATTTGTATTAGACAAATATTTTTTTATAGTAATATATTCTATTTTCTGCTTAAATATACTAATAAAAAACACACATTCTCAATGTACACTTTTTGTAGCACATCCTTGCTGAGTAAGATACTTCACACTATTTGATTACAATTTTTGGGAAGTTTTAGTAAAATCAGAATTTTTTTATTCCAGAATATATGGAATTAGGTAGTATTTTTTTTATATATTGGATAGAAAACATATTGAACTATTATGGTATATATATTTCAACCTAGTACTGCATATTCAAGAAAAAAATTAAATTGAAAATAAGAAAACAAGTAAATTATTTGTATGAACTTAAAATGCCCACATTTTAATAGATGAACTGTAATCATCTAACTATTAAAATGTGTGCATTTGAAAGGGTATTTGGTTAGGCTGAGTGAAACTTAATTAAGTAATTTAGTTTCATAACAGGATTTTTATTTAGTTTTTGCAAAGTAAAGAAATATTTCCAAACAATTATTTCACTATCTGTCTACTATCTGGAAGTGTTAGGCTTCTGGAATAATAATTCTTTTTTACAACACTATACAACATATGAAGTGTTTTGGTAGGAATATGATACAAAATACATTGTTTTGCCATTTTCCTATACACTTTGACATTCTTAAATTGTTGTTTTCACACTATTTATTAGAAGCATATTGGTACATAGCAAAAGTAAAAAACGCGATTAGAAAAATAGCTTAATAATTAAAAATATTAGCTAAATTAAAAAAACAATAATCGAAATGAATTTTCAGCTATGTATGTATGTACCTAATATTTTTTTTATTGAAAATCCTATGAAATTGTTACATGAACTTTCTTGTTGGCTCTAAATAAATTTAATAAAAAAAACTAAGGAACAATTTATTATCACGTTGATAGAGCATTTTGGTTATATTTTTTATATGGTGAAGAGTTCGCAAGAATACTTACAATCTGTCAAACTGGCGACACCTGCTAATGTTGTAACTGGGACACTTGGAATATCCCTTTCATTCATTTTGATAGTAATTTTGTTAAAAACAGTGTTATTTTATTTCTCCACATCCACTATCACTCTCCTAAAAGAAAAGAAAGTCTTTGCTGTTGTAGTGTAACCCACACCGTTGGAAGTTGTTTGCGTAGTCACCGTTTCCATTTTACTTTCCACATGCGTAACACTTCACATAATAAAATATCAAGTACAATTGTCAATGATTTATCGATAATTTATATATTTCCCGAATAAATAACTAACAACAAATCATGAGATTGTTGTGAAAATGGGGCAGCCGTCAATTTGATGCTTTGTTGTGCGTTGTGCATCAAAGCGAAGGTCAGCGCATCTAACGACACTCCCAAATGTAAAGACCACAAAAATATTAGGAATGAATTTAGACACTATCCTGCTTTAATATATCTTCAAATACTCACTGAAACATTATGATAATTATGAAATTCTAAATAACCAGGACAAATCAAACATAATCCCAACATTTAGGTAATCATGGAATAGTAAATTTGGGTTGCCATCATCTTTTTAATCTATGGTTGTTTACGTATTTTTACAATGGTTTTACGGCTCTAGACACGAGTTTTTTTACAGCCTGACTTCTGTGACCATTTTGCACAGACATTCAATTATGTGCCAGGGTTGGGGGGGGGGGGGGGGTACCCTTTTACGAACTTATGGTGCGTTTATACGCTAGCAAGCAAGTAATTCAACATTCAATGAACGGACACGAGCGTATAAACAGGTAGCTCGCGCCAGTCGCACCTGTACTTGTGCCAGTCATCGGGAATCCCGTGCGTGTGATTGGCTCGCTAGTACGCCGACACGCGCCGGGTTGCATGTCCAGCTGCATGCCGAGATGCGTGGCACACGTTTAAATGTGCCATTAGAGACGTGCAACGAAAAAATATCGTCTAGGGTCATCCGTTTCACATGTTCTTGTAATACATAATAACTCAACAACAAATTAAATAGCGTAACTTTACTTCTGCTTGGCATGACTTCTTGCATAAACGGATTGCGATGATATACGCTTTTTAAAATAGTTTTTATAAACAGGACCCAAAAATGTAGAAATGAATTAAGTTCGAAATAACATTTTTCCACATCTGGCAACACTTAGAGTACCGCCAAGATTTGTAAACGAGATTACGTTCCACTGGTTTTGTTTAAGATTTCTTGAATTATTAATTACAATTTGTAAAATACCTACCTTGTTTTCAATTAATAAGACGATTGATTTTTAAAATCGCGTTTTCACTTGGTCTTCTGCACGAGCATTCGCTCCGAACATTTGCTCTGAGCATTCGCTGCCGCATTTTCAGTTAGCGTTCTGTACATTGCTCTGAACAAATGTACTGAACGAATGTTTGTTCGCTGAATATTTGCTGGGTCAAATGTTCTACGGCGTCAAAGTTTGTAAAGCGATTAATTCATCGTATTGTACATTTAACAAATTTACAACACAGTAAGCTAAAGGAAAAGTACAAAGGCGGACTTATCCCTGACAGGGATCTCTTGCAGCCAACCTGAATAGGCAAGAATATTATTACTGGACTCAAACACAAGATACTGAAAGTTTCACTCATCTTTAAACGTTCTGCATTCGCTGTTTATTTTTCGCTTCTTTTACATATTATTAGATCACACATAAAAACAATAAGTCAAACCAAAATATTGTGTTTATTTCACAATATATAGTTTTGCATCCTTGCCTTTTCTACAGACTGACTCGCGGTTGCGCCTTGAGCCCCTGGCTCAAGTGATGGGAAAAATTTCCTAACCAAGGAAATATCACCAGGCAGGCAGGATTTGTCAAGGGTAAAGGGACGCGTGAGCAAATATTTATTGTCCGACAAATCATCGAGAAGTCTCGTGAGTTCAACAAGCCAATATTCAATTATTGTTATAAATATTGTTGACTTTTCCAAAGCATTCGATTCGGTGAAATGACCGAAATTATGGGACACATTACTGCAAATGGGTACACCGAAACACCTAGTGCACTTACTGAGACGCCTATAGGTACATGGAACCGCATCAATTAAAACAGATGGTCTTCTCACATAGGAGTCAGACAAGGGTGCTTAGTATCTCCACTTTTGTTCAATACATACACAGAACTGATTATGCGTACGAGTATAACCCTCGAAGACTGGACGGATGGCATAACCATACGTGGATATAAGATAGCTAATTTTAGATCGCAGACGATACCACCCTTTTTGTCAATAATAGTAGTCGCATAGAAGAATTCCTCCTAATAATGGAAAGTGTAAGCCTAGACTTTGGTTTGAAGATAAACCGCAGCAAAACTAAGATAATGATCATAGACAGAGCCCAAAACAACTTGCAGAACATAAACCAAATCGCGAACTGCGATGTTGTACAATCCTATATATATCTTGGGGCTCTTATCTCAAATCAAAGGGGCTGTATTAATGAAGTTAAGCGACGTATATCTATTACTAGGAGTGCGATGGAAAAGCTCAGGAAAATATGGGCCATTAGAAACATCACAAAAGCCACAAAGATTCGGCTCGTCAAATCGTTGGTGTTTCCTATAGTCTTATATGCCGCAGAAACATGGACTATACGGCGGACGGAGACAAAAAAAATTGACGCCTTGGAAATGTGGTGTTGGAGGAGGATGTTCCGAGTTTCGTGGACTGAAATCCGCACAAATTCCTCCATACTTGCTGAACTAGACATTAAAGAACGTCTATCCACCTTGGTGCAGAGTCGTATTTTGCAGTTCTTTGGACATGTCATAACAATCGCCGCGGAAACGACTCCATAGAGAGACTTGTTGTGCAGGGGAAGGTTGAATGCAGAAGACCACGGGGCAGCAGATCCCCTATGCGTTGGACCGATCAGGTGAAGGCGGCGGTGGGTGCCCCGGTACACGAATGTGCCCGATTGACGACCAGCAGGCAGAGGTGGCGAGACGTCGTGAGGCGAGCTGCTGCCTCATCATGATAACCACGACCACTCTGGTAAGAGTGAAGCGACAAAGGAGAAGAATTGAGCCCTTTTGTGGGCACTTAAACACGTCTTACACATTGGCGAAAAGAAAAGCTTGAAAGAAACTTGCCAATATGGATCTTCTTTTTTTTTTAATAATCAGATAAATACAAATTAAATTTGAATATACATTTAGTAATTAAGGTACATATCAAAGTATTTGATATAAATTTAGTAATTAAGATAATTTGAAGTTAACATGTAAATTCCACAATAAAATTATGATTTAAGCCTATTAAATTTTGATATTACTTGTGTATCAGTACTGACTTGATTTCCATACATTGTTATACTTGATTTCCATACATTGTTATATTTGAAATTCGTATTTTTTGAAAATATTTTTTCGTATAAAAAAAATATTTAAAATCATTAAATATGGCGGCTCAAATAGAAAATTTACTGTTCTTTCTAAATACAAAATAAAACTGGATTTTTTTATTTTTTTTAATATACAAAACCGGAAATAAACTTTCCAAGTCAGAATTTTAGTAACTTCGACCATTTTTATTTTTATTTTTTTTATTGCAAAATATACTATAGAATACATTTATTATACACCAGAAGTTTCAGAATGGGATCTGCAATAGTTGAGGAGATATATGAATTAAAGTATACACGTGTCGCACCGAGCGTACCGTACTCTAGCTTCCTTAGGTCGACTGGTTTGCGCGATATCATACTAAAACGCTGCAATATTTGTATTTACTATCATACTTAAGCGTATTTACAGCTCTAACAATGTTGTGGGATAATTATTATTCAAATTAAAATTGTACTTATTGAACAAAAATATTATTAGGAAGCAGTAGTTTAAATAAAACAAATTTCGTGATATGTAAAAAAATGCGACTGCTAGGGCCATCTCTTATATAGTATTAAAGTAATTTATTAGTATTAAAACCTTTATGTTGGAAAAAAAGTATGACGCTAAGCCATTTCGTATTTTCCGCTATTACTGTAGTTGTTATTCTAACCTTTCAGCGACTTGTGTAGTGTGTACATTTTAAGATAGTTGTTGATTTATAATGGCTCTGTAAGGTGATCGATGTATTCATCCATTCCGCTTGGTATTTCATCGAAAGTTAAATACTATAATAATAATAATTAATTAAATTTATTATAAATTTTATTTATTTTTATTATAAACTACTTTAAAATTTTAATTACTATAATAATTAATTAAATACTATAATTAGAATGTCACATCCCTAATATTAAGCAGGCCGTGGCCGTGGCCCGAGCGACGCGTTGTGAAATGACGTCACAAGCGGTCACGTGACTGTTAGGCGCCCATTAGACGCTCATTCAAACGTAAGGCGCCCATTACACGATAGGTTTTGCTGTCAGTATTACCACAGTCACAGCTATGACTGACGGATTACCTATCGTCTAATGCAGTGACTGATGGTTGAATGAAGTTGATTGACGATTATCTGAATATTTTGATTTTTACATCATTCAACCATCAGTCATGACTTTTGAGTGAACGTGTAATGGCAATTCATCAGTCAAGCGTCAGTCAGCGCGCGGACAGCTATGGAGTCGGACATGGAATGCATTGGAGTTACATCTTTAGAAGAAGTACAAATAATTTTACATCTTTAGAAAGAGGCACGGCTTCCCAAATAATTTCAAGTATAACTATCGTTACGATCAACCATCTGAAAGACCTGCTTTAAATTCAAATAAATCCATACTACACATCCCAAATATTGCTACCCCATCACATTAACAAGATAATAATAATAATCATCTTGCATCACACGTTTCTCAATTGATGCTTGAATTTTAAAATTATAAATACCCTACTTTTTTATCTTATTACAATTATATCCCGAAATAAGTATTATTAAAATTGAAGTGTTAGATAAATAACTTGTAATGTTGTTTTTGTACTTCGGCATCAACCTATAATCATCCAACTGATGGGATACGAGTCTCGCATCAATAGAAGGGGTTTAGAACATACTCCACCACGCCGGCCGCTCAACTGCGTTCAACAACAACAGGTTGGCAGACGCCAGTGTTTTCAAGCCGCCCAAAGGCCACCGACCAGGCTTAACGACTGTCATTTAATTACAACAGCCGGAATTGACGGCTTCACGTGCGCTCTGAAGCACAGAGGAGCTCGAAATAAATAAACCCATCCATAGACTGGCTACGGTAGATGTTGCTTAACCTGCGTGATCGAATAGACTGACACGCGCAACGACGCCATCGAGCTCCTGTAAAACGTATATAAGTGCCCGACATGTAGGTATTTAAAATTGCTTCACAAATAGCAGCAGATGATATAATTAAAAACTGAAAACTTCATTTCTTCAATATTTCTACTAGCAACAAGATATCGCAAAGTTGCTCCGAGCTTTTCGAGCTGATCAACAGGTTATCAAAACACGCATCTTTCATACGAATATAAATAAATAAAAAATGCGTACATAGGGAATAAATATTTGTTCTCGCCTGAACACGTGTATTCCCTGTGAAATTTTGGGTTTGACTGACGGTCAGTCAGAGTGACCGTCTAATGTCGATAAAATTTCATCAGTCACCGTCGAGCAAACGCAATTCATGACTGATGGAATTGATTGACGTTTGAATGAGCGTCTAATGGGCGCCTATGTCAATTCCATCAGTCATGAATTGCGTTTGCTCGACGGTGACTGATGAAATTTTATCGACATTAGACGGTCACTCTGACTGATCGTCAGTCAAACCCAAAATTTCCCAGGGAATACACGTGTTCAGGCGAGAACAAATATTTATTCCTGTAATATTTATTCCCTATGTACGCATTTTTTATTTATTTATATTCGTATGAAAGATGCGTGTTTTGATAACCTGTTGATCAGCTCGAAAAGCTCGGAGCAACTTTGCGATATCTTGTTGCTAGTAGAAATATTGAAGACATGAAGTTTACAGTATTTAATTATGTCATCTGCTGCTATTTGTGAAGCAATTTTAAATACCTACATGTACATGCACTTATATACGTTTTACAAGAGCTCGATGGCGTCGTTGCGCGTGTCAGTCTATTCGATCACGCAGGTTAAGCAACATCTACCGTAGCCAGTCTATGGATGGGTTTATTTATTTCGAGCTCCTCTGTGCTTCAGAGCGCACATTAAGCCGTCAATTCCGGCTGTTGTAATTAAATGACAGTCGTTAAGCCTGGTCGGTGGCCTTTGGGCGACTTGAAAACACTGGCGTCTGCCAACCTGTTGTTGTTGAACGCAGTTGAGCGGCCGGCGTGGTGGAGTATGTTCTAAACCCCTTCTATTGATGCGAGACTCGTATCCCATCAGTTGGATGATTATAGGTTGATGCCGAAGTACAAAAACAACATTACAAGTTATTTATCTAACACTTCAATTTTAATAATACTTATTTCGGGATATAATTGTAATAAGATAAAAAGTAGGGTATTTATAATTTTAAAATTCAGGCATCAATTGAGAAATGTGTGATGCAAGATGATTATTATTATCTTGTTAATGTGATGGGGTAGGAATATTTGGGATGTGTAGTATGGATACATTTGAATTTAAAGCAGGTGTGGATTCACAATCAAACCAAGTATTACGACCAACCATCTGAAAGACCTGTGTAGGAACCACAGAGGTTCCAACCCGCACTGGCCGTTTCTTTGCCATAGTATAATATACATATACCACGTCGGGGTCACCAATGTGGATTCACAATCAAACCACCGTGTATGGTTCATAAACTGTATTTAAATAACTATAACTAATAAGATAAACGTAAATAATTTGCATTGAACATAAAATTAATTTTCTAACTGACGTGACATATGTATATTATACTATGGCAAAGAAACGGCCAGTGCGGGTTGGAACCTCTGTGGTTCCTACACAGGTCTTTCAGATGGTTGATCGTAATGATAGTTAATTCTTGAAATTATTTGGGAAGCCGTGCCTCTTTCTAAAGATGTAAAATTATTTGTACTTCTTATAAAGATGTAACTCCAATGCATTCCATGTCCGACTCCATCGCTGTCCGCGCGCTGACTGACGCTTGACTGATGAATTGCCATTACACGTTCACTCAAAAGTCATGACTGATGGTTGAATGATGCAAAAATCAAAATATTCAGATAATCGTCAATCAACTTCATTCAACCATCAGTCACTGCATTAGACGATAGGTAATCCGTCAGTCATAGCTGTGACTGTGGTAATACTGACAGCAAAACCTATCGTGTAATGGGCGCCTTAGCGGGACTCGATATTTTTCGAAACTTTGAATGCCTTTTTATTGAACAAAAACTAGTGTGTTTGAATGCATACAGGCTTTACTGAGACAACATTTCAAGCGATTTGGCATACATATAGTAACATTCTCCATTCTTTATAATAATATAAGCCCATAATTTGACAAATAAGCGTCTAACAATAAAAAAAATTGTGTGTCTACAATGTCTACATTCATCCTACTAGAATATGAACAAATTTCAGAACGTCACTTTTTTTTCGCTGTCCGCTTCACGTGAAATGCCCCCTAATTTAATATGTAATGTGATTTTGAATGAGAGAGTATTATGATTTATGATGCAAGTACTTTTTGGATTGCATAAAATTAGTGAATTATTGATTAGAAGTGTTTTGAACCAAGCTGTCGAGTCATTCCAACAAATCATGCAAAACAGTAGTAAAATTGCATTAGCGGTTTTACTGTTGAGTTATTTATATATAACAAAGGGACAAGTCAGGAATAAAATAGAGAAATTTTTCAGTCGGGCATTAAAAGACCTTGATTCCAGAGCCGGAAAAGAATTGAATATAAAATTTTTAGAAATCTGTCGTCCAGGCCACAGAGTACTAATTTAATTTACCTATTTTAGTATTTACTTTGTAAGAAATACCTACAATTGTACATAATAAATAATTAATTTCCAGACTTCATCTTCTTTAAAATATAGTTATACTTTGGTACTTGTCTACTTGCAAATATACTCCATATAGGCTCACAGAGGCTTTTTATTGAGTTCAAAAGTACCTAATTTGTTTGTGCTTGATACAGGTCATACAGGTTACAAATCCAGAATGAATTCGCATAATTCCAATTTATCTTCTCTTAATTGGTATGTAAAGTATGTTGGTTTACCTATAACATTAGGAGTAACTATTTACAGTTTATGTTCTTACATATGTCAGCGTAAACGTAGAGCTGCTTTACAAAAAAAGGTAAAGAATGTTTATTCACCTTTGTACCTTATCAAATTGCTATTGAGCTCTAATAAATTTGTCTCATCCTTAGGTTGTAGTTATAACTGGTGCAAGTTCTGGAATAGGAGAAGCTTTAGCGCATGCGTTTTATGACCAGGGGAGCAAAGTGGTTCTAGCAGCAAGGCGTTTAGGAGAATTGAAAAGAGTCAAAGAAGATTTGATGTCAAAGAAATTGGTATTAACTTGTCTTTTTTATAATATGTAACATTTACTAATTATATTACCCATATGAATCTTCCACCAAATTTTGTGGTACTATATGAGAAAAACTCAACAATAATTTTTATCATAAAAACAAAAAAAAATGGAAGAGGTCACCCCGCTTAGGTGGGATTCGAACTATAGTGTAGACTTGTGTAGTTCCTGAGTGAGTAGTTCAATTGTACCAGTTCACCATACAAGCCGGTTCTTGTCACTCACTCTTTCTTGTCTCATGTAGTTCACTGCGTCATTTAGTGCAATCGAGTGACAAAGAGTAAAAAGAATGGAAATACATAAAGCGTACGAGCTAGAATGAGAGATACGTAGTAATGCCAAAATTGCTGATAGAGAGCGAAAAGGACGGTAGATTCTGAAACTGTTCGAGATAAAACGAGACAGATAGTTTCGTGCGTGGTTGACTGACCGAATTAGAACTCTAAGGCTAAGGACATAAGAACCATAAGCTGTTAGCGAAAATATGCTATAGTAGTAGTACAAGGCTCAATTTTTATATTAATTATTATTTTAACCACTAAATAATTTCTTTTTACTCAAGCTTGACAGTCCTAAGCCTGTGAAAAGTTTGAAGGAAAATCAATATTTGTAAAGGAATTTATAAAATATTTAATTAGTTACACTTATTTAAAACAAAAATACAATGTCATCAAAATGATGCAATAGAACTGAGAAGAATGTAGAAGGAATCAGTCAATAGAACTACGGAGTCGATTGAATCAAAGATACATTGAACTAAACTGAACTAGTGAGTCAAAAGAACTACAGAAGTAATTGAACTAAATGAACTAGATGAGTGATATAGTTCATTTGCGTCAAAAGAACTGCGTCTCTCTTTTCAGTTCAGTGAACTGCTTTGCGCAAGTCTACTATAGTGCCACAAACTTATCTGGCCCGGTGGCGGGGGCGGTACGATCGACTTAAGTGTTGCCATTAAACCTAATACCGCCCGTTTTAGTGGAAACATAAAAATCAAAGAAATATATACACTATTAAAATAATAGCATTGATATACTTATTAATTGTGTTGTGTGGTGTTTCAATTAAATATCAATTGCCTTCTATTTTTTGTTGATTAGTTTTAAAAATGCACCACGTTAAGTCGCGATCATAGCTATTATATAATATTAGAGAGTAATAATATTGCACAGAAACAACTCGTTGACGATTTTTTTATTGTAAGAAATGAAATATGTGTAGAAAAAGATAATATGTATTTAAAAAAATACACCCTAATGGAATGTGCATACGCTGTAAATAAATAAATTGTACCTGGCAATACTACATTTCAAGATGGCGGCTTTAGTTCTAAATTTGGCCACCGGGTCAGATAAGTTTGTAGCACTGTAGACTTGTGTAGTTCCTGAGTGAGTAGTTCAATTGTACCAGTTCACCATACAAGCTGATTCTTGTCACTCACTCTTTCTTGTCCCATATTATTATTTCCAACGGGGACGCCGGCTGTCGGGCGGGTGATCAGCCTTACCTGAGGCCATTTCACCCATTTCCCCTGATTCTTGTCCCTTACAGGTCACTGCGTCATTCAATCAATATTTGTAAGGGAATTTATAAAATATTTAATTAGTTTATTTAACTTATTTAATACAAAAAATACAATGTTATCAAAATGATGCAATAGAACTGAGAAGAATGTAGAAGGAATCAGTCAATAGAACTACTGAGTCGATTGAAACAAAGATACATTGAACTAAACTGAAATAGTGAGTCAAAAGAACTACAGAAGTAATTGAAGTAATTGAACTAAATGAACTAGGAGTGATATAGTTCAATTGCGTAAAAAGAACTGCATCTCTCTTTTCAGTTCAGTGAACTGTTTTGCGCAAGTCTAATTCGAACCCACAACCTCTCCTTTTTTTAAAATATTTATAATATTCTGGCACATTGGCTGAAACAACTATTTAAAATAATAATAAAATAATATTGATGACAAATTTAAATTGTTTAATTTGATTTGTAAAGTTTGATGTAAATGATGTTTTTTAACTTTTACAGAAAAAATATAAATAGGTAATAATAATAAATAAATATTTCTGGTCAATTTACACAGCTCCATCTAGTCCCAAATTAAGCGCAACGCTTGTGTTATGGGTACTATACAACTGATTAATGTACTTAAATACATTGTTTTTTTTTTTTGTAAATATATACTTATAATATAAGGAAAACACCCAGACCAAGACAAACAGATATGTTCATGCACACAAATGTTTGTCTTGTGTGGGAATCGAACCCGCGACCTCGGAGTCCAAGTGGCCATTGCTAACCATTCGACCACCAAGCTCGTCTCACGTAAAAAAACGTACTTGTTCAGGAGGGCATTACCACAATACAAAATGTCTACTCGTTTGGCAAGTTTTCATAATAATTCGGCAGCAGAAAAATTATATCTATCACCATATTTCTCTCACACATTGATGAACCTGGTGGTCGAATGGCTAACAATTAATGGCTACTTAGATTCAGATGTTGTGGGTTGGAGATGCCTATACAACACAAATATTTGTGTGCATAAATATGTCTGTTTGCCTTGGTCTGGGTGTTTTCTATGTATTAAGTATAGTTTCTATCAAGCGCTAAACATGTACTCGTCAGCAAATGTATGTATTCTCTATTTGATTATGCTTAATTTCAGATGGTACAAGTTCAGGAGCCTGTTATTTTGGAGTTGGACCTTGGAGATCTAAAACAAATGGAAGCGTTTGTTCAAAAAGTCTATGACTCTTGTGGATATATTGATATTTTAATCAACAATGGAGGGATATCACATCGTGCCTCAATCCTACATACAGATATTAAAGTTTATAAACAAATAATGGACATCAATTACTTTGGAACCATTGCATTAACAAAAGGTATTAATTATATTAGGTGAAATTTGCCTCAATTGGTGAAAATATAAATTCTATCCTAAATAGATAATAGAGCAACTAACAAAATTAGTGCCTCTTTCTGGTTCACTCTGATGGTGTGCAAAAATTGTTCACCAGGAAACGTGAATAATGGAAAAAATAGCAATAAAATCGAAGTTTTAGATTAAGCTTTAAAATTTTCTAAGTTATAAAATTGAAGTATATAATAGGCTCATTTGCTTATGTGCCCTGTTCATGTCTGTTATATTATCTCGTGGGTACAAGCGAAAGGTTTGCTTTATTAATAATACTACTACTGCCTTTGACTTTGATACAACTTAAACGGGGGGTGTGCTCTGAGATTAAAATCCGATGTTTCACCTAACAGTTTAGATTTTTGAAGTGAAAACTTCTTTAGCGGCATAGTTCTTTACCTTTTGGGATGGGTAAAAAATGTTAAACTCGCGTCAGGACACGTGGCCTGATCGAAAATTCGTAAGACAAGGAGGGAGCGTAGACCGTCGGCGCGGCGAAGGAGAGGAAGTGATATGCCCCTCTCTTTCTACCGCGCGGCGAAAATGTATGCCTGCTCCTGCTGTCTATTTTTAATTGTCATGTTTGTGTACGATAGCACAATAAATGAATATTGTATTTTACCACATAAATTGGGGTGTAAGTGGTTCATCAACACCTTTGAACCAAAGCCAACTTCACCTGCACGCGGTGCACCCTGCTGACTGACAAACGAAGCTCTGGCGAAAAGAGAGGTAGGGAGCGTAATTGTAAGCTACCCGACTGGGGAATGTACCTCCACCTTACAGAATACCGCAGCCAAATAACAATTCCCTTTGAGGGTTGTTGTGTTCCTGTGAGTGAGTGAGGTCACCAGAAAGGAAGGAGATGCTGCGTTGAGAGCGGGGTGGCGGCGCGCGAGCGATATTTTATGTTGAAAGCGTTAATATGGCTACGGCAATCGCTTCACATCAGGCGGGCCGTATGCTTATCTGCCACCCGACGTAGTATAAAAAAAAAATGATAGTACTATGAGTAATTTATACTGATAAATAAAGCAATTCGTGCAATATTCCCTAATCATTCCAAAATATTCAAAAATGCACAACATCAAAACAAAATCAACACAAAATGTACAAGTTTTCACTTCTGCTGGCACTCCCGGAGTGTAACCCGTTTTTTTTATTACATTTTGTAATGTTTTCGAGTAAATAAATAAATATCCATGCCTCATAATTAATGTGTTATTTGAAAATTGGCCCTGCTAGGTCGTTGGGATTGGAACTTTTCTATACTTATTTTTATTATTTTTTATTATTATTAATTGTTTGTAAAATTCTGTAGTTTCGCCCATAACTTCCAATTTTCATTTTGGGGTTAGCCCTCTAGTCAAAATTGCGTTTAAATTAACAAGACAAGTACAGTGCTACAAACTTATCTGACCCGGTGGCCAAATTTAGAACTAAATGTAGTATTGCCAGGTACAATTAATTTACTTACCGCGTATGCACATTCCATTGAGGTGTATTTTTTTAAATACATATTATCTTTTTCTACACATGTTTAATTTCTTACAATAAAAAATCGTCAACGAGTTGTTTCTGTGCAATATTATAACTCTCTAATATTATATAATAGCTATGATCGCGACTTAACGTGGTGCATTTTTAAAACTAATCAACAAAAAAATAGAAGGCAATTGATATTTAATTGAAACACCACACAACACAATTAATCACTATATCGCCACCATATTCAGTATACCGCCACCGGGCCAGATAAGTTTGTGGCACTCAAACTTATCTGGCCCGGTGACGGGGGCTGTACGATCGACTTAAGTGTTGCCATTAAACAAAATGCCGCACGTTTTAGAGGAAACATTAAAATCAAAGAAATACTGTTAAAATAATAGCATTGATATACTTATTAATTGTGTTGTGTGGTGTTTCAATTAAATATCAATTCCCTTCTATTTTTTGTTGATTAGTTTTAAAAATGCACCACGTTAAGTCGCGATCATAGCTATTATATAATATTAGAGAGTTATAATATTCCACAGAAACAACTCGTTGACGATTTATTTATTGTATATATAGAAAAAGAATGTGTATATGTGGTAAATAAATTAAATGTACCTGGCAATACTAACCTGTAGCAGTCGTGAATGACATTTCGAGGCTTTAATTCTAAATTTGGCCACCGGGTCAGATAAGTTTGTGGCACTTTATTATTGTAATATTTTTATTATATGTTTATAAGAAAAGAATTATTACAAAAAATAGTACAATGTAGTTTTTTATTATTTTCAGCTGCTCTACCAAAAATGATTGAAAGAAAAAGTGGACATATTGTTTTTATGAGTTCTGTACAGGGATTAATTTCTATACCAGACCGTTCAGCATATGGTGCATCAAAGCATGCACTACAGGCATTTGGTGATGCTTTACGAGCAGAAATGCACCAACATAACATCAGTGTGACTGTAATCAGTCCAGGTTATGTTCAAACTGCTGTTTCGCTAAATGCTTTAACTGGTTCTGGAGATAAGCATGGAGGTGAGTACTTATCATATCATAAAATGTAGCTCTACTAATGTCCGCATTGTTTTAACGAACTTAAAAAAAGGTTATATATATTTTTTAATTCAGTCAATTGGTATGAACTTTCCTGTATGATTTAGTTTATTATATTGAAGATATGAATATCAATATTCCAGTACAAATTATAAAGCGCTATCTAGACCCAAACTAAGCTAAGCTATGACTGATATGTCCTATGACCAAAATATGTACTATGAGTAATATGTAACAGATAGAAAACCATACACAAACAGGGGCGCCGGCTTTTAGAAAACCTCATGGGTGCTCATGCTCATTTGATGACTCGAAAAAGGGGCGAAGTGTGAGAAGAGAAATGCACACTGAACCGACAAATAAATAAATGTCCTACTTACATACTGCGTGCTTATTTACCAATTATGTTTGATAAAAATATGAAATGAAACCATTATATAAAAATGAAACTAGTTTTTATTATCAAGAAATATTATAATTTAATGGTGCTAAAAGGCGAATACTGATCTGTTCCTTGATGTGGTCAGGGGTGCTCGGCACCCACTGTTTACTTCTCATGGGTGCTCGAGCCCCCGAGCACCCACGGAGTCGGCGCCCCTGTACACAAATACACCTAGTTTTTTTTTTGTACATGTAAATTATCAACTGTTTGAAGGTGGTCTCTGATTGGTCTTACTATATGTCATTCCATGTTCATAGTGCTCGGATTCAAACACAGGTGTCTGTTAAATATAATAAATGCAATTAAAAATTGTGTCCTCAAGTACGTATTATTTAGTAAGTAATCAATAAATAATTCATCAATAAATAACATCATGATAAGAAAATTTTAAATAAATTGTAAAAAATAGAAATATAACAATTTATCTCGTCAAACACAAAAAAAACAATCTCCAGATAGAAAAAAAAAATGAAATAAAACAATATAAATCGTATAAGCAATAAAGTTTTCTCTTCGAAACAAATTAAACACAATCCAAAATGAAAATAAAAATCGAAAATATAACAAAACAAAACATACTTAATAAAAATAAAGGCAAAGAAAATGGATATACTAAAAGTGTTAATCCCATACAAAATCTTGGCCCGGACACAGGTATAAATTCCCTATTATTCTAGATGACGCTGACAATATAATTTGCTAAATAATCATGAAATAATAAGATACTTAGATAGAGTAGTTTTTGTCTGTTATATAATTATTATTAGACTAAAAAACTATTATCTATTTACCCCTATCACAGATGGCACTACAATTAAGCTGCTTGCTTTTGCAAACTCGGTATAATTTTTTAGGGATGGCGTTAGAGTTCGTGTTAGCGGCAGAACTAGACTTGCGCAAAACAGTTCACTGAACTGAAACGAGTGATGCAGTTCTTTTTGACGCAAATGAACTATATCACTCATCTAGTTCATTTAGTTCAATTAGGTCATGTAGTTCTTTTGACTCACTATTTCAGTTTAGTTCAATGTATCTTTGATTCAATCGACTAAGTAGTTCTATGGACTTATTCCTTCTACATTCTTCTCAGTTCTATTGCATCATTTTGATGACATTGTATTTCTGTATTAAATAACTAATTAAATATTTTATAATTTCCCTTACAAATATTGATTTTCCTTCAAACTTTTCACAGGCTTAGGACTGTCAACCTTGAGTAAAAAGAAATTATTTAGTGGTTAAAATAATAATTAATATAAAAATTGAGCCTTGTATCTTTACTACTATAGCATATTTTCGCTAACAGCTTATGGTTCTTATGTCCTTAGCCTTCTAGTTCTAATTCGGTCAGTCAATCATGCACGAACTATCTGTCTCGTTTTATCTCGAACAATTTCAGAATCTTCTGTCCTTTTCGCTCTTTAACGCTAGCAATTTTGGCATTACAACGTATCTCTCTCATTCTAGCTCGTACGCTTTATGTATTTCCGTTCTTTTTACTCTTTGTCACTCGATTGTACTAAATGACGCAGTGAACTATATGGGACAAGAAAGAGTGAGTGACAAGAACCGGCTTGTATGGTGAACTGGTACAATTGAACTACTCACTCAGGAACTCAAATCTAGGCAGAACATTGTTGCATAACACTAACGGCGCCATAGAAAATCGTACCTTGTGAACGATGTTATGATAGTAAATTTTATTTTGTTCTTAATTTTTTTTTATTTCGTTCCTCAGGATGACACGCTATATAATTTGGTTATATAGCGTATTATTGTAGGAAAGGTAGTTTGGGGTGTATGTGGCTCACCACCACCAACTTAATATGGCAGTGCTGGACACATTACAACCAATCAGCGCGTAATATTGATTCCGTCGCAGGACATTTCACAATTTGACGGTTTCTTATCGATAGATTGATTATAATCTACCGAAACATAATGCGTGATGTTCAAAAGTATTTTATATTGTTTATACTTATAGTATTTATTAGCTTCGTTTTAATTGTTATTTCAGTGATGGACAAAGCTACTGAAGAAGGGTTCACTGCGGAGTATGCAGCTGAAAAATTCCTGGATATGATCGTGAATAAAGAGAAAGAAGTAATTTTAAGCCAGTTAATGCCAAGACTTGCGGTATTCATTCGAAGTGCTATGCCCTCTTTGTATTTCCATATTATGAGTAAGAAGGCTAACAAAACTGCATAATGTCAATTGTCTGTTTAGGCGCTCCCTGGGTAATAGACACGTCATCACAAAACAGAGAATACAGGAGGAAAGCTTCGTACTGAGCATGCTCCAACAAAGTACACATAGACATCGCTTGGGATAAACCCATAATCATCCCACTGTTAGGATACGGATCTCCCCCCAACCGAAGGGATTGAGAACATACTCCACCAAGCGCGTTGGTACAGTCTGAGCGCGAGTGTCACTTACTGCAGGCAGACGCATGCTTTGAACGGACATTGAAGCACGGACATTGAACCTCGGAACGAGTTGAGATAGTCCGTGCACAACTTCACGCAATTGGCGACCAGGAAGCCGCACGATTTCCTTGCGTATCTACAGAAATAAACCAAAAGAAATCTTATGCTATTCACTCAGTGAATGTTTAAATTCACTTTAAACAATGAATTCACGTCTTTCTATACTACTTTTCTTTACTTATTTCTTTTGTATATTACTTTACTTACTAAATTGATTCTTAGTCACAAAATGAATACTTCTAATTGTAGGGTCACAAAATCGGGTAGCTAAAGCTATGTAATGTAAACCATTGTAAGTTGATTTAATCGTTACTTATATTATAAATGCGAAAGTGTGTTTGTTGGTTTGTCTTTCAGGCAGCGATGCATCGATGTGATTTTTTGCATAGTGCCGTAGTTAATTGAAGTATTGGACAGGTTATACATACATAAATAGGTTAATTTTTACATACAGACATAAATAGGTTAATTTTTTCAGAGTGGAAAATATCCCATTCTCAATTGGAAAATTGTATGTATTGTTTTTAAAGTTCATGTAGTTCGGGTAGTAGGTTAAACTTACAAGTTGTAGCTTATGGTGCGTTTACACGATAGCAACGCGACATTGTACAGGCACAAGCACGGCCACGAGCGTGTAGTCAAGTTAAAGCCCGCGCTCGTGGATCCTGTGCGTATGATTGGCTGGCTTAGTCCGCTGACGCGCGCCGTGCCGCGTGTAACATAAGTTATTACTTGTGTGGTTATGCTCTAGATTAGGGCAGTAAGACCATTGTGTATCCACTGAAACCTCGAATATGATACCAGGTGAAAAGACTATGATTCAACCGCTTACCTACACATAGAAATCAAGATTCATGTGGTACAAGTAGTCGTATTTAATTTTTAACTTAACAAAGGGTGGCCGAAGAGGAGGGGTTAATTGTACCTTCTGTCGCAATCTGCGAATGAATCTGCTTTGGGAAGAAGCTGCTTCCTTTTAGTTTCGGTCTCTTAATACCGCTTTCTGATTCAGCAGCTCACTGACGAATCTGAATCATCAACGAGATCTGAATCAACCCATTTTTATCCTATAGCGTGGATACGGGCCTCCACTCAATCACTATAACCACAGGTGAAAGAATTACTTCGATAGCACAAAAATCTCTCGAGATGATGAAATGTCAATTTGAAAATCACAATTTTTAGACTGCCCTAAAACGCTCCATACAAAAGACTGAATTAAAATGAAAATCAGAAATTTGTACGACAGCTATGTTAAATATTACGTTTATGTGATTAGTATCATAATAAAAGTTATAGCATTTTTATTGCTTCTCCAATGGAAATATTATTTTTTAATAATTTCATACTTTTAAAATGGACTTTCCCGCCAAACTTTGATCGACGCTAAAAAAACGTTTAGGAGCATAAGGTCAAAAGCGCAAAATGACAAAGGATCGCAAATTGTCAAAAGAGTAGAATGTCAAAACTGCACATAGTCAAAAGCGCAGAATGTCAAAAGCGCACATAGTCAAAAGCGCAGAATGTCAAAGGCGCAAAATGTCATAAATCAACATAAACGGGCTTATTGTTTTTTGAGTTAAAATTTTTTTTTGGCGAGTCCAACTTGCGTTCGTAGTGAGAAATGAAATACTTACGAGGGTCAAACTGTAAGTTCTTAGAAAATCAAAAACTGAGCAAACTAGCAAGTTATTAGTTTTATTATATCTTTTCAAAATAGTGTCCATTCACATCAATACACCGCTGCATCCGATGGAACCACTGAGAAAAGCACTTAGCCCACTCGTCCTTAGGGGTCTCTTCGACTCTCGAGAGATTTTTGTGTTGTCAAAGTAGGTAATTCTTTAACGTACGGTTTTATTATTGTGATGTCCTTACATATAAAACCGAAAAAAAAAGATGCTCAAATAGCCTATTTGCTTTTTCTTTTTCAAGGCAATTTGTAAAAATAATATAATGCTTAAGTTTTGCTCCAATTTTTTAAGCAAAATCTGTCTACCACTCAGACATCCACCGCACAGAATACGGCAGCGAAATAACGATTCCCTTGAGGGTTGTTGTGTTCCTGCGAGTGAGTGAGGTCTCCTCAAAGGAAGGAGTTGCTGCATTGGCAGTGGGGGTGGCGGCGCGCGATCGATGTTTCATTTTGCAAGCGTTAATATGGCTACGGTAACCGCTTCACATCAGGTGGGCCGTCTGTCACTCGACGTAGTATAAAAAAAAACAATATCTTCTGCCAAATCAATATTGTTTTCTTATATTATTTGGAAGCAATATAGTATATGAATAAATAAATATAAGTTAGGCTGTTCTGGGATTCTATTAAGGCGGTGGTCTAACAACAAAAATAATAAGCCCGTTTAAGTAGATTTGACATTTTACGCCTTTGACATTCTGCGCTTTTGACTATGTGCGCTTTTGACATTGTGTGCCTTTGACATTCTGCGTTTTGACTATGTGCGCATTTGACAATTTGCGATCCTTTGTCATTTTGCGCTTTTGACCTTATGCTCCTAAACCGCTAAAAAAAAGTCTGACTGAAGATATTAGAATGAAAGTTTGCAGATCTTTAAATTTTGTGTATTTTACGATATTGTTAAGTAATTTATACAATTTTTAAACATTGGAAAATAGCCTATTGCGGAGTGGAGGAGACCAGTGTTTTCAACCCGCCCCAAGACCACTGACGTGGCTTAATGACTGTCATTTAATGACAATAGCTGAGACCGATGGCTTAACGTGCTCTTTGAAGCGCGGAGCTCGAGATAAGTAAAGCTGCAGCATCAGTACTGAAACCGAAAGGAATCTGTTGTCATTGTCACGGCATGCCAGTTTATTTTTAAATATATGATTTAGAATTTATAAAATATAGTCCCGGTGACTGAACAAACCAACCAATAAAAAATTGTTAGGTGGCCTGTGCCAAATAACTATGTATTTCATTAAATTTCTTTCTTTCCATTCCATTTTATTATGTCATACTTTTGTTATTTTATGATGTATATGTAATTAGTAGAACTGGTCAAATACTATCTATAATATAAGACTATTAGTTGTTGGTAAGAGTTAAATTATTTATACATTTTTTTTTATTATTATATGGAGAAGAGGGTGAAAAACACAATAGTATGTGTTTTATTGTTGTAGTTAGAAACCTAAGTCTAATGACTAGGATCCCAATTTACAGGCAATTTGATTTACACTAGTTTGCGTGTTTCCAACACCACTCAGTTCATGCAAACTACTGCCGGCCGGCACACACTCACTGCCCTTAATACAGACTACAGATGGGGACTACGTTAGTGGCGAGCTCGAGATGCGCCTAGTGCGGCGCGTCGTCTTTGAGTTCAGTAAGTATATCGATAAATCGGTAATGGATCAACACATTGTTTGTGCGTTGTCTATTTATTATTATTATAAATTATTGACAGTATTCATTGCTAATGTGGGTATGCCCTATTACATTAGTCCAGACGTTTACTGCTAAGATAACCTTGTTTACTGTGGATCCTCAATTTCGGAACTCAACCTCATCGTCAAGAGCAGTGGGTTTGTTGGATTAGCAATCTATGTGTGCACAACAGAGCGAAGCAGTACTTGCCTTAACTCGCGGCAAAGGTTTCTGCTTTACAAAGTACAAGTACGGCCACTAATAGAGTATGGTTTGTCATCTCTGGGAGGGACCATACCAGCTGGGGCGGCGCCTTGTTACTCGATTCAGAGGCGACCTGCGAGTGAGGATTGTTGACTACTTCAAGCGGACAGGCAATTTAAAACCTTTTAGTCTGGGAACTTTGACGAGTTCGGAACATGAAATATTGCTCGGGCGCCGCTACCTCCCATTGCCAAGGCAAAACAACTCTTTCCTTCCTGGTGACCTCAGTCACTCGCAAGCAGGAATTCAACAAACTTCAAGGGAATTGCTATTTTTGTTGCAGTATTCTGGAAGGTGGTGGTATATCTTATGGAAATTAAATCAATTGGAAACTATGAGTAACGTCAACCGCAACCTGTCTAATGTATATAGATAGGTTTACTATCACGAGTTCCTCTGTGATTTGGAAAGCACATTATGCTTTCGGTACTGGCTGTTATCATACGAAACAGCCAAAACTGTGGCCTTTGGGTGGCTTGTAATCTACGTCAATCAGTTGAGCAGCATGATGGAAACCAAGACAAACATACATGTTCATGCACATAAAGTGCAGGGATCAAACTTGCGATACTTTAATCAAGGCAGCCATTGCTACTTATTCCATCAATGGGGTCACCAGCCAAAAATAGTTCACAAGCTCTTTTATTAAGCGATAGCCGTATGTACGATATCAACCCATAGTCATCCCACTGTTGGGATATGGGACTCCCTTGAATCGATGGGGTTTAGAGCGTACTCCACCATGCTGCTTAACTGCAAGTTGGCGGAGATGCAATATGTATGTCATGTAACTATCAATAAAGGTCAATTCATATTTTAAAATATTTTATTATATGTTAACAGGGACAACAAATGTAATCACTGTTACCATCACTTTCAACAGAATTTCAACAACCTATACATTTGATTAACTAAAAGCAATCTTATCATATAAAGAAAACATCATTTGTACAGGCTTGCTCATCTAATTCTACATTATTAAGTCATATTTTTACAGACAGCTTCCTACAACAACCTAATTACAGTAGCTTCATTACTTATACATACAAGTCACTTGGCTCTATCGGTTTGGGAGCAAACTAAACCTAGGATTTTCACAATCAAGAGCTTAGTGTTTGAAGCATAATGCCAATATTTTTATGCTACTCCAAGGTTAAAATTCCTACTTAAATATATTATATAGTCTCCATAAACAAATGGCCGCAGCAGCAATTGATACTGTGTTATGTAATAAGATTTTCCTTCTATTGTCAGTATGTACAAGTACAACAGGTGATGCTGATGTGAGATCACTTAACAAAGGCAGTGTTGCCAAGTGCCGACGATTCTTCTCTACTTGGTATTTGCAGCAGGGGTCCCATTGCCAGGATAATGTGTAGCAGCCAGCGCAGAGTACAGATACTATGCCAAAAGGAGCACACGCCAAGGAGCTCCATGCCATACCTAAAACATAAAGCGTAGTTCCTGTATATTACTATTTAAAAGTAAATTTTGAGTAATTTTTTATATTTTATTATGGGATATTTATTTGAATTAGAAATACATACTAAATCTGCTATTCTTTCGCTGTTCTTATCATATTAGGATATATGAATCCTAAAATTACTGAATGGCTTCAAATGGGTACCTATTAATGCAACTGTGTATAGATTTTTATAAACAATGGCCTGATCTTTATAACGTTCAGCATTACAATACCAACTTTTAAACTTTCGCGTTGCATGATTTATGAAATATAAGAACGGGAATTAACGCGATCATGCATAAGGGTATTTACAATAAAGGTATGTAAATACCCTTATGCATGATCGCGTTAATTCCCGTTCTTATATTTCATAAATTACAATACCACTTTGTACTAGAGGACTTGAGTAAAATAATATAAAAAATTCCATTTCGCTATAGTGAAAAAAATGTTATTATAAGGTATATTGTCACAAAACATTGAACATGAGAACAAAGTATATAAAACCATTTACCTGAAGCGAAGCTACAAAGCCCACTGTATACAGACACTTTATGTAAGAGATTGCCTACATAAATCCATCGAGCTGTTTCTTCTCCGAGAGGCTCAGGTTCTATTACTATAACGCTCACGCCAGCCTCAAGTGCTCTTTCCAATTCCATTTCAAATTTAATGTGAGCATTTTCACTATCATAAACTTCTCTTATGATTGCGACACTTGATGGCTTGAGATCACTACAAACAAAGCATTTTTTAATTACATTGTATACATATAACTGAAATAAAATATATTTTCATAAATTTATTAAAGTATATAGAATTCGATCAAGCTGAAACATTAACAGTTATCAAAATAATACGCTCATGAATAAATAAATTTTATAATTTTACTTTATTTACAAACCTGTCACTTTCATCACCTGCCATTTTAACTACTATAGACAATTTGTAGAGTAACCCGTCAGTGTTGTGCATAGCACTACTAGGGATTTCTTTTGTAAATGAACGGTTTTTTTCAATATGTGTAAACCGTACAAAACCTTAACGTAAAAATTACCTACCTACTAACTTATAAGTTCTACTCTGTGTCATCATTATCAGCCTGTATCTGCATATCCATTGTTGGATATAACTTCCCTAATGCTTTATATATTATTACCATATCCTCCGCTTTACGCTTCCAGCCACTTTTTTTAGCTTATCTGTTCCTATAGAGGGGGGCAACCAACGCTTCCCTCCTCCCTCCCCATCTGCAATCGATGACTCGGCAAATGTGGCCGGTCCACTTCACTGCCATTACTGACTTTGGTTCTTCGTCTGATTTCTTCGATCTGGATTCGATCTCTGAGAGAGATTCCGAGCACAGCTATCTCCATAGCTCGCTGTGCGACTTTTAACTTGTGAACCAGCCCGACGGTCAGTGTCCAAGTCTCTGCACCGTAGGTCCTAGCTATAGGAACTCAACACGACCCTAGTTGCCACACACGGCCGGTAGGTTGCCAGATTCAAAGATATCTCCCTCTCTTCGGCCAGCTTAACTAGAACCGCCACCTTAGCCCGGAATATTAGGGCCGCCAGTTTTTGAGGGCTATATACTGATATTGTAACTCATGGAGTAATGCCCTTATGTTGCCATGCTGTGCAGGCGGGTTGGTGACTATCACCAGAACCTCGTTAGGTAGACGGGAGGGTGCGTGCAGGTGAGGTTGACTGAGACTCTAAAAATATTGGTGAGTCCCATATACCTCACTACTCTGTGTATTCTATCAATAATAACCTTTATTCGTGGCTATATCTTTGTTCTATAAAAGCACTTGCAGGAGACCCGGCTTAATACGTACCTTAGCCCGGAATATTAGGGCCGCCAGTTTTTGAGGGCTATATACTGATATTGTAACTCATGGAGTAATGCCCTTATGTTGCCATGCTGTGCAGGCGGGTTGGTGACTATCACCAGAGCCTCGTTAGGTAGACGGGAGGGTGCGTGCAGGTGAGGTTGACTTAGACTCTAAAGATATTGGTGAGTCCCATATACCTCACTACTCTGTGTATTCTATCAATAATAACCTTTATTCGTGGCTATATCTTTGTTCTATAAAAGCACTTGCAGGAGACCCGGCTTAATACGTACATTGCGACCAAAAAGTACAGAAATTTTATATATGTTAGTACATATATAAAATTTCTGTACTTTTTGGTCGAAGACGGTGAGTGTCTGGCCCAATATTTTCGCGGCCAGTCTTCGAGAAAACCTTGTGAAAACAGTTTTGATATGGTAATCCTTGAGCACTTTTTTTATGAAAAAAAAAATAAGAGTTGCCAATATCAGTTTATCAAATTACCCAATATATAAAATCTCATTCAAACGCTCCAAATTTGAGAAGAGGAAAAAAGAGATAGTAAGTATTAATAAAGCGCCGAGATGATAACGATAGGATCTCTTGAGCCGTGTTACGGCAAATCTAAAATCCAGTGACAGACGGAAGATACAGACAGACGGTGACGTCTCAATATTAGGGTTCCTTTGGCACCCTTTTTGTACGGAACCCTAAAGAGTGAAAAGAAAACAAAATTAAAAATGCCGTTTTTATGTTGAAGATATCTACTAGGTTTATATATTTTTTGTGTGACGTAGCAGTCCATCGTTGCAGATGAAATTCAGGTTTGCTGAAGTATTTGTTTCAAATCAGTTTGAAACTGTAATACCTAATTGTAAAAGCTTTACAAGAAACAAACGCTTTTTAAAATTGGTCAATAAATAATAATACCGAAATTAAGCCAAATTTTAAATGTAGTGCAATGAAAAATATGGAATTATGGAGTCGTTCGTTATTCTTATGTAACCCAATTCACATATTCCCGCAATTTGGGGAATTCTCCAAAAGGTGGCAACGTTGGCAAAGTCAATGTTGCTTTTTTTTAAACAGATTAGGATTCACTTTCATATAATTACAATAGCAATGTGTTCCCTATGATACCACACACACAGAGTGTTTTTCATTCAATCAACCGCAGTGCAATGCATATAAGCAAGGCGCTTGTGGTGACTCAGACTATGGACACGTACCTTTAAGTACATTAAGGAATCATTTCGTTCCTTAATTTCTCTAATAATTTAATTTAACATACACATATCAGACACTAATTTAGGGGTATTTATCAAATCCAAATCTATTAAAAAATATACATACATACAGCATTGAACTAAACGCTGGAAATTTATAAATTATTATTTATTTTAGTTGATTTCGGTCAACTCACCGGAAATTATACAAATATTTTTAAAATTCAAAAATTCACCCGCCGCCCGCCTTGCTGGGACATGATTCTCGATAACCGATCAAATGTTCTTTCAAACTGAGCTACCAAGCAGGTTTTTGATGGCAAACAAACGAGGGTCTATCAAAAGAGATGGACATGTCGAATCTGACTGGGGAAATACTTCCACCTCACAGAATAGGTACTGCAGTATAACATAATGCCCTTGAAGATCGTTATGTTCCTGAGTGAGAAAGGTCACGATGCTGCGTTACCAGCGGGCGTGCCAGAGTGCGAGCGATATTTCTTGTATTGCTTAAGATAACCGCTTATATCAGGCAGGTTGTATGCTTGTTTAGCACCCAGCGTGATATATAAAACCCTGCAATGGATATAGTGATATGAACAGTCCCAATTTATCAACCAATGGATGGAAAAAATGAGAGTCCACGGGGTTCACCTGTAAAAGACATCAACGCGTCCCTGCTTCTATAATGTTCGTAGTTGTCAACTCTTATTCATCTCACTGTTGGGGTATGTGTCTCATGGTCCACATTCGGGGGGTTTAGAGCATATTTCACTACGCTGCTCAACTGTGGGATGCCAGATTGTAACAATAACAGTAGTTAATTAATTTATTTCGGCAATAATTCTTATTGGTTAGGTCTTTTGTTAATGTTAGTTAAAATTTCTGTTTACTGTTTTCAGTATATATGACTGCTTGTTGCCAAAATAAACAAAAAAATAATAATTAAAAAACAAGGAAAATAACTAAAACTACGGTTCAGAAATACCGTACCCTTGCGGCAGGGAGACAATAAAGGTGGCACCAAGGGTTCGATAGCCGTAGGAGAAAAACATGCCAGTTTCTCTTGGTTTCGTTGTTTTCGGTGAATTATTCGTTATGTATGTTTCTACAAAAACAAATAATTATCAGTTATGTAATACCCACAGTAGTTTGGGACTAGAGGGCGTTGTATAATTTGACCAGGAATATTTAATTATTCATTTTGCCTGTTTGTTTGTGTCATCTTAATTGTACATAAAGTGCGTGTATTTGTTTTTATACTCCGTTGGGTGACACACAAGCATACGGTCCGCCTAATGTGAAGCAGTTATCGTAGCCATGTTAACGCTCCCGATATATTACTCGCGCGCCGCCACCACCGCTGTCAACGCAGCATCTATCGTTCCTGGTAACCTCACTCACTAGTAGGAACACAACAACCGTCAAAGGAATTGTTATTTGCCTGCAGTATTCTGTGAGGTAGAAGTACTTCCCCAGTCGGGTAGCTTCCAAATACCTTTCTTTTCTCTCTCTCTCGCTAGTCGACAGGGTGCACCATGTGTAGTTGAAATTGGCGTTTGCTCTAAAGATCGTGGTGAGCCACAAGAGCCATATACACCCTATTTATTTGTAAAGACCTACAATTTATACATAGTGTTAACAATATGTACAAAGACGGGAGTTATCTTTAAAATAGATCTCTACCGGCCAACCTTCAGGTGCCGGAATTATGATTAATAAATAGTCTTAATATAGCCTCTCAAAAGTTATTACAATTAAGTCTAATGTATGTTGATCTGATGCACATTGTTTCGAGATTTTTTTACGGTTCATCATATTATGTTTATATGGTTTATACGACGCCAGTATCACACCATGTGACATGTAGTTTCTTATAACTATAAATAGTATGCTTTTCCAGCGATAACTGCTTCAAATCAGGCAGGCCGTATTCATGTCACACGATGTAGTATAAAAAAAGATGCTGCTATCTATCCTCAAGTTAATACAGCTTTTTGCTGACAGATGGTGTTTCAATTATTTTTAAGAGAAAAGGATTTTTTCCTTATAAATGCTTGAAGTATAAGTTTAAGGAGTATTACTGGCGCGTTGGCACATTCGCTGGAACTTACTCGTAGGGAAACACCAATCCTCAAGGGTATTGTTTTTTGTCGTTGTGTCGATTTCGTTGTTGTTGTTGTTGTTGCGGTCTTGTGGAAGTAGCTCCCCAGTCGGGCTACACATGCCATACCTCTTTTGCCAGAGCCTCCTTCCCTAACCGGCAGGATGCACTATATGCAGGTGAATGGGTGTGGCTCTAAAGTTGGTTGTGAGGCATTTATACATACGTAAATGTAGTTTTATGTCGATTCAGCTAATTCACGTTAAATTTTGCAAGCGATACGATAACAGAAGTCACTTCAAAGTCAAGAAAGAAGAAAAGAAAGAAGTCAAGAAGGGTCATAGTCATTTGGCTCGAGGGTAAATTGACGAATAGTTAAATTTACTGCGAGACAAAGAATCGCCTGGCATTTTGTGTGGCCCACAAATGTTTGTTCCTTGGTAAGTATTTATGAATGTGGTAAGTATTGCGTAGCTCAATGGTCTGAGGAGCTAGATGGCGTCGTTGCACATGTCAGTATTAACGATTACGCAAGTTAAGCAACGTCGACTGCTGCCTGTTTATGAATAGATTGATTTATCTCGAGCTCCTCCGTGCGTCGGAAGGAGCGTTAAGCCATTGGTCCCGGCTGTTGGCGTTAGATGACAGTCATGGCTTTACAACTGTCATCTAATAGCCTGACAGCGGCTTGAAACCACTACACTAATACACGGAAAAACACTCAGACGAAGACAAAACGAGTGACATCATACACACAAATGTGTGTTTAATACGGAGATCGAACCGACGATCCTATGGGCCAGAGAAGTCATTATTAGCCATTCAACCGCCATTAAGCTCTTCGTTATTTCATATTACTATTTTATTATTTTTTCAGAAATATGTTTTTTCTTTCCTCCTTACTGTCGCCCACCGCTTACCACTCTGAAATCCGCTTGCCTGTTTAGGCAAAGGTGAATGTTGCAAACCGAGTTTCAAATGAATTACTAAAAATCAGAATTGAAAATGTACGAAAATTGAATTTTATAGCCATAGGCATAGTGTACAATTTAATTTGTTGATCTAATGTATATAAGTTCCTTTCATTGTCAACGCATTCCTTGTTTAGTGCGAAGCTAAACTTAAAAGGCAAGTGTGGGTGCAAGGCTGACCTTATAGGTGCTACCCACAGGTTTTTGTTAAACATTTGTATAATTTCCCGACATCCCACGCTTTGTTGCTATTAACGCCATAAATGATATCACAATAAAAAGACTAATGTAGAGTTACGAGTTTATTACTCAAGAATATGATGCTTTTGAATTGATGATGCTTTTGAAAATGAAAACAATTGTGGCTGTATCCGCTTAGTCATTACTTTCATAAAACTTTTTTCCCAGGGTGTATAATGTTTTTCGGTTATATAAAGTATGTCAGTCTTCAGACTTTAAACTACCACTACGATAACGATTTAAAAACTCTAGTTTCAATATAGGTAAGTAACGATCTTTTTAGCGCACTCGGCAGAGCTCTAGAACCTGTACTGAACACTAGTACTAATAAACTGAAGCTTATTTTTCATATGCAAAAAATCGGAAATATATCAACTTCCGGTTAGGCAGTAGGTTCCAAGATCTAAGTATAATCGGTGCACCAGCCAATTTGGAAACGTATGGGGTGTAAGTCATCAACACCTTTGAACCAAAGCCAACTTCACCTGCACGCGGTGGACTCTGCTGACTGACAAACGAGGCTCTGGCGAAAAGAGAGGTACGGCATAGCGTATTTTTTAAGCAGCCCGACTTGGGAAGTACCTCCACCTCACAGAATATCGCAGCCAAATAACAATTCCATTGAGGGTTGTTGTGTTCCTGCGAGTGAGTGAGGTCACCAGAAAGAAAGGAAGAAGTATTGCTGATCTCAATGGGCGGTGGTGACTGCTTTCCATCCGGTGACTCACATGCTCGTTTACCCCGTCTCATATAAAAAAAATCGATGCTCGTATCAGCAGATCGAACT
Organism: Hypsopygia costalis; assembly: GCA_937001555.2. Classification (NCBI taxonomy): domain Eukaryota; kingdom Metazoa; phylum Arthropoda; class Insecta; order Lepidoptera; family Pyralidae; genus Hypsopygia; species Hypsopygia costalis. Next base: position 15,976,614 of record OW443330.2, on the reverse strand, counting down.
GAGTAACAGAATATGTTATTGAGATCTTGCGATTTAATAAGGCCAATAAGGCCAGCAGGATGTTTCGACGGGGTTACGTGATGCTACATTAGCAGCAATTCACGCACGTCATGTAGCCACATGTAAGCGATAATGATAACTATATGTGCGTATTAGCAAGCCTTTATAAGCTTCTGTAACCGCTTGACACCAGTCAGGCTGTATGCTTGTTTTCCACTGGAAAATAATAATGAAGTAATGCAATAAAAAATCTTTATATTGCTTAACATTTTGATTTAAGTAGATTGCTACACAGCAATACTTATGGGCGATAAATTACAAACAGAGCCATAATTTACATTTTTAAACGGTTTGCGATTATATATTATTTTTGTCGATTTCTTTTCTTTGTATATGTTATGTGGTAGCGCCGGTAATTATGAACATATTTTAAGTTTTTTTCTTGTGTTTAAAAACCCTCTTTTGGGTACAAAAAAGACTTAAAATTTCTCGGGTTAATCTTATATACATTTTATTGGGATCTGAGACCTTACCGCCGAAGCTGAAGCCGATTCACATGGAAATTTTTGATTACAAAAATCAAACTTGGGCTTAGACTAGTAGTCATTTTGTTAAGCTTAGTTGGCAGAAACGCTGAAGCTCTACTGGCAAAGTTGACGAGGTTTGTCAATAGCTTAAAGTTAAGACCTATTTTTGGAATCTAAATATTGTTGAGAATCGGCTTCAGCTTAGGCGGTAGGGCCCCAGATCATATCGTCTGTACATATTTTGATTATAATACTAATAAAAAAAACATAGCACTGGTGATCATGAACGGATTTTTGCAATCCTTTATGGGTTCGAAATAGGGGGTTACCGCGGTCTCATAGATATACATAATCAGACAAATAGAGTTCATCTGATTATGAAATCTTCAGGAAATAAAGTATTATTAAATGTGAACTTAAATCTTTAAATTGAATTAAAGGAGAATCCGAATTCATTGAAGTAGACGAGTATACATCAAAATCGTGAACTTTGATGAAATCCACAGACTTAAGATTTTGCTGTGATAAAATTGGTATCTATTTTGATTTAAAATATTTTATTAAAATAATCTCATTACATCGTGGGAATTTCAAAGGTCAGTCCAAACCGACCTAATTATGATGTAATTAAATATCTTATTTATGCAAAAAATCTAGTTTCGTTTATTCTATTTTCATAAATTATATCTTTTGAGTACGACTTTCATCGCCCGGCATTTATTAGAATCTATCAATGTAAATCAAAATAGCGTAAGAAATGTTAATTTTTGAAATTGAAAACTAAATACATTTAACAATCATCGTAAACAAATAAACACACACACTGCCTATTCTCATTCCTTACGATAGAAATAATATTATAATTTAAAAATGCTGCCCGTAATCCCACCGCGGTCAAATAAGAGTAATTATTAATAGTGAGTATTAAATAGAGGATACCCGTCTCGTCTCTACCCCTTGGCAAGGTCAGACAGGTTGTAGAAGCCCGGGTGGTCAATGCCCTGTGAGCTGTATAAATTTCTACATACCAAGGAAAAATGCGTAACATTTTAGTTTACATATTATGTATCTTTAAAGATACACTTAGTAATAATGTCCCCAATAAAGAATTTATTTGTTAGTTCAGCTGTATTCGCGGTGAAACTAATAGAGCGGTCGATTGGCCAAATAAAAATTTGGCCGTTCTCATTCCTCATGTACGTATAAGTTATGCTCTACGTGTTTATTATATCATGTCGGATGGCAAATAAGCATACGATCTGTCTGATGTAAAATGCTTACCGTAACCTTAGGATCCTTGCAATAAAACTGTCGCTCAGGCGCCGTCATTGTTAAGGCAGTATTTCACGTCTGGTCACTTCTATCACTGGAAAGAACACAACAATCCTTAAGAGTACAGTTATTTAAAATTCAGTCGCAACATAGCTTACCACCTCTGTTTTGAGAGTTTTATTTGCTAGACGGCAGGGTGCACCACATGTAGGTGAGATTGGCTTTGATCTTAAAGATAGCTATACCCATAAGTGTTTGAGAAAAGATAGAAAAAAAAGATTTTACAGGAATATTTTCGTGGTTAATTTTCGTGGATTTTGATGTTCTACACGTCTGGACTTTGATGAGTCTGATGATTGTCTGGAGTCAGCAGTAGTACGAGTAGAAGCTGAAAATTGATAAAAGAAAAATAATTGATGATGATAATTTCTCAATGATAATTTAATAATCGATATTACTACACAAGATTAAACTGAAGATGTTTATCGTAAACTAAACAGAAGTCTAGATTTTCACAATCAAAAAACCCAATGGGCTTCAGCTTCGGCGGTAGGCCTCCTGGAGCTCATCCCTACAAACAACAGCGAATAATATATTATTATGTTGGCTGTATGTATCCATAGAATAACAATATTTGAACTAATTGCAAATATCGCCATTGTTTCAACAGTTATAATAAAATGTCTTTATGGTGCACAGTTGTGACATAGATTCGTTGAAATTGTTTGCGTTGTCTGGTTTCCGTATCGATAAGTATTACCTAAATTACATTTCAGTTTAAATTCTTCTTCTTCTGTTATAATATAACTACGTATGTTTTTTACAATGTAATTTTGGTACTCACGAAAGAATAGTGAAGCATTTTCCAATCTCCAACTCGAGATTCAAGAAATTAGATTCACTAGATTAAAAATTTATTGATGTAAACAGAAAGTTTCTCAAGCCTTTCTATTCTTTTACATATTTTACGTGACAGCGCCGGTGTTTATATACTGATTTTGCTCTTCGAAACAGGGTATACATTAGGATACCTGAAGATAGAATTTTGAGACATTTTGATTATAAACAAAAGATTCTGAAATACAGGCGATTACACTGTATAGTGTAGGATAGTCCTGCATATGATTATGAACTGATTTTCGAAAACTTTTCTGTTAAAAAGAGGGCGCTCCTGCGGTGGTTTCATGTAAAGTTCATTCGGATCTTTATCATGGAGATATTCGATATACGTATTAGATTATAAACAAATTTGTTTGAAATGAAACGTGGGTCACGTTTCATTTCATAGTCGATGCTATAGCGTCAACTTCACGAAGTTTATGAAATCGTTTCTCTTTTTTTAAAGGTTTTACTTATAATATAGGTGGTATACCGTGGTGGAGTAGAGCATGGTATGGCGGTATGGCCTCATTGTGGATGGTGTTCGTCGGAACGGGCGCGGGTAATGAACCCGAGCATCCGCGGGATCCGCGCCCGCTCGCCGCGACCCCGTCCCGCGCGCTCTTTTCGTCTCGCCTCGTGCTCACGAACGACGTTCCTTCGGGCTCTTCAACCTCAAACAAATAGTATTTATGATCCAATAAAAAGATTTAGACACGAGAATTTCAATTACGAAAGAAAGAATCCTATGTTGCTGATTATTTTTATATTATATACCTATGATTATAATAAAAATAGTATGAAACATACATAAATAAATCTTGCATAATGTTTATATCTCTGTACTTAATATCTTAACAAATAAAATGCCTGGGCGACCGAACTTGTAATTTTTTTCCATCGTTAATTTCGGCCATCCAACACAGCTTTTGCCTAGCAGCCTGAAATTATACTAGGGAGCGAGCTTTTCTCGGCGGTTTTAAAAGAATTTTCTCTGAGTTGAAAACTAGCTGGATCGGTTCGTTAGGATACGAAAATTCCTTTGTTGTAAGTTTATATATATAAATAAATATATGTATATATAGATATATCATAAAAATAATGCCTCTAATGAGTCGGTTTTTAAGACAACAAAAAAAATACAGTAAATTTACGTGAATTTGGGGCATAAAATCGCCATACTAAATGAAAAAAAAAAAAAAATTACATAGCAGTGTAATTTTTTGGTTTAAAATTCTATTCATATGATATTATTAAAAAAAATAAACTAAAAATGTTTGCCATTTCAATGAGGAAAGGTATGGACCCCCCAAGGGGGTGCTTTTTGTCGATGAAAGTTGATGTACTACATGACCGTAAATTATCGCTATTTCCATTCCACACACTCTCTTGTATATACTTAGAAGGATTTTTCGTGGCAAATTTTTATGACAATAAGAAAGACTGAGAATAAATTGGATGTTGCTGCTCAAGCATGAACACACTGTAAACACGTTGTTTATCGGTAGGTAAGTTGCGTTTGCGTGCCTTAGTTCAAATTAAAAAAAGGCTTTTTCTTTTTTTTTAACTACTCGATAGACGGTAGGTAGTCCAATTACGTTGAACCTCGGATAAAATGGGCATGGATATTGAACACATCCTTACGGAGAATTTTGTTCGTTGCACTGTAATATTGTTTTTAGATGTCGGAAATGGGACTTTGCTGAATGTATGAAATGTTGCTCCTTTTAGTAAATTAAAGACTCTCAAGTTCAAAGAAGAAAGAGTTTGTTAAATAAATCGTCAATATTGTATATATCATCAAAAAGTACTGGCAAAAAGTATTACTTACTTGTGTCGGTTTACTAAATATTTTATTGACGATATTTTTTATTTGTTATTGATAGGTCTCTCATAATTTTGCGATTAGACCACAAGGCCCATAATAAATATTACCGCCGATGGGACAGGCCAAATATTATGTGTTTATATACCTTAATATGACGCTAATATTAATAAACGCGGATAGATTTGTTTATGTGTTGGGAAGAGTAAGAAGTATAGCATCAGTGCAAGCTGCACTCATGGCATATCTATACTAATATTATAAAGCTGAAGAGTTTGTTTGAACGCACTAATCTCAGGAATTACTGGTTCGAATTAAAAAAATATTTTAGTGTTAGATAGCCTATATTTCAAGGAAGGCCAAATATTATGTGTTTATATACCTTAATAACACCAAGCTACCACCAATAGAAGCGGAGCACCAATGAAAAATGGGGAAAAAATATTCCTTTTGAGCGCTTACGCTACGTGCGCTGCGTAAACGGTTGAAGTTCAAAAATCATGCATGATGGAATTGTTCCTTTTTAAAAGTTCTAAAAAAAAGTCCGCGACAGCATACGAGGTGATACGAGTATGTCTATCTTTTAAGATTGACTCACTATAACCTTTTCTTATGGTAATCAAAATTTGTTTGCAATTAATGCATTATTTGCAAACAAATTTGAAAGCAGGTATAAAATTAGTAGGTACCTACATAAATTATTCACCATAAGTTTTTTTTCTTAATTAAGAACAAGACACAAAGATAGATTAATTATATCCAAAATACGTCAGACACAATTTAAAGGATGTCAATAATTATATATAATAATTTACCTGACAATGTGAAAGGGCTTAAATTAACAATGTATAAAAAGAAATTGCATGACTTTTTGTTAAATAATTTGTTATTACTCAATTGACGAATATCTACTTACGACATAAAATTGAGATTTAATTTATAACATATATATTCACACACTCATATTGGGTAGAATAAGCGCAACTAAAAATGTAACATATGTACCTATTTATTACCTTATTTTTGGGAATAAACGTATTTTATCTTATATTTATCTTATCTTATCTAAAATTTTAAAGAAAAAAGAAATTAAAAAGCGTTAGAGCCTTTTACGAGATCGTTGCATATCACTATATCAGTGCTCTCCACTGTGTAATGCAACGTGAGAATTTTCAACAGCGAGCGTAAATATGATGTGCTATTAATGCTATGCACATTGAGGACAATGACATGGCATGCAGAGGTGGCATATGCCAATGTTAATTTTATACAGAATGTGACGCCTCGGCGCGTCGCGATTAAGGCGCATTCTCCAGAATTATGTGCGTGTGCAGTATACTGCATTTATATCGAGTGTTCAAACTCCACACGCAAAGAGATTTAAGGTAATATTGAATGTCTTTGTCCACACGCAACATACGCAGTACAAGTTAGAAGCCTTCAGAATTATTTTCACCTGGGAAATAAAATGTTATATATGATCATTTCAAGTGTCAGTAATAACTGTGTGTAAGTTTATTAGCAAATGGCGAAGCTTTTTAAAAGAAAACTAATTTTCTCAGAGTTGAGACCTAGCTCGATCGAGTTCTCTTATATATATATACCTTTTTACATATATTCTAAGAAGTGCTCGATGGCGTCGTTGTGCGTGTCGGTCTAATCGAACACCCAAGTTAAGCAATAATATTTATGGATGGGTTAATTTATCTCGAGCTCCTGCGTGCTTTAGAGGGCACGTTAAGCCTTCGGTCCCGCCCAGGCCAAGTCAGTGTCCTTTAAGCGCTACTCAACCCGCAGTTGAGCAGCGTGGTGGAGTACGCTCTAAACCCCTTCGATTGAAAGGGAGACCCGTATCCCAGCACATGGATGAATATGTGTTGACGTATGTATGTAAATGGCGCCTCTTTTATTCATCTCGTACTGTTATTTTATAGCCATAACAGTTATCACTATATACCTCTGTAACTGTATCAAGTCTATTGCTACTGTAAAGTTACTTTAGTAATTGCTCATAAGTTAGCTAAGTACAATTTAATCATTACTTATACTGTAAAATATACCGAAAGGCTATAAGTCTGGATAAGAGTATTAAATTCACGAGTAAATTTAAACGAAGTTGGAACGAAAATATACACTGATTGTAATTCGAAAACTAGATTATGTTCTTTACGTACATCGCAATCTAAGTTTTATTGATGTAATAAAGAGTATTCATTCATTCATTCCTTCTTCATCTTAGGTCATAAAGGGAACCTCTATGCCATACTTCATCTTTTTAGACTCAATGGTTTGGCGTAGTCTCTTAGCAAGTTAGCGAGTGAATTCTGATAGACATTAATTAAGAAATAAAAAGAAGAAGAAAATTTATTTATGTACCTGTAAATTGAAATTGTATTATTACGAAATCAAGGAATGTCCCTAGGGGTTATACGGGCTAAGCTTTGGAATCAAAAAAAACATTTACGAATTTTTTGGATTCCAAAAATTAAACTTAGGTTTAAGTTAGTGACGAAAATCTTCAGCTTAATTTGCCAATTACTAATTAAGAGCTATATAATATAAGCTAAATAAAATATAATAATATTCCGGTGAAACTAAAACATATTTACTACTAATCTAAGCTGAAATTTGATTTTCTTTAATAAAGTAGATACTTTATAAAAATAATAAAAAGAAAAATAATAATACTACGAATCATTGAATAAAATAGAAGATACGGGTCAGAACTGTGAATGAGGTTTAAAGTGATCGCAAATAGCCATTCACAGCCATCGTTCCGTAGCTAATGGTAAGTGCAATAAAATGGGCGAGAACACGACTCCACTGGTCACTATGAGGCTTATTCTTCCTGAATAAAATTGTTGTAGGCCCGGAGAGACTGCGACCGTTAGTTGCTTGATGGAGCGCCAGAGAACGGAAGCAGGCATATCCTGGGCAATGCCACGGACGTGGCCGTTTGCATATTATAATCAATGCCATAATAGGTCCCTTGCGGCTTGTAGTCGGCTTGTGGCGTTTCGTCTGGTCATTGTTAATGATACACTGAGTTCTCGTAATATTATTAAATGATATGTGGTTGTTTATGTCTGGGAGTAAAACGCTGTACGTATTGTTAAAACAGGTTGCTAGCGTAACGAAATAAGTATATGTGTTTTACATCACTAACGTGGTAAAGAAGCATGCGCCCTGCCAGACGATAAACAGTCATATCAGTATATGGTTGAATGTAATATGTATATAATAAGGCTATACAATGTATATACGGGGTTTTACAGGCTCGGAAATGCATGAGTTATGTCTCTAATATCAGTCATTAATGAGCTTGATTAATTTAACAACGACATCATCATGATTCCATTTATATATGGGAGTCAATTCTATGGAGAAATAAAACTTCGGTAAGATTATCTTCGTTACACTCACATTAAAAAAGTTTAATTAAAATTGGGACTTATATACAGTCACGGCTTATTCCCTTTATCCACCCTAAAACAGCCACTTTAAGGTGGATTCTCGGAAACGCGTGTCTATCTATCCACCCTGAACGTGATTGATAATAGGAATCTTACTTATCAGGATGGATAGATGGATACGCGACACCTTAGGATGCCTGTTTTAGGGCGGATAAGTCACAGACACTCAAGAATTCTTAAAGATGTTGATTTTTCCTCCAATATTTCTTTCATTGATCATTTATTAGTGAGTAAAGTACAGATTAGAATATATCCACTTAATACTTATAACATAGAAAACACCCAGACCAAGACAAACTTACATGTTCATGCACACAAATGTGCGGGAATTGAACCCGCGACCTCGGAGTCAAAGTGGCCATAGCAAACCATTCGACCACCGAGCTCGTCTATCAAAGCATTAGAAATGGTGATGGAAAACACAAGAGGGAATTAAAAAACTGTGTGAAGTTCGGCTCAACTTAAATTACATTTGGTATACATTATTTTCCTTAATATCTAAATAACCTACAAGATGGTACGGTGACAAAGTGCGCCGGTGTATTCCCCCCTCTCCAAGTACAGCTCGGTACCCTCAGACCGCCACGGTCACCGAGCACTGTGACCTTTCGTGAATATTCACCAACTAGCATTACGTAATTCACATTAGCATTAGACTTAAAGCAACGAGTTAATAAAATCTTCAATTAACAGCAATATTAAAGAACATATTGCTATGAATTATTTATTAAACGCTGGCCTTTAAACATAACTTTGTTGAGGGTGGAATAAATATAATAAGTTATAACTTATTATTTGTCGCCATGACAAATAGTGGAAGTGTGAGAATATGAGATATGCCATGATTGTTGTTGAAATCTTTTTGTTAGTATTGACTAGTTGCCGAATTTAAAAAATCAATCGCAGCTGTTACCGTGGCTTCGTTAATTTTTATAACACTGGAAATGAAACACTGTATGCAAGTCAGAGTAGTAATTGAAATAAAATGGACAAAAAATTATCGCTTCACGCATACTTCAATTCAATAATTATTTTTTTTATACTACTTCGGGTGGCATACAAGCATACGGCCCGCCTGATGTGAAGCGGCTACCGTAGCCATATTAACACTCGCAACATGAAATATACCACCCCCGCTGTCAGCGCAGCAACTCCTTCCTTTCTTTCTGGTGACCTCACCACTCGCAGGAACATAACGACCCTCAAGGGAATTGGTTGCATATTCTGTGAGGTGTGGCGACATGCAATGCTCTTCCAGCACTACATACTATATTATGTACCTAGGTTATATATACATACATCCATACATCTACATACTATACTATTCACCAAATAAAAAAGCCACTCCCGTAATAAAATACTCATTATTGTGTCAACAAGTATGTTTCTTTATTAATTTGTGTATATTTTTATTAGGGTACCGATAGAATACCCGTAGGGAGCCCCATAAAGTCAATTTACAATAAGAACATAATTTGTTGGCCTACTGAAAACCATTGTAGATCAAGAACAAAACGATCCCTAATGACGGGAAAGATCCGTATCAGAGCTCACCATGCTTTGTAACGTAATCTCAGCCTGATAAAGTTACTGTTGATTAAAGTACTCTCGAGGTATCTGTGATGAAATCAGCGTACCGCTGGTTTCTTAATAATACTTCATTGTTGTGTGACGGATTCGGTATTTTACTTATTATTTTGTAGCAAGCGGCCATGCCGAGATGCCTTGCCGGGAGACTCGAAGCGCTCACAAAAGAAATCAACGGGAATAATATTAAACCATAATACTACTGTATGATTTAATTTCACTGCCAAGACCCAAGACGTGAGATACGCGCCTTTGAATTCAAATCTATTTTTATAGCCAGTTATCCCGGAGGGCTTAAATTTATAAATGGTTTGAGATTGTATAATTCTGGAATTTATACAACGCTCCTTCAATAAGTCTATTAATTTACACGGACGTTATGATTACGGCAATTATATTTTAGTCGTTAAATTGAATTAAGAAACTGTACTGTAACCGTAACGTAGCTAACATTACCTGTATTTTTTTGATGATAATAAAAATGAACTTTAATATATTCAAATTTAAATGTATATAATTGCGTAGGTAGTTCCTCAATGATTAATCCAAGTGTAATTATTACATTGTATGTTTTATTTATTATGCAGATAAAATGTGTTTACAACAGGGCTTGCTCTTGGTGACCCGAGCGGTCTGAACCCGGAACTGTGTGAATCCATACGAAATATGTATTTTTCTTATCCCAGTTAGGGTCTGGAATCGGTGAATAGAACTTAATTCAGAATTTCTGTTTCGTGTGGATTGAGCATATTTTTTAAACCTATTTCTGGTTTATTGATTCTTAGATATATTTAATGAAAATGATGAGTGACTAAAATACTTAATGATGGAGTAGAACACTAGTTTAAGTTAGGTTTTTGGGGTATAAATGTTAGCCAAAACCAACCTCACCTACACGTGGTGCACCCTGCCGACTAACGAAATAGGCTCTGGCAAAAAGAGGTAGGGTAAAGAGTAATTGTAAGCTGCCCGACAGGAGAAGTATACCTCTATCTCACAGAATACTGGGTTGTTGTTTTCCTGCGAGTGAGGTTTGTAGAAAGGAGAGAGTTGCTGCAGTAGAAATATTTCATGTTGGAGCGTTAATATGGCTACGGAAACCACATCATATCAAGTAGGTCGCATGCTTGCCTACCAACCGACGTGGTATAAAAAAAAGGTTTGGTATGTTTCATCTTTGTCGCTCAGTATAATACATAATACAATTTCAAATTTTAGATGATTTTATTAAGTAGTGCTTTGAACATAGACACATGTTCAAATGTAAAAGTAAGTTGAATTAATGCCCACAAACAAGAGTAATGTGTTAAGTGCATATGTAAAAGACACGGTCAATGTTATATCATAGCTGTTTCGACCACGGCGTCCGACATTGCAGTTACCATCTGCTTAAACACGCGAGCGTTGAACCCCTCTGTGAAATCCACGTTTGAAGGAAACTGGTCCCTGGCTCTTGTTTGCTTAATTATGAAGAGCGCTCGCACACACCGCCACTTTTTGTTGCTGTCTCAAACGACAAAATTGTCATTTAGTGCCTTTACTGCTAAATGACAATTTTGTCGTGTGAGACAGCAACAAAAAGTGGCAGTGTGTGCGAGCGCTCTTCATAATTAAATACTGTTTCATTTGTTTTAAAAAATGGATCAATTTTGCGTGATGCAACACTTTCTAGATTTCAAATACGTACATACAATAAAATCAAGAGACTATGCTGACTTTTCCGAAATGGGCTCATAATTCGTAAATACGTAGATTTGACAAAACAATGAATTTATTAAAAATACGATACGATCAGCAGCCGCTCGCGACTTCATCCGCAAGGACTACATGAATTAAAAATATATTATTCATAATCATAACTATATAATGACGGGCGCGGTGGTCGAACGGTTAGCAATGGCCATTTTAACTCCGAGGTCGCGGGTTCGATTCCCGCACAAGACAAATATTTGTGTGCATGAACATTTATTATTATTTAAATAATAAATAAATAAATAATAAATAAATATTTCTAGACAATTTACACAGCGCCATCTAGTCCCAAATTAAGCGCAATGCTTGTGTTATGGGTACTAGACAACTGATATATGTACTTAAATACATTTTTTTTGTAAATACATACATATAATACATAGAAAACACCCAAACCAAGACAAACAGACATGTTCATGCACACAAATGTTTGTCTTGTGCGGGAATCGAACCCGCGACCTCGGAGTCAAAGTGGCCATTGCTAACCATTCGACCACCGAGCTCGTCAAATATTTATAACTCAGCGTCTACTTATCGCATCAAAATGAAACAGATTTTACGTTATATATCCAGTAATACATCTCCAGTAGTTATTGCGTGATACGCGTACAGATAGACAGACAAACAAACAAAACGCATAAAGACTTGGAATTGGACTTTAAGGCTCTTATAAAGATCCCTTAAATAATTATTTCCTAAATATATATCCATATATGTATGTACATCGCTCAGTTGTTAATGTTTCAATCAACTACTCTGCGTCAACAAGCAAAATAAAAAAGGGCACAGACAGAGTGTAACAAAACACACAGTACATATTTATTCCATTGGACTTTAAATATTAAAAACATTGTAATAAGTGATCAAGCTAGGTAAGATATTGTAAACATAGAAATATTGAAAAGCTTATTACTGATCCCGAAAGAGTTTTACAAATCAATGGTATCAATTATAGTTACAAGATACCGTAATTCGGCGGGCACGTTAAGCCGTGTATGCCGGCTGTTGTCATTAGATGAAAGTCGTTAAGACAAGTCAGTGGCCTTTAGGTGACTTGAAAACGCTGGTCTCCGCCAACTTGCAATTTGAGCAGCGTGGTGGAGTATGCTCTAAATCCCGTGTATTGGGGAAGACCCGTATCCCTGCAGTGGGATGAACAATGGTTGACGACGACGAAACTGGATCTAACCGAAAACTCAATATTAATAAGATATATGTATATAATAGGTAGGGGAAAAAGTCTTTTCGCATTATAGTATGTATGAATTTGTAATAAAATCTCTTTGGTTATACCATTTGTATCTAGCAGGTTTTGATATCTATAAAAAGTTTAAATTTTAAAAAAGATAATTCCAAATTCAAATTAGGTAAATGTGTGATTTTCATTTGTTTTTTTTACTGTCAAGATGAGTGAATCTAATGAAGAAATTCGATACATTTTAAAATTTTACTACAAAAAAGGTAAAAATTCAACGCAAGCTGCGAAAAAAATTTGTGATTATTATGGACCTAGTGCAGTGTCTGTGAGAGTAGCACAAATTTGGTTTAAGCGTTTTCAATCCGGAAATTTTGATGTCAAAGATGCACGTCGCTCTGGTCGCCCTGTTACGGATAAAATGGATGCCATTTCTGAAAAAGTGGAGCAAGATCGGCATATCAGTAGTTACGACGTAGCTGAAGAACTAGGAATTGACCACATAACAGTTTTGGCGCATAAAAAGGTCGTGGTCAAAGACCGGCCAGGCTTCACAGACTCTGGCGAAACCCGGGTTAACCCGCAACAAGGTGATGCTGTGTGTATGGTGGGATTGGAAGGGAAGATATTCATTATGAGCTGTTACCGCCAGGCAGGACTATCGATTCTGAACTCTACTGTGAACAACTGATGAGATTAAAGCAAAAAGTTGAGAGAAAGTGGCCGGAATTAATTAATAGAAGGGGTGTGATTTTTCATCATGATAACGCTAAACCTCACACATCTTTAGCCACTCAGCAAAAATTAAGAGAGTTTGACTGGGAGGTGTTAATGCATCCGCCGTATAGTCCTGACCTTGCACCTTCTGATTTCCACCTGTTTCGGTCTCTTAAGAATTCTTTAGGCAATGTCAGGTTAACATCACGAGAAGACTGCCAAAACCACTTGTCGCGGTTTTTTGAACAGAAGTTCCAAAATTTCTATAGTAATGGGATCATGTCTCTACCTACAAGATGACAAAAAGTTATCGAACATAATGGCACCTACATACTTTAGTTAAATGTAAATAAACTTTATTAAAAAATGTTTTGAATTTTCATATAAAATACGAAAAGACTTTTTCCCCAACCTAATATATCTAAGCATGTAACCTATTCAAAGTAGTTTATTATTACATTTCATCCGTTGCCCTAGGCGATTTAAATATCTCTAAGGTTAGTCGACTATCTGTTGATTTTCCTTAATATTAAAATACATGAATTAATACCACTTAAATATATTACTCTTATTTATATTTTAAGAAGAATACTGGTTTGATTATCATTGACACATTGACTTGAGGTCGCATCAAAAATACACAACATACGAACACATGTAAAGGTATATGTTACATGAGGTTGTATTAGTCAGTGGAATAGCAAAGTAGTGAAAAGTTTCTAAGTGTATTGTCAATCGAAATATTTGCGTTTATGTGACCTCACTCGTTAGTGTGTTAGTATATTTGAGTTAAATCTTGTCAGTTATTTTTGGAGCACATATATGTAGAAATTGCTTGCTTCTTCTCTTGTTGGAGCTGGAAGGTCATTTGATCTCACTAGAAATTACAAAATACGATTTGACGATAGTCACTGACCTAAACTATCAAAAAAAATTGGTATTTTTTTTTTGTATTTCCAATTGACCTAAGTTTATTAATAATTAGGACATCTCTGATTGTCTAAGTCAGGGATGTCTTAATTATTAATGTTTTTGCTCAAATGTTATTGTTATTTTTAAACCACAAACTGCTACGTCGACTCTTTCTAGATTTAAATGTTTTGAGTATTTTTATTAAATAGTTCGGTATCTAAGTTTTCACATTACAATACGGCTACACGTATAAATAAACATGACCACTTAATAAATAAATGTGCAGTGTTGAACTTTTAAAACATACGTTTTTTAACAATATAATTGCATGTAACAGTTTTAGGTGCGACAGTTGAGTATTTTTTATGTTAATAGTACTAGTTGGAGAGAGACAACAGTAGTGGCAAATAAACGCTGTCCTACATTTAGTATCGCACGGCACCAGTGACAGTAGGCCCACGAAATAGCGGTCGAGGTCCTTCGCCCACGTCATAGGTGAACATATTGAAACCGCATGTTGACTAATCATATCTCGATTATTTCTCCGTTTTACCTTGTGTATGCTTCCGTCATGTATTTAGCTGACATCATCGGTAGCTTAAAAACAGTTGTGCTGTGTACAAGACCCTACAGTTATGCTTACTAGCTGTAACCGCTGCTTTGTTGTCATTAAGCTTATGCGATCATTTAGGAAGATAAAAACATATACCTAAGTTAAAAAAGATTACCTACGTTACATAAGTGGATTTTCAAGAAACCGCCATGTCCTGTACAGAATGACGACGGCTAATAACATTGACTATTTGATGGTTCTCAAGTGGAATCTATTCAAATAGGTTTTATATGAGCAAGTCTGGTTGGAATGCTGAAGCCTTTATAGCCTTTGAATGCAAATTTTTATAAGGTTTAATGATGAAGAGCGTAAACAAACTTGTAGGTATTAATATCGATTCCTGAGACAGCTTCGCTCGGGTCATTTAAACGTTCAAAGTTTGTGTAGAGAGCATTTTATTCCTGTGGTATCTAAGTGCTGAGTTTTTTTCACCAATTCGACCTTGACAGCTTCATCTGGTAAAGAGTAATCCATTGTCAAGTAATTGTTATTAAGTCGTAGCGTAGAGTATTTGTTTTCTCTGCAACTTATGGTTTAATTAGTAAGGACTACAATAAAGTAAAATATTTAACTAAAGGTAACTTTTCCTAAGATGAGATCCAGACAGATTGTTTTCTAGATACCAAAAACCGTCGTGCCATATACAAGAGTTACTCGTTTAATAGTATATATAGGCTTACTAAGTTCTCCAATATAAGTTGAATCGAAAAACAAAATTTTATATGTGCTCAGATTTTAAATAAAATAAAGAGAAGAAGATGTATTTATAATACCAAAACGTAATATTTATGTTGGTTGTTTGAGAAATGTTATATTAACCCCTAATGGGATGAATATCTAAAAATCCCTTTGTGAAAAATTTCATACTTCTAGTCTTAGCGGTTTTGGCGATGCGTTGATCGATCAGTCAGTCTCATCTTATATTATCTATACTAATATTATAAATGCGAAAGTGTCTGTCTTTCTATTTGTTTGTTACCTTTTCTCCACTAAACAGATGAACCGATTTGGATAAAATATGACATTATGTACATAGATTATATCCCAAGGATGGGCATCGGCTATCTTTTGGTGCTATAACCGACATTCATGCGGTTAGGATTAGGAAACTAGAAACTTCAAAAATAGTGGTTTACTAAAAAGTGTTTTTTTTTAATTATAATAATGTTGTAGTAATTTCATTTATAAATACTTTAACATTCTTGGTTATATGCCTTTATAAAAATAAACGAGCTAAGTACGCACCAGGAATCTCTACACCAGCAAGCTGCAATCAGCCACATAAAATTTTAAATACAGGGACGGACCTATATAGGTAATTAATACTATTAGTTCTTTTTGCCTTTAACGACTGCGTTTTAATTGGGTGCCGTCATTTAATTACGTCTAGTAACAACACGAGCACATAGTGTTGACCTCAAAGATCTCCTGCACCACGATAGTCACATGCCACAAAGTCGTGGCGAACTTGACTCGAGTAAAGCCGCCATCAGTAAATAATCGTGTAGTCCAGACGTCTATCATTATGTGAATATAACAAGATCTAAGGTTAAATGTCTGAAGACATGTGTTTAAAATGAAATAAATAAGAATTTGTTACAGTGAAAATAAAGTATTTTTTGCATTACTTAGCCAATATTTAAAACATTTTATACTAAATGTTGTTCGCAAAAGTGTTATAAACGGCCGATTCTGATACATTAGCATAAGGCTAGTGATTTTTTTATTTGTTATGTAATGACGTCTCAATAATATAGCTATATGTGAAAGAATTACTTCGATACCATAAAAACTTGTCGAGATATGATGACTTGAAAATCACAATTGTGCACTAACCCGAAAACGGTCCATACAAAAGGTCACCACGTTATGACGTCACATCTTCCTATTTTGTATGCATTAAATCAGATTTTTTACGACAGCTACGTTAATTATTGCGTTTATGTAGCTAGTGCTGTAACATTTTTTATTGTTTTCCAAAGATAATATCATTTTTAAATGATTTCTTTTTTTTTAATTGGTTTCCCGCCAATCTTCTATAGACCATAAAACACATCGGACATAAGTTATTAAAATTTTAAGATCGCACATCGTTGTTATTTTGTGTATTTTACGATACTGATAAAAAGTTTATATAATTTTAGAACATTGGTAAAGAGTTCAGGGTTCAGTGTTCAGTTAGTTCTTTGTTTACGTATTATGATTTTTTAAACAGTATCCTTGGCAGTCTTATTACCTACCTCTACTTTATTTTTTATGTATAATACAGATGCTGAGTGCTGAGTATCGATGCATTGTATCGCGGCGGCCTCGGCGCTGGTCCCCGTGTAAACAATGTATCGATATGCATATACAGTATGTTGAAAATGTACTCTGTCCTGGCGATACGTACTTATCATAACTTATGTCTAAATGTTAAATAAATGAATCTAAATAAATGACGTTTTCTCAGGAGACTACGGCATGGGGTTTTTTAAAAAGGGCGTGAAGGGCGTGAAGAAGTATTTACAGGATCGCCAACGCGCGTGTGATGCCTCTGGCGTTACAGGCTTTAATAGGCAACGGTAACTGCTTTCGATCAGGCCGTTTGCCTGTCACCGTGCCACTTTAGTGGTATAAAAAAATGAGAGCTTATTTGCTTTGATTAGGATTCTCTCATTCCAATTAATCCGATGGTTAATTGTTTGTCATACATTAACGAGGCGGGACGGTCGGTGTGGGTGGTATAGAGCTATACGCGTATGTTTTATAGAAAATATTTTTTTATACCACACTGAGTGCAAAAAAAGCATACGCCCCGCGTGATGTGAAGCAGTTACCTTAACCTATATATGCTTGCAATACAAGGAGTAATACTCGCCAGTTGGTACCGCCGCTTCTAATCAGCATATCTTCACGTTTGGTGATCTCACTTACTCGCAGGAACGTAGCAATTTTCAAGGGTATTGATTGATATTTGACTTTCTATGAGGTGGGGCGACGTTCCTAGTCAAAATTGATATGCTCTACCTACCTTTCGTTTTCCCTCCTTGGTGAACTTGATGAATTCTGCAGACTAAGAGTTCAACAAGTTCAGGTCAAAGACAAATTGTAGAGGGTGCCTGGCCGTTGTTAACAGAGTAGTTCTATCAAGTATACTACGCCAATCAGGTGTCTATAAAGCGTAGTAAATACCTACATACAGGGATTGAATAACCGAAAAAATTTGGATATATCGGTTAAAGGTATTACGTCATACCTTTAAATTTCGATATAGTAAACTTTTAAGCTTCAGGCGCTTTTGGATATTCCTTTCCCTGTCTTTACTTAAAATGTACGTACGTAATTGACGTAATTTTTTTATACTAAGTCGGGTGGCAAAAAAATACGGCAGGCCTGAAGTAGAACTTACCACAGCCACATGAATGCTCACATCATGAAATATCGCTCGCGCTGACATCTCCGCTCCCAACGCATTATCTTCCATCTTGGTGACCTCACTCACTCGCAGGAACAACAACTCTCAAAGGAATTGTTATTTGGCTGCGGTATTTTGTGAGGTTGAGGTACTTCCCCAGTCGGGCAGTATACAAATACGCTATGCCCTACCTACTATGTTTACGGCAGAGCCTCGTCACTCAGTGCACCACGTGCAGGTGAGTTGGCTTTGGTTCAAAGATATTGATGAACCACGTACACCCCACTTCACGGTCTTTGTAATCGTTTAATGATAACTTTTTGTTTCGCGGACTACGTTCTTTTATTCAGTGGTAACTTAAGTTCACTTAAGTCGATTCACTCACTTATGTATTCAGCAAGTTTTCCTAGCGCCCCTATCTACTTGAGATTCATTCTTGATTCTTACTATTCTAAGAACTTAGATGAATAAGATGGATATTCCACAATGCAAAACCAATATTTATTTTGTCATTTATTTTGTCACAGACACACAGAGTCACCATAGACTTAGGATTCTTCGCTATGGAGTCTCTAATAATAAATAATAAATAAATATTCCTGGACAAATTGAGGAGCTCGGTGGCGTAGCAGTCATTTACGCGGCTTCGACACCAACGCTCGTGGGTTCGATTCCCACATAGGACAGACATTTGTGTGCATGAACATGTCTGTTTCTCTTAGTCTGGGTGTTTTCTATGTATCATAAGTATGTATTTACAAAAAAAAAAAAAAAAAATGTATTTACGTAATACATGTTTATCAGTTGTCTAGTACCCATAACACAAGCTTCGCTTACTTTGGGGCTAGCTGGCGCTGTGGATTTTTCTAAAAAAAAAAAAGAAAAATAACACACACACACTGCCAACTAGTTTCAAACTAAGCAAAGCTTGTACTATGGGTACTAGATAACTGATATTATACTTAAGTATATATTTTTTATAAATACATAGAAAATACCTAAACCAAGATAAACAGACATTTTCATGCCCACAAATATTTGTCTCGTGCGGGAATCCAACCCACAACCTCGAAGTCAAAGTGGCCATTGCTAACCATTCGACCATCGAGCTCGTCGCCAATATTTTATTAGTATATAAATCTAATTTCCTCCTTTGTAGTAGCGTGCAATTTAGTTCCTGTCTCTGCATAAACATTTATGGTCATAATTACTACATCGACATCAATACAAATAATATAACTTGGCTGTTAAATATATCTAAAAACCAGTCACCTTAATTTATGTCTATTCGTGACAGCATATTCTTGTATTACCTTTGCGGGCAGTGATGCGATGAGTTGATGTCATAGTTATAACTAGTGCCTACCCACTGTAGAAAGGTAACGAATTTTATTGCAGAATAACCCGCCCGATTCATAGCCACACCAAGTAGTCACACTAGTGTAACTTTGGATAATTTAATAAATAAAAATATGGATAAACTCATAGTCACACTATTCAAAACTAATATATTTATGTTTTGAGGTGTAAGTAGTTCATCAATATGTTTGAACCAAAGCAACCTCACCTGCATGTGGTGCACCCTACTGACTGCCAAACGACGAGGCTTACAGAGATTAAGCCGCCGTCGTACAGGGAAGTACCTCCACTTCACACAATATTGCAGTCAAATAATTTCTTTAAGGGTTACTATGTTCCTGGCAGTGAGTGAGTACACCAGAAAGAAGTTCCTGCGTCAGCAGCGGGCGTAGCGGCGCGCGAGCGTTGTTACGTGTTTTCGTTTTGGTGTCGTAACCGCATCACATTACGGAGTCCGTATGCTTGTTTGTCACCTGACGTAGTATAAAAATATTAAGAGGATGAATGAAAGAAATTGGTACGATGATATTTGTGAATTGTAAATTGAAAAAAAATGTGTGAATTGTCCGTGTGAAGACGGGTCGGGTTGCTAGTATATTATATTAAATGCCTTGCCAGCCTTCATACTAATGTTAAGTACCTATTCATTACTATATACAGGGTATTACAATAATCGTAGTGATTATAAGACTGCAGATATGTTTTTAATTTCTAGACGTCCATGTATGGATCATTTGTCGACTGGTGGCATCATTTTACCTTTTCTGATTTGATCATCATTAAATGACATCATAGCGGTTCGCATAGACAAAGATGAAGTAATACTGGTGGTTGTCTATTAAAAAAAATTAACAATATCCTTATAGCTTGTATTAGTTGTTTACCACGACTTCGTTCGCTTGAGTTTGAATTTTAAGTCATCCTATGTCATTTTACAGTTCACAAACAATTTTTTGTGTAAAAATCACGTCTGTCTATTGGTCTATTTTTATGCAAATAGCACAAACAAACATGTTTGTATGATGAATGTTGTTATTTTAAGTAGTAATTGATTTAAAACTAAAAAGAAAAAGACCAAGAAATTACATTTGAAGACAAATTTCCTGAATTTCACCGCTGATTCTGAAAAAATACATTCGTCATATACCTACTATTTATTTTTGCTCTCTGCAATCACATTTTAACCAATCGCGACCGAGAATGGATTATATTTTTAGGTTTCTTGAGAACTGTGATTCAGAGAAATAAGTTAGTCCTTTAGTCCTAACCCCTACTTGATTTGTTTTACATTTCTTTCTCGGATCTTAAATATATTGTATCTCGGAAACGATGATACAATATAGGTAATTATTTAGGTATGATATAGGTAATAGTTATTATACATGTTGTTGTTGTTGTTGTTGTAATCTGTTTATTGTACAAACATAATTACAAGAGCATTGAGAATAATATTATACCTATTATAGATCTCTTCCAGCCAACCTTTGCATAAATATTGAGTGAATACATATCGAGCGATCATATGTGGGTGGAGCGGTGAGTTAAGTAAAGAAAGATGTGTCAGTCGCGTGAGAACCAATCTTTGAAGGAGTTTCGCTTCGGTTCGTACGTCCGGGCATTCCTGTCGTTACATGCGTCCTGCATCGCGTCCTCGGTCGCTCGGCCGCGCCGCGCCGGCCGCGACTCGCTGCATCGTTGCACCGGAGTCACTACGCTAATTACGAGCGGCAGATTGCACCGGCCGTTGCTCCGCATCTTATGCATTATGCAGGTCCAGGCTATTCATATCTGCCCTTTTCTCTGCTAAAACGCGCGGACCCTCAGCAGAATGCATATTTGAAATCGTTACTGTTTTAACGACGAGTTTCTTTTATTTAATGTGCTCGCTACTTTATATAATTAAATAAAAGAAACTGCGAAGTATTTTCGTATATGCAAACTTACCATGTTGCTCGAAGGACCAACTAACGCTTTTTAGTAGTTTTTAGTACGGTAACCGCTTCACATCGGCCGGCCGTATGCTTGTCTGCCACCCGACGTAGTATAAAAAAAAAACGCTCGACTTTACTTAAACATAGCACTCGTATGAACTGAGAAAATGTTGAAAATTGATACTTCAAAAAAGGTGTGAAGAGGTTTTTGCAAGGTCGGCAACGCGCGTATGATCCATCATCAGACGGGCCGTATGCTGGTATGCCAGTTTAGTGGTTTGAAAAAGTAACCATGAAATGTTTGAAATTTTTGATTGGGTTTTCCCTATCCCACTCATCTTTATACAGGGGAATGATAGCCAGGCCGTAGAATGTGTAACATTTCGACAGAGTCCCACACTTTTGCAGAAACACATAGCAGCAAAAGGTACAACTAAAATTTCCATTATACTTAGATACCTATGACTAATAAAATGGAGCTTTACGAGCGTGAGCATATTTTTACGTATTTTAAAAAACGTATGTCTAAACATTTTCATTGTTTACCAATCCCAATGTGACCTTTGGTTTTCGCAGCAATGACTTTAAGTATTTTAGGTTGCGCTGTGTGACAACCTTGGATATTTGTTGCCTGCCTCGAGACTTCTGCTAATGAATACCTAAGAAATGATGGTAATGTTTCCACTTCAAAGCAATATTTTAACCGATTTTAAGTGCTTTGCATTACGTAGGCAAATTGTTTTCTGTTGGGTAGCCAATGTAACCATGTTCATGTAGTCACATTAAATACTTTACCATGTACGGGTAAAATTACACCACGTTTGACACTCGCTCTCGATTTTCTTTTATTTTTGGAGTTTACTCCTTAAGAATCGACTAAAAGAGAAGTTCACGGTATAAAAATCAGATAGAGAATAAAGTCGGACGGAACTATAAAAACTTTTAAAAAGCGTTAGGTAGTTGGTCCTTCGAGCAACATGTTTTGAGTTGAGTTGACTTATAAATAATAAATTTATATTATGTAATTAAAATCCATACATATTTGACAATTACTTAATTTTAATATTAGAATGAATTGATTTGAGCACTAAGCTCAGTCCCTAACTGAATTGAATAATATTAAATGAAAGTCAAATTTAAATTATGCAATGTCAAGTGTCACCTTAAAATTATAATACGGGAATTAACGCGATCATGCATGTAAGGTATTTTTACATACCTTTATTATTGCCTGACGTTTCGACCAGGTTGCACCGGCCGCGCGGCCGTGGTCACACGGTGACTGAAGTCAAGAAAGAAGAAGATTTAAATGTCACCTGGTGCATACACATTCAGGAAATTTAATTTCAATCCTTTAAGTAAAACTAAGAAAACAGGTCGAGTCCTCAGTGCTAGAAGGAGTGATTCTCTCCTAAAGTAGTTTGGAGTGTAAGTGGTTCATCAACATCTTTGAACCAAAGCCAACTTTACAACTTTTTGCTGAGAGACAAACGAAGCTCTGGCGAAAAGAGAGGTAGGGAGCGTAATTGTAAGCTACCCGACTGGGGAATGTACCTCCACCTCCACCTGGCAGACAAACATACGGCCCGCCTGATGTGAAGCGCTTACCGTAGCCATATTAACGCTCGCAACATAAAATATCGCTCGCGCACCCGCCACCCCCGCTTCCAACGCATCTCCTTCCTTTTTGGTGACCTCACTCGCTCGTAGGAATACAACAACCCTCAAGGGAATTGTTATTTGGCTACGGTATTCTGTGAGGTGGAGGTACATTCCCCAGTCGGGTCGCTTACAATTACGCTCCCTACCTCTCTTTTCGCCAGAGCTTCGTTTGTCAGTCAGCAGGCTGTACATCGTGCAGGTGAACTTGGCTTAGGTTCACAGATGTTGATGAACCGCTTACACCCCAAAATATAACATAACCAAACGTGATATTTTAAAGAAACAAATTTTAGTTGACAATATTAATTCAGGTCATCGTTGATGTCTTTTGAAGGGAAAATAATGTCGCTTTACACGACTGCCCAAAAATTGGCAAGGTGTAAGTAGAAAGTAAATAATATGTAACGAACGTTGGTTTAACCCATATAGAAGTAAGTTTATTGTTATAATCCTTATGACACCCCGAGAGCCACATGGAACCTAACCCTTTCTTTGAAAAATATGATTACTTGTGTTCTTATTCGTTTTATTATTTAGTTCCCATTTTACGACCGCAGTCGGGTTTATGATTTTTAAAATTACTAAGGTGATAAACATCCATTCGATCTGTCTGAGGGTCAACAGTTATCGCAGACTACGAATAACCAGAGGTATCACTCACGCGTTGTAAACTCTCTATAAAAACTTTTCTTGAAGACCTATCGTAGTCGCCTGGGAAATGGAAAAACTTCGTGGTATGGGCATCGAGTGTATTCCATAACGTGAGTCTTCATGAAAGAAAAAAATTCCGGTACCACACAGTACGCGTACAGTATTTTGCATTCAATTCGTGACAATAAATTTCTTGTTGTAAGGAAGAGTTGCGATTATAGAACGACGCTGAAATGGAGACCTAGTTGAAAGTTACCTATTTAATGAAAAGCAGATGTCAGAACAAAAAATAATGATATAACTCGTTGAAAAATCAACAATAAATAAATAAATAAACGTACATGGAACTTACAGTGACTTCAAGTATGTCCTCTGCCTCTATACCCGCGTGACTAAGTAATATAATTGTATATATATAAATTTGTCCTAAACTAAAAGTACGTTAAAAGACATAAAATCTAAAAGAGTTCAAATCAGAAACTTTTTCCAAAAGACGAAAACTTAAAGACGAAGACTTTCTCGAGAAAAAGAAAACAGAAGATTTCTTCTAGGAATAAATCCGCCTTTATACTATGTATGAACATTTTTTTTTTAATAGTTTACAATCACATTTAAATTTAAGAGTATGTACAATAATGTTATTGCTAACAAAAAGTATATAATTGTTAATATTTTCAACAATTAAATATTAATTATATAGCTATTTCATAGATAATTTGATACTCAATGCCGTGACTAGATCATTTCAAATTCACTTGGAAGTTTGCACGGAGCCAATACACAATGTGTTAAGAAATGTATGTATCTCAGACGGTCGCGCTTGTTTAAACTTAAGTATGTTACCGGTTCGTCCAAAGAGCTGTTGCGTAAGTGGCGATTTCGACAGCGCGGCCGGCGCGGCGGATATGGCACGGGGCCGCTCTTTCGCCCACACCCACACTAGATTATTTGAACAGAGCAGCCCGCATTCACGCTAAACGCTTAAGCAAACCGACCGACACCAATAAGAGAATAACAGCTAACTCATGTTATCGATATCATATTCGGGATAGGTTATTAGCATATTTTTTGTGCTATTAAGTTCGTCGGCCAAAGTGTAGCGCGTTGATCTTTAAGTCACCAATTATGTGGATGCCCATTATAGCCGAGCGAACTAATAAAACAATTTCAACGAATACACATAGTATTTACTAATAAAGTCATAAATATAAGTAGGAGGAGGCGTAATAATAATAAGAGCTAGGGATTATGGAAATATGTTGTATCAAAATAAACCGAAAAGTCAACGATATCGAACCATGATAAATACAAGAGCCTCTCTCTATACCTCTTCGGATCAAATCAA
Organism: Hypsopygia costalis; assembly: GCA_937001555.2. Taxonomy (NCBI): domain Eukaryota; kingdom Metazoa; phylum Arthropoda; class Insecta; order Lepidoptera; family Pyralidae; genus Hypsopygia; species Hypsopygia costalis. The sequence goes on along the minus strand of OW443330.2, from coordinate 15,951,517 downwards.
ACCGGAATGCTAATATCAGCTGCATCTTCGAGGCGACTGACTTGTGTATAAAGGGTATCTCTGTTGATAAATTTACGAAAGTATTATTGGAAATTTGGGTACTAAATCATTAAATTTCTTTTTGCTGTTATCAAAAAACAATTATTATTGGATAAGATTGAAATTGCCAAAAAAAGATAATTGAAAGTAAAATTATTAACAGGAATTACATGTATTAGGTAGCGTCGATAAAAATATAATATTTAATTAAAATTTAGGGCTTTAAAAGTAGGCAGTTTTAAGACCTTATTATTGCCTAACACTGGCGTTAAAGATTCTGTGATTTACCGGCAAAAGTATATAGTTAGTTTCGCTTAGAAAATCAAGTTTTAAATATGTTACCAACAACTCTTATTTCCCCTCCTCCATTAATGTAATTATTATGTTAACATAGTGAATGACCATGACATTTCATACCACTATTTTCAGAAACTGAAGTTTAATAAAGACATTATGTGTTAATCATAAACATTTTAACGAGTACAGTTAAGTTATTTTTTACCAGCTCAGCACTAAACTCGTCTTTTGTTTATTAGCGGTTGCCTGTTCAACGAATCTGCAAATTACGTTTTTTTTTATCATTACTCTAACCAATGCCTTGCGCATATTATATGATTTTTTCCGTTTCCAGTCCTATTGTTGAATCGTTTCTCGTGTCATCATCGCCGAGGTCTTTTGGATGATATCATTCTTTAGCAAACCTTCACATATTATTGGTATACGTTTAAGTACATAGTTTACCAGTAGCATTGACTTTACACGGACATGATTGGTATTGCTTTATTATTAAATATTTATGTTGGCAAGGATTCAATGGGTCAGTCCGCTGATGATAATGCAATAGACTGTGTAGGTCGTATTGTAATTATTATGACTCTTATTTTCATTTACCTGTAACCTTAACTTCAATATAATTAATTATAGGTTAGACATGCGACCACGCCATTGTATTTTTATTTATTTTTATGCTTTTAATATGTGAATTTATATATGCGTTATAATTACCGAGGTAAACGTTTAGTGTCGCAATAATAGAGATGAAATAAAAAGTAGTTTCCAAGAATGATCGTAATGCAGACGAAGCTCAGTGGAATTAAAGTTTCAAGAATGTAGACTGAACCGCCGCAGTGTCAGAGCCATTGCGCATCATCGTCGGCTTTTATAGCTCTCTGTAACGCAGGCCATCCTCTTACAAAGGAATGAAATTGAATGAAAAGTCGTTCTGTTACTGTTGTAATGAGAACATAAATATCCCTCAAGACCACATTACAGTATCCTTAAAGGATAAAGTACCTAAGTCTATAAGTAGACTTTTTTACGAATAGAAGCGAGTTAATTGTCTGTCATCGATCTCACGTCTCTGACAGTAGGATCAATAAACGAATAAATTTCCAGACAAATTCTGAATAGCGGTTCGTCCACCTTAATATATTTGGTTCTTCGAAGCACCGCACGAATAATAAGCAAAACCAGTCGAAGCAGTGACATCACCTTCCTGTGCAGAGGCCGTGTCCTTTACGAATTATTATGTGATTTAGTACTCATCTATATATAACACTATATACATAGGTATTATTTTTAAAATATATACGTGGAGCATTCTGAAATTTTCTGGATATGGCTACTTATAATAAAATAATGAAAAAACAATTATGTAATTCGAAAATTGAACATGTTACTTTTTAATTTGCGAGAAACTGTGTGTCGTTATCAAAATGAATTTTCCACGTGAACTTTATTTATCATTTAATTATTTTTTACGACTTTCGCTTTACCATAAGTCAATAAGAAAGTTGCCGGAAACTTCAATTGGCATTTGGTGATGAAGCGCCATGTCGCAGCTGTATATTCGTGGTTTGTAAAACTTTGACTTGGCGTGAGCATCTCCATGATGAGGTACATGAAGGTCGGCTGGCGACTGCAATTACAGAATTTAATGTTGACACCGCACGACAATTTATTGAAACTGACAAAGTAATTACTTGTCAGCAAATGCGTGCTTTGTTAGGCATTGGAATGAGCCTGGATGGAATGATAAGGTTCGGAAGCTTTACACTCCACATGACCTAACGGAGTAACATAAACGACTGCGTGTTCAGTGTTGCCGCAAAGTGATAAAAAGTTCAATGGAGGACAATCATTGGCTGTCTATAATATTGGTAGGTGACGAATCCTGGGTATAATAAACTGCTTTGACCCCGAAAGGAAAAGCTAGATGTCAGAGTGGGTCTTACTTTTTAAAGACGACAGTCAAGACAAGTCAAACCATTGGTAGACAAATTATTGCTTCTTCTTTCGGCAAATCAGAACATTTCACTACAGTATCACTTCAAGATCAGAGGACAGTGACTGCAGTTTGGTACGTCAACAATTGCTTGCCTAGAGCCTTATAATAGTCTTATTTATCAGAATCTAGAAACGACATTTGTCGTTTCATTTGAAGGAGATTGACAACATTTTTCAGTATCTATAGAATACCGCTAGGGGGATTTAGAATGAGCTAGACGTCAAACTTTGATCATGAATAAATAAATTACTAGGTAAAAATCCTTCGGTGCTGAGACTTGGACACTGACCATCGGACTGGTACACAGGCTAAAGGTCGTGCAGCGAGCGATGGAGAGGGCTATGCTCGGGGTTTCTTTGAGGGATCGAATCCGGAACGAAGAAATTCGACGGAGAATCAAAGTTGTCGACATAGCCTTCAGAGTTTGCAAGCTGAAGTGACAATGGGCCGATCACATCTGCCGAGTAAGTGCTGGCATATGGCGGAGGATGGTATTACTGTAGACGCCGCGCGTAGGACGACGAGGCGTTGGATGCCCTCCTTCTAGTTGATCCAATGACCTTAAGATAGCGGCTGGAAGGCGGAGGATCGTTTTCGGTGGAAAGCATTGGGGCAAGCTTATATCCAGTAGTGGGCAGATACAGGCTGCTTATGATTATGAGGTAAAAATGTGTCAACGCTAGTATGTAGTAACTATAAGACTGGATACTTATTCTATTATATTAATTGGGGTTCAGTAAAGGGTTCTTAAAGTTTGGATCCTGCTCTGCTACTGGTAAAATAATAAACAAAAAAAAAAAAGACATGAGTTTGCTCGTAATAGCACAAAATATAATACCACACGACGTGTGAACGCACGTCGTATGTTCTAGTGTGTTCTCACGTCTTGTGTGCTGTACATTCACAGATCGAACACGATTATTCTGAGATGATAAAAAAATATCTAGCATTATTAGTCCATCAATTGAATGTCAGTTAAAATTTTTAGAACATTAATTTGTGTTCTATTGTTTCGTTTTAACGATGTGCGCTATGCATGAACTCGCGCCCGCTCATTATCTCGACCTTGCGGGCGTATAAAACGGCCGCGTAATCACTACTAGTGTGTCAGCCGCTAAATTAACAAATTGATGTAATCTGAAACAAATAAACATAATGTTGGATAGATAAATCAATAAGATATGCACACCTATGATTATATTGATGCGTACATCTCTGATTTCAAAATTAGCGCTGCAATACAGATTTGAAACAAAATAATAAGCATTAGGAATGTAACGAAGGTGGTTTTATGGGAATCGTAATCGAAATCGGATTTATATCACATAACTAACATTTCATAAGTAACACAGAGAAAGCTTCGGCTAAAAAGTATTACAAACGGCCGTGATAAGCAATTTATCAAATATTATATTTTTGAAAATACTTAAAAAAAAATTGACAATATTTTTGCGCCGACATAATTTTTAATATTTAATTATTTAAAACAAAAAATTGAAGTTTTTATCCTACGTTAATTTAATCGTTTATATTTAGTCTTCTCTGTATTTGGCAATCGATATACAAAACGATAATGACTGGGAGCGCGAATCGGGGAGTAAATTTCTCTCATGACAGTTAAAACTTGTACCGCGGCTGGTGGTCGATTTTTTAACTTCGGTATAGCCTCCGATGTTGAATTATCCGAACCGGATTCGGTATCGGAGGTGTAAAATCAATTGAAAGTTCCGATCTTTCGAAATCGGATTCCAAGGTCCGTAACATCCTTACTTTTTACCTGGACGCGTAAACATTGTGGTCATTGTATTTTTACTGTTTCATCGTATTTTTACTGGAGATTATAATTTATTTATTAGACGTGTAAAATGGACTGGTACTAGGCCATACAATAAGAGAGGTATTTTGCGTTATTGGATATTTAATCTATATTCTTGTCACCGAGCCCGGTAGTCGAATGGCTAGCAATGGCCTCATTGAGTCTGAGGTGGGTTCGATCCCCGCACAAGACAAATATTAGTATGCATGAACATGTCTGTTTGTCTTGGTCTGGATTTTTTCTATGTAATTATACGTATGATAAAAAAAAAAGTAATAATATCAGTTAACCAGGACCCATAAAAGCTTTGCTTAGTTAGGGACTAGAAAGCAGTGTGTAATTTGTCCAGGAACTATTACAAAGAATTTAGGAATAGAAATATAAATTATTAATCTTTATTTATATTAAACATTATAATTAAAAAAGAAAAACAAAGGTTTACTCAGAGAATCGCTATAAAACTATATGTATACGGGACGGAGGCCCACCACTGTGTCTCCGGTGTAGCCAGCATTAACAGCAGCAAAGTCAAAGTCAAAAGTCAAAGTCAAAATTCTTTATTCTGTGGGCCCTCGCGGGCACTTAGACACGCTTTTACAATTAGGTATATTTTTTTTATCTACCAGCATTTCGGAATGACCATTGACGAGAAGAAATGCCGAAAGAAACTCTGTCAATATAGGTCTTTTTTAAATAGCCATACAATATTATCATTATACATAATACAATCTAAAAAAAAAAAGGTTTTATACCAAAATAAGAGAAAAAAAATTAAAGTAAAATAAAATAGTAAAAAATAATAATAATTAAAATATAAAAAATCATAATATAGAGTGTATATACATATTGTATAAAAGTCTAAATATGTATATCCACAATACTACTTGTAAAGATAAGACGCCTGTGCTTCACATCCTGTGCCGAGAATTTGCCATACATTTTTATCATTAAGGTAATCGTCGGTCCTGTAGTAAGCCTTTTTGCAGCGACCGCCAAAAAAGGCAATGAACATTGCAGTCCCGGGGGTAAGACTGGCTAATACTCTAACATGTATAGTTGTAACTTTTAATTCAAAATAGCACTATTGTATCCATACTTTAATAGTTATTTGTTATACAAGAGTGCAAAGTTGCTTTTTAACCGCGTGCTCAATTTTGATGACCGAGCAAGCGAAGGATTCTAAAATTGAATCACGAGCGCAGCGAGTGATAAAAAAATTAGACTTCTGAGCGTTAGCGAGGGAATCAAAAGAGCACGAGGTGAAAAATCTTTGCACTCGAGTGCAACACGTAACTTTTCATCCCACCTCAGCGAGGAAATTACTAAATGCAAAAAAAAAAATCACTTACTTACAAGATACTTTTATTTCAGTTTAGATAATAACTACTACATTATGATAGGTAAGTATTACAGAATAATCTTTAAATTATAACAAATAATACTTAGGTATAATTTTAACAATATAACGTAAAAAGAAAATTGCGCGCGCAAAGCAAATTAAAAAAAAACTACATCAAGGAGGTTCCGAGTCTGAGTTTTTAACAAATTAAAAAACAGACTTAAGATAATATTACATTTTGACTGTGATTTTTGCGTAAAATGGCCAATTTTGGCGTTCTTGATCTCCGAAACAAAAATACATTAACAATGTTGACTTATTGAATAGTACAGAATAGCTATTGGCATAGTACGTAGCGGCCTCGCTTTTTGTAAATTTTGCTTAACTTTTTAAATAAACCCAAAATTGCAGAGAAAGATTTTGATAAAATGCGCGCATTCACTATTTTGAGCTCCTGGATTGTACTACTGTTCCAAACAAATGAAATAAAAAAAATAGAATGTTATTTGTTATATAGTCGTATAGTACATAGCGGCCTCGGAATTTTGAAATATCATTGATTTAATATAGAAAAAAAACATTCTTTTAACCAAAAAAACTTCGAAAATCGCTTTAAGTAAACTGTTAATTTCTCGAATAAACGATAATATTATTGAGCAAAATTTATACGAGAATAATTGTTACTTCATGATGAATAAACTTTGTAGCAAGAATTTATTATCTTATTTCAATAAAAACTATAAATATAACTTCAAAATTACTACAAAAAACGATGCACCGGCGGCCTTCGCGGGTTTAGTACTGCGCGAGAGCTCGTCAGCGTGCAAATGTAATAGGGCTCTTAAATAAGAAGTAAATAGGTTTAGTGATGTTTTGAAATTCACAAACTTAGTGCACACGATGTTCTAAATTCAAATTTACTTTGTCCTCTAGCGGATAAAAGCGACTTTTGCACTCAGATATCGAAGAGCAAAAATACTCTTTCCGAGATAAAGTAAGCATAACAAGCGGAATATGGGGACACCACTATATTTACTTTTTATTTATTACACGAATGTAGATAAGGTAGTGAATGCAACTGCATATAAAAGGTATTAAAATACTGCTGTAGTAGGTAATACCTTTATTACGCTTATTTTGTAATTCGGTTAGCCTCGTTTAAAAAAATAGCATTCATGTTTTAATCGTCATATTTATAAGTATGTTACATAAACTACTGTTATTTAAATTACTTATACACAATGAACAATACTTTTGTTATATGAGAGGGGGGCAAACGACCTGTGGTTCACCTGGTGGAAAGCAATCACCACCGCCCATGGAGATCAGCAACACCAAAGGGTCGCCGATCCGTTGCCAGCCTTTAAATTTGCTTGAGAATTTGCATACATATACCTAGAGCACAGTATAAGTATTATTACTTAGTATTAGTAGTAGTAGTTAAGTATTATTACTATGTAATGTATGACCACTCCATACCGCTCTTTCGTGTCGACCTCAACTCCAATCTGAGATGAATCTGGAACAGTTTGTATGGTGCTGCACGCACACTTGCTCATCCATGCTCTGCACAGACTCTGCAGTTGTTTATATAGTAGTTAACGACGTGACATTTGTACGTAGTTGTCGGGGTGTGCCTAGAGTATGTTCTGGTTCAACATATACTTTTAATCCCGTTAGAGTGATCGTGCATGGATTCATGCAAGCTACGGGCAGAAGCTAGACTAGATAATTTAAATTTACATAATGTTAAAGTATTTTATGTCGAAGAGCTAGGAATTTTACTTACTCCTGTATACGCATTTAAAAATTTCCCTGTATAGTTATCGAAAATTGAAACGAAGGGAAGTAATTTCATACCAGTGCCGCCCGCATTTGGAAGGAGGAAGCGCAGTTGTATAGCTCAGAACAGTTAGGTGGAATGTCTACCATATAAAGGTGGAAAGGTCTTTCCGTGTCTCATCCTCCTCAATGAGGAAAGGTGGAAGGACAAAGGATAATAGTTATGCAACTGATATGCTTATTCATCAGACTCTTACTATAGATAGCATACCAATGAGAGTCTCAGATTGTGCTGATATTTGAAATTGTTTGTATATCTGCTATTTTTTTTGTTTCTTCCATTATAATGTTCTTGAGGATAAACAATGATTAAAAAATTTGAGTTTTTAGATTTGGGGGGCAAGTGGCTCACTACGATCCATGCACAAATTCGTTACCCTAAGGTTGCCGCGCAAAGATTGCTCTCAGCAATGAGGCCGCCATGTTGCATATATACTCGTATGTCGCAGTAAGATAGATAAAGCCGTAATATAGTTATATCCCTAGGGATATAATTATATACCGTAACATAGTTATACGAAAGCGATTCATTACTATCTCACTAGGAATATAGTTATAAAACGGTCCAAGTTTAGTGATATACTTATAAGTTTAGTGATTTGGTGGCCAAGGTTATTTAAAATGTTCCTGTAAAAAATCGAATATACATTGTTCTACTCTCTAAATATGATCGTTTTAATTATAATTTAAATTACTTTAATACGTGTTAATGTCACAAAGTATTGTAACTAACTGCAGGATACATAAAGTTGATTTTTTAATAAAGATAAAACCAATATAATAATATTGTTTTATTTAATTATATATGGTAGCTTCCTATTTCACTAAGCTTAATCAAGTAATATATTTATAACACTGAACTTAATCTAGTAATATAAGTATATCACTAAACTTGGACCGTTTTATAACTATATTCCTAGTGAGATAGTAATGAATCGCTTTCGTATAACTATGTTACGGTATATAATTATATCCCTAGGGATATAACTATATTACGGCTTTATCTATCTTACTGCGACATATACAAGTCTGTATTAATTTATTATGCAAATAAAGCATATTCTATGTATCTATCTATCTATCACGATCTTTAGAGCCAAAACTAACCTCATCTGCACGTTGTGTACCTTGCTGACTAGCGAAAGAAGCTCTGGCGAAAGAGAGACTTGTAAGCTGCCCGGCTGGGGACGTAACCTTCACCTTACAGAATACCGCAGCCAAATAACAATTCCCTTGCGGGTTATTGTGTTCCTGCGAGTACGTCAGGTCACCAGAAAGGAAGGAGTTGCTGCGTCGGTTACTGCGGTATCGGCGAGCGATAGATATATCAACTTGCGTTTGTTACAATGCTGCGTGCCGTATGCTTGTTTGCCTCCCGACGTAGAACAAAAAAACACGAGAAGTTGAATGAAGTCGGTTTCTCTTTTTCTTATTAGTGTAAAAGATTTTATGACATATTTTTTTATAATCGAATATCTCCAGATTCCATTATAACATTCTAATTCTAATGACATTTGCACAACGACCACCACAGGAGCACTCTTCTTTGAATATAGGATGAATTTACAAAAAAATGTTGATAGACTCCGCCGATGTCTATTAAACATTATACAAAACATATAAAATTAATCAACGTATACAATATATTTAAACAACTTGTAAACCGGCCCCTTTTTTATAGTCGGTTAAAAAGTGATCGATGTTATTTGTTCTTCCATATATATAAAAATCTCTTGTCACGGTGTTTGCGGTCGCGCTCGTCCGAAACGGCTCGACCGATTTTTACGATTTTATAATTATATTATATTATATATTTGGTCGGTATGCCAGTAGGTCGTAAAGTTATTTCATACCGCTAAAATAATTTATATGGCGGAACAACATTTGCCGTATCAGCTAGTATTATATAATATAACACTCATTACAAACAGCAAAAAATAAAAAAACAAATTCAATTAAGATTTCAATTCGTATGTTTACGGAAAGGTTCATACGTAAAATATATATATGTTTCAGAAAGACATTGTCATCGAATATAATCATGCTTTTTTATGTTTCAGGTACAAACACATATTCGTACACATAGCAGGAACTAGTTATTTTCCCCCGTCTTATTATATATAGCTTCAGAAAATTGAGATGCCGACAGAGACGCTTCATGATCAAACGGATTTTATGTAAAAAATGTTGTAAGTAGGTGCATAACATTACAATATTTCGGTCACTACTGTATCGGTTTACATAATTATGAGCTGCCAAAGCACAGATAAGTGTTATAATTTATTGGACGTTCCGGTTTTAGTATGTATTGTGGAAGTGAAAGTAATTATAATAGATAGGTAGTAGGTATATACATTTGCCATAATATTCATCAAAATTTATGAATTAAAACTTAATCTGCTGAATCTCGTGCATTATGGACCTAGGGCCCTTACGGCTGTGTTTTCCCATCAGATTTTTTGAATGCGAATACCAAACTTCAGCTTAGATTATTATGGTACCTGAATTTAGATTAGCTGGTAGAAACGCTGGAGCTCTACCTACTGATCTGTACTATGTTTATCAATAACTAAAACCAAGGACCTATTATTTACTCAAAATATTTGATGGTAATCAGCTTCAGCCTTGGCGGTAGGGCCACAGGTTCAAGACCAAAATGCAAACACGAGTTAAGCAAAAAAAGAAGCTAGGACTAAGCGATTGAATGTGAGAAAAAAATGAATAGTTTCATAGAACATCTGGTCTAATGCGGCCAATAGTCTTGTACTTTGGACTAATATTGCGCGAGGTTGTTGTTTAAGTAGACGTTGTATTTGTATCCTCTATGTAAGAGCAACGACTGAAAAATGTTGTTTTCTTTTGTATATATTTATCATAATTTACAGTACAGTAGAACAGTGCACACTTTTTTGGTCTCATTTTGTTTTCGTCGTCAACCCTTTTACTCATGCCACTACTGGGATACGAGCCATAGCTCTATCGAAGGGGTTTAGAACATACTCCGCCACGCAGCTCAACTGTGGGTTAACGGAGTCTACTGTTTTCAAGCCTAAAGGCCTCTGACTTGGCGTACCGACTGTCATCTAATGACAACAGCCGGAATAGATAGCTTAACGTGCCCTTCGGAGGTTAATTTAAAAAACACATCCGTGGACACACCCCTGCGCGGGAGTAGCTATCGCAGTATTAATGATACAGAGCCTTCAGTGTACAAAGGCCCTGTCGTGATCGGTTCGAATAGATAAAGGACCCCGCGCCCTGACGTGTTTGAGTAGAAGGGAATGAATATTTGGCCGGGGGACCTAATATTCATACAGGGCCAGTCTAGCGTAAGCTACACTACTTCTACGGTAACGTATAGTGGGGACAATAATAGCAGCTCACCATCCCTCATTTATCTCGATGAATCTGTGACCGTTTGATTGATGCCGCAGGTATACACGTTGTGCATGAACGTCATTTCTATAAGTAATGGTTGTACTTAAAAAGCGATGCGGCATTTCTATGGAGGGGTCAGGCAGCAAGTTTTGTTATCCTTTTTTTTTAGTATGTATTTGAAAAAAGTTTCAATAAAATTATTACAAAGTAACAACTCTTTGCTGTGGGATTATTAAAGAGAGAGGTGACACAAACCGGTCCAAGTTTTATTATACAACTTCAAATGATAGTCATTCTTAATATGGCCAATTTTATTCAAGTGTATAAAAGTTAACAACCTAGGGTTCAATATCTTTAAATTGATTTCGAGAATATATTTTTATGTAAGTTTGGGAGCTTAGACGTCAATATTAATTTTGGCGAGCGGACAACTTTATCCGTTACAGTCTGTAGTCCCTTGGAGTGAACAAGATGGCGAGTAGGAATCATGGGGGAGTCGGGGGAGGGGTTGCCGGGACAGGTCTGAGTGGTGCGGCGCCCGCCGCCTCGTCACCCGGTCTGCCCGCCTGGCAGAGCTCTATTTTTAGCGCTGTGTCACCGATCGCGCCCGCGCCCGCGCACTCTTCGTGCATGCGAATAAACCTTTCCAGCAGTGGTCGTAAAGGAAGCACTGCCTCAATACGTAATACCTAATGCAATGTTGTAAGCCTTTAACTTTTATTGATACTTAAATTGTTCGTTGAAAGTCACAATCCTAACTTAGTTTCTTTTACTTGCAGGCATTGAAGAATTTTACATCTCAAATATCGTGTTAAGTACACAAGTAAAGTTAGTCACCTGCACTAGAAATAGTCTTTTCAACAAATTCTGTTTTTAAAAACTTTCTCTCCTTAAAATAGTACTTACGTCTAATGTTTTCTATTGCTTTCACACGCCTTTCGAGACGTGTAGGTGGAACAAATGTGGCACAGGGTCCTTTTTGATTCATATCACGTGTGGCTAACTGTAAGTAGGTACCTCATCATGATGTCATTGGCATGATTTGTGCCCTTACAACAAACTTATATAAGAAACTTGCATAACCATTTATAAAATAATAAGGGCTGAGTTAATTCAATGGAAGTTTTTAGGAAAAAATTTAGTTATCAAATAGAAGCTGAATTATTCGACAAGATTTATATTATGTAGATCTGTCATTATATAAGTACAATTATGAACGATCAGGTTTCGATAGACTAGGCATTATGACTTTTGCAAAATATGTTATGAGACTTGACTGAATTTACATATTGAGATATTATGAAAGAATTATGAAATACGGACGGTTGCCATAACTTCCATTTATGATCTCTATTTGACGTAAGCAAGCTGTGGCAACTGCCAGTTGCCACTTTTTATAATACTAAGGTGGTAAACAAATATACGGCCCGCCTGATAGGAGCATTTACCGCAGCCTATGGACGCCTGCAACGTCAGAGGCTTCACACGCCCATTACCGACCCTGTAAAAATCTCTTCACGATCGTATTATTTAGATGATCCCAAAATGCTAGGGAGACTTGGCTAGAGTAGAGGCGGCCTGCGTTTTTTTTGGGGTTACTTACGGCATCGTCCCCTTTATCACTTCGCTTATGGCAAATAATCCTTCTAGATTGTCCGAATTTAAATACCGTGATGAGCGGCAGTTGAGCTTCACTTGACTAGCCATCTCTTTAGGCTTTTAATGCCTTATTTGTCATATTGCTGTCTCTCACATTCTCACATCAAATGCTACTATTTAAAGCATTGGGGAAGTGTACGACGGCCCGCCACTACACAGACCGATGATCTGATAGAGATTGCAGGGAGCAGATGGATACAACTGGCACAATTCCGATCATTGTAGAAGTCTATGGGGGAGGGCTATGTTCAGCAGTAGACGTCCTTTGGCTGAAATGAAGATGACGATTGGGGAAAGTCTATTGTCCAGCAGTGGGTATACATAGGCTGATGATGATGATGGCAAATTAACGTAATCCAGAGTCCTGCCCCCTTACCACCAACTCTTATTGCGATTCAATAATTGAATAGAATGTTTATTCATACCAATGAATAAGCGATATTTCAAATGGAATAGAGCTTATTAATTGGTATGAAAAAGCATTCGATTCAGTTATTGAATCGCAATAAGAGATGGTGGTAAGGGGCTGCTGCCATCATCGCAGAATGGAACGCGTAAGCCGAAAGTTCGGGCTAAAGATCAATCATACTAAGACCAAAATGATGATCGTGGATCGCGCCAACAGGATATATAGGGAAAAAAAGAGTAGCGTCATGACGCTATCCATATTATCCATGGATAATGAGATATGAATGGTGATAATGAATCTAATCAGCAATGAGAGTACCTAGTAGAGTCACGGGAAAGAAAAATATCCCATGCATGACACTACTGATAGTGAAACGTAGTAGTGCCTAGTCCTTCCTTGTATAAACTACATTGGGTAACATATTAAACAGTAAATTACCATCAAACTCAAGAAAATTGAATAGATGGCAAAGTAAAACATGTTTGTAAAACACAATATCTACCATAATTTGAGGTCAATCTGAGGGGTCAATACTGAAAATTGACTTTATACGGATTATTCTAACTCGATTTTGCTTTGATTATCAATTAGATACACAGTTTTGAGGTGATTCGCTTCGAAAATTCGTCATATAAATGTTTTTTATACTGTGTCGAATTGAACATGTTTTAATAATATTTTGGATATTTCCAGAAACTATAAATATAGTATAAAATACAAGCAGCCAGCCGTGACTTTGTTTTCGTGGACACCATTTTTGTAGAAATAGATAACTTATATTTTTCGTGTACTTCTTTTGACCATTTTAATTTACAACTGGTCATTTGAATGTCATTTGGGTTTAAATGTCGTTTAAAAGCCGTTATCAAACCTTTACTACTGTACATCGTCCATCCTCCTTTTCTGTAAAATAAATATTTTAATTTCATTACAATTAAGCCGACCCTGTGAATAGCCTATTAAGTAGGTACTTATTTTTCTTTTATTTATATTTTTCCAATGTTTTAAACATTTGATAAAACTTATCTAAACTAATAAATTGGCTGAAGTGTAAAATACCATCCTTACTAATATTAATAATCCTTATCAATAGGAAAGTTAGTTTGTTTGTCTGTCTGTTTGTTACTCTTTCACGCCTTATCTGCTGAATCGATTGTTATGAAATTTACATGCATCATATTAGAAGATCAGAATAAATAAGATATCTTACCTTTTGTATAGAAAAAAAACCGGACAAGTGCGAGTCGGACTCGCCCACCGAGGGTTCCGTACGTAGTATCATTATTAAATTTGATATTTTTCATTATAAATAAGAAATAATGCGCCGAAAAAAATAAATAAAATATATTTTGCAATGTGTACATCAAGCCCTTTCATATGATACCCCATTTGAACTAGTAGTTTCAATTTGAAATTTCGACACCCTATAAAAATATAGACCCCCTATTTTTTAAGAACTATTTACAAATGTATAGTTTTGAGATTTATTCCTGTACTTGTAGTCTATAACGATGTTACTTCCAAATTTCATAGTTCTAGGTCAACGGGAAGTACCCTATAGGTTTTGATTCCCTTGAGAATGTGTCGAAATATGCGTTTTTTGCTGAATAAATGGCCGTAACTTTTTTTTACGTAAACTTAGCTGTTTGATTTTTTTACAACTTCATGGGACCGTAGACCTGAGTATACAGTTCAAATTTCAGCTTGATACCTCCACGCATTCTCGACATAGAAATTCTTGACAGACAGACAGACAGACGGACAACAAAGTGATCTTATAAGGGTTCCGTTTTTCCTTTTGAGGTACGGAACCCTAAAAATGAGCTGTTCTCGTGGGATGACGAGATAAGCTTTCGAAGCTGAAAGCAGTAGCTAGTTTTGGAATAAATAGACTAACGTAGATATATAATTATGGAGACAAAAAAGACGGGATCGGGATTTTTTTTTATACTACGTCGGGTGGCAGACAAGCATACGGCCCGCCTGATGTGAAGGGGTTACCGTAGCCATATTAACGCTTGCAACATAAAACATTGCTCGCGCACCGCCACCCCCGCTGCCAACGCAGTATCTCCTTCCTTTCTTTCTGGTGACCTCACTCACTCGCAGGAACACAACAACCCTCAAGGGAATTGTTATTTGGCTGCGGTATTTTGTGAGGTGGAGGTACATTCCACAGTCGGGTAGCTTACAATTACGCTCCCTACCTCTCTTTTCGCCAGAGCCTCGTTTGTCAGTCAGCAGGGTGCACCACGTGCAGGTGAAGTTGGCTTTGGTTCAAAGATCTTGATGAACCACTTACACCCCAAAAATTACTACATTTAATAATTATAAATAAATGTGATTAAATTTTACTACATTTTAATTACGAGAATTGCCCATCAGGTATGATTGTTTACTAACTAATGTAAAAAATCTAACACGTAAACGGTTGACTAGGAAATTTTGTTTATCTAGGGAGTTCTGTCAAATACGTAGCGCGCATTCTCTTGACAACCGTACGACGTATCATCTTTCTATACAATCATTACGGTAGAAATAACGGCGAAGTAGGCATACACTTAGCATGCATATTGGGTCTAGTGGAAACAGCCTATAATCCATTGGCATTATGCCAAAGACGGAGCGGGGAGGACAGTGGGATAAAATCAACAACAGCAGTGGCATGGATACCAATTATATTATATGTTTATATATGTACATGTTAGAATTATATTCATATCATCTTGATAATTAGCGATCTACCTTTTTATTATTAGTTCGCTTTTTAAGACATTTTTCTACCACGAACTGGGAAATTGTGGAAACAACTTCTCTCAGCAATATTCAAAAACAAATATGACATGATAGCCTTCAAGAACGCCTGGCATCGGATCTACAACACCTTTATGTTGCTGGTTTCAATGGGCGGTGGCGATTACTTTCCATGAGGTGAAAATAAATTATTTCATTTAGATATAAATATAGTATATCTCGAAGAAACATTACACAAATATATTTAGTTAAATATACAAAACATAAACATTATACAAATAAATCGGCCAAGTTGGAGTCGTACTCGGGCTTGTATATTCCTATTACTTAAGATTCTAATAGTTATTTATTTACTTACCAACCCCTGTGATTATGCAGTGACCGGTAAAATTTGACCTAATCGTAATATGTATATACTACAGTTTAAGTTGGTTGGCTTTTGCTAGTAAATTAATGAATAAAGCCTACTTTATAATGATTTTTAACCGACTTCAAAAAAGGAGGAGTTATTCGATATCTTTGCGAATTGTGAACCGATTTTCATAATTCTTTTTTTATTTGAAAGGGTATGATTGCAAGGCGGTCCCATATTCACCAAATCAGGATCTGATGATCAAGGAAATCAAGGGATTTTTGAACGTTGTCAAATAGCTTATTATATACATCATAAATATAAATAATGTTTTAAAAATCATAGGATGTCAGATGCAATAAATATACCGCAAAGAACGGCAATGCTGCCATTGTAGTACCGTACCTACTATAAATCAATTTAAGGAATCATTCAATCTATCAATCATTAAAGACTTTTATTGTATAGTCCCAAGTCCGACCTCGTACAGAATACTGTTATCACCTTTGATACAGTATAAGTAATATTACTACGTACCATTCTACTAACGCACACTTGGGCCTTGTGATTCGGTTCAAATTATGAGAATAGTTGACGAATCTAAACTTACACCTGGAGACCAATTCTCGTAATTATTTTACGAAAATTGACAAACAATTATATACTGTATTTAATTGTTAAATTTTAACAATTCTTATCACTAACAAAAATACAATCTTAGTTTGTTCAATTATTATCGGTCATAATTCCAATAGTCACACTTTAATTAAACTTTAACTTTAATTAAACTTTAAAATTTCATATTATGATACCTGAATACCAAATGTGACATTTGTGAGATCGAGACTGGATCGGAACTGTATTTCGACTACCTTTTAATTACCAGAATTGCCCCTCTGGTAGCTTACACATTGTATTGAGCTTTTAAGTCTAAGGAGAAACTGTGCCTCTCTTTGTATGTTTTACTGAATAAACGACAGCTTTTGTTTGGAGGACTTGTTAGATATGATTGCTACGTCTACAGTCTCTCTATCGACGATTTATCACCACACTTTAAAGTCAAGATAATAGCAGTGTTGTATGGTTCCAATGACGAGCCCGGTGGTCGCATGACTAGCAATGACCACTTTGATTCCGAGGTCGCGGGTTCGATCCCCGCACAAGACAAATATTTTTGTGCAAGAACATGGCTGTTTGTCTTGTTCTGGAGTTTTTTATTTATTGATGTATTCATAAAAAAAAAGCATTTAAGTATTATATCAGTTATCTAGAACCCATAGTACAAGCTTTGTTTAGTTTTGGACTAGATGGCAGTGTGTGATTCGTCCAATACACAGTACAGTAATGTACAGTACATAGTAGAGGTAAGGGTGAAACCGATGCCCTTGGAAATATAAGGAGTCACAGTTATCCCACTTGAAAGTAACGATGATTACGTATATGTACCCAGTACGTGAATGTGAATAATCATATTTAAGTGAACGTAATTTATATAAGTGAGTACTATGGCATTTTTTTAATATTTTATCTATGCTTATGCCATAATAAAATCCTCTATGTAATATTTTCAGATACAGATACCATACCAAATAGATGATAAATCTCCGACTGGCTGCGACCTCAGCGGAGACTTAAATCTATTAAATAGCGTATGACCTACATTATGTCATAGACTGTCATACGAACTATTGTATTCAGTTATCTGCAATTATGCACCAGTGTCTTATTCTAAGAATAAAGGTATCCGTTTTGTATTGTTCATAAGGTACAATCCAACTCTAGAGTAAGGACTAACAAAACTGAAACGTGTTACATAATGTTGTATTTTTTAATATCGTCTCACGCTGCAATAAAACTTGTCAATGAATTAAAAACTTCGCACGCATGGGCGGAGGTAGGAGTATTATTCCGCAATAGAGTAACTTGCATAATGTATTTTTCCCAGTGGTACATTATTTTCAACAATTTCATCCTTATAAAATCGACTTTTCCATCAAAACCTTAATCAACCATTAAACAAGTCGGACGTAAGACGGACGGGGGCCCACCACACATTCCCACCACTGTGTCTCCTGTGTAGCCAGGATTAACAGCGGCGACCGCCAAAAAAGGCAATGAACAATGAAGTCCATTGCAGTCCCAGGGGTAAAACTACGGCTGCCTTGGAACTCACAACGAATTTAATCAGAAGAAATAGGTAGTAGGAGTAGGAAGCTTTTGGAATTTGACTTCCCCTCTTAGCAATGTGAGAGACAGCAATATGGCAAATAAGGCATTAAAAGCCTAAAGAGATGGCTAGTCAAGTGAAGCTCAACTGCCGTGCACCACGGATTTTAAGTTTCTAACACTATTGGGGACCTAAAACATTGAGTTATTATCTAACACATCGATTCCAATAATATGAATTGCAAAATCGTCTGAACGCTTGGTAATTCTCCCTTGTTGTTACCAAATCTGAATAGTATACTACCCCGGATGCAACTTGCAAATAATTCAACATGTCAACATGTCGGACGTAAGATATTAAAATGAAAGATCGTTCTATTTTTGTGTATTTTACGATATTGTGTATTATACGATTGCATACATATACCCTATTTTTGTTTTCTACTGAAAGCTTCTACCGAAAACAAAAATAAGGTATATGCATGCAATCTACGAGTACTCTACACGTTTTGTGGTGTAATACATGTGACATCCTATGATTTTTGAAAACATTATAAATGTGTTATTAGTAGCGACCCGGCTCGAATTCGCCCGTGTAGTATAATATAATTCGCCCGTGTAGTATATTATAATTGTAGTATACATAGACACCTTCCGGAAGACACGTAAAGCAGAGCAAACCGCATCAAAATCCGTCGCGTGGTTTAGAAAAAGCTAGTCGATAAATTAGGCAGTCAGACGCGGAAAGCGACTTTGTTATAAACTAGGTATATTAACCATGTATGTATGTCATCATCATCATCAGCCTGTATCTACCCACTGCTGGATATAGGACTTCGCCAATGCTTTCCATCAAATACGATACTCCGCCTTACGCATCCAGCCGCTTTATGGAGGTCATCGGACCATCTAGAAGGAGGGCGTCCAACGCTACGCCGTCCCACGCGCGGCCTTCACTCTAATAGCTTCCTACTCTATCTGCCATCACTAACACGGCAGATGTGGCCGGTGCATTGCCATTTCAGGCTTTAGGATGCAAGTCTGAAGACTATGTCGACAAGTTTAGTTCTCCGTCGAATATCTTCGTACTGGATTCGATCCCTCAAAGAAACTCCAAGCATAGCCCTCTCCATCGCTCGTTGTCCGTCTTTTAGCCTGTGGACCAGCCCAATGGTCAGTGTCCAAGTCTCTGCACCATAGGTAATTGCAGGGATGACAAACTGGTTGAAGACTATGACTATATGACGCATGTATAAAGTATTTCATATGGTAAGTGTAGATAAATTTGTGTATGCAACATTGGCATAGGGTCAAAGTACGTAAAGCGCCGCCGCATCACATAGTGTATTAAGACTTCTTGTGTGATACTATTATGGAACTCGCTCGATCGTTACATAAACTCATACTCATATTTTAATACCCCTCATTATACGACAGTTCTATAAATATTACACAATCCAACCACTTCTTTCTTTGTCTTCTTTTCTCATTATATTCACCTTCAAATACATCGTTCTCTTTGTTACTTTACATGCTCATAATTAACTAGATAATTAATAATTATAAAAAAAATCTAGCAATTAATTAAAGTAAGTAACATCAACAAAACATGCTCAAAACGTACGAATGCATTGAAAAAAATATTTATTTTAATAATATTTAATGACATTTTCAGACCTTAAAGTACATATTACAGCGAATACTTAGTTAGAAGGTATTACCCGTTAGCAGAACCTACAAGTTATAAGCAATTTACTAAACAATGAATGAAAACTTTATGAATAAAACTTTTTATAGCCAATCTATCATAGGCGCCACGCAATGAACGCAATGAACGTTGAGTAACCGTATGATTAGTAGTCCGCAAGTACTTAATTGTCAAGGAGCTTTCAATTGTAGGTTTCGCTTACGCCTACACGGATGCTGAATTTTGATGTCAGTCGGTGACTATTGGCACTTGACTGGCATTCGCCGCGGCCCACACTGCTGTCGACCGAGGACTCTACCCACAAACAAAGTGTGCGGTATTACGCAATCTATATGATATGCAACAACACCTTTTAATATAGGGCTATTGGCAATTTGTAGTCGATAAATTATAGATTTGCAATATATTTATAACTAAAACACCTCAACGTTCTCCGTCTGTGTGTCTGTTAATATCCTTTTTCAAGAAGAGCGTCTATCTGATTTACATATATATTTAATATAATAGCTATGCATTTCAAAAAAACGAAGAGGTTTAGAGTTGAGTATATGTTTTACAACGTTTCGTTTAGTTTTTTTTTATATACTACGTCGGGTGGCAAACAAGCATACGACCGCCTGATGTGAAGCGGTTACCGTAGCCATATTAACGCTCGCAAAATGATACATCGCTCGCGCGCCGCTACCCCCGCTGCCAGAACAGTAACTCCATCCTTTCTGGTGACCTCACTCACTAGCAGGAACACAACAACTCTCAAGTTTTACTATGGTGTCTGTAACCAAATTTTGCAAGTAAAACTTGACCCACTTCCCAGTATCCGATTGAGCTTAAGTTTGGCATACTCATTTGATTTTCGTGACAATTAACTATTACGTAAATGCCGCTATTTTTAATTCAATATAGCGTCCGTCGCAAAATGGCGTTTTATTATTTCAACTTAAACTTATCCGCGAAACAATGTAATATTTTTATTTTTTTTTTATTCACATTATTTAGTGATGTCAGAAATAAGCAGTGACCATAATGGTGAATTAAGTTGGGGAAAAAGATCTATACGAGTGGAATCTCCGACACAGCTAGTACTCTACATTTTTCTTTACATTATCAATAATAAGCACCCACTATCTTACATACACAAAAAAATATTATTTTGGCTTATAATTACACTAGATGTAGACCTAAATAAATAAATATTAACATAATTAGCATTGAAATAAAAGCGAGTTTCTTATGAAATACATATGTATATAATCTACAAGTATGTCAATGAGCTCTTTTAGGTGAATAAATTTTAACTTGGCTGTTTAATTAGATACTGTTATAAAGACTAGGTAGATTGTTACTTTACTGTAGTAGTTTGCACGTATTTATTGTACGGGAATTCCTATGTACAGGAAGTACCAGGCTGGTACGTCAAGGTGTTAGAGAGACACTACACAAATTTGGACAAACTATAAAATTAATTTGTCAAGTAATATTTCAAGAATTTCTTTAAAACCACATCCTAGTATATCATACAGATCGCATCGTTAAACTATTACATAAATAAAGATGTCTGTAGGTACAGAGCGTGTGAGTGCATGCAGCATCATACAAACTGTTCCAGATTCGTCTTAGAACGGAGGTGAGTTCGATACAAGAGAGCGGCAGGGAGTGGCCATACCATATGTAGTACTATTACATATACTATGCTATAGTACAAGAAATCCTAGTAGCGACTAATTGCTAACAGACACCCTATATACAAAACACATTACGTAATATATGTCTAAAAACATAAATATCTAAACTATATAATACTTAATATATTTTTGTTTTTGGATAGAGTCAAAATCAAATTCATCTAATAAAATATTAATGAGAACGCAACTGAAGTGAACTTGTTTCTTTTTTACACCATTATAGGTCGTCATCTTAATTTTGATTTGGAGATCTTGATATCGGTGTTTTATAAAGAAATTAACATATATCATTTAATATGGTGTTCAATTTAAAACCACTTCGTAATATTTTTCCCAGCACAAATTTCCATTCAATTTAATTGAAAAGAAATAAATAATTGACAGATTACTTATGAATATGTTTTATTATGTATCGGATCGATTATTGGCGCCATTACTTGCAATTACAGGCTTCTAGTAATTAGTCGTGATGGAAGATTATCACTGCGTTTTATCTACGGCTAACCCACTTTAGTTTGTGGTAGTATTTCTAAATGGCAAAAACGAATAACATAAACGAGTCCCTGAGAAGCTAACTACAGTAGCATGTTACTGCACGGTAGGTTATTTTTAGATGACTAGTAAATCTCACTGCCTACCTTAGTATTCTCGTTAAACTATTAATCATGAAATATTACAGTGCTAAAAAATAAAATGCTTTATAATATACAGCAGCTATTAATAATATCTGATCTGGAAAATGAAAAGGTATTATGTTATTTTTATATCTTATTAGCGAAATGTTTCGCATTTGCTGGGCTATAAATATTAGTAGGTATTGAATATATCATTGCTTTATAGATACTAACGTCTAGTATTAAAAAGTACTAGTCTAAACAATAGTCGGAATTCGTCGAAAAAGTAGATAAAATGTATGTAAAATACATTTAGTTTAGTTGCTAGGTAAATGCCCTCAAATCTAGCGACAACATCGCTAAGGTGGCAACAATGTTAGACCAAAGTGTTAGCCTGTACGTTTTATATACATTTTTCCTTGCAAATTGTTGAGTGGCTTGTCATAAAAAAATGCTTTGCATATGAATGCAGAATGAGCACTTTAAGGTTATTTATATTGCTTGGATGACACATTCTCAATCAACTCCATTGATTATATGATCAAGTCCTTACATAGGTCCTGATTACCATTCGAATCAAATCTTTTAATCTGGCCAGTTCTAATTATGGTAAAATCGATATACAAGTTTCCAAATTCATTTTCCACCTCCACGGGCGACTGTGATTCATTTGTTGCCATTTTCAAAGCTAACAGCTATGTATAATCCGGTTATTATTTTCCAAAGACCGACAGCTCAAGCGAGGCAGTCTACCTTGATATTTGGACATCGATATTATTAAATGTCACTCAACATATAACCATCATCGTAGCCGTATTATCGAGGCAAAGCGCGCAGCGTATCGTCGTGATTGACTGAGAACTGTCGCTGATGACGTATTCGGCTTGCAACATATGGAGAAAGTTGCACTTAACTGGCGAAATCACACCCACATCCACTGTGCCAAATCTTCGTGAAATACCCCCTCACTGCTTATATGGAAACTCAATGAGAGAGATCAGTAAAAGTTGTTTTTGTACGTTAATAAAGTTCACTATCCTCAAGGACGGATCACGAACGCGAGTAATATACGAATTATTTAATATTCTCTAGCAGGTTTTACATCACGTTGTTCATTTATTTTTATATTTTATAAAATACACCAAAATGCACCAAGTGGTGACTATGTTTTTATATTTGCTGAAAATCTATAGAAATATTGTTTCGCTGAGTGAAATGGTATATGAGTTAAGAATAATACAGAGTAACTATATGAAAAGCTCTTACACAGAGATGGAAACCATGCTAAACGTCAACTCTATCATAGATAGTTTTCGATATATATTTGAGATTAGCTTTCATTGTGCGATAAATGTAGCCGGATCGGATTGCAAAAGCAAAAAATAGTATAAGTAACGAATTGATTCTATTGAAACTTTATTCACTATTTAAAGTCCTCCAATGCCTTTGAAAGTACGTAGAATATAATAATTTATCTATGAGTAAGCAGTTTACCATAATAGTAATGCTTTATTACACGGTTCTTACGACATTAATTCTTAAAATATACATGTACTAAGGTTAAATATATACAGCTGAGGCACGAAAATTGTGTCTAAGAAGCCTCCTGTTGTATCATGTGATATGACGGCACACGACACGGACCACGATATGGCATAATATTACGTGGACACGTATGCGAGTGCAACCTTGCGCGATGGCGGGTTGCGATTGCGATGCCGAGCCGACCGTGACACTGACGCGGCTCATGATAATGATGACTTTTGTACGAACCATTCTCGAGTTTTGGTACGAGTATACCGTAGTTAGGAGCCGGCGTGCCTGCCCTCCAATGTGAGTACCTCGAGACCGTTATCCGGTCACCGCTACGTCGCACACCGGTGCCACGCCGTGGAAAATGACTACAACATTCAAACCATTGGGAATTAGAAATAAGAACGGTTTATGCTCGACCTGCAATAGCTGAATTAATTTCTACATATATAGTTGCTGCAGTTGATTGTCATAAAATTCACGGAACTCGTAATAGTTACTCGCCGATGTCCGTTTATGGAGCAATATGTTTCGGACGCTGCCGTTTACGGCTTGTAGAGTGGTTAACGTATTTTAATAGAAGTCAGTGGATGCGATTAGGTTTCGAGCCAATTATCAGTATTGCAATAATTTAACAGGAAACAATTTGAAGGAAGAATGCGGGCATGTCGACCGACGAGTAGTTTACTCCGCGTCGAGGTAGATGTGGGGTTCGGCGCTCAGGCGACCTCACGACTCAAGTAACGTCACGTTTGCACTCCAGAGAGGTGCCTCGATAAATCAAAATCAGTACGGTTGTTTAAGGCACCACAGCACAACAAAAATTTACTAGCAACTCTATTATTATAGGTACCGTATAGCAAGCGCGATCTATTTTCATATTTTATTACCAGATTATGTTCTTCGTTGTAACAATCATTTTAATAAATAATGCTTAGGTTATTATTTTATCATGACTCATTTTCTGTTTGATTTTTATAACATTACGCGTTATGAAGTAATGAATTTGCTTTTTAAAATATGGGAAATTGCGTGTATCTTGCGAAAGGACTATCCCAACGTACATATAAAATAGACTGCATACAGAAGTTAATTGCTACACATTAACATACCTAGTCGTACTTGTATGTACATAATTCAACTTCACTCTTGGATTTAGTTGTTTAATCATCAATGCTGTTATATTATATATAATGTTGTTAGGAGCTTTTACGCTGGGCACTGATGTCGTCGTTGTTACAAAAATCTAAATATGTAGTAATTTTTTAAATGTTTATCATTTTATGAAAAATACTTCTGTTCTCTGAAGTGGCCTTCAAGTATAGAATCTCGTGAATAGGAAGCCGTTATCGCAATCTACCGACTCTTGCAATACCAGAGGCATCCCTCACTCGTTGCTGAATCAAGAAAAGCTTCTTAACGCCTTTTTTTGAAGAAACCCATAAACTCTGCTGGAAAAAAATGGAAAGCAATTCATTCATACACTTGATAGTGTGAAGGAGAAAACTTACCTGAAACCACATTGTACGCGACCATTTAGATTTTATTCTGTGAGGACAACTTCCAGGACAATGATAGGCGGTGTAGTGAAGAAGGTAGTTCTCTGTATCATGTGAATGAAATTCCTTAAACCCAAACCATAATATAATGAGAAGAACTCACAAGTCGTCTTCTAATTTTGCCTCTCTTAGTATTTTTTCAGGATCAATACCCTACTCGTACATATGTAGACAGTTGTCTACGAGAAATGATGTGTTCCTGCCAATGAGTTTTCAAACCGGGGTTGTATTACGCCAGCAATACTTCTTTTTGTTACAAGTTTCCATAACTTTCGTAGATCAAACTTGTTGACATAGCTCTCAAAGTTAGCAAGCTGAAGTGGCAGTAAGCCAGCCAAGTTTACAGGAAAGTGGCGGAAAACATATATGGTGCAAAACATAGTGGAAGGTCTAAATTTAATAGTGGATTGAGTCAGGCTCATAATGATGCTGATTATAACCATTACTCCAACATAAAAGAATGGATAATTTAGTTGTAAGTATCGCGTTTGTAAGGTCTTAATTCATTTACAAACTTTAAGTGCCTTACATCCTGACAAAGTAGGTATCCAGAACTGTTTGAAGATACTATCTAGGTAATATACGGACAGAGAGAGATAGAGAGAAGAAGGAAAAATCTATAAAAATATAAATAAATAAATACGAAGTAATCGTTGAGTATTTAATTGGAAAAAAAAACGTTCCTCGCCTAGGTGGATCCTAAAACCAAGCGATCTGGTTTGCTAGTTGATTACTTTTTTATCTGCACTACTAGGAAGTGATCATGATGAATTTTCCGTCTTTACTTACTGTTGTAAAGCTACGTTGGAGCTTCTGCCTAAATGTTTCTTTTGAGTTTACCCAAACATAAATTAAAATAGCTAATAAGTGTATGTAAACGTTTTTGAAGCCGTACACAGGACCTATAAATTTTTTGTTGTAACCATAGGCAAAAATATCTCGCCCGCGGCCTTGTTGACCGGAGATCTGAACCTTACTATGGGCAAAGAGAGGTGATGGCTTTACATTTATGTTTTACTTTTAAGAGTTCCTTTTTAAGCTACAAATTTCAATGTTCTCTAATGATAATAAATATTTGGTATACATTGGTATATGTCATGGAAAGAAAAATCGATCAAAAACCAATTTCACATAAATTATACAAAATTGTGTGGCAGAGACCGTAATTTCTATAGAATATACTATACCACCTATAATAACAAAGAATACACACCTTAGACACTTGTAGTCTGATTTTAATGTCTGTTTTGTGAAGTGTACTTTACACTGAACAAAACAGACATTAAAATCAAACTACAAGTGTATGAATGGCACAAAGGCCAAATTGTCAAGTTTGAAGCGCTCTTAAGTGCACTCAAGTCATATTCAACATAAAAATAGACCTAATAGGAATACGTTTTTGTTTATTTAGTATGTGTTCTTTGTATAAATTTATTTCTATTTGTATTTTGTAAGTTAATTGCTAATAACTCAATGCCTCAAAATTGGTACCGAAATTTGTTCCCGGAACTGAAGCGCGTTGATGTCTAAAATATGGGGCATTTAATACAAGCGCATAAAATTATAGCACGATTTTAGATAGGTAACATAACCTTCATAACTACTGAAACATTGTAAAGAAATCATGATTTGACTGCAAACTTTTTGTTTAGTATTAAAGTATACTCACCAACGCATTTATCCAACCAAATTACTCGGTTTTATTGCGTTTTATTCAAACGAAATCATTGTGGTTTAACCATAACTTGTAATTACATTCTTTCTAGTATAAAGTGTATCTGTCATTTGATTTTGATATTATAGAGTTATGAAAAAGTATAAATTAAAATTAAATATAATTATCAAATATAATAATTAAATAAAATTAATAATAATCATTACTTATTTTTAAAGTAAATACTTAAAATAGGTAAATTAAATAAATACATCTAAATTAAAACTAATTATATATCATATATAAACATTAAAAGCAAAACTAATCTAATAAATGAAATAGTTCTCATGAAATAGTTATATACGTCATTGGAGATGGAAAATATTAGTTTTTTTGCCATTTTCTACGATGATGTAATGCTAGAAATTACAATAAATACAAAATGGATTTAAATTGGCCTCTAGCAATATATATTTGTTGTAGACTTTTTGTTTTAGTTGAATACATCGCCGGCCGACATTGTGTGTTATTACTTTGTATTCAATTTTGCTTTTATCGCTGCGCTTTGAATTGAATATCTTAAAGGCGTAGACTCCAAAACACAATCGAATTGTAGAGCCATTACTGCGATTGTGTTTTTCAATGGCCCTATAAAAATAGATGTAATTGGTCTTGAGGTTCTTCAGAAAAAAACGATGAACGTTTATTGAGCTCGGCCCCGCTTCGCTCCGTTCTAACAGAGAGGATGCTAATAGCCACACAGAAGCTATACACGTTTTTATGCGCGTAAGTCTCATAATTGAACGTACATGCTCGTATCTTCAAAGTATCTGAAATTTACGTTCTATTGTTAGTTTTATTTACCAAGAGTTTTTGTAAATCAGTATCAAACAAGGTGCGGAATACACAATAAAATAATTTAGGCGCGTTCTTCTGTTAACTTACATTTTTTGACTTCACAATGTATTTTAATTAGTTATGTGGTCAACAGTACAAGGTAGGGCTGCATAAGTTAAGGTACCAGGAATCGCATGAGGTCGAGATTGCAATAGCGGGTGCTACGGCCGACGAACGGCGGTCGCGGCGGCGGCGGCGGCCCGGGTGAGCGTTGGGCGCGGCGAGGGTCGGCGCAGCGCGGGGTGAGGCAGAGCAACTTGCGCGCGCGCAACAGCCTGCGTCTGCGCCGCGTTCAGTCATTGTCCGACCAATACCGCGGTCGTACATACAACCGCCGACCGACGTCGTTGCTACTGCATTTGTCGTACGAGTGCCCGTTAACGAACGGTCCACTCCGGACGTTGGAGTGTAGGTGCAGTGTGGTGATAGTGTGTTTTTAGCCATACAATCAAAAGTGTATCGCTACAAAGTATCACTGCCTACGGTGTGAGGCGAGTTCCACGGAGTTGTCTAACGGCTGTTCGCCTGCCGGCGAGGGAAGGCGAATCGCTTCTACCGGGAGGAATGAGCCCCGTACACCACCGATCCCGCACTCACCGATGATCTCAAGGTTGGAATCTGGTTGAGTTTTCGCCTTAATCGTCTCACACGCTCACTCGATGTTGTATAGAGCGCTGTCGCAACTTCGCACGACACGACCCCGCGACCGCGCTCGCATTCTCTTTTAATCATACCATTCTGATCTCATTTCAATACTATTCTGCGTGAATTCACTTTTAACTTTTTGCAATCCATTCATTCATATAGTAATAACAGGTATCTCGCACTAATTAAACTTCTAATATGATTCCAATATGAAAAAGAGACATTACTTTATTATTGGGATACTAGTGTCTGCATTTTGACTTACTCATAGATTTTATCATTTTCATTATCATAAAAACTAATTAAATCCATGTTTGTATCTTCAAATTAAATTATCGGACGCAGAACTCCTCGTAAATGTAAGTTGATCTAGTCCATTTTCGGTGTTACTGCTGTCCATGGGTTGCGGTGATTGCTTGCCATCAGGTGACTCACATGCTCGTTTGCCCTCTCTTCTATAAAAAATTAAACAGTAGAAACGATATATTATCTAGTATACTTCCACTTAGTACCATTCAGTAACAAACGGTGGTCGGCCTGATGTATGTATTTCTCAGCTCAAATCAAATAACTTTTTTATATTTTATTGCTTTAAAATTTGAAATAATTGTAACCATCTTTGTCCACTTAACCGTACTTAGGACATCAATTAAAAAATATATATTTGGAGATTTCGTTTTGCTTACCATCAGGTAGAAAGGTTAAAAAAAATATATTGCGGTAAAAAATCGAAACAGCGAATCTATCTTTTGTCCATCGAACAAAATTAAAAGTGCCATCACAGGTTTGTGATACCTGTAATTTTTAGTCAAAATACTTTTAGTCTTCATTTTTACATCACAAGTTTCACGGTGAAATTCGGAAAAAAGTACCTCGAATAGGCTTTAGTTATTTGACTGTGGTCTTCTGTAAGATGAAATATGTCGAGCTGCTGCTAATTAATCTCTCTTAGCTCTCTTTCAGCACATCCTCATTTCATAATATAAGATAAATAAATTCGGTCTATACAGTGTTTGAGTAAGTGACTCATACTCTGACTGTGCGTCTCATTCTATATATTATTTCAAGAATAAAATGGAATCCGTAGAATAAATATTTCGACTAATATCGACGTTACAATTAAACTAATAGAGCCAGCAAGAGCAAAGCTGCAAAATAAATATTAAACAAATCACTCTTGACGTCTCTCTAGAAACATCATGAAATTAGCATGTTTACAAAGATTCAATTAATTCTACTTACAGGTGTCCCCGCGAAAAGTTCTTAAAAGTAGTAGTAGTTGAAAAGCTTAGCTTTTAAAAACTTTTCGAAGATCGTAATGTACTTTTGTGCCAAATTCACGTTTAGCTGTTTAACTATATTACAAATATCAATTATCTATATTTTTGTTTATTTCCAATACATACGGAACTTCCAACCCATAATATTATTAAAATTAGGATAAAATAGGAAATTTCAGTTTCAATATTCACAATAGTCACAAGGTCTAGTTAAAAAAATAGTAAAATTACCACCTGTATGTATTAAAAAACCTCTGAATATATACGTATTCTATCATGATATCATATAATATGTTAAAAACTTTTTGATTAGACCACGGTATAAGTAATAGTACTAATTAGACAGAGTTGTAGAAATATAAGCAACTCATTAGTGTTTGTGATCGCATTCCTACCGCCAGGTGTTTAGGGTGTCCCTATCCAGAAATTCACTAGAAATAATTGATATGGAAGAACGATGTTTTGATTGAGCTATTTTGAAATTTTGCCATAAAGTTTCAATTTAATATAATATATTTTTAAATACTTTTTATCCTGAAGTTCCAACGGGTTTAGACTGATCTATAGTGAAGTTGCCCGGTATTAGCTATTTATATTACAGTGCAGCGTAGGCCAAATCCTCCTTCTGTCTGGGACGGATGAGAGAGGGTCGTGCTCCTGTAGTGGAGACTAAAATGACCTGTTGATGATGATTACAGTGCTGCAAATGCTTCAATATAAAATTAAGTGCTTCTAAAAATCCATCATAAAATAAACATTGCGTAATTATTGCAGACACGCCATCTTAGACAATGAAGACTGCATAGATTTACTATGTAGCATGCACCTGAATACATAATATTTACGAAAATTCTCATTGTGACTACATAATTTTGAAGGAGACATTGCATAAATGAATTCGAAACTTGTACAAAGAATTGTTAATCGTATTACAAAACGAGTTGTCCAGTTTGCTAGATGGTGCTTGTCGCGTGGTTATGCAAGTGTGTCCTTATCGGGATATAAGCAAGTTGATTTCCCTCTAGTTGCATCCCGCTCTCGTACACTTAATGATGTAATCTTGAATATAATTTTGCTTAAGTACTCAAATGACTCCGTTGGAATAATTGATGAATAATAAGTACTAGTTAATTGAACATAACTCTTCACAATTCATAAAATATTCTTCTATTTGTCTAGTTAAGATGATAGATATGTTTAAAGCAAGTTATAAGAAACTTATTTATAATGACGATAATCTTCGTTAAAACGTTCAATTACAATTTGTTCACTGTTTGCGTATATTGAATGAGATATGTATAACAAAATCAGATTACTATGTCAGAATCAGCCAATTTAATTAGACGTGGCAAAAGGGGTTGGTACCTATACAGCATGCTTCCTACTTATGTAGGTATGTTACTTTTACACATGCCCATATAATATCTAAATATTCATTGAAGTTGACATAGAAGTTAAAAGTCATGTTATATACAAGGCATACAAGTAAAAGATCATGTTAGATTCGACTGGGGAAGCATCTACATTTCACAGAAAACTGCAGTCAAATATCCTTTGCCGATTGTTGTATTTCTGCGTGCGGATGAGGTCACCAAACGCAATAAGATATTGCGACAGCAGGGGTGTAACAGCTTTACATTAGGCAGGCCGTATGCTTTTGTGTCACCTGGCGTGGTATATCAAATAGTCGCGTATTATATTGTATAATATTACTATATTTACCCAACCCAACTCACTGTACGTAGCCTATTAGGTCAAGGCTACCAAAAGTCCGTGTTCTAGTTGTAGAATATTAATATTGAAAAATTCCATTGAAAATTATCACATTTTCAAAAGATATCACTTTAACGAGAAATAAAATTAAGTAGAGTTGACTTCGAGAGACTTCTAAGAAAACTTATTCTTACTACTACAAATTCTAACAAACATAAGTCGAGTTCTGTTATAAAAATTTTGTTTTACAAACTTTCGAGAAGTACAATGAGATTCAATCTTTAAATACCCATCTTTCTCTGTGACATACATTCGCAATAAAGTTAAACTAACAAGTAATGTAGAGAAATTGTATCCACGTTCTTGATGTTATTACGGTGGTAACCTACATGAGCAACGATGAATGCAGTAATAAAACGTGCGAATTTTGCTCTACACACCGCTACACTAAGTTTATTTAATTATAATCTAGTCAGTTCAACCATGATTATATAAAAACAACCTAATTCAATTTTTATACTCTTTAAAAAAAAACTTTTTTATTTGAAAGAGTACTTCCAGATTGGTCCCATATTTTTTTCATCATCATCATCAGCCTGTATCTACATACATAAATGTAGAGTAATGTTTGGAGTAGGTTTTTTTTGTTAAAATTATTGGCGATATTATTACAACATTTGGAATCGGCCCGCCTACGCTTCGCTGTGGCTCAATCTTCCCGATCCCATTACTGCAGCGCCATCTACCTAAAAAAAACATTTAAATCTGTCCAGCTGTTTAGGAGGAGTTCAGTGACATACACACGTACAGTAGAATTATATATATAAAGATTACAAAAAATGTCGCTTAAACCAAATAGACTTTCACGCCTCGTCTTATTACATCGTACTGGAAGCTGGGACCGGGACCTTTGTATCTGTCATATACTTACGATAAATAAATTTGTATGTTACTTAGAATCACAATATTTTTTGTCATATAGTTTAATCATAATGTTTCGTTGATAAAATCAGTGTTACATAAATTAGGTAGATATATCATGATATCTCTGTAAGCTGCAGTGAATGTTGTATTGTGT
Organism: Hypsopygia costalis; assembly: GCA_937001555.2. Classification (NCBI taxonomy): domain Eukaryota; kingdom Metazoa; phylum Arthropoda; class Insecta; order Lepidoptera; family Pyralidae; genus Hypsopygia; species Hypsopygia costalis. The sequence continues at coordinate 15,919,113 of OW443330.2, read as the reverse complement.
CAGAGTATACTTTCACGTCCATTGCACTTACACAACTACTCGTACAATAAGTCGTTTAATTTTGTTCAAACAATTCTCACTCCCTGCCTCGGTAATTAAGTCCACGTTTCTTGTATTTACTAAAATACTACTAAATATTATTGGACAAATTACACAGCGTCATCTAGTTCCAAACTAAGCATAGCTTGTAGGTACTATGAATACTGGATAACTGATATATATATGCAAATAAGTTTTTTTTAGTAAATATATACATATAATATATAAACAACACCCAGACAAAGTCAAACAGACCCTAGGGCCCTACCGCCGAAGCTGTAGCCGATTACCATCGGATTTTTTTTAATGCGGAAATGAAACTACTGCATAGATTGTTGCTAATTATGTTTAGCTCAGCTGGTAGAAACCCTAGAGCTCTACTGACTAAGCTGAAGAAGTTGTCAATAACTTTTACCTAAGACTATTTTTTGACATCTAAAAATTCGATCGTATAGTGCCACAAACTTATCTGGCCCGGTGGCGGGGGCGGTACGATCGACTTAAGTGATGCCATTAAACGAAATGCCGCCAGTTTTAGAGGAAACATAAAAATCAAAGAAATATATACACTGTTAAAATAATAGCATTGATATACTTATTAAACACAATTAATTGGTGGTGTGGTGTTTGAATTAAATATCAATTGCCTTCTATTTTTTGTTGATTAGTTTTAAAAATGCACCACGTTAAGTCGCGATCATAGCTATTATATAATATTAGGGAGTTATAATATTGCACAGAAATATCTCGTTGACTTTTTTATACGTTGATTTTTTTATTGTAAGAAATGAAATATGTGTAGAAAAAGATAATATGTATTTAAAAAAATACACCTCAATGGGATGTGCATACGCGGTAAGTAAATTAATTGTACCTGGCAATACTACATTTCAAGATGGCGGCTTTAGTTCTAAATTTCGCCACCGGGTCAGATAAGTTTGTAGCACTGTAATCGGCTTCAGCTTCGGCTGACCTACCGCCGGGGAAGCTGAAGCCGATTAAAATCGAATATTTTGATTCCAAAAATAAGTCTTACGTTTTTGTTACTGATAAACATCTTCAGCTAAATTGGTAGAGTTTCTACCAGCTAAGCTAAACACAAGTACCATAAATATAAGCTGAAGTTTGATTTTCGCAACCGAAAAAGCCAATGGTAATCGGCTTCAGCGTCGGCGGTAGGACCCCTCGTGCGTGGATCGAATCCGTGACCATCGAAGTCGAATACGCATTGCAAACCATTCGATCACCTTTTCCGATATATGTATTATCCAAACTTAATGTTGCAGTAATAATATTCTAAAATACTTTTTAAAATAGCTAAAAAAACTTTATGGAAAATCCACAAATTTAATCCATATGGAGGGACTAACTATAACCACATAAGTATAATTTATAATCATAAACAGTAATTGCATACTCACGAAACTGTATCATAAATATAACTGTTATATGCTCACGGCTAACCTAACAGAATTTTCTAAACATTTTAATATGTTTTTGTAAACGTTAAGTCATTTCATGACTATTATAGCGTTATGATTGCACTGTGTGTGACTGAAATATTTCTTTTATTAGTAACATTTGACTTGCAGAAATTTAAATAAGTTTTTCCCCCTTTTTTCGTTGCCATTGGTTTTCTCTCGATGATTGAAATTCCATCAACCAGCGTTCAATAAACTAAAAGTTTAAAAAATAATTAATAAAAGAATACTGTTAAGACTTAAATCTTTAAGGTCTGAAAAAGTTACTTAAAAAAACCCCGCTAAAAGTCCGAATTCCATACCTACCTTAGTGAGTCATTTTACACACACTGCGATGCGACGTTACTGTGGATGAATTTTTTTTTACAACTGGACACTTTATATCCCCAAACTCTTCGCCAGATAATTACAAATCAAATGAATTTAAAATTTTATAAGGGCACCACATTGGAATTTATGTATTGTCTAACAAACATTGTATGCGTTGTACAGGTTGCACTGCAAAAGCAAATATTACGACATGAAAGGTCCGGTCTATACAGAACTTAAAGTGTTACGCGGTCGACTATATCACTTTGACTTATTTTGTGTTTAGGTACTTATTTTGACTTGTGGTGTAGCACCTGCATGTACAATTAGGTTTTCCAATTTCTATATGCACGATTTCGTTTCCGTTTTCATTCTTGACCTCTTTTAATTATGTTTAATTTCTATACAATCTACTAAATTATCAATGGTATTCGTTGGATAACAGATCTGATCAGAATTCACACACCACGATGAATGTTAATTTTATTAAAGAATCTAACCTTGATTCACTAAGAATCTGATAGAATTTTAATGCGCGTCGTTCCATCTGTCCATCTCTCGCTCATTCTCGTAACCTCGTTTATATATTTAAAATATTGGGATATAGAATGAAAAAATATAATATAAACACGGATATGTGTGCGTACAAACAAAGTATCTATTTGTTCACATTGGGTTATTGTAATCAAATAAGTTTATTCACCTGGTTGTTGTTACAATTGTTTTATTATGTTGTACGTAAATAATTATTAATTATCTTCGTGTAGTTAATATTATTAAGAGATCATAATTTAATATAGTAACGGCAGATGTATTTGATCATAGTTACAAATAGAAACTGGCCTCGCTACTAATACGTGAATGATTTGTTATTTCTTCACATCGAATAAGTAATTATTTGGAATTTAAATTTACCGTGAAAGTTACAACCTGTTAAGAAATAATGAATATTAGGAACCTAAATTTTTAATTATTTTTTCCTTACATTTGGGAATACATATACATTTATAAAGTACAAAAATAATTTACATAGCAGGATTCGTAAAAATGTATATTAGCATAGAGATATTATATATATTAGAGAAATATAAGGAGTTACTTCTGTTACAGAACAAAGTTAATATTAGATTTAGGTACTTAAATTAAAGATAAGGTAATCAAATTGATTTACATTAATTAATTTGTAATAGCGTAACGTAAAACCTAGAAATAGGTTTATATATTACAACCAGGCGAAAGAGATCCTTATTTTCAACCGAGTTCTCTGAGTTTCCCGCATGTATTGTAGTACGATTTTTCTAAAACCTACGAAAAAATCCGATTTGATTGATGTTTTCACTGTTTCAATGCATATTTGTCTAACGAAGTCCTATATATAAAACATTGTCGAATCAGTCCCGGAATCCAGTAACTGAATTAAGTATCTTAATTCCGGACCCACGCGATTCCATTCGAAACACCTATTCACTACACACATGCAGATTTTTCAGATCGATTTGAAAACAAAACACTAACGAGTATGAATAATTTAAGAATCGGAATTCCGGTCGAATTTCTTTTCATACATTTCTAAGGAACGAACTCACATACACCGAAATTTAAATTCTTAAATTCAATTTCTGGATTCCGGCTGAGTAAGGCCGGCCTAAGAAACCAGAGTTACAGATTAAACTATAGAAGTAGGACATTGAAGTAGATTATTTTTTTAACAGATTTCCCAAGAATGAGAAGGTTCTCAATTCGACAGTATTTTTCTGTATTTGTTTATGATCGTTAAATCGGACTTTTTTGTAGGTGAACCGATTTCGAGGATTCTTTTTTATTTGAAAGCTGATGCTTGCTTCTCATTTAGTCTCATGGTTAGATCAAGATTTGACTAGTAGTTTTGAATTATCCCTAATAATGTGTATTTAATTGACTTCGATGAACTTTTCATTGAAGTCGGTAGATTTATTTAAAAAAATATATCTATGGTAAACAGATTAACGTTTCTTTATACCCTTATTAAGGAAAACGCCCTAGTGACTAAAGTAACAACCGCATTTATGACGTTTTCTTTAGCCTTGCTTATAGTTTACCATAAATGAATATTTAGTTAACAACAATATACCGTGGATATGCCTTTTTTCTGTTTTGTGGGCACTTAGTCTAGCTATTGTGTTTTTGTTTGAAAGCTAATTATCCGAGACGTTTTCATTGCACTGTTAAAATATGGCGGGAAAATGCGGGTTGCTATAGTAACTGAATGTAAAGCATATCTTACCTCTCTTGGCATGTAATTACGCTCGAGTTCATGGCTATAAAAGGAACTTAGTATGTTGAAATGTTCAACACGCAGTGAAGTAATTTATATAACAACACTATCTGACTAAAGGGCGGTACATATACAACTATATTATTAAAATACTATGTCATATTAATTTGTTCTGGCAAATAAAAATATATTATTTGTTGAAATTTTTTCAGCTAGTGTAAAACATAATTCTTTTTACACGCATACCTATGTATGCGTGTAAAAAGAACACAATTACTAAAATTACGTTATTGTCTTCTTAAGAGATGATACAGAGCGTAGTTGAATTGTATTATCTTCGTTCGCGGGTAATTTCTTTTAATGACGCTGCTAGCGCCCATCACAAATGATCTTATGAACAACCAGCTATTGTAACATGTTACTTGTTTTTTTTTGTTCACTGTATACGGGTGCGAGGTCATCCCTAATATCTATACAGGTGTATGTACATCCGTTCCAATAACGTCTACGCGCTGATAAATGTACTATTATTTTACTATGATGCAACATCGGTTTTTAAAGGGAAGCACCTATTCAGCAGATGAGATCTTTAGACTAAAACTGGTAATAAGAAAAAGTTACATCACCGACAATTTGGGAGGAAAATGGGTTATTATTTTTATTAATTTCAAGAGAGGAAGGGTACAGCGTATTTGTAACCTGCTCGACTGGGGAAGCACCTCCACATCCAGAATACCGCAGCCCAATAACAACTCACTAGTCGGCAGGATGCACCCCATGCAAGCGAGGTTTTGACTCTAAAGATCGTGGTGACTCACTTACACTTATAACTAAAAAAAAAAAAAAATCGGACAACTAAAAGATCCATTTTGTTAGTAAACTTATATCTAGTGGTGTTAGTACTTATATTCTACCAGTGATAAGTTAATCTTAATTTACATATACTTATTGTATATTTATAATAACAACTTATAATAATATATAAAATATAATAGTCTTTTCCTGAAGGGTTCTGAAATTCAAAGTTATAATTTACCATTCGACGTGAAGAGTTTCTTGCATGATCTAATTTCAGGTTAATCACGAAGATTAAAAGTGAAATTACTAGTGTTAGAAGGATGCTCGGGCAGTATAACAAAAGGCGCGCTATGAGTAGGAGGCAGTCAGAGATGCACCCAAGCGTATCAGCTCTAAACAAATGCCTGGTACAAGGCCCCTTTGTTCTTAACGCAATCTATTCCCACAAAGCAGTTAGTTTGCAATCAGCAAACGGATCAAGAAGGTTTTTTCTGACATTTCGAAATAGATACCATTATTTACAGTGTTGGCGTTCACACGGCATCTTTAATATTATGTTGACTTGTTAAGTTTGTGTTATTTTAATTACTAAATTTTTCGTAATGAATACTAACTAATCTAATTTAAAATAATAATTATGCCAATAATAAAATAAATACAAGATTTAAGTGGGGGTGTAGTAGCTCACCACGATCTTTAGAGCAAACCAACCTCACCTGCACGTGGTGCACCTTGTCGACTAGCGAAAGAGGCTCTGCCGAAAGAGAGATAGGGTACAACGTATTTGTAAGCTGCCCGACTGGGGAAGTACTTCATAGAAAACCGTAGCCAAATAACAATTCGCTTGAGAGTTGTAGTGTTTCTGTGAGTTAGGTCACCAGAAAAGAAAGAGATACCTGCACGTGGTGCACCTTGTCGACTAGCGAAAGAGGCTCTGCCGAAAGAGAGATAGGGTACAACGTATTTGTAAGCTGCCCGACTGGGGAAGTACTTCATAGAAAACCGTAGCCAAATAACAATTCGCTTGAGAGTTGTAGTGTTTCTGTGAGTTAGGTCACCAGAAAAGAAAGAGATACTGCTTTGTCAACTCTTTCTTTGGCAAATATTATAACAAGTATTTTTTAATACTGATATTTGTTTGCCAATTTAAGGGTATTTTTAACCAAATCCGTTCCAATTTTACAGAACAAATGAGGCGAAACCAAAGATTTTATATTATTATATTTACTATGTATGTCAGTATATAATACGTATTATCTATTTTTATAGGAATACAAAATAATTATAAAAAGTGTTAAGCGTACTATTATGTCACTAATCTTAAACATATTGATTAAATCTTTTATTGATTTACCTTTAACATTTGTAATAGATAACAATTATACATGTGAATTTGATTTAAGTTTTAACATCAAATACTTGCACGTTTAATTCACGAATCCGCAATTACGAACAAGGATTTCTTTACTATGCGCATAAGATTTCTGTACAAGGCGATATTGTTTTTTGCACAATGTTATACGATTGTTGGGGGAAACGGGTGGTGTGGTCGAATTAATAAAGGTATAGTTATGCGGAGGACAGGTAGGGTAGGGGCCGGAGGCGATAGCACAGATGGCGCGAGTCACCGCACCTGTCAACCCGCGGCCGTGGACTCCGCACCACAGCGGCGGGCCCAGCGCCCGACCGGCGACATTGGCCCGTTATGTCATTCCGTAATGCCACTATAATGCTAGAACCCATCCCATATTCTCACGCACCAACCATCAATCTCTCGCATGTGAGAATTCTTTACACATATTTGTATCCATTAGGGTTCCAAGCCGTTAAGAAATTTATTGTACTGTTGAAGATTTCTTCAAATAACTTACTCATTGTGGAACATTAACGGTAAATTAAAATTATTCGCTCTTGTTATTGTTATGGTAACATTATTCTAATTTGGTAATTAGTACCTTTATAGTACTTGACTCTCATGAATTTAGATTACATCTCGTGGGTATAAATAAGTACTTTTTTTTTCTCTATAAATAGGTAGGTATATAATTTTACATCGTTCCGTGAAAAAATCGATGTGATGAATTTTGCACACCTCTTCGCGTCACATTGTTGTTAAGCCGTTCGCCGTAAGATGTTAATAAGTTGTACCTTTAATAATGTGTAAACATGTAATTATATTGTTGTTTCTTCTACTTTTAACGGAACATAAGGAATCGAAAAAGGCAGTCTATGACAAAAATATTGTGACTAATTATCATGCAATTAAGGATGAAAAGAAGTAGTGATTGGCGATCTCTTGGTGTTGCTTTCCATGGTTGGTGGTGATTGCTTTCCATCAGGTGACCCACATGCTCATTTGGCCCCATTTTCATATAAAAAATAATAATAATTTGTCCAGGAAAATTTGTTATTTATTTATTTGCGATTCTAGGCAGTATACTCACTCTCTTTTATTGAAAGTTTTAAGCTCGAAGTACAGGTTGTGGGTTGTATAAAGCACCCGTACAATTGTTTCAGAGATCAGTCAATATAAATATGGATTGTTGATATCATTTAAAAGTAATCGAGAAGAGATGGCAAGAGTCGTGTAAAATTGGACTCTAGACAACTTGCTAACGTTTTATATATGAATCAGATAGGGCATGATACACCGTCACTAGACACTGTATCGCATCATTAGAGGTGTAGTCGAGCATGGAAAGACATCTCGCATCACCAAATGTAGACGAGATCGCTAAATAACTACTTGACGGAGTATATAGTGTGTCTCAGGATAAAGTGAATATAGATAAAAAATTATCGACAAGAAAAATATTAAAATATATATATTTTAATAATTTTTTTTCACGAATTATGTTTTTCACTAAGGACTCTTTGGGAAATATCGATTTCTTTCAAAGCAATCGGTCGTTTCGTTGAAATAAAAAAAAAAATAATCGTGTCAACTTAGTAAGCAATGAGAATACGATACTAAATAGCCAGCAAAACAGTGCTATTCGACATATTTTTTTCCACTTATTTATACATACGGTCTTTAATGAAAAATAAAACACATAATTCATGAAAAAATAAAACTTTTTTGTCGATATTTTTTATCTATTGTCACCCCCTTTAAGGGCTACACTTTATTACGCATAAGGACACACTATATAATAACGGACGGAAGTTGCTTGTGAAGCTATTTTCGTTTGCTTAACTTGTCGATTAGTGTTAAAACCATCAGTTCACAGTCAGTGGGCGCGTTCAAAGTCAATTTCCGTGTTTTAGAGTCAATCGCCATCAAGCTAGAGCAAGAACAATGATTGTGTAAAATAATTGTAAACATAAAAAAAAACATTCCAATCATCCGTTTATAGTAATTTACCTATACTGGCAACGTCTTTTAAATCATCTTTAAGCTTTGACATTTTTGTTGTGTATTTATATATTTTTGGGGTGTAAGATGCTCATCACGATGTATAGAGCCAGACTCAACTTCACCTACACGTTGGGTACCCTGTCGACTAGCGAAAGAGGCTCTGACAAAAGAGAGGAAGGGTATAGCGTATTTTGTAAGCTGGCCGATATTGAAAGTACCTCCACCTTGCAGAATACCGCAGCCAAATAACAACTTCCTTAAGGGTTATCGTGTTCTTGCGAGTGAGTGAGGTCGCCAGAAAGGAAAGAGTTGCTCCAGTAGCAGCGGGTGTAGCGGCGCGCCGATGATATTTCATGCTGCCAAGGCTTTATCATCTGGTGGGCTGTATGATTGTCTGCCACGCGACGTAGTAAAAAAATAGACGATCAAAATTATTTCACAATCTTGAGTTAATCAATGCGTTAATTTTTGCCAGCATTTTGGAGCAGTAAAAAATCTTTCCAGCCTTTTTCGATACCTGATATGTCATAATCGGAAACTGGGTTGCATCAGACAGGTTCTTTATATCCTACCGCACACTGCAGTTGGCGAAAGTAACAGCGATTCGTTAAGCGGGTGGAGCTGTAAACACGCCGAACTTTTCACTTTTTTATGTATTCAGCTGACATACCTTCAGTTGAGACTAGTTTTTTTTTATGTTATTCGTTTCGTAACAATATTATTTGGACTAACGTGAGACGTAATAAATAAATAAATTAAGTTAAACTGGTCACAGGATAGTGGTTCAGGGGTTGTCACGATAGGGAGACGTGAGCACGTCTGGACACTCGCCTTGATGAACGTCTCCGTTTGAGATCGAAGTTGTCGGCTTATTTCAGTCAAGTCCATAAACGATAAACACACGGGCATGAAAATCTTGACTGGACGACGACGCGATGGTTGTACTAGGCCGTCACTTTTTGAAGAAAATGAAACCGTATTGATGATGACTCATTATGGGAGTGTTAAGTATATTGAATTTTCAATATATGTCGTAAACAACATTGAAGATTTAACGACAGTGTTTCTTACGTTGTTGTGATTAGACCTACACGTAAGTCGTGACATTCATAAGTGTTAATATAAGCTAATATAGGACTATTATGAAACTGCGACCTTGCGCAGTTATATACTTACATAGAACTGACTTATTCAAATCGATAGTGAAAAGAGAGTGACGTAAGCTAGGTTTATAGGTGAGAAATTAGTAGTAAAATTATATGCTCTACATACTATCTTATAGTACGCATGTCCTAGAGCAAGTCTTCGAAGTGCTTTTTTTTATATAAGAGGCGGGCAATCGAGCATGTGGATCACCTGATGGAAAGCAATCACCACCACCCATGGCGATCAGCAACACCAAGGGGTCACCGATCTGTTGCCAGCCTTTTAAGGTACTCTGTTCTTGAATGCTCCCATGTCATAACTGTTCGGAAATACCGCTAAGGGAAGTTGATTCCACAATTTCCCCGTTCGTTCAGAATGTCTGTAGTTTTCTGATAAGTATTTTTAAGCAGCATAGTCATAGGGGTACACATAGCACAGAAACAGACTTAAAAACGTATGCGTATGCGGCGTGTGTAGTGTTGTCTAATAAAATTCATTTCTTTCTTGTTGAAGAAGGCGTACTCGCTATACTAACTTTTTATGACTCCATTCTGAAACGTGCTGTAAGAAATAATAAGAAACCGAATCTTATGCAGACAATATTGAATATTAATCAGAAGATAATAACCTCTTTGTATGTTATACCGATTGTATTGGCTGTGATCACAGAAATGGCACCGTTTGCCGTTAGCAGACATTGCCATCACAGATCACCCTACCAAATATGTCATGCTCAGTAGCACCACGTATTTATGTAACGAACTTTTCACTCGCGTTGGGTCATTCAGTATCAAATTAGGCCTGTGGACGTTACCGGTTTGAGATGCGGTACTCACTACACACGGCGCCTTAACGCGATAAAAATGCCTTTTAATTGCGGAAAAAAATGTATACCTGTAATTATAATTATTTAAACATTTTTTTATAACAACACCGCACGTCAAACAAGGGTACTGCCCGTCAGATGTAAAGCGATTACCGTAACCGTATAAACACTTGCAATTCAAGGAGCAACATCTCTTCACATCTGGTAATCCACAAAGATATCGTTATTTGGCTGCAGTCATATATCTGTATGGAGGAGGAGTCGGGATCGACATGCTCTATCTTCTTTCTGGTCAGTCTCTGGCGTCATCGGCCTCTACCGGTAGTCGGCATGGTGCACCACGTGCAGCTGAGGTTGGCTTTGACTATAAAAATTCTACTGATTGATACAATAATTGCGCTTGCACAACCCTTACTCCTTCCTATTCTTGATTATGTTTATTACCTTGAATAGAGCAATTAAACAAACTTGAACAACTTTCGATTCTTTGTTTTCATATTTAGACTGTCCAAATATTATCATGACTTCGAATTTCGCACTCGGGTCAAATGGTTACACATCACATTTCGCCTTAACCGGCATAAAGTCTTTTCTCTCTATATTTTCTTTAACTCTTCATTAGTTACCTAAAAGACAATAATATACATTTTTTATGATCTATGAGTAGCACGGTTCAAGTTAAACTATATTATGTTATATGCAATGTAATAAAATTATTCATTATTATTTAGTGGCAGAACACAAGAAAGTAACAGTTACTGAAAAGCAACTCTAATCTAACCAAAACATGATTTATTACATTGACCAATGCTCGGTCATTATTAATAATGATAATATTATTAATTTCATCTGTAACAATGAACTGCTATGCCTTGTTTAGTAATGTAATTACTTAATAGGTAGATGGCGCCACACTGTGACTCACGCAGTAAAATATAAAATGCAAAAATGCGTCACCAACACAAACCTTCCTGGTAGCTCAGTTGGAAGAGCACTCAACCGGTCATCGAGAGGTCGTGGATTCAAATCCCACCTAGGCAGGGGAGGTGAAATTTTCTATTTTTAAAAATATTTATAAAACGAGTACAAGTTGATGTCTTTTACAGAAACGTTAATGTGTCCTTGAAATAACCGTAATTAACTTTGCTGCATTTACTCGGGTCTCTGTAAACAGTTGCCTAAGTGAGCATATTGGGAAACTGTTAAGTTCACTTCATTTTTGTATGAATAAATAACCTTTATAAATATTTCTCGAGACGCTGCCCCCAACACCCATGAATTTTATTAGGTTTGAGATCGAAGCAGTACGAATTATACCACATTTTTGTGGCTGATTTTAAACTGTGCGGTTCCAGAAAAAATGTTTCAATAAACTATTAAGGCAGAAATAAATTTATTGTCGACGTCGAGGGTTGATTTTTCAAAAATAATATTTTAATTAGGTCAACAATAGGCGGGTGTTAGCATGTAGAAATGTCCATAGACTACAGAAAGTTAGTTGCCTACTTGAATGAAATGGAAAAAACTTTAGTTTCCTGTAAAATGTTTGATTTTATTTAATCAACTGTGAATAGAATACGATCTGCATTTCCATAAATCTCGTATTTATGTGAACTATAAAAATATCACTAGCGTTTCTTCCACAACAACCTCCCTATAATTGAAGGGGTTCATATTATGTACTGAGTCATACTATACCACAGCGAGTGGAGAAAACCGATGATTTCCCAAATGATGTTCTCAGGGTAGAAATAAATTCCTTGTCGAGATTTCTCTAATAAATTAGAGCATAGGGTTTTTAAAAAGGCTATTTAATATGGTCGGCATTGAGCGGGCATTAGCCTGGAAGCGTCCACAGACTGCAGTGATTTCTTTGCGAGGCATACGTTAGTTGCCTACTTTAGTGGAATAGAAAATCAACTTTTAAATCGTTTCCCGTAAAATGTTTCGTTCTATGTATTTAAGCGAATAGAATAAGCTCTACAACCTAGATTGCCACAAATCTCGTATTTATGTTATGAAAATATCACTAGCGTCTCTTCCACAACCCGTACTCATCTACTGTTGGAATACAGCCTCCTTATAGTTGAACAGGTTTAAATTGTGTACTGAGTCATGCTGCTCCACTACGGGCGGAGGAAATCAATGTTTTCTCAAATGACGCCGAAAGGTCACTTGACTTGGTTTAACACCTTGTCTTGTAACAAAGACCGGGACCCGTATGTGACAGCATAATCTGCCGCGTAAAGCATAGTGAAACTTTGAATAAATAAACCCATCCATATACAGGTCACAGCGACATTACTAGACATGCGTGTCTGATAGACTGACACTACAAACCGTATTTCTTATAAATTTCCTTTTCACCTTTTTTCAGTAAAAATCGTGAAGGTGAATAGTACTAGAGTCGTGTACAAAATGCATTGATAGTTCATAAAGTAACGATTCCCTGCATTGGTTACAATAAAGCGTCTGTGCGTGGGTACAATACAATGGACGACATCGATGGACCTGCTTGAGTATTCCTATCGCGAGTGTCGGTCGCCGGTCTCGCCGGTCACGGGCCGTCGTACTGCATATACTCGCCGGAACTTGGCCGAGCACGAACCGCTCTATCTCCTTTAATAGATGCTATCGTTATCGGTACACACGCGACGTGCTGTCACGTCCGACTCTAAGAACTGTACAATAGGGTTATGTGCTATTATTGCGCAGCCAGTTAGCAACGTACGTTTATGTAAGGATATGAAAGTCATATCGTTTTTTGTAGCGAATGCTTACATGGTAAGAAATTTGTATTTTTTATACTCAGATTATTTTTTTAATGAGAAGGGGGGAAAACGAGCATGTGGGTCACCTAATGGAAAACAATCATCGCCGCCCATGGAGATCAGCAACACCAGTGGGTCGTTGATCTGTTGCCAGGCTATATACTCCTTCCTTTCTGGTGACCTCACTCACTCGCAGGAACACAACAACCCTCAAGGGAATTGTTATTTGGCTGCGGTATTCTGTGAGGTAGAGGTACTTCCCCAGTCGGGCAGTTTAAAGAATACGCTATGACCTACCTCTCTTCTCGCCAGAGCCTCGTTTATCAGTCAGCAAGGTGCACCACGTGCAGGTGTGATTGGCTTTTGTTTAAAGATGTTGAGGAGTCACTTAAACCCCACAGAAGACATTTAACTAGGCGATTTTTCTATGACAGACAAGATTTTGGGAAATGAAATACGTGATTATGCTTCGAATCACCTGCTCTACATACATACAAAAAATATGTTTATTTTTGAGTGTTTCGGGGCCAAAACCTTGTTTGAGAAAATTATTGGTCGTTAGTGTACCGTTCACATCCGATCACAACAGCTTTATGAGGTTACATAAATAACCTAGGACAAGAAACCGGAAAAGTCATTCGGAAACATGATGCTGGGTATATTTATTAATAAACAATCATTTAATTGAATTTGATATCAACATTCACTAAGGTTTAACGTCACTCATACTACATTGTTATCTAGTATTTACTGAAATGTATAATTTAAATTCAAAAGTAAAGAAATATGTAAGTAGGTACAGTAGTGAGAATAAACATTATAGTCAAGTTAAAAAATAATGATGTTGGTTTGCTTATTTACAATAGGTATTCTAGGTGAAAGTTTCTATGAATGAACTACAATATTATAACGAATGAAATTATAATATTGCAATGATATACAATAAAACTTCAACTTGATCAATCAGCGCAGCACTGAGCAGCATATGGTGTGGAGCGATTTGTGGTTATTTCGTTTACTGAGTCGCGGGCGGTAACAGCAGTCGTGGCGTACGCGGCGGTCTTCGCCGCAGCCCCATAATCTTAGACATTAATGCCTACGGAATATGAGCTAGTCACAGTCACAGCACATAGCTCTATTCTAACTCAATGTTTTAGGTCCCCAATAGTGTTAGATACTTAAAATCCGTGATGCACAACAGTTAAGCTTCACTTGACTAGCCATCTCTTTACGCGTTTAATACCTTATTTGCCACATTGCTGTCTGTCACATTGCTAAGAGGGAAAGACGTCAAATTCCTGAAAAAAGCTTCGTACTCCTACTAATTTCTTCTGATTAAATTCGTTGTGAGTTCCAAGGCAGCCATAGTTTTACACCCGGGACTGCAATGGACTTCACTGTTCATTGCCTTTTTTGGTGGCCGCCGCTATTAATCCTGGCTACACAGAAGACATAATGGGAATGTGTGCCCCCGTCCAGCTCTATTCTAGATCACCGATGTGCAGTTAAGGCACGCAGTTACAGCCAGGGGTCACGCCCCTGGCTGTAACTGCGTGCCTTAGCGCTTTATTTTCATAATGATATATGTTTTTATCGACATCTTTTAAAGAAAATATAAATTTTGAAAGTAATTAATCCTGCATCCCTGCAGCGGGAAACTACCGCCTCCAGCGCCGCGGTTAGCCCGCATTCATGCAAACGCGTGTTAAATCATTTCTGCATAAATGTTACTCTACATCGCCATAATTATGTTAGAGACTCGCTTGACGCGTCTCTCAACCACACGTATGGCGCCGCATCTCCACGATTGAGCCATAATTTATTACGTGCAGTGACTTTTATGATATGAAGTAACTTATTTGTAGATAAAATCAATTGGAAAGGAACTTGGCACTCTAATTCCTTTCTAATGATATTGCTCATCGAGATAATTTTACAGAAAATAAATTGGTTATAAATTTACTATACATATATAAATATTTAAATCTATGTATCTAAAATATACTTACTACAAAAAGTATATTACTTTACTTATTAAAAAATGTATGCGAGCAAGAGTTTTTTTTTCAGTTAATTACATCTACAAACTAGTCACGTGGATAAAATAATAAAAATAATTTTGGTACCTAAATTATTATTTATATTTGTTAAGAATTTAATTAATATTTCATTTATATCCCATCAATAATTCATTTCTTCATTTTTTAAACGGTATTGATATTCAATAAAATTTAATCAATTTTAATCTTAATATCAACATTTTTATTTTTTATTTAGCAGTGCTAAACAAACGTAAATTGAACGTTTTTGTTCATTGGGAAAAGACAAAAAATTACCTATGATAAATATGCATTATTAATTAAAAAATGTTGATTGATGCCCACAATCAATTTGCACTGCAACGAATGAAAATTTAGCATTGATTATTCTAAAAAAAAAAAAAAAAAATTACAATGATTATTGAATTGTATGTAATATTATGTTATGCTAAATCTGGTTAATGTTACTATGAAAGACATATTAAATTTGTTACTGTAGTTTTTAAATTATTGTTTAAGAAATTGTATAGTAGGAATTTTTGTGTAAAAAATACGGATGAAACGGTATGTGCAAACTGAGAAACTGTAACTGTAAATGGTTTTTATAAACAAAGATATATTTTCAATATGTACTATATACCTATGTATGTATTTACAAAAATATATATGTGTATCTATATATATTCATCATTTATATGACGAGCTCGGTGGTCGAATGGTTAGCTGAGCAATGGCCACTTTGACTCCGAGGTCGCGGGTTCGATCCCCGCACTTGACAAACATTTGTGTGCATGAACATGACTGTTTGACTTGGTCTGGGTATTTTCTATGTATTATATGTATGTATTTACAAAAAAAATATTTAAGTACATTTATCAGTTGTCTAGTACTCATATTACAAGGTTTGCGCTTAATTTGGGACCAGGTGGCGCTGTGTAAATTGTCTAGAAATAATATTTATTATTATATAGTGGCCACAAGCTTTGCTTAGTTTGGGATCAGATGGTATTGTCTAATTTGTCCTGGAATAAATTAAAATATCAAGCACCTAAGACTTGTACATGCTCATCAGAGGGAGCGGAAATCCGTTTCAGACGAATATTAAGTAATAGAATGACAGTACAATGAATCATTCGCATTTATTATAGACATCACTCTTGAGTCATCAGTTGGAAAAACCAAGATTATTTGTAAGGATACAGAATTGATTTTGCAAACGTTAATTATAGACTATTATTTGCTCCCAACTTGTTAGACGTTTAGGACGTGAGAATTATTTTGAATCAGCATTTTGTTTTTTGTTTATTAAATCTGGGTTTGTAGAATCTCGCGTTTGAGATGGGCTCTGTCAGCATTGTGTCCAAAGTGTAGAGCGATTGTGTCATGTAAAATAAATGACCATTGACAATCGTAAAGTTGCAAAGCCGCTATTGCCATAGAGACAGTTGGAGTGTCCCGCTAGCGTTACTACCGATACCGTACGCAACGATACTGCCTGCCACTCACTTTAAATTGTTATTGCCGATAATACCAATGCAATTTTCTGTTCAGCTGTTCATATGCTCACATACCACACCACTGCAACAATAGTTTTTGATTACTTCTTGGTAATGTGGTATATAGGTATAGCTTGTACGGTATCGCAAGTTCAAATGTGGAGGTCACCGTTCAGACTAATAATCCATTGTTACGAGTAAGTAAGATTCTCGCTATGAGCATTAGTTTTTCTGGTTATTGAACCGGTTCAATGCGCTGTTACGCCCAAGGACATACTGAACTTTCTATGTGTAGTTTTCGCTGAACAATACTTACTCAGTTATGGCTCAGAATAAGTAATATTACTTTTGACGATAATATCGTGAGTTAAAACAAAAATGGCACTTTACTAACAATAATTTTCAGTACAGTATATTGAACTTTTTAATATCTACTATATACCGTTTACAACAAAAATATAATATTAAAATATTTACATTATGTTGTAAGTTAATATTGCAAGAATAGTAGCATTCTAGTGCTTTTTTTCAATAAAAATAAAAATATTTTTTTGTTTATGCTGTTATTTTTTAAATAAACTACACGTTGATGTAAAAAAACTCGATTACAAACTTTTAAAAATTCGTGACATTTATAAAGAACCATTTTGGTTTTCTGCCTATATGTTATTGTAATTTCAAAATATTATATATTTCGCATGTAATTTTGCGTGGGTTTGTGTTAGATATTTTTTTACTTTGGTTGCTATGTATGTTTATTTATATTTAAATACAATATGAATTAAATTTAAATATAAATAAAATTATAAAATATGAATTATTATTGCATTATACTTACTAATTGTTTCATTCCCTTCGCTACTTATAGTCTAAAGTATAGGTTCTCAAACTCGACTGGGCTGGGACCCATATAATGAAAAAATCCAGTTAACCTCTTGGCTGTTTTAGAAAAATGGTGGTATAAATATTGGTATTGTTAGATCCTAGTAGCGACTTGTACGCGACTAGCTGGCGGATCGCGAGCTGTAGTTTGGGATCCATTGATCTAAACAAACTTTAAATATGCCTATAAAATTATACTATCTACAGTAGGTATCATATGTCATAGATACATTGATAAAGATTAGTCACATTATTTGTCACTCTAACCATATATTGATTTAAAAATTTACACATACGTCAGTAATAAACTGATTCCTGATAACAAAATACTCGTACTTAAGTAAACAAAAGCATACAACTTAAGCGTGTTTTACATGGAACAAATGGACTGGCGGACATTGATAAGACACAATAATGGTGAATCGTTTCACAAGAGAGAAACTGGCGTGGATGCATTGTTTGAAGCCTACTTTCCGTAGGAGTGCAGAGCCGGTGCGGCGTGCGGCGATCACCGGCGACGTCGACGCTACGTGAAAGTGAATGGCGGCGCAAGCAAGCGCGCCCGGGTGCGCGGACACATTTTACGATACCACATTCGTACACGCGAGCCCATAGCTCTGCCTACATACAACTCAATTTCGTGACGTAAGAACTATTACAGTAAACCATATAGGCGATGGATTAAGATGATTGTGCGTATTTTTTTAGACTGCTGCTCAGTATTTCTTTTTAAGTTCTTACTCGTATGTACATGAACACTTTCTCTTTCATTGGATGTGTATGTTTTAGTCATGTTATGTTAATTCGACTGTAGTTATGCGTAGCCAACGAATGGTCTTTTCAGCTCAAATTTCTCTTGAAGTCCATGAGTGTTTACAAACCTTCTTGCATGTGGCATTTTTAAGCGCTTTCAGTTAGCAATAATGCTAAAAATATTATATCCATATAATATACTTTAGTTTTTTTTTACTTTCATCGAAATTAAAGTATATTATGATGAAATTGATACCAGAAGTTCTGAAAACAGCAATAACACTGTTGCTGATTTTGTATGTGGGTACATACAAAACCAGCAGCACCACAACTATATGAAGTAAGCTAAATTAACAGATTTTTTTTAACATTTCATTGATTTACAACAATAGCTCTGGTAGTCTAGGCTAGGACGCGCCTTAAGTGCAATTTCGTTTACAATTTGTAATATATTTAAAAAAATAAGACATGTGTACGAAACATCGTTTTATAAGTATACTAGTTGACCCAGCAAATATTGATCTGCCATATAAATTAATGAAATATACTTTACGATCTGTTCTCATACCTACCGAATATACATTAAAAATTCATAAAAATCGGTCGTGCCGATTTGGAGGAGTGCGACCACAAAGGCACAAATACTGTGACACGAGATACTTATATACATACTTATGTAGATTTATTTGTTAAGGTGACGAGTGTAGCGAGGTGATCGCAAGATTGCGACACTAGACACGAAGCTATGGTCTAGCTAGAGTATAATGCTTTTTACATGCCTTGCCAGAGAAATATGTAGACAAATATCGAAAACCACACGTTTTGGGTGTCAGTAGTTTTAACGAAAACCACGAACACACTTATATTATTTACATGTGGGTCACACAGAGAGCCTCGTTTTCCATTCAACAAAATATCAATAAATCCGATACATCATGAATATATACATAAATTATATATTTTTTTTGGTACGAATTCAGTGAAAAGTATGAAAAGATAAAGTAAAGCTGAGATAGGTGCATGTGTGTTGTGTTGTAGATATCTAGTGTAGTGGCCAATAAACGGATTCGCATTGAATGTGTCGAACGCGAGAAGTGCGTGTTCACTCTGGCCATTAGCCGATTTCATTATATAAAATTAATTTTACGCATTAGTTTGTTTGTTCGTCTAATTTAATAATAATAAATATTACGTTAATTCATTTTTTTATATTTGTGATTATTTTTATTTAACAACCTTTATTTGTAAAAACTTTATTGCATTAACTTTTACATAACATGGATTATGAACATGTAACGTACAAGTGCGAATATACTTTCATAATGGGTGTTTTCCAGTCAAACTTTGTCTTTGAGTCCCTTAGAGGACTCCGTGAAATGGCTGTGAAGAAATAAAATGCTTACATAAATAAGAATAAAATAGTAAAGTAAGTACCTATAGTAAAGTAAAGTATACGTAAATAAGAATAAAATAAACATAAAATAAGTACCTATAAACCATTCATTGCCGGGTTTAAGTATTAAGAACTTTACTCTCATGTCGCAATACATACTATTTACCCTAGACATTGAATACAAAACCTTGATGCCAATGGGCGTCTTTGGCATGCAGTTAATGATTTCTGTGACGCTTATTGGCGGCTTCGGCACAGTATGGGTTAAGTAGGGTCGTCTTAGTTGAAAAAATAGTTCAATATGAAACTGGGTTCACGATTCAATGTGATTTACTCATTCACATTCGTGGAAGTTTGATAGAATTTGCTAAGTCGTGTTTTGAAGGTAAGGTCAATTGTAGGTGTCTGTCGCGCGTCCAGAGGTAGCGTCGCAGAGGTAGGTATATATATGTAGGTAGGTATATATACGTAGGTAGGTATATGTAGGTAGGTAGGTATATTACATATTTTGTTAAATTGTATTAGTTTAATTACATATGAAACTAATAATGCTTCGTAAACTGATTTTCAAATTAAAAAGAAAATGGGATATAAATAATTTAACGCTAATATTTTTTTATCATAAATCACACAGTATAAAGTAAATATTATTAAATATTATTAGATTGCATGGTTAGCTAACGAGACTTTGATCAAGCTCTTTAGTCGCCGCGCCGGCTGGTTTGGTTTAATTGGATCAAGTTTAGTGACATTTAGAATTCATCAGGAGGTTTTAGGAAACAAGTCATTCGCGTTTTTAGTTCACACGGGAACGGGAGATACCAGCACGGCCTGAGTAATGTATCCCGTGATGTCGTCCTCATAGCATTGAATGTTATGACATTCATTGTTATGCGTCAATTGCTCTATTGCTCAAAGATGCATAAGCCACATAACATCAAAAAGTAGCCGAATTTCATCTGCAACGATGGGCTGCTATGCCTTGTTTAGTAGTGTACTCGTAATACCACAGTATCACAGTATAAGTAATAGTACTACATACAGTACGGCCACTCCCTGCCGCTCTCTCGTGTTGACCTCATCTCCCCTCTGAGACAAATCTGGAACAGCTTGTATGGCGCCGCACGCACACGCGCTCATTTCCGTTCTGCACATACTCGTATGTCATTGTTTATGTAGTAGTAAACGATGCGACATTTGTATGGAGTGGCCGGGCTGTGGTAATACTTAATATGTAGATGACGCCACACTGCGACTTCACAGCAGTAAAATATAAAATGCAAAAAATCGCCACCATCACAAACCTTTCTGGTAGCTCAGTTGGAGGAGTACTCGATCGGTAATCGAGAGCTCGTGGGTTCAAATTCCACCGAGGCACGGGAGGTGAATTTTCCATTTTAAAAATATTTATGACATAACATTGACTGATACGCAGCAAAAACAGCGTGATCGGGTAAATTTGTATCACGCGTGAAAGTACAAATTGAGCATGCACACTGGCTGCGTTTTTCACCGTTATAATGACTGTGATGTGTGACCGGTAACATCTCCATAATGGATTATGTATATTCACTAGATAATCTTTCGCTGATTCGTTTTTTATACTACGTCGGGTGGCAGATAAGCATACGACTTGCCTGATGTGAAGCAGTTACCGTAGCCATATTAACGCTCGCAACATGGAATATCGCTCGCGCGCAACCTCCCTCGCTACCAAACCAGCAATTCTTCTTTCTGGTGACCTCACCCACTCGTAGGAACACAACAACCCTCAAGGGAATCGTTATTTGGCTGCGGTATTCTTTGTGGTGGAGGTATTTCCCCAGTCGAGCAGCTTACAAATACGCAATACTCTACGTATCTTTTGCCAGAGCCTCTTTCGCTAGTCCGTAGGTGCAACATATGCAAGTGAGGCTAGCTTTGGCTCAAAAGATCTTGGTGAACAACTTACATCCAAATTACGGCGTTATTGTAATACTTCCAACTGCTAGAACCCAATGAATGCGTGAAATATATTTAAAAAGATAAATTATATATACTCGATCATTATTGTGGCAGACAAAGAGAATGTAACCACTACGTGGCAGATTTGAATAAAGAGCTCGGGTTATTTTATAACTTATTTTTAGGGAATGAACGTATTTAAAATTCGAGCACGTCAACTATGTAGTTCGGATACAATGTGCGTGGGAACGTAGTATTCGGAAGATTAGGATGGATAGTGCGGATTCGAAAGTGTAAATTCTATGTATCCAAAACGCGACCGGCCTAAGTCTGGCAGGACGCTAGCATTAACATTCGTGCTATCAGAGCAGCTGGCATCGCTGATGATATATAATTAAAACCACTCTTATCAGTCCTATTATGCAAATGTTGTTGTTCAAGGAAGTATTTTTAATAGCTGTTAAATTTTATAGTTATTACGAAATAGTTTGCAAAAATAATCTTTGTGATGAAATATTTACATACCTAGAGGTATATTAAATTAAAACGTTTTACTCGCCAAGGTTGTTTTTTTACATTGATAGCAGGTATTCATCAATGACTGTGAAGTATGATTTTACTGTACAACAAACAAGTGTGGATAATAAGTACTGGCAACCACGAGTGATACAGCTGATATTGCAAGCTTTCATAGATACTCGCTTATTACCATCAGTCGGGCTTATATGCTTGTTTGCTCCCTAGAGATATAAAAATGTTTTTATTTAAAGTATAATCATATTACATAGACATAAAAACTGTGACTATCTACGAATAAATGACGGACTTCAAGACCAGAGTCCTATTTCCCTTTAAAATCTGGCAACGGATCGTTGACTCCTTGGTGTTTCTTATTTCTATGAGCGGTGGTGACTGTTTTCCATTAGGTGACCCATAGATATACTCGTTTGCCCCCCTTTTATATATAAAAAAAAATCCTTTATTATGCACTGACTTTATTATGCGTTATTTATTTTATATTACGATATGGCAAACCAGCACAGGGCCCATATAGAATACCATACAGGATAGTAAGCAATTACCGTATCGCTCACGTACACGCTCGTATCACAAGCCGTCACGCACTACTGACTGTGTAAAAACCTATTGAAAAATGATTTGCAGTTAATATCCTAGATAAATCTAGACAGAGAGATCATTCCAAACTTTATTATGAATTAGCTGTTGCCCGTGACTTCGTCCGCGTGAATATCAGTTATCGTGGTAAGACCATAGGAAATCAAGTACATATCATAACCCTATAATAAAAATAAAAAAAACTTATGGTGAATAATATATGTAGGTACCTACTAATTTTATACCCTTGTTTGCAAATAATTCATTAATTGCAAACAAATTTGATTACCATAAAGAAAGGTTATTAGGTAAGCCCTCAAAAGGAATATTTTTTTCCAATGTTTCATTGGTGCTCCGCTCCTATTCGTGGTAGCGTGATGTTATATAGTCTATAGCCTTCCTTGAAATATAGGCTATCTAACACTAAAATATTTTTTCAATTCGAACCAGTAGTTCCTGAGAATAGCGCGTTCAAACAAACAAACTCTTCAGGTTTATAATATTAGTATAGATGCACAACCGTGTAAGTGCGTGGTAAGAACTTTCAAGAGACCACACAGTAAACGCTCATTTGGCTTTAATAATAACGAACGGTGGGATTGTATATTATAGAGGGCGTAACACTCTCAAACAACTCTTTTGACCACAATCTAATGTAAATAAATTGGGCCAAATAAGTGGTTACCTTTAGATAGACATTCGTTTGTACATTTTGTGGAAAATAGTTATAGTAGAGCTGAAGTAATGATATATTTGAAATATTTCAAATCTATATAAATAAAAATGAATAGCCGAAATGTATGTACGTCCATAACTTCCGAACAACTACAACAAATTGGAAAATTCCTTTTTGTTTTGTGTATTTTCTTGTCAGGACAAGGTTTGAATAATTTTTTTTTTTAATTGAAGATATTTTAAATTCTCGTAACATAAAAAGTGAGTGAGCAAATGGGACAAAAGATAATGAGAGATTTTCATGTATTGACAAAACATTGACACTGGTATAAAAAAGTAAAACAAATCTTAATATTCTTAATAATCACGAAAACAAAATAAAAATGGCGGTAAGAAGTTTGCCGGGTCAGATAGTTAATAAAATATGAATAATATTTTATTACGGTTTGTGAAGAACTTTTCTCTAAATTGATAAAACATTTTCTTAGCCGTACATTCGATAGAACACACAAACGCAAGAAATGACTTTCCTTTAGACTAAAATTGTTCTATGCCGCGTGTATAAAAATTGTTAGTGTTAAACGTAATTTGCCAAGGTGCCCTAGAGAACTTATGGAATGTGATTGTTCTTCGCGACGTGCAATATAACGACACTTTTTTTCCTTTTAGAGCCGGAGAGTATAACCGGAGCCCACCCAGGCTCGATACTTTTAATACTTATTACATTTTAATAGATAAATAATTGTAATATTTTTTTATTAATATTATACGTAGTTTTTAGGTGCCGATGTTACAGCAGGGAGTCCCCTAAGGAAAGATATAGAGCATAAAATTGTAGCCTATTTTCAAATCTACACTATTTAGTGTGCTTGCGCCACCAGTAAGTTATGAAAATTTGGTGTGTAAGTATTGTGGATACGAGTGGTATATACAGTGTGTCTAGGATGGAACCAGCGATAATTTAAGGTCATGTAGTACATCAAATTTCAACGACAAAATCACTCCCTTGGGGGATTCCCTACCCCTCTCTCTTGCAATGGTAGCCATTTTAATTCTTTTTAATAATATATTTGCCAAAAAAAAGTTATTGTTGTCAACCTTACATTAACCTTTTCAAAAAATAAGTCAATTACAAGCTGACAATATTGCCAATATTATGAATATAATTTTGAACAAAAATAATATTGTTATATTAAATTAATTTAGCTTGGCGATTTTATGCTCAAAAATTTTCTAAATTTTAAATATTTTCTATGTTTTTATTAGGACCCAGATTTTAAGAAAATCTGGCTCATAATGCGCATGTTTCTTGTTTTATACCATTATCTTTAAAATGACGCTAAAACCATTTCTATAGGTTGTATAATTAAAGAGCTATTGATGTTTCAAAGTGGCCCATGGGTAAGCGCTAACCGGTTTGTAGTAGGTAGCTTGAAATCGGATAACATAATAATAAGATAATCTCAAAATGTAATGAGTAATAGTGTAAAATTAAAATAATATTAATATTTGAAAGTAGGTAGGTGCCTACTAAAATAAAATCATAAAATATTATATTCTGTATTTGTTGCAATAAAATGTGCCTAGAACGGCCATTTTCCGGAAATTATCGTCAACAATTTTTATCATCTTTTATTTTTTTATTATATTGAGCGCTATTCGGCTTTATAATTGTCTAACAACAGTTTTTTATTCATTGTGTATTAATTCGTAGCGAATATAATTATTTTTTCACTCAAGCGGCGCTAGTGTTGTAGCAAATAGCGCCTTAAGGTATTAATAAAATAATGTCTTAATCATTGTATATTCTATGTACTAGTCATGCCAATAAGTGGAACCCTTTGAGTATGATATAAGTAAACGACCAAAATACCGTTCACAGTTACCTGACCTCGCACTGCAGCCTTCGCCTTTGTGGCGCTGGTAATTATAAACGGAAACGTTATTTGCTAAGTGTATTAGAGAGACATTCACTAGACAATACCGTCTGAGTCTCGAGTGTGTTTCTGCTGAGATTAATGTTACTATTACGTTTGCGTTTACGTCCATGTTCTGCGTTGGAATCGGAGGCTTTACAAATTACAATAATTTACTTTACCGTTGCGTTTGCGTAAGCTGTTTAACTTTTGCATCGGAACATTCATCCAAATGATTAAAACCAACAAAGCAAAATGACATTTTATACTGTGAGCGGTGAAATTGTGGAATTAACTTCTCTCGGCGGTGTTTCAGAACATTTACGACTTAGAAACCTTCAAAAACAGAGTCTATATGTCCCTTAAAAGACGCAACGGCAATATGGCAACGGATCAGCGACCCCTTGGTTTATACTGATTTCCATGAGATTGCGGTGGTGATTGCTTTCTATCAGGTGACCCACATACTAGCTTGCCCCTCTCTGATATAAAAAGCACATCAAGCTGATAGTTTTGAAAAACGGTTATAGATAAGATTTAGTTTTAAGTTCTTTTATATACCACTGGGGTGACAAATAAGTATATGACTCGCTTGATGGTAAGCAGTTATCACAGCTTACAGACGCTAGCAATATCAGAAACATCACACGTTGCCGACGTGTTGTAAAAACCTCTTCGCGCCTTTCTTGAAGAACCCCATACTGTAGAGTATACTCCCGGGAAAATCTCAGTAAGGAAGGATCAAATGAGAGTTTTTATTCTAAAATCTGTTTAATTCACAATTACTTTCTTAGCAAATGCTTACATTATAACAGCTACCTGTATGTCAAATTTCAACCCAATTTGGCCAGTGGTTTGAACTGTACATTTATTCACGTCCGCGACTCAATGTACAGTTCAAACCACTGGCCAAATTGGGCTGGCGTCGTATGCGCGTATCCCGGTATCCCGTAGGAATTTTCAAAAATCCTTTCTTAGCGAATGCTTACATTATAACAGCTATTTGTATGCCAAATCTCAACCCTATCCACCTAGTGGTTTGAGCTGTGCGTTGATAGATCAGTCAATAACGGTTACCTTTAGAATAGAATAGAATTTATTTGCGTTAAAAGTGGTTACATAATGGTGTAATTATTTATAATCCTTAGAATCACACTTCCAGTATTTTTATACATGCAGATGTTTCATATGTCAGCACTGGCAAACTAGTAGTAACTAGAACAAGTTCTTCGACTAGAGCTATTAAGGTATTTCGGACGAGATCTTTTGCAATCTCGATGCTCATCCGAAATGGAATCGACAAAGTACCTCTTTCACGAAGTCGAAGCACTCACGGCAATACAATCATTCACTTTCCATTCGGATTGTGAATGCATTCCAATGAGGCACTTTTTTAAGTATGATAGAATCTCTGATCTAAAAAGTACCGACCAATAGAGTTATTATGTTGATATAAATATATATCGATTGTCCAACGAATGGTTCATGCGATAGATCAATCCATCGATAGTATTGTTACGATAATCATTTCGTAATAGTATACTTTTTACTCGACTGAAAAAAGATGGTTCTGCATTTGACCTGTATGTATGTACGCGTATGTACGTTATGAACTCGGAAATACAAATTAAAATAACAAGTTAAGATAGCACTACGGGTACTCTATAAACGCGAACTAATAAAAATTAAAGACAATTACAATAATTACAATTCATGTTTAAACGCAGGTTTTATCATTTACAATTATTTAACCCTTAATCAGGCCCCATGTGCACTGGCATTAAAACATATTTTTAAATATGGTGTAGTCTTAATTTTTACCTGTACTATGTATACCTAAGAACTGTTTCTTAAAAAATATTAAAATTAAGACAAAAACAAAGTGGTCGTATTATGTGTATTAGTATTATCGTATTAGTGGCCCTACGCCTGTTAAGGAGCTCTCTGTCGTTTTATAATTTGTTTCCCTATTTTTAATTAGGAACTGCATAGTTTGAACTTTGATCTCTTTACTGATAACCGACAATGAATATTTTTTATTATAATGACTTAAGTCAATCTGTCATTGCAATAAATGAACTGTTTTCTAGAAACTGTGGCGGTCCCATTTTTTTAATCAATGATTAACATAATTATTTTTTGTAAGCTACTAGAAGAATGTTATATTTGTTAAAAAAAACATAGAATGTTATTTTTGTTAAAAAAACGTAGAATGTTATATTTGTTAAAAAAACGTAGAATGTTATTTTTTGTTAAAAAAAACCTAATAATTTACAATTATATTTTTATTTCAAAATCATCTATTGTATAATGGAAATAGTGTACATATCATACTACTGCCAGACGGGCATAGCGCATATAATGACCACTTTCTTTGAATAATGATTTTTCCCAAAATGAATTGTTTAGTAAAAAATGTTTAGCTTCATACAAAAGATACAAATATTGGTAATCAAAAAAAGGTTTTATGCGTTTAAAAAAAGACAAAGATCACTATAAAACTCTAATTAACTAGTTGGTCGATAAATCGTACTATGCCTGATTAAGGGTTAAGTTATAAATCTCATCAGTTTTTTTTGTAAATTTTTATACAGTTTTAATTTCTATTCACTTTTTCCTACTTTTTCGCATTATTTCGTTCCTTATTTTGGTCCTCCTCCAAACTTGTGTGCGAGGAATATGTTGCGAGAGATGTGTGCCAGCGACGTGAGCGAGGAATTACCAGTAAGTCAGACTTAAGGCCAAAGGGGTAATTCTCATAATTATAATATAGTCGAAATTCAACTCGATCCAGTCTCCGTCTCACAAACACATTTAGTGTTCATAAGAAGATTCAAAGTTTATAATAAAATATGGCTGAAAAGTAAACAAACTTAACAAACTAAGGATAGTATGCTGGGGCCCTACCGGATAGATTGAAACCGATTCCCATCGGATTTTTTGATTGCTAGAATCAAACATCAACTTAGATTCATGATGCTTGTGTTTATATTAGCTAGTAGGAACCCTGGAGCTCTAATGTTTTTCAATAACTAAAACGATAAGAGTTATTTGTCGAATTAAAATATTCGATGCTTTCTTTCAGGCTTCAGCTTCGGCGGTAGAACTTCTCGTCGGAATAAGAATTGATATTAGTTAATTAATGAGACCAAATATAAAATTTTCAGTCAATTCATAATTGAATCTCGATTCGGTCGACTTTCGTTCTTACGTGAATTAGCCTTTAGACCGCATCTCGCTCACTAATTGAAAACAGTCCGCTACGCACCCTTGCACTGCCGGAGCTCATCAAGCACGCATTATCAAGCGGTGTGTGCACACCGCTTAATAGCGTCGCTAAGCTCTTCGCGTCACTCATTTTACTCACACATCCATAATGGAAACACGCACACCGTATCACTACTATGGTACGCACTCTCGCACCGCTCATGTTTATTTTTACTTAATATATCGTTTTGACGTGAATACGTCTTTAAATTTGTTGCCATATCCCCCATATGTCAACAAATTTAAAGACGTATTCCAAAAAATCGAATGATAACAAAATCGGGGGATACTATTTGTTGTTGTAATTTCTAATCTATGCACTATATCCAAAATTCAATCAGACCACTGGATAGATGAAGGATCAAATAATTTATTACGCTAAGTAAGGACTATGGAACATCGCGTGTGGGGGAGGGAGAAGCGCTGCCATTTTGAGATAATTTTAGAGCATATAACGTATTCACGTAGCATACGGCCGTGTCTATGACACAGCCACACCTACTTTTTTTAACACATACGAGTACGGCTCGCACAATATTTTTGAACCCAAATTACTGAAACGAATTACTTTATCTATCTTTCGACGATTGATAACTGAAAAGAATTAAAGAAACGGATACATCTCTATCATACCAGAATTGACAGTGAGAGGCACAGAGAATATAATATTCTCTAGGTAATATTTTTATATTACCTAGAGAATATTATATTCTCTTGTAATATTATAATATAAAAATATTACCTAGAGAATATTATATTCTCTGGGCAACGCCAAAGTTTATAGTTTCAAACGGTATAAGCACCAAAACAAAAAGTATTGTCCTATTTAAAAAAAAATCTTTTAAACATAAAACGTTTACCGTTTGTTATATGTTTAATTACCTATAGGCAACTATTCTTTTGAAGACTCTTTTATGCTCTACTTCTGCAACGGCGCTAGTAATAGTTCAGCCTTAATAGAAAAGGTAAAAGTCCAATGTAATTTTTTCGCGTTAACGATATCCTGATAGAAGCGATCTCCATGCTCGCTAATTAGTCTATGTAATCATATAGCAAAAAGCACAAGCTGCAGTTCAGTGCTTGATAGGTATACAATTTGATTAAATGTTCATATTATATTATATTTCATATTAGTTTCATATTACTGTGCGGTTTCAGAGAGGTTTTATTCCGCGAACTCTCAGGTTGTAGAATGAATTACCAATTATTTAAGAAAGGTGTGAAGGGGTTTATACAGTGTAGGCAACGCGTGAGTGAGAGATACTTTTGGTGTTGCGTGCGTCCATACGCTGCGATGACTGCTTATTATCAGCCAGGTCGTATGCTTGTTTGGCACCTTAGTTGTATAAAAAATGTGTTACGATAATACCAAATTGCGATTTTTGTGAGATCGAGAATAGTCGGCCTGAATTTTGACTGCATTTTCATTACGAGAATAGGAATTTCTGGTTTATGTACGCGGCGAACCACTATACATAATACTATTAATATCATCATCATAATCAGCCTGTATCTACCCGCTGCTGGATATAAGGCATCCCCAATGCTTTCCACCAAAATTCGATCATCCGCCTACCGCATCCAGACGCTTTCTTACGGTCATCAAACCATCTAGTATTATATTATTAAACTATTAATATATGTGGAGCCTATTAATATACATGGATCCTAGGCTCCCATTTATGTCCCACTTATGAGATGTCCTACTTATAGAGTTTTTTTCTTGTTTCAGAGACCATGCATATAGACACCTTACCGCTTGTGGTTTGGACGCTTTTAGTGACAACGACACATGTGAGTTCTATTTTGTATTACTAATATTCTTAGGACCTACCTCAAATTTTAAATCCGAAGTTAAGACCGAAAGTTCGAACTTTCCTGAAACTAATTTCACTACATTCATATCTAATGAACCTAAACATAATTATCTGTACAATTCAAAAACACTTTTGGATTTTGTTTTGTCCTCGATGAAAACTTTCGGCCAAAACTTCAAATTGACAATTTAGATTAATGACGAGTCCAATCATTGGTCTTGTCAATGTTTATACATTTATTTCTTCGGTCAATTCAACTTGATTTATTTACTTAAACTGCATTCACTAAAAATGTACGAGTACATAGGCGGACTTTACAGTGCACTTTAGCGATGTCACTGACAAAATTAAATCTCGTGAACGAAGTTGGAAAATAATAATGATAAACGAAAATATATTCTACTAGCGGCCCGCCCACGCTTTACTGTGGCTTAGTCTTTGGGTTTCTGTCTCATTCCTGTGGGTTTTCCATACAAATCTTGTCAATGCTTTTCGTTATTTTTTCTGATAAATGAATAACTATTCTGCTGTTCGGGATGGAGACGAATCCAACAAATCAGTCCAGCTGTTCTTGAGTTATAAATGGTACAACTAACTCGACTTTGTATATATAGATATAGTTCTCAAGAAGATATTTTATGTCACTTAGTCCATGCTTAAAATTTAGTTCAATTTATGCTCACCTAACAAATGCCGGGTTTCTTCATCTTATGTACTCCCTGACAATTTTTTGATTTGCAATGATCGGACTAGTAAGGACGTTGGAAGTATTGCTATAGTTGTGTAGCGACATTCCTATTACAATGTTGACCTCATCACTCTCTGTACATTCCAGTTCTGTGAAGTACTTATTTCTTGACATTTCCTCTAGAGGCATACTAAAGCCGTATAAGGGTCGTTATTTGTCAATCTACTATTGATTATTTATTTCATCTAATGTTTATTTTAGAACTTTTTTACTTAGTTGACTTGCGCATTAATAATCATAGTTGATTTCACACTATTCCCATTAAATCTTCTCATTCTCTTAAACTCAATATCATTAAATCAAGTAATTTATCTATTTTGCTTTCTTTATATAAATTGTCTATTTGACTAACATTTTTTTCTGTTTGATATGTAGGGACGTCTCCATAATATAACCATAGGTGAAAGAATTACTTCGATAGCACAAAAATCTCTCGAGATATATTAATTTGAAAATCACAATTTTTAGACTGCCCCAAAACGCTCCATACAAAAGACTACCGAATTATGACGTCACAGTTTTGTATTTTATATGCATCAAATCAGAATTTTGTACGACAGCTATGTTAAATATTACGTTTAAGTGATTAGTATCATAATAAAAGTTATAGCATTTTTTATTGCTTCTCCAATGGAAATATTATTTTTTAATAATTTCATACTTTTAAAATGGACTTTCCCGCCAAACTTTGATCGACGCTAAAAAAAGTCTGACTGAAGATATTAGAATGAAAGTTTGCAGATCTTTATAGTTTTGTGTATTTTACGATATTGTTAATTTATTTGTACAATTTTTAAACATTGGAAACAACCCAATTATTTCATTAGACATAAGATTCATCAGCCGTGGAGAGTCAAGGTGAGGCATTGGCTGTCAGTCTAGATATGGCGAAGGCGTTCGATCGGGTCTGGCACCGTAGTCTTCTTTCGAAGTTGCCTGTATACGGTCTACCAGAGGGTTTATGCGAATGGGTCGCTAGCTTCTTGTCCAGCAGAAGCATTAGAGTCGTTGTTGATGGCAGTTGCTCCGATAGCATGGATATTAATGCTGGCGTCCCGCAAGGCTCTGTATTGTCCCCGACGCTGTTTTTGCTGCATATCAATGATATGTTGTCTATTGACAGCATTCATTGCTATGCGGATGACAGCACCGGGGACACATTTTATACGGGCCGCGCTAATATTCCCCGCTCTCTGGTGGAGGAGAGCCGCGAACGACTTGTGTCGGAAATCGAGAGCACACTAAGTAAAGTGTCCGATTGGGGGCAACAGAACTTAGTGCGATTCAACCCCTCTAAGACACAAGTCTGCGCGTTCACCGCTAAGAAAACCCCTTTTGCTGTGGTTCCTCAATTCCAAAACACACCCCTTACCATCGCCAAAAACATTGGGATTCTTGGAGTTGAAATCTCCAGCGACGTCCAGTTTCGTTGTCACCTGGAGGAGAAGGTCAATCTGGCGTCGAAGAAACTAGGTGTGCTCAATAGGGCCAAGCAGTACTTCAATCCGCGGCAAAGGCTTCTGCTCTACAAAGCTCAAGTACGGCCGCATATGGAGTACTGTTGCCATCTGTGGGCGGGAGCGCCTAGATACCAGCTTGCACCTTGTGACTCGATTCAGAGGCGTGCTGTGAGGATTGTTGACGATCCCAAACTGACAGACGGTTTAGAACCCTTAAGTCTGAGGAGAGATTTTGCGTCCCTTTGTGTGTTCTACCGTCTGTACAATGGGGTGTGTTCAGAGGAGTTGTTTGACATGATGCCCACGGCCTCCTTCTACAGTCGCACCGCTCGCCATCGACAGGGAATTCATCCTCACACGTTGGAGCCTAAATGGTCGCGTACCGTGCGGTTCCAGAGAAGTTTTCTCCCGCGTACGGTCAAGCTGTGGAATGAACTGCCTGTCGAGGTTTTCTCAGGAGACTACAGCATGGGGTTCTTCAAAAAGGGCGTGAAGAGGTTTTTACAGGGTCGGCAACGCGCGTGTGATGCCCCTGGTGTTACAGGCGTTCATAGGCTACGGTAACTGCTTTCCATCAGGCGGTCCGTATGCTTGTTTGCCACTTTAGTAGTATAAAAAAAAAAAAAAAAAAAAAAAAAGATTGTGATGAGTCATTACAATCTTACGTATGATGACACGTAGCTCGATTTGATTACCTATTACATCTTCTCCAAATCACGTCATCAAATATGGTCATTTACCTGTCCCTGGAATAAAACTAAAACACGATCTTGTTTTTCGTCAGTACAAACTTAAACCGCCAAAGCCTGTACTTACCTACTATAATTAGGATGCGTATTTATGTGTAGGCAAATTGTTATCAGCGTTATTGAACAAATTATTCTTCTTATTGCTGTGAGCAATCATCAACTTCTCCTTTTTCATAGACCATTTCTTTTCGCTGGCACAAGACGTTTGTTATTTCACTGCCGGGGATTTCACGGTCTTGCGAGTGAATAACTACAGACATGCCAAATTATGTACTACTTCTTTTTAAAATTCTAGATGTCGCTGCATACAAAAGTCTTCTTGTATTAATACAGTACGCATAGCTACTGAAGATATTACATTAGGCATTAGAGATAAGCTTGTCATCATTCTTATTATTATGCATCTAACGTTTTTAATATGGCAGGCCATGATATTCTGCTTGCCATAATAGAAAATAACAACTTCTTGCTTATTGTACAGTAATAGTTCTCATCATATGCCCATAGTTCGCTTAGGTCATAGGTTATATGATTGGAAAGATTCGTACGATGCTATGGGTGGAATTTTCCCCCGTTACAGCTTTTCATTTTTAGACTTCTTTTCTATCTTTTTATTTTGACTTAATTAAAAATTCAATTCATGATAACCTCTAGACTAGGTCTATCTAAATACGTATAAAAGTTATTATCTTTTTATATCTATTTGTGTATAATAAATAATAATGTAACAAATTAATTTGTGGCATCTGAACTAGTATCCAGAAAATACTGTATCTCAGACGACATTAACTTTCCTGGACCACATTGTAGGCAATATGTAGAGACATTGCGGAAGAGCTGTACCTATAACTAGTAGTTAGGAATTACTCATATATGCTTATTGTATTAGTGACAGCTCTTAAATACTAATACCCTCTGCTACACTTACAAAAAGCGTGATGCTAGTATAATATCCACATCAATCCTAAATTTAGATAAAAATAATTAAAGATTTAGATTTCAAGCATACTAAGTGATCAGTATATGCTGAACAAAAACTTTTCAGCTTCTATATACGGGAGCTTTTGAAGCCATTCAGTTGCTTTAGTTTTGGACAGATGTTTAGACCGGGGATGAATTTTTAACTTTTTATTTATTTTGTCGTACAGTAAGCAACGATTGTAGGGATAAAATTTTTTGATGAACCTGGTTCTGATTTTTAGTGGTTGGTAGTTAAAGTTTGAGCAGTAAAGCATTTTCCTTTTGCCGATAAGTCCGCCTTTTGTATCCTTATGTAATTTTTTGGTCAATAAAGTTTAAGTAAGTAACTTTAGATTGTTTCTGCAGCTAAGAAAAATACAATTAGTGATAATTTTATGGGAACACTGACCCCATGCCTACACGTCAAGTCTCAGATTTTAGTAATTTAAGTTTTATTGCACGCCAAATACGGTGTGACATATATTGGTTTTTATTGAACTGCCACATACTTTAAAAAAATCTTGTAATTCTTAAAACATACTACATAGTACTAATGGACAAAGTACTAGCGTTAAAACTACCTAGATCACTGTTTATGAGAAAGTTTGTTCTCATGCTGCGACCTCCTTATTATGTAAAAATATTTTGCGACTCCCTACCCTCCAAAGTTCCTAACCTGTATGTTTATTATATTACAAATATCAAATCCATACAGTATTATTTATTTTCATAGTTAAGTATCGGGTAGTTAAATACAATAAAAATAACAAATGAATAATGAAGTATCTAAAATAAACTTCGATTACGTTCCAAAATGAACATTTTCTTAATAAAAATGTTTTTTGAACGTTGTTTTTTTAACACCGTCGCGACCTTCCGCGACCCCCTTGTAGAACCTTGGGGATCCCTAATGAGGTCGCGACGCACGCTTTGAAAAACACTGATCATAAACTAAAAACATATTGTTAAAAATACATCTAGGACTACAATGATCTTTAGGATAATTACTATGAAAAGATAATTGTTATTTTCACAGGTAGCAGCACAAAGCCAGTATGGAATAGGTTTAGGAATAAAACGAGAAGTATTTTTCTTAAATTTAGAAGACGGCTATTTTGGCTGTCAAGTAAACGAATCAACACAAATATTACAATTATACGAATTATCTAAATTATGCGACGGCGTGCCAGATTGTTATAAGGCATCCGACGAGCTCAAGTCAGAGTTAAAATGCACAGGTAAGTGTTTCATGTCTCATTAAATTTGTAACAACAAATGTTTTCGCTATGATTTAGAAGAATTTAGAGACTGGATAACTTGACAATTGACAACGAAGACGTGTTTATGATTTGATTGGGAACTCTGTTGAAAAAAAAGAAGAAGGATTTAGTCTTTACTTAGATCAATCAATACATGGTAGCAAAACACCAGTAGGCCAATTCTTGTAATTATTTTACAATCGCAGAATGAAAGTTGACCGAATAGAGATTGAATAGGTTTCTGAACCATTTTTTTTTTCGATTTGTTATTTAAAGACGTGACAATAATATAACTATAGGTGAAAGAATTACTTCGATTGATAGCATAAAAACTTCTCAAGATATGATTACTTGAATATCACAATTTTGGACTATCCCGAAAACGCTCCATACAAAATGCTACAGTATTATGACGTCACGATACGGTATTTTATATGCATTAAATCAGAAATTTGTACGACAGCTATGTTAAATATTGCGTTTATGTAGCTAGTGCCGTAACAAAAGTTATAGTATTTTTTATTGTTTCTACAATGGTATATTTATTTTTTATAATTTCATACTTTTAAAATGGACTTTCCCACCAAACTTTGATCGACCATAAAACACGTCGGACATAAGTTATTAAAATTTTGAGATCCCAGGTCGTTCTAGTTTTATATATTTTACGTTACTGATAGATAGTTTTTATAATTTTAGAACTTTGTTCAGATGCCTATTGTGAGCTTATTTAAAATGATATACTTGATTTCGTTAATTAATTTTTATTAATTTTTATTGTTGACAAAATAACATTCAGTTTGGTTAATATTCGGTCATGTTTCAATCCCAATTAAATTAAACTTTGAAGTTTCATTTTGTGATACGAGAATACCAAATTTGACATTTGTGACATCGAATTTTGACTACCTTTTAATTACGACAATTGCTTCTCAGGTATGTTCTTTACTGAAAAATGTGGTCACGTGGTTTGAACTTGTCTACGTTGTTAGCTGTATTTTCCATGGAAGTAATAAGTACTACGTACAACAGGAATGAGCTCTGTCTGTGCATCTTGCAGCTAAAATAAAGAAAATAAAACCTTATGCTAAGGTCGTAAGAGTTTTGTTGCGCGCAAAATAAAAATGAAGCCGAGTGAGAAGGCAACCACTGAACGCTGTGTCCCGTTCTAACAGCGACTTAGAGTTGCCAGATTTAAGTTGATTTCAATCCTTTCGTTGTTTGTAGAAAAATATGCGATTGATGTAATGTAATGAAGTAAAAACATTTACTTCTAAAATGTTTCTAAATATAAATAATAATTTATTACGGACATATTAAAGCAATAACAATTGTTGCTGCGTTTAAAGCCTTGTTAACGCAAAAAAATTGCGATTGGCGTATAGGTTTTCTTTTATTTGTATGAAATACGGACACCTGACCTGACAACCCCACAAGAAATCGCCGACTCCGCCGGCCGTTAATGGCGGAGTGTTTTTTGATTTCGTGATATTTTTGAAGAATTTTATTTAAAATGGGGAGAACTTGTGTCGTGGAGGCTTGAGGAAGCGAGTATTATCCTGATTGTGGTTTTTACTTTTCAGGGGTAATAGTTTTAAACATAATTTGTTAATGAAGAATTACGGTGACCATGCATGACTATCCAATCCTAGTTCAAAAACAAATAACTTATATGCATTTTTTATTCCTTTCTGTATTATAATAACTTTGTTTCAATTTCAAATCAATCATGAAAAGACGCACACAAAAATAAAATTATCGTGTATGTTGTCCAAGAATTTTATAACAAACTACATACATTGTTAGATGCACCACATCCTCCTCAATTTATATTTGAAGGTCCACATGATGTTCAATTGGTGAAGGCGTTATCGAATTCATATCTCAATTTACGCTTAACTCAATGCAAAATTAGAATCAATGAAACATAATATGTTTCATATTCCTTAAATTATAAGGAATACGCTGGGTTTGCGGCAAAACTTCATGACTGTTTTATTTAGCAATGTCTGATTTAGAATTAAACTTAAACGTGAACTTAACTGTTTTTTTCTTACCTAATTAATTAAATATACCACAATAGGTAGCTCGTAATTTTATCTCAGTCCAACTACATGTCGTGTCCCACAAGGACCAGTAGGTAAGTACCTACCTATATGACACGAGTGTGAAAAGCAAGCAAAAACAGGAAATGTATAGTATATTGCCGCAAAGGGCAAGTTTATCATTAGCATCTTCGATTAAAATCCATCTGAAGCAATGATCTGCTGACGTCAGATCACAAATCATTTTTTATAATTATTGTCCTTAAATTATATTTCAATACAGTCACCATCGCGCATCAGAGAGGGATAAGAGGTACAGTTACTGAGCTCTCGTTCGGCTTCAATTTTGCGACAACAGCTCATTCCTGTTGTACGTAGTACTTATTACTTCCATGGTATTTTCTAAATAAATTGGCAACCAAACTCGTGACGTAGTCTTGCCAGTATACCTATCTGTCACAGAAAGCACACAGCTAGTGTTTTTATTACCATGTGTTGACCAAAGTGAGGACTGACGCTTTCTTCTTCATTTTCAACAGAGTTAGCGAGTACGAGTATACGCTTCATGCTACAAAACTAGCACCACTTGAGTTAAAAAAATATTATTCACTAAATACATAACGAATCAAAAATCTTTCTTACACTATTGTTTATTAAACTTCATAGTATTTTATATACGGCGTCGGTTGGCAGTCAAGCATACAGCTCGCCTGATGTGAAGCGGTTACCGCAGTAATAACGCTTGCAACATGAAATTGCTCGCGCGCCACCACCCCTCCTACCAAAGCAGCAACTCATTCCTTTCTGGTGACCTCACTCACCGAAACACAATAAACCTCACGGGAATAGCTATTTGGCTGCGGCATTCCGTGAGGTGGAGGCAAATCCGCAGTCGGGCAGCTTACGAAATACGCTATGCCCTATCTCTCTTTTCACCAGAGCCCCATCTGTTAGTCAGCAGGGTGCACCGCATGCAGGTGAGATTGACTTTGCTTCAAAGATGTTGATAAACCACTTACGCCCCAAAAAACTTTATATAACTGTAATTGATGCAACAATCATGTAACACAGTTTTTTGATTCGTTGTACAGTGAATAATTAAGTCATTTAGTGTTCGATATTAGCATTGAATTTATAAACGGATCGTGTTGTTGTGTAACTTTGCTCAGATGTTCTTTAATCAGGCAACAACATGCTTTAGAACACAGAAATTTCCCAGAAAATGGAAAACTCTACTAAAAAAAAATTAACTACATTGTATTATATTTTAGATGACTGTACCAAAGAAGATGGCGCACAATGTATAAACGGTGCTTGTCTGAACGGTGTGTGCCATTGCAATGATGGTTTCGGTGGTTGCAACTGCCAGGAACTTGGTACGTATATACTTTACTGCATTTTGCCCTTGATACCTTCTCGACACCCATAGCCCATTCCCCTAGGGAATATACTTACAACGCTTCCCCCTAACTATTCACTTTTTCTATTAAGATCCCCTTAGGGGGCT
The DNA here is from genome assembly GCA_937001555.2 of Hypsopygia costalis. Classification (NCBI taxonomy): domain Eukaryota; kingdom Metazoa; phylum Arthropoda; class Insecta; order Lepidoptera; family Pyralidae; genus Hypsopygia; species Hypsopygia costalis. The sequence continues at coordinate 15,880,105 of OW443330.2, read as the reverse complement.
GGGATATGGAATCCTAGAGATTGGAAAAGGGTCTTTTCTAGGTCTCTAGATTTTTATTTTATACACCTACGACTAATTGGCTTATTTTTCAGATGTAAATGAATGTAAGGATAGGCCATGCGATGTGTTCGCTCACTGTACAAATACGGTGGGGAGTTTTCAATGCTCGTGCTTCCCAGGCTACGAAGGCGATGGTTTTACTTGCAGAGGTATATTTTGCTTATTAATTATATACTTAGTAACCCATTATATATACTTTAGTAATAACTTTGTCTTTAGTTAAATAAATGAGGCAATCACATAGATAATGTATATATTAACTATAACAACAAGCTTCATATCTCTTTGAGAAATCTTTTCCAGGCAAATAAGCGTTTGTTAAGAATATGTAGAATACACGGGCAGAAAATCTATAGAAAACACAAATAATCGTTACTGTAATTTTTCTCATGGAGAAATATGTATTGTAGATACTGCGTAATATTATCACTTTATTGATGCAATACATAGTTTTATATTCTATTCTATGTTTTATTTCATGCCAGATATAAACGAGTGTGAAGATCCGACTATAGCATCACGATGCGTTGAAAATGCGGAGTGTTGCAATTTGCCGGCACATTTTATTTGCAAATGTAACCGAGGCTTTGAGGGCGACGGCGAAGAGGAGTGTACAGGTAAATAACACGCTGTATTAATATTAAAAAAAATCTGATAATTTATATTATTTTTAGTATCTCTGAAGTTTTTTCAGAGATACTAAAAATCTGTTTCCCCTAGAGTTAGAAAACGTTGAGATACCAAGGCGAAAAGTAAGTACTAATAATATATTTTTTTCGATATTCCTATGAATATCCAAGAAAATAAACGATAAAATTGACGGTTTGAAAAAGATACATATTTATGCACGTTAGGCCGTCGGTCCCGGCTGTTGTCATTATAGATGACAGTCGTTAAGCCAAGTCAGTAACCATTAGGCGACTTGAAATTATTGGCCTCCGCCAACCCTCAGTTGAGCAGCGTGGTGTAGTATCCTCTGTACCCCTTCGATTGAGGGAGGTCCGTATCCCAGCAGTGGGACGAATAAGGGTTGACGACGACAACGTACTTATTTGTAAAATTGGCACAGTTTTATTTTAAACTACGTACCAGTATATTATTGATTTGGAATCATTGGTGTTAACATCAAAACATCACGAATGTCAACAGTGTTAAATAAAGGCAATAGTTGCTATTAAAATCATCTTCATTGGCATGTCCTAATAGTAGTAGTTGCTATTAAAGTATAGTTTAAGAATATTAAATCTGTTGTAGATATCGACGAATGTCGACGACCAGGCGCTTGTGGTGCTAACGCAGCATGTCAGAATTATCCAGGAAATTACACGTGTGTGTGTCAAATTGGTTACACCGGAAATGGATTTGATGGCGTAAGTAGATTCTCATTCATTTTTGACGGTAGATAGAGTTTACATTTATTTTTAGCAACATTTCACAATAATTCAATCGTGTATTATACGGTATTTATAGTCTTTTATTTGTGATCAGTTTATTATAAACCCTTAAAACTAATAAAACTCACGTGAGAAATCATAATAAATTAATTATTTTTCTTATAAATAATAATAGTGCGTGGATGTGGACGAGTGCGCGAGCGGGTCGGTGTGCGGTGTGGGGGCAGTGTGCCGCAACTTGGATGGAGGGTACGAGTGTAGCTGTCCACCTGGCTACGAGGGTGATCCACGCGTATCCTGTCACGACCACGACGAGTGCGGGCGCGCATCCTGTGGTCGCGATGCTCTTTGCGAAAATCTTCCAGGCGCCTACCGATGTGTTTGCCCACCAGGTTTCGAAGGCGATCCCGACGTTGAGTGCACTGGTAAGACTCTAAGCAGGTGCGCCAGTAGGTGTGACGATCGCTAACCTTTACTTGTCTCCTGTGGTCTAACGCTTTATGATACTGTTAACTTGGAAGCGCCTAACGATTCGCGCTAGTCACTACCGCTCTTGGACGCGCGGTAGCTTCACGCTTTCACTAATCTAACAAATTTTATAACATTTGAAACATTTATTGACAAATGTACAAGGTGATAAATTTCAGCAGTTAACTTCGAGTGTATCGTTGGCACCGAAGAAATTCTTCAACGATACCCTCTGCAGCGGAGAATACCAGTTCTTCATGAAATCATATATGTGTGATAGTTTGTTTCTCTTTTCTGCTTCATTCTTTCAATGACTTGTTTAACACCGTTTTAGACGACTGTGTGTTTCTTCTTTCCTCTTCGTAGTGGCTGTCGACGTACCTACTGGGTGTGTATCTGTTATTGATTACGCAGGTCGATATAATTAGACGTGCGTTATTTGTTAAACCAGACGTGGATGAATGTAAGAATAGCGAAGCAGTATGCAGTACACATGCAGTGTGCACCAACACACCCGGCAGCTACGTATGTTCGTGCGAGCCGGAGTACACTGGAGATGCTCGCGCCTCTGGTGGTTGTCGGGATGTCGACGAGTGCCAGACGCTCGAACGACCCTGTGGAACGCATGCAATTTGTGAGAACGCAGCGCCGGGTTACAATTGTATCTGTCCCCAAGGATATAGAGCAAAACCGAATCCTCAGATTGCTTGTGAACAGGTTAAGTAATAGTACATTTTCAATTTAATTATTATTTTAAGGAACAATTATTTGACTATACATATACATTTCAGGTCGATGTAAATACATTATGCAAATCCAACTTTGACTGCACAAACAATGCTGAATGTATTGATGATCAATGTTTTTGCAAAAACGGTTTCGATTCCAAAGGCTCAGTCTGCGTCGATATCAATGAATGTGAAACTAAGTCAGCAGTCTGCGGGGAAAATGCTATTTGTATAAATACATTAGGTGGATTTAATTGCGAATGCGCGGCTGGGTTTATTGGTTCTCCGCCTCGAACAAGTTGTCGAGCACCATGCGAAGATGTTCAATGTGGTGATCATGCATATTGTAAGCCAGATGGATTCGAAGCATATTGTGTCTGTGAAGATGGTTGGACATTTGACCCAAACGATATAGCAGCCGGCTGTGTCGACATAGACGAATGTGATATTTCTGTTGGACCTGTAGGACGTTGTGGCACAAATGCTCTATGTTCTAATACACTCGGAAGTTTTATTTGTCACTGTCCCGAAGGTTTTAACGGTGATGCATATAAACAGTGTTCTGATATTGATGAGTGCCAATTAGATGGAACATGTGGACAAGGCGCAGACTGTATTAATAAAGAAGGTTCCTTTTTATGCAAATGTCCAGATGGCACAATACCAGACCCAGATTCCAGAATTCGATGCACAGAAATACTTTCTTGTAAAAAAGACAATGAATGCCCAGGAAATGCATATTGCGACTCTAACTCAAGATGCTTGTGTCCAGAACCAAATGTAGGAAATGAATGTCGCCGTAAGTTTACAGCTGTTATTCAAAATAGTCTTTATACACCCATTTTTCCGTTCACATATTAAATTTACACAAATGTCTTGTTACAGATCCTTGTGAAACCTTGCAATGTGGAAGCAACTCCGAATGTTTATTAAATGATCAAACTGCTTTGTGTACTTGTCGAAGTGGCTTTACGGGAGACCCATTATCTGCTACTGGTTGTCAAGACATCAATGAATGTGAGGTGAATCCTTGCGGGCCAGGAGCCGTTTGTAAAAATTTGCCAGGACTTTTCCTATGTGAATGCCCTGGGAGTTTTAGTGGAGATCCTTATGTAGATGGTTGTGTTCCCGGAAAGATGCCCAATGAATGCAGCAATATTAATCCATGTCCCCAAGGCGAACAATGTATTTTACATGATGGCGAAAACGTTTGCATCTGTTCCCAAGGTTTCTCGCGTAACAAAGAAACTGGGTTATGTGAAGATGTTAATGAATGCACACAGCATGGTCGTTCGCCGTGTGGACTTAATGCAATTTGTAAGAATTTACCTGGAAGTTACGAATGTAAATGCCCACCTGAATATAGCGGAAATCCGTACAATTTATGTGAGATGTGCAATGATATTAGCTGCCAATGCCAGCCACCTTATAAATTAGTCGAAGGCAACTGTGTACTATCTGGCTGCAACAAAAATAACAAATGTGGAAAAGGAGCAGAGTGCATTATAATATCAGATAGCTTCAGTTACTGTGCTTGCCCTGTTGGATACTCACAGACTGCGGATGGTGCATGTGAAGACGTAAATGAGTGTACTTCGGGTCAACCTGTTTGCGGGTTTGGAGCAGAGTGTGTTAACAGCATCGGCTCATACGTCTGCAAATGTCCGCCAGGTTATGGCAAAGATCCGACATCTGGACATTGTACTTTAAATCAAAAGCGTTGTATAAGTGACTCCGATTGCTTTTCAAATGAAAAATGTATACAACCTGGTAAATGCGTATGTCCTCCACCATTTTATCTTGATGTAACTGATGGACAAAAATGTAAAAGTCCTTGCGAGAGATTTACCTGTGGTATTAATGCCAAATGCACACCAAGTGATCCACCAAGATGTATGTGTACAACGGGATACGAAGGTGACCCCTACACGGGTTGCACCAATAGGAACGAGTGTCATAGTGCCCCGTGCGCTTATGGTGCAATATGTCACGACAAGAAAGGTGGATATCAATGTGTGTGTCCACAAAATATGGTTGGAGATCCCTATAAAACTGGCTGTGAGTATTAGACAATCATATATAAAATTTATTTCTTTAGTCTTTTTTAAACTGTATTAATTTTTTCCAAGCAATAATACATGAATATTTTTGTATTAATAGTCCTACTTTTTAAATTTGAAATATTAATAGAATCCATTAATATTTCAAATTTAAAAAGTAGGACGTTAATAATAAAATCACTTGTATCTTGCCATATTATCATGGCAAAAGTTGTGAAATGGAGCTAGGGTACAGCCATATATAAGCAGAATTAGCAGCAGCCCCACCTGAGAAGTGCCTCCACCTTACAGACCACCGTAGGCAAATAACAATCCTGAAAGTCAAGTAGTGAAAACTTGCTTTGTGAGCAGCGGAGATAGCAATGGGCGACGTGTAAAATCAGTTTTCAGGCTAAATAAATGTGATGAGGTGGAACGGTACTAGTGATTTTATTATTAATAAATGACTGCAAAGTCATAGATAGATAGATAGACAATTAAAAACTTTAAAAAATAAAAACAACATTACTAGATCTTGGTTGAATTACTTTTATTTAACAGAGGCTATTTGGTTTTTAGGTTCTGTGGAGGAAGGTCCATCACAGAAGCAGTTATGCAGCTCTGACAACGAATGCCCTAACACCTTAACGTGTCTGAATCGTACATGCATATCTCCGTGTATTAGTGTTTCTTGTGGTTTAAATGCATTCTGTGAAGTTGATAATCATGCAGCATGGTGTCGCTGCAATCCTGGATATACTAAACCTGAAGGAGGAAAATGTATATCAGGTATTTTATTTTTTTCTAAAATGCAATGTAAAATCATAATGTTAGCTAAAATAGCATCATGAATTGTGTTTATTCTATTTTAGGATGTGATACATATTCATGCGGCGCTGGAAGCCAATGTATAATATCAAAAACAGGCCCAACGTGTGTGTGTCCTGAGGGAATGGTCGGCAATCCTTTTCCGGGAGGTGCTTGTAGGACAGATATTTGTGGCTCAGGAATTCCGTGCGAGGAGCCACTAACGTGTGTAGCTGGTCGCTGTCGGCAACGTTGTGACGGCGTAGTTTGTGGCGTTGGCGCATCGTGTGATGAAGAAAGTGGCAAATGTGTTTGTAACGCATTTTTCATTGGAAACCCTGACTTATTATGTATGCCTCGTAAGTACAGAGAGTTAATAAAATTAATTAAGAATCATGTTAGCTTTTTCATCATACTAATTTATTTTCACTTATTGCAGCTATTGCTCCACCAGCCTGTGAACCCGAATGTGGTGGAAATGCGCATTGTGTTTATGGGCAAACTAATGTGTGCAAATGTGATAAAGGATATACTGGAAATCCCTACCAAAAATGTCTTCCGCGTAAACAAATAACTTGCGCTAAAACTAATTGCGGTCAAAATGCTGTTTGTCAACAAACACGTTCACATGTTGAATGTTTATGTCCTCCAGGATACTTAGGAAATCCTAATATACAGTGCACAGACATAGATGAATGTCGTGCTAAGCCCTGCGCTGAAAATGCAATTTGCATTAATACTCCAGGAAGTTTCAGTTGTATATGTAAAAGTCGCTACGTTGGCAATCCTTATGAGCTTTGTTCTCAAGTATCAATTTCAAAATGTGTGGAAGGCAGTGTCTGTACATGTTCTCATAATGCGACATGCCCCGATGGCTATATTTGTGAAAAATCGAGATGTGTGGACGTTTGTCGTACGTTGATGTGTGGACCTAAGTCAATTTGTGAAGAAGGTACTTGCCAATGCTTTCCTGGTCACGCTGGTAACCCTAATGATCTACGGCGAGGATGTATACCTGTGAATAAATGTACAATGGACAGTGATTGTAAAGATTCTGAAATATGTTTTCAAGTGGCGAAAGGCACAAGAAAATGTGTCGATTCATGCAGTAAGCTACAATGTGGGCCAAATTCTTTATGTATTGGCGCTAATCACCAAGCACATTGTATTTGTGCAGAAGGTTACATAGGAAAACCTACTGATATAAAAACTGGATGTCATTTAAAACCTAGAGAACCAAATGAAATTGAATGTACTGAAAATAACGATTGTACTGAACCCGAAATTTGTATACAAGTTGATGGGCTGATTAACAAATGTGTAGACTTGTGTTCCACAATCGCTTGCAGTGCCAATGAAGTCTGTCGAGTAGTAAACAACAGTCCTGGTTGTGAATGTCGAGACACCTTTTTATGGAATCCCATTACGTCTATTTGTGAACAACCTTCTACACCAAATTGCGTTATCGATAGTGACTGCGACGATAATAAATCCTGTCAAAAAGATGTTCTTGGTGTAAAAAAATGTGAAGATTCCTGCTTGTTGTTTACATGCCCTTTGAATTCAAAATGCGTATCAAAAAACCATAAAAGTCAGTGTGAATGCCTAATAGGTTTTGCTGGTAATCCAAATGACCGAGATGGTTGTGTATCTTTAAATAAAAATCAATGTACGGATCACGCACAATGCAGGGAAAACGAAATATGTAAAAGTGTGGGAAATGTAAACAAATGTGTGTCAGCTTGTCAACAACTAGTATGTGGTCCAAATGCTATTTGTGTTACCAATAATCATGTGGCTAAATGTCAATGTCCATCAGGACCATTTACAGGAAACCCGAATGATATAGAGAAAGGATGCCAGTCTGTTCCGTGCATATATAATTCAGATTGTTTATCACATGAATTATGTAATCGAATGACACATACGTGTATAAACGCATGTAATGAGGACTCTTGTGGTGAAAACGCTGTGTGCATATCGGAAAATCACAAAATTAGTTGTCAATGTCCTAGTGGATTCAAAGCCGATCCCATACCTGAAGTAAACTGTAAAAAAATTGAAGTTTGTAATCCTAATCCTTGCCATCATACAGCAGAATGTGAGTCACGACTTTCATCATACATTTGCAAATGTCCTGTAGGTCTTATTGGAGACCCTAATGTAGAAGGCTGTCGAACACAAGGTGAATGCCTAAATGGTGATCAAGATTGCCCCATTGAAGCAGCTTGTATAAAAGGACGATGTGTTAATCCTTGTGATGGAGCTTGCGGGATTAACTCTTTATGCAAGATAGTCGGTAGAAAAGCTATTTGTATGTGCCCTGAAGGCTACGAGAACACCCAAGGAGGTAATGCTTGTAAGAAAAAAGTATTAGAATGCACAAAAGAAGTAGATTGCGTAGGAGATATTTGTTCTAATGGACAATGCTTCACAGCTTGTAAAAATTCAAACCAATGTGATCCTGGAGAAGTATGTGTTAAAAATTTATGCATCACACAGTGCACTAAACATTCTCAATGTGGTATTGGCCAAGCTTGCGTGGGAAGTCAATGTTTGATTGGATGTAGAGGCAATGAAGATTGTCCTAGTGATGAGGCATGTTTAAATAATAAATGTGTTAATCCATGTTTATCGACAAGGGTTTGTGGGCCGAATGCTATTTGTACTAGAATTAACCATAATACTAAATGCGAATGTCCAGAAGGATTTGAAGGTACGCCAACTCCGCAACAAGGATGTGTTCGTAAACCGAGTTCTTGCATACGGTCGTCAGATTGCCCTCCTGATCACATGTGTATTGGTCTGTTATGCCAAGTACCATGTCGCGATAATTCTGGTTGTGCAATTGGAGAAAAATGTAGTGATAACAAGTGCCACAAAATCTGTCATTCGAGTAGTAATTGTTTACATGGAGAACATTGTAGCTCTGGAATATGCATACCAGGCTGTAAAACAGATTCTGATTGCTTAAATAATCAAGTATGTAAAGCAACTGAATGCCAATGCTTACCTGGATTTAAAATGATTAATGATGAATGTATCGATCTTAACGAATGCGTTAATATTCCATGTCACCCTTCAGCTCAGTGCATTGATACTCCAGGTTCCTACAAATGTGTATGTCCCACAGGAGCCATAGGAGATCCGTATTTAATAGGTTGTTTATTACCTAATCAATGCCGTCGCGATAATCAGTGCGAGGACTCATTGGCATGCCTGAAAGGAAAATGTACAAACCCGTGTCAAGACAAAGGTTGTGGTTTGAATGCTCTATGCTCCGTCTTAAAACACAGAGTTACTTGTACTTGTGAAAAGGGATACTTAGGTAATCCATTCGATAAGAACATCGGATGTTTCAAAGTAGAATGTACTGATGATAGAGATTGTTCCAGTGACAAATATTGTAATTCTAAAAGTAATAAATGCTCCGGTAAGTATATGGCACTTTATACTATAATTGAAATAGAGCCGACAAAGGGTACATTAATATTTTTTTTTGTTTACAGATAAATGCGTCGAAGATACTTGTCTAGGCGGAACTTGTAACATTGAAAATCATAGACCCATATGTACATGTTTACCTGGTTATGATTTGATCAACAATAAATGTAATGATATAAACGAATGCAAAATTAATCCATGCCCCCTAAATTCAAATTGTGTAAATAGTCCTGGATCATTTACATGTACTTGTATCAATGGAACTGTACTAGATCAAAATACTGGAAACTGCAGAGTACCCGGAGATTGTCTTTCTGATGACGATTGTTCAGATACAACGAAATGTACAAATAACCGCTGTATTAATCCGTGCGAAAAATTGTCTCCATGTGGTATATATGCTGACTGTATAGTAGCTAATCACAATGCCGTCTGTGAGTGCCCATCGGATAGTCATGGCGATCCGTATAAAAAATGCACTAAATTTGAGTGCACTAAAGACGGAGATTGTCCTACTGAAGAAGCATGCGTCAATTATAAATGTAAAGATTCATGTAGCATACCTCGAGCTTGTGGTAGAAATGCCGGTTGTCTATCCAGAAATCATATAGGCCATTGTTCATGTTTACCGGGATATACTGGAGATTCAGTTCTAGGTTGTGTTCCAATTCAAGATTGCACCGATGACACCCGGTGTCCATCAGGAACGAAATGCATCGATCATTTTTGTGCTGGTAAGAATGCTCATCAATATTTGATAAATATGTTTATAAAAAGTTGCATATGTAATCAAAATAACTTATTTTTTTAGGTTTATGTAAAAATACAAGGGATTGCCTAAGTGATCAAGTATGCATTCAAGATACTTGTCGGCTGACGTGCGATTCGAACAGCACATGTCCAGAATCTCAATTTTGTTTAAATAGAATTTGTGTTAAAGAAATTCAATGTATGTCAAATGATGACTGTGCTGATGATGAACAATGTACTGTGGGAAGAAATGGAATTCCACAATGCATTAGCGTATGTGAAAAACAACCTTGTGGAAGACAAGCTGTCTGTATTGGTAAAACTCATCGTCCAGTATGTTCTTGTAAGGAAGGCTTTTTCGGAGATCCTTTACAAGGGTGTAAAAAGAAACAATGTGAACTCGACACAGATTGTTCAGATGATAAATTATGTGATAAAAACATGTGTAAAATAGCTTGTTTAGTTGGAAATGATTGCGGAGAAAATTCAGTTTGCTCATCAGAAAAGCATAAAAAGGTATGCTACTGTCAGCCAGGATACACTGGAGATCCTAAAAACGGATGCGTAAAAATTAATTGGTGTGCTTCCAACCCTTGTGGTAATGGAGCAGAATGTCGGAACGCAAGAAATCGTGCACAGTGTTTGTGCCCACCTGGCTCAGTAGGTGACCCTTATGGCGAGGGATGTCATAAATCACAAGAATGTCGTTTTAACCGAGACTGCCCTGCAGTTGCTCGTTGTACTGTTGTTGACGGCATTACAAAATGCACAGGTTAGTAAATATAACATCATCATCAGGTCACTTTTAATCTCCACTACAGGAGCACGACCCTCTCTCGTCCGTTACAGACAGAAGGATTTGGCCTACACTCCCCACGCTAGCCAGACGGGTTGGGAAGGCTTTATCGATGTTTTATAATATATTTCCCTTAGTCGCCTTGTACGACATTCGCGGGAGGAGATGGAGTGATTCTATTCTAGTCTGCCAGAAACCACACGGCCAAATAGTAAATATAACATGTTGCCGATTAATTAAATAGATATATTGCTCATTTTCGCAGATTTCGCACGTTTTTTGGTTGATATTTTCGTCGCTAACGCATCTCCTTATGCCTGACGCTTGACTTGCTCGCTGGAATACAACAATCCTCAATAGTTTTCTATTTAGTTTTCTACGGTCTTACGGTCTTCTACAAATGGGGTATATCCACAGTCGGGCTTGTTATACCATACCTACCTCACTTTTATTAGGAAATAGTTTGCTAATCGACATGTTGCACCACCTACAGATATGGTTGGCTTTGGTTAGTGTGAGAAATATATACAGAAATAAATACAAACAGCTCATCGTACCAAATGTTTAATACGACAACCTTTATTTGCCAACTGTACCTGTATAACCACGGATTTTAATAGTTTTATATTTACAGACGCCTGTGAAAATATCAAATGCGGATTAAACGCAGAATGCTCGGCTTTGCGTCATACAGGACAATGCAAATGTAAACCGGGATATATTGGTAAACCAGACGCTGAAAAAGGATGTCACCTTCAAGAAATATCCTGTTCTTTTAAAAACGACTGTCCAGGTGATCAATATTGCCATAAAGGCATCTGCAAAGGTAAATAATGGTTCAATTGCCGAATTAGTTATATAATTTACATACAATAGTTAAATATAAGAGGCTTTTAAGCAATGGCAAAATTAAAGTAATTAGCATCCAACCAAAAACGATTCTATGTAATCGACTGGTAGAAAAGTAAATATTTGGATAAAAATAAAATTTCCTTATACGATAAAGACATTGTTGTCAATGCAATATGTGTTTAATTAATGTCAAATGTACAACCAATCTAAATTTATCTTAATATAAGCTTAGATTATTAATGTTTTTTAAAGTTACTTCGAATAGTTTTTGTGTATTGTATACAAATAAAATTTAGATCTAAATATTATTTTTATTATTAGGGTCATGTCTAGTTGACGAAGAATGTGAATCATCTGAGAAATGTTTCAATGGCCAATGTGTGGATCCATGTGAAGTAGAGAAATCATGTGGACTAAATGCACTATGTCAATCAGAAGGTCATGTACTTCAATGTAGCTGCCCATACGGTTTCACTGGAAATCAAGACGTAGAATGTGTACGAAGTAAGTTGTCAGTTTCCATTTTTCACTGATTTGTACCTCGCTTTAGATGTCGTCCTAGAAGGAACTCGTAAAATAATAACTTAACCTTAAGTGTTTGGGAGACACGTGTAAATAAGGATTTAGCCTACCAAGGATACATAGAATTATATTGCACATTATTGACGGCTCGTTGAAGTTGTATGTCTAATATCGGCTGGATTAAATATCCATACTATCTATCATCAACGCCCAAACGGCCACATTTAATATTTTTTATAAAGCAAAAACTGTCTTGCTTTTCAGTGCCGAGATTATGTGGCTCTTCTGGTGAATGCGAAAATGGTCACATGTGCCAGGACTCCATGTGCTTGCCTAGGTGCAATGCGGATGAAGAATGCGCTTTAAATGAAAAATGTTCTAAAGGAGTTTGTTTATGTAAGTGTTAACTGTGTAAAATTTTTCATTTTCATTAGGGATATTTCGGTCCACAGACATCTAGGGTGTAAGTGGCCCACAGACATCTCGAGACCAACGCCAACCTCACCTATACGTAGCGCACCCTGCCGGTTAACTATCGAAGGTCTGTCATCAGACGCCAACTCACCAGCCCAGCGTGGCGATTTACGGCCATTTTTTCCTTTATTTTCGAAAGAGATCGATAGACGCATACGACTGGGCTGCGCAGCATTAGAGATACTTCGACACAATCTCACAGCTCAAGCGCAATACCGCAAACTTTTAAAACCAAAGTCTTCAACCAGTGCATCCTTCCCGCCATGACCTACGGTGCAGAAACTTGGACTCTGACCGTTGGGCTGGTCCATGGTTGTCGAAATAGGTCTCAGAGTCAACACACTGAAGTGGCAGTGGGCCGGTCACATCTGCCGAGTCAGTGATGGCAGATGGGTGAGGAAAGTCCTAGGCCTATGTCCGGTAGTGGAAAGATAGGCTGATGATGATGAAATCTTGGCCATGTCACTAGAAATATAATGTCATCTTATAGCATTGCAAACATAAATTTAGCTGTTGCAGATCAAATTTGACACACGACACATTACATGAAAATTTAAGGTAGTCGGAAGGTCAAAAGGGCAGCCACATCGTTCGGCTCCTTTAATATTATATTTGAATAGTTTAACAATTAATGTCGTGCTTATTTTAACGCTACTTGTTTTATACAGTGACATGCAGAGTGGATAATGACTGCTTCCTCGGACATATATGTTTAGAAAATAGCTGCCAGTATGGATGTAGGCAAGACGAGGATTGTGGGCCAGATGAATTTTGTAGAAATAATTTCTGTCAAGGTCCTTGCTCTAGTAATATTAATCCCTGTGGTCCAAATGCCTTATGCTCTGTAGTGGACAGAAAAGCAGTATGTTCGTGCCTCGAAGATTTGATACCAAATCCAACACCTAATATTGGTTGCGTCCGGGCACCGTCATCGCCTTGTCGTAAACATATAGATTGCACAAAGGGATGGAGATGTGAAGACGACCGTTGTCGACCAGCATGCACTCTCGATGGATCTGAGTGTTTACAAGGAGAAAGATGTTTCTCTGGCGTTTGTAGATACGCCTGTACATCTGATGATCACTGTTCTGATGACGAAGTTTGTGATGGCAGATTATGTGTTACTGGATGTAGATCCAACTCACATTGTCCAAGTGACCTTGCTTGCATATCCGGTCAATGTATCAATCCATGTACAGAGCCTGCGACATGTGGCGCCAACGCCTTATGTATAACGAAAGATCATCAACCAGTATGTACATGTCCTTCATCACTACGTGGAGATCCCAAAGCTGTTTGTAGAAGAACAACTTCACCGTGTGATTCAAATAAAAATTGCCCTGAAGGATTTGTTTGTTATGGAGATACATGTCATCCCTCTTGTAGAAGGTAAACAATGATTACATTAACAAATATAAAATTACTTCACATCAATTGTTTATCTAATCTACACATAGTAATAATAAGCTAAAAATATTTTCATTAATTTTCATATAAAATATATCCATGTATACAATTTAAAAAAAAAAAAAACATTCAGCGGTTTAAACGAGAAAACGTAACCATAGCGGATAATTTGTTTATATTTATAAAATAATATAAATATTATTATATCTTTTCAGCGATATGGTTTGCTTATCCAACGAAAAATGTATTAGAGGCATATGCAGAGTAGTATGTAACAGCGACGATGCTTGTAGTGAGGGTCACATTTGCGATAACAGAATTTGTAAACAGGGTTGTAGAGATGATAACGCATGTGATGTAAATCAAGCGTGCTTAAATGGCCAATGCAAAGGTAAAAATAAATTGTATGCCTATCGATAAAAAATAATTTACCTAATTTGAATCATTTAATTTTATTTAAATGTATGGAGTTCATATTGGTTTTATATTTACAGATCCTTGTAAAGAAAGCGGAACATGTGGTATATGTTCAGATTGTAAAGTACTCAACCATAGAGCTCAATGCAGCTGCTCTAATAATTACACAGGAAATGCACTTGTTGAATGCAAAAAGAAGATTTTACAATGTGATGGATTTTGCCCTTGTGATGATAGCGGATACTGTATATCACTTTGTGAAGAAAACTCAGATTGTTCTTGTGGAGAAAAATGTTATAATGGTGGATGTCGAAGTATATGTTCACCAAGAAATAAGTGCCCTGAACGCCAATTGTGTCTCCGAGGACTATGTGTTCCCGGTTGTAATAGCGATAGAGACTGTGGAGATGACATGAAATGCTCTACTAAACTTTGTACACCAGCTTGCCATGAAAACTCCTGTGCTAAAAATGCTATTTGCTTAGCTAGTCGACATCGCCCTATATGTAGTTGTCCTACCGGATTTTCAGGAAATCCAAAAATCGAATGCAAGTCGTATGACTGTTTACAAAATGAAGACTGTGGCGCTGATGAAGAATGTCAGGCAGATGGAAAATGTATTAATGTCTGTTCAGGAGCTTGCGGTGTTAATGCTATTTGCCGCCCGGTTAACAGAACACCACAGTGTTCTTGTCCTCCAAATTATATAGGAAATCCCCGAATTGAATGTTCTAAACCACCAGCAGGAAGCTGTTTACGTAATCCGTGTGGAATAAATGCTCGTTGTCGTGATTTAGAGGATGGTAGTTACGAATGCACATGCCCTCCAAAATGTGCAGGTAATCCACAAAAACAATGTTTCTGTGGTAATATGGAGCCTTGTGCTTACAAAACATGTGGAACAAATGCTCAGTGTCGCATCGGACACACCGGTGAACCGCAATGCTATTGCCCGCGTAACTACCCTAACGGCGATCCTAATATAGAATGTAAGTATCTAACTGTGTATTGTGCGAATGAACAATTAATTATTCAAGAAATGTGACAATAATAAAATTAATAAGGCAAACACATGCATTGGGTTCATATCACACACAGTGAAGTAGGTAGAGACAAAACAGATTTAAATTTTAAACTCGTAAAGATTAAAATTTAAATCTTGACCATCCAAAACCATTATAGGACATTATAAATTTTCAGGTGCACAAGAACGTAGTGTTGTCGATTGTCGCACAACTGGATGTGGAACTAACGGGGAATGTTTACGAGAAGGTGCCGAATTTGTTTGTCGTTGCATCCCTGGCACCGAAGGTCAAGCTGACATCGAGTGTCACACTAGTGAGTATACCTTGAGGTTTAGATCAGAATCATTCGCCTTGACACCATGTACAAATGCACTATGGTTCTTATAGTTAAAATTTTCGTTAGACAGAAGTAATAAATTTAATGGAATTTTTCATTACGATTATGTTCAATATCTTCATCACTCTGTGTAAATACAAGGCTTTGTATAGCAGGTCGGTAATGATAAATAGGTGCGGGTGCCAAAACTTGTCGCTGTAATAATTAGATTTCTTGAATCATCAGTTTCACTTATCTGTCACTTGTTAGATAACAATTTATGGATTTATTGGACATGGTTTTAATTAAACACTTTTCACATAGTTCTTTGGAATTCTTTGAAAAATACATTTAAAATGAGTACAAAATTTGTTAAGGTCTTTAATGTAAAAAATCTGTACCTGTGCAATAATGTTATGTTGACATTAGTGGAAGCATTCTCACCGTTCGTGCTTGAATTATCAAACAGTCAGTAACATTTTGTTCGGCTTCATGTACATATCGCTTGTATTATATTCCGTTATATACATTTTCTGATCATAACTATCAGTTTCAAAAAGCATGCACTGTCTCGTGAGAAAGTTTCCTCTTCGCGGCTGAAGGTACCGCTCTTTCGACTCTGCTTTCTTCTTTCACATCTTCCTAGGTATCGAATGTACGAGCGACAAGGACTGCCCTGTAGACAAAGCGTGTTTGAGTTTACACTGCGTGGACCCTTGCACAGTGCGCGGCGTCTGTGGTGAAGATGCACTCTGCGTGTCCTTAATGCATCGGGCACAATGTTCATGTCCACAATGTTATGTGGGAAATGCTAAGCTGGCATGCCGACTGGATCCAACTTGCAAACCATCTTCGGATCTTAATATGACATTCACATGTTCCGAAGTCAAGCCATGCCCGTCTAAATTGGCTTGCGATTATAATACCAACCAATGCCGCAATCCATGTCTTGGATTCCAAAATTGTCGAAGAAATCAAAAGTGTGAAGTTCGTAATCATACACCCGTATGTGTATGTCGCAATGGATTTGCTCTTAATGAGAAAGGAGAATTAACATGCGCGCCGGAACATGCGGAATGTACAAGGGATGAACAATGCCCATCTAATGCAGCTTGCCGCAATTCTAAGTGTGTGAATCCGTGTCTGGCATCGAGGGAACCTATGTGTCCCAAAGGAAAACAATGTGAAGTGTTGGAGCACAGAATTGTGTGTGTTTGTGTTGAAGACTGCCACCCAACTGTATCAATATGCTTAACAGATAACGGTTGCCCGCATAACTTAGCGTGCAAAGATTTCCAATGCAAAGATCCATGTAAAGGCGCCTGTGGTGGTGCTCCATGTTCAGTAGAAGATCACCACCCCGTATGCAAGTTCTGTCCTAATGGATTCACACACGATGAGAAACATGGCTGTATTAAAGGTAATAACATCGTGAACAAACAATTCAAGTTTTAGTGTACCACATAGTATATATAGCGTCTTTATGAGTCTTAATAATCTTTTTTGTTCTTCATATTACAGGAAATGTTGATAGTATCTACCTTATGACTTCATGCGGTTCTTTCGCTGATCTTTTCTGTTTCTAGCATGTCTATATTTATCTTTTTTCCACAGTTTCTATCAGGTAGTTTAAAGCATGTTATTACATATTTGTGTACATACATAATATTCGTGTAAAAAATAACTTCACTTGGACATTTGGTGGAGGTTGCGCTTATTTTACTTATAATGCTTTCAGTGCTTCGGCATTAATACGAAATGCAACAAAACTGCCACGAGACAGAGTTTGCAAAAATAATTATAATGCCTACTTTATTTTATCCAAATGTATTTATACACAGTTTTAAAATTTGTATTCTAACATTTTGATATTTGTGTTTCTGTAGTACTTATTTGTGTTTACATAATATTCATAAATATTTCATAGATTTTTAAAATATTAGATTTATGGCATCATGTTAATGTTATAATTGATTTTAGAATTTGATATTAAATTCATCTAAGAATTAATATACCTAGTCCTTTTTATTTTGAAAAAACAAATCAATAAATTGTAGAAATTGAAATGATAAAGACTTTATACATATACTGTTATACTGCGGCGGTTTAATTAGTTTATTAATATAATTTCCATATACAGCATTACAATGCGGCGCGCACGAGCACTGCGCCCCTGGACTGGCGTGTATGAGCGGCCGTTGCGCAGATCCTTGTGCCGAAGGCGGGCCATGCACGCCTGGCCAGCACTGCGCAGTTGTAGATCATCAACCCGTTTGTTCCAAAGGTGCATGTTGTTATTTTAATATATTTAATATAAGTACATTAACTTTCGCCCGCGACTTCATGTGCGTATTTCCCGATATCTAGTGAAAATTCCCAAAAGATATTTTTATTTCAGGTCTACAAAACATTTCTACAAAATTTCAGATTATTTATTACCAGCTTCGGCTCACTTTCCATTAAATTCTGGATAAACTAGGGAATGAACTATATGTTAATAATAACTATTAATCAGGATTACTAGTATCTATATTAATATATATTCGGACATCCTGTATATTCTGGAATATACAGGTTGTCCCAAAAGAGATGATTCAAATTTGACCAGGGTCTTGACAGAAAAATTGGTTCCATAATTTCAATCCCCCATATATTGAGGAACAATTAATTCAGCTATAGGTTAACATTAATCAATACAAAAAATATAATTTTAGCGCAAATTGGTCATAAACCTCATAGCTTAAAAGTTATTTGTTATTTTTATGCAATTAATCCAAGGGCTAATGTCACCAAAGGTCGCATATACGATCCCCGCCCAAGACATACATACAGTTATGTCCATGAACTTGTATTCCTACCTAATAAGTGATGGAACAGTGTAAGTAGATTCAGAAGTGAGGTGCCCTGAAGTGAGCCAGAAGAGCAGTATTGTTAGCGTCTGTAGACTTTGCGATAACACTGTAAATATACTCTGTTCCTATGACATTTTGAGGATACAGTTCGTGAGGAGTTTTTATGTGTCAAAGTGGTACAAACGTACGAAATAGTATCAATTTGTTCATTTTGAGGCCAAATTGCACTCTTAGTCTGTGACTAGTTCGACTAGTTAGTAACTCTGCCGGATTCTGGCCTACGGGGCCGAAATCGAGGTTGAGTGGAGCGAGTAGATTCGCTGAGTGATCATTCCTGAAGGACAAGATCGATCTCAATTTCTTTTCGACATAAACCTCAAGCATGTCGAGGTCTTTAATTGCGACAAGGTTCATCAAAATCGGTTCAATGGTTTTGGAGCCAATTCATATACAAAAGTGACTTTTCGGCATATTTAAGCGTTCCGCTCACTCCACTCAATTACACCAATTTCATATATTGAGTAATATTCTTTACGGATGAAAAGAGCTATGATTGGAGTGATAAACTTAGGAATCAGTAAATCCATAGTAGAAGTAGAGTTCCGATATAGCTCTAAGGTTTAGTAGGCTGAAGTAGCAGGCCACATACGAGTAGCACGTAAAACTGAAGGCCGATGGGGCAGAATAGTTCTGAAATGGCTACTTTGGACAGGAAAACAGTCCGAAGCGGAATCAAAGTCATGCAAACGAGTGGACTGATCGTTGTGGAAGTCTAAGCGGGAGTCATATGTCCACCAGTGGACATATTTTAACTGAAATTATGATGATGATGATATTCTTTATGTATGCCAAATATCCAACCTCACATATTTGCGTATTTCTGATATGACCCAGTAGGATTAACAAAATATATAACTAAATAACATTATTTATTTTCTATTGACAGTATGCCAATGCCAAACAACATCGGACTGCGCTAGATACCCAAATACTTACTGCGATGGTTGCGCTTGTATACAAGGTAAGTTTTTTTTATTACACTTTTTTTTATAATATCGCATCGCATCCTTATTAGTATTAACAGTAACAGCTCTACTCAATTTGGGAGTGAGATGGACAACACAACAGCTAAAATTGTTGAACTTAAATATGAGAAATTTTGTGAATAATTTGTTATATATTACTTCATATAATGTGCGGAGCACTGTTGAAAAGGTGACTGTCATTAAGTGGAATTTTATACACAAATCAATATAAAATGTAAATAGGCGGCTTTTATTTTGTTAATAAATATTACAATCTACAAACCTCCGCGGCCAATACCTCTTTTTAACGTTATAAAATGTTATTTATTTAGATGCAATCGTAGTTTAAGACATTTTACAAATACGAATAAAATCAATGCAATGTTGATTTTAAAAATCTACATCTTAACCTTATTATTAATTATTATTAATACTTAATTACTCATTAAAATCTCCGAGAGTCAAGTTTTTCTTTAGGAAACTAAGCATTTGCAAGTTTTCTCGTAATAATCTATTCCTGTATTCTATTTTTAATTTGCCCACCAATGGTGGACTTTTCGCATATTGAAAGAAAGAAAGAGAAATTCGTTTCTTTTTAATGAAGATATTCATGGTTGAGCTTCAGTTGAGGTAGTGCTGATTTTTTCACTAACATACCAGCCGATCGGCGCACAGTGACTAGTTGGGAAGTCTACACAAAAATGAATAGTTGTTAATTAAGCGAATACGGATAATAGCATTTGTATTTATTACTTCCCTCCCTAAAGTCTGCCAACTGTATATTATTAATGAATATCTGCTATTAATACATTGCTCGGTTGTTTAGGCAAACAACCTACTACGAACTGTGCCCATTGTCGCCCTGGTGTGCCTTGCGATCCATTCTCCGGTGCCTGCATGGAGAGTAAGTATTCAATATGTACAGACTGAAAACATTTTTAATTTAATTTTTATTAATGAAATATTTAACTGTGCTAATAAAATGTATTATGTAATTTAGCTAACTTTAAGTTATGGTGAATATTCATCCAAATATTTGTTAAATCTTCTACTTGTATTTAAATTTATACATGCCATTTTCACATAAACGATTTATAGTGGACTGCTACTATAATGCTAGCAAGTCCACTGCTATTATTTTATTGGTAATAGCAAAACTAACTCCAGATGAACTGGTTATTGCTATAAATATACCGTACCATTTGTCCGATAAAACGCCACAAAATACTGGCCACAATATCACGGCAGACCCGGCAGGCAATACGAAATACTCGTACAATGCATATCATGTTTAATTATATCTATCTCGAAATACTTTGAGGTAGATTTCTTTCCACAGGATCTGGAATCTATGTATATATTTATAGTAAAGAGAATTATTATGTAAGTGTTATTAAAAATAATACGCTTTTAGGCTTACAGACTGATAACATCGTTACTTGATATGGGAAATTAGAAATATTTTTTACCGATCTTTAATTATTAATCGATTTAGCTTATATTTATAGTCTTGTAAGTCTAAATTCGTACTGTAAAGATTTCATCTAATAACTCTTATCGCTTTTGCTTCATATCTTACAAGTTGCATGCCCATTAAATGCCTATTGATACTCTTTTAACATTTTATCATAATATAATATTTTAGATTTATTTCATCATACATTTGATTCATAATTAATTACCTATCATTTTTGCACTATATCTATCATAGGTATTGAAGACATTTTATTAACGGTTTTATTATTGCGTTCCCATTAACAGATGAAGGATCTAAAAATATCCCACTAACCGACACGGACTCTGAAATTGCCCTGACCACATTTAAAACAGACTCTACTGACTTTGACTATACAACAATATCCAATACTGACCAAGTCACTGAATTAAATCCAAATGGTGGAATAACTCCTATTTCAGATTCCAATCAGGAGAAAGAAATAAAGTTGACAACTAGCAAAACGACACAAAAGTCTTACTCTTTTACAGATACTATTGATTTAACTAGCAGGAGTGAATCACAAACAAAATCGCTTACGGAAATGACAACTATAGTGGATAAGCACGAAGAAGTAAATATAAATACAGATAGCTATACTGATTCATCCAACTCTATTACAGAAACTACGATAAAATATAATTTGGAAACAACTCACATAGAAATCTTACCTCATATTACTGCTACTACTGCTACACAAACAAGCACAAATATAGTGGATACCACAAATATCAGCATTTTGCAATATCCAACCACTATTACAGATGAGACATCAATGACGACACAAAGTGGTCCTGATAATAATTTTAAAGAGTTAAACATTACACCAATCAATGCCAGTAACAAGAACGATATAAACAAGGAGCATGTAACGGAAGTAACTGATGAATATACAAAATCTACCAGTAAAGATCATTCAGTGTTAGATACGGATGAATTGGTACAAAGTAGCAGTACAATTCACGTTGAGAGCACTATTAAACCACCCGTTACAAAGCATCCTAAAGAAACAAATGAAACGTCCACTCATTTCAATGAAAATAAAAATACGAAAAACCCAGAAAATCAAAGGCAATTAAACAGTAACTTTACTCTTACTCATACAAAAACTGTTCCTCAATCAACTAGTGGAGCAACACCTGAAATAGCTAAACATTTAAATAATAATGAAATGAACGTGGACGTAAAGACTTCTACGCAATTTCAACAGACAACTCCATTTAAAGTATTGTCAAGTGAAGATAACATAATAAACACGAATACATTAATGCCTGATATTTTATCAGAAAACAGAACAGCGACTACTATTTCAGATTTGATTACAGAAAAAGGCATGGAATCACATCAGACTTCCACTACTTTAAATTTATTTGAAACAACAACAGTAAATGTAGCAAATGAAAAAGAACCAACATTGATACCTGATAACATCAATAAAATTATTCATCTCGATACAACGCAAATAGAAAGAACAACATCAGAACCAACACTACCTTCGCAGTATTCAACTACCAAAGATTTATTTACGGAAAGTAAATCATCACAAGAAAACACTGCTCATACTACAACAATTATTACAAATGATGCTTCCGTTGATACTTTAACTCATACAGGGGAAATAATATCTGAAAGTACAACTGAAAATAGAATAACCACACATGTCAACATTGGAAATGACAGTGTAGGCTCAGATATTACCGACGATTTAACTAATCTATATTCAGAACAACCAACTACAACAGAGAATAAAATAAAAGACAAAGAGACCAACCATGTTACCGAATACACCACTCCTACAATGGAAGTTGTAAATTCATTAAATACGACTTCACCGCTTTCTTTGAGCGAAACTACAATTCTTTTATCAAATACTCATTCTACACAATCTGCAGATGCGAATATATTTCCCACGGAACCTATAACAAAATATCCCGAAATATCAAATGAACCAAAAAATGTATTACCATTTACTACTTTTTCATCAGAAAAACCTATGACGGAAGTAACCACTACGGAACAAGATAAATCTTTAGAAAATTCTGTAAAATATCAAGATTTTACTGAAACATCTAACTCAAAGTATTTTACTGAAGTTAACACAGCGTCTTCTTTATTAAGTACCGAATTTATTTCAGTCCCATATAAAGATATAACTGATAAGACTACTATATTTAAAACCTATGAATTAACTGAAAGCACTATTATTGAATCACCATATAAAACTACTAGCGAAATAACTGGGAGTGATGTTTTTTCAACTACTGATAGTACTGAGAAGATTACGACTGTCAGTCATAGTTCTTCCAAATTAGATATTAATTCACCAATATCAGTTACTGAACCAGTTAATGTAAATGGAACTAGTCATACAACTCGGTCAGATTCTATCATCACATCTACTGTACCAATTAGTACTTTGGTTACTGATAATGTCAAGGAGAACATTAATATGACGAACTATGATACTACCACGTCATTTAATGAACCAAGTACACATTTCGAACACAATTCGGAAGCTACAAGTTTAGACCATGAGTCGAAATACTATAATAAAGTTACGCTATCTGCGAATGATCCACTTTATGGAAAAACTGAAACAAAAGATTTTACTACAAATAATTACTTCTCCGAAAAACCTATTAATATTTTGGGTAAAGAGCACACAGATTTTATTTCTGAAACTACAGAAAGAGGAATTGATATCACTTTTGATACTACACTACGTGAAACCGTAACTGACAGTGTATATATTAGCGGTGAAAGGACAACAGCATCATTGTCTTTTGAAGATAAAGAAAATCTTTTGACAACTGAAGCTGGGTCTGTGACATATAACACTATTTCATCTGAGATGGTTAGTACAAAATTTGCTAGTCATTTTGTCACCACAACTACAGATGGGACAACGGTGACTGATGATGATAAAAACATCTCACAAGTATCTGAAACTAATAATATAATCCAGGACTTTGATGCAAACGCATCATCTTCAACGAAAAATATAGACTATAGTCTTTTAACTACGACTGACAGATATTTTGCTACAACTCCCTCGTATACGCACTTACCAAATGAAAACAATTATCATAAATCAACTCATGGTATTATTAATACGGCTTCAGATGTAGATAATATTATTTATGAAACGACTACCCCAACAAAACAATATAGTAACACAGAATCAAATATTTTAAATAATAGTTTAATTGATCAAGATAATAACTTAAATGTTGTTATTGAAAGCACGGATATACCAGAACTTGATAAAACTACTAAGTTTGATATTACGACTGGCAATAAACCTAATACAATCTCCGAAGGTATTTTTACAACTAATAACCTAGATTCTTTAGATATGAACACTAAAATTGAACAGATATCAGATAAAAGTCAACCTGATTCCGATACTGAATCAGCACGCTCGACTGTTGTCTTTTCTACCGAAGAAAGCATAGACTTCACTAAAACTGAAAACTTAGTAACTTTCAATGTTCAAGGAACTAAGCAAATTGGAAATGAACAAACTTCCAGTGTGGTGTTATTCACTAACTTGAATGATATTACTTCAACTCCTGCTTATATGGATAAATCATCTGATTCTAATATGAAACCTGACACATTACCAGTATATTTAACTGAAACTACAATGCCAACTAAAACTACTCCCACTTTAGTAGAGTCTGATAGAGAAACAACTCAGTTTCTATCAACGGAACAAGTTATTTATAATAATACGGCATTAGATGAATCTAAAACTGATCTCATCATGGAAGAAAATACTGTACCAACCATGAGATCTGATAGTACTTCTACAACTGAAACAATAGATAATGTGCCTGTTACAACTTTACACGACATTCTTGGATATACTAATTACACGCCAGAACTGGATACGTCTTTTAAGAAAACTACTTATGAGGAGACAACAGATTCTACTACTACAAATATGTTCAACATAGCCGAGCAAACATCACGAACTGGTCTGTTAAAAGATGATACATATTCATTTACCGAAAAGTCTATAGCCACGACACTCCAAGATGACTTAAATATCAAAACAACTGCATCTGATAAGCAAGTACACAAAAAGACAACAAAAAATATGGAAACTATAGCTGTTATGAATTTTTCACCTAGTTCTATACCTGTTTCCACTGAACATTCAATAAATGATTTCGATAATATGAAAGCAATGAGTACGGATAATCAAAAGGAACAAACAAAAACTACAGATGCAGTTACATCTACTTCCGTTACAAACAGTACAATAGCATACGATGTCATGACAACAACTGCTCCCGAAACAACTAATGAGGATATATTTAATACAACTAATATTTCTGATTCAACTGATACATTAGATTCACAGACATTTTTGGAAACTAAAAATACATTATCAGTTACTGTAACACCTAAAGTACCTAGTGGTAGTACTGAACATTCGGAAGCAGTATCTACTGAGTCAACAACTAGTAGGTCAATATTTACTATTTTTGAACGTGATATGAGTACAGCAGATATCACAATTGTAGGTTATAGTTCTCAAGAAACAGAAACAGAAGTTAGCGCAAATGAACCAGATAAAACTACGGAATTTACTGACAATAATGAGTACCCTAGTACTATGACATATTTCACTGATAACACAGAAACTAGTTACTATAATTTGAATGATATTACTACGGCAAATATCATTAAATCTACTGAAACTGATCAAACTGAACTAGCGTTTAATGATAGTACATCGTCGGCAAATGTTGCCATCACGAAACTAATAATCAATGACCATACGATGTCTTCCAGCCAAAGTGATATAGACTTTAGTACTGGAGAATATAAAACTACCTCAATCAATGAAGTTAGTAAATACGATAAAATTAGTACTATAAACCCTGACATAATGACAACAGGAAATGTTCCATACGAGACTAAGTCAGATATAACAGATTCTGGTGGTATTCATTATGAATCTACTGTAGATAACATCGTGACTTTATCACCAGAAACTACAACAGTAGCTCCAACTCTTTCAAATGAGTTTACAAAATCGTCAAAAGAAGATACTACACATATTTATAACACAGAAATTACATCCACAACATATAAAGTAGCAGCAGATATTTACAATGCTACAATACTATCGACGCCTTCGATGGGCACCAATAAATCAGTAGAAAAAGTTTCAACAGAGTCAACTTTTGTAACAACACAGTTTACCACTGTGACATCTCATGATGGTAGTGAAAATGATTTAGATACAGCACAGAATACACTTTCTTATACTAGTAGTGAACCCTACATAACTTCCACTACGATTTCGGATTCTGTCACTTCTTACGTTACACGTAATTTATCAACCTCTATATCACCTAGTCTTAGTACTTCTACTGATAACTCTTCATCTAGAAGTAAAGATGTGGATATATCTGCTTGGGATGATTCCACCCCTATTCTCGACCTGACCGTAACTGAGACTTATAACCTTAGCACTGACACCAACATTAACACCGAATGTAAAGCGAACTCACACTGTCCGAGGGACAAAGCCTGCTTGACCGGAGTATGCCAGAATCCGTGTGAAGTGGCACCCAGTCCATGTGCACAAAACACACCCTGTAAAGTCGTCGACCATGCCGCTGTTTGTGTATGTGATGAGGCTGCTGGAGACTTCTGTATAAGAGGTATAATTTTACGGTATTTTGATATTTAATTATTACGTTATTGTTTTATAATGTTAATAGACGATTTCACAATACAAAGCCGTTTAAAGAGAAGCGTTTTATCGGACAAATGAGTACATAAACAGTAAATATACAATAATTTGTAAATACACAGTGAATAACTCTCTAATTTGTAACAATTACTAATATTTAATTAACATGTAATATACTAGAATCACCTGGGACACTAAAGAAACCGGAACCATGTCATTCTGATCGTGACTGTATAGAAACAGAAGCTTGTTTTATGGGATTATGTCATAACCCATGCGAGTTTGACAATGTCTGTGGTATTGGAGCCAATTGCCAGCCAGTAAAACAGAGGCCGATGTGTTCGTGTCCGGCAGGGTACGATGGAAATCCCGCTATTAAATGTGCACCTAAAATATGTAAGCTCATTATAACACGTTTATACCTACTTTTAATTATGTTCCTAATGTTTTCCGGTTAAGACACATGTATAATAATATAAAATAAAAATTGTTTTACGTATAGTGAGTAAAAAAGTAAAAGTTATTGGATTTTATCAATCAAATTAGTTAAATCATAATATAAACTGAAGGTTTTGGTTTGAAATAAAATGTATATATTTCATATTTCACTAATTATAACTCAACTAAATTAATAATTGTAATTCAGTAATCAATCACTGCACATAACAGAATAAAGTTTTGTCAGGTACGCACTTGGGAATTGTATAATACATAAATATTTTAAATTTTGCACAGTTGGTTGCACTCGGAATGAAGATTGTTCTTTGACCGAGGCTTGTATAAATAGTGCATGCCAGCACCCATGTGCCATACACAACCCATGCGCCCCAAACGCCGTCTGTATAAATATGAATCACGGGTCAGACTGTAGCTGCGCCGAGGGATACCAAGGAAACGGATACGTGGGATGTGTACCAGGTAAGCAAAGATGTTATTTATTCAAATTGATTCATATAAAAATTTGAGAACAATTAAAATATTGTAGAAATAAGATGCAGGTACTACTGTATGTGTTCCGCCAAACCCGATATCATGCCAAACTAGTTTGTCTTTGGCCAGGCGTGTCAGGATTTTTAGGATGCATTAGCTTTTTTTTTAAGAAAACGTATTTTTAAAACATTCTAAAAGTTTTAGACTTAACTAGTTCAGCCTAAGCATAACTAATTGATTTGTGATTGAGGCCCGGACTCCATCAAAGCGGAGATGTGCGAAGAGGAGATGTGTTTTCATACATTACACACCTCGCTGTACTCCATTTGACGTAACATGCGGTGTGAAATTTATGAAAACACATGTTCTCTTCGCTAGTCTCCGCTTTGAAGGTGTCCCGGTCTGAGACGTGTCATACACTGTGAGAAGTGTAGCTCTTGTGCTTTTGCGTAATGAAGGGTATTAGTGTCACCTTAGCAGCTAAAGCGGGTTGTTCCTACTCTACGTTGTTTTTTTTTCGCAAAACCAGTCGCAATATGCTCATTCAGTGGTATAAAATGCTGCTGAGTGTGCGCAGATCGGTTTACATCGGAAATGCCGCACACTCCTGTCGTGGACAAGGTATTTTTAAAACATTTGTCTGCTTAATCTAGGATATTTTTTTTTTACAAAAAAGTACTATAACACTATTTACAATTTTATAATTAACTTAATGTTGCAATAGCAAAAATTTAAAACAGATTATAATAATATTAGATGACGAAATAGCATAAAATGTACAATATATAAAATTCCTGTTAAAACATAGTGTATGCTTATTGGACGCCGACAGTTTTTTCAACTTAATATCTAATTAGTGACAATCTATCCTCAGCTGTCCTTGGTAGACACTTAACTCAATTATCCCACCTAGCCACCGTGATCGAGGATCTAATATCCGCTCACATTCGCTGTCGAACGCGTTATGCTTCGCATTCAACTGCTTCGCCCGGTAGCTATTAATGCACGCCGGCGCCCTCCTAGTAGCTGTGTCCGTGTACTCCACCTTGCGGTGCGGGCTACGGCAGCGGCTACACACTGTCACGGTCGCCAGTTTTCTTACAAAACTGGCGACCGTGCAAGCAACGGGTGCACTGGACAACAGGCGTCTGATGTTCAACGAAGCTCCTCTGGAGGTCGATACGCAGCTTCCGCTCTGCTATCAACCTCCTCCAGACCCCTGGGGAGACGCTCATCACGACGTGGCGGTTGTGTGGGTTTTGCGCTCGCCTGCTTTGGTTGCGAACCGTACGCAGTTCTTATGGGCTTCGAGTCGGCCAAAAACGTCGCGGTTGTTATTGCGAAGGGCCCGGACAAACATGTCCGATCCTGCCTCATCTGGGTAAAGCTTCAGGATATCCCTCACAACCAGCATCGGGTCTTTATTTTTTGCATCCTCGACGACCAGACCTTCCCTGCATTTGAGAGCCGCTTCCTAATTTTCTCCCTTTCAACTTCACCGGCACAGCCTATTAGCACTATCTTATCTTTATTTAACCTTGCACACGCGCTCATCCTTGGCATCCACACCCAATTTCTTCTACTGCAATTGAGGAGACTCTGAACGAGGAGCTCCCCGTTTACGTCTACTTATATCTTACAAAATGTTATAGTTGTAGAGGGACGGTGCATTTCATTCTTTGTCTAGTATGGGACAGATGAGGCTGTGAGAAGTCGGATTTAGCATTTTGTAGTAGTTACATGGGATTAGGGCGAACTAGTTCAGTTTTAGGATAAACTAGTAACATCTTGACGCGCGTAGGTATAAACCTGATTGGCATATGACAAACTAGTTTGTTCTGGAATTGAGTTCAGTGACTCGTACTGAAGACCTCTTATTCTCAAATTTCAATCGCATCTGTATAATACATAATGATTAATAAACTAATAATCTTCTTCTACACCTTTTTTAGTAGTCAATTCAGGCTCAGTATGTCAATATAATGCTGACTGCCCACCGCAACTGTTATGTGATAGATTAAATAGAGTATGCATTAGCCCATGCGCAATGGATTCCTGTGGAGAGAACGCAGAATGTATACCGTCCAACCATGGAATTGAATGTAAATGTTACGCAGGATTTACAGGCAATGCTTACATAGAGTGTGTTCAAGGTAAGATCACGAGATTATTGATTTAAAAAGAATGTATAGCTAGATTTTTAGTCAGATGACCACACTACTCTCTTTACGGCCATATATATATATATATATGTGATCGTCACTAGCTAATGAATTTGAACCTTACATGAGTATAATAACGTTTATTTATGAAATATAAAGTTTTGTAAAGAAAAAGTTTTTAATGTGCATAAGATTCAAATTCACATTTAAATGACTTAGTGAATGCGTCAAGTGGTGGTTATCACATTATTTATTTAATTATATTAACACACTACATTATTATGTCTTTAAAACAAAACTTAATTTTATTATATTTTGAATGTTAGTTCAAGGATGTCGATCGGATAATGAATGTGGAAATTCCGAAGCATGTATAAATGGAAAATGCAGTTCACCATGCCGATGCGGACTTAATGCTGTCTGTGACGTATTAAATCATCGGGCATCTTGCAAGTGCCTTCCTGGATACACAGGCAATCCTACAATTGGTTGCGAACCTCCTACGAACCCGTGTATTCCCAATCCTTGCGGAATCAATGCATTATGTGAAAACGATAATGGCGATCCAATATGCTACTGTCCGAAAGGTTTAACAGGAAACCCATTCCAAAATTGCAGTAAGTATTCTACTCACAAAATTTGTAAATTTAAATACCACAAGAATTTTTATACCTTAAAAATTATACTTTTCTTTGAGGCTTAATGAAAAGAAAAATGCGCTTATCGGCTGCACTAGTTGGGATATGAATCCCACCTTTCACAGCGGAGTCTCGCCATTTAATTATCAATATAAAATCGTATAATTTTATGGTTTTATTATCCAAATAGGAATTAGTAATCAATCATTAATTTTTATTTATTAAGTTTGTTTCATAATTTAAATTTTTTCTTTGTTAAATTTTTAGTACCTGAAGGTAACGAGTGTGAACCAAATCCTTGTGGCCCTAACTCTGGATGTAGATTGATAGAAAGGAAACCAGCTTGTTTCTGTTTACCAAATTACGAAGGAAATCCACCGAGGCAACCTTGTAAAACACCCAATAATCCATGTAATCCATATCCATGTGGCCCCAACACACAATGTACAGTTTTGCCGAATGGATTTGCTAAATGTACCTGCCTACAAGGCTATGTTGAAAGTCCAAATACAGTACGAGGTTGCGTAGAAGCACGCAACCCTTGCAATCCAAATACATGTGGAACCGGTGCTCGTTGTGATCCAAATAGAACTCCAGCATGTTACTGTCCCGATAATACTATTGGAAATCCATATAAATCGTGTATACATCGGCCATACTTGCCACCGAATGGTCTTTGTCAACCAGGTCCTTGTGGAGCTAATGCTGACTGCTATGTGAGCAGTAATACTGAAATGTGTTTCTGCAAAACTGGTTTCATCGGAGATCCTTATACTGGATGTCAACCTAGACAAAGTCCTTGCACGCCAAATCCTTGTGGTCCTCAGGCTATTTGTAATGTAAATTATGAAGGCCAAGCATTGTGCACTTGTCCTGAAGGAAGTACTGGCAACCCTTATGGAATCGACGGTTGTCATTCTAGGGAATGTGAAGTTGACGACGAATGTGAATTTAATAAAGCTTGTATCGGTTATGCATGCCACGATCCGTGCCCAGGAGCTTGCGGCTTAAATGCTAAATGTCATGTGGAATCTCACCGCCCTGCGTGTATTTGTGAAGATGGCCTTATTGGTAATCCATTAATTTGTTGTTTACCACCAGAAGATCAGAAGTCTGTAACACCTTGTAATAAAGTACAATGTGGCATCAATGCCATTTGTCAAGATATTGGAGATACGGCACTGTGTTCATGTCCTCACGACTTTGTTGGTGACCCCAAAATTGAATGTAAACCGGAATGCATGCTTAATTCAGACTGCCCATCAAATGAAGCTTGCATCAACAAGAAGTGCATAGATCCATGTTCTTACAATAATGTTTGCGGCATTAATGCTGTCTGTTTATGTTCGGACCACACAGTATCATGTTTATGCAAAGACGGATATATAGGAGATCCTTTAACGCAATGCATTTATCGACGTAAGTTTTGAATTAAAATCTAATTTGTATTTTACAACATGATACTTTTATGTTTTTTTGTAATACTTATCTCGTATCATTTTTCAGCTATCATCATTACACCTGATAACACGACAGTACAGCCCTGTTCTCCAAACCCATGCGATCCTAACTCTCTATGTGACACTTATGGAGATCAGTTCGCAATTTGTGATGTTTGTGTTGGACCTAATGCTGCGCAAAACCCATCATGTAGACCAGAATGCGTAATGAATTCTGATTGCTCATTCAATAAGGCGTGTTTAAGAAATAAATGTATAGATCCTTGCTTGGGATCTTGTGGCGTAAATGCAGAATGTACTGTATATCATCATGATCCTATTTGCCGGTGTATTAATAATTTTGAAGGAAATCCATATGAACACTGCAAACCGCCTGTTCAACGTAAGTTAAAACCAATAAGATATCTCGTTTTTCATAGCAAAAGAAGCACAGGGCTCTTCTTTTTATTTCTCTTCTATTTATTTATTGATATATTATCATTTATTAATGATACAATCTTTATTTACCTAGATGAATTATTTTATTTCAGCCATTGAAGGAGATAAAACATGTGATAACGTCCAATGTGGAGCAAACGCTTTATGCACTGATTTAAATGGTGCATTAACTTGTCAATGTCTGCCGAAGTTTTACGGTAACCCGTATTTATCATGCCGTCCAGAATGTGTTATCAATAGCGATTGTTCTCCAGATCTTGCCTGCATAAATAACAAATGTGAAAATCCTTGTAATGGTGTTTGCGGAATGGAAGCTAAATGTAAAACAGTCAACCATCATGCTGTATGCTATTGTGAACAAGGTTACACTGGGGATCCATACATAAAATGTCAACCAGCACCATTAGTGCCTCCTGTCTTGACGACTTGTGACCCATCGCCCTGTGGACCGTACAGTAGATGCCTTGTATTACCAACTGGTTTTGCAGTATGTTCATGTTTGCCGGGTCATAAAGGTGTTGCTCCCATGTGCCAACCAGAATGTGTAAGCAATTCAGACTGTCAACAAATAGAAATTTGTGTCAACCAACGCTGCTCAAATCCTTGTCAAGGTAGTTGTGGGGTAAATGCAGAATGCACAGTGGTAAACCATAATCCAATCTGCAATTGCGGCCCAGGCAAGACAGGAGATCCATTTGTTGTATGTTACGCGTACGAGGAACGGGTTCCTGAAAATCCATGTGTACCTTCACCTTGTGGTCCGAACTCTGTTTGTGAAATAAAATCGAACCATCCAGTGTGTTCTTGTCGTCCAAATTATTCTGGAACTCCTCCATACTGCAGGCCAGAATGTGTTATTAGTCAGGAGTGTCCATCAAACCAAGCCTGTATCAATGAAAAATGTGCAGATCCATGTCTGCGCGCATGTGGAAATAATGCAAAATGTAATGTTGTTAATCATACACCTTTATGTAGCTGTTTGGATGGATATAGAGGAGATGCTTTCATTGGCTGTGTCGCAATTCCGAAGGAAGAAACACTAACACCATGTAATCCGTCGCCCTGTGGAGAAAATACTGTATGTACCGTTGTAAATGAGTCTCCCCGTTGCTCATGTATCCCCCCTAATATTGGAAACCCATATGCTGGAGGTTGTCGACCAGAATGTACAATAAATTCGGACTGTCCAAATCATCTGGCTTGCTTATCAAACTACTGCCGAGATCCATGCAAAGATTTATGTGGTGTAAACGCAGAATGTATTGTAACAAACCATATTCCAATATGTACGTGCTTTAAAAATTATGAAGGGGATCCATTTTCGTCGTGTCGTCCAAATTCACCGCCTGGTAAGTAACATAATGATTTTGCTATAATTTAAAATAAATACTGTCAATTAGCTTTTGTTTTAATAAAACGCGTACCCAGTTTCGGGAAAGACTTTGTGAGTTTGTAGCAGACATACATACCCTCAATCAGACACATTTGACAAATTAATAATACAACACTACCCGAATAGATGTTGTGCACATACACAAGTAACTAGTTGACTTTACTTTTAGTGATTAATAATTTTATAACCCTATTTATTTTGCAGCAATACCCTACCCTTGTGAACCATCACCATGCGGACCAAATAGTGAATGTCAAGTGGTAAATGAACGGGCCGTATGTTCATGCCGATCTGGTTACCTAGGCGCACCACCTGCCTGCCGGCCAGAATGTGCTGTCAATTCAGATTGTCCAGTAAATAAAGCCTGCATAAATCTTAAATGTAAAGACCCATGTATTCATAGTTGTGGGATGGACGCTCAGTGTCATGTAGTAGGCCACAACCCGATTTGTACCTGCCCAGAAAACTTGCCTGAAGGAGATCCTTTCATCAGATGCTACAGAAAAAGTTAGTATCTTTTTTGTATCTAAATAATTACAAAGACTTAATAAAAATGTCAGAAATGTTTCATCATTCGACAAATCAAAAATGTTCATTACTAAATAACATAAGGTGTGATTTGAAAGTCGCGTAGCGAATGACGTAGAGAGCTATGCTCGACATTTCTCTACGGGACCGAATCCGGAAGAAATTAGACTTCGAGAACCAAAGTTGTCGACATAGCTCTCAGAGGCAGCAGGCTGAAGTGGCAGTGTGCTGGCCACATCTGCCGAGTCAGTGATGGCAGACGGGGAGAAAAGTCCTAGACATGAAACCTTGCATGGAGTGACGAAGCGTCGGACGCTTTGTGTTTTGTTTGTCTTGTGAGGTAGGCCATTCGACCACCAGACTCGTCTAATATTGCTTTGTAGCTTTAGTATTATTACATAATTCTCTTTTCAGACATAATGACGTAATCGATGTGCGAGTTTATCTGGGGACCGCACACTTTTCGGATCTTTTACAATGTTATTTGATAGATTACAATAATGATTTCAACCACCTCCTTTGGTTGAAGCTCTTTGGAAAATGAATAGCAGCAAAGTAATAGTTTACAATACATATATTAGAAATTAAAATACTCTTGCTATTCTATAGGTATACGACCAACGCCTGCTCCAGACCCATGTCTGCCATCACCTTGTGGGCCCCATTCGACATGTCGAAACGAAGGCAACAGGGCAGTCTGCGCATGCGAGCCTGGAACTCTCGGCGCTCCTCCTGCTTGCCGCCCACAATGTGTTATCAATCAAGACTGTCCACTTGCTCTTGCCTGCCTGGCCGGCACGTGCGTCAACCCTTGTGTTGGCTCTTGCGGGTTCAACGCACGTTGCACTGTGCAGAATCATCAACCAATATGTTCATGTGACGTAGGCTTTACTGGGGACCCCTTCGCCGGCTGCGGTCCACAAGAAGGTAAGAAATCCAAACTAAAATATTTTCAATTGCATTTATTTTGTACAATAGAACTTTGTTGCATGACATCTGACTTCTATGCATCTTGTGTTACTATATTTCGTTATAGCATGTTCTATGTAAATACATTTTCAGCTCCAAAAGAAGTACCGCATCATCCATGCAATCCATCGCCTTGTGGACCTAATGCAAATTGTAGAGAAAGAAATGGTGCTGGGTCATGCACTTGTGTAGATAATTTCTATGGGGATCCATACTTAGGCTGCCGTCCTGAATGCGTAATGAATACTGATTGCACTGTTGACAAATCCTGTTTTAATAACAAATGCGTGGATCCATGTTCAGGCACGTGTGGACAGAATGCTGATTGTAGAGTTACGAACCATGCACCATCTTGTTATTGCTTGCCTGGATTTACCGGAAACCCTCTTCATGCATGTATATTTGTTACGAGTAAGACCTTCTTTCTTTACTTTTCTATAAATTTCTTTCTATATTTCGTGCTACATATGTATATTTATCTTTCCATTTTCTTTCATATCTACTTTAGCTCCAGTGGAACCGATAAATCCGTGCCATCCTTCACCTTGCGGACCCTACAGTAAATGTCGTATATTTAACGAGCACGCTGTATGTACATGCCTTGATATGTGTGTCGGTTCACCTCCAAACTGTCGGCCTGAATGTATCGTTAGTTCCGATTGCCGACCCGATAAGGCATGTATAAATCAAAAATGTCAGGATCCGTGTCCTGATATGTGTGGTTTGAATGCACAATGTCAGGTTGTAAATCATAATCCTATATGCAGCTGTCGTTCTGGTTACACAGGCGATCCTTTTGTCAGATGCTTCGTTGATGAGAGTAAGTTTTTTTTTTATAATTCATTCATTAATTCGATAGATAGAGTTTTGTTAATAACAGTAATAATATTTTATTTTTCTTTTTAAACAGAGCCAAGTATGATACCAATAAACCCATGCACTCCAAATCCCTGTGGTCCACACTCTCAATGCAAAGAAATTAACGGAGTACCTGCATGTTCGTGTTCGAATAACTACGTAGGTCGTCCGCCTAATTGCAGACCAGAATGCGTAATAAACGTTGAATGTCCGGGAAATTTAGCTTGTATATCTGAAAAATGTAGAAATCCATGTCCGGGATCTTGTGGGTTTTCTGCAACTTGTACTGTAGTTAAACATTTGCCTATTTGTACATGTGATTCAGGATATACTGGAGATCCATTCTCAGGATGTTCGATAATTCCGCGTAAGTTTAAAGAAAATTTATTTTCACTTATAGTAGACTAAAATATGGGATGGTTTTAAATCGAAGACTTTATATTTTTTAGCTAAAGAACCTCAAGATGCTAGTCCATGTACTCTATCGCCTTGTGGCGCAAATGCTATATGTAAAGAAAGAAATGGTATCGGATCATGTTCTTGTCTTCCGGTTTATTATGGTGATCCATATGTTGAATGCCGACCAGAGTGCGTATTGAACTCAGACTGCCCTAAAAATAAGGCTTGTATTCATAACAAATGTAGGGATCCTTGTCCGGGTGTTTGCGGTATGAATGCAGAATGCCGCGTAAATAATCATGCTCCATCTTGCGCATGTTTACCAGGATATGAAGGAAATCCGTTGACGTCGTGTTACATAAGTATGTACTTTAAAAAAGCAATCGTTACTTTATATCGAAATATAAAATGGTAAAATAATTTTATTTATTTTAGGCACTATGGTAAAACCTGTTGATCCATGTTTACCATCACCATGCGGTCCATATAGCATATGCCGTGTGAACGTAGGACATGCAATATGTTCATGCCAGGAACAATATTTCGGATCACCTCCTTTTTGTCGACCTGAATGTATGGTCAGCAGCGACTGCATGCCCAATAAAGCATGTCACAATCAAAGATGTGTAGATCCATGTGTTAGAGCGTGTGGGAGTAATGCCAAGTGCACTGTAGTCAATCATAATGCATTGTGTAGTTGTCCTTTAAACTATACTGGGGATCCATTTACTCAGTGCACTTTGCAAAGAAGTGAGTTATTCAATTTAGTTTAACGAACTAAAAACTAAAATATATTACCACATTTTGACACGTACTAAACTGCTAATATTAACTTAAATAGCTAATTCATAAGATAAACACGAATCATTCTTACTTATTTAAAAATAATCAATTCGATAAATTAATACATTTTTAGAACCTCAACCGTCCGGAAATCCATGTATTCCTTCACCATGTGGACCAAATTCACAATGTCGAATAATAGGAGATACCCCTGCGTGCTCTTGTCAGCCAGGTTATATCGGGCGTGCACCGAATTGTCGACCAGAATGTATATATGATGAGGAGTGTTCGAACAATCTTGCATGTATTCGTGAAAAATGTGTTAGTCCATGTGAAGGTTCTTGTGGCTCAAATGCAGAATGTGTCGTAATTAATCACAAAGCTGTTTGCCATTGTCGTGAAGGATATAGTGGTGATCCATTTAGCGGATGTCATTTTCTCGGTAAGTTTGGAGTAGGTCTAAAGTAAAATTGAAAATAGTTTGTGATTGATATTCATTTTAATTTCATGATTTTGGTGACTTTTTAGTGACAGTTGCAATCGAAGAGGAATTTACAAAACCCTGCAACCCGTCGCCTTGTGGTCCAAATGCTGAATGTAGAGAAAGAAATAATGCTGGATCATGTATTTGCCAGTCAGGATATTTTGGAGATCCTTACTTGGGGTGCCGACCAGAATGCGTCACAAATAACGATTGTCCGTATGATAAAGCTTGTTCAAATAACAAGTGTGTAGAACCGTGTCAGGGGGCCTGCGGTGTTAATGCTCAATGTACTGTTGCACATCATACACCTGTTTGTTTGTGCATTGACGGGTATGAAGGAAATCCCGTAATATCATGTCACCCAGAGAGAAAACGTTAGTAACCAATCACTTTCTTTTTGCAAATATAATTACTTAATTTCTATGCGTGCTCCAAGATTTTAAATCGTCACGGAATTACAGTTTTTAAATCACTTTTAATGTCTTTTAAGGGCGCTTTATACCGGTTTGAAATACAATGTTATCATGATGTACCATGACAGATAAGATATAGCTTCTTCATCATTAAGACATTAGACGAAGTTTTAATTAAACCAAATATTAAATTTAACGTAATCATTTTATATAATATAATTTGAAACAATATATTAATCAACTTACTATAGTTGAGATAAGTTTATTATCAATCAGACCCTTTATGAAATTGAGCAGCAGCAAGTAACATCATCACATATATTATATAATTTACATATGTGAAAACATTTAAGTTTCATGTCATGGTTCATAGTCATGGTAAATTTTTGAAAACGAACGCGGTGAGCATTTTACTTACTCAAATATTTCATATTTTAGATCCAATCACCGATATAAATCCTTGCGTACCATCACCATGCGGGTCTTACAGCACTTGTAAAGTGGTAGACGGTCATGGAGTTTGCTCCTGTCAAGAAGGGTATGTTGGT
This sequence comes from Hypsopygia costalis, assembly GCA_937001555.2. Lineage (NCBI taxonomy): Eukaryota > Metazoa > Arthropoda > Insecta > Lepidoptera > Pyralidae > Hypsopygia > Hypsopygia costalis. Next base: position 15,841,518 of record OW443330.2, on the reverse strand, counting down.
TCCCCGCCAACATGCAGGCCAGAATGCGTGATTAGCACTGATTGTCCACAACATCAAGCTTGTATCAAACAAAAATGCAGGGATCCATGCCCAGGAACTTGTGACGTTAATGCTAGATGTCAAACTATAAATCACAACCCAATTTGTACATGTAAAGCAGGATTCACTGGAGATCCATTCGTGGCCTGCCAATTAGAACCAAGTAAGATAGTGTCTCAAAAAATAAACAATATAAATGACAAAATGTTTTAGTGGTTATTTAAAAATCCCCGATATTTATTGTAAATTCTTTTCTATATTATGCATGTTTTTATTCTTTCAAAGTTTCCTCTGTTACTTAATTTCTATATTTATCTTTTTTCATGTTCTTTTTTATCATTATTCTTAATCTATTGTGTTTTCTTTCTTAGAACCTATGATCACTGGGCCTAAAGGAAATCCATGTGTACCTTCACCATGTGGTCCATATTCTCAGTGCAAAGTAGTCGGAGAAGCGCCTGCATGCTCATGCTTACCGAAATATATTGGTGTTGCACCAAATTGTAGACCTGAATGCTCTATAAATGCTGAATGTCCTGGTAATCTTGCATGTCAAAATGAAAAGTGTGTAGATCCTTGCCCTGGTTCTTGTGGTTTTAACGCGGAATGTACTGTAGCAAATCATATCACTTTATGTAACTGTATACCAGGATACACGGGGGATCCGTTTAGTGAATGTTCGCCGATTCAACGTAAGTTGGTTCGTTAACAACATGGACCTTTTATTTTTATACAATATATTATAATAGCTTTAGGATGTGACTAATATAAATTCATTGATTTTATAGATACGACGCCACAGCCGCCAAATCCTTGCAACCCATCACCTTGTGGCGCTAATTCAGTTTGTAAAGAAAGGAATGGAGTGGGTTCATGTATCTGCTTGCCAGAATATTTTGGAGATCCATACATTGGATGCCGTCCGGAATGCGTATCTAATTCAGATTGTGACCGTAATAAAGCCTGCTCAAATAACAAATGTAAAGATCCTTGTCCCGGAGCATGTGGCATTAACGCTGAATGTCGCACTGTAAATCATTCGCCTACTTGTACGTGCCTTTCTGGACACACTGGCAATCCTTTGGTGCAATGTGATATGGAAGGTAATTAAAAACCTTTTCTATTTATATTGAGAACTACTATTTCTGATTTTCTTAGATTACATATATATAAGTCAGATATATGTTGTGACTCGCTTTACCTAACGACAATATTTTTTTTTAGTCAAATCTGTACCCCCTGTGGATCCTTGTCAACCATCACCCTGTGGACCTAACAGTTTATGCCGTGCGATAAATGGTCATAGTGTTTGTACTTGCGAAATTGGCTATATTGGAACACCACCAACTTGCCGACCTGAATGTATAGTTAGCTCGGAGTGTCCTCAAGATAAAGCTTGTGTCAACAAAAAGTGTGTAGACCCGTGCCCTAATACTTGCGGGCTTAATGCCCGATGTCAAGTTATCACACACAACCCCATTTGTAGCTGTTCACCTGGCTATACTGGGGATCCATTTACACGATGTGAAGAATGTAAGTAAAACATTCAGGATATGAAAAAAACTAGTAAAAATCAAACTAATTAATCATATTTGGTTGCGTTCTTAAAAAATTAAATTCTTATTCTTATATAAAAGTAATTATATACCATAATGTTTTGTAGTATCTTGTGATATCGAATAAAACATTTTCTTTCTTTATCGTATGCCTATGGACGCTGATATAATATAACAGTATTTTTCACTTTTAGTTTCAAACACACCAACTTCAAAAGATGTCTGTGTACCTTCGCCATGTGGACCAAACTCTGAATGCCGTGTTATTGGAGATCAAGCCGCTTGTTCTTGTTTACCAAATTATATCGGGAGAGTTCCAAATTGTAGACCGGAATGCACAATTGATGCAGAATGTCCTAGTAACGCAGCTTGTGTCAACGAACGCTGCAAAAATCCCTGTCTGGGAGCTTGTAGTTTAAATGCTATTTGTGTAACAGTAAATCACAAACCAATATGCAGCTGTCAACAAAGTTACACTGGTGATCCTTCACGAAACTGTATCCCAATAATTATATCCCGTAAGTTGACATTTTCATTAAATTAATTATACTTACGTAGTTAATTTATATCAATATGTTTAATCTATTTATGATGTTTTTGTTATAGCAACTGAAATGACAACCTCAAGTCCATGCACTCCATCTCCTTGCGGTCCTAATGCTGAATGTCGAGAACATAATGGAGCTGGTGCATGTGTTTGTTCAGATAATTTTGAAGGAGATCCATATAGTCCTCAAGGATGTCGTAGGGAATGCGAGATTAATGATGACTGTGCTCCAAATCTTGCTTGTACAATGTTCAAGTGTATTGATCCATGTCCTAAAACATGTGGCCAATTTGCTCAATGTTCAGTTGAAAATCATGTTCCTGTATGTTCTTGTCCAAGGGGATATAGTGGAGATCCTTTCTATGAATGCAAACAAATTGTCACACCTCGTAAGTAATTTTAATTTATATGTAGCTTTGTATTTTAAATAGAATAGAAAAAACTTTATTAGATAAATACCACTTATATTATAGTGTGGTATATATTTTATACCACTAAGGTAGAAAACAAGGATACAATTATCGGAATCTATATCAACATCTACAATATTACCTAAAACTTAAGCAGTATTAATTATGGTTTCTATTTTACAAATGAATTCCATTTTATTGTACTAATCAGGAGGAACTTGCTTATTAACGACTCATTGTTTAATTACGTTTCAGCTACAATTCCACCGACACCACAAAATCCTTGTGAACCTACACCATGTGGGCCTAACAGTCAATGTAGGCAGTTTAATATGCAAGCGGTTTGTTCTTGTCTACCAAATTACATAGGCTCACCACCGTCATGTAGACCGCAGTGTATCGTTAACAGCGAATGCGACGCTTCGAAAGCTTGTATTAACCAAAGATGTGATGATCCTTGTCCTAATACGTGTGGATTGAGAGCTCATTGCCTAGTCAAAAATCATAATCCTATATGCACATGCCCAGCAGGCATGACTGGTGATCCATTTACGCAATGTTATGGTAAGTTAAATCTTTATCAGTCAATTATTAGTGCAATAGAGAGCATTGTATACATTATTGTTTACTATCATAAATAATTACATATTACAGCCATTCCAAAACCTCCTGAACAAGCATCTTGTTCTCCGTCACCTTGTGGACCTCACTCCCGGTGTCAATTGCTAGCAAGTGGACCAGCTTGTTCATGTTTACCGGGATACATCGGATCTCCACCATCTTGCCGTCCGGAATGTACTATTAATTCCGAATGTCCTGCTTCACTAGCATGTGTACGTCAAAAATGTGAAGATCCTTGCCCTGGATCTTGTGGTGTGGATGCCAACTGTCATGTTATGAATCATGTTGCCATATGCGTATGCAATGAAGGATTCACCGGTGATCCATTTTCGAGATGCCAACCAACTATTAAAGGTATTAAACACATACGCTCATATTTATTTCAAATAAAGTTGGTGTCTTATCACCATAGAATGTAAATTTGGAATCTTATTTTATTTTTCAGGTCCTGATACGCCATCGTCTTCGGACCCTTGTGATCCTTCTCCATGTGGACCGAATGCTCAGTGTGATAATGGATTCTGTACATGTTTACCAGAATATAGTGGAAATCCCTATGAATCGTGCAGGCCTGAATGTACAGGAAGTCAAGAGTGTCCCAGAGATAAAGCTTGTTTCAGAAATAAATGCCGGGATCCATGTCCTGGAGTTTGTGGACAAAACGCTAAGTGTGATGTTATCAACCATATTCCAACGTGTTCTTGCCTAACGGGATACACTGGAAATCCTTTCACACATTGTAATATTATGACAGAAAGAAACATCTCTCGTGATCCTTGTCATCCATCGCCATGCGGACCTAACAGCATATGCAGAACCAGTGATAACACAGCAGTATGTGCCTGCTTCGAAGGATTCCAGGGATCACCGCCTTCATGTAGGCCTGAATGCATTGTCAGCTCAGAGTGTCCTTCTACTAAGGCTTGCGTTAATCAAAAATGTATTAATCCATGCATAAACGCATGCGGCGTATCTGCTCGCTGTGAAGTAATAAATCATAGTCCAATTTGTAGCTGTAATCCTGGAGAAACTGGAGATCCATTCAAGAGCTGTCATATAATGCCTGTTATCTCAGAACCAGTTGATGCATGCAATCCATCTCCATGTGGGCCTAATTCTGTATGTATAGAAAGAAATGGCAAGCCCAACTGTAGATGCGTTGAGAATTATATTGGACAGCCACCTAACTGCCGTCCAGAATGTGTAATTAATCCGGATTGTCCATCTAACCTGGCATGTATCAGAAATAAGTGTGTTGATCCATGTCCCGGATCTTGTGGCGTGAATGCAGATTGTATTGTCGTTAGTCATATGGTTTCTTGTAGTTGCAAAGAAAAATACACGGGGAATCCATTCTTACAGTGTATACCACAAAAAGGTAAATAATAATTAAATAAATTCAATTGATTAATATTGACGCATTTAAATACGTTTTTTATTTCTATGTTTTATTGTTGTAGATGATGTAGCCCAACCGTGTGATCCATCACCTTGTGGCGCCAATGCAATTTGTAGTCAACGAGACGGAGCTGGCTCTTGTTCTTGCCTAGAAGGATATCAAGGGAACCCATACGAAGTTTGTCGTCCTGAGTGTGTGCTAAGCTCCGATTGTTCAGCTGATAAATCATGCATAAGAAATAAGTGTGCTGATCCATGCCCAGGAATATGCGGTTCAAACGCTGAATGTACAGTGATAAATCATGTTCCGACGTGTGCCTGTCTCAGAGGATACTCAGGAAATCCTTTCGTACAATGTGTAATCGAAGTTCCAAGAGATGATATAAAACCGTGCCAACCATCACCATGTGGTCCCAATAGTATTTGCAGAGAAAATGGAGGATTAGCATCTTGTGAATGCTTACCAGAATACATCGGTGCTCCACCAGATTGCCGACCTGAATGTACAGTGAGCAGTGAATGTCCACCAGATCGTGCGTGTCATAAATTGAAGTGTGCTGACCCTTGCCGCGGTACTTGTGGAATTGGAGCCCATTGTCAAGTTATTAATCATAGCCCATTATGTAGTTGCCCAGCAGGCACCAGTGGTGATCCATTTACAAGATGTAAAATTAGAACAGAAGAACAAATTACTAACTCAAAACAACCACCTCAACTACAACCATGTCAACCAAATCCCTGCGGCCCATATAGTGAATGCCGATCTAACAATAATATTCCTTCTTGTTCGTGTCTTCAAGGATATATAGGTGCACCACCAAATTGCCGCCCAGAATGTCTCGTGAATACTGATTGCCCATCGCATCAAGCATGCATTGCAGAAAAATGCAGAAACCCTTGTGAAGGTTCATGTGGATTTAGAGCCGAATGTCGCGTTCATGATCATATACCGATATGTAGTTGTCCTGTTGGCTACTCTGGTGATCCATTTATTCAGTGTACGGAAGAGCTGAGTAAGAATCATACATATTTATTCAATTATATTATCTTAACGTAACTTTGAGTGCTTCCTGGTTAAATGACTTCTAGGATATGGGTTTTCTTCAATCAATAGCGTTTTTAGTACTTGGTTACGCCATTGCATTATGGATTAGCAAAATCTAGCGTTTCAAGCCGCCCTTGGGTCACTAACTTTACATAAGGACTATTATGATCTATTAAAACCCACTATAGAGAGAGAGAGAGACTAAAACCTTAATGTATCCATCAAATCACGAAGATGTCGAAATAAGTCATACTACTGTACAGTTGTCATACGTGTTTAATTAAACTAACGCATATAGTGACGTCGAACTCCTTGTTTTTAACTATGTTGTTATACGTACCCCAGAGTCGGCACCATCATCTATCCACAACTGAATATGTCATGTCACATAGGTCTACTTAATGGTTTCCATTACATGCGATCCTCCGCTATCCGCATCCAACCGCTGGTCTTTTTTTTCAAGTCATGTCGCTCTCATCTACATGATCAATCATCGATGTTACCATTAAGTATATTTCATTTAGCTATTGCTATGAAAAGAGAAAAAAGTTCTCAAATTTTATTTGTTTTCAGTTGTACCTACTCCATCTGCGGATCCATGCAATCCCTCTCCATGTGGAAGTAACACCATTTGCGACACAGGCGCATGCACATGTGCTCCTGGCTATTTCGGCAATCCTTACTTGGGTTGCCGTCTCGAATGCTCCACTAATGGTGAATGTGCTCCAACTCGAGCCTGTCAGGGAGGAAAATGCATTGATCCATGTCCAGGTGCCTGTGGCACACTGGCGACCTGTTCCGTCAACAATCACATTCCATCTTGTACTTGTCCACCGGACACAACTGGCGATCCATTCGTGTCATGCACTGCTATCGTTTCGAAAGTACCTGGTAAGCATTTTTATAAACGTTATATATATTATATTATTATATATTATATTATATTATATTATTATTATATCGTTATATTATTCTATATAGTCATATAATGGGTGATTCATGTATAGGTACTTTTTTCAAAAATAACTATTATTAGTTTTTACATTTGTTTTTTTTTTAAAGATTGTCTTTCAAATGTTTCAAATTTAAGTGATATTTTGTCGTATAACACGTGTAGTGTCTCTCTACCAAAGCAGTAATTTCTTCAAAAAGTTATTAATGTAATTTTTTATTCAATGCGAATCGGATATGGTTTATTTAGTCACGAATGATTTATGTAATATAATATTAATTGGCTTTTATAACTTTTCGATAGCATAGCGAATTGACATTTGGTCGATTTATGTGGACCGTAAATTGCTCTAAGTACACGAAACGTATTTCTTGTAGAACGCGATTTTCGTACCTAATACTACTGAATAAATTATATATGCTATGCCAGGCTAAGACTGCTTATATATTAAACTATACCGAATACATGCTTAAATATAAAAATATAAACGAATAAAAATACTATGACATGATCACGACTCATATCAAGTCTCAAAATTCCATACAAAGAAATACTTGTAGATGATTTACCCTATATAAACTTACAAATTGTAATCCCATTCTATACTAATCATACTTTGAATTTATATTAGGTTGTATAGTAATTTGTGAACTGTCCCAAAAATTGTAAGGTTTGCTATACAATAAATATATAAATACTGTGATTTTTTGTTATCAGGTCCGCAATCCCCATGTTCACCGTCTCCCTGTGGTCCGTATAGTGAATGTACAGTTAGCGGAAATGGTGCTGCCGCATGTTCATGCCGAGCGGGCCATATAGGTTCTCCTCCAACATGTCGTCCGGAGTGCCTAGTTAGTTCCGAATGTAAATTACAACTAGCTTGCATCGACCGTCGTTGCCGAGATCCTTGTGAGGGAGCATGTGGTCGAGATGCGCGTTGCCAAGTTATCGCACACTCGCCTATTTGTACTTGCAATGATGGTTATTCTGGCGATCCCTTCACATATTGTTATCTGGCACCAGGTATCTAATTTTCTTTAGATCCTTTATAAGTATACAATTATCACAATGATATACAAAGTATTTATTCTTTTATAGTGGCATTACCTGAACCAGTTGATGTTTGTCAACCATCACCGTGCGGACCAAATTCAATATGTATAAACTCAGGAGAGACGCCAGCATGCAGTTGCCAACCCACATTTATTGGCGCTCCACCGAATTGTCGCCCTGAATGCACAATTAGCGCCGAATGTCCAGCTGCGCTCGCTTGTGTCAATCAGCGATGCAAAGATCCATGTATACAAGCTTGTGGTCCTCGTGCTATTTGCTCTGTAGTGGACCACCGCGCGACTTGTGCCTGTGAACCCGGTTTGCAGGGTGATCCGTTCCAGGGTTGTTCAGCGCCTGCACGTAAGTTTATTATTTACCAGCCTATTATAAGTCACTTTAGGTGTAAAATTGTTAAATTGTAGCATTTTGAAATACGAAATGATCAGACTTATCAATGTGTAAGGTAATTAAATTTTATATTGACAATTATACGCTACCAACATGAGAAACATAGGAGTTAGACTCAGAAAATGCATGTAACACTCTGCTTTGCAAAGCGTGATAATTCATGCTTTAAAGGTGAGCTCATTGTATAAAAATCAAAAAAGTCACGCCTCACACGGTTTACTAATGTATAAAAGAATAGGCCTGCATGGGTGGTTTTACTACGAAATTTCATGGCGACCATGCCCGCCATTTAGTTTTCGAGTATTTTCACAAATGTAGGACTAATTCATGCGCTTTAAACATAAGCCTTCGGATACGGACGGTGAAAATGTAATTTTAATAATTTAGATTTCTGAAATGCTTTCAGACGGGACGTAACATTTTTTAATAACTTTTATGTGATATTAATGCCTTTGCTTAAATTCGGAGCACGCGGAGATAACCTAGCACTTACAGTAAGCTTAGGTCGTCCGCCGTGACGGCCGCTTTGGACGGTGCCGCTATTGATAGTGACGCTGTCTCCGGATTGAGGAGATGACTAAATGTCGCCGGGCCCAGTAAGCTTCGACTAACGCTTCGGACCAAGGAAGTGCTTCTACGGTGACTGACAAATTATTTGGTAAGTGATTTCATCATACTTAAACTAATATTGCAGCTCCACCGAGGGTTGAATACCTAAATCCTTGTGATCCTTCACCTTGTGGCGTAAACGCTATGTGTAGAGTCGAAGGAAACGCCGGATCTTGCACCTGCTTACCAGATTATTTCGGTGACCCATATCAAGGTTGTAGGCCAGAGTGCTTAACCGACTCAGATTGTCCTTTGACCTCGGCTTGTAATCGACAAAAATGTATTGATCCATGTCCTGGTGCATGTGGATATGATGCCGACTGTTATGTGACAAATCACAAACCATCTTGCAACTGCAAACCTGGTTATACTGGAAATCCACTTACTTCATGTTCTGCCATACGTGGTAAGTAAATTCACAATTTTTATGAAATTCTGAATAACTTAGAAATTTCAAAAATTGCTAAATTTATTATTAATTTTCAGAAAACGACGTAACCGACGCATGTAATCCTTCTCCTTGTGGTACTAATGCAATCTGCAAAAAACAAGGAAATGGTCAACCTATTTGTTCTTGTATGATTAACTATATAGGCTCACCACCAAATTGCAAACCGGAATGTATTGCAAACTCTGAGTGTAGACCAAATAAGGCTTGTGTCAATCAGAGATGTGTGAATCCTTGTCCTAAGCCATGTGGCCAAAATACAGATTGCAAAGTAATTAACCACAGTCCGGTATGTTCTTGCCGATCCGGCTATACAGGAGATCCATTCACAAGATGCATTTTAGCTTTGCGTAAGTAATATAAATCACAAAAGTTTCGTTCATTTCTACAGCTTCCCATAACGTTACAAGCGAGCTAAGCCTAGATTTCGTGTTTGCTAGTAAAATGAGGATTTTTAGATATGCAACTCAAGTGCATTATCTTATGAAAGTGAAATTGTGACACGTCAAGCAGTTGTCTACGCATTCACTATAATCATGTTTCGAAAAAATTTTGTTAGTTTTAAAATAAAATAGTTGGGTCGCAGAAACGACATTATATACACAGTTTCGTGCGTTACTTTTTTATTTTAAACCCTCGGCTAAAAATGAGGGGTGTTCCATCTATCGTTCCATTGTATCGTACCTAGTAAAAGGATGAAGCTTTTTGTAGTTAAGTTTTTTTTATGTTTAAAAGGCGACTCGTTCGAAGGTGTTCTTAACTATGATGCAATAAAATGTGTCTAATCGTTATTCATAAAACCATGTTATTTTATTTTATGATTCAACTTCCAATTTAAAAAAGGTTTACTGTTAATTTATTTCACTACAACATGAAACAGCTCGAAAGTTGTCGGTAAACAGAAATCCTATAAATTTTAATTCATCTATAATTACATTGCTCTATCTAACTCTATCTGTATTATAAGGATGATTATCTCTTTTATTCATTCAAAATCTACTTACTAATTTACCTAACATTTTATTTTTATTTTAGCGTCTCCAGTTGAAGCTCCCTCTGACCATTGCATGCCATCGCCATGTGGTTTATATGCAGAATGTCGTAATAACAACGGTTTAGCATCGTGTTCGTGTTTACCATCATACGTGGGTTCCCCGCCATTCTGTAAACCTGAATGCGTTGTTCACTCAGACTGTCCTAGTGATCAGGCATGTTTAACAAATAAATGTAGAGATCCATGCAATGGGTCATGTGGATTATATGCAAAATGCTTCGTTAATAATCACGTTCCGGTATGCTTATGTCCGGATGGATTTAATGGCGATCCATTTAGAGAATGCATTCGTAAACTTATACCAGGTAATTTTAGTAATAAATTCAAGTAGTGTCGAATTACATTACTATTTCAGTTGAATCACTATTTAATATGTTTTGCAGATAAAAGTCCTGCGATATATATTGATCCATGTGATCCTAGTCCATGTGGATCGAACACTATTTGCAATAACGGTATTTGTTCGTGTATTATGGGATATCATGGCGATCCTAATTTGGGCTGTCGACCTGAATGCATATACAATACAGATTGCCCATCAGACAAGGGTTGTCAAAGAAACAAATGTGTAAATCCATGCATTGGTACTTGCGCATTAAATGCCATTTGCGATGTTATCAATCATATACCTATGTGCACTTGTCCAAAAGGCATGACTGGAAATGCTTTTGTAGAATGTCGCCGTTCTACAGGTGAAAAAAGAAAATTATATATACCTACATACAATATTAGCTTGAATAATTTTGAGTTGAAATATAATAATATGCATGTATTACAGATATCGCTGTTAATCCATGCAACCCATCACCATGTGGACCGAATAGTCAATGTCGTCAATCTAATGGCCAGGCAGTTTGCTCATGTGTTCCTGGGTATAAAGGTAGTCCACCAACTTGTAGACCAGAATGTGTTGTCAGTATGGAATGCCCCCTCAGAGAAGCTTGTAATAATCAAAAATGTGTGAATCCCTGTGTCGGTGCCTGTGGCCCGGGGGCTATATGCGATGTAATAAACCACAACCCTATTTGTACATGTCCAACATTATTTACGGGTGATCCATTTACACGTTGTGTAATGCAAGGTATGATTCCAGTTGATTTTTTTTGTTACAAATTATTGAGTATATTCTATATGCCGATTTTTTTTAAATAACTGTATATTGTTTTCAGATATTGAAAAGCCTCAGGTGAATCCATGCGAACCATCTCCATGTGGACCACATTCTGTTTGTAAAATAAGTGGAGGTAATCCAATATGTGCATGCCTGTCGGACTTCAAAGGATCACCTCCAAATTGTCGACCAGAATGTATCAGTAATAGTGAATGTGACTATAATCTAGCATGTCTTAATACAAAATGTTCTGACCCATGCATTGGAACTTGTGGATCAAATGCCGAATGTAGAGTTGTGAGCCATTCTCCTATGTGCATATGCCGTGACGGTTATACTGGAGATCCCTTTTCATACTGCAATCCACAACCTGTCTTTGATGAAGTTTTAAGTCCTTGTAGTCCAAGTCCATGTGGATCCAATGCAATTTGTAGAGAGCAAAAAGGTGTTGGTTCGTGTCAGTGTTTAGAAGGATATACTGGAAATCCATACGAAGGATGTCGACCAGAATGCGTTGTTAACTCAGATTGTCCTCTGAATAGAGCATGCTCAAGGTTAAAATGTATCGACCCATGTCCAGGAACTTGCGGGTCTAATGCATTATGTCAAGTCAGTAATCACATGCCAACTTGTATATGTCAATCGGGATATACCGGAAATCCGTTTAGTTATTGTACTATTATGCAAGAACGTAAGTATAGAATTAAAATTATATATATAATGAAATTAAGTCCTATCGTTACTTATTTCGTTTTCAATATTTTTAGCACAAATTGTTGAGACCAATCCATGCCGTCCATCTCCATGTGGTGCAAATAGTCAATGCAAGGAAATCAGCAATCAAGCTGTCTGCTCCTGTTTGCCATACTTTGTTGGGGCACCGCCTAACTGCCGCCCTGAATGCGTAGTCAGTTCGGAATGTCCATCACATTTGGCTTGTGAAAACCAAAAATGTAAAAATCCGTGTATTGAAACATGTGGGGAAAACGCAAACTGCAATGTAATCAATCACAGTCCTATCTGTGTCTGCAAACAAGGGCTGACTGGTAATCCATTTACTAGGTGTTATCCTATGAAAGGTTAGTATCGCAAGAAATTGCGCAATTAAATATCAGCTATGTCGAGATCTACTAAATGAAATGTTCCATCCAGAGTCTTGTTATCTTTTTTATATTACGATATGATATCATGCTATTATGTTATTCGTTTTCAGTATACCAGCCCCCAGAAGTCACACGAGATCCTTGCATTCCTTCTCCATGTGGCATGTACGCAGAATGCCGGAATATCCGTGATGCGCCATCATGTGCCTGCTTACCAAATTATATGGGTAATCCACCTAATTGTAGACCTGAATGCACAATTAATTCCGAATGCCCTAGTAATCAAGCATGTATAAATGAAAAGTGTCGGGATCCATGTCCTGGTGCTTGTGGATTAAATGCCCAATGTACAGTTTTTAACCATATCTCGCAATGCAGTTGTTTGGAACAGTACACTGGAGATGCATTTACACGCTGTGTGTCTTTCATTGAGGAAGATGGTAAGTGTATTAGATTTATTTTAAATTGAATTAAAATTTGATTATAGGTACTTATTTTCAAATTAAATAATTACTATTTATTTTCGCTCAGAAACAATAACAGATCCATGCAATCCATCACCATGCGGCGCAAATGCAGAGTGTAACGATGGCGTATGTACATGTCTACGAGAATACCAAGGCGATCCCTATACCGGGTGTCGTCCTGAATGTCAAACTAGTACCGACTGCCCTCATAATAAGGCATGTTTACGAAACAAATGTATCGATCCTTGTATCAACACATGTGGGAGAGACGCTATTTGTAGTGTTTATAATCACATACCCTTATGTACATGCCCAGAAGGCTATTCTGGAAATGCGTTCTTAGAGTGCCGAAAAACATTGGCAATTGAAGTATTGAATCCATGCAGTCCATCACCATGCGGTCCAAATAGCCAGTGTCGGGAAATTAACGGTCAAGCCATTTGCACCTGTGTACCAGGATATATCGGAGCGCCACCAACTTGTAGACCTGAATGTATTTCTAGTGCAGAATGTGCTCTAAACAGAGCTTGTTCAAATCAACGTTGCATTGATCCATGTTCAGGAAATTGTGGTACGGGTGCTCGATGCCAAGTAATAAATCATAACCCAATTTGTTCCTGCCCCACTGGTTATTCTGGCGATCCGTTTAATCGATGTATTTTGGAAGGTAATTAGTTTATTTTACCTAAATAGTCATACATTACTAATTTTAATTTTAACAATAGAAGCTAAAGTAAGAAATATTATTTCAGATATACAACCTCCAATCTACGTGAATCCATGTCAACCATCTCCTTGTGGTCCCAATTCGGAGTGCAAAGAAATAAATGGCAGTCCATCATGTGCTTGCCTTAATGATTTTCTCGGAAGCCCACCAAATTGTCGTCCCGAATGTATAGCTAACTCGGAGTGTCCAAGTGAATTGGCATGTATTAATAATAAATGTAAAGATCCATGTCCTGGCTCGTGTGGGACTGGAGCTGAATGTAAAGTTGTTAGTCATGCCCCTCAATGTTTGTGCCCTCCAGGATATACTGGAAATGCATTTATAGGATGTAATGTTATGGATAGTCCACTTACACCTTGTTCACCATCTCCCTGTGGAGCAAACGCTGTCTGTAAAGAACAGAGAGGAGCTGGATCGTGTATATGTCTCTCAGATTACATAGGTAATCCCTATGAGGGATGTCGACCAGAATGTGTAGTAAATTCAGATTGTGCGAGTAATATGGCTTGTACACAAAATAAATGCAAAAATCCATGTAATAATATTTGTGGTAGCAATGCTGTATGCAACGTCGTCAATCACGTCCCACGATGTGAATGTTTATCAGGGCTCACTGGAAATCCATATCAAAACTGTTATGAAAAAATACCAGGTCAGTACACCTAAATGAAATAAATAAAAATGATTGATTATATTCCTTTATAATTTCGATTTCATTATCATAACTATTGAAATATTTTTCAGATGATACAATAACGAAAGATCCATGCTCACCATCACCCTGTGGGGCAAATAGTATTTGCAAAGTTTCAAATAACCAAGCAGTCTGCACTTGTCAATTAGAATTCATAGGAACGCCACCAAATTGTCGACCAGAGTGTCTCGTTAGCTCGGAATGTAACCAACAACAAGCTTGTATACGCCAAACGTGTAAAAATCCTTGTGAAGGAGTGTGTGGACAAAATGCTGAATGTAAAGTTATTAATCACAGTCCCATTTGTACATGTCGATTAAAATACACTGGCGATCCTTTCAGTCGATGTTACGAAATACCAGGTAAATTTCAATGCAGTTGAATTTCTTTAATGCATTCATACCTTAACCATATCATTAACGTTGCGTTTTTTTTTAGTATCTGACGTAGCTATTTCTATAAATCCTTGTTTACCATCTCCATGTGGACCATTCTCCCAATGCCGGGACATTGGCAATTCTCCTTCATGTTCCTGCTTGCCACAGTACACTGGTAGTCCACCGAACTGTCGACCCGAATGCACAATAAACACTGATTGTCCAAGTGACAAAGCGTGTATTAATGAACGATGCGTTGACCCATGCCCCGGGTCATGTGGCATAAATGCTGAATGCAGAGTGCAAAACCATGTATCCATATGCACTTGTTTGAGTGGATATGCCGGAAATCCATTTGATAGCTGCTCTCTAAAACCACAATATGTTGGTAAGTGCAATGGTATATAACTAGTTTCGCTAAAAAGGGGCATACTTGGCAGTACGCCCCTTATTAGCGAAACTACCCAGACTTATTAACAATTTGTTTCTGTCTGTCTAATAATTTTACTATTTATTTTTACTAGAACCCGTAGTATCGGATCCATGCAATCCATCACCATGCGGATCTAATGCAGACTGCAATAACGGTATTTGCACATGTCTACCGGATTATAATGGCGATCCTTATTTCGGATGTCGTCCTGAATGTACAATCAGTTCCGAGTGTCCTATAAATAAGGCTTGTGTAAGGAATCGTTGCGTAGATCCCTGTATTCAGACATGTGGTAGGAATGCCGTTTGTCAAGTTGTGCAACATATGGCCGTTTGTACATGCCCCTCAACGATGACAGGAAATGCTTTTATCCAATGTGATCAATATGGTAAGTACTACATTGTCGTACTAGATAAATACAGCGTAAATAACAGTTTAATGTACATCCTAGTGTATGAGGTATACCTAATTGGCTCACTACGATCTATAGCACCAAAGCTTACCTCGCGTGCCTTGGTGCAGCGCTAGCGAAAGAGGCTTTGGCAAAATAGAGGTAGGGTACAGCGTATTTGTAAGCTGCCCGACTGGGGAAGTACCTCGACCTCACAGAATATCGCAACTAAATAACAATTCCCTTTAGGGTCTTTGTGTTCCTGCAAGTGAGTGAAGTCACCAGAAAGAAAGGTGTTGCTGCGTTGGCAGCGGGAGTGGTGGCGCGCGAGCGACATTTCATGTTGCGAGCGTTAATATGACCACGGTAACCTTCAAGTACGGTAAAATTCACATCAAGCGGACCTGATAGATTTAGCTACCTCACGACTGGTTTACTTTAGTTATTTCCTCAGTATTAAGTCATATGGTTACAGAGAAGAGCTATTCTTTCAATATACTTTATGTATGTACCTAAAAATATATCAAGCTTCTCTAAATTAAGTGACTGTAGTAGTGGTATCCATTTGCGAAACAACCACTAATTGATAATACCAAAACATAGAAAGTAGTAAGGTCAACAACTAATAAAACTTGAGAATTGAATCCTTGATTTACCTGAAAAACAATTCAAATCTTTGATAAAGAATACATTATGTAAAAAATGCTTATTATAGAACTAACGACTACAAGAATGATCAAAATACTTGGAAAATCTTCAGCGCAGGATGTCAAGCTCAGAGTTCTGTACCGACAACCTAATTTGATGTATTGTTTAATGTGCGTCAATTTGTGTTTATACACAAGTAAACTACATGTTTATTGATTATTTATTACTTTTTCTTCTATCTTGTGTAATTAATTCCTGTTGATATTCTTTTAATCATTTTATTTATTTACAGACATTATTCCGGTAAATCCATGTCAACCAAGTCCTTGCGGACAATACAGTCAATGCAGAGAATTCAATAATCAAGCAGTATGCTCGTGCTTAGCTGGATATCGAGGCACGCCTCCTTCATGTCGACCAGAATGTGTAGCCAGTTCAGAATGTCCGCTCAATAAAGCCTGTAGCAATCAAAAGTGTGTCAATCCTTGCCAGGGTGCATGTGGAGTGTCTGCTATATGTCAAGTAATAAATCACAATCCAGTGTGCACATGTCCATCAGGATTGACGGGTGATCCATTCACAAGATGTATTTCCATGCGTAAGTTTTACTATATTATTCTTCACTTTTATACATTTTTGTATTCTGTTGCATTCAAGTGGATAGTTACATATTAAATACATAACATAATATGTCTTAACTTACAGCAGTTGTATCTCAAGTGCCAATAAACCCTTGTCAACCGTCTCCATGTGGTTCCAATGCAATTTGTCAACCGACCGGAGGTGAAATACCAACCTGTCAATGTATGCCAGACTTTATCGGGGCGCCACCAAATTGTCGACCACAGTGTGTGGCGAACAGCGAATGCGCTCCACAAATGGCTTGCATTAACAGAAAATGCCAAAATCCCTGTATTCAAGCATGTGGCACAAACGCAGAATGTCGAGCCGTAAGTCATACACCAATGTGCATATGTCCTGAGGGTTTCACTGGTGATGCTGCCGTACAGTGTTCTGTGACCGCTATCATGAGTATAGAGCCGCTGACACCATGTACACCATCGCCTTGCGGCACAAATGCTGAATGTCGAGAACGAGCCGGGGCCGGGTCCTGCATGTGTATTCCTGGTTACTTTGGTGACCCATACGAGGGCTGCCGACCCGAGTGTCTGGTCAATTCGGACTGTCCAAGCGATAGAACATGCACAAGAAATAAGTGTATTAATCCTTGCCCGGGCACTTGTGCAGCATTTGCAGATTGTTCTGTTGTTAACCATTCTCCATTATGTACTTGCCAAAATGGATTTAATGGAGATCCATATAAGCAATGTATTAGAAAACGTAAGTACATTTTTTTGAATGGATATCTATATTTTACACACTAAATCTTATGATATAAATTACCAACGCTATAATTATATACTAAAATAGTATAATACCATTATTTTTAGCGCAAGAAGACTTAAATGTGACACCATGTCAACCATCACCTTGTGGCCCCAATAGCCAATGCCGAGTTTCAAATGGTCAAAGTGTATGCTCTTGTACTCCTGAATATAGAGGCTCTCCGCCAAATTGTAGACCCGAATGTGTCGTAAGCGCAGAATGTCCTTCAGACAAAACGTGCAGAAATAAAAAATGCGTATCTCCTTGTCCTGGTCCATGTGGCCTGAACACTGATTGCAGAGTCATAAATCATAGCCCTATATGTACATGTCAAATGAGGTATACTGGAGATCCATTTTCTAGATGCAGCCTAATAACAGGTATATTTCATATTGTTTTTGTTAACGAAAATTATAATTCGACGCTTTACTTCATTATGTTATTATTATCTAATTATTTTGATTACAGCTCCTGCTGTAGCCGCTCCACCGGAAAGGGATCCTTGTATGCCTTCACCTTGTGGTCCTAATTCACAATGTCAAAACCTTCGTGGTATACCGTCATGCTCTTGTTTATCAAACTTTGAAGGCAGTCCACCAAACTGTAGACCAGAATGTACTATAAATGAAGATTGTGCTAGTAATCTTGCTTGTATGAATCAGAAATGTAGAGATCCTTGCCCAGGTTCTTGTGGACTAAATGCCAACTGTCAAGTCTTTACACATGTTGCGGTATGCACATGTATTGAGGGCTTCACTGGTAATGCGTTCACGCAATGCAATGCTTTACCACCAAAAGGTAAAACCCCATATTCCACGGTTCTATAAAATATACTATTTTATTATCATTTATAATTTACAACTTTTTCGTTGTATTGACAATTGCAGAACATGACGACCCATGCACTCTGTCTCTTTGTGGATCTAATGCAGAATGTTTCAATGGAGAATGTACCTGCCTTACCGAATTTAGAGGCGACCCATACTCCGAATGTCGCCCTGAATGTCTTCAGAGTTCCGAATGCGACCGTAATAAAGCATGCATAAAAAATAAATGCCAAGATCCATGTCCAGGAACATGCGCACTTAATGCTGTATGTAATGTGGTCAATCATATACCTATGTGCACTTGTCCAGAGCGTATGACAGGCAACGCCTTTTTGGAATGCAGACCAGTCTTAAGTAAGTTATTTTTAATGAAATGTTATTATTATATTTTTCATAATATTATGATATGGAATTAATCTCCAATATCGTTTTATGTTACAGGTCAACCTATAAATCCCTGCCAACCTTCTCCTTGCGGTCCTAATAGTCAGTGTAGAGAAATAAATGGTCAAGCTGCCTGCTCATGTGCTCCTAACAATATCGGCTCTCCTCCTGCTTGCCGTCCTGAATGTACCATAAGCGCCGAATGCCCACTAAATCAAGCGTGTAGCAACCAGCGCTGCGTGAATCCATGTATTGGCTCGTGTGGTGTAAATGCAGAGTGTAAAGTAGTAAACCATAATCCAATATGTTCATGCCCTGTATCATATACGGGTGATCCATTTTCTAGATGCTTTAATCTCCGTAAGTATTTCATTGTCCTCCTTATGCATGTCAATTTTACGCAGTTTATCGTATAATTATGATTTATTTATTGATGATGCGTGATGAGTAGTGTAATCGATTTGTAATATAACGGAAATAATAATTTCACAGCCGAGAACCTACCTGAGCCTGTGCGACCTTGCACACCATCGCCTTGTGGGCCTAACTCTCTTTGTAGAGAAGTGAATGAAGCACCTTCATGCACTTGTTTAGAAGGTTATCATGGACAAGCTCCCAACTGTAGACCAGAGTGTACAAGTAATGAAGAATGTTCGATGCACCTATCATGTATTAACATGAAATGTAAAAATCCTTGCGAAGGCTCATGTGCTTCAAATGCTGAGTGCAGAGTTATCAGCCACTCGCCAATATGTCTTTGTCCAGTTGGATATACTGGTGACCCATTCTTTGACTGCAGACGTGAACCTATATACTCGGAACCGATTACAACTCCATGTTCTCCATCACCATGCGGAGTAAATGCCATATGCAAGGAAAGAAACAATGCCGGATCGTGTATGTGTATTGAAGAGTACATTGGAAATCCATATGAAGGTTGTCGACCAGAATGTGTTGTCAACACTGATTGCGCTCCGAATATGGGATGTCTAAACAATAAATGTGTCAATCCATGCCCAGGTAGCTGTGGCGCTAACGCTATATGCCAAGTTGTCAATCATTTGCCTTTATGCACTTGCATTAATGGTTATTCAGGCGATCCGTTTAGATATTGTGTATATCAAGGTTGGTACAAATCTTTTGCTAATAAATCGAAATTTATATAAATTTACTACTATTAAATATGTAATTTATAATTTCAGAACCCCCGTCGCAATCTATACCTTTTGACGCCTGCTATCCGTCCCCCTGTGGGCCTAACAGCCAATGTAAATCAGTAAATAATCAAACTGTATGCTCCTGCCTTGCGGAATATGTAGGATCACCACCTAATTGTCGTCCTGAATGTATAGTAAGCTCCGAATGTCCACAAGATAAAGCATGTCTAAAGAATAAATGTGAGAACCCGTGCCCTAAGCCATGCGGGGTTAATGCTAATTGTAAAGTGATAAATCACAGTCCTATATGTTCATGCAAGCCGTCATTCACCGGTGATCCGTTCACGATCTGTAGACCTGGAATTGGTATGTAGTCATCGCCGTTAATATTTAAGAAAGAATTCAAATTGTTAACATATAATAGTATTATTGAAAAATAATAATTGTAATTTGAACATTGTTTTTCAGTGGAATTGCAGCAGGATACGAAAGACCCATGTGTTCCATCGCCATGTGGGCCTAATGCGGAATGCCGAAATATCGGCAATACGCCGTCGTGCTCTTGTTTGCCTACTTTCTTGGGAAGCCCGCCTAACTGTAGACCAGAATGTGCTATACACTCCGATTGTCCAAGTGATCGTGCCTGTATAAATTCAAAGTGCCAAGATCCATGTCCAGGCTCATGTGGACTATCCGCGACATGTAGTGTACTTAATCATATACCAATTTGCACGTGTAGAGAAGGATATGTTGGTGATCCGTTCACCAGCTGTACCTTGAAGCCATTAGAAGGTATTTAAAATCTCATCATTATTATTTGAACAGACTAGTTATTTTGGTTCATAAATATTATTACGTACTGTTTCAGAAATATAGTTGTATATTAACAATATTCTAAATATAATGTGTACTTATTTACATAATATGTATTTTAGTGGAACCAGCAGTTCTAGATGCTTGTACAAATATCCGCTGTGGATCAAACGCTGAATGTATTAATGGTCAGTGTCAATGTTTACCGGAATATCAAGGGGATCCATACTTCAACTGTCGACCAGAATGTATATTTAGCACCGATTGCGACCAGACTAAGGCCTGTGTACAAAGGAAATGCGTCGATCCTTGCATCGGCGCCTGCGGACAAAATGCTATTTGTCAAATAGTTAACCACATTCCTATGTGTAGCTGCCAAACCGGATTCACAGGAAACGCATTTGTAATATGTAATCCTATGAGAGGTAATTATTGTATTTTATCGTAATACAAGTAAATAATTTTTAATAAGTAAAAAGTATCTACACCAAACCGCAAATGAGCATTCTAAACCTCTTTGATTGAGAGGAGACACGTATCCCAGCAGTGGCATGAATAAGGGTTCTCCAGTTATAATTACTATAATTACGTTATATCAATAATAAAATATTTTAAATATTAATAATGAATTGAATAAATTAATCAGTTACTGAAGAATATGTATATATTGCAATGTTTGTTTATAGTACCTCCTGCTGGCAATCCATGTAGTACTACAGTCTGTGGACCGAACAGCCAATGCCGAGAAATTAATAATCAGGCTGTATGTTCATGTCTACCAACGTACTTGGGAGTGCCCCCTGCGTGTAGACCGGAATGTGTATCCAGCTCGGAATGTCCACAAAATCAAGCTTGCATGAATCAAAAATGCGTTGATCCATGCATAGGCACATGTGGGCGAAGAGCCATATGTGAGGTTGTCAACCACAATCCCATCTGTGCGTGTCCATCAACTTATGCTGGAGATCCATTTGTAGCATGTACATTTGTATCAAGTAAGTTATTATACTAGTAGTTTTTATCTTAATGTTATATTATTTAGTGACTCAGTTATTCAAAGTGATAAAAAGTCTCTATTGAACCTATAATCGATTATTTTATTTTCCAATAATGTATAAATTGCAATAAAATAGTATTTACTTACAAAATCAAAATATATTTGAGTCAGTAGCGTGGAAAAATCTCTTCTTGATGATGATGATGAAATGATTCAAAGTCCTTGCTGCCCCGTCTCAAAATTGCAGCCTGTGTATTGGAAGCCTTTGCAGTTCAGAGGTTATTTTGTTTGATAACTTGACCGCTGCTCTACCTTCTCGATAAAAACTGGAAATATGATGGACAAGGGTGTCCAAGCATGTGACGTCTTGGTTCTAATCTTCCTGTATACTAGAGACATCTAGTGACAATCCGTGCCACCGTTTTCCAGCGTCATGTATAGACACAGCTTAAGTAGCATAAATATTACAAAATTTAAACATATTATTCACTTATTTCAGGTTCTCCTCCCATACAGATTAATCCATGCCAACCTTCACCTTGTGGCTCTAATTCAATTTGTCAAGACATTAATGGAACGCCTTCTTGTACTTGCATGCCTGAATTTAGAGGACAGCCGCCTTATTGCAAACCAGAATGTATAAGTAATAGCGAATGCTCATCACATTTGGCTTGTGTTAACAAAAAATGCCAAGATCCATGCGTTCGAGCGTGCGGAGCAAATGCCGAATGCCGTGTTGTGAGCCACTCTGCTATGTGTGTTTGCCCTCAAGGATATTTAGGCGATCCATTTACACAGTGTGTGTTGCAAACTTATACAGAAATATTAACACCATGCTCGCCATCTCCTTGCGGTCCCAACGCTATTTGTAGAGAACAGAATAAAGTAGGATCATGTACTTGCAACGACGGATACTTTGGAAATCCATACGAAGGCTGTCGTCCTGAATGTATCAGTGATTCAGACTGTCCAGGAAATAGAGCTTGCATAGGTAACAAGTGCCAGGATCCATGTCCAGGTACTTGTGGAATAAACGCAGAATGTGCTGTAGTGAACCACTCACCCTCCTGTACTTGTATCACTGGTTATACCGGTGACGCGCTCCGACGTTGCAACCTCATACCTCGTAAGTGGAATTTGATACTCAATTTGATACTATTATATGTACTGTCATGTGCAATAATGCATATAGATTTTGCGAAAGAAATGGTTGGCTTGCGTGTCAAGTAGTACTCGTAATGAAAAATATTTTAAACCTTGCCGTGTTGTGTTAAGAGTTTTATTACTATTGATAGCTTACAATTGCGACCAGCTTTAAT
Organism: Hypsopygia costalis; assembly: GCA_937001555.2. Taxonomy (NCBI): domain Eukaryota; kingdom Metazoa; phylum Arthropoda; class Insecta; order Lepidoptera; family Pyralidae; genus Hypsopygia; species Hypsopygia costalis. Next base: position 15,818,544 of record OW443330.2, on the reverse strand, counting down.
CTTTAAGCTATACATTTTTGGTCGTGACTGTACATATTTTATGGATAGATATCGTGGATAAATATCTGAAATAAATTATTATTATTATTATTTAAAATTCATAGTACTTAATTTTTTTAATAAAACAACAAAGAATATAAATTATATGTTTTATATACATAATCGTAATATGTGCTTATTTTTTGTAGCTCAAAATGTTCCAATTAACGTCTGCAGTCCTAGCCCCTGTGGTCCAAACAGCCAATGTAAAGAAATTAATGGTCAAGCTGTATGTACATGCTTGCCTAATTACATGGGCCAACCACCATCATGCAAGCCAGAATGTTTGTTGAACTCAGAGTGCACAATGGATAAGGCGTGTATTAATCAGAAATGTGTTAACCCTTGTCCTAAACCTTGTGGACAACAGTCCGAGTGTAGAGTATTAAAACACAATCCCATTTGTAGCTGTAGACCAGGGTTTACTGGAGATCCTTTCACAAGATGCTATCCTAAGCCAGGTATGAATTTATATTACCTACTACATAATAAAGAATATAATAAAGTTCTCTTTATGAGCTACATATTCACTTTATTTTCAGCAAGTGCTGTATATAGACGTTTTAACTAATCATTTTGTTTTCAGAACCGCAAATAGTAAATGAAATGCAAGATCCATGTCTCCCTTCTCCATGTGGAGCAAATGCCATTTGTCGCAATTTTGCTGGTCAAGCTTCTTGTTCGTGCTCTCCTGGTTACTTTGGCAGCCCTCCAAACTGTCGCCCAGAATGTGTGACAAATCAAGACTGCATTAGCTCACTCGCTTGTATTAGAGAAAAGTGTGCAGATCCATGTCCTGGGTCTTGCGGGTTGAATGGAAGATGCACAGTCATTAATCATGTTTCAATTTGCACTTGTCCTGATGGCTATAAAGGAGATCCATTTACGTCGTGTATGTTCAGCCCGACTCCAGGTAAATTTTCTATACTATAAAAACGTTGATACGTGTGTCTATATATATGTCAACAGAGAAATGCTGCTATTCAGTTATTGCATCAAAATATTAAACACAATAACGTTAAATTAACTGTTTCAGAACCCGTTCAGTCAGATGCTTGCAATCCATCACCATGTGGCTCCAATGCTGAATGCAACAGTGGAATATGTACATGTTTACCAGAATTCCAGGGAGATCCATATGTAGGCTGTCGACCTGAATGCACTGTCAGTTCAGATTGTCAGAGGAACCAAATATGTATGAGAAAAAAATGTGTAAATCCTTGCCCTGACCACTGCGGTTCAAATGCAATTTGTGAAGTTGTCAACCACATTCCAATGTGTAGTTGCCCTCCAGGATATACTGGCAACTCATTTGTTTTTTGCAACGTACTAGCAGGTATAAACAATAAAAATAATTTGTATTAGAAGTAATATAATGCATTGCTTTTGTTTATTTACATAATAACATCTTTTTCAGATCCCGTGCCAATTAATCCCTGTAACCCTAGCCCTTGTGGACCTAACAGCCAATGTCGGGAAACAAACAATGTCGCAGTATGTTCATGTATACCAGGCTACTCGGGAAATCCTCCAACATGTCGTCCTGAGTGTACTATTAGCGCTGAATGTCCACTAAATAAAGCTTGCAGTAACTATAAATGTATAAACCCTTGCAATGGAGCATGTGGCATTGCGGCATTATGTGAAGTTGTTAATCATAATCCTATATGTTCGTGTCCCAATGGATTTACAGGCGATCCATTTAGAAGATGTATTCTTCAACGTAAGTAAACAACACAAAACGTGATGTTTCAGAATCATAATTTTTAACTTATTGTGATTTATAAACATTGTATTAATTTTGGACGATAGTATTAAATTTGGAGCTTAAAGAACCTTAAATGTAACAGATTATTTTTTATTTGTTTATTGGAGGACTGAAAAATGTCGCGTGATTACAGTATCAAAGTATTACTGCATTATTGATTTTGTTAACTAACATTCAATATTAATCGTTACAGCTGCAATTCCTCCAGAAGTTACAAATCCATGTCAACCTTCACCGTGTGGGCCGAATTCAATATGTCAATCAATAAACAATTCTCCTACTTGTACTTGCATGCAAGAATTTATTGGGACTCCACCAAATTGTCGCCCTGAATGCACGAGTAATAGTGAATGCCCTAATCATTTCGCATGTATGAATAATAAATGTGGAGACCCCTGTGTCGGTGCATGCGGTTTGATGGCGCAGTGTCGGGTTGTAAGCCACACACCCAATTGCGTCTGCCCACCAGGATATAACGGAGACCCATTTACATCTTGTACTCTAGAACCGGTAAATACTCCTATCGAACGACCCTGTTCTCCATCGCCATGTGGCAGCAATGCCGTATGTAAAGAAAGAAACAATGCTGGTGCTTGTGTTTGCTCTCTTGGGTACTTTGGTAACCCCTACGAGGGTTGTCGACCAGAATGCAGTGTCAACACTGACTGCCCCTCCGACAGAGTATGTCAACAGAATAAATGTCAAGATCCTTGCCCAGGTACTTGTGGTAATAATGCACAATGCCAAACAGTAAATCATGCACCCATCTGTACATGCTTGTCTGGATACACGGGAAATCCATTCCAACTATGTACTATGCTTCAACGTGAGTACCGTTTTATAACTACGATTTATGTGTACATTGTAAATTCGTATGCTTGTTAGACGCCCGTAGTATTTTTTTTATTTATACAATTTCTTATCTTTTTTAGCAATTGAAGCACCAACCGATCCATGCCAACCATCACCATGCGGACCGAATAGTATGTGCAAAGTAATAAATGAGCAAGCAGTATGCAGTTGTGTGCCAGAATTTCGCGGTTCTCCTCCAAACTGCAGACCAGAATGTGTCGTCAGTGCCGAGTGCCCTACAAACAAAGCTTGTATAACACAAAAATGCAGTGATCCATGTATAGGACAGTGTGGTCAAAATGCTCAATGTCATGTTATAAATCACAGTCCTATTTGTTCCTGCATAGAAAGACACACAGGCAATCCTTTCAGTCGTTGCTACCCCTTACAAATCCCAGGACCAATGGAGACTCCTAAAGATCCATGTCTTCCATCACCTTGTGGTCCTTTCAGCGAATGTAGAGACATTGGGGGTATTCCTTCTTGCTCCTGTCAACTAAATTATATAGGCGCTCCACCTGGGTGTCGTCCGGAATGCACAATAAATACTGACTGCCCTAGTAATCTGGCTTGCATGAATCAAAAATGTAGAGATCCATGCCCAGGATCATGTGGATTAAACGCTCAATGTACCGTACATAAAAATACGCCCATCTGTTCATGCTTAGTCAACTATATTGGTGATGCCTTTACCGAATGTAAACCACAAGGTATATACTTTTATCTAAATTGTTTCGTGGAAAAACTAAACTTAGTTAACATCTTATCATATGCTTCTAAATTTCATTATTTCTGATTCTGAAGCAAAGTATCAAATAAATTATTGAGTTTATCCGTTACCAGTAGAAACTAATATACTTGCCTTCATCAGTGAATGATTAGTTCATGAAATATTAACAAACATTTTTATTGCTTTGAATACCACTATAACAATGCATTCAAATGTTATGATTGTATCGCTTCCCTGTTTTATATTATATCTACATAACGAATATGGCATTTTTTAATATCTTGTGTTTTTAAAGTTGTAGAACAAGACGACCCTTGCAATCCGTCACCATGTGGCAGTAACGCTGATTGTAACAATGGAATTTGTTCATGTCTACCCGAGTACCAAGGAGACCCGTATATCGAATGTCGTCCTGAGTGCGTACTTAGTTCAGATTGCCCTCAAAATCAGGCATGTTTGCGAAACAAATGTGTTAACCCCTGTAACAGTGGAGTATGTGCAGCTAACGCAATTTGCGATGTCGTTAATCATATACCAATGTGCCGTTGCCCAGAAAGAATGTCAGGAAATGCATTTGTTCAATGTAATGAGGTCGTGGGTAAGTAGAAATACGACTCTGTATTGTACATAAACGTGTTTATAATTTCGATTAGCAATAAATGATAACAAGGTTAAAATCACAGCGTTGTCAACTTTAATGTACTTAATTTTAATTTGCAATTATTGTTTATTACAGTTACAAGGCCACAACCATGCCACCCAAGCCCATGTGGCCCTAATAGTCAATGTCGCGAAATTAACGAACAAGCGGTATGCTCTTGTATAGCTGATTACGTTGGAAGTCCACCATCATGTCGGCCAGAATGTATCTCCAGCACTGACTGTTCGCCAAGTCAAGCTTGCAGCAATTTAAAATGTATTGATCCTTGTGCAGGATCTTGTGGAATTGGCGCTAAATGTCAAGTCATTAATCATAGTCCGATATGTTCCTGTCCGCAATCATTCACAGGAAATCCTTTTGTTAGATGTGAAATTCAACAATTTGTACCTGAACTGGTTAATACCTGCGTACCATCACCATGTGGGCCAAATTCAGTTTGTAAAGAAATATCTGGTACTCCATCATGTTCTTGTGAAGCTGGATTTATGGGATCACCGCCACATTGTAAACCAGAATGTATCAGCAATTCTGAATGTTCTCCACAGAAAGCCTGTGTAAATACAAAGTGTGTAGACCCATGTGTCGGATCATGCGGACTTAATACTGAATGTCACGTTATAAGTCACTCACCATCATGCACTTGCCTAGCAGATTACACTGGAAATCCATTCTTTGAATGCCACAGAATAGAAATACTCCAAGATGTTTCTACACCGTGTCAACCATCCCCTTGTGGTGCAAATGCAGTTTGTAAAGAATTCAATGGTGCAGGATCTTGTACTTGCGAACCAAATTATTATGGAAATCCATATGAAGGTTGCAGACCAGAGTGTGTTATAAACTCGGACTGTCCATCTAATAAAGCTTGCGTACAAAATAAATGCAAAGATCCTTGTCCTGGCGCTTGTGCGCCGAATGCGTTTTGTCAAGCTGTTAACCACGTTCCGGTATGCACTTGTGAATCGGGTTATAACGGTGACCCGTTCCGATACTGCACTCCTAATCGTAAGTTAACCTTTACATAATGTTCATCTTACTTTTTGCAAACTTTATATACCAAAACTTACTTATTCAATTTGTTATTACAGAAATATCAAATGTACCTCTCAACATTTGTCAGCCATCTCCGTGTGGTCCAAACAGCCGTTGTAGGGAAGTCAATAAACAAGCCGTCTGCTCCTGTTTACCAAGTATGAGCGGTTCACCACCTGGATGCCGCCCAGAATGCGTTATTAGTACTGAATGTCCAACAGACAAAGCCTGCATAAATCAGAAATGTGAAGACCCTTGCCTTGGCACATGTGGTATTAACAGTGAATGTAGAGTTATTAATCACAGTCCTATTTGCATGTGCAAACTTCGGTACACGGGTGATCCGTTTACTAGATGTAATCCAATACAGCGTAAGTATATTCAGTTGACAAATTTGATGTTGAGTAAGAATGCCCATAATTAGAAGTATTTGATTTAAATTATACTGTAAATTATTTGTTGCTTTTCAGCTCCCATTTCAAATTCTGTTTTGGAGCCGTACAAAAATCCATGCGTGCCTTCACCTTGTGGTCCAAATTCAGTATGTCAAGAAATTGGGAATGGGCCATCATGCGCATGCATGTTAAATTACATTGGTAGTCCACCAAACTGTAGACCGGAATGTAGTATAAATGCAGAGTGTCCGACTTCGCAAGCTTGTATTCAACAAAAGTGTCGTGATCCATGCCCAGGATCTTGCGGTATTGGGGCCCTTTGTTCCGTATCGCGACATACACCTATGTGCACTTGCCCAGATGGTTATACCGGCGATGCTTTTACCATGTGCACTCCGAAACCACCCGGTAAGTGATGACATATCCGGCAGATTTTTATATTTTTCGCCTCAATTGAATCGAAAGTTCTTATGTAGTAAAAAAAGTCTTTTTTTTATTTTAAACATTTATTGTGACATAAATCATTCGAGTAATATTATAAATGTAAAATTTATAAAATTTACATATTACTTTTCGATACTTCACAATGCGGACTGATGAATTCCTTACAAAATGTCCCTAATCCTATTTTCTTATTTTTCTTTTATTAGAAGCCGACATTATTGTTGATAAGTGCAATCCTTCACCATGTGGGGCAAACGCAATATGCAGAGATGGTACATGTTCATGCATCAATGAGCATCAAGGAGACCCGTACATAGGCTGTCGACCAGAGTGTGTAATCAGTTCAGATTGCACGAGAGACAAGGCTTGTGTTAAAAACAAATGTGTCGATCCCTGTAGAGGAACATGCGCTACAAATGCTATGTGTGATGTAATCAACCATGTTCCCATGTGCAGTTGCCCACAAGGAATGACTGGCAACGCTTTCTATAGTTGTGAACCAATCAAAGGTATGGAAAAAAATATGAATAGTATCTACTACCTATTATATTATCTTGTTGTATCATAATAATAATACTGTTTGTTAAAATTACAGTGCCATTGGCAATAAACCCATGCCTTCCATCACCTTGCGGACCTAACAGCCAGTGCAGAGAAATAAATGGACAAGCTGTATGTACGTGCGTAGAAGGTTTTATAGGAAGTCCACCACTCTGCAGACCAGAATGTAGCGTTAGCTCCGACTGCGCACCAAACAAAGCATGCAGCAACCAAAAATGTATTAACCCTTGTATGGGTTCGTGCGGCGTTGGGGCCAAATGCGACGTTGTTAAACATAATCCGATTTGCACGTGTCCACCGAATTACAGCGGAAATCCATTTGTGCGTTGTATGCCTTACAGTGAGTATTATGAAATATGCATTAATATTATCAATAACCGTTGTTATTTACAATTTATATCACTTTATAAATGCTAAAAAAAGCATATTATATGAAACTTGTAATATGTACTTGGTAATTTTTATTTTTACTACATCAGGTGACAGACAAGCATACGGCCCGCCTGATATGAAATAATTCATTAAATATTTCTTTGTGTTACAGCGCCGCCTGTAGCTGACGTAACGCCATGCACGCCTTCACCATGTGGACAAAATTCTATTTGCAAAGAAGTTGGCGAAACTCCATCTTGCACTTGTATGCCTAACTTCTTTGGTTCACCGCCATACTGCAGGCCAGAGTGTACAAGTAACAGTGAATGTCCTTCCACTCAAGCATGTATCAATCAACAGTGCAAAGATCCATGCGTAGGTGTTTGCGGTGTTAATGCCCAGTGTAGAACTATAAGTCATTCTCCGACATGCTTCTGTGATAACAGCTTCACTGGCGATCCCTTCACGGGATGCGCATTGCAACAAACAGTTCCTGAGAAAATATCACCCTGTGAACCTTCACCATGTGGATCTAACGCTGTATGTAAGGAATTTAATTCTGCTGGATCATGCACATGTCTCCCAGATTATATTGGAAATCCATATGAAGGCTGTCGTCCAGAATGTACTGTGAACACTGACTGTACGCCGAATAAAGCCTGTATTCGAAATAAATGCCAAGATCCATGCCCTGGTACTTGTGCACCAACAGCTACGTGTGCAGTTGTGAACCATTTGCCAATATGCAGTTGTTTGGCGGGATACACGGGCAATCCTTATAGCAGATGTGACATTTTCAATGGTATATATATTTTTGTTATATACAGTTTAGCTAATCCATTAATAGATTTTCGCAGTATAAACAGTAAAATAACTATATTTTCCAGAACCTTCAGAACCAGCAACGCCTTGTGTGCCAAATCCTTGTGGACCTAATAGTATTTGTCGCCCAGTAAATAGCCAAAGCGTTTGCTCCTGCATGCCTAATTACGTTGGCTCTCCTCCTGGCTGCAGACCGGAATGTATAGTTAGCTCTGAATGTTCCGCCACAAAATCTTGCATCAATCAAAAATGCGTCGATCCTTGTCCTGGACACTGTGGCTCTAATACTGAATGTAGAGTAATCAATCACAGCCCAATGTGCTCCTGTAGATCAGGTTTTATTGGAGATCCGTTTACTCGATGTTATCCACAACGTAAGTACAACCATTTCTAAATTTATACTTTTCACATCATTCTTTTTAACTACTCAATCAGAACCTTATTTGTGTTTTATTTTTTTAGCGGCACTTGCACCAGTAAATGAAGAACGATATCCATGTATGCCAAATCCTTGCGGTAATAATGCAATGTGTCGCGACATCAACGGATACCCCTCTTGTACTTGTTTGCCAAACTACCAAGGCCTTCCACCAAATTGTCGACCTGAATGTGCAATTAATCAGGATTGTTCTTCGGATAAGGCATGCATCAATATGAAATGTCGCGACCCTTGCCCCGGGAGCTGTGGGTTAAACGCAATGTGTTCCGTCATCAACCACTTCCCAGCATGCACTTGCGCGCAAGGCTTGACGGGCGATCCGTTTACATCATGTCAAGCTCCCTTGTACATTACAGGTAAAATACGTTTAACATTTATTTTTAATCCGTCAAGATATATGCTTTATAGTATTTCATACGTAAAAAATTATATTCCAGATGAAACACCAACGGATCCATGTAATCCATCGCCTTGTGGATTTAACGCTATCTGCAGAGACGGTACTTGCACATGCCAGAGCGAATATTTCGGAGATCCATATACGGGCTGTAAACCAGAATGTGTAACAAATATGGATTGTTCTTTGGATAAGGTTTGCTCAAGAAACAAATGTGTCAATCCATGTCCAGGACCTTGTGCATCGACTGCGCAGTGCAACGTTTACAACCATATTCCTATATGCACATGTCCGGACGGAACTTCCGGAAATGCATTCATCGAATGCAATAGAGTTGAAGGTGAGATATATGACTTTTTTTTAGTTGAGTGTAATCGTTGTTTATAAAATTGTAGGTAAACACTGCACGAGCCGCTAACCGTGACGGCCGGCCGGCTTGCGGGTGTTGATTGATACAGAAATACCGCCCAGTTACGCGAATGTCTTTGCTTTGTCTGTATAATATTTTTGTACAAAACATCATCCGCGATCTCGCCACCCGTCTGGCGGCTAGTATGGTGTTCACCTTATACTGGAAATGCGATAAGTTTAATAAGAACTACCTAATAGCAAATAAATATATGTATTTCGGTCTTTTCAGGCAAAGTTGAACCCTGTAACCCCAGTCCATGTGGTCCAAACAGCCAATGTCGCCCTATTAATAAACAAGCGGTGTGTTCATGTTTACCCACGTTCATCGGAAGCCCGCCATCTTGTCGACCGGAATGCACAATCAGCGCTGAATGTTCACAAAATGAAGCGTGTAATAATCACAAATGCATCAACCCATGTAGAGGTACTTGTGGCTATGGCGCAAAATGTGAAGTTGTTAATCATAATCCTATATGCTCATGCCCATCACAACTCATAGGAGATCCATTTTCGCGCTGTAGCCCAATTGGTAATATTTTATTACAGTAATAACCTTCGAGGTTCTTTTTCTTCATATGAAATAAGTATTATTATCTAACCGTATATTTTATTTTCCAGTTAACTCACCTGTAGTCGATCCTTGTACACCTTCTCCGTGTGGACCATACTCAGTGTGTAGAGTCATTGGCGAATCGCCATCGTGTACTTGCCAAGGTGACTACGTCGGTGCTCCTCCTAACTGCCGTCCAGAATGTGTCAGCAATTCGGAATGCCCCAGTAATCTCGCATGTATCAATCAGAGATGTAGAGACCCGTGTCCAGGAAGCTGTGGATATAATGCAGACTGTAAAGTTATTAGCCATGCCTTAGTATGTACTTGTCCATTTGGTCAAACCGGAGATCCTCTTGTTTCCTGTATTCCGGTTAAAGGTATTGTAATCTTTATTCCATATTTTAATATTCAAGTTTATGTGTTTGACCTGCCTACAACATGTTTTCTTAATTGCAGATAATCAAAACGTAGTAGAATACAGTTCTCCCTGTGAACCTTCACCGTGTGGAATTAACGCTGAATGTACTGAAAGAAATCAAGCTGGCGCTTGCAGATGTGTAGAATCGTTTATTGGAAACCCATACGAAGGATGTAGACCAGAATGTGTTATTAACAGTGACTGCCCGCCTATGTTAGCTTGCATGCAAAATAGATGTAAAAATCCTTGTCCAGGAATTTGCGCGCCTAATGGAATATGTCAAGTTGTTAATCACTTACCATCATGTTATTGCCCTCCGGGTCTAACAGGAAATGCATACTCGTATTGCACTGAACCTGAAAAAGGTAAAATCTTTTATACCAAATAAGACAATATTACTTATAAGATTATTTCTTAATGCATGTGTGGAACGATTATTATTTTTTTTGGATCCAATTTTTCCTTTTTTCGGATCGAATAAACTAGCTTTCTCATTACAGATGAAGTAGTCCCGAAGCCATGCACTCCCTCACCTTGTGGGCCTAACGGCCTGTGTCGTGAAGTCAATTCCCAAGCAGTATGCAGTTGCCAAGCAGACTTCATGGGTACACCACCTAATTGTCGACCCGAATGCACCATCAATAGCGAATGCCCCAATGATAAGGCCTGTGTTAATAGAAAATGCGTAGATCCATGTTCCGGACAGTGTGGTAGAAATGCTAATTGTAGAGCAATATCACATAATCCAATCTGCTCATGTCAAGATCGATTCACAGGAGATCCATTCACAAACTGTGTACCAAGTAAGTTTCAAAACTAACGAGCGTTAATATGGCTAAGGTAACCGCTTCACGCAAATAACAACATACGATATACTCGTAAACATACGATAACTAAAGAGCTATCTTCTATATTTTGATAAATTTAAAGTAAGTGGTTTCAGACATTAGAAGAAGAGAGGGAGGACGGGGATTTAAATGGGAGGATTAAAATTATTTAAATCTTATTACTATTATAATTTGTAAGAATCGATGGTTATTTTTCAATCACATCAGAACGACTGAACGTATTTGTTGTTTGAAAATTTTGGCACAGAGATATATTATAGGCTCCTTTTGCACACGAACGAATTTATTTTTCCCGTTGTTTAAAGAACATTTGAATAATAAATATAACTTCTATATATAGATTAGACAATAACATAGATTTTACAGACTTCATCTCTTTTCTGCCCCTTATACTCTGTTATTACGCAATTCTTATTACTTCGAATTTGGTTAAAAAAAATACAACGGAATAAAAATCTCTACAAAATGACAAATTGCGATAGCGTTTTTTGACATTTTAATAGTTTACATAATCGAGGATACGTAGTATGAACTTGAATTCGGATAAAGCGTTCAAAAATACGTGGAATTAAGAAAATGCACACATATATTTACAAAATTACATACTGTCCTCGCACTTTTTGACATTATGACAGTTTACGAGTAGGTATTGTGACTCTCAGGATTATATAAGGATTCTGATAATAATGCACACTTTATAATAGATAATAAGTGGAGCAAAGATGATCACAGAAAATAATACTTTCCATACATCCAACCTTTAAACGTTATACTTCTTTTTTGAGTCCTCAAATGAAATTTGATTATTTTTGTACCACACTTAGTTTTCGACATATCTACGAAAAACATAAAAGTGGAAGTCTCATCCCTAAAGTCGCTTGTTGGGGACTTTTTTTCGTATTTATTTTTGCTTCGTTGACTGGGCGATGGTATACGAAAACATCATTCTGTACTGTATTAGTAATTAATAAGATAAAAATTATCATACTTTGTATTTTCCAGTGGCTATTGCGTCCACGCCTCCACAGCCCACTAATCCATGTGTACCATCCCCATGTGGGCCAAATTCGCAATGTCAAGAATATGGTGAGAATGCTCGATGTACCTGCCTTCCAAATTACATGGGAACACCACCACGGTGCAGACCAGAGTGTACTACCAATTCGGAGTGTAATGCTGTAAAAGCATGTATAAATAATAGATGTACCGATCCATGTCCAGGAGCTTGCGGAAATAATGCACAATGCAACGTCAACAATCACTTACCTATATGCTCATGTCTCCCTGGATTCACTGGCGATCCATTCAGCAGTTGTAACGTTATGCAAGGTAAACAAATTTTACGCTACAATATACATATAATTTACGCTACAACTCGTACAGTTATTGTGTAGTATATCACCTGTGATACAGTTTGCTTATGGGAAATAATAATATAAGTTAATATTAGAAAGATATGTAGTCCTGGTTACGACATAAATGGTATTAGGTAATGATAATATACTAGATATTGATTTAAAATATTTCATTTTAGATCCAGAGCCAATTAACCCATGCTCTCCATCGCCATGTGGCCCTAATGCAGTCTGTCGAGATGGTGTTTGCTCATGTTTAGACGAGTACCATGGAGATCCTTATATGGGCTGCAAGCCTGAGTGCGTTTTGAACTCTGACTGCCCACGTGATCGGGCATGTATTAGGAATAAGTGCATTGATCCTTGCATTGGCACTTGTGGAACAGATGCTATTTGTGAAACCATCAATCATATTCCAATGTGTTCTTGTCCATCTGGTTTCACTGGATCTCCATTTTCTTACTGCACTAAGTTGAATGGTAAGAAAAAAATTTTTTTTTCAGGATATTTTGTGATTTTGAAATCTTCATACCTGTAGGCTTTGGTTATTTTCAATAGAATTTATTTATTAAACTAATTTAATAACTGTTCAAATGCAAAAAAAAGAACAATACAGAAACATTCACAAGTTTAAAGCCCAAAATGTTTAGCATCGATGAAATGCGATATTGAAAGAATTATAACAAAAGTTCTTATCTGAAATAATGTTATAATATTATAATTTAATTATACAATTGCAGAACCACCAGTAAACTTATGTGATAGTTCACCTTGTGGACCATATAGTCAGTGCAGAGAAGTAAATGGCCACGCAGTATGTGTATGCATACAAGGATATATTGGCAGCCCACCAAATTGTCGGCCAGAGTGTGCGGTTAGCTCAGACTGCAAATTGAATCAGGCCTGTTCGAATCAGAAATGCATAGATCCTTGCCCTGGTGCATGTGGACGTCAAACCCAGTGTATAGTTGTAAACCACAATCCTGTTTGTACTTGTTTGCCTGGTTATTCTGGAGATCCATTCTCAGTTTGTCAATTAATTCGTAAGTATTAAATAATTGTGTACCTTATTTTTTTAATGTATTATTTGAAAATGTTCACTAAGAGCCTCATTATTATTTATTTTTATAGCCGCCACCCCGCCAGAAAAAGTAAATCCCTGCTTACCATCACCATGTGGACCTAATTCGCAATGTATTGAAAATGGTGACAACGCTGACTGTAGATGCTTGCCAGAATTCATTGGTTCACCGCCTAATTGCCGCCCTGAATGTACAAGTAACACTGATTGTTCGCCAAATACAGCGTGTCTAAATAGAAAATGTCGGGACCCATGTCCCGGTTCTTGCGGGTTAAATGCGGAATGTCGGGTAGTGAGTCACACACCTATATGTTTATGTCGAAATGGCTACAGCGGTGATCCATTCCTGTCGTGTAATCCTGAAATAGCGTTAACGGTAGAAGAGCGCCCTACGCCATGTGTACCATCACCTTGTGGAGCTAACGCTGAATGTAGAGAACAAAACAATGCGGGATCTTGTATTTGCTTACCAGGATATTTCGGAAATCCCTACGAAGCTTGCAAACCAGAGTGTATACTAAGTTCTGACTGTCCTTCTAATATGGCCTGCGTTCAAAACAAATGTAAAGATCCATGCCCAGGCACTTGTGGTTTAAATGCATTGTGTAATGTCATAAATCACATACCAAATTGTTTGTGCCCAGAACAGTTTTATGGCGATCCATACAAAATCTGTACATTCAATGATCAACGTAAGTATATAATTTAATTTACCTATATGTTTGTTTACTGCTGAACAACGTCTGTCATTGTCGTACAATCACAAACATTTCAACTGTTTATTCTGTGGTTTCCCATTTGAGTTCCACCTATCAGTATTTAAATTATAAGTATGTAATAGTTCTTTGTTTTATTTGTTTACGTACCAGTAGTGATTTTATATTTCTTCTTTTACAGCAAAATCTGATCCTTGCAATCCCTCTCCATGTGGACCTAATAGTAATTGCAAAACTCAGAATAACTTAGCTATCTGCACATGTTCAAGTGGATATCAAGGCGCACCGCCTATGTGTCGTCCTGAATGTATCACTAGCTCAGAATGTCCACTAGACAAAGTTTGTGAAAATCTTAAGTGCGTTACGTTATGCCCTAAAGCTTGTGGCATTAATAGCGATTGCAGAATGATAAAACACAATCCCATATGTACTTGCAAACAGGGTTACACCGGTGATCCATTTTCAAGATGTTACATTTTGCCTGAACCCGAACAATCACCACCAGAGAAGACTCAGCCTTGTGTGCCGTCTCCTTGTGGATTAAACGCAGAATGTCGCGATATTGGTGGTTTTCCTTCATGTTCGTGTATGACTGGATTCTTTGGAAGCCCACCTAACTGTAAAGCAGAATGCGTAGTGAATACAGACTGTAGCAATGATAAGGCCTGCATTAACATGAAGTGTCAAGACCCCTGTCTTGGGTCATGTGGATTAAATGCACTTTGCAATGTTATAAATCATGTACCTGTTTGTTCATGCCCGATAGGATATCAAGGAGATCCATTCTCAGTGTGTAACCTTAAACCTCCAGGTAATTAATTATTGTTTGTTTAAACACTTAGCAATATTTTAGCAGTAGTAAACTTTGGCTACAAAAACTATATAGGAATTGGGGAGGAGCGGGGATAATCACTAGTTATTGGCATCTATGCCAGTTTCAAATAATATAGGTACCAAAGAATAGTGGCCAAAGCGGGTCTTGATATGGGAAGGAAACATTTTGATGATGCTATGAAATGGGTAGTAATAAACCGAGCATCTAAAACTGTGAAACTGGGCGGCTATTATACTGACTTGGCGCCTAAAGTTGATATAAATCATACCAAACCTAATCTAACCTAGTATTTCTGTAGCTCATTTAGTATTTTTGTGGCTCATGTTATTATTTTCCCTATAGAATCACTTGATTTAGATCTTGATGTGGTATGAAATGTAGCATGAATGTCTATACTTCATGAATTGATATACGATTTCATTGACGTTCTTTCAAGTTTTAACATAGCGTACCTAGTTTTCACATCCCGAATGCTCTGTTTGTAATTTTTAGCAAAACATGACTAAAATTATCATATTTTATCCTTCCAGTATTACCTCAAAAGACAGATCCATGTCAGCCGTCTCCATGTGGATCTAACGCGCAATGTAACAACGGCGTGTGCACCTGCTTACCAGAGTACAATGGAGATCCCTACTTTGAATGCCGACCCGAATGTGTATTAAGTTCTGACTGTCCATTAGATAAAGCATGTTTGCGATCTAAATGTATCAATCCATGTCGTGACTTATGTGGAGTTAACGCAGAGTGCACGGTATACAATCACGTAGCCGTCTGTGCCTGTCCAAGTGGAATGACGGGCAATGCTTTCGTCCAGTGCACGGTGATCGAAAGTATGTATATAATTTGTAACAAATAAATAAATTGGGTAGCGTTGAAACACAGCCAATAGAAGCGGAGCTTCTATAGAGGGTAGAGGGAAAATAACACTGAGATGATGATGAAGGTGTTCTTATTATTGCTCCGGCAGCCGGACGTGTAATAACGTTTAGAGGCTTTGTTTCAATATTATTATATTAAGAAACATGTAAACAATATAATAAATAATTTGTACTTTTTCAGAACCTATAACAAGACCTTGTGAACCGTCACCGTGTGGACCAAATAGTGTATGTCGTACGGCAAACGGACAAGCTGTTTGTTCTTGCGTTATGGGCTTCATTGGTAACCCGCCAAATTGTCGTCCAGAATGCATTCAAAGCACAGATTGTCCTCCGTCTCAAGCTTGTATCAACCGTAAATGTCAAGATCCCTGCCCTGGCTCGTGTGGTCATAATGCTATTTGTAATGTCAATAATCACAACCCAATATGTACCTGCCCTGATAGATACACAGGCTCGCCGTTCATACACTGTTACGGTAAGTATTACTATAATGTCTATATATAAAATATATACTAGCCGAATACGCAATTACTCTTTCTATAACATGTTTGTCAGATATTTAATTAATATATAAATATGGTTTCAGTTTCAGTAACAGAGGAACCACTTAGAAATCCATGCCTACCTTCACCGTGCGGCCCTAACAGTTTATGTACAGTAACTTCAAATGGACAATCTCATGTTTGCTCCTGTCAACCAACATTTGAGGGGAACCCACCGCAATGCAGAAGAGAATGTGCTTCAAATGACGAATGTCCTTCAAATAAAGCTTGCATCAATTACAAATGCGGTGACCCCTGCCCTGGCTCTTGTGGAGTTAATACGATATGTGCTGTTCGTTTACATAGCCCCATGTGTTCCTGTCAAGAAGGTTATACTGGAGATCCTTTCACATCTTGTCACAATATACCAATGAAAATAGAACCAATAGACCCATGTAATCCAACACCTTGTGGTACAAATGCACGATGTAAAACATCTGTGAATGGTGCAGCAGCTTGCATATGCGAACCTGGATACTTTGGCAATCCATATGAAGGTTGTAGACCTGAATGTGTCGTGAACACTGATTGTCCATTTGACAAAGCTTGTCAGAAAAATCTATGTAAAGATCCGTGTCCAGGAGCTTGTGGCTTTTCAGCTACATGTCAAGTCGTTAATCACGTGCCATCATGCAGCTGTGCTCCGACATATACAGGAAATCCGTACGAATACTGCCATATTGTTTTAGATAAGCCTGGTAAGCAATTATTAAACACTTTAAACATTCCTTCTTTAAATGTAAATCTAATAGCTAAAGTTAAATAGCGTAATGGATATATATGGATAAGTATATAAATTTGATTGATAAAGGGACACATAGAGTAAGATAAGTTGATAATTAGTTGTAAAAATATATGGTAATAAACCTAAGACATTTCTGTTACAGAGACCTCTTCTAACCCATGTGTACCGAACCCATGTGGTAGTAATTCCATTTGTAAGAACAACAATGGCCAGGCATCATGCTCCTGCAGTCCGGAATTCTTTGGCATCCCTCCCAATTGTCGACCAGAATGTATCGTAAATTCGGAATGCCAAGTTACAAAGAGCTGTGCGAGGCAAAAATGTGTCGATCCATGTATAGGTGCTTGTGGACAAAACGCTGAATGTAGAGTCGTGAATCATGCACCGATTTGTACATGTCGACAAGGATTTGAAGGAGATCCATTTATAAGATGTGCTATCATAGAAAGTCAGTAACTTTAAACTTTTTAGTATATTATTATTTTTCGGATTTTATTGAAGTCAAACATCAAATTCCGCGACGGCCATGACTAATTTTATAAATTAATGTTTACAGGAATTCCGGTTGAAGTTGAACAGAATCCATGCTTGCCTTCACCATGTGGACCAAATTCTCTGTGCCAAGTAGCTAATAAGTTGTCCATTTGTTCATGCATGGAAAATTACATTGGGTCACCACCAAATTGCAGAGCCGAGTGTACTATCAATTCTGATTGCCCAAGTAGTAAAGCGTGTATAAATCAAAAATGTCGCGATCCCTGCCCTGGAGCCTGCGGACTTCAGACAGAATGTCAGGCCTACCAGCACGCAGCTATGTGTAGTTGTAAGGAAGGTTACACGGGAAATCCATATCAAAGTTGTTACTACCAAGATAATATAGGTAATTATAATTTAACTAATACATTGTATTTAAGACTAAATATGCATATTATATTTAACGATTCACATTTTCAGAACACGTGCCTCCTGTGTATGATAAATGTAGTCCAAGTCCATGTGGAGCCAATGCTGACTGCAATGACGGTCAATGTACATGCAGACCTAATTATTTCGGAAACCCTTATCTGAGTTGTAAACCGGAGTGCTCGCATAATTCTGACTGTGCACCAAATATGGCTTGTATGAACAACAAATGCGTAAACCCTTGTATCAACCTATGTGGCCAAGGTGCAATATGTGAAGTATACAATCACATACCTATGTGTAGTTGTCCATCTAATACAACTGGCAATGCATTTTTCTCTTGCCAGCCGATAACTGGTGGGTATATTTTATTAAAATTTTCCTTATACAGTAAAATGAAAATTGACTTCAATACTCAAATGAGCAAATCATTGTGTATTAAATTAATCATTTATGCAATATAATAATGTGAGATCAGAATAAATTAAATATTCTAAACATAACTACTTAACCAGTGATAAATTAAAATCTCTGTATTATTTTTCCAGTTGTTAAAACGAGACCCTGCGAACCAAATCCATGTGGACCATACAGTGTTTGCCGTACCATAAATGAGCAAGCAATGTGTTCATGTTTGATTGGTTACATAGGTGCCCCACCCTCATGTCGACCCGAATGCTTAGTGGACTCGGATTGCACAAGTGTTTTGGCTTGTTCAAACCAGAAATGCACAGATCCATGTCAAGGTTCATGTGGATTTAACGCTGAATGTAGGATTCATAATCATAAACCAATTTGTTATTGTCGAAGTGGTTTTACTGGAGATCCGTTTACTCAATGTACCGTTTTAAGTAAGTACTTTAAAGTTCTAGCAAATATAGTTTTTATGTAGTTAAGCAACGAAAAGACAACTTTTAGTACATAAATAAATATTTTCAGACAAATATTAATTTGTTTATTATAATATGTACTGATGGATTTATTTATTACACAGGTGTACCACCGACTCAACGAGAACCCTGTGATCCATCTCCATGTGGCCCGAACTCTATATGTCGAACTGTTGGTAGTTCACCATCCTGCTCATGTACTACCGGCTTTACTGGAAGTCCTCCATATTGCCGGCCTGAATGTGTAACAAACAGTGATTGTAGTTTTGACAAAGCATGTATAAATAATAAATGCAATGATCCATGCTTAGGAGCTTGCGGACGTAACGCTGTATGTCGGGTTGTAAGCCATTCCCCACAATGTATATGCCAACCAGGATACGAAGGCGACTCCTTCGATCAATGTGCACCTATTGCTGGTAAGTCTATTTCTCACAATATGTTTATCTAGTACAATAGTTTTAAACTTACTAAATATTATAATTAGTTCCAGCTCCTAAACCACCAGAACCTGTCAAGCCATGCATACCTAATCCATGTGGTTCAAATGCCATTTGTCAAGAACGTAATAATGTCGGAAGCTGTACATGTTTGAGTGATTATTTCGGCAACCCATATGAAGGATGCAGACCCGAATGTCTCCTTAATTCAGATTGCCCGGAGCATCGAGCTTGTATAAATAATAAATGTCAAGATCCATGTCCCGGATTATGTGGCACAAATGCACAATGCCAAATGTTGAATCACCAACCGCAATGTATCTGTGCATTTGGCTACGTTGGCAACCCTTATGATAATTGTGTCTATCGAGAAGGTAATAATGAAGTTTAACTTATAATGCTTGTGTTAATTTCTTATAAAGAATTTATTTAGTTATGTTGATAATATTACGCAAAAGATAATATACATTTTTGTTTATTTCAGAACCCACGGACCCATGTACTCCATCACCTTGTGGACCATTTAGCACTTGCAAAACGGTTAATAATAAAGCTATGTGCACATGTCTACCAGAATATATTGGCACTCCACCAAACTGTCGGCCAGAATGTCTTACAAGCGCAGAATGTCCTCTTGACAAAGCTTGCATGAAACAAAAATGTGTAGATCCATGTATTGGAAAATGCGGCGAAAATGCACAATGTCGCGTTCATCATCACAGTCCTTATTGCACTTGCCTGCCTGGATATGAAGGAGAACCATTTATTCGATGCATAAGGGAGAAGGTTACTTCTCCTCAGATATTGTCTGGTTGTGAAACAAATCCATGTGGTCCATTCTCAACATGTAAGGACGCAAATGGCTCCCCTGTTTGTAGTTGCTTACCAGGCTATATTGGTGTCCCTCCACGATGTGCACCCGAGTGCACTATCAACGAAGACTGCCCTAACAATAAAGCATGCGTCAGAGAGAAATGTGTTGATCCATGTATTGGATCGTGTGGTGCAAATACTGAATGCCGGGCTATGAACCATCTAGCTATATGTACTTGTATAAATGGTTACCGCGGCAACTCATTCGAGGGTTGTTACATATACAATGGTAAATATAATATTTCTATCGGCCACAAACCTAGCATTCTGTTAAGCTTATATAGGCTAATATGAAAACTATTTACTAATAGTTCTTCTTCTTATTATTAGTATAACTAAGTTCTATTTCCAAAAAGTTTAAAGTTCCTATTTTGTTACTATTCATGTTATAATTATCATGAATATTAACATTTATTTTACTTTACATATGCAGAGCCGAAACAGCCCCCTGAGATGGACGTATGTGCGCGTTCTCCATGTGGTATTAACGCAGTGTGTGACAACGGAACTTGTTCATGCTTCACGGGATATCAAGGCAATCCTTACATAGAATGTCGACCAGAATGTACAAGCGACAATGACTGTCAAAAGCAACAAGCCTGCGTTAATTACAAATGTGTAAATCCATGCTTAAACGCATGCGGTTCAGAAGCAGTATGTAACGTGTTCAACCACGTAGCTATATGCGAGTGCCCAGCGCCATTGCAGGGTGATCCTTTCCTAGCCTGTCGACGTCCAATAGGTAAGATTAAAATTTATGCTGTGATTATTCTTTTTACAGTAATAACACTAGTTTGTTCATTCAAAGCATCATAAAATTAATAATAATGTATGTTTTAGCGATCCCATCAACAGATCCGTGCACACCAAACCCGTGCGGACCGAATACTGTATGCCGCGCCGCAGGCTCAGTGGCGCATTGTTCGTGTCTACCAGCAGCAACACGCGAACCTGGTTGCCGGCCCGAGTGCCGTGCTGATTCAGAATGTGCTCCAGAATTAGCTTGTCGTAACAACAAGTGCCGTGATCCGTGTCCTGGCAGTTGTGGAGCTCATGCGATTTGTCGCGTTAAGTTACATTCACCAATTTGTACATGTCCAGCCAATTTCTTCGGTGATCCATTCGTTCGATGTTTACTGGGTATAAATTATTTCATTCACATTAGTACCCAAATTTTTCGAATGCAAACATAATGTAAACATAAATGTATTATTTTCAACAGCTATTGAAGCCGAACCAAAGAAGCAATTCTGTCAGAATTGTGGTCCAAACGCAGATTGCATCGATGACCGATGTCATTGCAGAACTGGATTCCTAGGATCTCCTCCATTCTGCCGCTACGAGTGTATGAGTTCTAGTGACTGTGACTGGCGTCTCACCTGCATCAATAAACGTTGTGTGGATCCATGTCCCGGCGCCTGTGGATTCGGTGCCAAGTGTACTCCAGTTGCGCATGAACCTCAGTGCGATTGTCCCCACGGCACTACTGGAAATCCTCTCGTACAATGTCGCCCTGACACTGTTATCAGTAAGACAGACTCATATAAAGGACTCGCTTATTTTAATCAGATTTCAACAAAAATATATTTGCTGTTTTCTTTTTTGTAAATTAGGTCTATAAAAATGATCGGCGAGTCTATGTTTTCGCTTTTAAAACTTAGGCATGGGTTTTACTTGTGAAACTAGAGGAGCCGTTTCTGAGTTTCGTTCCCTTTATTGAGACGTGACATTAGAGTTGTTTAGCAAAAATGCTTGCCGTACTTGCTGCCGTGTAAGAACTGTTGAGCCAATACTTACGAACTAATAAAATGTTACAGCAAAACCAGCAGATCTTTGCAACCCATCGCCTTGTGGCCCAGGTGCAATATGTCGCACAAGAGGTACCGGTGCGTCTTGCGAATGTGAGCCTGGCTTACATGGCGATCCCTACACTGGATGTCGACCGGAATGTCTCGCTGATTCTGACTGCTCACCGACACGGGCGTGTTTACGATCTCACTGCCGTGATCCATGCGTGGGCACCTGCGGCGTCGGCGCCGACTGTGAAACTGTCAACCATATACCATTGTGCTCTTGTCCACCTGGAACTAGAGGAAATGCATTCGAAAGATGTGATGTTGTACCAAGTCGTAAGTATAAGTTTTTCTAATAACATCTAGATTTCTTCGTTCGAAACAAATTTGAAGATATGACGTATGGATGTTCGTGGTTCTTATATTTTTAAATAGGAATAAATGCTGGTCAATTGTTAATACATATATAGATAACATATCTAAAATGTTTTATCAGTAATACAAAATTACAAAAAAAAATTTAACAAGTATACAATTGCGAAAATTTTTGAAAAATAATTTCGCTAATTTATACATTTGGTTAGCAAAAACTATATATTTAAGTAGATTTCAGTCGTAAATAAGTATATTGGGAGTGTTGCCTTTTCTGGCAACTTATATTATTTGTCATTTCAAATTATGTTTAATGATGTCTTTTCTCTGTCAGAACAAAGTGTTTTTTCTTTCTTTCTATTAGATTTGGATTATTTGTCGGCTTGTTTAGAGTTTTTTCGTGATTTGTAAGAGTACTGCTTATTTAGATGATGAACGAACAAGAGCTTATCGAAATAAATAAAATCATTAAACTGACTATGCTGATGATGAAAGCTGACCAGCTTTAATGCAACATGAGTTGTTAATCAATTTTGATGATTGCTTAACATAAATATATTACACAGAATACATTATTGATATTATGTTCACCAGAACGCCTATATTTGCTAACCGTTTAAACTAACTGAAAACCGTATTTCACAGCCCCTCCATGCACCCCATCACCATGCGGTCCAGGTGCATTGTGCAGCGTAGTTGGCGAGCGAGCCCAATGCTCATGCCCAGTAGGTACCAGTGGAGATGCCGCCAGCAGTGGTTGTCGACCCGAGTGCGTTGTAAGCAGCGAGTGTCCACGAGATCGTAGCTGTGTTCGCAATAAATGCGTCGATCCTTGTCTTGGCGCTTGTGGAAACGGAGCCATCTGTAGAGTTTTCGATCACGCGCCGATATGCTCTTGCCCACCATCTATGATCGGCGATCCGTTCTTTGAATGTCGACACCAAGGTATGTGAAAGTGTAATACAATGATATTATACAATTACGTAACTTTATCTTTTACTTGGAAACCCCGCAAGATTTTAATGCCAAAAACTATAATTATACGTCAATTTATTTTCTAGATATACCAGTAGAAAAGGTTAACGATCCTTGTGACCCTAATCCATGTGGTCTCAACGGAATTTGCCGCGCAGGAATCTGTACATATCCAGAATGCATAGTTAACGATGACTGTCCAGGTGATAGAGCTTGTGTGAACAGAAAATGTACTGATCCATGTGTAAATGCTTGCGGCCTTAACGCATTGTGCACGGGAGTTAGACACAATGCAATCTGCTCATGTCCGCCTGGATATACTGGATTTGCACTCGTACGATGTGAGCGAATTATCATTACAACTCCATCTCCTCCTGTACCCGAATGTGTGAGAGATGACCAATGTGCGGACAACGCGGCGTGTATTGATTCACGCTGTTCTCCAGTTTGCGGGCCAAACAACTGCGGCATTAACGCTCGTTGCTTAGCTAGACAACACAGAGCAAGATGTGCATGTCTGCCTGGATACGAAGGCGATGCATACAGAGGATGTTATTCAGGTAATATTACATTGGGTTTTGAATTATTAAAATTAAATCAATTCGATCGATTGATGTTTAATATTATATTGCATCTTTCAGTTCAATGCCACTCCAATAACGACTGCCCTGATGATGAAAGTTGTGAAAATGGATCATGTTTAAAAGTATGCACTCGTGTTCGTTGCGGAAACGAAGCTCACTGCATTGCACGTGGTCATGTCGCGTCGTGTGAATGTGATCCAGGCACCCGCGGTGACCCATGGAGCGCGTGTCGTCGAGACGAATGTACTAGAGATGACGAATGCCCCTTGTGGTTAGCCTGCAGGCGTGGTACTTGCCAGGACCCCTGTCCCGGTGCTTGTGCACAGGGAGCGCTCTGCACGGTCCTTCGACATGTTCCAAATTGCGAGTGTCCACGTGGCACACAAGGAAATCCAAAAATAGAATGTCTACCAGGTTCGTGCATAAACATTTAATTTTTTTAAGTTAAAAATTCAGTTCATTCATAATAATTCGAATGTATATGTAATGAAATATTATTTTGCAGTATTAGAAACGGTAGAATGTCAGACAGATGCAGAATGCGGCCCCAATCTAGCTTGCCTACAAAACAAATGCAAAAATCCGTGTGAAAGTACATCTTGTGGCACACATGCTGTGTGTCGCGTCGCAAACACGTTGCCTTTCCGCACTCTCGTATGTGAATGTCCTAAACCACTTACCGGTGATGCGTCCGTACAATGCAATCCGAGTAAGTATCCCTAATAGATTCAACAAAAATATTATTACACATTTTTAATAATAAATGATGTGAATTTCAGACGACTAAACCCCGATTTTATCAGGAGCCCAACGGTGAAGCGTAACATTGTCATGTTTTTCACAGACTACTTATTTTCTTTTTAGTGTAATATGTCACTTTACTTTCACATGTAAATATATACAGCAAAGTAACATTGAATCGTTTATAACTAGTAATGTGTCATAACCTTAAAGCATTACTATTAACTTCCTAGCTATAAATTATGTATATATATTATGCACTGTTATACATGTAAATCCCTGCACAGACTACAGATGGGCCGGACCGCAACATAGCACATTGTAAGCACATTTATAAACATTTTGTAGTTTTGCGTTTCGGCTCACTTGTAGTATTAGACAGTTCATAAAAATATTAGGAAACGATTACATATTAGCAATACGCTCCTTTTCTGTGCGATTCTAATGTGCTTCAGGGTTCGTCGACAAGGTAATAGTTTTGACAAAGCGAAGATTGGTAATTAATTTATTATTAATAGGAGGCGAGTGCTCCCAAGACACAGACTGTGCTGATGAAGAGGTGTGCGCAAATAAGCGATGCGTGCATGCGTGCGAGCAAACAACTTGTGGACTCGGTGCAGAGTGTCGCGCCGCTAAACATCTAGCACGCTGCCTGTGCTTACCGCCTCTGCAGGGTGATCCAAATCAGGCCTGTTCTGCGCCAGTCGGTTAGTATATCGACTTCTTATCTGATAATCAGATGTCTTATTGATCTAATTTACTACAAAACATATTGTTTGCAAAGATTAAAGCACAGTTCGATATGCTTTAATGTTTATGTTATGTGTTTTTATACTGCAAAAAAATTCAGAAACCAGTATCGGTCCATGATTATTTCTGTTGTATAAAATTACTCACTTATTTTAGTCAAGAGAGCAGAATTTCCAACGGAGATTTTCATCCGAGCGAGAGTCTGCATGCTGCCATTGCCACTGCGTTCGACCTTATTGCACTCATCGCTCGACGTAATTTGAAGATAGAAGTGGGAGGGTTTGATTAATTACGTGGTGTCGTTGCGAGTCTCAGTCTAAACGAACAAGTTAACCAAAGTCGACCATAGTCTGTCCATAGATGGGTTTATTTATCTCGAGGTCCTCCGTACTTTGGAAGGCACGTTAAGCCGTTGGTCCCGGCTGTTGTCTTTAGATGACAGTCGTTAAGCCAAGTCAGTGTCAGGGCCGCTTGCAAACACTGGCCTCCGCCAACCCGTAGTTGAGCAGCATGGTGGAGTATACTCCAAACCTCTTCGATTGAGGGCAAACCCGTATCCCAACAGTTGGATGAATAAGGTTGGCGACGACGACTAAAGTGTTGGCAAGAGACCTTTGTTCCACGAAGAATCCGTGACGATCCAAATTTTTAATAACACGTGGGTGGATGTTATCTCCTGTTCAAAAGCGGTGCTTTAATTTGATCCAGGTGCTAACTTTTACCACTGCATACCGAGTGCAGTACGCGAACTCAGTTAGATGAGTTGGAACGAAGAAGAAATGCTTGAAAGAAACTTGCCAATATGGGTCTAGATTATTGACATTCGTACTGATGAAGATCTATCTCCGTTTAAGATCAAACATAATCTCGACTACATAAATTAATTTTCACCGAACAGATCTGCACACTCCCGAATGTACGGCGGATGAGGAGTGCGGTGCGGCCGAGGCGTGTGTAGCGCGTCGCTGCGTATCCGCTTGCGCCGGTGCTTGTGGGACTGGTGCACTATGCGAGCCGACTCAGCACCGTGCGCGATGTCGCTGTCCACCTGGCACTGCCGGCAATCCCGCCGTCAACTGTTACACGCGTAAGTTATACTTGCCACACAAACAATGTGTTTCACGGGTTAATATAATACATATGCATTCTATTTTTTTTTTCTAGCTGAGTGCACTTCTGATGATGACTGTCCATTTGACAAAGCGTGTATCAATAGCTACTGCCGCGATCCGTGTGCGCTTGGTTCACCGTGCGGTAGAGATGCAGTCTGCGAGGCCGTAGCTCATGTAGCCACCTGCCGTTGCCCAGCCGGTACTCAAGGCGACCCAAGAAAAACTTGCATTTCAGGCGTTTGTCAATACAACGATGACTGTGATGATACACAAATTTGTGATAGACTTAATCGTGTGTGTCGACCTGCCTGTACTGAGAATGCGTGTGCTCCAGGCGCGCAATGTACTGCTCGAAGTCACCGTCCCATTTGCAACTGTCCACCGGGTCGTTCTGGGGATCCTTACCTAAGCGGCTGTGCTAAAGAAATCACAAGCGAATGCAATAGGGATGCGGACTGTTCAGCGCCACTTGCATGCGTTAACACGCGATGTACTGATCTCTGTCTCGGTAACCCATGTGATGTTGGTCTTATTTGCAAAACCGTCGACATACTACCATTACGGGCAGTTGCCTGCGTTTGTCAAGATGATGGACGCGTAGCTCCGGATACCGGCTGTCGGACTCCACCTTCGGCTGAATGCACTTCGGACTCTGAATGCGCCCTTAGCCAAATGTGCCGTCGCGGAAGTTGCGTCGATGCCTGTAAAGCAGATCCTTGTGGACTAAATGCTTTATGTGAGTCAAATGACCACGCTTCGAAGTGTATTTGCCCTCAAGGCTATTACGGAAATCCAAGAACTGAATGTAATCCAGGTATAGTAACAAAGTTTTACTAATTCTTTGATAATTTTAATGATTATTAAGTTTATTTTGATTAACAATATTGATAATATATACGCAGAATCAAGAAAACCGTCACTAGAATGCTACAGTGACGACGAGTGCAGTCCCGAGCGAGCGTGTATCAATCGTATATGCGTAAATCCATGCAGCGATACTTGTGGGCCCGGCGCGCTGTGTCGTGTTATCGACCATAAACCTCAGTGCTCCTGTCCAAGAGGATACACTGGTGTAGCAACAATGCAATGTGTACCACGTGAGTTTTCCTGTTTTGTAATCGGATCCCTGCCATGTACAATAATTTAGACAAATTCATAATTTTGACTTATGGACTAGGGATGAAAAAAAATAAACTAAATTGGTAAAAAAAAGCTAAACTCAACTTGTTTAAAGTGGGTTTAGCTAGCTATCGCTGTCGTTACCCTATTGGGTGAGGGTGCTTACATAAAGCGACAGGATACCGGTCTCAGCCCTCGTTATGAAAAACACGTGTATGAAAAAGTACAGTTTGCTTTAAATTCACACCGGGTACTTGTGAATTTAAATTTTCATTTAGGACATGCACCTTTAGGACATGTTGTTTGGATATTGGATATTTCCCTTTTAATCTATCTTTTGATCCTCCTAAAAGGTTGGTACGGGCAAAGCGCGACAAGCGTGAGTTTTGCTAAAAGTCGATTAAAAAACGTGTATTTCCATCATATTAGAGGTTCGTTTGCATCTTTAACATATTATATGTCTTTACAGCATCAGAAGGATCCGTAGGCTGTAAAGCTAACTCGGAATGCCCGCTATCACAAGCATGCGTGAATGGCGCATGCGCGGACCCATGCTCTTGTGGACCCAACGCACAATGCAATGTCGTCAGACATCATCCTGTGTGCTACTGCGAGAACGGTTATTCTGGCAACGCATATATTGGATGCACAAAGGGTGAGTTATTATTAGAGTGTTGTGAAAATAATAGGTAGGTAAATATATTTAAACATATCATACAGAGTATAGTTACTTCTTTTTAGCTTAACAGTAATGCTTGTTTTAAACTCCCATTGAAAAAGAGTTAAATTTAACTACTACTACTACTATATGTATTCTACTACTAGTATCTGTATTCTGTATATCTGTCCATATTTTCATAGCTGTCAAATATATGATGATTTTGATTTAACTAAATAACAAAAAACTTTCTTCTTTTCAAAAGTGATTTAATTGCGAGCATTCTTAATATAATTAAATATAGAAAAATTGTTCAGTAATTTTAAAATCATCAGACCTTTTCTATGTTATGAAGGAGTATGAGCCAATTTACAACTGAGTTATCGTGTAGGTATGGGCTAATTTTAATGATTTTAATGAACATATTATAGATAAATGACGACGAAGGTCTGATAATAGGGCAAAAAATATTTTTTTGCAGTCGCGGGTTTACTACTTACTTTTTTGATTGTATATATCCTTTAATGCACACAACAATTTAAATGGTTACATGTGTTTACTTATATAAATACTTAATTTTTAGTAGTAGTTCAATTATTTATATGCTTTTCTCAATTTTGTTTTAGTTGGGTGTACGTCAGACTCAGAATGCTCAAACAGTGACACTTGTTACAATGGCGCTTGTGTAAACCCTTGCGTCATTGAAGCACCATGTGCCATTAGCGCAGAATGTTACGGAAAGTCACATCGACCGAACTGCCGCTGTCCTATTGGTACCTCAGGAAACCCATACACCAGATGTCAAGCAGCAGAG
This sequence comes from Hypsopygia costalis, assembly GCA_937001555.2. Classification (NCBI taxonomy): domain Eukaryota; kingdom Metazoa; phylum Arthropoda; class Insecta; order Lepidoptera; family Pyralidae; genus Hypsopygia; species Hypsopygia costalis. Next base: position 15,789,620 of record OW443330.2, on the reverse strand, counting down.
TGTCAACTAGATAACGATTGCAATGATGATAGCGTTTGTGTAAAAGGAGTTTGCCGTAAAGCATGTTCAAATGAAGGCCTCAATCCATGCGCGAATAACGCTGAATGTTTTGCACGCAACCATGCCGCATCTTGCAAATGTCCTCCGACTTTACCTCTTGGAGATCCTTTAACACACTGTGAACGACTGATTGTCGTTGGCGAACCTGAATGTCGACTAGATAGTGACTGTCCTAGCGGACACGCTTGTCTCAGAGAACAATGTCGTCCAGCATGTGCAGAACTGAAACCATGCACTGGCAACGCACGTTGTAGTGTATCGGACAGTGTGCCTTTTAGAACTTTAATATGCCGCTGTCCAGAAGGATATACACCAGATGAAGGAGGGTCCTGTAAATCAGCGCAATTACCACCACCTAGCTGCTCTTCGGACCAAGATTGTAGTGACCAAGAATCTTGTGTCAATAGAATTTGCCGTAACCCATGCAACTGTGGAATCAATGCAGAATGTTTCGTCCGTGACCATCGCCCTGTCTGTTCTTGTCAAGAAGGCTATGACGGAGATCCATATGGTGCCTGCCGTATAGTCGGCTGTCGCACTGATTCTGAGTGCGAATCCAACCAAGCTTGTGTCAATGGCAATTGTATCAGTCCTTGCTTACTAAATAGTACGTGTGGTCCTAACGGTGAATGCTACGTCGAAAGAAATCGGCCACTATGTCGTTGCCGCTCCGGTTTTGAAGGAGATCCATACTCAGGATGCGACGCAGTCGAATGTAGATCAAACGGCGACTGTCCTCAAAATAAGCAATGTCACGGCCATAGGTGTATCGATCCTTGTATCTCCGGCCACATCTGTGGTAATAATGCAATATGTTTGGTGAGAAATCACAACGCTGTGTGCAAATGCGAACGAAGCTACACTGGAAATCCATATATAGAATGTAAACCAGAAATTGCCGAATGTTACTTGGATGCAGATTGTCCATCAAAACAGGCATGTCTGTCATCAAAATGCGTTAATCCTTGTACAACGCTACGACCGTGCGCAACGCCATCACGCTGTGAAGTGTCACCCACGCTGCCCGTGCGCACTTTGTTATGCACGTGTCCGCCAGGCTACATCAGCAGCGGCGGCGGCATGTGCCGTCCTGCAACGCCTTTCGAAATTAATGGATGTGAGATCGACAGCGACTGCACAGCAAATCACGCCTGCATAACATCTCTTTGTCAAAATCCATGTGAATGTGGGCCAAACACTGATTGCCAAATTAGAGATCACAAACCCGTATGCGCTTGCAGACCTGGTTACATCGGCGACGCGCGATTCGGATGTTATGAGACTTTATGCCAATCTGATTCAGAATGTTCAACTGATGAGACTTGTGTGAACAGACGATGTGTGCCGGCTTGTTCTGTGGAACCTGATATATGCGGGCAATCTGCTGAATGTTACGGCGCTGACCATCGCGCCTCTTGCCGCTGTAAGATTGGTACCATAGGTAATCCTTCTATCGCTTGCACACCAATCGGCTGTCGCGCCAATTCGGATTGTCCGACCGATAAATCTTGCATCAACTCAAAATGTGTAAATCCATGCACGGAAGATACATGTAATGAACCGGCTGAATGCCGGGTACACCAACACGACGTACATTGTGTTTGCCCGCCTGGTTATCAAAGCACTGAGAGGGGCTGCGACAAACCCAAAGAACCGCAATGTATATCTGATATCGACTGCCCACCTGGAACTGCATGTCTCAATGCAAAATGTGTCGACCCGTGCCTAGAAACTAAACCGTGCGGAACAAACGCTGAATGTAAAGTCGGCGATTCTCTTCCAGTGCGGAAGATGGTTTGCGAATGTATACCGGGATACAGAGGAAACGCGCTTATAGAATGTACACCAAATAGAGGTGAGAATTAAAAACTTTAATATTATTTTTTTATCTTAAAGTATTAAAAATAATGTATTACATAAGAATACAGTTTTACTACAAGTACTTACATTGTATGGTCATGTAAATAATATGATTTTCTCATTTTATTTTAGTGCCAATCGCAAAATGTGTAGATGGACAAGGCATAGATGTATTTGGCGAATGTACACCATGCCACGAGGATGAAGGTCGCATAGTGGACAGCCGCGGTCGCTGTGTGTGCGATTCGGAGCGCGGCTACAGCCCTCGAGGTGATACCTGCGTGCTTGCAGGCTGTCGCAACGACGACCAGTGCGATGATCGCTCACGTTGTATCAACGGCGCTTGCGTCGATGCTTGCGCTGCCGAACCCTGTGGCATAGCAGCCTATTGTAATGCTTCAAATCATCGCTCTCATTGTTATTGCAAACCTGGTTTCGTCGGCAATCCTAGAGTGCAATGCAGTGCACCTCCGCCAGATCACAATTACCGCACAGATTTCCCAATACCAGAGATGCAGGTAATTATATACAGGAATTTCGAAACAATTCGCGTTTAGATTAGTGGACACTTTCTTTTTTAAGTAATAGTTTCTTGTGATTATCATTTGTTCATTTGTCACATAGGTACACTGCTTAGCGAATGGCGTTCGTGTCAGTCTGAAAATTAAGGACTTCAATGGAGTTCTGTACGTAAAAGGATACAGTAAAGATGAGCGATGCCATCGTGTAGTGCATACATCAGAGAACCAGGAGAGCCCTGTGGACTTCACTGTGCATTTCGGTGACTGTGGCTTAGTACACATCAATGTAAGTTTAATAGTTTATAGAACTTATTTACTGAAAAAGAGTTTAATTGCTTTAAAAGGCTGGTAAGAGATCCGCGACACTTTGTTGTGGTCTATAGATGATGGTGATTAGTACTATCAGCTGATCAGTAGATTTATCTATATTCTCATTTGCCTCACTCTTGTATAAAAAGTTGCCGGGTATATTTTCGCTATTTTTCTAAGTTATAATTTTTCTTAACTTAAAGAAACCATGTAGGAAAAGAAAAACAAAGACTGACTATATTTTTATATTTTAACAGGGATTGGCAAGCTTTGTACTGGTAATGCAGAAGCATCCTAAACTAGTCACGTCTAACGCTAAAGCGTTCCACATTAAATGCATTTACCAGACTGGAGAGAAAAACGTCACGTTAGCGTTCAACGTATCTATGCTGACGACAGCAGGTACAATCGCAAATACTGGACCTCCACCCACCTGCTCTATGAGAATCGTGACGCGGTCCGGTGACCAAGTGAGCTCTGCAGAAATCGGAGAAAACTTGGTTCTACAAGTTGACGTCCAACCATCGAGTAAGTGATGTGAAGCGTTATTATCATTTTGTTTTAATGAAATAAAATCTATTGCAATGCAAAGATAATTCATATGTTAATTACGATGTCATATTCCAGGTATATACGGCGGGTTTGCGCGAAGCTGTATTGCGAAAACTAGTGAAGTAACGACAAAGGCAGAAAATGAACACATCGTGACAGACGCCGACGGCTGTGCTACAGACACTGCCATATTTGGTGAATGGGAACGAAGCGAAGACGGCAGTGCACTGCGAGCTTCATTTAATGCGTTCAAGTTCCCAAGTAGCGACAACATTAGATTCCAATGTAACATACGAGTTTGCTTCGGTAAATGCCAGCCGGTAAGTGTTCACATGCAAATAATCTTTTCGAAGTGTAAACTAATCCTACATCTTCACCAATAACAGGCTCACCTATTGAACATAATAATAATAATAAAACACTTTCTTTAGGTGAACTGTCGCGGATTCGATGCTTTTGGAAAACGAAAAAAGAGAGAAGCGGTGGAAGTCAAAGTTCCTCTAGATTATGAGGGACAACTGCGAGAGGAGGTGACGGTCGAATCAAATCCTATCGTGACTCTGGAGAAGCGCGACGCATCCCGCGTAGCACGACAGCGCGATGGCTCCAGCGTTGACGCGGCCGCCGGTGCGGGCGAAGTGTGCGTGTCGGCAGCCGGGTTGGCCGTGGCGCTAGCGCTGACGGCGCTGCTAGCATTGGTAGCTGTGGCGGCGGCCGTGGCGTGCTGGCTGGTAGCGTGGAGACGCGCTCGACCCCCACCCGCGCCTCTACCGCATCCGCCCGATTTTCCCAACCCGCTGTTCCAGCGCTGAGCGCAGAGCCGCGGTTCGCTAGTCCGCGCCCCGCTCCTCCGCCGGCGCCGGGCGGTGTCGGCTCTTCCTTCTCCTCACTCGGCTTCATTCTGTGCGCGCCGCCGGAGGACCGCGGGCGAGGGCGCCGCGAGCGCCTCCTCGCCGCGCTCGCCGCGCCCTACTTTAGGTTATAGTAATTTTATATAATATTTTTGTAACGTTTCTGCATTAACTTAGAATCGTCGCCTCCTTCGAATTTTGTGATATTCAAATATAAATATTCGAAACACCATAATTTTATGTAATTAAAACGAATATTGATTATATTTTTAGGATAAGGAAAAATAATAACTTAAATTAATAATAATAAACTTGTGTTTTTCTTTCCCATATTTAAAACATTTAAGTAAGTAAGCGAAAATGATTTTATATTGAAAAATCTGCAGCGGCCTCAGTTACCAATATTCGGATCTTATATTAGATAAGGTAAGTAGTCGTAGCACCGTACCAGTAATGACAATAATATTACATTTAAATTCCTTAGCCTGTGGTTCCAATAAATAAAATATTTTATTCATATACATACACATCACGAGACTCGTGTTTAGACTGGCAGCTGTTAAAAATATTAATTTAGTTTTAGTAGTTAATTCCTGAACGAAGAAAGGGGACGCAAGTTATTCATATAATATTTTAGACATATGAGTAAGGTAGAGAAGAAATGGAAAAGTTTGAGAAAGACACGGAAGGCGAGAAGCCAAAAAGAACCGTGGTAATGAAAGAGAGAACGCAAACGCCAACAACAGACTGTGAGAGGTTTGTCAATAATAGATTTCCACGTGGTAGTAAAAACTTCCTCCTATACTGAATTTTTTTGGTATTGAGAATGGCGTTCCAATTTCTTGGGGATAGTTGTGGAATGTGTTAGAAATAATTCTGCGATCTGTTGGCACAGTTTATAAAGGGTTTTGGGATGCTTTAGAAAATCGTTTCGGGGTGTGTTTAGGATGGCCTTGCGAGATGTTGAGGATGTTTTTTTTTTATTTTTTATACTACGTCGGGTAGCAGACAAGCATACGGCCCGCCTGATGCGAAGTGGTTGCCGTAGCCATATTAACGCTCGCAACATAAAATATCGCTCGCGCGCCGCCACCCCCGCTGCCAACGCAGCATCTCCTTCCTTTCTGGTGACCTCACTCACTCGCAGGAACACAACAACCCTCAAGGGAATTGTTATTTGGCTGCGGTATTCTGTGAGGTGGAGGTACATTCTCCAGTCGGGTAGCTTACAATTAGGTAAAGTTGGCTTTGGTTCAAAGATGTTGATGAGCCACTTACACCCCAAAATATATTAGTATCTTAAGGACATATTTATTTATTATGTTTTAGCGAATCCTTCCTAATATCATAAATGCGAAAGGGTGTTTAGTGGTTTATTTTCTTTTATCCAGCAACGAATCGATTTGTTTTTTTAGTTATTTGGAAGAAGAAGGGAAAATATAATTCGATTATTTTCACCGCAGTGATATGTCAAATTTTCACGGGAAACATCATATTAAACGCGAGCAAAGCTGTGAGTCGATTGCTACCACAACATTATTGATATCTAGTTCCTAGTGTTATTTTTCTGCGCTACAGGCGACTTCAGGCACGGAAATCGAAGTACCTGCATACATATTTCTTTAGTGTCTGCGGGCTGGTCATGATTCAAAATATTTTTTTATGTCATATAAAGTAGAACAAATTGTGTATAATTAAAGAGTCTATTATTACAGATACAGTAGATAGTTAAAAGAAAAATTTTGTCGCCTAGGTTTAAAAGGAACTTAATGGATTTACTGTGTAAACTGCAATAAAAAGGAAGAGAAAGGATATGCTGAATAAGCTACTATATTTTTTACAGCTAGTATTCATGATCGAAGTTTATGGGGGGGGGGGGGAGGTATAAGAGAGGAGGCCGCGCGTACGACGACATAGCGTTGAATGTCCTCCTTCTAGATGATCCGATGACCTTAACAAAGTGGCTGAAAGCGACTGGAAGCGGCTGGATGAGAAAGGCGGAGGATCGTATTTGGAGGAAAGCATTGGGAAGGCCTATATCCAGCAGTGGACAGATAAAAGCTCATGATGATGATGGAGCGTCAAAATTATTAATAAAGAAAAATTTGCTCAAAAGCAAACGTCAGGCGGTCGTACTTTACTACTCGCAAGAATCTCACCAACAAGTACCCTAGTAGCCCACAGACTCTAAATGTTAGGTTGGATACTCTGCCGATGTCACGTACAGCGATTGTGCGATTTACAGATTGGGCTGTAAGGGGCTCATCTTAAGAGCCTAAGTCAACCTCATATGCACAAAAATAAAAAAATACTCCTGAACATATAACACACCGTCATATATTCTCAAACTAAGTAAAAATGGTGCACTCCGCTGACTAGCTAACGAGACTCTGGCGAAAGTAAGTGAGCCTTTTTTACACTTTCGTATGTAGTGCCCGACTTACCTCCTGAACATAGCGAGGTATGTTTGATAACCACTTCAGACCCACCGTACCCCTGACCGTACCTCTGGTGGTACGGTGGGTATTTTAAATTTAAACCATAACCATTAATTTTTGACACAACGTCCCTACGTAGGACGTAGGTGTGGGATGGAGGTCCCTACATCCCACATCAATCAAGATCGCATCCAAATATTATTTAAATAAATTCCCATTTTATAAATATTTATTTAAATTCCGGCAAATTTGAACGAAATCAATTATTACATACTTACTTATCATCACGCCTGTCTCCCGATGGGGTAAGCAGAGACTACGGAATGTCAGGTGCATCGATCTAAACATACCTCCGTTGCTTCTTCTACATTCATCAATATCTTCATACAAGCTCATCGATTTCGGGTGCTTTTAATATAGCCCTTTATCAGCACATCACATATTTTATGTACGACTTACCAACTTTCCACTCACTTTCACGCGTTAAACCTCTTTCGTGACTCATTTTTCATTCATTCTTTCCAAATGTCCAAACCATCTTAACATACCCTTTTCAATCTTCATCACAGCATCTTCTTTCAATTCAAAATGTTTTCCTATCACGCTATTTCATACTTTATCTGTTATCATAACTCCGCACATACTCCTCACAGCTCTCATTTCCATCCCTTTAATCCTGCTTTCATGCTGCTTCTGCCATACATCAATGTAGGCATTAACACTCCATGAATGATAGCAAGGCGATCCTTACTCTATATATGATACTTGCCAAGATCGAGTGTAACGTAGCATTGATCTGAATTCCCGCTTTCACTCTTCTTTCTATATCCCCAACGCATTTCCCATCTTTCGTAAACATAGAATCTAAATACCCAAACTCATTCACTTTTTCTACTTCTCCATAGCAACAATTATCTGGCAATCTGTAGCAGTTTCATCTCTCTCATTAGCATTTTTGTCGTCTTCTTAACATTCACTTTCATACCCTTCCTTTTAATTGCCTCATTCATTACAGGGACCTTTTTTATAGTTCGTTCATCGAAGATGCAAGAAAAATCGGATCATCGGCGTAACAGAGGGTTTTGAACATTGACTCTTCCAATCTTATCCCACATTCATACTCTTACAGATCCATTAAACAATTGTCTATGAATAGGTAAGTGCTCGGATGAGCTGTTTGATTTGATACCTGCCGCTGAATTCCACTATCGTACAACTCGCCATAAATTAAAATTTCATCCATATCATCTTGATAATCGGCGATCTACTACAGTACGTTTCCTAAGACATTTTATACCACGAACAGTGAAACTGTGGTATCAACTTCCCTCAGCGGTATTTCCGAACACCTACAACCTTCAAGAACAGAGTTTATATTTCCCTTAAAAGCCTGGCAACGGATTCGAGACCCCTTGGTGTCGCTGATCTCCATGGGCGGTGGTGATTGCTTACCAACAGGTGACCTACATGCTCGTTTGCCCCCCTCTCAAATAAAAAAATAGGTTGAAGAGCCAAGGAGATGCTACACGGCCTTGTCTAACACCACGTTCAATGTTAAATCAGTCCATGCAGTATCTATTTAATCTAACACAGCCACTCGAGTCCTTATATGAGGATTTAAGCGCCCGTATCAGGTTGTTGTTCGCCCCATGCAATGACAGAATTGACCAAAGTTCCTCCTACCAAAGTGACCTCACCACTTTGTCATAAGCTATTTCCAAGTCAATAAAAGCGCAGAACACTTTTTGATGTTTTGATAAGGTTTTCTTTAAAATTGATGCAACTAGGTCTTCATTCTGGGAAAACTCGTCATTCCCAAAAACTTTAATTCAAGCAATTGTCATAATTACGGATTCTGTTATAAAATGCTACGCAAATAGCTGTTTGTTAGCTACTCGACAATAGATGGCAACACAACAACAAGAAATTCAAGCGAAGCTCGTTCGTTCAGGTGTTAGAATTCCGTGCCGGGGCTTCCGTATTTGATTCCAGAGTCAACTCAGTACGCGCTGCACTGAGCCCGCGGGCTCATTTGACCAGTTGTACAAATTTCAGAGCTTTTTAATCTTTCGTATTCTCCACATCCTCTACTATATCCTATGTACTTATCCTTTTCTTTCAAAGATTTCTATGTCTTCTCTTATGTTAAAATTTCACATCTAACTTTAACAGTTTCTGTTTTAAATAACAGTTTTTGCTTGTCTTCCCGTTTCCCCAAATATCACGCTATTTTCGTTTTCCATTTCTCTCCCTTTTTACGTCCCTCTCGCACAAGTTAAGGCATTTCCATGGTGCCCAGAATTCGTATTTCTCGGTACTTTCAATGCTCATTTTTCATCGCTCCACTCCATTTTAAATTCTTGCATTTCTTCTTTTCAATTTCAATGGTTGGGATTTTTTTTAATACATAGTTAACGCTTTAGAATGCCATAGATGTAACGTTTCATCTCTTATTTGACAGCCTTATGTAATGAATTGTCCACCCACAAGGTGGACAGACGACCTCATTAAGACCGTAGGATCGCGCTGGATGCAAGCCGCTTCCAACTGGTCTTATTGGAGATCTAGAGGGGAGGCCTATGTCCAGCAGTAGACTTGTAATGGCTGAGATGATGATGATGATGATGTAATGAATGGTGATTCATTAGTTTTATTGCAATTTCGGGTCAGTAAACAAAATATTTGTGTATAATTACGAACATACGACAATTAGCATTCCTTTTGGCGGCTCCAAGCAAAACGCGTGCATTTTGTACTAATTTCATCGTTTTGCTCGACTTTATCTATTCTCACCGCCTGTACCTACTACATAATTCTGCTTAATATACCAATCAATAGTTAAGAACTCACCTTTACTATTATTGTAAAAGGGCTGGCCTCTTTCCCGTGTTTCATTGACATAGATAGAATCGAAATTACCGTAACTAGACTTTACCACAAAGCTACATCCTATAAACAACTCTCTCTAACTCTTAATTGATACATGATTAATACATGTTTTTTTACGTGTCTCCGAGTACAAAATTCTATTTTGCAGCCTTAAAGGCTGAATATCCCAAAATTTTAGGTATACACATATACCTATTTTTTATTAAAAAGGCATAATTTCCAATCAAAAGCCAGTATTTTTCATGTATTCCATACAAACTTCCATCCCCTATTTTGAACCCTTAGAGGTCGAATTATCCCAAAATCTTTCTTAATGCTAGCCTAGGTTATAAACCGAACATACTGTCCTGTATTCGAACTTCTTCGGTAGTTTCGGCTCTACGTTAATGAGTCACGGGAAACAGGCCTTTCTTTTAATAATAACAGTATCAGATGTGTTCTTGGTACATAAAGCATGATATTTTTTCCTTTAATGAAAATATTAAAATAAAAGTTTTGGGTTTTAAGAATTTAATTAAAGTTAAAATTATCAAATAAATTACTACTGAACTAAAAACGAACAAGTATGACACAGGAGCCTTCAAGAACAGTTTTTATTTCCTTTAAAAGGCTGGCAATGATCGACGACCGCTTGGTGTTGTTGATATCCATGGGCGGTGGTGATTGCCTGCTCGTTTACCTACCTCTCATTAAAAAAAGGGGTTAAAAGTCTGAAGTGAAATTCTTCATATATTCAGTAGATGCACAACAAAATATGTCCACATACAAGTATTGTCAGTTAAGTCGTGTCACTAGTAGCAGCAGGAACTTAAAAAATCCGCAACAAATAGCAACATAATTATATAGTCACGAATGTTTGTTACGATTATTCGTTTAAACGACGACACGCCTGTCAACTATACTTGATATGAACGACTTGTAAATTACATGTGATAATGAAGAGGGAACGAGTGGGAAATTAACAATTTGTAGAGGGGACACGAGTGACGGTTGAAGACGTGCTAATATACTCAACAGGCAGTATATTCTTATTTGTCATTACCGCTTTAAACGCACACCCAGCATTCAGTGACTTAACTCCATCTTTATTTAGAATAAATAAATGGCTCCGGAGTTAATTTCAAAAACTAAAAAATACACTCCTATAAGGTAAGTAACTTTCAGAATTTTGTAAACGTTTTTTTTTACTAAATGCAAGATGAATAATAAGTGTCTGCTGCGAAGATTTATCATTAATCTAATACATATTAAACCTACTTTGAGCTGTCAAATATTATGTACCCAATACCGTAATCCGACTATGAAGATAAAAAAGGCCTAGTAATTATTATTTGTACCCATATACTGCAAAAAGTATAAGCTTTTATTTAATTTCACCGCGGTGTCTGTAATCAAGATTTGATTAAATTTGACCCACTTCTTATTGTCCAATTGAGCTAAAATTTGTACACTCGTTTGGTTCTAGTGACAATACACAGTTACCTAAATGCTGCCATTTTTAACTTAATTTGGCGGCCGGCACAAAAAGGCGCTATGTAATTTCCACATTAACCCCTATAGCTATGATACGGCCAACTAGTTTTTAAAAATTTCGAACATTTCATTGGAAGCGTACGTATGCTGGGTTTTCAAACAATGGAAGTAACTGGTGGGTGAAGCCTTCTTCACCAAAAAGAAAAAGACCATATGGAAATAAATAAAGGTGTTACTGTGCAGCCCTGACAGCCCAGGCAGTCATGTTCACCATCCAATCCAATAAAATGGTTGAATGCGGCGATGGCTGCCCCATGCATCAACTCGTGAACGGGTGCTGCCAGAGGGGACTGGTCTGCCGTGGTTGTCATGGTTGCAAGGTAAAGAATAAGAGGATTTAGATTAAGTAGTATTACACAATAGTATGATTATTAACATAATAGCGACGTGCAACTAATAAATTGTTACAAAATTGTGACAAACCACGAAGTCTGTAGATTGTAATTAAATATATATATAATTAGATTTGGGTGTACCCAAAACTCTTACTGTTTCGACAAGCAGGTGGACTCCGACCTGAGGGAGGGGACTTTTTCATCTTTGATTTTTTCTGGTCTATTGTGTTTAGACACCAATAAAGTCACCAACATTGGTGTTCCTATCTATACGGGAACAATTGTGTCAATGGATGATGAATGAGTCCGTCAGTGGCAATCGAGAATATTGGTGTAATTTATGTAATAACTAGCTGCCCTGGCGAACTTCGTACCGCCTAACAATCAATGTATATCGTGGTACCTATTAGTTCAACTAAATTTATAATTTTATGGAATTAATGCAATGAATAATAGAAAATAATAGAGAAGCTCGATGGCGTCATTGCGCGTGTCAGTTTAATTGAAGTTAAGCAATGTCCACCGTAGCCTGTACACGAATGGGTTTATATAACCGAGAGCTCCTCCGTGCTTCGAAAGACACGTGAAGCCGTCGGTTCGGTTGTTATCATTCGACTATCTTGAGCTCCTCCGTGCTTCAGAAGGCACGGTAAGCCGTCGGTCCCGGTTGTTAATATTAGATGACAGTCGTTAAGCCAGTGGCCTTTAGGCAGTTCGAAAACACTGGCCTCCACCAACCCGCAGTTGAGCAGCGTGGTGGAGTATGCTCTAAACCCCTTCGGTTGAGGGAAGACCCGTACCCATAAAAACTGAAGAATTCATAAAAATAAAGATTTCCATATTGTTTATCCAAAAAAATAAAAAATAAAAAGTTTTATTTTTTAGTTTTGAAATCAGTTTCATCGTTTTGGTGATTTAATAATTGTCATTTCTTTTGATGTTTACTCCCCCATCGATTTGACATTTTTCAATTTTCAAAAGAAATCACCTCAGAACAATATGTTCTGAGGAAATCACAGACAACTTTTGCGACATAAAAGTGACACCAATCGATTTGACATTCTCGAATTCGACAACCAATAAATGTCGCAATCCTTTTTCAACTGACACTTTCGTTTGTATGGGAAAATGTTTTTACTTTTATTTTATTTTTTCGTCAATTTTCCAATGTTTAAAGTTATTCTGCTATTTGGGACGTAGACAAATTCAACAAATCAAAAACCATGAAAATCGGTCCTGCGGTTCTCTAGTTATAACTTATAAGTGTTCGAACAAACCCGACTTTGTTTTATAGTATGTATATATAGTTATTAGATTTTATAATAATTCTGATAGCTAAGCTTAAAGTTATCTATATCGAAGAATTCCACAATTCTTCCATTGTACACTTAACACTTTTTACCCGACTACTGCCAAAAAGGAGTGTAATTTTTCTGGATGGTACGAGTATGTCTGTATCACGTAGGTATGCAGGTATACCCTATTGGGAATAGTCTTTTACATTCTCCTAAAACTCCTTAATTAGTCGGACATCAATTGATTCGCTTTAATTGTGCAAAATATAAAATTTACGTGACAGTGTAAATGGTTATAAAGTTGTATCATTTTTTTTTCTGGCAAACCGATGAAATGAAATGGAGACAAATACAATAACTGTCCAAACCAATATAATAACTGATTTCTATCAAGTTTTTGTTACTTTTTTCAGTAATTTCTAAACTAAAGTAAGAATTTTGCAAATTATAAAGGTGTGTAGTGGCTTACCTCGATCTTTAAACTAAAGTCAAAGCCAACCTCGCCTGCAGGTGGTGCACCCCGCCGATTAGGAAAGAGGATCTGCCTCTTTCGCTAATCGGCACACCACGTACTCCGGCTGGGTTTATTTTTTGTTTATTTATTAATAAACGATATCTTTATTTAAATACACCTTTTTATTTTAAAGATAGGGAACGTAAGTACACTACAATCTATAGACTTACATAATATCAACTTAATGATATATTTATTTATCAATGTTTGCGACAGAACACTCACGTAAATAAATCACCGAGTCAACAATGTACTTATACAACTTATGCCTACCAAAAATTAAAACTTATGTATATTAATAACCACGATCGTCAACGTGCAAAAGTAGCCAAGACTTAAAATGCATAGTTAATTTGTCATTTGAACAGAATGTTGAATGACTAGCTCGGCATAACCCTGAAACAGTCGCAGGCGCAGCCGACACACAGAGCGCATGCGCGCCCCCCTCAACCTCCTCCTTTTCGCTTCGCGCCACTCCCCACCACTGAAATCGCACTTTGTTTACCAATTGCTACGATTGACGAACTAGTCGGTCCGCCAGCCAAACAGGCGCAACTCGTTCGCCTCCGATTTTATTCAAAGTCGCGCGTCGCCAGCGACGCACGCGGCTAATTTCACCGCGTCATGACCCTGTGACGTGATAGTATGAGTAAAGGCGAAGCCTCGGCGGAAGCCGCCGCGCCCAGCGTAGCAATCCACGTGGAGAACTATGACCATCAATCTGAAGAAAACTCAAAGCTCCTCGGACTGCACGCGCCGACGCCGATTGTTACGCCCTCTGGACAAATGCGAAAAGTAAAGAGCTTCACAGACACACACAAAATCCCCGATGTAGGAACCGCTTCCGGTGCAGCTTCAGCGCGATGTCTACGTCCTTACGACCGAAGTGAAGTGAACGCTTACCCCGAAGGATCAGAATATGGAACCAGTCATTATGGAGCTCCATCAGTGCGGTCCCTGGCTTCTATTGGAATGGGATGCACGGATGGACGAAAAATGGTTATCAAAAGAGTGCCAACATCACCCACGGAATTGTTCCATCTAGTGCGCCCTCCTACGTGAGTATTACAACGGTTTAGACATCCTCCAACTCGCAATTATTCAATTGACTTAACGATCAACTACTTCTCCATATCCTCCGGGTGTAGTGCTCTGAATTAATAGCTGGTTTATTAACAGATCTACATAATTCTGAAGTAAATTCTATAATTGTCAACACGGATAATGTTTTTGTCTCTACCACACGATACGGTAAATTACTTCTCCATTACTTCTTATTGAATATAATCAGCAGTAGTCGCAGTATATAGGTACATACCTAAGTTATCTTTATCGAGTCAGAACTCTATGGCTGTTACAATACTAAAGATTAGCGATTAATAAGCATGCCCAATGTAGTACAACTATATTACTTTGCTGTGGTACCATAAATAATTATTAAATAATATGCGAATAAAAAAAAAACATTTATTGTTTAGAAATATGTTACGATCGCAGAATGAAAGTTAACCGAATCGAGATTTAATTATGAATTGAATGAAAATACTTCATTTCATTCATTAGTTATTATCAATTCTTATTGCTAACTTCTTTTTTTATAATTTTCTTTATAATTCCACTTTAAACAAACTTAGAATTTTCATATTGTGACGACGAGACGAGAATACCATATTAGACATTTGTGGGATCAAGATTCGATCGGAGCTGAATTTTGACTAAGTACATTTTAATTACGAGAATTGCCCCTGAGTTTACGACACCTTTTATTTATTATTATATTGAAATATTATGATTCTAGTCCGTTTTACTTTAATATAATCAGCAGTAGCAAAACCTACACACACAGAATTAATACGTACTAGATAACGATATCCATATCTATTACTAGCTGACTCGCGCAACTTCGTCTGCGTGAGACAGAGCGTTGAGAGTGAAGCGTAAGCTTACCATTTGAAAGGTTATAGTGAGCCAATTTTAAAAGATATACACATGCTATCACGGACTTTTTTTAGATCTTTTTAAATATTTCCGTCGTCTACGTTTACGCATGCGCACGCAACGAAAAAGGAATAATATCTTCCAATTTTTGCAACATTTTTCATTGGTGTTCCGCTCCTATTGGTGGTAGCGTGATGTTATATTATAACCTATAGCCTTCCCCGAAAAATAGGCTATCTAACAATAAAAAATTTTTTAATGCGAATGAGTAGTTCCTGAGAATGGCTCGTTCAACCAAACAAACAGCTTTATAATTTTAGTATAGATATTTAGTATAAGTAGGTATATATATATACATATATATATATATATATAAAAGCGGCAGAGGGGGTTTTGTTTGTAAATCAATCTTTAACAACATGGAATCAGGGAAAAATACCGTGGAAAAATAATTAAGTTGTGTCTTGAAATTGCAGTACGCGAAAACTACTTTATCAATCGGCCAACGCGTTTCATTGAAATTGTTTATAAACATACATGTTTTATTATTCACAGAATAAGAAATATTATTAGTAAGTTTCGATAAGCAGGTATTGATCGTTAGCTCCTTGAATGTGAAAACAATTGTGTCGGGGTCTGCAAAACTTAGATTGCATAAGTTAACCTCAGGTTATCTCGTAAAATGTCAAACGCCGCAATATGCTTGCGGGAGAATTAAAATATAACTGACATGTGATAATGGCGCAAACTACAACTTGATTATGTTGTGAACATAATAGTAAATATTTAATTACGGTTTAACAAATACCATTCTATTTTTTTTTAATTACCAGTGTGCCTTCCGGCTAAGCTGAAGCCGATTCTCATCGTAATTTTTGATTACGAAAATCAACCTTCAACTTAGATTTAAGGTACATGTCTTTAGCTTAGCTGGTAGAATCCGTGGAGCTTTACCACCAAAGCATAGAGGAGCTCGAGATAAATAAACCCATCTATCTGACAGGCGACGGTCGACGTTTCTTAACTTGCATGTTCGATTAGACTGAAACGTACAACGACGCTATCGAGCTCTTCAGACAGGATACGTCTGGGAGAAAAACGCAATATTTTTTTAATGAAAGATTTCCTACCTCAACGACGCCATCGAGCTCCTCGTTGTCTCATTCATGAGTATATAGACCAGTGTTTTTCAAAGTGTCGCGACCTCATAAGGGGTCCCCTAGCCTCTACAAGGAGTCACGGAAGGTCACGAAGTTGCAAAAAAGGGCGTTCAAAAAGATATTTTAAATAAGAAAATGTTCATTTCGGAACGTAATCGACGGCTATGTTACATACTTCATTATTTATTATATTAACCGATATCTAAATATGAAAATAAATAAAAATGTACAAACTTGATATTATTTTGTAATTTAATAAAATATATAAAGGTTAAGAATCTTGGAGGGTAAACGGTCGCAAAAGATTTCTACATACTGAGGGTCGCGTCGTGAAAAAGTTTGAAAAACACTGATTTAGAGACTATATACCAAATATCATGGCCTAGTTATATCTAATGCAAGAACATTCGAGCCTTTTGTATATTTTTGGACTTTTATCACACTACTGACACGCGCGACAAGACAGTCTATTTATAAATCCTGTTAAAATATAATCTAAGTGGATGGTAATGCGTACGGCCAAGTCAAGGAGACGCTTGTGCCAACATAATTTTGTATGGGGAAAACATTGTGAATCGACTTCATAAATTGAATTAAAATGTTTGATAGAATTAAACTGTATTGGCCGTGTGGTTTCCGGCAGACTAGAATAGAATCACTCCGTTTCTTCCCGTGTATGTCGTACAAGGCGACTAAGGGAAATACATTATAAAACATTGATCAGGCCTCCCCAATGCGTCTGGCCAGCGTGGGGATTGTAGGCCAAATCCTCCTTCTGTCAGGGACGGACGAAAGAGGGTCGTGCTCCTGTAGTGGAGACTAAAATGACCTGATGATGATAGAATTAAACTAGGCCGGATTTTAGGCCGCGGGGCCAAAATCGATGTTGAGTGGAGCGAGTAGATTCGCTGAGTGTATGTTTTCCATTGATTTCAATGAAAAATGTATTCGATGATCATTCGTCAAGGACATAATTGATCTCAATTTTTTTTCGACACAAACCTTAAGCATGTCAGGTCTTTAATTGTGACAAGTTTCATCAAAATCGGTTCAGTGGTTTTGGAGCCTATTCATTTCCAAGAGTGACTTTTCGGTGTATAAAAGGATTCAGCTCGCTCCGCTCGCTCCACTCAAGAAAACCTTTTAATGTTTCCATTGCTATATTTATTGCACACAATTATTCCGCAACATTCGTTAAAACATACATAACTATTACGAATCGCGTGGTTACAGCTGCATTTTGGTGCTAATGAGATCTTTAGTATTTTATATGTAATTTCATGAAATATTCTAGAAAATAGCTTCGATAAGTGATTATAACTCATAAAATGTTATCGCGTAGATTTATATAAAAAAATCAAACAAACCTATAGAGATTTAATATTGCCTCAAAAATCATTTATTGAATCTCTATTATCATTTAATGAACCAGTAGGTGGCTTGACGATATGTTTTGTGTTGCATCATATAGCACTTACATAGCAATATTTACTAACGTTACGAAAATTCTGTTATTAATAAAGAACTTGTACTATTAATTTTACCGACCAGGGGCGGGCTACCGCCGAAGCTGAAGCCGTTTACCATCGGTTTTTTTTAACGCAAATATAGATTTTAGGTTTAAGTTAATGACAAACATCTTCAGCTTAGTCGGTAGAGCTCTATGGTTTCTACCAGCTAAGCTAAACAAAATTACTATCTAAGCTAAAGTGTGTATCTTTATTTGTACCGATGGTAGTCGGCTTTTTTGATTCCAAAAACCAATTTTTACCTAGACCTACCTAGAGCTCTACGAACTAAACTGAAGATGTTTGTCAATAACTTTAATCTAAGAACTATCTTAGATTAAAGTTATTGACTATCTAAGACCAATCTTATCTAATTTCATTTTCGCATTCAAAAATTCTAATAGTAATCGGCTTCATCTTCAGCGGTAGGGCCCCACTTTCGCCATTACGGTGAACGGCGACACCGGTCGGTAAAAACTGGCCTTTACCTTGATATTGCCATAAATTTCCTTAATAGGGTACAATACAAGTGGTTCAGTGATAACAGAATGTCAATAATGTTTCACCAAGTGTCAACAATGAACATTACTACGAAAATTCTCCTAATTTAGGCGTACAGGAACGTTTGTGAACTTAATATCGACGCGCCTTAAAACTTTTTTCCTGGAAGAATTACTAACGAAGTTAGCGAATTAACCTGTTTTTGTTGGGTTTTTATTTACAAGCCACGATTTCCTTTGCGTTATTTATTAATACAATAAATCATAAATATTTTTGAAATAAAAAAATAAGTGTGTATATATTCCCTATTGAACCCTGTCATCATCATCATCAGCCTGTATCTACCCTATCGACGGCGAAGTGTCAATAACTTCTAACTAACACAGACAAAATTTCACATAAAGTAAAAAAAAGTTTAGTTTCCTGAAAACTTTAAATATAATAAATTCATTTGTATGGTGAATATACAGATATGGAAAGCTAAAGTTTCAATGAAATATAAATATATTTGAAATATAAAATAGAAATTGATTTTAAAGTGAATGGCATAAAGAAAGTCAATTTCTCGAAAAATGTTAGATAGGTATTAACACTTCGCCGTCGCTATGTATGTAGATATAAGCCTTCCTCAATGCTTTCCACCAAATACGGTCCTCCGCCTTCCACATCTAGTCGCTTCCACCAGCTTTCGTAAGGTCATCGGACCAGTTAGAAGGAGGGCGTCAAACGCTTCGTCATCCTACGCGCGCCCTTTCCTCTAATACCTTCCTGCCATTGCCACTACAGCTTGCAAACTCTGAAGGCTATGTCGACAGCTTTAGTTCTCCGTGGAATATCTTCGTTTCGGATTCGATCCCTCAGAGATTGTTTAGTATGATATGAACAATACTACTGCTGACGAATTTGATCCTGAAATAATGTCGCAATTAAATTGATATACACGGATATGTATATGTACTTTAATATTCTATATGACATTATTAGCGAATATTTATCAATCTGCGTTTCCAATAAATTTATCCTAGACGTCTCCAAAAATCTCTATATTTCAGAATAACGTCGCGGCAGTTGATATAATATCAATTACATATTTACTATAACATTTTTTAATGTAACACTAACTTGTTGTGGAATTGCTTAGCATTTAGACAAACCTCAGTGTTTTTATAATGTTAAATATATGTATATATTTTTATAAACCTTGTAAATGTTAAATAAATAAAAAATAAATTTCTAAATAAGGATCTTCAAAATAAAATTTTATATCAAAGAACAAATTCTTAAAATACCTCAACTAAAAAAAAATACTTCCGTTTTTAAATAAGTAAGTAAATCATATAAAGTTGTTGAGTAATTATAAAACTAAATGCCATTTGGTTGTGCCTGTGGCGGACCACTATCTTTAAAGCCAAAGCTAAACTCGCGTGCATGGCCAACAAGACTCTAGCAAAAGAGAAGTAGATATTGTTGTGTTTGCGCATAAATAAAATCACCGCTTTGCATTAGGCGTCACGTAAACTTGTTTGGCAACCGACAAGATATAGGGAAAAATAAGACATAAATATAACTAAATAAAGCACACAATATGTGTTATGTTCATCAAATATACAAGTAGAATTAACAAGAAACCATTAACCGAACCAAAAAACCCGACTGCAAAATTCTAAATACATACATATGTCTGTCTCACAGCTGTGACAAATCGAATGACACCTCATATGTTAAAATCCATCAAGCGGTTTTAGAAATATATGTACATATATTCATTTTTTATAACACAAGGGTGGAAAACAAGCGTACTTACCCGCGTGATAGAAAGCAGTCTCCGCAGCCTATGGACGCTTGTGACAATGGGAACAACACTCACGCGTTGCCGACTCTAAAAAAATCCCTTAACGCTTTTCTTGAAAAACCTCATTCGTAATACGTAGTCTCCTAGGACAACCACGGGAGGGAGTTTATACTACATACATAAATTCGAACCTCCCCCACTCCTTCGTCAGTTGAGTAAATAGGCCTTCGATATTTCACGATAAGCTGTGGGGCTCCCGGTTGTTTTCAACAACGTTACACCCAGTGGCCTTCAGGTGGCTTAAAAACACTCGCCTCCGCAATCCATCATGAAACGGCGCGCGACATGGCGGAGTTTTTTTAAAGAGGGGGCAAACGAACATGTAGGTCACTTGATGAAAAGTAATTACCACCGCTCATAAAATAAGCAACACCAAGGGCTCGCCGCTGATTCGTTCCTAGCCGTTTAAGGAAATTATCAATATAGACTTTTATTACTAGCTGTGCCTGCGGTTTCGCCCGCATAAATGTCAGATATCGTGCCAAAACATAGCCTATTACGTCATTTCTCACTTCATTATCCGTACAAAATTTAACAATAATAACAATAACAAGCCCGCAGGGCAAGCTGTGGCTGTAACGACACCACGGGTACCTCCAGAGAATCAGTCAGGTCTTTCGTCTCCGGCGTGTCTTCATCGGTTGTAGTATAAGCAGGACAAAGCTTTGGCTTGCCTTCATTGGCCGTCCAGAAAGGACCGAATTTGTTTCAAAATATCGGGACTATGTTGGCCTGGCGCCCAAAGCGGCCAAAGCGGGACGTATGGACGTTATGTTACATCATGCACCGTAGTCGTTATGTGTCGGTTTATCAGTACAGTACATACATTTGTATACTACTAGGGATAGTTTGACATGATGTGTAGTAAGAATACCTTAGTAAGCTAACAGGGTCTTAGCCAGTTTCACGCATAAACTGGCTACATACTTGCATTAAGTCGAATAGCCTATGGTGGCCCTACCACCATCCCCTAACTTCCTTGGCAGGTAACGGAGCTGTAAATTCCTCGTCGCGTATAATATGCAAAGACATGTTTATGATGATATAATATTTGGTTTACGTACGTGCTAGCACCCTGACGTTTTTACAGCCTATAAACAATACAATCAATAGTTGCAATGTAAGTTTAGTGCACGTGCTCATTATCAGTGATAAATCACAGCAAATTCAATAAATCACTTTATCACAACTTTATGCTGTCAATTAGAATGACATAAAATTTGCAATAACTTCTTTATGTACAAAATATATATAAAACAGTCGAAAATATCGACCTCATACTTATTCTAAGTTTACTCAGTCAAATCCGATTTAGTCAGTAGTTATATGCGAAATAAAACTGATCCATTTTGCGGAGAAGTTAGTCCTGCGAATATTGGAAAGGTGTTCCTCGGCGATACGCGCTTTAGTTACAATTGTTTTATGTGGCATAATATTGGCTATAATAATTTACATATATAGATTTTAAAATACCTGTATTGCGTCTGTTTGTCCGTCCGTGGTGTCACTAACTGGACCCAACTGAAAATCAGCGCTGGGTCCAATTTGTGACATGATGTCACTATTTTCTATAATCTTTCTGTGTTACTTGTAATTTATGTTGTGTTATGTTGCAATAAATGTTTCTTCTTCTCCTCCTCTTTTACGGTCAGACGACATTGACGTCCTAATTGCTATTTCTAGTTCTTCCTTTAGTGCATTTACGCGCGCATATTTATTTGTTGTTTACATAACCGAAAAAATCGAAAACTCGGTTTTGACAAATCTTAAATCCGGTTTAAGAAAGTGGCTATATAACCTGGTTTACCCGGTTTTATCGATTTCGGTGAGACTGGTTTTGGGAGCCCTACTGAGAATCACAACAAACAGTCTTTCCCGGTACATTATTATGTGATCAGCTGTTTCTCATCCCATTATACTTTGTAGACATCTTGTAGTATACACACACGAGTGAGTATGGTATAGATGTAATTCTCAAGGCAGCGACGCTAGGAAGCAATATCACCTCTAATGACTTGTAGCGTCGTAGCTAATAATCACATGACAACGACGATCTTTGTATACAATGTCAACTACGTACTACAATCTCTTAGGTCTACTACTGGATACTAGAAAAAAATTGATTTCTCGCTCGTAGAAGCGAGTCAAAATTGCTCATTGCACCTGTTCAATCTCTTCTGTATCTATAAAAGACAACTCGACTCATCCATAGAACAGAGTCCGATGTGATCATGGAACACGTTAAGCTAGCTAGACATGATAAGGAATATGAATTCTTCAGACATATTTTTTTAGAATTTTCTTATCTCATTTATCTCCCGATATTTAGAATCAAATAATCTAAACGTTTAATCTGACATTAGGTCCCCATAAAAACGCACGAAATCACTTTCGTGACTTCGTTTTTATGGTAGTTCACATTACCAACAATACAGATCGGACTTTATTGTACGGAAGAGTCAAACTGTTACTTACTGATCTACTCGTATCAAAGCAAGGCTCAACCCACTAGAGAGATCGGGTTGAAATTTACCTTTTATGATGGACGCAATCGCTAAGAAAGAATTTTTGAAAAATAACACGTACGGGGATACCGGGTACCGGGATACGAGTATACGAAGCCGCGGGTGCAGGCTAGTACAGTATATTTCGTCGTCATTGTTAATAAGTTATAGTCAACCCACTCCTGAGACACGGGTTAGTGTACTACTGTGGTACTACGTCACGCTGCTCAACTGTAAAATGGCTAAGACCGGTGTTTGTAAGCTACCCAAACACTGAGGAGAAAATACGGAATGAGTGAGTGACATCACCTGAAAGGAAGGAATTGCTGCGTTGATAGTAACGAGGCACGAGCGATATTTTTATGCAGCATAAAGCGTGTAGACTGCGAAAGCGTGTATCTATAGACTGCGGTCGCCGCACCACATCAGGCTGGTCCTATACTTGATTGCCAATCGATATAATATAAAGAAAATACAGGCTTCGTTTTCTTTATGCAAACCCAGTCTTAAATCTTCTTACTAGATTTTGGACGATCCCTGTTTTCTTTGTACTACTGTTATGTATTATGATTCTTTGTGTCAAGAGTTTTTTTTTTTATTGAAATCAGTTGCGAATTTTCTGAATAAAAATAATTTAAACCTCATTTACCCTTTTTTTTTATTTTCATGATCGAGGTGCAATATCAATGAATATGTCTTTATACTCTTGGTAGACACAGTCAGAGATATAAAGTGCCTTTTTATCTAAGTACTAGGTAATCTGTATATATCTCATCTAATGACAACAGTCGGGATCGAAGCCTTAACGTGTCTCCCGAAGCTGCACGATTATAGATACACACACTATTACCACAGTATAAGTAATAGTACTAACGTACTATTACTTAGTGCATCATACATAATAGCTGTCTGTGATATGATACAACCAAGAATATTGTACAAAATTTACACATGTCACAGCTAAGATCTTTTCGAAGATTTTAATGAAATAAGACAATAGCCGATGAGTAATCTTTAGCTGAACAGATGTACTTACTAATACACAATAGTAATTATATCTAGGTACCTAAATACATAATTATAAATAAAAATCTATGCATATAAAAAAATTGCTGGAAGATAAAGACTGTATAGATAAATCATAATTTTTATTTTTGGTCATTTCGATAATTTGAGTTTTATTTATAGCTTGCATTTGCATCTTCGTACATTGGTATCCCGGTATCACGTAGGAATTTTCAAAAATCCTTTCTTAGTACACACCATAATAGCTACCTACACCCATATATTACCATATATCAGCTTCTTGATGATAAACAATTATATATGATGGTATATACATATTCCATCACATATAGATAGCCTACGCCATAATAGCTACTAGTTTGAGCTGTGTGTTAATCAGTCAGTCACGGTTGCCTTTTATAGATACAGATATCTTATCACGAATTACATTTAATAAACACATATACAAAAGAGGTTTGTGATGATGAATGAGTTTGGAAAAAAAAAACATGATACACATTTTATCCCTAAAAACACTTATTAAGACGAATCTATTGACGTATCATTCATCAACACTGGTTCCGTTGTTCAGTAGTTGCGACCGAACAAAAGATCGGACGTAAGTACCTACAAACTGGTCAATAAAAAACGAAAACTTCTTCGAAAATCCTTCGAAAGATGAACTGCAACTTTACTGTCGATAAACTTCGACATATCTTTCCACGAAGGATTATAAAGAGAAAATACCCATACAATCAAGATTCTTTGAGCCACGCCACTGGTCAATACCGAAATGCTAGCAGATAAAAAAATTACAAAAATAAGAATATTATTTATCAAATGTGCAAAAAAAAAAAAAGCAAAAATACCACTAGGGTGCAGAATTAATAACTTCATTATTTCATGTCATTGGATTTAATTCCAATACTAGAGTCATTAAAGAACGAAAATTACTTCGAAACTCTTTTGAAAGATTAACTACAACTATCAATAAACATCCACATACCAATTAATTAACCGAGTACTAAGGATTTATACCCTTAAACAATGTAAAAGTACAAAGTCCACATTTCATTAATCTGTCGTAACGAACTAGCGAAATTTATTTACTTATTTAATTGTTTGTCTTCTTTTTCATCACACTAACACCCATACCTACAAATACAGAAATACTAGAGTTATTAAAGAATGAAAATTACTACGCAACTCTTTCGAAAGATGAACTGCAACTATGGATAAGCATAACATACCATCAGCAGAAATACTAGAGTTATTAAAAATGAAAATTTATTCATAATTAAACTCCTTCGAAAGAAGAACTGCAACTGTCGTGAAACATCGACGTACCGTCATCAGGAATACAGAGTTATTAAAGAACGAAAATTACTTCGAACCCCTTTCGAAAGATAAACTGCAACTATTGATAAACATCAACATGCCACTAGCAGAAATACTAGAGTTATTAAAGAATGAATATTTCTTCGAAACTCTTTCGAATGATGAACTGCAATGATCGATAAACATCAACATGCCATCAGGAATACTAGAGTTATTAAAAACGGAAATTTCTTCGAAACTACTTCGAAAGATGAACTGCAATTGTCGATAAAAATTAACATAAATATCAGCAGGAATACTAGAGTCATTCCTTTTAATTCTGACGTGGTTAACATCAAGCTTTATTTTGAACTAGCTGTGTCCGCGACTTCGTCCGCTTGGTGAGGGTGAGAATGTGGATGTGAATATCGATGTGGATACGGATGTGGATACGTATAAAAATTTCAACCAATAGTGGTAACCTATCCTAGTTGGAACCACGACAGGGGTTGCTTAACTTGCGTTAGCGCTACGACTTCTAAGCGTCTCACTCGTTATTTACTTTAACGTTGATAAAATAATACCTTCATATAGTATCAGTCAATTCAACTGATCGGTTATTTTGTAGCAGTTTATATGTGATTCTTTAGATTGATAGAACTTTTTTATTTATGAACCGATTGGAGTGAAACAAACACTAAATGTTATGTGGAGCAAACCGTAACGTATTCGTGAAAACCGCATTCAAATAGGTCAAGCCATTTCTGAGATTAGCGTGCACAAACGTACAGACAAACTGACATACAGACAAACAAACAAAAATTTTAAAAATCATTGTTTTGGGTTCTATTGCGATTATAACGCCCCCCTATAATAGTTTTTCTTATATATCTTCCACGTACAGACAGCGGCCAGTTACAATTTTATTATAAGTATTAATTAATTAATGATGATATTGATTTCGTCTGGCCGTGTCGGACAAGTGCAAAAGGCGAAATGCAATAATAACTTCGGATTTCAGAATACTATCATTTGATTCAGCCTGCCAAATTCGTAATAACACATTAGTCTTCTTTCTTTACTTTATACGTTAATCTGGGGTTCATTGTAAGTTTTGTTCGACTGAATCATTTACACAACAGATAATTTTCTTGAATGTTATCTGCGTTTTGGCTGATTAAAATTAATTAATTAATCCAAATCAATCATTAATTTATCTAAAATGTTCTCAAGACAAAAGGCAACGTCAATTTTTTTCCTATCCTCGATTCTTTACGAACACTTCAAACATAGACGCGATCTTTTTTATTTTCTCATCGTTTTTGTTGTTATGGTTTTATTGCAGAGGATTAAAAAAATAATCGAGGGTAAACAGAACTGTTACCAATAAAATATATCTTACTAGCGGCCCGGTACGTGCTTCGCTACGTATAAAGTGAAATATTAAAAAAAATTAATTGGAACATCAAATTCATTTATTCAAACAAAAAATAAACTATTTTAAAATTTAATCCAAAACATTTGGATAAACAATATTTTTTGTTTTTCCATTTTGAGCATGAATAAACAAACGGCTGGGGGGTACCGACTCTGGAACAGGCAACATAAAGTCGTAGCACGTCCAAGATGAAATGACCGCATGAATGACATAACAACATGATTGTACTGTCAACACTGAAAAAAGTTTCAATTTGATAGCACAATCCCCATCTGAAAAAAGTTTCAATTTGACAGCAAAATCCCCATTAGCAAAATGATCCGCCATTTATTGAATTCATTTGTTACAAAAAATGTGATAAATGAAGAACCGCTCTACTGATTTTGTACAAACTTCACATAAACCATCTACTAAATAGTCCGAACAAAGCCTAAACATTTGGTTTGGATAGGTGAGCCCGTTCTTGAGTTATAAAATTACAACGAAAATTGGCATTGATTTTTATATATATAGATAATAAGAATATCGATTAGGTAGTTAATAAATATGATTTTAATGAGTAATAGAGACGGGTCTATATCTTAGCAGTGGGAGTGGCAACGGTGGTGATTGATTATTTTATCTAAATAATCTACGAATATTATCGATTTAACGTGATCAAAATTTATCTATAAAATGTTCAGCATAGTTACTTAAGGCTAGGCCACACTGCATTGAACATTATATCCTAACAACTGTGTTCGAAATTGATAGCTATATTGAGTATTTGGAATTCTCGAACTACCTTGATAGTGAACCTGATCATGAAAGAACAGTCGACCGCGTAACAAGTGTGCATAGCTGTACTACAATAACCGTCACTATTTCGATGGCTATAAGAACCATCCAAAGTTAGGCATGATAAGCAGTACAAATGCATATCAAAAGTTTAAACCAGTTCTGAGTATAACTTTACTTTTTCTTGAGAATAAAGATATTTCGTTTTTAAGACAGCCTCAAAATCCTATGTGACGTAGGATTACAGGGAGTAGGCACATGACCTTCACGCCAGGAGCTGATAAGACTGCAACGCTATCTGTTCTCATATATCTCGCATACAACACGGATACCACGATTGATCGTGCGGCCGGCCTTATCGCGTATACTTGATAATCATTTTAAAATACGTTTAATACTTAGGCGTTGACAGCTGAGGATTACGTCTTTAAAATGTCTTGAAATATTTATTTACTTATTTTTATGATAAACAAATAGTGAAAATGCTTTATTACTGGTCGTTCTACGATTGCCATCCTGATGAAAGAACGGCGGACTTGTCGATGGAACAAACGACGTTTCTTTTTGTACATAGTAGGTATAACAATTTTCATTATCCTCCAGGTGTTGCGTAGCTCTTATCAATAAATTATAAAAATATCATGAATGAGTATATAAATTTTACGATATACTCACACAGTTACTAAGTACATTTATCCATGCATACATTCTATGTGTGTAAATTATAAACAATCGAACTCATTCCATACGTGTATTACCATAACTGAAGTATGATTTAAATTGCAATTTGTATCTATGTTTCATTATTAATACCTTAGTAACATTTCTTTACTAAATTAGCAAGATACAACGGAAATTATTTTTTTAAACCAGGTTCAGAGCTTTTTCAAAACAAATAAATTATTTATGGTCTCTTACATACGAACTGCAATTTGGTGTCGAGAGAGTCAAGTCAACAGCAAAAATTTGCGTTGAAGGCATTCGGCTGTTAAAGTGATTCATCCTAATAACAGCAGTTACATTAAGGTGATTGATCCTAAAAGCTTGCTTATACGTTATGTTTGGAAGGATCTTAAATTAAACAAACATTTTGGGCTTAGATGCAAATGTAATTATTTCTTATGTAGATAAATTGTTGTCGCAAAATAATAATTAAATAAGTAATCTATATACATATAAATGAATCACTATTTCCTATTGTATATACTTATAATAGATCGATTTCGTTATTTGTTTTCATATTGTACTCGTTACTGTCAGGAGAACCTATGAAAGAAAACAATTTGGAAATTTTAAGAAAACTGAACGACCATATTAAATTTTCAAATGTAACGTCATGTTGTTTGAGACAACTGTCAGTCATTTGACAGATTGCGCGAAACCAATTCGAATTCAATATTTATAGACAGGACAACGTCTGTCGGGTCAGCTAGTAATAAATAAATAAGAAATAATTTCATTTGCATCTAGTCTAAAAATGTTTGTTTAATGAAAGATCCTTGCAAATATAATGTATGAGTAAGTTTCAGGATCAATCCTAGTAGCCTTAACGTATCGACTGCTGCTCGAAGGCTGCTACTAATTTGGGAATGCGCTTTATGTACTTTGACCAATCAATGATGGCAGCTACAGTTGTGCACCCACGTGCATGCCGTATTGAATTAATGTCAGATAGATAGACCATGCTCTCGCAAGAAAAACAATGTCTTATATAGATATCTGCCAACTCTATTCTCATTTCTTTCCTCAACCCGGCTTAAGAGGCTTCATTTCTTGATTCCTCAAGAAACGAAGCGTCTTTAAACGAATATTCGTAGTACAAATCCGTAGTAATTACATAGTCGCTGTAAAAAGTCGGCTGCTGTTTACCGTGACCAATGACGCCAAATAATTTCTATAGACAGAAACATGTTGTTCATGAATAAGAACCCTAAGGACCAATCCAATCGCCTAACGGAACAAACGAGAACACGGCTTTCGTATTATGGATATAAATTCAGTATATTTCTCTTTTGAGAGGACAGATTCTAATTCCCAGCCATTCTTGTCATAAGCCATTAGATGATCGAGAATTAAGATTACTGTCATTAATTTTAAGATGCTTCTACCATTGTTTAACCAATTATACTGTGATCATATATCACACTACAAAAAATGATCATTCTGACTACAACGAGTAAAGCCTTTGAGCTTTATGACGTCATGTAATCTACCGTCATAGTAGGTCATCCATCTTTAATCCAAACATCTTGTATTATCAAGGTTATCATGTAATATGCGTAGCTATAAGTAGATGGAATTTTTCACGAGCACCGTCCCTGATAATGAACGTGTAGTAAGGAAGTTCCATGTTATTTAGTGTGATAATTAAAATGTGAAAGTTATTGTTGAATCTAACACTACAGTAAGTAACTAATAAATTTAAGATCTCTGAACAGTGATTTTAGTGGCGATATTGAATTAAACAGCTGTATGCCTCAAGTCTGCAATTTCACCATAAAACATAACTTTACCATAATACAGAAAAAAGGCAGCCAAACAAAATATTTTTTTATACACTGGCAACGCAGCATCTCCTTCCTTTCTGGTGACCTCACTCACTCACAGGAACACAACAACCCTCAAGAGCATTGTTATTTGGCTGCGGTATACTGTGAGGTGAAGGTACATTCCCCAGTCGGGTAGCTTACAATTTACGCTCCCTACCTCTCTTTTCGCCAGAGCTTCGTTTGTCAGTCAGCAGGGTGCATCGCGTGCAGGTGTAGTTGACTTTGGTTCAAAGATGTTGATAAACCACTTACATCCCTAAATAGTAACAGAAACATTTTCGTCAACATCATCATCATCCTCGGCCTGTCCATCATTATCTACCCACTGCTGGATATAGGCATTTCCCAATGCTTTCCATTGTGTTCAATGCTCCGCTTACCGCACCCAGCGACTTTAAGACGCATTTTTGAGATCTAGAAGGGGCTGCACAATGATTTACCGAAAATTAATTAAAATACCAAGAACTTATTGAATCGAAGATTTTTTTTTTCTTTCCAAAATTATTACTAAAAAGCGATTTTATAAAATATATATATATATATATATTTTGTTAATAATATACCACATGTATAATTATATCACTTTCACAACTGAGATAAAGCTAATGTAAAGCTAATAACACCTTATATGGCCATCACAAACTATAGACCGTGCCAATGAATTAGATATACATACATACATATTCTCTTAGAGATCGAATCCGGAACAAAAAACTATTGCTAACGTAGTTGACATAGCTCTCAGAGTCAGCATGCTGAAGTGGCAGTGGGCCAGTCACATCTACCTAGTCAGCCATAGCATATGGAGGAGGAAAGTCCTAAAATGGAGGCTGTGTATGGGGTAACGAACTGTGGAGCGTCTCCTCTCTAGATGCACAGATGGCCACAAAAAAAGCGGCTGGATGTGGAAAGCGGAAGGGTATATTGGTGGATACCATTTGAGAAGCCTATATCAAGCAGTGGGTTTATAGACACTGATAATGATGATGAGATACTCTCAAAAACATTAACCTCCCTTCGTCAGTAAAAGATTTAAAATAGTACACAATAAAATTTTCCAAAGTAATTTTTAAACAATATAACGTATGAATATTATGTACCTGCTTAGGTACATTTATGACATGGCACGTATATTGAGAGGTGTTACAAGAATGAATGAAGTGCGAAACGAAAAGGGAAGCCTGAAAGACGTAATTGTGATACATCGAGTGATGACTTTGAAGCTTGATTGGTGGGAAACCTAAAGGCAGACTGAGTAAGTAAGACTGAAAATATTACGTAAGCTAGGTGAAACTCAATACATGCATGACAAGCATGAAATAAAAGAAAGAACATAACCCATAGACCCTAAATCAGAAAGTGATGAAGAAGTAGCTATAATTCGTTCATGCACCACGATTTTATATACTTATTAGAAATTAACTGCATCCAGATATTTAACTGTATATCCTGGGGTGTAAGTGGCTCACCACGATCTTTAGAGCCAAAGTCAACCTCACCTGCACACTTGGTGATGAGTGAAGTGAAGAGGCTCTGGCGAAAGAGAGATAGGGTACAGCGTATTTGTAAGCTGCCGGACTGGGGAAGTACCTCTACCTGACAGAATACTACAGCCAACTAACAACTCCCTTGAGGGTTTTTGTGTTCCTGCGATTAAGTCAGGTCGCCAGTAGTTGCTGTGTTGGCAGCAGGGGTGTCGGCTCGCGAGCGATATTTCATGTAGCGTTAATATGGCCACGGTAACCGCTTGACATCAGACGGGCCGTATGCTTGTCTGCAACCCAACGTGGTATAAAAAACATACAAAGGTAATTATGTCAAAACGCCGGTTCCGTAACTACCGTACGTAATGTAGTGGAGAAAAGGGTAACGGCAACGTCAAATCCGCGTAGGTACAGATATTTATAAAGAGCCATCATGAAACTGAAATGCAATTTATTATCATATCATTTGTTTATTCCCGTGATCGTTATCTTTCTTATATCAACAACGTGTCATTTCATTTTAAACCTACACATCATAATACGAACATATTTATCTCCGACATTTAAATTGTTTGTGGAATATTAAAATTAAACGTATTCCGTTTTTATTTGTAAACGCAAACCGCATAACCGCACTTTTTATTACCGGAATTTCGGAACAGTTTTAATAGGGATGTCGATTGTATGAAAAATATATTATGCTATTTTAAACAAGTCGTTTATATTTTTGATATGTAGCAATTATTGTAGATAAGCAATTATGTTATAAATAATATTATTAGTATTTATAACATAATTGTAGATAAATAATACAATAAAAATATTTCATTTGAGAAGGGAGAACAGTGACGTTATTATGTTCACTTTCAATAAGTTCACGTTCAGTTCAGTTCAGGTAATCGAACCAACAGAAAGAAAAGTTCACGACGTCTGATCGGTCGGACAAAGCAGTCAGACTACGTGGTTTTTTTTTAAACAAAGTCGCAGTTTTTGACAGATGATTAAAAGTAACTTATTGGGTAGCATGATCATCACTATCAGTTTACGTGTTACTCACCTCTAGTTTACGGAAGATATCGCACCAAGACGTGTATTTTTCGCTTGATTACTCACTCACGCTTTATATACCTATGTACTTTCTCAAACTGTCCATATGATCAGGACCTAGTATCGATACAGATGTGCAACATCCACGGTCACACTCATCGGACAATTCGATATCAGTGTTGACAGCTAACTAATATTATATATTATATATAATAGCTATACCCTATCTGACATATTATTTAGTTAAATTTTATTGACCACAAAATGCAGCCTGTATGCTCTTCAAGTTCATTGAAATATTTTAAGCATAAATAATAAAATAAATAAAAAAAATAAAAAATGCATAAATCTTTCATTTTAGCTTTCTTTAAATAGTTGTCGGTCTTTCAGGATAAGCTTTGACTACTTTTCTCTAGGTACTCATTCGGTTTGAACCAATCAAAATATCGTATATATGTACTTACCTAAGCGAATCACTTGACAGCACTATGCTTTCAAGTGACTCGCTTAGGTATATATTAGGTATATAGGCTTATCGCTAATACTAATTTATATAATGGTTGTAAAATTAAAAATTAAATAACTTTTAAATCTTGTAATTTTGGTATGCTAGTTAATTCCTTTTTTGTCATAAAACCCCTAACCTACCAATGTAATTTTAATGTATATGATATGCAGTAGTACGAAAAACATCTCCGTGAGAAAGAACTCCTAGCCGATGGACAGCAGTTCCACGGCGCGATTATTGAAAGAGGTTGCTACCATGATGATAACAACCTCCTTCAATAATTACGCAGAAATTATTCTGAACACAACACATTAATTGGATAGTTACAATAATATATAGAAAACATCCAGATGGCGCTGTGTTAAACAGAAACCTCCAGCTCTTCCGTATCTCGAAGGGTAGGTACATTAAGCCGTCGATCACGGCTGTTATCTATCTAGATGAAAGTCGTTATTCTAAGTCAGTGGCCTTTGGGTAGCTAAAAATCTGGCGTCTATCAACTTAAATTGAGCATCGTGAAAGAGTACCCTGTAAAACCGCCTCTATTGAGAAAAACCCGTATCCTAGCCGTAAAAAGTGTTCATGTCTGATACTTCAAATGCGTAATTCTTATATAATATATCTCATTGAATGTATTTCATATATTATACATTTATATTATGTGTATTGGAAACGGCTCTAAAGATTTGTTTGCCAACATTGATAACGTTTTACACACAAGGAAGATATCTGCATAGATTGATAATTATCTATGCAGGTGTCTTCCGTGTATACGCAATTAACAGAAAGTAATATCTCTATATTATTAATAATACTAATAAACAACAGAGGACATTTTATGTCATTGTTTTATATCGCATGTAAAAAAAAACTTGCTATTTAAATACTTTCTATAGATATGCCACTAAGTATCAAAAACGAACACCTAAAAGTGAGTCAAGTGTTTTACCTCGCAATAAGTTCGCACAAGCAAGCCGACGAATCTGATGTTTGTGACAAATGATTTAAATAGGTAAAAAATGCCGTCTTCTGTATTTCCAAAATGTACTTATGTTGATAAAGTAATAAAGTCCAAGAGATCACATATCACATGAAAGTACAAGATTTTAACATGTAATTTAATAAATTTCATGTATTTGCAAGCAGAATTGGCGCCAATTTGCGCTCGGCACTATCTATGAATCAGCAGGAACTGTTTTCTGTTGCAATTTAGTATGGGTATACCATATCTGTAGAAATATTTCTTAACATCATTGCTCAAAAGTAAAATATATAAGTCGAGCCAAGTTTCGATCGCTCAGTTATTTTGGTAAGTGTCTGCCTTGTTAAAGAAAAGGAATATTCATCCCGCCGTTACGTAAATCTGTCAAAATTAACGCAGGCGCTCCTCATCGCCTGATACAGGAATTAAATTTGAAGTTTTCTCCGAAATAGTGTACTTAATTGTCGCTGTTATATTATGTAAGGAGGAACTCGATGGCGTCTTTGCGCGTGTCAGTCTAATTTAAACACGCAAGTTAAGCAAAGCCGACCGTAGCCTGTCCATGGATGGATTTATATTGTCTCGAGCTCCGCCGTGCTTCGGAGGGCACGTTAAGCTGTCATTTCCGGCTGTTGGCATTAGATGACAGTAGTTAAACCAAGTCAGTGGCCGTTAGGCGGCTTGAAAAGTTGAGCAGTGTGGTGGAGTATGCTCTAAAACCCCTTCGATCGAGAGGAGACCCGTATCACACAGTGGGATGATTATGGGTTAATTCCGATTGCTCAATAGAAAAAAATATAAGTCGAACCAAGTTTCGGTCGCCTAGTTATTTTGATAAGTGTTTACCCTGTTAAAGCAAAGGATTGTTAAAGAAAAAGGCATTGTTAAAAGAGAAAATATTCATCCCGACATTACGTAAATCTGTCAAAATTAACGCCCGCGCTCCTCATCGCCTGATACAAAATTGGCCCCCGGTACCGTTAAATTTGAAGTTTTCTCCGAAATTATGTACCTACTTAATTAACGCAGTTGTTATATTATATAATACGTAGCAATAATTCATGTAACTCAAGGCGCAGGTAACTTTCAATCAAGCCAAACAGATTACAATTAACGTGTTAATCTTATAAGGCACTTTAATAAATCATTAACGTAGATACGCTCTATTTTATTGCTACCGAATTACAATATCTAAAGCCGTTCAAAATGTGGGAATTTTCACATAAATATTATATAGTTAATTACAACAATTGGTACAACTTATAATTTTCATAGTATTTTATTTGCCTATTTCATAATTTTTTTAGACAATTATTAGATATTTATGTGAATTATCGTATATATAATAAAGTAAGTAAATATAATAGCGATATATAGATTTGGCAGATTCCTAGAGCTGTTCCATATCAACGCACACCTAAGCTGAAGCCGATTTCCATCGGATTTTTTTATTGCAAAAATCAAGCTTCAGTTTAGATTAGTGGCAATTGTGTTTAACTTAGCTGATAGAAACCCTGAAGCTGTACCGACAAAGCGAATAATGTTTATCAATAACTTCAACCCAAAACCAATTTTTGGGAATCTTTGGGAATTCGATGGGAATCGGTTTCAGCTCGGGCGGTAGGGCACCTGGGGCGCTACCGCCGAAGCTCAAGCCGATTACCATCGATTTTTTAATCCCGAAAATCAAATTTTTGTTTAGATTTGTGGTTATTGTGTTTAGCTTAGTGGGTAGGCACCCTAAAGGTCTACTAACTAAGCTAAAGATGTTTGTTAATAACTTTAACTTAAGACATTTTTATAATCAATAAATTCGATTTGAGTGGGCTTCAGCTTAGGCGGTAAGGAATGAAATTTGGCATACGCAATACGCTAAGAAAGGATTTTTGAATTCCCTTGAGTGTTGGTGTGTACCTGCGAGTTAGTGAGGTGACCAGGAAGTAAAGAGGTGTTGCGTTGCGCGATCGATATTTCATGTTCCGAGCGTTTTATAAGGCTACGGTATCGCTCAATATTTCCGAACAATTATGACATGGGAGCCTTCAAGAACAGAATATTTATTTGCCATAAAAGGTTGGCAACGAATCGACGACCCCTTGATGTTGCTGATCTCCTTGGGCGGTGGTTGATTGCTTTCCACCAGGTGAACCACATGCTCGTATGCGTCCCTGTCATATAAAAAAAGCTATAAATACCACTTCACAACAGGCGGACCGTATTGTCTACCACCCCAATTAGTATAAAAACAATGTTGATAGATCTGAGGGACATACCATCTCCAATGAAACCTATGTGCTTTTTGTATTGCTGTCACAGAATATAATGTTTCCTGTCACAGGCCACCCGATGAAGACACAGCATCACACGAGAGCTGCGAGGAAGAAGAAGAAGATGAGGAAGACCACCACCTCAAGCCTCGGAGGCCGTTCTGGGCCAACAAAATGCAGTTCGTTTTAGCCTGTGTTGGATACTCAGTGGGGCTCGGCAATGTTTGGCGGTTCCCGTATCTTTGTTACAAAAGTGGAGGAGGTGAGTACACTTAAACAAATTTTAAAATAGTCATAAATGTAGCAAATTAGTATAGCAAGTGATTGAACCATTTAACTTAAAGTTTAAGTGCCTATAACAAACAAATAACAATAAATATTCCAAGACAAATTACACACCGTCATCTACTCCCAAACTAAGCAAAGCTTGTACTATGGGTACTAAATAACTAATAAATATACATAAATACATTTTTTTTTATAAATACATACATATAATACACAGAAAACATCTAGACCAAGACAAACAGACATGTTCATGCACCCACATGTTTATCTATCTTGTATGGGGATCGAAGCTGCGACTTCGGAGTCAAAGCATTCAAACATTGCTATGCCTCGTTTACACGATGGCAGTGACTAAACCCACTGACTAGGAATTTCGGACCTAGTAACTGGGTACATACACTAGACAGATAGGACGGGGGCCCACCTCACACACTCCACTGGACTGGGTTGAAACTAGTGCCCACACGAGCCCAGTTGGATGTCTGCGCTGGACTAGATTACTGTACTGTCCATTAGTTATCATCGTGTATAAACCAGGCAATAACACTATTATTCACGATGACGTCATCGATAGCATGACTTCCAAAAATGCTATTTCAAAAGTCATATAATGCAACTGTTTAAAGAGGATACACCCATATTTTCGATAAACAGTGAGCAATTTTTTATTATATTCGTTTCCTGGTACGACAACGCCTGTTTACTCTTATCATTTTACTGCAAAAAGTTTTGCACATACTGTGAATGTGACTATGACGTGTAAATGAACTAATTAAGGTGACAAAAAGATCGTGTTCGTCGTGACATTGTGGATACATTATTACGTGGAAACACTTAACCAACTGCTACATACACACACATATTATATACTTACAACTTATATCTAATTACTAGTTCACGAAATTACAAATAAAACGAGACGTTAAATAAAGTCACCGAATATCAATAAAATTTGTTATTTGCCTGTTTAGTTCATAATAAAGAAGGTATACAGATATAAAATATTTGGGAGGTAACATCTATGTACAGTATGTCAGGGTTTCGACCGGCGATAATTTAAGGGCTTATATTATACTAAATTCATCAAATTTTATCTAAATATGTGAATTATAAGCCCTTAAATTATCGACGGTTGAAACCCAGACACACTGTATATATGAGTCCCTATTTCTGTTAGTCACGGTATAACGCGAGAACAGGATCAGAAACAGCGGGATCGATTCCGATAATTCTTTTTTGTTGTGTTTGTTATTGTCATGAGAAGGTTCTTATAAAAGAAAAAAATAAGAAAGTTGCGCGGAAAATTAGAAAATTTAAGAAAACAGACCATATTATCTTTTCTAATGTAACTTTATGGCATTTGACAGAACTGTCAGTCATTTGACAGCTCATAGTTACGAAGACAGGAGAACGTCTATCGGGTCGGCTAGTATTTATATATTTATTGGTTAGGTCGATGGTCGAATGGTTAGTGACGGCTATTTTCACTCTGAGGTCGCGGATTGAATCCACGCAAAGGACAAACATTTGTGTTCATAATCATATCTCTTCGTCTCGCCTGGGTGTTTTCTATGTATTATATGTATGTATTCATTGACGTGATAACATCTTATAAATCGATGAACGCCGACTGCACGCACGAAAAAGCATGACTCATTGTCATGTTCCGCCTGAGCTGAGAGCGCGAAACAAGCGATAGAGAGACACGATCGGCCTAAGCGTCCATCGGCCGATGTTTATCGTCCGTAAACCGACTTTACAGAAAACCAATTCCTCCTTTTTACAAAAAAAAAATGTATATTATATGTTACCCATAGTACAAGCTTTGCCTAGTTTGAGAGTAGATAGCGGTATGTAATAAATAAATAAATAAATATACATTTGAGTAAAACGCGTAACACATAGATACGGGATAACAAGTGATAACTTGTTATCCCGTAGATTAATAGTAGATAACCGTAGTTCACCTATTAATGAGCATCAAAAATCCAGTCGTGAACATGCGATTATTTTTTACTAGCTGACTATCGCAACTTCGTCTGCGTGTGACAGAGCATTGAAAGTGAAGCCACAGTATAAGTAATAGTACTGGTGAAGCGTAAGGTTTCCATTAGAAAGGTTATAGTGAGCCAATTTTAAAAGATAAACATATGCTATTACGGACTTTTTTTAGAACTTTTTAAAATGAATAATTCCGTCGTATATAATTGTTGCGTAACTTTAACCGTTTACGCAGCACCGCAACGCAAGCCCTCAAAAGGATTTTTTTTTTTCGTATTTTTGCAACATTTTTCATTGGTACTCCTCCCCTATTGGTGGTAGCGAGATGTTATATAGCCTATAGCCTTCCTCGAAAAATAGGCTATCTAACACTAAAATATTTTTTTAATTCGAATGAGTAGTTCCTAAGATTATCGCGTTCAACCAAACAAACAAACTAAAAAGCTTTATAATATTAGTATAGATATATACACTATACAGGATAACAAGTCAACCAAAATTAAACCTATTATTAATTAATTAGCATCAAAAATCCAGTTGTAAACATGCGATTATTTTTATATTATTCTTCAAGATAACAAGTTACCATCCGTAATTATATTTAAAATGAATGAATTTTTTAATATCGTACGTTACGGAATAATTTGAGTTCTACGATATTCTGAAATTTGTAAGTAGAATTACCGAAAGATTTTTTTTTTACTCAGTAAAACAAACTAAAAGCCAAGATAACTTCATAAATTTCTCATACACACAACAATTTCTTTTTTCTTTCGCGCCAGAACCTTTTTCATTCGCCCTTTTTTAGCCCAAAATCATTTCCATGCTCAGAAGAGCATGGAAAGGAACGACATAACGAACGCCATAAGTTAAGTGCATAGAAGTTCGCTAGTTTTTTTTTTTAATCAAGCTTTCTAAGCAATTCTATTGAATTTTTTTCTTGTGGTCTCGCTTACTTTGAAGTTTTAATTATGTTTGTATTCTTGCTGTCAATTTTCACTTCAAATTTATTTAATGCTTACTTCCACCCGCTACTTCATCCGCTTTTACTATTTTTTTTTATTAAAAAGTATCCTATGTCTTTCCTTATACCTTTGAGAATATGTGTACAAAGTTTCATGATGATCGGTTGAGTAATTTCGGCGTGAAAGCGTAACAAACAAACATTTATAATATTAGTTACTTCATAATAATATCAACTTTGTTTGGTATTTAACTCTATAAAAGTTATATGAGTACGTAAGTCCATTCATCATATTTATTATGGTATATACTGTTATAATGTTATAAGTGTTAAAAAAATTAATATAAAAATGTCCATAATTGTTTTTTATTTTCCGAGTCTATACTAATTTTGCCTGGTGGCTTTTTTTTATCATATACTAGTTTTTTATACATGAGAAATTATGCTAACAGTGTCTCAGCTATATTTTAAACACATTTTAATTGTTGATAGCACACATTTTAATAGTTACTGTTCGTTATCGTATTACTGTTAGTATTACTAACAGTAATACGATAACGAACAGTAACTATTAAAATGTAAACAGTACACACACACAGTTGTACGTATAATAGTGCTTTGGGGAACACGTTAAGGCTTCGATCCCGGCTGTTGTCATTAGATGACGTATATAAGGTTTACACAGTATTTAGATAAATAGGCACTTTATAGCTCTGGCTGTGTCTACCAAGAGTACAAAGACATAATCATTTTTATTGCACCTCGATCATTACGAAGATCGTAAAAAAAAAGACATTAATTACGAGAATTACCCCTCAGTTTAAACCACATAAACTGAGGGGCAATTCTCGTAATTAAAATGTAGTCAAAATTCAGCTTTGATCCAATCTCGATCTCACGAATGTAAAATTTGGTATTCTAGTATCACAATATGAAACTTCAAAGTTTATACCAAAGTGCGATTATATCGAATTCTGACCGAACATTAAACAAACGAAAAATGGCATTAGGAATTGGTATTAATTAATGATTGAAATCAAGTACATAATTTTTAGTCAATTCACAATTCTATCTCGATTCGGTCGGTCAACTTTCGTTCTACGATCGGTGTCTCTAGTGAACCTAAAAAAAGTTGTCTGGGTGACCTAAATCACCACCAAAATAGCGTAGGTATCTACTAATGTTGCAGCTCAATGAATGACACTGTAACACAGTTTTTAATTTTTATATATAAGTGTACTACTATATTTTTATACGTCGCGAGTGCCAACCAACCATATCGCGCCCACCGGTTGCGAAGCGGTTACCATAGTCGTATATACGTTCGCAACAAAAGGAGTATTGCTCGTGCACTGGTAAACCCGCTGATAAAGCAGCATCCGTCACGTCCTGGTGACTCTCACTCGCAGGAACACATCAATTCTCAAAGGCAGTGTTATTTCCCTGCGATATTTGGAGGTATTTCTCTCTCGACATGCCCTAATTCTCTTTCACCAAAGCTTTCACTTTATGGCAGGGTGCACCACGTGCATGTGAAGTTGGCTTTGCCTCTAGTGGTAGGCCACTTACATCCCGAATAATATACTCTTAATATACTAATAATATACATAGTTGGCACTCCAAATTCTAAAATAGGTGTCAAATATAAAATGCACACACGGTGGTTGGAAATCGTGATTGAACGTTATTGGTGTCCCCTTGCGTTAAGTGGCGAGTGTTGTCACCAAGGTACCAACACGAACCGACAACAACGCGGTGTGAATTACTTACACATAATGTTATCGGCAAACTGATACCTCGTATACATTTACTACTCTTAAGATATCATATGATTTATTACTTATTTTAATAAGTATTTAAGATTCTTTTACTGCGACAATAAGATTTAAAGGCAAATAAAATTAATTAACACTACAACATTATATGTGTCAAAAAGATCTACCTAAGTATATAGCTAGATTAAACATTTTCAGTAATAGGTTTTTAAGGCAACAAATAAGCATTCGGCCCGCCTGAAAATGTTTGCGTTTAAACTTGTGCAAACGACTTTATACGATTATTGTGGATAAAATAATCATGTTCTCTGGGAGTGTATAATGTGAGATATTTAAAATGCGTGGCGTGTTTGAGCTTCACTTGATTAATAATCTCTTTATACTTTTTATACCTTATTTGCTATATTGCCGTCTCTCATATTCCCAACATTCCAAACCTTCCTACTTATACTAATTTCTTCTGATTAAATTCAATGTGCGACTGGGCGGGTAGTAAAATTTACTGTTCATTGCCTTTTGGTGATTGTGGTGACCGCTGTTAATCCTGGCTATACAGCAAACAAAAAAAGCGTCAAATACTTGGGTCTCCTTCTTGACCGGTGTCTTACTAGGAAAAAAGCACATAAAAATTATATGTATGTATATATTGGCCCTGTGGTTTCCGGCAGACTAGAATAGAATCTTCCCGTGGATGTCGTACAAGGCGACTAAGGGAAATACATTATCAAATATCGTTCAGGCCTCCCCAACCCGTTTGGCCAGCGTGGGGAGTATAGGCCAAATCCTCCTTCCGTCTAAGACGGACGAGAGAGGGTCGTGCTCATGTAGTGGAGACTAAAATGGACCTGATGATGATGATATATTTGTAGGTATAATTACACATATATGTATGTATATTTGTATATAACTATTCATGTGTAAGTATGTATTTTAATGTTATTTTTATATTATTTATCAATTAAGTTATGTATTATGTTTACAGTATTGAGTTATTTGTTTGGAATAGCCGCAATCGTAGTACTCTCCATTCCCAATGATTGACTGGTAGAGAATGCAATAGCATTAAGTCCGCCTTTTGTACCAATATACTGTGGTAAATAAAAAGTAAACAAGATGAACTCAACAATCGGTCTAGGAACCTTCACTGGCTGATGAGACGGAACAGCACATTGTTTAT
The DNA here is from genome assembly GCA_937001555.2 of Hypsopygia costalis. Taxonomy (NCBI): domain Eukaryota; kingdom Metazoa; phylum Arthropoda; class Insecta; order Lepidoptera; family Pyralidae; genus Hypsopygia; species Hypsopygia costalis. Next base: position 15,747,421 of record OW443330.2, on the reverse strand, counting down.
TGAAAATAAAATTAATTTCATCATCATCAATAATACAATTCTCAAGCAATTATGGGCATACGGTATAAAATACAACTGTGAAGAAGTTATAGTAATTCAAATATATCAATCCTGCAAAGACTAAAAAATATAATCATGTAGTAATCCGTGGTTTGCCACTAATGCTGCAATACATAAGGAACTGTAAATGAACACAGTCAAGGATGAAATTCATATTGCTGCCGAAAGATATCGGAAAAAACTAGAAGTCCACCTCAATGAACTTGTTGCCAAGCTGATAACAATAACTTATCAAAAGTGACTGAAATAGAAGGATTCTTTAATTCCTGAAGTATGAGTAGAGGTTCTCGTTGGAGGACAAACTCTAATGTATGTGACTGCGGCTTTACCACATAAGCTTAAAGTGCAAATTAACGTCGAATGCCAATACAAATCACACAAAAAATCTGGTTCAGGGTGGGAATGTATTGTCTAAGTTTCATAAATTTTGTAAGACAGTTATAAAAAATATATTGCTTAGTTGTGTAACAGTTTTTTCATTATACGAGTATAACCTATGTATTCAGCGAATAACATTTTTTTTTAATAATAAATAAATAAATAGGTATTACACTGCCATCTAGTCCCAAACTAAGAAAAGCTTGTGTCATGGGTATTAGGTAACTGATACTATCTTAAACATACATATATTTTAAATCACTACATAGTATAAAACAAAGTCGATTTCTCTGTCCCTATGTCTCCTTTGTGTGCTTAAATCTTTGAAACTACGCAACGGATTATGATGCGGTTTTTTTTAATAGATAGAGTGATTCAACTGGAAAGTTTATATGTATAATATATGCATACATACATAGTAGAAAAACACTGATAATTTAGAGGTTTCTAATGTGATGTCGTAAATAAACACATTTTTTTGCTCTTTCATTGCAAACGCTGGCTGAACCCAACGAGATAGATCAAAATAATGTAGTACAGTATTGTTCACCTTAAAATGGTCTACAAAAAAGTTCGCGATGGTATATGTCTATCTCTTAGTGGTAACACACAATAACCGTTATTTTATCCTTTGCTTTTTACAAGAAATAATGCCTTATTTACGAAGCGATTTTAAGCAATACAGAATTAATCCTTATCCAATTAAGTACCTTAAATACATTGCGCATTTAATATAGATCAATATGGCCCTTCACAGCATGTAATTTAAAGGAATAGTTTAGAAGATATTACACATTTAAAATGCAGGGACATAACAGCTGTGGCGGTACCGGCCGCGGAGCCGGCGGCGTGTGCCTATAACTGGGGAAGGACAGGATAGGACAAAGCGCAAAGACCTTCTGTAGTACATTTAGTATCAGCATTGCACCCGTGCGAAGCCGGGGCGGGTCGCTAGTACATACATATAATACACAGAAAACACCCAGACGAAGACAAACACACATGTTGATGCACACAAATTTTTCTCTTATGCGAGATTCTAACTCGGGGTCTTGGAGTCAAAGTGGTCATTACTAACCATTCGACCACCGGGCTCGTCAAAATGGCGCTATGTCCGCATTCCGCAGCATGCGATCCAATGAAACTTGGACTTGTCCTGATTACTATCTTATCTATCCAAAGGGACAGATCATTGGATGACAGACTATTAGATACCATTTACTTTTCTGTATAGAGATACAGCCCCCTTACCACCATCTCTTATTGCGACTCAATAACTGAATAGATTGCTAATTCATACCAATGAATAAGCGACTCTATTTCAAATGGAATAGAGTCGCTTATTCATTGGTATGAATAAGCAATCTATCCAATTATTGAATCGCAATAAGAGATGGTGGTAAGGGGGCAGGTCCCTTTAGAGAATTTGAAAATTCCCACAGGATACCGGGATACGTCGCAGGCATAAGCTATAGCCATTAATATATATATCATCAATATTAGACAAAAAATAAAAATTACTTCTAAACTTTAAACTGCTAACATATTAACGGTGTGTTATAAATTGTCTGTGCTCACCTAGCTCCGAAATGGGTTGACCCATTTTGCTATGTTACTATTTTAACCGAAAGCTTTTGAATGCATTTCGTGGAACTCGGAGATTAGTGAAAATAGCTAATTCCCGTCATCTTAATTTAGAAGTAAGTACCGCGCGATAATAAAGCTTAACTTATCTAGAGACACTCGTGAGTTATTAAATCATATGCAATACCAACATATCGGTTCCGGCTAAATAATTGGATTTAGTTTATTCTAACGTGATGTTGAACTTATGCATTACATAACATCACGTTACAAGACTATGTACCTACCTATAGCTAATTATCTCTTGAATTATTTTGAAATTATAGTGAAAAGTGGCTCCCTACGATCTTTAGAGCAAAAGTCAACCTTGGCCTGCACGTGGTGCACCCTGCCGACTAGCGAAAGATGATCTGGCGAAAGAGATGTAGTGTACAGCGTATTTGTAAGCTGCCCGACTGGGAAAGTACCTCTACCTCACAGAATACCGTAGCTAAATAACAATTCCTTTTAGGGTTTTCCTGCGAGTTAGGTCACTAGAAACGAAGGAGTTGCTGTGTTGGCAGCGGGGCTGGTAACGCGAGCAATATTTCATGTTACGAGCGATAATATGTCATACGGTAACCGCTTCACATGAGGCGGGAAAAATTATTTGAAACGCTACATTTTATAATTTTGCCACGATATTTTCTTCAATGTTAAGGAAATTTTGCATCAGAGACATTCGTTAATTAGTTTTCATTGTTTTAAGTTTTTTAACGTTTGAGTAGATAAAGAGTTTGTAGTTTTTTAAATGTATTTGCATTAACCAATGTCCATCCCACAGCTGAGACACGGATCTCTCTCGAATCTCAATCGTAAATCTATATAAATAAAAATTATTGTTGCTAAGTGCAAAACTCGAGAACGGCTAGACCAATTTGGCAATATTTTGTTTTTCGTATTTTCCTTAAAGCACACGGAAAGTTTTAATCAAAAGAAAATATAAAAATTGCGGGGACAATAGTAAAAAAAGTTAACTTTTGACAGAACGAAGTCTGTGTACGGGCAGCTAATTTTTCATAAATCAATAGTAGACGAACACTAAAAATGAGTGTCAATAATTTGTGATTTGCATTATAATTCTCGATCCATATATATCTATATCCTCATTCCTATATTTTGAATCATAACAGGTTCTTTAAGAAATTTCACAGAACAATCGTATATAGAGATTATATGACCGTATAGTTAATGCTCGTGTGCATAATCGGATACAGTCATAGCCAACGCTGATAAAAAATATTCTTAAAAAGTGTCATATTCTTATCGGAAAAGTGAGTCATGTTTTTTAGCCATTGATAAGTAAAAGGACTAATAAACTTATATTTCATAGTGATTTCGTATCTCTAAGTACAATAACTACACAGGGTACCACGAGTATGTGTATGTAACGATAACATGTCAAGTTCATGTGACAATTCGCAACGCTATAAAGGCATAGGTACTAAGGTACAAAATAAAGTACAGACTGTTCTTTTTTTATTTGCCACGACTTAAATGGGAGAAAGTATTACGTTTATTTGTTACGATAGTGAAGAAATTTCATGTCCCATTAACTTTAAAAAAATTGAGAAAACAAACAGGGCAAGCTAAATAAAACCGTTTAATAAATAAATACTTTGCTAAATTTGTTCCTCTTGCATAGTCGATTTTTAATAACAATACGCAAATAATTAAATAACAATACGTTACTCGTAGAATATGCAAAGAAATGGCTAGGCACGTTTGCACTTCACCGTGCATTATTAATATCTACATAGATCAATAAATACTTGCTTCTTTTTCAAATATTTGCTAAATAATTGGCGTTCTATATTCGTTCCCGTCTAACATATAGAATTATGTAGTACTAAACTAACATCAAAATTGAAAAAAATATCACAAAGGCTAGCCATTTGCAAATCTAAAGGGTAATGAATGGTCTCCTATGCAGTCGGAGTGTAGCGGAAATTAGTCATTAATCAAAGTACCAGACACAGAGAGAACCGAAACACACACGCTCAAATTTCAGATAGACACATGTCGTTGACTCGCTATACAAGCCTAAGCGAACTTCACTATGAACCTACTCGTAGCTACCTGCGCTAACAATGGATAGTGTAGCGGGCGATATACGTATGTTCGTTTTATTGGTCTGGAGAAAAACCCAGTGTAACTGAAAAGCAACACAAATCTAACCCAAATACCCAATGTATTTATTTACCACAGCTTATTATCAACCAATCATTTGGTGCTCAAAAAAGAGTTTACTTGGAAAGTTTTCCGGGAGTTTTAAAAATTGGTGATTTTATAGATTTGGATTTTATGATAAAAATAGTTATGTAATATACTTTGTAAATTGAACGCCTCAACAATTTACAAATTACAAATTTAAAAATACGAATTAAATTTAAAATTTACGACCCAGGAGCTCAAATGGCTAACCATGTCCACTTTGACTTCGATGTTCGGGTTCGATCCCCGCATAAGACAAATATGTGTGTGCATGAACATGTCTGTTTGTCTTGGTAATATGTATGTATTTATAAAAAAAATGTGTTTAAATATAATATCAGTTATCTAACCTTAAGCATTGTTTAGTTTGGGACTAGATGACAGTGTGTAATTTGTCGAAGAATATTTATTTATAAGTAGAGAAAATTTCCTACACTTTGTGTATTATCATATTTTTCTTTTTGAAAATTATCACTTTGTGTGGTGTACACACAAAGTGATAATTTTTTACCATTTTTTACCATGAATTTGCGGCGTTCGTACGAACGATTTCACGGTAAAAAAAATGGAGTTTGAACACTACTGCGATGTACTGCTGCATATGTTCTATTGTGTAACAAGATTTTCAATGTCGCGGGCGATGACGATACGGCAAAATTATCCTTAGAGCAAATTACTAGGTTAATTACACTAGTTCCTGCGGGTCAACTCATTGATTTCAAGGATACTTACAATTGGAGGCTTGAGATATATCTAGAACACGCGAAAAATCTAGAACAAACAAAATTCACATTATGGCGGCGTTTGATAAATCTTTAATGGCAGACGCGTATTAATTACTTTGCGACGGCACTATTGTGAATCATACATTTTTGTCGGTAAAATTTTAGCCTTATCATGAAAATACATTACATTTTAGGGTCCAGACTGCTTAGTGCGAGTTTTTTGTTCGCGTTCAACCATGTCAACGTAAACAAACCGACCAAAAAAAAAAGATCTCTCATATTGTGAATTTATAAGACGCGGGTTATTGTCATTGGCGAGAACATCACGATCGCCATAAAGAAGAATTGAATTGAATTAAGACGCGGGTTACATATTAAAATTATATGGCTTACTTGCTCACATTTTGAAGTGAGCAACCCAGCTAATTTGGATATGTAACACGCGCCTGGTAAATTCACAATATGATACTTTATCTCAATTAGGTCGGCTTGTAAACGTTAACACGTTTGCATGTGAGGAAAAAACTGGCACTGCACTCGTGCAGATTCTGTTGTCTGCAAGAAGTAGTAGCTAACGAAGCTCTGACGTAAGAGAGGTAGGGCATATTGAACCCGACTACGGAAGTATTATATGTTAGAGTTAGAGAGTACACTGCGGGTTGGCGGAAGCCAGTGTTTTCAAACCGCCCAAAGGCCACTGACTTCGCTTAACATCTATAATCTAATGCCAACAACCGGGACCGACGGCTTAATTTGCCCTCCGAAGCACGGAGGCGCTCGAGATATATAAACCCAACCATATACAGGCTACTAATGAAGATTTTTGTTTAATATAAACAAAAACAAACAATAAAATTTTAATACATTTTTTGTTTGTTTTTCTTTCTATTATCTAATATTAAAAATTGCGGATCGTGCATTGTTGAGACTGGGTAGTGGGTCAAATTGTACTCACAAGATTTGATTATGGACACCAGGACAGGTGACACTAAATAAAAGACGCCCCCACGTTTACTTTCCACTTTTTATTTCTTTTAAATCCCACTCGCATAGAAACATTCGTGTCTGCGAGACCAGTATCGTTCTCTTGGTAATAAATTATTGTATGCTATTTTTATACATTACTTCCCTTGTAACATGACACCTTGTCAGCCTTTATCTGTGTAAATATTTTCCAGTTACTTAGTTTCTTTCTCGGAGCAATGCCAAACTAATGAAAATATCCTACGTAACGTACATTGTCTCCTCACACAAGATCAGACAGTATTTATATAATGTGACGATATCTCGATATAGTCACGCACAATTAAAGAAACATTATGAATAAGCCAGATCTGAGGATGGTATATAACCATTTTTGCAACTAGTTTTCACTTCCGACTTTGTATGCATGGCACAGCATTCCGAGAACATTTACAATATATTTTAAAACTAACCTGCGACCGCAACCGTGACTTGGTACACGTGTATTCCGATATCCCATAGGAATTTTCAAAAATCCTTTTATAGTGGATGCCTACGTCATAATAGCTATTCGAATGCCAAATTTTAACACGATCCGTCCAGTGATTGTAGCTGTACGATGATAGATCAGTCAGTAATGGTATCCTCTTATAGATACCGATTTTACTTACATACCTACGCACTTCTATAAAATATCACATTTCTACGATCAGCGGATTATTGAGCTGGACTTTGACGGACGACGATCCGTCAAAGTCCAGCCCAGTCAGTGAATTTTTGCGGTAATTAAAAAATATTTTTCCCACTTACATTTTAGTATTTTCTAATACAGGCGGTTGTTTGTTTCATTTACCTAATAATTTATGGATTTTTAGGGTTCCGTACCCAAAGGGTAAAACGGGACCCTATTACTGAGGCTCCGCTGTCCGTCCGTCCGTCCGTCTGTCACCAGGCTGTATCTAATGAACCGTGATAGTTAGACAGTTGAAATTTTCACAGATGATATGTATTTCTGTTGCATAACAACAAATACTAAAAAAACTTGCTCGTTTTTGCACGATATTAATAACGGCAACAGGTAGACGCTTGAAATATTCACAAAATATTTAGTTATATATTAACTTTAAAAATAAATAATTAAATTAAAATAAAACAAATATTCAAGGAAACATACAACATACAACAAAAGTGATTTTTTGCCGTTTTTTGCGCGATAATGGTACGGAACCCTTCGTGTGCGAGTTTGGCTCGCACTTGGCCGGTTTTATTTTCTTGTAGTTTAGTCATGGTTACATTGCGTAGATTAGTCTCCTATTGGGCAAATTTTACCGGTAACATCATATTCATCCTTTATACATATTGTTTCAGGTGCATTTCTTATTCCATACTTCATAATACTCCTGATATGCGGCGTGCCCATGCTGTTTATGGAATTGGCGATAGGTCAGTACACAGCACACGGGCCCATCGGCGCACTCTCACAAATTTGTCCGCTCTTCAAGGGTAAGTACGCGTATGAGAAGTACCAGGCATTGATAATATGCTAAAATAAACTACTACATTATAATAATATATCCTCCAAACACTTCGTAAACACTTATCTAATTTTATGTTACAGGTGCTGGCCTTGCAAGCGTGGTGATCTCGTTTCTTATGTCCACATACTACGCTGTAATAATAGCGTGGGCTATCTACTATTTCTTCACCTCCTTCAAGTCAGAAGTCCCCTGGGCGAGTTGCTCCAACAGATGGAACACGCCTCAATGCTGGGTACCGTCACATAATTTCACCAAACCCAACGGCTCTCAAACACCCACTGAACAATTTTTCGAGTAGGTCTGATTTATTCTATAAACAATAATTAATTCATTATTAATAAACCATATTATCTATAATTAATATCATGTACGACTGAATCATATCAGTGACTATATACTATGGCACAAGATGTGCACTAAGAAGACGCACTGCGTCTTAATTGTTTCGATCAAGTACATAACTATGTTAAGTTATAAATATCGTAGATATTGGTAATATGAGTAATACTTATTTATTATACATTTCATTAATTAGTAATCCTGTATAATAAATTATATTAATATTAACTTAAAATAATAATCATTGACGTAATAATAAGATTACCGCCTTAAATGACTAGTGCATATTGGTTTCAGGAAAAAGGTTTTATGTATGAGTGATGGTATTGAATATCCTGGTGGCATGCGGTGGGAGTTGGCAGCTTGCTTGGTCTGTGCTTGGGTATTGGTGTACTTTGCCCTCTGGAAAAGTATAAAATCTTCAGCCAAAGTTCGTTACATCACCACAACACTGCCTTTTCTACTGATCATAGTTTTTCTGGGCCGATCATTAACACTCGAAGGCGCAGACAAAGGACTAAGATTTTTCTTTAAGCCAGAGTGGGAACTTCTAAAGCAATCGAGACCTTGGGTAAATGCAGCATCGCAAATCTTCAATTCGATCGGTATAGCGTTCGGATCGATGATAATGTTCGCCTCATACAACCGATTCGACAACAACTTCCTCCACGACACGCTGGCAGTATCTCTCATCAATGCCGTCACTAGCCTAATCGTAGGGATCTTCACGTTTGCTACCATCGGGAACATTGCTTTTGAACAGAACACTAGTGTGAAGGATGTCATTGCTGATAGTGAGTATATAACGAATCTCCGACAATATTGTCCAATTTATTCTATAAACAATAATTAATTAGCTCTTTAGCTCTGAAATAACTCTAGCTTTGATTCATACCTACTAATAAATCAAAGAACTCTAGTAGACATTTAACTTGTTATTGAAATATTTTATTCTCCATCTAAATCTCCTCCTACTCAATAATTGAATAAATTATGAAATTTTCAAATTCCAGGTCCTGGCTTGTTATTCGTAGTTTATCCACAAGCAATTGCAAAGATGCCAGCATCTCAACTATGGGCTGTGCTGTTTTTCTTTATGTTCCTTTGTCTTGGACTAAACAGTCAGGTAACTGAACTTATAATTCTGTCGTAAGTATATCCATTCAGGTTAGACAAAGACATTTTAAAAGTAATTGTTACAAATTTTGAATAATGAGCAAGACTACTCTACAATCAGCACCACAAACGACCGTAAATTACCTGTCACATTATTCTTATACTTACAGTAAAACTTAAATCAATAAGAAATTGAGTATTATCAATATTTATTTATATGTTTATCTCTTTACAGTTTGCGATAGTTGAAGTGGTGGTGACGTCAATACAAGACGGTTTCCCCGACATGATACGGAGGAGGCTGGTGTATCACGAATTGCTGGTGCTGTGTGTCTGCGTGGTGTCCTTAATATTCGGGTTACCACACATTATCCACAGCGGCATATACGTATTCCAACTAATGGATTACTACGCCGCGTCTCTCAGTATCACGTATCTCGCCTTTTTTGAAGTCGTCGGTATTGCTTGGTTCTATGGCGTTGGAAGACTATCACGAAATATAAAACAGATGACAGGTGAGTCTACAAAAGCCATATATTTCATTGACTAGGTATAAACTAGCTGTTGCCCGTGACTTCACTTGCGCTTCTTTACAAAGACACGTCGATCCATTTGTTGAATTTGATGTGGGAGCACAAAGAAATAACTTGCAAATATATAATAACATTAAGATTGACGAACCTAACTCATGGTTTGGTGTACTAAATAAACAAAAGTATGCAGACAAAATGACATCAATGTGCTAAAAATATCTACTTTTGTAACCCCATTTTCGTCCTACGCCATTAACCGTCGGACTCTTTTTTTTTGTTCTATCTATGCGACGACAACTGCATGCATACACTGCTTTCGACACTTGTAAATGACTCTATTTTTAATAATGTTCTCGGAGAAATTTGACAAGTTGTAGTTGGTTACAATGCCTATATAATATGGTTTTTTGTCGCTCTATTTCGCCCAACTAGTTTCTGTATATATTCGTTTAATAATTAGGTTACAGGTGCCCACCACAAATATAATAACAATAAGTTGCTTATATTTACAAGGTTATTGTGTTTAGTGATATCTATTGTCTAATTTGTTCATACACATGTAGGTACTCTAGTTCAGCGTAAACGAGGTTATGTATATCTATGAACTTCCGCTTCATTATATTGTGGCAATGGTATTTAACAAGCTTACTATATATAGAAATTAATTAATTAAACATATTTTATTATACTAGCTATAGCTTCAATTATGAACATACACAGAATAGTTCGTACCGAGAAACTACACATATACAAATGATGTGCACAACGACAGTTCACGTCACGAATGTATATGTACTCGTATGTCACCGTAAAATTTTAAATACCGCTAGATTATAATCTATCTCGCAAAATTGTAAACTGTCGAAAGATTGTGAACCGTAATATACTGCTTACAATTTCACGCATTATTTTTAGGTACATTGTAATCTATCGATGTGAAACTGTAAAATCATGTCGCGCGTTAAATTATCAACTGTTTGAAGGTTGTCCCTGATTGGTCGGTCTTACGGAAGATCATTCCTTGTTCAAATCGCTAGAATTCAAACACAGGTGTCTGTTAAATGCATCAAGTATGTACTTAATAGTTCGTTTACGTCCATTTAGACAATTCATTGGTTGTATAATCAACCTATTGAATTGACAACTACATAAGTATGGCGGCGCGGGGCACATGACATTCGACCAATCAGGGCGCAAAATTTTTTCCGTCGCAGGTCATTTCACAATTTAACGGTTTTTCGTCGATAAATAATGCGCGAAATTGTAAGCATGCAAGTCTCGCGGGATAGATGATAAATATAATCTAACGGTAGGTATTTGCAATTTTACGGTGACATGAATATATGTGCGTGTGGTGTTTAACAAGTGATTACCCTACGTCAGGAGTAAAGAAAGGACTATAAAGGATTATATCTCTCAAAATAAAGCATAGGACACAGACAGGATTGGCGTGAACTGGAACGTTATGAATATATATAACGTTGAGTAACTTTTACGTTACTTTCAACTAGTACTAACAGTCACTTCGAAAGATTTAAATGTTGATGAGGCAAAGTCATTGCCTCATCAACATTTAAATCTTTCGAAGTTCGACTTGACGTTAGTAATTAGGTACCAATTTGAAATCTATACCATTGGACATTTTAGTCGTCTAATCGGTGCAGCAAAATAGGTTGCCTGAAGATTAGATTTCTTTTTTGGTCCAGTTTTATGATCAGAACTTAACGATTTTGAAACAAGAAAAAAGTAGAAATATAACGTTTATTATACGGCTTAGAGTAGATAATTGTCTAATAAACAAATACGAGACGAGTGAAACACACACACTACAAGTGGGTAAAGTGTCTTAGCACTAAGAGCGAGTAGGTAACCATAATGTCACCGATTACCAAGATGCAAAATACCCTACTGTGAGAGGCGGTTGAAATGACGGTCTTTTATTCAGTCCCTTATTCATCCCACTGCTGAGTTATGTGTCTCCCCTCAATTGAAGGGGTTTTAAGCATACTCCACCACGCTACTCAACTGATGGTTGGCGGAGGCCAGTGTATTAAAGCCGCCTAAAGGCCATTGACTTGGCTCAACGAGTGACATCTAATGAAAACAGCCGGGACCAACGGCTTGTGATCTCCGAGGCACGAAGGAGCTCGACAGAAATAAACCCATCCATCGACAAGCTTCGTCCGACGATGTTTAACTTACGTGTTCGGTTAGACTGACACGCGCAACGACGCGACAGAGCTCCTCAAATAACAGTAAAATAACATAAATCAACTAATACGTCATCATTGTCGAAGCGATAACGATAACAACATAGGATGTAAACAGTCATATAAGCTTGATCAACGTTATTTCAGGTCGTTATCCTTCTCTGTTCTTCCGCGTGTGCTGGCTGCTGGCGACGCCGGCGCTGCTGCTGGCGCTCTGGGTAGCCAGCCTGGTAGACTACACGCCGCCCAGCTACCGGCAGTACAACTACCCCCTTTGGGCACAGGTCCTCGGGTGGACTATCGCCTCCCTCTCACTTCTCTGCATACCAGTATACGCCGTGGTTATCGTAATAAGATCGCCTGGGAAGAATTGGCGAGAGGTACTTCATACATTCAGTCTAATAGTTTATTGATCAATCTAACGTAAGCAATACCTAAAGAAATTCTATATCGAAAATTCTTGTTTGAAAATACAAAATTTCAAACAAGAATTTTCGATATGATATAAGAATTTGAGATATTGAAGCATTAAAAATATATATAAGTTATATTTGAGCATCGAATTTATCTTCCATTCCTTACACGATTCGCTTTACTTAGCTCGGTAGAAAAAAAATCACACATGATTGAATAAAGAAAAATTAATCCATACGTAATTGAAGCATTGGAAAATTTATGCGATATATTTGAGCATCCTATCTTACTTTCCAGTCCCACGATTCCCTTTACTTAGCTCATTAGAAAAACTTACTACCTAAAGATGAAGGATTCTCGCACACATAATGACGAATTATTTTTATATACTTTTTACGTAATAAAACTAAATACAACGGGAATCAAAAGAAAACTGCAGTTATCGAGCAATCGTGTAACGAAGAATAAGGTAAATTACAGTGCAACCAAACCCCGGCCACTATATACAAAAATGGCGCATTTGCATGTAGTAAACCAAATGCGTCTGTACACATGCCTATGTTTGCGTGATAATCTCTAGGGCTGTAAATACACAACACTGACTCCAGTGAATATTCACAAAACGCCTTGTTTAATTGCCATTGCTAACTTACACATAATTTTATATTTTCTAATCATCACTAACACCGTAATGTAATTCATATTCACATTCACATAGAATAAACGTAATTTAAAACTAACAGCAAACACACACAAAACAATGACATGTAAACAAACAATTTTATTGTAAAAAACCGCAACTCGAGCAGCACATTCGTGCCTGCGCGCTGATGCGCTCTTTGACACATATAAATCTGCTATAATGCTATCCTGTTCACATCTCGTATTAATTGCATCTTGTATCCTACTCTGACAGACATGAATTAGCTATGATGAAACTATGGCTGCCATATGCTTTTAGGTAATTTATAAAATGTAAAAAATATCTGTACCTTATTCCATGTGTTGATACATCCGTCCACTGTACAAGTAACTCTCTATCTTTTATTTTAAACTGAATGGAGAATAAAATACGAGCGATGTCAATTCGTACGTTGTGGCATACCTTGTGAACGGTTCCACATCGGTCTCAGAGGGGAGGTGAGGTCGACTAGTGAGAGCGGCAGAGAGTGGCCATACTGTACGTAGTACTATTACTTATACTGTGGTGCAACTAGAAACAGTAAAAGTGGAACTAAATTTATTAAAAATTTCCATACAAAAGTTTTCAAGGCTTACCATGTGTTCTTACTACTTCTTACGAAGAAAGTCACACATCTTTTTTTGTCTACTATTTTGATCGCACTATGTTATGCTTAATTACAAGATATATTTTTTTAAATATTTCAATTCGTTAGATTATTGAATGAACCTGGTATGAAAAACCGAAATTATAACCTACGTCGCCTTAAAGATCTTTATTTATTATATTGCGTATTGCACCGCTAATGTTATTTCCTCTCTGGCGCATGGGTGACTCTTACAATGTAATGGATATTTTCGTATCACATTTTGTATTTTTTTTAAATAGAGTGCCAATTAATAAATGCAACGAGCGGACACTTGCACTGCCTAGTATACCTAAAAGCATAATAATCGTATTGACAATTGGATTTAAAACATACGAAAGTACTGCATTCTTGAAAGTAATCTTATACTTAAAACTGCCTGTGCCAGCCCTATCGAACTGATCAGAAATAAACAAGTAGATTATCAAGTTTCATTTTAGCACGATTCTATTTAAAAATACTTACGTTGCCAATATTTCGATAAATCGTCGCGCAAGTGATAAGATAAACTATAACACATAATATTTTCTTTTTCAGAAATTACGTAATTCTATACGCCCTACCTCCCTGTGCGAATGCGGCGTGAACGGTTGTGATTTGTGTGGCTCCGAGTCGGACCCTCCCGAGGACAAAACGAACATCAACTAGTCTACATTAGTATTAAATTTCCAATACATTACATTCGAACCTCACGATCGTATATACAATATACATAACAATGTAATGTTAAAGCAAGTCGTTCCTTCATCTTATTATCATTAATTTATAATAGCAAGCGGAGAGCGCACTCGACCTAAAACAATAATCACTGTGTCGGTGACACAGTTTACGACACTCGAAGGCGACTGCGTCTAACTAATCGAGATAAAGCCCATTAAAGAACTGTTTGTGTAAAAACGCACCTACATAATAAAAAATATGACCGTATGCTGATAATCCAATTTATCAACTATTAATTTTATCACATTCATACCGCCAGTAAATTCATACAATGACGACGATGAAGGTCGTGCGTGGTATTGAATGGTGATACACACACAGTGCCCTTGTATCAAATCTGCCTTGTAAAACAATATGTTGTATGTAAGTGTGCCAACTCATAGTATAGAACAGCTGTGGAGAAATAAGTGAAATACCTCAGACTTCAAACAGTACATTCCAACATTACTTTAGAACTCCACATAAAAAATTGTATTTAAGTAATTTATTGTTAATAAGGAATATGTCATATCATGAACATTAATCGAAATATAAGTTAATATTGTACAAACGAAAGTGATCAAAGACATTCCATTAATTTAATCATTTAAAATTATAATTTTAAGTAGGTATCATGAAACGGTGATAAAAGTGAATAAACAAATTTATTTATGAGTAAACTGTGAGTTTAAATTAAATTGTAATAATGTAGGATAATAATAAAAGCAATAACATTGGTTGTGTTGAAAATCATTTCAGACGTATTTATTACAACCATGTACTCCTAAACTAAGTATGTACAGCATGAACTGGGATGTAAGTGGTTCACATTTTATCTTTAGACAAAGCCAACATCACCCCACCGATTATGAAACTCTGAGGATATTTAATTAGGAACAGTTGGACTAGGAAATTACCTGCAGGCTGCACCTTCCAAAAAACCATAGTCCAATAAGAATAAACTGGAGAACTGTCATGTTCCTACAAATGAAAAAGGGGATGGCGGCGCGCGGACGATAAACATTTTGTTGCTAGCGTCTATGGCTCCTGCTACCCGCTTCATATCAATCAGACCACACACTTTCTTTAACAAAATTATTTGCCAACTGACGTAATACAAAAACAAATGTATCTGTAGGAAATTGTTATAAGTACAATTGAATATAGTTTAAATGATATAAATAAATTAAAAATGTTATGTAAATACTTGTGGATGTATGTACAGAAAATGCAACAACACTTTGACTGTTGAAATTATTTTAAGGTTAATAAATAATGTAAAATTATTGATGTTTGTATTTTATTTAAAATATTTGATTTACAAAATATTCCTAAAAAACTATTGCAGATGTTTATACCTTTTTTCTCTTTGGACTTACTTCCACGCTGTCTTCCTCTTCTTCACTATCTTCGTCATCTTCCACGCCATCACCTAGAGAACATTTAGGTACATTAGTTAAGTAAAACTGTGGTAAAATCTAGATGATCGAGTAAAACTCCGCGTTTTTATGAGAAACGCATTTTCTTAGAATTATGACTTGTATTGCCATCTATTGTAAAGTCAACTTACTTAATTAAAAAATAAGATATTGTCGAGCACGGTGGTCGGCAATGTCCACTTTGACGACGGAGTCGCAGGTTCGATGCCCGCACATGACAAATATTTGTGTGCATGAACATTGATCTCTGTTTTCTATGTAGATATTATATGTATGCATTTGTTTGCAAGTGTTTTCTATGTAGATATTATATGTATGCATTTACAAAAAAAAATGTATTTAAGTATAATATCAGTTAAGTATCTAGATTCCATAGTACAAGCCAAGTTTTGCTTGTTTGAGACTAGATGGCAGAATGTAATTTGTCCAGGAATATTTATTTATTTATTGTTAACATGCATTTGCACTATATTGAATGTCGGTAGAAGTTTTCACGGCCTTTATTGGAGAATACATATTTTTCCAGAATACATTCCGTAAACCCCTTTAATCTAAACTTCATCGAAATTGTTAAGACCGTTTGCGAGATCGTCGAGGCATGTATATGTACAAGAATTGCTTCTGTAATAGTTATTCTGTTTATTAATAAGAGATAATAATGAGGAGCTCGATGGCGTCGTTGCGCGTAATTCTACACGAACACGCAAGTTAAGAACGTCGACTGTAGCCTGTCCATGGATGGGTTTATTTACTCGAGCTCCTCCGTTCTTTGTAGGGCACTTTAAGCCATCGGTCCCGGCTGTTGTTATTACATGACGGTCCTTATGTCAAATCCGTCAACCTCCAGCTGAGCAGCATGGTGGAGGACGCCATAAACACCCTCTTAGAATGAGGGAAGACCCATATCCCAACAGTGGGCTAAATAACGGTTGACGACGAATATGGGATAGGATATCATCACAGGTTGCACCGGCCGTGGTCACAGGCTGACAGGTCAGTCAGCCTGTGACCACGGCCGGTGCAACCTGGTCGAAACGTCAGGCAATAATAAAGGTATGTAAATACCCTTTTTCATGATCGCGTTAATTCCCGTTCTTATATTTAAAGTCAAAGTCAAAGTCAAAGTCAAAATTCTTTATTCTGTGGGCCCTCGCGGGCACTTAGACACGTCTTTTACAATTAGGTATTTTTTTTATCTACCAGCATTTCGGAATGACCATTGACGAGAAGAAATGCCGAAAGAAACTCTGTCAATATAGGTCTTTTTTTTTTAAATAGCCATACAATATTATCATAATACAATAAAAATAATGTCAATGTACAATAAAAAAAATGGTATGTCAACCAAAATAAGAGAGAAAATAAAATAAAATAAAAAATAAAAAAATAAGTAAAATAAAATAGTAAAAAAAATAAAAATATAAAAAATCATAGTATAGAGTGTATATACATATTGTATAAAGTCTAAATATGTATATCCACAATACTACTTGTAAAGATAAGACGCCTGTGCTTCACATCCTGTGCCGAGAATTTGCCATACATTTTTATCATTAAGGTAATCGTCGGTCCTGTAGTAAGCCTTTTTACATAAGGTGGTCTTAATAAGCTGTTTGAATTTAGTGTCGGGTAAAATCAGGACCGATTCCGGCAACTTATTGTAGTAGCGGATGCAGTTTACGACAAACGAATTATTGACCTTCCCCAGTCTATGTTTTGGAATAACCAATTTGTTTTTGTTCCGCAAGTTGACATTAGTTATATCACATACTTTTGTAAAATTCGAAATATTTTTACGGACGTACATAATATTTACATAAATATATTGAGAAGCGACAGTGAGGATGTTTATCTCCTTAAATAACTCACGGAGTGAATCCCTAGAACCCAAATTGTAAATTGATCTAATGGCTCTCTTTTGTAATACAAAAATTTTATCAATGTCAGCTGCTTTACCCCAAAGCAATATGCCATATGACATAATGCTATGGAAATAACTAAAATAAACGAGCCTAGCAGTTGTCTCGTCCGCTATCTGTCTTATTCTCCTAACCGTATAAGCTGCGGAACTGAGTCTGCGAGCTAGTTTCGTTATATGAGGGCCCCATTGCAACTTTGAATCAATGGTAATACCAAGAAAAACAGTATCATTGTCATAAACTAGGGTGTTATCCTTTATGACTACATCAGCATGGACTTGCCTGACATTGGGTAACGTGAATTTAATACATTTAGTTTTGTATGAGTTAAGAAGGAGATTATTTGTAGTAAACCAGTTCAAAATTGCAGAGAGAGCATTATTAACATCATCAATTTTGTCTTTATACCTAGCAACTTTAAAAATAAGTGAGGTATCGTCGGCAAACAGTACTACGTTGGCAAATTTTTCTACCAAATCAGGCAAATCATTGATGTATACCAAGAATAAGAGAGGACCCAAAATTGAACCCTGGGGCACGCCCATTTTTACATCAAATGCATTTGATTTTGTGCCATTTACATCCACCGTTTGAGTTCTATTACTAAGGTATGATTCTACCATTTGCAGAGCCTTCTCTTTAATACCATAATGATTTAATTTGAGCAGCAGTGTCTGATGATCAACACAATCAAATGCTTTGGAGAGGTCGCAAAACACACCGATAGCGTCCTGAGACGTCTCCCAAGCCTCAAATATGTATTTCACGAGCGCGATTCCTGCGTCTGTAGTGGACATTCCGGCGGTGAACCCGTATTGCTTCTTATGTAGAATGTGGAACTTATTAAGATGTGCGAGCAGCTGATTTGACATGATCTTTTCAAACACTTTACTCAATACTGGCAGAATAGAGATTGGTCTGTAATTCCCAGGCTCACGATTATCTCCTGATTTAAATAAAGGTATAAGTTTGCCAAGTTTCATTAAGTCTAGTTCTACCGACATTCAATATAATGCATTGCGTTAACAGTAAATAAATAAATATTCCTGGACAAATTACATTCTGCTATCTAGTCTCAAACTAAGCAAAACTTGCTTGTACTATGGATAGTATGGATTCTAGATATATGGAGAAGAATATATATATATCCACCTCACAGAAGATCGCAAATAAATAACAATACACTTGAAGATTGTCGTATTCCTAAGAGCGGGATTCCATTAGCAAAACAACGAGTATGCTTTAGACCGTATGACTGAAGAAAACATTTTACTTGTATCTCCCTCTCAACTTCCGTTCGCCTCGCCCGATCACACTTATCGTAACGTTCTCGTTACGCATTCACCAGCATACTCCTCAAATCAAGCGTGCGTAAAGAAGTTTTACTTCAAAAAGTAATGCTCGCGCGCAGGCATAAGTGTTAACTTGCTTTACATCGACTTTGTAGACTCAAGCTTTGTATAAAATAAATCGGGTTGCACTTCCGGAGTGCCGACAGAAGTGAAAACTTGAATATTAACGTTGTGAATTTTTGAATATTTAGGAATGGTTAGGAAATAATTTCGCACGAATTGCTTTATTTATCAGTATAAAACTACTATCATTTATGTGGCAAAATAAAATAATAAAAAGCAGGCATACATTTTCGCCGCGCGGTAGAAAGAGAGGGGGATAACACTACCTCTCCTACGCAGCGCCGGCGGTCAACGCTCCCTACATCTTATAATTTTCGATCAGGCCACGGGTCCTGACGCAAGTTTATCATTTTTTACCCATCCTAAAAAGTGCACAACGCCGCTAAAGAAGTTTTCACTTCAAAAATTGGGACTTTTTGAGAAATAGATAACATAAAAGTTGTTTCTACTATACTATTTTTATATATAAATATAATAATATTCCATATATAGTATACATATTCATGCGGCGAATGCATGTGACTTCAAAACTGAGACGTTTTGTCTACGAGAATGGAGTAGTGGCTAGGAATGTATACCGGGACCCTACCTGCTAAGCTGAAGCTGAATCTCATCTATTTTTTTTACTACGAATATCAAACTCCAGCTTAGATTTATGGTACCTTTGTTTATCTTAGCGAACAATCATAAGCGGTAAACATATACCTGGGCCCTACCGTCAGGTCTATGTATACCGGGTTTACTGTAGTATATTACTGTATGTATATCCTACTAGTTATGTCCTGGATTAACACATAGGATACTTTTTTTCCATGTACTGTTTTAACGAGTTAGCGAGGCGAAACCACTGATAGGGGCTAGTATTATAATAAATATTTTTTTATACCTACAATACCAGGTGTGAAACAACAATATGGCCCATTTAACCCTGTCAAGGGCATCTCAAGCTACACCAAACTTAGGCAGAATGAGCATTAAAAGTGAATAATAGTAGCTGATGAGATTATTTATAGACAAATAAAACCTGAAAATAGTTATCCGGACGTGGCGAAAAATTTGCCTATAGGCGTAATATTTGTAATTATTGTGGATTAATTTAGAAGCAGTATTAAAAAAATTTACTGGCAACAATTTTGCTCATACCAATGAAAGTATTAATGTCAATAGGGACCCCGCTGCTAAAGCAGAGGCTCCTCACATCTGGTAACCTCACTCAAAGAAAGAATACAATCCTCAATTATTCAGCTGCAGTTCTCTGTACAGAGGAGGTACTTCCCCAGTCAGGCTTCAGATGCCCTATGTGTTTTACCATGGGGGGTAAGCATCTTCAGCTCTAAATATAGTGGTGACCTACTTACACCCTGTTTATAATTGAAGTTTTTGTTTAGTATGCAACTTTTTGTGTATTGAAAAATATTAGAATCTCACAATCTTTTTAATAAAAAAAAATATCTTTAATTTTTTTCCTAATTATTCTGTTCTTTAGATCTTTTCAACCACTATAAATATTTGTGGGTTAAAACGCAAAACAGATTCTGTGAATACACCAACAGAAGCAGTCAATTTAGCCTTCATAAAGTTTTGGGCTCGCCAACAAAGAAGAGTTCATATCATTAGAACTAGTTATATGGAGCAATAGTTAGTATTGCACCAAAATTCTAATATCGCGTTTATACGAGGTCTGTAAATTAAGTAATGAGACTGGCTACGTAGCGTTCGATCTGGCAACAATTGAGGCGCTGGGCTTGAAGGGATGGCAGGGGAACATTTGATACGCCTTCCGCACTGGTTTAAATTCGCTCGAGTCATTTGTTTGTCAGTATCAATTTTTTTTGTAAAACAGTTTTTTCTATTGTGTTCAAAAATAGAAAAAAAAATGAGTGACATCAATTTTGAGCAATGGTGTGCTATCAGATTTTGCTTCAAACTTGGGCACAGTGCAACGGAAACTCTTGCTAAACTTCAGCAGGCCTACGAAGACAGTGTTTTGTCAAGAGCCCAGGTTTATCGGTGGTTTAAGGCATTTTCAGAAGGAAAAGAGTCGATTGAAGATGAATCACGAAGCGGAAGACCTTCATCTTCAAAAACCGATGAAAATGTCGACAGAATCCGAGATCTTGTGTGTTCAGATCGTCGGTTGACAGTCAGAATAATCGGGGAAGAGTTGAATTTGACTCACACCACCGTTCATCAGATTTTGACCAATGAATTGGGGGTGAGAAAAATCTGCGCAAAAATGGTTCCAAAAAACAATTTCAATAAACGAGTTTTTGGCCAGTAAAAATATTCCTGTGGCTCCTCAGCCTCCGTATTCGCCTGACTTGAGTCCTTGTGACTTTTTTCTCTTTCCGAGATTGAAAAATCTCCTCAAGGGAACTCATTTTGGGACACTCGAAAACATTCAAACGGCTGTAACCGACCAGCTGAAGGCTATTCCAGTATCGGGAGTTCCAGCACTGCTATGAGGAGTGGAAGAACCGTCTCCAGCGCTGTGTGGCTTCAGAAGGAAGTTATTTAGAGGGTGACAAAATAAAATTGTAATTCTATTTGAATATATATTTTTTTTTAATCAGTCTCATTACTTAATTTACAGACCTCGTATTTCAGACAATCATTTCTTATATTCTTATTTTGCCACCATCTTTTAATCCTTTCGTATCGTAAGGTCGCCGTAACTGTATGAAAATAGTGTTTTATCAAGTCACAGAGTAATTGTATGGTTTTAGTGCCATACTAAGTATTGCTCCACATAGTTAGTTCTAGCTATATGTGCCAATTTTATTTGTTGGCTGGCACTTTCAAAAAAGGTAAAAAAAAATATCTCCTTTACATTTGAAAAAATTCGAATTACAACTAATTAATTCATCACTACATAGTATAAAACAAAGTCGCTTTCTCTGTCCCTATGTCCCTTTGTATGCTTAAATCTTTGAAACTACGCGACGGATTATGATGCGGTTTTTTTTAATAGATAGAGTGATTCAACTGGAAAGTTTATATGTATAATATATGCATAACATAGTAGAAAAACACTGATAATTTAGAGGTTTCTAATGTGATGTCGTAAATAAACACATTTTTTTGCTCTTTCATTGCAAACGCCGGCTGAACCCAACGAGATAGATCAAAATAATGTAGTACAGTATTGTTCACCTTAAAATGGTCTACAAAAAAGTTCGCGATGGTATATGTCTATCTCTTAGTGGTAACACACAATAACCGTTATTTTATCCTTTGCTTTTTACAAGAAATAATGCCTTAATTACGAAGCGATTTTAAGCAATACAGAATTAATCCTTATCCAATTAAGTACCTTAAATACATTGCGCATTTAATATAGATCAATATGGCCCTTCACAGCATGTAATTTAAATGAATAGTTTAGAAGATATTACACATTTAAAATGCAGGGACATAACGGCTGTGGCGGTACCGGCCGCGGAGCCGGCGGCGTGTGCCTATAACTGGGGAAGGACTGGATAGGACAAAGCGCAAAGACCTTCTGTAGTACATTTAGTATCAGCATTGCACCCGTGCGAAGCCGGGGCGGGTCGCTAGTAATGTATAAATCACTGCCAAAATACCAATAAATCATGACACTGCTGAAGGTTTCAAACTGATAATTTTAAAAATCTTAGTTTTAAAAATACCTAAAGATATCCACCCAAAGATACCGAAATGCAGAACATTTACTTTAAGCCTGGCGTATGTACACAGGGAGAGTAAAACGGGGCGAGTAAGAGTACATTGCAGAGTTACTAATATGCTAAAAATAGTAACAATAACCAGTAGTCAATGTAATGCTACTCTACCGATTTTCCTCTACTAGTGTCCAAGAGGCTTTAAAGAGGAATCCAGCCATCGGGCATTCATTTATCCCAAGTAACTAACCAATAAACTCGGCTCATGTGGTAACGCTGATAAGCGAAAATGCAGATTTTCTTAGGTAGCAATAAGAATAAAAACTAGTTTGTTTGTACTTACTTAAACTTAAACTCTCTGGATCTTCGATCAATTTCGTTAAAGCAGCATTTACAAGTTGTCTGAAATCATTTAGGGATTTTATCATTTGAGCTGGATGTGGATCAGTTTCTTTCGAAACAGTTTCTATAACTTTATTGCCTTCAGTTATAACTAATTTCATCTCACGATTTTTAGCTAACATATTTTAACAAATATTTCAACGTCTATTTGTAACGTTTTTACACTGAAAATCAAATAATTAGACAAACAATTGCGAAAATTACAAAAAAAATATAAGTAAACAAACAATTTTTTTAAACTTAATCTAACTGACATTTGCCTGATCTGTCAGACCTGGCCTGACAGTCAATTAATTTCTTTCTTTGTTTTGATATGGCAATCACCTTTCAGTCGATCAATCGAAGATTATTTTTGTCGTGATTTATGCCATTTGTTATCTAGTTAATTTGAACAATTTCATCGTCTCGGCTTCAAGGGCCTGTTAATAAATATCGTCAGATATTTCGTTCCTCAATACCATTAGTTCGTCGATAACTCAACAACAAAACCGATATAAAGTGCAATTTTACTGCTATATTATTCGAATACCTACTTGTTTAGAACAACTCAATATCGGAAATTTAAACATTTTTAGTCAAAGATTCCACTAATTTTATGCCCTCTAGTGATCCCTTGCTTACATGTTGCACCGTACCGTACGTAATACACTAATAATTAATTTATAGCTACATTAAAAGACATAACCAAAAAGTCCCAAGAAAATTGACTCGTCACAACTTTTAGTGGAAGAACTAAGACTCTGTGAAGCGCCATCTGCAATTTTGAACATAAGCTTTGAAATTATGATCATAGTAGGTACTATGTATTTACATATGTTATGATATGATTAAGTATGTGCCCGTAACCGGGACACGAGTTCACAACTACGAACCTTGTTATAAACAACTAAACTAAGGTGTTCAACGAGCATTCAACCTGTCTGATGGTAAGCAATCATCGCAGCCTATGAACGCTCCCAACATAGGAAGCCTTGTGAGAGCAGCAGGGAATGGCCATATTGTACATAGTAGTATTACTTTTACTGTGCATATTATGTGATGTGTGATGATGATCATGATCCTCATTGAAGTACTGTGGATCTACCGACAAGTATTTTGGAGATGATCAAATCATTGGAATGAGATTATTAGTGGCTCTTATGCAAAATAGGTTAAAAAAGGTTCAAAATAGTTTGTACTAAGTATTGTACCTACATGTACAAATGTCGAAGTATAGTGCCACAAACTTATCTGGCCCGGTGGCGGGGGCGGTACGATCGACTTAAGTGTTGCTATTAAACGAAATGCCGCCCGTTTTAGAGGAAACATAAAAATCAAAGAAATATATACACTATTAAAATAATAGCATTGATCTAGCTATTAATTGTGTTGTGTGGTGTTTCAATTAAATATCAATTGCCTTCTATTTTTTGTTGATTAGTTTCAAAAATGCACCACGTTAAGTCGCGATCATAACTATTATATAATATTGGAGAGTTATAATATTGCACATAAACAACACGTTGACGATTTTTTTATTGTAAGAAATGAAATATGTGTAGAAAAAGATAATATGTATTTTAAAAAATACACCTCAATGGAATGTGCATACGCGGTAAGTAAATTAATTGTACCTGGCAATACTACATTACAAGATGGCGGCTTTAGTTCTAAATTTGGCCACCGGGTCAGATAAGTTTGTAGCACTGTACAATCCATTGCGTTCCGAGGGCTTTAGGTTCTCTTTCTTCTTTAATTAGTCTTGTTCTTAATCGGACACTCTTATGTGCGCACTGTAATAGTACAGTCCGATTAATGTACTAGTACACCTTAATAGTACTATTAGTACTCAGAAATGTAGACGACATTAAAATCTTATAAATCAATGTAAATTTGGTAATTACAAGCACTATACAGCGCTGTATAAGATTTTCTATGAATAAAACACACGGCGCTGAAAGCGATTTATACCAGTGCAGTGCGCTTACCTCCTATCTCGCTTACTCTTACGATATCATTGCAAGACGCTTTATTCTTTGTCTCACTGACAGACCACAGACAGACACAGACAAGTGTTTCGGGCTTGGATAACCTAGTACACTGTACGAGTGTACGAATAGTCCGATTAGGTCCGAATAAGAGTTCGCGTTTGGTAACGTTTCTTTTAGTACAGTGTCAAGTACCGTCACATAATAGTACATCGTACATGTACTACTCAAGACTATCTTTAATTCATTTTGACAACTTCTTTTCAGTCGGAGATTACATATGTTTGCCATTATTAAGTTAATTGTTTCACGTCTCGGCTTCAAGGATACGAAGAAAAATATCATCAGGCATCCATTAGTTCCTGAGTAACCAAATAACAAAACAAAAAGTCTAATTTTAATTATATTCGCAACTGGTTTCGAATCGCAGTTGCGGCAACGGCCGGAGGGATTCTGTTACGCTACGCGGCGTGAACGACGGCAGGGCCACGGAGATTCCTTGCTCTGTCCACTTTGACGGTAGAGTAGAGTTGTCAAAAAACTGACAGGCCTGACAGATATCAGCTGATTATTTAACAGATTGCTTGTCAGATTTCAATTGTTGCTTCGTAGCCTCTTAATTTGAAAAATAAAAATAAACCTGCACAAATTAGCCGCTAAATAAATTTTGCGATTTGTCACCAATATGTAGATTCGCACATATAATATGCGTCAATTTGGAAAATTCGGTCCATTAATTGGCGCCATCGACGAAGGAACATCGAATGTGAAATTTCTGGTAAGTCAGGCTCATCAATTTATTTATTATTCAATTGTTGATTTCTAATCTCCTAACTTGGCACCATAACCGTCCCTAAAATTACAGGTGTTTGCTGCAAATACATCAGAAGTATTAACTTATCATCAAGTGTCTCTGAAGAAGTTCAGCCCACAAGAGGGATGGGTTGAACAAGATGCATTAGAAATCCTTGATGCTGTATTAGAATGTATTGAGGTACCTAGTATTCGTAAGCCTAAAATAGTATTGGTTTCTTGTACAGATCACAGCATATGATACTTGACAGTGCAACTCTATTTTAGTTTGTAATAACAGCTATTGAAATAATAATAATAAATATTCCTGAACAAATTACACACACGACCATCTAGTCCCAAACTAAACAAAGCTTGTACTATGGGTACTAGTTAACTGATATTATATTTAAATTCATACATTGAAATCACCTAGACCTAGGCTACAGACATGTTCATGCACACAAATATTTGTCTTGTGCGTGTATCGAACCTGCAACTTCAGAGTCAAAGTGGCCATTGCTAACCATTTGACCATCAAGCTCATCAAGAAATGTTACAGTATCTAACTTGACTTAGCTGTACTAATAGTTATTGATATTTTTTTTCGAAAATATGAATATACAGTATTTGGTTTTTCAGGAAACAGTAGATAACTTAAGGAAATTGGACATTAATCCTGAAGATATTGTTGGAATAGGAATTACAAATCAAAGGGAAACTACAATTGTATGGAACAGTGCTACTGGTCAACCACTTTATAGTGCCATTGGTAAATAAATTCTCAATATTGCAAAGAAATGGAATTCGTTATTCTGCCATTCGGACTTTATGGAGACTTACTCATGTCTTAAAAATTCATATATTTTTATTTACTAACATTTCAGAATTGATCATTAGTGAAGAAGAAATGCTTGAAAGAAACTGGTCCATCTTTTTTTAGATAATCAGTTAGATATTACAACATAATTTGTATGTACATTTCATATACCTCTTAAGTATTAAATTTATGTTTAATGCCCATACATCATGGTCTGTTACCTGTACATGTATATAATAAAATTCTAACTGGCCATTGTCTTTACATAGGAATATTTGAGAAAGAAATATATGAGGGGTCTTTATCAGAGCAATAGAAGCCAAATCAACTATTATGTTTGTATGTGAATCACGTAATACTAATCAATGAAATTGGATGTTGTCTTCAAAGTTTTAATACTGGAGGTATAACTTAAAATTCAGTGTTTGTTTTATTTTCATACACTGAATTGAACGGAACCTGTTTATTAACTGAAGCACAGAAATGAAATACTTGGTCTGTGATCTGAAGTCCACATAAACAAAGTCGCAGGGCAGTTGCTAGCAAAGAATAATTTTATTCCTGTTGATTTGTTGCTTTTTGTATAGTAGATACATAAATATATACATAAAATAATGTTTAAGTATAACTGAATAAGTTTCATCTTTGAAACATTTCTTGAATATAGTTAATAAGTTGGTCATAATGTTGAGTGTATGAAAAAGTCAGGGAGAAAGTCCCTGAAACATAATAAAATTTTTTCAATCAAATGTTTAAATTCCTTTTCCTATGTTATCAATAAACCACCATGATTATTCTAAATTTTATTATCATATCTGACCTTTTATTGAATGATGTCATAAAAGAAGTAAGTTTACTTTGTACATAATTTGTACAAAAAAATGTGGCTCAGATAAGAAACTTTAAAATCTTAAAGGTATTTAAGTTTTACTAACATTCAAATAACCAGTGAAGAACATTTTCAGTAACATTCATTTCACTTTTTCAAGCACATTAAAGTACTTCCTATCTTTATGACTCATTTTAACTAACTTAAGATAGGAGGAGATTTTCTATTTAACTATTCCATAATAAAAATATTTTAAATTGTTTTTATTTTTATTTTAGTATGGTTAGATGTCAGAACATCCAAAATAGTTGATGACCTGATTAAAACAAAAGGAGCGCAACGTGTGAATGCTGTTACTCAATGTAGTGGGCTTCCATTGTCAACATATTTTTCATCTGTGAAACTCAAATGGCTGCTGCAGAATGTAACAGCCATCAAGGAAGCAGTCACTGCCAGGGAATGCATGGCTGGCACTGTGGACTCCTGGCTGATATGGGTAATTTATTTACACTAATCAGTTTATATAACGTCTTATAAATCCAGGGGCGGACTAAGGCCTAGGCATCCTAGGCACGTGTCTAGGGCCCGTAATTTTTAGGGCCCAAAAGTTGGGGTTTTAATGTTTATTTTGGAAGTGCAAACTTCTTTAGTAAGTTCGGAAACACAATGCCTAGGGCCCATACGAGGGCTTTAGCCTTAATCCGCCACTGTATAAATCGATAAACGCCAGCTGCAAGCACGAAAAAGCATACCTCATTGTCACGTTCCGCCTGAGCCGAGCGTGGAAGCGAGAGCACTGAACAAGCGATAGAGAGGCACGATCGGCCTAAGCGTCCGGCTTATAATGCATCTATCTCTCTTCCACTTCATTGGCCGATGTTTTCTTAGGGCGATATCACCTAAAATTTTACAGACAACCAATTTTTTTTGTAAAAATTCCTATTGCTATTCATGGAATTATGGTACAAAAAAATTTGGATTTATTTTGTCGTTGTTATTGAAACAGAAAACTTACATACTCGTAGCAACATTATTTAATGAATTAAATTGCCAGTGCATTGCATACCAGTGTTGATGTTGCAGTGGACTATATCATTATACTGTGCTATATGATCTGAAAAGCTGTGTTTGATTGAGAAAGTTTACAAAGCAAATGTTCGCTTGCAAGAGAACATCATCGAAAACTGATGAGAAATTTGCTCTTTCTTGTGTATTCAATTAAAACTGTCTCCTGCAAGTGCTTTTTTCGAAACATTCATAAAAAATATCGAAACAAAGAGGCATGGCCATACCTTATAAGGTATAACCACGCCTCTTTGTCTCAATCTTTTTACAGAATATTTCGGAAAACACACTTGTAGGAGACCCGTAGTAGGAGAAGTGTGACATAAAATTATATTGTAATTGCGAATGTTCTCAGAATCTTACAGGAGGCAACCGTGGAGGTGTTCACGTAACAGATGTGACCAACGCGTCTCGAACACAGCTCATGTCACTTACTAGCTTACAGTGGGACAAGGGCCTATTACGTTTCTTTGACATACCAATACAAATACTACCAAAGATAAGGAGTTCTGCTGAAATTTATGGTTACATTTCCACTGGATCTCTACTTGGAATACCTATTGCTGGGGTTAGTTATATTGCTTATATTAATAAGAAATATTTTTCTTATTTTAAATTTAAGGCGAATTGAATTACAACAGGCGGCTGGGCGGTGCGAGCGGTTTAATATAAACTGTTTATGTGATATACTTGTATGAAGACGCTCCCCTGAACCCATTGTAGGTCTCTCATATGGGACAGTAATTAAAGCTATATATAGCAGGTCGAACTCTATATAAGTCCTAGCCGGCAAACGAATGGAGATCCTAGGAAAGGCTTACCCGGTCCTGAAGTACATGGAACATGTCTCCAGACAGTCACGGGAGAGTGACTAAAGGATTAGGGAGAGCACAAAAGATCCATGAGGGTCGTGTGACTGCAGCACTGGACCCACACTAAGATAAGTCGCTCCCCCGTCTGGTGTCGTCCATTTCGTGACCAAATTAAGGATCAAATTCGTTTGCAGATTGACAACAATATTTATTTACCTCTAATATGTTGAATTATACCTGGATTGACTTGAATAAAACGTCAATTGGTTCGTAATAAATTTTATTATTTTAATAACAAAATTATGTAACGATTGTTTGCTATATCAAGCGACAGCTGAAAATCTGTGTTTTTTTGCACGATGTGCAAAAAAGTCGCACTGAGCTGTGGCCATTTGCTTGCTGCAGCACACACATGCATCTTTTATTCTACGTTCTGCTTCCTAGTGTATAAGTTCTCTCCCTGTTATTTTTTAATTTAATTTTTGTATGTGTGTGACTGTAGTTTGTAATAAACGTATCTATCTATATACTTAATCCATAAAGTCAGTGTATTATAACCTTATGTATGAATAATTATGTATTATAAATATTTTAGTGTCTAGGTGATCAACAAGCTGCGCTAGTTGGACAAGGATGTATGAGATTTGGACAAGTCAAATGTACTTTTGGCACTGGGTGTTTCCTCTTGTACAATACAGGTATATTTTAATAGAAAGATACAAATATAAAAATACTAATAAATTTATTTTCCATTGGGCCTTACATACGTCATACATTGTTTTTTTTTAAATATTATTTCATCATGTATAATGTTTTCAATTGATATATAAATATAAAATCACAATTGAATACAATGGTAGAAGATAGACTTCTAGAAGTCTATACACGCTTTATGGGTATTTATTGTTCGTTTTTTTATTAATGTTATATATTATTTTGTTTTAGGTGACTCCATAGTGCATTCTCAAAACGGGCTTTTAACAACGGTAGCCTTTAAACTTGGACCAGACGCTCCTCCGATCTATGCGTTAGAAGGCTCTATAGCAATAGCAGGTATAAAAATTTCTATATTTTGCCTAACATTTCTTGTAAATTTCTTACAAAAGTAAACTTTGGCACATATATGAGGCACTGGCGAAAGACAGGTTCTGAAGAAAGAGAGGGGTAGGGCATAAGTAATTGTAGAGCAATGTTTTTCATAGGATGAATAGCGACCTCACGGGGGGGGTCCCCAAGGCTCTATAAGAGGTCGCGGAAGATCGAGACGTTGAAAAAACAACGTTCCAACATGTACAACGTCAAAGATGTTTTTATTTTATAAAATGTTCATTTCGGAACGTAATCGTATCTATTTTAGATACTTCATTATTATTTTTATTGTATTTAATTACCGATACTTAACTATGAACATAAAGTACGGATTTACTATAATAAAATACATACAAGTTAGGACCTTTAAAATATTTTTACATACTATGGGGGTCGCACCATGAAAAAGTTTGAAAAACACTGTTGTAGAGCAACCTGTCTGGACACACCTATAGTAGACTGCAACCAAATAACAATAGGCTATTTGACCGACATTTTTTTCGGTTTGATATATCCGGACGTCTCAATAATATAACCATAGGTGAAAGAATTACTTCGATAGCACAAAAATCTCTCGAGATATGTTAATTTGAAAATCACAATTTTGGACTTTCCTGAAAACGCTCAATACAAAAGGCTACTGAGTTATGACGTCACAGGTTTGTATTTTGTATGCATCAAATCAGAAATTATGTTTATGTTAAATATTATGTTTATGTAATTAGTGAAGTCATTTCTGTACGATCCTCCGCCTTCCGCATCCAGCTGCTCCCAGCTGCTTTCTTAAGGTCGTCGGACCATCTAGAAGGAGGGAGCCTAACTAGAAGGAGGGAGTCATATGTTCATTATCACTCGACCGCGATAGTGTGTGCGCGCTTTGTCTCGCTATACTGTATATTTCGTTCGAGTAGTCAACTTACCCGCAAATATGGTTATCAAAAAGTGTTCAAACTGCAAGAAAAACATTACAAAAAAAGCCCCTGGATTGGAATGCAGCAGGTGCAGTAAGGTGGTGCATGCTGATCCGGCTTGCTCAAAACTATCAAATAAGCAGCTCAACACACTGCGCAACGCCACTGGTATTGAATGGAGCTGCGATGAATGCATGAAAAACATCTCCCGTCGGTCATCCTTCGTAATACCAGAGGAGGATGATGATGATTCAGACTCAGGTAATTTCATCAGTCACCAACCTACCTTCGATACACAAAAACTGGTACAGGATATAAGCCGCGAACTTAAAAAAACGTTTCGTGAGGAAGTTAGCAACCTTGAGTCGTCCATGGAATTCCTTAGCGATCAAATTAGTGGCATGGAAAACTCCATAAAGATTCAAGATAATAGAATAAAAGACCTAGAACACAAAAATCAAGACCTAATCAACAAAAATAAAAATCTAGAACTGAGAGTAGCGATATTAGAACAGGGTGTCAACCAAGTGCAACAAAAAGCCCTATCGTCACTACTAGAGGTCGCTGGTTTACCTGATGGGTCGATTCAAGATACTACTGAAGTTTTAAAATCAGTAGCCTCCAAACTTGGTGTTGATAAATCCGAAATTCTGTCCTCCCGACGCTCGCCTAGCAGCAAAGACAAACCAGGGACCATCGTCGTCGAAATGAAGTCAACTTCCGCGCGAGACCAGTGGATAGCAGCCAGCAAGGAGAAACGTCTAACAGTTTCCGTAGTGCTACCAGAAGTGCCTAAGGAGATTGCAGACAATCGAGTGTTCGTTAGAGAAGCCCTAACTAAACCAATAAAAACCCTTTTGTATAATGCGAAACAACAGCTTCGCGATAGCTACAAATTTGTGTGGCATAAAGATGGGAAGGTATGTGCTAGAAAATCTCATAATAGCAAAATATATTACATTAAATCCCTAAAGGATATTGGTGAGCTCTCAAAACAGACCTAGTTCTGTTTTTAACGCCTTCCTAGCACTCTAATAGCGTATTAAGCTTTAGTTTTTTTTCCCTAATTATGGATTTTTCACATATAAAAGAATTGTTTGATTGTACTTCCATTAATAATTTTTATCAAAGGCTACCTACCAATACTAATGTTAATTTTACATGTATGCATATCAATGTGAGGTCACTAATAAAAAACCACACTAAATTACTACAGATTATACATAATAGTCAGATTCCTATAGATATTATCGTTATCACAGAAGCTGGTGTAACTGATAGTGTTGCCCAGTTGTTTACCATTCCGGGGTATAATATGTACACACAACTACGAACCAATAAAAAGGGTGGAGGAATAATTATTTACACGAAAAGCTATTTAAAATTCACTCCTCTTGAACACAAAAGCTTTAACTTTGAATGTTTAACTGGCTTAGTTAAAATCGGAAATAACCATAACGTAGTTGTGTGTGCAGTATACAGGCCGCCCTCAACTAACAGAGCACTGTTTATAAAGGAACTGGGTAGGTACATTTCTCACTTTGAACTCGAACGCGATTTCATTCTTATAGGCGACTTAAATATAGACTTAAAAACTCATTCTACATACAAGGAATCGTATTTAAACACACTTAGCGAGTGCGGACTAACGTGTGGAATCACTGATTATACTCGGATTGAAAAAAAAATAAGTATTATCACAAAATCGTGTATCGATCACGTATTCGCTCGGTTCCCCACTCATAGTCCGTACTCGGCTGTGCTTGACATCGTACTGGCCGATCATCGCGCAGTTATTCTTGCCTGTTTAAGTGATGTGACACGAAATCATGTACAGGTTGTTTCAAAAGTGAATATCGACTATAAAATATTATTCGAGGAACTGAGTAAAGTGAAGTGGAATGAAAGTAAAAAAATGAATAATCCCGATCAAATTCTTGATTTCATCTATAAATCTTTTGAACAAGCTCGAAACTTGTCTCATTCGCACAATATTTACAATAAACGACGTAAACATTTTAAAGTGCCTTGGATGGACGGTAATATTGCTAAACTTTGCAACAAACGCGATAAATTGTTCAGGTGCTGGAAAAAACATCCGTACGATTTACAGGTAAGACTTGAGTACAATAGAGTACGTAATAAGGCGCATCAGGTTTTAGAATATAGGAGAAACGAATATTACAAAAACTACATAAACAGAAATTTTAAAAATACTAAAAAAGTATACCAAATAGTTAACAATCTCCTCGGACGAAGAACGTTATCTGTCGATCAAGCAATACTTAGGGCTTTTGCTTCACAAGGATTAACAGAAAAACATATTGCTGATAATTTTGCAGCCGAATTTGACAATGCTGCCAAAACCATAATACCAAATTGTAGCCGTAAACTATTAGATTTTAACAGTCATCCTAGCCCATTTAATTGCAGCATGCTTTTTCAGAAAGCAACTAGTAAAAAAATATGTAAAATCATCAGTAATCTAAATATCAGCAAAGCTCCCGGTCCCGACGGTATTAAAGTTTCTGAGGTAAAAATGGTAGCGAACGACGTATCTATTGCAATAGCCCACCTTATAAATTGCAGTATTCAGGCATGCCAATACCCGAATGACCTTAAAAGTGGTATTGTACGTCCTGTATTTAAAAAAGGAAAGCGAGATGCCTATGAAAATTATCGCCCAATAACCCTCCTTTCGTGTGTAGATAAAATAGTGGAAAAGTATGTATGCGAGCAAATACACAACTTCTACAGGAAAAATAACGTAATTTATCCTAATCAGTTCGGTTTCCAAAAAGGAAAGGGTACCACCGACCTTCTGTCCAAATTTACGGATGAAGTCAATGGATATTTGAATGAAAAAAACGGTGTCCTGGCACTCTTCATTGACTTCTCGCGCGCATTCGATACTTTAGAACACAGCAAATTAATTAAAAGACTTGATGATTGTGGTGTACGAGGACAGCTTTTAGGTTGGTGTAAAGACTATCTTAACAACCGTACATCTAGTGTAAAAGTAAACACTGTTTGTAGTGGCATTGTGACAGCTTCCCATGGCACGGCTCAGGGATCGGTCTTAGGTCCTTTACACTTCCTGTCGTATGTTAATAACATGTACAGTTATATCAAACACTGCACGTGCTATCAGTTTGCCGACGATACGTGTTTAGTTATTAGCAAAAAAGACCTACGGGAGGCATCTGTGCTATTGCAGGAGGATTTTAACAATTTTGCTAAATATTGTCATGATGCTGGCTTAGTTATAAACGTTAAAAAAACTAAACTTATGCATATTAAATCACCGTACTTAAAACAACCACCACCGAATAAAATTCTAGCTCATGACCATAACTGCTTACACGCCACATGCTCTGGAAGTTGTTACTGTCCTGCTATCGAGCTCGTAAACACATACACATACATATTTAGGACTGACCATGGATAGTACACTAAGCTGGAGTTTTCACATTGATCATGTGTGTAATAAACTTCGACAGTTCTTGGCGATTATTAATATAGTAAAAAACCGCATACCATATAAGGTCAAATTGATGCTGTACAACGCCTTAGCCGAATCACATGTGCAATACGGTCTCAGTAGCTATGGTCGCACCTACTGTACTCACTTAAATAGAATTTACAAATTGCAACTAAAAATATTAAAGCAAATTATAAACCCTAGACTTAAAACACAGTTTAAAAACAACGAAATGGGATTGTTAAAATATTGTAACGTAATACCCGTGCACATACAATTCAAATACAATTTGCTGAAAGAAATTTTTTTTAACACTGATTTACAAACCAAAATTGAACATCCCATATACACACGAGCCATTGCACGAGAACGTTTGTGCACGACACGAGCGAACAACGCTTATGGTGAGCGCACTACACAATACTTAGTTCCTCGATTAATAAACGATCTACCCACATCTCTCAAAACAACTATGACTCCAAGAAATATCAAATCTAAATTGAAGTGTTTCTTTCTCCAAAGTTCTTAGCTCTCGCAAAGGGAATAATTTAGGAGAAGGAAAGGAAATAATAATTTAGCCATCTTATATTAAATATTATGATTAATATAAATAACATTCACTATAACACGTATTAGTATAATAAAAATAGAATTAAATATATGTTGTAATTGAATATGTGTGTGATATATATGACTATGTGTTCGTATGTGTATGTATGTATGTGCATATGTTTGTATATATGTATGTATGTATATGTATGTATGTGCATATGTATGTGTGTGTATGTATGTATGTATGTAATGTGTAGGTATATGTATGATACATGGGTGTAAATATAATGTATTATACATGTTGTGCGTAATATTGTGCTTACACAGTTCCTAGTAGGAATTAGTAGTAAATATCGATGCAGATTGCTACCGGCATTGTCGACAAACCTTTGTGGTTTTTATAAATGCTGTTTCATTGAACTTGTAATTAATTTTAAGATGATAAATAAATAAATAAATAAAAAAAAATAGTATCATAATAAAAGTTATAGTATTATTTATTGCTTTTTCAATAGATATATTATGTTTCAATAATTTCATACTTTTAAAATAGACTTTCCCGCCAAGCTTTGATCGACCCTAAAATAAGTCGGACGGAAGATATTAGAATTAAAGTTTGCAGATCTTTATAGTTTTGTGTATATTACGATATTATTTAATAATTTATACAGTTTTTGAACATTGTCAAATAGCCTATTCCCTGAAATGGTTGTCAGTTCTCGCCAGTATGGAATGTTGCTGGGAAACTTCTAAAGAACTGCTTCATTAGCAATAATAGAACTGCTACTTATTATTGTAAAATTCTTTGCCTTGCTTCCTTGCTTTGCCTTTTTTATACCACTAAAGTGACAAATAAGCATAAGAGCTGCATGATGGTAAGAAGTCATTCATTTAACGAATATTTATACCCAATAGGATCTACCTAGCTTTACCCTAAATTTAATATTAAATTGTATTGCTCCGTTCCGTTTATTAATTAAAAAAATGTTAATATAGGAGACACATTACAGTGGCTTAAGAGCGGTCTAGAAATAATCAATGACGTACAAGAGAGCGAGGTTCTGGCAGCCGAAATTGATGATGATGATGATGGAAGCATTTGTTTTGTGCCAGCGTTCAATGGTCTCTACGCACCACATTGGAGAAAAGATGCGAGAGGGTGTGTATACATTTTTTATAGTCTAGCTTGCGTATCCCGGTATCCTGTAGGAATGGGTCCAGTGGTTTGAGCTGTGCGATGATAGATTAGTCAGTAATGGGTTGCCTTTGTAATTGTTGTATTCTCTTTATTGTACACCAAGAAAACCATAATATTGTAAATATTACGTTATATTACAAGAAACGTGAGCGGGAAACCTTGTACAAGCACGAATGTTGCATGGAAAAATAAATAATAATATTAAAATAGCGAGAAAGTTCAATTTCCCAATTCATAGGTCACAAAATATAGCGCAATATGTGCCTATATACTATACAGGTTGCTGCTACCTGTATATTATATAGGCACATATATTGTAATATTATTTATTCAAACAAAAAACTAAGAAAAATAAAATAGCGGTGGCACGGCTCCCTCATATAAATACGAGGCGAAGATAAATGTATGCGTAAAGTTAGAAGCACAAATGTTTGTATTGTGCGGGGATCGAACTCGCGACCTCGGAATTAAAGTAGCCATTGCTAGCCACTCGACCACCGGGCTTGTCATCTCTGTCGTGGATATTACCATTTTTTTTTATATGTGACAGACAAGCATACGGCTCGCCTAATGTGAAGCGGTTACCGTAGCCATATTAGCGCTCGCAACATAAAAAATCGCTCGCGCGCCGCCACCCCCGCTGCCATCACATCATCCCCTTCCTTTCTGGTGGCCTCACTCACTCGCAGGAACACAACAGGCCTCAAGGGAACCGTTATTTGCCTGCGGTATTCTATGAGGTGGAGGTACATTCCCCAGTCGGGTAGCTTACAATTACGCTCCCTACCTCTTTTTTTCGCCAGAGCTTCGTTTGTCAGTCAGCAGGGTGCACCGCGTGCAGGTGAAGTTGGCTTTGGTTCATAGATGTTAATGAACCACTTACACCCCACCATACTTTTCCGAGATATTGTCATATCACGAGTTGTCACTCTAGATATATACATGGCATGTTTTATCTCTTAGATTTTGTGTAAAGAACAAAGTCTGCATGGATAATCTTATCGCTGCCGTCTAACAAAGACAGCCCTATCGAAGTACTATATTACCTACCTATAGAAGAACGGAGATTTCTCAAAATGCCCGGTTAGCAAAATGGGCTTGTGTTCATTTCTTTCTAATTGTACTCTCCAAATACCGCAGCCAAATAACAATTCTCTTGAGGGTTGTTTCATTCCCACGAGTGAGTGAGGTTACCACTATGGAAGGATTTGCTGCGTTGGCGGTGAGGGGTGGCACTGGCGCGAACGATATAAAATGTTACGAGTGTTTATATTGGTAACTTTGGTGAGCGACGCCAACGTAGTATAAAAAATGACTATTTTTACCCGTAAGACTATTATTTCTGGTCGGAGGTTAAAATGACAAACGTACGCTCGCACGCCGCCACCTCCGCTACCAACGCAACAGCTCCTTCCTTTGTGGTGGGCTCACTTACTCGCATGAACATAACTACCCTCAAAGGAATTGCTATTTGCCTTCAAGAACAGAGTCTTTATTTCCGTTAAAAGGCTGGTAATGGATCGGCGACCCCTTGGCCCACCCACATACTCGTTTTCTCCCGTCTCATATGCAAAAAAAGACGAAAGGGGAGTAAGACCTGCTACGAATCTGCTTGAGTGCCTGGTTGATTTACTGGGCGAGACTCGCAATCCTGAGATATAACTGTAAGGTTGGTGCACAATGGAGCATTAGCTGTCGTAGGCATAGGGTCGTTGTACATTTATAGCCGAACGTGGGTCGCCACGAGCTACTCGATTTAAGAGTGCCTAAATAGTCTGCTTGCAGGCGAAAGGGGAGTAGGTAAGACCTGCTTCTAATCGGCTTGAGTGTCTGGTTGATTTACTGGGCGCTATAGTGAGGCGGGCCAAGGTCCACAATAGCGTAAGTGTAGTAGAATACCATGAGAATACCACGTACTAATAGGCGTTATAGACGATAGTGTTGTTAATTTTTAGCATATTATGCGGGTTGAGCAGCAGGACGCGGCGCGAGCACGTGGTGCGCGCTGCGCTCGAGGCGGTCAGTCAGCAGTGCCGCGCGGTGGCCGCCGCCATGCAGGCTGACTGCGCCCCGCTACACCGGCTACTAGCCGATGGGGGCATGGCGCAAAACGGGCTCCTCATGCAGATGCAGGCAGACGTACTCGGTATACCGGTTGTGAGTTTTTTTATCACATTAGATAGATATAACATTTATTGGGTCACAGTTATACATTTCACTTAAGGTGATTGATCCTAGTTATACATTATGTTTAGAAGAATCTTTTATTAAACAAACATTTTTGGCTTAGTACTCAATGAATATATTTATTATGTAGATGAAATTGTTGTCACAAAATAAGAAATTTAAATTTATTTAAAATTAAGAAATTTTAATTTTTTAAACCCTTTCAAACGTGATGTATGACTAAGCCTATATAAATATCCATATAAATCCTATAAATCACCTTAATCTAACACATTTCGGAGCACAGAAAAAGTAACAATTTAAGAACATGTTAGATACTTTGTGCATATTTCAGTAACACCACAACATATTTGAGTTGGAAGCTCAATAATAAATAGTGGCCCTAAAGATTTGTCTTTGTCTTGAAAAAATCATACATTGTCGTCTGTTGCCTACCCAAGGATGGGTTTATTTACCCCGAGCTTCTGTATAATGATGAGGGCATGCGGCTTATATCCCGACCGTCCGGTACGACCCGGTTATTGTCAGATCACAGGCCCAGGTAGATAGCCAAAGACGTTTCCGCGTAGGTTGGTACCTAGTTCGTGAATACGGCTAATGTTCTCAGGTTTTTAAATTCATGTTTTTAAACTATAAACGCTGTTTTTATACTATAAAACAATCATCCGAACTGCCTGATGGTAATCAGAAATCTTAGCCTATGGACACTTACGACACCAGAGGCACCACTCGTGAGTTGACGGCACATGTTATACAAATTGTGAATTGTAAAAAATAAATGATATGTCTTTGTTACGTTTTAGCAGATTTTTGTATGACCCAGATGCCAATTATGAAATATCCACAGTATATTTGATGGACGATTATATACAGTATTTATATGTTTTATGGGTAGATACGACCCCTAATGATGGAGAGTACGGCTTTAGGGGCCGCGATAGCTGCGGGGCGAGCGCTCAGAGTCTGGCCTGCGACCACCCCTCACCCGCCCGCCGACACATTTTTACCATCTATATCCAGTGAAGGTAACTTGTTGCAATTTTTTTAATACTATTTCGAGTGGTAAACAATCATGCAGCCCGCCTGATATGGAGCGGTTACCGTAGCCATATAAACTCTTGCAAAGTGAATTATTGCTGCCATCACAGCAACTTCTTCCAGTCAACAGAGGGCACCATGTGAGATTGACTTTGGTTCAAAGATATACTAACATTACAATTTTGAAAGAAATTGTTTGTCCTTCTTTCACATGGAAAGAAACCAATGAATAAACTTGATTTTTTACGGGTATAGTTTCAGGCATGGATGGTGACATAGTAAAATATGAGAGCTAATAGTAATACTTATAACTAAACTAATAAAATATGAGATCAGCATTACTAATTCCCGTTTGTTTTGTACCTTTGAAGAGCAAAACCTCTTCAAAGGTTTTGTTGAAGTGTTCTATTGTTATAGTCCATGAACTCCCGAAATGCCAGGAAATCGGCCGGGGGCAAGACTGGTGCGAGTGCCTTAGGGATGTCGAGAGGTGTGCTGCGCTTTCTCCGTAGGTACTCGCGGCGTTATGCCTTTAACACTTCCACCCCTGGAGCATAATATAGTTCTAACGACTCCTGTCTGGACAGATGGCCAATGAAGGCAAGCCAGAGTTGATATTCCTGCGGGCCATCTTATGTTTCCACTCCGACCGACGAGACGGAGGGCCTTCGCCTCCGACACGCCGGAGACGTAGACTACTACTAACCTTACTGACTCTCTAGAGATTCGGTTCCTACTGTCGTTAGTCACCAACAGCTCTCCACAAGCTGCCCTGCGGGTCAATTATATTTATTATTATTGTTACAGAAAGAGAAATTCGGCGAGTTCGATGGGAATCAGCCCTAGAACGTTGCATGGGGTGGGCGACAGACAGTAGTGATGAAGATAATAAAATCGAATCTGGTAAATACACATTTTATTATAAACCAAATATTGTAACTCTGAAAGATTGTGATGATGCTTGTGTTCAATTACGTGTAAACCTCTGAATGAATTTAAATGAAGTTTGGCACACAAATATAATAGGAATAGGGTCTATCATTAACTATATATTTTATCTTGATATTGTGTTCACCGGGGTAATGCCACAGGTAGAAGCAAGTATAGCACTTATTTTACATTGCTTCATATCAGTGGCGGCAACAAGTGGCGTCCCTCTACCAAAGGACGTCACTTGTTGCTTCACATCAGGCGGGTTATTTACTACGATCCTCTTTTGAAGAATTTTATTACCTGAATGATAGCGCAGTAAAATAGCGGAAGTTGTATTTAAAGAACATTATTAAGGATATAAGTAGTAGGATTGAGGGAACATGGATTTTTTTTTTTTTTGGAATTTCACTTTTCCTATGTCATTAACCGATGACCGTACATAAAAGCTTTATTCAAGCTAAAAATCAAAATCCTACGACTTTATTTTGAGGTGGCGCGCTGAGGGTAATTTTTTTTTTATACTACGTCGGGTGGCAGACAAGCATACGGCCCGCCTGATGTGAAGCGGTTACCGTAACCGTATTAACGCTCGCAACATAATATATCACTTGCGCGCCGCCACCCCCGCTGCCACGCAGCATCTCCTTCTTTTCTGGTGACAGGAACACAACAACCCTCAAGGGAATTGTTATTTGGCTGCGGTATTCTGTGAGGTGGAGGTACATTCATAATGTTATAATAAAGCACTTGTACTATTCCACGTTATACACGTTATAACGTGGAATAGTACAAGTGCTTTATTATAACATTATGATAATAATGTTCCACCAAGTGCCAACAATCAACAGTATCAACTTTATAAGAGGTACATTCCTCTTTTCGCCAGAGCTTCGTTTGTCTGTCAGCAGGGTGCACCACGTGCAGGTGAAGTTGGCTTTGGTTCAAAGATGTTAATAAACCACTTACACCCCAAATTTGAAAAGAAAAACCATTTTACGTTTATCGTATATGTAGCTGCACGTCAATGTTATCCCACCAAAAACATTCTGTAAAAAAACTAGCCAAGTCTCGATGGAGCTGCTTGTTTATCTCTAAAAAGTAATGAAATCTAGACAAAGTTTTGTCTAAAAAGTAATGAAATTTAGACAAAGTCTTGTCTAGATTTCATTACTTTTTAGAGATAAACAAGCAGCTCCATCGAGACTTGGCTAGTTTTTTACAGAATGATTTTGGTGGGATTTCACTTCTTTTTGTAGAAACGTGGGCATATTGATTTATAATTTTTTTATTTATCTATTTTTTATATATCTTTCTTTTCTTTTTTTCCGGTTCTGATTCTTGTACAGTAGCAACAGTTTTTCGTATTGCCCATTCGCGTTCATTATTTATTCTTTTAGATGGTTTAGACGGTTTAATTTCTGAAAGATCGGCGCGGTATTTACGCCTAAGCCGGTTGTAATCTGTGATCGCTGAAGCTTGAGCTTTTATACTCTTGAAGTCAACATTTATGAGGTGCACCTCATGAAGATTGGTTACTCGTGAAAGCGCCACGTAGGCTTGGCCACAAGAGAATATGGAGGTGCCAATGTCCATGAGGGCATTTTTTAGACTTAGACCTTGGCTCTTGTGAATTGTTATATACTATAATATATATATATATTCCCAATGTGTGTGGCGTATTGTAGTGTATATATATATATATATATATATATATATATATATATATATATATATATATATATATATATATATATATATATATATACACTACACCGGGACACACATCGGGAATTTTCTCTGTACACGTGTACCAATTGTTTAGGCTTTGTTTGGTCTTCCGGGTCCCACCTCTCTTTTTGTACAACGCCTATCGACCCATTCACTAAACCTAAACTAACATCAATGTTTCTCCTAAGCATTACTTTAGCTCCCTCTTTAATGATTATAGTTTCTTCCAGTCCAGTCCAGCAGTCATCGACGCATCATCTTCATATTTTTGCAAACACGCCCGGGCTTTCGTTATCATACATTTTGAACAATCCAAGGAATCTTTAGCAACTAACTTTATCTTTGTGCGGAATCGCTTTTAACATAGCATTATTACTGCATACACATATTTCTAGTCGGTAGTAAACAAACAGGATCTTCTGGTAAGTCCCTCAAACATTGTGCTATTTCCATTAACCTTCCTTCATTGGAATGCGAGAGCAGAGGTATCAATTAAGTTGTTATTATTTTCTTCTTGTAAACTTATAAGTATAAGTATAAAAGCCAGTCTAGTCTTATCCAGAGTTTTCCTTTAATTTTATTAGTATGCGTATTAAAAGCAGAAGGGGAGGCATTCGCCCAGCAGTGGGACTCTGTAGGCTAGATTAAATTAGAAGATGTGTCCTACTACGCTGGATTTTTGCAATGACAGTCGATTTTTTTATGTACCAATTACTATTGGTAAACATGGTCTAAACCCTTCTACTGAAGGGGGGCATTACCATATCTCTAATACAGCTGAGACCAGCTGAGGGTTCTTCATCAGATATTTCAGACCTTCGATTTTTGACATCAAATGAAGCGGCCCACCAAGTTGAATATTTTTTGTAAAGGCGGTATGTCGATCTCTAATAGTTTGGTTGGGCTCTTGTGTTTTCTAATCAGGGTCACCACCAGGTACTCCAGATCTTCGATTATCCTAGTTTTTATAGTTTTCCCTTTATGTAGCCATTACACCCTAACTCTGTACCAAATTTCAGCTCTCTGAGTTTATGGGAAGTTCTAGTTCTATTCTGATGATCATGAGTGCGTGAGTGAATGAGTGTCATAAATGCGAAACTTTGCCTTCGCTTAACTTCGGAACTAAATGACCTACAGATACAGACTTAAAATTTTGGATTTTAAGTATGTGATTATAGCTTACTGGATGACGAAAATTTCTGCGTTCTGGTCTTGTCCAGAGGTTCTCAAATAGGGGCCTGAAAATGCGGCGAAATGGTTCCAGTAAAAGATGGTACGGCAGTGTTTGCTTCGCGCTCGACTTGGCGGGGGCACTGCCGTGCCCCCCGATTGTGTATCTATATGTTATGAAACTTATATTTCGCGTTACTTTAAAGGGTTAACTTGTTCGTCTTTGCATAGTTTTCTTAAACTATGCAAAGACCTTTTTTGGATTAAGTAGTACCTTGTAGTTAAATAACTAGAATCTAAAGAAAATAACCAGTGTATCCCGAGATAACGTATAACCTTGAAAGGGGGTGAAAATAGATAAAAAAATATACAGAACTTTTCAATATACGTAGAGTCCTTAGTGACAAATAAAAATCTTAATTCATCAAAAAAAAAATTAAAACATACTTTTATTTTGTTGAATAGTTTTCACCCCCTTACAGGGTTACACTTTATCCCCGGACACGCTATACACAGATATCTTCCAAGGGATGTTATTTTCGCAAAGTGCCTAATTTTTACTCATGATTTTTTAGATGCATGATGCACCTACCGTAATACTAATCTGGCAGGGTCGCCATATAATATCACGTCTTGGTAAATGGTGCTTATAGCGAGAACCAATGAAAAGCAAAAACCTTTATTGTACAATATAGGATTTATTATACCTACTGGATTGTCGCTGTGTCTATGTCGTAGTAAACCATAATTGTACTGTAACTTTGAAATTATCCATTATGCTACATATACTACGGCCACTACGGCTAATAAACCTAGTAACAATATATTAGCAGTTTAATAACATTGCCAAGAGAGGAAGTCAAATTCCATAAGCTTCCTACTCCTACTGATTTCTGACTAAATTTTTTTGTGAGTACATACCTGCCAAGGCACCCGTAGTTTTACTCTTGCGACTGCACTGGACTACATTGTTCATTGCTTTTATGGTGGTCGCCGCTGCTAATCCTAGCTACACAGGAGACACAGTGGTCCCCGACCCGTTTTGTTTAATAAAAGATCATAATAATCATATTTTTTGTTTTCCAATATAGATGAACCAGATCGAACTACGGCGGCTTTGCCTTCGGGTCTGTTCTTCCTCGGCACCGCGCTTTTAGTGATTCTAGCAGATACGTTTAAATAAATTAGTCAATGCCATGGTGCGTTAGTCAAATTATATGGGCTCAACCATTAGTCATTATGAACAATACCTCCAAATAATTATTAAAAGTATTATTTATTAATGTAGAGATAGTTCGTTAACTGTTGTAATAAAAATAATTCAAAGTTTATACGTCTTTGTTTATATTTTGTTATCCCATATGATTACTGGAAGCAGTTTCAAGTACATTTACCG
Source organism: Hypsopygia costalis (assembly GCA_937001555.2). NCBI lineage: Eukaryota > Metazoa > Arthropoda > Insecta > Lepidoptera > Pyralidae > Hypsopygia > Hypsopygia costalis. The sequence goes on along the minus strand of OW443330.2, from coordinate 15,702,497 downwards.
CCTGGTAATAACAGATGGCGGTCTTTGAGGACTGGGCTGCCTGTTTGTATTGTCTCCTATTTTTCTTATACCACTAAGATAGTAAACCAGCAAACGGCCCGCCTGATGGTAAGCAGTTACCGTAACCTCCTTTTTTAAGAACCCCATGTTATAGTCTCCTGGGGAAAACCTCCACGAAGGAAGGAAAAGGAAGTTCACAGCTTGATAGTACGCGGAAGAAAACTTCTCTGGAAATACGCGACCACTTGGTCTAATTGGAGCCTATCCAATGTGTGAGGAAAAATTCAATGTCGATGGATAGCGGTGCGACTGTAGAAGGAAGCTGTAGGCATCATGTCAAACAACTCCTATGAACACATTGTACAATCTGTAGAACACACAAAGGAGCACAATACAATTTATTTATTATAATCATGTATGAGTATGACTATGACTTTTAGTATTAAATGGTCTCGCATGGTCTCCAGACAGATAGGCTGGGTACATATACGGTGGGCCTCTTATATTGGACGAAGCTATAACATTTTACATATAGACGGGTCATAGGCAAACATCGTATAGCCTTTGTAATATCTTCGTACATGGCCTCAACCGCTTCATCGGTATGTCGTCGTTGGAGCATATTCCTGTACCACTTTCACAGAGTATCTCTCCGTCAGTTTTAGTACAAGATATGCTACCCTCGGCGACACACTAAAGAACTCCGCTAGATTGTTGCCAGATTCAAGGATCACGATGTCCTCTACCTGTCATCGAAATCCAGAATCTGGCATTTGATGCAACTCAATTCTACTTCCAGCTCTCCCACATTTTCATCGCGCCGCAAGGGCCAATGCTCAATTGGTTGTGGTGACCAACCGACCGGGGATTCTTAGCACCCTCTGCTCTGCCTTGCGGTTACCGAGACCGCCAACTTGGCCCAGAACAGCAGGGCTGCCGGGTACTGGGGGCCACACATTTCCGATGAAATTCATTGAAAAGTGATGGCCGTAAGTCACCACGCAGGGCAGGCGGGTTGGCGATATTTTCACATTTTTAGTTCGATGCAGCGCCAAAAATTAGTAGGCTGCATTCTAAGCTCATTTCCACCAAAATAGTTTTTATGACCTTCATTGCCGGTAGCATCAATGTATATGGAATAAAAATAAACAGCTTTTTAAATCATATAAAAGTTTATATTTGTAATGTTACTTACGCAATACAGATAAATGCAACGCATTGTAAAGTATTAGAGACACTGTTATTAGTTTTACATCTTTTCAGAATTACCTATCCGATAAAAATAAGACAATCCAAAAAAGACATCTAATATAACAAGTTACGTATTTTTTTTATTGTGGAACCATATTTTGTTCAATATTCACTGATTATTTTTTATTAATATATATAAAAAGTTTCAGCAGGGGGAAGTGAATCATTTTACTGAAAAAAATATAATCCTTTTATCTCAAGATAGGTAGTGATAGCTATGACGTCAAAATATTTCTGATATCAATTACCTAAATAAAATTCCATCAGTTTATTCTGATTTGTAGAATGTTTATAAAATAAACAAAATATAATTTCATTCATTACAATTCTAAAAAAGTAGGTATACCAAAATAAAAATAATTTAGGAATTTGCACACTAAACACGAATGAATTAAGTAAGATCGATAACACAGATACTAAATATACTTAATAACAAAATTACGTCAGTAATTCTGCCCAACCTGTGTAAGAGAATGAACATGAAATGAATAGGGCTGGCACTGATCTAACCTGGGGGAGCACAACCAGTGATTTTCATTAGTGCATATAAATTATACAGTAGGTACAGGTAATATACATAATATAGTTATGCAAAGGCGAGCTTATTTCTTTAAGTGATCTCTTTCATCTTACCTAAGATTTTTAGTCACAAAAAATATCAATAATGACCACATTCAACTCTCAAGAGTATTCTGTGATTCCTTGTATTACAAGCATAGTCTATATGCAATGGTACTTGTTGACAGGCAATTTCACCCTTAATAACACAATAAATAAATAAATATTTTCGTTTTCACATGCATAACGAAAACTTAGTTGTGTTCTTGGTAGATGTGTGTCAGCCCATAAGCTACCTACTTTTACTTAGATTTCACACAAATGAAACCGCAGGTAAAAGCTAGTATTGAACTTATCCTTTAATAACTGCAATAGGTCGTAATTTCACTGTCTTCTTACTGATACCTGCAGAGTGGCACGTGTTCACAACATCTGTCACATTTTTATATGACTCTGGTGCTTCCTCCATCACCAATTTTGGTGATGCCACTCTGATGGATATACCCAATGTTTCTAGCCTATTTAACACCTCCTTGTAATCAATGTTGCGTCTAGATTTAGCTCTGGATAAAGCACGTCCCTGGAACAGATTGATGAGTAAGTTTACAAAACTGACATAATAACTGTAACTAATTTACACCAATAGAATACTTACAGCTCCATGGCATGTAGATCCAAATGTTTCTGTCATTCCCTGGTGAGTGCCAGTTAGAACATAGCTGCAAGTTCCCATTGTACCACCAATCAAAACGGGCTGTCCTGTCAATTGGTAATCTACTGGAATTAATGGGTGGTGTGGTGGGAATGCTCGAGTGGATCCCTGAAAAATAAAAGGATATTAAGATGTCAAGATATAAATGTAAAAAAAGAACACAACAATGACAGTACTATGCCACACTAGGACCCTGATAAACAGTGGCGCTAAGTCAATACTAGCCTACCAAGGGCTACCTAGGGCAATTAAGGGCCTTGAGTGTGTTATTTAACACACTCAAGGCCCTTAATTGCCCTAGGCTCTACTGCGTGGCACTACCAGTAGTGTCATGGGAGATTTTTCTTTCCCGAGACTATTATCCTCAATGGCTGATCCAACTCTCATACCCAAATTCCCCGTGGATTAACTCATTAGCTATGACACTACTATCTGTTGTCTTCCCTGTTTATACATGCTGATTACGATGTCATGTTGCAAACCCGTAAGAGCAGCTTTAAGTACTATTGTTAGTACTATGCTACAATGTTTTTTTTATTACATATTTTTATTATTATATTGTTTTGAAACGATGCCATTTATCCTGCAATACTACTTATATTATTACTTCATTATAAGTGCCTTAAGTTGCCCTGAGGAGTTTACAATTACAGTATTGTTTATAAAAATGATTGGGTATATTTTTGCAACCGGAGATGAAATTTCCTGTGACACTACTGGCACCAAAGTAGTGTCACGGGAAATACAATTTTGCCCATGGCACTACCAGTAGAGTCTCAGGAAAGAAAAATGTCCCATGACACTACTGATAGTGTAGGGCCTAGGGCAAAAAAGGCTCAAGACTACTAGTTGAGCATTAGCTCATACATTAAAAAATAAAACCAAATAAACCTACCTTTCTATGGACAAGTAGTGTTTTCTGTTTTCCATCTACTATGTGTTCTTCAACTTTAGCAATATTGTGAGATACATCATATATCACATGCATATCCAAGTCATCAGGAGCCATTTTGAATTGCTTAGCAAAAGCTTGACGTGTGAGGAATGTCATTGAACTACGATTCACCCAGGCAAAATTAGCAGCTGCTGCCATAGCCTTCAAGTAGTCTTGACCTTCAACAGAATTGATTCTTGCACAGGCCAACTGTCTGTCATTTGTTTCAATTTTGTCTCTTTTCATTGCCTTTTCCATTTGCACAAGAGCATCAGTAGCAACCTGATGACCAAATCCTCTACTTCCTGAGTGTATCATAACACAAACTTGGCCTACTCTTTCCACTCCCATTCTTCCAGCAGCATATTTGTCATAGATTTCATCGACTACCTGAATCTCGGCATAATGATTACCAGCACCCAAGGTGCCAAGTTGCGGCAAGCCTCTTTTCTTAGCTCGCAAGCTCACTTTGGAGGGATCAGCATTTAACATGCGCCCATATTCCTCACAGTGCTCCTTATCCTCAGCCCAGACATAGCCTTCTCTCAGAGACCAATCCATTCCCATTTCTAAAGCCTCCTCCAAATCACGAGCATTCATCGGAATAATACCCTTTGAACCTACGCCCACCGGTATGTGATCAAAGAGACTCTGAGCTATTTGTTCCTAAAAAAACAAGTAGAATTTTGTTATTACCTGTGAAATTATCTAAATGTTTATATTATTTGAATACAATTTTGTGAGGTAATGAGGGAAATAATTATGTAAAAAAGGATAGAAATAATATAGTCTTAATCAAATTCAAATCTATCTTACTATTCTAATCACATGTATGCTTATCAATACTACCTTTATTGGCTGCACATCTTTTTCATGCAAATTTGTTCTTAAAAGACGCACCCCACAGTTGATATCAAACCCGACTCCTCCGGGAGATACTATTGATTTAGGGTCAGACATGTCAAATGCTGCCATATTACCTGAAACAGTACAATTTTAATTATTGTTTTAATAATGTACATAATAAAAAAAAATATAGACTTATTGATTATATTGATAAGGTTGCAGTTTATCGAGTAGCTGGTCAACATAACAGTAAGTATAGATCCTATTGAAACATACTATTGTCTTGTTTACTTGACTTTGAATCTTAAAACTACAAAATCCACACACTTTGTGTTCAAATTGCAAACTAAACTCTTTCAGTATAAGAGTACCACATAGTGCTATAAATGTTCATACATGCTACATATGTAGATGCATCTCGTGGCTATGCTATGCCCATCTTATATTGTTAGTACTACAGCCTATAAGCAGTTGATTGTAGAAATAATACAAAACACAATGCCGGAATTATGTGCAGAAATCTGGTCCAGACAGCCAAATAATTATTGAAAGAAAATTATAATTCTGGTCAAGCTCAGGATCATTAAAATTATATGCATAATAACATTTGTAACCTTTTAACAGAATGCTTTTTAGGGACTTACCAATCGCAAATCCATATCCAGAATGTACATCCGGAAGGCCGACAGACCGGCCGACGATACCAGGCAATGCAGCAACATTTGCAATTTGTTTCACGCCGGGAAGAAATCCACCGGTCATACCCGGTCTACAAGAGTTCCGCAATTCATCTAACATGAGCTTTTCCAAGGTATTATTGACGTAAAACACGCCTTCCACATTCATATTAGGTTGGAATCCTTTTTTGATTCGCCAAGAATATGGATTAATTTTCTCCAAATACTTAAGCTCCTCATTATATTGCCTTACAACCATATTGACTAATCTACAAAAACTCAACACAATTTATCGTTAAAAGATGTTCGCAGTAGCGGTAATTATAAAATACAAACTCTTTGATTTCAATTCAATCTTCAATGAAATGAAACAAGCCAAAGAAGAAAGAAAAAGCAAAGCAGATTATATATCTAATATAATTGTACCTATCCAACCAACGAGTGTTGCCAACTCCAAGAAACTAAAAAACAACATTTTAAATTTAGTTTGAATAGCGATATTTGACGTTTAGTCGTTTAGAACTTGTCGAATGCGTCGAATACGTCGGTATCAGTAGAACGTCGAATCCTTAGTTAGTAATAAACCTAGCCGAATTGCGGACCCAACGGCTGAGCGAGCGAGATGTCACAAGCAGTCTCACTGTATGGTAGAAAGAGATACTGTGTGAAAATAATTTTCATTTTATATTTTTGTCTATTGTCATTACTTGTGAATGAATATATTTCACTGTTATTATAAGTGATAATGTAATAAGGGGAATTAACGATGAACAAAATTGCGATCATATTGCGATATAATCGCAATTTTGTTCATCGTTAATTCCCTATGTTCATTCCTATGCACAATAGTGCAGGACACTGCAGGATGCCAATATACTCAGCTGATTACTACAAAGTAATTCAATGTACCAAAGGTGCCAAATTTTATGAACATACTGGTGGTAACTTCTCCTAAATCTATTAAATTAGTAGTAAAAGTACCAAAAACGGCAACGGCAAGTTTTTTGACACCTTCAAGTTGCCAAATACAAAATTCCCAGAGAAAAGGAAAAGTTGTATGTATTTTTTTGGACCTACTGACAGACAGTTTCCTTAGTGTTACCAAATCAAAAGAATATCCCAATATTTTGAAATAAAACGAATACTACTGATGTTTTGTATTTTCCATTATACACATAAATATAGAATCATTTTCCGATCCACTGGACCAGAAAAGGATAGAAATATCCATCAACTATATATGACGAATAGAAACTAAAAATTGTGCCAAAATTTCAAGAATGATTTCTGAAGTTCTGTAAAATATATATTTAAACGCTGAAAATGACTTAAAAATAATTATCGTTGCTTTATCTTTGATTTGAATTTTTCCTGTATTCTATTTTCCAATATTCAACGATCATTCACATGAGGAGAATCATGGGGAGAATATGCTCGTGACACATCAACACTAAACCATGCCTTTGGTTTCATAATCTTTAATTTTTTTCTTACATTATTTTATCTTCATCACAAAAAGCGAGTTTTAACTATTAAACTTGAAAAAAAATTGAAGATAAACAATTACTACGATGGCAGCATTAATAAAACTTACACATATGCCTATCATGCAACGATGTGTTTGGAATCACTACAGCAAAATCTGCCGAAACATTTCTACATCCAAAAAAAATAGTGATACAGCGAGCACTGCAACTGCCTGTAAAACAGAAGACAACAACTGGGTGAGCTATGGTTTCGATTATACAAGCAAGGAAGAAGATACAAATGCTCATCATGCGTCTTTCTTCTTTTCCGTCTCGTTGTGCTTAGTGTTCGGCGGGTTTGCTTGGGCCTATGCTCCTGATGCGAACTTGAGGGACTGGGCTCAACGAGAAGCGTTCTTAGAGTTACGCCGTCGCGAGAAAGCTGGCTTGCCTCCAATAGATCCAAACTATGTTCCAGCTAGTAGGGTAAAGCTGCCATCCGATTCTGAGTTAGCTGATATGGAAATTCTTATTTAATTAGTTATATTTCTGTTGGTAGTAAATCTGGTTATCTTGATTTTTGTTTGTTTTCATTGCGTTGTATAAAATATTCTTATAACCCTGAAATAAAACATGTAGTTGGGTATTAAGTTACAATTACTATGCATTTTTAACAACATTACAATTTTGCTGTTACGTTAATAGTAGTTTGTTCAAAATTATTGTAAAAATACAATAATTGTTTAGAAGCGCAACTGACATTCACAACTACATTATTTATTTACGGTTACTTCAACCTTAACTACCATTCAATGGACATCGGATCTGTGATTAAAAATGTCCAAATCAAAAGATTATTAATCACGTGCTAGTCTTCACTTACACGACTGACGGATTACACATATAATGCCGTACTGTGTCATGAAAACTTGTAAATACTATTCAAGTAAGAAAAGAATAGGATGGTGTATCATATTTTCAATTATGGAATGCTTGTCTTTCTACAAATGTAGCAAAGTTTATATAGTTAACTCAGAAACATTCATGAAATTTGTGCTAAACCCAGAGTCCATTGATGGATAGTAGGTCAATGATTATTCCTGTAAAAGTTGTTGCTCATTTGTCATTTCAGCATTCTGTAGTTTGTAATTTATTGAACATGCCATCACTTATCAAGCTACATATAATTGGATCTTCTCGTTAGCAAGCAGTCTTTATGCGGAAGAACTAAATGCAAATTTTATGTTTGATAACTTGTGAATGGAACTCTCTGGGTGCCGAGTTGATAAATGAGTATGCATTCTAAAAAGCTGTTGTTTTTATGTATAGGTATAACTTAGACAATATTATTTATATAACAAATTAAATGACTTATTAAGAATTATTTTTTATTAAATGAACTTCACACATTCACTGCATTATACAATGTGTAACTCCAAGTACGCAAAACCTCAAACACCCAACTGAGTTTTATTATTATAAATTGATATATCTAAGTAATAATTTCGAAAAAATAAATTTCTCGGAGATATGAACACTTTTTTGTTTTCCTAATAATTCTAATAGTTTCTGAGCTTTGTGGCTTTGTTCTTATCAAAAAGACGCGTCAATGGCTACGATAGGCAAATATTAATATTAAAGAGCGAGCACCGCATCAATGACGCGTAAGCGCCGCTCTCTGCACGGCGCTTAAGACTTTTTGGACGCGGTGGTATTACGTTTGTTTACCTATTTGGAGGGAGAATAGCAAATTATGTATCAAGAAATCTAACACTAAATTAATGTATGATAGTATATGAATTTTGATTATATTATGAATTTTGTATGAGACCAAAAATTTATAACAAGTTGCCAAAGCCCTTGAAAGAACTTCCCATTAATATATTTCATCATCATGTCCATTTTAGTCTCCACTACAGGAGCACGACCCTCTCTCGTCCGTCCTAGACGGAAGGAGGATTTGGCCTACCCTCCCCACGCTGGCCAAACGGGTTGGGGAGGCCTGATCGATATTTGATAATGTATTTCCCTTAGTCGCCTTGTACGACATCCACGGGAAGAGACGGAGTGATTCTATTCTAGTCTGCCGGAAACCACGCGGCTATAATTAATATATTTAAGTCCATTAAAGAAATCATTAACAGAGAAATGTTATTATTCTATCACACAATTTATGAATGGCAATATATAAATTATATAAATAATAAACACAATATATACTTAGATACAATATAATGTGTCATAGATTTAATGATGTTTAAATAACTGACATATTAAGTGAATAGGCTACCTATTTGATAACGTTTAAAAATTGTATAAATTATTTAACAATATCGTAAAATACACAAAACTATAATGTTCTGCAAACTTTCATTGTACTTAATATCTTCCGTCCGACTTATTTTAGGGTCGATCAAATTTTGGCGGGAAAGTCAATACTACAAGTATTAAATTATAAAACAATTATTTCCATTGGAAAAGCAATAAAAAATACTAACTTTTATTATGATACTAATTACATAAACGTAATATTTAACATAGCTGTCGTACAAATTTCTGATATAAACTGACATAATTTTGTATCATTATCTGACATAATTTTGTATTATTAAATGACATCATTTTGTATTATTTATCTGAAATAATTTTGTATTATTAATTATCTGACATAATTTTGTATTGAATTGAGTGAGACTAATATTATCTGTTTGAAATGACATTTGCTATCTACTCTGATTTTTGTATGCTCAACCAGCCAAACATGTAGAACAAAATAAATTGATTAACACCTGTATACGTGCACTACACATGTTTAACAAAAATAAAAATATCTTGTATCTTGTTATAAATACTCATGATCCTGAACAAACTATTTTTAGGTTTTGCGTACTTGAAGTTACACGTTGTATAAGGGCGCGTTCCCACTATGTCGTAACGGTTAATTTATCGTCGGACGACTATCGTTTCTTGCTGTTCCCATTATAACGACTGTTTGTCGTCAATTTTTTTTATAGCTTAGCGACTATCTACAAACTAACAAGTAGAGACAAACTGAGCATATGTATTTTATTATACTTAGTTATCTTCTACGCTACAATCACAGCCATAAAAGCATTACTTACCCTTATATCTGTATATATTGTGGCTATGATACAATTTTTTTGACCAAAGAGGCGGCTCTTTCGCTGTAGGTCAGTGGCGTAACTACAGGGTGGCAGAGCGGGCAAAATGCCACGGGCGCCCGGACCAAAGGGCCCCAGGATCGAGAGCTTAGTACAAAAAATTTATCTTTTTAAGCTGGCTATAAACATACAACATACAAAATTTTAATAGGTAGGTACATTATCATATTTCTTGGCAATAAAATTATAAACTATTAACAAAAAATGCTTCTTTAGTGTTGGTTACTTAGATTATTTATTAGAGAGGGCCCATCTGATCAATTTGCCACTGGCCCCTGATGGTATAGTTACGCAACTGCTGTAGGTACCGCCTTTAAAAAGTTGATACTATTGATTGTTGGCACTTGGTGGAACATTATTGTCATAAATATGCGCCCATTAGACGCTCATTCAAACGTCAGTCAATTCCATCAGTCATGAATTGCATTTGCTCGATGGTGACTGATGAAATTAATATCGACATTAGACGGTGACTCTGACTGATCGTCAGTCAAACCCAAAATTTCTCAGCGAATACACGTACTCAGGCGAGAACAAATATTTATTCATAAAAAAGGGCCCATACGCATTTTTTATTTATTTATTTTCGCATGAAAGATGCGTGTTTTGATAACCTCTTAATCTTAGTAACACCAAGCCTAAAAAATTAAGATACCTGTATGTGAAAAGCTGTAATTCCCGAAGAAAAGCTCGGAGCAGCTTGGCGATTTAATGGCACTAGTAGAAATATTGAAGACATGAAGTTTTCAGTAATTATGTGACCTGCTGCTATTTCTGAAGTAATTATAAATACATGTCGGGCACTAATATACGTTTTACAAAATTATATGAAAGTAGTAAAGAAAGGTGAGAGGAGCTCGATGGCGTCGTTGCGCGTGTCAGTCTATTCGATCACGCAGGTTAAGCAACATCTACCGTAGCCAGTCTATGGATGGGTTTATTTATTTAGAGCGCACGTTAAGCCGTCAATCCCGGCTGTTGTAATTAGATGACAGTCGTTAAGCCTGGTCGATGGCTTGAAAACACTGGCGTCTGCCAACCCGTTGTTGTTGAACGCAGTTGAGCGGCGTCTTGGAGTATGTTCTAAACCCCTTCTATTGATGCGAGACTCGTATCCCATCATTCCCATCAGTTGGATGATTATGGGTTGATGCCGAAGTACAGAAACAACATTACAAGTTATTTATCTAACACTTTAATTTTAACAATACTTATTTCGGGATATAATTGTATTACGATAAAAAAGTAGGCTATTTATAATTTTAAAATTCAGGCATCAATTGAGAAATGTGTGATGCAAGATGATTATTATTATTATTATCTTGTTAACGTGATGGGGTAGGAGTATTTGGGATGTGTAGTATGGTATAACGTATATACGATCAACCATCTGAAAGACCTGCTTTAAATTCAAATGAATTGAATTTAAAGGAGGTCTTTCAGATGGTTGATCGTAATGATAGTTAGTAATTGAAATTATTTGGGAAGCCGTGCCTCTTTTTAAAGATGTTAAATTATTTCATAAATAACTCCAATGCATTGCATGTCCGACTCCATCGCTGTCCGCGCGCTGACTGACGCTTGACTGACGAATTGCCATTACACGTTCACTCAAAAGTCATGACTGATGGCTGAATGATGCAAAAATCAAAATATTCAGATAATCGTCAATCAACTTCATTCAACCATCAGTCACTGCATTAGACGATAGGTTATCCGTCAGTCAGAGCTGTGACTGTGGTAATACTGACAGCAAAACCTACCGTGTAATGGGCGCCTTAAACACTTGTAGGTACTGTTCCACGTAATTATATTAAATTTTACCGACCGGTTTCGCCGGTAAGGCGGAACGTAATTACGTGAAACAGTACAAGTGTTTTATTATAACATTACCGCCTTTATGGATAAATTCGCTATAGATACCGTCTTTGTGGATAAATTCCTTGATACCTACCTACTTAGTTTACAGATTTGATAACTAGCTATACCTAGGTAAGTGAGTTTGTACAATAAAACATGGTACATAATATTATTTATTACTATTAATCTAAGGTATATACAAATAAATATCGACGACGGAAAAGCGAAAATGACGTGACGCTGCGGCGTTGTATGAACTATCTCTTCAAAAATGTTTTCCGCTCCATCACTTTCAATTTTGCCTTTCCACCGTTACATAATACACAATCACAATAAAATGATAACGTATGCATAAAAAGCTTTTTCCGATGATTCTACAATTTAGTAATATTGCTCTCGTCTTTAATATAGGCGTTTTAAAATGTTTGACATGTCATAAGGCCCTAGGCAATATTGAATTTCCGGGCCTAATAAAGAAGTTTTCACTTCAAAAATAAAAATAAAATCCTAATTTTCGGGCACCAAAAATTACAGGCCCTAGGCACGTGCCTAGGTTGCCTAGGCCTTAGTCCGCCCCTGCATAAGAGCGGTTATTCCGGCGAAATGCTGAAGTATTAGCACAGTATAAGTAATAGTACTACGTAGTATTAGGTTGAGGCCAAATGAGCGCAATTTTGTGAGTCGCGTAAGTCACATCGGTTTCATATAAATGTACAGAGTGCTTAGTGCGAGTTTATTCACATTCGAACGTGTTAACTTTTATAAGCTGAACAAATAAAAACAAAAAAATCATTTTTTAATTTACCAGACGCGTGTTATACCCAAATTAGCCGGGTGGCCAGCTCACTTCAAAATGTGAGCTAGCCACATAATTTTGATATGTAACATGCGTCTTATAAATTCACAACATGAGAGTTCTTCTCTATTTGGTCGGTTTCTTTACGTTGACATGATCGAGCGCGAAAAAAAACTAAATACTCTGTGACGAAGCAAAATGAGTCCGACATTTGTATGAAACCAACATGAAATACGCGACTCGCAACTGCAAAAATTAAGCTCGTTTATCAAATTGTATAAATATATTGTGTAAAAATACCCTTATCAAATTCAACAGATTCAATAATTATGGAGTAAATAATAATGATTTAAATTTTAAATCATATTTGGTTAGATTGGAATAAAGTGATATAAGTAGGTATGATTTCGCGAGTACGTAAGCCATACAATCATAAAAAAACAGTCCCATGATTTCGTAGCCACTCCATACAAAAACCGCGAGTCTGATACTCGAATACGCATAAGAAATAGTTACTACTAGTAAGCTCATGCTTACTATATAACCAGATGCCGGTAGGTAGTGACCATGCTGTAGGGGAGACCGAGGGGAGTTGAAACAATTTTGACATTTTGTTTCATATACCAAATACTATAGACAGAAATCGTATGATATTAGTTCCAATCGATAGGTCATTCTTTACACTTGCGAATGACTAACATAAAAAAATCTGTGAGCGTTAAATATTGTGGTGAAATATCGACTTAACCGTAACAAGTCGACTTGTTTCAACTCTCCTCTTACCGAGGTATGATGAAACAGAGGTCGAGGAGAGTTGAAACATATTATTTTTGAGAAGTATTAAGAGCTGTACAATACAAATATTGATATACTAGCAAAGTACCCGTGCTTCGCTACGGGAACACTCCTGATTTGCGTGTATTTTTGTTTCATATTGACCAATATCACAAACATACACCATTTAGGTTAAGACGTCCCGGTAAACAATATTTTGGCATTCGCACCAGGAGCCAAAATTGCAAGGCTTCCAGGAGAACTTACTCCTGAGCAAGCTACATACAACTGATCATGAGAGAAGTAGTCCTGTCTCAAGTCAACCCCAGCAACCTTTAGAGACTGCCCCTGAGATTTGTTAATGGTCATAGCGAAACACCTTTATGGAAAATTGAAGTGAAGTCTCTTAAATTGAACTGGGTGATCTTATGGAATAATGGGAATGCGGGTTATCAAGAGAGATTCCTCAACAACGCATCCTTTACTGTCCTCACTCAACAACTCATCGTTCCAGTTGTTTAATACGTGAACAATGGTGGTACGAACCTCCTGATGATACACCTCCGTTCCATGCAAGTGGTAGGAGATGGAGCGGAACAGGCCAGCTCCATCACCTTTCAAAGCTATTATGGTATGGGGCATCATCACACCTTCCACAAATATAAATTTAGTGAATCTTGACTTCATTGTTTGAAAAATACCGAAATTCTTATATTAAGTAGGTATATCCCATAAAGTCGGTACTTAGAATAGGTTTTTCAATTAGTTTTCGATACCAGATGTAGCTTCATTTGAAGGACGCAGTTTCTTTTACGCCCTAAGCGCGCTATGGATTACCTCCGGGGGTAACTACTGGAATGAGGTGAGCGATAAACCGTCATGGATAACCCCATGGTTTGACTAAAAACCGCCTGCCTAACTACTTTTAGCCACGATGGCTTTAAAAGCGCAAACGGAAATAATCTATCATATATACCCTTTCCTTAATAACGAAACCATAGCGCGCTGTACAAATGCTAGGTATAGTGCCATCTAGTGATGAATTAATTCAAATATAAATATAACATTTCTTGGCTGGGCGCTGGTCAAAAGTTAATCAGTTACCCATAAACATCCCCTTTTTTTATAAACAACTATTCCACCAAGTCTCAAAATCGTAGGTGAATCGGTTTCCAAGAGGGTTTTCTTTCAACCCCCTATTTTAACGTCTTGAGTGAAATTTCGCAAAATCCCGTCTTAGTGCGCGCTTACATTGTATAAGGAACACATATCCAAAGTTTCAGGTTTCTAGCTTCAGGGGTTTGGGCTGTGCGTTGATTAGTGAGTCAGTCAGTCAAGTCAGTGAGGACAAAGCCTTTTACTATCTAGCTTTTGCCTGCGGCTTCGCTCGCGTGAAGTTCGCGCTTGTTAGATTATCCAAGTCAAGTCTAACATGCAACGCAACCACCCTCATGTAGCATAATTGTACTAAATACGGATGCAAGAACTTTCCAGATAACTACTACTACTACACCCGTCCCGTCCTCGCCGCGCCGGCCGCTCGCGATCGTATAAGCACTAATTGCCAAATACAAATTTAAAAACCTATTAGGATAACGCTTCAGTCAACACACAAGTCTCATTCCATCAACTTAAAAAGGTTAAATCAAAATTTTAAAAAAATTACATGATGATGGTCACGTTAGCCACGTTGAATTTTAAAATCGTTGTTATTTTCGTAATCAGCGACCCGATAAAATATAAAAACAATAATATCCTTCATGATTTTCAGACTTTTTGACCCCATTTTACTCTTCTTTTTTGGGTTGAATTTCGAAAAATGCTGAAACACGTGTTCACACATTTACCTATAGTCAAACTAATCTCGTTTCCCTACACAAACTTTGGACCTCCGTTTCACCCTTTAGGGGAAAAATTGAAAAATCCTTTTAAGTTATTTCGTGTCCACTGTGTTATATTTTCAAATCGATGCGATTTTCGTAATTGACGTCCCAGAAAACCATAGAATCAACACCCATATTGATATTATGACATTCCAACCCCATCGCACCCCCATAGGGGGATGATGATGATGAGGGGGGGGGGGGGGGGGATTTTATGTCACGTCGGCTACGTTGGATTATAAAATAGTTGTTGTTTTCGTAATCAGCGACCCGATAAACCATAAAAACAATACCCATGACGATTTTCAGACTTTTTCACTCCATTTTACCCCTTTAGGGGTTGAATTTTGAAAAATCCTGAAACACGTGTTTACTCATTTATCTATAGAAGTACTCGTGTAAAGTTTCGGATAAAATAGTCCAACTAATCTTGTTTCCCCATACAAACTTTGGACCCCCGTTTCTTAGGGGATGAATTTTGAAAAATCCTTTCTTAGTGCACCCCTAGACATCATAAGGAACCTACTTGCCAAATTTGGAATCTCTAGACCCAGCGGTTTGGGCTGTGCGTTGATTAGTGCGTCAGTGAGGACAAAGCCTTTTCATACAAACTTTGGACCCCCGTTTCACCCTCTTAGGGGATGAATTTTGAAAAATCCTTTCTTAGTGCACCCCTAGACGTCATAAGGAACCTACTTGCCAAATTTGGAAATTCTAGACCCAGCGGTTTGGGCTGTGCGTTGATTAGTGAGTCAGTGAGGACAAAGCCTTTTATTATTATAGATTAAAGGTCTTTATTAAAATAAGACTTTTCAATACGAAACAAACTTTTATATTCATATTTTGTACTGATATAACAGTTAAGTAGGTAACTACAGGTCTAATACAATAATCAGATCCTAAAGTAGCTAAATGTACTATAAAGTCCTAGTCGTAAAATTAATTTGTTTGATTAATTTAAACTGAAACAAAATAAACAAATTAAATCAACAAAAAAAGAAAAAAAAATGTACCCGTTATTTATTAATAGTTTTCTGATATAAAAATGAAAACGAGGAGAGTTGAAACAGTCTGTTTCAAATCTCCTCAGTAAGAAAAAACCTCCCAATTTTTATTTAATCAACAATCAAGAAGCAAATACGCAGAAATCAATTATATCAAATACATATTATAATAAATCTTTAGTTAATGAGCTTTCGAAACATATATAACTTAAACCAAAATACAAAACCCTTATCAAAATATAGGCATAGTAAAAAAGCGTTAAAAAGTTACTTTTCACGATTTTTGTCACATGGCACGCAGAACTCCACAACCGCACGACTTACGCCACCGACGCGAACTGACACGTCAGCGGGCGGAGGGAAGTGGTACAAAAACGACATTGCCAACTCGCTAACGGTTTTAAGTTTCGAGAAATTGGTACTGTATCAAATCACCTTTGTTTCAAATCCCCTCGGTCTCCGAGTATGTACCTAGATACTCGTATATGAAACATATCACAAGGATTTTACATAGCTTTGATGCGAACTATTTTTCCTCCAGTTACGATTGCGTAGCTGCTGTCCTTTATGGATACCAGTGCATTTACACATGCACCCAGGTTGAGTTCGCCAGCTGGATCTAGTTGTTCACCAGCGATCTTCCATCGGCGCACGCAGCCGTCCCAGCCAGCTGTCCAAGCGTAATCGCCGCTCACAGTCAAACTTGTTATTATCATGTCGCTTACCTGTTGGAGAAGTTGACGAAAATTAATACTTTGGGGTGTAATCGGTTCATCAACAACTTTCAAAGTCAACCTGACCTGCACGTGGCGCACCCTACTGACTGACAAGCGAGGCTCCGGTGAAAAGCGAGGGTACAGCATATTTTTTAAGCTCCCGACTGGCGAAGTACCTCCACCTCACAGAATACCGAAGCCAAGTAACAATTCCCTTTAGGGTTGTTTTGTTCCTGTGAGCGAGTGAGGTCACCAGAAAGAAAGGAAGGAGTATCGGCTGGCAACGAATCGGCAACTCCTTGATGTTGCTGATCTCCATGGGCGGTGATGATTGCATCTCTCTGGTGAAATGTTCGTTTGGGCCTCCTCTCATATAAAAAAAATCATATACAGAACAGTCACCAACAAAAACGTATGGAACGGTTCCACTTAAGCGATGTTGCGCTGAGAGATGTTTCCATTACACACATTTGCATTGCTGCAGTAGTACAGCCAGTTTGTGAAATTTACGAAACACATCTCTCCGTTCAAGTAAAACATGATAAAGAAAACGACGTTTTTTAACGATAGTGCTGTTGTGCAGCATAAAGCCTATAAAAAACTAGTTTGTAACTACAATACTGGTGCATATTTTAATCCAAGAAACGAACCTTCACTTCGTGTAATAGTTTGAAATGCGTGTCCACTGAAACATCGTGCAGCCTCAAATTGTTGCCGCCTCTAGCCGCCATCAAAAGTCGTGTCCCGGCTACCCGCAACGGTGCGCGTCCTTCCATCGTGTGCCGAGTTACAAATTGGGTTTTTGAATCACCTGAAATATTTACTAGACATAAGAAAATTGTTATCTATTCACTTTTAATTCCTAAATGTCAGTAAAGTAAAATCTGAAAAAAATTCAGATATTTAACTCAGAGTTAGTGAAAAGCCTCTCAGAAATCCTCGGCTTGTGAGTCGGACTTGCACTTACCCGGTATTTATTTTAATAAATAATAATAAATATTCTTGGACGAATTACACACTGCTATCTAGTCTCAAAAAGCTTGTACTATGGGTACTAGGTAACTGATAAGTATTATACCTACTAAACATTAACATTTTTTTTTTTCAAATACATACATATATATATATATATATATACATAGAAAACAACCAGACCAACACAAACTGACATGTTCATGCACACAAATATTTGTCTTGTGCGGGGACGAACCCGCGTCCCAGTAGTCAAAGTGGACATGGTTAACCACCGGGTCGTCAATTTAAAAGCACTATCGACTTTATTCGTATCAACAAGAACAGTATAAGTAGAAATTACGAAGTAGATTACCTAAGTTTTTTTTACTTAGGTAATACTACTTACGTATTTTTAATCTAGGTAATTGGTTAGTCACCTGGTTTTATTTCTGTTATAGTAACATCTAGATCTCTGACCGTAAATAGAAACGGCGGGCTTACACCCAAATCTTTAACTTCCTCTATTACATTATATCTTGCTTTCTCTTCATTATTTTCGAATACTAAAACCTGAAAGAACAATTTAAGTAATTAATTAATTCAGTTATTAAACAATATATGCTATTAAGAACATCTACGCATAATATAAAAAGGAAGGCCTTTTTCGCGTGACTGATTTATCAGAACTGAACCTATCGAATTCTGACCTGCAAAATTTTTGAGCTTATAGTTCCTTTTTATGGTCTAGTAAACCAATAAGAAAGGATTTTGGGAAATTTAACTTAAAAAAACGGTGTCTTTTGGCTTGAAATTTTTTCGTATTTAGTACATTTATTCAAACATATTTCACGTATTTCAGCATTTTTCAAAATTAATCGGTGAAAGTAATAGAAATTGTAAATTTGTTTGGTAAACATATTTTTCGTTTGGTTCTTCGTCGCATAGCCCATACCGCTAAAAATATTTTTAGGATGGCGTTTAAGAAGCTTTTTTCTAAATTCTTCGACAGAGAGAACTAAGGGGGTACCTACTACTATACTAGACATTCTTGTACATATATATTTAAAAAAACGTCGTGTGCCTTATTTCGGCACTGCCCATGTCTCAGATCTTGATTTTAACTATACAAAAAATTAGTCGTTAATTTGTCGCCCAAAGGAAAAAACTTGTCGCTCTCCCGTTAAAGAGCTATAAGGTTTTTTTTTTTGTGGCAGTGCCGAAATAAGCCTTATTTCGGCACTGCCCAAAAAAACTACACCACCTAGCGAAAATCTGATTTCACCCAGACGTTGCCTTGAATTTGTCGAAATTTTGTCGGAAATAAAACACAACTGGTCGATGCGTAATTAAAAAGTTACACGTATTTTAATAATTCACGTTGTAGTCAGAGAGCCTAACGTAGGCAGAGTAGAATAACACCGCCCCATTCACATATGGCTATCTAAAGCAACTAATGTAGTGCTAAAGAACACTTAAAGCATTCGTAGATCAGAAAACAGTTGCATGCATTGACAAACTTTGCCAGACTCTGAAAAAGGAAGGAAATAAAACTTTACTGTTGCATTTTGTGCATGATATAATTTTGATGCAAGATCTCGGACTATACTTATTATGAGAATTATACAGTGTCGAAATAAGCTTATTTCGGCTCTGCCACAAAAAAAAACCTTATAGAGCGACAATTTTTTGACGTGACAACGTCTTATAAATTGGTTAGCCCGGTGACACTTCAAGAAACTGGCTCACGTTATGCGCTTACAATGAGAGCGAGTGAAAGGCGCGTGCCTTTCACTCGCTCTCATTGTAAGAGCGTCCCTTCTAAGAGCGAGAGAGACAGACATAAAAAGTGAAAGGCATGCGTCCCTTCCACTCGAAAACATTTTACCACTCAAAGTCGTTGTCACGTAAAACTTTCGCCCGTATACCGACTTTACAGGCAACCATTTTTTTCCTTTGGGCGACAAATTAACGACAAATTTTTTGTCTAGTTAAAATCAAGATCTGAGACATGGGCAGTGCCGAAATAAGGCACACAAAAACGTCTACTGAAGCTCGATCATGCAGGTATATATAATATCAATCGGAGCTGCGCTGGGAGCTAGACAGTTCGAAAGCATCTGCTACATTGGCATCTTTCTATCAACACCAAGGAGTCGCGCATCCGCTGCCAGCCTATAGTCCTTCATTTTATTCTGGTTACATCACTCACTCGCAGGTGAACAACCTTCAAGGGAATTGTTATTTGGCTGCCATATTCTGCGTGCACCACGTACAGACGAGGTTGGCTTTGGTTCAAAGATACTGATGAACCACTTACACCCCACTTATTTTTATATGGCTAATGTGGCAAGTCATTATGGCCTTCCTGATAGTAAGCAGCCTGTTACTACCAGAGCATTTGAACGCTCGCAATTTGCGTATTACTGTATCTATAACAATCTCTGCAGAATACTGCTTGAAAAGGCCTTTAAGTTTTAAAAGAGACTTTAGACAACATTTTTCCATTAATTCGTTGCACCTAAGTTCAGTGGCACCTTTGACTCCTATTTAATTTTTAAATTAGGAAACGTTGATATATGGTTTAAACCAGAGATCGAAAGCGAAATCCTAGATTAAATTAGATTATCTTAAATTTAAACAATAGGTTTATGTAATATACACTATTTCCGTTACTGTGAACATCATTAGGCCATAATCGAACTTTTAGGTAATTTTAATTGATATATTAATCGTTTTATCGGAACAGTCGTCCTGGTGTTTATATACTCGAAACTGTGTTTTAACAACAGTAAAAAGTTACTTACGTTACCATTTTCATCTCCACCATAAAGATAATTATTGTAGACATGCAAGGTCCCTACATCGTCTCCGGCAGTGGGTAGTTCAGCAACCTTCTGCCCGTCCGCAGTCCATACCCTTATTCCGCCATCGTTCGAGGCTGAGTAAACATTACCATTGCCTGCCGCTAAAGCAAAAAGTTGCACTGCGTGAGCGGACCAAGATGCACCTGGAGTTAAGTTTTCGTCGAAAGACTGTAACGATAAAACAGCAGCTATTTGTTTTAAAAGTGCAGTTTAATAGCTTACACTTTCGATCATTAATATAGAACTAGATGCACATCATCAACAAACTATAACTTTATAACATGCATTGTAAATTCGCCCTTATGGTTTCGGCTTAAGAACTCAGATTAGTCTTATGTCATTTATATAAAAAAACCAGATTCAGATAAAGACACCTAGTCATTTGAAAAGCAAGCCGCATGGGAGCGATATTTTTGAGGAATAGTACCTGTAGTATTTTTTTTAATATTTACATTTTTTATATTTTATATACCTATATTTTTTGTAATTTTAAGATTACATTATTTTTATTTAGGTACTCTAATTTAGTTGTATTTTGTTGTTATTTAGGTATTTAATATTATGCAAAATAGCTTAAATTACTTCCAGTTCACGATGTCTATGAGATATATCATCGCATATAAAGGCTGATTTAGGGCCATGGTCGCCCTAGGCCCTATAATATCAGCCGGCCCCCTCCCAGACAATCATTCACACTATACCCGATTTTTGTTCAAATGCATTGAAATCGGTTGTACACAAAGAGGAAGTAAACAATCGTAAAACAGAATGCATTATACTGTTTTACCCATCCGTAGATACATTTTCAATAAGCTTCGGTCGGACAAGTGGCTACCTAATAAAACGAGGCATTTAAATAATAAAATGGTGCAAAGTATATTTTTTTGCCACTATTGGCCAGCCGCCCCTAATATCTGGCCGCCCGAGGCCCGGGCCTAATTGGCCTTATGGGAAATCCGCCTCTGATCGCATATTGACACATATGAACATTCTGGTTAATAAGAAGGAATGAAGTTGTATTTTCATTTTTTTTCGAGAAATTTTGGAGTGTAGTGGCTCATCTTTGAGACGAAGAAAAAAATATCACTGCGTTTATTTACGTTAGATTTTAATCCAGAATAAATCATCTTTATGTCTGTGGATGCAAAACGTAGGTCGTTTTATATAAACTTACGAAAGTCATAAGATTCTCTTACTGCAGCCCAGTCTCAAAATCCATTCTTAGCTGACGTCTCCTAATACCTAAAACTACCTACCTGCCAAATTTCAGCTTCACAGGTCAAGTAATTTTCGAGAATTCGTGTTTAATCAGGGAGTGAGTGACTAAGTGTTGATTTTATATAAATAAATAAAAAGATTATAAATGGGAAAGTTTGTAATGTTGTTAGAATATTTGTTTGTATGTTGGTTACGTAATCATTGCAAAATAAACGGTATTTGCATGATATTTGGCACACCAATAGAGTGTAGTCTGGATTACTGGATACTCAGCGAGGAAAAGATATAACATGTAATTAAAGCGCCGAGATAATAAGGATATTTAGAGATCTCCAAGAATTCCTGATGAAATTCAGTATGAGTAGATATGTAAAGACTATAGTATTTATAACATAATTGGGGGACAAAAACAAAAAAAAATATGTTAGAATTTTGTGTTTGGGTTTGTTGTTTCGGTTTTTAATTTCTTGATTATACCACTCGAAAGTATGATTGCGATCCACCTGATGAGAACCAGCTACCGTCTCATAATATAGTTGTTTGCAGTACAAGGAGTATCAAGTATTTATTGCGATCGCTGTTGCTAAAATGTGAACTCCGTGATGTTTGCAGTTGGCTGCGGTTCTGTTCAGCCAAAGAGGTTTAATTGAATACCTTTGTTGTCAGCTAACCGGCAGCGTGCAATATCTAAGATAATATGAAGATTTTCTTTGGCTATTTAATTAGTGCACCAATTAGTTTCTACAATGCACAATACTGAATGACTACAAACTTGATGCAGATAATAAATACTCACTTTTATGGAGCCGTCATCTGTTCCGACGAACAATTTGTTGTCCCAAGCCGCCACGCATGGCTCTGAATCAATTTTTATCTCACCATCCACTTTCAGAGACATTTTAATTAGAGTAATATATTCTTAATTGCAATTAAACTCCAGAACGTCTTTCTTCCTCGAGATATTGGTGGAAACTACTAGTTAGTTTTGTATACAAAATAAAAATAGCCATCCTGCCATGAACCAAAATAAACTGCGGGCACGTGCGTTGACCTTTGTAGAAAGAAATCATTCTAGATGCATCCATCAATATTGTTCTCGATATATTAAAGAAGATTGACCACGGACAGTAGTCTTAGATTGTTAGTTGTGTCTTACGAAAAAATTACTGTCAAAGTTCTAAAATAAAACATCGACTTTACAGTACATTTTCATAAAAGTTCTCTTCTGGGATAAGTTTGTCAGAATTTTTTAGTGTTCTTCTAGAGTGTAGAGAGATACTTGGCTTAATATTGACTCAATAGGTAGTCATGCTATAGTTAAGTAATTTGTCACTCTTATTTTTCAACATTCCAACTTAACCATACAAGTACAGATCTGAGGTAAAAAGGGTTCACACTTTAAATGCACAGAACATTAAGACTTCTAATTCGCTGGATGTATGTTTACGATTGATGTAGATGTATGGCATGGACAAACATAGCCTAAAATCAAACGCATTTTATTACCACAAGGAAAACATTACCCTCCAAACTTTATAGAACGTATCTAGTGATGATTAGAACAAAGTGAAGGTTATTTAGTGATGACACATCAATTTTGTTATCAGTACTTTTATCCATACACGAATGGGCAATCTTTTTTTGTATATACCACCAATCTACAAAATAATTTTGTAGTCGTTAAGAGACGAGTAATATTTGATGATGTAATAAATATGATATCTCAATAATGTTAATAACGAATACGTAACACAAATATCAAAAATATGTAGAAATACAGTAGTTATAAACGTATCGTACTGACTGTATCTATTGATGATCAAATAATTCGTGTCGTAAATTGAGGTTGCTTTGAGCTCATTTTGGTAGCCATAAAACCGCAGGTCAGGCTGAATGTCAATTTTAAATTCGATAAGTGTGCTTACTACGCAATATGACGGTCACGAAAGATGGTTTCATAATTCCATCCATCCATAAACCGAAACAATAGTTAGCTGTAACACCGGGAGTAATAACCGTAGCACTGACATCCGCCTCGTAATATCACATCACAGGTCTTCCTCGTATTTTTATACGCTGCCGCAAGACGTGGACGATTGGGGAACTGAAGGAAAGAAATAGATGTTCTGGAAATATCGTGCTGGACACGACCTTCGTGGCCTATTCCGGACCAAATTTCGTAATATCTAAGTACTTCAGCCAGGAACTGTGCATCATTCAACGTTTATCTGATCTAACATGTCTTGAACCACGCCCCAAGACGAGACCAGTCTTGAGGGTAGAGTCGGGAGCAAGATCCACGTGGCAGATAAATCTATACGATAGAGACCGGCCAGATACAGGCATGAAATGCCGAGATATGATGATGTCAGCGACGAGAGCTGCTAAGCCTTCCTCGTGATGACTACGACAACCGTCCTGCCTTTAATTTTTAACATGCAAAGATGATGTAGCTAATCATGGTTTATTTATCTCGAGCTCCCCCATGTTTCAGCGAGCATGTTAAACTGCTCTCATTATATGCCAAGTGGCCTTCAGGTGACTTGAAAACACTGGCCGCCGCCAACTTACATCTGAGCAGCGTGGTGGAGTATGCTCTAAATCCCATCTTTTGAGAGAAGACTAGTATCCCAACAGTGGGATGTATATGGATTGACGAGAAAAAGGACTACGCCAGTAAAATGTAGAGTAAGAAAATGTGATGTTTGTCAATATTCCATTCTAAAACTATATTCTATAAGCCGCGTTCAACCCTGGGTTGTCCGGAAGCATGAGTACAAGCGGTGCAGCGTTCATTCATTCAACGGTAGGCACCTATTACCTATTCATACCATCACATGCGAAAGTGAAATTGCTGTATTGTTGTGTTATATTATTATAATAGCACCGTGAGATGCTTTTTACGTAGGCACCTACTAGTAATTTTACTATGGTGTAACATCGTTAACATATTACATAACTAACGAATTCCAGCAGTTTCGTTTACATTGATATATTGGTGTGGATTTAACATCAGGATCTCTGTTCTGATATTATGGATCTAGCGAAAATAGTTTGAGTGTTGGATAAACATTCTCACCACCTCTCTCCTGTGTAACCAAGCTAACAGTGGCGAACACCAAAATGACAATTAATAATGAAGTCCACTGCAGTCACGGGCGTAAAATTACGGCTGCCTTAAAACTCACAACGAATTTAATCAGGAGAAATTAGTAATAGTAAGAAGTTTTTGCAATTTGACTTCCCTTCTTAACAATGTGATTATGTGAGTGACAGCAATAAGCCTAAAGACACTAAAAGCATAAACATGCACTGCCTGCCCGATGTGAAGCGGTTACCGTGGTGTAAATGGTTTCATCAAATACATCACCTGCACGTGATGAACCCTTCTGACTGACAAACGAGGCTCTTGCAAAAGAGAGGTATTTTTAAGCTGCCCGACTAGCGAAGTACCGCTTATATCTTTACTATAGGAAATTGTTGTATTTGTTAAGCAGTCTGGCGGGGCTACAATTACACTGTACAGGGGCCCAGTCGGCTAAGCTGAAGCCGATTCGCATCGGGTTTTTGCTTGCGAAAATCAAACTTTTACTTATATTTATGGTAGGTTAGGTACCTGTGTTTAATTTAGCTAGTAGAGACCCTGGAGCTCAAACGATAGAGCTAAAGATATTTGTCAATAATATAAACCGAAGACCTATTTTTGGAATCAAAATATGCAATGGGAATGGGCAACTCAGGCGGTAGGGCCCCTGTACCCAGCTAGGGTACCCTTTTGTTAGCCAGCAGGGTGCACCATTTGTGGGGTTGATTTTCACTCAATTAGGTTTTAAATAATTAAGGTACAGGCTTCGACTTAAACCATGGTAAGTTTGATAATTACCGCATGCCGCTTTTGAAACGCTTGAAAAGTTCGCAAATTTGCACCGTGCATTACACCTGCACTGATGGTATACAACTTTACACTAGTTACATCATTACATAAGCCATCAATATTTCTTCAAATAATAATCATCAATAGTTTTAATGCTCGATTGATTTTTGTTGATAGTAAACGAAGAATGGTAGACAAGTGATTCTGGTCAAATTTATGTCATTGTTAATTCGTTAGATTGTAGTTCATCTACATTATATCTATAGATCACACATAATATAGATACAAGATGTCTCGCGGAGGTGCAAAACACGTGTCTCAGAGACGACGACGACAGCCAGGGCAGCAGTAGTTGCTTGTTTTTTTTTTTTAATTATTATTTTTATATAAGAAGAGGGCAAACGAGCATATATCCGCCGTGTGGTTTCCGGCAGACTAGAATAGAATCACTCCGTCTCTTCCCGTGGATGTCGTACAAGGCGAAGTACTAAGGGAAATACATTATCAAACATCGATCAGTCCTCCCCAACCCGTCTAGCCAGCGTGCGGAGTGTAGGCCAAATCCTCCTTCTGTCTCTGACGGATGAGAGAGGGTCGCGCTCCTGTAGTGGAGACTAAAATGACCTGATGATGATGATGATGAAACGAGCATATGGGTCACCTGATGGAAAGCAATCGCCACTGCCCATGGAGAACAATTGGGGTGTAAGTGGTTCATCAACATCTTTGATCCAAAGCCAACTTCACCTGCACGCGGTGCACCCTGCTGACTGACAAACGAAGCTCTGACGAAAAGAGAGGTAGAGAGCGTAATTGTAAGCTACCCGACTGGGGAATGTACACCTCCACCTCACAGAATACCGCAGCCAAATAACGGTTCCCTTGAGGGCTGCTGTGTTCCTGCGAGTGAGTGAGGTCACCAGAAAGGAAGGAGATGCTGCGATGGAAGCGGGGGTGGCGGCGCGCGAGCGATATTTTATGTTGCGAGCGTTAATATGGCAATGGTAACCGCTTCACATAAGGCGGGCCGTATGCTTGTCTGTCGCCCGATGTAGTATAAAAAAAAGAGAACACCAATACCATGTAATGCCTATATTCCTACCTTTCTTTCTGGTGAGCTCAGCTCACTTACTCGCAGCAAGACAACAACCCTCAAGGGATTTATTATTTGGCTGCAGTATTCTATGAGGTGGAGGTACTTCCTCAGTCGGTCATCTTAAAAAAACACACTACGCCCTATCTCTCTTCTCACCAGAGCCTCGTTTGTCAGTCAGCAGGGTGCACCACGAGCAGGCGAGGTTGGCTTTGGTTCAAAGATGCTGATGAACCACTTACATCCCAAATCTTGTATCTTGTTTTAAATGTTGGAGAGGAGAAGATGTCTGATACGACCGCTGCAGCTGAGCAGGTTCTCTGCCAAAGCAACCATTGCAGTCGCATCGCATCAATACATATAATAAAATCGTAACTGGCCGCTGTCTGTACATTGAAGATATATATAAAAAACCGGACAAGTGCGAGTCGGACTCGCCCACCGAGGGTTCCGTAGGTACGTAGTATCATTATTAAATTTGATATTTTTCATTATAAATAAGAAATAATGCGTCGAAAAAAATAAATAAAATATATTTTGCAATGTGTACATCAAGCCCTTTCATATGATACCCCATTTGAACTAGTAGTTTCAATTTGAAATTTCGACACCCTATAAAAATATAGACCCCCTATTTTTTAAGATCTATTTACAAATGTATAGTTTTGAGATTTATTCCTGTACTTGTAGTCTATAACGATGTTACTTGTCAAATTTCATAGTTCTAGGTCAACGGGAAGTACCCTATAGGTTTTGATTCCCTTGAGTGTGTCGAAATATGCGTTTTTTGCTGAATAAACGGCCGTAACTTTTTTATATGTAAACTTAGCAGTTTGATTTTTTTTTAACTTC
Organism: Hypsopygia costalis; assembly: GCA_937001555.2. Lineage (NCBI taxonomy): Eukaryota > Metazoa > Arthropoda > Insecta > Lepidoptera > Pyralidae > Hypsopygia > Hypsopygia costalis. Next base: position 15,674,983 of record OW443330.2, on the reverse strand, counting down.
ATGGGACCGTAGACCTGAGTATACAGTTCAAATTTCAGCTTGATACCTCCACGCATTCTCGAAATAGAAATTCTTGACAGACAGACAGACAGACAGACAGACAGACAGACAGACAGACAGACAGACAGACAGACAGACGGACAACAAAGTGATCTTATAAGGGTTCCGTTTTTCCTTTTGAGGTTCGGAACCCTAAAAACTAATATAGGGGGGCTTTATGAACACAATAGAACCCAAAACAATGATTTTTAGAATTTTTGTCTGTTTGTCTGTTTGTCTGTTTGTCTGTTTGTCCGTACGTTTGTGCACGCTAATCTCAGAAACGGCTTAATCTATTTGAACGCAGTTTTCACTAATGCGTTACGGTTTGCTCTACATAACATTTAGTGTTTGTTTCATTTCAATCGGTTCATAAATAAAAAAGTTCTATCAATCTAACGATATACATAAGATCTATATACATAAAATTCTAAGTCCTGACTGACTGACTGACTGATATATCAATGCACAGCCCAAACCGCTGGGTCTAGAGATTCCAAATTTGGCACGTAGGTTCCTTATGACGTCTAGGGGTACACTAAGAAATGATTTTTAAAATTCATCCCCTAAGGGGATGAAACTGGGGTTCAAAGTTTGTATGGGGAGACAAGTTTAGTTGGACTATTTTATCCGAAACTTTTCAAAAGTACTTCTATAGATAAATGAGTAAATACGTGTATCAGGATTTTTCAATATTCATCCCCTATAGGGCTAAAGTGGGGTGAAAAAGTGAAAACAACAACGATTTTAAAATTCAACGTGGGTAATGTTGGAATAAGTATACAAAAATAAATCTATCTCGCTCTGTTTAATAGACATCTGTCTTAGTCACACAATATTGTTTATAATATCTTTAAACAAAGGGCTACATTGTTAAATGCTCTGTATGCCTTAGTCAGCTAACCAAGCTCTGTGGTTCAGTAGAAATCATATTCCAGTTCAGTATCGTCCGACTTCTTGTAGTAGAACACACCTTTCTAAGAGTGCATAAAATAAATTTAATTATTATAATTTGCACTGAAGAATCTTTTATTTTTGGCTTCCTAACCTAACAGGTTATGGGCCCAGTGTACAGTACAAAGTGGACTTTTAAGTGATTGAAAGAAACAGACTTTTTTAAATACGATAAAAAACGCTTTAAGTGGTAACGTTTAAGACTTGTGATTTTTGTAATTTTGGTAGAGAAACTATTTACGTATTCTAAGTGACTTTTTGTGTTATTTTCTAACTGTAACGATGGACGGTTCAAAAGTAAAAAGAAATATTAAACTGTTTGACGGCGAAAAGTATTCTTTATGGAAACTTAGAATACGCAGTTTATTAAACGAACTTGAAGTGCTGCAAGTAATTGACGAAGAGCCTCCTGTACGCATCAACAGTGATTGGACGAAGAAAGAAAAGATAGCGAAAAATACCATCATCGAATATTTATCAGATTCTTTGCTGGGGTTTGCTAATGAAGAAACAGCAAAACAGATTTTCATAAAACTCGACGCAGTGTATGAAAGAAGAAGTATCGCATCCCAATCGGCATTGAGAAAAAGGTTATTGAATTTGAAATTAGAACGTGATACTCCATTGATAAAACATTTTCAAAATTTTGAAAATTTGATTATCGAGTTAGTGGGTGCCGGTGCAAAGTTAGAAGAAGTAGATAAAGTCACACATCTATTTATGACTTTACCGAATTCTTATGATGGTGTCATCACAGCAATTGAGACATTAGCTGAAGATAACTTGACCTTATCTTTCGTAAAAACAAGGCTTCTTGATCATGAAATTAAATTATTAAACGAAAGGCGCGACAATAGTTTAAAAGTCCTGCAAGCAGAAACCAGTGGTTTCAAAAACCAGCAATGGAATTTCTCTTTAAAACGCAAGCCAAATCAACTTACTCATAATTATAAACAAAGAAACAATAAAGTTAAAAATAGAACATGTCACTACTGTGGCAGGAAAGGGCATATCAAAATTAATTGCTTCTTCTATAAGAGGGCGAAACCAAATTATGAAAACCGCAAAGCGCTACAGCAAACTGAAAACCAAAGAACGCTTCAATCTATAAATATTGCAGACAGAGAAAAATCTAATATCTCAGGGTTTGCTTTCATGGTTGGAAACGAATGCTATTCCGAAGAAGGCAAAAGTACCAATAAAATTACATTCATATTAGACTCTGGTGCCTCAGATCATTTAATTAACAGAGAAGATCTAACACGTGGGTTCATAGAACTTCAGTCTCCAGTAAATATTTCTGTAGCTAAAAACGGAACATTCATTAGTGCGACAAAAAGAGGCACTCTATCTATTACCACTGATACGGGTATGAGTGGATTGCTACAGGATGTTCTTTTCTGCTCAGAAATTTCATATAATTTGTTATCGGTCAAAAGAATGCAACAGGCTGGAATGACCGTAATTTTTGGTCAAAATGGTGTACAAATACTCAACAAAGAGGGTAAGATGGTAACAAAGGGTGAGTCTTTGAATAATTTAATTGGTATTAATTTCATGCTTAATAAATGTGCTTTGAATTGCTCATCAAATAGGGTCATGAATAGTAACTATGATTTGTGGCATCAAAGATTGGGTCACATGGGCAAATCTAAGTTCTTGCAAATTAAAACCAAACAAATGTTTTCTGATATTGATCGATTACATAATATTACACCCAGTGAAAGTTTATGTGAAGCTTGCATATATGGAAAACAAGCAAGTCTGTCATTTCATAAAAGTAAATCTAAAATTATTAAACGACCTCTATTTAATGTGCATTCCGACGTGTGTGGTATGATCACTCCTTCGACACTTGACGGCAAAAACTATTTTGTGATATTTGTAGACGAATACACTCACTACTGTGCGACATACTTAATAGCTCATAAATCAGACGTTTTTGCTGCTTTTCGAGATTATGTTGCTAAGTGCGAAGCTCATTTTAGTTTGAGACTTGTCAATTTATATTGTGACAATGGTGGCGAATATTTATCGAGTGAAATGAAAGAATACTGTATGCAAAAAGGTATAACCTACCATTTAACAGTGCCGCATACCCCTGCTTTGAATGGTATTGCCGAACGTATGATAAGAACGTTAACAGAACGAAGTCGAACTTTAATAGCAGGTGCTAAGTTAGACAAGTCGTTCTGGGGTGAGGCTGTGTTAACTGCTACTTATCTTATCAATGTCAGCCCCACAAAAGCACTGAAAGTAGATAACACACCGTTTGAATTGTGGCATAATAAGAAGCCGCAACTTAAGTATTTAAAGGTTTTCGGTTCAACTGTGTATTTTCTTAACAAAAGTAGAAAAGCAAAATTCGATGAGAAATCCTTGAAAGGGATATTGGTTGGTTATGAACCGAATGGTTATAAGGTGTGGAATGTGGTAGAAGAAAAGTTTGTAAGAGTCAGAGATGTAATTGTTGATGAGATTAATTTCTTGTCAAGTAGGCCAGTGAAGCCTGAAGGTATTGTATCTGAAAATACCAATAACTCTGACGAGCACATGTGTAGCAGGTTGTGCGCATCTGATAATATAAGATCAGATGATGTGAAACAAACGGGCAGTGTACCCTGCGCATTAGGTCCACCACCTAATAAATCTGTACGCAGTGCAGATGGGCATACATGCTATGATTCATTTCAAGATAAATTGACTGGATCTCGGAATGAAGTAGCTTCTAGTAGTTCGAGTGTTATTAGAAGAAGTGATCGAATTAAAAATTTGCCTACAGTGTCTTATGATGAAAACAGTAATGATATTTCTGTGAACTATTTATTATACGCAAAGTCTTTAATATGTACAATTCCTACATCGTATACCGAAATTCAAACCAGGCATGATAGGCTTTTGTGGCAAAAAGCTGTTGATGAGGAAATTAAATCACTTATTGAAAATGACACTTGGACGCTTGTTCCGAAACCTGAAAACAGAAATATTGTTGACTGTAAATGGATATTTAATATTAAAAATGATGAGTTTGGCAAACCTTTGAAATATAAAGCGCGTTTGGTCGCTCGCGGTTTTAGTCAAGAATATTTAATTGACTATGACGAAACTTTTGCGCCAGTTGCAAGAATTTCAAGTTTTAGATTTATATTAGCATTTGCAAATCAATTCAATTTGCTCGTTCACCATATGGACGTCAAAACTGCATTTTTGAACGACAAACTAAAAGAGGAAATTTACATGAAAATTCCTGAAGGAATTCCAAACGCAAACAACTTAGTTTGTGATTGAATAAAGCTTTATATGGTTTAAAACAATCTGCACGTTGTTGGTTTCAAATGTTCGAACAAACTTTGATTGAAAAGGGTTTTCAATACTCATCAGCTGATCGTTGTATTTATTTCCTAGATGCCGGTGACATTTCAAAAAATATTTATGTTGTACTTTATGTCGATGATCTTGTTATTTCGACTGCTGATATAAATACCATGAATAGTTTCAAAACTTATTTAATGAAAAAGTTTAAAATGTTAGACTTGATGGAGATCAAATGTTTCCTAGGAATTAAAGTGGAAAGATCACATGATACAGTTACATTAGACCAAGCAATGTACATAAAAACGGTCTTAGAAAAGTTTAACATGAATGACTGTAATTCTGTCAGTACACCTTTGGAAAACAAAGTAGACTTTGACGCTTTGAGTGCAATTGAAACAACAAAAGCTCCATGTAAAAATCTTATCGGGTGTTTGATGTATGTTATGTTATGTACTCGTCCCGATTTAAGCTTTGCTGTAAACATTCTAAGTAGATTTGGTAACAGAAATAATAACTCACTTTGGTTACATTTAAAACGAGTGTTACGTTATTTAAAGGGAACTACTGACTTGAAACTAACTTATAAGCGGAATCCAAATGTTTATAATAACATTCTCAGTGGCTTTGTTGATTTCGATTGGGGAAGTGATGAAGTTGATCGTAAAAGCACAACAGGATACTTGTTCAAATTGTTTGAACAATGCACAATTTGTTGGCAAACAAAGCGTCAGTCAACAGTGGCAGCGTCATCTACTGAAGCAGAGTATATGGCTTTGTTTGAAGCCGTGAGAGAAGCTCTGTGGTTAAAGTCATTAGTGACTAGTATTCATGTAGAAATTTCAAATCCGATTCCTATTTTTGAGGATAATAACGGATGCATAAGCATTGCAAGTAATCCGACAAGTCATAAACGGTCAAAACATATTGACATAAAATATCATTTTTCTAGGGAACAAGTTGAGAAAAATGTAATTAAAATGATTTATGTGTCCACAGGTAATCAACTGGCAGATATGTTTACAAAGGCATTACCAGCCGCTCGTTTTTCGGCACTGAGAGAAAAACTCGGTGTATTATAATTTAATGTTAAAGTTCTGTCTAATGAAAAGTGTGTAGTGTAAATATATACTGCAAATGAGATTACATAAGAACATAATTAAGTTGACTTGGTCTGATTAGGTTTTACTGGGGTTTCCCTAATCCTGCGCAACGAATGTTGGACCAAGATATTGATGATTGTTTCCCCAGACAAAGAATGGTGTGTTCATAAGTTTGATATTGTAAATAGCTTGTGGTAGATTTTTTTTTTTTTTTTTATTATTATTTATTTTTGAGGGGGCGTGTTGGAATAAGTATACAAAAATAAATCTATCTCGCTCTGTTTAATAGACATCTGTCTTAGTCACACAATATTGTTTATAATATCTTTAAACAAAGGGCTACATTGTTAAATGCTCTGTATGCCTTAGTCAGCTAACCAAGCTCTGTGGTTCAGTAGAAATCATATTCCAGTTCAGTATCGTCCGACTTCTTGTAGTAGAACACACCTTTCTAAGAGTGCATAAAATAAATTTAATTATTATAATTTGCACTGAAGAATCTTTTATTTTTGGCTTCCTAACCTAACAGGTAACTACCTCAATAGGGGATGATTGTCAAGAAATTATCCCTGGGGTGCGATGGGGTTGAAATTTCTAAAATGGGATGAAAATATCTGAATATCGCCATGGGTATTATTTTTATGGTTTTTTGGGTCGCTGGTTACAAAAAAACAACTAAATTATAATCAAACGTAGCCGACGTGACATAAAATCACCCCTATGAGGGTGCAATGGTGTTGAAATGTCATAATATGAATATGGGTGTTGATGCCATGGTTTTCTGGGACGTCAATTCTGAATATGGCAAATTTTACCTCTAAGAGGGTGAAACGGAGATCAAAAGTTTGTATGGGGCAACGAGATTAGTTGGACTATTTTATCCTAAACTTTACACGAGTACTTCTATAGATAAATGAGTAAACATGTATTACCCCAAATTTCACGCGAGCGAAGCCGCGGGCGAAAGCTAGTATATAATATATTACTAACGGTAGAGAGTGTTTACCGCTTGATAGTAGTGAACTATTATCAAGCGGTAAACACTCAATAACGTCAAAATATGAAGTAACTGGCGATGCAAGCACGCAAAATAGTGTAGATCAAATAGTCTGTAGGTAATTTTGGTTCATATAATAATAGTTCACGATAATTGTCGCTACAGTTGCAGAAAAGGCAGCTTACGGTTATCACTCATCAATGAAAATTAACAATGAAGACTTGGGGATTGGGTTCGGGTCAGTGTATTCCACAGATCAAGTATATAGAGACATGGAATGTAGGCGTAGCGCACGTGTCATAATCATAAGTAAGAGTCCGAACCCGTACCCAAATGTTGATTTGTGTCAGTCGCATACTTAATAAATCGTATGGCCGTATGCATGCTTGTCAGCAGGTTACTTGCAGAAACTGGCAGTTAATCGATAGCTTTTTGACTTTTTAATTTTAATTAAAATGTTGATCCATATGGATTTTCATTTTCAAGTCAAACAACACTTGTGCTCGTTGACAATTAAATATTTGTTCTATCAAATATTATGCGTGTTTGCGAACGGAGTTTTTTCATTTAATAATTTAAATGAAAAAACTTACAGCGTTGGCTGTGGTGGCCTTGATCTCCCTGTATCTTGACGATAGGAGGCCCCCTTGGTATTCTTCTATTCTTCTGAGCTTCCAAACCACCACTAACAATTACACTCAACGGCCACAACTGCTGTCTTTAATAGTTTAATACAATACAAGCACGGATTAACCGATCACAATTCCGCACAATTAGATCAATTAAGTCAACCAACTCTCAATTGACGCACATTAAATAAGACACGACCAAAAACGTGACATCGCTACGCGCGCCCCTCGCGCGACCTCCACAATAACCGCAGGTTTAAGCAAACTCGCTTAACAACACAATCAAACACGTTTTACAACGGCTGTGGCAAACAATCCCGCCTATAATACGCGGCCACGCCGTATAACAAAACAAATATGAGCTGGCACGCTTTCGGTGCGTCTTCACACGGCTCCAACCCAAGACTTCTAGAGTCCTCGCCGCCCAACTTCCGGCGGGTCCCAAGCAATCTCGCCTGAACCCACCCGTCCAACATCAATCAAACGCCGTCACCCGGCGATGAGCAAGCCCGCGAATATTTCAAACAATGCGCCTTACCTTAATTTGATAACCTCGAAGCAGTGCAGCTGTAATAACACCCTAAAAGAACTTACGTAGTCGTGTTTCTGAAGATGTTAAAAAGTAAATATTTTAGTGGCCGCAAGTGTCTACTTGACATCGGCTGGTCGCTCTCGAAATTCTCATCATGTAAGCATCTGGCTGTCTACATCAATTATAATATGTTGTAGAACTCATTGAGGCCAGTTTATGTTATTGCAGTTTTGAAAACTAGTTGTGTAATATCTGAAGAATGTTCTGTAACTGGAATTACCATTTGAAGCATGATTCACATGTTTTCGCTTTTAGCACGTCACTAATCAGGGTCTCGTGTGGACATCTGTTAACACCCTTGCGAAACACTGAAAAACGACAAGAATTTTCAGCTTACACGCTATTAAGCAATATAGTTAGTAAATAGGTGTTAGGTGTACATAGCTAAATTTATCATTGTTTATGTTAAATTAACCACAATAGCATCTAAGTATTCTCAGTTGTCCTACATTTGCAGTCAGTTGTAAACAATACTGCCTATTTTTTTTCATTGTCTTAGTTACGTAGAGTTTTCTCTGTAGTTTGTATCTTTTGTAAATAAAAATCAACTTTATTGTATAAAATTGTAAAAATGAGGCAAGAAATGTCTTTTACTACCTAAAGCTACCGTAAGAGTTTCGACGCTGAACAAAAAATTACATATAATATCAAAAGTTAGTTATCGTATGAAACAGTACATATTTCTATATGTTAGCAGTTTATAAACTGTTATAAGTATATAAATATACTTAGTAAGTTATATTATATAGTTTCTTTGACTTATGTGTATATTATATAGTTTATTAGACTGATGTGTATCAATTTCAATGTACTAAATTCTTCGTGGATTAAATCCTATGCTACCTTCTATTGACCAAGCGACTTGGGTACTTTACTCGCCTCCATTTTACAGGACTCGCCTCTTAAACACAGTCTGGACATTATTAAAAATCCTCATCAGACTTATAAGTAACAAACTCTCCTTTACAAAAGGAGCTCTTATCAGGTACGGAACTTAATACAGCACAATCTTCTTAGTTCATGCAAGTCATCTGATGGTAAGCAACCATTGCAGGGCATGACCGCATGTAACTCTATAGCAGTCAACTTGCTAGATGAAAAGGCTCTTTAAGTTTTCTATACCCTTTGAACCTCGACCTTTTGGATCACGATTTAATTTTCGAGGTTGATGTTAGAAGATTACCGATTGAAATTGCCCTTCATTATTTTGTTGTTCAATTTCAGCTTTCTGATTTTAAGGGTTTAGGGTAAAAAAGACTGAATCTAGTAGAAAGTGTTAAATACAAATCCGTAGAGTCGGTTTATTACGTTTTATGAGTCAGAGGCTCTTCTGAATAATGTTGCCTATCCTACTGTTGTGTCAGAATTTTTAACTCTATATATTTATGTCAAACATTTTAATTTTTCTTATTAATAATTCGTAAAATTCCATTAAATCCATTACCAGAGATAATGTTTCAGCGTTTTGCTAATTATTTAATTTATAACACCTAACATAAATATCGGTTATACATAAGTACAAACACTTTGATCATTGCAGGCACATAAAATCGACATCGAACACCAAATAAACACAATAGAATACAATTATAAAACGTTTAATAGTAATTATAAAATATATTTACAAACAATAACATCAATTTGATGCAATATTATAATAATAAAGCAGCACAGTTCTACACAATGCGAGCGTTTAGCGTACCGTCACTCCTCTCGAAAAATATTTACGATCACATCTCTAAGCTATCGAATGGGCTATCGAATACACATTTTATTTGAGGTTATCACAGCATTCCTATTATATAGTTTACTAGAATCATTAATTCGATGTTACAGTACTTAATCGAACCTCGTTTGTCGTTACAAAATATTTCAAATAATTAAAAACAGTCAAGCCATGCACGTAATCGGCCACGAGGCCGTCAAAATGGTGCTTAATCAAAATTCACAGTGAAAGTAAATTACTTACGTAAGACTTTTGATTCCCTATTTACTTACGTGCATTTGTCAATGAATTAAGTAATTAATTTTTGTTGCCCTTTACTTTTAACTTTTTCCATTGATTACAGTGAACTTGGCCACAAAACAAGCTATCTATTCTTAACGCATTCGTATTGTATTATTTGTTAGTTTTTGGTAAATATTTGAGAGAGGATGATTACAGTTGGGCTAGTGATCCAGGTCAATAGGAGCTGCCGCCTGAGGGCGCGCCGTACTCCGAGGAGGGTGCGGCCGCGGGAGCTCCGTACTCTCCTGATGGTGGGGATGCCGCAGGGTAACCTTCTTGTTTCTGAAATTCAAATAAAAAAAGTTTTATTTATCATCCATTGATCGTAGGTACTTTTATCTTCGTTTGCTTTTTATATATGATAATCAGTTACATAATAAACGTGATTTGCCGTTCCCGGGTTATGGCGATGGTATTCCCTAAATACTATACATATTGGCATCTGTAGATTTTTTTACCTTGGCGACCGTCACCAGAAACTGTCACGACATAAACGTGTCTATTTTTATCGAGCTAAATATAGTGAATCAGTGCGTTTAAAGGTATTTTGCTGTAAAATAAAGCATTGAAAACGGAATTATTTATGAATATTCACTTTCAAAGAAGTGTTTATTGCATTAAAAAATATCATTCAAGAAGTGTTTATTGCATAAAGAATGATATTTTTTATGCAATAAACACTTCTTGAAAGTGAATATTCATAAATAATTCCGTTTTCAATTCGAAAAATATATATTCGATTCGAAAAAATAATCGCTTGTCAATTCTACCGGACTATGCAAAAGAACTTACTATGCTATGCGTACACGAGTACATGAGTACGCATAATTTCGGATTAATTTATTCCAAGACTCAAACCCAAATAGCAGTATTGACCTACTTCATGTTCTTCATATATAATGCACGTAATATAATTATGGCTTATATGTTAGCTCACTTTCAAACACTTGCACTCTTTATTCGGGTCCAAATGGAACATCAATTATAATGCGATTTGCTTGAAATACCGCCATTATGGTGTTAATGCAATGTGTTACCCAACCTATAATGCAAAGGAAGCGTCAAGCAAGTAGGTAATCATTTTATTCGTGCTATTTCGTACTTCTCTTTGTAAGTGACGGTCTTCACAATTTTTTGGTACCTAAGTATTAGGTACATAAAATGTAAGATAAAATTAACCACAATTTCAGATGTAGGTAAGTGGGCCATTTTATCACACAACCTCTTTCATAACTTTGTTACAAATAAGTTCACCAAAATTTTCTTTAGAGCCGAGACTAGTCTTGGTCAACGGGGCGCGTTGACTAGTGAACGAGCCTATGGCGAAATATAGGTAGAGCACAGTGATATTGAATTAAGAGCTTTGGAGAAATTCCTTATACCATGGAGCTAAGTAATAATTCTAAAGAAGATTGTTTTTTTTTTCTGTGAGTGAGTAGGATCACCAGGTAATCTCTGAACAAGTACTGCTCTAACAGTGGCGTTCACTTCGCTCCCAGATGTCAAACTTTTATTATGAAATTGTTTTATTCAATTGTTTGACAGCTCTATGTATGATTATGTAGAGTTAATCAGATTTCCTTTATAACAAATAACTAAAATGTGCTATTTTCATACAACTAAGGTAGAAACAAGCATACGACCTGCCTGATAGTAAGCACTCATCGTAGACAAAAGACGTTTGCAATACCAGAGGCATTACTTACGCGCTTCCTATCCTATAACATTGAATACTTGCGTACAAATTGCCGGTAGCATGTTTCCCAACACCAAGAGAAAACCGAGATCTAGATCCCGTGCTAATGGGCTTTCCCACACAATACGCGAAAACAATCAACAGTAGTTCGCGTCTAATGACAGAAAATGTGTGGTCCGCAATGCGTTGCTACATCGTGTGGTTATAGTAAGTTATTCCGAGGATGGTATACTCCTCCGGTTGCGTCAATATAATGATGACTGCAAGTGCACTAGACACGACAGGTCATGCCATCGACGCTTCCTGAACCACTCCAGGAAATGCTAGGTGACTTTCACGAGGCGGCGCATCTTCGCTTCGCGTAAGCTTAATTAATGCGTGTACTGCGTGATACACATAATTGTTACATTAAAATAACACAATCTCAGGTAGTGTTCACGAACTTTTTCATGCATGAGTTGCATCATTTTGTTATTTAAATGATTACAAGCACATACGTGTAAGGAGTCTACGAATTTGTTAATGTTAGCAATTATTTTTGCTACCACATCGGATGCAGAATAAACATAAGGAGCGCCTGATGAAAAGTGGTTACCGTAATCTACTTCTCCTCTTAGGCGAGCAGTATTACTTGTATTGTAAGCGCCTAGTAGTTTATATTACGTTAAATAATGCAATAATAGGTGGTAAATTATTACGTTAAATAACGCAATCTCAGGTTAGATAGAGCTTGCAAGATAGTTTTTATGCATGAGTTGCTTCATTTTTATATTATTCAAATAATTATTGCGCACATACTTATTCGTAGATGAGTTTACGAACACTAATTATTCAACTGACCTAAAAAGGGATATTTAAAATATACTATAAGGCGCTTGTCTTTCTGGCGGTATATATGTTTGACCGTGGTGCCGTAGCTCCACAATGTATATTTATATAAATTTATAGCAATAAAACCATTGCTATAAATTTATATAAATATACATTGTGTTATTCAAATGTTTATAATAATTACATACCTAGATGAGTCTACGAATATCGTTAATAATATTAATTATTACTTTACCGATCTAGAGCTGAGGCCGTTCATCGGCGTCCCAATAATAATAATTAATCACATGCCAAAGCCACCTATCGGTACGTGGGTTTTGGACTTCAATGTCTAGGCTAAATAGTTTAAATGACGGTATGAGGATAAAGTTCTTAATACGTAAGTTGACATTGAATGGATTCGGACTTAAATAGGATGATATTAATATTTTAAAGGCGTTATCTACCTATTTATCCATTATCTTATTAAAGTCCCATAGCACAGGTTGGCTGGAAGAGATTTCTTAGAGAGATAAACTCGCCTTTGGAAAACTACTAACTGTTGCATTTTGTATTAGCTTTAAGATTTTTTATATTGTGTTTTTTTTTGTAACAGTTACTCTTGTTATGTAGACACGACAGACACATACTTAAATATGTATGTGCAAGAATTTATATGAAAATGCTGTCTACAGCATTTTATAAACATAAATTGTTGCTTTAAATAACGCAACCTCAGGTTTGGTAGAGTTAATGAGATAATTTTCATGCATGAGTTACTTGCATCATTTTATGTAGATGAGTCTAAGAATATCATTAATTATACATAATTATTACTTAACGGACATAAATGGAGGTATACCTAACCAATGTGTCTATCACCAACTGCTTGAATCACATAAACTGTTACGTTGAATAACGCAAACGTACTCGTAGGATAAGTAGAAGTGCTTGCGAGATATTTTTTATGCATGAGATATTTTATGTTATTCAAACGATTGCTGTTACGTACGTAGGTGTACGATACGTAGATGACTTTGAGAATATCCTTAATGATAGAAATTATTATTTAACGGATTTAAATAGAGGAGTATCTATACATTGAATACTTTGTTTGTCTCTGAGTCTGTCGTCTACTGAGTAATTCACATAAATTGTTACGTTAAATAATGCAAGCTTAGGTTTAGTAGAGTAGGCAAGATCTTTTTATGCATGAGTTGCATCATTTTATGACATTCAAATGATTGCAAAAACATACGTAGATGAATTTACGAATATCGTTAATGGTTGTAATTACTTGACTGACCTAATTGGGTTTTTTTTATGAGAGGCCTTTGTCTATCTGACTGTTTATGTCTGACTATGTATAATTGTATATCTATTTATATAAAATAGCAATTGTATTGTTAATTAAAACTTTACTATCACTTAAGGTTTTCTTATTTAGAAAATTTAGCTTAATTACATTAACTTTACAACGCTTACAATTTCCGAAGTCAACATCATAGTATAGTCATTTACTATATTTTTCTACGATTTTTGGCACAGAAAACTTTAACAATACTGACATTAGGTATGTAAATTAGTGTAGCCTTCTCTATGTACCAATCGTGTTTTCTAACTTTTATTTAAAGTTATTTTTATCTTTAAATATTCTATTATACTATTTTCGATACAAATAAATAATTATTTAATAGCTTTCACTTACGTAATATGTTTTTCACTCCTATCGTATAGACATCCCACTCAGGAAAAAAATGTTACGTACTTACTTAATAAATTACTTACGCTTATTTTTTTGAATTTTAATTAGATATGTAAATTATACCAAAGCAAGTATCTCATATCGTATTTTGAATGTAGCGTATGCTATGTGAATTTTAGATGATGGAACTTTTCCCCCGTGTTACTACTGGCCATCGAAATTGTTATACCGATAGATTTTGTTGGCCGTTGGTTGGTTAGTTGGTTCGTTTAGTTATTACAAGGATATTTTTTGTTTCTCCAGGTTGTTTCTTCATTGTAGCAAGTATAGGGAATCTCCTCTGAATTAATAAAGCTAATAAAGGTTTAAAGGTTTAGTGTATACTATACTCATCCCTAACGACTCCAACTTTGAACAATATTTGTTATACAAATAAGATGGAAAACAATCATACGACCCGCCTGATGGTAAACAGTCATCGCAGCCTATGGACGCTCGATACACCAGAGGCATCACTCACGCGAGATCCTGTAAGAACCTCTTCACGCCTTTCTTGAAAATTATTCTAAATAAGTTGCCCATGTTGCTACTTAACTACAAACGATCAAAAATCTCCAAAACAAGGTATACAATGTTTATTTAATTACTTACTTAAATTTGCAAAAAATCTTTACCAAAGTTAATAATTTATTTATAATCGTATCGTAATAAAAATGGATATAATAAATTATACGATCCATAAACACGGGAAGTAAAAAATCTACCCCTCTTACTGTTAATAGTATGATTTGTTAGTAACCACTGATATATTAAATCGGATCAAGCGGTAATAACTAAGCTTAAATACCATTAAGGCATGACATACACAGAGATGTTAAGTTTTATAGTATATATTGATAATAAATAAAGATGGTGTTACTCTCCTTTACATTACTGTACTGAAAACTCGATTTTGCGATTTTCTAAGTAATAAAGCAAGTAGGTACATTGACTGTTATAAAAAATATCTCAATAGAACCAAAAACATATTTTTATTCAAATTGTCTTTTTTTTGTTTGTCTGTGCTGTATGTTTTTGATGTATTTTGTAGGTAGTCTAACTTAAATATGTGGTAGTTATTTAGTACATTAAACCCATGGAAACTGCTTGAGATGGCTGTACAATGGGATGCGATAAAAAATTATAATGCACATGTCCCTAATCTGCAGCCGATTCAGATCGAATATGTACTTTGATTTTGAAAATCGGCCTTGGGTTTAAGTTAAAGATTAACATTTTCAGCTCAGTCGGTATACCTCTCAGGTCCCTATCGGCTAAACTTTAAAACTTTGTTTAGTTTAAATAATAATAAATAATAAGTTGTAAAATTTGTTTAGTTAATATTAATAATAAATAAGAATAAATGCTTATTATTATTATGTATATCTTTTGAACTAAGGGTCAAGCCGATACTACATGTAGAGACTTTTTTGAGAAGGATAATGTAATGTTGAAAAATAATTTCATTATTATTGTTATTAAACATGATTTCTAGTAATCTCATTATGTTTGATTTTTGATATTAAAATAATCTGATTTGAATCGGATTCAGATTAGGTGGTCTGGCTCCTGTTCGTTCCGAACTAACTACGAGAATGAAGTCGAAACAATTCAATTTAAAAAAAAACGATATGTATTTTCAACATACCTGCGTCTTGTATCTGATGAAGTAAACCTCCGGCTTGGCGGGCTGAGTTGGCGCCGGTGTCGGGATTACGATCTCCGGCTGCTCCTCGGGCTTCTTCACCAACACGTAGACTAGAGTCTTCTCCTCGTTCTGAGGCTGCACTGGAATTATTGGCGCAGTTGGGGTAGGTGGAGTCGGCGCCTTAATGAACACAATCTTGTAGTGTTTTTGTGGAGGAGCCACGTGTATGGGCTTGCGTGCTGCTGGGTATTCATTGTCCGGGGGAGGTACGTGCACGTATACGTGTTTGTGAACTATGGGCTGATGCTGAGGAGGTCCATACTGCGGTGCCGGCGCGCCGTACGACCTCGAAGGGGCACTGTAGGAGCTGGAAGGCGCCGAGTAAGAAGACGGCGGTTCCGGCCGCGCGACCACGCACGCCACCACCGCTGCCAGCACCAACGATCTCAGCACCTGCACACACAAACCAAGATTGGAATCCTTTGCAAATTAATCAACACAAGTCATCACTGTAACACTTCTAATCCCGATGGAACAATCACTGATGATGAACTGCTGTTGGTTTCACCAGATCACTAAAACAGGAATTATTTTTTGTCACTACAGTTAGTATATCACAACCTACCGTTTTATCACACATTCTGGTTGCGTTTAGACACACACAGGTTTAGTCAGTAATGTCTAGTGACCAGGCGCCACCTGTGTTTATAAGAGATGCACGCTCCATATCCGCGGAGGGGGTACTTTCGATGGTACACATACTTTGCGCAATGTATGGGGCTCGTGCGCCGCCCCGCCGCTCCGCCGCCGCCCTGCTGAGGCACATCGAATACACTCGTATATGCTTGCAGATATTTCACTTTCATCCATCAAACGCTGACCACAGTACAATGTTCGGCATGTTTCGCCAGCAATTGGCATGCAAAAATCATTATAGGTCACGACAATAATTGATCCATGACCGCACGCTGGGAATTTTGACAAATCCAATCTTAATTCTTGCCTAATATTAGGACGATAAATTATTCACCAAAACAAAAAACCCGACTGCAACATTCTAATAATTTCATCTCCTATCGGGTCCTATATTTTGAGTAAAAACTAGTACTAAAATATTTAAAAATCTTATACTAAGTATTAATTTTATTTATTATTATTTTTTTCTCTTTTCCAAAGAAACCTATCAACAGAATTTATTGTTTCTTTAAAAAATAAATTCCTGATACGTCCCTACGGTGGTTCTTTAGATCGATGGGTAGTTCTCAGACATAGGACTTTTTCCTGAACTCCATACGAGCATATGCGAAACCTAGTAAGTAGGTATATTATATTAATTACTTTATCTACAAATTGTATACAAAGTGGTGGTAAAAAGCTCGCTGGACGTAAATCGGTTACAGTGATTTTTCTACATCGGAACCATAAAAGCATATGGCCTACCTAATGTGAGGTACCGTAACCTATACACACTTGGTACACGAGTAGGATCGCTCACGCGTTGCTAAAACCTTGTGCATCACCTTTGTAGAAGCTTCCTGGTGGCTTAAGTCACCGGTAACAATAGAACAACCCTTTAGGGAATTGTAATTTTTCTACGGTCTTCTATAACCTGGACTATAACATGTTCTACCTCCCCTACCTTCACAGGTTATATGTTAATCAGCAGGGGTCATCATATATACGTAAGATTGTCTTTGGCTCTACGGTAAGATTGTCTTTGTGTTGTGAATTTCACAGAAATATTCCCTTACTGCATCAACCCATAATCATCCCACTGCCGAGATACAGGTGTCCCCTTAATCGAATGGGGTCTAAAGCATACTCCACCACGCTGCTCAACTGCGGGTGGCGACGGCCAGTGACTTCTAGCCGCACAAAGGCCACTGGCTTGGCTTAACGACTGTCATTTAATGACAACAGCCGGGACCGACAGCTTACGTGCCCTCCGATGGACGAAAATCCTCAAGATAAATAAACCCATCCACAGACAGGCTACAGTCTATGTTGTTTAACTTGTGTGATTGATTGGACTGACTATATCATTATTATACATGTTTTACAAAATCATTCATTATCATGATGGTGAATGATTTAATTATATGAAAATGATTATTTTATTTGAGTCACAAAATATGCAGGTAATTCGGAATATATACAGATTTATGGACTGACTATATCATTATTATACATGTTTTACAAAATCATTCATTATCATGATGGTGAATGATTTAATTATATGAAAATGATTATTTTATTTCAATCACAAAATATGTAGGTAATTTGGAATATATACAGATTTATGACACAACTAGGCTTAAATTTTAGGAATTACTTACAGTCTTTTTTAACATAAGATGACATGTCGTTAATTTGAATAATTATTCAAATTACCACTATTCGAAGATTTTTACAGACGGATAACAAAAAATAGTATTTTTATTTCTTTTAGTTTTATTTTTAAGTAATTTTAAGATTAGTTTATTTTTATTTAGTTATGTTTAGTTTGTACTTTGTAATTATATAGGTATATTTACTTTATGATTCACACAGACCCTTCTGGATGGGCATTCGCTGAAGCGGGCAAACCTGTAATATCACAGCTATATAAATTCTACTTCATTTACTTTGACAGTTTTTAAAATTCTATATCAAAATGGTACCAAAGAACCCTGTTACAAAGTCTCCATTGTCTATCCATCAATAGGTCTATCTTTTGAGTCGTAACAACTTGTAATTGCTATAACCAATACTGCAATAATAAAAACATAGCCCGCCCGAGACTAGCCCGGTTGTCGAATGGCACTTTGACTTCGGGGTCGCGGGTTCGATCCCCTCACAAGACAAATATTTTTGCCCATGAACACGTCTCTTCGTCTTGGTCTGAGTGTTGTCTATGTATTATAAGTATGTATTTACAAAACAATGTGTGTTTAAATATTATATCAGTTGCTTAGTACCCATAGTACGGAGCTTTGCTTAGTTTGGAATTAGGTGGCAGTGTGTACTTTGTCTAGGAATATTTATTCTGTGCCACTAGACGTAGTATAAAAAAGCCGGACTCAAGGTGCCCTACCTCTCTTTCGAATGATAGAACGGAACCCTTAGTGCTCGAATTCGACTCTCACTTGGCCGGTTCCACACAAAAAATATTCACAAAATAAAAAAATATATCTACCTGTTTAGTAACGTTTCTCCAAGTTTCTAGGTCAAAATCATAGGCTGTGCGTTTTTGTAAGCAAAGACGTGAAGGATGCTGATTTATTTTTTCTAAAACTATTTTTTTTTTATTTCAGCTAACAAATTACCTCTAAAGTTTAATGATGTCTATTGTCTATTGGTCAATGAAAATGATGTATTGCTATATCAAGAAATTTGGTAAGGTTGTTTTTATAAAAAGAGGCTAAATTAAATGGTATAGCTGTAACTGCAGTACAAAAGATGTTGAACTCCTGCAGCGTGAAAGCAGCGCACTTATCGGAATTCTATTATATAATGTATATAGAACATATACACATACCCCATTTATAACTCCAGAGCAGCAGAACCGATTTTTATGAACTTTGATCAATTGGATTTGTCTCTATCCCGAACAGCAGAATATAGCTAATCTAGCGTAAGCTAGATTTAAATTACATAAAAAATTAAATAAATTATGACGCAAGTGTCAGGCCAGTTTGTATGGGAAATGTACTGAATGAGATGAGAACGGCAAGATTGAGCCACAGGGAAGCGAGGGTGGGCCCGTACTTAGTATCTAAATATATATTGTTGGTGTAGTATATAATTAAGTATGTATATGTAAGTTTGTGTTATTCATGAAAATAATAACAGAAAATTAACGCGATCATGCGTAAGGGCATTTACACTGCCTACGTTGCCGAAGAGATGAATATTCTACCTGTGAAGGCCGGTGCAACCTGGTGCAACCAAAATAAATAAACGTAATAAAATCAAAAATGTAAACACTCTTATGCATAATCGCGTTAATTTTAAAAATGATTAAGTTTATGTTTTGATTTATACT
Source organism: Hypsopygia costalis (assembly GCA_937001555.2). Classification (NCBI taxonomy): domain Eukaryota; kingdom Metazoa; phylum Arthropoda; class Insecta; order Lepidoptera; family Pyralidae; genus Hypsopygia; species Hypsopygia costalis. The sequence continues at coordinate 15,655,427 of OW443330.2, read as the reverse complement.
TCTTTGTAGTTTAAATATATCATGTCATTTTATCATCTACTTATAAATATTATTGCATGATTGATTGCATGGTTATCTCATGGCTACTGCGCAATTCTTTCAGGTTCTCGGGCTTACTTATCAAGGGATAAGTCCGCCCTTGAGTATCTGATGTTAACTGTATCCATTTTAATATAACATTGTATGCAATCAAATTTTAAATAAGTAAATAAAAGATGGTCTAAAATCCACAGGTGTGATAATACGTCTAATCTATAAGTAAAGTGTAAAAGTTGAATTCACTAGGTTAATGTAGCAGTGAACGTAAAACATACAAGCACGAGTTCAAATGTTAATTTCTGGTTGGGTAGCCGGTCCCGTCCTTTCTTCTATCGAGTGTTTAGCAACCGCACTTACCATAGATTGTACCATGTTGCGGAACATCACTTGAATTACATAAAAGATAAATAAATATTTCACGATGTAAAGATTATTAAGTTTGAACTAAGTATTATTATTACGCGTCGATATGTTTCTTTAACATTGCTGATGGTTCAAGATAAATAGTAGTTTTGAAGGGTTATGAAGTTATGCAACATACGAGGGCCACACCCGACGACTATATAAATTCTTATTTTGTTGTATTAAGACATTAAAAAAAAAACCGGACAAGTGCGAGTCGGACTCGCCCACCGAGGGTTCCGTAGGTACGTAGTATCATTATTAAATTTGATATTTTTCATTATAAATAAGAAATAATGCGTCGAAAAAAATAAATAAAATATATTTTGCAATGTGTACATCAAGCCCTTTCATATGATACCCCATTTGAACTAGTAGTTTCATTTTGAAATTTCGACACCCTATAAAAAATATAGACCCCCTATTTTTTAAGATCTATTTACAAATGTATAGTTTTGAGATTTATTCCTGTACTTGTATAACGATGTTACTTGCCAAATTTCATAGTTCTAGGTCAACGGGAAGTATCCTATAGGTTTTGATTCCCTTGAGTGTGTCGAAATATGCGTTTTTTGCTGAATAAACGGCCGTAACTTTTTTCTACGTAAACTTAGCAGTTTGATTTTTTTTTTAACTTCATGAGACCGTAGACCTGAGTATACAGTTCAAATTTCAGCTTGATACCTCCACGCATTTTCGACATAGAAATTCTTGACAGACAGACAGACAGACGGACAACAAAGTGATCTTATAAGGGTTCCGTTTTTCCTTTTGAGGTTCGGAACCCTAAAAATATAAGTACTTAAAAATACCATGAACACCATGCGACATAGACGAAAATCTATACTAATATTAATAGAGGTAAAGTTTGTGAGTTGAGATTGTTGTATCTCTGGATCTAAAGAACCGATTAAAATTCTTTTACCAATAGAAAGTTACGTTAGTTGTGAGTGCCATAGGTCATGTTTTAACTCGAAAAATTAAAAGACTTTATTGTAAACGCGTGCGAAGCCGCGGGCAGAAGCTAGCATGCGATAAATGTAGAAGGGTCATTCTTGTTTAGACAAATTTATTTTAGAAAAAAATAAAAGGCTCAAATAGCATTCATTTTAATGTATTATATCCAGAATAATTTGAGTTTAACTTAAATGGCACAGAATGAGATCGTTTTAAAGTAATTTTAGAAAAAACATCAAAAAAACTTTAAATCTTGGTAACAGAAGATACCACTAGGGCCACAGAAGATACTACGTATTATTAAAAGTATGATCAACATTTCTAACAAAACTATATAAACAGTCATCTTAGAAAAACAAAACTAATCTTTGTACCTAATTTAGCTAGTTTCATATTAAGAACAAGCATTAAGGGACACAAAAAAAATATAGTTTGCCTGACCACAGAAGGGATAATATTTTCTGGGTCTTTATGTTAGAGCTAAAATATAGCATATTTAAAACATCTCTTTCATCACAACCAATGTCAGTAGAGCCCTATTTTGTCTGTACATAGAATATATTAAAAAAAAAAATATGGCGATGGAGACATAGTAATAATTGAGTAAGAATAAAAAAAATGTCTGTCTGTTTGTACACACAAATCTCCGGAAATACTGGACGGATTCGAATGAAACTTTTTTGTTATATAGCTGTTAAGCCTGGGCAAAATATCCTTTTCAAAAAACAAAAATCAATTATACCCTATAGGGTATAATTGATTTTTGAAACTTATGGTTCTTATAGCTGGACCATTATAGTTCTGCATCAGGTGTTACATTTTCAAAAATCAATTAAGTATACCCTATATCAATTATAACCATAAGTCAATTATAAGAAATATAAAAATGACGCCTTAGCGAGAGTTGTTCAACCTGATGAGCATTTTTTGTTGAGGTATAAAAATCGAAGGTTTAGAACATCTGATGCAGAACCAATTTAAATTTGTTATTTGATTTTTAACATATACACTGCTAAAGTATTTTTTCTTAAGTATCTATATTCTATCGAATTTATATTAAAAGGCTGCCGCCGGAGTTATAAAGTCCACGCGAATAAAGTCGTGAGCATCAGCTAGTGTTTAAATATAAACCAAAAATAAATAGTAATGTCTACCATATTGTCTCTTCTGTGGTCATGGTATCTTCCGTGGTCACCTCGGACCACGGAAAAGATGAAGAGGGATATTTCGTCATAAAACTATGTCTGGCTAGTCTGTATTATGAGGATATGAAAAAGTGATTTTGTTTTTCGCTAGAATACCTAATTATATACAGGAGCAGTACTATATTTTTTTTTTTTATAAGTCATCATCATTTCAGCCACAACAAGTCCACTGCTGGACGAAGGCCTCCCTCATAGATTTCCACACTGACCGGTTGGAAGCGACCTGCATCCAGCGCGTGCCCGCGACTTGAACAAGGTCGTCCGACCATCTGGTAGGTGGACGTCCCGTGCTGCGCTTGCCAGTACGCGGTCGCCATTCTAGAACTTTTCTGCCCCAACGGCCATCGGTTCTGCGTGCTATATGCCCCGCCCACTGCCATTTTAGCGAGCTAATCCGCTGGGCTATGTCGATTACCTTCGTTCTCTTGCGGATCTCATCATTTCTGACGCGATCGCGCAGAGAAATACCGAGCATAGCCCTCTCCATAGCCCGTTGAGCGACCTTGAGCCTTCTTATAAGGCCCATAGTGAGGGACCACGTTTCGGAGCCATAAGTGATCACTGGCAACACACATTGATTGTATACTTTCGTCTTGAGGCACTGAGGTATTGTGGAAGAGAACACATATCTTAGCTTCCCGAATGCTGCCCATCCGAGTCGGATTCGACGAAGGACCTCGTCTTCGAAGCTGGAACTTTTTACCTGGATCAATTGACCCAGGTAAATATACTGGTCAACCGCTTCAAGGACAGAGTTCCCAACTATTACAGATGAAGGCGCGACATGGACATTCGACATAATCTTCGTTTTGTCCATATTCATTTGAAGGCCTACCTGTTGGGACACTCGATTTAGGTCCGCAAGCATAGCACCTAAGTCTTCCAGCGATTCTGCCATGATGACTATATCATCGGCAAATCGAAGATGGGTAATATACTCGCCATTTATGTTAATGCCAAGTCCTTTCCAGTCAAGAAGTTTGAAGGCGTCTTCCATTGCAGTGGTAAACAGTTTCGGAGATATAACGTCTCCCTGCCTTACGCCCCTCTGCAATGGAATAGCCCCCGTTCTTTGCTCTTGTACTCGGACCGACATGGTGGCATTTTGGTACAGGCACCTCAATACTTCGATATACCGATGATCTATCCGGCACCGCCGGAGAGACTGTAGCACCGCCCACGTTTCGATCGAATCGAAGGCCTTCTCATAGTCCACAAACGCTAGGCAAAGTGGCCGGTTATACTCCCTGGTCTTCTGTATAACCTGCCGCAACGTATGTATGTGGTCTATGGTACTAAACCCTTTTCGGAAACCAGCTTGTTCGGTAGGCTGAAAGTCATCAAGCCTGTTCGCGAGACGATTCGTGATGACCCTCGAGAATAACTTATAAATGTGGCTCAGAAGCGTGATAGGCCTGTAGTTCTTCAACAAGGTGTTATCACCCTTTTTGAAGAACAGTGCCACCACGCCGCCGTGCCACGCCTCTGGCGTTATGCCCTCGAGCAGGACGGCATCAAACAGCCTCTGAAGAACTTTCAGTATCGGCGTTCCACCCGCTCTCAGAAGCTCTGTTGTGATACCGTCCTCGCCCGGCGCCTTGTTGTTTTTAAGCTGTTTGAGGGCCATCCTAATCTCGTACAGGCTGATGTCCGGGATGTCTTCGGTAAAATGTCGGGCTAGTTTGGCTCTTGGATCTTTAGTTGTATTGCAACTAGGCTGAGCGACTGAAGTATACAGCTGTCCGTAAAACCTCTCAATCTCCCTGAGCACCTCAGTCCTAGTCGAAGCCATGCTGCCATCCTCCATCTTCAACTTAGTCAGTCGGCTATGGCCAACAGAAATATCCTTAGCAAATACTTTGCAGCCTTGGTTTCGCTCTATAGTCTCCTTAATACTGTTAGTATTAAAGGAGCGTATATCGTTGCGTAAGGATTTTTGAATGCGTCTGTTGAGCTGCCTATATGCATCTGCGTCGTCAGAGGTCCGTAGCGGCATGGATCGACGTTCAGCCATCAGGTCTAAAGTCTGGGTCGAGATCTTTTGAGGCTTTCTTTTAGGGCAGGACCTGATAAATTTAGATCCCACTTCTTGAATAGCTGTTACTAGCCCGTCATTTAACTCGTCCACCGAAGCACAATTCTGAAGGCGATCGAAGCGATTTGATAATTCAAGTTGAAAGATCTCGGGGTTTTGAATGTGGGTGCGAGACGGTCGGAGCGTGGACTTCATTAAACGAGACCTCTCGAGTTTTTTATAAGTACTTACCACAATAAACCAGCAACAGAAGAGAAGTGTCGTAATTTCATGTAAAAGTTTTACATGAGAATTTTCAAAATGAGAATGAAATTACGAGTCACCGTGGTTTGTTCTAGCCGGCCATACAAAGCACTAACTTTTTAATTATAACATCAGTGCTGCTAGAAGAGAAAAAAATATTCGGTTTGGTTGAAAATTTGTAGCTAATTTTGAGTACGACCACTGAAGGATATACAATTTCAGGAACATTTTGAGAATCGCGGAAATTTTACAATTAACACCTTTTGAATTTATTTTCAATAAAGTATATTAAACTGCGGGATTTATTTAGTCTTTTTTAACTTCATGTAGAAGATTAAATATACATATAATATTTTTTATGACTAGTCGAACTTAGGAAGATGTAATCTGAACACGACCACGGAAGGAGACCAACGAGGCTTATTGTTTTTTTATAAATTTTATTTTTATGAAGATTGCATATAGCTCAATAATCAATAAAAGCTAGTAATATTTTCTCTAGTTTCATGTTACATACTTTTCGTTTTTAATGGCTTTATTTGTTAATAATAACATCTGCACCGAACACAATTTTTGCACCAAAAAAGAATGACCAGAAATTCCGTTTCTATACTGAAATGTATGTACTATATGTATTGAAACTAGAAACCGATGCTAGAATTTATTCATTAAGTGAGGCGTTTTTGCTGATTTTCAGAATATAAGTATAGTACTATGTAATTTTTTTTTTATACAGGTGGCAGACAAGCATACGGCCCGCCTGATTTGAAGCGGTTGCCGTAGCCATATTAACGCTCGCAACATAAAATTACGCTCGCGCGCCGCCACCCCCGCTGCCAACTCAGCATCTCTTTCCTTTCTGGTGACTTCACTCACTCGCAGGAACACAACAACCCTCAAGGGAATTGTTATTTGGCTGCGGTATTCTGTGAGGTGGAGGTACATTACCCAGTCGGGTAGCTTACAAAGAGAGGTAGGGAGTCTACCTCTCTTTTCGCCAGAGCATCGTTTGTCAGTCAGCAGAATGCACCGCGTGCATGTGAAGTTGACTTAGGTTCAAAGATGTTTATGAACCACTTACACCCCAAGAATAATGAGTATTTTTATAAATATGTATAATGGTATAATGTAATAATGAGTATTATTGTGTTGCTGTGAGTGAATAAAGTCACCAGACGTAAGTGATTTTCAGTAAAGTCACATGCTCCTTCAATCTCGCTCTGGATGTCCAGTTTTCTAACGTAAACGATTCCGACAACGCTAATTTGATTTAGTATGAGATTGGTTCTACTTCTACTATATGTCGGTAGATGGAACTGTGTGAATTTCATACAAAATTATGTTAACTTTGTCGAAAACGAATACGTTAAAAAATTCGCACTTAGCATGCTGGTTTACCCACACTAAACCGTTGACCTATTTAGTCATATTTTAGAGAAGAACTGTGTTCTACTTTATTTTATTTTATTTTATTTTATTTTATTTTAAATGTCAATGTAATAGTGACAGGTGATGAAACAAATATAAAGATAAATTACATGCCAGAAAGAGAGCAAACAGTTATATGAATGGGTGTTCGACAGACGACAGCCAACACAAACCAACAAAGTTGAGGTAGGCGAGAAGCATAGGTAGGCAAAAAATATCATAAAAATTATTTGTTTATGATTTTTTTCTTCCAGGCTCGTAAACCATCATTTATTTGCCCGTTGTATTGAAAAAAAGTTAGGGAAAAACGACCAAGAACTTACGGACGAGTAGGTATTGCATCATGACAATGCTTCCATCTTCCCATACATTATATTATAGAGATAACTTGCACCATAAGGATATATACGTAGGTACTTACTGAAAGAGAGATTGCTCTACATCTCAAACCAATACATTACACTCTAAATTGCAATCTAAGTGAATAAATAATTTAGTACTATATCACACAAGATAGCAACAACTTACGCAGTAGTGTAAGTTCTCGCTAAAATTATGCATCTGGCTTTAACACAGCTATAAAATGTCGCAATTTGTTGTCATTAAATGTTTTATTTGCTTTATAATGATGTGTATTCACACACGATTTTCTCACGATTTAGGTAGATAGGTACATATATAATAGACTGTTAAAATGTTTTCCGCATCAATAATTATTTATCAAATGAAGTAGGTAAATCATCAGAGAGATTACTTTACCAGGGGCCCTACCGCCTAAGTTGAAGCGGTTACCATTGAATACTTTTTGATTTGAAAAACAAAAAGTATGCAATGGTAGGCTTTACCGCCGAAGCTGAAACCAATTAAGTACCATTAATTTTTTTGATTCCAAAAATTGGTTAAAGTTATTGATAAACATCTTTAGATTAGTTGGTAGAGGCAATTTGAACTACACTACTTTGCGTGCTTCCGCCACCAATTAGTTCATGCAAACTATTGCCGGCCGGCACCCACCCACTACCGTTAGTAGTTGCATGCGACTGCCGTGGCTGCTTAGGTCGTCTCTGCTCCAGCTGCTGTGGCCGTCTCGGCGAATCTCCAAAATCTGAACAAAGCAAACAACCTCCAACAGAAGAAACATGCGACCGCCACCGCTCCGACTGCCGTGGTCGTCTCTCCATCCTCAGACGATCTGTTGTTGGTGGACCAACAACATCTACAGATCGTCTCGTCGAGGATGCCTCGCGATTCGCGCTCAAATTGCCTGTAAATTTGACTTCCGCAAAATAACACCTGAATCAATTAACTATAGTTGGTAGAGCTCTCTGGTTTCTACTAAACATAATTAGCAAGTAGCTAAGCTAAACATAATTGGCAACAACCTAAGCAGTAGTTTCATTTTCGCATTCAAAAATTCCAATAATCAGCTGCAGCTTCGTCGGTAGAGCTCCATGGTTTCTACCAGCTAAGCTAAACATAAGTACGATTAATCTGAGTTGAAGTTTGATTTTTGCAATCAACAATCCGGTTAGAATCGGCTTCAGCGTAGGCGGTAAGGATCCAGGTATATTAGTTTTGTTATGGCGTAATTTATTTCTATAAAGTGAAGTGCCTGTGTAACTACACAAGCACAGTTCAGTCTTCAAGTATAATATAATATGCGTAGTATAAAATTTTATTACCACTCATTATTTACTACTAATTTCCATAAAATCCTTTTTTCTAAATTAATTATTAGCGAAACATTAATTCTGTCGATGGTGGGTGACTATCTATGACTCTATAACTTTGGCATTTCTTTTTTTTTTATTAAAGTTCCAAACATCCATCTATATATCACCGAGTTATGTAATTTCATCAGCACATGGTGCATCCTGCTGACTGACAAATGAGGCTCTGGCGAAAAGAGAGGTAGGGCATAGCGTATTTTTTAAGCTGCACAACCCGGGGAAGTACCTCCGCCTCACAGGATACCGCATCCAAATAACGATTTCCTTGAGGATTTGTTGTGTTTCTGCAAGTAAGGTCACCAGAAATAAAGGAAGGAATATAGGCTGGCAACGGATCGGCGAATCCTTGGTGTTGCTGATCTCCATAGGCGGCGGTGATTGCTGATTGATTTACTTTCCATCAGGTGACCCTTATGCTCGTTTTCCTCCCTCTCATATAATAAAAAAAAGTCTCAAAGTATATTTATTATAAGACTACCAAAGCCACACAATGGATTGCACGTGGTCAGAAGTTCGACATAAAATTATCTAATAATTACGTATCTCTAAAGTGCATGCATGCACAGTGCTATATTCTAACAGCCTGCATGTCACAACGCGTCTTCAAAATTTTCAAGTGTTTTTTTTTAATTTCCTTTTCAATGAATTAGGACTGGAAAGAACTATAGTTTTTGTATGTCCTTTGGAAGGTTATTCTATGATTATCTTCATTGCAGACTGGAACATATCCCCATTATCCACACAAGCATAGTTTTGGCAATGTAAGATGCCAAAAATGTGCTTGTGGTCATGTACAACCAAATTGTTGTATAGTAAAGAATGATTTTTCAGACAGCAATGAACTAAACTCTTGTCGTGTTGTACGTAAATTTCACTTGACTCTACAAGTATGCAATGCACATTTGAAATATCAATGCAAGTAGTAATCACTAGTATTGTTTGTAGAAATCCCTTTTTCCTCGTGCTCAATCTTATTATTTCAGTTATAGTATTGCTACTCTACAAACAAGTACCTAGCAATACAAATAGCAAGCTTAAATTGTTTTATTCTATAAGCAGCAATGCAAATAGTATGTACTACTTGCATTGCTTTTTTTTCTTATTTTATATATTTCTTCTACATGTACATACACATATGTATATTTTTAAATGCATTTCTCATATGCATAATCCAAGAGTGGACACTTGTAGAATTCAATTATAAAGTGAAATCTGATACTACAATTGTGTTGCTACGGAAGAATGCTGTGCTGTAAGTCCACGCAACACACCATAAAATACACGCAATGACACTCAATGGAATAATTTGTATTAGGTTCTCTCCGGCCGGAATATCTTTGCGTGTGCCATCGCGCATATAATGCTCCTATTACTCCTCTTTGCCCTCCACTCCGTTAGTCAGTGCTGGACTCCGACTCTCCTATGCCTAGGTTGTGTAAATTATTAAACAGTTGCAGTGACCGATTGTGACTCGCTTCGCGAGGTTCTATTTGTAACTATTTGTAATATTTAATGTATTGATTAAATCTTATTTTATGTTAATAATGACAAAATGTTATAAAAATAGTTACTTACCTACATTTTATTAATTATTATATATATATAATTTCAATATAATTATTGATTATTTAAAAAAATGATAGATATTTAATTGTCAAGAATTTCACTTTTAAATTGCATATGTTTTAAACATTTTTGTAAAAAGATGTCTTAATATGTGGTGTTTACCAATAAGGTTTGTAATACATAACTACTCTCGTAAATTATGTTTCTGTAGCATGTGAGTCTGTATTCGTAAACGCTGATAAACCGAATAAATAAATAAGTAAATAACATTACTTCTTTCCGTTCCTTCCACTTCCCACCACAGAAATTACCCCACAAGTGGTATCGTATGGAATCTATATTCCTTTTGTTACATCAAAGTTTTGTTTGTAACCGAAAATTTGCATCTTATGTATTTTATTGGTACGTTTTTAATTTCTGGCCCCTTCGATATTATGTGATGATTCACATCATTATTCTTTTACATCATTGTATTGCTTATATACTTTATGTTTATATATTTATTTATTATTTAAAGTATGTTTAAAAGTAATAATATGTATGACATGTACTTTTATATATAATATGTTTTTTTTTATTTATTTAAATATCATTAAAACACAATATACACTATTTAAATATTAATTTTAGGAAGTACATCTTTATGTGATTGGTTTAATAATGTAATCACTTGCTTAGTGCTGCGCTGCCTACCCATTAGTACTTTTAATTGCTTCTCTTCCACGTGGTAGTCTGGAAGAGATCGCTCTAGCGACAAGACCGCATTTTGTACTTTTGAGTTGTAAGTTTCCTATATGTAGTGTTGTGTACAGTGTGTAGTAAGTGTTGTTTTGGGGAGTAAGTGGTTTATCAACATCTTTGAACCAAAGCCCACTTCACCTGCACGTGGTGCACCCTGCTGACTGACAAACGAAGCTCTGGCGAAAAGAGAGATAGGGAGCGTAATTGTAAGCTACCCGACTGGGGAATGTACCTCCACTTCACAGAATACCGCAGCCAAATAAATTTTCCCTTGAGGGTTGTTGTGTTCCTGCGAGTGAGTGAGGTCACCAGAAAATAAGAAGATGCTGCGTTGGCAGCGGAGTGGCGGCGCGCAAGTGATATATTATGTTGCGAGCGTTAATACGGTTACGGTAACCGCTTCACATCAGGCGGGCCGTATGCTTGTCTGCCACCCAACGTAGAATAAAAAAAAATGAAATATTTATTTTGGTGCAATAAAAAGTTCTGCTCTGTTCTACATTCGTATTCCTGTAGGCGTAGGGGTAGCAATAGGCGAACGATTCTCGTGGAGCGTAGCAATTGACATTCGATCGTGTTTGACCTGGTGGCATAGCTGGCGGCCTGCCGCTGAAACTGAAGCCGATTCCCATCGAGTTTTTTGATTGCGAAAATCGGACTTTTTTTTAAGTTTACAATAAATATCTTTTGTTTAATCGGTAGAGCGTCTCCGTTTCTACCGGCTAAGCTTTAAGGTGAAGTTAGATTTCTGCAATCAAAAAACCCGACGGGAATCGCTTTTAGCTTCAACGAGGCCCCCTGGGTGCAATAAAGCATCGAAGCATAAGCATCGAAGCTTCACCTTTACCACTGTAATATCTCCATAAAATTTGCATCTTTATAGATTTGTTAACATCATTAGTAGGTTAGGTGATGCTAATTTCGTCGCATCTGTCTTACTTAGCAGCCGTAATGCGCATTCATTGATAGATCCGTTCTAACATGTCAGCATTAGCCACCGATTGCAATAGTTTATTGTTTTGTCGACACCTTTTGTCACGCTCTACATTTCCAGGATTATTTTGGTACACTCTATTCTAATCTTTGTTTTATTCGTATCCATAGTTGTATTTTCAACTTTTACTTACTATAGCCAAAAAATCTGTCTCAGGTATACAGTCTATTAATAATGATAATTCGCATAAAATGGTGTATTGCATGGTAATCAATTCAACGTTTTAGCACTATTAAACATAACCATTAGTAATAAAATAGGTAATAAGTTAATGTATGTACGCACAGTTTGCAGAGAAACAATAACAATTTGTATGAATTACAACTCATAAATTATTTTCTCGCTATATAACGTACATATTATGTCTGTCAACTAAACGACGGCAGAATAAGAAGCTCGAATGTGGTATTAACATTCAGCCGCTTGCGGCCATTCGCAGTGCTGTTGTAGTAAGACCCTATACTTAAAAAAAATACAGTCGTACTTATTGCGACTATGCTATTATAATGCATCGCCATTGCATATGCGGTGATATTGTGTGAAAACTTTCAGTTTAATGTCGTTTATGGCATTCCATCATCTATGCTAAGAAATAATAATTGACCTCTGATCTAACTTAAGCCTACCTACAATGTGGAAATACTAGTATGCGTTGGGTAAGGATCGAATAAGTCGCCCGATGTGTTTGCAAGCGCATTTTATAAGACCATTAAGTAGCTGTCATTTATTTTATTAAAGGGTTACGTGGAGATTATTACTCTGCAATTTTTAGAACAAAATAGTAAATAACGGCTCTATTAATTACCATTAAATTAATGAATTATAATGGTAATTGATAAGTGTAATGACACTCGTAGAAATGTTACATTATATAATAGTGTTGGGATTCAAATTTCACAAGAGATGTGTTAGAGACACATCTTTTGTGCTGAAATTTATTAGTAACTAGCTTGCGCCCGTGACTTCATACGCCCGTATGCTGGTATTCGGTAGGAATTTTCAATAATGCTTCCTTAAGGGATGCCTACATCATAATACTTACTTAGCAGTACTTAGTTGTCGTATACCGTTCAGTGGTTTGAGCTGTGCTTTGATAGATCAGTCAGTAAAGTTTACGTTTCATTGATACAAAAGAGATAGATCCAGACGGGCTCGGTGGTCAAATGGTTAGCAATGGCCACTTTGACTCCGAGGTTGTGGGTTCGATCCCCTCACAAGACAAATATTTGTGTGCATAAAGATGTCTGTTTGTCTTGGTCTGGGTGTTTCCTATGCATTATACGTAAGTATTTACAAAAAAAAATATTTAAGTATAATACCAGTTATCTAGTACCCATAGTACAAGCTTTGCTTAGTTTGGGACTAGATGGCCGTGTTTAATTTGTCCAGGAATTTTTATTTATATTTATAAAATCTAATCTGATCCGAGAAGCCGAGAAGCCGAGAAGCCGCATTATTATTATTACCTAACCTAGATTGACCTGCTACGAGCAGTATATAGCAAGGTTACGCTATACGGAACTGCACAACGCTGTTCCTGCTACGAACTGTGTAGCGCAGTAATATCATTGGCCAAAAGCAACTTCTCTACGATATCCCCGGGACGGACAGCGAAGCTTTATCATGTTAATCCCGCTACGAGGAATGTAGTGAGTTTCAGCATGACTTCACTTTGTCCTCCTACAAACAGTGTATTTCAGCGAACTACAGTATATCCACTACGAATAGCGTAGCGAGGTTGAACTAATTTTCTGTCAATCATTGCAGTTGCGCTATTCGTCGCGTGGTTGCGTTTTGACCTAATATTTTTTTATGTTTATCTTATTTAGGTACATTAATAGCATTTTTAATTATGGGAGTCAAGTTGCTTATCCTCATGAATAAATAAATATTCCTGGACAAATTGTACACGGCCATCTAGTCCCAAACTGGTACTATGGGTACTATATAACTGATATGATATACTTAATTACATTTTTTTTAAATACATTCATAATTATAATACATAGAAAACACCCTGGGTGTTTTCTATGTATTATATATGTATATATATAGTAACCAAGAAAACAAACAGACATGTTCATGCACGCGAATATTTGCCTTGGGCAGGGATCGAACCCACAACCTCAGAGTCAAATTGGCCATTGCTAACCATTCGACCACCGAGCTCGTCAAATCATGTTTGTATATTCCTGACTGTACCTCCTCCTACAGGAGACCGCAGTCAAATGACAATGGAAGAGATACTTTGTTAGCATCGGGGATAACAACGAACAAATATAAGCAAAAAGCATGCAAGCAAACATTGCGTATTTTCAATTTCTTTTATAACGTGTATGAACGTCACAACCTAGCATTTTCCTAGTATTCTTATTTTATTTGCGGCGAAGGTTTCTTATCAAAGTCTAAATTAACCGAAGCAATATTCACGTTATTTATTTATACGTCAGTAGTAATATAGTAAAGTTGTCGCTTTGCGCTGCCCAAACATGTAATATTCAAGAATATATTTTTTTATTATATGTTTTAGAGTCCTATTCTAATCCGCAATAATCCCATGTCTAGATTATTGGAATCGATGGTTATGAACAATTCTAATAATTAATTAAAGCATCGATTTTAATAATATAGAAATGGGATTATTGTAGATTATTTAGATTAGAATAGGGCTCAAAAAATATTCAGATTTATAAAAAGGAACTTTAGAACTTTCAAACAAGGATTTAAATTTGACACAATCACATTGTTTATAAGGCACGATAATCATTAAGTGCGTACTTGTACGTACTATTCCGTCTCGGTGGTCTTATTTCCATTGATTGTTATGTGGATTGGTCACATTTAACAGCGACTTCTCAGCCACTCAGTTTGATTCCGGGTGCATAACAATCAGACGTTACCATTTTAAAATAATATCAAAATGGTGCTATAAATCGGATTTAAGTTATTGTTCTTAAAATATTAATTAGTGAGATTGTAACCAAAGTATTTTGTTAGAACAGTAAGAAAAATGAAACCAAGCAATGCAAATAATTACAAGGTGAGACTGTAGACTTTAGTTCACTATCGCTCAATGCATATCTGTAGAAAAATGTTTATTTATTAAGTTAGTAACTTTGAAGCTTTTCCTTGTGTTGTCTGTTTTGCGTTGAGTCTAATTTTTGTTAACCAAGTGCAATGGTAATGCACCAATTTTGACGAAGTTGCTCTTTCTACCGAAAGTCAATATATATATTAAGTCGAAAATTTCCATTCATAAACACAAACTTTCTAATAGTTTTTTTACTAAAAAAATTTAAGAAAGAATAAGAAAAGTTAGAGATTTTTTTAGTACTGAATCGTTTCTGTTTCTAAATGGCATTGATCAAATTAGATCTAAGTGTATTATTTTTTTTTAGATTTGGACGATAAAACTTTATGTAAACGTAAAGCGGACAGATAATTTACCTAGGTCCATCGCATATCACCGGTAGTGCGCTAGTGGTTACTTTGAGTTATTACCTGTTCATCTTCTAATTTCATATTTAATTACTACAGACGTCTTGCAATAATTCTTATGATCCGTGAAGGTAGTCTTGTCTACTAAATTAATTACACACGCAGAGTAACTGCGTGTAGAATATATATAATCTTTCACAAGTTTTACATTTCGACATGTGATGGTCAAAATGTAAAAAAGGCTACTCGACCGTAGGATAATTAGCCGCATCACGAATAACCTTTGACATGTAAGTTACTTTGCTTCGGATGGTTGAAGAATGTTGCGTAATTTTTACAAAAAAAGTCAGAGAAAATCTAATTTCTTCAAATGTATGTTTATAATTTCGAGGCACTTTGCACCAATGCGTTATGTCGATATATAGATATGGTGAAAACACGATATACGCTATATTATGTAATCAAATAAAGATATAGAGACCCAGCCGTTGCACCGAGTATGTATAAATTATTTAAACATGTTAACGTACGTTACGTTATGCGGTGTACCACGGTGTACGATGTACGGAGACTCACTACCACACTAACTGCGGTAGAGTTAGTAGAAGCAGCAGTGGTGGAGTAGAACTTCAGAGAAGATCTCAGCCAATAACTATTTCCTTAACATGCGAGCGAGAGCGGTTACCAGAAAACTGCTAAAGAGGTATTGCATTATTACCGCCAAGTATGAATGACATTTTAAATCTTATTATAAAAAAGAAAACCGGCCAAGTACGTGCTCCACGCGCAGTGCTAGGGTTCCCCAGTTGCCCGTCGCGATATTTCGTCTAAATAGATTCACCGAGACACACTTTCCTATTTATAATATTAATATACGAGCTCGGTGGTCGAATGGTTAGCTAAGGTTAGGTATATATTTACCAAAAAAGTATAATATCAGTTATCTAGTACCAATAGTACAAGCTTTGCTTAGTTTGGTACTAGAAGGCCATGTGTAATTTGTCCAGGCATATTTATTTATTACTTTACGAATTCTAATTATTATTGGGATTGTATTTTTACAAAATTTTTCATAGTTCATAAACATATGTTTATTACCTGTTTTACACAACCACAAATTCATTTCACATCAAGTATATTTTCAATGGAATTTATGCAAAATTTTCTAGTAAATGCATTTTTTATTTTGGTCGACTATACTCGTTATCTTATAAAGCCTTACTTAGCTGTGATAGTTTTCTTTTTAAGTTCATTTATATGCTACTGTCGAGAATTTTTTCACAATCCTGAAGCAACCTTTTAGGTGACAGGGGTCGGGACGGGACACTTGACGCGAACAAAAATTTGCACTTTAAAGCTCAATATTTCGCAAACGGATAAATAGAACATAGCAAAACTATAAAAACCCTAAATATATATAGGAACCCTGAAAACGTACTTAAAATAAACCTCCTAATAAATAAACCTCCTCTGTAACTTTATAAGAAAGAAGCTTAAGTTAATGACGATTTTCCAATTTAAATTAATTTTTAAGTGTATCGTTTCATTTTTAGGGTTCCGTAGTAAACAACGTTATAGTTTCGCCATGTCCGTCTGTCTGTCTGTCTGTGTGTCCGTCCCTCCGCCACTTAACTCAGAGACTATTAATACTAGAAAACTCAAATTAGTTATGTAAATCTGTAATAAAATTTTTTTTTGGTACCTTCCCTACACGTAATGTGGGGATGAATTTTTTCCCCTCAGATATGTGGTGTTGGGTTTTGTTGATAGAGCTGCCAAAAATATTGCGTGAAAGAACACCGATCAAATCAAGTTTCGATTCAAGGCTCCGTTTGCAAAATATTGAGCTTTAAAGCGCAAATTTTTGTTCAGTCAAATGTTCGATTTATACGAAATATTGTGACGGGCAACTACGGAACCCTAACACTGCACTTGGCCGGTTTTTTAAACGGTTTTATTTAGCTCACCCCGTTTGTTTTATTTTTTATTATTTATTCTTGGGTCAAATCTAGTAATTGAAATTTGACCCCCTTCCTGTTGACAGATTGATCTGAAATTTGGTATACACCTTTAGTTCTGGTGACAATACAATTAAATAAATTCTGTTTCATTGTAAATCCAAGATGGCCGCCGCTACAAAATGGCGGTTTACAAATTTTGTCACGACTACCTCAATATGGGTATCGAATGAAAGGGCTTGACTAGTAGAACACAGTTCACATGAAAAAAAAATGAAAATCCAAGATGGCTGCCGCTACAAAATGGCGGTATACAAATTTTGTCACGACTACCTCAATATGGGTATCAAATGAAAAGGCTTGACTAGAAGAATACAGTTCACATGAAAAAAAATGAAAATCCAAGATGGCCGCCTCTACAAAATGGCGATTTACAAATTTTGTCACGACTACCTCAATATGGGTATCAAATGAAAGGGCTTAACTAGTAGAACACAGTTCACGATGAATATTATAAAATCCAAGATGGCCGTCAACAAAATGGCCGGTTGGCGCGGTTACATATCGTCTCAATTTTCAATATGGGTATCATTTGATACCCATTTTTTCAATATGGGTATTCATTTGAATACAAGACAAATTTAAAAGTAAAAAAAATAACGACAAAAGTCAAATCTAAACTTAATAGAACGAGAAGTACTATGTAATGAAATTAGAAACTAAAAACTTGAAAATAAAAATTATGTAAAAAAAACTTTTAATTTAAACGGTTTTATTGAAAATAGTGTACTAAAAGCTAAAAAATAATTCGGTAGGTCGGAGGTTTCAGTCATCACACCCCTCTCCCTCATCAGTCTAAGGCATTGATCAGACAAAATAATAAAATCGTTGGGCCCGTGTTTCCATCCAGTCAACTCAGTTTACGCTACGCCCAACGATTTTATTATTTTGTCTGATCAATGCCTTAGACTGATGAGGGAGAGGGGTGTGATGACTGAAACCTCGACCTACCGAATTATTTTTTAGCTTTTAGTACACTATTTTCAATAAAACCGTTTAAATTAAAAGTTTTTTTTACATAATTTTTATTTAATTTTTAGTAACCTTTTTATACAGTATATTTAGAGTTTAGATCATTAAATAAATATTTACTTAATTCAATACTTAGTATCTATATAGTCAATCAAATCATGTAATCACGGAGCAATTTAAAGTTAAATCGAAAGTGAGTATGTAAAGTGATTATGCAATATGTATTCAATGTGAGTATTATAATGATGCATCTCCACGAAGGTCAATTTTATGCCACGATGGTGAAATATCTCACTTCACTTAACACGTAGTTTGATAGTAAAAAAATCTCGTTAACAAGTTCGTAACGAGTCTTCTAAATTTTGTAAATTTACAAAATTACAAATTACAAGTTGTAATTCGCCAATATTTACGTGTGCATTTGAAACACAAATTATACACATTAGCTTATACTATTAAACGGGTAATTTTTGTAATATAAGGATAAATATTTTGTCATGAAAACCATATGACTGTGCCAAATTTACGCTCAATCTGTCACTGGAAAGTGGGTGAATTTAACTTGCAAGATTTGATTACTACCTAATTGTTAGACACCGCGGTGAAATTATTTAATTAATTTTAATCAATTAATTTTAATTAATTACATCTTCCTAAAAATAAATTAAATACTTAAAATATTTATGCCACGTCGATTTCGTTAACGGCTGTAACGATTTCGACGAAGACTTAGGGGTATTAACTTCTAAAAAAAATATTTGAAACTTATTTAAATTTGTTTCAGTCCTTAGAGCGCTTTAGAATACCCCACACAAACAGGGTTCATGTATATGTATAATACAGTGTGAGTATCATAAAGTGCACGATAATTATAAATGTGGCTGAAAATAGAGCCATTTTTATCGACGGATGTTTTTTCTTTTTTTTTTATTATTTTACACTTTTCTTTTTTTAATTACCATGCGTGGAACCTTTGTATACACAAGGTTATAACTTTTAAAAGCTTTTATTTAGTTTCACCGCGGTGTCTGTTATCAAATCTTGCAAGTTAAATTTGACCCATTTTCCAGTGCTCGATAAAGCTGAAATTTTTGCATATTTGTTTGGTTCTTACTATATGTCGTAATTTTTAATAGAATGTATGAATGTTTTAATTTTTCATTTCAACCCCTACGATATGGGGAGAAGAAATGGTTTGATGAGCGAAACACAGTAAGTAGACTTTTTAGTCTTTTTTTTATTCAAAACTTATAAAAACTTGTTTCAAAATATTTTTTTTTCTTTATTCTAGTTTAATTAACCGGTTTAATGTAATGAAACAAAAACATTAACATCTAAAATAACATCAGTCATAGGTAATGAAACAAATAAATAGTTTTAAAAAACTAAAAAACGCTTTAATGATGAAAAACGAAAAATTATGTTTATTATACTTAGGCAGAAAATATAAATGAACGAAAAAGATTGTTATTATTGTGAAAAAAGCGTGAGGTGCTTTATGCCGTATTTTTAATTTATCTAGCACCCCAAGTTTTTTTTCACAATAATACAAATCTTTTTCATTCATTTATATTTTCTGTCTATATTAAAAAATATTTTTCGAGTGCTTTTCCAACTGAGCTACCAGGAAGTTTTGTGTTGGTGACGAATTTTTGAATTTTTATATTTTACTGCGTGAGTCACAATAAGGTGGGAGAGGTGAATTTTTCTATTTTTAAATATATTTATAATATTCTGGCATGTTGGCTGAAACAACTATTTAAAATAATTATAACCATTGCATACTAAAGAAAAGCGAAGCGATGGCCGATTGTACATACAAAGAGAAACACACGCACACACACACTCCTTCTGTCTCCTTTTATTAGTTATTATAAAAAATGAACTAAACTTACTCTATTTCGCTGATTAAGCCCTTCCGTTCGATACCTATATTGGAATTAAACTGGAAATTATGAATCATCATTTTGTGGAATACGTTCTTTATTGCACATTGAGATAAAACATTTAAACTGATGTATGGTGTATTAATTAAGAACGCCTCCCTTTGTTAACTGTATTTATCACATGGAACCTTTTAAATTGCTGTGTGAACTTGAGTGCAATAAAAGATCTGCAATTCTGCATCCTTTTTTGCTCATTTAGAAGGTTACATGTGTCAAGTCGGGTTGTAAGTGCCTTACCACGATCTTTAGAGCCAAAGCCAACATCGCCTGCACGTGGTACACCCTGCCGACTAACGAAAGAGGCTCTTGCAAAAGTGAGGTAGGGTACCTACAGCGTTTTTGTAAGCTGCCCGACTGGGGAAGTACCTACCTCCACGTCATAGAATACCACAGCCAAATAACAATTCCCTTGAGGGTTGTTGTGTTCCTGCGAGTGACTGAGGTCACCAGAAAGGAAAGAGTTGCTGCGTTGGCAGCAGGGGTGAGGGCGCGCGAGCGATATTTCATGTTGCGAGCGTTAATTTTGCAACGGTAGCCGATTTACATCAAGCGGGCTTGTCTGCCACCCGAAGTAGTACAAAAAAAAAGATCTGTTTTAGATAAGCTCTTCCAATCAACCAAAAAAAGGTACTCGTATTTTCATAATTAAAAATATGTTTCATTTTGCTACGTACTATTGCCATAACAAACAAGAATAAACAAAAAAAAAAACAGTTTTTCTTAGTTGTTAAAAGAAGAAATAACTAAAACGTTATGTTTCGCTCATCGAGCCCTTTCATTTGATTCCCATATCATTGAGGTCACGTGTAAAATATAAATCACTATTTTGCGGTGGCCGCAATAGTGGATTAAAAATGACAGCATAGTCACGAGACAAGTGTGCCAAATTTCAAGCACAATTGACACTAGTGGGAAGTCGGTCAAAATTGGGCAAGATTATTTTAATTATTAATTTATATTTAGTTAAATAAAATATATACCATTACTCAGACTAATTCAATATACATACTAAGATATATTTATTATGCAGTACGTAGTACGGTCGGTTTTGACAAAACTTTCTAACAAACGTAAGTGTTGCTAAGGTTGATTTTCTATTATTTTTGAGAGCGAAAATAGACCTTCATTGTTTGAAAAGTACAAGCCAAAGTCATTGAGGTGATAGACCATTTATTTGCCTCACTGTACGTAGAGCAATATATCAAACTTGGCAGAGAGTAACAGAGTGAAGAAATAGACCGACGAATACAGCTTAGGGCCGTCTATGTTAAGCTTGAAAATTTCAACAAGTGAGTACGTACTTCCATTTATGACATACGTTTTGCAACACGGATAGTTACCGAGGGGTTGCTTTGCTACATCGCTTTAGTAGACTCTTTAGAGAGACCATGAGGCCAATGGCACGAAAAATGCATGATGTCTTTACGAGATAACGCAACTCGATCATTCGTCAACGCACCAAGGTTACAGACGTTGGCAAACGGGCGGCGAGATTGAAGTGGCAATGAGCCGGACGCTTGTGTCGTAGAGATAAATCCAAATGATTTTATTCTGGAGATCAAAAACAGGGAAACGCCATGCAGGCACACCACCTGCAGCGGAACACATAATAAAGATGGCAGGATCGCTGCACTGAGAGCGAAATGAGAGCACTTCAAGAGGCAATTGTCCAGCAGTGGAAAACAAAAAAGAAGAAGACGTAGTACTCATATGAATTCTATGAACATTACTTCTACTTAATAAGCATTCTAATAATGTCTCATAGCTTCGAAAGTTAAAGTACTTTAATAAGTTGGTACTTTGCAACTTTCGAAGCTATGAGACATTATTAGAATGCTTAGCTAGCTTAGAATGTTAGCTAATGCTAATAAATTAATGAATGAATCAACGTAGTATACGCTGTTTGTAAGTAAGTTTAATAAATTTTACAATACTTTTATAAGACAGTTGCAAAATGCTCAAATTGTTATTATTAACACCGAGTTACATTTGTAGACCCGCCCAACCTTACGTGTTGTACGAAAGGTCGTAACGTATTACGTAACGAATACTTCGATCATTGTACGTTTAGCAGCATTTCACTTAGGGCTTGCACACTTCTGAGGGGCAATTCTCGTAATTAAAATGTAGTCAAAATTCAGTTCCGATCCAGTCTCGATCTTACAAATTTGGTATTCTATATCGAAATATGACCTAAAATTATATTATACTAGCTGTCCCGGCGAACTTCGTACCGCCTAACAATCAATGAATGTCGTGGTACATATTAGCTGAACTAAATTTATGATTTTATAGAATTAAAACAATGAATAATAGAAAATAATAGAGAAGCTCGATGGCATCATGTCAGTCTAATTGAACACGCAAGTTAAGCAACGTCGACCGTAGCCTGTACACAGATGGGTTTATATTACCTTGAGCTCCTCCGTGCTACGAAAGACACGTTAAGCCGTCGGTCCCGGTTGTTATCATTAAATGACAGTCGTAGGACGTAGGGACGTAGACAAATCCAACAAATCAAAAACCATGGAAATTGATAAAGCCGTTCTCGAGTTATAAGTGTTCGAACAAACCCGACTTGTTTTATATCTAATGATATATTTGCCAACTATATATAATAAAAATACGATAATGAAAAAAACATAATAAAAATAAGAATTGATAATAATTAATTAATGAAAATCTGAAATTAATGAAAATTAATGAAAATCATATAATTTTGTCAATTCACAATTCAATCTCGATTCGGTCAACTTTCATTCTGCGATCGTAAAATAATTACGGGAATTGGTCTTCTAATTTCTTCTTCGCAAGTAACGCGCGACAGGAAATGTATAGGAAACATGATGACGAGCCCGGTGTGGTCGAATGGCTCGCACCAGCTACTTTGACTCCGAGGTCGCGGGTTCGAGCTCTCACACAAGTCAAACATTAGTGTGCATATCTGTTTGTGTTGGACTTGGTAGTTTGTATGTATCATATGTATGTATTTACAAAAATATAGTTATCTAGTACCCATAAGCATTGTTTAGTATGGAATAAGCCGGCGCTGCGGCGCTGTGTAATTCTCCTGAAATATTTATTTATTTATAAGCTCGAATTACAACCATTACATTTATTAGTATCAATGAACTCATGGCCCGATTTCGCTTCGCCTCGATGTAGCCTGTTTTTGCATATAAAAATTTCTTTTAGTTCATGATTATAAATTAATTTTTAGAACTTACTTATTGAACAAATTGCGTACTCTGACTTTTGCATGATAAGCCCATTTTTTTTTTATCTTAGCGTGCAAATGACAGAGCTAGCAATTTTATTTTTTGGGTATCAAATTGCATGTGTGCGACATTTACATTCTCAAATGCAACTATTCAAGGAACTGAATAATGTTATCGTGATCGCTATACGTATAATTAGATTTACCGGGCTAGCTACAGAGATTAGTTTGCTACTAAGTAGTAAGAAATAAATGTTTTTAAAACGTGTTTAAAACACAAGGATTTCATTTTATACTGTAAACTTAAAAATTTTCATACGAAAGAAGTAAAAACTTCATCTCTCTCCTTTACCGCCCATTTTTCTTTTCAAAACGAATACAAAAAAACTCTGTCTATAAAATATGTATATAATTTTAGCAAAAAAAAAACCGATTCCAAACATTGCTCTACATTTATGTATGTAGATACAGGCTGATGCTGATGATGATGATGAAAAAATATGGGACCAATCTGAAATCTCTTTCATATAAAAAAAAAAATTCAAATCGGTATTAGGAGTTATTAAGTAACAAACATAAAAAAAAATATAATAAAAATAATACAGCCGAATTGAGAACCTTCTCCTTTTTTGAAGTCGGTTAAAAAGAATGTTATTTCGCCCGTGTGCGATAAAGTACGATAAGTAACACCTTCATTCTATTATAATATAATAGGCGAGACGACAATGATAAAAAATTATAAAAAATACTTATCAGTGTCATAAAATATACAAAACTAGAACGATCTGCGATGTTGAAATTTTAATAACTTATGTCCGACTTGTTCTATGATCGATTAAAGTGTAGTGGGAAAGTCCAATTTAAAAGAATTAAATTGTAAAAAAAAATATTAATTTTGGAAAAACAGTCAAAAATACTATAACTTTTGTTATGGCACTAGCTACATAAACGCAGTATTTCACATAGCTGTCGTACAAATTTTTGTTTTAACGTATACAAAATACATAAGTGTGACGTCATAACTCAGTAGCCTTTTGTATGGAGCGTTTTCGGAAAAGTCCAAAATTGTGATTTACAAGTTATCATATCTCGAGAAGTTTTTATGCTATCGAAGTAATTCTTTCACCTATAGTTATATTATTGTGACCTTACATAACAAATCGAAAGAAAATATTGTCGTCTAGCCTATTCAATGTAATCAACAAAGTAACACATAGGTAGGTATGCTAACTATCTTCTTTCTGGTTTTTGGTCACAAAAATACCTAGTACCTACCAAAACTACCAAATCTAAGTTTTCGAGCATACCTATATGCAAAGATAATGAAAATGTCGGAAGGCTTATTATACTGTCTGAGGAAATCGTAAATCGTAACTGAAGCCAACGCTTTCCTCGTACTATTAAAAATATTTTTTTAGTAAGAAACCGGATTGGCCTTATTTTCACCCCTGGCCTCGGAAATTTCCTATGTCAAGATACAAAACAATTGTCAACGTAACCAGCACTACTTGTTGAAGTATAACAAACAATATTTAATTGGTTGGAATGTGTGAACGCATACAACTCCCATGGCTGTGAGTACCCGAGTCCATTAACTGAGCAACCCGTCCGGAACCGTCCGGTTTGAGGAAGTTAAACCAACGCTAAACCGCCTTATTCCGCTTCTTACTTGTAGCGCTTATCGTTAAACAGCGCGCGCGCACGATACGCATTAAACCTTATTAATTTTGACATGTATTTTCATAACCTATTAAATAGAGTAGTCGAAGGTTTAATGTTTACTAGATTAACATCTAGCGGTATTGTATAAAATTTGAGAGGTACTTTTGAGCTAATGTCACCTGCACGTGGAGCACCCTGCTTACTGAGAAAGGAGGCTCTGGCTAAAATAGAGGTATGGCATAGCATATTTATAGGCTGCCCGCCTAGGGAATTACCTCCTCACAGAATACCACAGTAAAATAAAAATTCTCTTGAAGGCTGTTGTGCTCCTGCGAGTGAGCGAGGAAGGAAGAAATTGCTGTGTTAGCATCAGCAATGGAAGCGCGCGAACAATATTCTTTTTTTAAAAGCATATGGCCAGAGAAAATAATCCAAACCAGTTCGAAATCGCAACTTCTTGGCAGACAGTGATCAACCCTCCTACCAACAGAGCAATGGTGGCCAAATTACCGGATATCTCTCAAAGACTCTTATTATTAGATACACCTAGGATTGTACCAAACTGAACCTACCAACCTACCAACCTTTTAGAGAATAGTTGGAATTTTGAAAACCATCGATCATATGGATACCTAGAAGTTTACTTGATGTACTTACCTACACCTTCAGAAGAGTATCTATTGATTTTGATACATTACAAAAAGACCAGGCTGTTTCACCAAACAATATACAAGGTGTAATACAAGATTGATTCATACGAGTAAGTGGGCGAAATCTAGACTTCAGAGACAAGTACGCGTTTGAATGGCGTTTCAGTTAGCTCTTTTATGCAATAATGAGTGTTCCATATTTACGCAACAAGCCAACAACAGTACTACTTTAACAACAGGGAAATAACCAACAGCTGCCAAGTTGTCCACCGAGGCGATACCAGTTCCGTTGCAACAATGAAATCAATTGATAGTTGGATGTTATATGTGACTTGCCACGTTCATTAAGCTATTAGCAAATGCCACAAGCGTAGGTGGCTAATCTTCTAACAATTTACTGCCAATTGAAATACGTAATTTTTGTTAATTGAAAAAACACGAACAGTGAATATTATTTATCTTCGAGCATGCCCCTCACCTATTATGCAATTAGACTGCATAAAGCGTAAATGTGATCGATAGAATACCTTACTGTTTCGTAATGTATAATTACAACTTAAAATTAAATACTGATATATGTATTTTTGTGCTTTTTAACACTATATCAATTAAGTTTATAAGTAATTATTATACGACTGGAAATAACTAATTATGTGTGTGCTGGAAATCCAAATAAATGTTTCATTCATTCATATCTTGAGGTAGAGATTACAATAGAAACAAATATGATGTTTAATTCGTTCATTCTGTCATATCTTGTTGTGGAGATTAAAACAGAAAGAAATATGTTATACCTACACCATAAAGAATTCAACTGTTTCAACTCATAAAACTCGTAAAAAGTTCGACACTTCCATTGTTATAGAATATATAACAAATACATAGACTTTCAATGTTCATTTAGTTTTTTCTATTTCTACCATTACAAAATTTTCTATAAACAAAATATTAAACCTCGACAGAATCTGAATAATTCTACGATTTACAATCTGAATTGTGTTGCATGTAGCGATTATGAGAAAATGAAGAAAGGCTATGTAGATATTAATTAACAAATAAAATTTATTGCAAAATCATGTTTATAGTTACTGAAGAACGAATCTTGTATTTGTACATTAAACATTGAATACACACTTCGAAGACAGAGATGTCACATATTTTTGATGTTTGTTTTGATTAACACATCAAACATTGCGCTATGTTATTCGCTAATCATTGAAGTCAATATGAGTAGCACCTTGCATACCTTACGCATACTCTACAACATGTCTAATTATTACGTACTTTCTAAAAGCGACCAATAACATACAAAAAACTGGTTATTTTGGGGGTTAACGAAATTATTGTATCATCAGTCAAAGACTATACAAATCTTGATTGTACATAAAATTATGTATGTACACTAATTAAAGCTCTACAGTGCATGAATGACTTATGTACAATCTTTATTGATAGACAACAATGTTAATAGGGGTACAAAAGGCGGGCTTAATGCAAATAACATTCTGTACCAGTCAAATTTTGAGAAAAATAGAGAAGACTATATGAAATGTATGGGTGCCCATATTAATACAACCGGGGGCCCTACCGCCGAAGCTGTAACCGAATACCATCGGATTGTTTGATTCCAAAATAGATCTTACTTTTAAGTTATTGACAAACATTTTCAGCTTAGTCGTTAGAACTCTAGGGTTACTATCAGCTAAGCTTAACATAATTACCAGCAATCTAAGCAGTAGTGTAATTAACGCATTCAAAAAATCAATGGTAATCGACTTCAGCTTCGGCAGTAGGGCCCCAGCTATGTCATATCATTTCAAACTGACTTATATTTCAGGTAATTATAATACATCTAATATTGACATGGAATTTAAATCTGTTGCCGACTGTGGCAGCCGCTCCGAACACTCAAAAGCACAATACGACTGAAATAAATGCCCCATCTCAGCATAAGAATGATAGTCTCACAACAGGCTTGTTTGGTTGGGAGGACTACAGCGTATTGGCCACGATGTTGATAGTGTCTTGTGCTATCGGAGTGTTTTATGGATATTTTGGAGAAAAACAAACGACTGGTGATGATTTTCTCCTTGGTGGGTCGTCTATGGGCACCTTCCCAATGGCTTTGAGTCTTGCTGCAAGGTAAGTTTGCGAATTTCAAAATTAGTCAAAAATATTTGCACGGTCATGCTGCTAAATGATGTGAATTCAGCTTTAACTGTTATTTGATATTATCCTAATTTTGTATGATCTTGTTTAATACCTATTAATATTTTTAGAATGGTCAAGTTAAATTTAGAAATCATGTTAACAAAGATTTATTGTAAATTGTTAGCGGTGAACATAATTATCAGAGATTCAAGAACGTTGACATTTTCAGTTTCATAACGGCCATAGAGTTGTTGGGAAATCCTGCAGAGATGTACATGGCAGGTTCACAGTTCTGGATGATTTGCATCGCCTTTGGCCTCGTCGTGCCTATTGCCAGCAGACTGTACTTGCCTGTCTTCATGCGACTACGACTGACGTCTTGTTACGAATATTTGGTAACCATTAATTGATTATAATTTGAGGTGATGTATTTAGTTACCTACAGTTAGCCGTGTGGTTTACGGCAGACTAGAATAGAACCACTCCGTTTCTTCCCGTGGATGTCGTACAAGGCGACTAAGGGAAATACATTATCAAATATCGATCAGGCCTCCACAACCCATTTGGCCAGCGTGGGGAGTGTAGGCCAAATCCTCCTTCCGTCTAGGACGGTCGAGTGAGGGTCGTGCTCCTGTAGTGGAGACTAAAATGGACCTGATGACGATGATGATGTAGTTACCTACAGTGCTAAGACTCGAATCTCGTGAATATAACAAGTAAATCTCGTGAATATTAAGAGCCTTAGGCAGGTATATCTCTCTCGTAGTCAAACTAAGTATTTAGTCATCTCAGGGCTCGGTAGAATTGAGCTCATAACGCTGTCTGGCTGCGTATCAGATAGACCTATCCTCTCGTAGCACTGATTCTTGGATGCTTGATCAACGAATTATAAGTTGGAAAATCATACTATATTCGGTAACAAGTTGTACATTTGCTGACGATTGAAAAAGTAGTTATACTAAAAAGTACCATCCAAAATAGTACTGAACTCTCTCTGGAACTCAAGTCAACACAATCACATACTAATTGTAATTTTAAATACCCTATAAATTGGGCTATTCAAGAATTTATTATTTAGATTTTGACGAACCCGGTGGTGAGCAAAGCCCACTTTCCGAGGTTGCGGGTTCGAAACACGCAGAAGACAAATATTTGTGTGCATGAAATGTTTGTCTTGGTCTGGAAATTTTTTATGTATTATATATTTACAAAAAAGGTATATAAGTATATTTATCAGTTATCTACGTAGTACCCATTACATATACAAGGTTTGCCTGGTTTCGGATAGATGGTAATGTGTACTTTGTCCTGGAATATTTATTTATAAGAAAAAAATATTTGGCTTTAAGTATATGTATAATATATATAGATCGTAATAATATAGGTATTACATATACTCCTTAATTTTAGTTATCGCGCCGTGGCACTTTGTTACGTTCTTTTTACCCAGCATCATCCACAGCTACATTCGCTATTATTATTTCAATGTCAAAGGTGAAATCCACCCAAAGTATCTACTCACAAAAGGCACTGTGGTATTAAATAAGTAATTTTGCCGCATTATTTACAGGAAATTCGTTTCTGCAAGACAATCCGCGTGTACGCCAGCGCTCTCTACATGTTGCAGATGATACTGTACACGTCGGTGGCGGTGTATGCGCCGGCACTCGCACTATCTGATGGTAACTGAACTGATGATTATTGTTAGGGATACCATGTTTCAGTGCACAAAAGATCGACGTGCCACCGGTGCTGCAGCACTGGACCCATTTCAAGATAAGATAGGGATGGCATGGCATGTATTTAACAAACAAAGAAAAATATTTATCATCTGGAATTTGATTCACGTACATTTCGCTACCAGTTATTTCAAGCAAACTAACACAGACCGGCACATGTTGCTGCTGACTGCAGCCGAAACAGAAACGACAACAACAGCGGCGGTGACAGTGCATTAATTTATTCGGTTAAATTGTCTTCTTTATTATTTACTCGGCAAAATTTGAAACGTATCACGCTCGGTAGCATTATCCGTTTATCCGCCCTAAAACAGTCACCTTAAGGTGGTACTCGGAAACGCGTGTCCCTTCACCTTGGTAAGTACGATATTATGTGAATTCCGATTATCAACCCCGATCATGATAGATAACGATCCTATGCCTACAGCTAATTCTCCCCTGTGCACCAATCTTACGGTTATATCGTAGGATTACGGTTATATCGGGTCTCTCGCCCAGTAAACCAACCAGGCAAGAGGACCTTTACCCGCTTAAACCAACAACGCACTCTAGCGGATTGGTACATGGGGCCCTATCGCCGAAGCTGAAGCCGACCATCGGATTTTTTGCTAGCAAAAATTGATCTTAGGTTTAAGATCACGACAAACATCTTCAGCTTAGTCGGTAGAACTCTATGGTTTCTACCAGCTAAGCTAAACACTACTACCGCCAATCTAAGCTAAAGTTTGATTTTCGGTATCAAAAAATCCGATGGTAATCGGCTTTATTAATGCGAAAATGAAACTACTGCTTAGTTTCTTCCTAATATATTTAGCTCAGCTGATAGAAACCCTAGAGCTCTATCGACTAAGCTGAAGATGTTTGTCAATAACTTTAACCTAAGACTAATGTTTGGAATCAATGAAACAGCTGGTAATCGGCTTCAGCTTCGGCGGTGGGGCCCCTGGTCTTACTTCCCTTTCGCCTGCAAGCAGACTACTTAGACCCACTCTTTAGTCGAGTAGCGTGGCGACCGACGCTCGATTTCCCAAGCATCGGGGCCCTGCCATCACTCCCCAATTTCCATGATGGGTGCCGGCGCTGTAAGGCGTGTTCCCCTAAAGAGGGTCGGTCGCTCACTTCCCGACGCACTCTGTACGCCTTGTGTAATTGTATCCACACTTGGGCGCACCTTAGGGTTGCCGTTTTACGGCGGATAAACGTAATGAGCCCTCGGTTAACCAAAACTCGGCGAAAAATGATTGGTTAAAAAGATCATATGTTAACAGTCATAATATTTATAAACAAAACCAAATATAATATAAATAAAATTCAAGTTTAATTTGGGGCTTACAAATATATACAGTACAAATGTATAGAAATATGAAAAGAAATTCGTCCAAGAGACAAAAAAGCTGTAATCAAAGCAGTAGACATTAAGACGAGCTTGTAATATGGAAAGCTTACAGTGTAACATCGGTGTAAGCAATACTGTTAGGTACCTAGTAAACCATCCACCAGGCATTGGGACTATTACAAAATAGTCTATGGACAGGCTATGGACATAATATTTGAGAGAGGCTATTACAGCAGAGAATCGGAATACCAATTAATAGTATTTAAATTATTATTATATGTACTAACATCAGTAAAATTGAGATGATGGCGAAACGCTGTGAAACGAGTAAAATGATAAATGGCGTAATGATACCTGTAATTAGTGAAGAGTCGAAACAATTATTAGACGCGGAGCTATCATTAAGCTAACATCTTGCATAACTATGGTGATGATATCCGACCTCTGGCTCTTTTCACTCTCGCTTTTATTTAAAAATGTAGATGCGTTTCCTAATCGTAATAACAATTTAAAAAAAGAACTTAAAAGACGTGAATACGTCTTCAAATTTGCTGCCATACGATGTCAATCCAAAAAATCTAATGAAAACAACATCGGGGAACATCTACATCCTCTACTACATAATACATGCTCTACATAAAATAGACCACTGGATGAAGGATCAAAGAATTTATTACGCTAAGTAAGAACTATTAACCATTGCGTACGGGGGAGGGGGAAGCGCTACCATTTTGAGATAATTTTAGTGCATATGACGTATTCACGTACAATACACGGTCGTGTCCATTTTTTGCTCATAAAGTCTTATTTCGGATAAACAAATAAGCTAAAGATTTCGAAATCCTTAATTCACTTTGGCGCAAAAAAATCCTTGTATTGCAGGTATTTATAGGTTATGTAACGCTTCCAGTTGCTACATTGCTCAATTTATAACAACCATATATTCTCCAATATTACATACGTATGGTTACCAAATCAAACTGAAAATCTGAAATGAAAATTTTTGGATTAGGGACATAATAGGTCCCTAATTTTGGAACCCCAAGCAAGGAGTCCTCTGTGAAGTCTATATTAGAAGTTCAGGGGACAGTTCGGGTTTTTTCAGACACTGACTTCTTTCGATTGACCCGGATGATGTTGACTTCTTAATATAATGTATGCGAAATATCATTGCAATCGGTTCAGAAGTTCAGGCGTGAAAGCGGAAAGAACAAAAAAACTGACTCAAATTTTGCATTTATAATGTTTGTAAAGATCACAAACACTAAAAATTTTCATTTTTGTAGACAATATAATTTTGCAATAATTTTTTCAATTTATTCTTGTAGACAATATAAAGTGTAGTAAGAAAAATCCGAATTTTCTGCCGAAACTTCTGAAATTCACTTCGGTCCCTTGTTTGGGATTCGAAAATTAGGGACCTACATCACCTATTCCGGAAATTTTCGTATCGGAGTAGAGACTACGTTTTATTTGGTAACCATACGTGCAAAGTATTGAAAAACATATGTTTATGTTATAAATTGAGCAATGAAACGGTGGGGAAGCGGTTACCTAAGCAATTAATACCTGCAATACAAGGATTTTATGCGCCAAAGTATATTGAAGGCATATTTCGCTCGATTGAAGACCATGGATAGGCGAAGCATGACGAAATAAATATGTACTTATACAGGTCGTCAAGGGATAGACCGCCAGCGCTGCGCTAATCGATAGGGATCGCAAGCGGTCCTCACATTTAGTCTCCTACGCTTTCCATCAGACAAGGCGGAGACATTTTGGCCGACCACATAAAAAAACTCCCTGCCATACAAGGTATCCCAGGAGATGTGGAGACTCTAAAGTATGGTGTCTCTCAAGAAATGCGTATAGGTGTTTTTACAGGATTTTACAGATAGTGATGCCCTTGGTGTCGTAATGGTTCATCGGACAGATCGCATGCTTTTCTGCCACCCAAGTTGTGTAAAATATCGCATCAACGTCAAGGTTAGGTCCAGTTCTCATTTCTTGGATTTGTGACGTGTTCTTTAACCAGTCTGTTTCGGCTGTTGTCATGAGATGACGTCATGTCAATGAATTTTAGGCGGCTTGATAATACTGGCCTCCGATAACTCGAAGTTGAGCAGAAGGGCGGAGAGCGCTCTAAAGACTTTAAATTGAGGGGAGACTCGAATTTGAACGAGCATGGGTTCTTACGAACAATTTAGATTTTATAAGCAAAACTAGTTTAGGCACAGCTTACTTTTATGGACTATAGTGTATAAAAGTAAGTTATAATCTTAGCCATCTGCTAACTCTCCTGATATATGCTATATAAAAGTTTTAGACGACCTCAGTCAGCGAAAAGCTGGAATTGCCTCTATAACACAAAGGATCGCAGTCAACAGTAGTGTATCGCAGTCAAAGATATTTTTACGTTAGTACTATTACTTATACTGTGGTTATAGTGTACAACCTCGAACGCGGTTTCGATTTCCATACAAGACAACCATTAGTGGGATTGACATAGGTACCTTTTCATCTTGGTCTAGATGTTGTCTAAGTACACTAATTATTTAATTAACTAAAAAGGGGAACAGCTGAATTTAGCAACTTTACTAACGAAAGCAATGTTTAGGTCTAAAATCTCAATATTTTGTAAAATTCAATCTATTATTGTGAAATGATAAAAATAACTTTTTATTCTACGAGTTTACTAAGTTCACAATTTCACATAGTCAATGTCAATCGGAATTTTGTAACGTCATTTTAAGGCATGTTACATGACACGTTCCATACAAATTCGTTACTTGGCACACAAATTTACGAATATTAAGTAGGATCTAAGTATATGTTACAGTATATGTTATGGTTGATATAACGAATTAATATTGTTAATAATTACCGACTCATAGTCAATATTAGAAATTTTGTGTATTAGTTAATTTTTGATTAGGTTAGGACTTTCTTGTGTTTCACAACCAAAAATAGGTAGCCCGATTAGCGGGACTCCGTGGACCTAACTGCTGAACGATTTGGTGCTAAGTAAGCAAATTATTTTATATTAATCTTTCAGTTATTAATAAATGCCGGTAATCTTTGCCGGACTGCTTGCCAAAATTATTGCGTTACCTGAAACATACACACCTTATTCATTTATTTATGTAAACTCTTTATTGACCACAATAAGACCAATGGTACAAAAGGCGGACTTACATGACACCTTAATGCATAATGAAGGTTTTAAACATATTCTATCATCATCATCGTCATCATTGTCAATATCAGCCTGTACCTGCTGGATATAGGCCATCCCCAAAGCTTTCTGCCATAAGCGATCTTGCGCTTCCCGCATCCAGCTGATTTTTCGGCGTTCTGCTGCTACAAACGTAGTAGTAAATCGGAAAATTAAATATCAAACTATTTTATGGCATTCGATATTTTTCCTTCACCAGGGTTCGTGAATTCTTTACTTTTGATCACAGTCTAGAAGTTGACTATTGTATCGGTAGACTTTAATCAAAATCACCATAATCAAACCCATTAATGAAAATACTTGAAAAATTATGCCACGTGATAACGTACGAGAACTTTATTACAGATACCTATCTATCTTGTAAATTGCGTTAATTAAGCCTTGAAAAATCCAATCTATACGTTAAAAATACGTAACCTCTCAGTAATGAATGCCAAAGTTTGATGCAAAAGAAGCGTCGGGTTATTAGTGAATGTGTTGTGAACCAGCCATAAATGCGCGGTGACCGTGTTTTGACTACTTTTGCTTGAGTCAGTATGTCATAGCAGTGTTTGTGTAATGGTAACAACTCTATTATCGAGTACGTACCTACGCAACACACCGAAAATCAACCTCAGAATAAATTCGAATCACGTGTGGTGCAATAAATGTAATAGATTACACAATAATGGTGAACAACGATTCGACCCCTCTTCATTTACATAACTATAATAATTTTTATTCGTATTTATATCGATATGTTAGTTATCTATTACAAAAATCGTTGTATCACGATGCCACCGTCTAGACAACAGACGCCGTCGTCGCAAGACGATTTGCACAATTATAAAATTACTTATATCTTTCAAATTTATGTTGGCTAACTTTATTATCTGTATTGATTTTATAAACATATTTAATTTTGAATGCGTTCGTGTATTTTCACGTAATTGTTTCAAGTTATACGTACTCTTACATTTCAATTTTCACTACAGAACACACACTGTTGACACATATACTCGTAGATAAGTCCCTACGTAAATTCAAAGACAGTGGTTTTTCGCCATAGCAGACGAACAAGACTATAAGTCTTTAGTCTAAAAACTGATATCTGAGGGTCCGTGTGATCTCTGAATATAACCCCGTTATAAAATTTGAAAAGTGTTAGTTAAATCTGAATATTTTAAGCTATAACACAAATTTGCTGAGATTAACACCATTACCTTGCTACTTGCTGACTTGCGTGATCGATTAAACTGACTCGCGTAACGATGCCATCTTCTCCACAACGACGCCATAGAGATCCTCACGCCGCCGAGCTCCTCCAATTTATTTACAAACACAAAATGCAATGCAAACCCTAGTTACATCATTGTTGGTCGTATACCCAAGGTTCATGGAAATTTGGCCATCTTCCTTTGCATATGACACATTGACACAGTTTTAATTTATAAAAATATTAAAATTATATCCAATCAACATCACTAATTAAATGCTTGGCGCGGTACGGCAAGGCGCGTGTTCAAATATGCGTCATTTACATTTATTTATAATTAAATATTTGTTTTAAAATTCACAATAGACTTTTGTACTTTTTCTGTACGTTTACTCGACTTCTAGATAAAAATTTCCTCGTACTTTTGGAAACTTTCGCTATGGTCATTTAAGAGAACGCAGTATACTAGGCAGTACGCTATTAACTCCGCCAACCCGCAGTTGATCAGCGTGGTGGAGTGTGCTCTAAACCCCTTCGATTGAGGGGAGACCCGTATCCCAACAGTGGGAAGATTATGGGTTGATGCCGAGTACGCTAGGTCCAACTCGTAGGTAGGTATTTCTAGCATTTAGCGCCCTATGAGAAAGAGATATGTAGTTCCAATGATAAATAATTTATTAGCTAATTCTCACACATATTACATAAACCTCATGTTTTATTATTATGTTACTTAGAAAAAAAATTAAAGGGGAGCCAATATAATCCTAATATTTATAGTATAGTCGTTTGTGAGTGAAAACTACGCAATGTATTTACGCAAAATAAAGTTATTAAAACTTTCGAATAAATAAACTATGACTGTTGCTTAAATAAATTGATTGATTAATTATTTTGATGTGTTTACTCGTAATGGTATTTATTTACGTCCAAAGTTGCGTAAAACTGTTGAATATAGATGTTTCGATGCTTATAATTTCCAAACGAATATTTTGTGACGTGATAACGTCTTATTTATAAATCTGTTTATTATTTTTCTGATTTTTTAATAGTTATTCTGCTATTCGGGGCGGAAACAAATCCAACAAATCAAAGATCAATTTATTATCAAATCTTTATATACACCAGTATAGGCTCGACATGTCTTATTTCTCTACCAAAGCCCCTTTTGTAATCCGGTGAGATGCGCCATGTGCAAGTGAGGTTGGTTTTGGCTCTAAAGATACTACTGAGCCACACTCAATCCAAAATAACTTTATGTTGAAGATAATTTTTCGTTGTGAAATGAGACGTTGCGAGCCGAGCAAGCCGAACAAGCAATAGAGAGGCACAATCGGTCTGTGTTTCTTATGACGTTATCACGTAAAATTATCGTCTGTAACCCGACTTTACAGATAACCAATTTTTAGGGTTCCGTAGCCAGACGGCAAAAAAAATTGATTCATCATGTCTGTCTATCTGTCCGTCCGTATGTCACAGCAACTTTTTTCCGAAACTATAAGAACAACCTATACTGTTGAAAATTGGTAAGAAAATGTATTCTGTGAGCCGTATTAAGATTTTCACACAAAAATAAAAATAAAAACAATAAATTTTGGGGGATCTCCATACTTAGAACTGTCATCCTTAATTTTGGACGTACACTATCAAAGTGGTACCATTTCTACGTTTGTATGGAAGTGTAACCGGATGGAGCAGCCTTTAAGATAATCTCGTAGCTATAAAACTTATAAGATCTACACAGACCTGTGATATCTCTGGCATCGAAGCACTCATAGGTGGTAACCGTGGTCATGCCACGTCAATCTGTATAATACTACTAAATTAAAACTAATTTAACTAATTAGAACATTGATCTCACTCATTTGTCAGTAATTGGTAAACTATTTAATCTTATCTTAAATTTTATTCGAGGAGCTCAATCGCGTTGTTGCGCGTATCGGTGTATTCGATCACGCAGTTTAAGCAACATCGACCGTAGCCTATTCACGAATGGGTCTATTTCTAGATCTAATTCTAGATTCTAATTCTAATTCTAGATCTTTGTTTATGAGGCCAGTGATACCTTATGATATTTACCTAATAATTAAATCTCTCAAAAACACGAATAGCACTGGCTACGATGACATCAATACAAAAGTATTGAAATTTGTTGCTGATGTTATCGCCCCAATATTAGCTTATATTATTAATATTTGTATAGAAATAGGGAATATCCTGAACGACTTAAATTAACTGTTATTAAGCCGACCTTTAAGAAAGAAGACAGAGAAAATATGAGATTCTATAGACCTGTTGCCTTATTACCTGTATTTTCAAAGATATTTGAAAAAGTTATATACGAGGCACTTAATACTTTTTTTGAAAAAGAAAATTTATTTACAGAAGAGCAAAAAGGATTCAGAAGAAGTAAAACTATAAACATGGCAATTTATGATTTTCTCTACAAAATACTCACATGCGTAGACAAAAAGACACAGGTCACTGCACTGTACATGGATATGAATAAGGCTTTTGATTTCGTTGATTATGACA
The DNA here is from genome assembly GCA_937001555.2 of Hypsopygia costalis. Lineage (NCBI taxonomy): Eukaryota > Metazoa > Arthropoda > Insecta > Lepidoptera > Pyralidae > Hypsopygia > Hypsopygia costalis. The sequence continues at coordinate 15,617,996 of OW443330.2, read as the reverse complement.
TTTTATTTGATAAATTAAACAAATATGGAGTTAGAGGTAATATTCTCAATCTAATTAAATCGTATTTGAATAATAGGAAACAAGTGACTCGGGTTAAAAGATTATGTCTCCGATCTAAAATTGAAGAATCTTATACTTCTAATCCAAAGGAAGTAAAATATGGAGTCCCGCAGGGGAGTGTACTGGGGCCACTCCTGTTTATTATATACATTAATGATCTTCCAAAGTCGACAGACCGTCCAATGGTGTTATTTGCGGACGATAGTACTATAATTTTTGAATGTGAAAATGTTCATACATATGAATCTGAAATAAATCAAACATTGACTCAAGTAATACAGTGGTTGCAAAATAATAATTTAATCGTAAATCTAGACAAAACTAAATCAATGACATTCACACAGAGACCACGGAAAAATATAATTAATCTTGACATCAAATACTTAGGACATTCAATTGAAGAGACAAATATTACAAAATTTCTTGGACTATACATCGATAATAAAATGACTTGGGAATCACATATTGACCACATCTGTAAAAAACTTAATCAATTCTCCTATGCTTTATACATGCTAAATAAGGTGGCTAATCAGGCAGCACTGCTCACAGCGTATCATGGTTATGTTGCGGCCACGCTACGATATGGTCTCATTTTCTGGGGCAACTCAACTGGGAAGGAGAAAGTATTTAAAGCACAAAAAAAATGCATAAGGGCAATATTTAGACTTAATTCTACAGAATCATGTGCACCATATTTCAAACGATTAAAAATTCTTTCTTTTCCTGCAATGTACATATACGAGTTAACAGTTTTTGTGAAATCAAATTTACATAAATTTGATTTTATAAGTTCCCAACGGAATAAAGATAAAATCCGGCACACGTCACACAACACAGCTATGTTTGGTGGGAGCGTCATTGGAATGGCTCCTAAATTGTATAATAAACTACCAAAAAATATCAAAGAATTGACTTTAAACGAATTTAAAAAGAAATTGACATTGTTTTTGATACATAAATGTTATTATTCTATAAATGATTTTTTGAATGACATTATATGATTATGATAAATATATTTAATAATATTTTTTATGTAATTAGATTCTAAGGTATATTTTATGATTTGTGTAATTTGCATGTCTCAACGTAGACAAAATGTATATGGAAAAATAATATATGTATGTCACCTTATTTACTATTGATTGATTGATATTTATCGCGAGCTCATCCCTGCTTCTGAAGGCTTATAAGCCGTCGGACCCGGCTGTTGTCATTAAACTGTCAGTGACTTTTTGTGGCTTGAAAATACTGGCCTCCGTTAACCCGCAATTGAGCAGCGTGGTGGAGTACGCTCTAAACCCCTTCGATTGAAGGGGGACCCGTATCCCAACAGTAGGATAATCATGGATTGATGTCGATGTTGACATTATATAACTATCATAGGTATATAAACAGTAATTAATATCGTGCAACTATTACGTCACGTTTTGGGGTGTAAGTGGTTCATCAACATCTTTGAACCAAAGCCAACTTCACCTGCACGCGGTGTACCCTGCTGACTGACAAACGAAGCTCTGGCGAAAAGAGAGGTAGGGAGCGTAATTGTAAGCTACCCGACTGGTGAATGTACCTCCACCTCACAGAATACCGCAGCCAAATAACGGTTCCCTTGAGGGCTGTTGTGTTCCTGCGAGTGAGTGAGGTCACCAGGAAGGAGATGCTGCGGTGGCAGCGGGGGTGGCGGCGCGCGAGCGATATTTTATGTTGCGAGTGTTAATATGGCTACGGTAACCGCTTCACATCAGGCGGGCCGTATGCTTGTCTGCCACCCGACGTAGTATAAAAAAAAAAAAAAAAAAAAAAAAAAAACGTCATATAAGAATATCTACCTATCTATTACATTTAGTTATTTTTATCAACATACTAGCTGTCCGCCCCGGCTTCGCACTGGTAGAAAGTGTTATTTTTATTTTTACTTCTTTTCTATAAGAACCTTCTATAAACCTTTACGAAAATATTAAAATAACAATTAACAGAATTGGTCCAGCCGTTCTCGAGTTTTGCGCTTAGCAATATTAATTTTTATTTATATAGAAATTTGGGCTTTTAGATTTAGTAATATTATTATATTATAGATACTCATCAAAGAGACGTTTACATTTCAAATAACTAACGTCACTCAATTATTTTGTCTTCCCCGAACCTCTCCACTAACACTTGAACCTTATGGTATGGTATTAAAGTTCAAATTTACTTTTAAGTATTATTACGAATCCTTTGTATGGGAGTATAGAAAAGTGTTGTTTTTAGACTATTTCAGGCAATTTTTATTTTTTTCTCTGCGTAAGAACCATCCTCGTACTTCAAGGAATATTTTAAAAAAGAATTAGCGTAATCAGTTCAGCTGTTCTCGAGATTTGCGCTTAGCAACACACTCAGCGATTCATTTTTATATTATAGATAGATAAAATGAATATTTCGTTGTTTACGAATATATCACAAGTTTATCTACATAATTACAACATATCTATATAGCGGTTTTATATGTTGATAATAAATCACAGCCATTATCGAGTGACGTAATAGGGAGGTATTGCAGTGCCAAACATCACTAATACGTGCTAATTGCAAGAACGGTTGCAACGAATGCACAGCGGTTATTTGCAACTGTCACAACGCCATTTGTGATTTATGTTCTTTCATTCAACTAATAGGTTTTGGCTTCACTTATTTTTTGTGTCAAATATACAATTGTACAATTGCAGAATCGTTGCTTTATTTTTTATAAAAATGGTACTTAATTTTTCAAGGACACTCAATGCTCTTCAAAATTCGGGCAAAATCCACAAACGATAAAATAAGGTTATAAATATTATAAAAAATGGAAAAAATCACCTTGGAGAGGGAGGTGAATTTATCCATTTTTAAAATATTTATAATATTCTGGCAAGTTGACCGAAATCAACTACTTAAATAATAATGATATAATAAAGTTTTGAAATTCGAAACGCTATTTCTTTATATCGCGTAGGTGGCCAAACAAAGACAATTCGCTTGTTGTATCGGCACAGTATAAGTAATAGTACTAACGTAGTATCGGTTAAAATACAAGATGACCCACGTGCTGGTATTCCACTGCCAACACAGCATTTCCACAGAAACAGAACAATCTTCAAGGAATTTGACTGCTATTTTCTGTGAAGTAGAATTAAAAAATCTAAAATCACGAACAATTTAAGACCGGAAAGTAGGTGTCTATTTTGCAATCCCTAATTATTACACATTTTATTTGCAGTTACGGGTCTCAATACTTATGCAGCAGTGAGCATGGTCTACGCTGTGTGTATATTCTACGCATCTCAGGTATGACAACTATCAAATCAATGTGTTTTATGTAACGATTTCACGTACCGAATCCAAACAGCACACTAATCTCTGACCTAAAGGCAAAATTAGTGCCTGTCTCATTAATAAGAGACAGGTCAGGAGACAGGCATTAATTTTGTTCTTGCTAATGCACATTTACTCGTTTTAGGGTTACGGAGTACTGTTACTTAAACTGTGGTTAAGAAATATTTGGCAATGGACATGAAAGACTAATATACTAGCATCAATCCTCAACCACGCCTACTTGCAGCTCGATAGGAGAACACAGATTTTAAATATAAAGTTTATATTTTATTTTAGAATTATATAACTGTGGTTATAATTGTCCTTGAACTTTATGCCCCTTCATCCCTCACAAATAGAATTTTGACAAGTGACGAAATTGACAGCATCATCGATGCTGTAGTCTTTACGAAACCCAGCCTGTTCTGGTGGCTGGTAGTCATCAAGCTTCCGAGTGAGACGATTCGTAATAACCCTCAAAAGAGCTTGTACACGTTTATAAATTACAAAACTTGCGAGTCCCAAAATATTATTTCCCATCTTACGAGCGACGAGCTCGGTGGTCGAATGGTTAGCAATGGCCACTTTGACTCCGAGGTCGCGGGTTCGATCCCCGCACAAGACAAACATTTGTGTGCATGATCATGTCTGTTTGTCTTGGTCTGGGCGTTTTCTATGTATAATATGTATAAATTAGGTTGGGGAAAAAGTCTTTTCGTATTTTATATGAAAATTCAAAACATTTTTTAATAAAGTTTATTTACATTTAACTAAAGTATGTAGGTGCCATTTTGTTCGATAACTTTTTGCCATCTTGTAGGTACAGACATGATCCCATTACTATAGAAATTTTGGGACTTCTGTTTAAAAAACCACGACAAGTGGTTTTGGCAGTCTTCTCGTGATGTTAACCTGACATTGCCTAAAGAATTCTGAAGAGACCAAAACAGGTGGAAATCAGAAGGTGCAAGGTCAGGACTATACGGCGGATGCATTAACACCTCCCAGTCAAACTCTCTTAATTTTTGCTGAGTGGCTAAAGATGTGTGAGGTCTAGCGTTATCATGATGAAAAATCACACCCCTTCTGTTAATTAATTCCGGCCGCTTTCTCTCAACTTTTTGCTTTAATCTCATCAGTTGTTCACAGTAGAGTTCAGAATCGATAGTCCTGCCTGGCGGTAACAGCTCATAATGAATAATGCCCTTCCAATCCCACCATACACACAGCATCACCTTGTTGCGGGTTAACCCGGGTTTTGCCAGAGTCTGTGAAGCCTGACCGGCCTTTGACCACGACCTTTTTCGCACGTTCTTGTCGTACGTGATCCACTTTTCATCACCAGTTATAAGCTTCTTCAAAAACGGTTCGCTTTCATTACGTCTTAGTAAAGAATCGCAAATGAGTACACGGTTCATTAGGTTTCTTTCAGTGAGATCGTGAGGCACCCAAATATCGAGCTTTTTAGTGTACCCAGCTTTTTTCAAATGCGCCAAAACTGTTTTGTGGTCAATTCCTAATTCTTCAGCTACGTCATAACTACTGATATGCCGATCTTGCTCCATTTTTTCAAAAATGGCATCAATTTTATCCGTAACAGGGCGACCAGAGCGACGTGCATCTTTCACATCAAAATTTCCTGATTGAAAACGCTTAAACCAAATTTGTGCTACTCTCACAGACACTGCACTAGGTCCATAAACGTCACAAATTTTTTTCGCAGCTTGCGTTGCATTGTTACCTTTTTTGTAGTAAAATTTTAAAATGAATCGAATTTCTTCATTAGATTCACTCATCTTGACAGTAAAAAAAACAAATGAAAATCACACATTTACCTAATTTGAATTTGGAATTATCTTTTTTAAAATTTAAACTTTTTAAAGATATCAAAACCTGCCAGATACAAATGGTATAACCAAAGAGATTTTATTACAAGTTCATACATACTATAATGCGAAAAGACTTTTTCCCCCACCTATTATTTACAAAAAAAAAAGTATTATATCAGTTATCTAGTACCCATAAGCTTTGCTTAGTTTGGGACTAGATGGCCGTGTGTAATTTGACCAGGAATATTTATTATTAGGTAATTATTTATTTATCTTGAAGTTTCCCATACAAACTTTGCTACTTCCTTCAATATAACAACCACCCCAATTAACTAAGGGATTTAACATTAGTAATATATTTAATTAAAAATATTGAATGACGTTGGCAAATACTAAATTCATCCTTAGCGGTTACCTTGGGCAGAGTGATAATGATAATTTGAGCATAGACAAAAACACTCACTATTTATTAATATATACTGAAACAGAAAATTCTTACTGCAATATAATTTATTGATTACGATTTTCCAAATACATTATTAAGCTACATCTGAACAATTTTTTTTTTTATATTTTAAGGGAGGTATGAAAGCAGTTATAATGACGGATGCATTTCAATCCGTCGTCCTGGTGGGTTCCCTTGCGGCAGTATTGGCGCTGGGTGCTGTGAAGGTCGGCGGGATGCACACTGTGTGGGAACACGCGTATCAATCGCTGAGACTACAGTTTTTTGAGTACAGTTCTTTGCTACTCTTACTACTTACTAATCTACCTTAACAATTTACATGTATAACTGACTAATTATATGAAGCCAAAGCCAACTTCACCTGCCACCTATGCAGGTGTAGTAGGCTTAGGCGTTAAATGTAGAGATGGGATTTACGATAGATTCTCAATACGTACATAAAAATTGCTTGTTTATGCCCAAAATAGGGCATGTATTGAATATTTATACGTACTTGTTAGGAATTTATCATAAATGTCATATCTATCAGTTAGTGAATGCGGCCGATATTTTTGAGGAATAGTTAAGTGTTTTTTTTTACTAGTTTTTTTTAGATTAATTTTAAAATTAGTTTATTTTTATTTACTTTAGTTTGCACTTTGTTAACATTAGCTTCTCATTATTAAACATTATAGGTCTTTATATAATCTCAAAAAAAAACAAAGCAGATTTTAGTAATAAATATTGAGTTAGTGAATAAACAAACCATGAGGTAAGAATAGGAAGATGAATACGAGTATGCCTTCTTCAATTGAACAGTACCACTGGGTTAGTAAATAGGTCCATTTTACAAAAGATCGTAGAATAACTTTTAGTTTTATTATGTACCTCAGAGTGAGAAAGGACATTAGGAGATTCTTAGGCTGTTTACACATTATCTCGTAAACCGCCGCCACGCAGCGCGGCTGCACTAGTTTACCTTGTATGTGTATGAACTCTAACACACGGCGCCTCAGCAGCGACGGCGAGTTTTCATACTAAAGATGGGCGTTAAAAGTTTATACAACTAAATTATTATATTAATTAATTTAAACGCATAACACTGTTAACACATACGACACGATACTGTTATTTTTAACTGTTTCGTAAATTCTGTCAAAATTAATTAATTTTACATTCGTTGATAGCAATCAACTCAAGATTAAAAGAAAGTTCATTGATGGTCATTTTATTCAACCTCACTATTTGTTTATTTTAATATAAAGTTAATACGGTTAAAATTAACTGTTTTGGATGGAAAGTCAAATAGACATCACAACGAAATGAAGAGAATTTGAACGTGCCTGAATAAATAATATGTTATGTTAATTAACAGTTCCCCTAACATGTTTTTTTTTTTTTTTTGCATTAACTTTAATGTCATTAAATATCTCTAGACTGCCATAGATCCACAGCGGGGGCGAAAAACTGCATGCCGCTGCGGCATACTACGTAAAGATCCTTAGGGCGGTGGTGCATTGGTATTGGTAATGGCAATGCGCGAGTAGTAACTATTTATTACTTGTATTACAAGCTACAATCAGCTACGTTACGCTAGCAGCTTAATTGCATTAATCGGACCGTTTTATGATTGTTTTTTTATTTAAAATATCTAATTGCCATCTCTTATCATTATCCACCATGACTGTAACCGATATAATGCCATTGCCAATTCTTTCATAACCTCGTGCAAGTTTAAGGTAGGCATTTTAATTGCATCTGATGATGGTCACGAATCGGTTAGCTTTCTATAAAGAGAAATTTAACGATTCACGGTAGGAAACAAACAAATTATTACGGCAATTACCTGGCATATATAGAGATATATTAAGAAATCATAAGAAATTGTTAAGTTGGAGTGTAAGTGGGTCATCAACATCTTTGAACAAAAGTCAACCTCACCTGTAAGTTGTGCACCCTGCTGACTGATAAACGAGGCTCTGGCGAAAAGAGAGGTAAGGAGGCATAGCATTTTATAAGCTGCCCGACTGGAGAAGTACCTCCACCTCACAAAATACCGCAGCCAAATAACAATTCCCTTGAGGGTTGTTGTGCTCCTACGAGTGAGTGAAAGAAAGGAATTAGTATAGGCTAGCAACGGATCGGCGACCCCTTGGTGTTGCTGATCTCCCTGGGCGGTGGTGATTGCTTTCCTTCAGGTGACCCACATGCTCGTTTATCTCCCCCTCTCATATAAAAAAGAAGTTATCATGTTGTTAAACCTATATAAAATATTTTCGTTTTATATTAAAAAAAAAGTCCAATCAAGGGAATATTGTTTACCAAGTAAAAATTATAAAATCCTTCGTGTTTATTATCATTTAGTGTACATACAAATAACTTGATAAAAAAATAGGTACAGACAAATTTAAAACCTTCTAGATAAAAAGGTGGTTTTTTAAAGCATGAGGTTATATAATATTATTTACTAGCTTTCGCCCGTAATTTCATCCGAGTGAACCTTCAAATGAACTTTCATCCTCTAGTTTATTCCCTGCGATTGGCGGAGGTATTCTATTTTAGTTGTATGGCTATTTAAAAAAGACAGAGTTTCTTTCGGCATTTCTTCTCGTCAATGGTCATTCCGAAATGCTGGTAGATAAAAAAAATATACCTAATTGTAAAAGACGTGTCTAAGTGCCCGCGCGGGCCCACAGAATAAAGAATTTTGACTTTGACTTTGATTCAAGCCCCCCTAATGCTACTGACTTAACGACTGTCATACTAATGATAATAGCCGGTAACGACTCAACGTGCCCTCCGAAGCACAGAGGAACTCGATATAAATAAACCCATCCATAGACAGGCTACGGTCGACGTTGCTTAACTGGCGCGATCGATTAGACTGACACGCGCAACGACGCCTTCGAGCTCCTCATCTACAAGAATGAAAATCAAGTAAAATAAAAAAAGCAAATTTTATAAACAGTGATTGTCAACGTTGATTTATGTTTTAGCATGAATCCGGATCCGACGGTGCGTCACTCCTTCTGGTCTGTGGTAATCGGCGGTACCATGTACTGGCTGAGCATGTTTTGCGCCAATCAAGCCTCTATACAGAAGTATCTCTCAGTGGAACGGATCGGTCAAGTTAGAGTGGCACTATGGGTGTCGGCCATAGGCCTCACCGTCGTATACTCCGTGAATTTCATCACCGGCGCCGTACTCGCAGTTCATTATGATTGCAATCCGATTCAGGTACCTAAAGAATTTATTACTTGCTAAGTGGCTCCTATGCATTAGAATTAGGCATGCCTATTACAAAACATTAGCACCTACTTACTAGTACTAAAAGTGCTGGCGTTACTACCCAAATCACGATCGATACATTTCGTTAATAGAGTTTGTGTCAGTTCGTCTTTCTTGGTCTGAATTCTAGTCATGAACGTAGGATAGCTAAATAAAATCACTATTAAGTCGCTTAAGTAATTTGTCTTCAGAATAAAACTCTGAATCATTTTCTCAATTTGTATTGCCTTACGTAAAAGAACTTGGGGGAAAAAAGTAAAGTTAAATAAATAAATAAATGGCCGTGTGGTTTCCGGCAGACTAGAATAGAACCACTCTTTCTCTTCCCGTGGATGTCGTAAAAGGCGACTAAGGGAATTACATTATCAAACATCGATCAGGCCTCCCCAACCCGTCTGACCAGCGTGGGGAGTGTAGGTCAAATCCTCCTTCCGTCTAGGACGGACGAGAGAGACTAAAATGACCTGATGATGATGATGAAATAAATAAATGAGTATTCCTGGACAAATTGCCATCCAGTCCCAAACTAAACAAAGCTTGTATACTATGGATACTAAATAACTGATATACTTACATACATGTTTTTTTGTAAATACTTACATGTAATATATAGAAAACATCCAGACCAAGACAAACAGACATGTTCATGCACACAAATATTTGTCTTGTGCTGGTATCGAACCCTCGCTCGCTCGCAGTCAAAGTGGCCATTGCAAACCATTCGACCACCGAGCTCGTCTAAAGTTAAATCCCTTTTTATTAAGTCAAAACTTTGATCCGCCGTTTTTAGAATACTGATAGGATAATTTGTCAAAATTTATTTGTACTTCCTCCTGTTAATGCTTCCTATCCTGTTAATCCAAATAGTAAACCTTATTATAAACGTCAAAGTTTTGATAATGGATGTATGGATGTTTGTTAATCTTCACGGATAAAAGGCTGAACGGATTAGAATTAAATTTCATTATAATGTATGACATATGATCTAGACTAGCTACGCTTTGGGATTGGCATACAGGCTACTTTTAACCTGTGTTTTTTATACAGGGCCAAGCCGTAAGCAGATAGTAACTAGTTAATATTTTTGAACAGCGAAAATATAAATAAATATTCCAGAACAAATTACACACTATCATATGGGTACCTAGTCCCAAACTAAGCTTGTATGGTTCTAGAATTTCTAGGTTACTGATATTATATTTAAATACATTTATTTTTTGTAAATACAAATATATTACACATAGAATATACCAAGACCAAGACAAACAGATACATTCATGCACACAAATATTGTCTTGTGCGGGGATCGAACCCGCGACCTCGGAGTCAAAGTAGCCATTGCTAGCCATAAGACCGCCAAGTCTAATATATGGAATAATATAAAATATGATAATATAGAAAAACATTTTCATTAACTAGCGATTAACCTGAATCGATGATGATATTATTATTATAGTGCCACAAACATATCTGGCCCGGTGGCGGGGGCGGTGCGATCGACTTAAGTGTTACCATTAAACGAAATGCCGCCCGTTTTAGAGGAAACATAAAAATCAAAGAAATATTTACACTGTGTAAATAATAGCATTGATATACTTATTATCTGTGATGCACTGTAATACCCGACTAATTTTCCAGATTTTTTTTATCAAATAGCTCTACGGCTCTGGAATCAATGTCCTTTAGAGCCCATCTTTGTATTGTTTAATTATCTTATTCCCGGCTTCAGGGACATGCCGAAAAAGATCGTCAGGAATTTTCGTGTGAGGAACACTAAAACTTTTAATAAGTCAACAGTAAAACTGATTGTGCATTTTTTCTGCTGTTTTGCACTCTCGACTCGACAGTCCCGATTCAAACACTTTTTTCAAAATCAAATCAAAGATTCTAGTAATTTTATGCATTTAAATGATTACTTGCACCATAATACACTCTATTATGAATCAATATCAGTATACATTAAACTATGAAAATTTCTTTAAAAGCACAGGCGTGCTCACCAAGTTCGCGCCAAAAAGTCCCAAGGATTATAACTCACCATATGTGTCGCCATATGATCTACTTCACCTTCTAGTTAAATTTCCCATTACAAACAAATTAGCCTTTTTTGAGAAACAAACTGACTCCACAAGCCATCGAGCGGGTCATATTTATCACCTCATGTAAGTATATAAAAAAATATGCCTGTCTAAACGTAACTATAGTGGGCCATAGGAATAAGTAATAGTACGATGCAATATTTTTTTTTTTAATATTCCAAATAGTAAACCTTGTAAGTACCTACTCTGGGTATCTGATAAATACAAATATATTTTATCCATTTTTCTACAGCCAAGGTAATAAGCATACGGCCTGCCTGATGGTAAACAGTCATCGTAGTGCACAGATTCAAAACAAGACGAAGACAAACAGAAATGTTTATGCAAGTAAATATTTGTCTTATACGGGAATCAAATTCACGACCTTAATATTAAATAAAGTATCTATATTCTAGCCACTAGACTACTTGGGTCGTCATCTTAAATTAATAAATCACGAACACCTATTAAAGAGAAAATAAAATGATGGTTTTTATTTTTTAGTACAACATGTGAATTTCTGAACTCACCTAGTTTACTATTTCATCCACAGGCAGGTATGTCGAACGCATCAGACAGACTTCTGCCCATGTATGTGGTGCGGCAGCTGGGGGATGCCCGCGGCGTCCCAGGCTTCTTCGTCGCTGGAATCTTCGCCGCTAGTCTTGGGTAACAGAATAACCAACATGAACAATATATACGAGTATATTATACACAGAAACCTCATTGTCCAAAATCACCCAAAGAGAACCGAGTCTGCCTCGGGACTGCCTCAAATTCATACATCGATCACAAATTAAATTACAACTGGACTAGACCAGTTGAATTTCCAGTTTTAATTTAAGAAATTGTGATCTCAATTTATATCACACATTTGCAATGCGCACTTAATGCAATTGATATAAATAGTGACAATGCTGTCAATTTGTATATTCTTATTGATTTCTATATATTTTAAATAAAAATAGTCTTGAATAAATAATAAGGTCACGGAAAAGCTTTCATTAGACACTTATATGTATCTCATCACAGTTCCGTTATCAAATTCTAATGGAAATTTGGTGAGATTTAAAACGTATGTATAGATATAATTTAGCATTTATGTATTATTTAGTCATAGATATATAACTTATATTATTAATTATTATATATATGACTTTTATTGCTTGCAGTACCGTAGCATCTGCTCTGAACTCTTTAGCGGCCATTGCATGTCAAGACCTGGCAACTGGACTCCTGGGCATAACGCTGCCAGAAAACAAAGGGGCAACTGTAAGTTATGTACCAGTGCCTATACGAATAAAGTACTAAACTTGTAACCTTGTGATCTTCTTCCTCCCGACCCTTCAGTTCTCACACAGTTATTACCATGTCTACGATTTTTAAATCAACAGTTTGCCTATCGTGTAGGTATAATGCTCATCTCATCATCAGCATTATTATCACTTAAAAACTGCGCTCTTTTCAGTAGATCTTCCGTTTCTATTCACCGCGAGTCTCTTTAACGTCTACATCGATGGTCAGAATAATGCATAAATTATTTCATAAAAATCTTCATTCTATTATCGGCCCTGGGGCCGTACTGCCTAAAATTTAAGTCAATATTCAGTTCGAATTTTTAAATCCGAAAATCGAAACTAATTCTGCTTAAGATAGTCACAAATAGTAGGTTCTATGTCTCTACCGGCTAAGCTTAACACAGTTGCTTACCACTAATTAAAACTGAAGTTTTATTTTAGCAATCAAAAATTCGATCAGAGTCATCTTCAGCTTAGGCGGCAGGACCCCTAGTTGGCTGTCATCGTTGCTGATTGTACGATGTAGGTTCAGTTTGACTAAAATACTTTCAAGATCAAGGAACTATTGTAAAACATATCATTGCAAAACCCCAATAATATACCCTCATTAATGTACGTGGCAGACTACGCACTTGTTTTGCTCTGCCACGAAGTTCATATTAATTAATACCCACCTTGATAATTGTTCAGATAGCACGTTGGGTGTGCGTGGCGTGCGGCGCGCTGTCGTTCGCGCTGGTGTTTGCTGTGGAGCGGCTCGGGCCTGTACTTCAGCTAGCGCTCTCTTTCAACGGCATGGCGGGCGGTGTCTCACTCGGCCTCTTCACACTTGGCATGTTCTTCCCATGGGCTAATGCGAAGGTACACTCACATATTAGGTTGGGGAAAAAGTCTTTTCGTATTTTATATGAAAATTCAAAACATTTTTTAATAAAGTTTATTTACATTTAACTAAAGTATGTAGGTGCCATTATGTTCGATAACTTTTTGTCATCTTGTAGGTAGAGACATGATCCCATTACTATAGAAATTTTGGGACTTCTGTTCAAAAAACCGCGACAAGTGGTTTTGGCAGTGTTCTCGTGATGTTAACCTGACATTGCCTAAAGAATTCTTAAGAGACCGAAACAGGTGGAAATCAGAAGGTGCAAGGTCAGGACTATACGGCGGATGCATTAACACCTCCCAGTCAAACTCTCTTAATTTTTGCTGAGTGGCTAAAGATGTGTGAGGTTTAGCGTTATCATGATGAAAAATCACACCCCTTCTATTAATTAATTCCGGCCGCTTTCTCTCAACTTTTTGCTTTAATCTCATCAGTTGTTCACAGTAGAGTTCAGAATCGATAGTCCTGCCTGGCGGTAACAGCTCATAATGAATATCTTCCCTTCCAATCCCACCATACACACAGCATCACCTTGTTGCGGGTTAACCCGGGTTTCGCCAGAGTCTCTGAAGCCTGGCCGGTCTTTGACCACGACCTTTTATGCGCCAAAACTGTTATGTGGTCAATTCCTAGTTCTTCAGCTACGTCGTAACTACTAATATGCCGATCTTGCTCCACTTTTTCAGAAATGGCATCCATTTTATCCGTAACAGGGCGACCAGAGCGACGTGCATCTTTGACATCAAAATTTCCGGATTGAAAACGCTTAAACCAAATTTGTGCTACTCTCACAGACACTGCACTATGTCCATAATAATCACAAATTTTTTTCGCAGCTTGCGTTGTATTTTTACCTTTTTTGTAGTAAAATTTTAAAATGTATCGAATTTCTTCATTAGATTCACTCATCTTAACAGTAAAAAAAACAAATGAAAATCACACATTTACCTAATTTGAATTTGGAATTATCTTTTTTAAAATTTAAACTTTTTATAGATATCAAAACCTGCTAGATACAAATGGTATAACCAAAGAGATTTTATTACAAGTTCATACATACTATAATGCGAAAAGACTTTTTCCCCTACCTATTATATACATTGGGTAAAACACAAAGATGTATCAAGCTGGAAGAGGATGGAAGTATTTCACAAAATTTAAATAATTTTACTACACTCTCTATCTCGTTAGCAGAATGGTTGTCATCTTTAAAATTTTGCAATCAGAACATGTAAACCCCGGAATTTAAATCTTTGAACCCGAAAATGTTATGGCGCGAGCGCCACGCAGTCGTCGGCCTCCAGTGGTGATTCAAAGTTTTAACCCCGGACCACAAACAAAACCACACCCTCTAAACCAAGACAAATCCGGGGAAATCCGGACGGATGGCAACCCTATTGTTGAATGAAGTTGTATGTACAGCTACATATCACTGACGGTTGATACTGCAGGCGGGCCACACGCTCTATCTACTTTGATGCAGGTCAATTGTAAGTCCTTTCGATGCAGCTTAAATGTTACATGTACATACAAGTCATACAAGAGTCAAAGTATAAAGCATGACGATTGGTAATAATAACTTGTTCGTCGCAAGAGACAGAAGGTGGACGCGTCTAGGCATTCGCCCTGATGAAGGTCTCCGTTTGAGATCGACGTTTCCGACGTAAATAGAGTGACCCGTTTAATTTAATTAACTAATTTACAATAACTGACTGAGAAGCACTTGCACTTTCATCCTTATAGTCAACATCACAGTTACATACATCCAGGTAATTAGCAGATATATTAATCATAATGAGGTAAAACTAATATTTCTCACAAAATTTGGAATTTTGGAGAAGTGATTGAATCACGTGGATTGAAAATTTACTTGGCGCGTCAATGGTAAGAAATAAAAAATGGAACTATTAAATATTAAATAAATACTATTAAAATGCTGCCTTGGAACTCACAAAGAATTTAATCAGAAGAAATTAGTAGTAGCAGTGGGAAGCTTTTGGAATTTGACTTTGTTATTTTAGTTGTTAGTTGGTTGAATAAGTATTATCTATATTATGTATGTCTATTATCTTATTGATATTGTTTAGGGTGCAATAGCCGGCGGAGTGTTCGGCCTGGTGCTGGTGCTGGCAGTAGGCGGAGGCGCTCAGCTGACGCAAACACCAGTGCCGCATTTGCCTACCTCTACAGCGGGATGTGCCGCTGTTCACAACCACACCATACCCATGCCTTTACCCAACACGTAAGAACACGTAGTTCCAGAATGTACAAAGAAGCAACAACATACAATTTTAACAAAAAAAAAAGACTCCAAACTTTACTCTACGTACATTTATGTAGATACAGGCTGATAATTATGAAAAAAATATGGGACTAATCTGGGAAGTATACTCTTTCAAAGAAAAAAAGTTTTTTTCAAATCGGTTTATAAATCACAGAGTAATTAAGTAACATAAAAAAAATACAGTTGAATTGAGAACCTCCTCCTTTTATGGAGTCCGTTAAAAAATTTAATTTCTTAAAAACCATATTCATAGATTTTAAAAAATATATGCGAATCAGTTGCTCTACGTCCGTGCGGATGCCCCTAATATTGCACGTGCACATAGGCTGCAGGAGCTGATTGATTCCTATCAGCGGACCGTCTGCTTATGTCCCATCTTAATTGTATGAATATATTAATGATCGCCAGTCCCCGTGGCGAGTGGCGAGCTAGAAAGGTAGAAGGAAAGATGGGAATAAACCAAGCCTGAAGCAAAACCGTAAAGTACAAGTAGTATTGCTTGCGCGCCGACTATCCTGCTGCAAACATTTCCTCGCATCTTGTAAGCTCCTCATCTTCTTCCACTCACAGGAAGACAAGTTTATTGTTATTTGTCTGCTGTCTTCTGCAAATTCTTCCTTAGTTAGACTCGACATACCCTACCTAACTGCAGTGTTGCTGTGCAGGTGAGGTTGGCTTTTAAAGATAGCATAGTCAACCACAAAAGTAGATGATGATTTTTTGGGTGTAAGTAAGTGTGTAAAGGCTTACCCTTTACTACTTACTTACACCCAAAAAATCATCATCTACTTTTGTGGTTGACTATAAAATTTTTGTATGTTTTAATTATCAAACAGACGGACAAAAAAGTGATCCTATAGGGGTCTTCTTTAGCTGTTGTGGTACGGAACCCTAAAAACATACTTAAATAAAATGACAGAAGGATGTAGAAACAATAGTGCTGCATGATACCACAAATAGTAAAAGTACATACCTACATAGAAAATATATTTATTATACAGGGACAACCACGATGAAGCGATTTTCTGGTTATTTCGCGTGTCCTACCTGTGGTACACGGGGATAGGCTGCGTGGCGACGCTGCTGGTCGGTCTCCTCGCCTCCATCGCGACCGGCGCTACGAACCCCGCCGCGGTGCCCATAGACCTCATCTCGCCGCCAATCATCACCTTACTCAACTCACTGCCTAACAGGCTAAAGGTGAGGAAAAAAATATAATTAGCCAAATAATAAACTAGCTTCTACCCACGACTTCGCCCCGCGTGAACACAGGATAAATATATCCTATATGTTAACCCAGAATATATTCTATATGTATGCAAAATTTCATCAAAATCCAGCCAGCTATTTACCGTGTGCCTTATTTCGGCACTGCCCAGGTCTCAGATCTTGATTTTAACTAGACAAAAAATTAGTCGTTAATTTGTCGCCCAAAGCAAAAAATTTGTCGGTCTCCCGTTAAAGATTTATAAGGTTTTTTTTGTGGCAGTGCCGAAATAAGCTTATTTCGGCACTGCCACAAAAATGACAGAAGACGAGTGGGCTGTGCCGAAATAAGCTTATTTCGGCACAGCCCACTCGGGATCTATTAAACTACAAAACATAGCGAAGATATGATTTTCCCCAGAATTAGTCGTCAATTTGTCGAATTCAGACACCAAGTATCAGAATTAGTCGACCACCCGTTAAAAAGTTATAAGTATTTGTTTGTGGCAGTGCCGAAATAAGCCTTATTTCGGCACTGCCCAAAAAAACTACACCACCTAGCGAAAAACTGATTTCACCCAGATATTGCCTTGAATTTGTCGGATATAAAACACAACTGGTCGATGCGTAATTAAAAAGTTATACGCATTGCCGAAATAAGGCACACCTATTTACCCGTGAATAAGTAACAAACATCCATCCACACATCCTCACAAAATTTCACATTTATTATTCCTCTGTCTGTATTATGTTACTCTTTGTTTAATTAATTAATAGGATATGATTAGAAGGTTGGTATAGACGTTTGTTACCACAGACAAGTTACTAGTATCTTTCACTAGTCAAAGTCAAAGTTTGTTACTATTTGAAGAGTTAGCAACGGTTAGGAAGGATTTGAATGAAATTTGATATACCTAAATAACATAATATACGTATTCTCTAATATACTGCGTTTTATAGACTACGGTTTGGCGTGGTAACCATGATGAGATAGAGAATGTCAAGATTTTGCTTTCTATATATGTATATATTTTTTTTATTATTATATGACGGATGCAAACGAACTTGTGGTGCTGGAAGCAATCACCACCGCCCATGGAAATCAGCAACACCAAGGAGTTACCGACCCGTTGCCAACTTTTTTCTTGAAGGCTCCCATGTCGTAACTGTAAACAAACTGTTATTGAACCTGACATTCCATTCCATTCGCACAAGAAAAAAAAAGAGTGAATGTGAGAGAAACTATCACGGTACCGCATGCCTGATATGAATCGGTTACGGTAGTCCATTGACTTTTCTTTAATGGTACTAGAGATACAAAGTTGTGTCACTTGTACCATCAATGGTACTACTCAATGGTACTACTGATCCTAAGGGAACGCTTTCTCTGGAACGGGTTGTATGGCGCCGCATATTCACCGACACATTTGTATATAATGGCCTGGATGTGCTATATTGAAGAGCTATAAGTGAAGAGAATTCTAATAATTTCGTCGTGATTTATTAGTATATTTTCAATTGTTTCTGACAGAAAATATTGCACGTGCCGACGCGGTTGGGTGTCGAGCGACGACGCAGCTCGAGCGTGCGACCTCCTAGCTTTTCTGATGACAAAGATACACGCCGACGACGCAGGCTCTCCGAATTGGCCGGCGGAGTGTTCTATAGCGACGGCTTGGCCCTCACACATGGCCACGACAACCCAGCTCTAGGAATCGAGCCTGAAAAACCACTCCCAACAGGCTACAATGAAGTTACCAGTTTTAACCTAGAACCAATTGTCAATAATTCCTCTTCATGAGGTATCTAAGCTTGTTAAGTTGTACTTATGAACAAGTGAACAACGTACCTAAATGACTTTGAATATTACAAGTGCCATTTTAATTTAAGAGTGTGATGTCACAGAAATCTGCGATTACCTATCTTAAATAATTAACATTAATAAACTAGACAATAATACTCATTAATTACAATTCTAAATTATTATCTAAGTAAACTACTGTTTTTGTATGTATCTACCAACAGTATATGGAGCGTTCAAGTATTTCGTAACAAAATTTTTGAGCGTTACGTAACATCCAAGTGACCATTATTACCTTATGCTGCGGCTACACTACCGTGATATGCCAATAATTATTGCCATAATTTCAACAACGCCTAGGTGTAACCACGATTTATGGCCATAATTTTACAATGCCAATCAATATGGCAAATGGCGGTAGATAATAGCTCCTGTGGCGGTCTTTTTTCACACATCAAAGAGAATTACCGCAGTAATTAATGCGTTTGTGGCCACACTACCGTTTGTCCAGTGTGCCACATGAGCTCAACGGCGGCGCACGTATCGACCGACATGGAGTGGTCAAATGAAAAAAGCTCGAGTTTTGGAATTATTCCAATGTGTATCTTTTTATGGGTTTTCAGTCGGGTATACCCCGATAAAAATCACGGTGTACAATGATGATTTGAAGAAGAAAAAAGACCGAAACCATCTAAATAAATATGCAGCTGCAGCTTCAACCTCCATCTTGAAAAATGTTATTTTTACCGCCTAATTTATTGACATATCTAGGTAAACTCTAGTGTAACCACACCACTTCACGCAGTAATTTAAACGGTTATTTAATGCCATAATTATTGCGGTAACAGCCCGGTAGACGGTAAGGTAGTGTAGCCGCAGCATTAGAGTCACAAGTTGTGTTGCGAAAACAGTACCGGAAAGTTGCTAAAATTTGTCGACACTTTTTGGCAGTTGCGCCGGAGAGTCAGCATGAGACACCCCGAAAACCTAAACGAAAAAGGTTGCCAGTTTAGTAATTTTCATTCCGTAGTTTTTAATTTAATAAAAATACAATGTTATGTAGTGTAACGTAATGCTTGTTTGTTTGACCCCCATCCCCCCCCCGTAACGTATCGTAACGTTTTACGAGACCCCCTTTCCCCCCAAATTGCGTTACGTAATACTTGAACGGTCCCATAAGAAATAGTACAAACATACTGTATGGCCACTCCCTGCCGCCCTCTTGTGTCGACCTCACCTCTACTGCGAGACAAATCTGGTATTGTATGTTTGTATAGCCGCACGCACGCTTTCATGCTATGCACAGACGTCATTGTTTTTGTATTTGTAAACGACGCGATATTTGTATGGAGTGGCCGGAGTGTGATATACCTACAATGGAATGTTATTTCTTCTTAGACTTATTATTAATACGTCGTACTTATGTTGACTACCATCTACTTACGTGGCTACTAGGACAATCATTATGAATGAGAATTGTATTTCACTGATGATAAAGATATTACCTGCATAATATTGTATAAGGCTTCGATTAATGGAATTTTAAATGAATATTTCATGTTCTGATACATAGTTGTATATAGATAAGTAAAATGAAATTAAAATTATTTAGTATTTATTTTTCATTTTAAATTTACGCTTAAATAACAGTTTAAGAAGGCAACTAAACCAATCAGTTGTATCTATTACTCCAAATTTGTGATAAATTTGTTTTTAAAGTATATTAAATTTTGATTAATAAATCTGTCAACAGAATAATATAACGTGCCGTTCGTACGAGAAATTAATAATTATACATGTCAAATAAAATTATATTGCACAGCAGTACACTTGCCGGCTGCCCTAAACAATTGTACATGATTTGAACATAAAGTGATATAAATTAACTATAATATGGGCAAATAAGTGAAATCTTTGCTTAACAATACATATTATAAAAAGGCCAACAATTTTATATTATTTCACGACAATAAGTCCTGCTGGTGTAGAGACTGTTGCTGGTGAATTTCCTTCATCGTTGATACTGGCAGGGTGGCTCTGACGTTTAATGGAGGCATACCCGGCAGCGAGACAGGCGTCACCACGGGGATACCGCTCGGCATCGGCGGAGGTTGCATAGGTGCTTGAGGAAAATTACTCATATTAAATGTTGGTACTAAACTTGGTACATTTTGTGGATATGCATCCTGCTGCATGACTGTAGGCTGTGGCTGGCTGTAATTAGGCATGATAGGGATGTAAGGTTGAGGTTGGTTCATGGGAATCCCTGGTAGATTTGGTAGCGGTGCCGGAGGCTGCATATTTGATACAGAAGGTATACTACCAAGGTTAGTTAGTGTTGCATCTGCTAAATCTGTAAAAAAAAAGGGACATAATTTATTAAATGACAATTGTATATAAATTTCTAAAGACATAAATTACATATATAAAAATCATACTAACTGCTAGAATAAGCTGCCATATTGGCCACTACAGATTGTGCTTGGGATACTGGTTGGTGCTGAGTTGGTGGAACATATGGTTCTTGTGACATTAGTTGAGCATTGTCTGTAGGCCCAAAGTTAACAGGATTCACCATTGGCACGCCTGTTAGAAATGGCGGTGGTGGATTTTGTGCATATTCTGTTTGAGCACCAGCAACTTGAGGAGCACCTATCAGTGGCGTTGTGTCTTCATTTATATTTAAATTTTGAACACCCGGAACAATATTTTGCTGCATAACAGGTGGTTGAGTTGCTACCTGTAATTGAACACACAATTTCTATCTTCAATAAATGTCGTTGACTGTTAGTAAGTACATGATAATTCAGGCAATTGTTGCAAATTGAGAGTATGTAATAAAAATTATAAAATATGCCATAACATAACTTATTATTACATAATTATTATTTAAATAGTTGTCTTGGCCAACTTGCCAGATAAATATTTTTTGAAAAATGGAAAAATTCACGTGGCCCCCCCCCCCCCCCCCCCCCCCCGGTGGGATTTGAACCCACAACCTCTCAATGACCGATCAAGTGCTCTTCCAACTGAGCTACCAGGAAGGTTTGTGTTGCTGATGAATTTTTGCATTTTATATTGTACTGTGTGAGTCACAGTACAATATAAGATGAGTTACTATTACATATATTACAGATGAGCCCAGTGATTGAATGACTAGCAATGCCTACTTTGACTCCGAAGTCGCGGGTTTGATCCCTGTACAAGACAAACATTTGTGTGCATAAACATGTCAAACAGACATGTCCAGCAGGGTTATTGGCTAACTTTGACACTTTCAGTGAACAACGAAATTCAGTTGTACACCGAACTTTGATGACAACCGAGAAAACATAAACATTGGTATTACGTATCTTACTCGGTGACTATCAACTCACGGTGCTTTACGGTGGCCTTCACGCGCGTCACTCGACACCTCTAGTTCTTATCGACATTATGCTGCAAGGTTAAATACTTACTTACGGGCGTCAGTATGAGTAGCTTTGTATGAAGTTTTATTTTGAACGGTTTATAACCACTCGGAAGCTGTATTTGGCGCCAAATACAATTTTTACGTTTCATGGGAACATTTTTATTTCGATTGGTGTAAGCAGCGATATGTTTTAAGTGAAGTACCTAATTGCATTTGCTTGTTAGTTCCTTGTGAACATTTTTGATAATTTTTTTAACATCACGTAAAGTGCCAAACAAGCATACGGCTCGCCTGATATAAAGTGGTTATCGTAGCTTATAGCTGCTAACGCTGGATCTCCTTACGTCCAGTAATCTCACTCAATCACAAGAACATAACAATCGTCATTTTTATACAACGCCGAGTAACAAATAAGCATACGACCCACCTGACGTAAAGCGCCTACGGTAGTCAAAAAGACGTCTACGCGAGTGGTAGAGTACGCTCTAAACCCCTTCGATTGAGAGAATTGTGGCTGTATATGAGTTAATGCGGCCCAAAAGCTTTAATTAAATAATTATCTTTTTTACGACATCGGGTCACAAATAAGCTTACGGCCAGCCTCATATGAACTGTAGTCATATAGACGTTATTAGTACATGGACTATTGATCGCGCGCTGGCAACTCCGTTAATAACGCAGCATCTCCTCACGTCTCATTCACTCGCAAAAACACAACAATCCTCAAGAGCGTTGTATCTATTTTTATTTGCACTTCCCTCGAGATCGCTCTATCTCTCTTTTGCTTGTCGGCAGAGTGCATCACATACACGTGAGGTTGTTTTTGGCTCTAAAAATAGCGGTGAGCCACTTACACCTCATAACAGTTACCATTGTTACTCACAGCAATATCAACATTATCCGAAATTATTGATGATTATTATTATGTATCTCTTTTTAATCACGGGTCAAGCCCGGTCATTTGATAGGCATGCGCGGGGATATGGATCCAACGCGTAGAGGCCCCTTTGAGAAGTTTGATGTAATATTGTATTATTATTATTATTAATATCACGTAGTAATGCAAAATTTAAAAACAAAAACAAAAATGTTTATTTCAGTAAGATACAAAAAAAAAAAAAAAACTAAATATTATAAATAAATATACTACACACATCATAAAATAATAATTAAAAACGACAAAATCATAACATTAACCTTCCATACTACGTAATTCACGAAGTGCTTAGCAAAAGCTTTTGTCTTACTGTCTATTTAACACAGTCGGATAATAGTGATCATCACTTTAAAACTGTAAAACACTACTCATTAGCAGTGTCTTTCGCGATGCGATGAAAAAACAAAGTGATTATCACTTTGTGACGTATTTGATGTCCACTAAGTTTACATAATGCCAACTTTGAGTTTATCGATACATAAACAACTGTCAAAATTGTTTACGGTGGACATCAGCGATAGGCACTGAATATGACGTCATCTTAGTTGATCACTGGAGTTAGCGAATGCGAAACGAGACGTATGACAGTTCATCGTTGAGAACTTTGCTCAGTGATCATCACTATGAGCTGTCATCGGAGATACGTAATAGCACTGCTGGTCTGTTTTCTATATATTATAAGTATGTATTGACAAAAAAAAATGTATTTAAGTACATTTATCAGTTGTCTAGTACCCATAGTACAAGCTTTGCGCTTAATTTGGGACTAGATGGTGCTGTGTAAATTGTCCAGAGATATTTAATTTATTATTTAATACCCAATTTCGGTCAACTTGCCGAAATCTATTTTTAATTTAGACAAAGATTTACAGTAGTAAATAGGAGTGATGAAATTCATCAACATCACAAACCTTCCTGGTAGCTCAGTTGGAAGAGCACTCAATTAGTTATCGAAAGGTTGTGAGTTGAAGTCTTACGAATACGAACTACGAATGGAGGTGAATTTGTCCATTTTAAAAACTATTTTTAATGTAATAAAAATTAAATAATAAGTACTAAATTATTAGTACTAAACTATATCTGTTTTGCTGAGTGTTACTGTGTAACAAAAGTATTGAAGCTGTTATTTGGTTACAAAGGATGTTACATACTTGTTGTGGTGCAGTAGCAGGATAAGAGGTCTGAATATTTGAATGTGGCACATTTCTTATTGGAATTCTATGCAAATAGCCATAGCCTATACCACATCCAAGGCTTCCTTCTCCTCCCCAACTGTGATTTGGTGTTATTTGAACTTCTCGACAAGTATCATCACTTGCGTTGTACACATACAACTTCAATGCGCGACCCTCATGTGCCTCTATGAGGGTAAAGAAATCTTCACTTTCATGCATAATTGAATCTGCTCCAATAATATAATCAGAAAATGGTCTAAGACCTGCAAGCTCAGCTGGCGAAGATGGATGGACTTCCTGCATAGTAAAATTGATTAAGTGAGTGTAGTAATAAAAAAATAATTAGCTATATTAACAACAACTCATAATTGTAAAACGAGTTGTTGTTAATGTTTCTAATTATTTTTAAAATTTCAAAATAGGTTAGCAAATGTATAAAGTGGAATGCCACTTTATACATTTGCTAATCTATTTTGTTTTTGCTTTGAGATAGAAATAATTACTAATGTCTGCTTCATTAAAACAAATATGACATAAAAAGTGCTGATCGGATTTTGATGAAATTTGGCAGATATATATATGATTTAATATAAAAAGCTATGTACTTATTATTCCAGCAATTTGTGCGGGTGAAGTCGCGGCTGGAAGCTAGCTTTAAATAAATTAAATGTGAGAAACTATTGTACTGGAACAGGCAATAGGCCCTGCAGACGGCAGGTAGACAGATATCAAATCAAACTGGTTTAATTTTCAATGTACCAAGACTGATTCTTGATGACAAGTTATTCTCAATGATGTACTTGAATTTGATTTCAGTTTACTGTATGTTACTGCATAATAGTTGTTTTGTCAGCTGACTAATCTTAGTCTACTACTCTATTGAAAATAAGTTAGTTCTCCTGATTTTAAATAAGCTATAGATGACATACATTGAGGAGTACTTACCAAAACATGCCATACATTCTCATTGGCCCCTTCAAATGAGCAGAATTTTATACTAACACCCAGCAAGCCCTGGCCGCCCCAGTTTGCACTCGGCGTTATCATAACTTCCCGAACCGATTGTGTTTTACTACTGTATATTAACATTTTTATTGTTTTGTCAACATTCGTTTTTAATAATTCTTTTAAAGTGTCATTATCTTGATCCAACCTAGTGTTTTCTATTGCTACTATAAAATCAAAAAATGCTTCTAGTTTAGCCTTTTGTCCAGGGGAACCGTCTTGTACCTGTGAAACACAATAATTGACGTGTCTGGCTTTAAGTGCAAAATACTGGCAAAACATACATGGAAGTTATTGACATGAGAAACACAAACCCGCAAGACATGATATCCTTCTGATCCTCCTCCTGGGACTTCTGTGCTATGGGAGGAACCCATTGGATTGGAATAATGTGGAAATTTATAAAATCAAAACAAATATTTTACTACACTATTGAATGACAGAACACCGGATTTTTTTTTACCATAGTTGACGTTTTCGGCAACTACGTGGCAGTTGGCAATGGCCAGTATTGCCAACAATGCAACACAATCTGTAGCTGTCTATAACCCATTTGCTGTGTCGGATGACAATATTATACGTGTAATACGAAAATCGAACAACGAAATCAACGAAACGCGTAGTCTGTTGACTATAGTCTTGTGCTTAATCGGACACTCTTAGGTGCGCACTGTAATAGTACAGTCCGATTAATGTACTAGTACACCTTAATAGTACTATTAGTACTCAGAAATGTAGCCGACAATATAATTATGTGATTAAAAAGGAATAAAGCACACGGCGCTGAAAGCGATTTATACCAGTGCAGTGCGCTTACCTCCTATCTCGCTTACTCTTGCGATAACATTGCGAGACGCTTTATTCTTTGTCTCTCGGACAGACCACAGACAGACAAGTGTATCGGGCTTGGATAACTTATTACACTGTACGAATAGTCCGATTAGTCCGAATAAGAGTTCGCGTTTGGTAACGTTGCTTTTAGTACAGTGTCAAGTACCGTCACCTATTAGTACATCGTACATGTACTACTCAAGACTAGTTGACTACGCGTTTCATTAGTCATTAGTCATTAGTCATTTATTCCTTGAACAATATACATTGTGTCGGAAACTAAAATCTAATTACATTAATTAGTATCGTTGGTTTTCAACCGAATTCGACCGTATTTCATTTTCCTACTTAAACTAACTAGGTTTTCCTAATTTCATAGGTTCTCAAATAAATTTCATTAGATGGTATAAATATGTTAAATCACTTTAATCTCTTTTCTCAAAGGTTTTCCTACACTTTTCTACGTCTTAGTCATCATTTATCTTTCATCGGCGTAATTCATTAATCGAACAAAATAAGGTGTACAAGGCTTGCTCAGATACTATCACTTAGTAAAATAGAAGAAGAAATCATGTCCTCACGGACTTTTTAGTGGGAACTTGTTAAGCGCGGTCATGCTTTTAATTAAATTTCATATTTTAATGATATGTAATGATTCATGATAAAGATATCGTATTATGGTACGAGCGATCATCAGAGTGCAAATAAATTAGTCTTTGAAAAAAGTGATTAAGTCGCACTATCGAGCTGTTACAAAATATCGCGTAGAACAGAAATAAAATTAGTGGACATTTACAAAAGAACAACGGCTTTCACTGGTATGTTTATATGTGATTTTTAATAAACACAATATAACAAACAAATAAATGAAAAAAAAAAGTAATACTAGTATACGTTAATAAGTTTAACAAGATTTTATTTTTAAATGTTTGAGATTACATTGTTTTCGAAATAGAATAACGATCAGTTAGCGCGACTTGCTCAACTTCATACATGGAGATTTTGTTCTCATTTTAGGTGAAACTAAAATTTTATTGACGAATTATAGAAGAATAAAATAAGAAGATAATATTTGGCCTAATCAATGATGCAAAAGTCTCTCCAGGAAATTTATGGACGATATTGAAATATAGAGACATCCAATCGCAACTTTAAGATATAAGTACAAAAGAAATCATAACAGTACCGTAATAAATAAACAATAATCAAGTATCAAAATTTTATTGAACTAGTAATCGATGTTGCAGGATGTTGCCCGCTAAACGATAGTCCTTTCGATCGCTATAAAAAAAATATAATCTTCTGTGAGGTAAGAATATCTTCGATTCAAAAGTCGTCGCCGACAAACAAAGCAAAGAATTGACTGAACAGACGTCCGCCGTCCGTCCGACACGTTCTTCTTAATATAGACACGTTTGACAGATTACTGGGTGTTGTATTGTGCTGTGTCAAATTGTGACAAACAAAAAATGAAAAAATATCAACAAAACTAAGAAAATATTCATAGAAAACCTGTTAATCCGTAAAAAACTAATTATTTTCACTAAATTCAAAGAAACAGAGTGACATTATGTTCTTTAAGTATTATTGCATACATATTTATTGCTCAATTGGAATAATCTGTTAGAAGAGAATCAGAAGTCACAACACACCTGTGATCTCATACTTCTACACACCTGTGATCTAATTAAACAGTGTCCATGAATAAGCTCGTTAAATCCTGATTTTATGACTTCGTAAACTTATCATTATTGTCCCATTTGCTACTGCATATATAGTGTTGGCTACCACCACCATTTAGAAGTGTGTCAACGTACAAACTATTGATCTATGGTTGTATTTTGCTGTGGAATATCTGCATAAACTTCTACATCAAAAATAATAAAAATGGCAGAGTGGAAGCATTTGATAAATGAATGGTTGTCAGAATATGCATCTCTTCAAGAAAACGAAATAAAAAGCTTTGCAGCAGAACATGAACACAACCATGAAATTGCAACAGCTCTGTTTAATTTATTTTATAGTGAAGATGAAAGTGAACCACATTTGAGTAACAGCTCAGATAATGAAGAACAATATGAGCAGGTGCCCTGTATATTGTATTTGTAGCTTTATATGGAGTAATACATTATTACTTTAGTATAGTACAAAACTTCTTACTTCCCAAATGTCATTATTACAGATGCTTGAAAAGGTGTGTACGCAATTATTCAGTTTTTATAGATCAAAAGAGATGGAACTTCAAAGATTTACGCTGCAGTTTATTCCGACCCTGGTCTACAGTTATCTGAGTTCAGTTGCCCAAAGCAATAAAAAGACATATCGATGTATAGAGACATTACTAATAGGTACCTATAATTACTTATACCCACTCATATATACATATATTGTGTTGGTCCCACTGTTACCATTGCCCATTGCAGTGATATTTCTACACTTTACAGTTCCACTATACTTATTGATTGAAGGATTGGCAAATGGTATAAATATAGCATAGTAGTTATGGTGGGAAAATAGTGCCACTATTTCCATTAATTATTGCCCCATTTGCCACTGCTTATGTAGTGTTGATCACCACCGTTTAGAAGTGTGTCAACATACAATATCTGCATAAAGTTCTACATCAAAAAGCATAAAAATGATAAAGTGGAATCATCTCAATCTCAATAGTGGGACTGATACTGTATCATTATAATATAAATAGATGACTATAATGTTGTAAATATATTTTTCACAGGTTTGTACAATTTTGAAGTTGTTGATGAATCTGGTAAACCTAAAGTGGTTTCATTTAGACTACCATCATTAGCTCAACCTTCTATATATCATGAGGTACGCATTTTGAAACAATTTTTTATGGGAACATTTTTTATTGGAAGAAATAACTTTAATATTTTCATACTTACAGCCTCTGTCGTTGGGACCACAATTTTTGACAGAAAATGCTTTAAGGCGTTGGGAGGAATGCAATACGAAATTAGTGAGCTGGGGTCCGTTGTCTCAAGTAGAAGTTATAAATGCACAGAATCGCTTGAAGGTCATGGCAGCACTTTACTTCATTTACAATCGTCAATTAAGTTTGTTGCCTAAACTTGCATTGAGACACTTTTGCATTGCAGCTTCAAGGTAAAAACATGGTAGATAAAAATATTAAGCATAATATAAATTAACAAAATAATGAGCTAACACATTATTTTGTTAATACTACTATATATATATACACACTGTGCTACTTAACATATTACTTGTAGTCTATGGTCCAACTGTTTTGTCCAACTTTAAATTACTCAAAAATTAAGCAATGTCGCATGGGGGCTAAGACAGGGAGGTTCCAATAATTAGTAGTAATAAAAGTTCACTCTGTGATTACTTGTATGAGAAAATATAATTTTTTTAGGGATTTGATGTTAGTTCCATTGAAAAAGTTATTGATACAGATGAGTAGAAAAATTCGTTTAGATTGATTCGTTATTATTATTGACATATGATCAATATATTAATACCCAAGTTCAAAATGACTGAGTCCCATATTGTCAGAAATTGGAAATGACAAATTTTCACAATATTTATAAATATAGTAAATTCCATACTAGTGAAGCTACAGGCAGAGCTATTATATCCTGTTCCAAATTTATCCAAGTTTTATCTATAGGTTCTAAAATGTCCTTAATTTCATTTTCAGAATAGTCACTCAAGGATTTTCTAAGAAAATTGGCAGTTTATCAAATGGTGGTAAACCAACACCTAGAATCCCAGTGTCACCTAATTTTCTTTTGGAGATGATAGAGGGTGCATATTTTGCAATGTTCAATGAGTTCTATACATTAGCGTTACAAGCTGTGAAAGATGTCGACCAGAGAGCACAGTATGAACTATTCCCTGATGTTATGTTAGTCACTAGTGCTGTTATAAATTCCCTTAAAAATAATTCATCAGGTAAAGTAGTTATAAATTTCTTATAATTTCTTTTTAATATGTTTTTAAGGCTAACACGCGAGCAATTTGTTGTAATTATATACATCATCACATCACTTTACAAATTTTGGTATTTCACTGCACATTTATACATATCCATACTATATAGTCTATATACTGTAATATTATAAATGTAAAAGAGTGTTTGATTATTTGTTTGTCTTTCTTCACGTCAAAAGGAACCAATAGATTAATATTATTGTTTTCAGGGATAGTTTATGGTCTGGAAAGTAACATAAGTTACTTTTTATGCCGATAACACTCTTATTCACACGGAAAAATGATTTATTAAAATAATAGACCTTCTTCAATACTTTCCACCTTATGCAATCCTCCACTTTCTGCATCCAGCCGCTTCCAACCTCTTTCTTACAGGTCGTCGATCTATCTAGAGAGATACAGATACAGGCTGATAATGTAGATGATGATGATGATTAAAATAATAACCACGTTGGCGAAGCCGCGGATAACAGCTAGTGTTATGTATAAATGACACCTTGAACAATAATGGTTTGTTCCTTATCTATTGTGTTTATATTTGTTTATAATAAAAATATTTTTTTTAGGTCAACCTTGTGATGGTCCTATGGGTATAAGTGTGGCATTATCACCAGCTACTACAACTGTCACAATGTCCAAGTCAATGATAACCAATGCATCATTCCGTACTAAGAAATTACCAGGTGAGTGAATCTTACATACTATCACAAAACTCCTGCTCTGTCAGATCAGCTTCCAGTCATTTTGTTTTAAACTTCATCTAGAGCAAACACAGCTGATGTCAAGCTATGTTTAATTACTAGTTTTAAAAAATCGTAGGTGTTGAAAATTATGAAACAAAAGGGTTGCACTCCGTGAGTGCCGGAGTGCCGGCAGAAGTGAAAACTTGAGCATTAACGTTGTGCATTTTTTATATTTTGGAATGGTTAGAGAATAATTTCGCACGAATTGCTTTATCAGTATAAAAGTATTTATGTGGTAAAATACAATATTAATTTATTGCGCTATCGCACACAAACATGACAATTTATATATTTTCGATTTCGAAAGAGAGGGGGATATTACATCCTCTCCTCCGTCTTACGAATTTTCGATCAGGCCACTTGTCCTGAACATTTTTTTACCCATCACAAAAAGTGCACAACGCCGCTAAACAAGTATTCACTTCAAAAATAATTTACTACTACTACTACTAATAAAATTTTTAATCTTTGATATATTTGGATAATATTATATTAACCCTTTCTAATTGACCCAAAATGGTATATTATCCAGATGAACATCACGATCATGATTTAAGCATCCTGCCTAACGAATGCTCATCATCATGTCATGAACATAATTCTTGGCTCAAAAACATCATACTGTACCACAAAGACAATATACATACGCAGATTAGAGCAGAACCAAGTGAGACATATCGAAATGGCATAGTAAGAATATTTGATTGCGAATACTGGAAAATGCCAATGAAGGCCTCGTATTTTTTTTTTTTTTTTTTTTTTTTTTATGTGAGAGGGGGGCAAACGAGCATGTGGGTCACCTGGTGGAAAGCAATCACCACCGCCCATGGAGACCAGCGACACCAAGGGGTCGCCGATCCGTTGCCAGCCTTTTAAGGAAAATGAAAACTCTGTTCTTGAAGGCACCCATGTCGTAGTTGTTCGGAAATACCGCTGAGGGAAGTTGATTCCACAGTTTCACTGTTCGTGGTATGAAATGTCTTAGGAAACGTACTGTAGTAGATCGCCAATTATCAAGATGATATGGATGGAATTTTAATTTATGGCGAGTTGTACGATAGTGGAATTCAGCGGCAGGTATCAAATCAAACAGCTCATCGGAGCACTCCCCGTGATATAATTTGTATAGAACGCAAAGAGACGCTACATCTCTGCGTGTAGAGAGAGAGTCCAATCGATCCGAGATCATTGGGTCACCGACGATTCGAGCTGCTCTTCGTTGTATGCGGTCAAATGGAGCAAGCAAGTACTGGGGCGCACCGGCCCAGAGATGCGAACAGTACTCCATGTGAGGTCGAACCTGGGCTTTGTATAGTTGAAGGCGGTGTCGGGGTGTAAAATACCGCCTGGCTTTACTAATCACACCAATCTTCCTGGAAGCCAGTTTGGCCTTGCATTCCAAGTGACCGCGAAACTGAACATCACTCGATATGTCGACACCCAAGATGGTAATGCTAGTTCTTACACTAAGGGGAGTACCTTCCAAACTAGGAGCTACGACGAATGGGGACTTTTTAGCGGTAAACGCACAAACCTGTGTCTTGGAGGGATTTAGCTGCACCAAATTCAATCTACCCCAATCCGAGACGTGTCCAAGGGACGTCTCAATCTCAGACACAAGTTTTGTTCGGTACTCATCGACGCAATCCCGAGAAACATTACATTGGCCAGTGTATCTTACGTCCACTGTACTGTCATCCGCATAGCAATGAACATTGTGTATAAGCAGCAAGTCATTGATATGCAGAAGAAACAGCGTGGGGGACAATACACAGCCTTGTGGTACGCCAGCATTCAAGCGTAGTGGGTCCGAGCGTGCTCCGTCAACTACAACTTTGATGCTACGCTCAGATAGAAAACTGGCAATCCATATGCAAAGCTTCTCAGGTAGCCCAAAAGAAGGAAGCTTGGAAAGTAATGCTTTATGCCACACCCGATCAAAAGCTTTTGCTACGTCCAGACTAGCAGCCAATGCCTCGCCCTTGCTTTCCACTGACTCCGCCCAACGGTGAGTCAAGTATACCAGAAGATCACCAGCTGAGCGACCATGGCGGAAACCATATTGGCGATCATTTATCAGCTGGTGATCCTCTAAGTAGGCTACCAGCTGTTTGTTAATGATAGCTTCCATGATTTTGGAAAATATGGAAGTTATCGCAATAGGCCTGTAATTGGACGGATCTGAGCAAGTGCCTTTTTTAGGGATCGGGTGGACTAAAGCCTCCTTCCATGAGCAGGGGACCACGCCAAGTGAGTAGGAGTACCGAAATAGGCGTGTTAAAATCGGAGCCAACTCTGGAGCACATGTTTTTAAAACAATAGGTGGAATGCCATCCGGCCCACTCGACTTATGGATGTCCAGGGAGAAGAGTGCTCTACGGACAGCTCTTTGCGAGAACTTAATGTCTGGCATAGAGCTCTCACACCGTGGGATGGTTGGCGGTGTTGCTCCCTGATCATCGAGAGTCGAGTTAGACGCAAAGAGAAGTCCAAGAAGATCGGCCTTTTCCCTTGCAGTATGGGCCAGTGAGTCATCCACTCGGTGCAATGGTGGAAACGACGACCGACAGAAGTTACCTTGAACAGCCTTGGCGAGCGACCAGAACGCACGAGACCCAGAGGGCAAGCGCACTAATCTCTCGCCAATTTTGCTAACGAATTTGGACTTTGCCCTGGCGATGCAGCCCTTAAAGGATCTAGACGCAGCGTTGTAATTCTTCTTAAGGACACCGGTATTTGCATCTCCAGCTGCCTGAGCCTCGGACCAGGCTCGGTAAGAATCCTGCTTATGACGCAACGCGGCTTTGCAAGACCCTCCGAACCATGGTCGAGATTTGCCACCAATGGGCACCGCAGAATTAGGAATAAAAAGTTCCATGCCCTGCAGAACCACATCAGCGACAGCATTAGCACAGGCGCTGGGATCTTCCAGCGAAAAGCAAATCCGCCCCCAAGGGTAGGAGGCCAGGAAACTACGCAGCCCATCCCAATCTGCTGACCTAAAATGCCACACACGACGTGTGCTGGCTGTGCGCGGTCGCCTTTGGCGTGTGAGTGGCACAATACTCTTTATGAGGCAATGATCCGAAGACCCAAGAGGGGCGCCAACAGACACACGATAATTTTCAGGGTGGGAGGTCAGCAGAAGATCCAAAAGGGACGCCATATGCTCCGACACATCCGGCACCCGCGTGGGCGAGGAAACCAGCTGTGTCAGACCATATGCCAAGGCAAAGTCATGGAAAGTTCTTCCAGCATGGTCAGTTGATCTAGACCCTAGCCATTCGACGTGGTGGGCATTAAAATCACCCAGTACCACAATCTCTGCAGAAGGCATCTGCTGGAGTATACTGTCGGTCGTCGTTTGTATGTGCTCCACAAGACGCTCCGTTTCGACATTTCCGCTGTGGGACCTGTAGAGGCACGCGTAAATGCGAGTGCGGTCCTCAAAATCTGCGCGCAGCCACATAATTGACAGGTCCCTCGCTTCAAGACTGCCAAGACGTCGACAACAGATATTCTCCCGAATGTACGCGCAAACACCGGCTCGTGGCACAAAGTGATGTTCCACTTTGTACCCTGGGTAACGCAGATATGAGATGTCAGCAGGGGGGAATATCTGAGTCTCCGTCAAAAAGAGTATGGCCGGCCTAGCCGTCTCTAGATGATGGTGGACAGCATTGATGTTGGAGTTAAGTCCCCTAACGTTACACAGCTCAACGCAGAGCTCAGGGGGAGGTGCCACCACACTCTTCTTGCGTTTGCTCCCGGCAGAAATATAGAGCGGCGTAATGCCCGCCCCAGAATACGTCGGGCGGCCTGAGCAGTGGTGCTCAGGGAGGGATTCTCCGTCACCAGCGGTGACGGTACCCTCCTGGGGTATTGTTCTTTTTACTACCGCTGCCATATTTAGAGTTGGGGTGTTTGGGTTGGGCTCCGGGTTTCAACACTCACCGTACGAAACGCAATAGCGCGAGCTATTACTTCACGCCGGTCTTCTGCGTGAGAGTGGTACTGCCCCGGACGAGCCGGCCCAATTACGAGCTGTATTCATTCAATGTCCAAAACTTGACCGCGATCATGTTCTAGACACTAAACGACTACAGCTTGGCTCTACCACTCAGGAAAAAGGCTACTCGTTTAGCACCACCCAGGGGTCACGTGCAGGGAAACTAGGGTAAAGCCTGCGGACGTGAGTAGCATCAACCCCCAAAAATAATTGTGATGATAAGGCCATATATAGGCACGTGTACAGTGCACGTGCACGTGTACAGCACGTGCACGTGTACAGATAAAAGTATAGTGATGATAAGGCCATATATAATGATGGTTCAACAACTGAAGAGTCTGATAATTAAATAACAGATATGTAGCTCAAATTAACAGATAAATAATATGAGTAGTACTAAAAATATAAGGTGACATTCAAAATCGTTTAGATCAGTGGATGTCCTAACTAGATCTATGTCAACACATATGCACTGTTACATGTGATTTGTAATGTATACTATTCGCTGGGTGGGAAGTACTAGGTGGGGGTAATCTCGGAGATCTATCGCAGCGCCCATAGCGGCCAAAAGTTAGAAAAAAAGTAGGCTCTATCATCTGTCATTACCACAGCAATGGTTTATTTTTGTCAGAATATTACCAAACCCCGGCCACTCCATACAAAAATGGCACTTTTGCATGTAGTAACCAAATGACGTCTGTACACGTGCCTATGTTTGAGTGACGTTCTCTAGGGCTGACATTATTCAATTATTAGTCGGACATGTAAGGGGGTGTAAGTGGTTCATCAACATTTTTGAACCAAAGTCAATCTTACCTGCACGGGGTACACCCTGCTGACTGACAGACGAGGCTCTGACGAAAAGAGAGGTAGGACATAGCGTAAAACATTTTTAAACAACCCGACTGACGAAGTACCACCATCTCACAGAATACCGCAGTCAAATAAGAATTTCCTTGAGGGTTGTGTTCCTGCGAGTGAGTGAGGTCACCAGAGACGATGGAGTTAGATAGAGTAAATACACTACACTGATTTCAGCCAATATTTATAAAACGCCTTGTATAATTGCCATTGCTAACTTACCCAAAATTTTATATTTTCTAATCACCACTAAATCAAACGTTCGCCTTCCGAACACCGGTTCATTGTAATGGTCAAACCATTTTATTCTTACTAATTGTAGCTTTTTACTATTCATATAAATGCATGCGCAATGATTTGATTCATTTTCATATTCACATGGAACAAACGTAATTTAAAACTAATACCACACATGAGATCACGCACAATAAACATTGAAATGTACGCGTGAATAAGAAAATTGTAAACAATAAACCACCATAACTCAAGTGACAGCAATGTCACTTTCGCGTCTGCGCACTCACTTGCTCTTTGAGACATATAATGCTATCCTTTTCTCATCTCGTATTAATTGTATCTTGTATCCTACTTTGACAGACATGAATTAGTTATGATGAAACTATGGCTGCCGCATGCTTATGGTAATTTATAAAAAAATCTGTACTTTATTTCATCCAAAGGGATCGAATAAATTTATTTTTTTGATTTTCCATGTGTTGAGATATCCATCCACTGCACAAGTAACTTCCATCTTTTAAACTGAATGGAGAATAAAATACGAGCGACGTCAATTTGTAGGACGTTGCATCCATTGCGAACGGTTCCAAATCGGTTCCATAAGGGAGGTGAGGTCGACTAGTGAGAGCGGCAGAGAGTGTCCATACTGTACGTTAGTACTATTACTTATACTGTGATATTACGATGAAATTTCAAAGCGTCGAAGCCTCAGAGCATACAAAATTGCGGACACTAGGTGGCGCTGATGTCGTGCACCCAGCGAATATCTAAATCAAAAAATTGCAACATATATCTCTAGTGACAAATACATACTGTCAATTTATAATTTACACATACCAAATGCCTACATCAGTATTGTTTATACATCATAGTAACATATACACAAGTATTACTTACGTGTGTAGGTCTATTGCACAAAATATAAATTTATTTATTTATTTATTTATTAAAACATGCATGTATAGACTTACAGCTAATTTTGCCAATGCATCTATACGGTAATTAAATAACAATATAATCATAATTTCCTGCTATTATCAAATATACTACTTATACATAGCAATATTAATTATTTTTGAAATACTATCTACGAATATGTCAACATCCAAACAGTGCTGGTGGAGTCCATTCAGCACAGCAATAGCTCGTTCCGTGGGAGCATTTTCAGCTTGACGCGTGCGCACGGGCGCCGGGCCTGTAAACAAACGTGGCCGACGACGAAGTGGTTCCGGGTTTGAGTTTCTAGCTGGGGTGTAGAGACCAAGTCTCTCCAAAGCTTGCGGATTGTCCACCTTATTATGTAGAAGCTGACAATAGTGCACTACGAGCAGAATATGGCGCCTAAATTCGAGGGTATTCATACCAACCATACCGCCCACGAACAAGGATGGATACATAAATGGATAGTACCCATAGAGTTTTTTATAGATATGTCTTGCAATTTTTTTCTGTATTTTTTCAATTTGCAGCTTGTACTTCGCTTCATAAGGATCCCAAACAATGGCTCCGTACTCTAGTCTGCTACGCACATAAGCATTGTACAACAAAGTTAATACAGTTGTATCAGAGAACTGACCCGAGACTCTCATTATGAATCCGAGAGTCTTGTTAGCGCTTTTACATATTGAATTTATGTGCGTGCGGAAGTCAAACGTAGGTGTTAGTATTAAACCTAACTCCCGTATTTCGCAAACTCTTTCTAACGTTGTGCCTAGCATGGTGTAGAGATGTAGTGACGGCGATCTAGAGCGAGAAAACGTGATAACCCTACATTTTGATGCATTTAATGGCATTTTGTTTAATTGGCTCCAAGCTGCTACAGCGTCAATGTCACGTTGTAGAGCCTCAACATCGTTCTGCCCCTTCACGCTAAGGAATATCTTCACATCATCCGCAAACATCAAGCACCTGGCCGAGCTCACAACTTGCGGCAGATCATTAACCATGATTAAAAATAATGTAGGTCCGATTGTGCTCCCTTGACTTACCCCTGATAGCGTATAGTAAGGCATAGATTCAAACCCGTTCAGCCGAACATACTGACTTCGGTTACTTAAGTAGCTAGCTAGGAATTTCAATAGGTGTGGTGAAAAACCTATACATGCAAGCTTTGTCAAAAGGAGATCATTGTCAACTAAATCAAAGGCTTTTTGAAAGTCAAAGTATGCTGCATCAACTTGTCTATGCGCATCCATTTCGGTATTGATATAATCTGTATAATTAATAAGATTAGTAATAGTTGACTTAGCAGGTCTAAAGCCGTGCTGACTATCGTCAAGATGAATACTAAGTTGACGTTTAATTTGATCGTCGACAACGATCTCAAACAGTTTGCCAAAACCTGACAGAACTGCAATAGGTCTATGCATCTCAATATGTGAGCCAGAATAGCTAGAGTCATTCTTTGGTACAGGTGTAACCCGTGACAGTCTCCAGAAGGATGGATAGTGGGACTTCTTTAGACTAAGGTTGTAAATGTGTAGAAGTGGGCAAGCTAATATTAATACACAGTCTTTGATAAGGAAAACAGGCACACCGTCAGGACCAGTTGCTGAATTAGCTTTAAGTTTCTTTACAGCACGACGAAGATGTTGTATAGTGATATTTTCTACTGAAATACAAGTTGCTCCTGACCCCTCTGCGACAAAACAATGTTGTGCTAATCCCGAATTCAGATTAGGCACCTCTTTACGAAACACGGAACTAAAGTAATTCGAAAATGCATCTACTGCTTCCTGTTCAGTTACAGTCTTGCCGTTATATATATATTCCAAAGTAGGCAGCCGATTCTTTCGTTTATCTCTAATAAAACGCCAAAATTTTGCTGGATTATCATAAATATCTCGCTCAATGCTATTCATATACCGCGCATGAGCCTGGCTAATAAGATTCTTGACATGCCATCTATAATATTTAAACATTTCATGATTAAATACTTTACCATGTAACCTAAACTTTTTTAGGTGGAAGTATTTATGTTTAATATTTCGTATAATTTCAGCCGTATACCAAGTAGGATAAGAAAATTTGGAGGAATTGCATTTTAATGTATTTTTTTTCGGCACATGCTTATTGATACAAGAATACAATATATTATAGAATATTTCAGTCGCAGTATCAACATCATCACACGCATTTACCTCTGACCAGTCGAGTACCGCCATTTCAGCATATAGTGCACTAAAGTCAGCCTTTCGAAAATTCCACTCAGGTCGAACCTCACGCGTTTTGATAGAAGACGGGACATTGCTTGCCGCTAGACGTGTTAATCTATATGGAAATAAGATGCATACATCTAATGGTGGGTGATAGAGATCAGGTGGGACTAGGGGCTCTGTGCTCGAAACAGCTATATTACTCGCATAAACTCCACTCAGCACTAAATCTAGCATGCTGCCATATTCGTTTTCAATATTATTAAATTGTCTAAGATTACAGAAATTACAAAAATTTGAGTACTGCGTTTTCACAGAAGCAGT
Organism: Hypsopygia costalis; assembly: GCA_937001555.2. Lineage (NCBI taxonomy): Eukaryota > Metazoa > Arthropoda > Insecta > Lepidoptera > Pyralidae > Hypsopygia > Hypsopygia costalis. The sequence goes on along the minus strand of OW443330.2, from coordinate 15,578,824 downwards.
ACTAGAGTTTAAATTAAAATCACCAATTACTAGCACATTGTCTGATGGATATTGACATATAGCATTCTCGATACACGATAAAACATTCATATACTGTGTTTCATTGTAACTAGGTGGTATATATACTATACAACAAAGTAACTTAGTATTTTTCATATTAATCATTGCAAATACTACTTCCTTGTCGGATGTTAAACCATCGATATTAGTTATTCTACGCACACGATAACAGTCTCGCACCGCTAGTAGCACTCCACCCCAACCAGTATCTCCATCCCGGTCTTTACGCAGCACTATATAACCCGGAGGAAACAACTCACCATCAGCTACTGAGCTCGTCAGAAATGTCTCGGTGAGGGCCACAACATCAGATGTACACATTAATATATTGTTACTAAAAACACTAGTCTTTGAGCGGAGGCCTCGGACATTTTGATAGTAGATACTCAGCCTTTCTTGTCTAATTTTTTGCCTTTTGCTCGTTTGAGCGACGAAAAATCTGTTTCCAAGGTTTCACACAAATATTTTCGGCCCAGTTATGTGGATCTTTAACTAATTGTATAAATTTAGCCGGAACACCCAATTTAAATGAGGCGTAGTTACCGCGCGATTTTAATACCTCTACGGAGCAGACATCTTGACCACAAACAGCTGAAAGATGTTCCCGAACTCGGTCAGATGATGTGCCCTGTTTCACGTAGTAAAGGTGCATGTAATGCCATTTTTCAGACGCCTCGAGTAGGGTTTTTCCAGGTTCAGCAGTCCCATGAAGCAAACCCGGCATAGATGAGCGTTTTCGTTTCACCACAGACCACTCTCCTCCATCATCTAATTCGCTTGAACAGATGCCCTTTGTGTTACTCGGCGTTACTATTGACAAGACAGGATCAGTTTGAGTTACTGTATTCGTTTCAGATTTTCGTGAACCATTCTCATTTTGTGACGCTGTGGATGAAGCTGAAACCAATGGGTGCTTATTTGCCGCATCGTTATTTATTTGGTGCTTAGACTTTCGTTGTCGTTGAGATTTCTTTTCATGTGGGGGTTGAGAAGCTGCCAATGTGGCATAATTCATCGAGGAATTAGTTTCAGGGGCCTTTGGTATTGACTCATGTTCCCTATAACGACGTAGCTCCTCTTCAAGTTCAGTATTTTTATTTATCAAAACAATTAGGTTACACAATAATTCCTGCATTTTTGTATACATGTTGTCCTTTGTTAATATTGCAAATTGCTCCGTGACGGATTCGTGAATGACCTTAGTAAGTTGATCTTTAATTATACGCGCCATTTCGTCACGGCAGCATTCCCGTACAACATCACGTACACAATCTAAGGAGGCATATTGAATGCACTGCCGTCGCCCACCACCTAAAGTCTCACGGTTGGATTTTAAGCGGAGTGTGATATTTTCTAAACTATTGATAGTTGTATCTACATCATTTTCTTTATCATTAGCGCTAAATCTGTCCTCACACTCAACACATACCCATGCACTCATATCATATGAGGTTTCTATGCTAGTATCATCTCTAATGTTCTTAGCACATATCACATGATAGGATTTCATACATGACAAACATTCCACTGCTCCATCCATAATATCTGTTTTACATGCCACACAGATGATATTTAAGTGCTTTGTTGAAGCCATAATAATTATAAATTATAAGTATATCAGTAAACAAACCGTATTGTCAGTTACAACATCCGCTGGAGATCGCAGGTAGATAAAGATAGATGTGGATGATAAGGACGGACAGCCGACGACAGCGCCAGGTGCGACAGAGATGCACACAGATAGTCGATGACGTTAACAGCTGATCGTCACTTAAACTATCACGTATTATTTTAACTAAATAATTTTGCACTTTAGAATGTAAAATTTCACTTTCTATTTCATAAACACAGTGTAATATACTAAAACTTGATATCAATATATGTTCTAAGAACCAAGGAACAGTATATCCTAGATAAAATAATAAATCTTTGCAGAACAAAAATAAGTAATGTTTACTTGATGGCGGTAGGCGCGCGAGCGAGAAATGATTTCACCAAGAAAGCTCCTCATAATTTCAATGCTTAGATTGTGTGTACAATTTATGTTTGTAATAATTTAAGTATTTTGGTCATGCCCCCTTTAATTTACAGATGGAAAGAACGCCTATTTTATGTACGAAACGAAATATAAAAATATATAAATATAAAAATATATATCTGCAAATACCATTATTGCTGTCATAATTTATATTTTTGTTTCTATTTTTGCTGTCAGGTACGAATTGAACGTCGATCACTAAGCTTTCATCCTCAAAATTAGTTTAAACAATATAGTAGCTGTAATTCAATGTAGGGACACAGTACTCGTTCATAGGCACTTTTATTTTCGCATACCTACCTATGTTTCAATTAGACACGTTAATTATGTATGCATCTTTCACTTAAAAGTATTAGGTATTTGTTAGATGTCATATGACTTATATATATCCATCACAAATGCAAATTTGTTACGTGAAAAGTAACTTAAAGGCATTGAATTTAATTATCCTTTTACAAAATATAGTGCTTACCTATATATATTTTTTTCTAAACTTATATTTAGAATTGGCAGGATTTAAGGGCGTATGTATGGAACATAGTGTTTGGTAGAATTAAATCGTAAATCGTTTATGTATGTATGTTGCAAACGAACGTCATAAACAGTCATTATTTATGGGCTACGGTAGTGTGGGTAAATAATAATATATGTATCATAAATTTCAGCTCGGGAAAGAAAAGGTATAATATTGTCAATGACCACGGACTAAGTTATTCCTATGATGATTATTTAATTAATTTGGTTCTACGAGTATTATCACGTTTTGTAATTGATGCAGCTGCCTAAAACTCGCTGCACATTCTGTCATATTTGTGACACACATGAGATTCTATTATAATATTTTTGTTTCACCTATGTGATGAAATTATCTATTTCCTTATTTTTAGATGACATACCCATACAGGCTGGGCAAGTGGTACCCACGGAATCTACTGATGTGCTGTCTTCAATTACTGAAGAAGGTGAGGCCGACTCCACACCTATCCAACGTGGTACTGGAATACGGAATTCTAAACCTAAACTCAGTTCATTCCCAGTGCTTGGTAAAAAGATAAAAGATCCTAAAGATAAAAATGCACCAGTGGGCGATAAGAAAGTTACCGTTAAAGATTCATCGAAGGCCATATGGAATTCGCTGAGTGGTGGCGGTGGAGATATGGTAGACGCGGCGCAGAAGTCCAGCGCAGGGGACGGGCCGAGCGAAACTAATGGAAGTTTGAAAGAGGAAAAACTATCAATGAGCTCCATACAGAATAGCACGGAGACCTCGGATTCTCGTTCTCAAGTGACCACTGACTCTCTGGACCTAGAAACGACTCCGCGCTTCGCTGCCATGCAAGTCAGCTCTGTATAGTTCACTAAAATTACATCTTCCAACGTTTTGTAATGGTCATGGTATTTGAATTTTATATGGTGTGGTAGAGTCCTTTATTAATGTTGATGGGTTAATAATAAACAATGCAAAACCATTAAAATCATATTGAAATGTTATTAAAATTGTGGAACAAAGACCCTTCCATCTTTCTGATATGAATAAGCATGGAGATACGAGTAAAAGAGGACGTAGCTGGTGCAATAGCTCCTTGGTACACTGTTCTAAATGGAGATGCTACTAATATTCGAATTTTTTTTTTAAATTTTCGTTTTTCGGCAACTAACTTCGGTATACCGAATTCAGAAAAACAATGCACATGTTACACAAAATAATACTTATTTTTGTCACAAATTAATTTTATTAATTGATTCCGGTGTTATTTTACGGAAGTCAAATTTACAGGCAGCTGGTAGCGGAAGCACACAAAGAAGTGTACATTCAGGGGCCAATTATCGTAATTAAAATGTAATCAAAATTCAGTTCCCATCCAAACTCGATCACACACGTGTCACATTTGGTACTCTAGTATAATCATATACGAAACTATAAAATTTAATTATAGTAAAGTAATATGTGTGATTACTTTGTTTATAGTGTGATAGTAATAACACTTTAATCAAAATAATTATATAAATATGACTGAACATTAAACTAAGAATAGTAATCTGCTCGCAATAAGAACTGAAAATATTAGTAAATGAAATCAAGTGTACAATTTTCAGTCAATATGAATTAACTGAAAATTGTATACTTGATTTCATTCAATCTCAGACCTTCAATCTGCGATTTAAAATAGTTACGAAAATTGGCCTTCAGATTGCCTGCAAATAAATGTATTGTAATACCTACGTAAAATTTATAAGTAAGTTATAATGATTAAATCATCGGTACGACAGTAGACTCATCCATACCTTATTTTCAGAAATTTTAAGATTTATTTATCTTCCTCTTTGTCAAGAAAAGTGTCATGTGCCCACGCCGTGATTCTAATAAAACTGGTCGTAATTGGTCAGGCGAAAAATAAACTCAATTTTAAAATCAAAAATATCTGTTAAAGTCGTTCTTCAAAGAAAAGGCAGTTAAGCTCCTCCTTACTCATAGCTTTATGTGGATAACAAAACAATTTCAAGTTACTTCACTGCAATACATAAACTTTATAAACACCAACTTTTGAAATATAATTATGTTATTATCGTTAATGACGTCGAGTGTCCAGTATTTGTTAGACTTATCCAAAGATTTAACTCTTGTTGTCCCAGTTATTCTAAGATAATTTGTCTGATTATTATAGTATTGAATATTGTTGAACATTGACTTATTGTTAGCTAGCTAGATATATCTTAATTATTGATTAAAACATTGTAGTTTCGAAGTTGTTTTATATTCTTAATTCTGGATTTATTTATCGTACGCTCTTGCGTACGATAAATAAATCCAGGATAGTATTAAGTCACAGTCTAAATAATAATACTAAAGTAATTAATTTAGACTTAGTAGTCGTTCGTTGCGAGTTGATACCGCGTGTTCGTGTTTTCAAAACCAATTCAATATTTAAGGAACTTCATGACGAATTAAACTGCTCGGTGAATTGTATACATACTATTTACACACCAAGTTTCATCAAAATTAAATAAGCAGTTCTCAACTAACAACGCAACATTTATGTCTCAATAACTGCTGAACCAATTTTGTTGACCAAAAATTAGGCTGAGGTATCATTAGTGAGTTGTGTTGCGTACAATGCTTTGATGCGTCGCTGCAACAGATCAAGGCATTGCATGCCCCCTTTGCGTTGCGATGACGCACGGCGGCGGATGATGATCGACGCACGCCGTCGCAGCGCAGCGTCTAGTGTGGATTTCAGTCTTCAGAGACGAACTTCTTAGCTTCCATGGATTCACCGTGCGGGTGCCGGGTCCATCGTGTGGCAGAGAGAGAAACCCCAAGTAGATCCCGAGACTTGTGACACGTACATCAACACTCACCTTCACTACTTGTGTTTCTCTCCCTGCCCTGCCAAATCTGGTATGAACCTGCTAATGCAGCTTTAGATACTCGTTCTAGTATAGAACTTACTGCACTTCTGGACAAGCCAAGGTCTTTCAGCAGGTTATAGAGAGATTTTGATGGTATACCTCTCGCTCCTACTTCTACATAGCCGCTTTTTGTTAATTCGTTTAGGAGGTCATAATATTTGTTTTGTTTTATCGCGTGGTCTTTGGGTATGTTAGTTTCCCACGGTACGGTAAGCTCTACAAGTACTATGCGTTTTGTAGCTCTGGAAAAAAGACCGATAATGGATCGTAAAAAACGTAAATGGAACGGGACAAACAAATGAACACTGAAATCCATGCTGTGCAGCCACAGCGTATGTCATGTAGGGTTGTGACGTCGTGCGTCGTTGCAACTCAGGTGTAACATACCTACAATGCGTTGATCACTTGAGCCGACGCAGGGCAACGCACTAATGAGGCATCAGCCTTACTTGACAATAAAATTATATCTGCGTCCTTCATACCTTACCTACTATGACAACAGACTGGCAATAAAATAGGAACAGCTGTACTAAACGGCAGTCCCCTAAAAGAAAGGGAAGGAAAGTTGTGCGTGGAAAGGTAAAGGTAACAATTAAACTACGCATATGTTTTAATTAAAACGTCATGACTAGTTGACAAATCATCATCATCAGGTCATTTTAGTCTCCACTACAGGAGCACGACCCTCTCTTGTCCGTCCCAGATGGAAGGAGGATTTGGCCTACACTCCCCACGCTGGCTAGACGGGTTGGCGAGGCCTAATCGATGTTTTATAATGTGTTTCGCTTAGTTGCCTTGTACGACATCCATGGGAAGAGACGGAGTGATTCTATTCTAGTCTGCTGGAAACCACACGGCATATGGTGACAAATAGTCCCGACTAATTGCTGATCTGTTGAAGTCACGATAAAAATGTCATGTGTCCGTACTTCTTTCTATCTGCTTCTTCGGCTTCGTCTTCTCCATTGTCTTAATTTATAATACTAGGTGTATACTACTAGAGTAGAGTTACATGGTATTGTGATTCAGCGAACACACTCTACTGACTACCAAATAAATTTAGAGGCAATCAAGATCTTTACGTGCCTGCAAAGGACAACAAGGCGAATTTCATGAAACAATAATTTGCCGTGATCAAATAAAACGTAGTGTATTATCACACCCCGGCCTCTCCATACATATATCACGTCGTTTACTACTTACTACATGAACAATGGCTATGTGCGTGCGGCGCCATACTAGTTCCAGATTCGTCTCGTAGAGGAGGTGAGGTCGACACGAGAGCGTCAGGGAGGAGCCATACTGTACATAGTATATTAATTATACTGTAGTATTATTATAAGTATAACATATATTATAAGTATAACAATATAAGTACGTAACAGTTAGACGAGTGGTTCTACGATATCTACCGTGACGATAGAAACGCTGCGCTGCCATAATGAATTTATCAATATATCGTCCATTAACATAACGATGCATAAAAACTTGTTTCTTCTCATTCGATCAAATTAAGCCGATTATAGAGGCAATCAGGGAAGATAATTCCTGATAGTTTTATAACTTGGTACAGTTATATCTTGAAGTATCCACATGAATATCTAGCAATGGCTACTTTGACGTTTGATTCCCACACAAGACAAACACTTGTGTGCATGAACATGTCTGTTTGTCTTGGTCTGGGTGATTTCCATGTTACATGTATGTATTTCATATTTCGTATATCTATGGTATAAGAGGCATCGCTCTTGATCTTCTTACTTCTTATCTGGGTGACAGAGTTCAGAAAGTAGATGTTAATGGAAAGCGATCACATGGATCAGCTGTAGCGATGGGGGTGCCACAAGGCTCTATTTTGGGCCCTTTCCTGTTTCTCGTGTATATTAATGATCTACCTCATCTTGTAAAGAATAATCATGAAATAGTATTGTTTGCAGATGACACTTCTTTAGTTTTTAAGGTAAATAGACAACAATCAGAAATTGACGATGTAAACAATGCTGTTTCAAAAGTAGTAAACTGGTTTAGTGCTAATAACCTGCTTTTAAATGGTAGTAAAACCAAATATGTTTGATTTTTTACAAAAAATGTTAAACAAGTAAAAACCAGTGTGGTGATGGACAATGAGAGATTGGAATTGGTCACTAAGGTTGTCTTATAACATTAGACTCTAAATTACAATGGGGCCCACATATAGAAACGTTATCGGGTAGACTCAGCTCAGCAGCTTACGCCGTAAGGCAAATACGTCAACTGACTGATGTTGACACTGCGCGTTTAGGTTATTTTAGCTATTTTCACAGCATTATGTCATATAGTTTATTGCTTTGGGGTAGTGCCGCGGATGTACACTCAATTTTTGTGCTCCAGAAGCGAGCTATCCGTGCTATTTATATGATGAGTCCCAGGGAGACACTGAGAAATAAATTTAAAGAGATAAATAATATGACATTACATTCTCAATATATTTATGAAAATCTTATTTACGTTCATAAAAATCGAACAAAATTTAGGAAAAACAGTGATCTCCATCAATTAAGTAAATTTAACAAACTCGCTGTGCATATTACTAGGCTCCATAAAATCTCTAACTCGTTCCCAGGTCAATGTATACGCTTCTACAATAAAACTTCCAAACGACGCGTTTAAATTATCCATGGGTAAATTTAAGAAATATATCAAAACTAGACTATGTCAAAATCCTTACTATTGTATCTCAGATTACATAAATGATAATAGTATTTGGAAATGAATTGCTCTTGTTATGTTATGTTAGTGATTGTATTTGTATTTAATGTAACGATATTGGCAATTAAAAGGGTCGGCCTTGAGTTTCTTGCCAGTTCTTAAGAAGCCCCGTCGCCGGACCGGAACTGGCACTTAAATTCACTTTCATATTCAAGATAGTGTGATGAAAGTGAATCTAAGCTCTGCGGATTTAGAGTAGTAATGATTTATACACGTTCATATTTAATTTGTATGACGTTTCTAAGTGCTTTATAAAGTCCGAGGAATCAAGATTTTGATTTTGATTTTTGATTTACAAAAAAAAACAACAATGTATATAATGTGTAAAAAAACAATAAGTACATTTATCAATTATCTAGTCACCATAGTAAATGCTTTGCTTAGTTTGGGACTAGATGCCGCTGTGGACTTTGTACAGGAATTTATTTATTACTTACTACATTATCGAGCCTCCACCGTAACTGACGGTTTCTTGTATGCAGCACTGGGCATAATGCTCTCCTGGTCGTCTCATGACATTGCGACGCCCATCAGAACCGTATAAAGTCATGCGGCTCTCATCAGAGAAGAGAACTGATGCCCATTGGTCTATAGTCCAGTTGAGGTGATTCCGCGCAAATTGAAGTCTCACTTGTCGATGAGCTGTGGTCAGTTGTGGTCCAGTTGCTGGCTTATGTGGTCTTAAATTCTGTTTACGAAGTCTCCGTCTCACAGTACTGTCACTTATTGCCACCCCGCGCACTTCACGTAAGCGTCGCTGAAGGTCAACACCGGAAAGGTGACGATTTCTGAGAGCTGATGTCACTATATATCGATCATCTCTCTCATTTGTGACCCTTTGTCTTCCTGATCCTGGTCTTCTCCGATACTCGCCAGTCTCCAGAAACCTTTGGTATACTCGCCGAACCGCTGATCGGCTCAGATTTAAACTGTGGGCCACAACACGTTGACTTAAGCCTTGTTGCAGTAGGACCACAACTTGAGCAGCCTCAGCTTCAGTAGTATCCATAATTTTCAAACAAAATCGATCAAAAATACAGTGTTAGTCCGTAAAATTATCGTAATTAACAAATTCACCGTTTTAAACTTTGTTCCGGCAGAGAAATAACGCTCAACTGTGTCTCGACATAAACAAACAAAATCGCACTGAGAACAGTTTATGATAAAAAAAATTGAGGAGTTTGAAAGAGGCCTATACCAATATGGTAGAGAGTGGGCTAAGATGATGATGACGAATTTTTATCTAGAACTATTAGACGAAATCGCTTTTAATTATCAATGTCATTTTGTGTAGGTATTCGCTGTCATTATCTATCTAGTGGTTTGATTGTGGTGCCACATAATTACTTACTTTGTAATCGTTCTTAACGAGATGAGAATGTTTTGATCGACCGAGCTTAGTGCACGTCTTCACAAATTGTACCTACATATTATTATTTCAAAATGCGGTGCATATTCGTCTTGAGTCTTCTGTTATTCGTCTGCATTTCACAATGTTTCACAAACGATTTAAGAGTTGGTACGACTTATAACTACCGACTAGCTTCGCAACAAAAGGCCGAGTATATGCCGATTCCGTTCAAGAAGAGAGTGAAAGAAGTTTTTTTTACCGCCCCGTCCCAACAAACTATTAAAGTAAGTAACATTAACTATTTTGTCTTTTGTGATCAAACTAAATATTAAATTGTATAGGTAACAACTACCTGTCCCGGTAAACGTTGTTTTGCCATATAAATTCCTAAGATTATTAAATAAAATAAAAATTGGGAGGAGGAGTTATTACTTTATTTTTATTTTTATTATTGATATTTATTACAGTCTACAGACCCGGGGTCCGTACCTTTTATTAACAATGTTCTGTTTTTTTTTATCTTATAATATTCTTACAATTAATAAATTGCACGTCGCTATTGTGCTAATAGTTATATTATTGTCTATTAACCTAAATCCTCCTATTGTTTACCTTGCAACCATGACAGCCAGGGCAGACCAGTCCCCGCTGGCAGCACCCGTTCACGAGTTGATGCATGGGGCAGTCATCACCGCATTCAACCATTTTATTGAGAATGCGGCGACCCGCCACACGCACGACACCACCACCAGTTTGAACACTTTAGTGAGCATGACTACCTGGGCTGTCAGGACTGCACAGTAAAACCTGTATTTATTTTCCTAAGGTCCTCCTCCTTCTCTCCCTCTCACCCACCAGATACTTACGTTCTTTGTCCCAGCATATTCCGTCTGTCGTTGTCACTGATATTGCATAGGCGACCATCTCGATTCTGTGTCATCAGTTCCGTACGGAACTGAGTAGTCGCGTTCCTCCTATTGCTTTGTCAATTCTTTCACGACGGGTGTATCCCGACCCTTATTACTTATGGTATAAAAAATAGATAACAACCTATTCTCAGACATTCTATATAAAAACAAATGAGGAGGATAAATGATAAGACCACCCTTATCACTCATATACCTTATATTATATAAAATAGATAAAAACCTATTCTCAGACCTTTTGAATATACATATAACATTTCATCAAAATCGGTCAAGCCGTTTCGGAGGAGTATGGTAACTAAAACTGTGACACGAGAATTTTATATATAATATTAAAGAGAGATATATTTTCGCTGACCGCACTGCAGACTTCCGCTCCATTTGGATCTCCGTGCTAACGTAACGTGCACATATTAAGCAACATTAGTAGCGAACAAGACCCTACTTATGATGATGATGATGACATGTAAATTAGACAGTTTTTAATTTTAGGGTATCGTCGCGACAGACCTCAACCGGAAGGGGGCGACCGCTACGATCACTGCAGGCGGAATCGGCGCCACCTACGCTAACATTCGGTTCAAGAGCGAACGTGGTCGTGGACTAAACTACCGAATAGAATATTATGTTTAACACCACTCATATATTATAAAACATAGTTTATAATAGCATCAGGTTTAAAAAACTACCTACTCCACCCAAAACCTATTATATATTAACATATTATGTATTAGAATTTGTAATAATTTAAAATTTTCACGTATGTACATTTGTGGCATTTTTATATTTTCAATGATAATACATTTATGTTTAAATGAAGTTGTATTACATTAATTATCATACTTAATCCAATTTCACTTTTTGCATGTCCTAAGGTAAAATGTATACGGAACATGAAAACCTAATGTTTTTGATTTTTTTATATTTTTAATGTAGGTACCTTTTAAGCAAAATAATGATTGTGATACTATATTCGTACACACTATTACCACAAAATAGAGAGGTACTCCTTTATTTTGTGCTATTAGATACACACTGAAAACAAACTCGACGTGTATGCATCACAATTGTTTCGTTGATGCATCCATAGGCTCTCGATCTGTGTTATTATCATATATCTTTTTAAGGAAGTTAATAAAATGGAGACACTTTAACAGATTATGTTAGGTTCACAGAATTTTACTGGGTTAATCTTATTTTACCTTACCTCATCAAGCAAAGCTGTAACCAGGTCGAGTTGGAGGATTAGTTCCCGTCTTATTTCCGCATTTTCGACCAGACCTACCGTAGAACATCTGAGATATTGACATATGGTGCATAAAGAGTACTTCTGCATAGCAATTAATGTTATCAAGGTATTATAACATATCAATGAAGTACAGCAGAAAGAGCAGGACCTATGGGGCGGATATGACGGAACCCTGTAGGTACTCTGGCGTTAATTAGGCTAGTAATGAGCCAAACTATAGAGCAAAAGCCAACCTCGTCTTCACAGCAAGTTTCTAGCGGAATAGTGGGAGACCGACTAGGGCACGCTTTCATCAAATTGAAGTTGTAATTTGTGTATTATATTGTGTAATTTATTGTCGGGTGGGAAACAAGCAAGGTGAGACTTATGTGAAACGATCATTCCCGCCGTAGCGCAGCAACTCCCTGTTTCCTCGTGACCTCACTCACTCGCAGGAACACAACAATTTAGAACTCTAAGAAATATCGTTTAGGCTGCGATCTTCTGTGATGGAGGTTCAGTGGTGTACCACTCGGGGAGCTTAAATAACGCTGTGCCTTAACTCTCTTTTGCCAGATAATTAATCTCGTTAGTGAGCAGGGTGGACCACGTGCAGGCGAGTTTAGATCGTGCAATGATGAACTCCTTGCAACAAAGAACACGGACTAACAAGGAAAATGTAATAAAATTAAAAAAATGTGAACAGAAAAACAAATATTTTTTATTTCACAGATAGGTACATTGTAAACAGTAATATGCCGACATACATAAAATGTAAGAACCTCGAAGCCCGGGTTCACTGAATGGATTTTCGTAAAAATTTTTGATTGCATTGTTCACCCATGAAAATTTGCCGCTTTCTATTATACTTAAAAGATTTTTTACATAATAAGGCAAAATTAAAAACGACGAGATTTTTAGAAAATAAATATGTAATTATTTATTGTGTCATTAAATTAATATGTAACTCATCAACGTAGAGCCGAAACTACCGAAGAACTAGGAAGATAGAAGTATGAAATTTGGGTAGTAGACTCCTATAAGGCCTAGGCAAGCAATAAGAAAGAGTTTTGAGGAATTCACATGTAAGGGTGCAAAATAGAGGTGAAAAATGGGATGATGAATCTTTGTATTTTGCTTTGTAACTTTGTACTCAGACACTGTAATAAATATCATGAGACACTGAGATTCCTTGACGCCCCAAGGATGGGTTATATAGGCTATATACTCGTAAAATCTAAAACATTACATATGTATGAGATTTTATATTTAATATACAAAACATTTCGAGATTTTAACGGGAAACAAACTTTAAAAAAAGCAACATAATAAGTAAGAAATTGAGATAGATAAAGAGAAATGGTTAAAAATATTACTATTTAGTGTTGAAAACACATTCGAAAAAGATTATAAAAATCCACTCACTGGACCCGAGTTCAGAGGTATAAAACTTACGGCACGCCACTAATAATTTTTACAACTATTAAATTACATTACACAGCGATCCTTTGCAGTTTTGTTTAAGAAATACATGCGTAGCAAGTTGCAATTATTTGTATGCCTCTACCGGCAACAGGCCCTACTGGAACTACCTGGCCTAGAGACAGACTCGTAAGTATTGTATCTACTATTATTCTATAAGAACAGAACATGTTTTTATGACAGTAAATAATTTCATGAATTCTAGGTCAGGTGTGACCCTCACAGACTTGAATACGTGAGATTTGTAGCAAGTCTACAAGTCTTTATATTCATGAGCTCGGAGTAATACCTGGGGGAACCTGCTAAAACGTCATCGTAAGCCACTTGCTCCACCGCCGGCCAGAAAACGACCAACTATCGTTTACTTTCCTGTTCAAGAAACGTACAATAGATACAGATGTGTGTATGAAAGATATGAATACATAAATAGTTGATCGATATCTGTTCACACTGCTGGTGAGACATTTCACATGCTATATCACTGTTATCTCTACTGTTTTCTCGCTCATCGCCGCCGGAGCGTTGAGACAAGTTCCTAAATCACGACAGTATCATAGCCCAATACATATACATGAAACAAAACAATGAAAAGCATAAAACCTGAATAAGCTCCGAAAGATTTAATATAAATGCTAACAGTTTGAACTTATCATTCTATCGCATGAAATTGTAAAACAGGGTTTTGCTCAACGCTGCGCCGTGCTCATTGCTATACACTGAACTGCATTCCTTGTTTCTACTGCAGCACATATTCTGTGTGCTTATTTATGTATATTACTCTCTTACATCCATAATGTGCTTCATACATACATGTAACTTCTAAGTAGGTACCATCTTTATAGCCTGATTCAGCTTGTTATTTACTTACTTAAACATAACCAATTGGTACTCTTAAACACATTTTATAAACACAAATTTTATTGGTGGGCTGCATAAAACTTAGTGTAAATAAATGCAGGCTATAGAAAACGATTAAAACATTTTTACAAATAAAAATTAATTGTGGATTCGATACATGGTAATTTTATTCAATATCATAAAAATGCCCATCCGCTCCCAAAACGCCGAAATGCCAGAGTTTTCAAAAAGTCCAAGTCCTAAAATGGCCCACTTACGCAGCGTGCAGTTATAGGATGGTACCACAATACAGTTCCTTTGCAACGATTTTTTGTATTATTATTTCTAACTTAAGTGTGGTTATGTGTAGCTATTACAATCTATTAGTTTAGATATTTCTATTATACAATATGAGTCATAACTCATAACAAGGATTTGCAATGTAGTCATCACCAGGCGGCCCCACTCAAAATTATAACACAATAATTATTACTTTCATTACATACTATAACATTTATGTTTAAAATATAATTAACGTATTATATATAAATAATATATACAACATTAATTGAGAAGCCTTTATGGCATTATTAACTGTTAGTATTTGCAGTCACATATAGTAAAGTCCTGGCTTTTAATCACAGTCCAACGTACACGATCGAACACACGATTATATACAATATATTTTCATATTTTTTTACAGCGAACTAGTCTTGTCGGTTGTTTGAAAGTGCACCTTAAGGTGAACAATATATTTATTCTACAATAACAGATGGCGCTTAGACAGAAAGAAGTAGGGTAAAAACACTTCATATTCGTAGGTATTAAAACTCTTTATTAGGGTGATTTTGAAGTTTAGTTTTACTTTTTTCATTATTACATGTGGGACCAAAATGACATTTTATTTCACGTTCTGGTCAAAATGACAATAAAGTCAACGTATTGATAAATATACCTACTTGTACAAATGTACAAATTATACACAATTGTATATTTTGTGATCGAGCCCAAAAACTTAAGATTTGGGTGCTCACCAAGATGTTATTTTTATATAGACATGCCACTACTTTTTCGGCACTTTAAGATACCATCTACGACATTTGTCAGCTCATGAAGTTTCGCAAAAATTAACAACTGCGTTTGAAAGCACAAATTACGAATTTATATAATTAATGTAACGATATTGGCAATTAAACGAGTCGGCCTTGAGTTTCTTGCCAGTTCTTCTCAAGAAGCCCCGTCGCCGGAACTGGCACTTAAATTCACTTTCACATTCAAGATGTGTGATGAAAGTGAATCTAAGCTTTGCGGATTTAGAGTAGTAATGATTTATACATATTCTTATTTAATTTGTATGACGTTTCTAAGTGCTTTATAAAGTCCAAGGAATAAAGATATTTTGAATTTTGAATTTTTTGAATTTTTACGGTTCTTCCTGGTCAATAATGGTGTGAGTAATAACAAAAAAACACAAGAAGGCCCGCATGGCTCTCAGCTCTGGCTTGCCTTCATTGGCCGTCCAGAGAGGAGCCGCTAGAGCTATATGCTCCAGGGGTGGAAGTGTTAAAGGGCATCACGCCGCGAGTAACTTCGGACAAAGCGCAGAACACCTTTCGACATCCCTGAGTCACTCACACCGGTGTTGCCTCCGGCCGTTTACCTATCCGAAATTATTTCCAATTCCAAAATATTCAAATATGCACAACGTTAATATTCAAGTTTTCACTTCTGCCGGCACTCCCGGAGTGCAACCCGTTGTAACATTAAGCATATAAGCATATTATGTGCGCATATCACGTACACAATCCTCCTTTAGCTTTACTTAATTTAACGAATTTGTTCATCAGAGCTCCAATTAATTTTTCTTTTTTAATATCTTGGACGCAAAAAAATATTTGTATTTTCATTTCAAAATTCAACCAAAATGTTGTTTATTTAAAACTTATAGATGCAACTTTAGATGGGCAATATTTTTCGATATTAAATCGACCTAAGTCACGTTACTATTTTAATGTGCCGTAGATGCCATATTAAAATGCCCTATCTGTTAGTGTCAAAAACGAACACCCAAAAAATGAGTTGATGCTCTCACCTCTTAATTAGAATGCACAAGCAAGCCGACATGTCTGACATTTGTGACAATTGACGTCTGACGCAATATAGCACTCAAACGTTACAGATGAAATTCAATAATTTTTTTGCTAAGACCAAAGTTATTTCTTTTTTTTTTCTTTATTTAAATAGGCAATTTGATCTACATACACTACTTTGCATGCTTCCACCATCACACCAAACGCTTTGATAGCGGAACCACGTAATGTAGTGTAGATC
This sequence comes from Hypsopygia costalis, assembly GCA_937001555.2. NCBI lineage: Eukaryota > Metazoa > Arthropoda > Insecta > Lepidoptera > Pyralidae > Hypsopygia > Hypsopygia costalis. Next base: position 15,562,412 of record OW443330.2, on the reverse strand, counting down.
AAATTGCCTGTAAATTAGACTTTCGCAAAATAACACATGAATCAATTAAGTTTTTTTTTTTTTTTATAATATTCTGACATGTTGGACGAACTATTTAATAATTAATGAAACCAGAAGTCACTGTAAAACATACTCTAAGTACCTACTGCCTCAACGCAGCGCGGCTGCGATACATGGACGAGATAGGATCTTCATCCGGATACTCGAATCTCTTTTCATCGTTTGGGATATAACAAAATCCGTCATAGTGCGTGAACTCTCGAGCTATGATATCCTCTAGGTGGTACAGACGAGTGGGCTGTTTCACATCTTTAATATTTTCTGAAAGAGGAAATGTCGAATATTTAAAAAAATATATTAATATTAAAAAAGGACCGAATATATCTTACTTCATTTTTAGTTCAAAATTTCATTGATTTGTGTTAGACAATTGTCTCAGCTTTCAATATGTTTTTGCCAAACATAATTATTAACAAAAATTTTAATTAAAAACAGCTTAAGGGAGTTTTTTTGTGGATGAGATTTGATGTAGGTACTACACGGTCCTAAATTTCTATTTTTTTTATATTACGTCGGGTGACAGATAAGCATAAGGCCCGCCTGATGTGAAGCGATGTTAATAGCTCTCAACATGAAATATTGCTCGCGCGCCGCCACCACCGCTGTCAAAGCAGCAACTCCTTCTTTCTTTCTGGTGGCCTCACTCACTCGCAGGAACACAACAACACTCAGTTGAATTGTTATTTGCCAGCGGTATTCTGTGAGGTGCACCACGTGGAGGTGAGGTGGGCTTTGGCTCTAAAGATCGTGGTAGCCACACACTACAGAAACTACACCCAAAACGCACTGTATAAATGTACATATATATTATAAAAAAATATAGATTATGTCAATTCGATATGCTTCTAGTCATTTAAAAAGTTTAAATTCGACATCAGATTTTTGTAGGAAAATTTCATTGGTACAAAAAATTAAAACAAAACTAAAGAAAAGACACTAACTTTCCACAAAAATCACTACCTTCCCACTAACCCTGGAATAGGTGCACAAAATCCTTTTATTTCCTATCAAGCCAGACAATTGTCAGCCTGTGACCACGACCGGTGCAACCTGGTCGAAACGTCAGGCAATAATAAAGGTATGTATTTTTTTTAGTCTTTTTATACTACGTCGGGTGGCAGACAAGCATACAGCCCGCGTGATGTGAAGCGGTTACCGTAACCGTTACGGCTCGCAACATAAAATATCGCTCGCGCGCCGCCGCCCCCTCTGCCAACGCAGCATCACTTCCTTTCTGGTGACCTCACTCACTCGCAGGAACACAACAAGGGAATTGTTATGTGGCTGCGATATTCTTTGAGATGGAGGTACATTCCCCAGTCAGGTTAGATTTCAGTTACGCTCCATACCTCTTTTCGCCAGAGCTCCGTTTGTTAGTCTGCAGGGTGAACCGCGTGCAGGTGAAGTTAGCTTAGGTTCAAAGATATTGATGAACCACTTACACCCCAAAATACCCTTATCCCCAAGATCACGTTAATTGCCGTTGTTATTTTTATAAATATTCAGTAGTTGAGTAGTTGTACCTTGAGCTACATAACGCGTAGATTGATCCACTGCTACGACATAGTAGAACGGTTGTCCCATCCCAAAATTAAGCTTCAACTCCAGTTCCATCCTGTCTACCCACTCGGGGCGGCACCTTGGGTCCCAGCCTCGAATCACACATATATAATTCAATTTTTTGTGATAACAGATCATTCCAACTGCATATCGGATACTTGTGTCGTGGCGTTTTATGACAATCTAAAACAATTGAAAATAACTTCTTTTTATTCATACATACGAGTATAGTCAAAATATTTTTAAGTAATTTTAAGATTAGTATATTTTAGTTACTTTAGTTTAGTTTGTACCTACTCATTAATAGTTTCTTTAAATTATTAATAAATAACACATACATTTCATACAATGTTTCATTTGTTTTGCTTTGGACATGCTAATTATTTATGATCCTTTCATTTTGTACGATTTTAAATTTGGAATTAAGGGTGGTTTGCGGCATACGCAAAGCCGGTAAGGCCGGCTTTCTCGGAATAGTCTACTAACCCGACAGAGTATCTCCTGAACTCGAAGTTTGAGTGAACGGATACTTGAACTGGCATTGCTTTTAAAACCTTCAAACGCTCGGCAGTAGTGTTTTGAAGAGGCACGGCGTCTAAGCAAGAACATGCTTTATTGACACAAATATACAAGCGTGTATTTGTGTTCTGTGAACTCTATTGTAATCTGTGAACCTTCATTAATGCCGGATGCACACACACGCATTTGCGCGGTGCTTAAACGTAATTTATAACAATATCAATATACTCACCTCTTTTTCACATCGTACGGTTTTATTAGTTATATTGGATATTGAGAAAAGCAATCGGTGATGGACAGAATTCATCTGAAAACAATAAGGAAAGTCATCAAAAAATAAAATTCAATAAATTTTATGGATCAGGTATAAAAAATACACTGTTTAAGCGAAAAACTGATGTATTAATAGTATTATCGAAATTAAATTGTCTTTGACAAACATGCATATTTTTATTGTTTATTGAGACTGCTGAAAAGCTCGCGCACATTAGGGCAGGCCGCAGCGCATAACGCTACAAGGGGGCTGCAACGGGCTACATCGCAACGAACTGTGGGATCGCTTTCTAGGCGTATTTTTGCGGCGATGCAATGTTATGCATTGCGATTTGTTTGGAGTTAGTGTGTTGGAAAGCGGAACTAACTACTAAGCGTTCTGTGCTATTTAATTGGTTCATGAAATGCGGTTGTTTGTATAAAGCTGGGAGCAAAATTTCAAGAAGCTCATGATACTTTTCGTATGTAACATATTGAAAAAACTTTTTTTTCACCTTTTAATAACACTTTAATATTTCTTTTCTTACACATTTCGTGAACGTTTCTTTTTCATCAAATACAACTAACTATTCGTCAGAACTCTTCATCGGTTTATGTTACCAATGGTGACTGATTAATTTACTGCGTTCCAGCGCGCTCCGATTGGATTCCTATGTGCTTTGGCGCAATGTAGTATGCGCGAGCCTTTAGTGAACTCTCATTAGACATTTTAAAATATACTTTTTAAATTGAATAAGTTAAAAAAAAACAATAACAGAACATAGCAAGCGAGGTGTAGGTCACATAAATTAATATTGCTAGACATACGTATTTGAGATCTAGAGGCGTACTGAGCGCAGTGTCGTCGACGTGATCCATTAAGAAAGCAAAGAAATTCCTGTACGGGTTTTGATCAGTATGGCTAGTGCCTAAAAAGTCCAGTAGGTGTAACGCATTTTGTGTATTCCTGCAACAGACGAATGGCAACATGTTGTTGAATTGTAAGCAAACAATATTATAGTAGTACTGCATGTTTGTATTAAAACTCCGATATACCTTCGATTACAGTAAAAGTAGGTTTACGTACCCGACACAAGGCAGTGGCAGACGACAAGAAAACTTTATTAGTATATCATATTTATCCTTATTTGAAAAAAAAACACTTTTCTAAACATCAACGTATAAAGGAATATATTATTTTATACAACGAAATCCTCCTCCAATCCTTCTATAAATATATATGATTTGGTTAAGATCTTAACAATGCCCAAATGCAACTGCAGTGCTTTGGAATCTATACCGCGACATTTCACGCATGTCATCGAAAGACGTTTAGCACGGAAACATACCTTAAGGTTAAATTCGCTAAGCAGTGACATCTAGGACGTCATCTAAGTTTTAGAAACTCAAAAAAAAAACTTGTCTGATGAAGATCCAAAGAAATGTGATAATTACCAGTCTTTTATATAACCCATGCTCATGTGAAATCCTGAATAGATGGACTGTAATAACGACTCTGGGTAATATTTGTAACGGTTGTTATGCGGGTTCTGTGAGAATGGGCAGCGACGTTTCGGATTTAGATCACCATTTTTCAAGTCAATCGTGTAGGCTAAGGCATGTGGGTCATTCCAGTCGTGCCTGAACTCCAAGAACAAGTGGTTGGGAAACACCACTAGTTCACATGTAACACCACACCTCCTGGCAATGCCGTGGTAAATAGCTGCCACGACGATCACATTGCCGCACTTGGTCTCCAACGTCTAAAACATACAAGAAAGTAGTGATAAACATATTTGATTTAGAATTTTCTAAGTATTACGTAGAAAATTTAAATATATTCATACTAGCTACGCTGCCTCACCTTCATCTGGGCATATCTCGTTAGCCCGTGAGAATTTTACACAAACTTAATTTTGGCCCTAAATACGTGGAGAAAAAAACATTACCGCGTTTATTTATTCTACATTTTAAACCAGAATAAATCTTCTTTATATCTCTAGCTGCAAAATCCTAGGACTTTCTTATAAACTTACGTCAGCCTTAAGACCTCCTTAATTCGACCCTGGCCCTATCTCAAAATCCATTCTTAGCTGACGTCTCCGACATATAAGCTACCTGCCAAATTTCAGATATGAACTACCGAGACTTCGTATTTAATCAGTGAGTGAATTACTTTTCGCTTTTAAATATTATGTCGTGGTCATATCTTAAAATTTATCACATCATAATATGGTTGACTATTTTATGAAATAATTGTATTTCATGATATAGTTAGCTAAAACTGCTCAAATCATTTAAACGTCAACGTTTGATGATATGCCAATTGACGTTTGACCATGTTACTACACACAAAATGTGTAATAAATTACACACAAATAGGCAACGCTCGGCAGACCTGCGCACTGTCACCGCACAGATGACAGGCGCCACCCTTGTATTCTTAGAAGTTCCGGTCATTGCTTTAATACGCAATCAGCTGGCTTAGGGATGAACATTGACCTTTTCTGTAATAAAGTTTGATAAGCTATAACTCGAGATAACATCTCGTGTACGAATAAAATAGGTTTATTCATCTCGAGTTCCTACGTGCTTCGGAGGGCACGTTAAGCTGTCGGTCCCGGCTGTTATCGTTAAATGACAGTCGTTAAGCCAAGTCTTTAGGTGGTGTAGGATTTAAAGACACTTCTTTATATTTATATTTATTTTATTTGACGCTTTGTATAAAATTTATAAATCATGTGTCTATTCACTAGATTCGTCTCTAGTCCAGTCCCGTCGTCGATTGTCCTATTTTTCTAGTAATTTTCTTTTTAGTCTTGTCAGTCTGTTCTTTGTCGATGGCCAGTTGCGAGCCTGTCCGCTGAAGAGTCCGCAACAGGTAGTTTGAAAACACTGGCCTCCGCCAATGCGCAGTTGAGCAGCGTGTTGGAGTATGCTGTAAACTCCTTCGATTGAGGAGAGATCCGTATCCCAGCAGTGGGATGAATAAGGGTCATTATTAGCATAATTTCTTTGGGAAAAATGTTGTTTGAGGTATGCACAATGTGTAATTTTTCGCTGAGTCGCTCGTCCCTACCCGCCCGGTATATAAATATAGATAACGCCACCGCCTTAACAGTTCGTTTAGTGACATATTTGCGTTAATATAACTAACATATCTCTAGCTAAACATTACTCATGTTAAATATTTATATACAAGTGAACACAAACCTTGATAATGTCGAGTGTGTCCAAGTTGGCGGTGGTGGTCACAGTCATGCGCCGTTGCCGATAAATCACATGAGATATGGCGTGTAAAACTTCCTCTTCAGTTATCAATCCTTTGGCACATCTCTCTTTGATGCTTTCAGAACTATTAGATTTTGACTTTGTTGCCAAAATTTGTTCTACATTTTTTACCAATTCTTGTAACTAAAAAATAAAAACATTATATTTTTTTTATATAAGTACTAGGTACAAATATATTAAATATAAGTAACTGATTTTTTTATATACTACGTCGGGTGGCAGACAAGCATACGGCCCGCCTGATGTGAAGCGGTTACCATAGCCATATTATTCACCAGCGGGGTAGCTTACAATTATGCCACTGAGGTAGGGAGCTACCTCTCTTTTCGCCAGAGCTTCGTTTGTCAGTCAGCAGGGTGCACCGCGTGCAGGTATAGTTGGCTTTGGTTCAAAGATGTTGATGAACCACTTACACCGCTAAACTACTAGTACTAAATTACAACTATTACCAGGTAAACTATTAAAGTTAATGTGAATGTTTATGAGGATGTATGTAATTAGATGAAGACTGGCCCTCGTCTAGCCCAGACCTCAACCCTTTAGACTTTAAATTATGGTCAATTTTAGAAGACATGGGCTGCTCTAAACGACACGGCGATATTGAGTATCTAAAAAATCTTTGGAACAAGCAGTGGCGAAATTTCCCTTGGAAACAGTGCGTAAATTCATAGATTCGTGGCCAAACAGCCATAGGGGGCCATTTCGAATAGAATATTTTTTTATTTTTTGCAAAGACTAATAAATATGTAGGGATAAATTTTAATAATATTGCATTACTTTATTTTAAAAAAAAAATGCATTTTCATTTGTAACAGAACTTATGGCTGAACTAGGTATAGATAGGTTATAGATGTATCTTACTCTTGTAAACGAATTTTGATTAAATTTTGTATATATGTATTAGAATATATTACATACTATGCAGATGTGTGGTATGGGTATATCTATCTGTTATGTTATCGTTGTATAGTACCAACGCAAAATGAATAAAAAACGAGATCATGTGCGTATAAAGCCGGCTTTATAGCATATTGTTTTCAATAATATTTATTTATTGATATATATTTATTGATATATATTGATAAGAATATAATGTAATTAACGTTATATTCTTATCAATATAATGGAATTAAATAAATAAATATTCTTGAACGAATTACACACTGCCATATAGTTTCAAATTTAGCAAAGCTTGTATGCTTTGCTAAGTTTGAAATGAATATAGCTATGGCTACTAGATAACTGATATTATACTTAAATACATTTTTATTTGTAAATACAGACATATAATACATAGGAAACACCTAGACAAAGACAAACAGACATGTTCGTGCACACAAATGTTTGTCTTAGTAGGAGCTCGATGAGGTTGAGGTTGCGATGTGGTAGTCTAATCGATCACGCAAATCAAGCAACCTCGACCGCAGCCTGTCCATGGATGGGTTTATTTATCTCTAGCTCCTCCATGCTTCGAAAGGCATGTTAAGCCGTCGGTCCCGGCTATTATCTTTAGATGACAGTCGTTAAGTCAAGTCAGTGGCCTTTAGACGACTTGCAAACGCTGATCTCGGCCAACCGGCAGTTGTGGAGCGTGGTGGAGTGCTCTAAACCCCCGCGATTGATGTGAGACCCATATTCCAGCAGCAGGATGAATAAGGATTGACGACGACCAGTGGCGTAACTATAGGAGGTCAGGGCGGGCAAAATGCCACGGGCCCCCAAGCAGCCTACTCTAAAATGAAAGTTTGAGGTTTCTGTCGAATACTCGGTTCCTAATTTACTATTACTAATTTCCTAATATGTTTTGTCCTAATATGTTTTGTCATATGTTTTGTTATTAGTATCTGAATTTGTTTTATGGTGGAAATGACAAAACATATTAGGAAATTAGTAATAGTAAATTATAGTATCTGAATTTGTTTCATGGTGGAAATGACAAAACATATTAGGAAATTAGTAATAGTAAATTAGGTCTAGCCGAATGAAACGTCTGCACAGAAGAAATCGAATGAATTGGGTACCTACTTATTTGAAAATTTCCGACCTTTTCCCGTCAAGCTTTTTACGGACGGGGTTCTTATGATTTGCCATGGGTCCCAGATAGTATAGTTACGCCACTGACGACGACGACGGCGACCTTGTTACTGCTTGTATTATCTGTCCGTATTAACTATTAATACGGGTGATCTTTATACTCACTTACTTTATTTTCAACCTTTTCATCAGAATGCATATTTGCTGTGTCAACCCATTGTAAGAAAAAATTAACAACCATTTCTGGCGGCAGCTCTTCGTTCACGTGCGCTATCACCCATTTCATGGCGAGATACACATGCACGATGTGTCGGAGTACTACCTTCGCGTAGTGCATTTCAGTTAAAGTAAATGGTCTGAAAATTTAATTAATATATATAGGTGTAATCTAGTGTAGTAGGTTTGCTTTTATCACTAAAATAGTATAAAAAAGCTATGTCCGGCCTATATAAGTGTAGCAGCCCCGGGAAGTAGTCCGTTGAGTTAGTTGATGAATGATCCAAGGGGAAATAAATGTAGTGAAAATTCAGTGCTCATCCAGTCTCGATCTCACAAATGTCACATTTGGTATTACTATATGACAATACGAAATTTCAAAGTTTAGTTAAAGTGTGATTATTGTCGTAATTACACAAACTAAGAATAGCAATCTGCTCGCAATAATAATTGATATTAATTAATTAAATCAAGTTTATAATTTTCTGTTAATTCATAATTCAATCTCGATTCAGTCAACTTTCATTCTGCGAAATTAGATTAATTCCGAGACTTGGCTATCTGGTGACATACCCCAACTTTGCATGGGTGCAATAAAATATAGCAATAATCTAATTTCATATACTTTTTCCTCTCGCGTATTTGTATGACAGAAAAGTCGTACTTCCTTCCTCATTTTCCAAACAGTAAGGGTTCTCCCTTACTACTTTCTAGTAGTATAAAAAAAAAACTTTTATTACAGCCACAGCTGCTATGAACTATGGAGGAAGAGACAAGGAGAACTATCCGGTGTATAAATAAAATGGATTCATCTCGAGCTTAATGACAGTCTTGCTGCTTGAAAACACTAGCCTCCGCCAACCGGCAGTTGAGCAACGTGGTGGAATATGCTCTATACCAGGCAGTGGGATGAATAAGGGTTGACATTTAAGAGTCGTCACGTAGCTTTCTATAGGCAAAATATTTTTTCAAATCAGTGCAGTAGTTTTGAGTTCATTCATTATTATAGATAGTATAGATTACCAATTTATCATATTACCCTTATAACATATAAAAGAATTACGCATTTTAATAGCACAGGATAGAATAAGATTATCCCATTTGATCTATTTACCTCAAGAGCGAGATTTATTTATTTAATCCAGAATTACACCGTCATTACCAGACATAACCCAATGCGACAACTTACATAGTTAAATATGTTTTCGGTATAATCGTTAAAAAAATCATGTGTAGATAGTAGGTAATTAATTATGAGATGCCTAAGAAGGCATTAAACCAAAAAAAAAAAACAGGTTGAATAGGAAGGTGTATGCCCGAGATGTGGATGAAGCAGTATGCCTCAAGTGTAAAGTTGCCTAAGAAGCACTTTGCCAATGCACAAGTAGATGCCTACACAGCAAATTGCCTAAGTATTTTAATGCTTAAATTCTGTAAAAGTAAAAATACATAAATGCTACAATAGTACATTGTTTACCAAGTGAAGAAAACTAATTACCAACGACGCGCGACGGTATAAGTTTAGCATGATCACAAGACAGGGTGAGTAGGGAATAGCATTTTCTTTTGAGTGATTTTTATTTTTATACTACGTCGGTGGCGGACAAGCATACGGCCTGCCTGATGTGAAGCGGTTACCGTAGCCGTAGCATATGAACGCTCGCAACATAAAATTTCGCTCGCGCGCCGCCGCCCCCGCTGCCAACGCAGTATCTCCTTCCTTTCTGGTGACCTCATTCACTCGCAGTAACACGATCGGCATTGTGACGCTCGTGTCTGCTGTAGCTCGGGTTTGCTGAACATAACTAGGGTCTACCGAGCATCGCTCGAATCGCCCAAACATACCTCGAGTCTGCCTGCGTAGCATCTCTAGGGTCTGCCGTGCATTGCTTGGGAATGTCAATACTCTCTTTCCATTGATCTTTTTTGGGTTTCGCTAACTACTCAACATGTTATCTTATTTTTTTATGCTACTTCTAAGTAATCATGTATTTTCGACAAACTGCTTTATTGACATCTCGCATTTAAACCATACAATATGTTAGTCGCCATGTATTTCAGATAAACTGCTTTATAGGCAATTTGAATTTAGGCAGAGTTTTTCTTAGTCAACTTTGATGCGTATTGCATCTTGCATCTACGACATCCTGTGTGAAAGGCAAATAGTTTTCTAGTCAACCTCTTTTTTATGTATAATGTCTGCATAGTCATCTCCTTCGATAGGTAATTAGATCAAAAAAGAAGAAAATTGCTCTTAACTAGTACAAATATTAGGTATATTATAGAAAGTTATCTAAATTTCACTTACTTGATACTTCTCCTTTTTTCAACAGTTTTGTTGGTTATTTTTATTAGATCTTGAAGTACATGTATAAGATAGTAATAGTTTTGATTCTTACTCAGTGCCATAGTCAAAAAAATTTTTACGTCTTGTAATGTTATCTCACTCGCTTGCCTGAAATATACATATATTTAATCATCATCATCAGGTGAAATATACATATATGTATTTAATACATACTTATTAATATTTGTATTATAGTACACTCGAAAGCAAAACTATATACACATATTCCATTTTCTTCCGATCTTATGACAGAAAAACTAACCAACAATTTATTTGACTTTCTATCCAGGGTGGTTTCAGTTTTGCATCTATGCTAAAATCATAGAGAGACATAGAGAGCCTTGTCCAACCTAATAAAATAACATATATATATTTTTTATTATACTACGTCGGTTGGCAGACAAGCATACGGCTCGCCTGATGTGAAGCGGTTACCGTAGCCATATTAACGCTCGCAACATAAAATATCGCTCGCGCGCCGCCACCCCCGCTGCCACCGCAGCATCTCCTTCCTTTCTGGTGACCTCACTCACTCGCAGGAACACAACAGCCCTCAAGGGAACCGTTATTTGGATGCGGTATTCTGTGAGGTAGAGGTACATTCACCAGTCGGGTAGCTTACAATTACGCTCCCTACCTCTCTTTTCGCCAGAGCTTCGTTTGTCAGTCAGCAGGGTGCACCGCGTGCAGGTGAAGTTGGCTTTAGTTCAAAGATGTTGATGAACCACTTACACCCCAAAAAATATGATTTCTTTATCAAATGCTATTGAAACGTATCATTCATACATAAAGATAGTTTAAACATAAAGTATTAAAAGATTTATGTAGTTTAAGAAACACTTTTTTTAGGAACAGGAGTTTAAAGTCTACTTCAACCAAAAGAAGTGCAGGCACATTAAATATACAAATGTGCAAATTAACCCGTTATATCAGAATGTCAAAATGACCATGATGCTTTAACGTCACAAAAGTAAAACAACCTACTAGGCTATTACTACATTAGTACTATTACTTATGGTAATAGGTTCAATACATAGGTTTTAATTATCAATTTTTATGCTTTTTATTTTATGTTAAAATGGTCTTTTCAAATTGTTTATTCTGTACTATTCTACACTCACAAGTTGTGTCATTTAAGAAAAAAAGTATGGTAAATGGTGTGGCTCCTAAAAATTCACATATGCCATCATTATCACACATGTGAGATTTGTCTGTCATTTCATCAGCGTAGTTGTGAACAAGGTCTGACCTGGTGTCAGACCAATCCAAATCAACAAGACAAAGTGCAATCAGACACATTTAGCATAACAAGCACTAAACGCATACCAATAAAATAAAGAAGACATTCCGGTTAATTCAGAATAAAGACGCTTTTTGAGCATAAAAAATTCTTTAGTTTCCTTCATCCAATCGCCATTGCAATTTGCAGAAACCACATTAAACATTTCCAAAGGTAGTCTGTAACAAAAATTAGTCCACATTATTGTATCAAATTATTAGAAGGGGCCTGACAGGAGAAAATTCAAAAAAAATCTCATTGTAGACATGCAACATGTGAAAAAAGTCTTTCAAACTCAATCTGTCTTATAATAACTGACCAGAACAACTCTTATTAAACTCTGTTCTTCTCACAAAGTTTAATAAGCACTGGTCTGGGTTGCATAGTATAGCTTATAGTTATGCGTTAATTGTTTTGCACAAGTTGAATTTAAAACCAGAGACTACTGTTAACAAATCATCTCAACAAAGATAACATATCAGCCAACCCAGTGATAAAACTTTTTGTTTATGGAGATGTATATAGGGCAATTAAATGACGATTATCATGACCTAATCACGCACTCACAGCGACATTGCTTTAAATTCACGAGAGTGTGATAAAAAGCCATGGGCCCAAAAATTTAGATATAGAAATTTTATATATAATTTCCTTTTTTCACAAGGAAAAAGGAGCCTATATGCTGAGTTTTATCTAAAAAAAAAATAATAGTAATGGCGTTTGCGAGTACTTACGTCCGCCTATATTCATTCTTCCATAAGAACTGGCAGTTTTTCACCATATCGTAGAAACGTTTACAAGTAGAGCCAAAGCGTACTATTTCACGATAATTATTATGTTTTAAGATCATAATAATGATTTCATCTGGTAAAGAGTTTATTGAAAAACTGACTTCACCTTCTTTATCCATATTGACGTTTTATCATATACTTAGTTATTAATTACTTCCTTAGTAATTTTAAGAACAATATTCTACTACTATTTGAATTAATTTTTAAATACTTTTTTTGCTAAAATTGTACACATATTAATAAAATAATTTTACTACAAAAGTAAACAAAATTACCATGCAGGCGATGTAAGTAAATGGCATTTTTTTTCGCGATACTAAAATTGACATTTAATTCGACTGACATTGACGGGTATGAACAGTGTTGTCAGACTAGGTATGCCGCCAAAATTACCGTAAAATTAACCCAAAAATTAAGAATGTTAATAGGTATACAAAATCGCTTAAAACTTTTTCCCAGTAGAGCTTGTATTTATACAAATCGACGGTCCCTACGTATATAGCGACATGTCATTTCAGACATGTCTGCTTATACTACGATATAGTAATTAAAGAACATTATTATTGGACAAATGAGTTAATTTCTTACTTTTTAATTATATATACAATCAATAAAAAAAAAGAAAATATTTTTATTACGGACAATTCTATAGCAATTTATGCAATAAAAAAATTGCCATTTTTGACATGTCGCTTTATACGTAGGGACCGTCGAAATATACTAGTTTTTGTTTATGTAGTAATAGTGTAATGTTGCTGTATTTAGTGTAACTAGCTGATTCGCGCAACTTCGTCTGTGTGACAGATCGTTGAGAGTGAAGCGTAAGGTTACCATTTGAAAGGTTATAACTTATAGGGAGCCAATCTTAAAAGATCTTTGAGTAAGATAGACACATGCTGTCACGGACTTTTCTTTAGAATTTATTAAGATTAATAATTCCGTCGTATACAATAGGCTATTTGACAAAGTTCAAAAATTATATAAATTATTTAACAATTTCGTAAATCAATAAAATATACTAAAACTTTTATTATAATACTAATTGCATAAACGTAATATTTAACTTAGCAATCGTACAAATTTCTGATTTAATCCATACATAATACAAACGTGTGACGTCATATGTTGCCTGTTATAGGGAGCCTTTTCGGGAAAGTCCAAAATTGTAATTTTCAAATTAACATATCTCGAGAGATTTTTGTGCTATTAAAGTAATTCTTTCATGTGTGGTTTTATTATTGTGACGTCCTTCCTTACATATAAAACAGAAAAAAAAAACAGTTGGTCAAATAGCCTATTGTTGCGTAACTTGAACCGTTTACGCAGTGCACGCAACGGAAGCCCTCATAAGTAATATTTTTTTTTATCATTTTTGCAACATTTTTCATTGGTGCTCCGCTCCTATTGGCGGTTACGTGATGTTATATAGCCTATAGTCTTCCTCGAAAAATAGGCTATCTAATACAAAAAGAATTTTTCAATTCGTATGAGTAGTTCCTGAGATTAGCGCGTTCAACCAAACAAACAAACTCTTCAGCTTTATAATATTAAAGTATAGATTTATGTATACAATGGATGACGGATTATAAAAAGGGCAATCAGATAATCTACCTAAAATATATGGACCTATGATTGTGTTATGGACATTTTTAAACTATAATAGTACACTACTATTGGCGCGGCGGCGTTACCGGAACGCGCGAGTGGACAGTGCGCTGTGCTGTGACGTCATCGCGGCTAGTGCCGGCCTGGTGGAAACTACACGACGTATCGTAATAATATTTTCACTCATATTTTTTATTTTCAACTGAGTTTACGAGCTAAAAAACAAAATTAGTGAACATTCTTTATTACCATACGGACACAATCGTCGTATGAAAAGCACAGAAATAGATTTTTCGCTACATCGTAAATCTGTGCTAAAAAGTGTCTATTTACCCGACAGCTGATTGGAAATGGGAGGGTAATAATTTCGAGTACATTCAGACCTACAAACCGAGTGCATTTTTGGGCTATGTAATATATTGGAACGCCAAATTATCTCTTAATTATTAATTAATTATTATTATTTTATTACTCTGTCATTGGCATAAAAACTATAGACCTAATTTATTTTCGCACAAAATAAACACGCATTTAAATTATTAAGCATTAGTAAGCTTATCCAACCATTGCAGTGTTTTAGTTACATAATCTTGGAAAAGATTATGTAACTAAAACACTGCAATGCAATACACTAAATACATGTAAGTATATAAAAAATATCTGTAATCTCTCCGGCGCTACGGGAAGTGTAGCCCGCCTTTGCGTAAAGACAGACACTCATGCTCGCCTCCCCCAATGCCGTGTGGTTATACTGTGTTTTCTTATTAACAGATTTGAATTCTATTATTATTAAAATCAACCAAACAGACAAACTACAATTATGATTTTAGGATTTATAATAATTCAGTAACGTTACTATTAAGTCAAAAGATAAACGTACCTATGCCAATAGAATTAAGTACATTTTTTTGTACCATCAAGTTGGAAAGAAGTCTACGGCCCGCCTGATGGAAAGCAGTTACTGTAGCCTATGGCCGCCTATGACACAAGAGGCACCACATGCGCGTCGCCAAGTTCGCATCAAAAAGTTCAAAGCAACTGTTAACACTTAACCACAGACAGAGTAAGTAATAGTTAGTACCGTACTCTAACTCTCTTCGCCAGAGTCTCATTTGCTTACTAGCAGGGTGCACCACGTACAGATGAGGTTGGCTTTGCATCTAAAATAGTGATGAGTGACTACACCTCAAAACCTCTTCTCTCGAGCGATGGCCCGATCTCTTTGATCCATCATGTATTTTATTTACAATTCAATTCAATTCTTCTTTGTGGCGTTCTTGAAGTTCTCGCCAATGTCAATGTTTCTTATAGTTTCCACTGTCGATATAAACAAGTAGGCGACCATGCTTAATACGTGACTCTGCGATAGAATGGCTTTGTGAATGTATAAAAATTACATTTATATTAAGTAAGTATATGATTTCGGCGATCTGTTGACATACCTAAAACAAAGGACAAACACAACATGTAAAACGGCACAAAGTGTTAGTTGATTAGAAATGACAGACAACAAAATAGTTCCGATGTTTGACACCTGCCAGTAGTCCCACGACGTCAATTTACTATTGTTGCAAAAATGACGATTTCAACAATAACGCGCCATAAAATAATTTCACAGGCTTACTGTCCTGTGTGTTGTATGCAAATACTCGTATACATGATCGCGTTAATTCCTGTTATTATTTTCTTATATCATGCAACGCGAAAGTTTAAAAGTTATTACATAATTATAATGTCGCGTTATTGTTGAAACCGTCAGTTTCTTTTTCACAACGTGCCATTTAAGAAAATGAAATATCATAATTAATAAGTATTTACTGTATGATCTATAACTACTTTATTGTCTTCCTGAGGAACTATATAGAACAAAGTTTTACTTTTATAACTTCGTTCATAAAGGTACGGTATTTTTCCATGGCGGCATCCACGGAACAAATGATTTGAGCTGCAAAAATGTTGTGCGCTAAATACATATACACGTATATGCAATGATCATTAAATTCTAAATAAAATTTAGATTTCTGTGGCAATGCTAATATAAATACTATAACATCATATTTTTTTTATAGTTTGCACTAACATCTAAACAAAGAGGCGTGACAATACCTTATAAGGTAATGCCAACCTCATACTGTAGTCTCTTGCTTGGGAAAACCTTGGCAAGCAGGTCATCCACAACTTGAGAGTTCGCGAAACAAAACCTCTCTGGGACCGTAGGTACAGTTGAGTGTGCAACCATCATAACTCCAATGTGTCAAGATGAATTCCCTGCCGATGGCAAGCGATGAACTGTAGAAGGAGGCATCATATATCATATCAAACTCTTTCGAACACAACTCATTGCATAATCGGTAGAATTGTGGGTAGAACTGTGGTGGAACATACAAAGAGACGGAAGAGAGGCAGGCAAAGTCTCAAAGATACAAAGAAACAATAAAATGCAATGGACTCTTTTAAAATGAGAAGGTTTTAGAGGAATTTATTTTAATTTAAAGGAGTTTCGAGAGCAATGCTAGAGGATCAGAGGACTCAGTGCAAGTTTTTAGTCACATCGTTTACAAACCGAAAGTTTCTATGAATTTACCAGACGCATGTTACATATCAAATTTAGCCGGATTGCTCATTTAAAAATGTGAGTAAGTAAGCCACATATTGATATGTAACACGCGTCTTATAAATTGACAACATGAGAATTCTTCTCTATTTGATCGGTTTGTTTACGTTGACATGAACAAACGCGAACAAAAAACTCGCAATAAACACTCAGTGCTGCAAATGGCCGTATTAAATGCATGTTTGACACCGTAACTGTAGCAAAATAAATATTGTTTTGTAGAAAATTAAACTACGGAACCCCTGACAAGTTATTATATCAACAGATTAATACGTTGCATGTTATATCACCGAATCATTCCATTTATCTATTCAAGATTTTTATCACTATAATTGTTGTTTGATTGGTGGCCATTTCGATGAAAACGCGGTTACAGAAATATATTTTATTGAAATATAGTAAACAGTAGGATTACTGTTACATATTGCTAGGCGTTGTGTATAAGCCGTTCAGTGATTAACCTCGTAATATGGCTTTAGTGTATAGTTGCTGTTTTTGGTTTTCACTCCGACTGGGTGGAATATTAATAGGAATATATTCAATCGTAAGATTTAATTCTTCCATGTAATGTAGTAGTTCTTGTCTATTGTAGATACTTAGCTTGAAAAAAAAGCGAAAAATAAAATAAATCTTAAACCTCTCTTCTTACAATAAATAAATAACAAAAAAAGAGCTCAACCATTGGAAATATCACAGTACCATCGTTTAGAAGTTCCGAGCACACTATTTAAATAAAAAAAATACGTGTGGCACTCGGGGACTCCCGCGGTAAAGCTATTGCATAGCGTTTTTTAGTTAGGTTTTATTTTCGTTATGGAATTTCTTGATTCGGTCGCCGCGCTCCAAGCCCGCGATAAAAGCTATTTTATTAAATTAAAATTTTATGCCATCGTATGTATTTTTTATCAAATTAAAATTTTATCCCAAAATCAGTAATGTAATAATGTCAAAAATAATTATGTCAAAATCGAATGTCAAAAAAAATAATAGCGAAAAAGTTCAAAAAACGTCTTTAGTCATTCACCAACATCGAATAAAGTTACAAAAAGAGTAATGATCACATCGAGGCGCGAAAGTAGAAACGATAGTTCAAATTGGTCACACATTTACAACTGCGCCATTGACTCGTTAATACTCACTGGCGAAATAAGAGTATGTATTGTTTAAGGAAATGTTCATAAGCCTGGTCGAGTCCAAAGGTCATATTAGGTTGGGGGTGTTAGGTTTTATTTTCGTTACGGAATTTCTTGATTCGGTCGCCGCACTCAAAGCCCGCGATAAAAGCTATGCAATAGCTTAATAATGTGTTTTGTTCTGTTCGATTGAAATAAAAATAATGTTCTTGAAGCAACTGCATTGCATCAAGAACTTTATTTTTAAACGTTACTTTTATAATAAAAATAATGTTCGTGATGCCAGTGCTTGTTATTTTTATTTGTATCGAACAGTAATAAAGTTTAAGAAACAGTGTACCTACTGTTTTTCAAAGTATATAAGCTAGACAACCCTAACTAACTCATATTCGTAATTTCGTACCGACTTGTATATTCGTAGTACTTGTATAAATATATAGTAAGTAATACTTATTAGTTATATATGATGACATTTTTATTTGTAAATTACCAATATGTAGCAAAAGTGTTATAAAATATTGACAGTTTGGTCGCATATTTTTAAAACATATAATAAATTATTTAAAAAAATATAATTAATTACCTAATCATTACAATTTGTATATATGTTACATCGGTTATAATACGGTTGCAATGCCCTTACAGGGTTCATGTCCCGGGTCCTAAAATGAACTGTTAAGTATTTAAATGTCAATTTGACTTGCAACAATGCTAAATCTAAATAGGAATTGCCTTATTATTTAAATTTCTGTGTCCATAACCCTTTGACAAAAATCAATACGACCTGTCTGATGGTTGATGGTACTATATGTTTGTAATTATTTTGAAAATATACGAATTTTACAACAACAACAATATATTAATATTAAATTAATATTAAAATGCGTGTAACTTTTTAATTACGCATCGACCAGTTGTGTTTTATTTCCGACAAATTTCGACAAATTCAAGGCAACATCTGGGTGAAATCAGATTTTCGCTAGGTGGTGTAGTTTTTTTGGGCAGTGCCGAAATAAGGCTTATTTCGGCACTGCCACAAAAAATACTTATAACTATTTAACGGGAGGTCGACTAATTCTGATACTTGGTGTATGAATTCGACAAATTGACGACTAATTCTGGGGAAAATCATATCTTCGCTATGTTTTGTAGTTTAATAGATCCCGAGTGGGCTGTGCCAAAATAAGCTTATTTCGGCACTGCCACAAAAAAACCCATATAACTCTTTAACGGGAGACCGACAAATTTTTTGCTATGACGACAAATTTCGACAAATTAACGACTAATTTTTTGTCTAGTTAATATCAAGATCTGAGACCCTGGGCAGTGCCGAAATAAGGCACACGATTCCCAGCAGTATTCAATTATTTATGTAAAAATTAATATTTTCTCTAGTTGCAGGGATTGTTAGTACTGATACTGTATATATTGGGCTACACATATATGGAAAAATTTAAAAGCAAGCTTACTGAACTAACTGATGGCATGGAACTCATTTACACGAAGGAATATATTGAACATATTAAAAATGGTAAAATAACTGTTTGAACGAGTAATCATATAAAAAACAAATTCACTTAATTTTTTAAAGTCGTTTTTGTAATGCTAGTACAGTCAGCAAATGAGACATAAGTATAAAAAGAGAATAAAAAAATTTATAACGAAATGAAACTCCGACGTTTCGGCCGAAAGTTCATATTTAAAAAAAAAATACATTTTATAGTGTCTATAAGAACACAAACGTCAATGTTTCATATTTATGATTGAGAACGTGCCCTTCTGATTGAAAAGTCCACATGTACCGACGCAATGTAATGAAATTCGTATGTAAAAAGTTCCGAACACTCGACTGAAACTTCAAATTTTCACTTGAGTAGGCCCCCCGGTCTGTCTAAGTCCGGGGGGCCTCCCCCGGACTTAGACAGAGCTTTCAAGAAATAATGCAATTATCTTTGTATTATTGTCAGACATTTGTATTTAATAATTACTATACGACTGACAAATAAGAAAAAAAAATCGTATAAATCCATTCATGCAAGAAACTTCTAGAGTTTCTGCTGATAACGTTGGCTGCACGTACAGGTAATAACAGTCATGCTTGACAGTCACTTTGCGATTGTAACTCAAATTTATGCATGGCACAAAGCACAAGAACCACACAAGAACCACTGAACAGAACTGGCCATGTCTATAAACAGTTCTATGTTTGAATATTTAAAAGTAAATAGAAAAATAAGAGGGTCTAAAAAGAATACGAGGGCGACACTGAAAGTTTTTAGAACTGGCCACTTGCAAACAATATAATAAAAAAATAAGTTTAAATTTTGACAATGGAACTCTGCCAATATTATTGAGGTATTTCATTCATTTGTCATTTGTTTTACGATTTGGCGGCAAATTGAAAATTGTCTGTGTCACGTCAACATGAATTTAACGCGAGAAAATTTTCGTGCAATGATTTTTTATGACTTTCGTTGTCATTTTTAAGTCAGCAAGAAAGCTATGATAGACTTCGATTGGCCTTTCACGATGAAGCTCCATCTCGTGTGACTAGTTACAACTGGTTTAATGAGTTTAAACGTGGTCGCACAAATAAATAAGTATTTATATAATATTTACCATGACTAATTGAGTCTGGTACCTCTGTTATCTTTCAACGTTATTTTCCCCCCAGCCTTGGGGAGGCGTCAGCACAGTCAGCAGTGTAGAAGTCTGTCTCCGCGACAGGGGCCCGTCAGGGGAGACAGGAGTCCGAAGTGAATGTTGCCAAGGTTGATCTTCTATTATTTTTGAAACCGAAATTAGACCTTTTTATTTTGAAAAGTACAATCGAATGTCAGTCTAAGCGTGGTATACCACTTCTTCGGCGTACTGTGCCTACTTAAAATTATATTTATTGACTGAATTATATTTACTAACTTAAAATATTTGTTGTAGATCCTGAAACATATTTTACACTGTCCATAACAGTTACGTCCATCTATGTAATTATGTGTATAGTATTCGTCTACGGGGCGTATACTGTAAGTATGCACATACACCTTATCACAGCATAAAATATCTAAAATATAATACTGAGTACCTACTCAACATTTAAGGCGCGTTTCCATTATGCAAGTACTTGCATGCAGGTATGACGTCACACTTGCAAGCAAGTTACTTGAATAGGAAGTAAATGATTGCTAGAATTTGCACCTGGCATGCAAGGTCAGTTGCACGTTTTGTTACAAGTCTAAACTACCCGCATGCAAACCGCATCTTGCATGAGTTGCATGCATGTTTACGTTTATAATAGTCAAATTCAAGTTGTATGCAACTTGCATAATGGAAATGGAAACGCGCCTTTACTATTACTTACCTATGCACGTAAATAGTTATGCAGTAATATGCAGACCAACACGCTTACATTACCTACTGATCGATGATTGCACATTCACGCAATATATTATATCTAACTTGTGATAAAGTACGAGAATGAGGATCTCGATGACGTCGTTACGCGTGTCAGTCTAATCGAACACGCAAGGTAAGCAATGTCGACTGTAGCCTGTCCACGGATGGGTTTGTTTGTCTCGAGCTCCTCCGTGCTTCGGAGGGCACGTTAAGCCATCGTTATACCTCCTCTACAACCTACCTCGGTACAAACGTAATTGTTTATGTAATAGTGAACGACGCGACATTTGTATGGCCGGGGTGTGTATAGTGTGTATAAGTCAGGAGCGTAGCTACCGCCGTATCAGCCGTATCAATGATACCCCCGAGGCCGCCGAACTACAAGGGCCCCCAGCATGTTCGGTTCGAGTAGATAGAAGAGCTCCCTCAGCCCTGATATGTTTGGGTAGACGAGCCAACCACCAACTTAACAAGTTTTGATACATGGCTCGTCTAGCGTAAGCTACGCCACTGGTATAGGTCCACACTATGTAATATATGGTAAGACACGCTTATAAGTCTAAAATATTTCTATAATGTTTTAATTAAATAAATAAATCAATATTCCTGGACAAATTACACACGACCATCTAGCCCCAAACTAAGCAAAGCTTGTACTATGGACATTATACACGTATAACTGATATTATACTTGCTTAAATACATTTTTTTTTTGTAAATTAACATAAACTACTCAAAACAAAATAGGGCCCACCTGATTTTTGTTCTGAAAAATTTAAATATATATAACTTTATGTAACTTTTATGTGCAGGTATGTGGTATGAAAGGTTACATTGATAATTTAAACAAGGCAAATGGTAAAATCATCTTTATTTTCTTGAAATTACACACAAATGCTGAAAAATCAAAATTTACCCTTAAAAAAGCAAATCGCATAATTTGGGTTTTCGACATTTACAGTTATGGATGTAAATGTCGAAAACCATTTACATCCATAACTGTAAATGTTTTTACAGTTATGGATACCACCCGCTACTAAAGACACAGAGGTGTCTTTAGTAGCGGGTGGGCCTTCCTCTGCTAGTTACGCACTCTCTAAGTCTGTTTGGAACGCTCTAAATCAAATGAATAACTTTTTCCGGTGTTATTCGCTGGCGTTCATGAGCTCCAGTTGACTGTTGACTTCAATGTAGTTCTCTTGTAAGCTTCTTTTCAATTGATCCCACAAATGTTCAATGGGATTCGGGCCTCATCGCAAGCCACGACAAAACGGAAATATTGGCGTCTGATAGTGTCTTTGAGTCAGGCGGGCCGTATTTGCGCGAGCATTATCTTGCATAAGGATAAAATTATTGCCCACTCATTGTGAAAACGGGATGACGTTTTTTTATAGAAAAACAATATTTTTATAGTTAAACACTTGAATTTGTAAGTTTAAAGTTTAAAGTAAGTAGTAAGTTTAAAGTTACATGTAACCATTTTTTGTGATTAAGTTGATGTGGGCCCTATTTTGTTTTGAGTAGTTTACATATAATACATAGAAAACTTCCAGACCAAGACAAACAGACATGTTCATGCACACAAATATTTGCCTTGTACGGGGATCGAACCCGCAACCTCAGAGTGAAAGTAGCCATTGCTCTAACCATTCGACCACCGAGCTCGTCTCGTTTAATATAATATCGTTATTTTAGTTAATTTGGTATAATATCGTTATTGTTATTAATTGCATAATTGGTGACAATGTTTTGTGCCCTGAACAGGCTATTCTTGTAAGTTGTACTGTCTCTTATAGAGTTTACCTAACTGAGCCAGCAACCGATTCTCATACCTATGGTGTTATTATATCATTGTTGTAGAGAAAAAATAAAGAAATTATCACCCAATTACTGTTTTAATGTGCCTACGTCCCACGTTTAATTTTTTTGACGTGACAACGGCTTAAAAATCGATTAACGCTGGCTCCACACACGAAAAAACATGACTCATTGTCACGTTCCGCCTTAGCCGAGCGTGCAAGCGAGAACGCGGCTTGTGACGCATCTATCTCTCTTCCACTCCATCGGCCGATGTTTTCATAGGACGTAAATTTATCGTCCGTAAACCGCATTTACAGATAACGATTTTTTTTTATGCTGCCAGTGTAACAACATGCTCTTGACTCCATTTTTGATACTGGATCTGACAAGATTGATTATTCTGTCCATAATCGTCGCTACAGCGCTGCTGGTGCTCAAACAGAACACCATGGACATTGGATTGCTAATTGGGGCTAGCGTCGCAGGCGGTTTCTTCCTCTGTAAGTTTATTATGAAAACTTTTTACACTATTGTCAAATATATTTTGTCAGCTTCGTTTATTATCATCATCATCATCAGCCTGTATCTACCCACTGCTGGATATAAGCCTACACCACTGCTTTCCACCAAATACAATCCTCCGCCTTCCGCATCCAGCCGCTTTCTGGTCAACGGACCATCTAGAAGGACCGTCTAACGCTTCGCCGTCCTACGCGCGGCCTCCACTCTAATACCTTCCCCCGCCATCTGCCATTCATTATAATATTTGATATCCATATATTTTGTATTAAGCCCACGTTTTATCACAAAATTGACATCATCATCGATCACGATCATAGGGCCCTACCGGCTACGCTGAAGCCGATTCCGGTCGGATTTATTCATTGCGAAAATCAAACTTCAAATTAGATTTGCGGTACTTGTGTTTAGCTTAGCTGGTATTAACCCTGGAACTCTACCGAATAAGCTGCAGATGTTTGTTAATAACTTAAAGGATATTGGTTAAGTTTGGGGCTTTTGAACCCCTAATTGTACATCTACGAAATAGTGCGTAAAATTCTTGAATTATTTTTTTACAAATGAGTACAAAACTGAAGCGTTTTTTGTACCCTAGAAAACATTAACACATAAAAAAGGAAATTATCGATTTCTTACTCAAATCCAAAAGTCGCCTATAACACTTCCGAGTTCCGTTCCGAAATTCAACAGTGTTTATGTTTAAAAACTTACAACTAAAAATAGGTATTGTAAAACTAATCAACAATTCAATTATATAACTCTATACTCTAATGAGTTGTGAATTTGTGATATTGATATAATTTATATGATGTGAGAATTGACTTCACCGTGTACCAATCTACCGACAAAAAACATCTATGACATAAAAATACTTCGTTTCGTATTATTTCTGAACGAAACGGCCGCTGCACTCGTCTGTTTGACGTTGACGTTTGTCTCATGCGTCTCATTAGGGATGTGTCGTCGACGGGTTTGCCGTCAACGAAACGAGACCGTTTATCCACAACGATAAACTGGTTTAAAAAACAGTCTAATTTTCGACTAGTTTACGTCGTCGACTAGTGGTGGGTGTCGTCGACGATTTGACAGTCGACGCAACGAGACCGTTTACCGTCGACGATGAACTAGTTTAAAAAAAAACAGTCTAATTTCGACTAGTTTACGTCGTCGACGTGGTGGGTGGGTCGTCGACGATTTTTTTGTTTGTTTGATTTTTTTAGTTTTGGTTTTGGTTTTGGTTTTGTTTGGTTTTGGTTTTGGTTTTGGTTTTGGTTTTGGTTTTCGTTTTGGTTTTGGTTTTGGTTTCGTTACGGAATTTCTTCATTCGGTCGCCGCGCTCAAAGCCCGCGATAAAAGCTATGCAATAAAAACAGTCTAATTTTCGACTAGTTTACGTCGTCGTCGATAAGACTATTTCTTGACATAAACGATTGGTAAACGTAAACGAACGAAAATCTCATTTGTCAAGTCACTAAACGAGACGAGACGATCGCGACGCGACGCAACGGACTCATCAACCAGTCGATGAATAAACTAGTTTATCTGTGAACTGTAAACTAGTTTAATCGTTCAAGCACAAAAAACAGTCTAAAAAAACGGTTCGTTCATTCAACGCCCATCCCTACGTCTCATGCGTCTGTGTTGTGTTCTTGCTTTGCTACATAACCTATCCTACATTGTGCCAATCTGTCTGTGATCTGTGAATCATAAATCATAATATAACGCTCTAGCGTTGAATATTATTAAATTGACATCGAATTTCTTTCTGAAGCGTTGAGTTGAGCGAGCTATCGTTCCTCCGCAGTCACTCTTTAGTGAACTTTTGTGTTACGTGAGTCATGGCTGCACGTGAGCAATACCGGCGTCGTCGTTGCATTAACTGTTCACTGTTGTTGGCACACAACTTGAGAGCACATACGCTCCAAGAACCTGGTGCTGATAATATACTCAGCATTTTACGTTCGTGGATTTCGCCGACGGAGGTAAGTTTTTTTTTGTAAGTACCTACTTGATTCCGATACAATTCTTCAAATTATATTAAGCATTAAGAAACTGTATCCCTACATATACCTTGTCCTCTTCATCATTGCAAAAGCAGAAAGCAGTTCATTGTAAACAAAATATCGTACCTGTAGTTTAACATTTTTTTTTCTTCTCTTTTAGCTATCTCCTGAAGACATTTTGTGTCATGAATGTTTCACATTGCTTCAAACTGCTTCACACAGTCAAGTAATACCTATGCCTGCAATCGGACATCGTGAAGTATGCTATGCATGTGGGTATTCAATGATAAATATACGAAGAACTCACAGAGTGAGTGAGGATTGTCCCGAAAGGACTATAATACTAAGATGGACTCCTCTTCATCAGGTACGTTCAGTAATGTTATATTATATATTTATTGTTGTTTATAATTATTGTAAACTTGTGACTAGATGGTCATGTATGGTTTATTATTATTTTATGTGGTTACACTGTTCTATTTAATGCAAAAAAATCACTTTCCCTGCATAATGTAAAGAGGCAAGCAACCTTAGTCTAGACTTGTGACACAAAAACTAGGGTGTTCCAACTCTAGTTGCCTATGCAGTACCTCCTTAATTCTGGAAGGTTTCATATGTGTCACAGCAACTCACACACTATGAACATCAGTTCCGCACTGATATTTCATAAGCCACAATGTGTTTAAACATAAGCAACATACACACCAACAATAGGTCTAGTACTGTTTTAGGCTTTATCTGGAAATATCCTTGTGTCATTAGGCTCATTATCCACTACAGCAGTTTTCACACATTTCACACTTTGTTGAACTCCACATAAAGTAATGAGTGGCGTAAAATGTATGAAAACATATCTCTGCCCATCTCCGTTTCATTATGAGGCTTTCATATTTATTACTCATAATAAAGATTTTTTACATAAATTCTTTTTACAGGTGGCACGACTAAATAAAGTCTGTTATCCTTGTTGGATGGCAGCCACGAGAGAAATTGTAAGACAACGTTTATTAGACGCTAACAGAAATGATGGAGAACTGCTTCAGATGGCAGCAGGCCTGCAGGATGATGACGTGGCTATGGATGACGATGTGGCTATACCTATGCCACCTCCTTTACCCGAACCTGTTGAAGAAGTACCACCTAGACCACTCCACATATCACCACGAGTACATTCACAGACTTATAAATGTGCAGTGACAAGAAGAGGTTGTTTGTTCCCATTTTGTAACAACCCTGAAAGATTATTGGTGCCTGCAGCTTTAAAAGAGATGGCTCTCCTGTACCATAACCTATACATTCCTCTTCGAGCAAGAATATGTCGGTTTCATCTTGCGAATATTGATTGGAATGAAGTAGAAGGTGTATCTTATTTTACTGGGTTTCAAATGGATGACATGATGAGACTGATGAGAAATACATCTATTCGACAAATTGATTTTACCAAGATTCATGAGATGGAACCACATCTTTGCCGTTACTGGCTCGGCATGAATGCTGAGCAATTTGAACAACTTTTATCTCATATACCAACATTGCACCAAGAAGTTTCATCAGCAAGTGTAGCTTTAAGCATACTTATTGTCAAATTAAGAACTGGTGATAGTAATGAAAGGCTTTCTACATTATTTAAAATGTCTCGGACGACTCTAGAAAAGTATATGTCTAAGGCTAGAAAATGTCTTACTGAACAATTTGTGCCATTATATTTGGGTCTACAATGTATGACAATACAGGATGTAGCAGCTAGAAATAAAATTATTCCAGAGGGATTCTTTGGTAATGCTCAGATGCCAAGAGAAACCAAACCAGCCATTACAATTTGCGATGGAACATATATCTATGTTCAAAGCAGTAGCAATTATCTATACCAAAAACAAACATATAGTTTGCACAAACATAGTCATTTAGTTAAACCCTTTTTAATTGTATCATGCGATGGGTACATTATAGATTGTTTAGGACCATACAAGGCAACTGATAATGATGCTAGTATAATGTCAGGTTTGTTTCAAAATGAGGAGGGCCCAATGCGATCGTTTTTCAGGCCAGGAGATGTGTTTATCTTGGATAGAGGATTCAGGGATGTGATACCAATATTAGAAGCATATGGTTATAAAACACATATGCCAGAGTCTTTACTGGAAGGAGAGCACCAGCTTACAACCTTACAGGCCAACCGATCAAGATGGGTGACAATGTGCCGATGGGTTGTAGAAATTGTTAACGGTAGAATAAAAAGAGATTTCAAATTATTCAGACAGGAATATTTTAACCGGGCTTCGGCACACCTGATGGAAGACCTTAAGATAGCTTGTGCTCTTCTTAATAAATTCCACCCATTGATTGAAGATAATCCTGAAGCAACGGACTTCTTAGCAATTGCCAGAGATCGTATTAATTTAGAAAATTATGTCTCACAGTATGTCCAAAATGAACATTTAAATAGAAGATGGGCAATGTTTGAGCGTATTGATGCTAATAATGAACATTTAAATGATTTTCCTAAACTCACATTAAATCAATTAAGAACTTTTGCATTGGGCTCTTATCAGTTAAAACAGGCTGCTTCATATTATGGTGAACATGTGCGTAATACGGGTGAATACATAATTGAAGTAGCTGATGGTGTTATTGAGGATGACATGCCGCTGATTTTAGGTTTCGATAATAAATTGATTAGGGCACGAATAAAATCCAGACATGTTGCTTCTCGGACATACTATTGTTATTTGTTAATTACTAAAAATCGGAATGTAGCCGATACATTAAATGCTATAACTGGCTTCTATTGCAGTTGTCTAGTTGGTAACCGTACAGTTGGCTGTTGCGCACATATTATGACAATATTATGGTACTTAAGCTGGGGCCGTTATAATACGATAGGTGCCCCAGCCTCCTTTCTAAATGAAATATTTGTTGATGTTATATAATATAAAAAATTATTCAAATAAATAAAATGACAATATGATGTTTTTTTTCTTGTACTCCTTTCAGACATTAAATTATTTGAGTAAGTGGCTCACCAATTCACCGTCACTTATGAAGAGACTAAACCAACCTAGTCTACACGTGGTTGGCAAACAATGCGATAGAGAGATGTTGGTAGGGCACAGCGATTGAACAATTGGGGACGTATCTCTTACGAAGATCGCAGCCTAAAAGCAATTGCAACTCAGATTCATAATTCAAGTCACTAAAATGACGTTTAAATGTATAGCTGTCCGATGTGTCGAGGACAGCTATACATTTAAAGTCATTTTAGTGGCATGAATTTTATTATGAATCCGAGTACTTACATACAATTTTTAAGAGACAAGTAAAAAATCATTTTCTTGGTCTTTGATTTCTTATTTATCGTAGCGCAGACATGAAATTATATTAAATATGTGTATTATGTATGTATGTGTGTGTATGTATGTATATATATATATATGTGTGTAAGTATATGTATGTATATATCATATTATAAGTATGTTATATGTGTATTAGTAAATACCATATCATGTTTATTAGTTATTGTATAATTTGTATTTTAATCTTTCCGTCTTGCGAACCTTACCTACTTCATTTAATGTATTCGTTACCTTAAGGTTGCCTTGAAAAGATTGCTTTTAGCAATAAGGCCGCCTTGTTGCACATATATACCTACTATGTAAGTGAATATTTTCTGTATGCTGACTGAATTGTTTCTGTAGTTTGTATAGTGTAAATAAAGCATATTCTATCTATCTATCTATCTACAATTGTTTTTAGGCCAGTGACGAGTAACAATGGTATACAATACGAATCAGTTGGTTGTTTTATATGTCGGGTAACAAAGAAGCATATGGCCCGCCTGATGGAAGTATCTGTTGTAGCCTTTGAATGCTTGCAACACAAAAAGTGTCAAGTGGCTTCGTTGGATAGTAAGGTCATCAGAAAACTCCTGAGATACGACGTGCGGCATGAGCCAAGCGTGAGCGACACTTTGTGTTGCAGGCATTCATAGACTATAATAACTACACATCAGGCGGGCCATATCAGGTCACCATACAAGTAAAAAAAGCGACTGATTTGTATAGTAATACCATCGTTACACTTCCGCAAGTGTAAGTGGTTCATTAAGATCTTAGATCCAAAGCCAACTTCACCTGTATGCGGTGCACCCTGCTGACTGACAAACGAAGCTCTGGCGAAAAGAGAGGTAGGGAGAGTAATTGTAAGCTGCCCGACTGGGGAATGTACCTCCACCTCACAGAATACCAATT
The DNA here is from genome assembly GCA_937001555.2 of Hypsopygia costalis. NCBI lineage: Eukaryota > Metazoa > Arthropoda > Insecta > Lepidoptera > Pyralidae > Hypsopygia > Hypsopygia costalis. Next base: position 15,532,749 of record OW443330.2, on the reverse strand, counting down.
CCCTTGAGGGTTGTTGTGTTCCTGCGAGTGAGTGACGTCACCAGAAAGTAAGAAGATGCGGGGCTGGTGGCGCGCGAGGGATATTTTATGTTGCGAGCGTTAATATGGCTACGGTAACCTCTTATCTGGCACCCGACGTAGTACAAAAAGAAATCTGTAGCAGGCAGGGGCGCCGACTCCGTGGGTGCTCGGGGGCTCGAGCACCCATGAAAAATAAGCAGTGGGTGCCGAGCACCCCTGCGAATAGACATCAACAAACAGATCAGTAATCGTCTTTTAGCGCCTTTAAATATTATAATATTTCTTGATAATAAAAACTAGTTTTATTTTTATATAATGGTTTCATTTCATATTTTTATCAAACATAATTAGTAATTAAGTACGCAGTATGTAAGTAGGACATTTATTTGTCGGTCGATCAGTGTGCATTTCTCATCTCACACTTCGCCACTTTTTCGAGTCATCAAATGAGCATGAGCACCCATGAGGTTTTCTAAAAGCTGGCGCTCCTGGTAGGTAGCAGGTTTTCGACGATAAGCACTGCTAACAAAGGTGAAGCTCGACACTTCGGCCATTATAAGCTGCGCAGCATGCAATAGAATGTTCCAGATCCAACTAGAAGACGCGTCAAGGTCGTGATAATATCCTTTTCAGTAATTATAAAATCAATAGACCTGTAGATTTTATAACCTCAAAATGTAGTCAAATCAGTTACTTTCACATTTTAATTTCTCGGCTCCTAGGGTACCGAATGGAATAATTCTTTTTTTAATCGAAAGGTAGTAAATTAGGCAACATAATTTCGTTTATTTGATCAATGTACAAAAATCTTGATTTCGTCCCCAACGTTCATACAAGCAAAAACAATATCCTTTAAGACCTACTTTTCGAATCAAAATATTCGATGGTAATCGGCTCCTGCATCGGCGGTTGGGCTCCAGTTTCTGATTGGTGCACAATTTCATGTAGTGTAATTAGTAGATGGCTCACCACCATTTGAGTCAAGGCCAACCTCACCTGCACGTGGTGTACGTTGCTGACTGGCTAACGACGCTCTGGCGAAAGAGATAGGGCGAGCGTAATTGTAAACTGCCCGACTGGGGAAGTCTCCGTCTCACACAAGACCGCAGCAAAAAATTTCTTGAGGGTCGTTCTATTCCTGCAAGTTAGTGAGGTCGCCAAAAAGTGGTAACGCGCGAGCCATATTTCATGTTGCTTGCTGCATGTTTATACGGCTGCGGTAACTGCGGGCGCGCCATATGCTTATCTGATACTTAATGTAGAATAAAAAAATATGCATAGTTAAGTATTTACTTAGTTTTTTTTTAACAGAAGTAAGTTGTAAGAAAAACCACATAGAACCTTTTGAATTTTGAATTCATGTTAATTTTTATTATGATTTATTATTAATTTACAGGCAATTTGATCTACACTACTTTGCGTGCTTCCGCCACCAATTTTTAAGTTTGCAGTTCATGCAAAATTAAAACATTTTTGTTCTAACGATTAACATCTACAGATTTCCTGAGGATGCCTCGTGTAGATGCGAAACACGTGTCGCAGAGACGACCAAGGCGGCAGCAGTCGCATGTTTCTTCTGTGATGTTGGAGATTCGCCGAGACGACCACAGCAGCTGGAGCAGAGACGACCCTTTGGTCGTCCTTGGTAGCAGCCACGGCAGTCGCATGCAACTACTAACGGTAGTGGGTAGGTGCCGGCCGGCTGTAGTTTGCATTCTAATTGGTGGCGTAAGCACGCAAAGTAGTGTAAATCAAAATGTAAATTTCTTCTGCAAAATAACACCTAAATCAATTAAATATTATTTATTTACTATTTTCTGTATGATACTCGTACATTAGCTAAAAAACCTTCATTCAAATCGAATCTGTGTCATTGACAAATTCGTGAAAATTCGATTCGATTTGAATGAGGGTTTTTAGCTATTCGACTGCATACTTTTCCGGCATGGTCTTAGTGTAAAAACTAATGCTCTAGACTAGAAGAAAGCAGGCATAGGGTAGAAAATACCAGATAAACAAAAAGCAAGAAGGGTCAAAGAAAGAAGGTCAGTGATTTTTTTATTAATCGAATAGGTCTTAATACAAGATAACTAGTAGTAATAGATAAGTATAGATTTTCTGTAGTTTTTAAAAGTATGCCGTATATTCTGTTTGTATTCTTTTTAGTGGGAGAGTTCTATTTATGGGTTTGTGCAGCAAATTTGCCAATACTGATAAACGAGATGGAGCGTGACGAGCAAGCGGCAACGATAGACAAGTTGCAACAACTGCTGCAAATCAACAACCAGCGTGCATACACGAACACATTGGACAGCGTGCCTCTTGCAACGGATTATGGCAACAACTTTCGCAGCGACGTTTTCGTTACGCCTAGAAATCCAACACTCGATCGCCTGACGAACCGCGCCAAGATCTCTACCTCATTTGCAAATAATTACAATGTACATCATCGATAAGTTAAAGTGTATTAGTTTAAATTTTACACCTCCGGTTACGTATCGGTTCTCCATTTAGACGTAATCGAATAAACATCCTTACGGAAAATAACTTCCTCTCCTCAATGGCACTTAATTAGAAATCGATTATGATATCACTTGTAGCTTCTTTTCCTTAATATGTGATATCACGACATTAGAGGTGATTAAAGTGCAATATGCCTAGCCAACCTACTAGCTATATTATTTATTGTACATATACCTGCAGTGTGTCCTGGATAGAACTGGCAGTAATTTAGGGATATGTACGAGTATTACAGCAAATTTATCGACAAGAACATCTTCTTGACTTGACCCATGCCTAGTGTTGCCAGATGTCCCGCTTTTGGCGGGATGTCCCGTTTAAGGACGCGTCCCGCCGAAAATCCCGGCTGAATTCCATTTTCATGAAACTAGACATAGATTTCATAAAGTAGTCGATCCATACTAAGTCTATACGATACTTACTATCGCCACTATTATAAATAATTAAGGGGGCTCCCATACAACAAACGTGTTTTTTAGGGTTCCGTACCCAAAGGGTAAAAAGGAACCCTATTACTAAGGCTCCGCTGTCCGTCCGTCCGTCCGTCCGTCGTCCGTCCGTCCGTCAATCCGTCCGTCCGTCAATCCGTCCGTCCGTCAATCCGTCCGTCCGTCCGTCCGTCCGTCTGTCATCAGGCTGTATCTCATGAACCGTGATAGTTAGACAGTTGAAATTTTCACAGATGATGTATTTCTGTTGCCGCTATAACAACAAAAACTAAAAAATAGAATAAATTAATTATTTAAGGGGGCTCCCATACAACAAACGTGATGTTTTTGCTCGTTTTTGCTCGCAATTGATAACGGCAATAGGTAGACGCTAGAAAAACTCGCATAATATTTAGTTATATATTCACTTTAAATAGAAATAATTAACTAAAAATAAAACAAATATTTATCCCATACAACAATCGTGATTTATTTGCCGTTTTTTATACTAATGGTACGGAACCCTTCGTGCGCGAGTCTGACTCGCACTTGGCCGGTTTTTTTTACTTGTTTTTGCTCGCAATTGATAGCGGTAATAGGTAGACGCTTGAAATACTCACATAATATTAAGTTATATATTCACTTTAAAAATAAATGATTAAATAAAAATAAAACAAATATTTAAGGGGGGCTCCCATACAACAAACGTGATTTTTGCCGTTTTTATAGATAATGATACGGAACCCTTCGTGCGCGAGTCCGACTCGCACTTGGCCGGTTTTTTGATTCGTTGTTTTGCAATATAGACCCCCTTAAGCTGTGAGGGAAAAAACTTGTTATATTTATAATACTGCAAAGTTGTACATAAGCAAAGCCACATTTCTCTGAATGCGATATCCATTTTATTAAACTAGATAACAATGTCAAAGGTCAACTTCTGTGTAATAAAATGTTTATTAAACTTATAAAAGTTTTTATTTGTTCCCTCCTGTAACTAACTGTAGATAATTAACATATAAATATAGTTAATTACGATAGCATACAAGCATTCTCTTTCAGGTCACCATGGGTGATACAGAGATAAGACTTGGTAGCCACAAGACGATTGCTTAAAATAGCTAATGGAATATTAAATCATAACATCTATAACTAATATTATAAAGCTGAAGAGTTTGTTTGTTTGTTTGACCGCCCTAATCTCAGGAACTACTGGTTGGAATTGAAAAAATATTTTAGTGTCAGATAGCCTATAATTCCAGGAAGGCTATAGGCTATATAACATCACGCTACCACCAATAGGAGCGGAACACCAATGAAATATGAGAAAAAAATATTCCTTTTGAGGTCTTACGTTGCGTGCAATGCGTAAACGGTTGAAGTTGTTCCTCTCTATAAGTTCTAAAAAAAAGTCCGCGACATCTTTTAAGATTAACTCACTATACCTAACCTTTTTTATGGTAATCAAATGTGTTTGCAATTAATGCATTATTTGCAAACAAATTTGTCAGCAGGTATGAAATTTTATACCACTAAAGTGGCAAACAAGCATACGGCCCGCCTGATGGAAAGCAGTTACCGTAGCCTATGAACGCCTGTAACACCAGGGGCATCACATGCGCGTTGCCGACCCTGTAAAAACCTCTTCACGCCCTTTTTGAAGAACCCCATGCTGTAGTCTCCTGAGAAGACGTCGACAGGCAGTTCATTCCACAGCTTGACCGTACGCGGGAGAAATCTTCTCTGCAACCGCACGGTACACGACCTCTTAGGCTCCAATGTGTGAGGATGAATTCGATCTGTCGATGGCGAGCGGTGCGACTGTAGAAGGAGACCGTGCGCATTGTACAATCGGTAGAACACACAAAGGGACGCAAAATCTCTCCTCAGACTTAAAGGTTCTAAACCGTCTGTCAGTTTGGGATCGTCAACAATCCTCACAGCGCGCCTCTGAATCGAGCCACAAGGTGCAAGCTGGTATCTAGGCGCTCCCGCCCATAGATGGCAATAGTACTCCATATGCGGCCGTACTTGAGCTTTGTAAAGCAGAAGCCTTTGTCGCGGATTAATTATACGGTTATGTTAAATACGTAATTTTCTATGGTCTTACCACGATAACTGATATTCACGCGGACGAAGTCGCGGGCAACAGCTAGTAGATAATATGGAACAATATGTAGCTATGAATTTATTCAGACGACAGACTAACTGATAAAGAATAATTCATCTGCTAAGAGGGTTGGATGAATTGCCATCGAAAATTTAGACTTGCAATTTTTTAAGGCTGATATCTTGGCAACCTAAACATAATATTTAAAGAAATGTACAGTTTTAAAAACATAAAGTCGTACAGATGATAAGATCGATTCAGAATTTTTTTTTAATAGCATACCAAAGCAATTTCTGAGCTGTGTTTTGAGAATATATAGAGTTGACTAGCCCGGTTGGTCGAATGGCTAGCAATGAATGGCTACTTTAACTCCGAGGTCACGGGTTCGATCCCCGCACAAGACAAACATTTGTGTGCATGAACGCTATGAACATGTCAGTTTGTCTCTAGTCTGTCTGTTTTATATGTATGTATTACATGTATGTATTTATTTACAAAAAAAATGTATTTATGTACATTTATTATCAGTTGTCTAATACCCATAGTACAAGCTTTGTGCTTAAATTGAGACTAGATGGCACATATATATACAGAATATTGAAATAATATATTTAAATAAAGCAAAATATATATAGGTATCAGAGAAGAGTGCAATACTTTAAAGTATAGATAACATTTGAACAAAGAGGTTTATTATCAGTCCTTGAGTTACGGAATAGCGGTGGTTGTGCTATGGGGAATCAAAGTGGTTTGTGAGTTTCATAGGACTCAACTAGTTGCGCACAGTAGTTGTGACGTGGGTTCGGTTTGAGTAGTTAGTACCTTAGTTATGTAGAAGGGAATCAAAAGTACCCACTGCACAACCAGTTGAGCATAGTAAGTAGTTGTGGCGTGTGGGATCGGAAGGATTCAATGCATGTGCCTAGTATATTAGATAGACTTGAAGAACGCACAAAGAAAAATAAATATTTATAAAATAAAGGCTAAAAAGGCAAATCGATGTAAAAAAAAAAGTTGATACTTTTGTTGCCATTTATTCAATAATATTCAATGTTTGAGAGCTTCTGCAGGAAAAAAATCGGTTGTCTGTAAAGTCGGTTTACTGACGATAGTTGAATGTTTGCATTTTTCAAAAGAAAATTTTAATGGAACGCCTCAGAGCGAGGTAACGCCGCATACGTCATGTGTTTTCGTGCGTGCAGCCGGCTCCATCGAATTATAAGACGTCACGTCAAAAATGCCTATATCACTAATCTCAGTGATAGCGTTCATCACATTCGGTCGTTACTTGAGTTTTCTATCAGATTAGATGGAAAGAGTTTGACTGGTCACATTAAAAAAATACATGATAATAACATATGAATGTAAGACTAATAATTTTAATTGAATAGTATGTTAGAACTGAGACTATCAAAAATCTATAATATTTAGTAATAAAACCGGTGGAAGTTATTTCTTATTCTGTGGTTAAACATAATATTCTATCTGGTAGTTGAGTGAACCACCACGTTCGCTCTTGAGGCGAATATTAGCGTATGTGGCGCCGATCCCGCCCGCAGTGATTGTAGCCGACGCCTTCGTCCGATCGATGTCTCTCGCAACGATACCCTAAAATAAAACACAATAGTATGACAATACAATGTGTCTAATTTACCTGCATTACTCATTCGTAGTCGTAGTATGGGCACAATACAATGAGAGACCAATGAGAGATAGTATGGGTAAGGGGTAGTATAAAGTAACGTATAGATAGAAAACGGACAATTAAAAACAATGCGTTATTATGATATTATGTATGATCTAAAATGCAGAATGCAAACTAAATCCTACGTGACGCTCACCATATTGAAATAAAAATGGCGATATTTAAATAAAACTAATTAAATTTAAAGTAAATAATGATGTATGTGTCAGTTCCGCTACTGGAGTTTACTTCGTTGCTCGAACGGTCAAGGGAAACGTTCTTGCCCAATAATGATAACACACGATGTTACTCACAGTATAATTTCTACTTATACCGTAGGTAGCAGTTTTTTTAAGACCAATAAGAATACGGATATGATATCTTATAATGTAAATGCAATAACACTAATAGCGGCTTGCAAAACAGGGGTAGGGGTAGGAATAATAAGTACTTATTGCACATCAAATTCTGCATTTGATGTGCAATAAGTATTGGCATCACATCACATGCATGCATATACTATTTGTTATTGCTGTATTACAATAGAGTTTTTACAAACAAACAAACAAACACATGCAATGCCACATCAAATTCTACATTTGATGTGCAAATAGTATGTATGTACCACCTACTTGATGTGCAAAATAGGTGTTAGTAATGTATTTACTTGATGTTACGTTAAATAATAATATTTTCTTTATCTATAAATGGTAACCGTTACTGGCCGATCTATCAACGCAGCCCCCTTACCATCATCTCTTATTGTGATTCAATAACTGAATAGAATGCTTATTCATACTAATGAATATGCATTTTATCCAGTTATTGAATCGCATCGCAATAAGAGATGGTGGTAAGGGGGCTGGTCTGGAAGTATGATGAAGACATCAGCTAAGGATTTTTGAAATTTCCTTCTGGATACCGAGATGAGCACGTACGAAATCACAGGCAATCATAATTACCTAGTTGTACATAGCAAAACTGTTGTTACTTACTTTAATGATTTGTTGCGATGGGTCGGAATAAAAAACTTCCTTCACTCTTTTCTTAAACGGAATCGCCATATACTCAGCCTTTTCCTGGTGAACTAAACGGGTGTTATAAGTTGTACCAACTATTAAATCGTGTGCGAAGCATTGTGAAATGCATACGAACAAAAGTAAACTCAAAATTAATATACTCCGCATTTTGAAATACAATTTGTAGATACACTTGGTGAAGACGTGCACTAAGATTGATCGATCGAAATATTCTCAGCTCATATTAACTACTTGGTCTGTGTTAAACATAATGTTATCAGTAACGGTTACAAAGTAAATAAGTGGTTCCACTAAATAGATAATGAGCGGGAGAGTCCACAAAATGACATCAATTAAAACGTCATTACAAAGAATCAAATAAATAGATTTGTGTATCGTTATGTTCATATTTCTCCACCAACCCGCAGTTGAGCAGCGTGGTGGAGTATGTTCTAAACCCCTTCAATTGAGGAGAGATGCCGTTATATTATGTGAAATGTTCGTAAATTATTTTAACTAAATTAAACTGAACTTTAACTAAACTGACATATTTCTGTTCACTTGTTCTATGAATTGAAGGTATGCACAATTTTTTTTGCTCGGTTTGTTATAAGGACGTCACAATAATGTAACTTTATGTGAAAGCACTTAAGTAATTCTCGATATTTATATAACTTGAAAAACCTCAATTTTGTACTTTCCCGTTGCTTTTCCGACAACACACAAAAATTTTGTACGACAGCAATGTAGTGTCGAAAGGTGGTAACAAATCGACCATGAAGCAAGTCGGACGTAAGATTGATATTAAAATGAAAGATAGTTCTATTTTTGTGTATATTTCGATATATACTCTTATAACTTTGATAACCGATAAAATGTCGTTATGAGCGAAGACATAAACATTATGCCTGACAACTTAGATATTTCAGCTAATACATATCTCAATTTATTGGCATCATATCACATGCAATGCTACCTGCTCACTTTCATCCTACTAGAGAGGATAACATTTTGGTTCACGTTAATCGTTGCTCGAACTTCTCATTATGCTTCAACGTTTATTCTTGATTTTTTGATAATAGATCATGTTGCAATAATATTCAGTTGCAAAACAAATTTTAAACTAAATAAAATTAAATAAATAGGCTTGTGTAACCCTAATTTAACTTCTACACGCTCCGATATCAAGCAATAGTTGATAAAATAGATTTTTCATGTATTCTCGATACTGCCGATCCTGAAATAGCTGCTAAAACTTCTATCGATATTATTTCTTCAGCTGTTGACAACCATGCATACCTACCCATTGCAATTAGCGATGTAACGACTCGACTTTTTAAACCGATTCAAACCGATTTGAGCATAAACCGAGTTGAGTCGATTAGCGCGTCTACTAAACCGATTTGGCCGAGTCGAAAGCAATGTAACGACTCGACTTTTTAAACCGATTAAAAAGTCGAGTCGTTACTTGACTTTGTAAACCGATTAAAAAGTCGAGTCGTTGCTCGACTTTTTAAACCGATTAAAAAGTCGAGTCGTTACTCGACTTTTTAAACCGATTCAAACCGATTTGAGCATAAACCGAGTTGCGTCGATTAGCGCCTTTACTAAACCGATTTGGCCGAGTCGAAAGCGATGTAACGACTCGACTTTTTAAACCGATTTGAGCATAAACCGAGTTGCGTCGATTAGCGCGTCAGCGCGTCTTGCGTCTACTAAACCGATTTGGCTGAGTCGAACTTACTTACGCATCTCGCTCGCGTCGCTCTGCGCGCATTCGCCCGTTTGGCCGTTTGCTCGTTTGGCCGTTTGACCGTTTGCTTGTTTGGCCGTTTGCCCGTTTGGCCGTTTGCCCGTTTGACCGTTTGGCTGTTTGCTCGTTTGGCCGTTTGCCCGTTTGGCTGTTTGCGCGTTTGCCCGTTTGCTCGTTGGCCGTTTGGCCGTTTGGTCATTTGCCCGTTTGGCCGTTTGCCCGTTTGGCCGTTTGACCGTTTGGCCGGTTGGCCGTTTGGCTGTTTGCTCGTTTGCCCGTTAGCCCGCTTGCTCGTTTGGCCGTTTGACCGTTTGGCCGGTTGGCCGTTTGGCAAACGAGCAAACAGCCAAACGGCCAAACGGGCAAACGGCCAAATCAGCAAACTAGCAAACAGCCAAACGGCCAAACGAGCAAACAGCCAAACGGGCAAACGACCAAACGAGCAAACGGCCAAACGGCAAACGAGCAAACGGCCAAACGGGCAAACGCGCAAACAGCCAAATGGGCAAACGGCCAAACGAGCAAACGGCCAAACGGGCAAATGACCAAACGGCCAACGAGCAAACGGCCAAACGGGCAAACGCGCAAACAGCCAAACGGGCAAACGGCCAAACGAGCAAACAGCCAAACGGTCAAACGGGCAAATGGCCAAACGGGCAAACGGCCAAACGGGCAAACGGCCAAACAAGCAAACGGTCAAACGGCCAAACGAGCAAACGGCCAAACGGGCGAATGCGCGCAGAGCGGCGCGAACGAGATGTGTAAGTAAGTTCGACTCAGCCAAATCGGTTTAGTAGACGCAAGACGCGCTGACGCGCTAATCGACGCAACTCGGTTTATGCTCAAATCGGTTTAAAAAGTCGAGTCGTTACATCGCTTTCGACTCGGCCAAATCTGTTTAGTAAAGGCGCTAATCGACGCAACTCGGTTTATGCTCAAATCGGTTTGAATCGGTTTAAAAAGTCGAGTAACGACTCGACTTTTTAATCGGTTTAAAAAGTCGAGCAACGACTCGACTTTTTAATCGGTTTAAAAAGTCGAGCAACGACTCGACTTTTTAATCGGTTTAAAAAGTCGAGTAACGACTCGACTTTTTAAACCGATCTTCGCTATCAAACCGATTCAAATCGGTTCAAACCGATTCAAATCGCGATTTCGTCGATTCGGTTTGGAATCGACTTGCATGAATTGTCTAACCGATTCAACTCGGTTTGACAAAATTCCAGATCGTAACATCACTAATTGCAAATATTGCAATCCCATTCCAAGTGGAAAACGCGCCATAAAGCCCTGGATTAAACCCGGGCTTCTTCGTTACATATTGCATACGACATAAAGACAACCTTTATCGTACATTCATAAAAAAATGATGAAAATTCAAGGAACAAGCTTACATACATTCGGTACCGGAAATTATGTACTAATCTCATAAAGAAAATATATTTTTTATTTAGTGTTTGCACTTACTTACATTAAAGCCCACAACAGAGTTAAACACTTTCCCGCACCCCGACTTACTGATGACACTAAAAATGCCCCTACGTGAAATACTTGATCCACGCCTGTGCCTTTGCGGTAGAACTATGGGGACTTGGTGAAGCCATAAACTGTGTGAAGACATTTTGTACTGCATTCGGGGAAGAAAATTTTTTAACATGTATAAAAATCACAAATTCGCGGAAAAAATTGTAATCAGTTGAGGATTAGTCCGGCGAGTACGGAGGATGATTGATGGTTACTAACGTTAAGATGGAGAAATACTGGTGAAGATCGGTTGACGAGGGCTGTCTCGCTGCGAGTTTTGCTATTACGAGTAGGTATTGTTCGAAGTCCTGTACAGTTATTTGCTGCTATTGCTTGACGGGATATCAAATTATTGTGTATATAGTTATCAAATTATGTGTTTACAGGTCACCATGGCGTGACCACCAAACAGTTACCATCACTTTTCTAAGGTTTCGGCAAAATTTCTTTAAGGCATTGTTGTTGCTTTTGACCTGAACCCAGATTGGTAGGTACTCCCATTACTATTAGCTCCATCTTTGGTATCTTGGGTGTTGACATATCCAGTGATGTACAGTTCCGTGGTCACTTGGAGTGCAAGGCCAAATTGGCTTCTACGAAAATTGGCGTCATCTGTAAAGCCAGAAGGTTTTACATCACAGCATCGCCTTCAACTGTATAAAGCCTAAGTTAGGCCTCATAAGGAATACTGTTCACATCTCTGGTTGGTTTACTGAGCGCAAAAGCGGTGCAGGAAAGGTCCTTTCGTCTGGTTGGTTTACTGGACGGGAGACTCGCAACCCGTGATATAACCGGAAGGTTGGCACACGGGGCGCATTAGCTGTTAGGTATAGGGTGCGTTGTTCACATCTCTGGGCTGGTGCGCCCCAGTACTTACTTGCTCCCTTCGATCAACAATAGACAACTTGCTCCATTTGACCGCATACAACGAAGAGCTGTTCGAATCGTCGGTGACCCAATGATTTCTGATCGGCTGGAGTCTCTCTCTCTACACGCAAAGATGTTGCATCTCTTTGCATTTTATATAAATTATACCACGGGGAGTGCTCGGATGAGCTAATTGATTTGATACCTGCCGCCGAGTTCCACTATCGTACAACTCGCCAAAACTTAAAATTCCATCCACATTATCTTGATATTTGGCGATCTACTACAGTACGCTTTTTAAGACATTTTCTACCACGAACTGTGAATTGTGGAATCAACTTCCCTCAGCGGTATTCCCAAATAAGTACGACATGGGGGCCTTCAAGAACAGTGTCAATATTTCCCTTATAAGGCTAGCAACGGGTCGGCGACCCCTTGGTGTTGCTGATTTCTATGAGCGGTGGTGATAGCTTTCCATTAGGTGACCCACATGCTCGCATGCCCCCCTCTTATATAAAAAAGTCACTGCGTTGTTCCCTTACAATAATCATAAAGTACACTTTTCATCGCACGTATTTGTCCCAAAATTCTTTCATTTCTGTACCGGTTCAACAAGGTAAGGCACGCTTCCACACGCCCATCTCTCTCGTGTTCACGTGCTCAGGCACCCAACTGTTTTATCATAATTATCTGATACTAATGTGTCAATTTGGTAAGATAAGCTAAGCATCAAGCCATGCCGCTAATTCCTTGGTAGTTTGATACGGAGTATCCGACTCCAGCATCGCATTGAATTCATCCTTATTTACCTTAGTGGTCTTCCTCGGGGTTCAATTTGAAGTTTTCACTAGCCGTTCATTAACCATATCCTATCCAAGCATTGATATTGCAAGCTGTTCTACTGCGAGCAGTGACGGGGGTGGTCACGAAATATATAGACCTAAACCGGAGAAACTTTCATGGTATTTATATAGACGTCAGACGTGAAAAGTAAAACAAAATGTACAATTAAATTTTATTTATTCATTCATTTTGAATGCAGTGCTCAATGCTTGTTGACATTTTTTTTAATAAGAAACGAGATCTGTAAATTTTATATTCGTTATGGATTATTTACAAGTGTGCTACACTCTCGCTTAAGACACAGTTTTTTCATAATGGCACTACCAATGAAACATTTACAATCTAGTTAAATTTTCGCCATCTCAATGAGCTTTTGACAAAATTTACAGTTCCAGGATAAAATTTGAGTACAATAAACACAAATATTAAGTACATACACTGCTAGGCGATATTGTAAAACGAATCACACTCAGTACAAATTATTTTTTACTACCGATAAACGAATTAATAAATTCACATGTATTATCATCACTGAATTTCGTAAACAGTTAACAATTTTGGCGAGAATGATTAGACGTAACATGTACTCTTATGCAGTAGTGGACTATCATCTAACAATGAGGAATGATATATTTCCAAAGCACCCTAATTATAATCCCCGTATGTGCGAACGCAATAATTTAAATTGAAATAATTACCATTTACGAGATGCCGCATGTTATATAGTGTATTATATAACTATAAACATTGCTAGGGGACTAGCTCCGGGGCCGCATTAATGAAGAAATAGGGAAAGATGTGAATCCCAAAAATATTATGTCACTTACTTCTCTTGAATTTCTTTGATGCTATACAAAACTGTAAACGATGAGAACGATCGAAGCGCACATTTTGACTATTGACTGTTATAAACACTCTTATTGTTTCACACCTAAGGCCGCCAGTTTAAAAACTATAGCCGACTTATAGAAAAAACATTATATATCTATGTCACGTCCATAGCAGTTAATTTTCCAGAAATTAAAGCGTTCATTGCCAAATAATGATGCGAAATATATGGTGAAATTTTATACAATAATAATACAATACAGTACGTATACCGCGTCAGACATGTTAGAGGTATCTAGGCTCTTTAGTGTGTGTAAAAAATTTCACCATACATATGTAAATGACAAAAGCCAGCACAATCAAAATGCGTTTAGATACGTATGTTCAGATTTACATTTATTTCCTTTATGAGGTCCACTTAAAATACGTAATAATTTCAATTTATGTCCTAGTTGTTCTGACATAGCAATTAAATTACAATGTGACTATACTAATGTATAACTATTCTGCTAAAAAAATATGTTGGCAGCAAATTAATATATCACCGTAACGCGCAGTATTAGGAAAGGTTAATTGTTTAATATGAAAACAGTGTACCAACTCGAGTGTCGAGTTGCGTTTCGAGATCAAGAGCGCGCGTGCTACGGCAGAACACAAAGTCTTCAGAGTGAGATTTATACAATTGAGCAGTTTATCGACTCTACAATCTCACTCAAATGTAATTTAATATGAAAAGCAATTATTTCTAACAACTAAAATTAAGATTTAGATAACTTCACCATATCAATTTACAATGTGTCCGAAACTAAGATTAAATTAAGCAAAACTAAAAATATGTAGAACTCTCGCATGTACTGAGTATAGTTCACATTTGGATCATGTTTGGTTACATTGTAAAATATCATTAGAGTTTAACTGTACGTTAGTGACTGAGGTACGCCGTTGACAGTCTTTGATTTTAGGACCCCGTTCTCATAAGACATGACAGTCTCGCGACCATTCTCCGTGACCCTGAAATCAAATAAAATACATAATATAAGTTACCTACTAAAAATTACGCAACATAACGTACGTATGTACGTATTCACGTATATTTCTGCTAATAATAGAACAAGTACAAACGAGAAAATTGTGGTTAGCATTTTAGGCAAAGAGCGTCCACTCCTAAACTTAGAGCGCTTACAGACTTGCGTTTTTTCTGCGCGCATACCTGCCATCTCTAAACGCTACCAACCAGGACAAGATGTGTGAAAACTCCGGATTTTGAATCTAAAAACCCGGACATATCATCAGTTTTTTTTAATACTAGTACTATTTTTTATTCTGTGACAAGACGGTTATTCGCAGTATGGAGCGGGGGGTAGTTATTTAAAACTTTTAACCCCGGACCGGACTATACATGAAACCCCGTCTGGATGCTCGGATGCCCTCCAAACTAGGACAAATCCTGGACAACCCGAACGGATGGCAACCGTATCATTACCGCATACGTACTAATATGCGCGCTTTCTTGTTTTCTTTTGTTCTCGAACCGAAGAACATATATATATATAGTTCTTATAACAGATGTCTGTGATTTCCAGGGTACGTATTTGAGAGCATCCAAGATACAGCTGGTGTGTATATTTTTTTAACCACTAGCAAACAGGCATAAGGTACCTATCATTATGTTCAAATAAACTAACTTACTTTTTAGTAGTAATCTTTTTTCCGTTGACAATACGAGTTGTGGTAGTGGTACTTCTCATGTTTGCACTACCGGGCCCGGCCAGCGA
Source organism: Hypsopygia costalis (assembly GCA_937001555.2). NCBI lineage: Eukaryota > Metazoa > Arthropoda > Insecta > Lepidoptera > Pyralidae > Hypsopygia > Hypsopygia costalis. The sequence continues at coordinate 15,517,380 of OW443330.2, read as the reverse complement.
GCTGTTGAAAGTCGAGAAAGATGTGAACGTGTTCCCGTTCGGGCCGCCGTGTGCGAATATATCGTCGAGGCCTTGCATGCCGAACCCAAACGGACTAAACAAGGACGAAGTGAGTGAAGTGCTTGGGTGATGGTTCCGACGGCCGTGCCTGTGGTGGTGTCCGTGGCCATTAATCTCTGAAATGACAAGTCGTTTATAGTTAAAAAAACATAATCAGGCTTTTGTAAATACAGACACTTTTGTAAATACAAAACAAATTGGTCATGTAGGTATAGCAGCCCATAATATGACGTCCGGGCGTAAAATAACGTCTTGTTTTACTGATCATACCAATTTTTTTAGAAGTTTAACCACCACGAAACTGAGTGTGTTGTGATAGAACACAACGACTTTGCTAACGAACTCAGACTTTGCCCTAGCGATGCCACTTTAAACACCTATTTGGATCACCAGCGGCGTGTGCATTGTACCACCAGTGTTATGAACCCTGATTACGCTGAGACGCGTCCATACAAGCCTTACCAAAGGTCGGGACTTGTCACCTATGGGTACCACAGAGTTCACAATAAAAAGTTCCATGACCTGACTACATCAGCGACAGTGTCAGCGTCAGGAATCATTCAGTGAGAAATAAACTGGCCCCCAGGGGTGGGATGCTAAAAAACTGCGCAGCTCACTCTTACCGGCTGAACTAAAGTCTGGGTGTTTTCTATGTATTACATATAAATATTTACACAAAAAATATTTAATACATTTATCATATGTCTAGTATCCATTGTGCAAGCGTTGTGCTTAATTTGGGACTAGATGGCACTGTGTAAATTGCCCGGAAATATTTATATTATATTTATAAAATGCCACACATGACGGGAACAAGGGCGGATCTAACCTTCCAATCAGGGAGGCCAAACCTCTCTCCCCATGACATATAACTATCCTATCTTTTAATTTGGACCAAACTACACATAATATGTGCAAAATTTCATTAAAATCAGTTAAGTTTCGGAGTTTATCGCGAACAACGTCGTAACACGTGATATTTATATCTAAAAGATCCATGTGCTATAAGTACCAGCAAATAAGTCGCCAAACGGAGAGCCACCAAAGAATTCTCTAAACACTTCTTCGGGATCTCGGAATGTGAACGGGAAACTGGCGTAGCCGAAGTCGTAATCATCGTCCACAGCTGAGCGGCGGCCCCTACCGCTGTTCAACCCTTCTTTTCCATATTGGTCATAAACTCGCCGCTTCCTCTCTGTAAAAAGTACAAGTAACTCCGTGAAAATTAGCTATCACACACATTATCCTGGTAGGATAAGATACAGGACAAGGGGCTGAGGCTACACTTAAGTTTATCCGGCTAAACTTAAGTTAATCCTCACACATATCTAGACATAACATAATTACACTTATTGAAATTTCAGTACGAGTACCTTTCTGTGACTTTGAAATAACTGGGTCATTCGTTTTTTAAATGTAATGAAAACTAAAACACTAAATGTATTATAAATTAAATAGATAACAGATTCAGAGAAAGTCTATATTTCTTTACAATTATAAACACACGGAATATAGTAGATAGATACTGTCAGCAAAGGAGAAGAATAATCATGGAATAATAATATGGATTTTATAGAAAATAGATACAGTATTTTACAGTAAAATAATTGGGTCTTAATAAATATTCTTTTCAACTTTATTACAAAAGTCATTTTTTAAGACCGAACGTAAACAGTGCGAGATGCACAGAAAATGAGGACGTGCGCCATAACATATTGTTTAGAAATATGTTAACATCAATTTTAAATCATATAAAGCTCTATATTATAAATACAAAATACGAAGTAAGCCGATCTCCATTATTTGCTCTTAAGTACGAGTATATGTATGTATTATTATGAATATTTCATGCGTTGGCTTCTGCAGCTCCATCCGCGCAGAGTTCTGGAGAGTAGTCTACAAGTGTAGCTATTTCAATACTAATTTCAGAGGTATCTTATCTTCTTTGCTGACTCTACATAATTGTAGAGTCAGCAAAGAAGATAGGATACCTCTGAAATTATTGTATTGAAATATAATATGCATTAATATGCATATTAATTTATACCTCGTCTGACAGCGTATAAAGCTATCAAAAATCGTTAAACTATAAAAAAAATAGAACTTAATAAGGGCACTTCACTACCATGTATTTAATTCATACCTATTAGTTTTTTTACGGACATAATCGCCTACATAAAAATGGTGACGTCACACAACGTGTTTATGTATACGATTACGTTCGAGAAAAACATAATGTGAATACTGGGTGGTTACACAAACGCCCTCTCAAAATTCGATTAAGCATCAATATAGCGTCAAAGCCAGAAAACCGTTTTTAAAACAAGCACTAACGGCCGGGTATTTAACAAAAATGAGAATAGCTATTTAATATATTAGAAGAATCAAATCGCTTAAAACATGGGGCTGAAGCACAGGGATGAAACAATCTGTAAAAACCATGCTAATAATCTGTAAAAAAAAATGCACTATTCTTGTTGGTATCATACATTACCGTCGGAATAAATATCCTTTTTGATCTAAAGTTTTTGTGAAGGTTGAATTTTTCGCAATGAGTTTTGCATCCAATTTTCGGTTGTTTTTACGGGTGTAGCTTTATAACAAAAGGCTATAATTCAGGGTAGTAATAAACGGAGCATCGAAAATTGAAAAACTGGACGACTATTGTACTTACTAACTGAAACTTAATGATTAAAACTTATATTTTTTTTATATGATGGCGGAGGGGGGAGGGGGGAACCGAGCCTGTGGTGACCCACAGGCTCTCTGATGAAAAGTAAACACCACCGTCCATAGAAATAAGCAACACTATGGGGTCGCCGGTCCGTTGCCAGCCTTTTTCGTTTTATAAGGGAAAAATTTACTCTGTTCTCCCATGTCGTATTTTTTTGGGAATACTGCTGAGGGAAGTTGATTCCAGAATTCGTGGTAGAAAACACACAGTTCGTGGTAGAAAATGTCTTAAAAAGCGTACTGTGGTAGATCGTCAATTATGAAGATGGAATTTCAATTTTGGCGAGTTGCACGATGTTGGAACTCAACGGCAGGTATCAAATAACTGATCCGATCACTCCCCATGGTATAATTTATATAGAACGCAAAGACATGCAACATCTCTATGTGTAGAGAGCGAGTCTAGTCGATCAGAGAGCATTGAGTCACCGACGATTCGAACTGGTCTTCGTTGTATGCGGTCAATAGGAGCAAGTACTGGGGCGCACCGGCCCTGAGATGTGAACAGTATTCCATATGAGGCCTAACCTGGGCTTTATATAGTTGAAGGATGTTGTGATGCAAAATACCATGGATTTACTGATGACGCCAATCTTCCTAAAAGCCAATTTGGCCTTGCACTGCAAGTGATCGCGAAACTAAACATCACTCGATATGTCAACACCCAATATACCAATGCTGGAGCTAATACTAAGTGAAGTACCTTCCAAATTAGGAGCTACGACAAATGGGGACATGTTTGCGGTGAAAGCGCAAACTTATGTCTAAGTTCAATCTACCCCAACCAAAGACGTGTCCAACAGACGTCTCAATCTCAGACACAAGTTTTGTTCGATACTCATCGACGCAATCCCGAGAAACATTACATAGACCAGTGTGTCCTACGTCCACTATACTGTCATCAGCATAGCAATGGATATTGCTTACATGAAGCAAGTCATTAATATGCAGAAGAAACAATGTAGGGCACAATACACAGTCTTGTGCCACACCAGCGTTCATGGGTAATGGATCCGAGTGTGCTCCATCAACTACAACTTTAATGCTCCGCCCAGTGAGAAAACTGGCAATCCATGAGCAAAGTCTCTCAGGTAACCCAAAAGAAGGAAGCTCGGATAGTAGTGCCACCCCCGATCAGAGGCTATTGCTATGTCCTAGCAAGTCAAAGCCACTGACTACACCCAACGGTGAGTCAAATATATCAGATGATCACCAACTGAGCGTCCATGGCGGAAGCCATATTGGCGATCATAAATCAGTTGGTGACTTTCTAAGTATGCTACCAGCTGTTGGTTGATGATAGTATAAAACATACATAACCTAACCTAGTATTCCAGTCGCCCATTTAGTATTTTTAGTCGCCCATTTAGTATTTTTAGTCGCTTAATTTATTATTTTCCTTTTTTTCTTTATTCGGAATATTACTGCAATTGTCTTAATATAACTTACTGCAGTAGTAATAAAAGCGATAAAATTTGTCCATACAACTGAAAACAGTATTGGTAGTAGTAACACGGACAAAATAATTTTAGATTTAATAGACAGATAAAGAGTTTAAGATTATTGATTTGTTAGCTGACTTTCAACATTATTTTGAAGATCATAAATATTGTGTTAAAAAGTATGTGCATTGCATTATGTACCAAAACAGAATTTTAGTGTTAAATTAATTGTATATTTAATTTTCTTAGATTTTTTATTTTGTTGGAGATAAACATTTATATTTTTTTTTGTCTAATAAACCGACAATAAAATAATAAGTCGAGGAAAATTTATATAAAAATAAGTATTTAATAAAAAGTAAATATTTTAATTTTTTTATTGTTAAGATTTTGTGATAATAAACGTTTTATATAAAGTTTACCTAGATTTTTTTTTGTTGTGGTTTTATTACTATTAAATAAAAAGGTACCGTTACAATTATGTAACATACATATTCAATTATTGCCAAAATAGTAACTCAAATGTCATGGCTATTAATTTATTAAATACTATTCCGTCCTAACATCCTATTCCTGCTGAATATATTTCTATAGCTAAGAATATGTTTCTTCCAAACTTGGAATGAAAAATATAAATTTCATAAATATTAATTTCATACAGTTGTCAAATAAGGATCCACTCAAATATACAAACAAAACGTTAGAGCTAAATAAAATCTAAATTAAAACCGTTAGAATCATCCACACAAAACTCATTTTGTTAGTAATGCAGTTAAAGTATGAACACTGTATATTAATCATAATTATCTCGTTGTTTGTTATGAATATTATCATAGTTATCACTATCAATTACTAATAAGTTAATTAAATTAACCGCCCACGAAGAAGTATTAATTTATAGAGATAAAATTTTGTTAATTTTGTCATCCTCCTTGCGTTAATGATAATGTAAATAGAGCGGACAAATAGTGAAGCAATATTTCCGTATTGGGATGTAAACAAACATGAAGATGACAACTAAGAATACTACGGACAGCTGATACGATACAGCAATGATAATATTCATAGCTTGTAACTTGTAGACAACTACCAAAGAAGCGGTGGAATGGTGTTTCTCCGAAAAACCCTTTGAAGCTAAAGTGTCGGTGGCCATTGACTCCATTCTTGGTTTGGTATCTGTGACCGTGGTGACTGGATCCCCTCGCATCATACACTTTCCGCTTGTTTTCTACCCAACAATAAAATAATATTTACTTTTCACAGTCACTCTATAAATTAATGAATCATGACATGACATAAATTTTCCTTGTGCCTTAGGTATAGTTATGCTGTTTCAGCAATCTTCATTAAAAAAAAATGGTTGTGTGTAAAGTCGATTTACGCACGATAATTTTACGTGATGATAACCTCATAAGAAAACATCGGCTGATGGAGTGGAATCGAGATACTCGTAGATGCGTCACAAGCCGAACGCATATGCCTCTCTATCGCTTGTTCCGCGCTCTCGCTTGCACGCTCGGCTCAGCCGGAACGTGACAATAAGTCTTGCTTTTTTGTACGTGCAGTCGGCGTTCATCAATTTATAAGACGTTATCACGTCAAAATATACTTTATATTTATAATGATGACTTGAATATAATTAAAAGCCTGTATATTTAATTAAATTTGTGGTCAATTGATCTTTGAAACTTGTGTAATTAGAACATTCAATCAGTATAGTCCTTTCATCGCGTTATCAATCTAGTTTAGAGCTCTCGATGCCCTGGTGTCCCTTGATCTTAGGCGGTATTGTATTGATCGCCTGTTGAGTATGTTCAAATAATATAAGCATCGATTCAATTTTCTGTCTATTTTAAATTGAATAATTCGTAACAATGTAGGTTTAGAAAGTAGCAATTTTCTTCTTTTCGAATTAGAAAGTTTCTGCATGTGTACAGTCATCAAGAGATAAATAACCGAAGCCGGAAAATAGAAGACTGTATTTATACAGTACTATAAAAACTAGTCATAAAAAAATACTATGTAATGCATTCATGCATATTTGAGGAAACTCTATTTTAATCCGTTCGTCGGGTTATTATTTATCTCTTTTGTTGACTGTACACGATCATTCATTCAATACATATTTTTACAGACATAGCCGCCTACATAAAAATGTTGACGTCACATTCATAATACGAATATCACCGGTAACGTGTTCTCGCGTCAAAAGTGAGTAACGGATTGACGTGATATTTTGCACAGACCGTTGGAAGACTACAACAAATACGATATGATATAGGTAATTAATTCTCATTGGAATTTTTACAGACATATTTGCAAAGTATTCGTGTTGATACGTAGGCGATTACGTCCGTATGAAATACGAATTGAATACGTTTAAATTACGCCTTCACCATACGTAATCAATTGGTATTTGTATTTTTAGATGTTAGGACATCTAAAATATTCCTTTTAATAGTTTGAACGTAAACAATTTTGTGCCTAAACAAAAAGCACGAACTGAATACGAGTAACAATAACAACGCAACACGCTATATTTATATAACATATCAATATATTTATATAAGACGCGCTACTTTTCAGACGTTATATGGTTACTCCTTTATTCTTTTATTAGTGTTTTATTTAATCAATTTAAGTAAACGAGTCGCTTACGAAGATTTTTTAGTTTCGATTTTAAGCTCAAAATCAATGCACCAATTCTATCTACACTTTCAAGTCGAGAGGCGAAGGCATTAACACACAGTGTTCGTCGCGATTGCGAGATCGCCCTAATGAAGGTCTCCGTTTGAGATCGAAACCAGTCTGCTTTCCCGACTAATATACGTGAGTGACTCGTTTTATTTATTTACTTAATTTATTATAATAACTCACGTGGTTTTTTTTTAAATAATATTATAGTATTTTACTTAATAAATATTTTTTATGTTCATTTAATTTAATTATAAAATCTGACTGACTTAACAACAATATCAAAGTTATTGGAGCTAAAGTCAATGAGCAAACGGGTCCGATCGTGTTCTAATTTGACAACTTAGTAATATAAAAAAATATTAAAAAAAAAAAAACACAAGCAGAACCAAAGAATGTAATAAAAGAAAATTACTTCTTTTCTTCCTTAAAGCGGACTTGTATTTTTTTTCTTTTTATATAATAATGTCATTTATAATATAATTTAATTTAATCAGACGAGACAATTATTTACTATTTGGCAGCTATGTGCGGCAAGCAATGCGGTTTTTGAAAATTGCTGTAACTTTCCAAGTGTTAAAATATTCAATTATGACTCTAAAATTGTAACAATGACAATTTAGACAAACGAGAAGGACATAACTGCATTTGAGATTTCTTGTGGCATTGAGCAAATGCAAATGTTTTATAGAAAGAATATGCAATCCACATTATTTCATGTTTTTCCTGCCAGCATAATTTTAAACATTTTTTCGATAGCCACAGGGATCGTAATACACACCACGTAAATAATCGCCGATGTACAAAAATGTTAACGTGACATCATCGTTTTTTAAAATAGAATATTTTATTTTATTTCATTTTATTCGGAAGACCAACAGCTGAACTTATCTTAATATAATTTTACAATATTGAATACATGATAGAATATAAATATGTCAATACCTACATGCATTTTCAGATTTAATAAAAATACCTACACAGTCAGAATCAATCCATATCTCCGAATAGACACACACAGAATCTGGCGGAGGCTAGTGTTTTCAAACCGTCCAAAGCTGTGCTTTTTTTTATGACACCGCTTCCAGACCTAGCCTATCCTCGAGGAATACAAAATACATACCGTCAGAAAGTACTTCATATGCCTCTGAAATTTCTTTGAATCTTCTGTTAGCTTCATCTGCATTGTCTGGATTCTTGTCTGGGTGCCATTTCAATGCTAGTTTTCGGTACCTGGAATTGACAACATCACTCAAATAAATAATGATTTTACGGCATGCGCTAAGATTTCCATTTCAGTTTTGAGTACCTAGTCCAGAATATGCTACTTAACAATTTTATTTTTTAATCTGTATGGAGGTCATAATAATATAACTATAGGCGAAAGAATTACTTCAATAGCAAAAAAAACTTCTCGAGATATGATAGATAACATGAAAATCACAATTTTGGACTTTTCCGAAAACGCTCCTACAGAAAAAGCTCCATCCGTCGTAAATTTTAAAATCGTGTAAATTGTATCCGAAACTTTACACTAGTACTTCTATAAATAAATGAGTAAACACGTGTTCCAGAATTTTTCAAAATTCAACCCCTATAGGGGTAAAATGGGGTGATAAAGTCTGAAAATCGCCATGGCTATTGTTTTTATAGTTTATAATATCAATATGGGTGTTGATTCTGTTTTGTGGGAGGTCAATTTCGAAAATGGTATCGATTTGAAAATATGACATAGTGTACACGAAATTACTTAAAAACATTTTTTTAAAATTTTACCCTTAGGAGATAATTTTGATAATAGAATTATGATACAATAGGCTATATGTGCCGAAGGCTTCCAAAGCAAAGATGAAATAAAATAGAAAAAGTAGTGTCATTGAAGAGAATACCGAGATTGCCACAAAGAAGAATTGAATTCCCTCACTGACGTCTTTGGAGCGTGACCGTCTTTTAGCGTTGTTAACATTGACACTGTTTTTTTTTTCTGTGGACGCGATGATCGGAGTCGTGGCGCCAGTTCTGAGCAGCTACCAAACGTCGAGCTTAAGCAACGGTTTTTGCAACTGGGAACGAGGACAACCTTCCCGGTTGTGTCATCCATTGTGCTTGTTTGCAAAAATAATATTTATGCATTAAAATTGGTTGCCTGTAAAGTCGGTATACGGGCGAAAGTTTTACGTGACAACGACTTTGAGTGGTAAAATGTTTTCGAGTGGAAGGGACGCATGCCTTTCACTTTTTATGTCTGTCTCTCTCGCTCTTAGAAGGGACGCTCTTACAATGAGAGCGAGTGAAAGGCACGCGCCTTTCACTCGCTCTCATTGTAAGCGCATAACGTGAGCCAGTTTCTTGAAGTGTCACCCGGCTAACCAATTTATAAGACGTTGTCACGTCAAAATGCTGCGCCGGCGCATAACGCCATGGAAACGCGACGCCGGTGCTATGTAAGATTGGTTTCGTCGACTAATGTCAGATTTTAGAAATATCAGACGACTATAAAACGTCCGATTCTACAAACACCAGAATCTAATAAATCTAATAATTCCAGATTCTATAAATGCCAGATTCTATTAAAGTCAGATTTTTGTTGTATATGCAATAATATTTCCCTTAATCGTTTATTAATATTTCCCTTAATTGTGTGTTTTAAAAATTCGCCAATTTAGTAGCGTGCACCACTTGCACCCCCTGCTGCCTGGCTAGAGTCTGGCAGTGTGTGAAATTAAGAAAATTTTCTTCGGTGTAGGTAAGACAAGCTCTCGGATAAATGTCATATATATAACCCATACAATCCACAATATCTTCCTTAAAAACCGTGATAAATGTATGTTAATAGGTAGAACAATAATTAAACTTAGTAAAAGAAAAATTTACCAAAATGGGCGCGAACAAAAAAAAGGCCTTACTCAAAACGACAAAAAATCTACCATTAAGCAGGTAAGGGTTTGCCGATCCTTAAGAGGGGGTATAAAGGCAAATTGACAATTTTTGATTAGATGTATACCGTAAAACATAGGCCATTAATTACCCGAAAAAAAAATACAGATATTACAATATACTTAAAAGGGATTGGTCTGACTGAAAACATAAAATATGAATGTTTTATCGATAGAAATAAATCACGAAGTTACGTCTAATTTTCAACTAAACCTTACTTTTCATCAATATGGTTCGTACTAGCGAGCCCATATTTTAATACGTAGTATAAAATTATATTACTAAGCGATTTTACTAGCGATTTTTTTTAAAGATGTATATTTTACGCGCAATTAAAATAAAACGAATTCGGCGCTTACTACGTTCTTATTTGGCTCAGAACGCTCACGTCTGTCGCACCCGACCTACGGTGACAGGCATGTTTTATTTCATCTATCAGTTGTGATCACTCCGTTGAGACGAGAAGACTGTGTTTCTGTGCTCCGGACCGAGAATATACTTCGTTGAAAATATGGCAAACAAAAAATTTTTTTTTTATGCTACCTCGGGTGGCAGACAAGCATACGGCGTAAGCATAGGCGATTACCAACACCCCAACTAATAATTGAAATATTAAGAGAAATTGTAAACTAATAAATAATTATTCTTGCAAATAATTAATGTGAGATTGATTGTTTCGTTGATGAGAAGATTAACCTTGAAATATCGACCCTTGCGCGTCCGCTTTAGAGCTCACAATACAATGCACAAACGGTGGACTAATGTCGGTACGAGTAGTATATGCAAAACAAAACGATACTTTTGACCACTCGAGTGCTGGTGCCCCTATGTAGTCACGATTTTTACAGTAACTTATACAGTACATAATTTAAAAAAGAAAAACGGGTTGCACTCCGGTAGTACAGGCAGAAGCGAAAATATTAACGTTGCGCATTTTTGAATATTTTGGAATGGTTACGGAATGTCTCACGAATTGCTTTATTTATCAGTATAAAAGTATGGACTATCATTTATGTGGTAAAACACAATATTCATTTATTGCGCTATCGTACACAAACATGACAATTTATATTACACTAGCTGACGCGCGCAACTTCGTCTGCTTGAGCTGCGTCTCTCAACGCTCTGTGCGTTGAGAGTGAAGCGTAAGCTTACCACTTGAAAGGTTATGGTGAGCCAATTTTAAAAGATGGACACATTCTATCACGGACTTTTTTTTAGATCTTTTTAAGGTGAATAATTCCGTCGTATATAATTGTTAGACAGTAGTGGAGACTAAAATGGACCTGATGATGATGATAATGATATAATTGTTGCGAAACTTGAACTGTTTACGCAGCGCACGCAACGGCAGCTCTCAAAAGGAATATTTTTTCCCATTTTTGCAACATTTTTCATTGGTGCTCCGCTCCTATTGGTGATAGCGTGATGTTATCTGTTATAGACTTATAGCCCACACCTTTCTTCGAAAAATAGGCTATCTAACGCTAAAAGATTTTTTCAATTCGAATAAGTAGTTCCTGAGATTAGCGCGTTCAAACAAACAAACAAACTCTTCAGCTTTATAATACCTCAATATTACCTCTTCTCCTACGCCGCGCCGGCGGCCTACCCTCCCCTCGTCTTACGAATTTTCGATCAGGTCACGTGTCCTGACGCAAGTTTAATATTTTTTACCCATCCCAAGAAGTGCACGACGCTGTTAATGCTACGTACGACCAATGGAGCGATAGAACTCTTACAGTCATATATGTTATTAACGGATCACTCTCTGTTGCGACTTGAGGAGACGTTTTCAGAGTAAAAGTTGTTTACATATAAATTCTTCAACACGTAAATAAAAACCTTTAAGAATATCGTGATTTAAAAATAAAATAATAGAAGTAATTTCAGTAATTATAAATAAATCCAAACTAATATTATAAATGTGAAAGTGTGTTTGTTTGTTTGTCCTTCTTTCACGTCGAAAGTAACAAACGGATTGACATGATTATTTTTTGAGATAGTGACCTGGAGAATGACATAGGCGACTCTTTATCCCGGAAAAACATTTTATTCCCACGGAAAAAAATATAGTGTATAATAATTTGTCCTTCTTTCACGTTTACATACATACTTACTATGTTTTGTGTTTGATTTTAAATCCTTCGTCGTCAGAGGGCGTGGGTTTGATCCCCGCAGAGGGCAAACATTTATGTGGTGAACAATTTTTATGTCTTGAGTGTGGTCGTTCCATCCATACTAATATTAATAGTGTTAAAGTAAATTCCTTTGTTTGTTATTTCTTCACGCCTTAACTATGCAGCCGAATATCATTAAAATTCGTACATATTGGTACTTCTTTTTATCCCACGAAGTAAAAAAAATTACAACAAGAAAAAATATACACACAATGGCAGTCCCCCTAGACCACGCGGGCGAAGCCGCGGGTAACAGCTAGTAAATAAATAAATATTTCTGGACAATTTACACAGCGCCATCTAGACCCAAATTAAGCGCAAAGATTGTGGGTTCTAGACAACTGATAAATGTACTTAAATACATTTTTTTTCGTAAGTACATACTTATAATATTTGTATTATATATGATTATATTATAATATATGTATTTAAGTAGAAAACACCCAGACCAAGACTCTTGTTCTTCACACAAATGCTTGATTTGTGCGGGAATCGAACCCGCGACCTCGGCGTCAACGTGGCCATTGCGAACCATTCGACCACCGAGCTCGTCAAATTAGGTGCTTATATTATTTTATTGTTCTTTTTTTTTTTCAGATCAGCTTCTAATTTAAAGAACGTTATTTCGGCAACTAATGACTATGAAAGTTTGGCACATATCAATTCCACTAAAAATCGTACATAATAGATGAACCGACTCGCACTTAGCCAGTATTTATCTGATTATTTTAGGTATACTGTGCAAAAAAACGCAGGGCGGTGCGGGGAGACCTTTTCATTCCGAGCGACGGACGTGTGCGGGGCGTATGAAGCGCGCGGGTGAAATCTGATATTTTTCTAGCTTTATGCGCGCTCTTAAAGTTAATTGTTGTCAACGGTTACTAATCAAACATTAACTGACTCAGAGGAAGCTTTCTTAAATCTATACCTACTATAGAGACGACTCTTAGTGCGGCAGTTAGTGTTAATACACAGTGAGTTTTACTCATTGTGTATTAGTCACTCATACATGCCTCCGGCGATGCTTAGAACGGTAGTTGTTCCGGTAGTAAAAAACAAGACGGAAGATATATCGGATCCAGCGAATTATAGACCAATATCGCTTGCCACTATAATATCTAAAGTGCTGGATAGTCTGCTTGATAAAGAACTGGAACAATACCTACACCTACATGACGCGCAGTTTGGCTTTAGAGATGGACTTTCTACAGAAAGTGCGATTTTGGCCCTAAAGCAGATTGCCCAATACTACACTTCGCGAGGTACTCCGGTATACGCCTATTTCCTTGATCTCTCCAGGGCTTTTGACCTTGTAGCATATGATGTCCTATAGTCGTATTTTTAATTAGACGAAGTCAAATGACGTTTACTGTGTTATGTGTTGTAAGGAAGAAGATGAGGGAAGCAGGCGTGCCGGCGAACATAAGAATCAGGAAAACAATGACAGATGGGGTGATTCACTCTCTGAAGTGTACAGGTTGGACTGTGGGATTAGGCAAGAGGGTTGACCTCGCCCAAGCTCTTCAATCTGTACATAAATGATCTCATTGTTGAACTCAGTGACAAACCTGTTGGATGCGAGATTGACGGCGTCATTGTAAATAACCTCAGCTACGCGGACGATATGATGTTGCTGGGTCTAACAGCGGGATTGATCAGAGAGCTTTTGCATGTCTGTGAGATGTACGCTGCTAAGCACGGTCTTGTGTACAACACAAAGAAAAGTGAATATCTGATATTTAAGGCCTTCAGAAAACAAGTATCTATATATATAATCATGCTCAATTGCATTCCTCTTAAGCGAGTGTCACACTTTAAATACCTGGGGCACTATGTGACTGAGGACCTGAAAGATCAGATGGACATGGAACGGGAGCGCAGGGCATTGGCGGCAAGGTGCAATATGTTGGCTCGCAGGTTCGCTCTGTGTAGTAAGGAAGCTAAAATAACTCTATTCAAAAGTTATTGTCAAACCTTCTACACCGGTTGTTTGTGGGTCAACTATACGCAGGCGGCCTACAACTCCCTGCGCGTTCAGTATAATAATGGTTTCAGAGTATTGATGGGGCTGCCACGATTCTGTAGCGCGTCTGGCATGTTCGTGCTAGCACGAACAGATGACTTTTATGCCATAATAAGGAAAAAGACAGCATCCTTATTAACAAGAATGCGTGGAAGTTCCAACAATATTCTGAAAACATTAATGAGAAAACTGGATTCGCCAATGTTGGAACACTTTATTAGTGTGCTTTTTAGACAGAGGTAACTAGCTGGCTGTACTCGTAATAGGTACCTTTGGAACATAATTCAAAAACTATATTTTTTTCAATCTATTTTCAGAATTATTATTATGTTTACTAATATTAGCGTGTAAGGTAAATTGTTACTAACAAATGGGCCCTCGTTGCCAAAATAAACAAATATTTTTTTTTTTTTTTTTTTATTTATTTATCTGAAAACTTTGGAAAAGATAGTGCATTTAAATTAAGCGCGTACAATTTTATAATGCAAACTTTGGAAATTAGTGAAATATTTATACACGCTCTTAGGGAAATTATTGTCTTGCAATATTAACAAAAATCTGTCATTAATAGAATTTGGCATTAATCGACGAATACGTAAGTTTGACGTTATTTTATTTTATACTTCGGATGGCGAACAAGCATATAGCCCATCTGCCCATCTGACGTGGTTAAGCCGTATAAGCCCTCGCAACATTAAATATCGCTCGCGCGCCGCTACCCCCGCTGCCAACGCAGCAACTCCGTCCTTCCTAGTGAACCTCACTCACTCGTATGAACACACCAACTTGTTATTTGACTGCAGTATTCTGCGAGGTGGAGGAACTTCACCAACCGGGCAACTTATAAAAACGCCGAGGTGGCCTACCTCTCTTTCGCCAGAGCCTCGTCAGTCGGCAGATACAGATGAGGTTGGCTTTGGCTTAAAATGGTGATGACCCACGGTGTTTTATAATTCCCTCATTAACCCCAGCTATCAAATGCCCCAGCTATCAAATGAAAGGGCTTGATAAGTGAAACACGAAAAGTAAACTTATCATCGACATCGTCGACAACCCTTACTTAAAACCCACTGCTAGGATACGGGTCTCCCTTAATCGAAGGCGTTTAGAGCATACTCCAGCACACTGTTCAACTGCAGCTTGCTATGGTCGAATGGTTAGCAATGGCACTTTAGACTCCGAAGTCGCGGGTCCGATCCTCGCACAAGACAAGACACATATTTGTGTGCATGAACATGTCTGGTTGTCTTGGTTTGGATGTTTACTATGTATTATATGTATATTTACTAGAATATATAAATATTTATTTAAGTACCTACAATAACTGTTATCTAGTGCTCATAGTACAAGCTTTGCTTAGTTTGGGACTAGATGGCAGTGGGTAATTTATCCAGGAATATTTTATTATTTATTTATATTATTGTTTATTTCTGATTATATGAATAATAAAAATAATGAAAGGTTTTTATAATAATGTGTGATAAAAAATACTTACGCTTTTTTTATTTCTGCTTCAGAGGCAACCCGAGTAACGCCTAGTACCCTGTAATAGTCCACCATTGCTGGTTTCCCTCAAGGGGTGAGAAGAATCTGTAACAACAATGAACTAATGTCAATAAGATAAAAATAGGAATTAAGAACAGCACAAACAAAATGGGGGTACTTGCTTGTACCTGACATTATTTAATTTTTTAGACAACATTTGAAATACTATTTTTTTTTTGCCTTTTAACAGCAGTTGAGGTATTACTTCGATGTCTACAAAAAGTTTACATTTTTTGTAGAAATCGAATGTTAACCACGCTTGTGATGTATGCTTTCCTAGAAGGGTTGTGCTTTGCAGTTGGTAGGTACATTTCCAACTTATTTAAATGATATAAGGCATTAGCTATGACAATAGATTATAGACCCACTTTATATATTAGGTAAAAAAAATCGATTGAACCTTTTTCAAAATTTCTGTTTGTCGATTTTTGAATGATAATGACGGCGATTCTTATTTTAGTGGCGACTAACTATTTGCTACTAAAAAAATAACTTGGATTAAATGTTTTAGCAACAATTATAGTAGATAAGCTTCAAAAGGCAAGGAATTAAAAAACTAAATAATGGGAGCTACTTAAAGGTTGCCAAAAAAACGAGGCCAATTGAAATCATAGATGAGGTAGGTACCTACTATAAATAATGACTTGGCGACTAATATTAACAGTGCGATTACAAACATTGTATTATAAGCAACTATAGGCTTCCATATAAAAAAAAAACACTTTCGGCATATAATTTGCAAGCAGCTATAAAAATTTAAATGCATATTATAAATAAATATCCCCTCTGAACACGTGGTCCGACTGCTTTGTCCGACTAATCGGACCACGTGAACTTTTTTTTCCTGTTGGTTCGATTAGGGAGTCGGACTATGACATCTTGCCATGATTTAGAAAACATGGTCCGAATACATATTTAAAAAAAGTTTGCATTTTTAATATTAATTTATTTAAATAGTGAACCTTTCCACTCCCAGCGTTCTAAAAAAGATTTATTATGAGAAAAGAGAATCGCATTAGTACACAATATGAAATTGTCACGGGAAATAGTTTCCTTGGATCGTTTTTTTTTGCAAACCACCATTAATTTTTGTAACCCGTAAAGATTTAATAGAGTGATAGTTTGTAGTACGATTAATCGAAACAACAGGAAAAAAAAGTTCACGTGGTCCGATTAGTCGGACAAAGCGGAATTGCCATTCCTCATAGTCCGATTAATCGAACCAACAGGAAAAAAAAGTTCACGTGGTCCGATTAGTCGGACAAAGCAGTCGGACCACGTGTTCAGAGGGTAAATATCAGGGGTTCAGCTTTGTTCGTTTGTAGAATCATATTCATAATTTTATTAAAAGGCATCAGGCAAATTGTTCTTAGTTCAATTTTTGTAAAGATAATATTATTTTTTAATTGTAATAATTGTTAGTTTTAGTATTCACTATCATTTAGAGAATGTGATACGTAACCCCTAGGTTACGTATCACATTCTCTAAAGTTTAATACTTCAAGGTCATAAATACCTATGGACGAAAGGCCTAATTTGAAAACACCTAACACACAAAATAGCTAAGTTAATATTTCATAGTTGACATACATAATGGACGATTTACTGACATAGCTGGGTTATACTTGTGATCGCCAAAATCCGAGCGAGCGAAGCGAGAGAGGCTCAATTTGCTTTTGAAGAGAGCGTAAAAATACCCACACCCTTTCCAAAAGCATGTGACGGTTCTGACTGTTTTACATAGGAGTTGCAGTGACATACAACCTACCGCACAATATATGTGTACATGAACATATATCTGATTTGAAGTTAAAGGTCAAGTTGTTGCTGTTCCAATAAAAATACTTTTAATTTATTTCTGAAACCTTATTATTGAGCAGCCGCAATGGCGGAGGAATGGTGTTCCAACATTTCGTGGCTTGATATGAAAAGCTGCTATCAACAGCAGCTGTTCTATGAGAACAATCGGCTAGCAAAAAATGTCGTAGGTCTAGTTCGCTGTATGATTTATTCAATGGAAGAAATCTTAGCTTGGAGTAAAGGTACTCTGGTTGCTGCCGTAAATCAAATTGAAAACAAGCAAGATGCAATTTTCTATGCGGTAACATTTTTAATGTAAAAGAATTATTTAAGTGTGGTAATGCATATGTCGCAGCCAATTCGTAAAATCCGCCGCATTACATAACTTCTAGCTGTTTTAAAAAATGGCGGAGCCATTATTTCAACCCGCCTTTTTATCATCACACGACCGAATTGTTACCTGATGGTGCATCACCAAGAATACTATAATAATACAATCAAATAGCTTTGCTATTTCTAATTACGGTTATAATAACACAAACCTAACCAAAAGATAATTTAAATGCAATCTGTCTAAAGTTTGCCGTTTTGTAATGTGGCGGTTCTACCAATTGGCTGCGACACATACATGGCGAAATATTGTAAAATATATATATATTTTATAATATAATAAATGGCGAAATATTGTAAAAAAAATATATATAGCAAACATACACAAAATTATAATAATTCAACTTGGATAAAATCAAAGACTCGCATAATAACACACTCACATTTAAAAGTAACTATAGAAAGCGTAGCCCAAATTATATAACTATATCTCAACTTGATCACTTTTATAGTAAAAACATTAAAAATCTCTGAATTCAATAGAACAGTTCAGCTGTTAATATTAAACTGGTCTAACAAATAACTATATTTTTTATTTTTTTTTATACCACGAAGGTGACAAACAAGCATACGGCCCGCCTGATGGAAAGCAGTTACCGTAGCCTATGGACGCCTGTAACACCAGAAGCATCACATGCGCGTTGCCGACCCTGTAAAAACCTCTTTACGCCCTTTTTGAAGAACCCCATGCTGTAGTCCCCTGGGAAAACCTCAACAGGCAGTTCATTCCACAGCTTGATAGTACGTGGAAGAAAATTTCTCTGGAACCGCACAGTACGTGTCCACTTCGGTTCTAATGTGTGAGGATGAATTCCCTGTCGATGGCGAGCGGTGCGACTGTAAAAGGAGGCCGTGGGCATCATGTCAAACAACTCCTCTGAACACACCCCATTGTACAAACGGTAGAACACACAAAGGGACGCAAAATCCCTCCTCAGACTTAAAGGTTCTAAACCGTCTGTCAGTTTGGGATCGTCAACAATCCTCACAGCACGCCTCTGAATCGAGTCACAAGGTGCAAGCTGGTATCTAGGCGCTCCCGCCCACAGATGGCAACAGTACTCCATATGCGGCCGTACTTGAGCTTTATAGAGCAGAAGCCTTTGCCGCGGATTGAAGTACTGCTTGGCCCTGTTGAGCACACCTAGTTTCTTCGACGCCAGCTTGACCTTCCCCTCCAGGTGACAACGAAACTGGACGTCGCTGGAGATTTCAACTCCTAGAATCCCAATACTTTTTGCGATGGTGAGGGGTGTATTTTCGAAGTGTGGAGCCACAGCAAATGGAGTTTTCTTAGCGGTGAACGCGCACACTTGTGTCTTAGAGGGGTTAAATCGGACTAAGTTCTGTCGCCCCCAGTCGGACACTCTACTTAGTGTGCTCTCGATGTCCGACACAAGTTGTTCGCGACTCTCCTCCACCAAAGAACGAGGGATATTTGCGCGGCCCGTGTAATAGGTGTCTCCGGTGCTATCGTCCGCATAACAATGAATGCCGTCAATAGACAGCATATCATTAATATGCAGCAGAAACAGCGTCGGAGACAATACAGAACCCTGCGGGACGCCAGCATTAATGTCCATGCTATCAGAGCAACTGCCATCTACAACAGCTCTAATGCTTCTGCTGGACAAGAAGCTAGCGACCCATTCGCAAAGCCCCTCAGGCAGACCGTATGCCGGTAACTTCGAAAGAAGACTGTGGTGCCAGACCCGATCGAACGCCTTCGCCATATCCAGGCTAACCGCCAATGCCTCACCTTGACTCTCCACTGCCAAAGCCCATCGGTGCGTAAGATACACTAGAAGATCACCAGTTGAGCGGCCATGGCGAAAACCATATTGATTGTCGCCGATCAAGTCGTGATCCTCTAGGTATCTGAGGAGCCGAGTATTAATTACACGCTCCATCACCTTGGAGAGAAGGGAGGTAATAGCAATAGGCCTGTAATTCGATAGGTCTGAACTGTCGCCCTTTTTAGGCACAGGGTGCACGTTCGCAGTCTTCCACATAGACGGAACTTACCTAGTGGAGTATGAGAGCGCGAACAAGCGCGTAAGTACGGAACACAACTCTAGAGCACACACCTTTAACACCACTGCCGGTATGCCATCTGGCCCACTGGACTTGTGAATATCGAGGGAGAGCAACGCCCGCCGGACATCTCGCTGTGTAATCGAAATCTCCGGCATGGAGTTACCGCACCATGGGATAGTAGGTGGTACGGCGTCTCCCTCGTTTAATGTCGAGTTAGAAGCAAAGAGATTACCCAGTAAGTCGGCCTTCTCCTTAGCACTATAGGCCAGACTGCCATCCGGTTTTTGCAGTGGTGGAAAAGACGACCGACAGAAGTTTCCCTCGGCAGCCTTAGCGAGCGACCAAAAAGCACGACTCCTAGATGGGTGCCTAGCCAGGCGCTCACCAATTCTGCCGACGAAATCATACTTTGCTCTAGCAATCACTCTTTTACTGAACCTCGAGGCAGCATTAAACTCACGTTTCAGGTCAGAAACATTCAGATCCCCATTAATACGAGCCGTGGCCCAAGCCTTGTACACAGCCTGCTTGCGAAGTATAGCTTCTCTACAAGACCGATTAAACCACAGCCGTTTTTTAACACCCGCAGTGGCCACCCGTCGACTTGGGATGAATAATTCCATCCCATCCAATATCGCTCCAGCCACAGCGGATGCACAGGAATCAATGTCTTCCGACCCGAAACAGAGCTGCCTCCACGGGTACGATGCATAAAATTCACGCAATCCATCCCAATCTGCCGACTTGTAGTGCCACACACGACGCCATCCGGTAGGCCGGGGCGCGTCAGAGGTAGCATATGGCACCTGGGTCCGGATGAGGCAGTGGTCCGACGACCCAAGCGGAGCGTCCACCGTGATCCTATACCCATCCGGACGTGTGGTCAGCAGAAGGTCCAGAAGAGAGCTTGTATGGTCCTCGATATCCGGTATCCTCGTTGGAGAGTGTACCAGCTGCGAGAAACCATAAGCCAGAGCAAAGTCGTGAACAGACCTCCCCGCGAAGTCAGTGGACCGAGAGCCAAGCCACTCGGCGTGGTGGGCATTGAAGTCTCCCAAAATCACTAACTCCGCGGAGGGATACTGTTCCATGACTCTGTCAGTCGCCAGTTGTAGGTGCTCGATCATCCGAGTTGTGTCTGAATCACCACTATGAGACCTGTAAAGGCACGCGTAGATGCAGGTGTGGCCACCCTGATCCACGCGCACCCTCAATATTGACAGGTCCCTGTCTTCTAGGCCGTGAAGGCGTCGACAGCAAATATCCTCCCGGACGTACATACATACCCCAGCTCGACGTACAAAAGAATAATCGAGTTTGTACCCAGGGTATAATAAGTAGGATGTGTCGGCCGGGCAGGATATTTGTGTCTCAGTCAAAAAAAGCAGGGTCGGCTGTGCAGCTTCTAGGTGTTGGTGAACTGCATTAATGTTAGCGTGAAGACCCCTTATGTTACAGAAATCCACACTGAGTGTGGAAGAAGACGCCGCTGGAGTAAAACGCTTTTTAATTTTTTTCACGGCCATAAAAAGATGTCTGAGGTTTATGAGAAGTCGTCTCAATGACAACAAGAGAGAAAAGCGCAGTGTATACCCCCGCAGTACAGTGCAGGTTATGCGGTTTGCTAGTGCGGCGGGCGCAAGGGCCCCCGGTCCCCCCCTGCTGCACCAGCCGGGTCCACTCCGGTCTCCTCATCCGGCACGACTACTACAACAGGGACTTTACACAATTACACAGGCTGGCGGTTCAGCCTCCCGGGGCGGAGATTAAGTGATCCCCGGGTTCGGGAACCCTACTGACCTGCGGGCGGCCAGCGGACAGCCGTTTCACCGGGTATCCCTGACCGCCGCGCCAACACGCCGCGCCTACACCGCTAGCAGCGGTTCGACAACCACTGGTCTCCCCGTTGTCAGCATGACGACTTCTCAGAAAAAAAAGCCCTGGTGACCTTGCTCACTCGCAGGAACACGGCAAAGCCATTATGGCTGCGGTCTTCTGCAAGGTGGAGGTACTTCCCCAGTCGGATGCTGGCCAAGCTTTGAACGAGAGATCACACTTTGCTCCTCCTCCATCAGAAATAATAATAATAAAAGCGAGGCACAGTACGACCCCTCATTGCGTCCTACCTCTCTTAAACTAAACTGGTCTTTTACAAATTCCACAAATGAATATTCATTCACATCAACGAAATTTCAAATTACAAAAAAATTTTTTTTGATGAATTAAATACTACCACTCACACCTAAATAACATGGTCATAAAAATCCATAAATTAATGCAAATTTTCAATGCAAAAATAATGCAATGTTTTCTACCACAAACTCAAGTTGTGGAATGAACTCCCTGCGAAGGTTTTCCCTGGGGACTACAGTATCAGTTCTTCAAGAAAGGCATAAAGTAGTTGTTACAGAGTCGGTAACACTTGAATGATGCCTCTGGTGTCGCATGCGTCTATAGGCTGAGAGGACTGCTTACCATCAAGCAGGTTGTACGCTTGTTTGTCACCCTAGTCGTATAATAAAAAAGTGAACATTGACATCCCATGATAAAGCTGATTTCTGTCAATGATGCAGCATGCATGACAGGTTTGAAGGCTCAGGACACATGATGCTGACTGTACACAGATTTAAGAGCAAGTACAGATTGAACTTCACAACATTTTTATTATGTATACTTAATATTGAATGGAAAATAATAAGCTTTGTTGTATTTATATTATGGCTACACATAAAATGAATCCACTAATTTTGCACTGGACGGTACATAATATAAAGAAAGATAACATTATTGCTATCTTGTTAATTAAATAAGCACAAAACTGCTTTTATTAATTATATTAAACACATATTTTATGATTATGATAAATAATCAATATTATCTTAATTAAAAATAAATCAATTTTTATTTCTTCCTCTTCATCAACCCTTATTCATCCCATTGCTAGGATACGGGTTTCCCCTCAGTCGAAGGGTTTAGAGTTGCTCAATTGCAGGTTGGCAGAGGCCAGTGTTTTCAAATCGCCTAAACTCCACTTGGCTTAACTACTATCATCTAACAACACCAGCTAGGGCCAATGGCTTAACATGCCTCCGTAGCAGGGAATCATTTCATTTATATCACAATTCCCTGATTTCCTTTAATAAAGGTTGATGATAGGTAAGCTTCATACTGTGTCACATTCTGAATTGTTTTGCTTGAACTGACAGAAACATCCAATGAACTAATTATGAAGAAAAGTTGCACCTACTATATCACACTGCCTCATTTAAAGTGGGCTATTGAAATCATTTTTACAATTACAATACAATACAAATAATAAAACAATATATATTTGGTAATTGTATTGTTTCTTGTGAAACAAATGTTTACTTAGCAACACTACCTTTTGTCCGCTGAACAAAATAAAAGTACCTTGTGACTGTAATACCTGTTCAATTGATCAAAATACAAATGTCTTTCTAAAATATCAGTTACAGTGAAGAAAATAGTATCTCAAATGTCCAGGAGTATAATCTTGAAATATAGATATTTTGTACAAAAAAAAATAGAACATGAGTAGGTACACATACCCAATAAAAAGTGCTTTTAAATATTAAATCCAGTTGAACAGAGAACAAATCATGATATTACAATTGTTTACTTAGTAGGTCTGTAATATTGCAAGATGTCAAAATAATCTGAAATTTCAAACAATTAATCACCATTTTGAACTTTTTTTTTCATTATGACACTGACAATTGCATTTAGATCAAAAAAGGAACTGTTACATGCCTTCAGGCCGACAATCTACACACCTATAATGACCTCATTCTATGGTGTCCTGATCCTAGAAAATCTGCATCCTAAAAATGTGCTTCTGATAGACAATTTCCTATCATTCTGTCTGATAGACAATGCAAATTGTCAATAGTACATATTACATATACTTCATTAAAACAATTTATAAATTGTCCTATTTATATTCTGAGGTTCAAGGCCCAATATAATGTACCTATCTACTAAAATAATGTCATACGTCTCATCAATGAATCTAGAAAATTATACTTAAACAAAACACACATCAAGGCCGTAGCCAATATGCTCATCAGTTATTCATTGCAGTACTTATAGTATTTGCAAGTAGGTATAAATTATGCAATTTAAAAACACAAAGCAATAATACTATTGCTGCAACATCACAACAAAGGAAATTATCAACTCAGAACTACTCAATTCATACAAATATCACTAAGTGTAAGTTGCAGCTGTGTGTTATATTTTCACAACTAAACAATTAGGCCAATTTTAGTGATGTTAGTTATAACTGGATTGCTGAGCAAGAATAATAATATGAGATTTTTACAATGGTGAAATTATGATTAGAAGTTAATTACAATCATCAGAGTTATAATTTACATTGTATTTGTAGATACTTATTATTAATTAAAGCGGTAGGTTGGTACCTACTTAGAAATGGCAAATTTCATTGAACACAATGTATCTTTTTACATGACTAGGATAGTCTTATCTGTCTTCATTTGTAGGTTATGCATTATTGTTACTGAGTTAATGTTAATGTTTGGTGCCTTTTAGAGTGTTCTACATGTTTCAGGTCTAAATAAAGTTACAATTCTGTACAAAATACGATAAATGTATAATAGAAGGAATCATCAAATATCATAGAGATTTTGCAAAACTGATACTTACCTAAGCTCATTATGGTATTAAGTACATGGATTAAGGATAAGAAATCTTATATAATTTGACGTCACGCTTAATTGTTATAATTAAGCGGCTGTATTCATCAATAAATAGTCATGAAACATATGTATGTACTTACGATCTACCTACATTTTACGCCTACACTAACACTACTTAAGTTGTATTTTACGTATTGAAATGCTAATACAATATGACACACTGCAACGACTTCGCGGTGAAACACATCTGTTTCGTAATGAGATAATTATCTAGAAAAGTAACTTCGTTTCCCACAGATCCTGCAACGGGTACGAACCTTAAAATAACATTGGCTCTTCCGGTGATAGAAGCAGGTGCCAAACGTAGACGGCAGCAATGTTTTCCACCTCACTGATCAATCTAGAAAATTCACCCTCACAAACACTTATCACGAATTAAGACTATTGGAAACCCTGTTTTAAATGAAATCACAGGATGACACTATCACGTTTAACGTTGAGCACACATGCACGAAACGGATGACTGATTGTGTCCAATGACACCTTGTGTTCGATTCACTTTAATTCTACATCACAATCAAGCCAATCTTTGTTGACAAAACTGTCAGTAAGTGGAAAATTCTCGCAAGCAAAATCAATAAAACATGGCTTCGGCACTAAAATTCTATAGGCACGATAAGACAAAGCGGTCTATATGTAACGTTTTTTTAAACGCGCCTAATACAAACAGTCCAAACGCGTTCTATCCAACGACTGACAGACGACATTCGATTCGACAACAAGCAGTGTTGCCGATTTGAGAAGATTTCCCTTGTTATGGGTAATTTCGGGCCCTCGCTTCGGGGCGAAAATAGAGGTTTGAAAGAAAACTTATTGATTTTTTTATATACCAATACCTGAGCATGCAACACACATCTATGGTGTGTTTTCGTAATTTAACTATTGATTCTGCATTAAAAACAGTACAATACGCTACAATCAAGCCAATTTGCATGTACTCGCGAGACGACTTACTACGATTTGTTAAATATGCTACTGATACAACACGTGAGTACGATCAATACTTGCATAATATAACACATGTCTACTATATACTTGGTCTGTGAATAGGACCATTCCATACGTTATCATTTTATTATACATTACAATTGAATGGAAAGGTCGTCTTGTGCATTCACCATTCGATTAAGTGTCGAGTATATGGGGAAAATAGAATGCATGAAACATTGAAATGGAAGTTGTCGTGTGTGTGAACGTAGCCTAAGGACTTTAACTACTAAGTAGCTACGATGTCGTAACGGGCTTTGACGTGATAATATCTTCTAAATCGATGAACGCCGACTGCAAGCACGAAAAAGCATGACTCATTGTCTCTTTCCGCCTGAGCCGAGCGTGCAAGCGAGAGCGCACAACAAGCTATCTCTCTTCCACTCCACCGGCCGATGTTTTCTTACGACGTTATCACGTAAAATTATCGTCCGTAAACCGACTGTACAGACAACCATTTTTTTTTCATTCTATAAATCAGTTTGACAATATTATCACATTTATCACTTATGTTTTACTGTTTGTCTATTATAGCAACTTTTCTTCGAATGTACTGATAACACCCCAAAAATACATAAACACAGAAATTATTTATAGATTACAAAAAAAGAACTGTAAAAAAATTATTAGTCTTATATTAACATGCTGAATTTTTAAATATTATGCGTACAAACTTACATTTGCAGTTAGAACGTATAGGAAAACGTATTTTACAAATACAATGATAAGTCTACTAGAACTACTCACTCGATTTACAAAATACTTACGAAAATAAAAAAATGCGAATTTTGGAAGAAATATGGGGAATTTGCCAATTAAGTTCCGATAACACTGACACCAAGACAGTCAGGCAGACAGACGATTATCGTCTCTCTCATTCATTCAAACAAATGTCATTTGTTCGCATAAAGTAGATACGTACCAACCAAACAAACCAAGCCAACCCATTCTTCACAGAATTTTTACCTTTGTATTTTGTGCCTCTGTGCTTTTACACTTTTACCCACCAAAACATGGAAATTAAGGAACTAAGTAAATATGCTCCTAAGTTTGTGTGATGACTGATGGATGATGATGGATGAAGTTATATAATCTGCCCAGCCTACCGAGAACGCATTATTTGAATGGATTCATGTTACTTTGACATTTATGGATTGTTGCGTTCCTGCGAGTGAGTGAGGTCATCAGGGAGGAAGAAGTTGCTACGTCGGTGTTATGTTATTTATGTGGCGGTAGCGTATTTTCTTAGATGCGTGATGCATGTGCGCTAACCCCACAGAAATCTTGATAACAATATTTATTACTTATATTTAGATCTACTACCACTATGAATACTAACAATTACCCTACATGTGCTCTAAATTCACTAAGCCTCCATATCTAGAATGGGTCCCGACTGCTACATGTTTTCTTGTTTTAGGGGATTTTCATTTCCAAATTACACAGAAACGGTCGGGTTTTTTAGTTTGTTAAATTACCGTTTTTATTGATTGATACCTTTGAGGCACCCTCAAAAAGATTGTTTTCTTAGATACATAAACAAGGTATTAAATTGTGTTTGGTAGAAGTAGTAATGAACTTAGAAAGCAGGTGGCGTCATAATATTGTGGGTAATAGGGGTGTAGGCAGTAAACGAAATATAATACAAATTATTGTTTTTCTGAGAGTTTATATTAATTGAATAAGAATTACCGAAAATGACATATTTTTACTCATTAAGTTTATTATCTTTTTTATTTTAATTAATAAAAAGTAAATATTTAATCCGTAATATCACGTAATCGCAAACACCGATCACAGCGTGTGACGTCACGATCTTCTAAACATTGTGTGTGACAGTGACATTTTGATGTAAACATAAAGATTAACTTGAACATTTTACTTTTGATTTGATAAAAAGAAGAAATTAAGTGAACATTTGTAACATTTGTAAAGTTTTCCATATCATTTGGCATCTGAAATAACAAAGTATCACATTGTTCATAACCAGATTTTTAGACCTATAAAGGAAAATAACCTATGACCGTGTCTTCTTCACCAAGTAATCAGTATTTTTGTACGGAAGTTCAAGATATTATGTAATAGAATTGTAACAAAATATTACATCAAAATGATCTTCGCAATAATAAACATTTTGCGCTGTTAGTGGTTTATCTCTCCTAGCAAGTTGAAACCACTTTTTTCGTATTTTGTTTTGGCACGTGCACAAACAGTTTTTCTGGTGTTTTGATTATAGTATTTTGACACAAAGGCACTGCACAATACTTGTAGTACTTGGAATCGATTTCTATACAGTTTTTATTAGTATACGCATAAAATATATAATAAACTGCATCCGCTTACTATGAAACAATGTTGTTGTTTAGAGGATCGTGACGTCATAGCGACGCCATGACAGAACATTAGTGTTTTACCGGGAAATTTTAAAACGAAATTTAATAAGTGGTTTTTTTAATTTAAGTAAGATTGTATTTATTTTTTATATTTTTTTTTAGGTGTAATAAATGTACATCTGTAAAAAAAAATATTTCCAAAAAATAGTCTACACTCCTATCCGAGGAGGTGAACTAAGAGGGCGGTGCGGTGCTGCAGGCCGCTCGTCATATTACCCCAAATTCAATAAAAATGTCAAAATGATATAATAAAAAGCAATAATAAGCACATATCAGTTTCATTGAAAGTTATATTTTTTATTTAACAATCAATAACACAGACGCAATGTAATACCTACTAACGGTAATACCATAGACCTAGCATACGCGCTCTACCGCGCTACCTATGTTTATGTGTAATACCTAAATCTACACCTAATTAAATTACACAGCTCAAGAACACCTACCGCGCCGCTTGACACTTGCAGTCCGATTTAAATTGCATTAGCTACCGTGACGTGGGGGTAACGTGAACGGTAAATAAAAATGGTGGCTGATGTGCTTGGTGTCATATCTTGGTGTCTATTCTTAACTGTACGTATAAGCACTGCCCATGGTTGCATCCGTGTCGAGAGAAAAGTTATCTGCTGAAATCAAATTATTTTCAGTGAGTCGTTACTCGAAAAGCCAGCTTTATGACCAGGGGTCCTACCGCAGAAGCTGAAGCCGATTACCATTGAAATTTTTGAATGCGAAAATGAAACTACTGCATAAGTTAGTTTGTTGGTAATCATGTTTAGCTCAGCTAGTAGAAACCCTAGAGCTTTACGAACTAAGCTGAAGATGGATGTTTGACACTAACTTTAACTTATGACAAATTTTCGGAATCAAAAAATCTGATGGTAATCGGCTTCAGCTTCGGCGGTAGGGCCCCAGCTTTATGAAAAACGTAGGTACAGAAAAATATATAAACATACATATTTAGCTATAGAGTATATGGTTTTGAATGAATATTCTGTTTTCCACGGATATGGAAATGATATGCAATTAGATTTGTATGGGAACCAAACGAGTCAAGCAAACGTGTCAAAGATAGGCAAGCATTATGAGTATACTACTAATAACTTAGTGTTGTAATTGGTTGAATTTGGTTGTATAGTATTGTGTCATAAACGCATAAAGCAGATTAAACCTTAAAAAATCAACTTACCACGAATGCAACTGACAGAAATCCACTAAAGTTCAAACGCTTACTTGACGTTGACACACTCGCCACGCATACATACCATGTCTAATATATACCTACTTGGTCAGTGATGTTTTAAATAAATAAAATAAAATAAATATTTCTGGAGAATTTACACAACGCTATCTAGTCCCAATTTAAGCGCAAAGCTTGTGTTATGAGTACCTACTAGACAACTGATAAATGTACCTACTTAAGAGCCCTATTACATTTGCACGCTGACGAGCTCTCGCGCAGTACTAAACCCGCGAAGGCCGCCGGTGCATCGTTTTTTGTAGTAATTTTCAAGTTATATTAATAAGATAATAAATTCATGCTACAAAGTTTATTCATCATGAAGTTACAATTATTCTCGTATAAATTTTGCTCAATAATATTATCGTTTATTCGAGAAATTAACAGTTTACTTAAAGCGATTTTCGAAGTTTTTTTGGTTAAAAGAATATTTTTTTTCTATATTAAATCAATGATATTTCAAAATTCTGAGGCCGCTATGTACTATACGACTATATAAGAAATAACATTCTATTTTTTTTATTTCATTTGTTTGGAACAGTAGTACAATCCAGGAGCTCAAAAAAGTGAATATGCGCATTTTATGAAAATCTTTCCCTGCAATTTTGGATTTAATTAAAAAGTTAAGCAAAATTTTCAAAAAGCGAGGCCGCTATGTACTAAGCCAATAGCTATTCTGTACTATTCAATAAGTCAACATTGTTAATGTATTTTTGTTTCCGAGATCAAGAACGCCGAAATTGGCCTTTTTACGCAAAAATTACAGTCGATATGTAATATGGCTCTTAAATACATTTTTACATAAAATACATAGAAACGCCCAGACCGAGACATACATACATTATTATACTAAATTAATTAGATAAATTAAACGGGTCACTCACGTCTTTTTGTCGGGAAAGCCGACTAGTTTCGATCTCAAAAGGAGACCTTCATCAGGGCGAATGTCCAGACAAGTCCACTCTTTGTCTCTCGCGCCGGACACTGCGCGCCAATGCGCGCGCCGCACGACTGGAAAGGGTGGTGAGGGGTTGGTGCGTGGATTGGTGGAGCGCTGCCTTCGACGATGACGTAGTTGGCGACTGTATCGTGACTCTCTTTAGAATCAAACTGGAGCAGTGGTTTCCAGGCCGTTGGCAATACCCATCCGGTATCATGGTATCACGAGTCGACGTCCGAATTTCAACCGTGATACCGGATGGGTATTGCCAACGGCCTGGAAACCAGTGCTCCAGTTTAATTCTAAAGAGAGTCAGGATACAGTCGCCAATGCTGATACTGTCAGTTTTTACCACCACATGGTAAGCGCACTAGATGACCACGCGCCCGGAGAGATAGAAGAATTGGATCTACCGGCTGCCACTACGTCATCGTCGAAGGCAGCGCTCCACCAATCAACGCACCAACCCCCCACCACCCTTTGCAGTCGTGCGGCGCGCGCATTGGCGCGCAGTGTCCGGCGCGAGAGACATAGGGTGGACGTGTCTGGACATTCGCCCTGATGAAGGTCTCCTTTTGAGATCGAAACTAGTCGGCTTTCCCGACAAAAAGACGTGAGTGACCTGTTTAATTTATCTAATTAATTTTACATACATACATGTTCATGCACACAAATGTTTGCTTTGTGCGGGGATCGAACCCGCGATCTCGGAGTCAAAGTGGCCATTGCTAACCATTCGACCACCGAGCTCGTCATCGTCGTTTTGTGTTAAATAACTAGGTACAATAGGTGTTTTCTTTTCAGGTTTCAATGTATGGTTTACGAGGTACCTATATTCAGGGGCGGACTAAGGCCTAGACAACCTAGGCACGTGCTTAGGGCCCGTAATTTTTGGGGCCCGAAAGTTAGGTTTTTAATTGTTGTTTTGGAAGTGCAAACTTCTTTAGTAGATTCGGAAATACAATGTTGCCTAGGGCCCGCTTTAGCCTTAGTCCGCCACTGAGTATATGTCAGATGTGGAAAGAGGGACCATCCATCCATATCCATAGTATAAAATAAGCGAGTGTGTTTGTTTCTTTGTTGTCTTTTATTGAAAAAGCAGGACATATAAGAAAAATAGCGAATATTCAGTAAAGTTTATAGAATGTATGGATATGTGACTTAACACGAGCGTATACAATGAAAAGATCAAAATCATTTTGAATCTTTGACTATTAATACTTAATGATCAAAGCTTTCAATGACATAAAATTTGTAAAAAATATTTAAAACTCAAATTGCTTTATATTTATCTAAAGACCCAGATTATGTCAGTCGGTCCATCAATTTAATTTACTTTAATTAAATCATCGTTTTTAGCATTTACAGCCAAAAGCGGGACACCTGGTGCCCCGCGCGGGATACTAAACACTACACTTAGGTTAAAAAAGCGTGATGTCCCGCCAGACGCGGAACGTCTGGCAAGGCTTGGTCTCCACTGAAATAATTTACAATACTGGATTTCATAAGCTTCGTATACATATGTCAAATGTCGCTGGCGTAGCGTAGAGAATGTGTTTTTACAAAATACTCAATCCACATTGAACTCGTTTTAATAATGAATCTGTTGTGTTGTAAGACCCAGAATTTCTCAATACCCGACTTGAAATAGTGGTCAGCAAGTGGCGACTGCTGTTAAGACCGGCCTTTAATGTTCGCTTAGAAATAAGAATTTCATTTGTATGTAATGTATTGTATTGTGTACTACTCGTACTATGGTTGGTTTTAGCGTTTTTAATACTCAGACGAAAAAAAAAGAAACAATATGAACAACTTTCACACAAGTGCAAGCCTAACCACAAGAAATAGGTTTAAATAGTGCTGTGATCATGGCTAGCTAGGTTTTGGGTTACAGCCTGTAACCCAAAACCTGTAACTTACAGGTTTTGGATTGATGTCTCACTGTATCTGCTTATCCATTCATTGCTATTGCATCGACTAAAGAGAAGCAAGTATGGCACCGACTTTACACCTACCTAGACGCTCTGTCTGTGTGATTCACACTACATATGACCTTTTATATATTAATATCTGACCCGGCAAACGTTGTTTTGCTATAAAAAATAGAGAACAACCTTTTCTCATACCTACTGAATATGTATATAAAATTTCATAAAAATCGGTCAAACCGTTTCGGAGGAGTATGGTAACTAACATTGTGACACGAGAATTTTATATATATTAGGATTTTATACATATATTATATGGTCTATATGGGGTACACATTCTATATCTTCCCATATACTTTCATATTCATTACAGTACCTACGTGCATCACTGACATTTACATTACCTTTTATTAAGAAAAAAGTAAACTCGGGCGAAGCCGCGGGTGGAAGCTCGTAATATATAGTTCTTTGTTCGCAAATCCGTAGTTACAGGTGCCTCATTCTAGAGAAATTTAAGTGAAGTAAAAATATAATGTATATCATGCTAATGACGATTGAGCTCGTGCGGATGTCGGACGGCTCGGTCGCCCGCCCACTGCCATTATGTCCACTCATCTTTTTGGAACCAATTCCATTCACATCGCTATTTTATTATTTTTTGGTCAACGATCTAGCGCACAAAATTAGGATATAGTAATGTAGGTAGATGCTGAATCATTAAAATAAATAGTTGGAATCGAAGTTCCCAGCGTGGCATGCGGTGGCCGGTGACGTCATGCCCAGCTTGCTTACCGTATCAGCTGGGTGACTGTACTCCGACCGGTCTGCCGAAGGTCGTAGGATGCTGAATATTAATATAAGTATTTTATACAAATGCAGGACCATATGAATAGCATCTCTATGTAAATTTTTGCATAATATTCACTTATGCAAAATATGTAATGCACGACCGCTTAACGTACTCTCCGAAACATAGAGGAGCTCGAGATGAATAAACACATCTACAGGCTGGTAGGCTGGAGTATGTGTATTCTGTTCAGAAATATTTACATAATCTTATGGTCAACGTTGATAGCTATTACGCACTCGCCGTAAGGCTTCTCTGGGTAGGTCCACGACATGGAACTATTGATGGAAACCTAGAATCAACTCATCCGTAGAATAAAGTCCGTTCTATATTGTTCATAGTTCACTTTCGTGCGTTTTTATGGGGAGCTAATGGCAGATTAAACGTTATTTGATTCTAAACATCGGAAGATAAATGAGATAAGAAAATAATTCTGATGAATTGTTATTCCATAAACTCAACACGTTTTTGTTCCATGATCACATCGGACTCTTTTCTACGGATGAGTCGTAATGTTCATTTCGTCATCACCTTAGGATCATCACTTAATTTCCACTATAAGTGAATGTTATACCACATATCTTCGCCTGATGCTGCTGTATAAGCTGTTTTCAAAGGTTATCACGAATCGTCTCGCTGGAAGGCTTGATGCCTACCAGACACCGGAACAAGCTAGGTTTCGAAAAGACTACTGTAGCCTTTTCGAAACCCAGCCTGTTCCGGTCATGGACCACATTCATACGCGATTTCATATTGAGATTTGCCAATGACGTGGTTATAATGGCTGAATCGCTGGAGAATCTCAGTCGACTAATAAACGATCTCAATGCTGCTTCTCGATCCGTGGAGTAGGAGATGAATATCGAGAAAACAAAAGTTATGTACCACGATTTCATCATCCCTAGCCCGGTTAATGTAGAGAATGCAGCTATTGAAGTGGTTAAAGATTTGGTCTACATTAGACAGGCAAAACAGATGGGCCGGGGTAATTTCAACAAAGAGATCGATAGACGCATTCGACTGGGCTGGGTAGCTTTTAGG
The DNA here is from genome assembly GCA_937001555.2 of Hypsopygia costalis. Taxonomy (NCBI): domain Eukaryota; kingdom Metazoa; phylum Arthropoda; class Insecta; order Lepidoptera; family Pyralidae; genus Hypsopygia; species Hypsopygia costalis. The sequence continues at coordinate 15,483,424 of OW443330.2, read as the reverse complement.
AAGCTTCGGTACATCCTCACCGCAGATATACCCAACTGCTTGAAGACCAAAGTGTTCAATCATCCGCTATGACCGACGGTGCAGAGACTTGGATGCTGACTATTGGGCTCACAGACTAAAAGTAGCACAGCGAGCGATGGAGAGAGAAATGCTTGGAGTTCCTCCAAGGGATCGTATCCGGAACGAAGAAATTCGACGGATAACCAAAATGGTCGACATAGCTCTCACGAGTCAGCGGCAATGTTGTATATTGCCGCTGACTCTGAGAGCTGACATTTCCTTATATTAATTTCAAGAGAATAATTAGCGCTTGAAAGTAAATGAAAGATTTTTTAATATCGTAAAAAATACATATTTTATGTGTTTGGTATATACCTAGGGTGCCTGTACCTGCCTACATAAGTTTACAGCATTACATGGCATTACCACAGTATATAACAATGCAAAGCTGGGCATTAACTCATTAATCCGCTAATCGTTAATTAACGAAGTTAATAGTTCGAGTAACGGATTAACTTTTAAGTTAACTTAAAAATATTTTAACGGATTCGTTAACTTTCGTTAAATTTCCCAAAGTCCGTTAATCGTTAATCTAGCAATAATTTGTGTACTCACGGTAATAGTTTGCGTCTGTACAGTGTGTGTATTTATAAAGAAAGAGTGTTCTGTGCGAAATAAAACCATAATATCATGGAACTGGACTCGAATTCCACTCAGACTAAAATCCGTGGCCACATTTGAGTGACTATATTAATTTTGTATCCAGATCGGGAGAACAAATACTTTTTGAGTATAAGCGATGCTTACCTAAACAAACAAAAATAAAAGCTCATATATCGAGCCTCAACAATCTCAAACAACACATAAGAAAGTGCATACAATTTGAGGTGGGGTCAAACTGGGGCAAGCAAAATGAGAAATGCTTGTTCCGATAAAAATTATGATAGGGCCGGCACCTGCAGAATCAATAATCAAAGCACCTCAAGCAAAAGTGGCCCAATGCATAGTATTTTTTTTTTATTTCAAACTTTACATGTTGTCGATAGCTGTGGGTCCTGTTAACTTCTAGAACCAACAGTTTTTATCAGAAGATGCAATTTTTATCACGTGTTAACGGATTAACGATTAACGTTAACTTCCGTTAATTTTTCTGAATAGTAACGCTTTAACTTTTAACGAAATTAACTTTTTCAGTAACGGATTAGCGATTAACGAAGTTAACTATTTAGTTAACGGTGCCCAGCTATGTAACTATGTATAGTATAATAAGGACTAGAAAAGCAAGGCTATTAAAATATTTGTAATTAGTAAAGTATCTAGGTAATGGTGTGGTAATGGCTTATCTATAAAATTTAGCGCGATATCGGTCTTAGGGCGCGAGGTCAAATTGCCATGATTTGTAGTTTTAATTATCCATTGATCGATAAAGATTGTAAATTAAGATTACAAATCGCATTTCATTGGAGACTGTAGAGGTAGTATTAGGAATTTTCGGGCGTAGCAGATACCGTAATCTTATCTATCTAGGTATGGAAGAATCTCTGAAGTAAAGAGAGATCTGTAGAATTTATGTTAAATTGGTATATTTCATACTTCTTTATGTGTATACCTACATATTAAAAGGCAATCGTATCGACCGATCAAACGCACGGCTCAAGCCATTGAAGCCGGTTGAAATTTGGCATAGGTACAGGTGACTATTATGATGTAGGTATTAGCTATGAAAGGATTTTTGAAAATTCCCACGGGACAACGGGATACGCGCGGGCAAAGTCGCAGGCGCAAGTTAGTATTAATATATATTAATATAAGCAAATAATAATGCTACCTTTCGGAGCGATAACCGATATTCATGTGACACACGCGGCGCGCCGAAAGGTAGGAAACCTATAGCGCTCTGCCACACCCGCTGCCAACGCAGAATCTCCTTCTTGGCTTTGGTTCACGTAACACGTTCTTACATAATGTCTTTCTATGTTCTTACAGATCACCTTTTCTAACACCTCACACGTCACAATACGATGCAATACCATCTAGCTTCCTAATCAAAACGTGTTATTAAAAACCAGTAATCATTTGTGTGATTACTTAATGCGATGCTCATAGTCATACATAATATTAATTTCACATGTGCTGACTTTCTAAATCGAATTTGCATAAAATAAACATTTTAAAAGTATTACGCGTACTAATTATACCTACTCAGAAAACGCAGGAAGTAGATAAGTACCTAGCGTGTCTGATTGGGCACACTTCCGGAAGATGTGAGAGTGGATGCTATATCACTAATACTTACTTATGTACTCTCCAAATAATTGTTATAACCACAGTATAAGTAATACTACCTATTGTATGGCCACTCCCTGGCGCTCTCTAGTGTCGACCTCACCTCCCCTCTGAGACAGATCTGAAACAGTTTATACGGCGCCACATGCTTATTCACGCCCTGCACAGACGTCATTGTTTATGTAATAGTGAACGATGCGACATTTGTATGGAGTGCCCGGGGTGTGCTATAAGCTATAACGGGTGCGCCAAATTATTACGACAGACAAAATAAAATGGACCTTTTTTGCAAATGAATCTAAAAATTTTGCGCATAGATACCTAGTAAAATTGGTAATTGATTTCTATTGATGCATTAATTTGAATGTCAGGACTTCTCCGGATGTTTGGCTGGATCTGTGTCTCCGTCAGGAAGAGCACGGCGGTCCGCGCCGTCTTGAGGTGGAAAACGGTAGCGGGAGAAAAATGCCACGACATTGGAGAAGGCGCGGTGGACTGTTTCTCCATTCGCTTGTCGACAAAGCAGCTGTTCTGATCCGCCCGCCTAGCCTGATAGAGATGTTATAGGTACCGACGTCGTAAATAGTATAGAACTGTACGCTCTGTAGCTTGCGTTTCAATGTAATATAATTACATCTAAAAACATGGTACCATATTTTCTAAAAAATGCGTGATCGTGATATACTTAGATTGTTCAATCTTACCAAAGGACACCACTTGTATATATCTGTTCTTTCAATCGGTAAGAGATAGATTAAATAAAAAGTGGGTAGAAGTAGATCAATCCGTGGTGCAATTCTTAACTGGGCATGGCATTTTAAGGCTAATCTCTTTCCGTTTAAACTAGTGCCGCCGTCGCCCTTATGCGAATGTTTTACTGCAAATCATGAATTGGATCAAACAGCACATCGTGTGAATTACATGTATGTCGTACCCGGGGTAAGTAGTAAACTATTCTGATTTGGTACCAACATGAGAGAATTACCAAGCGTTCAGACGGTTTAGCAATTCATATTATTGGAATAGATGTGTTAGGTAACAAACTCACTGTTTTAGGTCCTCAATAGTGTCTCTTTAGGCTTTTATTGATAATCAGAAGAAAATTAAACATAGGAGTAGGAAGCTTGCAAGCCGTAGTTTTACCCCCGCGACCGCAGTGCACTTCATTGTTCATTGCCTTTTTGGTGGTCGCTGCTGTAAATCCTGGCTACAACAGGAGACACAGTGGTGGGAATGTGTGGTGGCCACCGGTCCCGTTTACGAATCAAAATAGCCGACCTTAATGCCTTATTGATATCGCGGTGACCCAGAATCACCTACGTCCGGCAGGCCCCCAGTTCAATAGTATCCTGTCTCATAATAATGATGAATAACAGAGCAAAGGTTAAGTAAGTAGGTTTCTTACCTACCCGCATGCAGTAACAAAGTAATAACGAGGCAGGCACATCAGCGCCGTGGCCAGTGGCTTTTGTGCGCGAGCAGGTCGTTGGTCAACGAGGTCAACAAACTTGTTCTAAATACAAATAGGTTAGTGGAGCTGTTGTCGTGTGTTTGTAGTTCAAAAGTATCAATTTATATCAGGTTTACTGTTCGACGTTTCGGTGTGGTTTCAGTTTTGAATAACTGTTCTGGGTCCAGCAGGGTACCTACCTACCCATTTGCCTATAATGAAATACTAAATTAATACTTATTACTGGACAAATTACATAGGGCTCCAAACCAGAACTAAGCTGGGTACATACATAGGTAGGACTATGGACACAGTATTTATGTATGATATGGGTAGGTATACGTAGGGTTGCCACCCGAACTTTACGTATTGTACGTTATTTCAGATAAGTAATTGTACTCTATACTTTATGAGAATAATAAAGTACACGAAAATACTTTATTTCGCATGATTTGATTTCAGTGAGATTTTGAACAGTTTAAATGAATTATTTATTTACTTTAATTTAAATATAGACTGTAAAGATACTGTGCAATTGTTTAATAGAAATACAAACTGCAAAAAGTAATAAAAAATATTGTTTTAAACATAATAAAGAAATAAATTGTAGGGGGAGTCCGGGAGAGTTTAGCAGGTGGGAGACACTCGCCACTGCTCATAAAATCTTTGTGGTACTTGATATTGCGATGTTGACACACTTCTTATACTCCATAGGCGTCTCCCACCTCGCTCACGCGACACCGTTGCGATCGGCAGTTTGGTATTTAGCAATGAGAAGGAAGACACATTTTTGTGCCCGGTAAGATTTTTTTTTTTATACCACTAAGGTGACAAACAAGCATACGGGCCCGCCTGATGGAATGCAGTTACCGTAGCCTATGAACGCCTGTAACACCAGAGGCATCACACGCGCGTTGCCGACCCTGTAAAAACCTCTTCACGCCCTTTTTGAAGAACCCCATGCTGTAGTCCCCTGAGAAAACCTCGACAGGCAGTTCATTCCACAGCTTGACAGTACGCGGGAGAAAACTTCTCTGGAACCGCACAGTACGTAACCACTTAGGCTCCAATGTGTGAGGATGAATTCCCTGTCGATGGCGAGCGGTGCGACTGTAGAAGGAGGCCGTTGGCATCATATCAAACAACTCCTCTGAACACACCCCATTGTACAGACGGTAGAACACACAAAGGGACGCAAAGTCTCTTCTCAGACTTAAAGGTTCTAAACCGTCTGTTAGTTTGGGATCGTCGACAATCCTCACAGCGCGCCTTTGAATCGAGTCACAAGGTGCAAGCTGGTATCTAGGCGCTCCCGCCCATAGATGGCAACAGTACTCCATATGCGGCCGTACTTGAGCTTTGTAAAGCATAAGTCTCTGCCGCGGAGTGAAGTACTGCTTCGCCCTGTTGAGCACACCTAGTTTCTTCGACGCCAGCTTGACCCTCCCCTCCAGGTGACAACGAAACTGGACGTCGCTGGAGATTTCAACTCCAAGAATTCCAATGTTTTTGGGCATGGTAAGGGGTGTGTTTAGGAATTGAGGAGCCACAGCAAAAGGAGTTTTCTTAGCGGTGAACGCGCAGACTTGTGTCTTAGTGGGACTGAAATGAACCAGGTTCTTTCGCCCCCAATCGGACACACTATTCAGTGTGCTCTCGATCTTCGACACAAGCTGTTCGCGGCTCTCCTCCACCAGAGAGCGGGGAATATTAGCGCGGCCCGTATAATAAGCATCCCCGGTGCTGTCGTCAGCATAGCAATGAATGCTGTCAATGGACAACATATCATTGATATGCAGCAAAAACAGCGTCGGGGACAATACCGAGCCTTGCGGGACGCCAGCATTAATGTCCATGCTGTCGGAGCAACTGCCATCCACAACGGCTCTAATGCTTCTGCAGGACAAGAAGCTAGCGACCCATTCGCATAAACCCTCTGGTAGACCGTATGCAGGCAACTTCGAAAGAAGACCACGGTGCCAGACCCGATCGAACGCCTTCGCCATATCAAGACTGACAGCTAATGCCTCACCTTGACTCTCCACGGCTGAAGCCCAGCGATGTGTAAGATACACTAGAAGATCACCAGTCGAGCGACCATGGCGAAAGCCGTATTGATGGTCGCTGATTAAGTCGTGCTCTTCTAGGTATTTCAGGAGCCGGTTGTTAATGACGCGCTCCATTACCTTGGAGAGAAGGGAGGTAACAGCGATAGGCCTGTAATTCGATGGGTCTGATCTGTCACCCTTTTTGGGCACAGGGTGCACGTTCGCAGTCTTCCACGACGACGGTACCTGCCCGGTGGAATAAGAGAGCGCAAAAAGGCGCGTAAGAACAGGACACAACTCAGGAGCACACAGCTTTAACACCACTGCCGGAATGCCATCTGGCCCACTCGACTTATGAACGTCAAGGGATTGCAATGCCCGCCGAACATCTCGTTGAGTAAATGAGATTTCCGGCATGGAATTACCACACCGCGGGATGGAAGGCGGTGCGGCGTCCCCGTCGTTCAAAGTCGAGTTTGAGGCAAAGAGATTCCCCAATAGATCGGCTTTCTCCTTTGCACTGTGGGCCAGACTACCATCCGGTTTTCTGAGTGGTGGAAAGGACGACTGACAAAAGTTGCCCTCGGCAGCCTTAGCAAGCGACCAAAAAGCACGGCTCCCAGACGGGTGCTTAGCTAGGCGCTCACCAATCCTGCCGATGAACTCAAACTTTGCCCTGGCAATTACTCTCTTACTGAACCTCGAGGCAGCATTGAACTCCCGTTTCAAGTCGGAAACACCAGGATCTCCATTAATACGAGCCGTGGTCCAAGCCTCATATGCAGTTTGCTTGCGAAGTTTAGCTTCTCTGCAAGACCGATTAAACCACGGCCGTTTCTTAGCACCTGAAGTAGCCACCCGCCGGTTTGGAATAAATAATTCCATCCCGGCCAAAATCGTCTCAGCTACAGCAGATGCACAGGTGTCTATATTTTCCGACCCGAAACAGAGCCGCCTCCACGGGTACGATGCGTAAAATTCACGCAGTCCATCCCAGTCTGCTGACTTATAGTGCCACATACGACGCCATCCGGTATACCGGGGTGGGTTAGGGCTTGCGCATGGCACTTGGGTCCGGATGAGGCAGTGGTCCGACGAGCCAAGAGGCGCATCCACCGAGACTGTATACCCATCCGGATGTGTGGTCAGCAGAAGGTCCAGTAGAGAGCTAGTATGGTCCTCTATATCTGGTATTCTTGTTGGAGAATGCACCAGCTGTGAGAGACCATAGGCCAGAGCAAAATCATGAACAGACCTCCCCGCGAAGTCAGTGGACCGAGAGCTGAGCCACTCGGCATGGTGGGCATTGAAGTCTCCCAAAATCACTAACTCCGCGGAGGGGTACCTCTCAATGACTTTGTCAGTCGCCAATTGCAGGTGCTCGATCAACCGAGTTGTGTCTGCATCACCGCTATGAGACCTGTAAAGGCACGCGTAGATACGGGTGCGGCCGCCCTGATCCACGCGTACCCACAACACTGACAGGTCCCTGTCTTCAAGGCCGTGAAGACGTCGACAGCAAATATCATCCCGGACGTACATACATACCCCGGCTCGACGTACAAAAGAATGTTCAAGTTTGTACCCGGGGTATAATAAGTAAGAAGTATCGGCCGGGCAAGATATTTGCGTCTCCGTTAAAAAAAGGAGGGTCGGCTTTGCAGTTTCTAGGTGCTGGTGAACTGCATTTATGTTTGTGTGAAGTTCTCTGATGTTACAAAAGTCCACGTCGAATGTGGATGAGGACGCCGCTGAAGAAACCTTCTTTTTTTTGTTCCTGGCCATTAAAAGGGGGTAAGAGGATTATGAGAGAAGTTGTTTCACTGACGGCGCGAGGGACAAGAAAAGCGCGGTGTCTACCCCCGCAGCACAGTGCAGGTAGTGCGGTTTGCTAGCGCGGCGGGCGGAAGGGCCCCCGGTCCCCCCCTGCTGCAGCAGCCGGGTCCACTCCGGTCTCCTCCTCCGGCACGACTACTACAACAGGGACTTTTCACAAGTTGGCGGTTCAGCCTCCCGGGGCGGAGATTAGGTGATCCCCGGGTTCGAGAACCCTACTAACCTGCGGGCGGCCAGCGGACAGCCGTTTCACCGGGTCTCCCTGACCGCCGCGCCAACACGCCGCGCCTACACCGCTAGCGGCGGTTCGACAGGCGCTGGTCCCTCTGCCGTCAGCTTATAACCAATGTACCGTCCGTTAATAACCAATGTACTTTAATTCCAAAGAAAAATGGTGGCAACCCCCGGTATACGATAACGTTAATAATGTTGGTTTAATACGGTTTTAATAACATACGTATAAACGTGGTATAAACTACATAGAAAACGCGCAGAGCAAGACAAACAGAAGTTCATGCACACAAATATTTGACAGAGCGCTGAGAGTGAAGCGTAAGGTTACCATTTGAAAGGTTATAGTCACGGACTTTGTATAGAACTTTTTAAGATGAATAATTCAGTCGTATATAATTGTTGCATAACTTGGACCGCAACGGAGCGCACGGAAGCCCTCAAAAGGAATATTTTTCCCATTTTTGCAACATCTTTCATTGGTGCTCCGCTCCTATTGGTGGTAGCGTGATGTTAGCCTTCCTCAAAAAATAGGCTAAATAACACTAACTAAAAGATTTTTTTAATTCGAATGAGTTCCTAAGATTAGCGCGTTCAAATAAACAAACAAACAATTCAGATGTATTATATTAGTATAGATATTATTATGTCACGATAACCTCATAAACGGCACTGACCATTTGGATTAAATTTACTATAATGGAGTTTACGTGGACAAGAAATGGATGAGGTACCTAACCAGGTCTCAATTCTGGAGAATTTTCCCAGAACTGAGACCTGGTTTTCGCCTAAAAAAGTCGAGGGAAGCTTGGTCATCCAGAAACTAGGTACATATTACAACTCAATTTTTTTTCGAAAATCCAACATACAAACCCAACATCTAGTTATACGACGATCTCAGTGGTCGAATTTTTAGCAATGACCACTTTGACTCCGAAGTCGCGGATTCGATCCCCGCACTAGACAAACATTTGTGTGCATGTCTAAATATGTATATGTCTTGTTTGTCTTGGTCTGGGTGATTTCTATGAATGTATTTACAAAAAAGAAAAGTTTTTTTTTACTTAGTTTGGGACTAGATGGCCGTGTGTAATTTATCCAGGAATAGGACTACCACTTACGTATCTACGGGAATATGAACAATAGCCGTTGTCTATATTGAAATAAGATAAAAATATAGTTTCATAATGAAGGCGCTTACTAGAGCCGATGACCTTGCGGCTCTGTGTCATTGTCGATCGAGTTGGAGAGTTCGAGGTTCGACATCAGTTTTTTTTATCTCTTTTAATTAAAGAATAATCACCTGGCCACATAACTGGTACTTTGCAGATATACCTAACTATATTGATTAATTATCTGTAAACACAATATCTACATACATATTTTGTTTTTTTATACTACGTCGGATGGCAGATAAGCATAAGGCCCGCCTAATGTGAAGCGGTTACCGTAGCCATATTAATTCGCAACATGATTATTTGGCTGCGCTATTGTCTATTCTGCGCCCTATTCTGTGCTTACCTCTCTTTCGCTAGTCGGCAGGGTGCACCACGTGCAAGCGGGGCTGGCTTTGGCTCCAAAGATCGTGGTAAGCACACCCCAATTATTTTATTAGCGGCTCAGTTAGGTATGGCATGTCTGTGCTAACGTTAACTCTCAAATAGATGGATCTATGCGGATTTTTATGAAAGGTAGTTTAATCCCTAACGTTTATTTCATAAGAAAGTCACTCCTGTGCACCATGGTTCTCGGCTTCCGAGATGTAAAGCGATTAGAAGCGAGATAGTAAGGTGCATATTTTTTAATGTTCTTCATCGCCTTATTATCGACTCAAGGGAAATATCATTATCATTAGAGGCACGAGCTGCATGTAATCTTTTTCTCAATTGGACGATAACAAAGTATTGAATGTAATGAAAATATATTCGAAATTGTGACTATTACACGTACGTTTAGTTAAGTAATAGGTACGTACCCATGAGATGCGAATGCTGTTGCTCGGCGGCAGCTAGAATTTTGCGCATAAAAATAATATTTCAGGCGTGATCTATTTAAATCATTGGAGTGCGCAAATAGCGTCGCCGCAGTGGGCGATACGGGAGGTCGCTCGATGCCAATGTGGTGTATGTATAAGAGTATTAGATAATAACTTAATTGAACACTATTTTTAAACTCGTAGTACTCTACAGACAGCACATCGATGACAAAACAGACAGTTGATTATACAAAGATGCCAAGGTCAGGCCGATGAGAATGATACTAAATTTAACGTGCCTCCTATCTTCCTATTATTTTTATGAATGCAGTGTTTATGCACGAACATTCAATTTTTTGTTTGTATAGGTACATGATACATGATTTATCAGAAGTGGTTTATCAGGGGGATGATTCCTCACATTTAAGCATAGTTACTGATGATTCCTTGGATTTGATCTTTTGAAAAATGACATAGATTTAAAGCGGCAGTTCAATGTTATAGATTTGAAAAGTTACAAATTACAAAATGCATGTTTATTTTCAAGTTTAGCAGCAAAAACTGAGTAGTAAACTAAATAGAAATGATTCGTAAGTGATATTTCAATAGGCAATTAAATAAATATGGAGCAGTGATATGACTGAACGGGCAGTTATTAGTGGCCAGTTTTTTATTAATTTTAATTATTAAATTAATCGGAATTCGTCGGTAAAAAATCACATTATAAACAGTTTTTAAAATGAGGCGGCATTAGCGTTAGTTCAATCTATTTTAATTTTAAATATTCTATTACTCGTATAAAGTAAAAATTAAATAAAAAATATTTGTGACTATAAAAGGATATAGATATGACTATGAAAGGAAAAGCTAAAAACGAAAACGTTTCCTTTCAATTGCTCGTTTCACATTTAATTGCTTGTTGCGGGAGTCAATTAAAAGAAGTCAACAACAAAACGCTTCAATTCCTTTTGACGGCAGATAGCCTGTCTTTCAATCAAAGTGATGATCGGCGTGTTACGCCATGAACTGCCGAACTATTTGTAAATGCCTATTCCATCATTTTACTCTTCGTGTATTTATTAGGTACACATCTTTGAACTTGAATTGTAGGATGAAATAATTGCATTTTTTTCTATTTATTACTGTTCATGTTTTACTGCTGTAGGAATTTACCAACTACCAGAAAAGTAAATAACTGCCCCTTAATTTTTTCAACTGATCTTATTAAAATCCATAATATTTAAATAACAGTTGTAAAAAATATGACTCTTAAAAACTGGACCTTTTATGCGTTTTTTATAAAAGTTTTTATAGCTAAAATCGACTTGTTGCTTCAATGTATCCGACTAACCGGCGAAAAGAATCACTTTTCTATGAGGAGACGTGCTGTGGGCGTATATAGCGATCGAACATTATAATCAGGCATGTCATCATAATGCTTGTATATCACCTTAGTGGTTGAAAAAAGTTTCTCTATTATGTGTAGACTTGGAAGAACTTAGGATAAGGATTAGGATTGAATACGATAAGTTCCTAATCCCAAAGTACATACAAATTCTCTGTCTATGCCCAAAACGGAATATTTGTTGGGCTTTTATTTGTATTTATTGGGAATTTATCGTAAATGCCCGTTATTTTGGCCTTTTGTGTCATGTACCTACGGCATGCCCTAAAAATCAGGGAACCTATTCCGAATTGAAAATCCGAAGTTTCTACCGAAAGTGCGGATTTTTCCTAAAAAATCTTGTAGTGTCTATGACAAGAAAAATGACAATATTTCTGCTGAATGAAAAGTGCACATTCTATCAATCCAATCATATTTTTTTTTCTATGCCTTCAGCTCCATCTCGTCTAGTATTGATGACCAAAGTGCCTTCAGTCAGCAAGTCCTCGACCCTAAGAAGATGAGAACACAAATTACATGATCGAATCTTACATCATTATGTAAGTAAAATGTAAGATTTCTAACAGGAATGAGAGTTATTTCAGTACGTCGCAAGGGAAGTTATAATTAGAGAAGTAGACAAATATATCAACGTAAGTACCAAAGCAGTGTCTTAAAAATAACATTGACGTCATCATATTATCATGTTTACATGTTATTGAATTTTCAGTTATGACTGTCAATTTTATTAACATACCATACGTAAACTAAATACAAATTTGGGTTTCTGGTCGCGTTTAAAATGTATATTTCCGATCTTTGTAAGGTACCTACCATATACTCTTCTCTTATTTTGGTTGAATACCATTTTTCTTTTTATTGTATTATGATAATATTGTATGGCTATTTAAAAAAAAAGACCTATATTGACAGAGTTTCTTTCGGCATTTCTTCTCGTCAATGGTCATTCCGAAATGCTGGTAGATAAAAAATATACCTAATTGTAAAAGACGTGTCTAAGTGCCCGCCCTCGCGGGCACAGAATAAAGAATTTTGACTTTGACTTTGACTATACTCATCTAATTTGTACTCCTTGGGGCTTATTACCTGGAACCATCTGGAACACTTGAATTAAGTGGCCCTGACAAAGTGATTTATATATATTTTATTTTTTGTTATCATCATATTATGTTATCCTCATCCTCATCATCCTCCTTCTGTCTAGGACGGACGAGAAAGGGTCGTGCTCCTGTAGTGGAGACTAAAATGACCTGATGACGATGATATTATGTTATATTTTATACGTATTCTTCCTCTTTTAAATTTTTAATCAAGACGGATACGAGATTTCCCTCGTTGCCGAAAATAAATACATACAGTCGCGTCGGTTCCCTATTGATCACTTTTTCATACAGTTCAATATGGCAAAGTGATCAGTTATCTTAGGGAACCGACCGTAAGACGGTTGGTCAAACGGTCTACCACGTTTAGGTTGACATTCGTTTGTACTTTTCAAATTAGAAAGGTCTATTTTTGTTTGTGAGGAGAAATTTTGAACAAACATTCAAACTCAGCGACCCTTACTTTTTAAACTTCTAATGTCACCAAATGGAAACTTATACCTTATGTATTTGACTATAGGACTGACATCGAAGTACAGATGAGCAATCCACCAAGTTAAAACCCGTAAACTAAAGGTGTCTATCAGGTTTTAACATAAGCACCGGGTTTAAATCCAGTGGATTGCTCATAGACATGCAAATCGAAAAAAAGATTTACTTTTCCGAGAACAAGTTGCATTGAATTTTATTCGTTAAAGTTGGACACATGGTAAAAACCACTTTCCTGCATTAACCATGTAAATTCTATGGTAGGTACTGGGTGCTCACGCTGAATGATGAGGATGGATACTGGAACAAATGTATTGGACAGCAATTGTTTTGTCCGATTTGACAATGGTTCTCCTAATGGGTACCTACAACAAGCCCTACTGCCGAAGTCGAACTTTCTTCTCTTTTTGATCTTTATGATCGCGAATATTGGTCTTAGGTTTAAGTTAATGACAAATATATTCAGCTTAGTAAGTAGAACTATACGGGTTCTATCAGCTAAGCTAAACACAGTTACGGCCAATTTAAGCAAAAGTTTTATTTTCGCAATCAAAAAATCCGATGGTAATCGGCTTCAACTTCGACACTCCCTGTTTTGATGTTTTTATATAATGTGCACTAAATTTAATGACATCTTGAAGATAACTGTAGATCGACATGTTCACATGCAGTTAGGTATTTTGTTTTATTTTAGCACAAAGTATTATAGGCAATAAAAGAGAAATTGGTAATTGAATTTGTCTAATTTGGCATCAACACGGTCGACGACGCGTGATCGAGGTCATTGAAACGGTATTTTGACTGATGAAATAAGCGATTCCATCAAACTCTTCGCATCTCATGCGTAACTTAATTAATTGAAAGGTCTGAAATATTTATACCTAAAGAAGTTAAACGAATATAGGACCCAATCCCCTTATAAATCGAATATCCTGCATATCACTTATTGTATGAATAACTAGCTGACCCGGCAAACGTTGTTTTGCCACATAAATTTTGGGGTTGATGGTAGAAGGGTGAAAATTTTAAATTGTATATGTATTTTTCAATGCTATATCATAATAAAATAAAATAAAAATGTCAATAAGCTAAAAAAAAATATTTAGGGGTGGAGGAGCACCTTTAACATTCAGGGGTATGAAAAATAGATGTTGGCCTATTCCCCAAACCTACCCTTTATCCACACAAAACTTCATAAAAATCAGCCCAGCCGTTTTGGAGTAGTTTGGTAACAAACACCGCGACACGAGAATTATATATATTAGGAGATAGATAACACCAGCACATATAAATAATAATGCCTTAAATATTGCACGAGTTAATAAAGAAAGTTAGCTTTCTTCTGGTTATCCTATTCTTAGAATTCTTATTATTCATCTTCTTTACTAACAGAAAGTTGGAAATAGCGCTACGCGACAATTGTGATTTCATGGAAAGCAAGTGTCCACTACTCGCCAGTATTTACTTACCGCACACACACGCCATGAATGTGGACAAATTGTCAAAACGTGACTGCAGACCATTGTCGGCTAGTTAACCGCGCGAGAGAAAATTAGCACGCGTTAACTTTCTTCGAATCATCATGGTTAATTAAGTGATCGTCGACATGTAGGTAGCCGAGATAAATAGCACAGTAGATTAAAGCGATTAGTGATGCTATTTAGCGGCATTTTTCATTAAAATAAAAGAATGTCAATGTACAATAAAAAAAATGGTATGTCAACCAAAATAAGAGAGAAAATAAAAAATAAAAAAATAAGTAAAATAAAATAGTAAAAAAAATAAAAAATATAAAAAATCATAGTATAGAGTGTATATACATATTGTATAAAGTCTAAATATGTATATCCACAATACTACTTGTAAAGATAAGACGCCTGTGCTTCACATCCTGTGCCGAGAATTTGCCATACATTTTTATCATTAAGGTAATCGTCGGTCCTGTAGTAAGAAATAAGATAGAGCTGGAAAAATATTTGTTTCTTGGTCGAGGGCCTAATAAAATGTTCAGTTACACTTACACTAAAATCGTTTGCGAATTACGATTTTTTATTCAGTCGTGACGTGATGGTAGTTGGCATCTCTAATCCCCTTAAAGCTGCCACCGCCGCAGCACGCACAGATCTATCAGCACAGAGGACTTTTGTATTTATGACAATCTACATTAATATTATTAAATTACGAGGTAAATCTCCGAAACTAGTCATCCGACAAAAAATTTTCACTTTCATCAGCTTTCAGAATGCACTTTAGGGGTGTGAGCATAGGCCATATAAGTATTATACGCTTGTATATCATAATTAGGTTGTATACCTATTAGTCGAGGTGTATGTGTTGTGTAGTACATATTGCTAGCCACTCGACTACCGGGGTCGACTAATATGCCAACAAACTAAAACCAATACTATGCAACTAGTTCTTTCCTGTAGCTGCTATGTAACATAATCATCAATCAAAGATGCAGACAGGCATGAATTCAACTTAATTAATCTATTAATAATTAAGTATTAAATTAACATCAAATTAATTATTAACATTTAATTTACGCGTTGATTAAAATAATTATTACTATATTAATTCCAATGTTTAAATTCTTTAAATACCGGTAATATTTATTCAAGTGCTAGTCAACAACCATTTAATTACCAAACGGAAACTTTGGATACCATTTACTTACACCAAAAGCATTTGCAAGCACGTGATATACAGTGTGTCCCGGGATAACCGGTGTAACCCTTAAAAAAAGCTTAACCACCAATGATGTTAATTGATAACATATTCACTCTTGAAGTTGCGCATGACTGCACAGAATATATACTTATTACGAGCTACGTTAAGAGCGAGCCAAGAAGTTGCACCTTTTACAGCATTCACATATGCAATTCTACTAATTCTATAAAACGTGTCTTACTTTATACTTATTCATGTTCTTATTACGTAGGCTGCATTAGTAAGGCGGTGGCCTTTCGGCTGTGTGGCGCATATTGACGTAGTGCCTGACTCATCAACCCATTCCAATGACTCCTCGATTCGGTACCTCTTATGGAACTCGTTAACTGTATATTTATCTTTCGAGTACTGCCAATATTATTTTCACACATTTTATGTCATTAGTGAGAGGTATTCTGTGTGATTGTCCATTGGTAGAACAACCATCATTATACCCCGTCTAGTGATACCAAGCGAAATGCGAAAGTAGCTCTGTCAGTTTCACAGAGTAGTAATACTTAGTAAACAACATAATAAGCAGTATGAAAGTTTGTAGGATATTATTAAGCGGTATACGACTGAAAGGTTTTGAATTAAATTTTGCATATATATAGAATATGTTCTGAATTAAAACATAGGATATTGTTTATCCCGGTACTGCAATCACACATGGCGAAACCGCGGGCAGTAGCTAGATTAATTTTACATTAGGACCACGACTAAACTGTGTGAACCGATTGTGATGAAAGGACCAAAACCAAAGATGCGGAAATTACTGAGAATTGGACTGAATACATATAATCATAAGTACTTATTAAAAGTGATACAAAAACAATATTGGTTTGTTCATTGCCAAAGTACAATACTGCAAAAAGTAAATAAGAGATAAAGGTCGCGCATATCGAGGATTATGGCACGTCCACAGTCGGCATGCTAACTGGTGCGAATCTGTACGACGTGATCGAACAATGACATCGTTTAAGATTTATTTGCCAGAAGTAAACCGGTGTTTTAACTTCGATAAATCTATGTGTCATATTATTATTATGTCGTAGTCAATTCGAAAAACCGCCGCATTACATAACGCCTAACTGTTTTATGAGGACGGTATTTAGTATCCTTCGGTTAGGTTTGCTTTGTGAATGATTAACTTGGTGACGCGCATCAGGCGACAATTCAATCGGTGATAAATAATGGTTCCTCCCGATTCTACGAATTGGCTGCAACCACAGAAACATAAATAATAAGGCATCCGAGAAATAGAAATTAGAACGTAAAAACAAAATTAGTTTATTTGTCGGTAGAAACGGAAACTCAAACGCAGTGATTATCTTCTCTCTGGCAGAAACCACTTAATTACGAAATTCTATATCTAATTAAGTACTGAAAAAATTAAGTCTTATTCAAATTTGGCTTCTTTCAATATTGGCTTCTTTTTTATTTATTTCATCATAATGAACATACAGAAACAAATGATATACAAATTCGCCGCTTTCGCGCTTTCGAAGCTACTGCGCGGTGTTGTAACATCTAGTCTACACGATATGATTTTATTATTTACCATATAAAATTCGCAAAGGATCAATTAAAGATGATAGAACATAGGTAATGTCTGGATAATGGAACACAAGCTCTTACTCCAAATTAAAAAAAGAAGCTAACAAAGGTATGCGGTTATGTAATTATTCTGTGCCTACCACATTTTAATCGTGAAACCCTGCTGTATAAGGAAGCGCCAGGTCATTGCAAAGTTTATATTTTTGTTTTACCCTTGCAAAACAATAATTACTTATCTACAATGATAAACTTAAAAACATAGTTCATTCTTTATTCCCAAACCGATAAACCAGATAAACGGAAAAGGTGTTTCCCCTTTTTGTACGATTCGTAAATCATAGCGCACTGATCTATCCTTTTGACTTGATCAAATATTTAGCCAGGTAATCGTGGCATAATTTTGAGTAATACTAATCCGCATATAGAGTGCTACCTATAATAATATAGTGCTTCAAAACAAGCGCCATTTTAAGTGACAAATTAATTATTCACAAAGGAACGACCAGTCCAAAAACTATCTCATAAGATTGTTTACTAAGCCCCATATTTTTTAAGACTCATAAAATTGATAAAATAGTAGCTCAAGAAAAATGAGTCAAAAACGATCGTTTTCCTCATTTTTACTATAACAACAACAACACTACTAACTAACTTACTATGTTTCAACAGTTTTCTAATTTATAAAAAAAATCAATTGAATTAATAATAGTGTAACACAATTTTATTATTATTTGTGAATTTCGCGAACACCTAATAATTAATTCAATCCAGTGGCGTTAGTATTACACTAGTGTATGATCTAATGATTCGAGATCTACGTGCAGAGATGCCGTATTTCTACGCCATAAACGGCGCAGGTAATTTTAACGCATCTCTAAATACATTATTATTAAAATTTAAAATTAATAAAATAAAAACCTAATTAGGGCCCCGCAATTTCTTCTCTATTATTAATTAATTAAGGTTAAACCTATAGAGTCACGAGCTTTTTATTTCTACCTTCCCAATAATATTTTTGTATCTAGGTATATGTTTCTTATTTTTCCTTGAGATTTTTCAAAATCATTTCTTGGCAGATGCTTCCGTCATAATAGCTGTATGCCAAACAATCAGTCCGGTGGCTTGAGCTACGCGTTGACGGAGCAGTCTGCCAGTTAGTTTACGTTTTTTTTTTTCATATATTTAGAAAAGTATGCTGCTTTTATTTCCTGAACCATTGCATTAACAAAAATAGTAAATTATGAAGTTGTAAAAATAATAAACATAATTTCGTTTCATATATAATAAATAGACACAAAGGGCCCTGCGGCGAGAATGAAATCTAGCTCGCAGGAATACAACATTTTATATAGGTTGGCCAGATTCCCTTTTTCCTCATGATAAGACTGTTTTGCAGACTAACGGGACGGGAGCTCACCACGCATTCCCGCCACTGTAACTCCTGTGTAGTCAGTATTAACAGCGGCGATCATCAAAAAAGGCAAAATGAAGTCCACTGCAGTCTCGGGGGTAAAACTACGGCTGCCTTGAAACTCACAACGAATTTAATCAGAAGAACTTAGTAGGAATATGAAGCTTTTGGAATTTGACTTCCCCTCTTGGCAATGTAAGAGACAGTGATATGGGAAATAAGGCATTACAAGCCTAAGAGATGGCTAGTCAATTGAAACTCAACTGCCGTGCACCACGGATTTTAAATATCTAACACTATTGGAAACCTAAAACAGTGAGTTTCTTACCCAACACATCGATTCTAATTATGTACATGAATTGCAAAGTCGTGATTTGCAAACTAGTGAGGAAATCGATTTCCTAGATAAGGAGACAGGTTGTGACTTACTTAATAATACCTTAACGTTAAGTGAATTTGTACGTGGTTTCTAAGACAATAGGAGAATAAAATTGTCATTTTTTTGGATATAAATAAAACATATATTTTCCTATTCACTTATTATAATTTGGAAGACGTATTTGAGGCATGCAAGTGTCATACAAACATAGAGATCTGACTCTTCCATAAATTAAATAGAATATCTACCTACGTGTCACATTTCCTGGCTCTACCACCATGTTTCTTTTTTCTTATATCTTTAGACGATATAAAAAGAAAAAAGTATTCGGTAAAGCTTCGTAGTCGTGCTAACAACAATTGTTTCCATCACCTTCGTTATACATCCAAGATCTAGATAATAGAAAATTATGAAGTAGTTGAAAAAATATTGGCTGTGATAGACAGACACACGTTCGAACGCACAAAAGCTTCGTACGTTTTTTATTCCGACGTACGAAACCCCACAAATAGTAACAATTATGAGCTATTTTAGTGTTAGTACTGTTGGTATGGACGTACTAAGACTTCTTCCTAGTACGATCTCATTAAGTTTTTAATTTCATTCATGTTGCTAGCGTTAATATGGTTACGGTAACCGCTTCACATCAGGCGGGCCGTATGCTTGTCTGCCACCCGACGTAGTATAAAAAAATCTAAATAGTAGAATATTGCAAATATTAAAAAAACTAGAGATCCGAAGCAATTCTATACCGTCTAAAGATACTACCGAGATACTTAACCTATACGAAAAACAACATCAATCCATCAAAAACATCTATGGTTGTGCCAGTAAATACAACACCATTAAATTTATCTAGACTACAATTACAATATAAATAGGTACGTATATAGGTACATTTAAAATAATTATATAAAAAAAATATATGAAAATAATACATCGATTAACATACATTCTATAGACAAGGTTTAAATACGGTCTATTGTGTACGCGTTGGCTAAAATTACCAAATGCAAGATTCATAGCCGAAAGTTCGCTGACTTGTCATGTCTTTTTATAACTCCTTCAATGTTTTCGCCAAACGATCTAGATAAATTTCCGCGTGTTTTTCCTGGAAAACCAACGCCGGTCTCAGGCGTATGGCGGTGTCTCCGCACGCTCCACCCAGCACCCCTGAACAGAGATATGGCATCATTTAGGATCAAAGATAAATAAATAAATTTGCGCATCTTCAATCCATGGGTATAGTGGGAATGTTTTGGGAAAAAAAGTTTATCTAGTTTTAGAATTGCCCCTGCAATGGTTAATGGTAATTGTGGGACCGACCTCACTATATATATTGTACTAAAATGTCTAAACCTGCGATATGAAGTAAGGAATGCGAAATTTCCCGCTAAACAAGCAGTCCCCGCAGTTCGTATCATGTGCGTTAAGACCGCGGGTATACATCACACAGTGGAACTGCTTTCTTACAGGAAAGGAAGAGGATACCTCCTCTACTTTTATTATATTCAAGAGTTTCAAGACACCGTCGATTGTAGCATCGACGTCATATCATATCAGGCTTGCGGACGCTCGCTTAATCTGCACTAGAAACTGCTATCTGCTTTTTCTGTCTTATGTATACAGAAACAGAAGTGCGATCATAAAAATCACAGTGGTTTCCATTAAAAAAATATAGACAGAGAATGCAGTATTTGCTTTCTCTGTCTTACACGTTTATTAAAAAGAGTAAATGGGACAAGTGATTATGTGTATCCGTACAGTGTGTATAGTTACGTATCAAGTGTGAACTCTTAATTTTAACCTACAACGATGTCTACGTGTTCCATGTTAACCTATACATTAATAAATACTTTAGGTGCGCTGCCTGTGTACAGATAGTATAAAGTATACAGAGTGTACTTTATACTATATGTACAGGCAGCGCGCATATCACATATCCTCCATAACACAATATTCTCAGACATCACACTTCAAATACCAAAACCGGAACCCTAAAAAAATTCCTATTCATAGGATATCAGCTTAAACGAATATGCAGGTCAATCAATGTCGAACTTAACCAGGCCATGGGTGAGTTATATTTAAGTCAAGTTCTTCCGTAATTTGGAGAGTCAGTTCGAGACTGCACACTCATTAGTCAAACAGATTGCGGCTGTTTACCTGCCATATAGGTATTTTAGATGAAGCAGTCATATAACGCGGACTGTTAATTTTGCGACGTATTGCTTTTAGATTCATTCAGAAAGCGCATAATTGCTACAGTTAATCGCTCATTCGACGTCGCTAAATTTGAATTTGCATCCAAATTGCAGCTCAAAGTCAGCTAACCGAATAGTCAAAAGCAAATTGTTTGTCTAATCGACCGCAGGCAGCCTTATATTAACCAAAATGGTAAAAGAAAATTAGGCAAATGGCGAACATTTATATGGCCACGGTAACCATTTTATCAGATAGGCCGTATGCTTGTTTTCCACCCGACGTAGTATAAAAAACTGGCCAAGTGCGTGTCGGTCTCGCGCCTGAAGGGTTCCGTACCAATCTATAAAAAGGGTAAAATCTATATAAAGGTGGGCTCCCATACAACAAATGTGATTTTTTACATTTGTTGTATGGGAGCCCACCTTTATATATTTGTTTTTTTTTAAATTTAATTACCTATTTTTAATTAACTAAACATTACAACATTATCTGTGGATATTTCAAACATCTACCTGTTGCCATTATCGAGCAAAAATATCACGTTTGTTGTATGGGAGCCCCCTTAAATATTTATTTTATTTTGTTTTCTAGTATTTGTTGTTATAGCGGCAACAGAAATACATCATCTGTGAAAATTTCAACTGTCTAACTATCACGGTTCATGAGATACGCCTGGTGACAGAAAGACGGACGGACGGACAGCGAAGTGTCAGTAATAGGGTCCCGTTTTACCCTTTGGGTACGGAACCCTAAAAAAGGAAAAATTTGTTACAGTAAAACAGCGAAACTCACCATTTGCCTTCAAATTGTTGTTTATCTTGTCCCTTGTTTTGGTATTACAAGCATTGAACGCTAAGAATGTGCCCCGACCTCGCACACTGTTTATAATATTGGGGAATTCTCCTTCAAGCTGATGAAGTCCGTCCTTCAGAACTTTGCCGGTCTCGTTGACGTTCGACAACAAGTTGTCTCGTTTGATGACCTTCAACACGCGCTCTAACAATATCAATTTCCCTGGATCACCCATCCAAGTATTAAAAATCCGGTAGGGTTGTGGAGATCTGTAAATATGTTATAAATAATATATATTATGGATCCCTTGTGGTATTGACTGTAAGTACCATTTTATTGTGTATGTGTCTATATAGTAACCGTTAATACATTGTTAGAAATTGAGAACCTTACCCGGCCGAACGGCAAGCAGTAGCTACTATATGAAAATAATTAAGGGAATTAACGCGGTCATGTTTTAGGGTATTTACATACCTTTAATTTGCCTGATGTTTTGACCATGTTGCGTCGGCCGTGGTCACATGCTGACTCAGTCAAAAATAAAGGCATGTAAATACCGTTATGATCGCATTATTCCCGTTATTATTTCCATAAATCATGCAACGGGAGAGTTTAAAAGTTATAATAGCTACTTAATTCCCGTTATTATTTTCATAAATCGTGCAAAGCGAAATTTTTAAAATCATAATAGCTAGGTTGTCATTGAAAATTCGATTCCTGTACAAGATAAACATTTATGTACATGTTTGTTTGTGTTAGACCAAATATGTTACACGTACAAATTAATAAAAAAGTACTTTACTTAAAGTTATGGGTAATAGATAACTAATAAACATACATTGTTTATTAGTTATCTATTACCCATAGCACAAGCTTTGCTTTGTTTGTGACTAAATAGCGCTGTGTAATTTGCAGTGATCGGCGTTAGTAGTGCCATTACGCGGGATTTGTGACCGTTGTTTTAATATGGATATGCCTCCCAAATCCCGGCATTTTCATTAAACAATTTTATTTAACTTTGAATTATTTTAGTATTATTTGTATTTTACGTACCTATTTATATGCTTTACCATGCTATTATTTAACGTAACTTAACTTTTATTTTATTGTTTTTCTTAACTGTTCGTCTGGAGAATTTCTTTTTCTAATTTCTATATAATCGAATTTTCAAGTATTACACACTTAACGATACAGCGACAACTGTAAAAATATAATGTACTACTAAACTAGACTAAACGAAATCCCGGAATCCCGTGGTCATATCCATATTAACATCAACATTCAAGTCTATTGACCCCAAATGGCACTACTAACGCCGATCACTAGTAATTTGACCAGGAACATTTATTTCTTTACTATTTGTAAATTAGACCCATAAATCTAGCTTTTGCTATCCATAAAGCACAATCACATACTCATATTCAAGTCAATAAATTAATATAGAATACGTACGAAAAATCTGTGTGATAGTAGAATCCACCTGTCAACATCTTCTTGCTAAATGTAACCACGTCTGGCGGCGTTGGGAGGTTGAAATGTTCGTAGCACCACATTTTGCCAGTGGGGCCGCATCCCGTCTGCACTTCGTCCATGATGAGGGCAACTCCGGTCTGTTTACAAATGTCGAAATAGTAAAGATATTAAAATATATAAATACCTATCTAAGAAGTGCAGCACACTAGCCTCGCTGAACTGCAATTAGATAAATATTTTTAGGTCACTTAGTCAAACTTTGAACGATGTTGTTTAGACATATTGCATATACGAAAATTCTCGTATTTGTTTATACCGTCGACTGTAGATTAAACTGTATTTTTTTCTGAAGCTGTCTTAGTAACAACATATTTTGCAGTGCGACTGACGTGAGATTGACGGTACGGAAATCTTATTTAATATATGTATGTAGTACATATATACCTGTTTACATATTGCCTGTAATTTCTGGAAAAACTCTGGTGAAGCCTCATGGTCTCCACCTTCAGACTGGATAGGTTCAACTATGATGCCGGCCACTGGTGTTTTGTTATTTTTATATTGTTCTATTATCTCTGCCACTCGTCCAAGACACCTAAAAGTTAAATTAATGTAAATCGAAATCTTTCCAGCATATATAAAAGCCAGCAACGCTATTCTTTTATAAAAAAATATAGTATTGTTCATTTAAGTAGGTACGTAACATCTCGGCAAGTTCCTCAAATAATATAAAAACATACTGTAATCGACTTGAAAAATGAAAATAACTGCATGCAACGGTAATTGACACATTGATGTAAAACTCTTTTCAAAAAAATTACTACGTATTCGCTAAATACACAATTAATCACAAAGCTGGGTTACACAATTGTTTATCAAGCAACATAATTGATATTTGTAAGTTAATTAGAAAATTATTCAAAATTGATACCCTCGTTCTTTTTTTTTTTTTTTTTTGTTTTTGTTCGTTTTTGGCACATTTTACTTCAAAGACTATTAGACACTATAAGAATTTTATTAATAAACATTTGAGCAAAATGGTTCCTTTACTCGTTATATGTCATGGCTATACCTTAAAATTTATCACATCATGATGTGGTTGATCATTTCATGAAATGATTGCATTTCATGATATAATCTGCTAAAACACCGGTCGTATCGTTTAATTGCATTTGACCAGAGTTCTATTGTTGCACGTGTTTTAAAAAACACTAAAGACTAACTGCGAAATAAAATTCCGAAGTTGCGGTCGAAAATCCACATTTTTTTTCTAATATGTACGTTTTGTTTTATCTTACAGAAACAAATTTCCATAATTCATATTTAGTTTTTAAATGCATTAAAAACAAAAATCGGCATTGCCTTTGAAACGTTCGTCCTAGACTTCGAATTTCTATTGCAGTTCCCTAGAGCTACCGCGGATGGTTTCAGCTTGACCCGGAGGCCAAGCTTGGACTCGGGAAAAGCGACATACACAAACAAGAAAAGGAGCTGTACTTTTGGGAAACGATAATGTGTCTATATTTTTTTAATTTATTTTTGCAAATAAAAGCGGAACTATAACAGGTTGGTGCATGTCACTGTGCCATCGAATTATCTACAGAATACTAGTGTTAAGTTATGATCAGTGATCAATATATATACATAATATGCTTAAAAAGTGACTTATTGTTTCTACGCCATTAGCAACTGAAATTCAGATAAATATAAATAAATAAATAAAATAATTAAATATTTCTGGACAATTTACACAGCACCATCTAGTCCCAAATTAAGCGCAAAGCTTGTATTATGGGTACTGGACAACTGATAAATGTACTTAAATATATTTTTTTTTTTGTAAATACATACTTATAATACATAGAAAACACCCAGACCAAGACAAACAAACATGTTCATGCACACAAATGTTTGTCTTGTGCGGGAATCGAACCCGCGACCTCGGAGTCAAAGTGGCTATTGCTAACCATTCGACCACCGAGCTCGTCGAATATAAACTTTAAAAAAGCTTGAACCCGATTACCCAACCGTACCGCGCCCACGAAACGCCATTTGCCATTTATAATCATTGGTTGGCAAGGAAGTAATAAAAAAGTGCAGTAGATAGTGCAAACAATGTTGAGAGGGTCAGTTCACACAATATGGTATATCAAAGTTTATGAAATTGTATATTTAACAATATCGTAACAAACAGAACGATCTGCGATCTTTCATTTTAGTATATTACGTCCGACTTGTTTTATGGTCTATAAGTTTTGATGGGAAAGTTCATTTTATTTTTAAAGAAATTATTTAAAACACTACCATTGTAGAAACAATACTACCACTACTATAACTTTTGTTACGATACAAACGCAATATTTAACATAGCTGTCGAACAAATTTCTAATTTCACGCATATAAAATACATACGTCTGATGTCATAATCTAGTACCCCATTATAAGGACCGCTATGGAACCAGAAACCAAAGGAAGCGTCCAAAATTGTGATTTTCAAGTTATCAAATCTGGAGAAGTTTATTTAAGGAAGTAATTAATTCACAAATCGAAAAAAAAAAGTGTAACTATACCCTATTCGAGTGAATTTTACGTTTAGATTTATTTATAACACGGATTAAAAAAAATATTGGATTTGGATAGTTTAATTGTTCTATGTATTATTCTGTGGTTCTATTCTTATTTCATTAAGGGTCTGAATATATTTATTTTTCCTTTTTAGCACATGTGAGTAAATAAAGGGGCAAGTCATTTATTTTTCAACATATCGTGTTTATGGATGAAAATGGAATTTCAAGATAAAATAGTGAACAGATGGATATTATAGAATAGACATAAAGTTATTAGTTTGTTAAATCAAAAAGCATATAGCAATTAGTAGTGCTATTAAATGTCTTGAAGCAAACATACTAGATAATGCAATAAAAATTGTTACTGCACCAGTCACTGCAGTCATGCTTCAACTGCCTCAAAATAATAGCGTTAACAACTTCCAAACGACGTTTAAAATTAACTGAACGAAAACTTTAGTCTGAAAAGAAAATAAAAAAGAGAAAGGTATTAAAAATGCTACAAGAAAAAAATCTCAACAACATGATAGGTATTATAATATTATGAATACTTGTCATCATCTTGCTGGTTCTCACGTTGATGGTCCGCAAGGGGATACTTGTATCTCGGAAATGGAGCTACCGGCCAATTAAAAGCAGGACAATCCAACTTATGTATGGGCTTGGAACGCGTAGTGGAAAGCGCGCCAAATGTGCGACCATGGAAACTACCCTAAAATAATAAATTAGTCATAAATTCTCAGGTTGTAGAATGAATTACTTGAATTCCAAGAGATTACAGCATGAGGCTCTTCAAAAAGAGCGTGAAGGGATTTTTACAGGGTCGGCAACGCGCGAGCGATACTTCCGATGTCGCGAGCGTCGATAGGCTGCGATGACTGCTTACCATCAGGCAGGTCGTATGCTTGTTTACCACCTTAGTTGTATAAGAAAAATTATAAAATTTTCAGTCAATTCATTATTCGTTCTTGTTGTGTGATGTTAAATAATTACGAGAATTGGCCTTCAGGCAGGTGATATAGGTACTTGTATGGCACACGGTGGTGAATAAAAAATAAATAAATTCAATTTCGACAAAAAACAGTATAATAGAGTATAATCACCTCAAATGACATGATGCACATATCCGGAGAGCCAGGGGACTGATTAAGCATACACGAGTTCATTTCTTCTGGCGTAAATTCCATATTACCATCTCGTTCTTTATTGCGGTACCGTATAAACACGGCTTTGTATGCATTCTCGTTAGAACAAGAACCACACATCATAGTGGCTACATTGGATAATCCTTTTGGTGCAACTGATAACAAAATATCCTTCAGTCTCTGGGGCCAATCTAGAGAAGGGAACACTCCAAGAGCTGGTCGGTTTACCAAAGCCCGCTGTAATTGAAGAAAATAAAATATTACACATACACCATAGCGAAATCAGTATTGTCAGAGAAATCGATCGAACCTTCGCGATAAAACGATAAAGAAGAGTTAAGTACGAGTGAAAATCATTTAATATACAGGGTGGAATTTTTTAACGGCAACTGGAGGGAAAGTACTCTTAATAATGTAGGTAGAAAATTTTACTCAAAGAAAATATTTTTTTATTTTTGAAAACAAAGAAAACTGCATTTAAAGATTCATCGATCGTTATGGTCAATTTATAAGTATGAAATCTCTGTAACAAACTTAATAAATTAAATGAAAGGAAACCACGAAATGTGGTACACGAAAAAGCTGTTTTTTTCTTTTGCGTTTATTTATATTTTTCCGCCTATATTAAAAATTATTTTTCGTTTTTCAGTTCAATTGATCATTAAAGCGGGTATTTTGCGTTTTTTTAAACTATATTTATTACCGTCCTGATTTACAGATACTTTATTCAGTTCATACAACTTTACGGCCAGGAAATTTTAAGAGGAATTAATTGCGGGACGTTCTATCCTATTGGCAGTTAGGAACTATATTACAATGTATAAACATTTAAACGATGTAGTATAAAAATTCAAGTTTAAAGTACGCAACTGACTCCCAACGTCCAAATGGCACGGCCGCCTTCAAAAACGTATGTCATTTAACAAACCGCGTCCTGCGGACAAGTTCCAAGCGGCCGGCCGCCCATAGCTCACCGTGAATGTGAGAAACTACATCCATTCAGCGTTGACAACAGCTATCCAAAGAAGTGCACTAATTTATCAGGGGAAAATCATTATAGTATATTAATTTTGTTTTAAAACGAGCACTAAATGAATAATTGAAAATGCATTAATCAAGGCACTAAGCGCTAAAATTAACCTTTGAGCGTTGATATGTCAAGAAATGTACTAAATCTGATGGTAAAATGCAGGGAATCTCCCATTTGGATGTGTTTATGCAGATGACGTCCATTTGAATACGTTGTCAGTGAGTGGTCTAAAAAAACATCTCTTTTAGTAATTATCGCTTCTATCTCGATGTATCCGGAAGTAAAAATAACTAGTATTTGCGAATTCCAGGACACGTGTAATTACTGGAAATGAGACCAGTGCCACCATTCCTGGACTTCCCTGGTCTCTGGCAAACCTAGTAGACATCCATACTTACAAGATTATGTTGATTCTCAAAAGCACGTAACAAGTCGGGGTGATTGTACCCGATTGGTACAGATGATATCTGGGTGAATGCATCTAAAAACTGATTCCCATCAGCATCCACGAAATAATTTCCAATGCTCTTGTCATAGTCTGCAAACAACTGAACTGCCCCAGCTTGCTAGAATTTTAAAACAATGTTAATAAAATTTGATATTATAATCCGTTTATATAAATTCGATTTGCCTTTTCATCACCATTTGAGCCAAACGACATCCATTCCTGAACTATAGGCCGTTATATGGCCACAATGATCCGTTTTGTTGTTTGCTTAAATCTACCTATAATATTTATCAGATTGTTACATATATATCCGACCTTTACATTTTGGGATATTTTTACTTTAATTATTTCTCGAGAGAATTGACGTGTAATATAACCTCCATGTACATAATTGATTAAAAATAACTGCGAAACGAGTAGTATTTCTTCATGAAAATGTAGTGGAATTAATATTTTGATTGGTAAGTTTCGAGAATTCGATCGCTTGCAAGAATTTCTTAAGAGACGCCATATTATGTGTCGAAATTCGTACTTTTACACATTTTTTCAAAAATCGTTTGGAAAAAGGCTGCATTTAAACTTAATATCAACTTTAGGAAAAAGCGCGACTTCTTTTTCGCGGTAACGCAATTGGTCATGACGCGAAACCATCAGCATAATCAGTCTGTGTAACTTGCATTGTTTTATATTTCAGCTTTCTCTTTCTCTATTTCCAGTTTCTTTAAGTTTTCAATATTATTTACTCTTTGTTCGGATTCATGTCTTGGGGACTTTTTTTTTCATGGTATTTTCTCCGTAATTTCAATCATGGGGTACTTAACCACGCGGTTCTATTATGGATCTTTAACTACAACCTTTGAATTCCGATCTACACTGCGACGAATAAATTTATCCATGTTGAAAGCAACATGGATAAATTTATCCATGTTGAAAGCAACATGGATAAATTTATTCGTCGAATGGTACCTGAGAAAAATGCGCCCCCAATAGTCTTTTAGATTCAGTATATATATAAGCGCCCTAACCATGCATTACTTATTATTTTGATTACTATGCCACTGCAACTTTAAACCCAGTGCACGCTAGTGCACCCGATGATTATTAATTAATATTGTATAACTGTCTGATAACCTTTTAATACACAGATGAAGTTATTTATTATGTTTCATTCAATATACCTACTTTTGTTAATGCTTTTAGCGGTGGTTAAGGAGCCGATTCTCTCTGTTGTTCATGTGGCCAAGCCCTACCTTGTGATTAATGGTCCAATTGGCCTCCGATCTGCTCCGTTGTAATATAGTCAAGGGTACCGTGTGGCCTGGCGCGCGAAATAATGCTTCAATGTTACGTACTTAGACACTCTTATTCTTTTCTTTGGTCGGATCAATTGCCACCAACATCAAGCTGTTTGGTTTAATAGAGTATATTATTCTGTGGTTTAACTCTTATTTTGAAATAAAACA
Source organism: Hypsopygia costalis (assembly GCA_937001555.2). Lineage (NCBI taxonomy): Eukaryota > Metazoa > Arthropoda > Insecta > Lepidoptera > Pyralidae > Hypsopygia > Hypsopygia costalis. The sequence goes on along the minus strand of OW443330.2, from coordinate 15,453,425 downwards.
CAGTCCTTGATTTCTTATACATATTAGATTTTTCTTAATCTTAAACAGTATGATTGACTAGTACATATTTTTCTATAAAGCGTCTCAGATCAATTTGATGCTGACAGTACATCCACAAACCAAATTACCCTTCAAATGTTGGTATCAAGAACCTTACTTTCTTTTTTTTATACCACTAGAGTGGTAAACAAGCATACGGCCCGCCTGATGGAAAGCAGTTACCGAAGCCTATGAACGCCTGTAACACCAGGGGCATCACACGCGCGTTGCCGACCCTGTAAAAACCTCTTCACGCCCTTTTTGAAGAACCCCATGCTGTAGTCTCCTGAGAAAACCTCGACTGGCAGTTCATTCCACAGCTTGACCGTACGCGGGAGAAAACTTCTCTGGAACCGCACGGTACGCGACCACTTAGACCAATGTGTGAGGATGAATTCCCTGTCGATGGTGAGCGGTGCGACTGTAGAAGGAGGCCGTGGGCATCATGTCAAATAACTTCTCTGAACACACCCCATTGTACAATCGGTAGAACACACAAAGGGACGCAAAATCTCTCCTCAGACTTAAAGGTTCTAAACCGTCTGTCAGTTTGGGATCGTCGACAATCCTCACAGCACGCCTCTGAATCGAGTCACAAAGGTGCAAGCTGGTATCTAGGCGCTCCCGCCCATAGTTGACAACAGTACTCCATATGCGGCCGTACTTGAGCTTTGTAAAGCAGAAGCCTTTGCCGCGGATTGAAGTACTGCTTCGCCCTGTTGAGCACACCTAGTTTCTTCGACGCCAGCTTGAGCTTCCCCTCCAGGTGACAACGAAACTGGACGTCGCTGGAGATTTCAACTCCTAGAATCCCAATACTTTTGGTGATGGTAAGGGGTGTATTCAGGAAGTGTGGAGCCACAGCAAATGGGGTTTTCTTAGCGATTAACGCGCAGACTTGTTTCTTAGAGGGGTTAAATCGCACTAAGTTCTGTCGCCCCCAGTCGGACACTACTCAGTGTGCCCGCGATTTCCGACACAAGTTGTTCGCGGCTCTCCTCCACCAGAGAGCGGGGAATATTAGCGCGGCCCGTGTAATAAGTGTCCCCGGTGCTGTCGTCGGCATAGCAATGATTGCTGTCAATAGATAACAATATCATTAATATGCAGCAAAAACAGCGTCGGGGATAATACAGAGCCTTACGGGACGCCAGCATTAATGTTCATGCTTTCGGAGCAACTACTATCTACAACGGCTCTAATGCTTCTGCTGGACAAAAAACTAGCGATCCATTCGCATAAACCGTCCGCGAATCGCAAATTGTTTAGTCTCTCTCCGTCTATCATAATGCCTTTGGTGTTCCAGTCTAAATTTCTAAATATGTCATGGCAGATAGATAATAATAATAACTCTTGTGGCGAGCTGTGGTGAGTAATGACACCACGGGTGCCGAATCTCCAGTGAATCGGTAAGGGCCTTCGTCTCCGGCGTGTCTTCATCGGTCGGAAGTGTAAATACCAGAAGCCCCTCAGGATTCTCAGCACTGGATTGCCTTCATTGGCCATCCAGAGAGGAGAAATTAGAGCTGTTTGCTCCAGGGATGGAAGTGTTAATACGCATAACGCCGCGAGTAACTTCGGATAAAGCGCATCACACCTCCCGATACCCCTGAGTCACTCACACCGGTGTTTCCCCCGACCGATTTCCTGGCTTTTTGGGGGGCCCATACAGTGGGTGGCGGGCTAGAGCCTGCCGCAACTAACGATCGATAACGGTAATTATAGCAGGCGTCCGTCCCTCTACTGTAATAGACCATTACCTAGTTCACCCAGAACCCATTTCCATAGCCCATATAATTTCCAATACATTATGCAAAAGCCTCAATGCTTGCCGAGACCTGCTCATGCTCATGGGTATATTGTACCACTGACATATCCAAAAGCGTGTCACGGTGGGTATACAACATTATATTAACATTCACCTAAACATAAGGGTCCTCTACGCGTTGGATCCATATCTCAGCGCACACCTATGAAACAACCGGCCTTGAGCCGTGATTAAAAAGAGATACATAATAATAAAACTCTTCATTGCACGAGATGACAATCATAAAAAACAAAATACACATGAGAGAGTACAATGGACATAGTAGATTACGTAATTTATCAATTAAATGTGTTCCAAAATTTATGTTCCGAAAAAGAGCCACTGATACTATATCTAAATGAAAAATTACACTACTAAACATTGTATCACTTAATAAGTTACAACCAGTTACATTTTTTTTATATTATATCAGAGGCCAAACAAGTTTACGGTTAACCCGATGTGATGCAATTACCGTAGCTATATAAACGCTTGAAACATGATATATCAGTCGCGCATGCTACCTTCGCTCACTTGCAGGAACACAACAACCCTCAAGGGAATTGTTAATTGGCTGCGTTATTCTGCTGTTTCGGCTGGGGTGCAGAAACTTCCCCAGTTGGACAGTTTAAAAAATACACTATGAGGGCATGGTATAATAATGTAGGGACATTACATCACTTTTAGCCAGATTCTCATTTATCAGTAAACAGGGTGCACCACATGTAGGTGAAATAAAACATTACTCAATTTGGCACTGAGTGTTGTTCCATCAAAAATCAGTTGGGCAGAAATTGTAGTGAGGTCAAATATACATTTTTCTTCAATTTTATTCATATTACTTATAAAATGAATACCTACCTGAATTTTACTCAAATCCTTTATCAATGCTTGTGTCTTTGGACCTGGAACTGCTGTCTTAATACATGGATTGTTAGGTTCATTCTGAATCTTAAGCGTGGATAATGCTCTGAAATCTAAAATAAGACATACACTGCCTACAGCAGAAACAATACTAATAATTTATATGTAAAACTATCTGAACTGTTCAACATAGTGTACCCATACAAATGCAGTTAGAATTATTATGTAACTAGTAGACATGGGCAAAATGGCAAATATTTATGATAAAATTCCCTGTTTATGCCCAAAACTGGGTATTTATTGCTTCTTATTGGGAATTTATCATAAATGGCTGGCATTTTGTCCATCTCTTTAAAAACAAGTAAACAACTCATGTTTATTTTTCAATTTGAATACTTATTTGTATGCAGAAATGAACACAATAGTATGCAAGAAATGTGAGCTATACTTCACCAACATGACAATTTTAACGATAATGACTACCATATTAGCAATTCATACCCAAGCTATAGCATAAAGCTTTAATGTCAATGATCTTGTCAAGGGTGGATCCACCATTGTGGGCATAGTGGGCATACCCACAACTCTAATAAACATGTAATGTCACACTTTCACAATCTATTGAGATAGAAGATAGAATTTTGGGTTTTCAGGAAGCTGTGACTACAACCTTTTTTGGGGGCTGGATCCGCACCTGGGTCTTGTGCCACAGGATTGGTACCCAACGCCAGTACAGACATGTTACGCAGGACTTGATGGAGTTCAAATCTATGGCTGGCACTACTAAAAACGACGGTACTTACTTTTTAAACTGCGTGGAAAGACAGAATTCTTACTTATTACATGAATATTTATTTGTAACATCTTACAATAATGAGCTGCTTAGTATCTACCAGCTATTTCTCTCTTTTATCACAATATTCCAATCTTTTCCAATGTGATGTAGGTATTCAACCTATTAACAAGACACAATTGATAAATCACTTCAATCAATCTATCATACACTATCAAGAGTACCTATTCGCGAGCTAACAAGAGGACTTAGGAAGGTCATTCATCTGCGTTCAAAATAATATTTGTATGATTATTACTTTATAAAATTGTTACAATCACAGAAACAAATAATTTCTACAATGCACATAAAACGCAAAGAATTTGTAAAATATTTACTTCTTATATTAACCTAGTGTAACTACCACTAAACTTAACGGGACAACTTATTTGGCGAGCCAATAAATGTGGCAAGAAAACCAAAATCAAATTTAAAAATTGATAGAAATAATTATTAACGGAAATATCGAACTTATTCAGACAGGGTAGAGCCGCAAAACTCAGAAATTAAATGAAATGACAAAAATGACAAAATTGACTTTGACAACTGACTGACTGACAGGAAACTATGACAGGCAGTGCTTGACATTTTTTTTTCTATTCACAGTTTTAAGACCCTGAATACAACTGTTTTTAACGCCCGTTTCTTCTAATATTTCAATGTCAGTTTTAGGGCACACCGAAGAGATAGGTATGATCAAGAATCTTGAAGTTAGGGTCCTTGCAAGTGTTTTTAAACTAAGTTTATTTCTAGTGATTTTTCTGAAACATTATACATAAGAAAAGTCGAAACAAACAGACGATAGCCACCTATCTTTGTTTCAATGTTCGTGCAATTCTAGTTATTTTTCTGAAACGTTATACAAAAGTCGACACAAAGAGGCGATAGCCAGCCACCTCTCTTTGTTTCAATGTTCGTGCAAAATATTTATCGGCCGCTCCTAAGTTGAGGAAGAGTTTACGACAAGATAAACGGCAAGTATGGTTCGACATAGTCTTTCTCGAGAAAGTCGCCATTAAAATCATGCGCCGTTTCATACAATGGGCGTGTGACCAATGTTCTAAAATTATAAAAACTCTAACAGTAACGTAAAATACATAAAAGTAGAACGATTTGCAATCTCAAAATTTTAATAACTTGTGTCCGACGTGTTTTATGGTCGATCAAAGTTTGGTGAGAAAGTCCATTTTAAAAGTATGAAATTATAAAAAATAAATATTACCATTCTTACAATAAAAAATACTATAACTTTTGTTACGGCACTAGCTACATAAACGCAATATTTAACATAGCTGTCGTACAAAATTCTGATTTAATGCTTAAAAAATAGCGTATCGTAACGTCACTGTATGCCTTTTGTATGGAGCGTTTTCGAGATAGTTCAAAATTGTGATAATCAAGTTATCATATCTCGAGAAGTTCTAGTAACTCATAATAAGCCTATCGAAGTAATTCTTTCATTGCAAATCGAAAAAAATAATAATAGTTGCGTTGCGTCAAACTGACAGAACCCTTCATTTTTTTGTTTTATTTTATTGCTTTCATTCATTCACTGTCCCATGTTTGTTGTTCCTTCAACTTTCAAAATTAATTAATTGTTCACAAATTTTTTCACGTAATAATGTTGTGTTTATTTATTCAATCAGTGTAAACGAGTTTCTATAATCATCAGTATAAAGATTTACAGAAGTGTTCTGAAGATTGAACTTTCGTGTATAAAATCATCAGAAAAATGTTGAACAAAGTTTTACTTTCTACAGATGTAACATTAGTTTGTGTTCAACATGCACTTTCGACAGAAAAAGAAGAAATTATGGGATTACTCATAGGAGAGGTAAGATATTAAATTAGATTTCGTACTAGCTTATTAATTGTCGTTTAAAATTTCGTAAATAGATTATCTACATTTTTTTGTCAGGTACACAACGATGGAAGTTTAGTTTCCATAGTTTCATCGGTAATTTTACGACGCTTGGACAAAAAACCAGATCGTGTGGAGATATCGGAGGAACAATTAGTACAGGCTACATTGAAAGCAGAAGAATTAGCTACTGAAGTAGGACGACCATTGAGGGTTGTTGGGTGGTACCATTCTCACCCACATATTACAGTGTGGCCATCACATGTAGGTAAGCAGTCTTGGAAATTAAATAGGTACCAAATACAACATACATTTCAGATGAGTAGGCAATCTATCTAGTTAATTAATTATAGTTTAACAATAACTTCATCGCATAACAATTAAGCACCGCCATAGACCGATTATGTCCTATTCTCAAGAACATAATAGAAACAGAGTTCAATGCAGATGTAGTGTACAGATAATCTGTCTCAGGTATAGTATGTCACATGATTCATTTATTAGCTAAGTGTGAAGGGTGTATCTTGTGTTTTGTGTATTGTTGAGCCAGTTTGCAATGACTATACAGTACAAAAGTGCATATGTTGCAAGTGGCGGGCCATTCCTTATAAATGTTATGTTGTTATCTATTATATAAACAATTATGTCTATGCAGAGTGTGGAGTCAAAGTATTGTAAAAAAAAATGTATTTAAGTGCATTTGCAAAAAAGGGCGGGAAACTTCGAATGAAGCGCGCGCGTTTTTTCTTTGGAAATAATTTTCATTTATTTTATTGAGGAAAGGATTGGTTTTTATTGTAATTAGTAGTCTTTTTATTTAATTTTTTTATTTATTTATTTATAAATTACAATAGTAGTTGGTGTATATATAGCGGTAAGTTTTTTTTAGCATTCTTTAATATGGGCGATCCGCCCGAAGATCCTGGGGGGACAGATGTTCCTTCAGCATCTCAGCACGTCACAATTACCAATATTCCTTCTCCCTCTCCTATGGAGATACTTATAAAAGCCGTAGAATCTTCTATGGACACGGATTCCTCAGTATCCGAATCAAATAAATTAAAACGCAAAAGATTACAAAAAGCTTTGTGCAGCACCTGCAACAAAACAAAACGGAAAAAGGATAGCAAAAAAATAAAAGCTACGGATTGCAAATGCTCCCCCTACAACTCAGATAACATAGACACACCTACAACATCTAACCACAATCAACCACAGCTCCCCACAGCAACACCTCGTTTGCCAGTTGGTCGTCCGTGCTACAATCCATCTGATGTTGCACCATACACAATCCACGTTCAAAGGGTTGTTACTAGTGAGAATGATGCAGCAACCCTGCATCCAGTTACATTTGGCCGTTTTCTTAAAAATAACAATATTGCAGGTATTGTGAATGGTAGCCTGAAACGGATAGGACGAAATCGCATCAGTATGGAATTTATAACCCATGCTCAGGCCAATTCATTTTTAATTAATAATCGGTTAATTGAATATAATTATAAAGCATTCATACCTACATACAGTGTTACTCGTATGGGAGTCATTAGGGGTGTTCCAGTAGATTGGTCGGATGAGGAGGTGCTCTCAAACATTAATGTCCCCATAGGTTGCGGCCCAATACTCAAAATAAGGAGAATTAAAAGAAAGGTATCTAATAATAATAGTACAAATTTTGAAAATTCAGGGACAGTAGTAATTACCTTCGATGGTCAGGTGCTTCCCACCAGAGTATATATCTGTTACACTGCCTTACCAGTAGAGCTATATATATATCCGACAGTTCAGTGCTACAACTGCTGCCGTTTCGGACATGTCAAAAATCAGTGCCGCTCAACACCAAGATGTTTTAAATGTGGACAGGGTCATTCAGCAGACAGTTGTAGCATTGAAGAAGAAGAATATTGGTGTTGTTTATGCAAGGGACGACATCAGGCGACTGATAGAAAGTGCTTAGAATTTAGTAGACAAAAGGCAATAAAAGAAACTATGAGCAAAAGCTGTATTTCATATATGGAAGCTGTTAAATTACATCCCCCAACATCGAAAATTTCCTATGCTGACGCTCTTCTTACTACAAATCCCATTATTGACCATAATTACTCTCGAACGCAAAAAAGTTCAGTACCGCAATCACAGTCATATAAAAAAACAGTTTTTTTGAAACCTAAATCACCTCCACCAATCAACAAAGGGTACGACAAGGTAGCCCATTCCAAAATTGTTCAAGAGCCTTTGCCATCTAATAACAAACCAATATTTGTTAATCCTCATAGTAACATGAATATCAGTGATATAATCAAATTATTAATACAAATGTTATCTCTATGTAACACCTCCACACCGCCCAACGCTGCTGCAATTATAGATACATTATGTCAGATGACAAATAACTATGGGCCACAGGGCCAAAGTAATCCAATGGAACTGTCGCAGCGTAATTAATAGGAAACATGATTTAATTAATATAATTAACCAACATGAACCTTTTTTAGTCTGTCTCCAAGAGACATGGCTAAAACAAGATGCAATTTTTAAAATACCTGGATATTCCTGTCTCAGAGCAGACAGATCTGATGGGTATGGTGGTGTCGCCATACTCCTTAGAAATTCTTTATCTTTCTCCGTCTTATCTCTTCCTTCACACAGCGATACCTTATCCATTATTGCTGTAATTGTAAATAATATATGTTATGTATCTCTATATCTGCCTCGGCCAGATGCTAACATTCTTAATGAAATCAATGAGATTTTTACATATCTACCCAAACCATTTATATGTTTAGGTGATTTAAATTCCCATCATGAATTCTGGGGATGCGCTTCCACTACGTCTCATGGAACACAATTACTGGATGCAATTAGCTCAAATGATTTATGTATTCTAAATACTGGACTACCAACACGTCTCGGTCGAACACCAAGTGCCTTAGACTTATCCATTTGCACACCTGACCTTGCATCTAGTCTCTCTTGGTATCCAATGGATTACTCTTATGGCAGCGATCATTTACCATTAGTCATAACTTTTCCTTTTCTTAAAACTCCAAGACAGATTCAACAGCCACGTCTGAAACATAAATTAGTTAATGCTGACTGGAGTCTATACAAGACAAAAGTAGAGCAGAAAATACAGACTCTACCTATGATTACTCAAGATAATACCTCAGAATGTTCAGAAATGCTTGCTAAAGTATTGATAGAAGTAGCAGACGAAATATTTCCCCTAAAAAGATCTGGTTCCAATATAATACCATCACCACCATGGTGGGATGAAGAATGTACTCAGGCAGTTAAACAAAGAAAGGAAGCAGAAAGATATTACTGTCAAAACATGACTGATGATAACTTTGAAAAATATTTACAAGTTTCTAGTACCACTAAAGAGCTTCTTAGAAAAAAGAAATTCGAAGGATGGCAACGTTTTTGTAGCTCATTAAGTCCAAATGTAAAACCCTCTATAGTATGGCAAAATATTAGAAAATTTAGATCAGCTTTTAGAGACACTCAACAAAATAAAATCAATGCAGATATGGCCGAGCAAATTATGGACCGTTTGGCTCCGCCCTCCGCGCCCGAGAAATTGATTTTGAATGATTCTAGCCCCACCATGCCTGCCATCTTTAACGAAATAGATTTGAATTCCCCCTTTACACTAAGTGAATTAAAAGGTGTGCTGTCTATAATTAAAGATTCTGCGCCTGGTGAAGATGGCATACCGTATTCATTCCTGTCGAATCTAGATGATAAAAGTTTAGAATATTACCTTTCTTTGATTAACACTGTTATGTTTACGGGCAACGTACCTTGTTCGTGGAGAACACTAACATTATTATTGCTGCTAAAGCCAAATAAACCGAGCTCTGATCCTTCGTCATATAGACCCATAGCCTTGACATCCGTTCTAGCAAAAATTGCGGAACACTTAGTCAAAAATCGTTTAGAGTGGTTTTTAGAACACAACAACTTGCTAGGAATCAGTCAATTCGGCTTCAGAAAAGGTAAAAGCACATTTGACAGTTTGAGTATATTTACCACAGATATACGTTTAGCTTTCTCTAGAAGAGACTCTTTGGTTGCAGCATTTCTTGATATTAACAGCGCCTACGATAACGTTAATATTTCGATACTAAAACGTAAATTAGAAGCATTAAACGTTCCCATCCTGTTGACAAATTTTATTATAAATATTCTCTATGAAAGATATATCAAATACCCCACAACGACAGACTCCAATGGAAATATTGATACAAGCATCTATAGAACCGTTTGGAAAGGTTTGCCTCAAGGCTCTGTTCTAAGTCCACTTCTATACAATATTTACACGTATGACTTGGAGACCTGTGTAAATAACCATGCAAATATATTGCAATATGCTGATGATCTCCTTCTGTATGTGTCTGGCCGTACAACGGAAGAGATCACAGAATCACTGTCTACAGCACTGAATATCCTTAAGAACTGGTTTGATAATAACGGTCTCGACCTCTCACCATCTAAAAGCAGTGTAGTTCTGTTTTCCAGAAAACGTATTCAGCCTACTGTCAATGTTTTGTATAACGATCTACCATTACCAGTCAATGATAAAGCAAAGTTTTTGGGAGTAATCTTGGATTCCGGGCTTACAGGCATTGCTCATGGTGAATATATTTTGTTGAGATGTGAGCGCAATTTAAATATTTTAAGATGTTTAACCGGAGTCTGGTGGGGTGCACACCCCTTTACAATGAGGCTCCTCTATAATGCCCTTATAAGAAGTGTCCTCGACTACGGGTTGTTTTTGTTGCACCCGGGCAATACAAATGTTCATAAGAAGCTCGAAGCAGTACAATCAAAAGGTTTAAGACTTATTACTGGGGCAATGAAGTCTAGTCCTATAAACTGTTTGCAGGTGGAGTGTTGCGATCCACCCTTAAGTCTAAGGAGGCAGTACATAAGTGATAGATACTTTTTTCGTTCCGTACAATTTAAACTACACCCCTTACTTCCTAAGTTAAAACAATTGGCAGAAGAGGTCAATATATCTTCTTACTGGACTCATAAAGATTTACCTTGTTTGATCAAAAGTTTAAAAATATTTAACAGTCTAGAAGCACCTGTATATCACAAACCTTTGCTGCCTTTGTTCCATAATAACTACAATAGCCTAGTTTTAACACCGCAAATAAAATATAACTTTGGGATTCTAAAAAACGACTCTGGCGCTAATACACTGTTCAACAATATTATTGATAATGAATGGTCTGATTGGCATCAAATTTATACTGATGCCTCCAAAGGAGACAGTTTGGGTTGCGTAGGCGTTGGGGTTTATCATTCACAATACAAAATTGTTCAAAAAGTAAAACTGCCTCCAGAAGCTTCCGTTTACACAGGTGAATGCTTTGGTTTATTTAAAGCACTGGAGTATAGCCTTCTCGCCAAATTATCAAAGGTATTGATTTTTTCTGATTCACTTAGCTCTTTGCAGTCTTTGGCAAGATTTCCATTCAAATCACATAAACAGTCTCCGATTATTTTTAGTATTAGAGATCTTTTGCAGCGTTGCTCAACAAAGGGTTGCAGTGTCATTTTCGCTTGGATCCCTAGTCATGTAGGCATTCTGGGTAATGAAAAAGCCGACCAACTAGCAAATGAAGCTACTCATGTTGGGGATATATTTCCGTACTTTAATTACAGCCATGATTTGGTCAATATTCCCAAGGTCAAATTATGGGAAGCCTGGAATCGGCTCTGGGTTGGTAATACATCTAAAGGGAAGTATTATCGACTTGTGCAAGAGTCGATTCCACGAAAACCATGGTTTTCAAAAATTAAATTGAACAAGAGACAAACCTCTGTCATCTGCAGATTACGTTTAGGACATACATGCAGTCCTGCTCACTTATTCAAATTAAATATAGCTGCCAATCCTTTGTGCTCTTGTGGAGAGTATGGTGATTTAAACCACATACTCTTTTCTTGCCTTCAATATGATCGCTCCGTTTTTATTTCAGAACTCATAGAAATCCGTGTACCTTTTCCTACTTCTATTAATTGTTTATTATATTCAAATAGTGTCCTTGTATATAATTCCATTGCAATATTTATAGAACGTAATAATATCAAGCTTTGAATGATATGTATATATTAGAAATTAGTAGTAACATGTATTATTAAAACCAATCCTGGATGTTATAAATTACCGTTCGAATACCATTTAATGTTTTTATATTTCGTATTTCCCTAACTTTGTTATTGGCTAATCAACGTATAGCCATTACAAAAGAAAAAAAAAAAAAAAAAAAAAAGTGCATTTATCAGTTATCTAGTATCAACAGTACAAGCTTTGCCTAGTTTGGGACTATATTAAGACTAATATTATAAAGAGGTAAAGTTTGTGAGGTAGTAGTGGTAACCTCTGGATTTACTGAACTAATTTAGAAAATTCTTTTACTAATAGAGAGCCACGTTATTTGTGAGTGCTAATATTAAATTTATAATCAAACATTCAACCACTGGGCTTGTCAATATTAGATACTTTGTTATTTCAATAAAAAAATATGCTTTTTGTAGGTACCTTTAATGAAATTATATTAATTAAGAATTGTATAAATATTTTATTACATTATATTGTTGAATGAATAATATTATTATTAAATCACAAGTAAAAAATGTAACATCAAACTTTCAGATATCATCTACCAGCCTCATAACTGGTGTAACAATTTCTCACCTCATTCACACTAGGTTAATGTTGTCCATCTTGTTGTTCTATCCTCATTGTGAAACTTCAGACATTTTTTTTATACCATGTCCGTGGCAGACACAGCAACTACTTCATTTCTGCTAACTTCACTGACTCACAGGATCACTACAACCCTCAAGGGAATTGTTATCTGGCTGGCCCAAGTCAGGCAGCTTATAAATATGCTGTACCCTGTACTTCTGTTATGCTAAATCGTCTTTAGAAGGCAGTGTGAACCATGGGCAGGGCACTTACACCCCAAATCAATACAGAAATAGTCAACCAATGTGCGCACTTTATGCATATGTTTAGTTATGCCATATAAATAGACATGTAGGCGGGCATATATGTAAATAAAGAGATTCTTTTTAGGGTTCCGAACCTCAAAAGGAAAAACGGAACCCTTATAAGATCACTTTGTTGTCCGTCTGTCTGTCTGTCTGTCTGTCAAACATTTCTATGTCGAGAATGCGTGGAGGTATCAAGCTGAAATTTGAACTGTATACACAGGTCTACGGTCCCATGAAGTTAAAAAAAAATCAAACTGCTAAGTTTACGTAGAAAAAAGTTACGGCCGTTTATTCAGCAAAAAACGCATATTTCGACACACTCAAAGGAATCAAAACCTATAGGGTACTTCCCGTTGACCTAGACCTATGAAATTTGGCAAGTAACATCGTTATAGACTACAAGTACAGGAATAAATCTCAAAACTGTACATTTGTAAATAGATCTAAAAAAATAGGGGGTCTATATTTTTTATAGGGTGTCGAAATTTCAAATTGAAACTACTAGTTCAAATGGGGTATCATATGAAAGGGGTTGATATACACATTGCAAAATATATTTTATTTATTTTTTTCGACGCATTATTTCTTATTTATAATGAAAAATATCAAATTTAATAATGATACTACGTACCTACGGAACCCTCGGTGGGCGAGTCCGACTCGCACTTGTCCGGTTTTTTAATATCATTGCATAGATTACTTTGTCTTGAATTCCAGATCTTGCCACACAATCCATGTACCAGAGAATGGACTCTAGTTTTGTGGGCATCATATTTGCCGTTTTTCTCACAGATCAATCTACTAAAGCTCCATCGGTAAGATATATATTTATATATTGTGACATTTTGCTATTTCTGCAATGAACACAAATACTTTTCAATACATTTAAGCTCTAAAATGTGAAATGAAATTATTTATTCTGCCATTGGGACCTTGTGGTTACTTAGACACATCTTACAGATTTTATAAATAATATTCTTATTTTTTTTATGTACTAGCATTTCGGTATTGACCATTGGCGAAAAAGAAACTTGCCAATATTGGTATTTTTTTAAATATAATACAACAATTAAAAGTTAATTTGAATAGACATTTCGTAATTTAGGTATCAAGTATTTGATGTAGATTTTGTTTTAGTATATAAATATACAGTAACAATATAGTAGATGTATACATATTACAATAATATGTATGTCAAATAAATAACTAAAGAAAGTCTAATTTATTCAAAAGTATTCCATTCCCGATCTTTTCAGTGTGGCTCTTGTATAACTAGTAGGATGTGTACTGAAGTCATTAAAATAATATAAACTTCATTGTTTAAGGTACAAATTACATGTTTCCAATCAATAAATGAAGGTTCAAGCCAAAGTAGAAGAGAAATAGAAATGGAAATCACAAACAATAGTGACTCTTTGATATTAAATAATTTCGAGGTGAGTGCATTCGTGATTCTAATTCGTAATAAATCATAATGAACCCATCAAGATTTATTTGCTTTGTCAGGTTTCTAGATATTTTCCATTTTTGTTGTTGTGACTGTCAGAAATGCTTGATGAACATCAAGCATTTCTGACAGTCTCTTGACTTCTGGACAATTTACACACCGCCATCTAGTCCCAAATTAAGCGCAAAGCTTGTATTATGGGTACTAGATAACTGATATTATACTTAATTTTTTTTCTATTAAAAAAAAATACATTTTTTTTTATAAATGTGAAAACACCCAGACCAAGACAAACAAACATGTTCATGCACACAAATATTTGTCTTGTGCAGGAATCGAAACCGCGACCTCGGAGTCAAAGTGACCATTGCTAATCATTCGACCACCGAGCACGTCGCATATATTAGGCAGTCGCCCGCAATTTCGCACGTGAACTTTCATGCCTTATTTTAACCCTATGGAAGATGAATTACATAAAATCATTCCCTCTCAAGTTGGATCAAATGACACACAATTGTTTTGTCAATGAAACTGCAAGCGCTTGTCATACACTTACACATAGTGCATATTATGATCGGTTGTTGTTCGACTTTTTAATAAATTTAATCAAAACTTGATCAATGCAGATTTTCGATTTTTTAGTCGAACACCAATCGAGCTGGTTGTATGCGCGTCTTCATACATTCCCATAGACTTTAAATTAAAATCACACATTCAAATTAAAAAAAAAGCACTAGATTTCTATCGCATGTTTGACTTATTCAGATACTCACTCAGTTACCAACAATATTAAAAGAAGAAGAAGATGAATCTTATAATAATGAAGTGGGTAGAAGTGAAACGGACGATATTATCATTAAACAACATAATGCAGCTGTCAGAACAATCGCAATTGGTCACATCGTTGAAAAGGTAAGTTCCATTTATCAAGGTACACTTACATAACATAATGTATATTGAGAACTTGGTGTCCATCAGGTCCGTGTCCAGTCAGGCGTGTGTCACCAGGCAGGTTAGGTATTTGTATATGCCTACGGCGCGCCCACCCTGGCCACCAACCCCGGATAGTTAGTATTTATCCCGGAATATAGAATTGAATTCCATAACAAGTACTTACAATCAAGATCCCATTGTATTTCCTTGACACAAATTCTAAATTAGTACCTAATGATCAAGTATACGGAGAAATGGTAAAATGGGAGTCGCTGCGAAGACGTAGCTGTTGAACATTTACGGGAAACAAACCACAGTACATGTTATATAAACAACATTTAAGTACCCGACTGGGTAAAAAGGAATAATTTTAACACTCGACCAATACGACAAAGGGTAACAGCAAATGCCTGCTGCTAAGAGTTACGCAGTAAGTGCGCTTGTGCCAACTCATCATCAATGGTAGTTTTCATCAATCTAACATCAATTTAACTAAGCGAGTTGTGAGAAAGAGTTATTTCTAATTGTCGACAATTTATTAGATTAGCTAGTTCAGACACAGATTACACGAGTGAATAGTCGTTTACGAGAACTGGAATTACAGAAAAATTGCTCAATGTATTTACAGTAAAATAAAATTATTCACACCTTAGACTAAATAAACTATACCTATTGTTTAATTATTTTGAAGTTTTTATAATCGTAATGGTTATTTATGTACAAAGTTGCGTAAAAATTGGTGGCAAAAAAAGATATTTCTAATATTGTAATTTCCAAACTAATGTTATTTTTAAGTGAGATAATGAGCAATAAATAAGCCTAGATTATGTTGGGACAAATCAATATCATTCATAATATTGGACGTACACCATCAAGGAGCGAAAGTCCCTTTCTATGTTTGTATGTAAATGTAACCGGACAGAGCAGCCTTAATAAAGTGTTATAAACATTGTGAAATTTTAAACTTCAAATAATTACGGAATAAGGGTCAAGTTAACATTCAATGACTATGTTGCATAATATTAAATTTATCATTTCCATAGTAGTACACGTTTTTTTGTTTCAGATGTCACGACCTATGCTGGAGGCTCTTGTTGCTCGAAATGCGCTCAATAATGTACGTCTAAAAGCTTTGAAGAAACAACACCAAGAATTAATGTCCAGATTGGATAATATGTCTTCTAATGTTTAACTTGTTATAATAAGCATACCATTAACTTGTAATAAATATATTATGAATTACATACGTTAAAAAAAGAATGGATTTTTGGTTTGTTCAAACTCTAAGGGTGTAAAATAAAGATTGAGAGTTTGTATGGAATGGGTGAAAAACATTGTGTAATTTTACTTTAAAGCTAACATTACAAATACGAAATGTAGACATAAGGTTGAAGAGAAAGAAGGAACATTTTTAAGAAGGGAATGAGGATATTGACTGTCGTCGGGATGACCGCGGAGATGGGGAATTTTGTCATATTTCATATATTATGCGACAATACCAACATAAGTCATAAACGCTTACTTTCGACAAATTGATTTAAAAGAGACAGAACACAGCGTATTTGGGTGTTTGAGCCTTCTCTTCATCTACTTGTGAGATTAATCTTTAGAAATATTACGTATTTACCTATCTTTTCTGAGATTTTCTACCCTTCGGGGGATAACGTTGCTGTTTATAAGCTCGACTCTTCTTACGAATGGGACTGGAATCTTATATATACGTATCCATTTTTTCAGACGGGCCTGGTGATTAGGGAGTTTTGTCGTAAGTTTATGACATCTTTTAACTACTGTAGAACATATACCTAGATGGCAAACCGTCAATACCTCGAAAAATTGGTGAACATCGAATGAAGAAAAAAGACCGTGACACAGTACTATATGATAAATTAGCACATGGCAAAGAGTTTGTAATGAGAAATATGAGTTTGAGGGTTCTAAAGTCGACACTGTACGAATCTGCTTAAAAACATATATGAGCCTTCGAATTCGTCCTGCGAGATTTATGATATGAGGGACAGAATGAAAGGTTCTGTTCGATCATATAAAAGAAAACTTCAATGTTGGTCACCTCATAATACATTTAATTTGCAATCACTATGTTACAAAAATCAAACTAAATATAAATTCGATCATAAACGGTACGCGTGATTAATGTTTGGCCTGTATTGGCTTCTATTGCACGAAATGCGATCTATATTATATGTCTAAAACCCTTTGAAGCAATAGCACCAAAAATAATATCCGGATTCGTAAATAAATCTTCAAACATTCAAATTGTTAATGGGTCGTATGCATAAATCATATATGTACTTATTTTTTTGCAAAATATTAAGAAAATCCTTTTATTTGTATTCATATGAACTTTTACTTCGAAATTTATATACCTATAATTCTACCTTATCTCGGGATGATGATATCTTTTTTTTTTAATATGAACAATTGTATTTAAATAAGCAAAAATCATTAACCACTATTGTAATAAATAATGAAATAAATATTTACAAAGTCAGGGCCATCTTGTTGTGAAGTTCGTAGGTACCTAAATAAATTAAATTACAAATAATCACTGTGTTCACATCAAATCATTTTTATCGATGATTTCAAACCCGTCTGATGAATCTACGCTCGAAACTCTCTTTCGCTTACTGTCATCAGTTTTTGAATATACCATGTTAGCTACCGCGCCGCTTAAATTCCAAAATGCATTGTAAGCTGTACTACTCCATGTGTCAGTCGGATGAATTACCTCCAATGTAGACTGCAGCTGCTCCTTTTGTTCTAAAAAAAAATATTAAGACTATTTTCATATCAATATAATTATTCATACTACATGAGTGTTCCTACCTACACAAGTTTAATGATTAATTGGTTCACGCCGGAATACAGAGAAAGACAGTGGCAAATTACGAGATAGTCGAGGTAAAGCCTAAAGTGCTGATCGTAGAATAAAAAAAACCGGCCAAGTGAGAGTCGGACTCGCGCACGAAGGGTTCCGTACCATTATCTATAAATAACGCCAAAAAAATCACGTTTGTTATATGGATGCCCCCCTTAAATATTTGTTTTATGTTAATTTAATTATTTATTTTTAAAGTGAATATATAACTAAATATCATGTGAGTTTTCAAACGTCTACCTATTGCCGTTATCAATTGCAAGCACAAAAATCACGTTTGTTGTATATGTCCCATAAACATCTATTTTATTCTATTTTTTAGTAATTGTTGTTATAGCGGCAATAGAAATACATCATCTGTGAAAATTTCAACTGTCTAACTATCACGGTTCATGAGATACAGCTTGGTGACGGACGGACGGATGGACAGCGGAGCCTTAGTAATAGGTTTCCTTTTTACCCTTTGGGTACGGAACCCTAAAAATGGACATGTCCAAAGGATAATGCTAAAAAGAAATCGGAATGACACCAGACCTAGTTCAAAATATTAGTTATATTTAGTGATATAATTCTATATTATATGTTTCATTCTCAGATTTGATGTAAAGGTGTGAAATTGCTATTTTCAGCGAAATTCATTGAGCTTATGAAATCGTCCGGTCGTTCTGTCTATCCGTTGCCATGAAACTCAAAATTTCGAAATTCTGACTTCGGATTCGTGTAGAGCATCAAAAAGTAGTAATGTAAAGTGACCTTAGTTTTCGGATATCAATTCGGGATTTCGAAAAAAAAAAAAAATCGCTATAGTGGCACATGCTGCGCGTCCGATGTTTTTTTTTTCACAGGGAGCGATTTTTTCATCTAATCTAATGAGGTGAAATCATTATTTTTGTAACGTTATTGCACTACCAAGTCAACTAAATAAGATTCATCACCACTACCCTCACCTCAAGAAAAAATATCGACTAACTAACTTCCGAACGCAAGTGTTTCCCTTTGTCTCCTGGAATGATCGATTTTGTGGTTTTTGCACTGTGCAATTTTTTCCAGATCGTCGCTTCACTGCATATCTACCACAAAAATACACATAAACACACGGATGTAACAATATTTTATGGTGCCCACTTACATTGCCTTTCCAATCATGCCATTACAATCCTTTGTTATGATCTGTGCATTCTTTGCTTAAAACGAATTCATTGATTTTTTGGTGAAAATAACATAAAAAACATGTAAAAACCAATCAAGGCACGTCAGTACTAAAACAAATTGAACATTTATCTAATAAAAAGAGAAAACGGCAGATAGGTATTAATTTATTTAACAAAAAAGCTTGAACTATTTAAGCATAAGGTAAACTTAGTCTTATATTATGGGCATAAAGGAATAATATTGAATGATTAATGATTTCACATCATCCACTAAATGTAAATCAAAGATTTATTCATGTGGGAAAAATCACCCCCTGAGAAAAATAAATAGCAATATCACACATCATCACTACATAGTATAAAACAAAGTCGCTTTCTCTGTCCCTATGTCCCTTTGTATGCTTAAATCTTTGAAACTACGCAACGGATTATGATGCGGTTTTTTTAATAGATAGAGTGATTCAACTGGAAAGTTTATATGTATAATATATGCATAACATAGTAGAAAAACACTGATAATTTAGAGGTTTCTAATGTGATGTCGTAAATAAACACATTTTTTTGCTCTTTCATTGCAAACGCTGGCTGAACCCAACGAGATAGATCAAAATAATGTAGTACAGTATTGTTCACCTTAAAATGGTCTACAAAAAAGTTCGCGATGGTATATGTCTATCTCTTAGTGGTAACACACAATAACCGTTATTTTATCCTTTGCTTTTTACAAGAAATAATGCCTTATTTACGAAGCGATTTTAAGCAATACAGAATAAATCCTTATCCAATTAAGTACCTTAAATACATTGCGCATTTAATATAGATCAATATGGCCCTTCACAGCATGTAATTTAAATGAATAGTTTAGAAGATATTACACATTTAAAATGCAGGGACATAACGGCTGTGGCGATACCGGCCGCGGAGCCGGCGGCGTGTGCCTATAACTGGGGAAGGACTAGATAGGACAAAGCGCAAAGACCTTCTGTAGTACATTTAGTATCAGCATTGCACCCGTGCGAAGCCGGGGCGGGTCGCTAGTAATAGATAATGAGACGTAAACAGAATTATTTCACTAACTATTACTAATTTTTTGAGCTACCTCTCGTATCTGTAGTTTTTTCTCCCATACATTGGTAAAGAATTCTCCTTTGTAAATTTTACATAAGAACTTTTGTCCTATTCGTACAGATGTTCGAAATATGAGCAAAAATCTATAAAGATTCCAACTCTCCCTGCACCCTCAGCACGCCCTCCGCCCTTGAGAGCTTTTTGTATGTTTTTTTTTTATACTACGTCAGGTGGCAGACAAGTATATGGCCCTCCTGATGTGAATCGATTACCGTACTCAAGGGAATTGTTATTTGGCTCCGGAATTCTGTTAGGTGGAGGTACTTCCCCAGTATGTCAGGTTACAAATACGCTGAACCCTACCTCTCTTTTGCCAGAGCCTCTTTCGCTAGTCGGCGGGGTGAACCGTGTGCAGACTAGGTTGACTTTGGCTCTAATGGTCATGGTGAGGCACTTACACCCCAAAACAGTGTTCAAGTGGATACCTCAAAGGACAACTGTAGCTATTTACAAAACTATAAGAATTATTGCCCATGTTCTTCTTACATTTGACTAGACCAGTGTTTTTCAATCTTTTTGAGTTCGCGACCCCTTTACAGGTTGAAAAATTCTGGCGACTCCAATGTGCCATAGACGGACTAATAAATAATTTATAAGACTACGTAGTTAAATGGTTTTTTTTTTAATAAGCCGCAAGAGATTGGAAAATGAACACGATGTAAGTTGACAACTGATACGAGTGTCATGATGAATCAAAACCGAAAAAAATAGACATTACGATCACAGTCACTACACGGGTTTACAGTCATAAATAATATCAAAAAGAAGCTTATAAGCTGTTGGATTTCTTTCTACGAAAGTTGAAATATCTTAGCAGTAAAATACCTATAAATTCAGGTAAAAAAGTGTTATAAAGACGTTGAAGTAAGAGCTTAGGTGAACAAGCCTTTCATTCTCACTAAAATTGTGTTAGTTTTTGTAGTGTCTACAGTCTACACCTTACCTTTTTTTTCGCTGGCGACCCCCCGAATCTGGCTTCGAGACCCTCCTGGGGGTCGCGACCAGGGATGTTGCGGATGCCGATTTTTTCACATCCGCGGATGTGAATGCGGATGCGGATTTTTGAAGGCTCACATCCGCGGATGCGAATGCGGATGCGGATGTTTAAGATCTCATATAAATATAGTATATGAATGAAGATTTAAAACAATGATAAAATAATTATTAACATTTTTATTAATGAAAATTGGTGTTACGTATAATACTCCTAATTTTTAATCTATTTCACTTACTAATTTTCATATTTGTAATTGAAGTCAAAAATAGGAGCATTATAGTTAATAAACAGTAATATTGCCGCCATTTCCGATTCCAGCACAGACACACGCAGAAATTCGTAAATTAATCTCTCGCTACTAAATAATTGTTCGCTAGGAACACTGCCTGGTGGAGTCGATAAAAATCTTCGTGCTATCGGTGATAATATCTTAAACTCCTCTCGAGGAACATTTAAGAGGATTTTCATCCACCTTGATCAATAATCTATGTATAAAACATATATCTATCTATACGATAAGTAATCGAGAAACAAATGCACTACAACAAACGCGTCGGAGCAATTTTTTCGCTCCCATTGGTCATCAATGTCTTTCTTGTTGCAACTTGTATTACATTCGCATCCGCATGAACATTCGCATTGATTATTGCGGAGGCGGATGCGGATGCAGATGTCCAAATCTATGCGGAAGCTCCGCATTTGCGGATGCAGATGCAAATATTCGTAACATCCCTGGTCGCGACCCACAAATTGAAAAACACTGGACTAGACTAAGATACTCGTATATCATTGTAAAATGCGGTTTGTCCAATATTTATGAAAACACAATCCTATCCGAGTTTATTCGTAGAAAATCGCTGTTAAAAATCAATTCTTTACACCGTTTCTAATGTCATCATTTTATTAATTATTATGATTACTATTCTATTGATTAACGGGCAGATACATACCTAAAGGTATATATTCATCATTCTCACTGGAATCTGACGTTTCGACGTCTTTATCAAGTGTTCTCATTTTTTCTATTGATAAGTTTGTTACTAGAGAGCTGCTATTCTCCGAGCTGTCGCTTGCTTCTTCAATCGGTACGTCAACTGGTTTCCAATAATCTGGAGATATAACATTAATATACCTGTTTATTTCAATTATTTATTAATAAAAACGGGCCAAATACGAGTCGGACGCACGCAGGAAAGGGTTCCGTATAGTCTTTATAATATATTCACTTGCAAGCCTCTGTGCTACTTACTACCAGATTATCAGTGGCTGACAAAAAAACTCTCGAGTAGATTATTATTATTTTAAATAGTTATTTCGGCCAACATGCCAGAATATTATAAGTATTTTTGAAGTGAAAACTTCTTTAGTGGTGCTGTGCACTTTTTTGGGATGGTTAAAAAATGTTAAAATCGCGTCAGGGTCACGTGACCGTATAAAGCTGCGAAACTACAAAATTCGACTTTAAGCAAAGACTTAATCTTTATGTTTTGTTTCCTTGATTAGTCTCCGAACTTTTCAATCCACCCTGAAAAAGTTCCCCACCGAGTTTGCCTATTCAGGCTAATCTCAGAAAGTACCGTATGTATTTTCATACACTTTTTCTATTGGAGTAATTGCATAAAAATCACTTCAAAAAAACATATAAAGATATAAATAAAAAAGTCCATGCTACGTTGACTGCTTACATCAGATAGGTCCAATGCCTGTTTGCCACCTTAGTTGTATAAAACAATACGTTTTTCACGAATGAACGGAGTGAGACCTAAGAACGGTTTATGAATTATATATTCATGAAGTTTTTTGAAGCAAATTGGCTGAAAATAACGAAAACTGTCGAAAATGTCGGATAAAAATCATATCGACTAGGAGTTTTACTAGCGTGCTCCACGTAAACCAATGGAGTTTCTTCTGAAGGCGGTGCGGATCGTTAGTAGACTATAATTTATAAACATTCCGCGAGAATAGGATACCCGTATTACTTTAACTAAGTCGGTCTTAGATCATCATCAAGGCCGACTTAGTTAAAGTAATATCATTACATGGGTATCTTATTCTCGCGGTTAAGTACCCATCTAGGCAAAAAAGTGATTTATTTCCAGTTCATCATTTTGTAGGTACAATTTAGAATTAAGTCTTACCTAAACTCTGACGTTCATCCACCACAGGAGTAGGTTCAGGATCAATAGATAAGAGGTTTATATCCAGGTCGGACACTTCCGGAATAAGACCTTCGTATTCGATATCAGATTCTGTAAATCAATTAAAAATAACGTATTTATTCCCTCTCAAATATCCGGGACATAAATTTGTATAGAATTTTATTAGGTAGGTAGGTACATATCTAAAAAACAGGGAGATAAAAATGTACTACAATACATGACGTATGTATTTTTTAGGGTTCCGTACCCAAAGGGTAAAAAGGAACCATATTATTAGGGTTCCGTACCCAAAGGGTAAAAAGGAACCGCTTAAAGGGTAAAAAAAAATACTAAAGCTCCGCTGTCCGTCCGTCCGTCTGCCACCAGGCTGTATCTCATGAACTGTGGTAGTTAGACAGTTGAAATTTTCTCAGATGGTGTATTTCTATTGCCGCTATAACAACAAATACTAAAAAACGGAATAAAATTAATATTTAAGGGGGCTCCCATACAACAAACGTGATTTTTTTTGCCGTTTTTATAGATAATGGTACGGAACCCTTCGTGCGCGAATCTGACTAGCACTTGGCCAGTTTTATTACTTTTTAATTTGTTAAAACGCGATGCAGAATGACAAAGACTGAACAGCGGCATCTATGTATCAGCCCCCTTACCACCATCTCTTATTGCGATTCAATAATTGGATAGATTGCTTATTCATACCAATGAATAAGCGACTCTATTTAATTTGAAATAGAGTCGCTTATTCATTGGTATGAATTAGCAATCTATTCAGTTATTGAGTCGCAATAAGAGATGGTGGTAAGGGGGCAGAAAAGGAATTATTTTCTACATAGAGCTGTTTTCGCTTGGCGCGCGAAACAAAAAAAATAGTTGTTATTTCAAAGCGTGCGATTTGCATTACATTAAATCTAAGTGATGTCTAAGTTCAGACAGCGAAATATAGGTCATACAGTTAAAGGGCAGATAAAATAACATATTTATTTACACAAACTAAAGCTTTCATTGACCCGACCAAAGCTCGGTATCCCAGGTCCGACCTAGTGCGGATGGAACGTGAGAAAGAGACGGAAGCAGTTTCTCCAGTCCAAAGGGCATGAGTTAATAACGAGTGCCAAAAAGAAGGTCTTTTTATTAATTGGTACAAAAAAGGGGGATTGAGACGCGTGTGTCAAGACAAAGAAGCATACTGTAAACAATAGAATAATAACTTTTCTGCATTTACCTGCGTTCAGCTGTATTTTCTTCACGAATCTTGAAATGGGCGGCGCCAATTTGTGAAAGAAGCACAACATCATGCACAGAATATACAACATTATATACCCTCCAATGTACTTTCCTATGATAAACACCACACCCAAGCTTATATTGACCAATAAGAAAGCCTGAAACAAAATTTTAATGTAGTAAGTATAAATTATTGTTTTGTCTATATAAATGGTCAAGGGCCCTACCGTCGAAGCTGAAGCCCATTACCATCTAATATTTTGGTTCGAAAAATAGGTCTTACGTTTTAGTTATTGACAAACATCTTCAGCTTAGTCGGTGAAGCTCCGGGTTTTCTACCAGCTAAGCTAAGCACAAGTACCTACAAACTACAAATAGTTATATATATATAAGTTGAAGTTTGTTTTTCGCTATCCGCTTCAGCTTAGGCGGTAGGCCCCCAGAACTGATAATCATATCAGTAATCAGAAGAAGTATTTACTCACCTTTGTGTGATTTGTTTCACGTAAGTAAATAAATTCGGTCCATTTCTTACCAGCCCAAATTTTTATTTGTCTCGCGGATTTACTGAGTTTCTCTCCGTCATACTCTGCTATTCTTTTTAAACAAGTCGTTCGATGTTTGTGTTTCAACCATGCCTCAAATGCATCGATCATTACAATAGCAATTGAAAAATAGATAAATAATTCAATAAGATTGATTTCTTGATGTATACACGCACTGAAATAAAATAAATTGATTGCGGTAATTCTATGTAATTAAATGAACAACTTACTTTAGGGTTTTTTATTAATTGGTACAAAAGACGAACTTGACGCTAAAATCATTCTCTACCAGCGAACCTTTGAGACAAACAGAAACTCACTAATGGAAAAAGCAAACAGAAGCAGATTTAGGGCCCCGTCGGTTCCTACTTTGGGATTTTCAAACCAAGTTTATTCGATAATATTTTCTTTTTATATGTGAGGGGGACAAATGAGCACGTGGGTCACCTGGTGGAAAGCAATCACCACCGCCCTTGGAGATGAGCAACATCAAGGAGTCGCCGATCCGTTGACAGTTTTAAGAGAAATACAGACTCTGTTGTTGAAAGTTCCCATGTAACGTACGTACGTACTGTAGTAGATCGTCAATTATCAAGATGATATGGATGAAATGTTAATTTATGGCGAGTTGTACAATAGTGGAACTCAGCGGCAGGTATGAAATCAAACAGTTCATCCGAGCACTCTCCGAGATATAATTTGTATAGAACGAAAAGAGACGCTACATCTCTACGTGTTGAGAGTTCAGTATCATACATAGTGAAGTATTGGAAAAATATATGACATAATTTTGTATCCAATCCTCGATTAGTTATAAGTACGATTTGCATTACTTTGCTCGAAAGAAAAATGTCACGAACATGGGTCGATTTCGAAACTATTTTTTTTACTGTTGTAATTACTTTTATCAAATAAAAAATACATCAAATTAATAATCGCTACTTGTACGGTGGCCGTGAGTAGGCAATTTAAATATGAAATGAATATTCGTTCGAAAGTTATAGGTAAAAAACCTTAAAAATTAACGCTCGCGTGGGCCGATTTTGAACAGGCGTTTGGTGGCGCTCGCGCGTTGATCTTGAAGGTTTTATTTTACGTAACCTCGAGACGAATATTCATTTGATTAACGAATTGCCGACGAAGAGCTCTCGCACAATTATTTAGATATATTTTTTATTTAAAAAAAGTAAATACAACAGTAGAATGTATAGGTGTTTATTACTCTTTCACGGGTAAACGGCTGGCTGAATGGATTGTGACGAAATTTGGCATACATATAGAATAAGTTCTGGTTTAACATTTCGACGGTCCCTACGTATATATACAATAAAAGAAACTGTAATTTTTGACATGTCGCTTTATCGACATGTCAAAAATTACAGTTTCTTTTATTGCATAAATTGCTATAGATTGCCCATAAAAAACATTTTCCTTTTTATTTTATTGATTGTATATAATTAAAAAGTAAGAAATTAACTCATTTGTCCAATAATAATATTCTCTAAGTACTATATCGAAGAATAAGCAGACATGTCTGAAATGACATGTCGCTTTATACGTAGGGACCGTCGATTTATTAAAATTACTTGTCCACGCAGGTGATTGCTTATTTTTAATGTACATGCGATCCGAAGGCCCATTTGTCAAAATCCTTTGAAACTATGGTTACTTTCAGTTAACATCCTAAAAAAATCTGCAACTTGGAATCACAGTTTTTGAAAGTCTAATAAATTAGTTATAGGTCGAAAAGTTCCCCGTTTCCTCGTGGTCATACTAATTTGTCATACCAGTATGACTACGAGGATATACATGTCCTCGTGGTCATATTGCTATCTATGCATATCCTGTGGCAAAACAAAAGAAAAAGACAACAAAGGATTTAAAATAAATAGATCTGTATTATCGTAATTTTTCTAAGAAATAAAGTTGGTTTAAAAAAAAAACGACTTCAGCTGGCGAGCGCAGCTTATTGGTGGAATACCCCGGCAGACGCTGCTGCCCGTCTTCCGGGAGAAAAATTATCGCGTGACACAAGATTCCTTAGTCGCCTTGCACGACATCCAGCGCAGAGCAATACCATAGGGCAAATTTAAGGGTTTCCCTCGAATTTTCTGGGATCCCATCATCAGACCCTGACTTGGTGAATATGGAACCACCTCGCAATTACCCTTTCAAATAAAAAAATTGAATTTGACCATGCGTGCTTATAAAATTTAAGGGTTTCCCTTGATTTCCCTGGCATCTCATCATCAGATCCTGACGTGGTGAATATGGGACCACCTTGCAATCATACCCTTTCAAATAAAAAAGAATTATGAAAATCGGTTCACAATTCGCAACAATATCTTTGCTTATATATTAATATATATAGCTTATATATTTATATTATTAATGATTTATTAATGATGATTGATAGAGTAATGAACAACTTATACCCCGAAATGATTCTAATTTAAATTCTAAGTAAAAACTAAAGAAGTTAGAAGTCAGAAATTTAAATGTAAGGCAGAGAAGAAGCAAACACAAGGCAAAACTTGAGGAGCGGATATAGAGAAGAAATAGAAGTGAAGGATGATAGTGGAGGGTAGAAAAGAAAAAGAGAATCAATAAAAAGAATTGAGAAAGTCTCAAAAGGTTCACAGACAATTGATTATTGACGATAGATGGTTCTTGAGAAAAGTACAATCAATTGCAAATATGCATTTGGAATTTCCAAAAAATGTTGTTTTGAGGTTTATATTAATAGCTGATTAGCTTATATTGATAGATTAATTTTGAACATTTGATTTTAGTCTTTCAGCTTTAAATGAAGTTTTGCATGTGACTGCTCATTGAAGGAATATTTTCTCAAAGTAATATTGTTGATCAATTTACCTCTAATGGAATGTGTAGGTGTCTGAACTGTTTGTCAGAGTAAAAGTTTGAATCTGAATGTTTTATCGACATTCCCAACTAGAAGCAAACTTACAAAGTTTCTAGATACCAGCACTCAACCAAACTCACTTTTATAGAATTTCATATTTTTCATAAAATCTGGATTTATAATCCAGATGATTTTATGAAAAAAATTGAGAATGTGTATCATGGCTATAATCATCATTAAATAAAGTAATATATGTTCATAATTAAAGTAGATATCTAGCACCTATGGAATATTATTTCATGGACCCAGGGCAGTCTCTAACTTTAGTCCAGGGCCCCCTTGGTTATCACAAACAACTTTATTACATGCAAAAGAAAAAAAAACTAGATTTCAGACACACCAGCCTTAAATTTTGCCCTAGTACATTATTTTTATTGGTAATATTGATCAGTTTGTGATCTGGGCAAGGACTAGGAGGCCCATCAACTGCAGGACCTTGGCACCTACACAGAGTGCTCAATGGAAAGGAGCGGCCTAGTACACCTACTTTATATTACACATGTGAGATGACATTACAGTAAATTTAGCAAAGCTAAGAATAAAAAAAGGGATTTTTTTTGTTTTGTGTCAATGGCTTTAGTTAAAAATCAAAATTAAAATTAATGATTGAAATCAGACTATGCTGAGTTTGTTCCGAAAGCGCTTACTCGATTTATTTTAATGTATAATTAAGTGCGCACTAAAATAAAATTGGATATATTGGAACAAAAGAAAATTAATAAAACTCGCAAAATAATGACTTATAATGTACTTAGGTACTAAGGCACCTAATCCCAATTACGTAGGTATGGTACTTACAAAAATAAAACGTTTATTAGGATTATAAAAGACAAAGACAACCACATTTTGTTCCAGAATAAAACATCTTCAAGTATTCCAACAAAACCAACTAGAATATGAGAGGTTGGGTTTTTCTTGTTTTCTACAACTTTGGATGGGCTCCATTTTAATTTATTTCTCAAAGACGCAAACATTGATGACTTGAATAAGTTGAACTACTTGATAAAAACAATACTCATGCCTTCGGACGTAATTATTTACAATATTAACTTAGCTCAAAAGAACGTAAATTTGCGACAATAAACATTTTGATTTGACAATTTGACATTCTTGTTTGACAGTGACACACTATGATTGACTGACTGACTCTAAATACGAATCTTTTAAAGAGATTATGAAATGAAACTCTATTTCCAATTTTATGCCAAAAGTACCTATAGTGGAATCACGAACTTTCAAAATTTGTGGCCTAAAGTAGATTAGCTGTTAAAGCTTTTTGGTTATCACACTTCTACGATTTAAATTATTTTACGAATTTTAGAAACGCTAGCGATAACTGAAACTAATAATCTCATTCGGCGCGCTAACTCGTCAAAAGATCATGAACCTTACCTCTTGAAATGTGGCGTCGCATGCAATGGATACATTTTTTTCCTAGTTTTCCTAGTTTCTAAATCTGACTGACATCAGTTTATTCAAAACGATAACTTCCCATGGCGATTTAGTTTAATATGTCTTCAAGTGATATAAAATCGAACATACTGAAAACTACAAATATGCTTTGAGTATTAAGCAATCAAAAACAAATATGTCACGATATTTACGCCCAGAGCGTTTCGATGTTTAACCTGATACAACGGTGGCGGATTTAAAATGGACACATTGGCATTCAAATTTTACAAATTGTTTGCAGAGGAAACTCCATGTGCTCCCGAATCTATGTAATTAAAATTATTAATCAACCGTCTTAGTCCATCTATATTGGCAGTCATTATAGATGCGAAACATTGGTTAATGCGATAAACGATGCTTTCATTAAACCCAATAAAATTGATTTAAAAAAAATATTGAAACCGACTTCATTTGGCGAGCGCAGCTTAGTCGCCTTGTACGACATCCAGCGCAGAGCAATGGAGTGGCACAATTTTATTCTGCCGGCTACCATAGGGCAACTAATGGGTTTCCCTCGATTTTTCTGGAATCCCATCATCAGACCCTGACTTGGTGAATATGGAACCACCTCGCAATTACCCTTTCAAATATAAAAATTGAATTTGACCATACGTGCTTATAAAATTTAAGGATTTTCCTTGATTTCCCTGGCATCCCATCATCAGATCCTGACTTGGTGAATATGGGACCACCTTGCAATCATACCCTTTCAAATAAAATAAAAAATATGAAAATCGGTTTGAAGTCGGTTAAAAAAAAATATGCACGTCATATGCTGTCCACTCGAAAACAACAAGTAGGTGAAAGTATATCTTAGTATATTTTAATTGCTGGCATGGCATATGACTGCAATTTCAAAAATGTTACTCCTGATGAATACAAAAAGGACTACATCCGCGATGCATTTTTATCGGGAATACTATCACAGAAAATTCGTCAAAGACTTCTTGAGATATATTAAGTTTAGACGATGCTATAAAACAGGCTACAACTTTTGAATCTGCTGAAAAAGAGAGCTATATCACTACATAGTATAAAACAAAGTCGCTTTCTCTGTCCCTATGTCCCCATGTATGCTTAAATCTTTGAAACTACGCAACGGATTATGATGCGGTTTTTTTTAATAGATAGAGTGATTCAACTGGAAAGTTTATATGTATAATATATGCATAACATAGTAGAAAAACACTGATAATTTAGAGGTTTCTAATGTGATGTCGTAAATAAACACATTTTTTTGCTCTTTCATTGCAAACGCTGGCTGAACCCAACGAGATAGATCAAAATAATGTAGTACAGTATTGTTCACCTTAAAATGGTCTACAAAAAAGTTCGCGATGGTATATGTCTATCTCTTAGTGGTAACACACAATAACCGTTATTTTATCCTTTGCTTTTTACAAGAAATAATGCCTTATTTACGAAGCGATTTTAAGCAATACAGAATTAATCCTTATCCAATTAAGTACCTTAAATACATTGCGCATTTAATATAGATCAATATGGCCCTTCACAGCATGTAATTTAAATGAATAGTTTAGAAGATATTACACATTTAAAATGCAGGGACATAACGGCTGTGGCGGTACCGGCCGCGGAGCCGGCGGCGTGTGCTTATAACTGGGGAAGGACTGGATAGGACAAAGCGCAAAGACCTTCTGTAGTACATTTAGTATCAGCATTGCACCCGTGCGAAGCCGGGGCGGGTCGCTAGTATATATATATGGCATGGCCCCGATGGCAGCGGGGGTGGCGGCGCGCGAGCGATATTTTATGTTGCGAGCGTTAATATGGCTACGGTGGCCGCTTCACATCAGGCGGGCTGTATGCTTGTCTGCCACCCGAAGTAGTATAAAAAAAAAAAAGACATTTCTATACTGTGACAACTTTTTAAACAAACGTCTTGTTACTGCGACATTTCGTTACTTCGAAAAATTGTACTGCGAAGCCCTGTTTAATCGACGTCTTGTTACTGCAATGTTATGTTGCTTGATAAAATTTTCTTTGAACAATTTTACTGTGGAATCCAAGTAGGTAAATTCCTGTAATCTGGATTATCTTTTTTTACAACATTACTTAACTTAAGTTTTTCGAATTTTTGTCATTAACGAGACATATTTTGACGTGACAACGTCTTATAAATTGGTTAGCCGGGTGACACTTCAAGAAACTGCGTTACGCTGCGCTCACGTTATGCGCTCACAATGAGAGCGAGTGAGAGGCACGCGTCCCTTCCACTCGGGCATGGTTAGCCCGCCTAAGAGCGAGAGAGACAGACATAAAAAGTGAAAGGCATGCGTCCCTTCCACTCGAAAACATTTTACCACTCAAAGTCGTTGTCACGTAAAACTTTCGCCCGTATACCGACTTTA
This sequence comes from Hypsopygia costalis, assembly GCA_937001555.2. Classification (NCBI taxonomy): domain Eukaryota; kingdom Metazoa; phylum Arthropoda; class Insecta; order Lepidoptera; family Pyralidae; genus Hypsopygia; species Hypsopygia costalis. The sequence goes on along the minus strand of OW443330.2, from coordinate 15,421,775 downwards.
CAGGCAACCAATTTTTTTAATTACGGAATGCCCGCTACCTCTACAAAATTCGGTTGTCCTATTACTTGAACACCTTTGTATGTACGTTCCTCGCCAAATGAATTTGAGTATAGGACAGTCGAGTTTGAGCTACAGCCTGATTCTGAGTTAGATAGTGTCGCTCCCGAAATTAGCCGTCCTGATTCTGAGCCACACGAAGCTTCTCGACGTCCTATTCGTGAAGATTCCGAACTACCTTCAACATTTCGTGAGAAATTAAACCTAGTAAGAAAATCAACGCAGCGAATGTAGTGTATCTATGGAATTATGCGTAGCTATGACATTGTCCTGTTATTTATATATTTCAAACATTAAATTCTTTAGCTGAATAAAGCCAAGTTTTCTCATGGCGATTTAGTTTAATTGTATCAATCCATGTCTCAACAGTGGGAAGATTATGGTTTAATGCACACAGCGGTAAAATTAAGTTATTGATTATAATGTTGAGTTATTCAAGTATTCCTGACAATGTTATTCTTCGACATGTCCTTAGGGCCGAATTAAGATGAAAAAAAAAAAACAATACAGATGGGCTCTAAGCTTGCTTCCAGAGTCGTTAATCTATGTAATGAAAATAACGTTACGATTGTTTTTGTCATGTCAAAATTGTCAGACTGTTTATTCTATCACCTCCGGGGTGTCACCATTCAGCATTGAGCATAGCGCAATCCTAAAAAGCCCATATTTGTCTGTTTTTATCGGTGTTATAGAACTTAACTTGGGCGGAGGAATACCTGTCCACATAAAAAATTGTTAATATTGTATATTGTTAATGAGCAAGCGTCACACGAGTTTGAAAATAATGACAAGTTTATACGATAAATGCACAAATAAAGACGGAGCTCGACCCTACAAATGTCGGGAATATTCGACTAAAATATCTTTAAATTTACAGCATTTCAAGAGAGATGGTAGGTTTTGCGATATCGATTTGATATCGGGCAAAACGAAAGTCAAGGTACGTATTATTCAACTCTACTATCTTTCTCATGGAAATAGTTACAATTTAGCACAGTGAACAGCGTTTTGCTATTCCTAGAACAATTTTACTGAAATTCATGATCTCAAAGCCATGTCAAACTGATTAGAACAAAGTTACATTGCGCTTAGCATTGTATATTGTAATAATTCAACTATTTACTAAAAATACTTTCTTTGAGCAAGGAACTTTACACAATGTATGTATAATTAAAAAATTCACTGATATAATACAGTGTTAATTGCTCATTATGTTTAATGTAGAGTGTGGTTAATAGGTTCCATGTTTTCTAGGCACATCGTGTAGTTCTTGCCGCAAGCTGTGCTTATTTTGATGCCATGTTCAGTGTAGGCTTGGAAGAAAGCCAGAAAGGTCATGTTGCACTGCCTAGCGTCCCTCCAGATATATTACCTATGATAATTGATTTTATTTACTCAGGTACTACTATTAAAATAATTTCATATCAGTGATATTTTATTACAAGAGGTAGATACCATACTATTGCATAGATCAGGGCTGTCCAAACCATATACAATACCTGGCCATTACAAATTACTAAATAAATTAGCGGGCCGCAGAAACAAATACCTACTTGTCTTTTTTACTACCTATATACTTTGAAAGTTTAAGCTTAGTTATAATTAGTTAGTTATAAAACTTTCTTTTCAAAAATATATATAATTTTCATTCAGATTTGTTGTAAAAAAAAAGGGTTGCACTCCGGGAGTGCTGGCAGAAGTGAAAACTTGAATATTAACATTGTGCTTTTGAATATTTTGGAATGGTTAGGTAATAATTTCACATGAATTGCTTTATTTTTTCAGTATAAAAGTATTATATTAGTATATTACATTAAAAATAAACAGCAGGAGCAGGCATACATTTTCGCCGTGCAATAGATAGAGAGGGGGATATTGCATCCTCTCCTACGCCGCGCCGGCGGTCTACTCTCCCTCCGTCTTACGAATTTTCGATCAGGTCACGTGTCCTAACACGAGTTTAACATTTTTTACCCATCCCAAAAAGTGCACAACGTCACTAAAGAAGTTTTCACTTCAAAAACCTATAGCCGTAAAAAATATATAAAAAAACCGGTAAATGAAAAACACGTCACGGGCCTCACAAATATAAGCCGAGGGCTGCATGTGGCTCGCGGGCCGTGCCTTTGACAGCCCTGGCATAGATGAAGAGGCAGTGAATTTAAAACTATTTTCATATTTCAATCTAGTATATATCCGAAAGTAATCTTGAAAGTATCTGTCAGTCAAAGCAGAACAATTCTAAAGCTTACAGAGTTTCAAAACTTTTAAACACTTTACCTCTTTTAATATAATATCAACAATTGGTTTATCCTATATTTTATGATTTTAACCTATGGTGAAAAACCAGGAATGAAAAAAAATTATTTATTCAGCCATTGAGCCCTTGTGGACAGATAGACACATCTTACACTTTTTAGAAATACAATTATTATTTCTTTGTATTTTCTTTATCTACTAGCATTTCAGTATTGTTGTGGTCGTATGTTATAAGTTTATCATGTATTTATAAATATTTTTTAGGTGTACAATGACTGTATAAATATGCTGACTAAATATTTGCATGCCTATAATATTAAGGCAAATTTGTATAGATGCTAACCACATTATGTATAATGACAGCCGGTCACAAAAATATCCAACTGTATAAAATTGAGTCTGCAAATAACCATTCATTCATTCATTTGATGTCTCTATCTGTATATCTGTATGTATGTCTGTCCATAGCATCGTATTTGTAAACTAGATGAACCAATTTGGTTTGTGATACATTTCGTTTTGATTGGTTGAAAGGTGACTTGATTGTGCATATTATTAGCTTGATTCAAGAAAATGTGTTCAGCTGTTTGAAGATCACCAGCTCTTTTCTACATTATAAAGGAATATGAGCAACGTCCAATATATCCATAGTTCTGACTCATTCAAAATGGGAAACTGAATATGATAACCCATATCTGATGTAGCATCACCTGGAACCTGCAGAACACCCATCTTCACAGTGAAAATATTGTGTTTGTGCTCATTGTAATGATTTCATTGAACAGGTTATGGACGAAGCAGGAAAGGTTCTTGGTCAGACATTACTATCTTAAATTTATACCTGCTCGTTGAGAGGAGCAAAGTCATTTAATTTGCAATTATTTTAACCTATATTGATAGTTGCTTTGTTTGATTATATCTAACACAAATATCATTTGATACATAGATATTTTCTACATGATGATATAAATTTCATTGATTTTTCATAAGATTGCTGAACTATTATTAATATATATAATATTATAAACGAATAGGGATTTAAGTTAAAAAAAATAACAAGAGAGACAAAATAGCGTATTCTAGATTTAATTTAACTTTATGATTATAAAATGAACAATTAAATGAAAGAAATAACTAAGAAAAACCAATGCGATCGTAGACTAGTTTGAGGCGTCCGTCCAGCTCAGCCGCTCGCAGAAAAGTGAGCTCCGGTCGCGCTGCACGCCGCTGGCGCGCGCTCCCCTCCAGTAGCGTCACGATCACACCACCTCGCAGTGACGTTGCAGGCCACGCCCCCTGGCTTATGCATCTATCTCTAATACGGCCGTTCCTGACGCTGCGACGTCCTCGTCCGCATCTGTATTAGTCTCGTCATCATCGACTGAAACAAACAATTTTATTTGTAGAAATCAATTCGATAAATTCAGCAAATCTCGCATACATACTTTTGTGTCATAACTGCCTTTGAGCGCTCAAGCGTTTATGACCCAAACCTCTCATACAACTATCAAAGTGTATCTAAAGGGCGAAATTTACTTCAAAGCATGAAAATAAATTATAAACACTTTCATTCGCATTCATCCATAATTGTTGTGAAATTTGAGCTCAAAAAACATAGCATGAGCTTAAGGCTGCATGTATGTTTGCCGGTGATATGATCACCAACACGTTATTACGTGTCTGCCGGTGACGTGATCACCACACGCTGTGCGTGTCTGCCGGTGACATGGTCACCACACGCTGCGCGTGTCTGCCGGTGACATGGTCACCAACACGCAATTGCGTGTCTGCCGCGATTAATATCGCACATCGTAACAGGGGTCTATCAGTGACGTGGTCACCTAACGCTGTCACGTGTCTGCCGCGACTAATGTCGCACACCATAAACAGGTGTCAGCCAGTGCTAGGATCACTGAAATCGTACAAACTCACGTGAGAAAAATGCTGCACAGGTATCCGGTGTCCACTCGCCGTGCCAGGGCACCATGTATTCAGAAGCCGCCTGCGTTCGCTTTCCCCTGGAATCGGCTAATAGCTCCAGTTCATAACGCTGATAGGGCAACACCTTCGTTACTTTATACGGACCTCGCATGCCTGAATCTAGCTTTCCAGTACTTTGTGCTTGTTTAATAACAAATGCTAAGTCCCCAACGTTAAAGTTACGAGCTTCCTTTCGTCCAGCGTTTACGTACTCATCTTGGCGGCTTTGGTTTGCAGACAATAGATCAGATGCCCGTTGCCTTCTCAAAGACACCATGGCCTCACGGTTCACTTGAGAGTTGTCTAGGGCTACGTCTCGTACTAAAGCCCGAATAATAGGCGTGGTCCCTTCGACTCCAGTTAGAAGCTGTAGGGCTGACGTTTGCGTAGTGGCGTGCTTTGTCGTGTTAATTATTAACTGGATTCGCCATAAAGCATCAGACCAGTTGGTGCCTCTACCTGCTTCGATGCGCAGCATGTTCAGTACAGTTCGGCAGTACCGCTCTGCCTGACCATTTTCACGATGCATTTCTGGTGTAATAAAGTGTACGGCGCATCCTAATTCCTTCGTCCAGTTTTGGAACGTAGTGTTCTCAAAGATGCGTCCACGATCGCATACAATCAAATTCGGCGTGCCAAAAAGCGATATCGCATTGTTAAAAATGCGTTGAAAATCATCAGCAGCTTGCCTATACATCGCATATAGGAGACAAAATTTGGTGAAGGAATCTACTAAAATAAGGATGTATTTATATCCATTCGATTCTGATAAGGGACCCAGAACATCCAGGTGGATAGTTGAAAAAGGGATGTCGGGCTTCGACCAGGAATTTATGGGCTGATGTGGAGCTCTAGGCACCTTCTTTTGAGATAAGCATGTTAGACAATGGGTTACATATTTTTTTACAAACTGCCTTAATCCAGGAAACCAAAAGTGGCGAAGTATCAGATCAGTCGTTTTGTCAATACCGATGTGGTCATGTTCATCGTGAAAAACACGGAGGAGGCTAAGCCTATGACCTTTAGGTATGTAACACAGGAGTCGGGAGTCTTCGCCAGTGGGGGAGTACTTGTAGTACAGAATGTTATTTTGGACGACATAACGAGTATCATCGAGGGCCCCATCTTTAAGTTTTTCAATCATAGTCCGAGTTTCCTCGTCTGCTGACTGAGCGATCTGGGCCCAATTTTTGGGTGAACGTATATGATGTACATCAACTGGGTTGCGGCTTAGAAAGTCCGCATGTGACATGAGGGTCCCCTTTCGATACTCGATTGTGAAACGGAAGTCTTGCATGTACACCCACCAACGGGCGACTCTTGGGACTAAATCCTTTTTACGCTCAGTTAACTTTAGGGAATTACAGTCTGTGACTATTTTAAATTCAACGCCCAACAGATATTGCCGAAAATGTTTTAATGCATTTACTACCGCCAGGGTTTCCAGCTCATAGCTGTGATAGCGTGATTCAGCTCCCTGGGTAGTTTTACTAAAATAGCCTATTACGCTTTTACGCCTACCCTCATGCACATGTAATAAGACTGCACCGTAACCTATTGTGCTGGCGTCAGTGTGAAGCTCGCAGGGTACATTAGGATCAAAAATTGTAAGAACGGGTTTGTTCGTAAGGCAATTAATAATGTACTCACGAGCCTCATCCTGCTCCACGCCCCAAGCAAATGGTTCTCCTTTACGAGTTAGTTTGGAGATACAGGAAGTCTTTGACGCATAGCCTGCAATATACCTACGAAAATATCCCGCTAGGCCAAGAAATTGGCGGACTTGCTTAACATTACTTGGCTTAGGTGACCTAACAAGAGCATCAATTTTGCGCGAGCTTGGCCGTACCTGACCATGACTAATGACGCGGCCTAAGTATTCGATTTCGGATGATAAAAATACGCATTTCTTTATATTAATCGAGAATCCTGATGTAGTGAGAATATGCATAACCTGGCGTAATGTGTCCATGCCTTCTTCCACCGTTTGGCTTAAGATTAGTACATCATCGATGTAGGTTAATACCTTCCCACTTTCTATTAATGGTTTTAAGGTATTGGATATGATTCTCTGATAAACGACTGGAGCATTGGCCAAACCATAGGGCATTTTCAAATATTCGTAGTGGCCCTCGGGGGTTACGAATGCTGTCAACTCTATTGACTCAGGGCTTACGGGGATCTGGTGGAAGCCAGTAGCCATATCGAGGCTACTAAACCATTTACTAGCACCAAGTTTGTCAATGTGGTCGTCTATCAGAGGCAAAGGAAAACGATCTTTCACAGTAACGGAATTCAAAGCCCTGTAATCCACACACATTCTGTCGGACCCATCCTTCTTTTTAACAAGAATGATGGGACTGGCATACTCTGACTCGGATTCCCTTATTATGCCCTTGCTGAGCAAATCGTCTATAATACCCCTAACCCTATTTTTTTCATCCATTGAAAGTTTATATGGTCTATAGTAAACTGGTGTTCTATTATTTAACCTAATATGTAAGCTGCCTGTTTTTACGGTAGAGATGGCAGTTCCCGTAATAAAGGAATCGGAAAAGTCATCAATAAGGGAAAGTAATTTCTTACGGTCATTACCCTGTAATTGAGTATTAATAACATCCGTCGTACTTATATGATTGACAGTGGGAATCGCATCATCTCTAATGAGCCTCTGAAATTCACAAGTTCTAACATAGGTAACTCCTTCGCGATTTAAAACATCAGTTCCGATCAAGACAGGTGCATTCATACAATCAGAAGAAACCACATAGAAGTCAACTTCCAGAGAAATTTCGGGGAACTCGACCACTATGGTTATGTAGCACGTAGATTCGATTTCTTGGCTACCTATGCCGCGTAGCTTACGATAAGTCAATATTTTATCGCATTTAAGATGTTTCACAAGAGACTCTGATATTAGGGAAACACTAGACCCACTATCTATCAACGCATCTGTTGGTATGCCTTGCATAACAGCCGCCGTCTCTATTTTTTGAAAGTGATCCTAATTTTCGGCAAAAATTTACATTATTAGAACGCTTATTTAAACTGTTTGAAGCATCGGCGCGTTGTTTTGCAAAACATACATCAATGGTATGACCTGGCTTTTTACAGTATGTACAATCTGTCCTAACATCGCGAGAAGTGTTGGTGTTTTTCGTATTTGCGTTAGCGGTAGGTAATTTGGTTCGCGCCCGTTTCGGACAATGTTGTCGTATATGACCGACAGCACCACAATTATAACATTCCGTCTTATTAGATGATACATCACGTTTACGGAAGGCATTATTATGCTGGGAAGCGTGGGGTGCAGTGTAAGACGAACGAACAAGACCGCAATGTGATCTGGCACTGAGCACTGGTTTTTCGTAAACGGACAAAAATTCCACGATATTCTGAACTTTGAGTTTGGCGTTCGTAGCAACGGCTTTAATCTGTGGATCTGTAATTCCACGGATAATAATAGCCACTCTCAAATCGTCAGAGAGCCCCGTTACGATGTTTAAGCGTAATAATGAACGACGAGCATATTCCGCATATGTAGGGTATTTGCCCGAATCAGTACACATAGTTTCGAATAAAATATTTGCCACATCAATATTGCGTGGGCAAAGAGACTTAAAAACGCGTTTAAAATTGGTCCAAGAACGATCATTCGTGATCCAATCGTTAAGCCACGTCCGCGCACTACCCTTCAAACAACCTCCAACACGTGACAAACACTCATTGTCGTTCCAATTATTTAGCTGACATGCCCTATCTACTTCCGAGCACCAAACATCAAATTCATGTATATCGGGATCGAAATTAGATATGTAAAAATGGTTAGACCTTACTTGTGCAAAGGATGACAGTGCGCCCACAATCCTGTCCGTTACGTCGTCCACCACGCTGTCCCCTCGCGACGCGGGAACCCGGGATCCTTCCGATGACGCGAGCAGGTCTTGTACCGCACCGCTGGCCATGTCCTCCGCGTGTACCTCGGCAAATGCCACGGTAGGCGGCTCGAGCGCCGGCCGAGGTGGCGTCGGTGGCACGGCCGACGGTGCCCTTATTCTGTCTTCGATCGCATTTAGACGGCTTAAAATCACATCTAGAACACCTTCATTTTTATCTTTCTTTCTACCTCTACTCCTTGAGCTACTTCTAGGCATTGTGAACTAAAATCGGTGGCAATTAAAAGCGTATACAAAGCGCGTGGTAAGAATCCCACTTCTGATATTATAAGCGAATAGGGATTTAAGTTAAAAAAAATAACAAGAGAGACAAAATAGCGTATTCTAGATTTAATTTAACTTTATGATTATAAAATGAACAATTAAATGAAAGAAATATCTAAGAAAAACCAATGCGATCGTAGACTAGTTTGAGGCGTCCGTCCAGCTCAGCCGCTCGCAGAAAAGTGAGCTCCGGTCGCGCTGCACGCCGCTGGCGCGCGCTCCCCTCCAGTAGCGTCACGATCACACCACCTAGCAGTGACGTTGCAGGCCACGCTCCCTGGCTTATGCATCTATCTCTAATAATAATAATTCAGAAATCTTATGAAAAATCTATGAAATAAGATAATATGAAGATAACTGTACTTTATAAACTCTTATTACTTTAATTATGCGACTTTGATGATCATCTTGCTTTACAGGTGAAGTACTAATTGACAAATCAACAGTACAACATTTATTGATAGCCGCTGACATGCTTCAGCTTAGGGAACTTGTCACTGGTTGTGGAGAATACTTAAAAAGAGAACTGCATCCAACTAATACCCTTGGCATATTCAGGTATTCAAATTTAAACTTAGTCAAACCTTAACATAATTCTATGGGACCTAAATTTCATCTTGAAGACACTAGCTCTCGTGTCATTTGGTTATTTAGAAATGATGAAATTCATGGCCTACTTGAAATGCTCACAGAGATACACTCTCACAAAGTTAAAGAACAACAACAAGCTTCCATATCCTACAATGACTGCTTTCCAGCAGGCAGTTTCGTATGCTTGGTTGTCACCTTAGTTGTATAAAAAAAATTGGTTGCCTGTAAAGTCGGTATACGGGCGAAAGTTTTACGTGACAACGACTTTGAGTGGTAAAATGTTTTCGAGTGGAAGGGACGCATGCCTTTCACTTTTTATGTCTGTCTCTCTCGCTCTTAGGCGGGCTAACCATGCCCGAGTGGAAGGGACGCGTGCCTCTCACTCGCTCTCATTGTGAGCGCATAACGTGAGCGCGGAGCGTAACGCAGTTTCTTGAAGTGTCACCCGGCTAACCAATTTATAAGACGTTGTCACGTCAAAATTTTTGCCACCTGAACCACCTGGTTGGAATGGCATTATGGGTCGATACACATAACCGGGTAGCGACCATGCGCCAACCGGGTCGCGACCATGCGCCGCAACGCAACGCACGAAATAAAGCGTTCTGCTGTCGTAGTATAAGGCAACCATTTATTGTGATTTTTTTAATGTTGGTGGATGTATGTAAACAAATAGAAAAAAAATGTTATGTAAACGTTAACTTTTTGGTACTTATTGTATACTATGTGCGGCGCGGTGAACACCGGCAAATTCTGCGTAGGGACGAGCGGCACTGGCAATTTTGGCGGTGCGGTGCCGCAACGCGGTTATGTGTTTCGGCCATAAGTATATCCCAAGCGCCTATAGTAATTTAACATCCCATACACTGGCGCAACACCAATCCTAAATAGTAGCTCTTCTAACTTAGAATCTGGTTGACTTTTCTTTATTGTTTATATTCCGAAGTCCCTGTATATGAAGTTACAAATAATTATTACACATTATTTATAACTTCATATACATAACAAAAAAAATGTATTTTAAAAATATGTATTTAAGTATTATAACAGTTATCTGGTAACACAAGTTTAGCGCTTAATTTGGGACTAGATGGCGCTGTGTAAATTGTCATGAAATATTTATTAATTAGTTATTTTATTATTAATAATTTTATATATTATAGGTTTGCAGAGGCTCACAATTGCACAGAATTAGCTGAGGAGGCTCTTTGCCATGCACAAGCTAACTGGAATGTGGTAGCAAATGGGGATGAGTTACTAGAACTGCCATTACCGCAACTAATAACTCTGTTGTCCTCGGAGCACCTAAAAGTGGATAGCGAAGCACAGGTATTTGTGTAAATTGAAACTATAGCATACTGCCACAAATTTTTTGTTACTAATAGAGATGTAACTTGATCAGCATTAACAATTAATTAAGTAATAAAACATAAATATTTCACCGGAGTGAAATATTTATGTTAATTGTTATTACATAAATATTTCACTCGGATGAAATATTTATTTACAAGGGAAATGTTATAATTCTATATTTCAATAGAAAAACAACTTATATGTGTATACCTACGAGTATATGTGTATGTTGCAGTCAAATCTTATATTCAGTCAAAATTGGTTTTGACTAAAGGCATTGGTAAAACTACTTTTAATTGACATATGCAATCAGTAATGTATAAAGATGAAATTAAATTAAATTAAAATACTAATAAATTGCGACCAACTGGTGTATTTCCGTGAAACTCTTTCAGGCATAATGTTCACTTCACATATTTTAATTATACTTTACTATGTACATATTATATCGAGTTTAAATATAACATTTGTGTGTACTCAGGTGTTATACCCAGCGTTGCGATGGCTGGAACACGATCCTTCGTGCCGGCGACGTCACTGTTTCGAAGTTCTAAGCCATGTACGGCTGCCGCTTATATCGCCTCAGGTTTTGGACGAAGCTATAAAAAATGTACAAGACCCGTCTATAGCAGTAGCTTTGAAAACAGTTAGAGTAGATATGGTGAGAAAGTGATACCTACTTTGACAACCGTTATTTTAATATATTATACGATACAATGAGACCAGCCCGGTGATCGAATAGCTAGCAATGGCTATTTGATTCGCAGGGGCGCCGGTACGATCCCCGCGCAAGACAAATATTTCAATGACAAGACAAAGTGAGTTTGTCTTGGTCTCGATGTTTTATATTTTATTATTGTATCTAAGTGTATGTCCGTTATCTAGGACCCATAGTGCAAGCGTTCCCTATCACCCTGCTGTCTAACAAACGAGGCTCTGGCAAAAGATAGGTGAACAAAAATATCGATGAATTGGACTAGAAAATACTTTCACACACTTAAAGCTTACCAATCAGAGCACAGAACCTGCAGCAATATTTTATCGTAAATATTGGCCAATAAGCTAAATCACAGGCACTGAGCTAGGTCTTAGGCTCGATCCTTGAAGTTTACGTTTCTGTACATTCTTGACATTTGTTTTACTAAGAAAATACATTTTTTATTATATTCCTTAAAACAAATTGTATGTATATTTCATAATGTTTTCATGCGTTATCTATCACAGTATAAGTAATTGATTTGACCACTTGACCTTGGCATTCTGTCATATTACCTCATCTCCCCTCTGAGACTAATCTGGAACAGTTTGTATGCCGCACGCACACACGCACTTCACGCTTTGTACTGACGTCATTGTTTATCTAATAGGTACTTAACGACGCGGCACTTGTATGGAATGGTCTACATCTTTCTTAGTACTTGCTGTAAAATTTCAGAAAACAGGTCGAGGAGCTCTCGTGGCGCTCGCAGCGGAGCCCCGCGCGCGCGCCCGCCGCATGCTCCTGCTCGCCGGGGGCTCCTGTCACGACAACGTCACGCAGCCCCCGCTCACCACAGATAATATACTCTCCTCAGTTCTAAAATTCGACTTGTATAAAAGGTGCGTTTTAAAAAAATATTATCGTTTTTAGGGTTCCGTACCCAGAGGGTAAAAAAGAACCCTATTACTAAGGCTCCACTGTACGTCCGTCCGTCCGTCCGTCCGTCCGTCCGTCCGTCACCAGGTTGTATCTCATGAAGCGTGATAGTTAGATAGTTGAAGTTGTTCACAGATGATGTATTTCTGTTGCCGCTATAACAACTAAAAAACAGAATAAAATATTTAAGGGGGCTCCCATACAACAAACGTGATTTTTTTTGCCGTTTTTATAGATAATGGTACGGAACCCTTCATACGCGACTCCGACTCGCACTTGGCCGGTTTTATTATATGTCCTACAGCCAACGAAAAAATATTTAAATACATAAATAACAACTAAATCAACGTTGCTTGCTTATATTGTATATTTAATCAACACCTGCCGCTCTATTATGCGATAAGCGGAGATTGTTGCGAGCAGCTAAGTATGTACTATGCCTTATATCTAAGCGCGAGTTACCACTTCGAAACGCGCTGTAGATATCAAGACTATAAAACTATAATTAGAGAGGTGCAAACGGCTACTTTTTGCGGCGATACACTAGTGCGTTTTGTCAACATTTGTTGTACATTACTACTTTTGACCATTAGTCGTATGTATTTGCAATGCTACAGTCGTATAGTATCGATTTAGCACTATCGATGCAAACCCGCTTCTGTATCGACGCTCGACTGTGTAGGGCGACACCGGATAATATAGTGACACCAACCCGTAGTCGTTAGTCGTCGTTTCGGTACAGCGCACGACTGTATCGATGTATCGTGAATGTATCGATGCTTTATCACAATAAAAGCGATGAGAAAGGACGGTTATGTTTGCGCTAGTATACCCCCATCGAATGTACCACTTCTTTTTTGTGTGTATAGCTACAAAAAGTAATGATGTGCTCCGTAAGGTAGATTAGACTAGACATCAACCCATAATCATCCCACTGTAGGGATACGGGTCTCCCCTCAATCGAAGGGGTTTAGAGCATACTCCACAACGCTGTTCAACTGCGGGTTGACAGAGGCCAGTGTTTTCAAGCCGCCCTAAGGCCAGTGACTTTGCTTTAACGACTGCCTGATCTGATGACAACAGCCGGGACCGACGGCTTAAAGTGCCCTCCGAAGCACGGAGGAGCTCGAGATAAAAGCTTAACTGGCGTGTTCGATTAGATTGACACGTCCAACGACACCATCGAGCTCCTCTATTATATATTATAGGTAGATTAAAGACTTGTACAATATTCGTACAGTCATGTCCTGTGTGCTTTATTGTTACAAGCTTTTATTTAGTTTCACTGCGGTGTCATCAAATCTTGCAAGTTTCTCACCCTCTTCTCAGTGTCCGATTGAGCTTAAATTTGGCACACTCGTTTGATTCTCGGAACAATGGACGATTATGATGTTTGATGAGCGAAACACAGTAAGTAAACTTTTTAGTTCTTTTTTTTATTAACTAATAAAAGCTTGATTTTTTTATTTAAGGGAGTGGGAGGAGCTTTCTCCTATGGGTATTGCCCGAATACAACCCGGAGTGGCAACGTTGGGTGGTCGCGTTTACGCGGTTGGTGGAGAGCAGGGAAGTCAGATACTTGCAAACGGAGAAGTATATGATCCACAGGTATTTATTTTAATTCATTTTAATAAATATAGGATCCGACCTGTAACTTTTTTTTTTTAGTTTTAAATAATTTATAAGCGCTATTCAAATATTTCGGTCGTAAAGTCTTAAAAAGAACGTGATGCTTCTGCATTTAAAATAATAAATAGTCAATGGTTTTATCTGATGCTTTATATTCACATAAATAATGTTGAAAAGTTTCTTCTGGTTGGCCAGGGTAAAGAAATAAAGGGTAGAATAAACACTGTATAATACAGTGGGTATTATACCGTAAGAATTGTATAATACGGTATTATACCAACACCGCCTGTATAATATGTATAAAACCTAGTGCACACAAGTTACTATTTCAAACGCATTAGTGACCTTGAATTGTTAGATTTTTTTTTTTCGAAATTTTGCACTGGGCTTCGCCTACCTCACCTGCGCTAGCTGTGATCTCTAAAGATCGTGGTGAGCCACTTACACCCCAAAGTTTATTTCAAACCACGCGAGCGCAGTGCCAGGTTAACAAGTCAGTTAGTAGTTAATAAATCAACCAATCGCTCTTAAATATTATAAGTTCAAAATGGACAAGATACACAATGGGCATTTGAACTAATCAGTCGTGAACTTATGTAGAACTTAAGGTCTATATAAGCTCTTATAAAAGTTCATCAAACAGCCTGACGCTCTATATAAGAATCTGAAAGCCATTATAATACTTTAGATTGTATAGCGGTTGGCTAAAGGTATCACAAAATGATTTTATAATGCCTTCAGTTTTAGTGCAGCATACCGCAATGCCGATGTACAGCTTTTAGCTAATTTTATTGCCTTTGGATTTACAATAGCATTTTTAAATGCCTAACGCTGCTGAATAGCATAAACTTGAACCATTATAATGCACCGTAAGTCCGCTATACAGCTTTTAGCTGTTTTCAGTACCTTTGGTTATATAATTGCATTTTTAAGTAAATGTCTATTGCTGCTTAATAGCATAAACCTGAACCATTATAATGCTAAAATTCTGCTGTACAGCTTTTAGCTGTTTTCAGTACCTTTGGTTGTATGATAGCATTTTTAAATGGTAAGTAAAGGCCTAGAGCTGCTGAGCAGCGTAACCTTGTATCGTTGTAGTGCTTGCATTTTGAAAGATCAATTGAGTTCTGTTGTACACCTAGCAGTTCTTTAATCGAATACATGTGAGTTATAGTAATGCTTAAAGCTGTACATACATCCACTTAGTAGTAATTAATCCGTTTAGAAGACCTTTTTATCAACTCTTGGCGAACAGACATAAGCTGTACAAAAATTTGGTTAAATAAAAGAAAATGGGTTTTGTCGTTCAAGGATCACTAAAATTGCATTTTGTAAAGGAACTAATTCAGTTCACATGAAGTCTACTGGTATATGAATGAACACATATAAAACTACTTTGCAGACGATGACACTACAACGACAAAAGTCTTCTCTCTGGCCTCTGGCTTAATAAATATGTACATGTGAATATTTATACAGCTGATGGTATTAATAAGCCCTTTTTATGGTTCACCAAGCTGTTTAGAACGACACCATTTTGTAAATATTCCATAACCAAAAAATATTATTATTTAGACTTATGTAAGAAACTAATAGACCTATAATAAAGTGATAGCTCAAGTTAATTCATAACTATTAAGTTAATCAAGCAAAAATTTCGTTCTACACGATTATGCGATTGTTTTTTTTATTACACCTATATCTTTTTATAACATTTTTAACAAAGGCTCTATAAACTGAAGGCGCGTGAAAATTTTCAATGAAACCTATTGACATTGACAGTAAACTACATTTCGCAGCAATATTTGAAGGCACGTAATAGAAAAAGAGTAAAAAAGTTACCCAGAATATAATGTCAAACAACAAACTAATATTCAATTTCGTCACCATGAGTCATATCGCTAGACGATAATTAAATTACAACGCTTATTCTATTAAATCATTTCTACCGCGGCATTAAGGATGTTTTTTCAAAAATATAGGACTTATTTGAGTTCTCTATGTGAACACTTGAAGGACTCCAATAATTCTTTTGCTTAAATTGTTATGCTAGTATAATGCTTCTGTAATGAGATTAGCAACTTCACTAACAGTAATAGTGCTAGTATAATGCTTCTGTAATACGATTACAACTTTTTTTTACCATAGTAATGCTGGTATAATGCTTCTGTAATGCGAATAAAAAACCAATTAAGAACCTAAAGCTGTTTAATTTGTGCCCAAATTAGCATTATTTTAGCATTATAAACGAATATAAAACTAATATAGAACTTGGGTTTTAATGCTAAATCGATACATTAAAACCATAAGTCGGCCATTATACGGCTACACTGTGGTTACTTGGGCCATGACGAATCATTATTTGAAAAAATATAATGGAAGACGTGTCTAAGTGCCTGCAACTGGTAAACAAAGAATTTTGATTTTAAATGCTTTATTACTAATATTTTTAAATGATATAATACTTTGTTTGCTATTAAAAAAGTAAGGGTCAAATATGAAGACAACTAGAGAGTAAAAAGGCACCAAATAGATGTCAAATATTTAATTCCGTAGCACACTAGAGAATGTTACCAAAATGTAATTTATTGTACTCTATACCTTTCTAACACAGTTTATTATAAAATTATTATATATATTTTAGACAGATAAGTGGTCAGACATATCACCTATGAAGGAAGCAAGATGCGAATTTGGTCTCACTGGATGGAACGGCAACCTGTACGCTTTCGGCGGGTGGGTAGGCTCGGATATGGGCTCCTCCGTGGAGGTCTACGACCCAGTCACCGACGAGTGGACGCTCACTGGACGTATGCCAGAACCGAGGTTTGGCATGGGCGTCGTTAATTTTGAAGGTATTTTCATATTTAATTGTTTATAGTAAATTAAATATTATAGAATTGATGAATAGTTAAGTGACACCGATGTACGAAATGAATCAGCACAGTACCAAAGTACCAAAAAAGAAGGTGTATAGGCTGTCAACGGATCGTTGACCCCTTGGTGTTGCTGATCTCTATGCGGTGGTGATTCCTTTCCATCAGGTGATCCACGTGCTCATTTGCTCCTCTCTTATAAATAAAAAAACAAGTCTCGTTATAATTGATTCTAAAAACTCATTTTTTATTCTACTTACAAGCATTCGGCCTGCCTGAAGTAAGGCGGTTCTCATACCTTCCAGTGTTTCCTAACCTTTTCAATATTCTTACCAATAAAGGAAACTTATTTTACCCCCTCTCCTTGGATTAAACCTTATGATCTGAACTAATTTGTTATTATTATATGAGATTTATTACCCCTACAGAATCGCTGTTTTATCCATGCCCCTAGGTTCGGAAACACTTTCATAGTCTAAGTTGACAGCCCCGTTGCTAACGGAGCATGTCCTCATTTCTCGTGACTTCATTCACTCACAGGAACACAACAATCCTAATTTAAGAATATTGTTATTTAGCTACGGTATTCTGTAAACTTACCCAATTGGGTGCAGCATGCTTTGCCCTCTTTCAGTAGAGCCACTTTTGTTTATTAGCAGCACGTATCACGTCAGATGACGTTGGTCTTTTCTCCAAAGGCGGTTATGACCCTAACGTACTATTACTTATACTGTGCCCTAACACTGTATTTTTTTTTTTCAAAATAAAAACCGTGCCTAGTCCCCGTTACATTTTTTTTAATGAATGTTTAAAGAAGTACTTAAACCTAAGTAATATTCATTGACAAACATTATTGTAGGTCTGATATACGTGGTCGGTGGTTGCACACATACATGGAGACACACGCGAGATCTATTGTGTTACCACCCGGCGTCCCGCAAGTGGCACACGCTGACCTCGATGCGTCACCCTCGGAGTCAAGCGGCTGCGGTTGTTCTCGGAAATTATCTGTACGTGATCGGGGGGAACGCACCCAGGCGTACAGTCCTCACGTCTGTAGAAAGATACAGCTTTGATGACGTAAGTATTCTATGACACATGTTCAGTACGGTCGGCAAAGAAAGTGGTCTTTGATAGACCACTTTCTTTTGAGAAAACTTCCTGACAAACATAAATAAATAATATTATTAAAACTCACGTGAGTCTTTATACTAAATTAATTAAATAAATTAAATGGGTCAATCACGTCTTTTTGTCGGACGCACCAACTCCCCACCAGCCTTTCCAGTCGGGCGGCGCGCGCATTGGCGCGCAGTGTCCGGCGCGAGAGACAAAGGGTGGACGTGTCTGGACTTTCGCCCTGATGAAGGTCTCCTTTTGAGATAAATAAATAAATATTCCTGGACAAATTACACAGCGCCATCTCGGAACTAAGCAGAGTTTGTACTGTGGATACTAGATAACTGATATTATTCCTGCATAAATACATTTTTTTGTTAATACATACATATGAAAATGTTGTTAAGGTTGATCTCCACCATTTTTATTAACATCTCACACACAATCCAGCCACGTCTTTTTTGATCTTCCTGGATAGATCGTCGTTGATTGATGATCTTCTAGATTGGGTATCCAAGTACTAGTAAATTATATTATAGATACTCGTGAGTTTGCCTGCTACTAACTTGCGAGCTTTCAAAGTTCAGCCTCATTAGGGTCGTTAAAAATGAGTAAGATTACGACATCAAGTCCCAAATTGAAATCTATGCGATTAAATAGATATAGTCAACACATTAATTTAAAAAAAAAACTGGTCAAAGTAGCTATTGCAACCAGGCTTGACCAGCTCCCACCGCCGTATAAACAACGCTTGAAAACAGAAAACCTATTGATACGATACATTTCGTAATATAGTATTTATTATTGTATTCAAGGATTCCTGGGAAGAGGTCGCAAGTTTAAAGGTGGCAAGGGCAGGTTGCGCAGCCGGTGCGGCGGAAGGTATGTTGGTGGTCGCAGGTGGAGACAGCGAGAGTGGTGGTGAGAGAACTTTCTATCGTGCACGCACTACGCTCTCCAACGTAGAAATATACGACCCTCGGGACAACGTGTGGCAGTCTGGCCCCCCGCTGCCGCACTCACGAGCAGAGGCAGGCGCTGCGTTGCTTTGACGCATGATTAGATCACACTTCATTTTATAAATATACAAACCATACGGACATGTTTATACATCGGCAGTAGAAAGGCAAAAATTATCAAGCCGTTAAAGAATTTGCAATGGGGCCGACATCGCAATTGACTTTGAATCGCGAGTGATTGCATTACTATGCAATCACTCAGCACGTATCGCATTGCACCTAAACGGGTGGCAAAATGCTCTACTGAGAGCATTTTGCCACCCATATTAAGTGCTAGTTTTAGCACAAGTAAAAGTCTTATTCAAATTATTATTATATACAATTTATTATTACATATATTATTACTAAAGTTTTTTAAGATTTCTAATATGTCCACAATGTCCAAAAAAACTAGCCACAATTATTAAACTACCGAAACAATTTTACTGTTTAGAAAGGAATAATTTCAAATATTAATTCCGTGATAAAGTAAAATTTTATTGAGAAATATAATCAGCTCTGAGGAATTTAATCAAATTCAAATATTTCAATAAAACAGTCCTGTTAAATATGTATATAGCGTTAGTTACACGATAACTTTGCGAACCTTTTGCACCCCATTCCGTTGAAGATCATGCAGCGCATATACAGGGAGTATAACTTCCTAAGGATATTGTCTGACAATTTTTGGGATGTAAGTGGTTCATCTTTAATCTAAATACTATCTGACCTGCGATACAGAGGTAGGATACTGTGAAATTACGTCCACTTTATAGACTATCGTAACCAAATAGTACCACTCTTATGGAATATTGTGTTCTTGCGATAATACCATCCGTATCATCAGACATGAGCAAATACGGCAGCAGGAGCGCCAGGGCGTCAGTGACACTACTTGTGTTACAAATGTTTATACAACGGTACGGTAACTGCTTTACATCAGGTATGCAGCATACTTGTTTAGCACCCGACGTCGTATAAAAAAATTGGTGGTTCAAAATGATCTAGTCAAAAAAGCCAAGGTAATTTATTTTAAATTCATTCACTGCTTAGTATACTTTGTATACTGAATAATTGACTCAATTTGACATTTACATTGAAACAGCCACAGGCTTCATTATATAGTTTACAAAATAATACTTATTACTTACCGATAGTGACAGAAAAACGCTCATAACGATTACTCTAGGATTAAAAAACCGAATTCTCCCATTCAAAAGTAATAATGATCTAATTTATATGACGTCATAATTTGTTTTCTTCATATACCATGGATCAATCGACTCTTGGTAATATTTGCCTTTCCATCATCTATATGTAGGAGCGAAATTTGGTATAATTATCACGGTACACATAACAAGTTTGTTGACATTACTATTATTAAAAGTCTTGATTTTATGAAGTAATCAGCGTTTATGTCACTTATGTAATGTATCTTATATTTGTGTTAGCAATTAAATAAAATCGCGACTATTTAATTATGTCAGTCATAAATTTGCTCATTGTGCGTGATATTGACATCATACACATTTTTTTTATTGTCGCTTTTATTTTATTGCGGAATTTTGTTGCATAAAGTGTCATTTTGTGCAATTACATCGGGTACAAAATATAAAATAAGTTAATTCAGAATATTTACTTTATTTAAAAAATTTGTTTCTTAATATTTTTAATTTCATATTGCTGAGTAAACGTCGTAAGTGTAACTTGTCGAGTTTTTTATTATTTGCATAAAGTTAAACTTTACTCATGTTACCCATTCTGCCAGAAAAAATAATTGGCTCTCTGTCGGTTTACGGACGATAATTTTACGTGATAACGTCATAAAAAAAACATCGGCCGATGGATTATAAGAGAGATAGATGCGTCACTTGTTCGCTTGCACGCTCAGCGCAGGCGGAACGTGACAAGGAGTCATGCTTTTACGTGCGTGCAGCCAGCGTTTATTAATTTATAAAACGTTATCACGTCAAAAAAAATGTTATTGCAAAACATAAATATTAAGTATATGAATATTTTACTTGTCGTATGTGAACACTAGCATTAATTTAACAAAAAAATGTATAAATTCAAATCTTCCTATATAGGTATACTTAATGACCAATGTTAATTATTTAAACATATATTCCATGAATGTGCGTTAGGATTTATATTAATATTATATGCAAAAGACTTCCATTATATATCTTTTTTGCAAACTTTCATAAAATTATATCGTATGATTTGTACTAAGATTTACAAATAATGACTGAATAAAACAAATTTTTTGACAGATCAATGATCTGTAGCGTGTAGTATATGTATAAGAGGCAAAAAAGTATTGGTTTGAATAGTGTGTGGAGGCTGAAATTTTGATTCTCTTTAGTTTGTAATTTTAATCTCTTCGTGTAGATACTAGTAGGTAATCTATATAATTTGTCGAAACTATCAGGATCTAGATTAATGCTATTATACGCTAGCATTATAGCATATGAGCATATTTCAAATATTATTATGTAGTCTTTCACAAGACTGTAGTAGTAGAAAATTGTAGTTGAATTATTATTTCATGCTAGACGTGGCTTAACCTGGATAGTATTCCTTAATTTCTCCATACAAACCAAGGCCAGTCACATATGAATAAACTAGGGTAAATTGCCCGATTATTTGGAATGGTTCTCACAATATATATCTTTAGAGAGTATTTATTGCACAGTAATATTTTTAATAAATATTAGTCAACTGCCGTTTTTAAAAACTATGCACTTATTATTGTTACTGTTTGAATGCATTATTGGCACAAAGGTCTATAAATATTGATTGAATTTAACTCTCTTTACGAAATTAAGCCAACCTCACCTGCATATGGGGCACCCTGCTGACTGACAAACGAGGTTCTGGCGAAAAAGAGAGGTAGGGCATAGCGTATTTTTAAGCTACCTGACTGGAGAAGTACCTCCATCTCATAGAATACCGCAGTCAAATAACAATTCCCTGAAAGGTTGTTGTGTTCTTGCAAGTGAGAGTGGTCATCAGAAAGAAAGAAATGAAGGGTTATAGGCTGGCAACGGATCGGCGACCCATTGGTATTGCTGATCTCCATGTGATTTCTTTCCATCAGGTGAGATCCCACATGCTTGTTTGCCCTCCTCTCATTTAAAAAAAAACATACATACATTTGAAACCATGAGGATTTGGTCTATTGGATTGATTGCCCTGTTTACAATATGGTAGCTCAATAGATTATATTGTCTCGATAATTCGTCTATACAGATCTGCCTCCAGCAATTTAGCCTGGTATGCTGATAACTTCATATATTTATTATACAGGCTGTTCGGCGGATAGACCATCAAAAATTTAAACAGTTATGAAGTTTTAAATGCCGAATTAGGGGTAATTTTAGAAAAAAAATATAAAAATAATGTCTCCATAACCGTAACTGTAACTCTTAGGACCCTGGGTCCAAGGGTGGAAAGGTAGTAAATGACCCCGCCAGTACCCAGAAAATTTTTGACGGTCCGTCCGCCGAACACCCTGTATATATATATATAATTATATATATATATATGTCACTGTAAAAGCTCGAATCGCAGCAACTCACGATGTACCATACTGGTACATCGTGAGTAGACCTAAGATTTACATGGTCTTTAAATAGTAAAAGTCCGAACTATTGTGTAAAAAATGTGGTTGATTTAGAATTTTTACTAGCGTTCTCCTTCGATCATAGGCGTTCTCTCAGTAATCTTAGGTGTTACCCCCGAGATACGATAAATATTGACTAATAGTACATTTTATCAAGCTCTTATTAATGAATCTCCTAAGTTTCGGGGCTCTTATTTCTTGTTGTGGTCACTAGGCAACCCTAACTTAACCGAAAAACCACACTAATTAATCCGAATGCTATTAAATTTTAACATATCTCGGTGTTTATATTTAAGATTTACTGAATGCTAGTAAATGTTTGAAATTACCGATAACCACTGTTTGGGTTAGGCTTTACTGGTAAAATCTTAGGTACCCATATAATTTAAGATATTTTGTTATAATTATAAATGATTTATAGTAGTTTACATTTATGCCTTGTTTATAATATTAATGCAATGTGCTACAAATTATATCGTGATCAGCAGTCCAGCTGCAAATATTTACATTTATAATTTAACTGGGTGATATTAATGAGTATGAATAATGTACATATTTTAAGAATTAAAATGTAATAAATATTTTTTACAATCAAGTTGACAAGTTTTTTTTCATAAAATATAATACATGCAATGTAGTACCTAATATAAACATAAGTTAATTCAAAATATTACACATCAGATGAAAGCGGAATGTTTTATAAACATAGTCCAGGAAATTTGGCATCTAAAACTCGTGTGATATCCTCGGCCAAGTAGAGCCGCCCAACGATGCCCTCAAATAGAGACGCTGGTCTATCTGGACGGTGAAGCTCGGTACCAGGACGCTCAAGTGCACACCATTCCATAAAACAGCAAGCACGATACAAATGCATTGGGTTCTGATAAAGAAAAATATCTAAGTCAAGATTATAAAAGAATATAAGAAGACTTGACGACACATAAACTAGTCACTTGTACCTACTTTTTTTTTTATAACGATCGTGTTATCGTTTGTTAGTTCTGTTATTTACTAGATTATGCAATTCTGTACTTGGTGACCAATTTACACTATTTTTATTTACCTGATGACCAATTTACATTAATGTTAATTTATTATCTAGCTTCAACGATTTCGACAAAAAGAATGTGGATAGGGATAGGTAGATAATTTTTTACGAGTTATATTTTACTTTTTCAATGGCGGCTTTGACATGTCACCTTATTATATCATAAATAAATGTCTACCGACAGCTCGCTTATAAAACAAGTCTGGGCTGTATAATGTATTTTTCTACTAAACATATATTTTTTTATTTCTGCCGGAAATCTTCACAGGCCAGGGGCCCTACCGCCGAAGCCGAATCCGATTACCATCGGAATTTTTGAATGCGAAAATGATACTACTGCTTCTATTGTTGCTAATTATGTTTAGCTCAGCTGGTAGAAACCCTAGAGCTATATCGTCTAAGTTGAAGATGTTTCTCAATCACTTTAACCTAAGACCAATTATTGGATATAAAGAAACCGATGGTAATCGGCTTCAGATTTGGCGGTAAGCGGCCGTAAACATAGTACCTGGATAAAAAATATCCTATGTATAAATCGCAGAACATAAACAACTATATGTACGTAAAATTCCATCCAAATCCCTTCAGCCTCCAAATATTTATTATTATCTATGATAGAGTTACAAACATCCGCACATATATTTTCTATAATAATGGTAGGAAGTTTCTGAAATCCATATGGCAAACAATCATACTGCCCGTCTGGTTAAAATCAGTTACCACAGCCTATGGACGCCTGTAACTTCAGGGACATCACACGCGCACAGCTTACACTGTAAAACCTCTTCATGCCCTTTTTGAAGAACCCCATGATGTAGTCTCCTAGGAAGCCGGTTCTAACTATTCAAGTAACAAAAACATCTTATACATACCTTAGTGACTTGGTACAATTGTATAAAGGCATAAGCATTCCCGCTGACTCCATGACACAAACTGTAACCTTTTGTGCATAGTCCACGTTGCCAGATAGTCTCCCCACATTGTAGAGCAATTTTTAAGTACTTGTCATCCTCAAAAATCTAAAAATTAAAATACAATGCATTTATAGCATCTGGAAATTATGTAACAATTAAAGTTTCATTAAAAATATACCTGATATGCCAAAGTACACAGAGGTACAAATCCAGGTGCTCCATGACACCACTGTACCAGTCTATCACCAGAGCTACTAGCATGAGAAGATGGGAAATTTCCAGAAGGAAATTGTTGCTTCAGTAGCCAGTCTATAGTTGGTTTGATAAAACTTCTAATGTCAATTGTATTAATGTATGGATAAGCCTAAAACATATAAATTAATTATTATGGTATACTTCTGCTTTGAGACAATGTTTTGACATATAAATGCTTATTGTTACCTGTAAAAACATAAACAAAATACCAGCCATTCCATGAGCAGCCCCATAATATATTTTATCATGCCATTGCCATAATAGTGGACTTTCTGACTTCATTTGTGAAGCAAATTGTTTTCCAGATTTTAATATGGCTTGAATAACCTACAAACATAATCAACATTTAATTAACATATTTAATTTAATATTGTAATTTATGATTTTTTACAAAGTGTATGTCTTTATAAATCTGAATTTTACAATTTTACACAGGCAAAGTTGCAAGCACAGAATAGCACTATTGTGTTTGTTTAATTAGCTTATGTAATGAACAAAATATTACCTTCTCAATGTGACTAGCAGGTATTACCTCTTTTCCGTTACCAACATGTTTATTCACAAATAGCAAAGCATAGAGATAACCTGCTTTTCCATAAAGGATCTCATCTGGTGAATCATTTAGTAAAGATATTAGAGACATAAGTCTAAAACAATATATATCAAGTAAGATAATATACTTTAAACTTCTATTCATACCATTACCTGTCCATGTATATCTATTGAATTACATTTTTTGCTAATGTAGTAGGTACCTTTGTGCTAACACTTTGTATTCAGGAAGACTTTCTGGCCGTCTAGTTCCTAATTTGTATGATATAGCAGTGGCCACAGCTAATGGACCTGCATCACCACATAAAAAGCTTATCTTCCGACCTTTCAATTTATCAATGTCAATGTAATCCAATGCTGTCTAAAACCAAAATTAAATAAGGTGTATCAAAAGTAACAAAATTTTTGCACAATTTGTGTTTTGACATTTCAATGGTTAAGTATTTATTTTCATATATTGTTATGGAATCAGACGTTATGACAGTCTAAATATGTGAGTTATAGACTGAAAATGTTGACCCTCGGTCTGCATGTGCTCGCCAAGGTCACACCTATATCTAATAAGCATACACATTACAAAAGAAGTCTTTATGTGAAAATCCAAGAAATCCCTAAGAAAAATGTGGATCTAAAAAACAAAAAATGTTGTGTTGTCTTTGAATCGATCAGATTTTCAGCCTAACAAATTTGATGTTTCTAACAATGAATAAAGATTGTTAATTGTCACTAAATCGGATACTGATTAGCTGAACTTTACCACCAGATATATTCAAAGACTAACTCTCCACCAGTTGGTAAAAACAGTTAACATAGCACGCAACAAACTAAATGTTATGACAAAAATTGTTTGATCCTACTTGGTTCACAAAGTTAACTGTTTTTGCCATGACACATCAGTAACCACATTCAAAAAAGATATGATGTGTATAAATTAAATACCTACAAGAAACTCTAGTGTTCTCATCTGTACACCTGTCTTAAAATTAAATATTGATGTTTTCATTGTTTAACTGTTTCTAGTGCAAAAATAAAGCAGCTCACAAATTTGACAACTAGATTCCAAAAAAGGTGTGTGTGGCAGCACTGGCTTAGCTTTGCACTCGACTTGGAAGGAGCACTGTTCTGTCTCAACATAGGACAACAGAATTAGTAATGTATTTATTATTATTAAACCTTACCTTGAGAATATCATGAGAACATTCATTTTTCCCAAATGAGGAAAAATAATAGTACAGGGCTAACCCACTTGAACCTGTATATATTGTTCCATCATGAAAAATATCTCTCTCCATAGTTGTGGTCAACAAATGTAACTTAGAGGATTTGAAACGTTGCAACTTTTTTTGGAATATATCTGATACCTGCATAAAAAGTTTATTTAGTATTAAGGTAACTATTATTTTTTTTTATTACCTCATTTCTGTATTTATTTTGTTGTGGAGAAAAATAAACGAATATTATTATCTCTGTACTACATGTGTCAAGCCTGGGGATATGAATCCAATGAGTAGAGGCCTCTTAGAGAAGTTTGATGTAATGTTATACACCCGCCGTGACCCGCTGGGTATCGGCATCATCAACCCATAATCATCCCACTGTTGGGATATGGGTCTCCCCTCAATCGAAGGGGTTTAGAGCATACTCCACCACGCTGCTCAACTGCGGGTTGGTGGAGATATCAATGTAGTATTTATTATTATTATTTTAGGTAAGGTTTATATAAAATTAATTTATAAATTGGCACTCTACAAACACCAATAATACATACGCCGTTTTTTGCTTCATTAAGAATGTTGTTAGCTATATCGGGAGAGTAATCTTCATACTGATTATCGAAAGAACCCTTAGAAAACATCTTGTCAGTTTTACTCTGTCCACTTTGTCTAAAGGTATTGTGTGTTGTACAAAATTTTCCACTTCTAGGATAAAAATAGGGGGTGACCAAAGTTTTTCAAAACAAACTATTACATTCATAGATTATTTAAATATTTAGCAATATTAGTAATAGGAGTATTAAAGTATTAAAAATCTTCATTAAAAATTTCAAACATTTTGTTTGTTGACAACTGTCGAGCAGTGTTGCTAGATATAGCTAGGTTCAAGTCGCCAAAAAATTGTCCAGTTTTTTATAATTCTAAAGTAGCCTAAAATCACAGACATTCAATTTCAATAGTAAGCAGACGAAACATAAAATATATTAGTGTGAGTTGATCTTTCTGTCTCGCACGCTCTTGGGGTTAGTGAATGTTGCTATTCCGTTTTTACACGTGTACCAAAACTGTACTTGACAAGTTAAAAAAAAATGACGCACGATATGTTTTGAATGGTCGCCATTTTGCTAAGCTGCCGTTATGTACTTGTCATTGTTATAGGGACGTATTTAGGAACTTGTACATTATTTATATTCATTGTGCAAGATTAAATTAAATGCTAACAATAAAATGTGTGTGGAAAACAGTGATTCAACAGTTAAATATTATGAAATACTTACTATATTTTTTTAAAATCCTGGTTAAATAATTAAAAAATTACATTAATAGTCATTCATAATAACTATAAAATAGGGCTAATAATAGTTTATGATTTTAACTGTAGACAGATTCAATATTAATCAGCGCTATAGCCTTATACATTATCTTAATAAACCTTATACTGAAAGAGCTAGACTTCATCTCCTGTACTCTGAGTGGATTCACAACAGTTACATAGTTTAAGTATTATTTGTAATAGATTACAAGTTGTGATAATAGGAATACTACACTATTGCATTAGGATATTCCTTGATCGATGTGCGATTTGATACAATGCAATATTTGTTTTAGATTTCATTTTTTTGTGAATATGTTTTTCGTGATTAGTAACTCCGTCCCTGTATTTGCCGTTGTGTGTGTGGTATTTACGTGTGTTTGTTTTGACGTGCTTTCAAACTTTTAATGTTTAGTCTGCTTACTATGAATATCTGTGCCTAAAATTGACTAAGTTATATTAAGACCTGATTTTAAGCCATCTAGCAGTGCTTCGCACTTCATACTTCATTTCGCACTGCTCCTAACTCAGTACTGTTAAGCCTTACCTATTATTCGCTAATACATGGCATTATGCATGGCATATTGCTAATCTAAAGTTGTATCTTTATTTAGGAGAAATTTTTACTGTTACCCAAGGGAACGTGAAACCGACTGAGTTATAGCGTAGCAAGTAGCGACTTCAACAAATTCTGAATAAAATAAGAAGAAATTAGATTAGTGATAATTGTTATATTGATTTAATCAGTTGGTATGAAAATATATATTTAGTAATAGCTAAGCTGACAGTTTAGTCCGCACGAAAGTCTGTTGTTGTTTGAAATTTCATTCAAATAGAATTAACCGTTTAGTCAGGAAAACAAACAGACAGACAGATCCACTTCCACATGTATGCATTAGTAATGAATTATAGCTGTTTGTAGGTTTCCGTATGAGATCCAAATATTAAGGTAAGCAATGTTTGCGAAGTACCTCTCTTGTTTGAAGCTGGACACTTGGATAGCTTCAGAATCAAATAATTTACCGTAGTCTTCGCGTAAACTACAAAAGTAATGCAGTAAGTAACTAAGTTATTTGAAAATACTTGACTCGTATACAAATAAGCAATGGTGCCATAAGTTTATTTTGCTCTGTTCTGCTGCTACCGCTAGATATTATTTGTAGCCTAAAGTCGCATATTTTTTTCCTTTGAAATAGACTAAATGGCCACTGGTCGCTAATCGACATTTTTAGTCGCCCCGGCACCCTTTGAGATAGCTTAAATGACGAAAAGTCGTCAAATCTGGCAATACTGCAGATGACAGTTGATTTTTTATTAAATAGTTTTCTGGCAATGGAAACGAAGTCCTTTAGAACCTGTCCTTGATTTTTTTTTTTTTTTTTTTATACAACGTCGGGTGGCAGACAAGCATACGGCCCGCCTGATGTGAAGCGGTTGACGTAGCGATATTAACGCTCGCAACATAAAATATCGCTCGCGCGCCGCCACCCCCGCTGCCAACGCAGCATCTCCTTCTTTCCTGGTGACCTCACTCACTCGCAGGAAGGGAACCGTTATTTGGCTGCGGTATTCTGTGAGGTGGAGGTACATTCCCCAGTCGGGTAGCTTACAATTACGCTCCCTACCTCTCTTTTCGCCAGAGCTTCGTTTGTCAGTTAGCAGGGTGCACCACGTTCAGGTGAAGTTGGCTTTGTTTTAAAGATGTTGATGAACCACTTACACCCCAACATTATGTCATCAAAGTCATCATCATTCACTGCTTTAGAGAGATGCCCAAAAATATCATCAGGAATCTTCTTGTTCCTATAATGTAATATCTCAATGCTATATAGCCTATAGTGCAATTTTATTTTACTACTGTACTGTACAACTTCTTGAAACCTCGACAGTGCGTTATACACTTAATCACTCAATAATTAGCATACACTCTGTGGAAGTTCTAACTGAAGCTTTTTGGCGGGAACTAATTAATCGTAATAAATATAGTGTATTATGGTACAAATACGTTTGAGTGCATAAAATTAGTAGTCTTTGATTAAAAGTGTTTGAATCTCTGTTGTCTAGTCATTACAAGCAGTCGTGCAAAACAGCAGTAAAATTGCACTTTGGTGATGTCGCCGCGTCGCGTCGGGAGCAAATAAAGAAATAAAATAAATACTGGCTCTAAAGAACATAGATTCCAGAGCCATAAAGCCATTTAATAAATAAAATAAGCCGTCGTCCAATCTGTGAGGTACCAACAAACTAAAAAAATCGAATAATATTTTTATCATTTTGACATTTTAACTTCCTCTTGTCAAATAATCGCAACGGTGGGGAACGAGGAAAAGCAAAACGCGCATGCGTCTGACAATTTTCGGCCATATTGTTATGACGCATACAAGATCATAGGTCTCCGCCAGTGACGAGTCTTCTCGCAGTTGACGTGGCTACTACGTACCATCCCGTTCACCCACTCCGGACGCAGCATAGACGGTGACGAGGAATACGTAACTGGTGAGTGCTTGTATTGAAGAAACTTGCAACCTGTCACGGTCGCATAAATTTGGGTTTACAAAATATGGATGTAATATACAGCATTAGATTTGAACATTTGCAGCTACTAGATATTCTCGAAGTATTATGAAGTGTGTTGCGTATATGTTAGACGCAATAGGAAAATGTCTCTGCTATGACGCGATGATTCCGTTTTAGGATTTCCCTATAAACATTAACCATCGTTCTAGTATCTACGTATTGATGAATACCTAACGACGACCTATGTAATTATGATAAATATGGGAATATCAAGGAATACACAGAGAGTTGACCTTGAATATTTTAGGTGACCTTAGTGGGCATGGACGGAATGGTGGAGGAGAACGGCACCTCCGGTGGTGCGGGCTCAGCAGACCCACTGGCGAGCGCGGGCTCCTCCGCCTCCGCGGCGCCGCACGTTGTCGCCGTCACCAGCATTGTGCAGCTCACGCTACCAACTCAGGCGCCTTCCGCACAGGTATTTGTTTTGATAATAAACACTTGCAATGTCATTAACAAGGAACCTAAAAATACTAACAACAATGTGGTAAACATTTATATTGTAATAAAGTTGTTCACATACAAAGGAACATAGATAAAATACAATCATATTTTAATAAATATGTAAAATTTCAGGTCCAGAGTGTAATACAGCCAAATCAACAGTCTGTTATACAGACAGCATCTAATATTCAGTCTGTACAGTTACCAAAAGGAAATGTTATCCTCGTTGGCAAACCAAACTCAGTCATACACACCACCCAAGGGTCTCTACAAACTTTACAGGTAATTAATCAAATTCGTCTATTTATCTTGTACGAAGTACTAAAATTGTCTTTTTCTTATGTAGTTATAAATGTATTCTCAGTATAAACTAGTTAGTTCAAAGAGAAACTTAAATAATAAAGTTTAGTTTGTCCAGTTTTTTGAGTAGAGGTACAATCATGCAAGTTCATGATAAACCACTTTATAGAAACATTTGTGTAACAGTGGCTATGGAGCATATTATAGATAACAAAACTGCCTGTGCTTTATTTTTTACAGACTGCTTAAAGTATTAAAGAATATATATATTTTTTTTTCTAAAAGTCACTGTTATTGTAGAATCTATGATGGTCTGTGAAAAATAAATGTCAGTGATAATGAATGAGTATTAGCAGGAAAGTGTGTAGTTTGTGTCAAGTGTATTAGTGGCTTAACATTAAGGTGGAACTTGTAGCAATCACAAAAATGATTTAGAAATGGTCCACTGTGAATGTGCAAGATGGTGTCTTTATTAATACATAATATATCTTATTTAAGTGATTTTGTTATTACATTGGAAGACAAAAGTTTGAACCCTGTTCTAATACTTGATTTCCTTTAATTTAGCATATTTTTATTAAATAACAAAAATATTACAGATAAAACCAGAACCGAATACACTGATGGGTACTCAGGGTCAATCATGCAGTGATGACAGTTGTAGTGACGATGAAAGTCCAAAACGGAAATACAGAGAAATGTTGAGTCGACGTCCTTCATATAGAAAGATTCTTAATGACCTTGGTGGTGCTGAAATTGCTGGTAAGTTGCAGCTATTGATGAAATTACCCATTACTATTATTAGACAGAAAATATTAAGAATAGATATTGCTTTTATTAGCATTGTATTACAGAGAAATAAGA
The DNA here is from genome assembly GCA_937001555.2 of Hypsopygia costalis. Classification (NCBI taxonomy): domain Eukaryota; kingdom Metazoa; phylum Arthropoda; class Insecta; order Lepidoptera; family Pyralidae; genus Hypsopygia; species Hypsopygia costalis. Next base: position 15,389,952 of record OW443330.2, on the reverse strand, counting down.
GTTAAATACGCAAATGATGTATTGAAACATAACAAAATATATAGTAATGATACAGATCTATCTGAAATTTGTTCTTAATCCTAACTAGCGACCATCTGCTACATCGTTAGTATGGATGTCATACTTAATAAAAATATTGTGTATCAAAACAAAACAAGCTCTAGATTTTAAATTAGACCTCCAGCAACAGAACTGTGAAAACCACATCCAAATTAGTGGTGTTTATAAGCAAATCATGCATAAGAACACACAACTACAAAAATTCAAGCAGTATAGAATATGTAGATATGGATATTTTGTTCCATATTGAATTTTTTATCTTTATTTGTCCAAATACTTATTACTTGAAATACTCATTTAGGCCACAGTGTAATAATTCTTTGAAACTTTATTAGACATTCTTTAGTTTGACATAATAATCTGCAAAGACACTGAAATCATAAATAGAGCTATTATACCGATGTAAACCATGAATATATTGTTGTATTTGACATCAATCAACCACAGGCATTAAAATATATTTCAATTGAAATTGAATGCTAATAATTTTCTTGGCTGGTGCACTAGAAAATAGTTGCACAGCGTTCAATGGAAAGAGCTATGCTTGGGGTTTCTCTAAGGGTTTGAATCTGGAATGAGGAAATTAGACAGAGAACCAATATTGTCGACATTGCTCTCAAAATTGGCAAGCTTGAGTGGCAATGGACCAGCCAAATCTGCATAGTCAATGAGGCAGATGGGATTGGAAAGATCCTAGAGTGGAGACCACATATAGGGCGACAACGCGTTGGCTGCCTCCCTCAGCGCTCGAAGTTATAGTATGTTGTGTATAAGATTTAGTACAAATACTAAAACTCTTTAAATTGGGAAGAAATAGGAGACCAAAATAAGAACGCAAGATTAAATGTGTGACAACACAGGAATAAATGACCAGAAAATGTAATACAAACTGGAAAGTAATATGAACAGCTTTTTTTATGAGATTGAGGATATCAAATTCCCAAAAAAACTAGTTGCCCCATAGAAAAGGGTAGCTGATAGAGTAACATAAGTAGAGATATTTATTATTTTTTAAAATTTTGGAATTATTCTCATAATTTTAGTTGTTCATATTTGTGAATAGAATCAGGACCTTTCTGACACATGTATAATTAATGATATATTTAATAAGACATGAATATAATATTCTATATCTATGCAGATACAGGCTGATAGTAATGATCAATATTACTCATATATATTCTCGAAGTATAAAGATTGTGCTTCTTGTCACCTACAGGACTGCTTAATGTTGTACTGAAGTTTAATCTGTCTGATATTTACATTAATGGAACACTAATAAGAATAACTAAAGGCTTATTTATTTGTTGTAGTTAGTACAGTTAAATTATTAAACTGCATTATTTTATATATTTTACAATTATCCTATAACATGTAAATAGCGAATTTGATATTGTTTACAACACTAATAATTGGGATTTACAAAAGAGTAGTAATGCCTAAGTGGTGATCTGACACCTAGAAGTACGCAATAGTATAAGAAAGTGATAATATTACAGACAATCGCATGGGATCTAAACCAGGATGTGAGAACGAAGTGTCGCTGTCATCTCCTTTGTCATTTGCACCAGGTCAGTTAAATGTGCAGCCGCTGACACTCCTTGTTTCTGTGTGCAACATGTCACTAACCTGTTACTATGCATCACCGTGTCTTTACACGCCTCATTACCACTAGCTTCAAGACTTTTCCATGATGTGTTTTCAATTGAAACTTGTGTTATAGGAACATAAGTATACTTTTTCATTATATCATTCATTGCTCCCCTTTTTCGTCTAGTTTGGCTCGGCTAGAATCATTTCAATGTGTAGGATTTTCTTTTACTGGTTAAATTATACTCATTGTCATCCCGAAGTAATCTGGTGATTTGATCTAACTACATTTCAGCTTCAGTTTGCTAAATTTATTCAATGATTACCATTGTTATTTTGATTTTAAATGTTATTTATGTGGTTGGCGTTTGTAGAATTATTATTTATATCCATTACTAAAACATGACGTCATCTCACAGTAAACCTGATTGTAATTCTATCAGATGACGTAACTACTGCGAACACAAGCGATGACGTCATCCTCGCTTGGAAATTTATATAGGCATACTTGTATGGTCATTACTTGTCTTTACACTAAGCAATGTCAGAGATTTCACCGAATGACAAGCGTTGTCCTAGCTAATGATGCATTTAAGTGCAATGTGTGTTAAAATAATTTCTTTTCTTTCACGTCAAGGCACAGGATCAATGATGTGACGTTTTTTTACACTGATTTTGTGTGGACTAGTAAACGACATATTATTATCATAGTTAAAACTTATAGGCGGGACGACGCAGACGTAATTATTCAGTTTTCTATCACTACTTTGAAATTATTGTAATTAGGTGACAATTCTTAGGAGAGAAAAAAATTCTCATAATAGGCTATTTGACTAACATTTTTTTCGTTTTGATATGTAGGGACGTCTCCATAATATATCCATAGGTGAAAGATTTACTTCGATAGCACAAAAATCTCTCGAGATATGGTAATTTGAAAATCACAATTTTTAGACTGCCCCAAAACGCTCCATACAAAAGTCTACCGAATTATGACGTCACAGGTTTGTATTTTGTATGCATCAAATCAGAAATTTGTACGACAGCTATGTTAAATATTACGTTTATGTGATTAGTACCATAATAAAAGTTATAGCATTTTTTATTGCTTCTCCAATGGAAATATTATTTTTTAATAATTTCATACTTTTAAAATGGACTTTCCCGCCAAACTTTGATCGACGCTAAAAAAAAGTCTGACTGAAGATATTAGAATGAAAGTTTGCAGATGTTTATAGTTTTGTGTATTTTACGATATTGTTAAATAATTTATACAATTTTTAAACATTGGAAAATAGCCCATTGAAACCTTGCTAGATTATTTTTTCACCTCCATAAACCCTTATTAAATTTAAATAAATTTTATTTGCCATTGGGCCTTTGCCAGCTTACTTACATTTTTTTTAAAATTAATGATTTAGCATGTATAATCATTTTCATTCTAAATTTCATCGAAATCGTTACAGCCGTTTCCGAGATCGTCGTGGTATTTTTATATGCCGCCCGATGTGAAGTGTTCACCGTAGCCATATTAACACTCACAACAAGAAATACTGATCGCGCCACCCCCGCTGCCAACGCAGCAACTCCTTTCTTTCTGGTGATCTCACTCACTCGCAGGTACATAACAACACTCAAGGGAAATGTTACTTGGCAGAAGGGCAGCTTACAAATACTACTTCTCTTTTTCCGGAGGCACGTTAGTCAGTCAGCAGGGTGCAACACTTACAGACGAGGATGGCTTTGGCTCTAAAGATAGTGATGAGTCACTTACACTCCATGTATGTTACACTTTTCAGGGACCATTGCGTGAAGCATGAGATTGCAAATTGAATCTTATGCCCTTATTGCCTGCTTATAAAAGTCGCAGAGTTATTCTATAAGCACCGGTACGACGCTAAAGTAAAAGGCGTACTTTCGAAAATTAACGTTCAATTTCTTTATATCTCGCTTCAATCTTTATATCGCGGCAGATTACATACAAATGTTTATTTGCTTTATTTAATACAAATACAATGCAACAAAACATGAAAAAGAGAATTTCATTTATTACAAATACTACGAACGGTAATTAATCAGGCCACGCGCAGTGTTAGTGCCCCGTTACAATATTTCATCTAAATCGGTCGTATTGTGTATTTTGAAATGTTGAAAATATGTAATCTTTTGTGGTTCTAACCTTACATGTATAGTTTGGCTGGATACGCGTATCATAACACATGCGTCATCATAACAAACCAAACAAAAAAAATGACGCTCCGCCTTTAACATTGTTATCTTATGAATTATTATTGTTATTAGGATTTTATTTTTCCATAATTTTACATTTTACTAACTAACAACTTTATCTAAGTAATTTTCGGAACGTAATTGGTTCTAAATTTTGTCTTCTCCAAGTATATATTTTATGTTGGTCGACCGTTACTCATTCGCTGTTACAGTTTTCCTTTTGAATTCATTATATATGCTACTGTCGTTTAAAGGACTGTACCTTGAGGTTTCTAGTACTAATAGTCTCTGAGCTAAGGTGCGGTCGGATAGACAGACAGACGAACTCGGCGAAACTATAAAGGCCCCTTGTTTACTATGGAACCCTAAAAAAATATCTACTTACTAAGCGACATCACGAATTTGCGAATGTGAGACTTGATGTATAGATATTTGTCACTGTTACATGGGCTTAACGGATTAGGATGAAATTTAACACACATATAGAATATATCCTGAAATTTTGAAACACAGTAAAAATCCTTTATTCCGATAGTAAATCATATTTTGGGTATAAAATGAAGATATATATAAAACTAGCGGCCCGACCACGCTTCGCTGTGGCTCAATCTTTTCGTTTCCATCCATTTCCTTAGAGATGGCGCTGTATGTGAAAAAAGATTTTCCCGCTTTTCTTTTCAAAATTTTCCAGAATTTTCTTTGCTATAAACCTCACGGAGCCCGAGACCTTTCCAACGAATGCAAAACCGTGGAAATCGGTTCGTGCGTTCTGGAGTTATAGCGTCAGGAAGGAAAACCCGACTTATTTTTATATAGTAGATTAATCATTCAGTGATCTAGCAATAATTAGATCAGAATCAAATGCTTTAATTAACGTCAAGTGTTGCGAGTTCGAGTCCTACTGAAGACATACATCTGTTTACATTGTTGATAATAATACACAAATGTTTGTCACAATTTTTTACACTATGTCGGACTACATTTTATACAGCGGAAATCAATTATACAATCCGCCTGATGCAAAGAGGTTACCGTAGTCATATAAACGCTCGTAACATGAAATAAATATTCCTATTCCCCCCCTCCCCCCATGGCAATGCAGCAACTCTTTCTTTTAAAAATATAGTTGGAACCACAAACATTTACAATACCTATTACTTTGTGATAAATGTGATAATGTTAAATCATAAACGTATTACTCATTACAAACCCAACGTAATGGTTTCAGATTATTTCCATTATCACTTAATTAATCTTGCAGTGAATCCCAGTTAACATCAAAGTTTACTAACATCCTTTCCTTCCTGGTTACCTCACACACTCGTAGGAACAAAACAATACTCGAGAGAATTGTTATTTGGCTGCAGTATTCTGTGAGGTGGAAGTACTTCCTCTGTTTTGGTCTAGGAGTAGGCTAAATTGCTTTTTGGTGGTTTTCCATTTTTTAAAACATTTATTATATTCTGGCAAGTTGGCCAAGACAACTATTTACATATGTAATAATAAGTCATACAAAGGCTTAATCTTTTCAATTCGAAATATTGAACTTCTGAATTAGGAGTTTTACCACACAATGATAGTTATGTTGTGATGAACATTAATGTAAGCTGGATCTGCTAGTAGGTATGTTGTAGCAGACTGGTGTAGCTGTGTAATAGTGCCTCTTCAGTAGATACTGTTGAAATGAGTGGTATTGCTTTCTAAACTAGAGATTGATCAGTAGATACTGTATAAGGGTTTCTTTATGCAATCTGTATACATTCCACAGTGATGAAGTCATGTGTGACCATTTATTTACTTGTCTCATAAAGTAACAAGAAAGCACAATCTTTATATAAGAATATACTATTATAGACAAGATTACTGATTTCCGCAAAAAGTAAATACATGATGTGTTTTTGTTCTTCACATTTCTCTTCTATGCGTATTATGATATAAATGATGTAAGTCGAGTTTTTTTTGTTAGTAATTCCAGCCGGAGCGCTGCAGACGGATAGCGGTCTTCACACTCTGGCAGTATCCGGCACTGCCGGCGGTGGAGCTATTGTACAGTATGCGACCAACCAGGAGGCGCAGTTCTATGTGCCCGGTTAGTACCTTTTTATTATAGTCTCCTCACCCGTTCAACATTACTCTTAATGCTATATTTTGCCAAAAACACGAACAAATCGTACTATCGTTGCAGGTCCCATCTTAGAAGACCAAACACGCAAACGGGAACTTCGGCTATTAAAGAATCGTGAAGCAGCAAGAGAATGTCGCCGCAAAAAGAAAGAGTACATAAAATGTCTTGAAAACAGAGTAGCAGTGCTCGAAAATCAAAACAAAGCGCTCATTGAGGAACTCAAATCTCTAAAAGAACTTTATTGCCAGCAAAAAACAGAATGAGGCCCAGCCGGCTAACCGGGTGTGCCGCCGCCCGGCGCCCTGCCGGTGAGACCTTTGAGGCACACATTGTCACTTGGTGGTCGCGTGCTGCTTTCAGAAAAGGAGTCTGCTCGTTTAGATGTCGCCGTCGCGATTGATCGCTGCGTCAGATTCGCGTCCTCTTGACTGGGGAGTTCAAATCATGTCAAATAAGTCATGAATTACCATTGAATATCAAGTTTTTGAAGAAGGATTTTAAAGTATTGTTAGATTATTTTGATATGTTGAATTGTTAATATCTGTTTTACAATTTCTGTTATTGTTTTTAATATCACTTTGGTCTTAGACGAGTTCTACTGGAGGACCTACTGTATAAGCATTACAAATGTATTTCTGTTAAATTATTTTTTCACCAAGTTATCACAATTTATGTCAAGTATTTTTATCGACCATTCCAAAACATTATACCTATTCATCTTTTTTAAATCTTGTCTGAGTTCAACTTGTGTGCCATTTTCTCTAATGGAAAGTTTTTTGCTATGTAATTTGACTATTTATAAATTGACTCACTATTGACAACCTATGAAATACCAATTATATTTACAATAACGTAATGATTTTTTCAAATAATATTTAGTTTTCTAGATATTGTTTCGCTTACATAAGTTAGCATTTGTTATTTTGATGAAGATATAGTTTGGATAGTCTGCATGATTTTCCCATGCGTCTGTGATTAAAGATATTGATAAAATTTATCATCTATGATTATTATGATAAAAGCGGTTGTTAATTATTTTCAACACTAAGGTGTTTGTGGATAAGCCAAAGTTAATATTTAGTTATATTGTGCAATAGCCATATTGCAATGTACAGTTTTCTCTGTCACTGTCTCCTTGAGCGAAATGAAACGAATGAAAATATTAAAAAAAAATGTACATTGTGTATAGTTAAATAGGGATTAAAATTGTATGTATATTGAAAATAAATTCCTTTGTATATACACCTACATTTTAATATATTGTGAATAAGGAAGAATGGTCAATGTTGTATATGGCTGATAGAACTTTTAATTTTGTGCATTTTAATCTAGTGTCATGGATGATGGCGGGGGAGGCTATTAAGGCCGAAGTTAGGCCCAGCTGACACCATTCTTTCGTTAGATTCACAAATATATATATTTTTCTGTGAAAGGGTAATTTTAGTTGACTACCAGAGTAAATATTAGATTTTATAAATTTATCATTTGCCATGATTGAAATTAGTAAAGAATTCGTTTCAAATAAAGAATTGTACCCATATAATGGTACTGTTGGTTTTTTTACATGGTATTAGTTGTTATCATTGCTTATGCATGGTAAATATATTTCGAGTTATCCGTAGAATAAAGTTCGAACTGTATTGTTTGATAGTACTTACATTTTAGTGCGTTTTTATGAGAAGCTTATGTCAGGTTGAAAAATTTAGATTTTAAATATCGGAACATAAATGAATACAGAAAATTCTAAATAATGTACGTCCGTAGAATTCGTATTCCTTATCTTGTCTAGCTATGTAATAAATTTTTGTTCCACGATTACATCGGACCCTGTTCTACGGAGGAGTTGATATATTTTCTTGAATATCTCATGCAATCAATCATGGCAAATATTAAGAGTAATGATAGACATTGTGCAAAGTGCCTTTAAATTTAGAATGAATAAAGTTTATACCAAGATAGCTTTTTATGTTAACTTAATGCTATTTATAAATATTAATAATATTAATTGTTTGATGTAAATCTCGTCTTATTATTTAAATCTGGGTGTGGGTAGAAGGTATTCATTTAGCTAGTTAGTATAGAATGAACATGTCTCCAAAAATACAAAAAGGAAACACGATTATCTTGATTGATCAAACACAAATACTACGACCGTTTACCTCAGCTCTTCCGTGCTTCGGAGAGCACGTTAACCTGTCTATTCCGACGGCCGCCATTAGATAAAAGTGGTTAAGCCAAATCAGAAGCCTTTGGGCGGCTTAATAACTCTGGACACTGGAATGAACCGATTTTGTAGGTAGAGGAATACTCAGACCATATAAGCTACTTTCCGTACCTCAAAAGGAAAAACGGAACCCTTATAAGAGCACTCTGTTGTCCGTCTGTCTGTCAAGATCCTCTAAGTCGAGAATGCGTGGAGGTATCAAGGTGAAATTTGAATTGTATACTCAGGTCTACGGTCCCATGAAGTTGTAAAAAAATTAAACTGCTCAGTTTACGTAAAAAAAAGTTATGGATGTTTATTCAGCAAAAAAGGCATATTTCGACATTCTCAAGGGAATCAAAACCTTTAAGGTACTTCCCATTGACCTAGAACTATGAAATTTGGCAAGTAACATCGTTATAGATTACAAGTACATGAATAAATCTCAAAACTATACATTTGTAATTAAATCTTAAAAAATAGGGGGTCTATATTTTTTATAGAAGGTCGAAATTTCAAATTGAAGCTTAGTTCAAATGGGTTATCATATGAAAGGGCTTGATGTGCACATTGCAAAATATATTTTATTTATTTTTTCCGACGCATTATTTCTTATTTATAATGAAAAATATCAAATTTATAATGATCCTACGTACGGAACCCTCGGTGGGCGAGTCTGACTCGCACTTGGCCTGTTTTTTTATCGCAGATTTATTTAGGGTTCCTGCGTAAAAGATGAAAAACTGCTTCACGCAAGCAAATGAGTTGTAAGTAGTTTATCAAGATCTTTGAACCAAATCCAACTTTCACCTGCATGAGGTACACTCTTTTTTTTTTTTATACTATCTCGGTTGGCAGACAAGCATACGGCCCGCCTGATGTGAAGCAGTTACCGTAGCCATATTAACGCTCGCAACATAAAATATCGCTCGCGCGCCACCATCCCCGCTGCCAACGCAGCTTTTCTTTGTGGTGACCTCACTCACTCGCAGGAACACAACAACGCTCAATGGAATTATTATTTGGCTGCGGTATTCTGTGAGGTGGAGGTACATTCCCCAGTCGGGTAGCTTACAATTACGCTCCCTACCTCTTCGCCAGAGCTTCGTTTGTCTGTCAGCAGGGTGCACCGCGTGCAGGTGAAGTTGGCTTTGGTTCAAAGATGTTGATAAACCGCCAAAGCATATAGTTTGTCAGTCAGTAGTTTTGAGGTGTAAGTACACCTCAAAACTACTGACTGACAAACTATATGCTTTGGCGACAAGAGAGGTAGGGACTGTAATTGTAAGCTACGTGACTGGGGAATGTACCATGTATGTGAACAATCATCTAACGAAATAACATATAAATTTCGTGTACTGACTGACTATATAGAAATGAACATGCCCGAGAAAAAATCTTTTATTTATGTTTGCGGTTACTCTGAATCTGTCTACAGTTATAATCATTAACTATTAATCGCCTTATTTTATAGTTATTATCAATGACTATTAATGTATTTTTTTAATTATTCAGCCAGGCTTTAAAAAATTTATAGTTAATTAATAGTATAATTATATACTTATTTAACTGTTGAATCACTGTTTTCCACACACATTTTATTGTTAGCATTTAATTTAATCTTGCATAATGAATATAAATAACGTACAAGTTCCTATATACGTCCCTATAACAATGACAAGTACATAACGGCAGCATAACAAAATAGCGACCTTTCAAAACAGCGTACGTCATTTCTTTTTAACTTGTCATGTACAGTGTTGGTATACGTGTAAAAACGGGATAGCAACATTCACTAACCCCCAAGAGCGTGCGAGACGAAAAGATCAACTCGCACTAATATATTTTATGATTCGTCTGCTTACTATTGAATTTGAATATCTGTGGCGGTTACATACTTTCTAAGAAAATTGAAAAGAACTGTCATGTTTTTAAGTCATAAATCATAGAAAAAATGAAGGAAAAACTCAAGTCTAGTCATTGCTCAAAAGAAAACACATAAATTATTTGCGTCAATTTTCAAAGAAATTAAAAACATAAACCTGTTGCCATGCCATTACCATGTCCTTGTTTCCCAATTTTTTTAAAATTAAATTTTTCATACGAATGAGAATTTTTTATATAATAAAATTCAACAACAAGTCATTTTGAACTTGCCGATTACGGCATAAATTGCGTCTATTAAGACGCAATTTTTTTTCTGTTACTGATTATAAATTAATAAATAAATAATCATTAAATTAACATGTTTTATTCCTAAACCTAAAACTAAAAATCTGTCTAGATTTTTATTGTATCATGTGTGATACAATAAAAATCTAGACAGATTTTAACACATATACAATATGTGTAGTTTTAGGTTTAGGAATAAAACATGTTAATTTCTTTTTGTAGATGCCAACCTTAACGCTCCGTTGAGCAGTAGGTACAAGTTGTACAAAGAGTAAAGTAAGTATAGTGGAAAAGTTGTATACATTTCAAAAATACGTCGGAGTCAAACTACCTGTTCTCAGAGTATTGTGTCTAGTACATAAAGGTAATATTCCTAACGGAATTCCGTTAGGAATATTACCTTTATGGTCTAGGATGTCGTATATCTGTGGTATGGTAATAATACGCAAGATTTGCAAAATTTTTGTATTTGGAGTTCATCACAATGTGTGTAATATGTGGGGGTGTAGTGGCTCACCGTGATCTTTAGAGCTAAGGCCAACCTCACCAGCACGTGGTGCATCCTGCCGACTAGCGAAAGAGAGGTAGGGTACATCGTATTTGTAAGCTACCCGACTGGGGAAGTTATTTGGCTGCGCTATTCTGTGAGGCGGAGGGCCTCACAGAATAGCGCAGCCAAATAACAATTCCCTTGAGGAGTTGTTGTGTTCCTGCGAGTGACTGAGCTCACCAGGAAGGAAGGTGTTGCTGTATTGGCAAGACCCGCTGCAGCTAGCAGCGCGCGAGCGATATTTTGTATTGTGAGTGTTAATATGGCTACGGTAACCACTTCACATCAGGTGGGCCGTATGCTTGTCAACCACCCGACGTAGTATAAAAAAAACATTAGGTTTTGAAAATCCCCTGTCGTCGAAAAACTACAGCACTGAGAATCTCTTATTAATAATCTATATTGACATAAGTGTTTTTTTAAACAAATTTACGCGTGCCTTATTTTGGCACAGCCCAGGTCTCAGATCTTGATTGTAACTATCTTACGTGTAACTATGCGTGTAACTTTTTAATTACGCATCGTCCAGTTGTGTTTTTTACGACAAATTCAAGGCAACATCTGGGTGAAATCAGATTTTCGCTAGGTGGTGTAGTTCTAAGGAGCTGTGCCGAAATAAGCCTTTTATTTTGCACTGCCTATATAACTTTTTAACGGGAGGTCGAGTAATTCTGATACTTATGGTGTCTGAATAAATATGGCTACGGTAACCGCTTCGTGTCAGGTGAGTGAGTGAGGTCACTAAGAAGCACGGAATTACTGCGTTGGCAGCGAGGAATGGCGGCGCGTGAGCGATATTTTATTGTTGCGAGTGTTAATATTAACACACTCACTCGCAGGGACACAACAACCCTCAAGGGAATGTTATCTGGCTGCGATATTCTGCGAGGTGCAGGTAGTCGGACTGCTGCAGTCGGACAGCGTATGAATACGCTATGCCCGCTCTTTAGCCAGAGCTTCGTTAGTGTATCAGCTTGGTACACCACGTGCAATTCTTCCCTGTTGCCTCTTCAGAATAGTTTAGCCTTAAAATTTCCATGCCTCGATAAAACATGCGCAGCTGCCATCGACCTACCAGCTGCAGAATTATTTTGACTGTTTATGTGGATTTTCTGTAGTGTATATTATTCTGTGAGTAGTCCGCCACGTTTGAGCCACAGCGAAGCGCAAAATCCGAATTTGAGTAATTAAACGACAATGAACGTTTTTTTTTATTTATTCACAAACTCCTTTTAGTTAGGCAAGCGTGCGAGTAGTTTATATTTATATTATAGGTACAACGACTTGTTCATACAATCTATTTGATGATAGGAACTTTGGATCTTTAGTGCCAACTGAAGGCCATCCAACCTTCGATCATTAAAAGTTTAATGCAACTCCAACTTATCCCTCAGGTTCAGATGTACTAATGCATTTTTGGATTGGGCAATCTTGGTATGAAATTTATCAACGGGGTCAGCGTTGATAAATTTAATAATTTGTAGGTACAGACAGTGCAAAAAGTTTTTGTTTTGGAAACATGTGTTGGGGTGTAAGTGGTTCATCACCATCTTTGAAACTAAGACAACGTCACATGCACGTGGTGCACCCTGCTAACTGACAAACAGGATCTGACAAAGAGAAGTAGGTTACAGCGTACTTTTATGCTATCCGACTGGAGACGTCTACCTCTCAGTACACTGCAGTCAAATATGCCAAAACAAATTTTATTTTCCAAGCGTTTACATGGCCACAGTAACCGCTTATACGTAAGTATAAAAACAAAAACAATTACTACCGTTCGACTATAAGAGACTACAGCAGGAGATTCTTCAATTGAAAGGACTTGATACCGTGCTTTCGAGTTGTGTCCTCCTGATATACGTCTTATCGAGCTCGATGGTCGAATGGTTAGCGATGGCCACTTTGACTCCGAGGTCGCGGGTTCGATTCCCGCACAAGACAAACATTTGTGTGCATGAACATGTCTGTTTGTCTTGGTCTGGGTGTTTTCTATGTAGGTATTATAAGTATGTATTTACAAAAAAAAATGTATTTAAGTACATATAACAGTTGTCTAGTACCCATAACACAAGCTTTGCGCTTAATTTGGACTAGATGGCGCTGTGTAAATTGTCCAGAAATATTTATTTATCAAGCTCTCATTATGCAATCTACTGCACGGACACGACTTTTGTCTTCGTGGAAGACTGCCAACATGCACGTGGTACCCACTAAGGGTCATAAGAGTCGAATTACAGTAATATAGCCATAACCTCCATGATCTCCAAAGTGATAGTGTGAGTAATCGCACCGAAAATTCTATGAAACGGAACAAAATAAATAATTTCATCCTATTGTCTTCACTGTTCACCTAGGATTTTTCGCTATGTGTTATTAGTGACCTGTCACAAGCCATCAAGGTGCACTTCTTTTGTTTTCAGAATACTAGACAGTATAATTTCGTAGATTCAACTCCGTGATTCTAGAGCGATGTCAGCATTTGGGCTTGGAAGGGGCAGAAGGATCTGCTTGCCACTCGTACCTGTGCCACACACCTCGCGGCGTACCTTTTTTTTACTATACTTACCTATGCTTTATTTTCACAAAAACGGCATTAGTACTTCAAAGACAACATGTGCGCTAACAACTTTGTGCGCGGTGCTGCGCTCTAACATAAGCAGCAGCATACCACGCAAACTGTCTAGACTGATCTGCTCACCAGCCCTATTACGCCATGGCTTAACAACTTAACATGCCCCCAGCACAGAAGAGCTCAAGATAATTAAACCCATCACTAAACAGGCTATGGTTCTTCTTCAACCTTTATTCATCCCACTGTTGAGATAAGGGCCTCCGCTCATTAGAAGGGGTATAAAGTAAACTCCACCATGCTGCTCAACTGCGGGTTGGCAGAGGCCAGAGGTTTTCTTCAACTTGCGAGTTTATATTCTACATAGTTAGGCATTTTTCTTTAACAGCATAAACGGAACAGAGATCTTTAAGAAAAAACAAATATAAAAAAATACATAAATGGAACAATAAGAAATTTATTAGACATGACAAAATATTGTGAAATTCTGTGTAAAAATACACATGAAATATAATTATAAGCAGTAAACTATTAGGCTATTGACATAAGAACAACATATGAAATACACTTCTGTGAGTTAATTTTAATAATTTTGTCTCTTCACTGTAACAAACTATGATAAATTAAATCTAATCATCAAAATTTTGAGACAATAAGAAGTTCGCAGCAAGATTTTCATTCTTTTCACAAGCAAAATAAGCTTGAATGACCATATGCTCGGGGAATCCCAGGGCTTTTAACCGGTCAATGGCTTCTTTATCTTGTGGTGAAACTTGTATAACGTTTTGTTGTGGTTGGGGCTGGACAGCATCAACAGGATTATCATCAGCAGCTGCACCTGCTGATGCCGGTGCATTAATAGGCTCATTGAGCATTCTCACAAATGCTTGTTGGTGCTGGCTGATCGCTTGCAAAAGAGCAGGGTTGGTTTGCCCGATCTGTTGCAGAACTGCATTCAATAAGTTTGGATTTTGCTGAATCACTGCTCGCATTTGCTGGAATTGGGGCTGGTCGCGAAGAAATGCTAATGGCTCATCATCAGAACCTTCCTCAACTTCTTGCTCTTGAAGTAACTCTTCCGGTATACCTGTTATTAAATATTCCACAGCCCGCTCACGATTATTGAATGAAGCACGTAAAGCTTGCTCCACTTGTTGACGATTATAACCCATGTCCATTATGCTTTGAACTGTGGATTCAAAGTCAGGTTCACTTACTGCAGTTTGCGGTTCAGCAGCACGTTCTGGTTCTGTCGCCGCGGAGGGTTTCGGAGGCTCCTCGGTGGGGGTTTTATCCTTACCGTCGCCGCTCTCCGTGGATGCACTTTCACCACCCTCGGGAGCAGAAGCGGACGATGCTTGAATTTCCGATGTTTTAGGCTTTGTAACCATAATAACTATAAATTTCTTCTCGTCTATATTATAGGTACTTAGCTTATTATCATCGAGCAGAATCTTCCCGGCGTAAATAAGTCGTTGATAATCCGCTGCATATTCTTTACCTTTCTCAACTTCAATTTTGAGCTTCAAAGCTTTGACAGTTTCTTCTGGGTCAATTTCAATTTGAAAACTTTGTTGCTGTAATGTTTTTAATGTAACTAACATTTTGAATTATCCGTGGTAAAGAGTGTATAACAAATCTGTAACTTTTATGCTTTCTATATATCTCCAAATACTGACTCGACAAAATTATGCAGTAAACATAACCTCTTTCTATCTCCGTCAAATGAAGTCAGTCAGACGCACCGTTCGGATTCACGTAATCGGTTTACTATTTTAATGTTCATTACTTATTTAATTAACTCGTTTAATAAAAAGAAAGTAATAAAACCATGTCATTAAAATTATACTCAACCTATTGCTGAATTTCAAAAGAAAATCTTCAATAAATGTATCCGTTACATATCTAAAAATTACTTTATGTAAATTGTCTAAATGTGAAAATGCGTGCGTAGTGGCGTGGCGTAGCTGGCACAGTGTTACCAATTTCGTCTTCGTAGCTCGTGTGGTCACAGCAAAGTTTTTTTTATGATATACACAATCATAAAATTAATTACAACACGGCCAGTGTAGTTCATTTCTTTGAGTATAAATCGACTGGAGATGCCATAACGAAACTCTTCGAACAAATATTTTCACCAGTTTTAGCGGGGGGCGAGGTAAACACGTACAGCACACCACCAAAAGATGTAATTAACTCGCATTCACAAATTTTGCTGTTGCGATAAACGCACATTACAAAAAAAATCAACACTCAAAAATTACCCGCCCACAGACACAGTTTTCATGTAACTATGCAGCACACATACGAAAAAGTTAGTGATGGGGCACATCTGAAGAATGAGTCAAATCAGTTTGATGAATGAACTGAATTGTCTTATACTATTTATTATAAAATTGTAAAAGTGAAAATACTGTACATTAAAGATATTATTCAAAAAATATGTTTGTTTGTATGTATGTCTGTCTGTATTTATGTGTCTTTGTGTCATTAGCACTCTCGTGCAGCTAAACTGTGGTATGAACTGTCGCCCGCGGTTTTACCGAGCTGATACAACCACTGTCTTCTATTATACGAGTACGCTGGACTACGTACGTACTTGTAGTATAGAGGTCAGTGGAAACAACCTTCAAGAAAAGAGCGTACGCCCATCTAAAAACCCAGCTACGCACTTGTATCCCTTCATACAGTTGCTTAAATAATTTCTTATCCTTTATTTGATTTTATTGGACTAAACCCTGTTTGAGAACATGAAATATTGTCAATTGATTTTTTAACAAATATCCTTTTTTAATATTTTAAATGTGAACATCCAAAGATCCAAACATCTTCGTTTGGATGTTTAGATCTTTGGTTGTTACTCAATCACGCAATAACGGCTAAACGGATTTAGATGAAATTTGGTATGGAGATAGTTTGAGTTCCGGGGAATAGCATAGGATACTTTTCTAACGCAGGTGAAGCCGCGGGGCGTAGCTAGTATTATATAAAGTACATTGGTATTTGTAAGAACCTATGTATATGAAATTATATTATAATAAGTAAGGGTCATCTGTCCCCACATATAAAGTTATTTATACATATGAATGAGCAAAGGGAAAGCAATAAAACAAATTGTTAATTTAATTAGAATGGCCACATATTTATTTATATTAAATTCTCATGTAGGGATTTCTAAAACCCGATTAAGACGGTTTTCATTAATTAGTATTTTTATTGATTTTTAAAATGAATAAGTTTATTGTATACGTGACGAATACATTTCTTGGGGTCTACTTTTTTTTTACAAATTTTGAAATGGATTTGTGGGGCAAAAATGGAGCAATATTTAAATTTTTATCCTTCATTTGATTTTATCGGAAAAATACCCGGGTTTAAAAATTAAATGTTTAACCTACTACATATATTGAAGTAGTCAAAGATTTATGAAAAACAAAGAAATACTGACTCACCAAACAAGGACAGAGTCGCAAAGAAGGTATTGTACCTTCAATCAATGTCTTTCTGTTATTAGCATTTTTGTAGCTTTCCAGAGTAAAGTCATAATAAAAATAGAGAAGTAGTACAACTCAAGCCCCGAGCAGGAGATAATAGCCTAAACACGTAGGGCTGTCGCTTAATAGTTTATTCAACCGTCAAAAATACTTAGTCAATCTCTATTATACAAAATTAAGTAAGGTACAAAGTACAAAATTAAGTAGGGTAAGTCTTAGGGATCTGTAACAAAAGACCGGCCAAGTGCGAGTCGGACTCGGTCACGAAGGGTTCCGTACCTAAAACGACACACAATCACGTTTGTTGTATGGGAGCCCCCCTTACATATTAATTTTATTCTGTTTTTAGTATTTGTTATTATAGCGCCAACAGAAATACATCATTTGTGAAAATTTTAACTGTCTAGCTACCACGTTTCATGAGATACTTACAGCCCTTGGTGACAGACGGACAGACAGACGGACACCGGAGTCTTAGTAATAGGGTCCCGTTTTTACCCTTTGGGTGTGGAAATCTAAAAAGAATAAAAATAATTATTTTTGTACATACACCAGGAGTGACTGGAATTTTTTCATTACCTACATTTTAATGCATGCTTACTCAGTGACAAACGAGCAGACAGCCCATCTGATGGTGAGCGGTAACTGTCGCCCATAACATCCACGATTCACGCATTCAAGCTGTTGGCAACAAAAATGCAGAATCGCAGGTGCGTTGTCCTTCAAACCGGAACACAAAACACAACAATGCAAGCATTGTTGCTTGGCGGCAGTAATAGATAAGGCTGTTGTCCTCACCCAGGCGGACTCCTACCATCTGATAAAACCTACTTCATGTTATCTGTTTAGTGATTAGAAAAATTACGGTTTAAATAGGAATAGGATTAATTAAAACGTAGCTTTACTGAATCATAATATTTATTCAAATAATCTAAATTATTATGAAAATATATTTTTATTAAGTACCTATTATATATTATTTTTTACACTAAACTATTTTTATTACTTTTTAATTTACACACTTATAATGTGATTATTAGGAGTGTCGGTGGCCGAATGGTTAGGGTATCCGAGACATCCATGAACACTGCAATGTTTTTTTATGGCTAGTAGTAGACTTTGTAGCCATCTTTAACGTATTTGTAGTTATATACGACGTGGGTAGGTACCTAAATGTTAAAATTATTAACGAACGTCAGCGCAGGCGCGAATCTTGCGTGGGAGCGGACGGTTTTGCGTACGACGCAGCCCTGACCCCGACTGGCGCTCCATATAAACTCCTACAAATGTTGTCAGTGTGTGCGTGCGACGGCCAATACGTACGGGCGCGCTCACATACAAACCGCGCTCGGTGCGTTTGTATGAAGTTACCTTACTTCTCTATTTTTACTATGGTAAAGTGCTCCGAACAGATAACACTTGTATGTGTAGGTTTCCAAGAATAATTTTCGTCATTACAAAATTTTCTCCATTTTTCTTTTATATAGGGATCTTTTGGAAATCTAAAAGGAAATACAATTATATTAAATAAAGCCTATGAATAATAGTATCTGTATAACGTATACACTACACTTCAGTGCGCTGACGTTCGTTAATAATTTTAACATTTAGGTACCTACCTACGTCGTATATAACTACAAATACGTTAAAGATGGCTACAAAGTCGACTAGCCATAAAAAAACATTGCAGTGTTCATGGATATACCCTAACCATTCGGCCACCGACACTCCTAATAATCACATTATAAGTGTGTAAATTAAAAAGTAATAAAAATAGTTTAGTGTAAAAAATAATATATAATAGGCACTTAATAAAAATATATTTTCATAATAATTTAGATTATTTGAATAAATATTATGATTCAGTAAAGCTACGTTTTAATTAATCCTATTCCTATTTAGACCGTAATTTTTCTAATCACTAAACAGATAACATGAAGTAGGTTTTATCAGATGGTAGGAGTCCGCCTGGGTGAGGACAACAGCCTTATCTATTACTGCCGCCAAGCAACAATGCTTGCATTGTTGTGTTTTGTAAGAATAAAGTGGAATAAAGATTTTTTTTTTTTATAACTGCATAAATTAATTTACGCGATTGATATCAGTTAAATTGTTTCCTTAAAAAACGGTACTACCTACTCTGTTACAGTAAGGAAAACAAGGTTTGTTTACTCAACTTCGATCAAATATACCTTTGTTTATATAAGAACAGCATCTACTATTGTTTTGTGAACAAATTAACGACTATATTTTTGTCTAGTTAAAATCAAGACTCTGAGACTTGGGCAGTGCCGAACTATGGCACACTAACGAATGCACTTAAGCATTTTCTGGGAAAAGAACTTTTTGTTGGTATAGACGATCATGCGTATGAAAACGGAGTAGTAAACCATAACTTGGAGCTCGCAAACCTAATTATGGAAAAATATACAGATGTTCGTCTATCCTACATTTCAAAAAAAGTAGTCCCCAAGAAATGTATTCGTCACGTATACAATAAACTTATTCATTTTAAAAATCAATAAAAATACTAATTAATGAAAACCGCCTTAAGCGAGTTTTAAAAATCCCTACCAGAGAATTAAATTTAATTAAATATGTGGTCATTGTAATTAAATTAACAATTTGTTTTATTGCATTCCCTTTGATCATTCATATGTTTATGTAACTTTATATGTGGGGACAGATGACCCTTACTTATTATAATATAATTTCATATACATAGGTTCTTACAAATACCAATCTACTTTATATAATACTATAATGAAACTTTTATGAAATTACTATACATGTTATGTATCATGGTTTTCTCAGTCGATGAGAAGTGTTTACGGCGTCTTTTTTCAATCGGAGATTCCGATGTAGGTGCCATAGCAGCAGTGATACAGAACACTAACTATTACATAAAACCTATGTCACGATAAAAGCCAAGAGCAGTTCAAATAGTCCAATAAACAAGCCGGGTCACAATTTAGGCAACCACACATGTCCGAAAGAGAGAAACAAGTCGTCGAAAGAAAGGAACGTAAAACAACACATCCGTTTCGCACGATCACAGATAACAGACTGGCAAAAGCGCAAAATGGGGCTGCAATGTGAACGTGCCTTGACTCTGTTATCTTGAACAAATGAGGTGCGACCGCCACAGTCTGGTACTATCTCGGCTCCCCGGATAAGGTATAGCTACGCCCCACGGCTTCACCTTCGTTAGAAAAGTATTCTATGCCATTCCCCGGGACTCAAACTATCTCCATACCAAATTTCATCTAAATCCGTTTAGCCGCTAATGCGTGTTTGAGTAACAACCAAAGATCTAAACGAAGATGTTTGGATCTTTGGATGTTCACATCTAAAATATTAGTAGGATATCTGTTAAAAAATCAATTGACAATATATCATGTTCTCAAACAGGGTTTTGTCCGATAAAATCAAATAAAGGATAAGAAATTATTTAAGCAACTGCAAGAAGGGTTACAAGTGCGTAGCTGGGTTTTAGATGGGCGTATGCTCTTTTCTTGAAGGTTGTTTCCACTAACCTCTATACTACAAGTACGTACGTAGTCCAGCGTACTTGTATTATAGAAGACAGTGGCTGTATCAGCCCGGAAAAACCGCGGGCGACAGTTCATATCACAGTTTAGCTGCACGAGAGTGCTAATGACACAAAGACACATAAATAAGAACAGACATACATACAAACAAACATATTTTTTGGATAATATCTTTAATGTACAGAATTTTCACTTTTACAATTTTGTAATAAATAGTATAAGCCAATTCAGTTCATTCATCAAACTGATTTGACTCATTCTTCAGATGTGCCCCATCACTATCTTGTTCGTATGAATGCTGCATAGTTACGTGAAAAATGTGTCTGTGCGCATGTAATTTTTGATGTGTTGATTTTTTTTGTAGTGTGCGTTTATCGCAACAGCAAAATTTGTGTCTTTTGAGTTAATCATCTTTTGGTGGTGTGCTGGACGTGTTTACCTCGCCCCCCGCTAAAAGTGGTTAAAAACATTTCCAGTAGCTTAATGGTAGGCTCCCCTACCATTGGTGCTAAATCGGGATTTACTCGAACGTCATAGAGACCTATTGGATTGCGAAGCTTAGATGATAAGAAGAAAAAAATGTCATATAATATATACCTTTTCATCGGTGGGGGGAGCGGCTATAGACTTTCAAAAATGTAAAAAAAAATGTTGCATGGACATACTCAAGCGCGTCAGATATTGATAGCATCCATGCTCATACGTATTTTTGGAAATGTACGTATGTTAATCTGACTGACTGTTTCCATGATGGGGGTGGCCGTACGTAATGGTTCAAAATGAACAAAAAAAAAATATCGAGCGATTTGGATGTGACGCAAACTCTCGGCCATTATTAGAATGTGCAAAAAAAATTCGCCATTTTGAAATACTCAAGCGCGTCAGATTAAGATATATATGGTTCATCTTTATGCCTTAGACGTGCTGTCTCATAATCTGACGATTATCTGGAGGGATTCGCCTAATCTGACAATATTTTTTTTATTTTTTTAAATCATTGAACTTAATTAATTGAAAAGCTGAAGAAGTAGCATACAAATAAAACTATGTATTGTTTTTTAAGTAGAATACTTGTCATCATCATCATCATCAGCCTCATTAATTTTTTATGCGTATTTTTTTTTAGTAGAATCATCATCTTCCTCATCTGGCTCGATTTCATCCTCAGATTGCATAAGAAATCATTAAAATATTTAACAATATTTTTTTTAAGAATAACGTTTTAAGCTATTGCCTAGCTTCTATCGCGGGCCTTGAGCGCGGGGACCGAATCCAGAAATTCCGTAACGAAAAAACCTCACGCTCCCCACTCCGACGGGCAATATGTAACATAGATGTCGCAACTTTGCTTTACTTCCAGTTGCTTTTGAAATACTTCCCCAGCATACTTTCATAATGATTTAGTTCTAAGAATTTCACATAGATGTCTCTATATTTCGATTTGTAGTTCAAATATTTGACGTAGATGTCGCTGTTTTGAATTATCGCGTTTTCATCCCTCTGCTGAAAATTTTGTTATAACTTTGAAATTTGATGAAATATACATATAATAAATACCATTAGAAGTAAAATTTTCGGAAAACGGCCGTTTTTGACGTCAAAACGTGCCCCATGATAAATTATTTTTCTGGGTTACTCGTCGATTAGATAGGGTATCAAATTATGTATGGATGTTTGTTAGCAATACTGCATGAATAAAATAAATAAATAAAATTATAATTGTATAAGTTGATACAAAATGCTATGCAATAGCTTTACCGCGGCAGTCCCCGAGTGCCACACGTCTTTTTTTTTTAATTATTGGAAAAAAAATATACCTAATTCTGGAGTATCCTCAAGGATATCCGGTGTTATGACTACATCTTCATCATCATCTACGGAGAGGGGAATACAGGCACGTAGCTGCACGCTTTAATCTTTATCGATAATTTTTTCTTACTTCGGCTTATGGAAATCGTCAGATTATATATTTTTCGTAAACGTTGAATTATTCCCTTCAAAATAAAAAAAAAGTTAGCCACGCTCGAGAATGTCGGGTTGACGTTTTTTTTACAACTTTGTAGCCCTCTCCTTTTTTACGTCACTTTGAAATTGTCAGATTAGTGGAATATACATGTTTTAGCATGTAAGTAACTTAGGGGCCGTCCATTAATCACGTGAGGCTCGAAAGAGGGGGGAGGGGGTTCGGCAAAAATCACGAAACATCACAAGGGGGGAGGGGGGGTGTAGTAAAATATCACGTGTATTTATTTTTTTAAGTGCTTTCAATCAGGCGGACCGTATGCTTGTTTGTCACCTTAGTGGTGTAGTCAGGCAAAAACAGTGGGGGGGGGGTAGCCTTACACCTCACCAAGTATCACCAAGGGGGTGGGGGGGTATTAAAAATGCAAAAAGAAACCTCACGTGATTAATGGACGGCCCCTTACCTTAATCTATTCAATCAATTTTTTTTTTTACTAATCTGATCCTTTATCTTGGACGGGCGGCCATATATATGGGGCTCATATTTGGTGGAGGCATTTAATCGAGTACAAGGTATCTCCCGGTATGTTAATCTGCCGCGCTTTAGTAACTCCCGAAATCCGCCTCTTGGGCTCCCCTACTATAATACTCAAAGAGTCAAAATCGTTGATTCGATTAATTTAACAGCTCAATATTTTTGGGATCTTGAAAAGAAATCGAGAAAATTGATATTTATTCCACATTTTCAATAGACAACCACGATATTACTGAAATCAGATTTTCGCTAGGTGGTGTAGTTTTTTTGGGCAGTGCCGAAATAAGGCTTATTTCTTCACTGTCACAAAAAAATACTAATAATTTTTTAACGGGAGGTCGACTAATTCTGATACTTGGTGTCTGAATTCGACAAATTGACGACTAATTCTGGGGAAAATCATATCTTCGCTATGTTATGTAGTTTAAGAGATCCCGAGTGGGCTGTGCCGAAATAAGCTTATTTCGGCACTGCCACAAAAAAAACCTTATAGCTCTTTAACGGGAGAGCGACACAGTTTTTCCTTTGGGCAATTTCGACAAATTAACGACTAATTTTTTGTTTAGTTAAAATCAATATCTGAGACCTGGGCGGCGCCGAAATAAGGCACACGATTGTGTGTATGAAGCCTTATCATCTCCTCCATAGATGAAACTGAAACATGCTTAGGAAACTTTTGAATAGGAATAAAAAAGTATCTAAAATGTTATAGGTTGGCATAATTTGTGTAGCAGGAAAGAAATAAGAATCAGGTGAATGTTTTTGAGATAATTTCCTGCAAATAATATCTCTATACAGAAATATAGATTTAATTAATAACAAATCGTAAAGCATCATCAAGATGTATATTAAAAATTTATTACTTATATTCAATAGGTTTACTTATCTAGTTGCTACCAAAATAACTAAGTTGCTAAGTTACACTAGCTAACATAATATTTCACAGAACTGTATACATACATAAATTATCCTGTCAGGAGCTCGATATCTAAAGAGCGCGTCAGTTTGTAATCGGAAACTATAAAGCATTATAATAAATACAATAAATACTTGAAAGTGCATCCGGTACCGCTGACAAACTCATTAGATACATCATTAATATAAATTATTATCTTTGTAAATTTCATCACATTGTTTACAATTTACAGATCATAGAATACAACAAATACGAATTCTTTCTTTACGAAAGGGCCTGA
This sequence comes from Hypsopygia costalis, assembly GCA_937001555.2. Taxonomy (NCBI): domain Eukaryota; kingdom Metazoa; phylum Arthropoda; class Insecta; order Lepidoptera; family Pyralidae; genus Hypsopygia; species Hypsopygia costalis. The sequence continues at coordinate 15,365,713 of OW443330.2, read as the reverse complement.
TTCATTCACAAACTCTCGACGGTTCCACTTGGACACTGTACACTGGCACTATTTATCATTGAGTAGATTCGAATAATTTTTCACGAAAGTACTTTATCTTTTGCGCAAAAAAAGCTTCTAAACCCTCTGCACACCGATAAAACTCAGAATCTTTGGGGTTAAAGTATCGACAATTGTCAAATATTTTAGTCATGTCACCAATAAATTCACTTAACGTACTATAAATTTGTTCATTCACTTTCCGTTCCACTGTTTGCAGATCTGAAAGAGAAACATTTATTTTTAAATTGCGTTTTAAGAAACTTATTCTTAAATCATGTGAAAATAATTTATGTGCATTACCAGACTTATCCCACACAAGGATCTAACACCCAAAACCTAGTCGGTCAAAAACATAATGGTCGAGAGGATGTAGACATGACCAAGCAGGATGCTAGACAGCAGTTGATATATTAACATATTCATTCCAGGATACTATAACCGTGAGGAAGAAGCACATTTCCACAGGCATTGGTATTATAACTATGTATATTATCGAGGAGCTCGATGGCGTCGTTGGGCGTGTCAATTAATCGATCACGCAAGTTAAGCAACGTCGACCGTAGCCTGTCAATGGATGGGTTTATTTATCTCGAGCTCCTCCGTGCTGCGGAGGGCATGTTAAGCCGTCGGTCCCGGCTGTTGTCATTAGAGGACAGTCGTTAAGCCAAGTCAGTGGCCTTTGGGCGGCTTGAAACACTGGCCCCCGCCAATCCGCAGTTGAACAGCGTGGTGTGGAGTATGCTGTAATCCCCTTCGATTGAGACCCATATTCCAACATTGGGATGATTATGGGTTGATGCCGATGCCGATATTATTACGTTGTATTACTCTATGTATAAATTAAGTATATTTTACAAATCATACATACCCATTGGTTCTTTAATTACTTTGTAATATGTAGGGGCTTCTCTAGGATCTACAGGTTCCATAAACGGCCAGGCGTTTTTATGTAACTGTATTTGTTTCACTAGCCTCTTTAAGTTTTCAAAGTCTTTCACAGTTAGTTCTTTCATGTTCGCAAAATTGACGGAGTTATTTTTTTGACAGTTAGGACAAACATACTCGTCAATATTGTCTGCTTCCGATTGTAGTATACCAACACATCGACCATGGAACCAATCTTGACATCGGTCGCAACATATGTAAAATCTAGAACAAACACAATAACACGATCAGCTGAAGTAAATTATTAATAAGTATTTTTATCTACTCTCATTATAAAATTTAGAGATTAAAAAACTAAACACAGAATCTTAATTATCATCTATTTCATGAGATTAGATAAAGTAGTGTATGAAACTGAACATATTTAGGTCTTAAAATACTTGTGTGATCTTATTATCACACTCGCCTTCGGCTCATGTGATAAACTCACACTCGTAATTAAGAACCCTTATTATGCAACAGTTTCATAAACTACTATTTTTTAATTATAATTACATATTTATTACAGCAACATGAAATCGCAGGTAGTGACCAGAAAATTACCTATTAAATTACATAACTTATGATAACGTAAAGGGGAAAGTCACTCACTCTCTTTAGAGCCTACACCAACATCACCTGCACATGGTACAGAGGTACCACCTCTACCTCACCAAAAACTAGAGTTAAATAACAATACCATTGAGAAGTGTCGCCAAAGAGATGACGAGATGCTGCGTTAGTAGTGGTACCAACGTCAGAGCTTTTTGCATAGCAAGAGTCTACGGTCACGGATTTATATCAGGTGGGATGTATGCTTGTTTCATACCTGTCTTGATATAATAAAATAATACTAACTGTGAATTGTCGTACGGCTGTCGACACAGGCAATACAGCTCTTGTGTCTCTTCAGCGCGACGACAGTCCGGACATACATATTCTTCCATAGTTTTGCTCATTTCCTCAGTCACACCAACGCAATCGCCGTGGAACCAATTGCTGCAGTGTTCGCAACCAACATAAAATCTGAAATTATATTTATATTTATTTAGAGATGATTAATTATTTAGCGAAGTTGTGGAGAGACAGGATGCCCCTTCTCACCACTATACATAAATAGTTAAGCAAAATAACCTATTCGCGTATATTGGTAAGTAAGGTGGCTAGATAGCCACCCAGGCTTCGCATGGGTAGCACTATAGATGCAAAGCCGGCGAGAAACGGTTTCAAACGAGCCGCGAGAAACGGTTTTATTCGCCCGAAAACCATTTACACCCATTTGGGCTGGGTAGAAACGGGTTTTTTAGTTTTTCTAAGATATTTGTACGTTTAAATTTTTACGACTGCTTAAACTATTTTTAAGGCTTAGGTACGTTAGGTACGCAGACTTCACGCTCCAAATATTAATATTTTCCATATATAGTAGGTAGGTATAAAATTCGTAACATAAGTTTGTTTGTGTTTATTATATTTTATGTGTATTGATGAGGCTTAGACCGAGTAGGTATAAAAAAACATAAAGCGATGAGGAAAAAAATTCACTATTTCATTTCATACATTAATTTTTATGTATCGAAATAAGTTTTAAAGATTAAATAAGTACCGAGCATAACTTCCTAAAATTAATGCTGTTTACCTAAAAAAAAATATTTATTTTATCTTTGCTAACGTCGGCTAAGAGCCATTTCGAGCTCGTTTCTCGCCGATTTCACGCGGCTAGTTATTCGTTTTACGCCCGCCTGTTTCGTTTTAAACGGCTCGTTTACAACTATAGGTAGCACTAAGTATCACAACGTGATTTACTCTTTCCGACACAAATCACAAATGTCATCTATACGTAGCTTATTTATGAAAAATGTTCATGTGATGTCTTCATAAATAATCCCTTTTGTCTTTTGAAAACCATATAGAAATCCGTACAGTAATTTCCGAGATTAGTTCGTGCAACAGTGACAAAGACTAAGCGTGCCAGGGCATACCCCTGCCACTCCATATGAATGTAGCGTCCTTGACTGTTACATAAACAATGATTTCTTTGCCCAACAAACTGTTCTAGATTCGATTCAGAGGTGATGTCGATTCGAGCGAGCGGTAAGGAATGTCACTGTGGAATGTTACTGTACGTAAGTAATATAATAGTTTTTGTTTTGAATAGAGTATTTCAATAGTTCATTTGAATCATGGAAAACATTAAGCAAAATACATTTGCGATATTAAAAACTTATAAATAAATCACTTGGGAGTCTCAATGCACAATTGCATATCTGACATATTCTGCGATATGTTCTCAGCATATTGACAAATCACGTTTAGCTAAAATTTCTGAAAGTTGTAAACTTACTTAGTATTATCATAAGGGGTCCGACAGATACAAAGCAATTTTTCTTTCTTGCCGGTCTTCTTGTTCGGTCGCGGAGCTGCGTCGCGAGCGGCGGCGGGAGCGGCCCTCTTCTTGCCGCCGCGCACCTCCTCTTGCTTACTGCGCTCGGCTCGCGTCCGCAACGCCAACTCCGCCGATAGCTCCTTCTGTAATAGCCGCACGTACAACATAAGATCGCACTGTATATAACATACTAAATAGATAGGAACATGAAGGTTTCTTGCATGAGTCAGTCTAACCGATAGACTATGATAGTAAAGATTGGCAATCAGCAAAACAAAATGAGACCAACAATTAAGTGCGTGTGAGCATACATGCATTATTATTTTATTACATATGTATACGTTATTATTTTTTGTGAATTCGTATGATTATAGAGAATTAATTGTATTGAATTTAATTTTTTTATAAAATACAGCCTTTGTCACTATGGAAACTTAAGTTAACAAATTCTTCTTCTTCTGCTTCTTATGGCAGAAAAAAATGGTCTCATTCTGTATCTTGCCTAACATATACGCGAATCCTCTTACTTTCTTTTTCACAGAGACGGTCTTCTCTAGAGTGTGGCGAAGAATTCTAACTGGTCTAACCAGCATGTTGGTTATTTTATACTTGTTCGAGGTAACATACATAAGCAGTGTTTCATACAGTATAGCCCGACCCCTCAGTCTAATACTTATAACGAAATAGCTTGCGTTGTTGACGGATCTAATATCTGATCGATAATGAATTCCGCGCTCCAGGCCTTGAAATACAACAACGAGTTTTTTACGATACGTGGTAAACATAAGCTATCCCACTTACACAATCTTTTACGGGTATCAGTGATCTAATTATATTATGCAACGCGTTCACAGTAGAGTTTCTTTGAATTTGTTTATCACGAACTACATTCAAAGGCCGTTGATCACGCCTTTCATTTTCATTACTTTAGGTCATTGTTAGGCCAAAGAGGCCTTCGGGTGATTCGGATACACTGGCCTTTAAGCAACTAAAAAGCAGCGGCACTCTTACGGCCACGATCCGTCATCCGAGGCGGGTCGCGCGCGAGGCAGAACGACTATGACTTAACACTTAACCATTGAACCCAGAACTTTGTGTGCCCTAGGATGGCGATAAAAATGATAAGAAACGTACAGTGCGACCGGAAAGTGTAGAAACGGAACTAAATTAAACAGTAGTAGCCACTTTGACTTTATCCATACAAAAAAAATTAAGGGTCACCATGTCAAAACTATTTTGTTCATACTGTATTTCGTCTCACCTGTATCTCTACACCCAACTCCTTCTCGAGCAGGCCCCTCTTCTTTATGATATCTTTCTTAAGCATTTCTTTGTGTTTAAAAAGCAGCATTTGCAATCGAGCTGCTCGCCGCCGTTCGTCAACAGCGGAGAGAGGCGCGGACGGAACGGGCGCGGGTGCGGCTGAGGGCGCGGGCGGCGGCGGCGCGGGCTGCGGGGCGGGCGCGGGCGGCGCGGCCGAGCGCAGCAGCGGCTGCGGCGGCGGCGGCGACGGCTGGCGGGAGGCACGGCTCCGCTTGCGCGGACTCATGTCGACCCACTCGTCGTCGTCGTCGTGCCGCGAGGAGGCCGCGCGCCGGCGCGCCGGGGCCGGCGGCGACGGGGACCGGGCCGCGACCACGATGGCCCGCGGCTCCCGCTCGATTTGTTGTTGCTCAGGTTTCATGCGTTTCTCCTGGTAGCGTTGCAGTTGAAGCAGCTTTTCCTCTATTTCGGGGTTCAAGTTTTCTTGCTTTAATGCACTTTTGATCGCTGAAAAGTGTCAAGGTAAGATATTTGCGTGTAAAATCTAAGTTGCAAAGTAAAACCGGAGATCGCGGAGTACTAGAGTGGACAAACTGACGGTTAGGCTGCAATTGTACAGAACATGTACAGTCAACAAAGGAGATGAGTAAATAAGGCCGTGAATTAGAATAGTTTTTTTTAGGAAATAATTTATTTATGAATCATGACACTTTGAATCATGAGACTTTGTAATTAAGTAACACAATAAAGTGCAGATTAGATATAAACCTTTGCCGAGCCGCAGTTGAGCAGCGTGGTGGAGTATGCTCCGATCCATTCAATTGTAAAGAGACATATCGTAGCAGTGGTATGAATAAGGATTGACGACGAGATGCATAAACGAAATTTTAAGAAAATTTTTGATTTACAGTCCGTGCTACTTGTCTTGTTTAATTGCTGACAGTACATAATATGCCATCAGCTCACCGCTAGAGTTCGTGTGAGTACGTATGGGTGTCAGTAATATTATTATTTTTTGCCAAAGCCTCTTTTGTTGAACGACAGGGTGCACTATGTGCAGATGAGGTTAGCTTAGGCTCTAAACTCTAACGCGACTGAGCTATTTACGGTCCAGCTGTAAAGCAGCGAACTTCATACAGGATAGTGCTATTCACACGAATGGGACCCATTCTCACAAACAACTACTATTATTTTAAACTAGCTTCCACCCGCGTTTACGTTTCTTTTAAAAAGTATGTCCTTATTTAACACCTCTGAGAACATGTGTACAAAGTTTCATGATGATCGATTGAGTAGTTTCGGCGTGATGCCTCTTGTATCGCAATGGTCCATAGACTGAGATGTCTGGTTCCCATCAAGTATATGGTCATGGTCAGGTCATATGCTTTTCCATTATAGTAGTATATATAAAATATAAATCTTACCGAGTATTTTCTATTATACTACTGTGATGCATAATACAAAATAATTCCTACACAATTTATTAACATTACATTATGATGATTTTCGGCCTTTTTGCTAGTATTATAAAATTTCATATTAAAGTTCAACCTTCGGCTTCGGCCGAAGGTTATGGCCAGGACCGAACAATCAGCTTCTGCCAAAATCTGACCTTCGGTCGGACACTATATGTATGTAGTAGATGTATCCCTTGCTTATCCGTTATGTACTGCGCCACAATAAATACGTTCAACTTCAGATTGGATTGGGATGTAATACATAACCGCTTTTACACACTGACGTCTTGTACCTAAGTGTGCATGGTTTAGATGGGAGCATGCATTTCATTTTCATTTTTCGTTCATTAAGTGCATGAGACGACATTCTACCGCTTATATCGTTGGGGTACAAGTAGCTCGCCTGCACGTGTGGCACTCTGCGGATTATCAAACAACGTTCTGTCGAAAGTGAGTTAGGGCACGTCTAGCCCGACTGAGAGAGAATTAAACCTCACAGAGGACCGCAGAAAAATACAAATACTAAAAGGATTGTTATGTTCCTGCGAGCGAGTGTGGTATATACCGCAAGGGTAACCGCAACCTACGTTTGTTCTCTCGCCTCCGAGAGCAATATTTTATGTGAAACAAACGTAGGTTGCGGTTACCGTTTCACATCAGAATGTAAATCACTACACTACGTTTTACTACGTTATACAACTGTAGGTACATATCTCCCCCCAGATATGTACCCATATGCATTCTTTTCCAATAAAAGTTTTGTTGAAATTTTATCTTTTCATTATCTCCGCAATGAAAATTCGATGTTTCGACGAATCAGATACGAATTCCTTTCTAACTCTACCTGACGGAGAGACTCAGCGAGTAGATTGTATAAATGACAAAGCAACATCAAACAATACCAATTTTTTCATAGACACAACAATTTTGTTGTGTTTATTTTTCTTATTTATGTTAAAAAATATCCGAAATTTCGGAGTAGGCCCCCTGTACTAGTGAGTAGGTAAATATGAAATTTCAACATTACTTTAATTGGAAAATCAGGTCAATCAAGACTTTCATTGTGTAGCTAACCGTCATAGCCGGATCGAGTCCCATTTAATAGATTTAAAGCATCGAGTTCTTCATCCTTATCCTTCATCATTGCTTAGACAGACACTCACTCACTATATTCGTACTAATGAGCAAAGGAAGTTTCAATGTGCAACACTTTCGTATAGCGTCATAAACCTATGTATTTCATTAGGGTACGTAGTTTTGTGTGACTGATCAGATTCATGGTCATCGCAGAAAAGAACTTCTGCAATGACCATGAATCTATCTTAATATACAGGATCGCGATTTATTCACCTGCAATATTATATTATATTTAAGGAACTGTATCTGTAAGTGATATACTACTCAAATATAATGCAAAAATACAAAGTTTTTTTTTCCGAATTGTCCTATTTTTTCAAAGGATAGTGAACACTAGTTAACACTCCGCTTCCGGCGCACGAGACGAGCGCACTCTCCACTTGCCGTCGCGCCGCGGCCGCCACGTTAGAGGGGGACAATGACTTTGGTAAACAATGAGTATAAATGATAACTACATTAGTTAATAATTTTTTTCAAGATATAATGCAATCACCATTTTTTTTACTTATAACGCGACTAATCCAACTTTACCCTCAAAAATTGCAGGTGACTAAATCGCCACCCTGTATTTATAATCTTCTAACCTGCTTTGTTGAAGACAATTCAGGTCCGATTTTTTTATGTTTAAGATCAGTGAACGGTCTTCTACTCAGCCAAGATAGATCCTCGGAGTTTACAGCCTAATGCTACTGCTATACTTTTTGGTTGCATATGCTGATATTTCGATACTTTCGATAATATTGGCTCAAATTAGATTTAAGACTGATTGAAACAGATAGGCGGTAGACACCCTATATCTCTGTTGAACTATATTATTGTAAATAAAATTGTGTATTGAACTACATAAAAATAGATTACTAAAATGCTTCGTTACACATTAATATTATAATCTATAAATAATACTTACTTTGTTGTATATAGTCGGGGGTGAGCACGAACTTATTATTATGAACTGCGTCCTGAGTGGAATGAACAATATTCGCTTTATTATTATTTTCTGGGATATGGCCAGGTTTGGACGCAGCTATGTCCTTGTCATCGCCATTAACCAGAGGCTTTTTTTGTTCTTCTTCACTAATAGCCTAAAAGTGAAAGGTATAAAACTGATAAAGTACAACAAAATAATTATTACATACTTACTTCTTTCAGATGTGGCGACTCGATGAAAGTATCACCTGAATTTATGTATTGTGTATTTTGACAGAATTTAAAATGTAAAGGGAAAATGTAAAAGAAACAAAATAAATATTAAATTGAAATCGTTTGTGGGAATATATCAGTACAAGTAAGCAGTTATAAATATGTAATATTTCTTTTACATTAATGTACTGTGAAAAATTATGATCATCCTAATTAAAAAGTATCATATCAATTTAACTTTGGTATATAATTGCCCATACACCCCCACAAAACGTTTGTAACTAAATTAAAGAGAAAATAAATTTACATAAATAAACAGGACTTGGTTAAATAAAAGTCAAGCATTATTTAAATATTTTATTCAAGTGAGATATTGCACTAACCATATATAAATAATGATTTCATTTGTCATAACTAATTACAAAGTTGTTAACAGGTGGTGTATGAGCAATTCCTGATACCGAAGTTTGCATAAGCATATAATTATAACACAAATCGTAAAATTAGAACTATGCCCATCGACATTATTGAATACAGGGACGAAACGGATTACTGTTATACGTTGATACGTGAACATTATTTTCTTTTCATCGTAATGTTACAACGTACACAAGGTGGAAAAAAATGTGCAACGGATGGAAGTACCGTGAACACTGAAAATAGCAAAATTTACTCAAAAGAAAACTTCATTTCATACTTAGAAATAAGACACTCGGAATTCGTGTACGATAATGACAAAAAAAGATAACTACTATATTGTTGACTAACTCCCGCCCGCGGCTTTACCCGCGTTTACAAAAAAGTCTTAATTTTTCGGGTTAATATTATACCCTATGGCATTCACAAATAACGGGGCTTTCTATTGGCAAAATAATTTTCAAAATCGGTCAGTAGATCCAGAGATAACCCCCTACAACCTCATAAACTATAGCCTTTTATAATATTAGTATAGACTAATAAAATAATCACGTAAAATGCGGTATTTTTTTTGTTGCGCGGCTACAATTGTAGCTAGAGTCCGCTTGTGCTTGTACCAAACAACAAGCAGTAAAAAAATATATCTCTTGTATTTTGGGAAACTTCGATTGGAACACAATAAACACAGAGAAAAAATCTGGCATTTAAAATTCCTACTTCTTTTTTTTTATTAGTTCAAAAATTTGTCTTCCCTCCATATCCCGTGTTTTTTCCACCCTATGCAATTTACGTATGTATTAAAGCCGGATTTATTTTGCAAGACGATTAGATATTTTACTAAAATTTATATACTTAAATAGCCGCATTCGTATTGTAAAACATACTCGTGCTTTATAATTATAAGTCTTATTGTAAAACTGACTCATATATACTTTTGTATGTAAGTTAAGACGAATTTACATTACGAAATTAATAACATAAAATTGGTTTCACGACACTTATTTCATCCACAATTTCACATGTAAAAGTCTAGTTTTACAAAGCATGCATTAATTTTATGACACTTAAACATTTACGCGCCACTCGCAATTTTTTGGTAATACTAAAGACATGCAACTATTTTCACCGTGTAAACGGGACGTGAAACGAATATCGTGAAAATCGTGCAGCCGCCCGGAGTGGACGTACACTTGGTGCGTCCACCCGTCGATCACGGCTGTTATCATTAGATGACAGTCGTTAAGCCAAGTCAGCTGCCTTTAGGCGGCTTGAAAACACTGGCCTCCTCAAACCAGCAGTGGGATGAGCAACGGTTGACGAAGAAAGTGAATAAGTACTCGTATTTATATAAATATATGCTGCTGTTGTTCTCAAGATTATTGTCACATATAAACCTCATGTGATAATTGGATGATTGTGGTAAAAAAAAAAGATGAAAAATCCAACAGAATCGTCACAGTTCAACAGTTCTAGATATTGCGATATTGATTAGCAATAAAAATGTGTAGTCGTTTTGACAAACATTTAAATATCTTTGAAATAAACCAAGCAAAATATCTCCGGCTGTAATGTTACGTACTGCTTAACATGCTTCAGAGCGATGAAATTATCGTCGTTTCAGACTAATGAAAAGATTACGAATGAATTAGGGTTGACATACATCTACTAGCACGGAATCGCATTTTTTTAGTACTTTTTGCTAGAATAAGAAAGACAGGGTCAGTGAGATTGCAGGGCGCTATCGTAGAAAGATATTTCTACCAAACGAATTCCGTGATGACAGATGAGGGTCAACTCTTAAGATGTTCTAAAGAGTTGAACCTCATCTGTCGCGTAACGTGTTCTAAGTTACGCGCAGTCCAGTCACTTCATACAAAGTTCGCGTTGTTAATGCCTATCCATATTAATATTAAAGGCAAAGTGCAAATTTATGTGTATGTAGAGAGAAAGCTTCGGAAGCATTGCCCCTATTAGAAAAAAATCTTGAACTTTTACCATTTAAAACGTACATCATATATGACATCAAATGGTATCAGATCAGTATCATCAAAATGTTCAACACGGACAAAGTCAGGGTGGACGGCTAATTGCTACTAGCTTCGCATGGTATAGATTTACAGTAAGGCACATTTTCCTTTTATAGATTTGTGATTCCGTTTATATTAGACTTTTGTAGAAATGATTAAAATCAACTATATGTTTTTGGTGTGTCATTTTGCACTAAACCCAAAGAACAATAGAAGTATGCACGTATGACCACTGCCTTCATTTACTTTGCCAAACAAGCCTAGTTCTCCGCTTTAGTTGTCTAAGTTCACAAAATGTTGTTAAATTGTAAATTACAGAAATACCTATAAAAAGCCTCTAAAAGATCTTAAAATAACATACTAAAATACATTTTGTATGTTTTTTTAAGATAAGGCTTCTCCGTCGTTTCGTAAACATTGTGCGTACAGACTTACGTTTGCTTTAGGAATGGATGGAGGAACATATTTTTAACAACAATGTTAAGTTGGCTTTTGGATTCAATTATGGTTTTCACTCACAACAATAGAAATATCAACAAAACAGGAAATTCGACGGAAAACCAAAGTTGTCGACATAGCTCTCAAGAAGCAGCTGAAGTGGCAGTGGGCCGGACACATCTGTCGAAACGATGTCGGAAGCAGTGAACGAAGAAAAAGTGGTGTTGAAAGAAGTCGCTTAAAGTCGTATTCATGTATGAAATATATGCATGAACCCTGAACGTCTGACCGTCGATGACTGATGTCGTAAAAGGTATTCGCGATGTTGCTAAACTTCGGCTACTTCGAAAAGATATCTCACTATGCACATTTCTTAATTTTTTTAAAGTTCTGATTTACGGTCGGTTAAGGTCGTTTACGGTGAATGTCTTGTTTACAACTTGTAAATATTTATTACAATTACATTTTTGTTTTGATTAATTATCTTTAAAACCCATACATTAATTTTAATAAGTATCTATAGTGATTTCCAATGATTTTGGTCTGAAACGGCAACGATTTCAATGTTATATCTGAGAGCAATATTGATGGACAAGTACACGGTATACCGAATAAAAAATTGTCTGCGAAACTAAATAAACATTTGCAGTACATCAATGTATAAGTGGCCCGTACACAGTCAATCGCGATCGCGATCATATGCCTCTGACCGCGATTACAGATCATTGGGTTGTCAGAACATCACACATTCATTATAATCTATGGTCATGGAATCTAATTAAGTAACATTGTGGTAGTTATTTATATAAAAATCTTTTTTATTTATGTAAAAGTTGCTTTCTGTATTATAGTTACCATCAAGCAAAATGGTAATGTTTTTCTGATTCCAATGAGCAATGTGTCAATAGAACTATTCATCATCTAATGATAAATGATTTAAAGCCAACACCAACCTCACCTGTCCTGCCGATTAGCGAACATCAAAGTTTTGGCGCAAACCGGGCTTTACTGGAGAAGTACTCCGCCTCACAAAAGATCACAGCCAAATAACTGATTCGAGCGAAATGGTGTCTCACTGCCAGGGTTTGGATTACCATTTCTTTGATGATCTTCTAACGAACAGACGTACTGAATTTATGATAGAAAGATACAGGATAAATACCTAAAAACGCAGCAATGCGCGACGCGCGCGCGGCAATCTGTTGTCGACTTCGTTCGATGCGTCGTGCCAGTTCTAAGTTGATTTCGAATCGCAGTATTGTGTTTAGACTCTAAATTTCGATCACGAATTTGGTCATCGATCGCGATCTCGATTGACTGCGTACGAGCCGCCTTAGTATTAGATTGACAATGTAATTAAAAAATGCATTTTACTAAAAGAATATTCATCTAATAATATGCTTCTAAGCTAGTGTAATATGACTATAACTTAATTGCTAGATTTCAGATATTGGCATAAGATTAAGATGGTATTGGTTACATTACAATTACATTTTAAATGTACAGAAATAACCGATCTTTGGTTTTCGTAAACAATAAGGATTTGAAATTGCTGACTAATAATTTCACACTACAAATTAATGTCCAGTCTTATATTTTGTTAAATAATTACCTACATATAGAACAAATAATCATAAATTATAATAGTATGTTTTATTTAAAAATAAATATTAATAGTCAATGTGTTCACAACGAGCGCAACGCGATTCTTTTACAATAACTATGGCATTCATAACCAAGAGCAATTCGAATCGTAAAAGAACGGAAATGTTGGTCTCGATGTGATGGATAAATATTACTTTAATAATCGGGCCTCGCCTTATATTTGCCATCACAGTAGCATCTAAATCTATTTTTTCCCACAGTACTGAAACATTTTGGTCATCAGGGAGAGTTCACAATCAGTGTCATATTTCGTCTTTCTCGACCCTTCCTTTCCTGTGCTTTTGCATTTAGGAGAAATACATGAAGCTCAGAATACCTTTGTTAGACCACGTGATTTACGAACGATCCCTGATTACGACTAAACCGAACATTTCGCATCCACAGTGCACCCTCGCAAAGGTGTATTTCCAAACTCGATAGAAAATTACAACAGCAGAGGCCGAGAAGTGTCGGTGTAGATAGATGTTAGTAATATTTTGTTACCATAACCGGAACGAAGATCTCGGAAATAATTTCTCGTCTTATGTTTTTTTTAACAGAAATAGAAATGACAGTCGATGGGCCTACTGGTTTGTGGGGCATTACCGCGATTGGCGGTGCTACTAGTTCGTAGCGCATTATAGTACGATCGGCTTGGCATTGCAACGACAACCGACAATGTCACCGTATTCCGAATGTATATAAAGCACAATTATTTGAACCAGTATCTCAACCACTGTGATTTGCAGTTTGCGTGTGTGTTTGGAATTACACCTTAAGGCTGGCGCGTAATGATGCGACAAGGAGGTACAGCGTAGAATTCTAGTAGTAATAAATTACCTGGTGCGGCACAGCTAGCGGCACAGGCACGGGCATGGCCATCGGAACGGGCACGGGCACGGGCGCGGCCACGGCCGCTAGCGGTGGGGGCGTGCTGACAGGCGGTTGCACCGCCAAGTACATCTTGCGAGGGCCCAACATGCCCTGCTTGCCTGTCGATTCTTGTGCTGAAATTGTTAACAATTACATTGTAGAAACCTAAGTAACTCGGACGATTAAACTATCAGATCCTTTGTCCATGTAATACAATTCGGGCAAATGTTTTTTCAGATTGTGAAATAAGTTTGTCCACTGCTTCGGATGTACCTCAAACGTTGGAGTGGAGTGGTCTGTACCAATATTATGTATAGGCCGGTTCTTCGGTTAGTCTATGAGTTCTAGACGGATCCAACGAGACGAGCGAGTGGACAAACGCTCACAGTCCGGATAATATAAAAAAATGAAAGTATAGCAGACCAAACATTATGTATTTAGAGCTTGAAGTACATTTTCGTGCGTAGCTTATTTTTAATTGCTGCTAATAATGTACTCATAAACAGTAATGTGCGTGATTTGTGGACTATTCTTTATCCTACTCTTTCACATTCATAACTATTGTACTTTATCATTGTTGTACGAAATATATCAGTTATGTTACAGTAAAACAATAAAGTTTATGTAGCTTATGCGTATCTTCATACAACGCGACATGCCCCATAAAAGTTGTATTGAGTCTGTTTCCCATTATACGTCTGTGGAATAATTTAGGTTGATTGAATTGTATATATACAGATTGTATATATATAGATAACCTTGCAATGTTAATTTCCGTGAAATTCAATCACAATTTTTTTTAGATAAAATATAACACTTGTCATATTAAAAATAATGTAAAGACACAATTTGTACAAATATTACATTTATATCTACAGAATAAATTAAATTGCAATAATATCTATAGAACAATTTCATCTACGAAAATTTTCAGTTTCGCATAACTACAAAAGCGGCTGTTCGAGAATCGAGGGGTGTAAGTGGTTCATCAACATCTTTGAACCAAAGCCAACTTCCCCTGCATGCGGTGCATCCTGCTGACTGGCAAACGAAACTCTGGCGAAAAGAGAGGTAGGGAGCGTAATTGTAAGCTACCCGACGGGGGTATGTACCTCCACCTCACAGAATACCGCAGCCAAATAACAATTCCCTTGGGGTTGTTGAGTTCCTGCGAGTGAGTGAGGTCACCAGAAAGGAAGGAGATGCTGCGATGGCAACGGAGGTGGTGGTGCGGGAGCGATATTTTATGTTGCGAGCGTTAATATGGCTACGGTAACAGCTTCACATCAGGCGGGCCGTATGCTTGTCTGCCACCCGAAGTTGTATAATAAAAATAAAAATGCCCATATTCCACTTCACGCCGCGATCGCCTGTCTCACCGCGCCGTCTTAATAAAATCAGATTAGCCGTTCCGAATATTATACTTCAAAACGAACTTTTTTATTTATATGTATATATATATAAAGGGCAATGGCAGGATTCTGTGTTTTTTCAGTACCACATAAAGATTGCGCTTTCGTGAAGAACAACACTAGTCTGCTTGACAAGTTGTTAACCGTGAAAAATAGATAAGATAAAACTTTATCTGTTTCACAAGACACACAAAACATGAACAAGTGGTATATATTTAGATTTGACACATTAGGACCACACACATTGACATTAGGATTTTTCACATTAGCACAGTATAAGTAATAGTACGTACAGTATGGACACTCCCTGCCGCTCTCACTAGTCGACCTCACCTCCCCTCTGAGACAGATGTGGAACCGTTCCCAAGGGATGCCACAAAGTACGAATTGACGTTGTACGTATTTTATTCTCCCTTCAGTTTAAAATAAAAGATTGCATTGTATTGAACGGATGTCTCAACACATGGAAAGTCAAAAAGAAAATTTTATCCATTCCCTTTGGATGAAATAAAGTACCTTTTTTTTAAATTAACTAAAAGCATGTGGCAGCCATAGTTTCATCATAACTAATTCATGTCTGTCAGAGACGTCAGAGTAGGATACTACAAGATACAATTAATACGAGATGTGAAAACGGAGATCCGAAAAGTAAACAATAGACATGTGAACCATTTTTTTTTTCGATTTGTTATTTAAAGACGTCACAATAATATAACTATAGGTGAAAGAATTACTTCGATAGCATAAATACTAATAAGTCCAAAATTGTGATCTTCAAGTTATTATACTCGAGATAGGTATATAACTTGAAACACAGAATAATATACACTACAGAAAATCCACTTTCGGCACAATTGGGTTGTTTCCAATGTTTAAAAATTGTACAAATAAATTAACAATATCGTAAAATACACAAAACTATAAAGATCTGCAAACTTTCATTCTAATATCTTCAGTCAGACTTTTTTTAGCGTCGATCAAAGTTTGGCGGGAAAGTCCATTTTAAAAGTATGAAATTATTAAAAAATAATATTTCCATTGGAGAAGCAATAAAAAATGCTATAACTTTTATTATGATACTAATCACATAAACGTAATATTTAACATAGCTGTCGTACAAATTTCTGATTTGATGCATACAAAATACAGATCTGTGACGTCATAATTCAGTAGTCTTTTGTATGGAGCGTTTTGGGGCAGTCTAAAAATTGTGATTTTCAAATTACCATATCTCGAGAGATTTTTGTGCTATCGAAGTAATTCTTTCACCTATGGTTATATTATGGAGACGTCCCTACATATCAAACAGAAAAAAATGTTAGTCAAATACCCAATTGGAATAAAAGATCAACCTTCGATACGCGCTAATACGGGTCAAAATAATTCTGCAGCTGTACTCGTACCTAAATCTTTCAGCGGCAGTGGCAATCGAAAGTTACGAGCGATCGCCGCTGCTTTTACAAAATCCTGTATCACGGCCTTGACGTAACCCGGCTGCGTGTCGCTCATAGGGTTGAACTGTCAAGGGGTTGAACATTAAGCGCTCGCGATCGTGCCACGTAGATAGGTATAAATTAAATACAAACCTACGCTTGTTTGCTAATGATCAATAAAATACATAATAAATGTATTTTATACTGAAACCACCAAAAATTGTAGTAGGTAGTTATGTTAATACTATGCTGTACTTACTGATGTTACTATATTATCATACTCTGTGTTTATTAAGTAAGTACACAGGTAGGTACTTAGTAACAATAATATTAGAATGTTGGTCAAATACCTATTAGGCTATTTGACCAATTTTTTTTCGGTTTGATATGTAGGGACGTCTCAATAATATAGCCACATGTGAAAGAATTACTTCGATAGCCCAAAACCTTCTCCAGATTATGATAACTTGAAAATCACAATTTTTTTCCAGAAAACGCTCCATACAAAATGCTACTGAGTTATGACGTCACATATTTGTATTTTGTATGCATCAAATCATAAATTTGTACAACTATGTTAAATATTACGTTTATGTAATTAGTATTATAATAATTGTTATAGTATTTTTTATTGCTTCTCCAATGGAAATATATTTCATACTTTTAAAATGGACTTTCCCGCCAAACTTTGATCGACCCCTAAAATAAGTCTGACGGAAGATACTAGAATGAAAACTTGCAGATATTTATAGTTTTATGTATTTTACGATACATATTATTAAATAATTTATACAATTTTTAAACATTGTCAAATAGCCTACTATAAAAAGAACAAAATGTGAGAAAAATTGCCGCGTCGCGTACCGTACCACCTGCGTAAGCGAGCGCGCGTGACACTCGACTAAATTGTGCACCCGGGAGGGTCGGGCGTGTTAGTGAATAGGGCGTGTTGGTGAATAACTCGGCCGAATGGCTGAGTGACACAGGCCTGCTTGAAGATCACAATTTTGGACTATCCCAAAAACCATCCATACAAAAGGTTACCATGTTATGACGTCACACCACGCTATTTTATATGCATTAATTCGGAAATTTGTACGATAGTACCCATTTAGATAGGCCTGATAAAGGTTACCGGGATAGATTTTTATGCCCATTTTATATATTTATTGTGTTACCTTTTAACAATTGCTGTTTCACTTGGTGTTGGACCAGAGCCAACTGATGAGGTGTCAGTGAATAGCCATGAAGCCCTTGCAATACTATACTTGGGCCACTGCTCGTTTGCATAACCTATAACAATAAAAGGAAATTTATGCAGTCGCTGTTAAGACGCTCGAAACGCGCGATTGTGATTTATTACTACGACAATGGCTCTGGGAGACAACGTGTAGACGGAAATATCATCAACCCGCTTTTGTTTATGATCGATACAATAATTTGAAAATGTAATGATCTCGAATATAATGCTCAGTTCGCGGGCGAGCTCCGAGGATTCGTGGACTGTCTCCGATGGGACTAGAGAAGGGCTTTTCCCCATTCACGATAAATTCCCTATAAGTACGTATAAATTCCTTATTTATGCCCCAATCATTGGGCATATCGTAAATGACCGGCATTTTAGGCATCTTTAGACGTGACACATTCCAGCCCATAAATTTGTACAATGTAGGTTCTAATTGTACACAATCGTACAACCTGCAACTGGTGTCTGGACAATCGGCAGAAATGTATCACGTCCGATTAAAGACACTCCACGATTCCCCAGTACTCGCGCGCGATCTGTACTTTATTGACTGGAATTTCAGTGTAATAATTTTAACAAAATCTGACCATTTCTTGCAAATAATTGATATTTACCTGCGCGGTAACAGTCTTTATAACGGTCCCAGGAGGCTGACCCATGAGAAGGCTCTCCTCGTCCGGTTCATCTTCGATGAGCTGCTGCTGGAGGGGCTGCGGCGGTGGCGGGGGAGGCGCCGGGCGCGGAGCGGGCGGAGGCGCGGCTGCCACGGGGCTCTGTCCGATGTGCGCCACGATCTGCGCCTGGTTGTTGCCGGTGGGTCTGATGAGCACTTGCTGTCCGTTGACGGTCGCAAGTTGTATCTTCCCGGCGGCGATCTGCTGCACGAGCGCTGGGTTGTTGACGACAATCTGCTGCGTGGTGGTGGCGCGCGGGCGCGGCGCGGGAGCGGGCAGGGCGCGCGGCGCGGGCGCGGGCGCGGCGGGCGGCGAGGGCCGGGGCAGCAGCTGGCCCTGCACGAGCACGGTCTGCACGGCGCGCGCGCCCGCCTGCACCACCACTTGCTGCGGCGTCGCCACCACCACCTGCTGTGGCTGCCCGCCCGCCGCTTGCTGCACCACCACCGGACGGTTGCCTTGTAATACTATTTGTTGTCCGTGCGAGCTCAGTCCCGCCACGCGTAACGGAGGAGCCGGACGAGATTCTTCTACGATCGTTTTCGCCGGAGTAGACGTTTTTTCTTCCTTTTCCACCTTTTCCGTAACTTTAGCCGGTGACGCTGAGACTAGTTGTCCCGACATTCCTTGTTGGCCGGCCATCACGACGTGCAATTTGCCGTCTGGCAATTGAATCAATTGCTGCCCGGGTAGTAATCCCCTAACTGTAACTTTTCCATCTGGCGCACGTATTATCTGGACTTTCTGCGGTCCATCTTTTTGGGGAGTAGCTGTAGCTCTTCCGGTTTCCGCAGTTTGACCAGATTTCGTCACTGAAGTGACCGGTTGGCTAATCACTCGCGTACACCCATCGGCACCTTTCGCCATAATAATTCTTCGAGAACCTATCACCGTTTTTTGTCCAGTTGGGGTATTCGTATTTGTAGTTAATAACGATGTCAGTGTACTTTTCCCAGAATTTTGACTCGGTGTCGACTTCGCTTTTTCTGTAATGAAATATCAAATAGGTAACAAAAGGAATGGTAGGTAAAACTCAGCTTTACAGGTAGCCCCTTGCTGTAATGCTAGCTACTCGAATGCATAGTCCTACCGTTTTTTTTTTATAACTTGATGAAACATAGTGGCGGCGCCTTAATAAAATAAACATATATTATTTATTACGTTAGGTCAGACGCAAACATCAGAGAATAGTTTTAAATAACATTTCCTACTGTCACCAGAGTGTGGTACCTTGCGACATCTCGAGCGCGCGCTTGTGGTGGTGCGCGGCGCGCTGCTCGCGCAGCTGCTGCTCCAGCTTGTCCTTGAGGTCGGCCTGCGAGGCGGGCGGCGGCGCGGCGGCGCGCTGCGGCAGCTTGCCCGTCGACGTGCGCGTCACCGGCGTCGCGCGCTCCGTGCGCTCGCCGTACTGACGGACTTCCCATAGCTCGAGTTTATCTTCGTCTACCCACTCTTCGGAAACCTACACACGTACAGTCACCGATAAGAGCATTACCACCTACACACTTTAACATTGAATAAAATGCGTTTTCTACCACCAGCTCGACGATGTCCAATTACATAACAGGTAATCTCAAAGTAAAGCATAGCATTATCTCTTTCCCTCCCCACAGGGAAATAATGTTGTGTTCATAATTCAACCTGAGGGAGTTTCACTCCCTCAGTTTGAATTTGGAACAACATTATTTCCCTGTGTTTGAATTTGGAACGTTAAAATTCATATGAGAACTTGTAATATTAGGGATATTTTGTTTGAGAAATCGTAACTCCCTCGCTACGTTCGGGAGTTAACTATAGTCCTTCGTTACACTCACAGTTCAATATGCCGCCCGTGACGCAAAACATTGCTTTATCCCCTTTTTGCATAAATAAATAATCTGTAAAATAAGTAATCTGAAGTGAAATTGGTGTCACTTTGAATAAAAATTTTTTTTTTTTTTATTATTATTTGCTCATAAAAATAATAAAAAAAAAATTTTTATTCAAAGTGACACCAATTTCACTTCAGATTACTTATTTTACAGATTATTTATTTATGCAAAAAGGGGATAAAGCAATGTTTTGCGTCACGGGCGGCATATTAAACGGATGAATATAAGAAATATCTATGTTCAGTTTGCTACCAAAATAAAAAGTATTATTACGTCATTATATCAGCACTCAAAATGTTTCGTGGTAGAAGTAGTAGCGAAGTACGGTTTGCTACCAGGGACACGTTAACATACCTGAGGTTCAGTGTTTTGTGGCGACTCTGCACGTTTTCTTTTCCTTAAACCGCTTCTTATTGAAGTTACTTCACGTACGGTTTTAGGCAACTCCAAAGGTATTACGACTCGTCGACGAAGATATTGCGTACGTTCGGAAAATGGTCCTATATGTCGGTGTTTCAACAACTCGAGAGAAACGATCTCTGTGTCGGTAGTGAGTTGATGTTTCCCATCGGCAGTGGCGGGTTTCGCTGCCATGTCGTCCCATCGTAAGCAAGCCCACATGGTCCGGAGCTGCAAAGCTGCACTAGCTAACCACTGCAAATTCACAGTGCGGTATAACCAACAGGTTTTGAATAAGGGCCTGGCGCATGGATATGGCCAAACAGCTTGATTCGGTTTTGCACTGTGGCTGAACCCAACAACAGTGTTGTGACCCGCTTGCCTTGATATTTTTCTTAATTCATGATGTGGTAACACCATCAATGTTTTTGCCTTACTTCGAGTATGGAACGTCGAACATAGAGGATATTTGACAGGGGTCCGTTTCTTTTTCTTTTCAATAGCTGATGTTTGGACTCGCTTTAGATAAACTTTCCCACATGGATTTTCTGCAGAATAAACTCTTACTAAGCCATTTTCAGTCTTCTCTTCTTTAATTGGTTTCTCATCCCTCTTAGGTCTGACAAGACCAAAACGTCTATTAACTATTGCTCTGTATGTGTTTTTTTCTGTCTTAACTGTTGTTAGAGAACATTTATAAGAAGAGTCTTTTAATTCATTGCTATTTGATGTAGGAACTGAATTTGTCGATGTTTTAGACCTTCCTCTGGTTATTCTCAGCTTTGGAATTGGTGGACGGTTTTTATCAGAACTAGCATCATTAGCATTTTCCTCCATTTGCTGATCGCCATCGGTCAACTCTTTCAATGGACCTATTTCCACTTCATTCTCTTCATTGCTTCCGCAAGTAATATCTATATCCATCTCATTTCCCACAGCTGGAATAGCAGATTCCTCCAATGTGCTCTCAGTTTTAAGAAGACACATTGAATCATCATCTTTTTCAGTCTTCACAGTCACATCACAATCGCCACTTAGTTTCCTTTTTACGAAAGAATCGGTAGTTTTATTATCACATTCCTGTGCACAAGCGACGGCAGATAATAAATCAGACAGAATGTTTTCATCAGAGTTTGCTGTTACAGAGCTCTTTCCTAATAAATACTGTTCTAAAATTGACATTTTGGAATTTTCTTTACAGTTTGGAACTAAGCTAGAGGAATTTGGCGCATCATCTTTTAATACTGTTAGTAATTCATTGAGAATTTTCCCTTTGGTAAGACATAGTGGAGAATAACAATTTATTTTCACTGGCGTTCCTTGAACTAAACTAGAAGGTTCGATTTTATTGCACCCAGATGAATAGCACTTGTAATGTTTTGTTAATTGATTTAGCTTTTGATACTGATCCCGGAGGGCGTCTGCCGTTTTTGTCTTAACATCTGCGTCATTTTGTTTATGTTCAATTGACGTGTCACAAATAGATGGTATTTCTGCCTCTGATTCATCATTTTCAACATCAATGTTTTTCTCATCTTCACTTTTTATATCCACATCTTCTTTTTTTACTTTTGTTAACAAATTTGTAATTTTTTTCTCTTCCATGAATTTAAGATATGTGCGACGTGTTAAAAAGTCATCCAATTTGGATTTTCTTGCGATTTTTGGATAGTATCTTCTTGTAGATGAACTCAAAGCTTTCTCTACATCAATTTCTTCAAAGTCTTCGTCTTCTTTTTCTATACTTAAGTTACGCATTGAAGGAGGTACTGTGGAAATGATAAAAACAAACAAACATTAGAAACATAATCATTATTGTCATATTACATTTTGTGGTGTATGCGGTCAAATGCAGCTATCAACTATTGTAGTGCTAGCCTAATAAAGTAAGAGTGAGGCCAGACTTGTGCGTTGAAGTCGATATTGAGGCCTAAAATATCCCCTTGAAACCAACTTGGCCTGCCCTTCAGGTAAACCGTGAAAGTGAATATAGCTCGATAGGTATATTGACACACCAATGCTAAGTGTGGCGTTAAGGGGAGTGTCCTCTAATTGAGGAAGTATGACAAATATTTATAATGCCCGCTTCTTTTTTGTGAGAGACTGAAGAGCAAGGTATGCTGCTCTGCGGTGGATTGGGAAGGAATATGAAAGGTTGACCTCTCTCTGTTTTTTCAATCTATGAATTTCCCAATCTATGGATTTAGATTTGAACTAGAGAACAGACTTTTGAATTAATTTCAATTCTGCCTGTATATAAAAATATGTTATATTAATATATATTATATATGCTAACATAATATTATTCAAATTACTAAAATGTAACTTCTTTTGACCTGAGATAGAGTAGTAAGGAGTAAACCTACTTACATTTGTCCAAAACATCCTTATCTGCAGTTTTGTTTGAAATCAAATATTCGTAGGTTTTAGGCTCAACAGCCAATACCTTTATGGTACTTCCTTCCCTTACTCTAACTGCTATCTTAGCAGGGCCATGAGAAAGGTTCTTCTTTGAGGTAGCATTATGTTTTTTGAATTTTCTTGTAGCTGAATTCCATAACCATCCCCATTGCCCATGAATTCTATACTCTTCACCTTTTTGTTTCCAAACCTAAAAATAAGTAGATAATTAAAAGAAATATATGTAATTTTACAAAAACAATGAAATATTATAGCAATTTTTTTTATCATTCGTCATTAAACTCTTAACTTTAAATTCTTATGAAAACATCAAATTCTAATAATAAGAAAAAAAATTTACGAGTATGTATGTAAAATGAAACATTTATGGCAAAATATTGGAATGATTGGATAAGAATTTAAAGAAATTCGCATGACGGTGTATATTTGTTCTCGCCAACTACGGATTTGCGAGACGGTATCCATTGTTGAGGAAACGCAATTAATTAATAACAACTTACCTGATGTCGCAAGCCAAGTGAATATTTCACAAAGTTATAGGCTGTCCGATAACGCTCCTCTTCTTCATCCCTCTCTTTTTTCTCTCTCTTATCAAGTTTCTTGCGCTCTTCACGCTCTACTGCCGTCGTTCGCAGTAATCGAACATGACCCAACTGTTCATGCCACGCAGGCATCCAAACGACGCTTTTTATACAAGCCTGTAATATAGTAATGAGTGCGATAAATTGAAATTTATCTTATATGCGGAACACATAATGGCATGTTATTGAGCATATTGTTTTTTATTTTTTGTTATAAAATGCTGTTTATTTTCTGAAGAAACTTAAATAAATAAAAAATAACATAATTTAAATGAGCAATCCTCATATATATTATTTAATATTTGGCAAAAACATTGAGACGAAGAGGCGTGGTTATACCTTAGAAGGTATGGCCACGCCTCTTTATTTCAATGTTTTTAATGGCTTGGATGAAAATTTGTACTTCGTTAACAAGTTTTCAAGTCTGCTTTCCAAATTTCTTGCAAACCCCCCCCCCCCCCCCTCCCTTCCCTTCCCTGAACGTTAAATAATTTAGTTTACAAGTTATGTTGCAATGATTATGATGCGATGATGATGAGGCCCCCGTAAAAGCTAAACGTAAAAGGTTGCCAACTTAAGTAATTTTAATTCCGTAGTTTTTTTATTTAAATAATAAAACAATGTTACGTAACGCGTTGTTTGTCCCACCCCTCTAACACATCGTAACGTTTTACAAAAACCCCCTCCCCCCAAATTGCGTTACGTAATACTTGAACCCCCTAACGATATATAATTTCAATTAACAATACTGAGCATAATGATATTATTTACTAAACAGTAAAATAGAATAAGACTCCGAACGAAGCATGGACCAGACACTAAATATTAACCAAAGACTACTATAGTCATTTATGTAACTTACTTGTAAAGCGCAGAGGGCCCTGGCAAAGTCGCGTGGCGCCTGACACAGTTGAACAGCTTGCACCCATGGTTTCCGCAACAACGGCCAGTTTGGATGCATAAACTGTATCACTATATTCGATTCTAGTTGTAGCAAAGTTTGTCGCAATGTTGCTACTAGCAAAGGCTTCGTAGCTGTAACAGTAAAAAAATTGGTTGTCTGTAAAGTCGGTTTACGGACGATAATTTTACGTGACAACGTCATACGAAAACATCGGCCGATGGTGTGGAAGAGATAGATGATTCACAAGCCGAACGTTTAGGTTAATCGTGCCTCTCTATCGTTTGTTCCGCGATCTCCCTTGCACGCTCGGTTCAGGCGGAATGTGACAATGAGTCAATGTTTTTCGTGTGTGCAGTCAGCGTTCATCGATTTATATTATCACGTCAAAAATATTTATGTACATGTTTGTTAAAATAGCATTTCAGCCAAGGTAAATTTTGTTATGTTAAATTTAAGGAAGGAGTTTTATTTTACAGGACTCATGGTTTGCTGAGAAGAAATTTTGAGGATTAATATGGATGTAGAATTCTAAAGTCTTCAGAACTACATCATATGATGATGCTGCCTAAAACTTTACAAAAAAAAAATACTTACCATTAAGGAGGCCAACCCATTTAAAATCTTGTGCTGAAGCCAGGGAAAACTTGTGTGACATATAACGTTTCTTGTCCCTTTCTTCATTCCTTTGTGGTTTGTTTAATGCAAGTGGATTGCTAGTATACTGGTTTATGAAATTTTTAAAGGAATTTTCATTCCCCAATTTAAAAAGATAAGTTCCATTAGATATTTGATTTGATTTAAGCCTTGTTACTCTTTCCGTAACTGAAAAAAAAGTTTACTTGTTTATGATGTATAACAAAATTGTTGGAAAGGAAAATATACAATAAAGAAATCATTGTTGTATTTTTTTATTTGCAACTACTTGTTCATGTTCAGGTTATAACGTAATTTTGAATACTGTCTAAGAAAAATGTGCGTGCGAAGTTTTAAAAAATTTCACTAATCATGAGAAAATTAGATGAAAATAAAAGATGCATAAATCACAATTAAATTTAATCGCGACTTATATTTCTTTAGGCAGCCAAGCTACAACAAAAAATATAATATGTAAATAAGTTGGTATCTAATTCTTTGATCATTTTTTTTTGTTTCATAATTTGCGCACTTATCTACCATCCTGAATTTACTACGTTTACAACCAATAGGGACCAGTGGGGTTGTTTGGAAGAGTTGGTTAGCTCTCCTTCATTGACCCACAATATTACCCAATTCGTAATAATTAATAGGCATAAAAAATAGAAAACGTTTCCCGGTATTTTGTGCAGTCATTGAATTTGAAAATTATAATATTCAACATGGCAGTATTTCACTCGATTTAGTAATTAGCTATACAACTTTGGTTGTGCTTTTTCGATATTTTGAGATTTGTTCGATATCGAATCGTTATATCGATGCCCAACAATATTGATATTTATCGATATCAAAGGTCTGCCTACATGACCTTCGATATCGATATTGTTGGGCATCGATATAACGGTTCGATGCAAGTAATAAAATACAGAAATGTTTCAGTACTGCCGGTCAGACAATGTTTCCATTGGCTAATTGTCAAGATATCATCATTATTCTGTTAATATTGAGATTATGTTATGTCTTACCCTCATCCATTTTCTTTTGTGCCAATAATTTAGTTTTGTTATTATAATTCTTATTTTTTTTTACATCATCTTCATCTCCATCCTGGGGGGTCTCTTCATTGTCTACCTGTGTTGTATCTTCACTAGTGATTGTAACTTCATTGACGACATCTCCATCCGGAATTAAAGATGTATCATTGTCCATTTTATCATCATCAATTTTCAACCCTATATTTTGTTCTTGTAATTTTTGTTCCTCTTTTATTTTTCTCTGTTTGACAATATTTGCGTTCTCTACTTCCAAGTACGATTTACGATTTCCCTTGGCCTGATTTGTGAGGCGCTCGGTAATCTCCATTTGCCTCAGAATTTCTTGTTTCATTTCTAAAAGCTCACGTACTAGTGGAGTTTCCATTTCATCTGAATCTAACACACTCATTAACTCTTGAAACTGCTGAGAAGTTGTATAGTACCAAACTTCTCCATTTTCCGCTTCACTAAAAATAATAGTGTTATATTATAGTTATTATTAACATAATATCATCAATGGTCCACAAAGGGTCAACAGTCAACAGTATCAATAATATTTTTAGTTTATGTATAATTTTATTATACATATATGTATAAAAATTGGTATAATTTTAGCTGGCAAAATCAAATATTACACTACTTACATGAATATACGACGTGCAATGAACCAATATTTTCTGCCATGTCTATCAAAACCCAAGTGTTCATGTCGACATAGTAAACCTTGTTTCTCAGCATCAGGCAAACAATCAGTCACACCCATTGTTTTATGTTGTTTACAGAGTGCACACTGCCAGTCCTCTGAAGGTACGTCTACCAAAGGTGGATCCACACACTCCAGATGAAAAACAGCAGGGCACGTCTCACAGCATAATAAATCACCTAAACGATGACAAACTCTGCAGTGATCATCATAATGTATAGGAACTGCAACAAAAAAAGGAATTTTATGAGCAATTTAAAACAACAATGAAATTCCCTGGAAATCCTGTCTTTAATGAATTTATGACAACCTTTCCTCAAGCCTCAATTCTCCAAGCGCCAACCTCATCCTTTGACTCAAGCTAAAAATCTTTAGTTTTCATCCAAACATAACTAAATAATATTGTATTGTCACTCAGTCAGTTTGTTTTTTGTAGTATCTTTATTGTACATAAAAAACCGGCCAAGTGCGAGTCGGACTCGCCCACCGAGGGTTCCGTACGTAGGATCATTATAAATTTGATATTTTTCATTATAAATAAGAAATAATGCGTCGGAAAAAATAAATAAAATATATTTTCCAATGTGCACATCAAGCCCTTTCATATGATACCCCATTTGAACTAGCAGCTTCAATTTGAAATTTCGACCTTCTATAAAAAATATAGCCCCCTATTTTTTAAGATTTAATTACAAATGTATAGTTTTGAGATTTATTCCTGTACTTGTAGTCCATAACGATGTTACTTGCCAAATTTCATAGTTCTAGGTCAACGGGAAGTACCCTATAGGTTTTGATTCCCTTGAGAAGGTCGAAATATGCGTTTTTTGCTGAATAAACGACCGTAACTTTTTTTTACGTAAACTTAGCAGTTTGATTATTTTACAACTTCATGGGACCGTAGACCTGAATATACAGTTCAAATTTCAGCTTGATACCTCCACGCATTTTCGACATAGAAATTCTTGACAGACAGACAGACAGACAGACGGACAACAAAGTGATCTTATAAGGGTTCCGTTTTTCCTTTTGAGGTACGGAACCCTAAAAATACAAAATAAGTCTAGTATATTATAACAAATAAAAGAAAAATATACAAAGGCGAAATTATCGTTAGAAGAGATGTCTTCCAACCAACCTTTTGAGTGTCTAGTTGGAGCGAAATTTGTAGGCGAGTGGTAAGATAATGCAATAAAATATATGAATACTTACAGTAATAAAGTAATAATTACTGATAGGTAATTTTTAGTAAATATTTATAGATAAAAGTCCACACCAACACTAGTGACAGCACTATGTGAGCCAATGAACTGCAGAAGGCTCAAGAGACAACACATATGGGATCTTGTTCACTAAGTTTGTAACATAATATGAGACAGTTTCCTCACTGGAGGAACCATTCTCTCTTGTTACTTAACGCCTAAAACAGATCTGCTAAGGGCTTGATAAGCCGATCGCACGATAGTGAATACAAAAAAACAAAAAAAAAAAAAAAAATTTATAGAGAAAAGCAAAAGAAAATGAAAATTACAATTTGAATATCTATTTCATATTTTTGTATACTGAAATGTATTATGGACTCAATGCTACTTTATTATTATTAAAAATAAATATATAAGGCTATATAGTTTTCCTAACGACTCTTTTCAATGGTACCTTATGAGTGCAATACTACCCGAAGTTGTAGATGGTCAGTATTATCACTATCACCATGTTTCCTAAGCCTAGTAAGGCTCATCAATGTACTTGATCATCAATTTGGCTTTTGAAAACTGCAATTTACAGTAGAGCAGGTGCGTCAGGTCTATGATGGAATTCAAAAAGCTATTGAAAGAAAGGAATACTGTGTAGCTGAATTTCTTCACATACAGTCTGCCTTTGTTAATGTGTGCCATAATGGACTCCTCTATGAAATCAAGAATAACCTTCCCCACAATTACTATCACTTGTTGCAGTTCTACCTGTCATACAGATTGTTCCAAGTCATCAGAAGAAACATCAAAATAACACGAACTTAAGATTGGAGTTCCACAGGGAACTGTTTTTGTATATACTGGTCCTCCTAGAAGTGACCAAAGACAATTTCATCAAAATCAATCAAAGACAACAAGTTGCTAATCTACAAGTCTATTCTGATGCCCATATTATGGACATATGGTATGCAACTCTGGAAAAGTGCATCCAAGTCAAATCTCACCATTATTCAACGGTCACGAAATGTCATTCTAAGGACACTATCGGTGGTCCATTGGAGTGTTCATGATAGGATAATTTAGAATTTGTTAGCAATTTGGCCCACCATAAGATCACAACTGGCCCATGCCATGGTAATCAATACCAGGAAATAGAGAAAATAATTTCCGAATACATACAATAAAATATAAAATTAAGATGCATTATGTTTTCAATTTTCATAATACAAAAGAAATTCATAAATTCATCAATATTTTGAACTGTTTTCGTAATATTTTCTTCGAACTAAGATGGTTCGAATGTACACAGCTAAATTACAATTTAAAAAAAGGTGGTCAAGGAAGATTTGACTCTCTGATTCTGATTGTGACATAAGATTCTAATTGAGCTGAACTTAACTAACGAACTAGTCAACAAGATATCATATTTTGCAAGACTTATAACACCTGTCACAGGGCTTACATCTATTGTTACAGCTGAACGCAAGAGATTTTAATGTAAAAATTTATTGAAATTAATCTAATTACATTCAAAATGCAGACATTTTTGTTTAATTTATGAGATATAGCAGTTTGAATGTGTACACCGTCACCATGGAAACAACACCATGGTTAACAATCAAAAGCTATAAGTCTGTTTCTAGTGAATAAAAAGATGCTTATGTTTTTATCATTTAATTTGAATTAAGGTAAACAAAACTATAACTTTGCAAGAAAAAAATAAAAACAGTATGCTTAACTAAACGGTTGAATATTTATATAGTCTGATCAGTTTTGTTAAAGAAACTTGTGTCGTAATAAAAATAGAGAAGTAGGACAACTCAAGCCCCGAGCGGGCGATAATAGCCTAAACACGTAGGACTGTCGCTTAATAGTTTATTCAACCGCCAAAAATACTTAGTCAATCTCTATTATACAAAATTAAGTAAGGTACAAAATACAAAATTAAGTAGGGTAAGTATTAGGGATCTGTAACAAAAAACCGGCCAAGTGCGAGTCGGACTCGGTCACGAAGGGTTCTAAGTAAGGGTTCTAACTAATTGAAGTGTATAACTATTTACTGGACGTGAATAATAAATAAATAATATTAATATTAATAAAAAATATTTATGATTAAATCAAAACTGTTATTTCCTTTTTTATTGAATTATCGAAATTAAAAAGGCGCCACATGATACTAACAAAGGCAAAATAGAAAGGAATGATTTTTTGTAACATTATTTATTTTCCATGTAACATGTTTACAAAAAAATTTAGTAATTTTGTCTTCGTTATAAGTTTCATATTGTGCCTGCATCCTCAAGGTGTGAAATATGGATTTATTGCATAAAATTTTACCTATGTATCTCTGTATAAAAAGAATTTTGAAATTCCCTTTTTTTCAATATAGTCCCGAATATACCGCGATTCCTGGTTTCAGTGAACACCAGTACAGAAATTGCCAGTTCTCTAAATCATCAAAGTATCAGTTCTGCATTCCCCTGTGAAAAGGTAACCGACAGACAGACACTTTGTAATATGAATATTTGTTTTGTAATATTAGTATGAATACTTGCATAATATACTGTTTTAGGGTTCCGTACCTCAAATGGAAAAACGGAACCCTTATAAGATCACTTTGTTGTCGTCTGTCTGTCTTAAGTTTACGTAAAAAAAAGTTACTGCTGTTTATTCAGCAAAAAACGCCTATTTCGACACATTATCAAGGGAAACAAAACCTATAGAGTACTTCCCGTTGACCTAGAACTATGAAATTTGGCAAGTAACATCGTTATAGACTACAAGTACAAGAATAAATCTCAAAACTATACATTTGTAATTAAATCTTAAAAAATAGGGGGTCTATATTTTTTTATAGGAGATCGAAATTTCAAATTGAAGCTACTATTTAAATGGGGTATCATATGAAAGGGCTCAATGTGCACATTGCAAAATATATTTTATTTATTTTTTCCAACGCATTATTTCTTATTTATAATGAAAAATATCAAATTTATAATGATCCTACGTACGGAACCCTCGGTGGGCGAGTCCGACTCGCACTTGGCCGGTTTTTTTGGCATTTGTTTCACATTATGTAATACATTTAAATTTGAATAACATTATGTAATGTTTTCGTAACTAATTGCCTTTTTTAGGGTTCCACACAAAAGGAAAAAGAGAAACCTTATAAGATCACTTTGTTGTCCATCTGTCTGTCTGTCTATCCGTCAAGACCCTCTAAGATGAGAATGCGTGGACACATTTGCAAGGGAATCAAAACTCATAGGGTACTTCCCCATTGACCCAGAACTATGAAATTTGGCAAGTAACATCGTTATAGACTATACAAATGTATAGTTTTGAGATTTATTCTTGTACTTGACAAGAATAAATCACAAAACTATACATTTGTAATTAAATCTTAAAAAATAGGGGGTTAGATTCCTGAACTATTTAAAATGATCCTAACAAACCCTCAGTGGGAGAGTCCGACTCCCACTTGTCACATGTGTTACAACTGGCCATCAAAGTTATACAGGTAGATTTTTTTCCCTTTTACTTTCTTCTTTCTAATTCCATGTCCAGTAACAAGGGAAAAAGGAGTAATAGGCTTGTATACAATTTTTTTTTCGATTTGTTATTTTAAGAAGTCACAAAAATATAAATATAGGTGAAATAATTACTTCGATTGCATAAAAACTTCTCGAGATATGATAACTTGAAGATCACAATTTTGGACTATCCCGAAAACGCTCCATACAAAAGGCCACCACGTTATGACGTCACACCTTGCTATTTTATATGCACTATATCAGAAATTTGTACGACAGCTATGTTAAATATTGCGTTTATGTAGCCAGTGACATAACAAAATTATAGTATTTTTTTTTTCTTTTTTTTTTTTTTTCAGACAACTTACACAGCGCCATCTAGCCCCAAAGTAAGCGAAGCTTGTGTTATGGGTACTAGACAACTGATAAACATACGTAAATACATTTTTTTTTTGTAAATACATACATATGATACATAGAAAATACCCAGACCAAGACAAACAGACATGTTCATGCACACAAATGTTTGTCCTGTGTGGGAATCGAACCCACGAGCATTGGTATCGAAGCGGCGTCATTGACCGCTACGCCACCGAGCTCGTCATATGTTTCTACAATGGTAATATTTATTTTTTATAATTTCATACCTTTATAATGTACTTTCCCACCAAACTTTGATCGAACATAAAACACGTTGGGCATAAGTTATTAAAATTTTAAGATCGCAGATCGTTCTAGTTTTATGTATTTTACTTACTGATATGAGAGTTTTTATAATTTTGTAACATTGGCAACTAGACTATTGAATATACCTTCTTCTAAGAATTGACTTTATGTAATTATTATGAATCAGATTCCAATGTTTTATAGCTACATGACTCGATAAAATATTATTAGGGTTGCAACGAATATTCGGTTACTATTCGGTATTCGGTCTATTCGGCTCATTTTATTATATTCGGCCGAACACCGAATATCTACCTACTATTCGGCCGAATACCGAATACTTAAGTAATATGTACTTAAGTAATGTGTATATATGACGAGCTCGGTGGCGTAGTGGTCAATGACGCGGCTTCGACACCAACGCTCGTGGGTTCGATTCCCACATAGGACAAACATTTGTGTGCATGAACATGTCTGTTTGTCTTAGTCAGGGTGTTTTCTATGTATCATAAGTATGTATTTACAAAAAAAAAAATGTATTTACGTATGTTTATCAGTTGTCTAGTACCCATAACACAAGCTTCGCTTACTTTGGGGCTAGATGGCGCTGTGTAGTTTGTCTGACAATATTTATTTATTTATTTATGTATATTTTGCTAAACTGAGATAATTGGTAAAATAAAAGAAATTATCGATTCATTATATATTTATATTTGTATTTCTCTTATAAACATTATGTGTTGTGTTATGTACCAATCAACTAATCATTGGTACATAACACAGGTGTACACAATCTTCTTTTATAAGAAAATTTAAAGATTTAAAATGCATCTGAATTATTGTCAAAACCAGTAATCAAAATTTATAAGGGGAAGGTTATGGTACAGAAAGACAAGTATTTTTGCATTTTCAGGAAGTAGTTTGCTACTTTTTTTCTCATAGACCATCACAGCTTCAGAGAAAAGACGCTCTGAATAAACACTACTTCCTGGCGCTGACAAATATTTTGTTAGGCCGCGCGGCGATTACATTAAAACAAACGAGCGCGAAACAATCACGCCGATACGACTTTTGGCGCCACACTCCGGCCGAATGCTTTTGCCTAATATTCGGCTATTCGGTCAGCGAGCTTGCCGAATATTCGGTATTCGGCATATGGCCGAATATACTATTCGTTGCAAGCCTAAATATTATATGAACCAGTAAACTTGCACAAGCTCTATAACATTCATAATATATTTGTATACATTTGTGAGCGAATGATATGAAATTAGATATATTGGGGTTAGTTATGTCTGGCGAAAAGAGAGGTAGGGCTACTGCATTTTATAAGCTGTCTGACTGAGGAAGTACCTGCACCTCACAGAATACCACAGCCAAATAACATTTCCTTAGAGGGCTGTTGTGTTCCTGCAAGTGAGGTAACTGGGATCGAATGAGCTGCTGTGTTGTTTGCTAGAGTTTATATGGCTGTGGTAACTGTTCCATGTTAGGCCATATGCTTAGTTTCCATCAGACACAGTATTAAAAAAAATGATCTGTTTCAGTGGAGTTCACTGTTAGTGTGGACTGAGCCATTTATCTATAACTAGCTGTTGGCCGCGACTTCGTCTGCGTGAATTTCAGTTATCGTGGTAAGACCATAGGAAATTAAGTAACTTAAATTAACATGTAATTTTAAAAAAAACGTATGGTGAATTTAATACCTGCTTTCAAATTTGTTTGCAAATAATGCATTAATTGCAAACAAATTTGATTACCATAAAAAGGTTATAGTGAGTTAATCTTAAAAGATATATAACAGACATATACTGTTGCGGACTTTTTTTTAGAACTTTTAAAGAGGAATAAATCCATCATACATGATTTTTGCATATCACAACCGTTTACGCAGCGCATGCAACGTAAGCCCTCAAAAGGAATATTTTTTTCCCATTTTTCATTGGTGCTCTGCTCCTATTGGTGGTAGCATGATGTTATATAGCCTATAGCCTTCCATGAAATATAGGCTATCTAACACTAAAAGAATTTTTCTATTCATACCCGTAGTTCCTAAGATTAGCTAGTTCAAACAAACAAACAAACTCTTCAGCTTCATAATATTAGTATAGACTATGAAATGGTATTTTTGTTTGCGATATGAAAGTTTGACATGTGATTTTTTTAACATTTCACATTTTAGATTCCCAGCAGGTGATTTACCAAAAATTCTGTGAATGCAGTACTACTTATAATTAAAAATAAAATGATGTCTTCTTTCAGTAAAATATTCTGTCTTCATTATTTAATATACTTTCCCTCCATGTGGTATGGGAATGGAAACCTGGTATATATTAGTTTGTTATTGCATTTAAAGTTGTATAGAAAGTGCGAAAATCCAAATTGAAAATTTGTGTCTCCTTTTTTGTATTTTGCAAAACCTACCTATCTTCATACACATATCCAAACCTCTCAAGTGTCGACCAGCCTCCTGGAGGTCGATTTCAAAAACCGCGCATCTGTCGACCGCCTCCTGGAGGTCGATCTGTCCGGACGTATTTTGAGAGTGTGAAATTAATCTTTAAAACTATACGTGTACAGCTCAAACTTTAACAACGTTTAGGAAAAAATGACAAGGACAGACAGAATCCTCAAGTGCTATTCAACTGGCATCCACTTAACGACAGTTTGTTTATTCAATGGCGCACATGTGTTCGTGAAGGTCACGGCCACCCATTGTGTAGTGTTATTGTTAGTTTTTTGTTTACATTCCTTCAATTGTTTCACGTTTTTTTAGTTTGTAAATAACAGGAGATTGTTAAATTTAACTGTTTTTTAAAATAAACGCAACAGAATTTGCTCCATGACATACAGTTTGAGTGGACGGGCGAAAACATAGCTCATACTACTTTCACCTTATAATTAACATATATTACAAGGTAAAATTGTGCAAAACTATATTTATTCTGTTAGCATATACCATACAAATTTCAACAATATAGTTTTATAAATATCTTTTATACATGTTTTTTTTGTTATCTTTTTTTTAATGCGACGCGGCAATATCGCGAGAGGCCATTTTGGGGGAAACGCATAAAAAATGACAGATGCGCTAAGTACTTAGGTACGGTCCTTGACAGCAGAGAGGTTAAATAACTGTGGTCTTGAAAAGATTGCTTTTAGCAATAAGGTCGAAGTCGAAATTGTTGTTTTTACATGATTTACATGTTATATTACATTTTGTATTTACATGTTTGTAAGTAATTAATGTTTTTATTTGTGATGTAAACTGCAAATAAAGCATATTCTATCATATCTATATAAGTTTATGTATGTACAGAAATGTTCCTTACCTTCACTTAGAAGATCATCACGTACAGGATTAGTTATAAGGAATTGATTGCACAAAAACTGTAGCACCGCCAATCTATCCTCCACTGATGTGAATGGATATTCACAAGAGTTCAAAATCTTGACAACATTTAGATCAAAGGACTTGTCACTTTCTACATAGATCCTCAGAATCTCAGGCCAAGTCATCACGTCCAGTAGAAATAAAGTGATATTCACACTATCTTTATGATCTAATGGACCAAAATGTGTTTGTTGAGCATCCTCTTCTCTCAACAAAGCTTTAAGGAGCATTATGTGTATTTCTATAAGCAAATTACTTTGATCTTCACAAGTTATCGCTGCACAAAGATCTTCAATGCGAAATGGAGACAATCTGACTAGGTGCCTAAAATGACGTAGAACCTCATATATGCTCACTACTTGCAAAACTAAGTTCTGAGGAATTATCAAATCATCAGAAGATGTAGGAAGATCCAAGGGAGGGACATGCCGTTCTTCTTGTAGCCACAGAGGGTCTGGACTTGGTGGACGAATCATGTTGTTGCTAACTTTCTTTCCAGTACCTCCTGTCGTGCTGTAACTGCTTACAGAAAAATCACTGTCGCTGGCGGCACCCTCGCCAGCGGTACCCTCAGAGGTTTCGCTGGCGCGGTCCTCCTCCGGCTCGGACCTATCACTGTATTCATCGCCGAAATCAGAGCCGTAATGATATTCGGACTCATGATAGTCAGCAGCTTGTGGGTTATACCCTCTTCTTGAATACGCATTCGATAAACCACCTCTCTTGCTTTTATGAGCTTTACCACCTCTAGGTTTTCTCGTACTTCGTTTGCTAACATCGCTTCCTTGTGGTGATGACGCTCTTGACGCCGACGGTGTACTCAACAGTGAACCAGTTCCAGCATTCTGAGCTTGCAAATATTTTGGTTTTTTCAATAAATGATATTGAAATTTCCTATTCTTCTCAAAACTTCCCGATTTCGGGGGCCTCCCGCGTTTCTTTGCCCCCCTTCCCGACATCATTGAAAACAACTGTCAATTATATACTATTTCGCACGTGTACCACAATAACATAGTCTTGTTTACAAAAACAAAACGATGGAAATGCATTTCACTTCATCCTAAATCCAAAGCAGTCATGATACAAGGCGTTTGCAACGCTTTGCACAAATTGGACGTCACAAGTAAACTCCCACACAAATTATGCACTGTCCCATACACAAATTAGTTATAAAGTCAATAAATTCACTGATAACAGTAGGAGTACCGAATTTTTATTCGAAGAAAGAAGGCACCAAAAACGTAATGACGCGAAATGCGAGTATATGCAATTCTGAAACGCTTAGATGCTGGCTTCTCATTGGTCGATTAACAGTCCGCCATGTCGTTTTCATGCTAGTGATATTGAATTTTTGGAGTTTTGTACGAGACTTGTATAATACCGCATAGGCCAAAAACAGGTCCGAAATTTACTGTGTTACAGGTTTAAAACTGAATTACATCATTCTTCGATTTCCAAGACTGTAACTAGTTACTATTGTAAGCGATAAGTGCACAGAAAGAACACTTGGTTATTCCGTCCGGCAGCCATTTTCTTTACAAAGTAGAAGTCAAATCTAAACCTCAATAATTTACTTGAGAAATTATCAAGACAAATTATAAACAAGTAAATTAGAAGTAGTTTTTAATTAATAAAAACATTAATTAATAACAAATATGCACTTATATTTAAATTGCGTTATTATTTCAAATTAAAAATTGTTGTGTTGAAGTAGATGCTTCGGAAGTATTTTGTATTGGAAGGTTGGATAAACTAGACAAAAATGAGCTTCGGTACAGTAGATTATTGCCATATAAAAATATGAATTTAATAAAAAGTTGTAACAAAATCTCTGTCAGTCGTATCATACAAATCTACTTTGCATACAATTTCATTTGATTTTATTTCATTTCTGTGAAAAAAATGGTACAGTTTGTAATCAAAGGCTAATCAAAGGTGCTTTAACACCTTTGATTACAAACTGTACCATTTTTTTTTCACAACTAAGGTAGTGAACAAGTATACGACCTGCCTGTTGGTAAGCAGTCATCACAGCCCATAGGCATTCGCAACACCAGAAGTATCACTCACGCGTTGCCGACCGTGCAAAATCCTCTACCCGCCTTTATTGAAGAGCCCCATACTATCTCTCTTGGGAAAACCATTAATCTAAATTTCGTTCGATAACGTTCTAAAGTTTACTTCTGCTTAAACTGGGTCTACTGCTAGTGTTTTTGCAAAACATTCCTTGAAAACATCGAAACAAAGAGGCGTGGCCATAGCCCATACCCTAAAAGGTGAAGCTATTGCTCTTTGAGTCGATAGGTTTGTAAAATGTTCTGAAATAACACTTGCAGGAGGCAGCTCTCCTGAAAGCTGGATTTTTCCGAAACATTTTGCACAAACATCGAAACAACGAGGCACGGCTGCTATACCTATCTTATTATAGTGTCCGGGACGGCAGCGTACACATGCTCGTACTTGACCTTTATTGTTATTAAGGATGTAAAGCGATAAAATTACCGTGGTAAAATACGGTAAAATACCATATTATACGACATTTTCCGATATTATACGTAAAATACGGTAACTTTAGGTAAAAAACGAATATTACACTCAATCACACACTTTCGTTTATCTGAGTGACTTATATAAACGAAACTATGTCCATAAATTACCATTTGCAGATGATATCGAAAATAAAACTTGAATTTGTAGTACATAAGTAAGTTTAATGGTCTTACAGTACAATATTATATTGGTGATATAATAATTACAAAGAAATAATTATTTTCTATTTATTAATTAGTAGAATGTAATAAGCAATATAATCACAAGGAATCATAGTTATGTATAAGTCTGTATGCAGCGGTAACCTACCACCAGGCGGGCCGTCTTTTGTTTTCCACCATAGTAATAGACAAAAAAAAGACTGAGTTACAATGTTACATTAAAGGATCCACTGATTCGTCTTCTGTGTCTGATTGTTCGTCATCAGTGTTCAAGTCAAACATATCCATTTCAACAGGTTCTGTTTGAGTGTATTTCAAATTAGCTCGAATCATTATTAGTTTGTTTATTTTGTCGTCAGTCAAATGGTTTCTAAGTTAGTGGATACCTACGCGGGCGGCAGCATCGTCCCACTTCAAAGTCGATGCGCTACTGTATAGAAATAATAGTACTGTGGTAGTACGCCGGTATTTTACAAGTCTTTTGGGGAAAATTAAGTAATTTTGCAATCCTAGGGCGCTTACATTCTATTTCGCAACAATATGCACGTGGTATTTCAACTAATCAAAATTTTAAACATGGCAGTTACCAAATTTTACCGTAATTTTCGTAAATTACCGTAAAGCTACCGTAATTTACCAGCGATTTTGGTAAAATTACGTAATTTTACAACCCTAATTGTTATGCTAGGGAATCTTGCGTATTTATTGTAGTACCTAATAAAAAAAAATAGTGCCTCCTTAGTTTAATCAGACAGAACGTATTTAATATGTACGCTACCATAGTGATCAAGCTGGCATACACAGTGTGTTGCGTACTGGATTTCCCCTATACCTACATTACTCTTTGTACTGGATAATAGCTTACATACAACTAACGGAATTTACACAGAAAAACCCTTCCCAGTATACTCTTAATTTCCTAGTGATGGCTCAAATGGGAACAAAGACGATTTGTGAACAACACTGAGAGCTACCGTTATGCCGGCGGTGTAACCGTATTGGTTCCTAAATATAAAGAGACTTCCCTTTTATAAATGATAATTAAATATCTAAATTAATCCTGCGTGAAAAACTTTTTTTTTTTTATACTACGACGGGTGACAAACAAGCATACGGCCCGCCTGATGTGAAGCGGTTACCGTAGCCATATTAACGCTCGCAACATAAAATATCGCTCGCACGCTGTCACCCCCGCTGCCAACGCAGCATCTCCTTCCTTTCTGGTGAACTCACTCACTCGCATGAACACAATAACCCTCAAGGGAATTGTTATTTGGCTGCGGTATTCTGTGAGGTGGAGGTACATTCCCCAGTCGGTTAGCTTACAATTACGCTCCTTACCTCTCTTTTCAGCCAGAGCTTCGTTTGTCAGTCAGCAGGGTGCACCGCGTGCAGGTGAAGTTGGCTTTGGTTCAAAAATGTTGATGAACCACTTACACCCCATCACCTCATTTCTACCTCTTTGATTAAATTTTATTGTAATTTTCACTGGAACGTTATAAAAAATATCTCAATGAACAAATAAATTGTCGTACAGTTTAATAGAGTCACGCATAGAAGAATTTTTTTTTATTATTATTATTTTTATACCACCAGTGTGGAAAACAAGCATACGGCCCGCCTGATGGAAAGCAGTTACCGTAGCCTTTGAACGCCTGTAACACCAGAGGCATCACACGCGCGTTGCCGACCTTGTAAAAACCTCTCCACGCCCTTTTTGAAGAACCCCATGCTGTAGTCCCCTGAGAAAACCTCGACAGGCCGTTCATTCCACAGCTTGACAGTACGCGGGAGAAAACTTCTCTGGAACCGCACAGTACGTGACCACTTAGGCTCCAATGTGTGAGGATGAATTCCCTGTCGATGGCGAGCGGTGCGACTGTAGAATGAGGCCGTTGGCATCATATCAAACAACTCCTCTGAACACACCCCATTGTACAGTCGGTAGAACACACAAAGGGACGCAAAATCTCTTCTCAGACTTAAAGGTTCTAAACCGTCTGTTAGTTTGGGATCGTTGACAATCCTCACAGCGCGCCTTTGAATCGAGTCACAAGGTGCAAGCTGGTATCTAGGCGCTCCCGCCCATAGATAGCAACAGTACTCCATATGCGGCCGTACTTGAGCTTTATAAAGCGTCTCTACCGCGGATTGAAGTACTGCTTCGCCCTGTTGAGCACACCTAGTTTCTTCGACGCTAGCTTGACCATCCTCTCCAGGTGACAACGAAACTGTACGTCGCTGGAGATTTCAACTCCAAGAATCCCAATGTTTTTGGCGATGGTAAGGGGTGTGTTTAGGAATTGAGGAGCCACAGCAAAAGGGGTTTTCTTAGCGGTGAACGCGCAGACTTGTGTCTTAGTGGGATTGAAATGAACCAGGTTCTTTCGCCCCCAATCGGACACACTATTCAGTGTGCTCTCGATCTTCGACACAAGCTGTTCGCGGCTCTCCTCCACCAGAGAGCGGGGAATATTAGCGCGGCCTGTATAATAAGCATCCCCGGTGCTGTCGTCAGCATAGCAATGAATGCTGTCAATGGACAACATATCATTGATATGTAGCAAAAACAGCGTCGGGGACAATACCGAGCCTTGCGGGACGCCAGCATTAATGTCCATGCTATCGGAGCAACTGCCATCCACAACGGCTCTAATGCTTCTGCAGGACAAGAAGCTAGCGACCCATTCGCATAAACCCTCTGGTAGACCGTATGCAGGCAACGTCGAAAGAAGACCACGGTGCCAGACCCGATCGAACGCCTTCGCCATATCAAGACTGACAGCTAATGCCTCACCTTGACTCTCCACGGCTGAAGCCCAGCGATGTGTAAGATACACTAGAAGATCACCAGTCGAGCGACCATGTCGAAAACCGTATTGATGGTCGCTGACGCTGGCGGTTGTTAATGACGCGCTCCATTACCTTGGAGAGAAGGGAGGTAACAGCGATAGGCCTGTAATTCGACAGGTCTGATCTGTCACCCTTTTTGGGCCCAGGGTGCACGTTCGCAGTCTTCCACGACGACGGTACCTGCCCGGTGGAATAAGAGAGCGCGAAAAGGCGCGTAAGAACAGGACACAACACAGCTTTAACACCACTGCCGGAATGCCATCTGGCCGACTCGATTTATGAACGTCAAGGGATAGCAATGCCCTCCGAACATATCGTTGAGTAAATGAGATTTCCGGCATGGAATTACCCCACCGCGGGATGGAAGGCGGTGCGGCGTCCGCGTCGTTCAAAGTCGAGTTTGAGGCAAAGAGATTCCCCAATAGATCGGCTTTCTCCTTTGCACTGTGGGCCAGACTACCATCCGGTTTTCGGAGTGGTGGAAAAGACGAGTGACAAAAGTTGCCCTCGGCAGCCTTAGCAAGCGACCAAAAAGCACGGCTCCCAGATGGGTGCTTAGCTAGGCGCTCACCAATCCGGCCGATGAACTCAAACTTTGCCCCGGCAATTACTCTCTTACTGAACCTCGAGGCAGCATTGAACTCCCGTTTCAAGTCGGAAACACAAGGATCGCCATTAATACGAGCCGTGGTCCAAGCCTCATATGCAGCTTGCTTGCGAAGTTTAGCTTCTCTGCAAGACCGATTAAACCACGGCCGCTTCTTAGCACCTGAAGTAGTCACACGCCGGTTTGGAATAAATAATTCCATCCCAGCCAAAATCGTCTCAGCTACAGAAGATGCACAGGTGTCTATATTTTCCGACCCGAAACAGAGCCGCCTCCACGGGTACGTTGCGTAAAATTCACGCAGTCCATCCCAGTCTGCTGACTTATAGTGCCACATACGACGCCATCCGGTATACCGGGGTGGGTCAGGGCTTGCGAATGGCACTTGAGTCCGGATGAGGCATTGGTCCGACGAGCCAAGAGGCGCATCCACCGAGACTGTATACCCATCCGGATGTGTGGTCAGCAGAAGGTCCAGTAGAGAGCTAGTATGGTCCTCTATATCTGGTATTCTCGTTGGAGAATGCACCAGCTTTGAGAGACCATAAGCTAGAGCAAAATCATGAATAGACCTCCCCGCGAAGTCAGTGGACCGAGAGCTAAACCACTCGGCATGGTGGGCATTGAAGTCTCCCAAAATCACTAACTCCGCGGAGGGGTACTCAATGACTTTGTCAGTCGCCAATTGCAGGTGCTCGATCTACCGAGTTGTGTCTGCGTCACCGCTATGAGACCTGTAAAGGCACGCGTAGTTACGGGTGCGGCC
Organism: Hypsopygia costalis; assembly: GCA_937001555.2. NCBI lineage: Eukaryota > Metazoa > Arthropoda > Insecta > Lepidoptera > Pyralidae > Hypsopygia > Hypsopygia costalis. The sequence goes on along the minus strand of OW443330.2, from coordinate 15,322,934 downwards.
GCCCTGATCCACGCGTACCCACAACACTGACAGGTCCCTGTCTTCAAGGCCGTGAAGACGTCGACAGCAAATATCATCCCGGACGTACATACATACCCCGGCTCGACGTACAAAAGAATGGTCAAGTTTGTACCCGGGGTATAATAAGTAAGAAGTATCGGCAGGGCAAGATATTTGCGTCTCCGTTAAAAAAAGGAGGGTCGGCTTTGCAGTTTCGAGGTGCTGGTGAACTGCATTTATGTTTGTGTGAAGTCCTCTGACGTTACAAAAGTCCACGTCGAATGTGAATAAGGACGCCGCTGAAGAAACCTTCTTTTTTTTGTTCCTGGCCATTAAAAGGGGGTAAGAGGATTATGAGAGAAGTTGTTTCACTGACGGCGGGAGGGACAAGAAAAGCGCGGTGTCTACCCCCGCAGCACAGTGCAGGTAGTGCGGTTTGCTAGCGCGGCGGGCGGAAGGGCCCCCGGTCCCCCCCCTGCTGCAGCAGCCGGGTCCACTCCGGTCTCCTCCTCCGGCACGACTACTACAACAGGGACTTTTCACAAGTTGGCGGTTCAGCCTCCTGGGGCGGAGATTAGGTGATCCCCGAATTTTTTTTTTTTTTTTGTATATATTTTTACAAAGCCAATCGCAATATGCGCACGCTCAACGGTGTAAGATGCCGCTGAGCATGCGCAGATCGGCTTACTTTGTAAATAGCGCACACCCCTGTCGTGGACAAGGCACTTATATATCTATTATTATTATTGATTTATCTATCTTACAATTTTAACTACCTTATAATATATTATAATATATATTATAATACCTTATAATTATTATATACATATTAAGCTATATTAAAGTGTCATGATGCAATAGCATAACAGTAACTTATAAAATATAAATGGTGCAATAGCAATATTAAATAAAATTGTCAATAAAACATCACAAATTTTTGGTTAAAACTTTAAAATTAAATGTCCACGTTTTGGACGCCGACGAGTTTGAGGCGATGGCTTGGTCAATTTTACATCTAGTTAGTGTCAATCCATCCACAGCTGTCCTCGGCAGACAATTAACTCAATGACCCCACCTAGCCACCGCGATCGAGGCGCCTATAGGAAAATATAGGCGCCCAAGTCAACATTGGTCCTAGGTGGGGCCATTTTGCTGGTTCCGCCTGATGACAGCCGAGGCTAGATTGACACAGTAGTCAATATACTTAAATCTACTTTATAAAGCCATCACCTCGGACACGTTCGCTTCAGTGACCCGCATTCCCAAACGCTGCTCCAATTCCCATCTTTGTTTGGAGAATGCGGGACACTGAAACAAAATGTGCTGCACTGTCTGACCCTCGCCAGCTTCACAGAAACACGATGGATCGTCCGCGCACTTGAACCTGTACAAGTACGCGGCAAACCCACAGTGTCCCGATAAGATTTGCGTGGTGATGCCAGACGGAGCCATTTTGCCCACGATACTGTATGCGGCGGTCGCACTCGGGAAAAACAGCTTCGTCGTTGAAGCTGTAGTTCCCGAGCGGTATGTCCTATCCCATTCGTCAATGGTCGCCTTACGGGTCATGCCCTTGACGAATGAGACAGGGCAGCGGTCGTAGTCGGGCTTCTTCTTCGACCTCAGGGCCGCACTCTTGGCGAGTTCATCGGCTCGTTCATTCCCCTCAAGACCCACATGCGCCTTAATCCAGAACATTGAGACGCTCTTACCCTGCGCTTTGCACAGTTTAAGAGCGTCCCGCGTCTGTACCGCAAGGGGGTGAGGAGAATCAACGTTACCTATCGCCTGGAGCGCCGCCATGGAGTCGCCGTCGAGAATTTGTAAAAATAGAGAGAGGTATTTTCCTGGGCAATAGTCTCCGTCCTTTAGAGTTTTACTTAGCTCTGAACCTTCTCAGTACATATTGAGGGAGTTAGGTCTAGGCTATCAGCTCCGGAGAGGTTGTTCACGGATCACTGATCTTCTCTACATGGATGATCTAAAACTCTACTCTACAAAACTATGTAACTCTTAATGGTCTTCTGCTACTGGAGATCTTGTAAAAACGGAGAGAGGTATTTTCCAGGGCGATAGTCTCACTCAGTCTTATATACTTTTTTTTGTTTTACTTAGCTTTTAACCCTCTCAGTACTTTACTGAGGGAGTTAGATCTAGAGATGGTTCACGGATCACTGATCTTCTCTACATGGATGATCTAAAACTCTTTGCTCGCACTGAAGCCCATCTTAGATCACTGCTGGATATTACACTCAGGTTTAGTAATGACATCATAGTGGATTTTTGTGTGAAAAATGTGTAATCATGTATGAAGAGAGCGGAACGGTGACAACATCACATAATCTGAATTTGTTTGATGGGACAACCCTGCGCTCCCTTTCTGAAGGTGAAACATACAAACATTTGTTTATGTCAGCGTATCTTGGAATTAATAATAGTGACATAAAACACACTGAGCGGTTTTTTGCGCGCATGAGGAAAATACTTAACAGTCTTTTATCAGGCGCAAATAATACTCGCGCGTATAATGAGCGGGATATGCCACTATTAACCTATATTTTGGGACACTTAAACGGACACAGACTGAGCTAGAAGCTCTGGATTGAAAGCTCCTGGACGCTGATGACGCATCGAATGCATCATCCTCGTTCATCTGTAATGAGATTGTATATACCGCGAAAGTTTGGCAGCCGTAGCATGTTAAATGCCAAGAACCTACACAATCGCAAGATATGTAATCTAAGGGATTATTTTACACAGGTGGATGAGGATATGCAACGAGAAGTTGTTATGAGGGTTTAGCCCTCACCCCAGTTTCTCAATGGTAACCGAGACCTGTAATTATAAGTATTCAGGATCGCATTAATATGGAAGGGCAAAGAACTGCATCGTCGATTTTAGCGGGCTCTCACTAACCAGGATGTTGACCATGCAGCTTTTGCGCTTCGGCGACCTATTTGGGGAAACCGAAGGTTTTGTCTGTGCAATACAAAACGAGGTTAATAAGACGAACAACTATGGGAAATACATTGTGACGGACGGTACGGTCGACATCATGTTGGGCATGCTACCGTCCCGGAGAGTCACTCAGAGCATATTATCTCCGGTTGTTCTATGCTTGCTAACTCCGAGTACTTGCCCAGCACAACCAAGTAGCCATGATAGTACACCAACTGCTTGCCCTGAAATATGGTCTTGTCGAATCAGAGGTGCTGTATTACAGGTACATTCCACAGCCAGTTCTTGAGAACAGGCGTGCCAGACTCTACTGGGCCCAATCTATTGTTACAGACAGACTATTCTGGCGAATAAATTTGATATTGTGATAGTAGATTGGTCGGCGCGAATCACTGTTCCACGTGACGGTAATCTTGTTAAAACCGAAAATGAAATGCTGATGAAATATCGCGATTTGGCTTTCGAGATTGTCGACGTGTGGCGCGTGGATTTGGCGGTTATTGTTCCGGTGGTGATCTCCGTCCGCGGCTTAATAACGAAGAGTTTCGGTCGATACCATAAGAAGCTCTCGCTTCCTACCTGGCTCAAGAGTAAAATTCAGAAGGCCGTCGTGTTTGATACAGCTCGTATTGTGCGCCGGTTTCTTACTCTGAAGTACTAGCTTACAGGAATAGGCTTAGGCCTTATCTGTGTCGGTTTTTTTTATGCCTTTTTTATATTGTTATTTTTAACATTGTATTTTTTTTATAATTATTAATATATAATTTCACTGATGGAAAGTTCTAACATAGGCAAGTTTGGGCTTATTTCTTTTGATGTCATGAGCATTTTTCATTATATATGATAAGGGTCTGAAAATAGAAACGGAAGGTTGCCACTAGAACTTTATAGTGGAAAGTGCTATCGTAATCAAGTTTGTGTTCGTTTGTATTGATTTCCTGGGCACTTTCCATTACACGAGGGTTTGAAGATGGAGCCGGAAGGATACCGCTGGAACTCCCTGATGAAAAGTATTGATGTCATTAAGTTTGGGCTCGTCTATTTTGACGTCATTAGCAACCTTCCAGCTCCATCTTTTGATCCTTGTCATAATGTATAACGAAAAGTGCCCATGACATCAATACAAACGAACCCAAACTTATCTATATTAGCTAGTTCCACTGCCAATCTTCCGGCTTTATCTTGATTCTCGGCATCAAGTATAATGAAAAGTGGTCCTGATATCAAATTAAATGATCCTTTAACTTGCCTACATTAGCACTTTGTATCAAGGAGTTACAGTGGCACCCTTCTGAATCCATCTTCAGACCCTCGGCATCTAGGCAATGAAAAGTGCTCATTAAGTCAAAATAAGCAAGCCCAAACTTAACTGCCCTACCATTTGCTATCATTGTGATACAATAGCTTCTTCCTGACTCGATCATCAGAGCTCGATTGTACCATAATATTGTATATCCACCTAACTTTAATCAGAATACCAATTTTTTGCGTAATCGGATATCTGCATGTGGTCGAAAATATGAAAAAATGTGATGAATTTCTTTTTTCGGAAATGCCCATCACTACAGAGTGACACACATGGTCAATCAATTCTTCTTTGTGGCGTTCTTGAAGTTCTCGCCAATGTCAATGTTGCTTATTCCGTTATAACACATATAGCCAAGTAGGTGACTATGCTCAGTAGGTGACTCTGCTATAGATTAGCTTTGTGAGTGTACCTATACTCGATTTGAAATTAGTTAATTACGATTCGGACGATCTGTTGATATACCTAAAACAAAGGACAAAGACAACATGTAAGACGGCACAAAGGGTTAGTTGATTAGTATAATATAAGACAGATAAGTTACGGTTTAATATTGTTAAAATTTATATAATTAGATAGACTATATACTAAAGGGGAGAAATTCACCAGGGATAGAAGTGATTTAAAATCTATAGGGCGAGGGATGGAAGAGGGAAGGAGATCATAGAGTGAAGATGGATATTTGGGATAACTGTAGAAGATATGGTCACTGACCATATCTTCTACAGTTGCTTCGTCTAGACCACATTCACATAACGAGTTATCCTTCACCCTGATTTTAGCCAAGAACACGTTAGTGCAGGCATGACCTAATCGTAAACGACAGATGATTGACGTCGCTCGTTTATTTACGTCTCGATATTTGAAAAACCATGGCTTGGATGGTATGCCATCTTGGATGGAAGCGTAGTGTATGCCTTTTACGTTTTTTGACTTAACCCATAACCTATTCCAGCCTGCCGCCAGTTTACCATGGGCAAGCGGAAGTAGATCCAGGGAATATGCTGTACAGTGAGGAGATATGCAGCCGCTTTGTATAGCATCTTTGGCACAACGGTCCGCCATTTCATTCCCTGGAATGCCACTGTGACCCGGAATCCACACTAGTTGTACTTGAATACCCTTGGTATGGCATCTATACAATGCTTGTCTAATAGCTAAGATGACAGGTGATTTAATTTTGAAACTGGTTGGCAGCGATTGAGACCAAACAACTTCTGGAGTTAGAAAAAATAACAGTTTTAACAATGTTGTGAGATTCAATATATAACAGAGCCTCCAGAATTGCTGTAGCCTCGCCAGTAAAGATCGAACAAATAGAAGGGCATTTGAAATTTAAAATAATCCTATATACCGGGATCCAAATCGCAGCTCCCACACAACTTTGTTCTGAAGTTTTAGTTGCGTCAGTATACATAACCATCCAGTCACTCCAGAACACTTCAATTGCTGAATTTAACTTAATAGATGCAAATGCGCAATTTTTCACTATACCTAGATTAAGATCTACATTAGGACGATGTATAATGGCTTGAAATTGAGTGTCAAATAGGGGATTTATTCTGCATTGGTAGACAGGACAGGGGAGACGAAGATAGGAGACAAAGCTATTAAACAAACACGGGGGATTTTTATGAGCCCAATACCCACCTGTGGAAATATATTCCGAAAGTTGCTGCAATTTATTTATTAGAGGATGGTCTGTCAGTTGTAGTGCCTTATGTAAGAATCTGTCTGAAAGAAATTACCTTCGCAAGTGCAGTGGACATTCCACACATTCAACCTGAAGGGCGTTAATTGGAGAGGATTTCATAGCTCCAGTAATAATACGGAGACATTTGTATTGTATTTTGTCCAGATAATTAAGTGCTGTTTTGTTACAAGGTTCCAGGAGGAAGGAACCATAGTCCAAGTGGCTACGTACAAGTGCATTATAAATAAGTTTCTGTGTATATGGATGAGAACCCCACCAAACTCCAGAAAGGGAACGGAGAACATTAATATTCTTCTCACATTTTTGAAGTATATGATTGATGTGGTGGGTGCCTGATAATTTTGCATCCAGAATTACACCTAGAAATTTGACCTTGTCCTTAACTGGGAAGATTTGCCCATTATTAGCGATAGAAATATTCGGTATAATTCTTTGACGAGCAAAAACTACTACACTGCTTTTGGGTATTGAGATGGACAGGCCATGTTCAACTAGCCAGTCTTGTAAATAGGAGATGGCTGAATTTATTCGAGATGTCGTTTCTGAAACATTACCTGAAGAGAAGTATAGAGCTAGGTCATCTGCATACTGAAGAACGTTACAGAATGAATTGACAGTTAGTTCTAAATCATGCGTGTAAATGCTAAATAAAAGAGGGCTAAGCACTGACCCTTGGGCCAGGCCTTTCCACACTCGTCTAGGGGGTGCTAAGTAATTTTGTAATTTTATATGTATGGTTCTATCCGATAGGTAATTTATAATATAATTTACTATCTTCTCTGGTATACTCAGATTAAGCATCTTATGCCTGAGCACAGGAAGAAGTACGTTGACGTACGCAGACGACACATCAAGGAAAACGCCCACTAAGTATTCACGCCTAGAAAAAGCTATCCTGATGTCTGTGACGAGTGTGGCGAGACTGTCCATCGTACTGAACCCCTTTCGGAAACCGAATTGACATTTTGGTAAGATACCCTTGCTTTCTACTAACCACTCGAGCCGATTCTTAATAAGGTGTTCGAGGATCTTTGCCATAGTGCATGAGAGGGCAATGGGTTTGTTTGGTGGAGAATTTTTTATACTACGTCGAGTGGCAGACAAGCATACGGCCCGCCTGATGTGAAGCGGTTACCGTAGCCATATTAACGCTCGCAACATGAAATATCGCTCGCGCGCCGCCAACCCCGCTGCCAACGCAGCAACTCCTTCCTTTCTGGTGACCTCACTCACTCGTAGGAACACAACAACCCTCAAGGGAATTGTTATTTGGCTGCGGTATTCTGTGAGGTGGAGGTACATTCCCCAGTCGGGTAGCTTACAATTACGCTCCCTACCTCTCTTTTCGCCAGAGCTTCGTTTGTCAGTCAGCAGGGTGCACCGCGTGCAGGTGAAGTTGGCTTTGGTTCTAAGATGTTAATGAACCACTTACACCCCAAAATAAAACACTTACAAAGCTTCTTCCTGACTCGATCATCAGAGCTCGATTGTACCATAATATTGTATACCCACCTTACTTTAATCAGAATACCAATTTTTTGCGTAATCGGATATCTGCATGTGGTCGAAAATATGAAAAAATCTCATGAATTTCTTTTTTCGGAAATGCCCATCACTACAGAGTGACACACATGGTCACAGCGACGGCAACATGAGGTCCATGTCATGTCACGTAAAACTGTCAATGTCAAAATTGTCAACGACTAGTAGCGAAGGAGACCTTTTTTTTTAGGTAAAAAAGAAAATTCTCTGTAATAACCTACAAACAATTCTCTTATTTTATTTTTATTATTATTTACTAGCAATACGATTGTTTTATAATTGAAATTAAATTGGCATGATGTATCGTTTGAAGAATATTAATAGTGATGATGTTGAGCTCTCATTACCGAAGTGCATGTATCATGTTAAAAATCCGATCGATTTTTCGAAAGCAGACGAAATTGATATAAATATTAATCAACAGGTTATCAAGCTTCTTAAGGTTTAATTTAAATGTTTTTTATTTATTAATACTATAAATTTTTGATATACTTAATGTCACAATTTCAGGGCCCATTGTCGCGCATCCCGACGACAGTTACTGGCGGGACTCAAATTGTACCGATTTTTTACATCTGCATTTTTATTTCATTAATCGTACTAGTTCGCTGTTGTTATTTTCAAATTACCACACAAGCTCATCAAGTCGTCCCCTGAAAGAACATGAATTGTTAACAAAATACTAATACTTTTAATAAAAAGGGATTTTAATGACTTCTCATTTGAAATTGTCTTTTCATAATTTATGAAACATTATTCTGGAAACTACCACATCTAGCAATAATTGCCGTATTTAAATGTTGAGTCAGAATTCAAAAAAATATAACAATTGTATCAGGATCTCATCAATCTGTCACTTGCATTTTCGGTCAATTTAAATTATGCAAAATAAAAAGAAGGCTGTTTTCGGTATTTTAAAATTCATAGAAACATGTTTCACCTTAGAGGTAACCATTTTAAAAAAAATATGTATTTACCAAACCTCAATATTAATAAATTTTAGTATGTAACTAACAAGCCTAGCCAAATAACAATTCCCTTGAGGGTTGTTGTGCTCCTGCGAGTGAGTGAGGTTACCAGAAAGGAAGGAAGGAGATGCTGCGTTGGCAGCGGGGGTGGCGACACGCGAGCGATATTTTATGTTGCGAGCGACAATATGGCTATATATAGTGTATATTTTGTGTATATAGTTACTTGATTTCAAGTTAAAATTACATTCTGAGTATTGGTAAATTTCTAGTGAATATTGTGAATTTTGTTTATTGCTGGGATTTTTGAGTGGTTCAGATTTTGCCATTCCAGGTTTTTCTCTCATTTTGTTCTGAAAAATTCATTGTGAGAGTTGTCAATCCTAGTCCCAACAGCTTATTGCTGGCTCTGGAGCAGACGACACACACACACAGGGCACCTTCATACGACAGCAGTCATAAATTAGTAACCTAAAATAATTGATAATACATAATTTATCTTCTCAAAGCAGAACTTATTTTGTTTTAATTAATATAATCTATTTTATGTGATATTCTAAAATGTGTATTAAACTAATCTTCTCAAATTTTTCATACTTATTCTTAAATTTTTCATACTCAAAAATCTGAGTCAGAAAAATTCAGCACATGTATGGTGAATAGGTGTTTTGTAAGGAATTTTGTGCATTCTGAATTAAATCTTTAAATCTTTCTGAATTCTGGGATGGATTCTGGCTGCGGAAGCTCCCAGCTTCATATACATCTTCATAAACATTTAATATAAAATTTTAACAAAAAGTACTACTTTTCTTAACTTGTTTATATGACTACTATATTTTCTAGTTTTTGTTAATCCTATAGATTCATGTAAAATGTAAAAGAATAGTTAATGATTTCAGAATCATTAGGGAGGAGGAAATGCTCTCATGTGGGGCCAGATGAGAATTACAGTTATGTTTGTCCCTAAAATATAATGTACTAGTTTCCACCACTTATTTACTTTTAAATGATTGCACTAAAAGGTACCCTTCTTAAGTGGTAGTCTTTAGGTATGTCCTTCTACGGGATATAATGTGATAATTCATGTTCCGAGCGTTCATTAGTAACTGTATTACATGAGCATTATTTACTATTTCATAATAACTGTGGTTACATTATGGCCCCTTTATTTTCAAGTATAATTAATTATTATTGTTCTTACAATTCAGGCACCAAATCCTAAAATGGCAGAACTTGAGCTACGTCAAGATTTACTTCTGAAGAAATTAGACACTCTGTATGACAGAATCAAAACTATAAGTTCGTATTGCAAGCTGAATGGATTTCAAGATACTAAAGTAGAAAAGAAAACTGGTGTAAGTAATTATAACCTTATAATATAACCTTAATATTACTTATAATAAAAACCTACTTATGACGTTTCAGGAAATGGAATCCAAATTTTTTTGAATCTGAATTTTTTAGAGTAACACTTGCGTTGCTATCGCCGCTGCGTATGCAATACTAGTTCGGGTCTTCGTACGCAGGAGGACAAGAACTTTTTAGAGAATCTTTTGGCTGCTTTTTAGGGTTCCGTACCTCAAAAGGCAAAACGGAACCCTTAAGAGATCACTTTGTTGTCCGTCTGTCTGTCTGTCAAGATCCTCTATGTTGAGAATGTGTGGAGGTATCAAGCTAAATTTTGAACTGTATACTCAAGTTTACGGTCCCATGAAGTTGTAAAAAAATCAAACTGCTGAGTTTACATAAAAAAAACGATACGGCTGTTTATTCAGCAAAAAACAGTCAAATCAAAAGTCATAGGGTACCTCCCGTTGACCTAGAACTATGAAATTTGGCAAGTAACATCGTTATAGACTACAAGTACAAGAATAAATCTCAAAACTGTACATTTGTAATTTAATCTTAAAAAAGAGGGGTCTATATTTTTTATAGGGGGTAGAATTTCAAATTGAAGCTACTACTTCAAATGGGGTATCATATGAAAGGGCTTGATGTGCACATTGCAAAATATATTTTAATATTTTTTTCCGAGGCATTATTTCTTATTTACAATGAAAAATATCAAATTTATAGTGATGTAGGATCGGAACCCTCGGTGGGCGAGTCCGACTCGCACTTGTCCGGTTTTTTATGTGCACTGTTGTTTTGATACATATCTATATGTACTACCTAATGTAGATCACAAGGTTCAAAACATTAGCTCATAATTGAAATTATTTATTTGGTTGTATAATTGGTTTAATATTTCTCAATGTTGTTTCAGATATCGACACCTAGTGAAATTGTTCTGGTTTCAAGCCCAGACAATTTGCCCTGGTTTTTGAATATTCTTCTTTCTCAAACTTCATTTACTGTTAACATGACCTGGCACATTCATTCATCTGTGCCGAATGAAAAAGTCCCAATAATAAAGAATTTTATCAAAAATTTAAAATATTTTGGAAGTGGTGCTGGTCCACAGTTGAGGCTGATATTCAAATGTGGTAAATTGTTTTACATGCCTATGTGATACAACGTGTAACTCCAAGTACGCAAAACTTCAAACACCCCAACTGAGTTTTATTTTTATATAGATGTATCTAAGTAATAATTTCGAAAAAAAAAAATTTCTCTGAGATATGAACACTTTTTTGTTCTAATAATTCTAATAGTTTCTGAGCTCTGTGGCGCTTTCTTATCAAAATGACGCGCCAATGGCTACGATAGGCAAATATTAATATCAAAGAGCAAGCATCGCGTCAATGACGCGTAAGCGCCCGTTCCGAAAGCTACCCACTGACCCCGCTCTCTGCACGGCACTTAAGACTTTTTGGACGCGGCGGTATTACGTTTGTTTACCTACTTCATATTTTCTCGCTTGATTGTCGAGCGCAATTTAATAATAGACACGGCAATTAAAAATAATAATAATTATTTAACAAAACCAGTTACTTTAAAAATGGATGAAAATTATGGAATTGATTTACTCATGATTCTGAACAAACTATTTTTAGGTTTTGCGTACTTTAGGTTACACGTTGTATATATTTTTCTATACAATTTGTCAGGGATCCGCCTTTCGATGTTTTACCGGCGTATTATTTAGATAATATCATCGGAATAAACCCTTCAAGTGGTTTTATTTTAAAATTTTATTTTTCGAATTTCTTTTCAAATTTTATTAGACAGAGACATGAACAACTCATCACGATAAAAATGGTTTTAATTTGTAGCCATTAATTCTATAGCTCCTGATATTAGTACTGTTAACCAAACCTATCTCATGATCTCGTTTTACTAATAAACTTGGAAAACTAAATAAAAATTGAAAAATCTACCGGTTTTTGTAGGTTTTGTGTATTCCTTTAGTACAGTTTGCGATGGCTGTTATTTTAAAGGGAGTGGCTTGGCGATCCCCACTTAGACGGTTTGTTGTCGATAAAATCGTCTAAATAATACGCCTGAAAAATATCGAAAGGTGGATCCCTAACACATTGCAAGTAATTAACGATATTTTGCATATTTCTAGTTTCAGCTGATTCAGAATTGAAGTTATCATCTTTAGCCATTCCAATTGTGGGTAATGTCAACATACTTCGATATTTATCATATGTTTACCCAAACGTTATACCCTACGATTTTGAAGACTATAATGTTGATGGAATGATGGATATCTGTCATGTACTTGAAAGAACTCCAGAGAAAAACAAAGAAGCTCTCATCAACAAATTATTTTCACAGTGTAACAATTGGATATATGGAAATAAATTTTCGATTGTGGATTTAGCGGCGTTTTGCGCAGTTAAACAAGGGAGGAGTGTTCCGAAATCTGTTCCAAAGACTTGGTTTGATAATTGCAACAAACTATGTGCATAACTCTCTATGAAATAAATTATTTATAATTGTCTTTTAAAATGTATTTTTTTATTTTTTAGCCTTTTAAATCTTAAGAAGTAAAAAAAACTAACGGTGCGATAACTGTCTAAGAAATAAATAACATATATAATCTTATCATTTTCTCAGCTAACTTATCTTTTGGAATATTTACTTATTTTTTTACTTTTTAGTCTCAAATCTGTAAAGCTTACTTACCGGTTAGCTGTAGTCTTATAGGTACACCTACTGTTTTGCTTGGTCATAATAATATCTACTGGTTATGTTTACAAGGTAGTTTGTGCCGCAATCTCCCATTTTCATCTGCAGACCCTCGTCATCATGTATAATGGAAAGCCCAACACAAATCAAACGAGCTTAAACTCGACTATGTTAGCTCTTTCCATCATGGAGTTCTAGTAGCAATATTTCTGCATAATCTACAGTCTCTATATGTATCGTAATGTTTAAATCATAATCTACAGACGCTATATGTATCGTAATGTTTAATGTAATTTAAATTTGAAAAAAGGCATAAGTTGACATCAATAAATTGTAGTGCCCATCGCCATTCCTTCCTGTTTTCATTGCATATCGCAGTGGAAGATATTCAGAACAACAAAGCGAGACCAAATTCGACTGTCTTAGCGCTTTTCATCAGCGAGTTCCAGTGGCGGTCCATTGTCAGTCCCTCGTCATTATGTGTTTAATATGGTCTGCCAAAATGTCTCGACCACGCCTGATGGAAAGCGTAGCATACCTTGAATCCATAGAGTAAAAACATTTTCATACGAATACGACGCCGGGTGCTGAACAAATGCATGGCAGCAGGTACCGTAGCATATAGAGGCACGCAATACAAGGAGTTTTGCTTGCACTTTGGCACTCCCGCTGCGAATGTAGAGTCTAGTGACCTCAATTATTCGCAGGAATATAACAACTCTCAATTTCATTGTTAATTGGGTGCGATATTCTGCGATGCGATGCGATGTCCTATTTCTATTTCGCCATTGCAGCGCGGCGGGGAGCACCACATGCACTGTGTAATCTGTTTTGCGTCTAAATATGCTGTTGAGTCACATTTCCACTTTTAGTAGATCTATTTGATGTTCATTAGTCAAAAACCTTTGGGTGGCTCCCTTCATTGTAAGACTCGAGAATCGGCATATAATAAGAGTTGAATAGGAGCTTGATAGCGTCGTTTCGCGGGTCAGTTTAATCGAACACGCAGATTAAGCAGCGTCAGCCGTGGACTGTCCATGGTTCGATTTATTAATCTTGAGCTCCTCCATGTTTTGTAGGGCACGTTAAGCCGTCGGTCCCGGCTGTTGTCTTTAGATGTCAGTCGTTAAGCTAGTGGTCCCTAACTAAGCAAAGCTTGTACTATGGGTACTAAGTAACTGATATATGTACATAAATACGTATTTTTTTTTGTAATTAAATGCATATAAAACACCTAAGCCACAAATGTTTTGTCATGTGCGGGGATCGAAACCGCGACCTCGGAGTCAAAGTGGCCATTGCTAGCCATTCGACAACCGGACTCGTCCAATTTCAATTTATCTTGTTAGAATAAGAAACACTGTATTAAACCCAATGGTACACTTTGGGTATACTGATGATATTGATAATGAATAGCCCGTTACATTATGGCGATGTACTGATACTAGGATCATGATAATATTGATAAATGTAACAATATTAAGCTCTTACGTTTATAGAACGTCGTCATTGGGGCTAGATAACTAAATACTATATTGGGGCGTAAGAGGATCATCAACATGTTTGAACCAAAGCCAACTTTACCTGCACGCAGACTGCCCTGCTGATTGATAAATGAAGCTTTGGCGAAAAGAGAATTAGGGAGCGTAATTGTAAGCCACCCGACTGGGGAATGTACCTCCACCTCACAGAATACCGCAGCCAAATAACAATTCCAGGGTTGTTGTGTTCCTGAGAGCGAGTGAGGTCACCAGAAAGGAAGGAGATGCTGCGTTGGCAGCGTGCGTGCGATACTTTATGTTGCGAGCGTTAATATGGCTATGGTAACCGCTTCCCATCAGGCAGGCCGTATGTTTATCTGCCACCCGACGTAGTATAAAAAAATAAATACTATCTGCATTTTTTTCAGTGACCTCTTGAAGGCCAATTCTCGTAATTAGTTTACGATTCGCAGATGATAATATGATTGACCAAATCGAGACTGAATTATGACTGGACTAAAAATTATGTACTTGATTTCATTAATTAATTAATAACAATTTCCTTTTGATAGTAGAATTCTATTTTTAGTTTGTTAAATTGTTGAACATATTTCGATATAATCGCATTTTAAGTAAACTTTGAAGTTTCATATTGTCTCATATTGTGATATGAGAATACCAAATGTGACGTTTGTGAGATCGAGACTGGAGCGAAACTGAATTTTGACTACATTTTAATTACGAGAATTGCCCCTGTAATATAGTGGATAAGTGCGTTTTGCGTTTAACAGGTTTGTAAAAAAAGGATTATGATTGGGAAATGTTTGACAAATAAAAATATCAAAATTATAATTTCATAATTTATATATTGTCAATTATTTTGTAAATCATAAAACTATCTATAGTGTACGCAAGTACACACAGACCGATTAAGGTACGAGTCTTTTTAAAACAATGGCACCTGTTTTGTTTTGACAACCAACAATATTCATTTTACAATGTAGGTATGTAATACTTTTTTCTTAAATATTATTTCGCAATGTCAAAGAGCATAACGCCGTGCATACACCTTACTTATATATAATCGTGTTTTGATTTCTATAAAGTTACATTATTGCTTATTTTTATTGAATCCTAATGCTCCATATCGTTTTTTACTAAGTATATAATCATTGGTCATAATTTTGTTCATATAAAACATTTCGTAGAGGCATAGCTTAATCTATACATATTGATATAATTAACGTCGTCGAGTATTAAAACTATTTAATGTAGCTATGCTTGTCTAGCAGTATACTGTGATCATGGTCCTGCTTGCAGTCACATTTTACATTGTACGGAAATTAGGATCCGCTGCAATCTTAATATTTATGGAATTATATTAACGTGAACTTGCATTTTGACTTGATCAAAGTAAATATAAATTCATTATAAAGGATACAAGGTATGCTTATTGTTATGAGACAATAAATAAAGAGGCCAATGGCTATAACTGGGCTAATTAATGCTAAATAGAACGTTTACCATTATTAAGAGCATACATAGCTCATTTATTTTAAGGGTACCCAAGTACATATTGTACTTGGGTACCCTTCATTTATGTTCTCTACATAGTTTGTTTCTGAACATTTATTATGATATAAAGCTCATAATTTTGTTCTATATTCATTGAACTATATTGGAACTAGTGACCTAGGATTTTTAATATGACAGAATTCGAGTGGGTCGTGATTATGATTGATTTGCGGAATATTTGAAGTGAATGTATCATCTTATAAACTATGAAAAATCTATTGAAAGTTTAAGATCACAGTTTTTTTGAAGCATTGTGCTGTCGAATTTAAAAGACAATATATACATGCGTTTATTCTCCATTCACTCCTGTATACAAACACATTTTAATCTAAAACTATCAGTCAATTGTGTATTATTTAACAATATCATATTAAAAACTTCTACAAAAAAGCTTTATAAAAATTATGAATGAAATTAAGAGCTAAAATAAGATGGCTAATAATTTATCTACTCAATACTGATTGCGAATTACTATTTTATGTACAAATATGGATACACAATAGAAAATTATATAAAAAGTTTTAAGTACTTGAATGTTTTTCGGTTACTATAGGAGGAGTTCTGGCAACTCCGAAATATCATTCTTCAGAAGCGTTCTACGCTAACAATATTAAAATATAATAATTATTATATAATAGTAAATTAATACACATATGGATATATTCTTCATTACGGTAGTACTTAGTACATACATACTAACAAAACGAACGAACGAATTACGAAGTACTTCTATACGAGCTACTTAAGCATGCAAAGTCTCATTTGTCAGATCTCCTGCTATAATAACCGAATGATATTTATTTATCCCCATTACGAATAAAGAGTGGAATATGTAAAGGGGGAGGTCTAATCTACTGGTGCATAGAATTTCTACATATCAGTTTTTTAAATTTTAATTATAACATTCACATGACAACATAACGTGGCACATAAAATACTAAATGGATTATACATGTCAACATAGTTTTGATCCTTATTAATTGGATTTTAATAATAATATTAACATCATGAAAATGTACACCGTATCGTAATACTAAACTTAACATAATATTAACGAGATCTCAGAGTTATCTCATAAGCTAGCATTGGTCATAAGATACAATTAAATAACACTACCGCTATTCATATAAGTAGAGAATCGTGATTAAGGATACGTTAGATGAACAGTATGACATCAGTCAATTCCATCAATCTCATTAGACTTACGTCAGAATGATTAACGCGTTGATTGGCAGATATTTTTTATAATAGAGAGGTTGGCTATACGACTGAAAAGACTTGCATAGATTCATAATATACTACGTTATATAGACTCCGGTTTGGCGTGGCCACATGATATAGAATAGGTTGTAGATTTTATATAGTGTTGTCATAAAACATTGTTTTTATACTAGGTCGGGTGGCAGACAAGCATACAGTCCGCCTGATGCGAAGCGGTTATCGTAGCTATTATATTAACGCTAGCAAAATGAAATAACGTTCGCGCGCCGTCGCCCCCGCTGCCAACGCTAAGTGGCACAAAATTGAGCTTATACTGGAAAAGAACCGGAACGCGCATCAAAAATCCTTTCAATTTGTCTTATTTCCTCACATGATCCTAGCGTAAGTTACTTTTCTTGTGCGAATACGATGAAAACTATCAGTTTGTCCTTACTTTTCTTGTCTATGGGCTGATGGAATGTGGTTAGAGAATGCCTAATGCGCACTTCAGATGTCGCTACTGAAAGTGCTTTTTTTACTATTAGTTTTACGGCCCCGGATACCAGGGAGATTATCGTATTTTATTTCTTCATCTCTATTTAGGTTTTACGGACACACAGAGCATATATATTGCAAAATCTTCTCGATTTGACTAAATAGTGGTTTTAGAACTGATTACAAGTCTCTGTTATGACCAATCAATTTATAATTTCCTCCTTAACAGATGACATTGATCGTGACTAAGGTCACGGACTAACGGATTCCAGGCTGATTGTGTACCCTACCTCTATTGTCAATTTATTATTATCATCGCTACTTATTTTTATTATCGTTAGCTACCTATAGTAAAGCTTAAACAGTGATATGTACATTTGAAATAATAATAACAATTTACCTAAAGAATAAGGCCTCAAACAGATGACGTACTTTTTTTATGCACCGATAAATCGTGTTTCAGAGTCGTAAAACGTTTAAACTTGTTCTTTACACACACATTCTTTAGATATGCGCGGATAGTGATGTGCAGAAAAAGAAATAGCGGTTGAAGGTGGTGTGCGTTGAGAGCGCGGTTCCCTGCGCGCAAACTACCGTCATCCGTTCCAGGCGCAAGTTTAGGGCAGTGAGGTTACAAGTGCAGAGTATGCGCGGGCGCCGCGTCTGGCTCGTGTCATACGAACGAGGAGAATCCGGGCAACGGCGCCCGCGAGCGCGCCATGTTGTTCATAACGATCTGTCCGCCGTTGAGGCTGATTGTGGCGCTGCCCTCGGGCTCAGAGTCCGTGTAGCTCGAGTACTGCCGGATTGGCCGCTGCCGCTTCCACGATTGCCGCAATGTGTCGTTCACGTTCGCATAGTGATTCACGAACGAGTGCGGCTCCGACTTCACACTCTCGTTTTCGCTCTCCGAATTCTGCATTAAAAAATATCAGACTATAAAATTATATTCATTGAGAGAGATTATATCGCTAACACCAGACAGTTACTTTCATGCAAAGAAGTGATTCAACTTAAATTACAGTGAAAGATGTGTCTTTAGTTTGAAATTATTTTAAATAAAAGGCTACCTATTATTCGAAAATGTCTAAAATGATGTCCGAAACAATAAGTACATGTACAAAATGAAGGCGGTAATTTGTTGCATTTTATGATAAGACAATACAAGCATTAGACTTGTGTATATACATAGTAGAAATAAACGATAGTTATCAAAATTTATAGCGTATAGATCGACCTAACCGTAAGATTAAAGCGCATGCTTTTTAATCTTACGATCGGCCCGGAAACATCGACCGTCGAAAGTGCTAGTCGAAATGTACGTAAGCGTGACGAAAATCAAAATTTTTGCGGTTGCTGTTGGCGATATTTACCGTAACAAAATCCGATCGGAAGTGGTCGGGGAAAAAGACAAGGTCGGAATTTAGTGTGGAGAGCACGGCGGTGGCGGTCTAGACGACGCTAATTTTAATGGTGATCACCTGGGAGTCGCTGGAGCTCATCTCGGAGGGTTTCTCGGTGAGCGAGGAGTCGTCGGGGTTCTCGTCGTAGGCGCGCAGGCTCTCCTCGTCGCTGTGGTAGGCCACGGAGGCGGGCGAGGGCCGCGGCGGGGACTTGGCGAGCGCGGGCGCGGGCTTGCGGCGCAGCGTGCCCGCGCCGCCCACGCCCAGCGTGCTGGCGGCCGAGTTCTGCCGCGACCGGTACAGGTCCATGGCCAGCGAGCCGCGCTCCTCCGTCTCGCCGCCCAGCGACTCTTCCAGAGTCTTCTGCGCCTCTTCTGCACGGACAATAGCATCACGTTACTAATATCGTAGAATAAAAAATAACTACTAGTAGGCCGACGACTTTGATGTTTCGGGAAATTTCGCATTTTTCAAGACGTATGAATACGTCTTGAAAAATACTGTCACTAGAAATGAAAACAATGAAACAAAATACGTAAAACAGTAAATTGAGTCATTACAAAACGGCGTATACCGAGTACTATAATTACTAGGTAGGTACGCTCCTGCCACTCCCTCACCGCGCATACCTCCCACAATAGGCTATTTGCCAATGTTCAAAAATTGTATAAATTATTTAACAATATCGTAAAATACACAGAACTATAAAGATCTGCAAACTTTCATTCTAATATCTTCATCATCATCATCAGGTCATTTTAGTCTCCACTACAGGAGCACGACCCTCTCTCGTCCGTCCCTGACAGGAGGATTTGGCCTACACTCCCCACGCTGGCCACACGGGTTGGGGAGGATTGATCGATATTTTATAATGTATTTCCCTTAGTCGCCTTGTACGACATCCACGGGAAGAAACGGAGTGATTCTATTCTAGTCTGCCGGAAACCACACGGCCAACTAATCTCTAATATCTTACGTCCGACTTATTTTAGGGTCGATCAAAGTTTGGCGGGAAAGTCCATTTTAAAAGTATGAAATTATTAATAAATAATATTTCCATTGGAGAGGCAATAAAAAATACTATAACTTTTATTATAATACTAATTACATAAACGTAATATCTAACATAGCTGTCGTACAAATTTCTGAATTGATGCATACAAAATACAAACCTGTGACGTCATAACTCAGTAGCCTTTTGTATGGAGCGTTTTCGGGAAAGTACAAAATTATGATTTTCAAATTAACATATCTCGAGAGATTTTTGTGGAATCGAAGTAATTCTTTCCCCTATGGTTATATTATTGTGACGTCTCTACATATCACACCGAAAAAAATGTTAGTCAAATAGCCTATTGCTTTATCTAAACATTGCCGTGGGTCGACTGGTAGGGAAATTAACACCGACGTTCCCTAGGCTGTGGTATAGTAAGTAATCTAAAGAATGGAAACCATAAGTGATCTCATTCGTATATTTCTAAGCTATACAAGATATTGAAAAACTGATTACTGATCCCGAACGTGTTTCACGACCTCTATCATCAATAGTTACCAATAATAGTTTATTAAGTTTGGTGCCCTTCATTTGATATGCATCTACTCGATTGTCAGATAGATCCCATTTGTTTTAAGACTATTATTGACACCATTTGATAGAGATAATGAAAAATTTTCAGAATGCAATCAGTTTTTCAATATATTGTATAGTTTAAAAGTAATCGAATGACATCATTTACCCTGCGACACTGTTTTGTGTTTTCTAATAGCTAACACCAAACATCTAACAAACTATGGGCGTGGTCGTAACTGTTTTGTTAGTAAAAAAAAATTGGTTGCCTGTAAAGTCGGTATACGGGCGAAAGTTTTACGTGACAACGACTTTGAGTGGTAAAATGTTTTCGAGTGGAAGGGACGCATGCCTTTCACTTTTTATGTCTGTCTCTCTCGCTCTTAGAAGGGACGCGTGCCTCTCACTCGCTCTCATTGTGAGCGCATAACGTGAGCCAGTTTCTTGAAGTGTCACCCGGCTAACCAATTTATAAGACGTTGTCACGTCAACAAGTAAACATGTTATCCAAGAAAGGCGGAAAATATTCCCGCGTTCGTGTGCGCGGCGTTATTTTCGAACATTGAAAGCGTGTAGTCGAACTTTGTTTTTGTTTTTAAATATCACGGAAGTTGTTGTGCGAATGTTTTGTTAGCTATGTTCGGTAAATATATTTTTCACCTCACTAGCTCGTAAAAGCTCTGTTTATCATTCGAAATCTGCGTGGAAAATCGCACTTTATCCGCTAGCGTGGAAAGTGTTTTTAAAATTCGAATATTTTTATTCAATAAAGGTTTCGTACAATAAATTACATATATATAGAACCTCATTGGTTTCGTAATAGTTTATATTCTCTGCAGCCAGTCCATTGATGATTATTTATTAAAACTGTTTTTCTTGCACCTAACATTTTCCTCGCTTTAGTGAGGTGAAAAGTTGTGTGTTGCGCTCGGCAGCAAAGTTATTTAGCGTCTCGTACCTTTGAAACCCTCGCTACGTTCAGGATTCTATATTTGAACCACTCGCTTCGCTCGTGGCTCAATCCTAGAATCCTTCGCTTGCTCAGGTTTCAATACAAGGTACTCGCACCAAAAATTAACTTTGCAGCCTTGCATAACAAATAACTATTTCACCTCACTAGCTCGTAAAAGCTCTGTTTATCATTCGAAATCTGCGTGGAAAATCGCACTTTATCCGCTAGCGTGGAAAGTGTTTTTAAAATTCGAATATTTTTATTCAATAAAGGTTTCGTACAATAAATTACATATATATAGAACCTCATTGGTTTCGTAATAGTTTATATTCTCTGCAGCCAGTCCATTGATGATTATTTATTAAAACTATTTTTCTTGCACCTAACATTTTCCTCGCTTTAGTGAGGTGAAAAGTTGTGTGCTGCGCTCGGCAGCAAAGTTATTTAGCGTCTCGTACCTTTGAAACCCTCGCTACTCTCAGGATTCTATATTTGAACCACTCGCTTCGCTCGTGGCTCAATCCTAGAATCCTTCGCTTGCTCAGGTTTCAATACAAGGTACTCGCGCCAAAAATTAACTTTGCAGCCTTGCATAACAAATAACTATTGTTAGTTTGTTTTGTTATTATTGGAGCAGGAGACAAGTCAAGTACCTAAGTAGATATGGTTAATTAATGAACTTACTTTTATACTTGTAGTTCTTGCTTTTCACGCACAAGATCGCGATGACCATAATTATGATGATAACAAAGATGGCAGCGACCGCCACCATGAACCAGGTCCGGCGGTAGAAGGGCCGGTACTGCAGGTACCCGTATTCGAGGTACAGTTTCGAAGGCGTCACGATCACTTTGTCGCTGTACGTCGGGTTGCTGATGCCGAACTTGTTGTAAGCTATTACTCTGAAGTAATAAGCGGTCGATGGAAGCAGACTTTGGTATGATATCGTAAACTCGTCCAGCATACCGTTGTTGGTACGTGTTATTGTCTCCCATCTTGTATCATCTGTTGAAATTACAAAAATAAATTATTTCACGTATTTTTAATAGGCGGAAATGATTAAGGCATAAAGGATACACGATTATTAATCTATAAGCATGTATTGACCCTTAATTGCAACAGAAAACTGGTGTGTTGTTCATCTAGAGCAATTCTATATACAGGCGTCCTAGGGCGATGCCCTTATGCCCAATCGATTTGTGCTATAAAAGTTGTTTTTTCGCATTTTTGTGGGTTCGATTCCCGGATATTTCAAAAAACCCTGATTGCAGTTTTAGTTTTTAAACTAAAGTGAAGTCTTATGACTTCACTTTAGTTTAAAAACTAATGTGAAGTCTTATGACTTCACTTTAGTTTAAAAAACTTTGTGTAAAGTGAAGTTATAAGACTTCACTTAACAATGTAGAAATAATGCCTGAAAGAATTCAGTACAATTTCCCATCTACATTGTTTAAAGTGCTCTTCCTCCAGATGGCATCGCCCTGGGACACTCTGTATATACTGAGAATTTTTTTTTTTGGTATATACAAAAAAAAAAAACCGCATATGCGGTGTGAGTTTATTTAAGGATATCTTTAGCAAATGTATAGTTTACTCTATTTATATAATTAACACGTTGAGCGACAAGTCGTTTCTTTGAAGAAACATGAAGTCTCTGGTTAGGAGGCCGCGTGTATCCTACACGCGGCCTACTAACCAAAGGCCATAATATATACTCAGGGCACACCATGCAAAAAAATCTAAATAAGCACAAACCAAATCATAGTACTTATATACGACATATTTTAATAAGCCTCCGTTTACTGAACAAAACTGTTTACAAAAAAGTCCAAACCCGAAATTCACACTTGGCTCTCAACGTATTAAATGTTCTTTTGTGTGTGTGATGTGATAGTGCCGCTTTATCTATGAATGATGATTGTGTCTATGACACCCTAAGTAAAATGAGTATTTTGGAAAAGGAAATATATAGATAACTTAAAGTACTACATTAAAAAAAATGTGCAGATCTAGATTTTTCACCTAGCTTTATTCATGCCTGTGTCAAGGAATTGTGTAAATCATTATGCATGATTTTTAATGAATTATTGTTATCGGGAATATTTCCCTGTGCTTGGAAGATAGCTCACATTGAGACCCTGGTAGTTGTGAAAACTACTGATCTATATGTATTCTATCATGTTTTGCAAAAGTAAGAAATTGTCACATTTTTCAAAATAACGATTTCAAATAATCTACACAGCATCAGTTTTAAGTGACGAAAACATTATGATTTGGTGCAGGACTGACACATTGTGCAATAGAACTATCTGTGAAACTTACACGCTTGCCACTTTTCCTTCGCTGCATTAAAAATCAAACGTGTCATAGTTTTATTACATTTCTACGAAACGACCTAATGTCGTAGAATATAGCAAAACTATCGGTTGTATAATGTGTGGCAAGGAAATGTATTCAGTACGTTATTGGATGGAAGTTAGGAGTTTCATTTGGGTTTAATTGATTTCACTTCAAAAATTAAAAAGTTTATGTACACACTTTTTAATTTAATAGGTTTAATCGATAAAGTGATCTTACTGGATTATTTCAAAACTATACAAGATATTGAAAAACTGGATCACCAAGATTTTTGAGGAAATGCATAAGCAAATAAAGTACGCCACTTCGAACGATATTGATAAATCAACTAATCATAATCATAAATATTTATTTGCTAGAAATGTAGGTACAATAATTAGGTGATGTACAGAATTTGACCCATATACATTTCGTCTTAAAATAAGACATGCAAAAACTTGATAATTATTAAATTAAAACAATTGCAATTATATGTCAAAAAAAATTACTAAATATTCATAAAAATAAGTCAAGTTCTTAAAATTACATTCAATACAAACAATTAAAAATTTAATTAAATAAATTATAAATTCGTTTAATAAACTTAGATTAAAACCAGTAATTTTTTGTATATGATGTTTTGCAATGTATTGTATATGATGAGATTACTTCTCGTTTCCGGCATTATGATAACTCACTCAGTACCGTGGCCGCCCATTGGCGTCCCAAAAAACATTAATCACACACAGGTTTTGTATTCAAGGAATAGGCAAAATAGCTTATTTCTGGCGGCATGAGGGTAAAGTTCTTAATATGGAAGCCGGTAATGAACAGCTTAAGTTAAGTAGGTATGTCATCATTATCATCAGCTTTTATCTACCCACTTGTTGGATATATAAGCCTTCCCCATTTTCCCCAATGCTTTCCACCAAATAGAAAGAAAGAAAGAAAAATATTTATTTCAACGAATACGATCGTCCGCCTTCGGCATCCAGCCGCTTTGCATGTATGTAGGTATAATATTTTATAATTATATTATATTATATTTCTGGACAATTTCCACAGCGCCATCTAGTCCCAAATTAAGCGCAAAGCTTGTGTTATGGGTACTAGACAACTGATAAATGTACTTAAATTCATTTTTTTGTAAATACATATTTATAATGCATAGAAAACACCCAGGCCAAGACAAATAGACATGTTCATGCACACAAATGTTTGTCTTGTGCGGGAATCGAACCCGTGACCACGGAGTCAAAGTGGCCATTACTAATCATTCAACCACCGAGCTCGTCGTCGTCGAGCCACACCCCGGCCACTCCATATAAATGTCGCGTCGTTCACTATTATATAAAGAATGACGCCTGTACAGAGCGACAATGTGCGTGCGCGCGGCGTCATACAAATTGTTCCAGACTTGTCTCAGAGGGGAGATGAGGACGATACAAGAGAGTAGCAACTATTACTTAGGCGGTTTGCCGACTGCACCGTGCTCCGTCCCGTAGCGTGGCATCGCAGATTTCAACGTTGTATGCAAGTATCAAAATTTGTATAGAAAACCTGCTTGGTACAACACACTGACAACGCGTCGGGGCGCCGTGGCGCGTCACGCGCGCTGAGGCTGAGGCTAAAATCACATGACCGCGCGGAACATGCAGATTGTACCGCGATACGATGCAGATTCGTAGAACTTGAACCGCGCGGTGCCGCGCGGTCCAACATCCTGCGCTCTGGTCGGAGAGCACGGTCATGTAAACGATAAGATAACCACCGTTTACTTTGATCTTGTACCGCGCGGTACCGTGCGGCCATCTGAACTTACCCAAGTTCAACTGACCGCGCGTTACCGCGCGTCGCCGCGCGGTTGGTACGTTCACATGACGGCATATGTACGCGCGGTATTCTGGGATCAACATTGCTTAACGATGGACGTGGAGGTGGCAATTTGCTAATGGATTTTACACCTGTATTTAGGGGTGTAAGTAGTTCCGCACCATCTTTGAGCCAAAGCCAACCTCACCTTCCACGTGGTGCACCCTGCTGACTGACAAACAAGGCTCGGACGAAAAGAGAGGTAGGGAGCGTAATTGTAAGCTGCCCGATTGGGGAAATACCTCCACCTCACAGAATACCGCAGCCAAATAACAATTCCCTTGAGGGATGTTGTGTTCCTGCGAGTGAGTGAGGTCACCAGAAACAAAGGAGATAGAGCGGGGGTGGCGGTGCGCAAGCGATATTTCATGTTGTGAGTGTTAATATGGTTACGGTAACCGCTTCGCATCAGGCGGGCTGTATGCTTGTCTGCCACCCGACGTAGTATAAAAAAAATTCGGAAGGCTGAGAAGAAGACAAGGACGATACTGGGTGCATTCTAAGTGAAAGACTTTCTTCAAATCAAAATAAGTAAATCGATAGATACGATGCCGTCACCGCTACTCATTTTTCCTAGATCTGTGCGTCTGTATGTCTCAACTCGGGCGGGTCAACTGAAGTGGTCGGTGCAGATTCGTAGAACTTGAACCGCACGGTGCCGCGAGCTGCCGCGCGGTCATGTAAACGATAACCACCGTTTACTTTGATCTTGTACCGCGCGTTAACAGTTCCGCGCGGCCATCTGAACTTAGCCTTATTCTGCCTATCAGCGCGGAGGCGCGGGGCTCTCCGCGGGGTATAACACACTGAGCTCGCAGACCGCCATTGACTGTGAGCTGTGATGTTTTTATTTGGCGCGGGGCCGTCGTATAACGCCGCTCCGCGCGGAGACGCGGAGGAAATCGCGCGGTGGTGCGGATCCCCTCCGTCGTCGCGCGCGGAATCTGCCGCTCCGCGCACCGCGTCGGGACGCGTAGCCAGTGAGTGAAGCGCCTTATACTGTTGTCGAGCTATGTAAACAACTGATTCACAATTTGTCCACTTACACTGCACACACAACACACACACACACATTATGTTGTTTTCTCTATTATTAGTCGCGCGCGTGCGATTCTCAGGCGACAGCTGAAAATCAGTGTTTTTTGCAAAAACACTGATTTTTTTGCAAAAAAGTCGCACTGAGCCGTGGCCATTTGCTTGCTGCAGCACACACATGCATCTTTCATTCTAAGTTCTGTTTCCTAGTGTATAAGTTCTCTCCTTGTTATTTTTTAATTTAATTTTTGTATGTGTGTGCCTGTAGTTTGTAATAAACGTATCTATCTATGTATGTATGTGTGTAGGGCACCTTTCTTCCTGGCCTCGATGTAGTAGCCGAGCAGCGGGCCGCGGCCGGAGGCGGCGTTCTCCCAGCGCAGGTGCAGCGCGGCGGGGTCGGTGGCGAGGCGCAGGGCGCGCGGCGGCGCGGGCGAGCCGGGCTGCGGGCCGGTGCGCGCGCGCGCCTCCGCCGCGCCGCCCGCGCCCACCGTCAGCGCCACCACCGCGAACCGGTACTCCACCTCCTCCTCCAGCCCGCCCACCGCCAGCTGCCGCGTCGTCACCTTCTGCTTCACCTGCTTGCTGAAACCTGCACCGCAGACACACCACCATCACACTCCGCCCGCTTCGTACAAATGCATATATGCAGCATTTAACTTTACTATTACAATATGTATCATGTTTGCCAATAAATATGATCAGCATGTGAACAGATCAGTGGCTATTGCCATGCACTGAAATGAAATGAAATTATTTATTTTGTCATCGGGCCCTTGTGGACACTTAGACACGTTTTACACACTATAATGAGTAAAAAGAAACTCTTATACATCGCGATCGAAAAGTGTAAAATAACAGGAGCGCCACTTTCTTCATGAAAACAGTTTTCATATGGCAACACTTTTGCGTGGAAAAGCCAATATGGGCACTACTAATAAATTTAATTTTCAGTTTGTACTCTTTATAATCTCACTGTAAATTGAAATGAGACGAGTAATAGGTTTATAACGTGTGTGTGTGTGTGTGCTAAAAATGGAAACTCACGTTCGTCTTGTTGTATGGTCTCGTAAGTGACAAGGTAGGAGTGTATGAGTCCGTTGCGGCGATAGGGCGCCTCCCAGGAGACGACGAGACTGTTCATGGTGATGTCGGTGAAGGTGATGTTACGCGGCGCTGAGGGCAAACCTTGCTCAGTGCGTACTAGCACTGCGGTAGACCTCGGCCCGTCGCCCGCGGGGTTGAACGCCAACACCTGGCCACAACATATTGACAGTGTAAACTCCAGATCATAGATACAATAAGCTGATACATTACATAATACAGGGAGCTTTTGATTTATCTGCCAGGATTGAAAAGGGTAGTAGTATTACATATGCCGATTTCGATAGTAAATGAAATTTGTGCCCCACGTGTTATTTTTTTTCTCTTAGGAAATAAAATCGCATCATGAAAAGATTAGTTTACTTTGTATGAACCATCCCTCTGTGTCGCAGTCTAGACGGCGTGGTCAATGCGCTCGGGTATGACCCGTGCCGAAAGGCTACGTCACGAGCTGCCAAACGCTTTCCGAATACGGTGATAACCGCGGTAAAGTCAAAGTTTACTCAAACGTTGGGCCGCCCTTTGTAAACGCCGCCGCTTCGCAGCGATGTCTGTCGCTTGATCTCCTGCCGCCCGCCCCCGCACGGGCGGCGCGGCAACAGCGCTCGCGCCGCGAGAAAGAAGGAAGAAAGGATCCAAGGAAACGAAAACAGTGTTAACCGTGATTCGTCCGTGTGTTGACCTAATCATGCCTATACGCCGCAGTTTTACGAAATGTACAAATTTCTCGAAATGGTATGGTATGGTTTCTTGTCGCGAGTGTAAATGCGCACGCAGAATATCTGTACGAAATTCAGTACAGATAGACCTCGATCAGTTACAGAAAGCGGTAGTGGACTTTTTCCGCAGACATTCCATGGCAAAAAAGTGGTAAAACATGTATGTAGACGTGGATAAATGTGATTTTGTGTAAATAATTTGAATGAGCTTTTAAACACGCCAAGTTATTGTAGAACATGTTATGTGACTGCGTTATTTTTGAAAACTAACATCGTAACTAAGTGTTTTTATGATGTTTCCATAAACAAACACATACATTATTCGACGAGCTCGGTGGCGTAGTGGTCAATGACGCGGCTTCGACACCAACGCTCGTGGGGTTGATTCCCACATAGGACAAACATTTGTGTGCATGAACATGTCTGTTTGTCTTGGTCTGGGTATTTTCTATGTATCATAAGTATGTATTTACAAAAAAAAACTGTATTTACGTATGTTTATCAGTTGTCTAGTACCCATAACACAAGCTTCGCTTACTTTGGGGCTAGAGGGCGCTGTGTAATTTGTCTGACAATATTTATTATTTATTTATTATGATATTAATTTGACAGTTCAAAACCTGTGATAATAAGTGTGATGAAAAGTTCAATGACCTTGATAAAGACAATCATCTGCCCTCCTGTAAGTATATGTTATTATTACCTATCAGTTTTACATTTGATTACATTTTTTTACCTATCCTATTTTGATTACAACGCATTTTAAAGGAAATATGCAATTGGGACGACGCTACCTACGTACAGCTGTTATTGTTATTATCGACTTCATCTGATAGCGCGGAATGTATTAAGCACTATGAAACCAGTTCATTGACTACGTTATTTATTTTTTCAAAGCTTATTAATGATATTGGGACACCATTTTTCTTCACTAACGTAACAAGTAGGCTTAATACTATCTGCCATTAAATTCCTGGCTAATACAAAAAAAGCACCTTATATACATATTAACACGCTTTGTGGTCGTTATGGGTAAGTGGTCATAGTGAGAGAGCAGACCTGTTTCGGATTTAAGAATTTTCGGGTATAAGAAGCCGATAAGAGATACTAAAACGATACCGCTGTTTGCACATCGCAGAAGGCCCATCTCACAACCTATGCGCACCCGACTCGTCGCCTAATCTTAGCGTACGCCACTTGTACGGTGCATGCAGCACTACAGTGTACCGCGCGTATAAATAATTGTATCAAATAAATAAATAAATCTCTAAAAATCCTCATCTGGCGTGTCATGAAGATTTCATATTTAATTATGCATGTGAATGCCGCATGGTGTGCTAGTACGATGACGTGACAAGCCGTGTGTGTAGTCGGTTTGTGTCATGTATTTATAATGCAAATATAACAAAAACAATACGGATGTACCAGTTAGGCATATATTTAGTAGTGTGGACATCAATATTCTGAAATGTTATATTAATGATTATCAATGAAATTCTCACCTGAATACGATACTGCGTGAACTTGTCGAGGAACACCAGTGAATGAGAGGTGGCTGTCGCAGGGACCACTTCGATTTCCTCCTCGACTTTTCGGTCTGGCTCTGGTTCTTCTGGAGATTCCGTCATAAGGTAAAAGATCTGGCAACAAAAATGTAATAATATTGTGTATTTTGGATAGTTTTGAATAAAAATTTACTCCTTATGAAAATAATTTCATTCATTCAACATAAATCAAATGATCCGATTGAACGATTTACCTGAAAGAATTCGTTGGAGACCGATTAGATAAATATTGCTTTGGCCTAGCCAGTTAGGAATATAGGAAAAATTGCATGCGCATTATTAGTTCCAATGCTGATGTAGCACCGCATTAGGAGCTACCTGTTGAACAGAGTCACAGGAATGCAATAATCCGACCGACGATTACGGTGCTAAGTTCATGAAAAGTGAAGGTACCTTCGCAGATGTGTTGCTTTTAATCAAATATTGGTGTATCATGTGCAGATTTTGTTCTCAAGTTAAATTGTGGTACTTTCAAGGGCTTGTATAAAATATATTAAATTCAGTCCAATAAAACATACGAGTAAAGTAACATCAACCATAGCCTGTCTAAGAATTGTTTATCTCGAGGTCCTCCGTGCTTCGGAGGGCACGGTAAATCGTCTGTTGTTATTCGATGACAGTCGTTAAGCCAAGTCAGTGTCCTTTAGGCGGAGTGAAGACACTGCAGGCCTTCGTCTACCTGCAGTTGAGCAGCATGGTCAAGTATGTCCAATACCCCGTCGATTGAGAGGAGATCCGTATCCCACGAGTGGGATGAATAAGAGTTGACGACATATCGCACGTTGAAAACAAAAGTGACACTAAACAAAATTTGGCAATACCTAGCTACAGCGACATCTGAAATCTGCAGAGAAAACTACGTCCACTGCAAAGATCCGTTTTCAAATAGTACCCTTGAATTTTACTAGATGTCACCATGTGTCACTTCATACTTTCAAAATACGTGTTAGTTCGTCAAACAAAAACCGACACTAAGTCAGTTAGCGTCGAGTCACCGTCAACAACTGTTCCATTGGGTAAGTGAAAAACTGGCATATTTTGTTTAGTGTCACTTATAACGTAATTTTTCATATAATTAAGAGAATATAACAGTGACATATTTTGTATAATGCCGCTTATTGCGTAAGATAATTAACAAAACTGTGTGAGGGTTTACCCATAAATGGCACTATCGTGTTTAATGCCATTCTTGCACTAAAATCTTCAGGTAATTTATGATTTTCTAAAAACATAAACAGGACAATGTGCTTAGTGTCACTTATCGGTTAAGAAAATTTACGTAAATAATTATTAGTACAGATAACACCTTTTTTGATGACTGTCATTTCTTCCTTTCTTAACAAACTATTTCGTAATGTTTACCTTCGTTTGAGTAACAATTTGCAAATGATATTTCTGTCAATTTCGGTTGTGCGAAGTTCTTGCAAACTTATTCGATTTTGATGACATTGTAGTAATTGAATACTGACACTCTAATCAAAAAAGTAACGTAGTAATTATAAAAAAGTAAATTAATTACATTTTCAGAGATTTTTCGTAATATCAGCTCTAATGCAA
Organism: Hypsopygia costalis; assembly: GCA_937001555.2. Lineage (NCBI taxonomy): Eukaryota > Metazoa > Arthropoda > Insecta > Lepidoptera > Pyralidae > Hypsopygia > Hypsopygia costalis. Next base: position 15,291,507 of record OW443330.2, on the reverse strand, counting down.
AAATTATTATTATAATTTTATGATACAGTGAATTACCCAATTATTATGCTGACAACAAGCTGATTTAACTACGCTTTCGAGTATGTTTTTGTTGAAGGTACCTTGTTCATCAAAATCAGTATGAATCCGTCCAGAAGTAGAGGAAAAAGAGTATTAGAACTAGATATAAACGAAAAAGTAAATTTATCATCCACAAGCAGTGACGATGGAGACTTTTCTTCCGCTTCAGATGATGATAAGTTGTACGCACCACCATTACCACCAAAGAGGAAACGTAGTATGTCTAACTCAAGCACGTCGTCTTCTAGTTCCTCCTCAAGTTCATTTTCATCTTTGTCGAACACGTCATCATTTTGGTCTTCCACATTAGCTGACACAGACGAACAGTCTACCTGCGTTAATTTGGCCAATCAAATTGCTGAGGTGAAGAATGTAAAATCTAATACAGACAAGCGACGTGACTCTCATGAAACCACATCCGAAACAATAATCGACGACAATTCAGCGACAGTTAGTTACCAAGCTTACCGTTAAGTTTGAGAAGACTGTTAACGATCATCACTTTGAAACACTGCTAGCTGAATATACTCATAACTGGGAGCAAAATTATTAAAATATAGAGACAGTAGATAATGCCCTTAATACTACTCCAAATACAGTTCCGGTTGCTCAGAATGTTCAGATGTTACAAACTTAATCAGACTCTGTTGTTCCGAGTAAATTAAAAAATAAAAGCAAGAGCAAGAGTAATATTTTTTTTTTTATACTACGTCAGGTGGCAGACAAGCATACGGCCCGCCTGATGTGAAGCGGTTGCAGTAGCCATATTAACGCTCGCAACATAAAATATCGCTCGCGCGCCGCCACCCCCGCTGCCAACGCAGCATCTCCTTCTTTTCTTTTATGTATATAATATAGCAAAAGATTTAAGAAATTCTGGCAAAGAATACATCTCAACTTAAAAAACAATAAATATTTTTCCGGCCAGGATTCTCAAAGAAACTTGTGGATTCAGGTATAGGCTGAAATGCGCAGCAAAGTATTAGAAGAATACAGACGAAAACTATTTGAAAATTACTGGGGCATGGCTTCCATTGAAAGACAAAGAGAATACATTGGTCGTAATATTGAAATCATAACTCCTAAATATCAATACAAGAAAATTAATTGCAGTAGAAACCCAAAAAATGCTTTTCACTTTGAAGTAAGCAACAAAAAACCAGTCTGTAAAACTTTCTTCAGAAATACTCTGGGTATTAGTGACATATCAGGACTGTTTTGGAAAAGAAATGCGACGTAACTGGTGGGGAAGGAGAAAAAAGAGGAAGGCATCAGAAGCATAAAAAGTTGGCAGATTGTTTGATTGAAGGAGTTAAAAGTCACATAAACAGCGTCCCGCGTATTGAAAGTCATACTTACGGCAACAAACTACCAGAGAATTCATAGATGGGGAAAAACAGTGGTAGATCTTTATAAAGACTATAAAAATGATTGCGAAAAGAACGGATCACCCTGGGTTATGGAGCATGCTTATCGCAAAATTTTTAATGAGAATTTTAACATTAGTTGTTAGCATTATTCCGTTTTAAACTATTGAATAGCTTTTATCGCGGGCTTTGAGCGTGGCGACCGAATCAGGAAATTCCGTAACGAAAATAAAACCTAACACCTAACACCCCCCACCTAATATGACCTTTGGACTCGACCTGGCTTAAGTACATTTCCTTATACAATACATACTCGTATTTCGCCAGTGAGTATTATCGAGTCAATGGCGCAGTTGTAAATGTGTGGCCAATTTGAGCTATCGTTTCTACGTTCGCGCCTCGATGTGGTCACTACTCTTTTTGTAACTTTATTCAATGTTGGTGAATGAATAAAGACTTCTTTTTAACTTTTTCGCTATTATTATTTTTGACATTCGATTTTGACATCATTATTTTTGACATTATTACTGATTTTGGGATAAAGTTTTAATTTAATAAAAAATACATACTAAAATAGCTATGCAATAGCTTTACCGCGGCAGTCCCCGAGTGCCACACGTATTTTTTTATTTTTTTTATTTCATTTAAATTGGTTATAATTAATTGAACAGATTATTATTACTAGAATTTGGAACACTATGTAAATAATTACTTATCAGTTTAAGAACAAAAGTGACACTATGCTGATATTTTTTATTTATTTAAGGCACTAAGTAAAATACTACCGACAATGTGAAAACAAAAGTGACACTATACTGAACTTTTTTTTTTTTAATACTAATTTTTGGCCATACCTACCTGTTAATGGAATTAAAGTAAACCGGATACTTATAAATAAATACCTAAAATATTATTGAAAGCAACAACTGTACATATATTTCAATTCAAAGTCGAGTTATGATCGTCACAAAAAATACAAAAACTTTAAATGGCCATACTGAAAAATCAAGGTTTTCGTTTAATGTCACTTTTGTTTTTAACGTGCGATATATTATCGATACAGGCCGGGCTCGCGCCTGCAAGTTCACCGCCGCCACGCTGGCCTCGCAGTGGTACGCACCTTGTACCCGAGCAGGTCTCCGTTCTGCTGCTGCTGCAGCGGCGGCTGCCAAGCGAGCGCCACCTCGGTGGGTGAGAGCGCGCGCGCGGAGACCTGCCGCGGGGGCGCGGTGGGCACGGCCTCGCCCACCCACACCACGGCCGGCGTGCCGCCCGGGCCCGCGCCCTGCGAGTTCACCGCCACCACGCTGATCTCGTAGTTGCGGTCCAGCGTCAACTCCGTCAGCACCACCTCCTCGCTCTGGAAACGTTCCACGCTCACGTATACGTTGAAAGGTTAACTTACTGCTTACGATTAATTTTAACTAAGGCCGCATTTACACCTTGTAGTTGCTTCCGTAAAATATACATATACTTACGGCTATTGGTGTAGTATATGTAGATATGTTAATATATGTACGTCTATGTATTTATTTATTTAGACGTAGATTTATTTTGTCACGAATTCAGTTTTATTTATTTTATATTTTTTACGTTGTCTACTTTTCCAATAATGACATACAACAATTCGAGTACAACCATTAGGTTAGCTGGAAGATAAGCTCGCCTTTGTATTCATCCGTGTAACATCAAATTGTTTTGTATTAGTTATGCAATCTATAAAAATTTCGTGTCACGTTGTTTGTCCGCGATGGAATCACTGGACCGATTTTAATAAAATTTTGCACAGTGTGTGCAGTTTGATCCAACTTGAGAGATAGGATAGTTTATAACTCATCGGAAAAAAATATAATAAAAAAATATTTAAAAGCGATACGAAGTTCGCCGATCCAGCTGGTAAAGAATATTATATAAACAGAGAATTTTAAAGAATGTAGGTCACAAACCTTGACGCCGGGCACGTCGAGCTTCATGGCGCGGTGCAGCGCGGCGGGGAAGTCGGCCAGCGGCTGGTAGAGCAGGCGGTAGCCGCCGGTGCGCGCGTCGCCGCTCCACGCGCCCGCCGCCAGCGGCCGCCACTGCACGCGCACGCTGCTCGGCGTGATGGGCACCACGCGCAAACCCTCCACCGCCGCACTCGGCGCTGTTACCACATCACCACACTTTAGCGCCTATTTATTTTTTAGTGTAATAACACTATGGGGAGCTAGATGGTTAATCAATCTAATAGAACACGCAAGTTAAGCAACGTCGACTGTAGCCTGTCCATGGATAGGTATTATAGGAGAAGGGGCGGGTACTAATTAAATAAAATCTGTTCAGTTTTAAAATAAGCTTACTATTTTTTTTATTTTTGACTAACACTATATGGATAATTTTATTTATTTATATGTCTCGAGCTCCTCTGTGCTTCGGAGGGCACGTAAAGTTTGTTGACATTAGATGACAGTCGTAAAGCCATCATGGACTATAGGCGGCTTGAGAACACTGGCCTCCGCCAACCCTCAGTTGAGCAGCGTAGTGTTTATGCTCTAAATTCCTTCGATTGAGACCCGTATGCCAGCAGTGGGATAAATAGGAGTAGACGACGACGACACTACGAGGTAAGAGACTGTCTATGTGTGTGTTTGAGTCGTCTCGTTTATACCTCACTAATACCACAGTATAAGTAATAGTACTAACGTACTAATATCGTAAATTTTCTGTGTTGACAGGAACATTATTGATTGATGGACACGCGAAAAAAGTGTCTTTAAAAGTTGTTATGCTGAGTGACGTAGTAGACATCTTAGACATTCTATGTTGTGAACGATATTCTATGTTGCGAGCGTTAATATGGCTACGGTAACCGCTTCACATCAGGCGGGCCGTATGCTTGTCTGCCACCCGTAATAGTAAAAAAAAAATACACCATAGTAATTTTTAACAGCTGTCAAACCAGCCACTTTTTATGAAAAGTGTAATATATAATAAGCAGTAATCACTGCGTTAGTCTACTCAACTGAATACTTATTTTAAAATCCATTTATATAAAATTTGTAGTAAGTGTAATAAAAACTACAGCAATTACAGTTTCAGATTTTGTGAGTGTGATCTATATAAAAATGAATCCCTATTTCGATTGATCGCGGCATCACGCGTGAACGGCTGGACTAACTTCGCTATTGTATGTTTTATTTGTTAAAAAAATAAGAAAGTTAGAAAACTAAACGACCATATTAACTTTTCTAATGCAACTTTATTACATATCGTTTGAAAGAACTGCCAGTTGACAGACTGCGTGAAACCAATTAAATATTCTTGTTAAGAAGACAGGACAACGTCTATCGGGTCAGCTAGTAATCATATAGTCAAATCATCATCATCATCAGGTCATTTTAGTCTCCACTACAGGAGCACGACCCTCTCTCGTCCGTCCCAGACAGAAGGAGGATTTGGCCTACACTCCCCACGCTGGCCAGACGGGTTGGGGAGGCCTGATCGATGTTTAATAATGTATTTCCCTTAGTCGCCTTGTACGACATCTACGGGAAGAGACGGAGTGATTCTATTCTGCCGGAAACCACACGGCCAGTACACTTATACAGATCGATAATAATAGGCCACATATAGTCAAATACTAAAGTACAAATTACAAGTAATTTTTAAAAACCAGGATAAAAAAGCCAATCTAGGTAATTAATATTATCTACAATAACTTAACGGTATATATTTTTTAATTTATACCTGCGGGTAAAGTCCGGACGGTCTCAGTGGCGTTGCTGAATCGACTGGGCCCGATGTCATTCGTGGCTTGTATCCTGAACTGGTAGGCCGTGTAGGGCTTTAGTCCTTCGGCCGTGTAAGACGTCGCGAATGGGTCCACGCGCTCCGGAATAGTTTGCCAAGTGCCTCCGTCTTCTTTCTGTTGTACTGTGTAATATCTGTAGAACAATCGCAATTTAATGAGATCAACTAATAGCGACTTAAGATATTTTTGAAGTCAACAAACATAAAAGTAATTTTACGATAGCTATTATATTTCAATAATGAACGGAATATATTCAAAATTATACCGTGGTCGTTTCAATACAGGTGATACCTTGTATTGAAACATGTATATATGTTACCGTAGACATATAAACGCTGGCAACACGAAATATCGCTCGGGTGCCGCTATCCTCGCTGCTAAGGCAGCAACTCTTTCCTTTCTGGTGACCTCACTCACTCGCAGGACAACAACCCTCAAGGAAATTGTTATGTGACATCTTGATCAGCATTTACAGATAGTTGTACCTGAGCGGTGCGTATCCGTCGTCGCCGGGCGTCCACGAGAACGTGATGTGATGCGGTTGGAGCAGGGAACGAGAGACGTTGGGCCGCGCTGGAGGCGCGGGCGCTGCGCGGTTCACAGTGGTGAGTACTAGCGCCCGCGCCGTAGCGCCCCAGCCCAGTCGCGTCTGCGCTGTCACCGAAAACAGGTAGTAACCTTCCGACGCCAGCTCCGTCGCCCTGAGGACAACCATAATTCCGTTAGCGGTTAAAAGGGCTTTCCTTTCATTGTCATTGGCGGGAACACCAAGATCGTCATTAAGAAGAATTGAATTGAATTAAGCTTTCGTTTACGTTTATATCTAAAACCTTTTATCTACACTTATACCTACTAATATTATAAATGTGAACGTGAGTTTGTTTGTTACGCATTCACGCCGAAACTACTTAACCGATCATCATGAAATTTATACACATATTCTCAAAGGAAATTAGGATACTTTTTATTAAAAAAAAGTTAATGCGGGTGAAGTCACGGGTGGAAGCTAGTATATAATAAATCTCCTATATTGACTCGAGTCCTGCATTATGTCACGACAAGCACACGACCTATAAGGGTTTCGTTTGGTTTTTCACATGAACGTACGAAAACTTAAGAAAAATACGCGTACATGTGTGAAGTTAGGAGTAGTTTCCCCGCTATTTTATTGCCTACTTATAGCGAAAATATAATGATCAATTTGACTTGCAAAATGAGTCATACTTATTTAAACAGATAAACACACACATAACGAATACAATTAATATAATGTGTGGCATATTTGCCAGCAATGAGATAAATTGTGTAGTCATTATAATACGAGCTGATACGAAAATCGAACCTGCGACCCTTGGGTCGTAGCTACTTTTAATTATTGGAACGGGTCATCGCGATTCGTTTAAATGAATGGGAATGCATATTTTTAAAATTCATGCTGTAAAAAAGAATATTGCTGTTGTTCTTTCGCAACAAAACTGGAACTTTGCGTCGGTTTGAATCAGAGTGAGTAAAGAATTAATTCAGAGCTTTTATATTCAGAGTACACTTTTTTCTTACCTAAAAGTACGATCAGACGGTAGAAATTCTCTTGAGAACATATGCTGAGATGTGTTATTCAGATGATAGGTCACTTTGTAAGCGAGTATGTCTCCGTTGGGGTCCTCCGGCACGTCCCAAATAATACGAGCTGTAGTGAAAGTCACATCGGGGAACGACACGTTTGATGGGGGGCCTGGAGCTGGAACGACATCAAAATTTTAATTAGTTAATAATAAAAATATTTAACCCAGTACCTAATATGTTCAGGATTAGAATTCATAACAGTGTTTGCTAGGGTCAAGAACTGATATTTGCTTGTATTAGTAACTACCTATATAAAAATATGTGTGCCAATAAATATTAATTCGATTTGTTATTAATAAAGCACTTGTACTGTTACACTAAATTAAATTTATTTTACGGTCCGGTTTGGCCTTAAGCCGTTATCAAGGTAAACAGATGGTGTTTGCGTTTCAACAACAAAACATTTTAATAATGAGCAATCAAACTTGATAACGCTTTAAGGCGAAACCGGTCGGTAAAAATAAATTAAATTTAGTGGAACAGTACAAGTTAGCAAGGTAGCTTTATTAATAACAAATTGTTAATAATGTTCCACCAAGTGCCAAAATCAACAAAATATTCATTCATTCTTGTCTATTGCCATCTTTTATGTCAAATGTCCAATGGATCGACGTAATATTTTGTATAAAGATGAAGAACGGTATTAAATAGGCTAAAACTGCGTACGAGCAAAATTACAGAAGGTAGTTAATTCAAGATCAGTATAGAAAGGAAACAACATAAATATCTGATACATACTATCATCGAATGTTCGCGCTGTTACTGGTGGGTCGCTGAGGGCACCGTCTCCTAACCTCGTGTACCCCAGCACTTGTATTTGATATACAACATATTTCCTTAGTTCCGTCAGCGTTATCGTGTGAGTTTGGTTCGAAGGTATCTCTTGACATTCCACTTTCTTGTGTTCGGGTCTCGGGGGTGGTATCACTGCCGCGTAGCACACTTTGTACCCTTCGATTAAACCATTCTGGTCCTCTGTTGGTATGTCTCCCCAAAGAACAACAATAGTAGTCGATGATGTAGCGTTTGCGGAGACGCTGCTGGGACCTTTCGATGGCACTGCAAATATATAATAAAGGGTACAATTAAGTATATTAATCATCATGAATTTATTCTTTTTTAAATTAATTTTGTAAAAAAATATTTTCCTTTATATCCTACTAGCTGTGCCCGCGACTTCGTCCGCGTGGAATAGTGTCTTTGGGCAGCATTTTTAAATATTTCGGCTAATTATTTTACAAATAAGACACATACGTATTAATACTTATATGAGTTGCAGTGTGCCATCTAGTGCTTATATGGCTCTTTTGTGGAACATTGTACATTCATCCCAACCAACAGCTTACACTGCTGCAACACAATGCAAATTTCAGTATCTCTGTGATTCTCATAATCCGGACTTCGATCTGACAATACACGTCTACTTTCTATTCCACTTTTCCACTCTGACATTATGTCTGACTCTTTCACACTACATGCTTCACGTTTCTGGAACGCGCTACCTGAGTCTGTTAGAGTAATTTCCAATAAATTTAATTTCAAAAAGAAAGTTGATGCTAATCGTTTGGACGATTTATCTAAGCATTAAATCATCATCATCATCTTTATCATCGCTGTAATTATGTAATTCTATGTATGTATATGTATGTTTACTAAATGTAATTATTCGATGAATGTTTATTTTATTTTCTGCAGTAATTATAGATACTATTATATTAGTTGTAGTATTATATTTTATAGCTGTGCCCGCGACTTCGTCCTGTGGAATAGTGTCTTTGGGCAGCATTTTTAAATATTTCGGCTAATTATTTTACAAATAAGACACATACGTATTAATACTTATATGAGTTGCAGTGTGCCATCTAGTGCTTATATGGCTCTTTTGTGGAACATTGTACATTCATCCCAACCAACAGCTTACACTGCTGCAACTTTCTTCCGCGCTCACTGCTTTTGCTAATGTTACATACCGGCATGTCCTCATCAGCTAAGTTCAATGGTAGTTTTAGAACCGAGTGCGCTATACCCCTATAACTATTTACACTTTATTTTGCTTTTAACCGTAAACACAGAAAACAAAACTTCTTATTATGAAAATAACTTATTTAAGTATTTTATTTAATTGTATAAAAACCTATTTAAAAAAATATTATAAACCCAAATGAATTAAATTTAACTAATTTTATTGACCCAAATAAACAAAATCTCTATACTAAGTATAACTTTTTACACTTGTACTTAAGAACTTGTTTTTATGAACCATTTGTAACCGATTCCTAGAAATCCCTTTCGGATATTGCGACTTCTGACTGAGTCGGCATGCAAAGGCATAAAGACTCATTCATAAAACTATTAAGCTTTCTTAGCTTTTGTTTACATTCACAGATGGTCTAATGCTTTGTTTGTACAATGCCAGTTTCTCATTTTGTAATGACTGCGTAAATGTTATCTACATCAGGATAGCACTAATATTTTGTCTCTTGTCGCAAACTTATAAAACATTCACTTATACCTTAGTAAATATTTCCATACAAACTTTCATCCCCTATTCCCTATTGTTATTTTACCCCCGTGTGGGTAAAACTTTTACAAACTTTGAATGTCATATTTATTTATATCGAATCAACAGCCTAAAAAATAAGTTTCAAGCTTCTAGCTCTAAAAATAACGATACTTCCATACAACCTTTCACCCCCCCCCCTTTTAACCCCTTACAACCCTTTTTTTGCATTAAAAAGTAGCCTATGTCCTTCCTCAGGCTCTAAACTATCTGTGTACCAAATTTCATTTAAATCGGTTCAGTAGTTTTGCCGTGAAAGCAGGACAGACAGACAGACAGACAGACAGACAGACAGACAGACAGACAGAGTTACTTTCGCATTTATAATATTAGTAAGGACTTATAAAACATTCACTTATACCTTAGTAAATATTTCCATACAAACTTTCATCCCCTATTCCCTATTGTTATTTTACCCCCGTGTGGGTAAAACTTTTACAAACTTTGAATGTCATATTTATTTATATCGAATCAACAGCCTAAAAAATAAGTTTCAAGCTTCTAGCTCTAAAAATAACGATACTTCCATACAACCTTTCACCCCCCCTTTTAACCCCTTACAACCCTTTTTTTGCATTAAAAAGTAGCCTATGTCCTTCCTCAGGCTCTAAACTATCTGTGTACCAAATTTCATTTAAATCGGTTCAGTAGTTTTGCCGTGAAAGCAGGACAGACAGACAGACAGACAGACAGACAGAGTTACTTTCGCATTTATAATATTAGTAAGGATTACACTACTTTTTCTGTGGTTTACATGTTTGGTTTCAAAACTGTCACTGCTGTTTGCAATAAATTACAATTGATGAAAATCCCAATGAAAACAGATGTTTTGATTGTTTTTTATAAGCTGACTCCATTTGATACATAATACAAAATCTTCATGATAGTGTTACAAGTAAAAAAAAATCTATCGAAAAAATAAACTTACCGGCTTCCCTAGTTCTTTCAGTAGCCATGGGGCTTTCTGTTGACGTTCCTACTTCGTTGATGGCAGTCATTTTTATTTCGTACACGGACCACTCCTCCAAGTTGAACAACACGTGTGAATTGGCCGTGTGGTCTTCAATGATGACGAACATGGTCTCGTCTGTGCCGCTGCGCTGATATGTAATGTTGTAGCCTTTTGGATTACCAAACCATTCGCTTTGTTGTAAGGGCTGTAATTGATTTATTACATATTAGTAGTGTCCGACCGAAACTGGTTTTTACGACCGAAACCGAAACCGAATTTCGGCAACAGTCTCAGTTTCGGCCGAAACCGAAACCGAAACTTTTACGTAACAATTATTTAACTGTAGGTACTTTTCTTATAATTGGGGATGTAAGTGGTTCCTCAACATCTATGAATCAAAGCAAACTTCACTTGCACGCGGTGCACCCTGCTAACAGACAAACGAAGCACTGGCGAAAAGAGAGGTAGGGAGCGTAATTGTAAGCTACCCGACTCGGGAATGTACCTCCACCTCACAGAATACCACAGCCAAATAACAAACCCCTTGAGGGTTGTTGTATTCCTGCGAGTGAGTGAGGTCACCAGAAAGGGAGGAGATACTCCGTCTGCAGCGGTGGCGGTAGCCCGCGAGCGATATTTTATGTTGCGATCGTTAATATGGCTACGGTAACCGCTTCACATCAGGCGGGCCGTATGCTTGTCTGCCACTCGACGTATTATATAAAAAAAAAATACGTTACGTTGCGTTATAAATGCTATATTTGCTATACTTGGTTATAATTATTAAATTAAACGTTGAAACTCTAGATCTTTAATATTATCACCATTATTCACTATAGTAAGTACCAAGTACCTAACTATTGTTTGTTTACGTATAGCATTACCGAATGAGTTAAATTAACCACAAAATATTCAGATACTTATATTAGACTTGATTCTACTATAATCTATGCATTAGTTTGTTATACTAAATTATTATGTTTACTACCTACCCTTAATAAATACAATATCATATGATAAAACTTTCGAATTCAAAACAAATCACACGAAAACTCACACACAACAAACAAAACGCACTGCAAACGCAAACAAGTCACGACATGATTAGGCACGTGGACGCGGCAAAATGTCTTCGTCGCTTGGATGGAATTTACTGCACCGAACATGACCGAGCACAGCGCGGGAACTCCCGAATGAAGTTTCGGTTTCGGTCGTAGTTTCGGCAGGTTTGCCGCCGAAACCGAAACGAAACCGAAACTCGTTATTTTTGCCGAAACTCGACCGAAACCGAAACCGAACATTCGGTCGGACACTATATTAGATGAAAGGATTATAGTCCATACCTATACATACATACAAAAATATAAATAAGATAATATATATATATATATATATATATATATATATATATATATATATATATATATATATGGACAAACGAGCATGTGGGTCACCTAGTGGAAAGCAATCACCACCGCCTATGGAAATCAGCAACACCATGGGGTCGCCGATCCGTTGTCAGCCTTTTAAGGGAAATGTAGACTCTGTGAAGACTCCGATGTCAAGTAGTGGAATGAATAAGGGTTGATGACAATGAAAGTGTATTACAATACAATACTCTTTATTGCGCCAACAGTGTAGATATTACAGACAGTAGCATATTAAAGTGCAACAGGCAGCCTTATCGCTACGCAATCTCTTCCAGGCAACCTTTGGGTAGAGGAGAGTATCAGAGTAGAAAGGGTAGGTGGCGCAGCAAATCTAACGATCTATACCAACACATACATACATTTATATTCATACACATACATGATAGATAATACGATAAGACTATTGCATAAAAAATACATACCATACGTAAATAAACACATACATATATATATGTATGTAAGCAAATATTAATAAATTTGTAAGCAAATATGTACTTACAATCCATCTGACTCTTAAATCGTTGGCACTAACGGCCCGTACGGTCACGTTACGGGGCGGGTGCTGCGGCGGCGCTTGTATCGTCTGGAACTCTTTACACGGCTCCGAGGGCTGCGACGAGCCCACCACGTTTGTGGCGATTACTCGTAGCCGATATGTCGTGAACGGTACTAGGCCTGTCACTATAATTGATTGCGCATCTGGAGCGTTCACCTCGTAAATTGTCACCCATGATGAGTTGCGTGCTGTTTGAGCCTAAATATTAAAAAGAAAAAATGACATTCATAAAATACTTGATAATATGCAGAATTCGGCAGGATGGCAATAAAATATCTAAAATGTGCAAATATACAATTTTAATTATGTAACTTTAAATATTATATGTTTTAGATAAGCAGCCTTTGTCAAGCGCATTGGCTTGCTGTAATGCTTGTGAAAAATAAGACTGTAATACCTACTAATATTATAAATGTGAATCCTGTTTAGACAATTTCATCACAAATCTTCCTGATAACACTATAGAGAACATTGCAGTAGATCACAATGGTATATCTGATGGTCATGCGGCACTTATTTGCAACGTGGCTGTACCAATTGTAGGTACTGGAAGAAATATAAATGAAACCATAACCAGGGAACACAGAGTATTTAATGACGCTAACCGCTGAATTGCCCGTGTCGACCTACGGTCGACAAGTGACGTCACGACCTTGAAACGCTTGAATTGCCCGTGTCGACCTACGGTCGACATTTGCAGTTTGGCGTTCAGTTTTGGGCAGATTGAACAATACTCATCTGTCATACATTCAGGCCCATTTGTTTATGTTTTTTTCGTTTCTCCGCCATATTAGCTATCGGATTAAGGCCAAAGAATCATAAACTCAATGGAAAAAAAAATAAAAAAAGGGGTTTAAGAGACTCGCCTTAACGGCGCCAGATGTTCGGGCCGGTGTCAAGTGCTATAAAAACTTATTTTGTTTAGGTAAGTGTAGGTTTTTGTTTATTAACATCGGGTTTTATCTCCCTAGCGTATTTTTAAATAAAAAACTATACGTTATCGCCTTAGTTCATAAGGTATTTTTTTGAATACAAGTAGGGCTATGAAACACCACTTGAGAATGTTTAGACCGTCGTAATTCTACACTATAGTCGAGTGTTGAACAACAAAAGACGGCATTGTATAGAGCTGTTCTTAGTAAACGTAAAAAACACCACTTGTAGGCACTCAATAACAAAGTTGCGTCTCAATGACCGTTTTTATGGGGCCCCGACCACCCGCGGCGCCGGGCAGGTAGGAACAAAAAACAAATGGGCATAGTTCCGCCGCGTTTTTGCGCGGGGGGGGGCGCGGGGGGCTCAACGTGGGGGGCAAAAGAGCGGCTAACAATGACATGTTTCGTGAACTTTTACTAAAGCATGATTGGAAAAAATTTGGAATAAATAGTTTTATAAGACATCTAAATAATATATTTGAGGAGAGTTTTAAAAAAAGAAAGAGGAAAATTAGTACAAAAATAAAGCGAAATCTGAAATGGATAACCAAGGGACTAAAGTTGAGTTTCTTGTACCAAATCTCATAAAGAGCTCCATTTCACTTTTTTATATTTTGTGTAAATTTTTTACAGGTATAATTGAAAATGAAAGAGCTGTTATTGAGATCAAGTGCTTTCCATAATTGGCGAGGAAAAATCAAAGCCTAGAGGCAGCTGCACTAGAAAAGAAATACTTTGCTCTAAAATTGGATAACAATGTTTTAGTTATGAATAAAAAGCATGATTATTACTATCAAGTAAGTTGATTCTATTGCATGTCAACTTTATAATTATTTCAGTATCTTGTTTTCTCTTACTATAATTAAAATCTATTTCAGGTTCAAGGACAAATGCGTGTCAGCAAAATGGATAAGTGCTACTTCATATGTTTTATTTCAGTCACTGAACCTTTGACTGTGATAGAAGTTTGTCGAGATAATGAATTTATCAGGAATATGATACCGAAGCTGTTAGACTTTTTTAAAAATTGTATTCTGCCAGAATTAATATTGAGACGTGTTCAAAAAAATGCGAAATGTATAGATTTGAATGGTATGTACCAGTATGAACACAAGGCTTTTACCTTTTATTTTATTTACTTCATAAATTGTATCACGATCTGGCCCAACATTTTGAAGTTATTGGGAAATAATTTTCGTCATAAAATAACAAATATACTAAGTAAACTTATTTTCCTTTGCAGCACCTGTGTAGCAGTGGTTTCAAGACAGAAGACTGAAGGCAGAGGAAGCAATCAACAATTAGAATAATTTATGTTTTAATTGTATTTTTATAGTAGTTTGTTCAGAATCTACGTTATCATTGTATATTACTTTTTATCAAATAAAATAAAAGTTTAAACCTATAAATATAACTTTTATTTCCATAACACAATCGTAGATAACATAATTATGTCGTAGCAGGTGGCGTTCTGTAGTTCTGCCTACCATAATGGAAATATTGAGAATATTCCTACAGAATATTTTGGGGTGTAAGTGGTTCATCAACATCTTTGAACCAAAGCCAACTTCACCTGCACGCGGTGCACCCTGCTGACTGGCAAACGAAGCTCTGGCGAAAAGAGAGGTAGGGAGCGTAATTGTAAGCTACCCGACTTGGGAATGTACCTCCACCTCACAGAATACCGCAACCAAATAACAGATCCCTTGAGGGTTGTTCTCACAGAATACCGCAGCCAAATAACAGATCCCTTGAGGGTTGTTGTGTTCCTGCGAGTGAGTGAGGACACCAGAAATGAAGGTGATGCTGCGTCAGCAGCGGGGGTGGCGGCGCGCGAGCGATATTTTATGTTGCGAGCGTTAATATGGCTACGGTAACCGCTTCACATCAGGCGGGCCGTATGCTTGTCTGCCACCCGACATAGTATAAAAAATAAAATAATTCAGCTCATTTTGGCACGCCATCTAGTTGTCATGAAGGTAAACGTAGTGCTCGCTCACGTCTGTGTGTGTAAACTACACTATATTCAATGACAGATGTTATTATAGGATTATGTGTCGAATTGGGTGAATTTTGAGGCAAGTATATGACCAAGGTCAATAAAATGTAACGTCCGAGTTCCGCGAAAACTATTCCTACGACTTACAAATGTTCCATTTACACGTAAATCAAAATAAACTAGAAATGTTGACTACAGCGCCATCTAGCGGGAAAACGGCAACGAGCAGACCGTATGTTCCACCTTAATAGATTATAGACTTAATTACATAAAAATAAATAGAAAAGTAGTAAGACAAGCGAAAAAAATCGCTGTGCAAAAGGAAATAGAGGAAACAAAAAACTCAGCTAGAGCAATCTGGAATGTAGTGAACAAATGTAGAAAGAGCACATCGAATAGAAACGCGAATAAAATTTCGTTGAAAGTAAATAATAAGTATATTGACGATACTAGGGTTATAGTGGATATTTTTGCGGAAACATTTAATCAAGGATGTCCCTCCACTTGGGGCAATGCGGACCAAGCAATGACATTACTTGAACAAAATAATAAACCTTGCATAAAAGATATGAGCTGGAACAAGGTTAACCCTGCAGAGGTCGTTAAAATAGTTACAACCATGGAAGAAAAAAAATCGTG
Organism: Hypsopygia costalis; assembly: GCA_937001555.2. Classification (NCBI taxonomy): domain Eukaryota; kingdom Metazoa; phylum Arthropoda; class Insecta; order Lepidoptera; family Pyralidae; genus Hypsopygia; species Hypsopygia costalis. Next base: position 15,275,596 of record OW443330.2, on the reverse strand, counting down.
CGAATGGGATGATATGCCTATATCAATCTTTAAAAGAAACATTGATTTATTAGCTACACCTTTAGCAAGTTTCTTTAATAAATGTTATGATGAAGGCATCTTCCCAGATCAACTCAAAATTTCAAAGGTGCTACCTGTCCATAAAAAAGGATCAAAAAATGACTCCAAGAATTTCAGACCCATTTCACTATTAACCACCTTAGCAAAAATTTTTGAAAGACTGATCAAGGCACGTCTAACCCGGCATCTTAGCCTAAATAACATTTTGTATGAACGTCAGTTTGGATATCAGAAAAATAAGGGTACAAGTGAGGCGATAGATGCATTGGTTAATGATGTCATTACAAATTTGAATAATAAAATGAAAGTTGCAGGGTTATTTCTGGATTTAAGTTCAGCTTTTGATATGGTGGACCACACAATTTTAATTCGTAAGTTGGAATACTACGGACTAAGGCATAAAGTCCTGCAGTTAATGAAGTCTTATATAAAGAACAGATACCAATTTGTTGCAATTAGGAGTACAGACAATAATTGTGAGAAGCTGTATAAGTCAAAATTGACAAAAATCAATAGAGGAGTACCGCAAGGCTCCATCTTGAGACCAATACTCTTTTTAATTTTTGTAAATGACCTGATCTCGTTTATGTATAATACCGTACCAGATATTAAACTTGTTGTTTTTGCTGACGATACGAACGCTGTCATAGCGTCAGAAAACATACATGACCTAAATAATAAGGTGACTAGAGCACAGAGGTGACAGTTAAGTCTTTTTCGCAGTGGTTTAACACCAACAATCTAAAACTTAATGTTGATAAAACTAGGGCAATGCTTTTCAGAACCACTGCTAGGAAAAAAGAGACATTGAATATTAATTCAAATAATTACAACCTGACCCACGTAGAATCTGTGAAGTTACTAGGCATTTACATTGACTCCGACTTAAACTGGAAAGATGAATTAAAAAACATATATAACAAAATTAGTTCTGCATGTTACGCTTTAAGGAGTTTGAGGGAAGATTTAACAATAACGCAATTAAAGATGGTATACTATGCTTTGGTTGAATCTCATCTTAGATATAGTATTAAGTTTTGGGGAAATAGTTATGAATATAATTTGAGAAAGGCTTTTGTTATACAAAAACGAGCAATTAGAACAATGGTACGCATACACCAGCGACAATCATGTCGAGAATATTTTTTAAATTTGGAAATTCTCACAGTGCCTTGTCTATATATTCTAGTCTTACTCACTGACCTCGTCAAGCATCCGGACTTGTATGAGACTGAAGATGAAAGATCAAGACGTTACAACACTAGGAGAAAAGATATTATTAATTTGATACAACCGAAATTACAGATAGTTGAACATGGAGTACGATATCAAGCTGTAAAATTATTTAACAGACTACCTAAATACCTTAAAACGATAAATAGTACAAATATTTTTAAAAAATATTGGTTGCCTGTAAAGTCGGTATACGGGCGAAAGTTTTACGTGACAACGACTTTGAGTGGTAAAATGTTTTCGAGTGGAAGGGACGCATGCCTTTCACTTTTTATGTCTGTCTCTCTCGCTCTTAGAAGGGACGCGTGCCTTTCACTCGCTCTCATTGTAAGCGCATAACGTGAGCCAGTTTCTTGAAGTGTCACCCGGCTAACCAATTTATAAGACGTTGTCACGTCAAAAAAAGCGGTTGAGATCGTTTTTGGTTGAGAATTGCTTCTACACAATAGATGAGTTTATTAAATCTCCACATTGACTTTAGTATGATTACAATAACTCTATATTGACACACGGTTACCTATTTATGTTCATGGTAACTCGACTTCGTTTTTATATTGGACTTATCAAGGCACAGATCTCAATTAACTTTGTTTAAAATTTGGTACTGATTGTAATTCCACTGCGTTTTTGTTTTAATTTTGTTTTTGACATTGTTATTGGTTTTAGATATTACATGTATGATAGACAAAGTTGTGTCAGTTGTACCATCAATGGTACTAGTCAATTATACTACTGATCCGGAGGGGTAAATTTAAATTTGATGTTAGTTAGATCATGACGTGATTTTAATTTTATTTTGATTGTAATTTTAAGAGGTTTTATTTAGTTTTGATTATAATTTGTATTTTGATTTTGATAATGTAATTGAATTCTATTTGTATTTTGATTCAGATTGTAATTTTAAGAGGTATTTATTTAGTATCGATTATATTTTTTGATTTTAATAACGTAATTGAATTCTGTTTTAAATTCTATTTTGATTGTAAATTTAAGTGGTATTTATTTATTAATGATTATATTTTTTATTTTTTTGATTATAATAATGTAATTAGATTTTAGTTTCCGACACAATGTATATTGTTCAAGGAATAAATGACTAATGACTAATGAATGTGAGTTTGTTAAAGTGTAACACTTTCAACCGATCGTAATGAAACTTTGTATAGACTTTGTATTATATAATACACATATTCTCAAAGGAAAGGCATAGGATATTATTTATTAAAAAAACATGTAATCGAGGGCGTAGCCGCGGGTGGAAGCTAGTAAATAAATAAAGAAGAGGGATATATTGATATGGGAAGATTGTTGAAATCCCTCTGGATTGCCGTTGCAGTACAAAAGCATTTCAGTTCTAAAGTGTAAGGATGAATTCCCTGTCGATGGCGAGTGATGTGATAGTAGAAAAGCTTGGGATCATTAATCATCATTGCTCCGCTTTGAATCACAAGGTGCTCCCAAACAAATGTGAATAGGACCGAGATGGTCTCTATGTCGAAGAACGCAATAATTGCGCAACGCGTCTGCAAGGTTTTGCTATGTTCTTACCTGTACAGTCCATAGGGATATGGAGGAGTTGCCATCGAATCCGGGCGTAAACTGCAGTAAGACCGAGAAGGCCTCTATGTTCGAAAGCGCGAGATTGCGCGGTGCATCCGGCAGCACAGGCTCGACTCCCGACTGGATGGTGGCGGTGCGAGGTGGGCCCTCGCCAACGCCAGTCATTGCACACAAGTGGAACTTGTAGTGGGTACTAGCCTGCAATTAGTCAATCATCATCATCATCATCATCAGGTCCATTTGACCTACACTCCCCACGCTGGCCAAACGGGTTGGGGAGGCCTGATCGATATTTGATAATGTATTTCCCTTAGTCGCCTTGTACGACATCCACGGGAAGAAACGGAGTGGTTCTATTCTTGTCTGCCGGAAACCACACGGCTTATTAGTCAATGATTTGAGTAAATTACACAAAATTTTAATAAATTTTGTGTAATTTACACAAATCATTGACTAGCAAATATAATATGCAAATTAAAACTAGTACTGGCTGATCTTCGTTCGCTTCTCTTCTAGAATTTTGCCTACTATTGCCATCCGTTCAGACTTTTATATCGTTTTTCATCTGAAAATTCTACGTAAACAAACATCAAACATTCACGCAAGCACAAAACACATATGAAAGAATTAAAATTTACATGGCTTAATAATACTTTTGTAAGCTCGACGACAAGTACCTCCTGTCCTTGTTATTTTAGGATAAGTATGTATAATTCGAATAAAACAGTATTACATTTTACTGTGTTTATTCGTGTACTAATTACGACAGTAGATGTTAATTCCGTGATTAACTGACACTGTTATTTTTAATAAAAACAAATTCTAACTTATTTGGTTTAATAAACGTACGACACGCGGGAATTTAGAGACAGGGTAGTACGGGCAGATCTAAACCATTGTAGCTATAGGGAAAATGTTCTTAGGACACTAATTTTAATTCACTGATTTTTGAAAAATGTACACAGCAGAAATTTCCAATTTCCATATACTTTAATTGATGCCAATGGATCCTTATGAGGATCAACATTCTCTATTGGAGGTTATGAATGAATAGAGATCAGAGTACAAAAAAATCTGTAATTGCATAAACTTTTCCCATAAATTGAGACTCCACGTTTGACGAAACTGCTCATTCTGGATAGACTAAATTATTTTGGTATAGGAAATTATATACATAGGGTACGTATTATTACTACAAAATAGAACACTTTTACTAGAAAGTAAAGGCGAATAAAAAGAGGTTTGGGATTTGAGATCATTTTGCAGACAAATCAATAGCGAGCGTCTTCTTTATGTCGGTAATCCGGTTTTCACCGCGTGTCACAACCGTTAACAATTCAGCGATTCCCATACATTGTATTGTGTAGCGCGTGAGAAATATGTACAAAAGAACTTGAATCACTACATAAGAACATCAACAAAGTGGTAAAAACAACGTAACTTCTGACAAAACTGTCGATTATTATCAAAAGTGAGAAAAAATATTGACAATTATCATAGATGGGCTTCCAAAAAAGCAAACAATTCAATGAAATACAAGGCTACATGATTCAGAGTGCAAATTAAGCTGGTTGGTTTTGGAGTCGTCATTAGAGTGAACTTGGGACGAATGGGATATAAACATAGGGGCAATTCTCGTAATTTAAATGTAGTCAAAATTCAGTTCCAATCAAGTCTCGATCTCACAAATGTCAAATTTGGTATTCTCGAATCACATTATGAAACTTCAGTCTTAATTAAGTGAGATTATATCGAAATATAAACAAAAATTACATAAACTAAGAATGACATGAAACAATTTAAATTGACAACAATTAATTAATGAAATCAAGTACATATATAATTTTTAATCAATTCACAATTCAATCTCGATTCGGTCAAGTTTTGTTCTGCGATCGTAAAATAATTACGAGAGTTGGTAATCTGGTCTGACTGGCCTCTTACTGAATGCCAAAACGAAAGTTGAGTATGTACTATCTTCTTCAATTAAAGAGAGACCCCACAATAGAGGAATTACTGTAATATGGTGGCTAGACACGCCAACATCATACGAAAATAACTATCTAATAACAGGTAATTAAGTACGTTGTGCGTACATGTATACAATAAATGGGTGGTTCCTGCGAGTAAGGTCATCTGGAAGCTTCCAAAGACTATTCTAAGTAGGGACATGAACATTCAACTATGGCAAACAAGTACACGCGATATTTACCTACGTTGCTCGATGGTCTGTGTCAGTCTAATTGATCGCGCAAGTTAAGCAACGTCGACCGAAATAAACCTGTCTACGGACGGGTTTATTTATCTCGAGCTCCTACGTGCTTCGGAGGGCACGTTAAGTCGGTCCCGGTTGTTGTCATTAGAAGACAGTCGTCGAGCCAAGTTCTGTTGTGAAAAAAGTGGCCTTTTACTACTGCGAGTTGGCGGAAGCCAGTGTTTTCAAGCCGCCCGGCTTGAAAACACTGGCTTCCGCCAACTCGCAGTTGAGCAGCGTAGTGGAGTATGCTCTAAACCCTTTCGATTGAAGAGAGGCTTGTGTCGCAACAGTGGGGTGATTATGGGTTGATGCCGATTACAAATAGTAACGGACGCTGAAGTCTTGTATTTTTTAATAATTAATTTACGTGTTTTTTTTGTATGTTCTTAACTTAGCCTAATGGATTGCTGAAATATTCATAACATCTTGTCTTGTACAACGTAACTATGGATATAGTGTATTTACCTGCAAGTGTTCCACGTTAATGCTAGTAACATTAGGCGGGAGTACTTCGTCTCTAAACGAATTAGGGTCGTCCTTCACTTGATATGACAATTTGTATCCAATTAATATTCCGTTAGATTTCTTTGGTGCTGACCAAGAAACACGAACGGCACGGTCTGATATCTCATCGAATTGTAAACCTCCTACTTCATCTGGTACTGAAAATTAAATAAAAAAGTGAAAAGAGAACTAATAAAAAAAATTTATAATAAAATTAATAAAGGAAGAAGACTTTATTATAGTTTAAGTCATAAAATTTATAATAGTGTAGCGACGTGCACATGATTATAGTTAAATGTTAATGTATTATTTTAATAAGAGTAATGATTGATGACAAAAAGTACGGATCCGGAATCCTTAGACTGTAATGTTCCCAAATAAAAAAAAAGTATATAAACAAAAATCTAGCAATAAATATGTTATAGTTTAATTTCTAACTAACGACTAGAAACTTTAATGTTTTTTTCTATATAATAATAATGATTGACTACAAGTACGGCCCCCGTAGTCCGTAGATTACTGTCGCGGTCCTGTCTCGAACGATCTAGAATAGAACCTTTTAGAATAGTCGCCGCATACTTCGATACAAGCAATAATGACCCGTATGTCTACTGCCATAAGGTTCATAACACTATGACATGAAAATGTTCGAGATGTGTCTCGAGACATTACGATGAATTACCGATGGGTAGTACATGCATGTACATACCGGAACATTCGAGAACCCTTGCCGGCGGATATAAATAGCGACCGCCGCGGCGCATAGGCAGTTCAGTTTGGACTTCGGGAGAGTAAACTTCGAGCGAATCTACCTGCGAGACAAGTGATAACCTACGACCTCAGCGATACTATTGGACTTCGATTTGACCTGCGATTTGGAATCTTCGTGTGGACTTCGTGTTGTGAAGACCTGCAGACCAGACCCTGCGTGAATAAATCCTTGCAAGTTGTCATTGGCGTTTTACATCCAAATCTAGAACCCTAGCTCGTAACATTTGGTGTCAGAATTGGGGATTTGGAGATGCCACTGACTCCGAGGGAGGATACTCCTGGTGTGAGGACTAGGGCACAATGTGCTGCGGAGGCCACGCCTACTGCCCCTGAGGCCACGCCCACCGGCCATAGGGGCACGCCCACTGGCCCCGCCCACCAGGCCCCGCCCACCGACCAGGCCCCGCCCACCAGCCAAGCCACGCCCCCTGGCCCCGCCCACCGGGCAGGCCACGCCCACCGGCCAACAAGCTCCGCCTCCTAGCCACGCCCATCTGGCCACGCCCACCGGAGACATTAAACCTCCGAAACTTTCAACGGAGGTTTTGGATATGTCGTGCCTGATGGCAATGATGAAGGGCATGATGGATGAGCAGGCGAGGATAAGAGAAGAACAAAGCAAGCAGATGAGGTGCCTGCAAGAAGAACAAAGCAAGCAGATGAGGTGCCTGCAAGAAGAACAAAGCAAGCAGATGAGGTGCCTGCAAGAAGAACAGAGGGGCCTGCGAGAAGAACAGAGGGGCCTGCGAGAAGAACAGAAGGCAGATCAAGAAAGGATTCTTTCTGCCGTTACCAAGTTTAGCGATACGGTAGCTAAGCTACATGAAGATGTAGAGATAGTGAATGGACGGGTTTCCGAATTAGAGGACGACTTGAAAAATGTGAAAACTGGCCTCACTGGACTGGAGATGAAAGTTCGGCGTATAGAAGCTGCTGGAGTTACGTCGAGCGGAGCTGTCGGCATAATCCAGGGACCTAAGGTGAAGGTGCCTCCTTACGACGGTACTACGTCTTGGGCCGCCTACCACCAGCAGTTTCAGACTGTCGCTGCTTCGAATGGGTGGACGGACGAACAGAGCCTGACAGCCCTCACCGTCGCGCTCAGAGGTTCGGCCTTGTCTGTGCTGGAGGCACTACCTACCTCAGGCAGCGACTTTAAAGACCTGCTGGAGGCACTTGAGGCTAGATATGGGGAACGACACTTGGAACACGTTTTTCGTGCCCAGCTACGGGACCGGACCCAGCGCCCAGGTGAAGGACTTCAACAATGGGCGCTGGAGATCGAAAAGCTGGTTCGAAAGGCGTACCCTTCTGTTGATAGTAGGATGGTGGACACCAACATTCTTCAAGCCTTCGTTGACGGAATCAAGGATCTTGAAATTAGGGCTGCAGTGAAGCTTCGCCACCATGCCTCATTAAAAGAAGCACTCGCACACGCCCTGGAAGTTGAAGCTGTGCGACAAGATATCCGGCAAGGGTACAAACTTCGTGAAGTTACGGAGGATGTTAAGGAGATCAAGACGCCGCCCAAAAGGAACTCCGGGCCCATGTGCTACAAATGTGGGGAAAGAGGACATCTGCAGTTCACGTGCCCTAAGAAGGAAAGACAACCGACCAAAACTGATGACAGGCTGGATGCACTTCTAAACAAAATGGAGCAGCGTTTTGAAGAGTTGGTAAAGAAGCATGATGCTGCGCCCTCTACCGTGAATCAGGGAAACGAGTAAAAGCCAGGACTGCGGGGCGGGTACTGGCTGGAGCGGAGGAAGCCCCAGCAACCGTAATCTCACAAGCATGGAATGGGAACAGTCTACTAATACGCGGTAGAGTGAACGAAATAGACTGCAAAATCACCTTAGATACAGGAGCCTCTAGAACAATAGTGAGACCAGATCTAGTGAAAGCTGTAGGGAGACGCAAAGACACCAGTTTATGCAGACTTCTCTCCGCTTCTGGCCAACAGATACCCGTCCTAGGGGAAAGGTTGGTTACGATACGTGTTGGAGAGTCGTCATACACTCATAACGTAATCGTAGCCGAAATTATGGATGATTGCATTCTGGGCCTAGACTTCATGAGGAAACACAACTGTTACATCGATGTCACTAACGGTGTCTTTAAATGTGGTGATGAGGAAAACTTCATACTTGGCGGTCCCAATGGAAAAGTAACGTGCCTGAAGAAAATCATAATACCTGGACGAGCACAAGCTCAAGTAAAGGTGAAACTGCCTTTGAGTCAGAAGAATCAGCCGGATAGATGTGTGCTGATTGAAGATACGCCCGGCAGTGCAGCCTGTAAGAAAGTGCTGACAGCAAGAACTCTCGTCCGTGGAGGTAAGACCGCTGTAGTAAGGGTTGTGAATTTGTGCGACCGAGAGATTAGCCTAAGCAAAGGTGAAGTTATTGGAAGATGTGAAGAAGCTGTTTGGATGAGAAACTGCCAATCACCTTCAAGCTCAACTACGACGAACACCAGGAGCGAAATTATAGTCTCTAAACTGCTTGAAGATTGTAAAAGTAATCTGAGCTATTCGCAGAGCATGAAGGCCAAGATGTTGCTACTGCGTTTTGGGGAAATCTTCTCTTCGGACGAAGGAAATCCTGGAAGAACATCTTTAGTTCAGCACAAAATTGACACCGGACACGAGCGACCTATCCGTCAGCGAGCAAGGCGCATACCAATTGCTAAAGAAAAGGAAGTTCAAGACATGTTGGAAGACATGCAAAGAAACAAAATTATAGAACCTTCTGCTAGTCCATGGTGTTCTCCAGTTGTGTTGGTCAAGAAGAAAGATAAAGGTAGCACAAGGTTCTGTGTGGACTATAGACGACTTAATAATGTGACTAAGAAGGACAGTTATCCACTACCACGAATCGATGATACACTGGACACATTGAGTGGTATGAGATGGTTCTCGACGTTAGATCTGAAATCCGGCTACTGGCAAGTAGAAATTAATCCGAAGGATAAAGAAAAGACAGCCTTTTCAACTGGTAAAGGTTTATGGCAATTTAACGTCATGCCTTTTGGATTATGCAACGCGCCGGCTACTTTCGAAATACTTATGGAGTGTGTACTGGCAGGATTAGTTGGAGACGCTTGCCTTGTCTATTTGGATGATGTCATAATCATGGGCAGAGATTTTGAAGACCACTTACGGAACCTAGAGCAGGTCTTGAAAAAGATAAAGGGAGCCAACCTGAAGTTAAATCCGAAAAAATGCAGTTTGTTTAAGAAGAAAGTAAACTATCTCGGCCATGTGATTACCAGCGAAGGCATACAGACTGATCCAGACAAAATCGAAGCAGTACAAAAGTGGCCTACTCCCAAAGATAAGACAGAAGTGCGGGCATTTTTAGGGCTATGCTCGTATTACAGACGCTTTGTTAAGGGATTCTCCGAAATTGCCAAGCCTTTACACCGATTAACTGAAGACAAGCAGCCATTTCATTGGGATGAGACCTGCGAGGGTTCTTTTCAGAAACTAAGAAAATGTCTTTGCGAGACTCCAATCTTGGGATTTCCACAACCTATTGGCCAATTCATTGTAGACACAGACGCCAGCAACACAGCGATCGGAGGTGTGTTATCGCAGAAACAAGGCGACAGAGAAGTGGTGATGGCTTATTTTAGTAAATCGCTGTCGAAATCTGAAAGGAACTACTGTGTGACAAGAAGGGAGCTCTTGGCTGTGGTAAAGACATTACAGCACTTCAGCAAATATCTCATTGGCATGCGGTTTACACTTCGCACTGACCACGCCGCCCTGAAGTGGCTGTTACAATTTAAAAATCCAGAAGGTCAAGTTGCTCGATGGATCGAACAACTGCAAGAGTACGACTTTGCGATTGAACACCGCAGCGGAAAGGCGCATGGAAATGCTGATGCACTGTCAAGAAGGCCATGTCCTGAAGACTGCAAGCACTGTGCCAAACAAGAGACAAAGGAACTGCCATTGAGATTGACAAGAATGGGCCCATCGAGATCCTGGGAAGATGAGGCGATGAAAGAAGCACAGGAAGATGACGAAGATTTGCGACTCATTGTCGCATGGAAGAAACGAGGCGAGGACAAGCCAAGATGGTGCGAAGTCGCCCCTACTAGTGTTATCACCAAGGCATACTGGGCTCAATGGGACAGTTTTATTCTTCAGAACGGAATACTTTACCGTAAATGGGAGAAACCTAATGGCAGAGAGTTCCATCTTCAGATAGTTGTCCCAAGAGACAAGGTACAAGATGTCCTTCGTGAAGTACATGATGGCGTGTCAGGTGGACACTTGGGCGTGAAACGGACGTTAACAAAGATTCGGGAAAGGTTTTACTGGCTTCATTGTCGAGAGGATGTGCAAGATTGGTGCCGCAAGTGTGCTACTTGCGCTGCGGTGAAAGGTCCATCAACTAGAAGCCGAGGAAACCTGCAACTTTATAATGTTGGTGCGCCATGGGAACGCATTGCAGTTGATGTGGCTGGACCATTCCCTGTAACGGAATCAGGAAATAAGTACTTCATGGTAGTTATGGATTACTTCTCTAAGTGGCCAGAAGTATTCGCCATACCTAATCAAGAAGCCACAACTGTTGCATCCAAGTTGTTTGAAGAAGTAGTTTGCCGATTTGGTGTGCCTTTGGAAATACACTCCGACCAAGGTAGGAACTTTGAGTCACAGATATTTCAAGAACTCTGCAAAATATTGGGTATGCATAAGACTAGGACCACCCCATATCATCCTCAATCCGACGGCATGGTAGAGAGATTTAATCAGACACTTGAGAGACATTTGGCGAAACTCGTTGACAACCACCAGAGAGATTGGGACAAATATATACCGCCGTTTCTCCTGGCCTACCGAACTGCTGAACATGAAAGCACAAAGGTAACCCCAGCACGTGTCAATTTTGGGCGAGAACTGAGAATACCAGTATATCTGCTAACTGGAGGACCTCCTGACAACCCACGTACTCTACACGACTACATTTCCGAGTTACGTGAGAAAATGCGAGAAATTCATGCCATAGTTCGGGAAAATGGGTTGCAATCGAGTGAAAAGATGAAAACTAGGTACGACCGTCGAGCAAATACAAACGGCTTCGAAGGAGGAGCACTAGTATGGCTTCACAACGTAACTCGACGAAAAGGAAAGTCTCCGAAATTACAGACAAGATGGGAAGGGCCATACAAAGTGGTCACTCGGTTGAATGACGTGACATATCGAATTCAACGGCAGCCGAGAGGTGCACAAAAAGTGGTTCACATTGACCGCTTAGCTTCTTATCACGGCAGTAATGAAGATGCTCGGGACGAGCATTTCTAAGAGGGGAGCAGTGTCGCGGTCCTGTCTCGAACGATCTAGAATAGAACCTTTTAGAATAGTCGCCGCATACTTCGATACAAGCAATAATGACCCGTATGTCTACTGCCATAAGGTTCATAATACTATGACATGAAAATGTTCGAGATGTGTCTCGAGACATTACGATGAATTACCGATGGGTAGTACATGCATGTACATACCGGAACATTCAAGAACCCTTGCCGGCGGATATAAATAGCGACCGCCGCGGCGCATAGGCAGTTCAGTTTGGACTTCGGGAGAGTAAACTTCGAGCGAATCTACCTGCGAGACAAGTGATAACCTACGACCTCAGCGATACTATTGGACTTCGATTTGACCTGCGATTTGGAATCTTCGTGTGGACTTCGTGTTGTGAAGACCTGCAGACCAGACCCTGCGTGAATAAATCCTTGCAAGTTGTCATTGGCGTTTTACATCCAAATCTAGAACCCTAGCTCGTAACATTATAATGTTTCCAAATAACAAAAAAACCTTTATTATTACAAAAGTCTAGCAATAAACATGTTATAGATTCATTTCTTAGCAACGACTAAGTACTTAGTATTTTAGTGCATTTTTAACATCATAGGTAAAGTACTAAGACTCATTATTGTAAAATACTGACCACATAAAATTATATGTTAAAATATTCAACGAAATAAAGCACTATTGTATAAACGAAATTCAAAACTCGCGACAGGCGTCAGTTTTTCACGTTATGAATTTGTAATAAATTAATAAGTAACAAGGGATTTCAACTTAAAGTTTATATTACTTACTGTCTTCCTTAGTTCTGACCAAGACAAAATCACTGCGAGGTCCGTCACCGGGCTCAGTGAAACACAGCACGGAAATATTGTACTCTGTAAACTTTTCTAGTTCGGTGATAATCGCAGACTGCTCTGTTAGTGGATCTAAGAGATTCGGAGGGACGCTAAGCAACTTATGTTCAATGTTATCGCCTTCGCTCTCATCCCACCTCCAGGCTTGAATCTTATAACCCTGCAAATATACGGATATTTATTTAGGACGAAAGAAACACAGCGCTTATAATTACGACGTGAATATTGTAATTCAATTCTACGCTTTATCCTTTTTTGTTTATTAATATAAATCGTAATATATAAAAAAGAATCTTTGTTTCCCTTGGTCACGGCATCACGCGTGAACAGCTGGAACGATTTCGCTATTTCTTTTTATATTGTATTTGTTATTGTCACGAGAAAGTTCTCATGAAAGAAAAAATAAGAAAGTTGCGCGAAAACTTAGAAAATTTAAGAAAACGGAACGATCATATTAACATTTCTAATGTAACTTTATGTCGTTTGACAGAAATGTCAGTCATTTGACAGATTGCGCGAAACCAATTCGAATTCAATATTCATAGTTAAGAAGACAGGACAACGTCTATCGGGTTAGTTAGTTTATTATAAAAAAAAGGAAGTGCCTTTTTAAAAGCTAATAATCAATTTATTAATAAGTTACTATTGATGATAGATATAGGCACAATTCGTCATTGCAATAAACAACAATAATAATACTTTAATAAATAAGTAACAACACTGTACATATATCAAATAATTATTAATATAAATAAAGGCCCTACATAAAAATAAAAACAGTAAATAAGATATTAAATCTTTGAATATAACTTATCATGTACAGTCAGAAACAAAATATAAGCAATTTGGTAAACGATTAATAAATCAATGTTTTTTTAAACTACATAAATGGATTTATGCATTTTATTAATGCTTCTTGCATTGTTTAATTAATTACGAAGTCGCATTAAAGTAATCGTTTGTTGTGAACTGAGACCTCGCAATTGTTTTTAAAATCACATTGATATCGAAATAACTACTGAGCCGGTTACAATACCCCATAAACAAGTGAATATATATTTATCCGCACATCAAACACATTACATAACAGCGTAATATTTATTTTCACATTACAAACTATTCTTAATAACTATTGAAACGGTTTCGTTGGCCGACGAATTAAAAATTGTATTTACGTTTTCTAAATACCCACACAAATTTCAACAAAATAGAAGCACCGGTTCAAAAATTATCGCCAGAAAAATTATCACATACATACATACAAAAAATGTTTTTCCACCCTAACTCACTTACAACACCACTTTCGCTAGCTCGGTTAGTAAATAATTTTATCTTAACTTTATTCTAATTCTCGGCCCTACTACTTATATTTCTCGCTGACTGTACATATTTCTTTAATAGTAAAAATATTCTTCCTTCCCAATCTCAGTTCATCATTGAGGATCATAAATCGATCCCTCAAATCATACTCGTAACATCTTCTTTATAGGTAATAAAATAAAACGTGTCAAGAATTCAATCCGCGCAGGGTTAACTTATTAATTTACACTAACATAGTGACGTAACCTACCTGATTGATGCCGTTTATCTTCTGCGGGTTAGGTGGTGTCCACCAAACGGTGATTGCAGTGGAATTAAGAGCATCACACCGCACGCTATCTGGCGGCGCTTCCGGCACTCCCTCTTTGGTCTTAATAGTATAACTCTCCGAAAATACACCCACGCCCTTATCGTTATACGCAGCAATCTGTACATTGTAATCCTTCCACGTGATAAGATCTTGGATAAGGTAATTCCTTTGGGCTTCGTTAGTGATATTTTGATACGTCCACGGACTGTTGTCGTAGCCGCGGAGTCTGTATCTGATCACATATCCTAATATATGCCCATTCCTGTGCTCCTCATGCGGAGGCTGCCATTGAGTTATTATCTCTGAAGATGAGCGCGCAGATCCCATAAAACCCACAGGAGGTCCTGACGGAGCTGGAATGGGTTTGATACATTGAACATTTTGCTTTATGACTCCGTAAAACGACTAACATTGACAATACTTTTTGGATAAAATACATTTCATCCGGCATGCAATTGAGACGTCTGACGCAAGCAGCAAGGTCCTTATGATGTAAACTAGAAACAAATACTTTAAAGAAAAACACAATCATGCACAACGAAGTACGAAGACCACATTAAATTATAAAAATAAAATGAAACAGTACACATGACCAAACAAAATGATAGAGAAGGTACCCATCTATTTTATATTGTGTATGCATACCTTGGCAGCATATTATATCGCTGGCTGCTTGGTCACAAAGAAACACACTTTATTGTAGTGAAATGCTCGCTAATTTTACAATACGTGCCAGCCAAACAAGTGATACTAATATCGTACCGATACAACTTTTACTACATTTTTAAGAGTATGTATGTACTTGTAGCCTGACGATTATTAATCAAAAATGCCCCCAATGTAAGTATCCTATGTAAAAGTATTTTTGGGTAGTATTGTAAATGTTTCTCTGTCAGTTAATCGTGGTGCGTTGAATGAGAGAACGTTTGTGATGATGGAGGTATGGCTGTTTGTTACTTTTTAACGCATAAACCATTGCACGAATTTGGATGCAATTTGGCACATAGATAAAATATGTTCTGGATATTTTTTATCTCGGTTTATGTGGGCGAATCCGCGAGTAGAAGCTAATATGTATTGAAGAAACAGTTATACCTATGTGGAAAACAGGTTGCGCAATAACTTATATATATCGCTTTACTTAAGTAATCCTTTTTAACCGGTTGGACTGGTTTGCGTTGAATTGAAATATGCAGATATCTAGTAATAGATCGTGATCTCATGATGTGCTGATGACATCTATGTTGTTGTGATGCATTTTAGAAATACATACCTATTTTCCATCAAATACTGTACTTACAATCTTGAATTCATATCGTGAGAATTACAATACTTCAGAGGGGCAATTCTCGTAATTAAAATTCAGTTTCGATCCTGTCTCGATCTCACAAATGTCACATTTGGTATTCTCGTATCACAATATGAAATTTAAAAGTTTATTTAAAGTGGGATTACATCGAAATATTACCGGAAAAATTAAACAAACCAAGAATTGTATTTTGTTAGCAATAAGAATCGACAATAATTAATTAGTGAAATAAAGCATTACATTTTCAGTCAATTCACAATTAAATCTCGGTTCGGTCAACCTTCATTCTGTGATCGTAAAATAATTACGAGAATTAGCCTTCTGTTTGTAATGTATGTGGTTTGTTAGCTGAATTAGTGAACCAAAGAAACAGAGCTATACTCAGTCTTCCAAAGTATAACACTATCTCTTGTAGTTCGTCCGTAATTTCGCGAATACCAACATGTTTCACACTTGTCGCTCTCATTTAAAAACTCGTAGGTACAGTTCATGAACATTCAGAAGGAAAAGTTACCCTGAGCTATGGATATAAAATTTTTATATATTTTTCTTGAAAACAGTCGCAACTTGCGGTTTGCTGGCCTACAATTCCGAAGTCAACAACAAAGGTTTGACCGTTTGTTACATCTTTTTGATATTTCATACGATTTTTTAATGACACCGACAAAGTGTTGCAATTTCACATTTCTGCAGTGTATATGCATATAAACCGTGACAAATTCATCTTGTGCAGAAAATATTGCAAGCATATTGCGCAATTCGTAGCAAATGTTAACAGCATAAAATTATTGACACTATGTGAAGCACCATTACATACCTTCTTGCGGTAGGGTCAGAACTTCTGTAGGGTCCGATGGGGGGCCCTCTCCGACTGTGTTGACTGCGGACACTCGAATCTGATAGGAAGTAGCTGCCTTCAAGCTTGTAAGAAGAACCCAGCGTTGGTTAGCGGACACATTGATAGTTTCTGTTACCCAATTCAATAAAGGATCTGGCGTTGGACCTATTTAAAAATTTATAATGTTATTATTAGATAAGAATATAGTATGCCAATACTGTTTATAACCTTGAACATCACGCTAATGAAAATAAAACGGGCGGCCTTAGTTTTGTTAACAGTGTAATTTTGGTGATGGATCTTAATTAGTTTTCGATAATACACATTATAACAGAATAATGTTATAATATTTTACTTATATTAACACATTTTCAAATGATTAAATTTCACATAATCGAATCATGAATGGAGACTTTTCGTGTAAAAGTATGAGATAGAGGAATTACGGCTGGAGGAATTTTGTATCATCAAACTTTGAAATACGTACTTCACTTACATTTATATGGGAGTGGAAGATATTAACTGTTTAAAGCAGTGAAGGGATTGTAAAATATTTTACACATATATTTTTGGATTTCCTTAACTTTATATATTCCTCACTAATACATATATGAATTTTATGGAGTCTGTCATGTCAGGATTGACCCATGGGATTTATATATCACTTTGGGAATCTACGTTGTATTATAATACTAACCGAATTCGGGAACAACCCGCCTCTGTATTATAAACTTCTGTATCGGCGAGTTGCCATCGAAGCCAGGTGTCCACGATACGTTGACGGCTCTTTGCGAGGCGCCATCCAGTTTGACCGCTCGCACGTTGGTTGGTGCGAATGGCAGTTCAATGACGGAGAGCACGGCATGGCGGGTGTGGTTGCCGCCCGGAGACGTCACCACGCACGTGTACTCGCCCGCGTCGCTGGCGCGGACGGCTTGCACTTGGAGTGCACCGTCGGCTGACACCCACACTCTAGATCCTGCTGTCATTGGCCTAAAAGTAACAGGTAGTCAGAACTTGTGACTCAGAAGGCAGCGCTGGAGCGAATATCCTTATATATCAAGTGTTGTGTATCAGAGGGCCTGTAGTGTAGCTGGTTTATTAACAGTGGATATGTCGCAGCCAAGTCGTATAATCCGCCGCATTACGTAACGGCTAGGCGTAAAACCGTAAAAAAGAGCCTTATGACATTAATCACAAGACAAACCTAACCTAACCGAAAGATAATTTAAAAACAATCCGCCTAAAGTTGGCCGTTATGTTCTAAGAATTGGCTGAGGAAATAATGGAGATTCAAAAATCATTTGTATAAGTACGAATTTTTATGATTCTGAAAATATACTATGTATCAAATAAAATAATGCTACCGAAATTGAATATAACAAAAATACGAGCGCAAAAGTGGGGTGAGTTACTCTGATAAAAAAAGTACATTTTGCATTAAATAATAATATTATGTATTAGAAACATACTTACTGCTTATTATGGAACCAATCAATATTGTATTTAACATTTGGATCATTGGAGACCTTGCATTGCAGTGTAGCCGTGTGGCCGAGGAGTACCCGAGTGTCAACGGGCGGTGCAATTATTTGTGTCCTCACTATAAAAATAGTCGGTGTTAAGTTTGCATATCGCGTAATACATTAAATTTAATATCGGGTTCACAGGTTGTGGTTAACCGATATGGTTTTCGTATACGGACTTCAATGGCGTACGCAAACATGTACTTGTGGTAATAGCACACCACACGGTAAAATCTGATACGGTTGAAAAACATAGTCGTTTATTTTTGCTTCCATATCTTACCACTAGAAACCGTAAGCAAAGATTCGAATGGTTTGCAGTGGTAAAATCTCTTACCGTACGTCGTTCATCTTTCACTGAAATTCGCAAAACTAAAGGTATAACCATATCTAAAAAAAAATTATCGGCATTAATCCATAATCATCCCACTGTTGGGATACGGGTCACCCCTCAATTAAGGGGGGTTTAGAGACTACAATGAAGGGGTTTAGAGACTACAATGAAGGGGTTTAGAGACTACTAGTACTAGCGTGTTGGCGACACGCTGTTCAACTGTGGGTTGGCGGAGTCAATGGCATTTAAGCGGCTGTTTTCAAGCCACCGAAAGGTCACTGACTTGGTTTAACGAATGTCTTCTAAAGACAACAACAAGGGCCGATGGCTTAACGTGCCCTCCGAAGTACGGAGGAGCTCGAGACAAATAAACCCATCCGTACACAGGCTTCGGTCGACGTTACTTAATGTTACGTTCAATTAGACTGACACGCTGGACGACGCCATCGAGATTCTCATAAAAAATATTAATATGTATAATAAAAAAAGTATTAGAGTAAACCGTATACGAATACCGATTCGGTAAAACCTATAAACATGGGGGCCTAATGCCTATGCTGAAGCCGATTCCCAACGGGTTTTTCGATTATGATAATTAGAATTATGTTTAAATATGTGATAAACATCTTCAGATTAATTGGTAGAGCGCCTTAGTCCCTACTGGATAAGCTTATACTGTAAGCCCTAATTTTGAGGTGAAGTTAGATTTTCGCAATCAAAAAATCAGATTGTAATCGGCTTCAGCTAGACGGTTAGGCTCCTGAACCCACTGTAATGTTCACTTGCAACAAGGGTGACATAACTCAAAAAATAATAATAATTTCAAGATGCAAGCTTACATGTAATTGCACTACTTAATCCGATGCATAACGCGTAAATTTTGAGTTATGTCCTTGTCGCTAATTTTTAATATAGACATTTACCAAGTACAGTAAGATAGGCTTCTCCAGAAACATTTCCAGCGTCGTTAGCCCGGAGGCAGGTGTATTTACCGCTATCGGCCGTAGTTGTTCCAGTAATAAGCAAGTCTCCTTCCTCCAACGTTTGTAATCTTCCAGACAGATTGATTATGAGTGAATCTGCAATATTATATGTTGTCTAAAAACAAAAGAATAACTGTAGGTAACTATGGTAATAAATTACTGCATACATAACTACGACGATATTTTATTGTGAAAAAGTATTGAAAGAGGTAGATGACGTAGGTAGATTCCCACTTCATGACGTGATGTCTGTATTTTGTGGCGACGTTTAGAATTGATCCACTTCGACATAGATACATCCAACGAACATGTGATGTAGCCAGAGATGTATCTATATTAAATTCCTACAAGCATATATTTTCTTATTTTTATTTCAGTATGAAATTTGTGATTTTTACAAACTCTTTTCCCGCGCGCTAGTTCGACCTACTTCTTTTTAATAAATATAATACACATTATTGAACTAACACTTCTTTACGTTTACGTTACGGCTGTACGACTTTTGGAGTATTAAGCTGGTGAATGCGTGACGAGAGCATTATGGAAACGGCGAACGGAAATTGACAGGGAGATAGAAGTTAGTAGAGCTAAAGAAGTTTTACTTCAGTCGTGTGGTCTATAGCACAAAAAAATGGTCCCAACTGAAAATCAGCACTGGGGTCTGACATAGTCAGACCACGGCATAATGCTGAGTTGGGTCCAATTTGTGGCATTACGCAGCACTATGTCCTTTTTTGTATCTATGTTACATAATGCTATCTTTTAAAATATGTAATAGTATGTAATAGTGTTGTGTTATGTTACAAATAAATGTTTCTTCTTCTTCTTCTTCTTCACACTCGTTTTTTTTTGTTTTAAAGTTCCACACGATGAAAGACTCTAACAACATGCACTTAAGCTTTAAAATGAAATTATAAGCGGCCGATTATTTTAAGTGGTAAAGTGTTTCATACCAATTTGGAAAGAGTCCATGTGAAAGCAGTTTTACGTCTTCACGATCATTGTAAATGATGTCATACGAGCACTTACGCCAGCTACATACGAGGGGAGGTCAATAAGTTCGCGGAATGAGAGAGAAGGAGGTTGAAATTAAACACCAAATTATTTTTCCTTTTCAATATATTCTCCTTTAACCCTAATACATTTTTCGGATCTCTCAAATAGCTTGTTTATACCATCGAAAAAAAATGATTTGTCTTTGGTGTCAAAATAGGCCGAAATTGCCGACTTGACTTCATCATCGTCGTCAAATTTCTTTCCACGCAGCTCTTTCTTCATTTTTGGAAATAAATAATAGTCACTGGGGGCCAAGTCTGGACTGTATGGTGGGTGGTTTAATTGTTCAAAGCCGCATCGGTGAATGGCAGCCGTCGCAACATGGCACGTGTGGACGGGTGCATTGTCGTGCAAAAGGAGCACACCTTTTGACAGTTTTCCTCTTCTTTTTTTCTTAATGGCTTCTTTCAATCTTTCCAGTAAAGAAGCGTAGTACTGTCCCGTTATAGTCGCACCACGTTCTTTATAATCGATCAGTAAAATACCTTCTGTATCCCAAAAGATAGTCGCCATGATCTTTCCGGCCGATTGTGACACTTTGAACTTCTTTGGAGGAGGTGTGCCTTTTTTATGCCACTGCATCGACTCTTGCTTCGACTCAGGTTCATAGTGGTGAACCCAGGTTTCATCTCCAGTAACAATCCGGGCCATAACTTCTTCCTTTCTCTCTCCACAGAGCTCCAGAAACTGGTGAGAGCACTCGACACGCTCGCGTTTTTGAAGTGGCGTGAGCATTCTCGGAACCCATCTTGCACTGACTTTAGTCATCCCAAGATGATGATGTAGGATATTTAAAATACTTGATTCGGATACTCCAACCATTGCTGCAAGTTGCTTCTTCTTCAGTCGGGCATCTTCCAATACAAGTTTTTCTACTTTTTCGACGATTTCCGGTGTGGTGGCCTCAATTGGCCGTCCGGAGCGGGGGTCGTCTTCAATGGACTCCCTTCCTTGTTTGAAAAGACCATGCCACTTGTAAACCATGGTTTTACCAGGGGCAGAGTCCGCGTAAACCGCTAACAGCTCTTGAAAAATCGTCTGAGCGGATTTTCCTTGCTTGGTAAGAAACTTAATAACGGCACGGTGTTCAATTTTCTCCATACTGGCTGACTTCTTCCCGATTTAGTTGTTTGCAGGTCGATAACTCAAAAGTTAATGACACGATTAGGTTCAAACTTGGTATATATACTCTTAATGAGGTGCTTAACTAGTGCCTACCTGGACGGGTAAATTTATCCCCATCAACCCCTCCATTCCGCGAACTTATTGACCTCCCCTCGTAGTAAGTTACTTTGCTAAGTATTTGTAATAAATTGTTGTTCGGCTTTATCTGTTGCCATATTGAGTTCATATCTATTGATGCGTAACTCCAGACATTCTATCGATACAGCGATGAATAAAGCGGGATAGAATGCAGGAGGTATGTATGTAAGGGTTATAGTCAATTACCATTACAGTTAGACGTCCCCGGTGGTCGAATGGCTAACCATGTCCACTTTGAATCCGGGGTCGTGAGTTCGATTCCCGCACAAGACAAATATTTGTGTGCATGAACATATTTGTTTGTTTTGGTCTGGATGTTTCCTATGTATTATATGTATGTATTTACAAAAAAAATGTATTTAAGTACATTTATCAGTTGTCTAGTATCCATAGTACAAGCTTTGAGCTTAATTTGGGACTAGATGGCGCTGGGTAAATTGTCCATTAAAAAAAATACCGAATCCACGTCCTCTATCCTCGGGTTTAAAGAAAAGTAGTCAAACCTAGCAGCACTTCCTTCCAATAACTGAAGTCTAAACTTCAGTTATTGACTATAACTTGTATAATATATCATAGTCATAGACATCTATACTAATATTAAAAGGAGATAAATTTGTATTTTTATTTGCAATATAAGCACAAATTTAATTGACATGATTCTAAAAAAAAAAAAATTTCGCCTATAGACAGTCATATGACCACAGAGTAACATAGGATATATTTTATTGTTCACAGGTCGCTGTGTTGAGTAATAAAGTTGAAATCTTGCACACAAAATCATCTATTAATTTTCATTTTTCGTAAAATGTCAATCGACAAAAAGTCGAAAACACGACTATATTATAATGTATTGTTCAATTATATCAATTTATTTCATTACTTAATATTCGACAACGTTACTTGCCGGCGGACTTACCGTTGAAATACCACGTGACATTGGGAGTGGGTGCGCCGATGGCCCGGCACGCGATGGTTGCGTCTTTCCCGTCCAGCACGGTCAGGTTCGCCGGCGGAGTCTGCATTATGGGCGGGGACGCTACGAGTCACACGCACTATAGTTAGTACACGAGCTACTCTAGCAAAACAATAAGGCTTACTTACGTCTATATTAGTGACACACTTAACGTGAAATTGTAAATAGGAAGGTGACAGATTCATGCTAAGAAATACTATAAGTACGACACAACGAAAAAATTTGAAATTGAGTATTGCACTACTTGGGATTTGGAGAAAGTCCTTAATAATATGTCAGTTTAAACTTGCCAAGTCAATGCACAAAATAGAGCTCACGCGTGAATTATTCCGTTAAAATGTTCTTCGAGGTTAATCTCAAAATTAATGGCACGCTAAGTTTGTTTCTATTTATGATGTTAAAGCACCTAGCAGAGGTCGAGGTTCTACCATATTATATAAGTCGAACAAAATAAATGGAAAACGTTACTGGTAAAAAACAAGCCGACAATCACTATAGGATCAACTGTGATCACCAAGATGTATGCGTAGATTCGGGCAACGTTTTGGCATGACTATTGCAGTCAAAACAAACTATTTTACATAATGATCTGTGTGTAAAAGGGCTACTTAACGCACACTATAATGAATTTGTCCGAAGACCAAAAGATGGCTGATGAAGGGCTTTCAAATGCTGTTTATACATCATCTTAGGTGACAATCATGGATTTATTTACATGAACCTGAAACAATACTTAGCTCTTCGAATTCGAGGTCAAGCCTACAGAAGTTGTGCGTCACATAGCGTGTCGATGGTCGTTTGTCTCGAAAAGCCGTCATGTTGTTATAATTCTATTACAGGAATATAAATGGTGACCGCTTGTTGGAACACCGTGAATTGTTTGCTAGAAACGAGAGAACTAGAGGGAACAGCTTGAAAGTACGCTTCGTCTTAATCATGATAGTACGAGCTCGCGCACACGTAAGTTAATTTATTTTTCGAAACAGGAAAACGTTACTTATGAGCCATCGTCCATGCATTTCGGGCTTGCTTGAGTCACAGTATAAGTAATGCCGCTTTCTCGTATTGACCTCACCTCCCCTCAGAGACGAATCTGGAATAGTTTGTACGGCGCCGCACGCACTCACGCACAATCTAGCTTTATACAGAAGTCACGACGACGAAGTGAATGACGCAACATTTGTATGAAGTGGCTGGGGTGCAAAGCATAAGTGCAAAAGTTTTAATAAAACCTAAAATATTGGAAACCCCAAATTCCGTCTGGAAATACCGTAATATTGATTGGTTTAAGCAAATTAAAATAAAGAATGCTAAATTTGGAATATTCCGCAAGACAATGAACAGTAATTCAGTTATATCTTGCGTGATGTATCTTTATTTCTGATCATTTCGGTGTGCCCCTCGTAAGTATAAAATTAAATTATATCTAACTTTATTGCGTACGAAATGAAATTATTAGAAGAGTGTCAATATGTTACAGAATATTTATATTTTTATTAAAAATACCTAAATAAACTCGGCTCAGTAAAAAATATTTTATATCAATAACGCAAGTTCGAACCACTACTTATATCAAAAATTACAACCATAAACCTGATTAAAACAAGAATATTTGTAGTAGATAGTAAACCAAGATAGTATAGTACAAATTTCATCTGCTTTTTATAAGATAAAATGTATATTATTGTTTTATTTTTGGAAAGGACAATACATGAAATCCTAATTATGTACACATATAATAATATTACAGTTAAGTCGATGAATATTATTTGTGTATTACGAATATAGCAAACAAGTTATTTAAATAAAGCTAACACAGTTCAGTTTTACCGACGGAAAATCGCAAAAAGTACTAATACGTTGTTAAAGCTGCTTTTCCCAGGTTTGCTGGTAGAGAATGCTCTTAGCTTAAGTCCGCATTTATTAAAGTTTACATAAATAAAGCTAAGAATGTGTGTATACACATTAAATATCCAAACCAAAGCATAATGGAAATGAAATTGAAATTTGTGAGTGCCGTATGTTTTTGTAGATTTCATTATTGAGACAGTAGCAAACTCGGACATTAATAGTCTGGTGTGAGTGGACATAGCACTAGCTTTTAGTGAACTTCGCAGGTGTCTTATAAACTCACTATAATTTGGCAGGAAACCACTGAATTTTTCAGCAGATGAGAGCTTGTTTTTAGGTCAACATCGAGTATAACTCAAACAACTTTAATGTCCATTATAATGATAAGGAAATAACATCGGTATTCTAATATTATAGTGTAGCTAAGTGAAAAAGTATGTTGACAATGTCAATGTGCTTATTCTTGTACA
The DNA here is from genome assembly GCA_937001555.2 of Hypsopygia costalis. NCBI lineage: Eukaryota > Metazoa > Arthropoda > Insecta > Lepidoptera > Pyralidae > Hypsopygia > Hypsopygia costalis. The sequence goes on along the minus strand of OW443330.2, from coordinate 15,250,798 downwards.
ATTAATCAAAGCTGTTAGTAATTGGCTATCAGAAATTATTTTTTATATCTTCTTCGTCATAGTCACTAACTAGTATTGCGTTTTATCGACCTTCCCTGGATGTCTTTACTCAGGGGTCGCTGTGCAATCAAATTTCGACAAAATTTCATTTTCTACGGTTAATAAATTCCTTTTTCTAACGATACTATAAAGGTAGCCTTGAGGTTAAGATAACGTCGCGCGTCGAGGCGATGGCGACATAAGTTACCTTCAATAATTTGTAACCATTATTTAGGCATGCATAAACAAAAGAAAAACGCTGTTCTAAACTACAACAGATAAAACTATGAAATAAAATTATAATCTATAATAATGTATACTTACGGACTGCGTACTAACTAATATAATGTGATAAATCTATTGCAAATTACGAGTAAAAATTAGGAAAACAAAATGTTTTCTAGGACCTTAACCAGGGAACATAATGGACGAGAAGCAATCACTTGCAATCACTCGGTGCTGTAAAAACAACTGCGGTAAATGTGTGCAAAAACGACAATAATTTGCTTACTGCCTGTATCGAATCTAAACGTTTTTGCCTTTTTGTCTGTTGTCCTCATTCTTATTAACTTCATTTGACTGCGTGGTAGTCGCCTATTTTCCTTAGCTGCACGGCACATTACATAATTACAATTTTAATTAGCAATATACTTTTACAAATAAATTACTTGTTTAAAGTGAAATTTTATCCATTGAACCACGCCGAACAATTTTTCTTGGCGAAAAAAATAGTGAGTATTAGGAAAAAAATATCCCATTCAGGGAAATCATGTGTTTTATTTATACGTATAAAATTTCACTTTATGTTATAGGAAATGGTACTTTTTGCTACTTACTAGTACTCAAGATTAGTTAGTTTTTACTTACTTTTAATCTTCAGCCAGGTATAAATAGACGATTCGCCGGCTTCGTTGTTCGCGATGCATTGGTATATGCCCATGTCTTCCATCCGGAGATCGCTAATGACCAAGGACCGGTCTACCTCTACGCGATATCGGCCGTCACCATCGTATACATCGGCGTTATCTGATTCAGCAGCTTCGGTCCCAACGCTGGCTATTTTTCTTGCATCTTTATACCACGTAATACTAGGTAGAGGTATACCCTGAACATTACACTCCAAGACTATTGTGTTTCCGAATTCACCAAAAGTTTCCGATTTCAAATTGGATAAGAATACAGGTTTCTCGAACACGGTAACGGTCGCTGAAGCCGTTACTGTAGCAAATCCGCCTGACTTTAATCTAGACTGGCAGGTATACTGGCCCGTATGTGTCAAATTAGCTGATATCAGACTGAGAGTTCTGTTCCACTGGTCGTTTAAATCGAACGTGATGCCCGCTAAGTCAATCATGATTCCATCTTTGAACCATAATGTTTCTAGTTCATGTAGAGGTCTAGCATTAGCGACACAATATAAATTTGTAATTTCTTGGCCTTTTATGATTTTGGTGTCTTTCGGTTTAATAATTATTTCAGGGGGTATTTCTTTATTGTCATCCCCGAATACATTAAGTCTGATATAGGGGCTGTTTTCTTCTTTGCCTAGTTGTGTGTTTATGGCCCTTACCCTGAAAATTTCGCAGATAGATCAAAAATGCTAACAAATGACGTGATCTGGAAAAGTTAAGCACATATTTGCTACATATATAGTACTACATACCTGTAAGCCCGTTCATCTTCATGCGAGGCACACAATATAACTAGTTGGTGTGTGTCTGTTATTGCATACTTTTGGGCATATCGTAAGGCTCCATTTTCATCTTGCCAAATGACTGACGGGGAGGGCTCTGATTCTATGTGTGGGAAGTCCAAGACAACAGCTCGGCCTGATTCCACTGTTACTACATCTTCACCGATATTGTCGAACATTCCCATGTCTGACAAAAAATGAATACTAGTTATACTCCAGTCCGCAGGTTACACGGGGGGAGTAGTTAATTACAGGAATCATACAATTAAAATTGTGAAAAACTTCGTCACTTTCTTTAAAAAGATTAGGTCTTTGCTTCACTATCGTCACTTTAATATTCTTTTGGTATGCGAATTTTAAAATGTAGATAAATATACTCCCCTGTTTTAAAAGTCTGATTTGATGTTATTTGCAACAAACATTTTAGTATTATCGACGAACCTTCGATTCTAAAAAATACAAATAACCTAATAATAAAACAAACTATTTATCCGTTGGTATCACATTTGATTGGATATTATTATCGCCCGCTACTATATTCGCGGCATTTGCAGGTGCCAAGTTTTACAGAAACACCAAATATGTATTTCTGGCTTACAAAGTAGCACACTCTACTTTTACCTCAATAAATAATTCCGGATATTATATTTCTTAAAACAACAGGGTGTATTTATGTACGAATACGTGTCCCTACAGTTACGTGACGTAGGTAACTGTAGGAATTCAAATCGACTTATCCGTAAAACAGAGTCCCATGTGATTGTCCCATTGAACAAAAACGAGTTCTCTAACTAGTAGTTCAGTTACAGTAGCTCATTTTCTTCCACGTTATTTGATTCTAAATATCGGAAGATAAATGAGATAGGAAAATTCTAAAAACGTGTGTTAGACATACGTTTTTAGAAAAAACGTTTTCTGATATAATCTGCTCCCCCCAAAAAAACGCATGAAAGTACCAACAATATAGATCGGACTTTTAATCTACGGATGAGTCGAATTACATCACGCAGACGAACATACAACAGAAAACATGCAATTCCGCATCTGTTAAGTTTGCGCAAAATACATAAAATCCTAATAATATTATAAGCGTGAAAGTTTGTGAGATGTATAGATCTTTGTTACGCTTTCATGCTCAAAATGTATTTAGACGAAATTTGGCATACATATAGAATATGTTCTGGATTTTTAATTAACATATCGGGATTTTTTTATCTATTGCGATATTTGCGATTAGAAAGTATCACATAAATTCCCTATTTATGCCCTAAAACTGGGCATTTATTATTCATATATAGGCGTTTGTTGTGATTTTAATCAAAACGATTGGCATTTTGTCCATCTCTAACGGAGACACATTATTCGGAATAAAAGGTCGTTTCCGAAGTAGGCCCCCAGATCTCTTTAATTCAAATAATTTAAGCCACTTTTACAGAAAATTTAATGTTTTCTTCACGCGAGGCAAAGTCGCGGTTTGAAGCCAGTTTTTAATAATACGAATTAAAAATAACAGCGCAGCTATTTCATTGCTCAACAATTTAAAGCCGTTGTTCTGTAGCTGTAGTAAAACGACCCGAAGAAATTGTAAAAATAAGATATTAAGTAAGACCCAGAGCGGCTACTTGAGCAATTTAAGTTAGTTGGGTCTAAGAAAGTTTTTATTGGTGGTACGTAAATAATACATTATATGGAGCAGAGGTTTTATATACAATGTACAGTTTTTTAATTGTATTGGTTGAAGGAGTGATAGAAGTATTTTAGTAGCTTCTATTCGATAGTTAGGTATATTTGAAGCTCATCAAGTAAAGTGGCCGATTGGCTGCGGGTTTGTGCTGCATAATTTGTTAATTCTGTTAGTATACATATTGTATAAATTATATAGCGCACTAGTGCCAGCATTTGTGTCTGGACAATAACATTTTAACTTTTGTTTAAGTGACTTAAAAATACTTTATTGTCTTTAGGACGTTTATTATCTTAACTTCGTTTATGAGCTATAATATTTTCAAATGACGGTGTTAGTTTACGACATATTCTCTTAATGGAACTTTTATTATGCATATCTGTTGAACACTGTCTTAAATACACAAAATTTTATTTAAAGATGGCTTGGCTATGAAAACTTCTTCGCGTATTTCCGAATTATCCGGTCCCATAGACACTATGATAGTCTGATCATTGCGAACTAAGTAGCTCGACTCGCGCTAGTTTGAAAATACACAGGGGCCTTTCAGCTGCTCATTCAAAACTGCAATAATTACTAATTCCGCGGATAACAGGTGTAAACTAGTTGTACTGCAAAAACCATCATTATTACGGTGATTTATGGTCCTTCCAAAAGTTATATTTTATAACGTTAATGTTCTGATTCGGTTAGTGTTAAAGTAGACTTCATTATAAATAATATATTGTGCTCCATATAATATATTGTATCAAAGTAAAAAAAAAAACATTTAATGATCAGACTATCATAGTGTCTATGGACACTATGATAGTCTGATCATTGCGAACTAAGTAGCTCGACTCGCGCTAGTTTGAAAATACACAGGGGCCTTTCAGCTGCTCATTCAAAACTGCAATAATTACTAATTCCGCGGATAACAGGTGTAAACTAGTTGTACTGCAAAAACCATCATTATTACGGTGATTTATGGTCCTTCCAAAAGTTATATTTTATAACGTTAATGTTCTGATTCGGTTAGTGTTAAAGTAGACTTCATTATAAATAATATATTGTGCTCCATATAATATATTGTATCAAAGTAAAAAAAAAACATTTAATCGAAGTACTAGTGATATGTTCAGATTGCTTGACTTCAAATTGGATGCAAATTCAAAATTAGCGACGTCGAATGAGCGGCCAACTGTCGGCCGCGGAACGAATGAGTCCGTTAGCGAAACACCGCAAATTACGTACATACGTGTTGTATGAATGTTCCTTCTAAATATGGGAGTGCAAAGAGTCAACTGCAAGTTGTATGCTTAATACAGGTCTAGCCCAAAGCATAGTTGAAGTAACACAATATTCATCACAGTAAAGTTTTCAGCCAGGAAATTATGTTAAGTATGGCATAATGAAAGCAAGTCATTCAAAAAGCACTTTACTTACAGGCGACTACAATGTTATTCTTTTCGCTGAAAATTGCCCCGACGTCATTCTTCGCGATGCACTGGTATGACCCGGCATCTTGCCTTTGTGTGGTATGGATCTTATAAAATAATTCTGAAGAATAATCCCCTACCGGAACGCCATTTTTTAACCACCGATACATTGGCTGCGGAATACCTGTAGAATAGAAATATTAAGTTTTAAAATCCTTCCTACTAGTTCCTACTAATATTCTACTAGTCCTACTATCCTACTAATATTACAAATGTGAAAGTTTGTTAGGATGTTGTATGGGTGGGTGGATGTTTGTTATTTTTTCACGGTTTAACGTGAACTGATTTTGATGAAATTTAGCAAACACATAGAATATATTCTGGATTCAGAGTATTTTTGCTCCAGGTGCTGTGTTCGTACACTGCGCGAAATCGAGGGTAAAATCTAGTATAATATAGAGTTACAAACTTATGCGGAGATCGAATCCGCGACCCCACGAATACGACGGGCTCCTCTTTCTTTCCTAAAAAGTTCCTTTGTTTACAGTTATCTAATCATGGCGTTCACGCGTTGAGCGTCCGTTAGTCTTTTTATCTTGTAAATTTTTAAGCTTAATAATAGTCTATTTACTAAATTAGCTAATGCGTTTCAAACGGTTATGACAATAAGGACACTATAAACTGAGGATCTGAAATTGTAAAACTGGGCGACTATTATATTTACTTGGCAACTAAAGACGATATAAAACATACCAGCCTTAACTTAAAAAAGTATTTGAAAAATCGATTTCTTTGCCTAGATCCACAAATCCTCGTTGACCAGTCTAGTGTTCTACGTGGTTCTACTGAGTTACATATCAGGAAGATTATTTATGTTTATTATTGTCTAAACCAAACTTTTTTTTAGAAAAGGTATAACTAAGCGACCAGTTACATTACATTCAGCGGTAGTAGTCAGTGAAATTACCTGGTGAAATTAAATAAATTATTCATCTGACATATAAAATCCATAAAATTATTAAGTAATTCGAACTTACCTAAGGCAGAACATTGAAGTATTTTAGTAGTTCCTTCTCTGACTATACTATTTGAAGAAGATGGCTGCATGCTAAATCTCGGCGGTTGCATTTGTACTGTAACAAAAGAAATTTTCTTTATAATATCAAGTTATCATGTTTAAGAGAAAAAATAAATTCTTTAAAACACATATATGGATTGAAACGCAACGCAGTGCGATTTTTCAGTGCCAATAAAATATCATCATTTCATTGTTGTATCTGCAACAAAGTCGAAAATAAATAAGTTTAAGTTGTCGGCGAGAGCATCAAACCGGATTAAGACAAAAACTTATTTTCACCTTTATTTAAGCGAGCGCAATGTTGATTTTTATTTGGTAGTGAAAACCGCGGTGTGCTTTAACAGATATGTGCTGACTCTAAAGGAAGGTAAAGGATCCGGATATACCTTGCTCACATTATTAGGGAATTTCAACCAGGGGCCCTACCGCCGAAGTTGAAGCCGATTACTACTACGAAAAATATGTCTTACGTTTAAGTTATTGACAAATATCTTCAGCTTAGCCGGTAGAGCTCCAGGTTTACTACCAGCTAAGCTAAAGACAAGTACCATAAATATAAGCTGAAGTTTGATGTTCGCAATCAAAAAATCCGATGGAAATCGGCTTTAACTCAGCCGTAGGGTTCCTGAATGCGTCACAGCAAATATGCTAGTAAGGTACACAGTACAGAGGTGAGCAAAATGCTGGTGTGATACTCCTGGGTTGCAGGTTGAATGGAAATATTAGAGGGTATTTATTTTATTTACTTTTAAGCGCACCTTAAGAATGTGGCTTTAACATTGAAGTAGAGAATTAAAATGTTAGTAGATACATACATATATTATATTATAATACTTGTCGTAAGTATAGTAAAAACAACTAGCTTAAAAACACTGCTTTAATTTCCTCAAGGGAAATTGTTAAGATCATTCTTGTAGACAAGCAAATGACGACGATGTCTAGAAATGTATTCAGAACCCCAGACAGACTGAAATATATATAATATAATATTCATTTTTATAACCTTTGTAACTCTTGATAATGTTTTCTAAGGTTAGCCAAACTTGCGTGATTAAACGCTATTCGAAATGAGTTAACAAGATGCTACTACATATAGGTACCATTAACATTAATAATTGTAAGTGGTGAACAAAACTGGCCGACGGCCGCCGCGACCGAGCACTTATAATTTTATTTTGCACTAACTAACCCGTGCCCACTTCGTTGGGCGGTAAACATTTTTACGAAAAAGTATTTTCGTTTTCGGGTTTATATATAGCATATTATCCTCATCATCATCAGGTCCATTTTAGTCTCCACTACACGGAAGGAGGATTTTGCCTACACTCCCCACGCTGGCCAAACGGGTTGGGGAGGCCTGATCGATGTTTTTTAATGAATTTCTCTTAGTCGCCTTGTACGACATCCACGGGAAGAAACGGAGTGATTCTATTCTAGTCTGCCGGAAACTACACGGCTAATATAGCATATGACACTCACAAATAGTGATTAGTGTGGCTTTCTATTGGTAAAAGAATTTTCTATATCGATTCAGTAGTTCTAGAGATTACCCCTTACAACCTCACAAACAAAATCACAAACTTTACCTCTTTATAATATGTATTAAGAATGGATTAATGTAAGTAAAAACTATAAAAAACGCGAAAGTAAAACACAAGGCCACTTCCCGCAGAACTGATTTTGATGTAATTTGGTATTGGAGCTAGAATATTGGGAAAGAATATAGGTTAATGAACGATAGAATATGCAGTATAGGGTATTGACATACACATGGTATATGACAATACTAGCGACGCGCTCCAGTTTCATACGGGCAGTACTAGTAATTAACTATAGCCGGTTCAACAGGCTATCGGCTATATATTTATAAAAAAAATCGTAGAATTTACTTATTTCAGACAACAGCTTGTAGGTCGGCATACTTCCTGGGGGTGCCGCGTAACGTTACGAATTTTACATTCGTCTCTTTACTAGAGTTGCTTCATAAAGGGGCTAGTTCCCGGCCCGAGTTCTCGGTATGATAAAATAAGTGTATGGTATAAAGATAGTAGCGTCTACCTGTAAGCAGGTAATGGTGTGTCACAGACGAAGTCGCAGAAAAAGCTGGTAACTAACGAAGCATATTTCTGTCAAATGTTTTTATAAAATTTGGGATGCAACTGGCTCACCGCGATCTTTAGAGCCAAAGCCAACCTCGCCGGTTCGTAGTGCACCTGCTACTAGCGCAAAAGGTAGAGTACAGCGTATTTGTAAGCTGCTCGACTCCACAGTCGGGTACCGAGTGAGTGGGGTCACCAGAAAGGAAGTTGTTGCTGTGCTGGCAGCGGGTGTAGCGGCACGCGAGCGATATTTGTATAATTTGTATTTCGCATCGATATGGCACGCTATCGATATTTATGTTGCAAGCGTTAATATGGTTACGATAACCGCTTCACATCTGGCGGGCCGTATGATTGTCTGCCACCCGACGTAATATTAAAAAAAATATATAACCTACCTAGGTTGGTAATTCCTCATTGTATTGCTGAAAACCGTATGAAAATCCGTACAGTATTTGTATTTTCATAGATTAGTCCTAACAAATGCAACATCAGCGAAGTGGCGGACTTTTAACTTATAATATTAGTAGTAGTGAAGGCTTATTTTCCCGTTTTCATGCGAATGAGCCGCGAGCAAGACCCAATACATATACAATATATAACCCCGAATACAGGGGTGTCCCCAGTGTTCATTGTCAACTAGTGGCGCGATCCTTCAACACTGCCCGTTTTATCCTTCCAAGTAGAAAAAGCAATCATGCAAATTTCGTTGCTTAAAGTTAGAAAAAGATGAAAGACAATCACCAAATTCGATTGTTGTGGTCTGCCTTCGAGACCACAACAATCGATATATTGTCATACAAGGAACGGAACGCAAAATAGGTTATCGTAAACAAGATGAAGTTTTTCGTCAACGTGATTTGACAAACCATTTAACGTCCGTGTGTCATACGATTTGTCAATACAGTTAAGAGAAAACAGATACCTACATAAATAAAACCATAATAAAACGCATAAAAAGTAATTATCGAAAAGTCGCCAATTGTATGGCGTCTAGACTTTTGACGACAAGAATCAATCTACACTGTTTGCAACCCCCGTTTATAAATATCAGGCAGAGAGTGTACATAAAAAAACTCTGAAAATAAAGAGAAAAACTAACAATATTTTTTAAGTTATTTTTTAAATGTAAAATCGAGTATTCAGTCAGAATAATAAAGAATTTAATTTTTGAATGTTATGAAGAGGACATAGTAAACATGAATAACAAAAAATAACGATGTTACCGAATAAGATTCGGAAACATCTAACCAAAACTTGATAAACTAATATCAATAAACTAAAACATAAGTCTGGTTTCGATAGCTCGACTCGAGAAACTTGTATCTAAATATCTGCCCTGCCCCGCCTGATTGCATTTCGGAATGAAACTGGCGTGAGTCACAGACTCACGGCATAAGTATAAAAAAAAAACACGATCAATTAGGAGACACGTCATTCGATCTGGCCAGCCTCACAAACATTAAGGAGGCAGTACTTGCTCGTTGACCGAATTTATCTTCGTATCGGAATGGCGGCTGCGGTCGTTCGGAACTCGTTGCGAGACAAATCATTAATCAGTTGCGCAAAAATTTTTTTTTTGTTAATATTTACTCAACACTAAAATGAAGGAACACAGGGAAACTGTTATAAAATTGTTAAAAAGTTGTGGTGGAAGCTGGTATACATGTAATATCACCCGTAGTAGTTATTATATTGGTTGAGTAAGATAAGGGCTTAGTTTAAAATATGATAAGATTAATCAGGTTTGATAGCCCTGAATAAAGGTACCTGCATTGTTTGTTGAGAAAAAACACGAGTACCCGTTTAAAGGGCCGATCTTCGCGAGCGGATAATAAAAATTTGGTAACGGTTCGTTGTTACATGACTAACATGACATAAAACAACGAGTAGGCAACGCGTCAGTGATGCCTTTGGTGTTGCCAGCGTCTGTAGGCTGCGATGACTGATGACCATCTGGCAGGTATAACATTTATTTATCACCCTAGCGGTATAAAAAAAAACCTTTCACAAGTACGAATAACTATATTCACATGAATGCCAACCGCATAATATAATTCCTTTCCAATGGTTTAGCATGGCCATAAAGACAGACTAGCGCTGAGACTTTTTTTTTATATCTTGGCAGTTAAGTATTATTTACAATGTTTTTATTATAGTGCATTTTGATCGTTAATTATTTTATGATAGTCATATTTTAAGGTAATTCTAAGTTATATTATAATGGTTTAATAATAATTACAATTAAATAAACAATCCGTTTAGCAACCATTTTTCTTAACTGTCTACAAAGCATAAATATATCTCTACAGTAAAATACTTCTCTTCGAAATCCCTAAACGAATGAAATCTTGCAACGAAATTAATCCAAGAAAAGTTTCAGTCGGCTATTAAATTAAAACTTCTCGTGTCAACATAAATGGAAAATTATTTGGAGAAAAACATAAAACTTTGTAGAGAAGAGAGAGTATTATTCGGAATGATAAGCTTTGTTTTTGCGGGTGCGAATAACGTATTTTATTTTCCGCAAACAACTAATTGTAACATATGGAGGTCCAACATGAAGGAGTCTACTTCAACCCTTTTCCATTGAAGATCACCCACAGGGACCGTTAAACTTTGGCACATATAAATCTAGACGTATCTATTCGCATTTACCTGCTATTACGGGAACCTTTTGTTATACATTATAATACAGATGCCAAATACGGGTCTGAACATATAAAACTTATCTTGAAAATACGGACGGAATTAACAAGAGAAGAAAAAGTACACCAGACCAGGATACAAAACAAGCCATTACGAATATTATCTAAAACGTTTACTCATCAGAGGGTATTATGGGCTATAAACTCGACATTTTTCAATTCAATTGAGATGTTGACTTCATGAAAAGTAAATTATGGTTATGTAATTTAGTAAAACAAGTATCACAAAACATTTTTGGAAAAATATTTAGTTTAGAAACCGTTTTTAATTATTATTGACAAGTTACAGTTTACACAATAAAAATACTTAATTGAGTATACAGTATAAGCGATGTCATATTATCATATTCAGTACGTTGTCATATTATCATATTCAGTTTTGATTTTGATTTAGATGAAACGGTTTTAAGCATATAGACTTGCACTTCGATCTAACATATTATTATATATAAGGTAAATACAGAGTCGGCGCTTGAAAAATGGCACCGTGGAAACAAGACATAAAACTCTAATACGGTTCCGTCTTCATTCATTATTGACAACTATGCCGAAATGTGGCCATGTATGAATAAGGGGGCGTATTTCGGCATTGTCACACTTCGGCTACTCCATACAAATGTTGCGTTGTTAACTACTACTACTACTCACACACACACACAAACACACACACACACACACACATTAATAGATAATTTTTTATAGTCCTAATAGCCCTTATACTATACGACCGCCTAACTATTCCTTTCGCTATTGATATAACTTCCAATTTTACAAGCTCATCGTTATACTCGTACTACTTTCATTGCAGGTTTCAATATCTCATATAACTTTTATAATCTACCTACTTAACTTTCAAAGTCTTAAACCACCTTAGAGATCGTAAATCTCTAATCAAAGCTATTCATAATAATATCTACAATAATAATATCTTTATTTATCTCTTACACATGATAAACTTGACATTTAAAATTGACGCCTATACTAATAGCGAAAAGTAAAAGTGTAATGCGGTATAAGTGCGTAACTCATTATCATAGGCTTGTCTTTTTTCTTGTTTTGGGGATGGCGCAGTAAATCTTTTTTTTCCTTTCGTACTGACACTGTCATATCTAGTTTTGTCTCTTTCTTACTCATCTCATGTATCACATAATCCATCCACCTCTTTTTGGTCTTCCTCTCTCATTATAGCCCTTCACATTCAAATTCATAGTTTTATGGTATAGGTGCGTAACTATCATTATGAAAAGGAGGTAGAGTGATTAGTTACGAATAATAAAAAGTAGAGATCAGTAGAGTCATAGTCGTTGGAAAATTCTGTAGTTGGATCAGCGAATATATTTACTTGCCATTTTATTGTCCATAAAAAATCGAAATGACAAAATTACAACGAAGTCTCATAAAGTTGAATCCTATGCAGGATTATAAGTGTAATAAAATTGTAGTCGGGATTTCGTTTGGATTTTTTAGATTAAGAAAATAAATATAATAAAAAATAACAATCTAAACCATTTTCAAGGTTTCTTTCGAAGTATTTTTTGAATTTCTGAGTTGCTGTACACTACAATTATTACAATGGTAAAATGTTTGTAGTACAATAACATGTATTTGTTCAGCTTCAAAAATCGAAACCATTCCGCATAAGTAGCTACAGAAATGTCAACCTTATGACCGTTAACATTGATATTAATTTTGTACGCCATTTGTCGTTTCGTTGACTCATTAGTACATTCAGTTAAATGTAATCCATTTGTCCATTTGTATGTCACTTCACTTATCTACCAAAAGAAGAATACACTTGCTGATATGGCGTTTGTGTCATTTCTTAGTTTTCTATATGTGTAAGTGGTTCATCGTTACCCTTAAGCCAAAGCCAATCTCACCTGCACGTGGCGTACCCTGCTGATTAATTAAAGAGAGATATATGGACAAAAGAGAGGGAGGTACTAGTATTGCACTATCTTGCCGTGAATCCAAAGTCACATTTTGACGAAGTATCGTTTCGATATGCAAGGTTCTTAATGAAGTAATGAATTTGAGTAAGTGAGCTGATAATGTTGAATTGTTGTTTTATAACTGAATAATAATAATAATAATATCTTTATTTCATTTCAAATTGTACATAAAATGGATTGTCAGGGTTTCCATTTAGGCAAACAATGCCTGTGTTTGGAATACCCCGCTCTTACACAACTAGATATTTAATACTATTTGAGTTCTAATACAATATAATAATTATACAAAAAGATAAAGTAATTTGTCCTATGTCTAGAGGTAGAACAGCAAATCGCTAATACATGTATTCAAAATCATTTTGTAAGTGTGAGTATAACGACTGTGTGTGTGTTGTGTGTGTGCGTGTGTGTGTGTGTGTGTGTGTGTGTGTGTGTGTGTGTGTGTGTGCGTGCGTGCGTGCGTGTGTGTGCGTGTGTGTGTGTGTGTGAGTAATTATATATATATATATTTAATTTAATTTATTAAAAATACTTTCAAGGAGCTGTTTCCTTCATTCAGTGCTTCATTCATTGAATAGTTGAAAGTAAAGATTCCGTTTCTTCGTAATCTTTTGACTTCAGAAACACTGTAATTGTTTTTTTGCAATCATAATGTGTCTTAGGGTAAATATTAAGACTTTTATTAATTAAATTATAAAGATGCGCAGATCGATGAATATACTGTCTTTTCGCGTATGTGGTTTTAACTGGCTTTACAGGAGCTACTGCATGTTTACGTCGTTTATTTAGTCGTAACTTGCTGTCGTCATACGGTAGGTTCCTGTGTAGCCTTAGAGTAGTATTTAGAATATATATCTGTCTAACCGACAATGTATCACATAAGGAATATAGCGATTTAGTAGGGAACCTGTATGATTTGAAATTCATAACTTTTAACAATGATCGTTGCACTCTTTCCAGATCTAACAATTTATCTTTGGTTGCCCCACCCCATACAGGTATACAGTAAGACAAAAGCGATTGAGCCAGTGACACATAAATCTGTTTCAATAGCTTTCGTTCCACTATATGTCTGAGAGTTTTGAAGACCCAGATTAGTTTTCGAATCCGATTCATTGTTAGCTCTAGGTGGTCATGCCAGGATAATCGCTGGTCCAATAAAACTCCCAGGTACTTAGTGTTAGTTACTTTATTTATATTGTCACAATTGCATAATCTGTCATTATCAGTGCATGTGTGCAGTTTTATTTCAAAGTTTGACTGAGGTTGGGCTGTTATATAATTTGTGAACGTGATAAAATGAGTTTTATTGGTATTTAACGTTAATAAGTTAGCTTTTAACCAGCTTGCAACACGGACTAGACCACTTTCTGCAGATTGTCGTACTGCGTCCCACGTTTGCCCAGTGAATACTATTGCAGTGTCATCAGCGTAAGAAAATATTTTACCATTTTCGATTTTCATATTACAGAGACTATTTATATATATTAGGAACAACGTTGGAGCCAGAACACTACCTTGTGGAACCCCATAATTGATATTCAGTGAATCACTAGTATGCTGTCCCAATTTAACATACTGTTTACGATCAGTTAGATAATCCTGGAGTAACGTCAAAGAAGTGCCCCGTATACCAGCTTCCTCTAACCTTTGAACAAGAATGGGGACAGAGACAGAATCAAATGCTTTTTTGATGTCTATAAATACCGTGATACACTTTTTCCCACTATCTACTTTCTCAACAAGAAGAGAAGTTAACGCCACAACAGCGTCTTCAGTTGAGATACCTTGTTTAAATCCGTATTGTGCATCTGAAATTATGTTCTTCTTCTTTAAATAAAGCATTAGACGTTTATTAATAAGCTTCTCTAAAATTTTAGAAATTGCTGACAGTACAGATATAGGTCGATAGTTAGAAACATCATCTCTGTCTCCACTCTTATACACCGGAGTGACTAACGCCTTTTTTAGTGCTCCAGGAAAAACCCCGTGTTTAAAACATAGATTTATTATTAGTGTGATAATAGGAACAACCACTTCATTAGCCATTTTAAGGAAGTGGGCAGGTATATTGTCATATCCAGGGGCGCTATTTGATTTGAGATTCATTAAGGTCGCATATACCTCATCATGGTCAGTCTCCAAGAGTACGAATGATGTGACCTGCGAATTTAAGGAGGAATTTGAATAGGTATTTTGTGGTAATGTAAGACGCGAAACTATGTCCTCAGCTAAATTTTTGCCTATGTTAACAAAATAGTCGTTCACTGAATTTACGGATTGCTGTGGTGCAGCACATACATTCAGTAGATTTAAGTTCGGAGATTTATCTTTACTGCGATTGGTTATGTTATTGACAGCCTTCCAGAATGCTCTAGGGTGTTGGCTATTATTGGATAATATTTCTCTATCGTATTTTCTTTTTTGATTTTTAATTAAATGGTTACAATAATTCCGATATCTTGTGTAAGTAATTTTTAAAACTTCATTGTTAGGGTCAACACGTAGTTTCTTTTGAATATTGTTCCTATTTCTAATACACCGTAAGATACCTCTTGTGATCCATGGTTTAATGATACGGTCTTTACAGGGAATAGGTTTCGTTGTGGTATTATTTGATAGGCATTGACTCAATTTTTGTGTAATAAAATTAGTTAGTACAACAGGGTCCTCACACGAAGTTAGGTCTAAGAAATTATTTTGTTTTAAATCTGCTAGCGCGTTTCCAAAATTAGTAATTGTCTTGTATTTAATATTGTTCATAGATTTCATTAAGTTAGATATTTTTAGAAGAATCAACCGATGGTCAGTAATTGTAGTGTCGAATACCGTTATAGACGCTTCTTTTTTATTACCATCTAGTTTTACCATAAAATGATCTAGGCAGCTAGATTGCCGTGTTGGTAGTAAGTGACCTGGAAGAAGACCGTGCATTGCCAGAGAATTTAGGTATAGTAATCTATTAGGATCATTGGGTTGGCCATCGTGTCTAGTCAAAATATTTATATTTATATCTCCAGTTACTATGATGTTTTTACATGATTTTATCGTTTCTAGGTGAGTATTTAATGAATTTATAAAACTTTCAGCGTTACTAGTTGAAGGAGAGCGATATACCCCAAGTATTGAGAGATTGGGTAGTGTTACTTGCAGACATGAAGCATGTGTCAATTTAATCTCCTTGACACTAGCTTGGTATGAATTCCTAAGGTATATGACAACTCCATCACATTTATTAATATGCTTTGTTGTAGAGAAGTGAGAGTAGTTATTTAATTTAGGTATCGGTTTATTTTGGTCTAGTCTACACTCAGTTAATATAATTAAGCCAGGTTCAGAACTAAACTGAGATAATGTTGTTTGTAAATCGATAAAATTTTTATAAATACTTCGGATATTCTGCGTTACGATTTTGAAGTCTGTATTCAAAGTATGATGATTGTATTTTAAAAAATCTTCCACAGAAGATTCCGAAGCACGTGCAACTTTGATACCATCTATTTCTTTCATATTGATCAGTGACCTATCCATGTAAATAAAGTAGAGAAGATAACTTGTCGATTTTTGCACTTAAACCGCAGTTTAATATACTACAAAAGCGCTTAGTTTTGTAATATTTGCATTCCCCATTTTTACAAAGTGCTACGTATGCCATTCGACCACAACAATAGACAGTTTTTGTTTGATATAATGCTGAAGGATTTAACAGATTATTAGTATATAAATTATTTAATAAAATTGTAATAAATAGGTAGGATGCGTAGTTAGGGGTAGTATTCAGGAGATTGTTTGTATGAATGTGTGCTAGTAGGTGCTTGTGTATGAGTGTAGTAGTTATAGTATCTGTGTTAATAGTGTATGAGTTCAGAGTTTTAGATGTATTATAGTTATTGGATAATATATAATTTACATAGCTGATATAAATTAGTAAATATAGTCATGTATTTAACAAATGCTGTACTTGCGATTCGTTGCTGATTAGTACGATGGAAGACTGCTCGTCCTTTCTTAAATATACCTTGCCGTAGGCAGTCCAGCAAAATTTATATGACCTTGTCTTGGCTAGGTCTCGGGCAAGAAAGAACAGCCGGGAAGCCTTAGCCGTCAGGTGCTCGTTGATGAAGACAGGGGTGTCCTCAGACGAACAAAGTCCAAGGTGTTTAGCACACAGTTTTGAGCGGTTTTTAATATTAAATGTCTTGCTTAACTTCAAAATATGATTTTTCAGCAGGGTGGACGATGTTTCAACAACAATGGGGGTGTTTTGAGAGTTGCCTTTTTTTCCACGTACTCGATATATGTCCTTTACATCATTCTTATTAAATTGGCAACCGATGTTGTTGGTAAGCGACATAACCATGTCCACCAGGTCCTCTTTAGATTCATCGTCTCGCCTAGGTACGAAATGAATGTGACGAGAAAGAAAGCTATTTGTAAGTATATAAAAAAAAAGCTCAGGGGAGACTAGTATATGCAACCAGTAACATTTGGTACACTATACAATATTTTCGTATTGTTGAAAAATGTTGTAAATAATTCATTTTAGTCAAATTTCGATTATACAAATAAAGAACTATAAACCTGCATATGCAACAAGTCGGCCTTCTTTCTGATAGCTATATTTAACAGCCTTAAAGTAAGTAATCAATACATGAAATTGAGACAACCGCAGTGAATTCGCGAATAACGACTAGTCTGTACTAATATTATAAAGAGAAGATTTGTATTTTTATTGATTTGTATTTTTATTTGTAATGGATAATCTCAAAAACTACTGAACCGATTTTAAAATATTCACCTATAGAACGCTACATAGTCAGCGAGTAACATTGGCTATATTTAAGCCAAAGGTAGACACGGGCCATAGGGTGCACGCGTGCAGAGCCAGCGCCCTCGTTCCACGAGGATCCTCCACTAACGAGGCTCCGATATTTCATTCCTTTTGAATCCACCGGTTTAAGGCAAAAAGTGGATCTAAATTAATCATAGATTTTTTATTCCACTTTGATCCACTACTAAAAGGTATACATTATATAAGTAAATAATAATTAACCATTCCTGGACAAATTCCACACTGTAATCTAGTCTCAACCTAAGCAAAGCTTGTACTATAGGTACTACAGAACTGATATTATACTTAAATACATTTTTTCTAAATACATATTATAATGCATAGAAAATAGCCCCACCAAGACAAACAGACATGTTCATGCACATTAAGTAAGTCTTGTCTAACCATTCGACCACCGAGTTCGTCATACATAATAAAGAATCAGTGGATTCAAGAGAAAAAAATCTTTATAGACCCATAAGTGAAGCCTCCTTGGTGGATCTTAGTGGGTGGAGTGGTTAGCCGGGGTATGACGTTAGTATTACGTAATTGTTGGAAAAATATCTTGTTGCAGAGACAGCGATCCATTTTAGTTAAATTTAGATATCCCGGACACCCGAAAGGTAATTACGTCACGTCTTGTATTACGGTAACAGCTTGTTTAATAAAATTACAAAAAGTGTCTTTACAGAAGATTATTTCTTTAAATAAATAATGTTGAATACATTATTTTTTATTTTTAGTATTTTCACATCCAAAATTTACTTTTATTGATGGAATGAATTATACACATAATAACTTTTTTTTTTACGAAAAATTAACCGACTATGGTGAATTTCACTGATCTACTCTAATGTTTTAGTCTGTACCCTGCTTACTTCTGGGACAATGATTAATACACTAAACCTTCTAGAATAACATATAATGAATACCGAAACCTCATAAAGATAGGATGAGTATTTTTATTTAGGAAATCGGTATCATATCTACGGATCAAACAGACAATACTTTTTTGGAGTCTGTTAAAGATATCGATACGTATAATAACACAACCCTACATAACTCTTGATCGACTATATAAGCCCAGAGGGGCAATCCTCGTAATTAAAATGTAGTCAAAATTCAGTTTCGATCCAGTCTCGATCTCACAAATGTCACATTTGGTATTCTCGTAACACAATATGTAACTTTAAAATTAAATTTAAGCGGGATTATATCGAAATATCAGTGAAAATTAAACAAACTAAGAATGTTACTTTGCCAACAACAAGTATTGATAATAATTAATTAATGAAATCAAGTAAAATAAGTTTTAGTCAATTCACAATTCAATCTCGATTCGGTCAACTTTCAATCTGCCTTCAGATTAAACCATCGTTGGAGTTCGAATAAAAACCAAACCAGTGTTATCCTGACTCACAAGGGTTACACATTGTCACACACACACATGTGTAAACTAACATAAACTACTTTCAAAACATATATACATACTTAGAAACAAATTGAGAACATCTCTGTTGTTAGAGTCGATAAAAAAATCGGACAGCGGTACAATATGAATGAAGATAGCTGATAGGAAGTGAAATTGTTTATTTTTCCTGTACTCTCAATTGACTGGCCGTGTTACCACACCCGACATGTGGTGAGGATCATATTCCACTGATGTTTCGGCATAGGAAGCGGGGATTGGTTTCGCCTAATTCCATTTTATCACACTACTTGAATTTGTTGATCATAAGAACGTGAATGAGCAGAGAAAGTAATACGGTTGTCTGTAAAGTCGGTTTACGGACGATAATCTCACGTGATAACGTCATTTTATATTTTCTGAACAAACTCAGCCATCAATGGACAAATTACTCATAGAGGTTTTTCCCAGGAGACTATAAGCATAATATAAATAGAGTTTTACTATGCTATAAGCATAGGGTTCTTCAAAAAAGGAGTGAAGATGTTTTTACAGGGTTGGCAACGCGCATGTGATGCCCCTAGTGTTGCAGACGTTAATAGGCTGCGGTAAATGCTTTTCATCAGGCAGGGCGTGTGCGTTTCACCTTAGTGGAATAAAAAAAATTTGCCGACATCTAGGTCGATGCCTGATAAAAAACCTAATTAGTTTTTTTTTGTAAATACTTATATATAATTATTATGTATTTATAAACAATGTATCTATGCATTATAATACACAGATAACACCCAAACCAAAATAAGTAAACATGTTCACACAAATGTTTGTCTTGTGCGGGGATCAAAACCGCGACCCCTCGGTGGCAAAGTAACCATTGATAGCTTATCAACCACCGGGCTCGTCATTTAGATAACTGTAAAACAATAAAATAACAGAAAATGACAGAAATCAACCTCATCTGTACCCTGCCGACTAACTAATAATGCTCTGGAATAAGAGAGGTAGGGTCCGATAGCTTAACGTGCTCTCCGAAGCACAAGGGAGGTAGAGATAAATAAACCCACCCATGGATAGGCTACGGCCGACGTTGCTTAACTTGCGATTCGATTAGAGTGACACGCGCAACGACGCGATCGAGCTTCTCCAATTAATACAATAGAATGATATTGACACAGAACAATCCACTGCCCAAGTAGATCAAGGTTTCTTCTTCACAATAATCATACCTACGCCATTCATTATATTCCCATGTAATATGTTTGATATGATGTCACTTTCGAAAAGACTTCGGCTAGTAAGTAATCTGTAAGCTGATAGTGATATTGAGATGATAAGATAAAGCGTTACTTGTTCATAGAGAATGTACATTGTATTTGTAATCGCCGCGAATTAATCTACGCTGTAAATGACCCACTTCAAATCCTTAAGAAACTCAATGTTATAGTCGACGCCGTTTTTTTAACTCGCTTTTATTTTATTATTCTACCTATGTTATTTTTCAGTTTATTTTAGCTTATTCGTCAGTTTGTAACCGATTGCTTTGAACTTGATTTTGACCCACTATGAACGGTCAGATTTAATTTAAACTTCGTATACTTATCAAGGACCGATGTCAATACAATAATTTGATAAGTTCTAATGAAAAGTGGAAAATAAATATAGTTTAAAAAAAAATTAAAAACACGATTTAATGATCAATCGAACTAAAAAACGAAAAATTATTTTGAATATAGGCAGTATATATAATTGAACGAAAAAGTATATAATTGAACGAGAAATTAGTATTATTGTGAGAAAAAGCGTGGTGTGCTGTGTGCCATATTTTTCATTTATCGAGCAAAATTATTTTTCGTTTTTTAGTTCGATAGATCATTAAAGCGTGTTTTTTTAGTTTTTTTTAAACTAGTATTTATTATACTACGTCGGGTGGCAGACAAGATGTGAAGTAGTTACTGTAGCCATATTAACGCTCGTAACATTAAATATCGCTTGCCACTAAATATATACACATTTTATTTAACGTTAAAGGTAAGATAACGTGGTACTGCATTTGTGACCCTTAACTGTACATATTACAGTGTATAAATTCCCATATGAAGGAAGCGGGGACGGGTCACTAGTTAAGTAATTAATAAATGAAACAGAATAAGGTCATTCCAGTCCCGTGAGTTAAAGAAGCTGCGGCACATGTGGAATACTTTTTAACGATACAAAATCAGTGAGCAGCAAATGTGAAGTTTATTTTAAGAAAAATGGCTAAGTGCGAGTCAGACTCGCCCATGAAGGGTTCCGTAGCAAGTAACATAATATAAAAGTGACGTATTAAAAAAAACTACTTACTAGATCTCGTTCAAACCAATTTTCGGTGGAAGTTGCATGGTAATGTTGTACATCATATATTTTTTTTAGTTTTATCATTCTCTTATCTTAGAAGTTAGAGAGGGACGACGACAACGGTGACACATTTTTCCACTTTGGAAGTGTCTCTCGCGCAAACTATTCAGTTTAGAAAAAAAAAATTAGAAACCTCAATATCATTTTTGAAGACCTATCCATAGATACCCCACACGTATCGGTTTGATGAAAAAAACGTATGGGGAACCTCCAAAATTTATTGTTTTGTTTCTATTTTTGTGTGAAAATCTTAATGCGGTTCACAGAATACTATCTATCTACTCACCAAGCTTCAACAGTATAGTTCTTATAGTTTCGGAAAAAAGTGGCTGTGACATACGGACGGACAGACAGCCAGACATGATGAATCTATAAGGGTTCCGTTTTTTGCCATTTGGCTACGGAAACCCTAAAAAGTAATTATACAAAATTGTTATACAGTGTACATAATAAACGCAATATATTTTAGGAGCATATCAGTATATCTACGAAACCCACTTTTACTAAAAGCACCATTGATCATTTACTAAAAAAAAATCTGTTGTATAGAAATTGTCACATCTACCGAGCTAAAACGAATGGGACAGCTATTTATAAATTACTAGATATATTCGACAACGATCCCCAAGTTTTTAGTGTATTGAACTCGCAATGAACTTGAGTCTTGGTGTTAATTTAATTTAAGTAATTGGTGCTAATTTGTTACACCTTGCTTGTTGATATACATTTCTATTATTAAAGGTATCTTTTTTCATTCGGAAAAATCCGGAAAATCTTACGGCCTCAAATCAATGTTCGTCCGCCCCATCTGTCACAAGCTCCCAGAACCAAACCCAAACGGTAAAGTTAGAGATTTGAAATTGGGCATAGTACGTAACACATGTTATGATGACCCAATCTTGTAGTCTGTAGGTTATATAATAAATATAGGCTTATCATCTTCTATCAACTATATCTGTGCATATTGCATATCGATGACATTGGGTGGCACACTTCAAAGTCTACTAAAACAATATACTAATTGATATAATTATAGATGCCTAGGCCAATTCTCATAATTACGATTGCAATATAAAGTTTGACCGAATCGAGATTCAATTATGAATTGACAAAAAAAAAAATATAGTTGAATTAATTATTATCAATTCTTATTGCTAACGAAATAACATTCTTAGTTTGTTTAACTTTTGGTCATTTTTCGAGATGATCGCAATTAAATTAGACTTTGAAGTTAAGAGATTAATTATAATTAGATATTGTGATACGAGAATACCAAAATGTGACATTTGTGAGATCAAGACTGCAGCAGAACTGAATTTTGACTACATTTTAATTACGAGAATTGGCCTTTTGTTTCGATCCAGTCTCGATCGTGCCGCATTCACGTATCATAATAAGAAACTGTAATGTCACTGCTATCATAAACCAGCGAGTCTCCGCGACTTCACATGGGTGTAATCAAATATAGCCTATGTTACTTGCTAATCAGATAGCATTTTACAGGCGAAAGAATTTTTAATCTGAAAAATTAATTCGCCTGTAAGAAATCTATCTTTGAAATTAGAAAATAACTTTGTAAATATCTTTATGTGAAAAAATCTATCTTTGAAATATTATCGTTTATCATAAATAAGTTGTACTATAGTGAATCGGTGCGGCATATCAATCAATCAATTTTATTCAACTAAAAAGGACAACAAACATTACGTAACACTACACAAAATTAATATACAATTTCATAATAAAATAAGAAATCGTGGATTAAAAAATATAGTATTAAAATGTCATCATGAACAGTATTATTATTACTTACAATGAAAATACTCAGTGCGCGAGTGCCGACTCGCACTTAACCTCTTTATATTCATATAATTAATTGTCGCATATTTATCAACTCTCATAGCTGTTTAATTAAACGTGTATCTATAAGGATGCTGTATACAACGCGTTGCCTCGCCGCATTTGGTATCGCCCAGATCAGCCGTATGTTGAACATCTGCATTCCGAACGAAGCCTCGAATATTCCTGGGGCTTAATAAAATTAGTGTCATTTATCTTTTTGTAATTAACCGTAATCTGGGAGGCACTGGGATGAAACAAAGACTTAACTGGGTTTGCAAAATGTGCCATTTTGTTCCTTTTTAGAATAATTCACGACTTTCAAATGTTTAAGTTGGACACAGCTGAGGACATTTAAGAAAATGTTAATTGTAGCAGTTATATTGGCGTAGTTTTAATATGCTTGAATCATTTATTATCAAAGCGGTAGTAATTCCAGTTTTAGCATTAATCAGTTTCAATTATGTTTGTTTATTTATTTTATATTTAACTAGCTTTTACCCGCGGCTTCGCGAGCGTTAACTTATTTTTGTTAATAAAAAGTATCCTATGTAAAAATGTCCTTTCTAATGAATACCTTTGAGAATATCTATACAAAGTTTCATAATGATCGGTTGAGTAGTTTCGGCGTGAAAACGTAATAAACAAACTCACATTCCCATTTATAATATTAGTAGGGATTATTGTATAGAATAATTTTATGCTGTGTTGCATCTATCTATAAATCAGCATATACTCGAGGTATGTACCTTAGATTAGATATATTATTATACAAATTATAAATGTGATATTATGTTGTAGCACTTAAGAATAAATAAATTTTCTTTTTTTTATTGGAGCATCAACAGCATAACGTATAAAACTGATACAGTTTGTTACTTCATATAAATACATATATAAATGCGGCCAATAAAGTATAATGTTTTATGGAACCAAAATAGCACTAATACTGAAGCAGGATTTTCCAGGAGAAAAATCAAACATGACAATTTTTAAGGCCTATAAATTATGTTTTAATACGAGAAAATGTTGCCATAAAAATAAATTCGGACCAATGCATTTACTACATAATCGATTGCCATTTAGCCAATATTATAATATTTATTAGCTACATTGGTAACGTAACTACATTTCAAAACGAAATGATAAACGTAATATTCAATTTACCCCAGAGCCCCGATCGGTCGCCTCATAAATAAACTTGAGTTAAATGTGAATTGCAATTAAAGTATTCTCATTCTAAGGCAAGCAGCTTTGCTTGAGTTTTTGTAAAGAGAAAACAGTCGTTTAACCAAGTTTAATTTATACACGGACCGGGTACGCAGATGTTTGTTGATAAACGGTTTTAATTCATAATAAGGCTTCATTTAAATTACGAATGGCGTTACAATGACAACATTGTAAATATAATCAGTAAGTCGTTTAATACAACTGGCATAAATAGTAATTTAAAATTAGGGCAGATTATATATTTTATTGAAATTAGTTACTCTTCATCTAGGTGAATTAAATACAATATTAATAAGTAAGACTTAATTCATTTATAATTTAATTAATTGTGCATTCAGTATACACCTACGTCATTGATATACAAATGTATATCAATGACCTTGACCTACGTACATAAATGAAGTAACTGTACTAATTGACGGGGGAGTCTCCAAGTCACAGAATATCGCAGCCAAATAGTAATTATCTTGAAGGGTGTTGGTGCCTGCGAGTGAGGTTACCAGGGAGGAGTTGCTTCGTTGGCTGCGGGGTTGGCGGCGCGCGACCGCTGTTTAAGGCTAGTAAGCGATTCACATTAGGCGTGTTGTTGTTTGCTTGTTCGCTACCCAACGAATCTAGTATAAAAAATAGACTTGAATTCTCCTAGTTCAGGGATCGAAAAAAATTCAATTTAATAAATTTCAATGAACAAGGAATTTTTATTCGAAACAACTGAACCGACCAACTCACGAGCCGCGTTTAATTTCGCCAATTTCGGTTGAATTTGACTTGCGTTGTGTCGAATGATTTGCTGAGTATATTTCGTTATTACTTTTACTTGTACTATAATTTATTCAGGATCGCGCGTCGCAGAGTATGTAATACATATGCGCAGCCTGTTCGCTTTAGAATTTTTTTAGAACTGGAACATCCGCAATTGTCTCTTGAAAACGCTGCGTGAGACTTATGTGAATTAGCCCAGATGAATTGACTCTAGTTACGGTAATAGCCCTTGTTAACTGGGCATAATAATAAAAATAACTTCCTTCTTGAGGCCATCGAACATCCAGTTTCAGTGGCGACATGTGAAGAGAGTAATTGACAGTTTATAGCCCCATTTGTACCGCAGTAAAATGTACTTATTCCTATGTAATGTGCTTTATGAAAAACTAGTTTTCCTTAGCGGAAGCGCGTTTAAAATAAGAACGTTTTGTTTTTCTGTAACATAATAGACGTCTAATAATGAAACATAATAGACCTGCTCATGGGTTGTTCTATTGATACATCCAGGACCAGCAGATATACAACATACATAACATTCTCAAAGAGGCTCTACGCGTTGGATCCATATCCTCGCGCAAGCCTTTCAAATGATTGGGCTTGACCCGTCATTAAAAAAAAGAGAAACATAATAGTATAATCAATCATATTAGGTGAAATATCAGCAAAGTCAAAAAATAATTAGAGATTGATAAAATCCATTTTTATTATGAATCAAAAATAGAACCTAATACAGTCCTTAATAAATCAATATGAAAAATACTTACACAAAAAAAAAAAAAAACCAGTTAAAACTGTACTAAATT
Source organism: Hypsopygia costalis (assembly GCA_937001555.2). NCBI lineage: Eukaryota > Metazoa > Arthropoda > Insecta > Lepidoptera > Pyralidae > Hypsopygia > Hypsopygia costalis. The sequence continues at coordinate 15,224,860 of OW443330.2, read as the reverse complement.
TGTTTAGGCTACGTTAAAATTATGACAATTATAGCAAATGAAAATAGATTATCTGTTTCTACATAAAAAGTTTTATATAACACCCGGTATTTCTTTCTAAAGCGAATTATCAAAGTCGAGGTGCGAAGTGACAAGTCCTACATTATTTATATTAAAGTTAAATTTACAAACTGTAAGTGGTGTCAATTATTTGGGACGATATTCTCACAGCGACAGAGAATTTAGTTATTTATATTCATATTGTATATTATTATATGTATTGAAGTGGGTGATTAGTCGCCGCCAGCCGAGTCAGTTTAACCCCCGATACAAAAAGGGGGTGTTATAAATTTGACGTGTCGGTCTCTGTGGCATCGTAACTTCTAAACGAATGCACCGAATTCGACGCGGTAATTTTCTTGTTTTCTTTTTTTTTTAACGAGCATGATGGAAAGCATCACCGCCCATTGAAATGAGCAACACCAAGAGGTCGCCGATCCGTTGCCAGCCTAAACTCCTTCCTTTCTTTCTGGTGACCTCACTCACTCGCAGGAACACAACAACCCTCAAGGGAATTGTTATTTGGCTGCGGTATTCTGCGAAGTGGAGGAGGTACTTCCCCAGGCGGGCTTAAAAAATACCCTATACGTCTCTTAAATTGTTTAAAAGCCGACGTGATCGAATTGGTTCTTAGATTTCCATGGTTCTTAGTCATGACCTAAGGAAATCTATCCCACCATTTGAAAGCTCTTTTGTAATTTTTTAATCAGACCCGTGTAAGTTGCTCGTGGGATACGAGCAACTTACACTTCAGTATGATGGTGCATTTCTGTAAGGTATAAAACATCACTGAGCTAAGTAAATATGAAACCAATTAATGATTGCATGACTAACACCATATCTAACTCACGGTTAGGTTACTAGTAATCATAACCTACGACTGAACGAACTAATGTTTCAAAATTCATTTTACACGTGGAATGAAGTGGTGTTTCAAAATTCATTTTGCACGTGGAATGAAGTTCTCCAGATACTCAACCGAATTGTCAATCGTGTTGTTATTAAACAAAGTGACTATGTAAAACTAAGTGACTGTATCCCGCATTAGATTCGCCACGCCACCCTTCTGTGATTGATAAAAAGCTCAGTGATTCTCAGCGCACACCGAACGATCAGTTTCTATAATTTTAATATTATTTCGTACTGTAACCGAAATGGTATTTACGAAGTGATGCATGTGAATGTATAAAGCAGATATCAATACCAAAGTAAGAAGCGTTTCCGTTACGTGACTCACACCTATGGCACGTATACTCGATGCCAGCGACCACTAACATACTAATAGGTGAGATTCGGAGAGCCATTTTTATTTCCAAAGAGCCTTCAACTGCGGGAACCGCTTGAATCACGATGAGAAGTTTTTTTTATTAAAATTATATTTAAGTAACAGTTGATGGTAGTTGATATAATCACCACTTTTTACTACTATGGCAGTTGACAATTAATCATTTTGTTATCGCTATGTGATCTATCCATAAAGGTGAAGGGTTTTCTTTTTGTTTGAACACGGTAATCGCAGAAACTATCAGTCAAATTTGAAAAAAAAAATTTTATATTTGATAGTACATTTATTGACGAGAGTTATTAGGGTAGTTAACAATATACTATGACCATTAGGAACCGACACGTCAGATGAAACAGTGGGGCAAAGTTAGTTTTAATATAAAATTAATGTTACGTTTCTAGCGCGGAATTGGGTTGAATATTATTATTTTTATGGTCTCTGGTTATCCTCTTCTTTGACCATGACAAACCTTTTGAATGGCTAATCTGTAAGCCCAGCCCAAAAAAGGACTTGGGGACTCAAAATAATTGCAAACACGATTTCAATTATACTCCTTGCAAGCAAAATTTACAGCTGCCATTACGATCTTGTAGCTATGATTTATAAGACAGGGTCGTGATTAAATCGGCAGTTTTTGGCGGCTTTCAATAAAGAATTATGCAATTTATTCAGGGCTTTCTCTTGCTACTATATTCGAGGTTCCTCCACGGATAAGTATTTGTGATAATGATCATAATAAAATTCATGGTTAAAATGCCCTAGTTTTATTACTTATACATTTTGTTATTCAATTCGATCTTCCCTTCGATATTAACAGCAGACTCAGTTTGGTAACATGAGTATAGGATGTTACTATATGCACGTAGAAAAGAAACCCTTTGGTTTTTTGTTAGGAAGCCATATAAATGACCCCACCTTTCGTGAGTTAAAAATATCACGTATATTATGTGCTACTACGTTAGTACTATTACTTATACTACGTTAGTACTATTACTTATACTGTGCTTATATTGTGGTATTACTCAAACAGTGACTGATTTTAAGTATTTAATTTAGACAATCTAATTTTTGAGTTTTAGGAATTACTATATGCAATATCTTACTATATGGAATGTCTTTGAAATGTATTAAGACTTGAATAAAAGAAATAATCATTAAAGTTATAGGTAACAATAGGCACGTAAGGAATATATTTTATAGATTTCAAAATGATACAAATATTTTTACTGTACCTATATAAAAATTAAGTCAGAAGGTTAGTTACTGTTGAAGATGGCATTTTTTCAGTTTACTCCGCGGCGATTGAGCGCATAATAACGAAATACTGTATATGCTTATAGAGCTTCAATAAACTGCCAGCTCATAATAGCTGATTCGTTGGAGGATCTCAGTCGAACACCAAACGATCTCAATGCTGCTTCACGATCAGTGGGGCTGGAGATGAATTTTTTTTTTAATACTACGACGGGTGGCAGACAAGCATACGGCCCGCCTGATGTGAAGCGGTTACCGTAGACATAGTAACGCCTGCAACATAAAATATCGCTCGCGCACCGCCACCCCCGCTGCCAACGCAGCATCTCCTTCCTTTCTGGTGGTGAATTGTTATTTGGCTGCGGTATTCTGTGAGGTGGAGGTACATAACCCACAGCCGGGTAGCTTACAATTACGCTCCCTACCTCTCTTTTCGCCAGAGCTTCGTTTGTCAATCAGCACCGCGTGCAGGTACAGTTGGCTTTGGTTCAAAGATGTTGATGAACCACTTACACCCCGAATTTTGACAAAACGAAGTTATTACAACGACTTTGTCATCCCTAGCCCGATTATCGTAGAGAATGCAGCTATTGAAATGGTTAAAAACTATGTTTACATTGGACAGGCCATATTCGAGGTAATTTGTTGAAATTACCTCATGGCTATGGCCTGTCCAAGAAGAGATCGATAGATGCATTCGACTAGGCTAGGCAACTTTTGGAAGGTTTCGGCACATCCTCGCCGCAGATATACTCCGATGCTTAAAGACTAAAGTTTTGAGTCAGTGTAGAAACTTGGACGCTGCCCGTCGGGTTGTTCTACAGGGTAAGGAACGCACAGCGACTGATGGAGAGGGCTATGCTCGGACGGAGAATCAAGGTTGCTGAGATAGTTTTCAGAGTCAACAAGCTTAAGTGGTAGTGGGTCGGCCACATCTGCCGTGTCAGTGATGGCAGATGGAGGAGGTAGGTCCTAGAGTGGAGGCCGCGTATGGGGCGACGAAGAGTGGGACGCTCCACGGACGTCTCTCTAGATGGACCGACGACCTCAAAGAAGCGACTGGAAGCGGGTGGATGCGGAAAGCGGAGAATCGGATATGGTGGAAAGCATTGGGGAAGGCCTATATCCAGCAATGGGTAAGAAACAGGCTGATAATGATGATGATGATCAATAAACTACCAGACGAGCATATTCGGTTGTTGGTATTGATAATAATTAAACATCAAACTTCGGTTTGGTAAAGCACACAAACTGCTGCCCGCCATTTAGGTCAAAACTGGATCGTGTTGTATCTGCATTTTGTTTAATAGTTTACTTACAATATGCTATAATGGACGCTCGGGTAACTTTATAAACGGTAAATAGACATTAAAAATTGAGCGAGCCGTTTATTATGTAGTTACAATGTCTGTAGCACTATCGTCAGTTTGTGAGGTGAAGTGGCGAATGGCTACGTTTGGTTTGACAACACAACCGGTCTGGCGCGGACTTGCAGCACTGAGCGAATGAAATACCACACTCGATAAATACGTACCTTACCACGTTTACAGTACTCGGAGCATTGGAATACAATGGGCGGCTACTGGCCCTTTACATATTCACAATCCTCTCTTGGTTTATAATTGTTCCCACGTAATTCAACATAGAGGCAATACACGCATCGGATGCCATTGTATCAGTATGTTAGCGGCACACTATGTTGGCCGTATACCTATAGGTTTGTCCGCTCATGAAATTTCGCAAAATTAACAGTTCTACGTTTGACGAGGACATTACGTTTGATAGGACATTACGTTGTTCTCTTAAAAGTCAGTCTGCTCAGCATGATAAATGACAAAATTTTTTTCGATGTCATTTTTTCGTTATTACAGTAATAATGACAAATCGGCCAACATACCGTGCATTACGTTATTAATGTTTCAGAAATATTATAATGATTTACATATTGATTATTAATTAAGATTTTTTCGGCTTACTAGATGACTTGTTATTTCGGTATAATAGGCGAAGTTATTGACCTCCAAAATCGTAAATCACTACTTCAAACAAATCTGTATTTGCGTGTTGTGACTTTAATTTGGCCGCTAAACCTATTTTTTTTTATCAGTATAATGTTAATCAGATCAATAGTACATAAATTTGTGCATAGAAATGTCAAACCAAGGGTATGTCATCAATAAACATGATTAAGTAATACATAGGGACTGGTCACGTATGTCGAGTAGTAATGGCAGATGAGGGAGGAAAGTCCTAGAGAGATATAGAGCGACGTACTAATAATGATATTATCTATACATAATATATAGACACGTCTGTATATCGATTAACTCCTAAAGCACGCTACGCATTTTTATATAGTATTCACTATATTTATGATTTTCTTTTCGGAATTATCCCACACGAGCGAAGCCGGGGCGGGTCGGTAGTGTAAAAGAAAGTTTCAATAAATAATAATTGATAAAAATGTGTATTTTCAACGTTACTAAATTAATTACTATATAGTCATGCCCACTTCACCATGTTAATTTTAAAGTGTCAGAGTCATGACGTGACATTACACAGAGCCTTCGCTGTATTTGTACCTTCATTTTGTGGGTCTTCCTTGAACCGTAACGAAAGGCTCCACACCTCGATAAGCGCTCAAGCACCGTGGCGTTGTACTTCACTTCACTTTTTCCGAAAGAAATAATGTTATACAGGTGAATGAGAGGTGCACATAGATTAAGCCGAAGAAAGTGAGTTGATTTTAAATAATATAAAAAAAAGGATATGAATTCCCCCTTCAATTTTGATCACCTAATGAATGATACAATTTGCAATTTCGAATTATCCATTAAAACATTCATAATTAATAAAACCATTCAATCACGATCTTTCGGGTTGACTATTATTCTCACATCATCTATGCAAGGGGGATAAATCTTTGACGTAGAGTGCTGAAAATATAACTATAATTACATGTGTATTTTCTGCACGTCGTCTAATGTTCTATACATGACATAATTTTAATGTATTCGCCCACGTCAAAGATCGTGGCTTCAAATAGACAATTAAAATACAAAATAATAAAGTAGAATGTTTTTCTACACGTACTACAAACAGACATACTTACTCTTCATAACATAAATATATTACATACCTATAGCAAATTCTAATGTATCTTTCTATCTCTGACAAAATCGAGGTCACTTCTTAGTCATTGCGGTGTGGTGGTATTGTTCCACTCGCTCAATCGAACACAAATTGACGGATGTCAATTTCTGCGGATGTATTGCAGAAACAGGAATACGAGTATAAATGTTTGGTACCCAATACATATACCTATCTTATTCGAATTTGCAGTGCTATTCCCCCGAATGAGAAGAATATAGCATCGACAACATTAAATAAATCTTTAATTGAACGTTTTGTTATATATCAGAGTCTATGGGATAAGTCAGCTTTTGTATAAATGTTATGTATTGTACTAATAATACGCGTACGTTAAAATAATGTGCAGGTACAAAGTCATGGGCGAATGCTAGTTGTCAGATATAGCATTAACTAGGAGTGTTTTTATTTTATTTTAGAGAGTTAGAATCGGAATAAGTGTGCGATAATTTTAAACCGCGCTCTCAAAAAGAACTCTATATTTCCGAAAAACGATATGATCTCATGATGGGGAAAACGACTCTTACATTTCGACTAGCTTTATGTCGTCGACAACCCTTATGCATCCCACTGCTGAGAAACGGGTCTCCCCTCAATCGAAGAGGTTTTAAAGCATACTCCAACGCTGCTCAACTGCGGGTTGGCGGAGGTCAGTGTTTCCAAGCTGCCTAAAGGCCACTGACTTGGTTTAACGACTCTCTAATGACAACAGCCGGGACCGACGGCTTAACGTGCCCTCCGAAGTACGGAAGATTTCGACACCCATCCTTGGATAGGCTAAGGCCAACGTTACTTACTTTGCGTATTCAATTATACTGAGACGCGCATCGACGCTATCGAGCTCCTCAGTTCGACAAGCTTCATATATAGGGGCGAAAAATGATATAACTCATGATTCGGAAAACGCCTCTAAATTTCAATAAACTTTAAGATATGAGGCGAAATATTTAATTAAATATCAGTATTAGGAGAATGACTCTACATTTCGATAAAGTACCCATTTGGGTGCGAAAAATTGATCTAAGTCTCATTATTGCGAAAATTTATTCAGTTCGTAAAAACAAAACAACAAATGAGAATTACTTCTGACTGTTTCAGTGACATAAAAACCTCAAAGTGTAGGTCGGGGCTCAAAGGGTGTTATGTGAAAAATTTACTGCGGTGTGCCGTTATTAGGTTTATTTATTGTTTAGCTAGGTCCCAGCTGAATACCCACGAGCGCGATTCGCCTCGTCTGCTCGTCCCTTGATCACTACATTGTGTAGTTTGTACTCTGTCAATTGTAATATGACAGCATGAAACATTTATATGATAGCGAAAACTATTGGGCGAGTTCAAAAAGTATTGGATGAGTTTCACAAAAATTTTCACGACTTCACGTTACTGTGTGATATCAAACTATAGGTTGTGTGAAGTGTAAGAAACGCTGTAACGGTTATACAAAAAACTCATATTAAAGTTATTGTAAATTCAATCTTGGTTTGGTTTGATTCCAGGATGCGTGAATTTTATTCAGATTTCTTCATTATGTTATACTAATTTAGAAACGGGTTAGTAGAATATATATATGATTAAATAAATATCAATACATGACGTCTGTTGTAGGTATATTAATTACTCTGAAAGTTTTTGTCGAATAAAGTTAGCAGATAATCAAGCTAAAATGTATCTTACCTACTTATTTTGTAATTATGTAGCTTATTGCAGCCCTTAAAACTCTTCATTACAAGCTGCGGTTGTAAATTTGTAACTAAATTAAAACATTATAAGACGTGTCTAAATGCTAGCAAGAGCCTAATAAATATACGTGTAAAGTAAATTGTTGACATTATATTGCAACAAAAAGAAAAACTGCGAAAAGTGAAGAATAAAAAAAAAATTAAAGATCACAAATAAAAATATTTCTATAGTTAATTATCGTCATTTAATTAATGAAATTAATTAGGTCATTCACGTATTTTTTGCCGAAATAGTCCACTAGATCTTCATCAGGGCTGACCCGATGGCCGATCCCTACGAAAATACGCAAGTGAACCGTTTAATTTAATCAATTATTAGTATGCCTCACGTGAGTTTTCATAATTATCCCTTAGCATCATCGGCATCAACCCATAATCATCTCACTGTTAGGATACGAGTCTCCCCACAATCGAAGGGGTTTAGAGCATACTCCACCACGCTGCTCAACTGCGGGTGGGCAGAGAACTATCCCTCAAACTATGTTATTTGTGCTAAACATTTAGAACCTAACACAATATTTGTAAATAGCCGGTAATTCCATAGTAGCCTAACATAAAAAATAAGGCACGATCCTTATTAGACCTAGAGCAGCTGGGATATGTTTGCGCCAAGGTAACACCAATGATACCCACCAATCTAAACGTACCGACCGCTTATGACGCGTAACACTTGCACTGCAAAAACCATCTCTAAACCGAGGGCATAAGAAGAAAGTCAAAGTATAATGCTTGATTTGACGTTGACTTTACAGTGCGATCAAATGGAGTACAATAATAGTGGCGCTAGTATCTTTGTAAGAAAAGTTTGTACATGGTAACTTTTATATGGACAATCACAATGTTTTTTTTTTATTATATTTTTTATACCAAGTCGGGTCCAAATAAAACTTACATAAAGTGCTTACCGTAGGCTTCGCTGACAATAAACATGTATTGGTCGCGTGCCGGCACCCCCGCTGCCAACGCAACATCTCTCCACGTCTGGTGACCTAACTCACTCGCTAAAACACAAGATGTTGCTACTATATACTAATAAATTTAGTTCCTCTGTTGGATCCATTTTCCTGAGCACGCTTTTCAATAATGACCGGGAAACGATCCTTTAAATGAAATATAAGCGTTTAAACTTACTATTCAATCAATACATATAATAAAATCGTAACTGGCCGCTGTCTGTACATTGAAGATATATAAGAAAAACTAATATAGGGGGGCTTTATGAACGCAATAGAACCCAAAACAATGATATTTAGATTTTTGTCTGTTTGTCTGTTTGTCCGTACGTTTGTGCACGCTAATCTTAGAAACGGCTTAACCTATTTGAATACGGTTTTCACTAATGCGTTAAGGTTTGCTCAACTTAACATTTAGAGTTTGTTTCATTTGAATCGGTTCATAAATAAAAAAGTTATATCCATCTAAAGAATCACATATAAAATGGTACAAAATAACCAATCCGTTGAATTGACTGAAACTTTTCAGGTGAATTGACTGAAACTTTATGAAGGTATTATGTTATCATCGTTAAAGTAAATAATACAATGAGAGAGATGCTTAGAGGTCGTAGCGCTAACGCAAGTTAAGCGACCCCTGTCGTGGTTCCAACTAGGATGGGTGACCACAATGTATGGGGAAACGAAATTAATTGAACTATTTTACCCTAAACTTTACACGAGTACTTCTATAGACGACGTATTTCAGGATTTTTCAAAATTCAAGCCCTAAACCCTAAGCCCTAAAGCCTAAGGGTAAAATGGGGCCAAAAAGTCTGAAAATCGTCATGGGTATTGTTTTTATGGTTTATCGGATCGCTGATTACGAAAAAAACAACAATTAATAATCCAACATAGCCGATGTGACATAAAATCACCCCTGATTATATGGTTGCTGGGACGTCAATTACGAAAATAGCATCGATTTGAAAATATAACACAGTGGACACGAAATTACTTCAAAGGATTTTTCAAATTTTACCTCTAAGAGGGTGAAACGGAGGTCAAAAGTTTGTATGGGGCAACGAGATTAGTTGGACTATTTTATCCTAAACTTTACACGAGTACTTCTATAGATAAATGAGTAAATATGTATTACCCCAAATATCACGCGAGCGAAGCCGCGGGCGAAAGCTAGTATAAAATATCTTTGGATGCCTACAATAAATATAATAATGCTATAATAAAATGCAAACTTAAGCGTAGAAATGTAGTCCATTGCGTTATTTATTACCTATGCCAGGGTATCGAACCCAGCACAGATTCATGTTTACAGAAGCGCCTTCTGGAAGTCTTCAAAGAATTAATCACTCGTATCGTGTGGCTAAACACATAGTTGTGTAGTAATATCACGTCAAAAGTTAACAAAACAAGTTATTTTGCGTAACTTTTATTTTATTATCGGTATACTAGACTATTTTTTGCAACTGTGTAGATAAACCGTATCGACTAATGAACGGTACGTCCATACGCGATCAAGTTTTTATTTTGTTGACTCTACCTTATTAGCGGGATGTCGAAAGTAATTGACTCTTTATAGATGCCGATAGGAAAGAGATAAGTCACGTTACAGAAATGAAAGATTAAATCTTTAAATGAAATCTTGGTTCAGGAGAGATTCTAGAAAAATGGTGATTAAAATCTATAAATCACAATCGTGATATTGATTGCATTGCATTAAAAAATAAACCTCTTCCAAAAACAAAATCCACTTCAAAATACTCCAATCATTAATGTATTTTTTTTTTGTAAACTTCATCGAGGGGCACGAATAAAATTGTAATTGAAACATTTCCACCAATGTCCAAACATGGTGTATGTTGTACTTAACTCTATTCGTTACGTCCTTTTGACGCACAATACCATATATACCAATTGTACGTAAAATATGTACCAAATTCTGGTCATTTTCATAAAAGCCGAACTTTACTACGATTCTTCGTCCGTTGAGGAGTCTCGTTCTCGAGAGATTCTTTTTTTTTCTATTAGATGTCGGTTAATTTAAAAAAAAAAATATTAAGGGACTATCTCTTGGTCTGTCATGAAGGAATTAATGTATTCATTATTGACGAAGAGTATGATTTCTTTTGGCTGTCATTTCGAGTACACATGGTGCACCCCGCCTATTTTCCGTAGGTACCAACCCCCGTAGCTGGGTTTTTGTGACTATTTCGATATAAATTGCAATTAACTTTTCTGTTACTGAAAAAAAATTGAGATTTGTTACGGGTTTGAGATTTTAATGAATTTTTTTCTGTATTAATATAAAATCCAGATTTTCCATTTATTTCCTTAAAGAAAGTAAATAAAAAAGTATTGTGTTAATAGCTCCGTATAATGTGTCCACTTTGCCTGATGTTATATATATATAGCGAGAAGAGGAGCCAAAATAGCATCGGCAACGGACAAGAGACCTTATTGTAGCGTCCTACCAGTTGACATTGCCATGTTAACCCGCAAGATGCTTCTTCACGTTTCGCTTGAAAGATTGTTTATTACATACACATGGATTGTTTTACAATATACGCCCTTTGCGCGATAAATATTGAGTTGCAGATTTTTCATTGTTGTTTAATTTTTTCCGTCTCTAGAAACGGTACGGTATAAATTTATCTCGTTTGAGATTTGCCGTTTCCTAATTAATCTGGAACTCTTAATACAGATAATATTTATTTTATTTCATAAAAGCATATAATTTTGGACTATATCTATTATACACTAGTATCTGAATATAAAGTAATCACTCACAATTTTTTCGAGTCTATCGCACAAGTGTCTATACTAGGCCGAGCCTGTGTCATAGACACCTGATCCTATATATAGAGGTATTCTGCATTTTAAAGAATTCAGATATTATGTATGTATGTAACTTCTTTATTCATTCTGTATTCTTGCGTCACTTGAAAAATATTGATTGAGGATTAGCTGCGGTATTTTTTCTGTTATATGAAATTTGGTAGGTATGTAAATCCAACGGTGAATTGAAATGGAAAAAAGAAATATCAATAGATTTATCGTTGGAGCCTCGTCGGTGGATTCTAGTGGAACGAGGGTGAAGCAAAAGCAAACATCTGAGCAATGACGATTTTTAGGGTTTCGCTTTTGGAACCCTCATCGGATTACTTTGTCCGTCCGCTATTGTAATGCAATGCAAACCGCAAAAAACAAAAATTTTGTTTGTGGATTTTGGACTTTGGATTTTAAATTTGGGATTGTGATTTTAGATTTCGAATTTTGCATTTTGGATTTTTAAGCTTCTGATTTGAATTTGGATTTTTAGATTTTGGGTTAGGATTAGGATTTTGAATTTCGGATGGATTTTGGATTTTTGCTTTTGGATTCTGAAATCTGAATTGAAATTAGAAGTTTAGCTTTTGAATTTTTGACTTTATTTAAGATTTGGGTTTAGGACCATCGAGTATGGATTTTGCTTTTGCTTTTTTTTTTGTTTTTGCACATTGTGTATAATTTGGTCCATCGTGAGAAATAGGTTAGGTTTTTTTTTATCTAATTGATCCCGTAAAGGGTTAAAAATAGCGTATGAAAATTTGCGAAAAGTCGCGGGGAATTAGTAATTAATAATATTAGACTTAGGGAGGTTAATACAGAACGAATTAAAAAAATGTGTTACAAGATTAAGCCCCATGGTTTTTATATGACTTGGAATAATGATAAAACATCGAATTATAGTTATTGGAACGAACGAACGGGCATTTTTTGCACTACACACACGTAACTACAGATTATATTAGTAACGTATAATGTGGATTCTTCGTGTATCGAATAATATATTTTTTAGTAGAACGGCGCTACTTTTGCAGCAGGGACGGCCTTTTGTATTATTTAGGTGTAGCCATCATTTTCAACTTTTTAGTTATTGGACCGATCGCTTTCAAAAATGTTATCTGATCCGTTTTATTTCCTAAATATCAGTAAAGTAAAACATGCAGGTTATTTTTCAGATTTAATGAAAAGCCGGAACCCTCCGGTGTGTGCGTCCGACTCGCACTTGTCCGGTATTTTCAGTGCTTTTTGTATTGATCAGTAGTTTTAGGCGTAAACGAGAAAATATACATAGCGCATATTTTCGCGAACAGTAAAATTTTGATTGAAATTGGATACATAATATACGTACAACACGGAGAATAGGCGACACCTTAGTTGAATTAGTTACTTTTTACCAGCTCCCAAAACAGCAATTTATTTTGTACGTAAAATTAACTAAAAAGTAACATCATTATGATGTTACTGTTTTAGCTTCACAAGTGAAAGTACTCGTTGCAAATTTTAAACGCTAAACATTTTATGTTGTATAAAAACTTAGAACAATACATGTTTTGTGATATTTGCTTTATGAAGTGAATATTATTAACCTATAACCACAACATTATATAATTAACATTTGCATTTGTAGTACTACATATGCCACACACTCCCTGCCGATCTCACCTCCTCCTGTGACGAATCTGGAACAGTTTGTATGGCAATCACGCTCTGCACAGAAATCCATTGTTTATATAATATTTTACGAGTAACATTTCTATGGAGTAGCCGGGGAATGCTATAACACAGAATTCGTGTTTTTATTTGGCGTCGTAATAATGTATTTGTAAACAATTGCGAGGTCTCAACCCGCGGCCTACAGCTTATTACAAGTACATTTTTAAAATTGTTTTGTAGATGACTAAAAGTAATTAATGTGTCTAAGAGGTGAACAACTGTCGACATTCATTCTGTTCGTTACATCAAAATAACTGCAGTATTGATTCATTGTACAGAATTAGGTCACAGGCTTTTTCTTATTTATAATTTACAGAGGTGGGAATACTCCTCGACATCCATGAATAAAATCGATGGCCTGAGAATATATTGCGGCCGACTTGTGCTGTTAGTTGAATTAAACAATCGATCCTATAACGTACTTATTACAAGCGAGTGCTTGGAACGTACAATCCGCTACTTATGGGCAGGTCAGCACCGTACGCATGCACTATAGGCCAACGACCGCCAACGGGCATAAATGCAGTCTTGCACTTGTTTAGAAAAACCTTGTACCTATTTGCTATTCTACGTATATTACTTATTGTCAATATCTCATCATTCTCTAAGGCAAGCTGTAATATAAATATGTATTGTGTATGCGCGTAGAATAAGATAAATAATAAAAATAAATATTATTGAACAAATTAAATTACAAACCTCGATCTACGACCCAAACTAAGCTCAGCTTGTACTTTGATGCTTAATAACTGATAGGTACTTAATGCATTTTTTTACAAACATAAAAAGAAAACACTCAGGACGAGACAAACAATATAAATTAATAAAACATTTTTTTCCGTGGGTGGGTTATTTTTCCGGGATAGAAAGTAGCCTACTGTTTTTACCAAAAGTAAAGCAAAATAAAAAAGGTAAAGTACCAGTAGTAAAGGTACTGAACCACAGAAGAAAAAGAAGAAATAAGATTTTAATAGGTATGCCATATTATGTTCCAAATAAGAGTAATAGCCAATACTATTATTCTAGGATTTTTATATACTACGGTAACAAACAAGCGTACGACCTGCCTGATGGTACGCAGTCATCGCAGTCAGGTACGATTAATAACACAATGGTTAAAGCAGATAGTACTATAATATAGTATGGAGTCTTCAATGAATATAAATCGTAGCAAAGAACAAAGACTTAACTTGATATAATGATTTAGTACATTTTCATCATACCTATAATTATTAATGGTAATTAGTGGAATTGTATACACGGCGGTAATTCTTAAACGTGGCCATAGAGTATGCATTTTTGTTTCAAGTTAAAGCGAACTTTTTTTTATATTAACGATAGTTTAAACTCGTATCGTGATCAGTCTCGGATGAGATTAATGCATTTTGTTCCTGCGTCCCGTTGTACTCATTGGATATTTTATTGGTTATCGAAAATAATAATCTTTTTGGAGAATCTATTGGCGTTTCTAATGTGTTTTGGAATCCCTTGATTTCAACGATGGATTCAAGCGGAAGAAAAAGTACCCATAGATCCATCAATGCCACCTAAGAAATCCAAGAGGACGAAGGGAATGTGGTAAGTATGTAGGTTCCGTTAAAACAATTTTGAAGTACGTTGAGTATTTTTTAAGTATATTTTATTTAAGTACGCAAAATCTGTAACAATGTTAATGAAAAAAAAAAACTTTACAATTAGACCTAATTGTAAAGTTTTTTAAATTATTCTCGAACTGTTCATTCGACTATTACAAATCTTGTAAGTAGACAATAATAAACACAATTCACGCCTGGCCGTACTAGGTCCAGAATTTCTGAACTATTGGAATTGATTTGGAAGAAAAATGGCGAGGTTTCAATTTGTGGCCAACGACTAAATCAAAACCAAATAAAGACAATCCAAACGAAATATCATCTTATCGCCCTATGTTATTCAAGTTCTTGGCAAACTTCTTCAATAACTGATAGCTAAACGGGTCATGCACCACTTGGACACTTCAAATCAGAGTAAAAAAAAAAACCAAACGGCTTCAAATAACAAATCTCAACGATTGAGGCCCCCCAAAACGAAACGAAATAAAAAAATTTAAGACGTAAATTAAATTTTAGCAAAATACTTAAAAACTATTTTTCAGAAAACGAAATATTAAGCTTAATATTTTTATACTATTTTCAGATAATTATTATAGTGTCTTTCCAGTATATAGTATTTGTCCAGGAATATTTATTTATTTATTAGTGTTGAAATACAACGGTCGTGCCACAAAATATTAATTTAATATTAACTATATTTTATGGCCTGCATTTGCATGTAATGTTATTAATTTATGAGCTAATGTTATGAAGAGTCTGTTTAAAATAGCATCAAAAATTAAATACAAATATTGGTCTGCTGACGGACCAATATTTGTATTTAGTTTTTGATGCTATTAATAAATATATGTATATAAAAATGAATCCCTATTTCCCTATGTCATGGCATCACGCGTGAACGGCTGGACGAATTTATAGATTCTTTTTTCGTTCTTTGTTATTGCCAGGAGAAGGTTCTTATGAAGGAAAAAATAAGAACGTTGCGCGGAAAAGTACAAAATTTAAGAAAACTGAAAGACCATATTAACATTTCTTGACAGATAGCGCGACACCAATTCAATATTCTTTGTTTAGAAGACAGGACGACGTCTGCCGGGTTAGCTAGTTTTATATATATTTTATAATTTAAACTTTCAAATTAACAGAACATCTTTCACAAGAGCCCCAGTGTGATTTCACGCTATTCATTAAAATAATCGTGCACGTTCGGTTCTGTAATTAACTTGCTTCTAAATGAAGCACTGTTTCGAATTCTTAAAAAAGATAATTAGCCATGCTTCTTAGTCTTATAATTTAATTCAGTTTGCATCTGGCGATTTTAATTCATTCCGATTGCATTTTGCTTGCGGAGAAATGAGGAGCCTACCATAGAGGAAAGAAATGTCGGTAACTGTGCGAAGTTTGTACTAGCAATGCCCTCGGTTTCGTCCGTACGAGATAGTGGAATTTAGTTCGTGACTAGTCATTTTGTGATTAGTAGTGGAAGACAGAGCTTCGCTTGAAGTATTTTAAGAAAAAAGGATATTTCCCAAAGTTGAGATCGACCAATGTTTTTTCGGTTTTATATGTAAGGACGTCACAATAATAAAATCACACGTGAAAGAATTTCTTTGATAGCACAAAAATCTCTCGCGATATGTTAATTTGAAAATTACAACTTTGGACATTCCCGAAAACGCTCCATACAACAGACTATTAAGTTATGACGTCACAAGCAAATATTTTGTATACAGAAAATCAGAAATTTGTACGGCAGCTATGTTTAAATATTACGTTTATGTAAATAGTTTTTGGGGTGTAAGTGGTTCATTTACATCTTTGAACTAAAGCCAACCTCACCTGCACGCGGTGCACCCTGCTGACAAACAAACGAGGCCCTGGCGAAAAGAGAGGTAGCATAGCGTAAATTTTAGCTGCTCGACTGGGGAAGTACCTCCACCTCACAGAATACCGCAGCCAAATAACAATTCCCTTAAGGGTTGTTGTGTTCCTGCGAGTGAGTGAGGTCACCAGAAACAAAGAAAGGAAGGAGAATAGGCTGGCAACGGATCGGCGACCCCTTGGTGTTGCTGATCTCCATGGGCGGTGGTGATTGCTTTCCATCAGGTGACCCACATGGTCGTTTGCTACCAATCACATAAAAAAAAAATGTATCATAATAAAAGTTATAAGTATTTTTATTACTTCTCCAGTGGAAATATTACTTTTTAATCCCATACTTTTAAAATGGACTTACCCGCAAAACTTTGATCGACCCTAAAATAAGTCGGACGGATGAAAGCATGCAGATCTTAATTGTTTTATGTATTTTACGATATTGTTAATTAATTTATACAATTTTTGAACATTGTCAAATAGCCTATTGCCAATAATATAAATTTCATCGAAATCGTTAAAGCCGTTTGTGAGATCGCCGTGGCACATATATTTACAAAATAAAGGTGTGCAGATAAACTTAAGTTTAGCTGGCTAGTGTAGCCGCAGCCTCTTGGCTACAAATGTAGAAGCAATATAATAAACGGTTTATCGACATAGTTGGGTTAGGTTATGCTTGTGATTACAAAAATGATTATCTACATAAAATTTATCTAAGGCTGAAATATTAATTGTGTTATATACATAAATTACCCTCGATAGATTATAATTAATTATAAATATATCTTTTAATCACATGTCATCAATTTAACTATAACCTTATTATACAAGTAGATACAATCTAGTAAATATAAATTATTACTGTGTAAATATAGACATATGTTGACACAGATTACTTTTGCCCTTTTTAAGCTAAACAATTTTTTTATAGAAAGTATATTATAATTATATATGTATCTCTTACTTTTCTTATCTTACTTATCATTTAGGCTATGTTCGTGAGAAAAGCATTCGCTCAACCGTTTTTTCGACGACTTACTGAACTGTAAAATTGTTCTGCACGATAACCCCTTTTAACGGAATAGTATATATAGCCCATTTCCACCATGAACGTTCATTGTAAACTTTATCGAAAGAATTATATAGAGGGCTGAGTAGTTTCGAAGATTCGTTTAAACAAACTTTATCAGTTTTAATATTATGAGTGTGGATTATGTACAAGAACTGTTGAGTTTGTAGCCGCATGGTGTTACGAGAACTAAATCAATTGACTAAGATGAATATTCATATAATTTGTTTTACAATCTTTTGCTACGTATACCGTAACGTGGTTGAGATTGATGAGTTACAGACATGTTACAACTGTAGAGAAATGTATTTATTATATTATGATAATAATATACAAGTACCGTTGTTAGCCGTTTTAATTTGAATGCGAACGAAATATGTTTAACAATACGACAATGTAGAATGTTCCTGCGAACTTTCTTCAGTTAGAATTTAATAACTTAAAAATAAAAATCCAAACTCACATCTTACTAATATACTACCACACACCCCACATACTAATATATGGCAGACTTATAAATAAATGACATACCTACAAAAGACTAATTTTAGTTTACCCTTTAATGCCCTTTATTAAATAAGGTATCTACTCGTTTTTAGTCACAAGTATTATAAAACCAGGTGGCCTACCACCGAAGCTGAAGCCGATTACCAGCTGAAATTTATAGTACTTGTATGCTTGTATCTAGATCAATTGGTAGAAGCCCTGGAGCCCTACCGACTAAGCTTAAGATGTTTGTCAATAACTAAAACCTAAGACCTACTTTTCGAATCAAAATATTCGATGGTGGTAGACGTAAATTATTTTTTATTTTTTTCATTCGTTTTATTTTTATTTCCAAACAGACAGTTTTGTTTCAGAAAGAAAGAAGAAAGAAATTAATTTTATTTGACATCACACTTGCATACTTAAATTTACAAAAACAATGTGATATGTGGTACGTGTGACGCCATAATGGTTCGTTCGTTTTAATAGGTCACAATCAGATTGCTAAAAACAAAATTCTTAATTTAATGACAATGCTCGATATGTATCAAGGTAGCCTAGGGACACAACCGGAGTACCATTATTGCGAAACAATCAATATCATGTTTTAACGATACACAGCCTGAACATAAAAAGGCTCTCAGGCTTCGTGTTCCCGTGTCCTTTGTTTATCCCAGTATTTCAGCTAACTGGCCGAGCTGCACGCCACGACCACGAGTAAAAATAGAAGTTAATCGATCCTTTTATTCGTGTCAGCTACTCGCAACCTCATCAGGAGTCGGTCGACAGGAACTTGGGTGTTTGTTCTCACACAAAATGGTTATAATATTTATATCCAGATATAAATATTTCATAGAACCGTGCGAGATGTCGGATGGGGTAATACGTCTATCTGTACGTCAAATAAATGATTGTGAAAAGAATTTTATATTAAAAGCCTTTACCTTATATTTACATACTCATCCTCTATAATTCTACATGCATAAGTATATTAATATTTACGTAGGTATACTGCTGTTGTATTTAGGTATTTACAATGTTATAAATACCGATAGATATAACCCGCACTATATTGCGTCAGAAACCGGTTCCCATCGCGTTTGAGACTGACTATCGCTATCCTTAACATCTCGGCGAAATGGTGTCTTATTCTTATTTACTTACAAAAATATGAAATTATTCTAAAATACCCGTTACCATTTAATATTATTGTGTACTTTAGTGTTATATGTGATCCCTTGAGTTTTATTTACTTATTAATATAAATTGTGCTTTTTCGTAATATAGAAAAATGCCGTCGTATTTTTACCTATTTCCATCAAGTTTCGACGGTTTGTTTGTGAGAACTAATTGCGAGGTACGACAATTGGCTCACTTTCCGATTGTACGTTTTTGGCGTTTGATAACATCTTTTGGAATTAGTAATTGTTATAATTTTACGAAATATATATAGCGAACTGAAACATTATCCAACAAAAATATCAGTTTTTTTTTTTTTTTTTTTTTTTTTTTTTTTATGTGAGAGGGGGGCAAACGAGCATGTGGGTCACCTGGTGGAAAGCAATCACCACCGCCCATGGAGACCAGCGACACCAAGGGGTCGCCGATCCGTTGCCAGCCTTTTAAGGAAAATGAAAACTCTGTTCTTGAAGGCACCCATGTCGTAGTTGTTCGGAAATACCGCTGAGGGAAGTTGATTCCACAGTTTCACTGTTCGTGGTATGAAATGTCTTAGGAAACGTACTGTAGTAGATCGCCAATTATCAAGATGATATGGATGGAATTTTAATTTATGGCGAGTTGTACGATAGTGGAATTCAGCGGCAGGTATCAAATCAAACAGCTCATCGGAGCACTCCCCGTGATATAATTTGTATAGAACGCAAAGAGACGCTACATCTCTGCGTGTAGAGAGAGAGTCCAATCGATCCGAGATCATTGGGTCACCGACGATTCGAGCTGCTCTTCGTTGTATGCGGTCAAATGGAGCAAGCAAGTACTGGGGCGCACCGGCCCAGAGATGCGAACAGTACTCCATGTGAGGTCGAACCTGGGCTTTGTATAGTTGAAGGCGGTGTCGGGGTGTAAAATACCGCCTGGCCCTACTAATCACACCAATCTTCCTGGAAGCCAGTTTGGCCTTGCATTCCAAGTGACCGCGAAACTGAACATCACTCGATATGTCGACACCCAAGATGGTAATGCTAGTTCTTACACTAAGGGGAGTACCTTCCAAACTAGGAGCTACGACGAATGGGGACTTTTTAGCGGTAAACGCACAAACCTGTGTCTTGGAGGGATTTAGCTGCACCAAATTCAATCTACCCCAATCCGAGACGTGTCCAAGGGACGTCTCAATCTCAGACACAAGTTTTGTTCGGTACTCATCGACGCAATCCCGAGAAACATTACATTGGCCAGTGTATCTTACGTCCACTGTACTGTCATCCGCATAGCAATGAACATTGTGTATAAGCAGCAAGTCATTGATATGCAGAAGAAACAGCGTGGGGGACAATACACAGCCTTGTGGTACGCCAGCATTCAAGCGTAGTGGGTCCGAGCGTGCTCCGTCAACTACAACTTTGATGCTACGCTCAGATAGAAAACTGGCAATCCATATGCAAAGCTTCTCAGGTAGCCCAAAAGAAGGAAGCTTGGAAAGTAATGCTTTATGCCACACCCGATCAAAAGCTTTTGCTACGTCCAGACTAGCAGCCAATGCCTCGCCCTTGCTTTCCACTGACTCCGCCCAACGGTGAGTCAAGTATACCAGAAGATCACCAGCTGAGCGACCATGGCGGAAACCATATTGGCGATCATTTATCAGCTGGTGATCCTCTAAGTAGGCTACCAGCTGTTTGTTAATGATAGCTTCCATGATTTTGGAAAATATGGAAGTTATCGCAATAGGCCTGTAATTGGACGGATCTGAGCAAGTGCCTTTTTTAGGGATCGGGTGGACTAAAGCCTCCTTCCATGAGCAGGGGACCACGCCAAGTGAGTAGGAGTACCGAAATAGGCGTGTTAAAATCGGAGCCAACTCTGGAGCACATGTTTTTAAAACAATAGGTGGAATGCCATCCGGCCCACTCGACTTATGGATGTCCAGGGAGAAGAGTGCTCTACGGACAGCTCTTTGCGAGAACTTAATGTCTGGCATAGAGCTCTCACACCGTGGGATGGTTGGCGGTGTTGCTCCCTGATCATCGAGAGTCGAGTTAGACGCAAAGAGAAGTCCAAGAAGATCGGCCTTTTCCCTTGCAGTATGGGCCAGTGAGTCATCCACTCGGTGCAATGGTGGAAACGACGACCGACAGAAGTTACCTTGAACAGCCTTGGCGAGCGACCAGAACGCACGAGACCCAGAGGGCAAGCGCACTAATCTCTCGCCAATTTTGCTAACGAATTTGGACTTTGCCCTGGCGATGCAGCCCTTAAAGGATCTAGACGCAGCGTTGTAATTCTTCTTAAGGACACCGGTATTTGCATCTCCAGCTGCCTGAGCCTCGGACCAGGCTCGGTAAGAATCCTGCTTATGACGCAACGCGGCTTTGCAAGACCCTCCGAACCATGGTCGAGATTTGCCACCAATGGGCACCGCAGAATTAGGAATAAAAAGTTCCATGCCCTGCAGAACCACATCAGCGACAGCATTAGCACAGGCGCTGGGATCTTCCAGCGAAAAGCAAATCCGCCCCCAAGGGTAGGAGGCCAGGAAACTACGCAGCCCATCCCAATCTGCTGACCTAAAATGCCACACACGACGTGTGCTGGCTGTGCGCGGTCGCCTTTGGCGTGTGAGTGGCACAATACTCTTTATGAGGCAATGATCCGAAGACCCAAGAGGGGCGCCAACAGACACACGATAATTTTCAGGGTGGGAGGTCAGCAGAAGATCCAAAAGGGACGCCATATGCTCCGACACATCCGGCACCCGCGTGGGCGAGGAAACCAGCTGTGTCAGACCATATGCCAAGGCAAAGTCATGGAAAGTTCTTCCAGCATGGTCAGTTGATCTAGACCCTAGCCATTCGACGTGGTGGGCATTAAAATCACCCAGTACCACAATCTCTGCAGAAGGCATCTGCTGGAGTATACTGTCGGTCGTCGTTTGTATGTGCTCCACAAGACGCTCCGTTTCGACATTTCCGCTGTGGGACCTGTAGAGGCACGCGTAAATGCGAGTGCGGTCCTCAAAATCTGCGCGCAGCCACATAATTGACAGGTCCCTCGCTTCAAGACTGCCAAGACGTCGACAACAGATATTCTCCCGAATGTACGCGCAAACACCGGCTCGTGGCACAAAGTGATGTTCCACTTTGTACCCTGGGTAACGCAGATATGAGATGTCAGCAGGGGGGAATATCTGAGTCTCCGTCAAAAAGAGTATGGCCGGCCTAGCCGTCTCTAGATGATGGTGGACAGCATTGATGTTGGAGTTAAGTCCCCTAACGTTACACAGCTCAACGCAGAGCTCAGGGGGAGGTGCCACCACACTCTTCTTGCGTTTGCTCCCGGCAGAAATATAGAGCGGCGTAATGCCCGCCCCAGAATACGTCGGGCGGCCTGAGCAGTGGTGCTCAGGGAGGGATTCTCCGTCACCAGCGGTGACGGTACCCTCCTGGGGTATTGTTCTTTTTACTACCGCTGCCATATTTAGAGTTGGGGTGTTTGGGTTGGGCTCCGGGTTTCAACACTCACCGTACGAAACGCAATAGCGCGAGCTATTACTTCACGCCGGTCTTCTGCGTGAGAGTGGTACTGCCCCGGACGAGCCGGCCCAATTACGAGCTGTATTCATTCAATGTCCAAAACTTGACCGCGATCATGTTCTAGACACTAAACGACTACAGCTTGGCTCTACCACTCAGGAAAAAGGCTACTCGTTTAGCACCACCCAGGGGTCACGTGCAGGGAAACTAGGGTAAAGCCTGCGGACGTGAGTAGCATCAACCCCCAAAGTTTACAAGACCATTATAATATGCCTTTATAAGATATCGAAAATGACAACAGATTAGCATTATCGTCGTCAACCGTTATTCATCCCACTGCAGGGATACGGATCTCCCCTCAATCGAAGGGGTTTACAGCATACTTCACCACGCTGCTCAAATGCAGTTGGCAGAGATTAAGCGACGTGCAATAAAAAAAAATATTAGAAAAATGACATATAAACATAAAACATTTATACAAAAGGTATGGACTCCAGGGTCTGTTGACTGTAATTAATATCAATAAAAAACGTTATTGAAAATGAAATCTTTTAACCGTTTCAGGGGCATCACAATCTACGCCAAATGAGCATTAAGGCGAGGTGAGCCAGCGCTAGAAACAATAATTGACAATTCCGCGAGACACTGGCGACTATGGTGAGCTGAAAATCTATTGAATAATTGATTAAAAATTTTAAAGATGTAATAAAAAAAATCTATAGGGTATAATATATAATAGGTTATATAATAGGTTACTTCAAAGACGAATTCTAAATTGTGGATTTTGCAGTACTACTGGTACCAGTACCACCCCGCTTTAATATAAAAATGAACACATATTAGTAGTCTGACGAGATTATTTATAAGCACTTAAAAATAATAGAATGTGAAAATAAAACTTTTAGGATGTGGCGAAATATTTGCCTTTTGGGCCTTATTTGGTATGGATTAATTTGTAAACAGGGTTAACCCGATAGTCTCGATACCGAGGCCACACGAACGGTTTCTGAACAGTGTGTTCAGTGTGACCGAACTTGTGTGACGTCACAATTTTAAGTTCTAGCATACACGAATAGATTATTTTAGATTATTTTAGCCATAATTAATTACGGTGTCACACAAAGCTAACTTTATGGGTGTCACTAACTTATCTCGAAACTAACGAAATTGTTACTGAAGTTCAAAATTACGGTTTCTTCACCACTAGCGCTAGTTGGGAACATTAAACAGGCACTTAACATAACGTTTCACGGTGGCTGTCAATAAAAAAAAAAAGTTGCGGCCGCGACTTCGCACGCGGGTATCCCGTGGAAATTTCCAAATACTTTCTTAGCGGACGCCTAACTCATAATATCAATATTTTTATACTACTACGTCGATGGTAGTGGTATTTTATTTTATTTTCGTTGCCATTCTGTAAATATCTATAAATCATATCAGTTTTCGTTGTATAATTGAACGATTGGATGATTTGGTAAATATGTAGTAACAAACTCTTCGAATTTATTCGTTCCGTATTAGATCCCTCAGGGAAACCCCAAGAGCTCTATTCATCGCTCGCTATGCGAGTTTTAGTCTGTGAATAAGCCCGACGCTCACCGTCTAAGTCTGCACCGTAGGTCATAGCGGGGAGGACGCACTGATTGGACACTTTGATCTTCAAGCATTGGGGTATATATGCGGTGAGGATATACCGTAGCTTTCCAAAAGTTGCCCAGCCAGCACACATTAGAACTTAATTGGACGCGTACTGTGCGGTTCCAGAAGAGTTTACTACCTCGAACTGTCAAGTTGGGGAATGAACCTCCTGCCAAGGTTTTCCCCGGAGACTACAGTATGGGGTGATTTAAGAAAGGCGTAAAGATGTTTTTACAGAGTTGCCACTCTCTGTAAAGAGGTTTGTACAACGCGTGAATGATGCCTCTAGTGTCGCAACTCTCCATAGGCTGCGATGACTGCTTACTATCAGGAAGATCGTACGCTTGTTTGTCACCCTAGTCGTATAAAAAAAATTAAAGCACTTAATACATATTATCTCAGTGATAGACATATATAATAATACACCAAGTACTATTGTAGGATAATAGTAATTATATAGAACGGTAAGACCTAACAAGGCATAAATTTAAAGACTACATTAGCAAGTGGATTAGCCTTCCCTACATTTGATTAATGTAAGTTAATTAATGACAGTTGTTTTGTTCGTGTTTTTGACAAGTAATGTAATGAACTGTGGCAATGGGAAATATAAAATACACATACGGGGAAAACTTTAATGATTATATAGACGCGTTTATAATTTATCGCCGATTACGTAGTACGCGCTCGCGGCTCGCGTCTCGCGGCGCGCGGCGTTCACACGAAACGGCTGTCGTAAAATGTTCCAAACACTCTGCACGCACGGAACGCTTCGTACTTTCAGACGTAAATTACTTACTGGAGAAGTTAAATTACGAATTCAGCAATGAGATTAAAACTTGAATCGATTGAACGTAAACAAAATTGTTATGGCTTTTACTAAATTTCAATCTTAATGGCATATAACAAAAAAGCTCAACTGAGGATTATATTTTTTATGTAATATGTATGTATAATTTTATCGAACGCAAACTTCGGCAATTATCCTCAAGAAAAGAAAAGAAGCCTCAAGTGGGTTATGGGTAACACCCATTTCTTTTTTATATGAGAGGGGGGCAAACGAGCATAATGGGTCACCTGATCGAAAGCAATGACCACCGTGATGATCACAACGTATGGGGATTAGCAACACCAAAGGGTCGCCGATCCGTTGCTAGCCTATACTCCTTCATTTCTTTCTAGTGACCTCACTCACTCGTAGGAACACAATAACCCTAAAGGGAATTGTTATTTGGCTGCGGTATTGTGAGGTGGATGTATTTGACCCTATATGTAGCTGTAGGCAGCATCGTTTTGGCAGAACTATATTTAGAGGTACCAATTAAAATTTACTAGTAGCGGCTGTGCTTATACATAGTAACTTCATATTCTATTGTTTTGTTTATCAAAACATGGGAAATCACAACTGCCCTAGGGTCTCTAAGTTTCTAGGATACAAAAGTAATGAATATTTAATGTAATTTTTTATGTTACAATAATAAATGATGTCAGGATATAATTATAGTTAATTTAATATGTTATGGTAGTTGGGGTATTCTATGATACTTGGGATGACAGGCATTCTAATGATACCTCACATTCAGAAGTCACAATGGGACATAGATCTAGACTGCGATGGGCTTCGTTCACTAGTCCTAGTGTTAATGATCGAAGGCGGTGGGAGATCTGTAATTATTCTATCAGTGGAATGAAGAAAAGCACAAATATTTTTACATACTCATTTACCCCGAAAACAATACACCCCTTTTTTGTTTTTTTGGTAGTGATTGTAATAGAACAAGTTGTTAAATATGAAAAATATCACCCAGTTCGGCTCAAAACCGCTTGAGTGGAATTGTCATACCTACTTCAAAATGAGAATTTGTAGTTTTGGATAGTGCCGGATTTTAAAAAAATCAGATTTTTCGTCCAAAGTTTCGTGTTTTACGGAGTAAACGTCGTTACGGAGCCCTTCTCTGTGATAAAAGGAAATTTTGAGCATCGTTTTCAACCAAAACGACCTAAATCCAAGGCTGAAACGTTTCATGAGTAGTATTTAAATACGAGTATCAATGCATTTTCTTAAGTTGCACTAGCTACTTCCGTTTGTATATAGTGTACTAGTGCTACTACTACACTACAAATAGCACTCGATGAAATCGTAGATCAGCCGCTGCGTTCGGATTTCATTGCAATCAACAGCTGCCAGAAATCGCGGATTTCTGATTACAGTGTACAATGTCTCTGGAGTTTTTTGAATATAGACTTTAAACAACTTTCATTAAATAAAGGTATTAAATCTACAGACTAAAAAATAATATATTGAAACCTGCACCAACTATTCAACTCGGTTTTTATATTCGTTATATAGACAGATACTGTCATATTATCATAGAATCAGTCATCCTAAAGTTCCGCAAATCGTGACACGTGCTACTACGTCTGTATTTACCAAATGCACCAACGATATGCAGGCAAACTGGCTCCATTCCATTCACGTAAGTGATCTACCACGCCATCGATATTAAATCAGCTATCCTAACGATGGTACAGTCAGTCCGTTGCCGCTACTGGGAATATTAAATTTTCTTGGAAATGTGAAAAGCTTTGCATTTATTAACTAAAATGCATATACAGTAACAGCCTAGTACGCTCACTTCATGCATACTAGCTGTTAAACTAGCTGATACGCGCGGCTTCGCCCGCGTGGTCGTTGTTTTAACCCTAGAGTGGGCGCGCTATGAGCATTTTGTAGTCATTATGAGTGTAGGGTTTCCGAGTGTCATATGAATCCATTATTATTCTATAACTCAAGATTTTAGTATTTTGTGTAATAGTGCTCAATCTCTTTCATTATAAGTTTGTATCACGGATCATAATTTACCGCTGACGGACCACCGTTTGGGAACCCCTGCTCTAGACCTTAAACTGTCACAGAAAAATCATGTCAATCCGTTGGTTCCTTTCGACGTGAAAGAAGGGCAAATAAAGAAACAAACACACAGACTTTCACATTTATAATATTAGTATGGAAGTATGGATAAAGACCAGCCAAAGGACATCGAATTTTTGTAATTCGCGAAGATAATAATCGATTGACATAAAACATTGCTAAACCGAGCACGTACGCTGGGGATATAATACCGATCTACACAATCACGATTTGGTTTTGGTCGTTGAATAATTAAGAAGGGTTTCTGGGATCACTGTCGCCAACCCGCCGCACGTCGTCTCGCCTTCCGGGACATGTCGCCTGCCTATCTAACGACATGTTGTAATACCGTTACCTTTTCTTTTTTTTATACCGCCACGCGTATCAAAACAAAAACCAGCCTGAAGAAAGAAGGGACTGTAGACTTATGCCTGGCGTCCACTATCGCAACACAGCTACGATAGCCCTGAGTTTCGTTTTAGCTTCGGATGCGACCTTAGGTATATCTAAGGATTAGGTAGGATTAGGTAGCTTAGGTAGCCCTCGGGACACCGAAGCAACCGCCGAAATCACCCAAAATTACCTTTTAGATTGATGTTTCAATTCTTCTTTAGCAAAAAGAAGAATAAGCACCATGTCATACTTAGTCAGTGGACTCCTGGTCTGAAACTTCCAATAAGGGGCGCCATGCTCTTAGTTTAAATAATATCTTAGATGTAATATTCACACTAAGACCTATTAATTATATAAAATAAAAAACATTGGCCGACACAACTTTTTGAACACCCACAGACGCATGTCTATTTGAAGTTAAATAATCAAGTAGTATAAAATTCGCGAGCGGATATGTCACCCACCACATGTATGAAACCGCAGAAGTATGATCTCATAGAATTCATGAAAATGAAATTCACATGCGGCTATAAGCGAAACGCAGATTTCAAAATATGTAATACTATTTAAAAGATAATAACTAAACCAAGAGCAGAATTGTTGTTATGAAAGAATCTCTTGATGTATCTTACATTTTCTCCAAGCCAATGACTCAAAGCGGACAGAACCGCTGAATATATAATGTTTCTAAACATAATGGAATGTAATGAACGTATTGTACAGAAAGCAATACAGTTAAGTAACAGTGAACAGTTAAATGTCCACAGGGATTTTACATAAGAGATAGTAATAAATTAAGGAAAGTACATACATGATGCTTGGAATATATTCGTCTTGGACGAGGGTGTAAAATAACTTAATGCGTTTCTTTCAGAAGCAAGTTATGTATACGAAAGCAAATAATTTTTACTACATGGACAATTTGTCTAATCGCGAAGTCAGTTGTCTAACATTCCCCAATCGAGTTGTTTTGAACAGGATTTTCTTCTTTGCGTTTTGGTGATGGTAGGCTCTATAGTATAGGTTATTTTATATTGAATAATTTATTATAATTGTATTTGCTTCGAATTACTCCTAATCCATACTCACTTTTATTATTACATAGTGTTTATATTGATACAATGTCGATATTTACATACTTTTTCTATCTAATCTTTATCCAAGCGAATTAGGAATCATTGGATCAAAAATTCACATGTTACTCGTCTCCAATCCAAAGTTAAGAAAAAATTAAAGAAAGATATTCTGTAATTCTGTGACCTCGATAGCTAAATTACGCCACAGTTCAAAAAGAAAACAAACGATAACATTAACAATTGTGTTATGTTATCTTAGGGGTTATCACCTCTTATGACTGAAATCCCAATTTCCTGTGATAAAAAGCCAGGCGAATGACTCCATCTCCGTGAAAGTTAAGGACTCTCTGCGATGTGACGCTTCATTGGCTGTATTTACTCGGTCCGCGGTGTTTTAGTATTAATAACCCCATACAAGGGCGGTCCTGTTGCTGCTCGTACGGCACGCGCCTTTATGTTGATGTTTGCCGCCGCCTCGAGCCTGCTTGCGTCTCAGGGCACGATATTTCTAGGCTACGATGCACCGCATACAGTAATAATAGCCGGAGTAGTTTCAAGCCTATGTTTTAAACTGCTAAACTTCTGAGTTGTACGTATCTAGTGGAAAATAGTGCTACCATTAAAAAATAATTATAGTCTGCAAGTAAAGACAAAAATAATATCATCATCAGGTCATTTTAGTCTCCACTACAGGAGCACGACCCTCCCTCGTCCGTCCCAGACAGAAGGAGGATTTGGCCTACACTCCCCACGTTGGCCAGACGGGTTCGGAGGCCTGATCGATGTTTCATAATGTAGTTTAGCCTTAGTCGCCTTGTACGACATCCACGGGAAGAGACTGAGTGATTCTATTCTAGACTGCCGGAAACCACACACCCAAAAAAAAAAAGAAATAATCTTAACGAATCCGGAATCCGAATTTAGAGTTTCACATAAGTTAATAATATATTTATACACAAATCGTTTGATCAATCTTTAATCATAAATAGTACACAGTTGCCTTTCGCCGAAATTATCTTTTGTACTGGTTACTATGGCTCATTGATAATAAAGTATGTTTACAACAGAAGTGTACTATTGAACCTTAAAAATTGTTATAGAAAAATGGATGAAGTCAATCTACTGCATCCAAATGACAGTAGGGTTGTAATGTACATACCGAACATAATATATTAACCTCTAGTAAGGAATGCAATGTTATTATTCGCCCAGCCTTAATATAAAATCGAGAGTGCAGTGGTTACATACATAAACATTTATAGAGTTGGTGCACTTTTGCGTGCGTGCTTGTGAATGCATTTCCTTTAGTCGCTTGTTGTCACGTTCTCACCTCGAGAGTTATTCAGTCACAGAGTAGAGTATTGAGTCACCTAATACAACCCGAATACTATACAACTGTCGGGTGTTGCAAGGGGAGTCGCAATTTTGGAGATTCGAGTATTATAATGTAAGATTGTTTGCTAACCAGGCTCGGTATCTAGATATGAGTTAATAGCGAAGATCATACTTAATAATGATATATTTTATTAATGATTTCTGTCTATAGTACCTTATTGTCACGTGAAGGTAAGATTATTATAAGGTAAGATTAATTATAGTTTTTAAAGGAAAATATTTAATTGATATACTAAAATAACCTGATTTGCACATCAAAATAATCTAATAGCACATCAAATTCTGCATTTGATGCGCAATAAGTATTTTTGATGTGCAAAATAAGGTTAGGTTAGGTTGCCAATGTATTTATTTGATGTTACCTTAAATAGTATCCTTTTTAAAAATAAGATACCAAGGGAAGCCTGTCGCGCGGACGCATAAAGACTTACTCGAGCACTCAGTCGAGCTCTGATGCGAAATTAAAAAATGCGTCGATATTAGTCTTCTAGCCTTGGGAACCTTATTGTATGGGTCGAGTTTTGGAATTAATAACCAAAGTTCAAAAAATAAAATGAGACTCCAGTGTTCACAAATTAGTGATAAGTTCATCACATAACTTCCGATTTCTACTAACGTTTTTGTAAACACTTACATTTATAGAATGTTGCGCCTAAAAGATGACACGTCAGTACAATATAAGCTTGTCTATATCTTGAATAATAGACGAACATTAACAACCTCCGTATGCACAAGCAAATTATGAGTTCTGACGTTAATTCGTCATTGAATATTTTAGCACCACTCTAAGTTAGCGAAGTTCGTTAAAGTCCTTGATTGAGTTGTTTAACCGCCGCAGAGCAACGTAACCCTACTCTTCTACATGGACGCAGTGTTGCATTTTTAATTCAGTTGCATTAATATTACATAAATAATTTTAAATGTATTTCGTACATATAATTTTCGTACATTTATACGCTTTTAAAGGTTTGTAAAGGCAACAAAAGCCTTTTCAAACATTTAAAAGCGTCAATGTAATAAAACTCATATCGAAGTCTCGATTAATCTTAGTAATTGTTGTTTCATTCATTCGGATAATGGAAAAATCGAATCCTATTATACTATTAAACAAGAAGCTTATGTATACCTATAATTTATATATACATATATGTAAAATATATTTAAAAAAGAAAGTCGTGTTTGTTACAACACTTATAACTCGAGAACGGCTGGACCGATTGCCATGGTTTTTGATTTGTTGGATTTGTTTCCGTCCAGAATAGCAGAATAAGTATTAAAAACATTGGAAAATTTACGAAAAAAATAAAATAAAAGAAAAATCATTTTTCCATACAAAATGTTCGTGGATGTCGGACCTGTCAAACGTGACGTTAACGTGCGTACGTCAAATGTATGCGTGCGTTCAGAAATGTACATCAAGCTCATTTAATATAGAACAAATTTAGATTAAAAACAAAGGTCAACTCTATTGGTTTCATTTTTACGTCTTGAAAGTAATTTGTTTTGAAAACAGTTTTGTGGATTGAAATATTTTTGGTTGTCAGTTGGTACTTTTTTTGTGACGTATAATGTACTGAACTTAATATTTACCCACTGCTGGGTTACGGGTCTCTCCTCAACCGAAGAAGTTTAGAGAATGCTCCACCACGCTGCTCAACTGCGGGTTGGCGGAGGCCAGTGATTTCAAACCGCCTAAAGGCCGCTAACTTGACTTAATGACTGTCATCTAATGATAACAACCAGGATCGACGGCTTAAGGTGCCTTCTGAAACACGGAGGAGCTCGAGATAATTTAATGATAACAACCGGGACCGACGGCTTAACGTACCTTACGAAGCACGGAGGAGCTCGAGATAATCTAATGATAACAACCCGGACCGACAGCTTAACGTGCTTTCCGAAGCACGGAGGAGCTCCAGATAAATATAAACTCACCCATGAACAGGCTACGGTTGACGTTGCTTAACTTGCGTGTACAATTATACTGACACGCGCAATGACGCCATCGTGCTTCTCTATTATTTTTTATTATTCATTGTATAAATTTCAAGAAATCATAATTTTTGTTTAGCTAATATTTATACCACAACATTAATTGACTATTAGGCGGTACGAAGTTCGCCGGGCCAGCTAGTATATGTATAAATAAATATTATGTAAGAATAAGGATGGAAGCATGATTGTTTTTGATGATATTATGAAGGTTTTTGAACGAACTTATTTAAGAGAGACAGCATGACAGGAAGTGAAGGAGTAGGATGTAGACGGTTTGATTTGAATGTTTCATGAGGTTTGAATGATAGAAGACGAGAACCAGAAGAGTGCAAGAAGTTCCTGAATATGACACAGAAGGCGACAGCAGACGTCTTGTTCTTGTTCTTATATTTTCTAATAATTACAAAAATAAATAATTTATTTCAAGGATTCCTTGTTTTTTTTTATTCAGTATTTGATTGTCTTGTACGATTTAAATACCAGTGGTACAATATAAACAACTCGTGGCTAAATATTTCCGATGGCAGACCTCTGCAAAAAACACATTTTAGACTTTTAGGTAACCTGATAAAGAGGTAAGAAATTGTTCCTTTGTTCAGTGATATGATAGCACACCCCGGCCACTCCATACAAATGTCGCGTCGCTTGCTACTACATAAACAATGACGTCCGTGCAGAGCGTGAGTGAGCGTGTGTGCGTGCGGGGCTATACAAATTGTTACAGATTTGTCTCAGAGAGGAGGTGAAGTCGATACGAGAGAGCGGGCAGGGAGTGGCCATACTGTAGGTAGTACTTACGGTGATAGTCATGATATTAAACTTTATTTTACATGTCTATTGATCTATATAAGTCCTTTTATAAATTAAATATCCGAGTCCAAGTCAAAAGTGGTACGATATAAACGACCAGGAAGGTCGTTTATATCGTACCACTTTTATTAAAGACTTCTTTGAATTTTAGGAAATTTTAGAAGGCCGTAGGATTAAAAGGAATTGTAACAAGTAGAGCCACATTTCGTTGCTGTGTATTGGTGTACATTTATACGTGTATATGCTACGATCGATGTAACGATGTATGTGTGTACATTTATATCTCCCAAACTCTAACGTGATGGGAAAAAAAGACATACTGCGCCGACAAACAAATAAAGGGAACAAGCCAATGATGATCTCGCAAACTGTAACGACTTCGATAGTGCTGTAACAAAAGTAATAGTTTATTAACTATTACTTTTGTTACGGAACTAGCTACATAAACGCAACATTTAACAAAGCTGTCGTACAATTTTCTGATTTAATGCATAAATAACAGGAAGGTGTGACGTCATAACGTGGTAGCCTTTTGTATGGAGAGTTTTCGAAAGTTTTTTATAGTATTGCAGTATTTTTTTCGTCCTTACGTGACAAATAAAAAAAGTCAAGTAGCCTAGTATTCAATGAAATTAGTCGGAATTTGGAAGAAATTGACATTTTATGTTGTAAGCATCGGCTACGGTCACCGTTTCACATCAGGCGGGACCTATTGCCTATGCTTGTTTGCCTTCCGAAAAACTTCATACATCGTGCATAAGAAACGTACATGCTTATGGTTTTATACATTATGTCCATGACAACAATGTTGTGAGAGGGAATGGCCAAGTCAGTCAAGTAAAGGATTTAAGCGGAATGCAACAGCAAAAGGCTATCGATGTCACGAAATTGAAACCCTTCACGTAGACCAGTGTTCCGCAAACTTTTTGTGTCTAAGATATGTACTACATCTAGGAAAAGGAATGTTTTTGTAGGTACACCATAAATGAAAAATCAGTTTTTATTTGTGTAATTGTGTAAGTATTTTTCTTCCGTCCGTCTATTTAGCTTTATGAGATAACCTTATTTTTCCGAGGCACACCAACTAATGACCACGGTACACCAGTGTGCCGCGACACACACTTTGCGAAAGACTGGCGTAGACAACCGAGAGTAAAAGATACAAACTTGATTCTAACAAAACTTAGTAATTTTTGAACGAGCTATTCAACCTCACTCTATTGGGCTCCGTTCGCACAGACCGCTTCTTTTTCTCGTCTGTTTAGGGGCCCACACAAACCGGCTCGGTTTGTGTGGGCCCCTAAACAGACGAGAAAAAGAAGTCGGGAGGACTTCTTAAGGGAGGACCTCTTAAGGGAGTCTATGCAGCGAAACTAGCATGTCTAATCAAATAAATGTGTTACAGGATTATTAATAAATAATCCTAATACAAGCCCCATAGTTTTTTTTATAACTTATCGCGGAAAACGGGCATTTTTCGCACATATTACTTCAACAACTACAGATTTATACTTTATAAATTTTATGAGTTATTAAAAACTATGGGGGTTAATAAACAATCCTGTAACAGAGTTTTATGATTCGCTATATATTTAGCGAATAATATATTTTTAACTCTAGTGCCGTCTGTTTTTCAGTAGGTATGGTCTTAATGCAGTCATTATATAGTATTTTATCACTTTATCGGCGTGATTAATATGTATACTCATGCTACTACACATAATTGCGGCTGTCCAGAACTAGTCTCTGAGCTAAGACGTAGAACGACAGACAGACGGACTGTATCAAAATAGGTAAATATAGATATAGGTTTCATGTTTGGTCACTACTCATTAGTCATTACATAGTGCCAGCCAGCACTCAATAAAAATAGTAAACGATTATAAAATCGTAGTTCGCAAACGATTACAAAATCGAAAATTATAGAACATTTATTCTCACAAAGACAATGGAAGTATTTTTACATCACTAATCCAACATTTAAAATGTAACACCTTAAGGAAAGTTCTGCGCATTGTTGCTTTGCATAAACAATTGTAATCAAGAAGCTTATTTTGGTCTGGGTGTTTTCTATGCATTATTATGTCGTCGTTAACCTTTATTCATCCCACTGCCGGGATACGGGCGTCTCCTCAATCGAAGGGGTTTAGAGCATACACCACCACGCTGATCAACTGCGGGTTGGCGGAGGCCAGTGTCTTGCCGCGCCGTAAAGCCGCGTAAAGGCCTCTGACGACGTTGAATCGTACGTCGACGTTGCTTAACTTAGGTGTTTGATGAGACTGACACGCACCACGACGCCATCGAATTCCTCGTGTATTTATTATATTGTAGTTACAAAAAATGTAATGTAACGCCCTTGTAGCTGCGACATCCTAAATGTTAAGATATGATGTTTCATTCAAAGTGGACCACCACTTTCGCGGCTACAAGGCCTTTAAGTATATTTATCAGTTATCTAGTACCCATAGTACACGTTTTGCTTAGTCTGGAACTAGATGGCGGTGTGTTATTTTAACCTAGAATATTTAATTTCCTCTTATGTTTGTGCCCACGTTCCCTCTCCATACATTAAAATGCAGTTAAGTTTTCTAAAAGTGTGGTGACTGGTGGCGACATTGGTTTTCTTTCATACACATTTTCCACAAAGGCCTTTCTAACTACAATTTCATGTTTTGTGGTTTAAACGCACATTGCGCGCGCTTTTTCAATGGAAACTTAAATTTTAAACAAACTAGGTATATTACTGTAACATTTCCATTGAAAGTAAATTATAATTGTCTGCCTTTAATAAAAAAGAATCTGTGGCCAAGTTTTATTTCGATTTGTACTGAACCACAGAAATAGCTTCATGGAATCATTTTAGCTTCACTGCTTTTTGAAGAGCATTTTTGGCATTAGAAAACGAAAATGCTTTGGTTTATGAGACAAAACTGGAACAGTTTGTATGACGCCGCACGCACACAAGCTCCTTCACGCTCCGCACAGGACGTCATTGTTTATGTGGTAGTAAACGACGAGGTATTTGTATGGAGTGGCCGGGGTGTGATAGTACATAAGTAAAAGAAGATTTAGAATGTCGAGCTTATCTCCAATAGAAATTTCTTCTACTGTGGTATGAATTACCGGCATGGGGTTCATCAAGATGGGCGTGAAAGGATTTTATACGGTCGGCAACGCGCGAGTGATACTTCTGGTGTTACGGGCGTCTATGACGGCGATGCTTATCATTAAGCATCATATCATAAGTCTTTGTAAGTAGTTTTGCCTAGAAGAATACAACATGGGAATTTTTAAAAGGGGCATGAGGAAATTTTTGCGTGGTCGACAATACAAGTGCCCCTGGTGTTAGAAACGTCCATAGGCTGCAGTACCTGATAGAAATCAATGAATTTACCCTTTTTTTTCACAGGGATAACTTTAAGGTTTGGAGAGTGACATAGGCTACTTTTATCCTGGGAGAAAATTGTATTTCCACAGGAAAATAAAATGTTTTATTAAAAATATTTTTTTTTTTATAGATTTTGTTGTTTCTTCTTCATTCACATTGAAAAGAACCAATGGATTGACATGTTTTTTTATGGTGATAGTTGAAGGTCTGGAGATTGAAATAGGCTATTTTATCCTGGCCAAACACTCACATGAGAAAAAAGTTTCATGAAAATAATGACTATGCGGGCGAAGCCAGAATTGTATGTTTGTTTGTCCTTCTTGCCGTTGAAAGGAATCAATCCGTTAACATGATTTTTTTTTTTACAGTTGTAATTTAATGTCTGGAAAGAGACATTGGCTACTTTTTATCCCGGAAAAACATCGTATTCCCATGGGAAAACACATTATTCACGTAGTATTCCCATGGAGGTTTCTTAAGGTTTCTTAATGGGGATAGTTAAAGGGGCTTACATTACTTGTAAGCTGAAGGATTTCTATCCATTTTTTTCTTGCAGAAATTGAACTTCTGTATAAATTTGTGATAAATATCTGCAGTTTAATTTTTAGAGAGCGTCGGGACGGACGCTCTCTAAAAATTAAACTGCAGATTTAGCAGTAATATTTAGGAGTAATATAAGAAATAAAATTTTTGCAATCAAAAAACTCAATGCTAATTGGCGTCAGCTTAGGCAGTGGCTTCTTGGAGACTGACATAGACTACTTTTTATCACTGAAAAACGTCTTATTCCCATGGAAAAAAGTTTTATTAAAATAATGGCTACGTGTAAGAAGCTACAATTGTTTGGTATCTTTCACATCCAAAGGAACTGATGAATTGCCATGATATTTTTGGTGATAGTTTAAGGTCTGGCGATTGAAATAGGATACTTTTATTGTTGGAAACACATCTTATACGCACGGGAAAAAAAGTTGTATCAAAATAATGACCTAGTGGGCGAGCCGCAGATTGATAATTGTTTGTTCGTCCTTCTTTGTTTTTTTTTTTGTGGGGAGAGTTTAAGCTCTGGAGAGTAAAAAAATAGGTGACTTTTTACCAACGAAAAACATCTTATTCCACAGGAAAAAATTAAAAGTTTTATTAAAATAATGACAATGCGGGCGGACCTACTATTGTTTGTTTTTTCACATTGTGTGGAGGCAATCAGATTATATGATTTGATAAGAGAGGTAGTTTAAGTGACACAATCTACTTTTTATTTTGGAAAAATATGGGAATATTTAATAAAAAAATACTCCCATGGGATATTTTATAATTAAAATAAAGACCATCAGGTCGAAACCGTGGGCAACAGCTAGTAATAATATATTTTTCTTTATATGTTAAGATTAGTTTATCAGAGTAAAGTTCCTAGTTTGTAACTATAGGATTGTAATAAATAAATATAGGATTGTAACTATAGTTATGTTTTACGACCCAATATTTAGAAAAATCCTTCAACTCCAGCTTCAACAAATACCAGACAATAATATTTTTTTTTTTTTTATAAAAACATTAAAATAGGTAATTAAATATTAAATAGAGAAATGAATGGTTGGCGAAATTTTGACAAAATTTCGCCAAGGTATAACAAATACATAAATATTAGTACATAGTGTACTGAATGTTTTTAACTAACTTAATTGGAGATTCTAATTCTTCTTAATTCTGTAAGAAAGCAATAGAACATACCTGTGTCCACAGAAGACGTGATCTGAATAATGCAGATGAATAACACCATAAAAGTTCCATAAACTTTACTTGGATGCATCTTGAACAACCGCTCCAACTCTTCCATGACACGTAAAGTAGTCGTTATTGTATCACATACGACTTACTACATTTTTAAAATAGTCTTTACACCACTTAAAACTGTGAAGATCGCGAGAAAATGTCTCATTTTGATCCGGTTGCTAGGACTACAATATTCACAACATTCAGTACACACCTGTGGGATTAGTGAGATATCAGAGGTAAATTAGAAGAACAATGTAGCATTCACAACTCACAAGTTCACTCAACTTAAATGTGCCATTTAAAGAGTTATTTCAATAAGAACTTGAAATAAATGCAATAGCATAGGTTATCCAATTCTGTTAGTTATTTTTTAACACGTTACAGTTTTAGTTTACCACATGATAACAAATTTTATAGACTTCAAAAGTTTCGTGTAACTTTTTA
This sequence comes from Hypsopygia costalis, assembly GCA_937001555.2. Lineage (NCBI taxonomy): Eukaryota > Metazoa > Arthropoda > Insecta > Lepidoptera > Pyralidae > Hypsopygia > Hypsopygia costalis. The sequence continues at coordinate 15,186,335 of OW443330.2, read as the reverse complement.
TTTCACAATCACATGAAGGACGCGAACAAAACGTGCGGAATGCGTTCGTACGGTTGGATTGGATACAATGCCTTTTTCATTCGGTCTGTTTTTCATTCATTGAACTTTCATTCTTTCCGGTTAACTGACATTACACTTGTCATTCGTTCTAAAATAAAGCCAACATAACAAACCTAATGAATGATAATAATTTCTTCTTCTTTTTAGTTACATGGCAATTTTGATTTTCCCTGGATGTTTTAACGGTTGAGAAAGACATGTTAACGTCAAACTTACGTGACTTGATGTGGCTATTATATTAATCAGTACCAAACAGACCAACCTAAAACCTAAAACCTGGCACAACAAATCTCGATACAAATATGTTAGCATGCACCGTATTATTAAATTATAAAATTTATATGATTAATTATAAAAGCTTTTTAAAAGAGATCGAATCCGGAACCAAGAAATTAATCAAGAACCAAGGTTGTTGACTTATCTCGGTCAGAAAATAACAGTAGGCCAGCTTCATCAGCCATGTCAGTGATGGCGCATGGGGGAAGAAGGTCCCTAGACATTGAGGAATGAAGAAATAATAATGTAGACGAATGGCTATATCCAGGGCCATAAAACTGTTTTAAAAGGCACATGGCGTACACTATGGACGAAAAACCTGTCTAGGGATGGGATATTGGCAATTTGGTTTTAATCAATATCGATTTTATTATTAATTCATTATTTAAAATTCATATCCGTACTAATCCATACTTGTCCAACTAATATTATTTATGCGAAAGTGTCCTTGTCCCTTTCTAAACTTTTCACGGCAAAACGGCTAATTGAATATATATTCGGGCGCGGAATGTGTCCTGTCTGTATGCAGTTATATGTATGTATAAGCTACATTTTAGTGTGTACTAATATTCATGCGATCAAAGCTGCAGGCACAACTAATTTCCATAAATTTGTAGCAGACTATGATCAACTGTAATTTTAAAAGTTAAGTTCTTAAACAAGAATATAAAAAGTAGTTATTAACGCTAGAAAGACGGGAGCGGTCATTTGACCTCAATTTCAATTTAAATGATGAATAACTCAATAACCATTTAACTTAATGTACTGAGACTTTGTGACTTTTATTAATATTACTAGTTAAATGAAACTATGTATGAAGATAACTCACATCTCTTTTGTTTATTATTTAAAATCTTGATATACTGAAAAAGACGGCAGCAGTCATTTGGCGGCTAAATCCGCTATGTGTTTATTTGTAATATGAGAAGGTAGAATAAAAATGTATATGCTTATCCATTATTAGCACGTTACATAACAATGTACAAATAGACGCTAATCATTCGAAAAAAAAGCCAGAAACTATGACATTTTATAATACTACCATGTACGGCGTGGCTTACCAGATAGCAAAAAAATATAGTGTCAAAGCGGCATCTCGAAGGTGGTCTGTACAGGTTTATTTTTTCAATATTCTGGACCTAGCAGGGATGAATTCCTACATTTTATATAAGAAAATGTCAAGTACCAACATGAAACGAAGGAATTTCATACTAAGTTTAGCGTAAAAATAGAAATCGAAGGCTCTCTGAAACTGAATCCTTGAATGAAGAGTTCACACCTTCTACTTCTTGATCTTCTTCTCAAAATCCGTAAATTCGGAAAAGGCGAGAATGTTATTACAGAAGTGCAAAAATGAAACTAATAAAGTATGCGACACTTGCAAATAGCCACTTTGCGGCTCTTGCAACGTAAAGAAAATGTTAAAAAGTAAAAATTGTGTGTAAATTAAATAAATACTGAAACATATTACTGTAGTAATAAACTCTATTTTATAACTACAGTTACCATTTTCAGCACTTAAATAAAATAAAAAGATATAATAAATTGGAGGAGTCATTTGACCCTTCGCCGTCTTTGTAGGTAGATAGATTTACCCGTCTTTCTAGTGTTAAAAAGAAATCAGTTTAAATCTGAAGTCTCGATTTATGAGACATTTGTTCATTACATTGTGTACTAGATTGACTGTATTACATAATTTGCTAGAAATTTCATACCTTTAAAGCAACTTAGGTCAGGCGCAGATAAAACCTTCAAAAAGGTTGTGGTCATGGCACTAGAAAATCGCCCAAGGACGAGTCGGAATACGAACTTGCATGAGTAAGTTCAGTCATGAACAATAATGACATAGAAAGGACTTTTGAATTTGATTATTTTTATTTTCCAATGGGTTGTGGGCATGCCCACAACAGTGGATCCGCTCTAGACTTCGATATCAATTTCCTTTCAGTTTATTTCATTGCAAACAAATGGCTGCAAATTACAGAGATTATAAACATACTTAATGCAGAGATAATATTTACACACATAGAAAAACAGCTTAAACGGGGTCGTATTCAAGGTTGAACTCTTAAACATCCAAGTCATAATAAACCTTACCATATAAGATGTCACGTTCAATGTGAAATAAATGTAAAGACCGTGTAGAGAGCCTATTCATTAAATACTAAAGTCTAAAAAGAAAAGTCATGATTCCTTCACTAAAGGAATTATCAACAAGCAGCCACAGTATAACTAATAGTGCTACGTACAGTATAGCTGCTCCTTGTTGTTCTTACAAGTCGAATTAACCTCTCCTTTGAGTCGGATTTTAAAAAAATCGCAAGGAGTACTACGCGAGGCCTCGTATTAAGAACAGAATGATTTATTTCTCATGTAATCAATATCGTTGAATTACCTTGTATCATTAATGTTAAACTTACCAAGTCAGTGCACGGACGTAATGATATGATAGAGACTAATGTGGAACTTGCTTATATTTACAGGCCCCTTACCACCATCTCTTATTGCGATAAAATAACTGAATAGAATGCTTATTCATACCAATGAATAAGCGACTCTATTTCATTTGAAATTGGTATGAATATGCAATCTCAATAAGAGATGGTGGTAAGGGGGCTGGTCGCCGAAAAACTGTTTATAATTTTAAGTCATACTGTATTGACGCCCACGATATAGGCCTAGCCTAGTGTGGGGTCATAGTACTAGTTTCAATGTGTAATACTTTCTAGTAATAATAAACATTTCATTTCATTTCATTTCATTTGAGATCCTTGCAAAAATTACAATAATGTAAGACATAAGGAAGAACTAGACATACATATAGAGATAAAAGACACCGACCCAAAATAATAATGGGAAAAGAACAAGCCAATGAAGATCATGTAAGCCAAGGTATCAAAAAGTCTCGTATCGTATTGATATAAAAACTAGGCACTTATGTAATTGCAAGGTTTAAATTGTTACTTTTGTATCCTTGAAATTATTACTCATATCAGATATTATCAGATAGTTGCAGTATTTATTTTGTAAAATACGTTGCAAAGAATAATTAAAAGTATTAATTAAATTACAATATATTATTCAAGTATCGATTTTTCTGGTTATATCGATTTTCATGAATATCGACTACAATCGCGCATCCCTAATACTTCTTTCTTTTTGACCGTCTTGTCATTTCAGGTTGTTGAGGCGGGTTTTAAATCCTAGGTAATCGCTAAATAATAATCGTTTTAGATCTATAAAAGATTACATTTCTATGAAAGTACCGCACGTTCTTTTTATAAATTATGTTATTTCTATTATAATATCAGAAAACACATTTTTAACCTCTGTTTTGCAGTGCAGTGTTTTGACGTTTGACTAGTGTGAATTCGTGTAATTTTCTAACCTTTTATTGTGATTACATTACAGCCATGGTGCGAATGAATGTATTGAGCGATGCGCTAAAATCAATTCACAATGCCGAGAAACGAGGCAAACGGCAAGTACTCATCAGGCCTTGTTCAAAAGTTATTGTCAAGTTTTTGACCGTAATGATGAAGCACGGTTATATTGGCGAGTTCGAGATTGTTGATGATCACAGAGCTGGCAAGATCGTCGTGAACCTAACAGGCAGACTAAACAAATGTGGAGTAATATCTCCTCGTTTTGATGTACCAATCAATGACATTGAGAGATGGACTAATCTGCTACCGTCAAGACAGTTTGGGTAAGAATTTCATAGTATATAATGATTTATAACCATGATATTTTTGAAAAATGCCATAACTTGCCCTGCTGTATTGGTTAATGTGGTGTTTTTATTATACGGGACATTCCATGAAAGCTTACTCTCGTGAAAAAATATGTCACAAAAAATTAAACAACTGTCTTATAATTAAGTTTGGCCTTGGGGAATAACATATGTATTTGTTTTTTATATGTACCTATGTTCTGCTATTTACTATATTTATAGACACAAGCATAATAGACATCATAACTTAACCTCTTGAGAGCATGGGCATTTTTGATAAATTGGTTGGAAGTATAAACATCATCAGTCACATACTTCTCTCAGAACATAAATTGAATACCTACTATGAATGAAACATGACTAGATTAGCCGAGTCTCCTGCTACACTATTTTGAGTTTTCTTGTACCTAACATCAAACATCTAACAAAATATGGGCTTGGTATAACAGTTTTATAAGTAAAAATAAGCAGAAATGTTAAACAGGACTCACTGAAAAATATCCCCGCATTTACCTGTACAACCGGAGTCTTTAATGGAAAGTTCCTACTACCTAATATAAACATGCTATTCTGCAAAGATGTTTGAATATTTGTGACTTTAAATAGTTGATCTAATTTGAAATAGATTTGGTATATAATTAAATTATCTAAGATAATATTTATCTATTTAAATTTCATGTACAATAAAAAATGTGTACAGGCATACTTAATGTTATTTAAGTATTCTTTACAATTTCATTTAATTTTAATGTGCACAAGATAAATAATATGTCAATATGTTATAATTAACATCTTGAGATATGTTTCAATAGTTCAAGACTGTAAGCAAACTATCCACTTTTAATCTGTCTGGCGAAGTACCTCCAGTTCACAGAATAGTCGCCAACCCTCATTGCACTACTGGTATTAGGTCTCCTCTCAATCGAAGGAGATTATAGCATACTCCCAAATTCAATTTGGGAATATAGTAGTAAAAATGTATGAAAATCCATTACCATCATTAAAAATATATTTACTTTATAATTCGATGGAATGCAATGCTGAAATACTTAAAAATTTTACAGAACCATTTTATTGAGCAGAAAAAGAATCTTTTTTCCTTTACTTTACGACAGATTTACTATGCGTCTAGAATTCTAGATTCTAGAATATAAGCTGCGTTGGTGCTTTAATAATTAAAACGATTAAAATAAATCAAATTAATGTAACATACATTGTTCACAAAGTGAAAGGATTCTTGCGTGTTTTATTGATAGTGAAGTAAATGCCCTGAAATCAGCAAGTCTCCTTTTACTGGCCATAATTAGAAATATTGAGAATTATGAGTTGTCAATAAAAGATAAGTCCTGGAAATATCTGTATTTGACATTTCAGAAGCCTTTTGACGTTTGATGATCACTTGTTACAACTACTTCTCCATAATACCAATGTTCATGCTGTTGGGCATATTCCTTCGTTTTATTTTTTGTTCAAATGGGTTGGAGTATACCCTTCGGGACACTATGGAGCCAGGGACATATAAAAATTTGAGATTTAAAAAGAAAAAAATATCTTTCAAAAATTGGCTAAGTCCCTGAGTCATACATTGTTAAAGTCTATTTTTTTCTAAAACGGCGCGTTGTACGAAAAAGTTGTATATGACAAGAAATGATCTATCTGATGTGATCTTTGATGTGCGCATATAAAAATATAATAAAAAAAAAAATCAAAAAAATCAAAATCGAAAATTCCCATGCACCTTATAAACACAAAAAAAAATTTTTTTTTTTTTTTTGTTTTCTGCACGTTTTATAGTGCCCCGAAGAGTATACCCGAACTCCAACAACCCGCCCCGAAAGCTACCCACTGACCTTCAAATGTAGTACAAAGTAGTACCTATGCATAAATCACCCTGGGGTAAGAATATCCAACCCATGGTGACCCATGGTGACCCATGGTGACCTATGGCTGCCTAGTATGGTGGCCGAAAGTAAGACAAGTGACTAGTAAGATGTCCCTGATGAAACTGCAGAGACTATTCTGCTGTGCAGTCACGGGAGCATTCCCCACTAGCACACACACACACACACAGCAGCAATGGAAGTGGTCCTCGATCTCTTACCATTGCATATATTCATTGAGGCGGAGGCTTGTAAAGCCTTATACAGGATCGAAACGACTGGTCTATGGGATAGACATTCCCCTCAGACCAGGCACACACATATGGAGTTCACTTTAGAACTAAAGAGGAAGATGGAAATGTGCAGTGATAAGATGTTGCCGAAGTACATTTTCAAGAGGAACTACAGAATACATCTTCCAACCAGAGATGAGTGGAAGAACAATGAATTCAAACCCAAGGAGAAAAATAGCCTCATATGGTATACTGATGGTTCCAAAACTGAAGAAGGTACAGGAGCGGGCATTTTCTCTAAGGACATACAACACAGTCAGAGTATGGGGCAATATGCTACTGTATTTCAAACTGAAATGTATGCCATAACTGCTTGTGCAAAAATGAATCTAGATAATAGGGTCGCAAATCGACACATCTACATTCTCAGCGACAGCCAGGCAGCTCTTATGGCCCTGCGCTCTGACAGGGTGGAATCAATATCAGGGTGGTACAATGAATTGGTACAGACATGTACATAAATATGACAGAAAACGGATGCGTCTCATGCTGGGGGCACTAACGGGCCATTATGCCTGTCAAGGACACCTATACAAAATGAGACGTGTTGATAGCCCAGAGTGCAGAACATGCAAAGGGCCTAACGAGTCCATGAAACACTTGATGTGTCAATGTGACGCCCTAGCCGGCAAACGAATGGAAAACCTAGGAAAGGCATACCCGGACCTGGAGGAATACAGACTCTTCCCAATAAGCGGCATACTGAAGTACATGGAACATGTCTCCAGACAGTCAGGGGAGAGTGACTAAAGGATTAGGGAGAGCACAAAAGATCCATGAGGGTCGACGTGTCACCGGTGCTTCAGCACTGGACCCACTCTAAGATAAGATAAGATAAGAATATCCAATGTAATGTAATGATCACATTCAAAACATGTGTTTCAAAATAAAGTTTCAATTGTTATAAATTCTTACTGGAGTAATGCTGTGTACCATAATACTGCATAGCTCCTTCCTTCCTGGTAATGATGAATGGAAGAATAGAACCAGGAATGAAGGAGTTGCTCCATTGGGGGCAGGTCTGATGGCTGTCGAACGTTATTTCATGTGGCAAGCATTTATATGCCTATGGTAGCTACTTCACATCAGGCGTCCCATATGTTTGTTTACCACTCGACGTAGTGTAAAAAAAGTGAAGAATGGCGAAAAGAAATCTATTTTTCTTTTTTGCATCATGAAAAGAAGTTCATATGGTAATGAAGTTTATTTTGTGCCAGAAATTATGGTAGTCTTGTTGTTTAAACAAGACTTTTAAACTCTTGCTAGAAACATGACAGATGTTTTTTTTTTATTACTAAGGTGGCAATCAAAATGGAAAGTAGAATACATTCAGTTTTTTTAATGACAAAAGTAGTTAGGCAGGCTTAAGTTCTAAGTAAATTTGCACAACTACCGCGGATCGCCAATAGTTCTTGTTGGTCGTCATTTGATATGTTGTGCTAAATAAAATCAATTAGTACCAATAGATGTCACTGATGTGCGCATTGTGAGTGCTATTTAATACATCTTGCAAGCATATTACAAAATGTGGTCTAATGTTAGTTGCATAATAGCAGGAGTGCTACCGTCAACCTCTCTGGTGTTTGGTGATCAAATAATCATCAGAAATTTATTTATTTGAGTCAGGTTATTCAAGTCTTTTTCAACTAAAATGTTCATAATATAACATTTCACCCAGTCCATATTATGGACTGGGTGAAATGTATCACCATTTCATGTAACATGATTGGTTCTATACTGTTTCTCATGTGACAATGTCTGCATATATTGTAAAACTCAACTTTTTTCTCCCTGTTTGTCTCTACGCCATATCCAGGCGAGAATAGCTTTCCCGATTTTGTTGAAATTTGTTATGTACATAGCTTGAGCTCTGCAGACGGTTAGGCTATTCTCGCAATATATACTAATAATATAAAATTAGACACATGGTGAAGCTCACTTGCGTAGGTACTGATGTTAAACCATGTTTTGTAATATGACCAATTGTACCTGTATTATGCATTAGTCAGTTCATAAAGATACGTACTTAATTGTATTTTATTATCTTTTCAGATACCTTGTCCTTACCACAAGTGGTGGTATCATGGACCATGAAGAAGCCAGAAGGAAACATCTCGGAGGGAAAATCCTAGGCTTCTTTTTCTAAGTTTAGGCAATACATTTAAAAATGTAATCTCTCGTTTTATTTTAAGAACCTACGTTGAAGAGATTAACTTATTCACACACACACACTTATTCAGCTCAATACAGCATTTGTCCATAGAAAACATAAGTTTTGTATGAAGAGGCATATGCATCCATTCAGCTTCTAGTCTTCAGCTTTCGCGGCAAACCGATATAAAATGAGGACAAGTTTGTTGATATCATACGCATGCTAACGCCAGTGCTTCAGCACCATATTGCCGCGTACAGCGCTGCACTGCCACGTATACATTTTCATACAAAACAGTGGTTTACTATGGAAAAAAGCTGAATTGAAGACGTGTAATTATTCTCTTACGCTGCTGAAAGGAGCGGAACTGTCTGGAAGTCTATTTAAGGCGAACTTTCCAGCGAAAGGCGAAGAGTTGCAAAGAGTGCTTAGTGCGAGTTTTTGGTCACATTCAAACGTGTTAACGTTTACAAGCGGATTAAATTGATAAAAAGTTTCATATTGTGAATTTCCCAGACGCGTGTTACATATCATAATTAGCAGAGTTGCTCACTTCAAAATGTGAGCAAGTAAACCACATAATTTTGATATGTAACACGCGTGTTATAAATTCACCACATGTGAGTTCTCTATATGGTCGGTTTGTTTACGTTGACATGATGAACGCGAACAAAAAACGCGCACTAATCACTCTTGAGCTGAATATAACACCCATATGAATAATTACTCCTATAATGTAGTTTGTAAGCGGTGATTTTCTAAAATGAGATTGGAATTCTTGCCTCTTGTCTTCTTTTATGCAGAAGACAAAAACTAAGTTATAAGTCATAGATGAGTGGGAGGTCTCTACTGTCGCAGTCACGAAGGTAGACATTGACAAAGGTGGAGAGAATATTTCAAACACCTATTTGAAGATATTCTAGTCGGCCTCTCTTAATACACACATTTTAGTCTCAAATATTGTATTTAGAAGAGAGTCCCAGTCTCGCCGCTTGCTTCGAAACTGTAGTGGGGAGTCTATGTGCTGTTTCCAATGATGACGAGTTGAGTATGGATAATATATAAAAAATTCTCGACAATTTACACAGTGCCACTACCGCGATAAATGTACTTAAGTACATTTTTTTTGTAAATACATATTTATAATACATAGAAAACACCCAAACCAAGACAAACCAGACATGATCATGCACACAAACGTTTGCCATGTGCGTGATCGAACCCGCGGCCAGAATTTGCTTGACACGGCTACTTTGACTCCGAGCTCGACCACATAAGATATCACATAAGAACGATAGATTTGCTCTTTTAGCTGTCCAGGGAATGCGCAACATTCTTCTCCAATACTAATCACGAAGGCATCCACACATCTACGGTTATTAGTCATTATCCTTACTGTTACATCTCAATACATTTATGAAAATAATGTACGTGTAAAAATGGGGTGTAAGTGGTTCATCAACATCTTTGAACCAAAGCCAACTTCACCTGCACGCGGTGCACCCTGCTGACTGACAAACGAAGCTCTGGCGAAAAGAGAGGTAGGGAGCGTAATTGTAAGCTACCCGACTGGGGAATGTACCTCCACCTCGCAGAATACCGCAGCCAAATAACGGTTCCCTTGAGGGTTGTTGTGTTCCTGCGAGTGAGTGAGGTTACCAGAAAAGAAGGATGCTGCATTGGCAGCGGAGGTGGCGGCGCGCGAGCGATATTTTATGTTGCGACCGTTAATATGACTAAGGTAACCGCTTCACATCAGGTGGGCCGTATGCTTGTCTGCCACCCGAAGTAGTTGCTTAAAGTAAAGGTGGTATCGATTTCCGAAACAATCACAAATTGATAACACCGATTTGGTAAGGTCAGCAATTCTTTCGAAATAAACTGTACCTATACACTTTTATAATAAATTGCCAGTCAGTTCTGATTTACCTGAAGAGCAATTGAAATCTTTGAATAATACTTTATGTAAAAACACTTATAATAACAGACGACTACACGAATGATAACAATGTTTAACAAAATTCGAGTGCAGGATGTTAAGCGCACAGTTCTGTATCGACAACCTAATCGATGTAGGTAGCACCCCGAAAATCGCCCAAGGACTAACCTCTAAAATCGACCATGGACTTGTTATCGATCGGGTTAGCTTAAATTGGCGGTAATTTTGTTTGCTTTAGCTGGTAAACCATAGATCCTATCAACTAAAATAAATGGGATCCTTCATGCGAAGCGTGAAGAAGCATCTTGTAGGCCAGCATGGCAGCGTCAACTGACAAGACATCAATGTCTTTTATCCGTTGCCGATGCGATTGGGGCTCCTCTTTTCGTTTACCATCAGGAGAAGCGTAGCCAATATGCTGAGCTAATATAAAAAACAACTACATGTAAGCTGAACATGTTTGTAATAACCTAAGACCTATTTTCTACCTTAAACCTAAGATCTACATATTTTCGTTATTAAAAAATCCGATGGTAATCTGCTTCGACTTCGATGATATTACCCCTAGAGGGGAAGCCAACCACTTGTATTGTAAATAATGTAGATAGGAAACTATTAAAAGAAGATTTCATTTTTTAATTGTAATTAAAATTGTATTCAAAATAATTTTTAAAAAGCCTTGAGACGAAAATAGAACCTACACAAATATGAAATCCAACACTCCGTACTTTTACAGCACAATGCGTTTAAAAGGATCATATTCTACAACAAGCGTGTTGTATTATACTATAATAATATGAACAGGAGGAAATTTAAAATCTCAGTTGCAAAAACAAGAAATACTTATTAAGTTTTAGAGAATTGCCCATTTGAAATTCTCGTATTAATGACAACTTGTTTAAATCAGAATAGTTCATAATAGTTCATCAGAATGTTCTTAGAACATAAAATGAAATGGTATCTTCGTGGGTATTATTCACATTTCATTAAAAATATTGATATTGGTACAGGTAGCAATAATAATATTGCTATTTTAATAATGAAATGAATGAAAAAAATACTATTGCAAATAACAACAATGCAGTAAAAAAAATATCGAATTCTTATCGACATTTGTGACGTTATTATTATGTCAATCCCTAGCAAAATATAAACATTTTAGTTTTATTACTAGGTGGGATTTGAACCCACGGCCTTTCGATGGCCATAAGGTTGAGTGCTCTTCCAATTTTCACATATTTTTCCATTTTTAAATTATTTGTAATATTCTAGCAAGTTGGCCGAAATCAACTATTTAAATAAGAATTATTAAAATAATCTTTACATATCTGAGCATTGTGATTTGTAATATTTACTGGGAGGTGGTAAGTACTGGGATTTGTAGTATACATCTGATAAAATAATGTTCGAAAATAATCTATTACAAAATCGTATTTACCTGTGAGATGTGCAATTCTCTGGATTATACTAGCTTGTCACCGCAGAGGACAACATGCTATACTGCATCATAATTTTAGTACACACTTTTTCTCGCTTTTATTTTTATTCCTTTAATAATTTTATAATAAACCTGCACCTTCAAACTACGCAGGCGGATAATACCGTATACTGGAAAAAATTATGGCTCTTTCTTTTCTTAATTATATCTTGCTTAGGCAGTATGCATGTAAGTAATGTAATGTCTCTTTCGGCTTTCTTCTCGTCTTTAAGTCTTTAAGCGTAGCAAAAAATCCTAGGCGTAGCGAAACATCCTAGGTCTGTTGTAAAAATACTCGGGGAAAATAAAATTATGACGAGTAATTCAGCAGACGTCATAAACAGACTGTTACGAGCTTTGGTTACGAGTGTGTTTTCTCCCTGCTTACATCATCAACTTCCTTTTGATGGTCAATTTTCTATTTTAGGTTCAGAGTAAAATTAAGTATTTTATTGATTTTCTTATTCGTTGTTTATGTACCGAATAATATTTCAATATATACACCAATAAAAACTATTATTTCGAATATTCTAATTGCAAAATAATTTTCGATATATCTTACAATTTTGCAATTCTTATTATTGGAATCGATGTGTTAGGTAACAACTCAATGTTTTAGGTCCTCAATAGTGTTAGGTAGATACATAAAATCCGTGGTGCACGGCAGTTGAGCTTCACTTGACTAGCCATCTCTTTAGGCTTTTAATGCCTTATTTGCCATATTGCTGTCTCTCACATTGCTAAGAGGGGAAGTCAAATTCCAAAAGCTTCCTACTCCTACTAATTTCTTCTGATTAAATTCGTTGTGAGTTCCAAGGCAGCCGTAGTTGTACCCCCGGGACTGCAATGAACTTCACTGTTCATTGCCTTTTTTGGCGGTTGCCGCTATTAATCCTGGCTACACAGGAGACACAGTGGTGGGAATGTGTGGTGGGCCTGTCCCGATATCTTACAATTATCGTTTCCGTAATCCTGGCAGATAAAATAAAAAAATATGACAAAATTATGTTCGCATTGTTGGTCAAACTATTCGTACGTAACCGTCAGGCTAACGTAAAGGCGGCTTACTTGCTCCTTTGGCGCAGCGACCCGAAGTGAGTCTTGGTCTCCGACACAAGAACTCTCCACTTGTCCCTGTCTTGTGCAAGCTCTTGCCAGTTGATGACATCAAGCTCGCAAAGACTCAGATCGTCTCGGCGTCAGTTTAAGTGATTCATCATTTGCAAAGCCAAACCCAAACTCAGTCGTACGCGGTGCACCCCGTCGCTTAGCAAAATAAGCAATTAGTGAAAGAGGAGGGGCATATCGCACCCCACCTATATCAAGCGGATCCTATATTGTCCTCCAGGTACCAGGTGGTGGTATAAAAAACTAATCTATATTTAAAAGTCATTTAAGAATCTTCATATGTGATATACTAGGTGTGCACGCGGATCAGCTCTCGCAGTTTGGCCATTCTAAACATTGATAATCATTTATTTTAATATCGGATTTTCTTATATTAGGTCAGCAGAGTGGATGCGCGTCGCCTTATGTAAGCGAAACGAGGAGTCCAAATTGGCTATAATGAGTAGTTTCGGAGATCACCTCCTATTTCAAAACAAACTTACAAACTATACCTCATTGTAATCTTTCTTTAACAGTGTAGTTTTTTCTATGTAATTAAAATAAGTACTTATACGACCAAGCCTATCTTCATCAATGGGCAACCTGGCCAAGAGTCGCACATAACAACATTAGGACAACAATCCTTACGTTACGTGCGGCTTCCTGCGTGAGAGTGAGGTCGCCAGATTTCAGATGCTACGTTATCTTGAGTGCCAAGTAATAATATCTGTGTATATTAAAGACATCTACGGCTACAGTAACCGCTTTACATCAGTCGGGCCGTATGCTTGCGTTGGGCGCCGGACATTGTTTAAGAAAACACGCTTCTTTGTATGTTTGTCCTCTACATAATGCGTTCTTATACCATTCTATTAGCTACATATCGATTGCGCAAAAAAATTGACGGATTCCGCTTTCGTTTACGCTTACGTTTTATATATAAGATAGGAATTTTATATATATTAAACGAAAAAAATCATGTCATGAAGACCTCCTCTGCTCTAACTGAACAATTTCGATGAAATTAATAATATAACTCTATATTATTAATTTCATCGAAATTGTTCAGTTACGGGGTGAAAATACGACCTGGCTAAATCTAAGAAAAAGGCTCTAATTCTATCGACAGACTTGATTCTAAAAAAAAATGGGGTGTGGCTGTGTCATGGACACGGCCGTGTGTTGTACGTGAATATGTTATCTGCACTAAAATTATCTCAAAATGGCAGCTCTTCCCTCTCCCCCGCGCGATATTCCATAGTCCTTACTCAGCGTAATAATTTTTTTGATCCTTCATCTATCCAGTGGTGTAATTGAATTTCGGATGTGGAGTAAAGATTCGAAACTACATCGCGAAACCGATCCCCGATTCCCGATTTTGTTATCATTAGATTTTTTTTGATTGCTCCTGTGTGGTAGTAAATTTAAAGACGTATTCAGTCAAAAGGGTTTCTATTAAAAACATTGAGCTATGCTCGGCCCGTTGGCTATGCCCCTCGGGTACAAAAAACCTTCCATCGCATTTTAATGATGGATTTTAGTAGACAAAAACAGACGTAAATGAAAGGTATATTTGTTGTAAATAATTTTTAGTGGTACATTGATTTCATCATCATCATCAGGTCATTTCAGTCTCCACTACAGGAGCACGACCCTCTCTCGTCCATCCAAGACAGAAGGAGGATTAGGCCTACATTCCCCACGCTGGCCAGACGGGTTGGGGAGGCCTGATCGATGTTCTAAAATGTATTTGCCTTAGTCGCCTTGTACGACATCCACGGGAAGAGACGGAGTGATTCTATTCTAGTCTGTCGGAAACCACACGGCTAATTGATTTCATACTTTTCAATAATATTTTTAAATACTAAACGGGTAATGTGAACATTAAAATGAAATAAAATAATATTGCGTGTTTATTAAGTATGAACACAGCCGACAATAATGATTTTTAGTCCTTGACTTTTTCCATTGTTTAATTATTCAATGCAACGTAATAGCAAAACTCACGGCAGGCAGTTTCAACTGTGATCCTACAGAAGCCATGCGATGCGATTAATTCGTTAAATAATTATAATTTTATAGTCACTGTCAGATGTCATGTATACTACGTACGGTAATATACTTTAACTGCTATTCTATAACGTTTTCTTTCCGTCATCGAGTGGTATTTATGCTTGCGGCGCGCTGACGCCTCGCCTTCCTTCATCCATCACTATTCTCTCAGTCCCCGCCGCTCGCAGTTTCGGTTCGACAGTTGCGCGCTGCACGGAGTCAACTACGCTCGCCATCACTGGACGAAATGTTTTCCGCGTTCACTGTGTACTGAAGTTTATAGTTTGTGTGCTCGTGTTTGATTCAGGCGAAACTTTTTATTTGGACCAGTATAATAATTAGAGAATGATGGCTCCCGAAACGGTGGTGACTGTGGAACACAACAAACCGACGGCGCCGCCGCCGCAGCAGCAACAGGGGGGAGGTGCCTTGGAGTGGATCAAAATCAACGTGGATTACTTCAGGATGCCACCTGGTTTACTTAAAGTTGTTGAGTTGGTAAGTTTTTACACTAACAACACTATTCGCATTCGAATGCTAATTCATTAGTAGGTAGCTAATTACAATTGATTTAGTCATCTGTTTCATTAAATTAAAGACACGTAGCCTGTGGTGTACGGTTAATAAAACCTGTTTGTGTTGGCGATGTCACATTCTTGCTACGTGCCGGTCTATTAGCATGATTTCGAATTGTGTACTTATGCACCTTAATTGGATTTTTATGTACCTACCTAGCCCAGTCATTTAAGACGTTGTATGTGTACAACTTATTAGTCATACACAACACCACGTAATATCTTAAGCAGGTATAGTGAAATCAGTACCTACCTAAATATGTACACCTACATACATAAATTTAAGGCTCTACAAGTATGCGTTTGCATAAAACTTATCGAGGTCGATGTTGCTGTCGCTGAGAACGCTTTTTTGGTGTCGTGGAGGTCAGTATGCACTAAGCAGGCAGTAGAAACAGGCGAGCAGCGGTGCACGGCGGCGGCAGTGGAGCGCAAGCGCAGCGGGTTACTAAATATTTGCGTCTTACCTCAGCTCAGCGTTATGAATATAATTAAGACTTAGGCTTCTAGCTACATATACACATAGAGATTTCAGAGCGAAGCTTCCTTCATTGGGTCTAATAAAGAAGTAATATAACACACCTACAAAAGTAGTAGAAAATACTAACGTCGCGTCTCGGCGTCGTCTGATTTCACGCGTCTATCCTATCCCTCGGCCTTCGAGTTGTTACCTACTGATTGGCATGTCATCAAACCGAAGGGTTTTAATATTTCGTGCTTCGGCACCGAACCCTTTAAGTACCCGGAAATGTTTTGTTATAGGTAGTCCTAGTAGGATTTTGTCTTGAGTTAATTTATATATTTCCTGTAGGTTTGTGTATCTATGGTGTTGTACTAAAATTGTTTTTGAGTTAAATAGTTCTTAAAATTTCCTATCGTAGAATGACATACGAAAGTATCAAAATTAAATATGTAATTAGAAGATAGGTAAGTGTATGGTGATACCTGGTAGGACAAGGCCACTTTTCATTTAGTTGTGCTTAAAGTTTGACAACAATCTGTATATTGATGCATCCTGGGTGCGTCGTCACTTAGTTTATTTCTATGTACGTCTTGTGTGTCCTAAAGGGATGCCGAAAATTACGGAGAGTCATCCCGGATTTTTAAAGTCAACTCTATTTACTGGTAGAGCTTCCGGTCCGATCCGGTCGCTACACTATATGTAATGTAAAACTTTGTTTTTCTAGTATAAAATAAGTTATTTGGTCCCTGTCAGTGTTGCTAGATATCGGTTCCGTCCACGAGCAGTACTACTTATTCTGTGCTCTAACTTTGCGTTAAAACTGCAGAAGGCTTTGGTCACGCACGTAGTTATCTTTTATGACTAAGTAAGTATACATTGTCCTCACTAACACATAGATAATAATTATTATGTTAACAGGTTTACTTACCGATAGCACGGATGTCATATAGAGTACACCAACTCCATACAAACATTTGAAGTCTATACAAACATTATGTTGATACTTGATTTTAAGTAAGATTCTTCGCAATGCGTTTTTTAACTGCGACTTTGTCGATTTACGGTAGAGTCGCTGTTGTGTCGATAGACATTCATAATCAACAAATTATTGTGGTGTTGATTAGTTATATCGCAGTAAAAGGACAGATTTTGGTAAGTTTTTACAATAACTTGCGATATAAGTAAACCAATAATATTAGCATAGATTAAGTTACCTAATAAATAATACTTCGTTTTCATCTTGGAGATGATTTGTTCATAACATAATCTATTACCACAGTTACAGGAAAAGACAAGAATAAAAGAAATAAAAATATTAGGAACGGTTTATCGTAGGGTTTACTATAACTTGTCAGCTATTGTACAATGATAATTTCGAAACCCAAAATTTTCCGTTGTATTCTGCCATGTATAGTCGCGTGGTGAATTTATTACGAATGTGTAGACTTATGTCGTAATCGTAAACACGCCGTCAACCAATACATCGGAAGTAGGATAGAACAAAAACTTTCACAAAGTCTTTTTATGTAATGAAAGTATGGATACAATATAATGTTACGAACGTTTTAAATTTGTATCGTTATTACATAAAAGTTCTGTTGTGTTATTAATTTCCGAATTCTGAATATTTCCATAAAAATACACAACGCCATCTAGTCCCAAACTCAACAAAGATTGTGTGGTGAGTGAGTAAGTAAGTAATAAGTCCTTCCCGTACTAGATGATTGAAAATAATCAGCACTGATTTTGAGGTAGAGCGACTGGACCTACCTAAGCGAAGAATTTCACTCTATTAGATATACTTAGGCACCAGGTGGCGAATTTTTCAGTTGCGAAAATCAATCTTCAACTTAGATTAAGAAACTGAATTTAACTTAACTGGAACCCTAGACCTCTACCGACTAAACTGAAGATGCTCGTCGTTAACATAAACCTAAGCCCTATTTTTAGAATCAAAATATTCGATGGGAATTGGCTTTAGACGTTAGGACCCAAGTAGCGAGTTGCGTCCAAATAGCACCAATTTCTTATATAATATTTTTTGCAGTAAGAACTAGGGCCGGTTATGCCCCTTTTCTTCACCAGGCTCGCTAGGCAATTGTCCAGGTCCCGCGGTCGATGGAGCCTCTAGTTCCTGCCCTTTGAGTGTGGATTACTACTCAAAGTTCCTGCCAGATCACCAACCTAATTAACAATAACCATTGTAGCAGGGAAAAAATACGGCTATGTCAGGCTTCGATGCTTACTAAATTATTACTTGTTTGTTTTTCTACTATTTTTCTTTGCTTAATTTAAAGAAAAAGTCGTTTGTCATAGACATGGGGCTCTTTCTAAAGTGCCCAGAGCTTCCATTCAATAGGTCATTGGAGCCGGTGCAGCTGATAATTATATTTATATATTTACCAGATATATTTACGCATTCAAGTATTTGTCTTGTTCGGGAAACGAACTCAATATGTTTCCATTGATAACTATTCGACCATCGGGCTACACGTATACATATGTTGTATGCTTATTTGTCTGTAGTCGCGTCGAATTCGTCATATATCTTAAATGTTCGAGTTAGGTGCCGTTCGCCTACGCCGTGCCGTTTATGTTATCCTTGCAAGGTCATTTAGTCAATATCTACTCTTACAAATAACTCTTTAATAATCGTCTTGGAAATATTAGTTTATTAAAGTTTTTTATTCTGATAATTTTACACATGACGTAACAGGGCCACCTCCTTTGAGAACCTGGGTGGCGTAGACCCAAATGTAAAGCAATGTACATTTATTCATCAAGTCATTAGTAAAAAGCAATTAACCAAACAAGTACAATAAATACCAAACTATGTAGTAACTTGGAATACCTACATATCTAATGATCTAGCTTGGGGATTGCTATGTAAGATTGTTTAAAAAATATTATTCGATTTTACGGAATAATTGTGTTCAATAAGTACCTACCTACCAACTTTGACTGCATGCTCGTTTGCCCCAAATCTCATAAAAAAACCTTTTTTATTGAATCTACGCAGACGATTCCCAGCAGCCGCCAAGATAAGTATCTTGGCGGCTGGAGTTTGGAGGAGAAACATATTGCAACATGATAACATTATGTTTCATCCGCACTGATGTTATTTTTTCTGAAGCAACGTTACTCGGCAACAACGCACTACAAAATATATTCAAATGGCTACAATAGATATACTAATTGTATAATGTTGCATAATGTCGTTAAACAAAAAGTTACTTGTGTGTGGATACACCATTTTATTTTCTGCATTACTTTCCGCTCTAAGCTTATGCCCATAGAAGTAGCGATTTGTCTTTATTCAGCGTTATTTACAGATTATCTTGTCAAGATCTTATCGCGATGTACGATACGTGAACCGAGAAAACTGAATCATTTATTGTGTGATTCATACAAGAATAATCGCATATCCGACAGGTTTGATAAAAAATATTTAAATAACTTAGTGTTTTCCTGATTATTTTCCTTGCTTTTTCTTACTAGATTATAATATATTACTCATTGTTATGATTCAGGTATACTTTCGCCTTACTACCGTTTAAATATTTCTAGACAATACAGCGCTATCTAGTTCCAAGCTGAGGAAAACTAGTGCTGTGGCAAAGGGCCATCCATAAATTACGTCACACGAATTTCATGATTTTTTTGGTCCTTGTCACAGCTGGTCACATTTGTGACCAGCTGTGACAAGGACAGGGGGAGGGGTGTGCATGTTACATATCAAAATTATGTAGCTTACTTGCTCACATTTTGAAATGAGCAAACCGGCTAATTTGGTAAATTCACAATATGAAACTTTTCTCAATGTTTCCAAAGAAATAGCACTAAGCACTATGAACAGGATAACATCGCCATCATCATTAACAGCCTGTATCTACCTACTGCTAGATATAGGCCTTTCCCAATGCATTCCTACCATATGCGATCTTCCGCTTTCCGCTGCATTCAAAAAACTGCACAAAAAACGTGGCTGGTAGCGACCAGCCACGTTTTTTGTGAACAGGATAACGGGCCGTCGAATTTACGTCGAATCTGGTAGTAAGCGAGGTTAGGTAAGTAGTATTATTTCCGAATGTATATCACGTTGTCATTGAGGCAGCGTAGGTACTAATTGTTATTCACCGTGGGTGTGCAGTTAGTGAAACCGCCAGTGAGTTTCCTATTTGAGAGTAAAACGATCGCAAATGTTCGGAATTGCTTCTAAAATACCGTTTATTTATACGACTAAGGTGGAAACAAGCATACTATACAGGCTCGCCTGATGCGATACTATATATGTATGTACATATATAGCAAGTTACCATAGCCTATGGACGCTTGTTACCGACCCTATAGAAACCGCTTTAGCTCTTTTTGAGGAATCCTATGCTACTGTCAGAAAATAAATGTTGTAAAATTTTATGTCAAATCAAATGTTCATCTGGTGAGGTTGTGCGTTGTTCATACGTAACATGAGTATTTTGTTTCGATTTTGAGTTCTAACTTTCACTTTAGATTACATAATACATTCATTAATTCAGGCAAACTTTCGTGACTTTGTATTTACTCAAATTTCTTAAATTTATCTACTAGTATCAGAGCAAACTATGTAAATTAAACTTAAACGTTTATATTTAAGAACTAGCTGATTTTTTCGGATTAATGTATTGCCTATGAAACTCACAAACAACGTGGCTTTCTATTGGTAATAGAATATTCAAAATCGGTTCTTTAGATCCAGAGATTACTCCCTACAACATGACAAACTTAATATGTTATAATTAATACCCGAATCTAGGCGCTCGTGGGTTTGACTAGTTAAACCTAAGGTACCTCACCTCCCTCCAAAAGCAAGTCGAGCCTCGCTCGCTTCGTGGGCTCAGCTTTTGTTGATCACAAGCTAACCCTCACCTAAGCCGAAGCAGGGAGGGGTTCGAGATAAATCAACCGATCCATGGACAGGCTATGGCCGATGTTGCTTAACTTGCGTGTTCGATTAGATCGACACGCGTAACGACACCATCTAGCTCTTCATTGAGTAGTATGTATGAAAACTAAAAATAACTAGGTACATACTTGTCGTTACCCGCTTCCTCACGCAAAGAATAAATATTGGTCATATTAAATAACCCTGCGAGCTGTGCCCTATGACGGTGTAGGTCGAGTGATTCAATGACCTCTGACCTTTTTTTGCTCGAAAAGATTATCGCTAAACAACCTTCATACAATATGGAAAAAGAACAACATCTGAAAGTAAATAACTCTTATTTAAATCGTGCATTTTTAGGAATAATTTCGATATAAACTATATATTCTAATAAAATAAACATTTAAAAACCTCCGGCTTCAGCAAATAATAATCCCTCTCAGCTCCATTATAAGATTTACAACACCAACTATGTTCATTCATTTGTTCCAATAAGTTCAAAATACTTTTGCTGTAAGTAGTCGCGGCTTGCCAACTAGCGAAAGGGGCTCTGGCAAAAGAGAGGTAGGGTACAGCGTATTTGTAAGCTGCCCTCACAGAATACCGCAGCCAAATAACAATTCCCTAGAGGGTTGTTGTGTTCCTGCGAGTGCGTTTACAACTCGCGGGCCATCACCCCTGGTGGCGCACGAGCGATATTTACATGATGCGAGTGGTAGTATAGTTATGATAGCCGCTGTTCATCGGGCGGACTGTATGTTTGTCTGTCACCCGACGTAGTATAAAAAAACCGACCAAGTGCGAGTCGGACTCGCGCACGAAGGGTTCTGTACCATTATCTATAAAAACGGCAAAAAAATCACATTCGTTGTATGGGAGCCCCCCTTAAATATTTGTTTTATTTTTATTTAATTAATTATTTTTAAAGTGAATATATAACTATATATTATGTGAGTATTTCAAGCGTATTTCAAGTATTTCAATCTCAAGCGTCTACTTATTGCCGTTATCAAAAATCACGTTTGGTGTATGGGAGCCCCCATAAATATTTATTTTATTCTGTTTTTTAGTACATATTTATTGTTATAGCGGCAAAAGAAATACATCATCTGTAAAAATTGCAACTGTCTAACTATCGCGGTTCATGAGATACAGCCTGGTGACAGACGGACGGACGGACGGACGGATAGCGGAGCCTTTGTAATAGGTTCCTTTTTACCCTTTGGGTACGGAACCCTAAAATCATATTAGCTTACTTAAAATATAGAGAGCATTTAATATTTTCTCATTGTTAAATTCTTATAAAAATCTTACTACTCTACAAGCGAGTAATGTTGACAATAGACGTAAATAGAGTCGACCTTTCTTGTTGAACGCAGCACGACTCACTGCTGCGAATATTTAATATGTTTACGTAATACTGCTATGAATATCCATGAACAAATATGTATGTATCGCCGATATATACACAATACAATTCAATCTTTCATACACCTCCTTTCCGTAATGTTGGCCTCCTGAATTATTCAGGAGGAGTAGAGAATTATGAATTTCGGTTAGTCATAACAACACTAATTATTGCATCCTTTGAGAAATCTTTTGTGATTGATCCTTGTAAATTGGATGTTATATTAGTTGTACCCGTGGTTTTGCTCGCATACTCCACCACACTGCTCAACTGCGGATTGGTGAAGTCCAGTGTTTTCAAACCGCCTCAAGTCCACTGACTTGGCTTAACGACTATCATCTAATAACAGCCGGGATCGAAGGCGTGCTCTCCAAGGCACGGAGGAGCTCGAGATAAATAACCCCATCCATGAACAGGCTACGGTCGACGTTGCTTAACTTGCGTGTTCGAATAGACTGACACGCGCAATGACGCCATCGAGCTGCTATCTATGGTATAGACTAGTAAAATGTATTATTACCAACAGTGTATATACTATTAGCCTATTAGGTAGAGCTTATACTTAACAGCAATTTATTATAGCATTACTGAGTAGTAAACTCCAAACAGTAGGCTAACCATTGAAACAATGTAAGGTTGCCAGTAAAGTAAATGTGTTGTTAGATT
The DNA here is from genome assembly GCA_937001555.2 of Hypsopygia costalis. Lineage (NCBI taxonomy): Eukaryota > Metazoa > Arthropoda > Insecta > Lepidoptera > Pyralidae > Hypsopygia > Hypsopygia costalis. The sequence continues at coordinate 15,163,333 of OW443330.2, read as the reverse complement.
TTGCGATAACATTGTCGTTTAACATTCGGTATTCAGAATAGTGGATTTTAGGTTAATGAGCGATATAGAAATGGCATTGGAAAGTCCACGCTCAACATGACCAAAAAAATAAAGTGTAAAATTATATTTCAATTCGCGCTGTTCTTTTCTACAAATTCAACACTTCATCACGTTGCAGACTAAAATAATTCACTATATATATATTATAATTAAGTAATTACTAAGCCGTGTCCACTCGTTTGCCAAGCGGCAAGCAACAACCCAGCAGAATAATATTAACAAAAAAAAACCGACTCCAGACATTATTTTATATTTACGTATGTAAATACAGGCTGATGATGATGATGAAAAAAATATGGGACCAATCTGGAAGTATACTTTTTCAAATAAAAAAAGTTTTTTCAAATCGGTTTATAAATAACGGAGTAATGAAATATCAAACCTAACAATGGGTAGATACAGGCTGGTGGTGATGATGATGATGATGAAAAAAATCTGGAATCAATCTGGAAGTATACTTTTTCAAATAAAAAAAAGTTTTTTTCAAATCGGTTTATAAATCACGAAGTATTTAAGTAACAAACATTAAAAAAAATACAGCCGAATTGAGAACCTCCTTCTTTTTTGGAGTCGGTTAATAACTGCTCCACACGTTTGGTGTTTGCCGTAAGTCGTCGTTAAGCCAAAACAGTGGCATTTATGCAGCTTGAATACACTGGCCTCCGCCAACCTACAGTTGAACGGAGTGGTGGAGTATGCTCTAAATACCTTCAATTGATGGGATACCCGTATGCCAATAGTAGGATGATTATGGGTTGATGGCGAATTATATATAACTTTATATTCATTTATACTCGTAAATATGTCATTTTTAAATAGTAAATTTTTTTTATTTTTATTTTTATGTACGAAATACGTATCATAAATAATGATGTCTACGAACATAATAAATCAATGACGTTTATTACATTTGTACTCATGTAAGTTCTATGATATTACTCGTTGAGTTGTAACGAGGTACCCATATATGTTATCACACGATTAAAATTTTGCATTCGTAACTTTTATTTGAGAGCGACGGGTGAAAGCTGGTAACGAAATGAAAGTAGTTCTGCCATCAACATGTGGTCCGACGGCAGCCAACGAGCCCCGCTAGCCTGCAGCCAGAGCCGGGCCGCGCGGGGCGGGAAGCCCCTGGCCAGCCTGCATTTCGTCTCTACTGCTTTTCGCTCGCGCGGTGTCATTTTCATATTACAATTTGAGTCGTTCGACAACATTTTTTTTGTTCAAATATGCATAAATTTCACATTTAGTCCGCTAGTAGCTCTGCCATGAGTTTGTATAGTTAATTTACCACTTTAAGGTAACACAGTAACACTGGAGGTATATTTATTGTATATTACCTGATCTGACAGACGTTGTCTTATTTTCTTAACTATGAATATTGAATTCGAATTGGTTTTTCACAACTTTCTTTTATAAGAACCTTCTCCTGAAAATAACAAATACAACATAAAAAATAGCGAAATCGGCCTTTCATGCGTTATGTCGTGACTAAGGGAAATAGAGATTAATTTTTATATACAGGGTGAAAACTTGTAATGCTGCCGAGGGAAAGGTACTCTTAATACTGTAGATAGGAAATTTTACTCAAAGATCACATTCCTTTATTTTTGAAAAGAAAGAAAACTGCATTCACGAAAGTTCGATTGCCTCACCCGGGAATCTAACCGACTAAAAATCTGTAAAAATTACACCCTGTCCTTTTATTGCATCGATCGTTAGGGCCAATTATAAGGATGAAATCTCTGTAACAAACTTGATAAAGGAAAGGATTATTTTACCGAAGAACTTAAAATGTGGTTGGGTATGTTTCATCTTGATTCGTTGAGTCCGCTTCTAGGGTTAGTAATAGTTTTTTTTTTATTTTATGAAGTCCACGCGGGCAAAGTCGTGACCGACCACTACTTTGTTTGAAAATACATTTTTCATTGTCAAGTCAAGAATAATAATGTACAATATTAATGTTTTAAATGCAAACTGTTTGACGTGAAGTTGCGAACACAGCAATAAGAAAATAAGTAGAGACTCACGTTTCCTCAGTCATCTTCACGTTCCAGCTTATTGATTGTATAAACAAATTACTAACATACGTAAGAGACGTCATTCGGGCGATATCGCAAACGTCCCAATTTAGAAAATTAAAAGCCATCAATAACACCGGTCTGCAGAGAAGTTCTCCATTTAATAAAAACGATTTGATCGTAGTTTTAACGTTCTGAATCTACATCTCATTTATATTTATTATATCGCGCTATAATTATGTCCTCGATAACAAATCTTTGGTTGTAGCTTGTTTTTAATTAGAACCTATTTTGTACAAGCAATGAAAATGTTATTTTGAATATTTTGCATTTTTCTATCTCTTCTTTATACTACGTCAGGACGAGTATACAGCCGGACTGATATGCAGCGGTTACCGTAGTCAATGCAGCAACTTCTTGCTTCCTTGTGACCTCACTCATTCGCAGGAACAACCCTCAAGGGAATTGTTATTTGGCTGCAGTATTCTGTGAGGTGGAGGTAGTTCCCCAGATGAGCCGCCGTATCGCTCTTTAAAAACCTCTTTTAATGTTTCATTATTTCAGCCAAAGGACGTCCACGTCGCGTCAGTCCATTTAACCAGCAATAAAAATCTGTTTAGATTCAACTTGAGAACCTCAAATTTCTATTAATCACGGACCTATTAGTATAACATAAAAAAACCGGACAAGTATCACAAACAAGTATTTTGGGGTGTAAGTGGTTTATCAACATCTTTGAACCAAAGCCAACTTCACCTGCTCGTGGTGCACCCTGCCGACTGACAAACGAAGCTCTGGCGAAAACAGAGGTAGGGAGCGTAATTGTAAGCTACCCGACTGGGGAATGTACCTCCACCTCACAGAATACCGCCGCCAAATAACAATTCCCTTGAGGGTTGTTGTGTTCCTGCGAGTGAGTGAGGCACCAGAAAAGAAGGAGATGCTGCGTTGGCAGCGGGGGTGGCAGCGCGCAAGTGATGTGTTATGTTGCGGGCGTTGATACGGTTACGGTAGCCGCTTCACATCAGGCGGGCCGTATGCTTGTCTGCCACCCGACGTAGTATAAAAAAAAAAAAAAACAAGTGCGAGTCGGACTTGTCCACCGAGGGTTCCGTACGTAGGATCATTATAAATAGTTCAGGAATCTAACCCCCTATTTTTTAAGATTTAATGACAAATGTATAGTTTTGAGATTTATTCCTGTACTTGTAGTCTATAACGATGCTACTTGCCAAATTTCATAGTTTTAGGACAACGGGAAGTACCCTATGAGTTTTTATTCCCTTGAGAATGTGTCGAACTATGCGTTTTTTGCTGAATAAACGGCCGTATCTTTTTTTTACGTAAACTTAGCAGTTTGATTTTTTTACAAGTTCATGGGACCTCAGACCTGAGTATACAGTTCAAATTTCAGCTTGATACCTCCGCGCATTTTCGAGTTAGAGGGTCTTGACAGACAGACAGACGGACAACAAAGTGATCTTATAAGGGTTCCGTTTTTCCTTTTGAGGTACGGAACCCTAAAAAGGTAAGCAATCAATACAAGCAAGGTCGTAGGTATGCAAAACTGATGATATCAACAGTCTGAATGACTGTATACAATAATTACCAGTTTTAAAATGCAGTTTTAGTAACACACGCATATCCTGGTATTTTTATTAAATTAAAAATTCATTTACTAGGAATCTAAAAGGATTCACTAATGAAATGTAAATTATTATAATTTGGAGTTATATTATTTTATTCCATTTTATATTTGTGGGACAGACCACTTTCCTTTCGCTAGGATCGACTGTCTAGTTTATTTTAGGTGTACAATTCATAATAATTTTATGTACCATTTCGATCGACAAATAAGAATATCCGTAAATATTTATTGCGACGTTCTGTATTTTTTCTTTATGTTTATTTCAAATAATGTGTGAATTTTGTAGACAAATTTTATGATATATTGATTGAAAAGGAACAAAAATTTCCGCAGTTTCACCTGATGCTTGGAAGAGTAAAAATCTTTCACACATTGTATTGTAAAGGGTCCACATCAGAATTGAAGAAGAGACAATTATGGACCCGGTGCGAGCTCCTATAACTACACACTAGAAAATCCTGGTCATTTCTTGGCCTTCCAGGTTTTGTGTCCTGTGCTTGGACACCGCTGTCCTCCTGCTGGTCCTAGTTACGCCACTGGATAAAAGTAACCAAGGTGAAGTTAGTTTGTGGGGACCTTTATGGACGGGGAGAAATAAACGAAGAGATTTTAAGTAGGTTAGGTGTAATTACGTTTGATGACACATTGCGGTTATGGAGCTAGCAGTAATAAATTAATGAAGTGTTTACGACTGTGTGCGAAAAGTGTTCAAGTAATTTTCCAACAGTATCTTGAGTGTAATAATTGTTAATATTTTTAGTGTAGGTTCTCATATAATTCGACAGGTTTCAAGGCCCGCGGCGGCGGCCGGTTACAATAACTATGTATAAATAGAGATATGAGTGTGCTCCATCCATTGTTTTGCTAAAGCAGAGGTAACGCATGGTAGACGGAAAAATAATGCTGTTAACCCGTTTTAAATTTACTGCTTGTTGAAAGAATTATAGCTTGGAATGATCTTAAGGCTAACTACGCCGGATTCTAGCCCACGGGGCCGAAATCGAGGTTGAGTGAAGCGAGTAGATTCGCTGAGTGTATGTTTTCCATTGATTTCAATGGAAAATGTATTTGATAATCATTCCTCAAGGCCATGATCCATCTCATTTTTTTGACACACACTTCAAACATGTCGTGGTCTTTAATTGTGACAAGTTTCATCAAAATCGGTTCAGTGGTTTTGGAGCCTATTCATTTCCAAGAGTGACTTATCAGCGTTCCGCTCATTTCACTCGAAAATCTAGAAGCGATATAAAGAACGGTTTGGGACGGGCACCACACATTCCCACCGGCGACCGCCAAAAAAGGCAATGAAAAATGAAGTCCATTGCACTCCCGGGGGTAAAACTACGGCTGCCTTGAAACTCACAACGAATTTAATCAGAAGAAATTAGTAGGAGTAGGAAGCTTTTGGAATTTGACTTCCCCTCTTAGCAATGTGAGAGATAGCAATATGGCAAATAAAGCATTAAAAGCCTAAAGAGATGGCTAGTCAAGTGAAGCTCAACTGCCGTGCACCACGGATTTTAAGTTTATAAAGAACGGTTTATTGATATATTTCAGAGAGATTAGGTTATGCTTGTGATCATCAAATCGATTTGCGATTGCTTTTGGAAAGGGTGTGGGTACCTCTCCTCTCCCACTCCAAATACAAGCATGTTTAGATTGCATTACAATACATAAAATATTGTTGTTGAATTTGTGCATTATTGTTAAAAACAGTCACCATTAATACAAGATGTGATATGACTAAATTTCATTGTAAGTGTTGACTGAGTCGCTTAAATATATTTTAATGTCTCAAGTATGTTAGTACTATTACTTATACTGTGCCAGTATATAAAGAGCACGTGTACGAGCAATGTGTGTCACAATTACTTTTTCCAGTGTTGCATTTAAAAAGAAAAAAACCTCCTTGTTTCATCTAGCTCTACCAAGATATTGATATAGATATAAGATACTTATATCTAACAAGATATGCCAACTTTATCACTCCACTACTACGATATCAATAAAAAAGGAGTTATAAACAAAAATATGAACAAATTTTTTTTTAAACAAGCTGTTAAGTTTTTAATAATAATAAAATCTAAGAAAAGTTTACTTACTGTAATTCGTTCATCAAGGGCAATGAAAAGGTTCATTTGATACCCTCAACACATGGGTTAATGTGGAAATTATAAATCGCCATTTTGTGGCCACCGCCACATTGGATTAAAGATGGCGGCATGTAGATGAACATGCATTGTCATGCAAATTCAACGAGTTTGTTAAATTTCAGTCTTATCGGACACTAGCAAATGAGACCTTGCAAGATTACAGTCACCGCGGTGAAACTAAATATTAGATTGTAAAAAAATAAAATAAACACAGAATGCGTAGAATGATCTGCGGGCGGCGATGTGAAAAATAAAAAGTGGTTCACTCTGTACAGTAATGTGCAGGGTATCTAACCCTGCACATTACTGTACAGAGTGTTCAGTGCGAGTTTTTTGTTCGCGTTTGATCATGTCAACGTAAACAAACCGACCAAATAGAGAAGAACTCTCATGTTGTGAATTTATAAGAAGCGTGTTACAAATCAAAATTATGTGGTTTACACTTGCTCACATTTTGAAGTGACCAACCCGGCTAATTTGGATATGTAACATGCGTCTGGGAAATTCGCAATATGAAACTTTTTCTCAGTTTGTCAGCTTGAATGTGACCAAAAAACAATTTAGATTATTTTTTCCCTTTCCGGATTCAGTCCCGTATGTTATGTACTATGTAGAGTTAGTTTCTGCGAGTACCTAACATTTAATTTGAATGTCGGAAGTCATTATCAGCGTATTATGTCACGCTTTAATTTAAGCCAACAGACCCCTTTCTCTTCACAATACAACGTATATTGTACTCAGAGAAGAGTAGTAACTTTAGTTGTAAGTGTGAGTAATATCAAACAGAGCCCATTTGATTTGGGCGTCGCAGGTCGTTATCACAGTATTATGTCACGCTTTAATTTCGTTTACTACCGTTTATATTCGTCTCGTGGTACAGCAGGCAAGCCCGCTATTTCGGGAGGTCGCTCATCCTCTTGTTCTTATTATTTCTCAGTTAAACGTCGCCTCGAACGCCGTGGCCGAGAAAACGGGTCATGGCAGACACATCTGAAAATATCAGTATGCGTTGCTTCGATTATGTTTATGATAGTTTGCTTCCTATTTCTTTGAAGGTTCGCGGTTCACGAAAACACACATTTCGCCGAACCTTTAGGATGATTAATATATTTATAGTTATATGAATCATTCTATAATCTTCATGCATTTTTGTATGATTTATTGGTCCGGCAAGTTGTTGTTACCATTATACATGTTACATGTAGAAATTAAAAAAAAAAATACTCATGTGTGGTTTTATTACTGTATACTTGTATTGTTATATTATACGTTTTATTTAGCAGGCTTACTTTTCATATACTTACGATGAAAAAGAAGAGAGGTGTGTTTATTTGTTAAAAAAATATTGCAGCATAGTCATTAGTGTAGCACCTACTTACTTTAAAAAAATAGAGGTATTAAAATCAATACTTTAAATGACTTTGTTCAAAGTAAAAGTTGCCATATTTCATCATTGCTGAAAATTATTTTACTTAGTTAAACACTTTATTGACCACAACAATATGCAATGGTGCAGAAGATGGACTTGATACTATCGTAGAAGCATTCTCTACCAATCAATCTTCGAGGATAAATTCCCTAACACTGACTGATAGAGAATCCTTAAAAAATTAATAACTGTGTCAAGAATTACCTAACTCTATATTTATCAAATCTGATTGATACACTCGAAGAAGTTCGACTTCAATAAAGTCGCAGCAAAGTGCTTAGTGCCAGTTTTTTGTTCGCGTAAGCAAACCGACCAAATAGAGAAACACTTTATTTGTGAAGTTATAGGACGCGTGTTACATATCAAAATTATGTAGCTTACTTGCTCACATTTTGAAGTTAGTAACCCGGCTAATTTGGATATGTAGCCACAGAATAATATTAATGTAACAAATTCACAATATTAAATTTTTCTCAATTTAGTCGGTTTTTTTTGTCACTTTCGAACGTGTTAACATTTACATGTTAACACATTCGAATGTGACAAAAAAACTCGCATTAAGCACTTAGTTCTCTATGTTAGATGGTAAAGGTGAAAATAACACCGCCAAGTGTTCTTGGCGGCCAATTACAGTCGAATTAAAAATGATGAGCTATACAGGGGAGTATTTAGGACGCCGTCGGTGACCCCTGGCTGGCGTCATAAGCATTGTGTGTGACCCCTCCTGACTCATGCACGTCTTTTAAATAGACTCTATTAGGTGACTTATCCTGATAGCCTTGTACTAATTCTCTACAACTATGGGTAGATCCTTCCTAGACGAGTGGCTAGGAGTTGTTACAGATATAGCGGTTGCAGGTTCGATTCCTGCATTGGGGCAAACGGGGAAAACATTATAAAAAATAGTCTATGTGGCCCGCAAATATACGTTCTAGTTTATGTTATTCTAGTGGTGACTAATACGCCATATTTTGCTTTGATGACCAAACACGACGGTGGTGACTTGCCATCGTTGTGTTTGGCCACAGTATAAGTAAATAGTACTACGTACAGTATGTACTCCCTGCCACTCTCTCTTAGCAATCTCACCTCCCCTCTGAGACGAATCTGGAACGGTTGGTATGGCGCCGCACGCACACACGCTCATTCACGTTCTGCACAGACGTCGTTGTTTATGTAGATGTTTGTATGGAGTGGCCGGGGTGTGGTTTAGCCATGAGAGCAAAATCCCGTTGATCCGTTTTTAATTAAATTTGGCGGTTATGTACATAACAAAAACATTATACACATAATTAATTAATATTTATGGGTCATTGTTAGACGATGACGTGACGTGACGATTTGACCAAAAAAAGACAATCTCGAGGTCTTAGTCCGCGGCGATCTACGGCGTTGAACGACTAATTTTGACAATTTTAACAGACTATATAGGCAGTAAATGGAGTAGGCACTTAACATTGGCAATATTCTGGACAAAACATATAATACTGAAAACCATAGACTTTAATGCTGAAAACTCAAGGTAATATGAATGACATTCGTTTTACTTAAACGCCTTGAATAGTTTATTTAGACAACGTCATTGATATTCATTCGACCTTCATTTTTATTGTTTTGTTTAAAACGGCTATAAACCGGTCATGCAATAATATTTTGAAGCTAGTGAAATGTCTGCGCGTGTTGATGGGTATAGTAATCCCGGTTTAATCTTGATTGCAAGTAAGATGGCCCGGAGAGTGCGCAGGCGCGTGTGCAGTCTACTCGGTCGGATGCACTAGCTAGACTATAGTGACTAGTCATCCAACCAGGCGCATCTGCCGATTCTCTTGTTTTAGTTTGCAAAACCTGAATGTCTAAACATACAATACTATACCTACAATAGGATACGACACAATAGTCATTCTTATAGATTAACTAGCTGTTGCCCGCGACTTCGTCCGCATGATTATCAGTTATCGTGGTAAAACCATAAGAAAGGTAAGGAAATCAAGTACTTAACATAACCGTATATGTAAGAAAAAATACTTATGGTGAATAATTTATGTAGGTACCTACTAATTTTATACCTGCTTTCAAATTTGTTTTAAATTTTATTCATAATTAAGTACTTGTGATTACTGATTAATCACATATTTTTTGGACTACTCCTTCGCAAATATTGCATTAATTGGAAACAGATTTGATTACCATAAAAAAAGGTTATAGTGAGTCAATCTTAAGAGATAGACATATGCTGTCTCAGACTTCGTTTAGATCTTTTAAAGAGGAACAATTCCATCATACATGATTTTTGGATAACTTCAACTGTTTACGCAGCGCACGCAAGGAAAGCCCTCCAAAGACATTTTTTCCCCATTTCTCATTGGTGCAACATTTTTCATTGGTGCTCCGCTCCTATTGGTGGTAGCGTGATGTTATGTAGCCTATAGCCTTCCTTGAAATATAGGCTATCTAACACTAAAAATATTTTTTCTTTAATATTAAAGCTGAAGAGTGTGTTTGGTTGAACGCGCTAATCTCAGGAACTACTCATCCGAATTGAAAAAATATTTTAGGGTTAGATAGCCTATATTTCAAGGAAGGCTATAGGCTACATAACATCACGCTACCACCAATAGGAGCGGAGCACCAATGAAAAATTGGGAAAAAAAATATTCCTCTTGAGGGCTTACGTTGCATGCGTTGCGTAAACGGTAGAAGTTACGCAAAAATCATGTATGATGGAATTGTTCCTCTTTAAAAGTTCTAAAAAAAAGTCCGCGACAACATATATCTATCTTTTAAGATTAACTCACTATAACAATTTTTTACCAACTTTCTCCTATTGATTACCATAAAAAATGATTATAGTGAGTCTATCTTAAAAGATAGACATATGCTGTCGCGGACTTTTTTTTAGAACTTTTCAAGAGGAACAATTCCATCATACATGATTTTTGCGTAACTTTAACCGTTTACGCAGCGCACGCAACGTAAGCCCTCAAAAGGAATATTTTTTCCACATTTTTCATTGGTGCTCCGCTCCTATTGGTCGTAGCGTGATGTTATATTATATAGCCTATAACCTTCCTTGAAATATAAGCTATCTAACACTAAAAGAATTTTTCAATTCGAACCAGTAGTTCCTGAGATTAGCGCGTTCAAACTAACAAACAAACTCTTCACTTTGATAATATTAGTATAGATTGTAACGATATCAAATAAGACAACTTTTAGAAACTCTATTGTTTACAGTAAAGTACATTTTTAAATAAGGCCATTTCGCTTTTCAATGTCCGGAAAAATTATTAATGTAGAAAAACTTCGATGAAACATGAAGAAAGAAGAAAAGCTGAATGGCGTCGTCGCTTCTAAACAAACACGGAAGTTAAGCAACGTCGACCGTAGCCGGTCAATGGATTGGTTTATTTATCTCGAGCTCCTCCGTGTTTCGGAGGACACGTAAAGCCGTCGATCTCGGCTGTTGTCATTAGATGACAGTCGCCACGCCTTTAGGCGGCATGAAAACACTGGCCTCTACCAACCTGTAGTTGAGTAGCGTGGTGGAGTATGCTCTAAACCCCTTTGATTGAGTGAAGGCCCGTATCCGAGCAGTGGGATGAATAAGAGCTGACGACGACACACAATTTACGGTATTTGAAGCACAGAGACATCACACGTTGCGTTGCCGAACCTGTAAAAACCTCGTCTAGCCCTTTTTAAACCACCCCATGCTGTAGTCTCCTGGGAAAATCTAAATAATATGTATAATATATAATAATGAGGCACGTTATAACATTATGTTAAGTCACGTTGTGACACTTATTGTTCCTTTCATCTTAGATAAAATTGTTAGTATAACTTGGTTGTTGGCTCTCTGGTCCGAGTTTGGCAATTACGCTATTTTCACGAAGCTACTCAAGCGTAGCCGTGATTGTAATGTAATCTATGTGCGTGGTTTGAAAATAAGGCTTGGTATACACTATGTATACATATCTTGTGATTGGCGAGCTCGGTGGTCGAATGGTTAGTAATGGCCACACGCCACACAAATGGCTCAGGTTGCGGGTTCGATCCCCGCACAAGACAAATATTTGTGTGCATGAACATGTCTATCTTGGTCTGGGTGTTTTTAATGTATTATATGTATGTTTGTATTTACAAAAAAAATGTATTTAAGTATATTACCAATTATAAGCTTTGTTTAATTTGGGACTAGATGGCCGTGTGTAATTTATCCAGGAATATTTATTTATTTATTATGTTTTTTATGTCGTGTTAGCTAAGTTTTGTGCTCTTTCTTTGGCTCTCTGAATCTCAGATTCAGATCTGTGACCAAAAATTTAAATCGAGTAGATTCATCGATGATTTACATTTTGATTGGTAAGTTTTCGTTTGTAACATCGTCGTTTGATTGCATCTATATTAGGCGCTTGTGGTTCTGGCTGGTATAACCACAAGTTCCAATTATAGATGCAGTTTACTACACATTAAGTGTTTTGGAGTAATCATTTAATACATTAATACTATATGTAATATACCACATAATGTGGTACATTATAAATTAAATGACTGGACCTAACTCGAAAAAATTCCATACGTAATAAACTATGTACATCTATAATTGGCACCAGAACCATAAAAGCCAAAAATAGATACATTTTATATTTTTCAAGCTGATTTTCTTGATTATGTCTATGCAACATGTACTTTTTTATGGAGTCATATGTCACAATGTTGATTAATTACAGTACAGTTTGTTGCCGGATTTTTTGACGCCTTTGTGTTGGCAGTTTGTTTGTAAACATTGCCTGGCTCGGACGACTGCGACGGAACTGCACGAGTCACGCTTGCGAAATCGAGGCCAATGAAATTGAAACAACTTTCGTTTAGATGGTCATTTTCTTCGTGATGTTTCCTTGTGATAGTTAACGTGGCTTGTCATGCACATCAAGGTCAAGAGTATTCGATCTGTGCGTTGAATCGATAGCGAATAGCGGTAATGGCAAGGCAGTGAGGTGAAACATCTCGACTGATAAATATCGGGCTGGATAACGAGAGTCATTGACAGTATTCGTACCTAGAGATCAGGTATTAGATTATCCCATCTTATGTATAATTTATACATCACTAAAACTAGAACTGACATCATCGTTACATTCATCCGTGCTCGATCTCACAACATTTGGTCCACCTAAATATAATTCAGTCATACTCATTACTGATAAGTTATTACGACATCACTACCCACTACAGAGTGTGTTGGTAACTTTGATTCTTATTGCTCCTAAAAGCTATTGAGACAAAATTTGTCCTGGACATTTCAAAACAGCAAAGTCAGTCTCAAGGTCTTCGCTTTTCTAGTTTTTGCTATAGCTAGAAAATATTCTCCGTTTAACACGAATCCATTCCTACGAAGATACGCACAACCGGACCCAGTCGAACAATGCTTGGTTAATTATGGAAATTTATAATCTGAACATTGCATATGGATTGCAAAAATTGTAACATATTAGTGAAGGTCGGATTTGCCTAAATTCACTCTAAAATACTTTGCCATGTCCTTTAGCACTCATATCTATGGGAATTCTAGTTTTGCGCTTTAGCTGCTATTCTACCGTTTTACAATAATAAATCATTAACAAAATATTTTTGTCTTCCATTTCTATACTACCTACATTGTTTAATATGCATGCAAAGATGTTTTGAAAGTTCTTTGTGTATGCAATACCTACCTACGTCCTATGTGAAAATGTCACAAGTTCAAATCAAGGTTCACGAGATTGTATTATAAAAATATTAAGTGGACTGAAATGACCGATTCAATTTCCTAAACAGAAATATATGGCATCTAAATGAACCATAGAAACAGTCGATTCCATTTTGTCTGTCCGGGAATTTAAATAAAAGGTAAAGGTGACGCGGAAGAACCAAATGCGAGGCAGGATGAGCAGACGGAACGGTCGATGAACCCGACACGCGTCACAAATACACACAGATGGACTGGACACAATATGTCGAAGTCGCTATTGAGGTTGGCTGATGTTGCGTATGCGCCCTACCCACATTTGCGTAGGCTCAGCAGTTCAATATTACTAATATAATTTATTACAAAGTCGCTATTGCTGTTCCCATAGGCTAATTCCTATTTTGGCCGATAATAAGCTATGGATTTCAAAACTTGATTATATTATACTTACGCAAGTATTGTGTCAGTTCCTCTCAATTTCGTTACTTGATATCATAATAGATAACTACATAACATTCTGTAAATATGTAAGTAAACATATTATATATAAAATTATCTAGTGACAGGAATAGATTTAGTTTCAATACACCTATACCAAATGTAAGCATTTATTTTATATCTTAGGAATAGCCGCTCTCAGTGATAGCTGACAGCCTACTTAATAAAAGAAACTAATCTGCAAACAAGTTTCTAGATTTGGTGAACGAAGTCTGTATTGGATAGGTATAAATAACAACATTAATTCCGCTTTCTTTTTTTAAGTTTCTTAATTTCTGATCGCTTTTGGATTACAGTGAAATTATCTAGCTAGAATATCTAGTGTGTATATTTTTTTATATTTCATCTATTTATTTTATATACATAACTAGCTGAACTGACAGACGTTGTCCTGTCTAAACCTTACCCAGTATACCCAGAATATCCCACCAAAGTTTCATTGCAATTGGATGAGCGGTAAACGAATGCATCAGGGACATACAGACAAACATTCATTTTTATATATATAGATATAGAAAAACAACAGGAATTAACGCGATCATGCATGCAGGTTGCACATACCTTTATTATTGTCTGACTTTCCGACCAGGTTGCACCGGCCGTCGGCGATGTGCCTCTGCCTCTGTTCCCGAAGTCGATGAATCTTCATTTCTACCTCCGTGTTGTTCGATTCCATGTACCATGACGTGACATACTACACTCACGATATCCCTATTCTGCGAAATAACCGACGCGTTCGTATTCTGTTCGTTACCCGATTGCAAACCATAAAATAAAGTTTATAAGTTATTATGCCTATTCCTAGGGTAGCGAAAAATATTAGTACTAGACTACTTGTGGTAGATTATAACTTGTGGTAGAGTTTAAACTCTACCACAAGTAGTCTACTCGTAGTAGCAAGTAACACAGAATGCTTTCCAAGAATCCCTACATCGCAAGGTAATTTCATAGGTACATAATATGATAATTGCTTTTACATAATAATTATTACGTCTGTTATACCTTCACTCAATTTACATATTATAATAAAAACTACTTAACAGCCAAGTAAAAAAGATATCTAATTTTTAATCTGCACCTATTCATATTTAAATACCATCTTTATTGTGATATGAATACCTTAAATAACACCTCATGGTTAAAATATCTGTAGAGGTATATGAAACGTGATTACGTGATCTTATGTGTATGAAATATGTACGTAAAGGTAAACTATTTCTTTCTTGAAGCGAAAGGAATACAGAAGCGAGGAATATTAAACCGATGGATGAACTTCCAGTGTTATCAAGCGGCCTAAAGTCGACTGACTTGGCTTAACGACTGTCATCTAATGACAACAGCCGGGACCGACGGTTTAACGTGCTTTCCGAAGCACGTAGGAGCTCGAGATAAATAAACTCATCCATGGACTGCGACTACGGCTGACTTTGCTTAACTTGCGTATTCGATTACACTGACACACGCAACGACGCCATCGAGCTCCTCAATATATAGTATTGAAAATAAATCAAGGATCTTGTGTCAAAATTCAGCAATAAAAGGGTATATAAATATAAAATTTCTCCATACAATAGTATGGAGAAAGTGTAACCCGTATTTCCTCGCGGAACTACAGGTCAATGAACAGGCGTATTCGTTCGCAGCTGAGCTTTGAGTTGCAGCGATTTGGACACAACTGCGCGCAGATACACTGTGACCTCAATGCTCGTTACTTGACTGCATTTCTTTCACTCGATTGCACTCCAGTATAGTAGTGCAGGCGGGTGTTGTAAGTAACCTAATAGAATGCGTGCGCAAGTGTAATCGACTACAGTTGTTACTGAGAATTACGAGAGCCAACATTAATATTTCGTTTCAGCGATTGTTAATCCATTTTATGCAACTTACTAAAACTACTAACCAAACCAAACCAAATTAATCGACATAGCATGGAGAACCAAAGTGGTCGACATAGCTCTCAGGAGTTGAAGTGGCAGTGGGCTGGCAACATCTGCCGAGTCAGCGAAGGCAGATGGGGGAGAAAAGTCTTAGAGTGGAGGCTACGTATGGGGCGACGAAGCGGAGGGCGCCCACTCTCTAGATGAACCGACGACCTGAAAAAAGTGGCTGGTAGCGGTTGGATGTGGAAAGCGGAGGATTGCATAATATGGTGGAAAGTATTGGGAAAGGCCTATATCCATCAGTGGGTAGATACAGGGTGATACTGATGATGATGACTAAAACTGCTTGATAAAACTAATGACTTTGAGTGAAATTTGACGCACATACTATGTAATGCGATGAAATATATTGACACATAGTATACTTTTTATCCCTATGACTCGACTCATGTGTAGAACCGAGTCTAATGTGATCATGGAACATGGGGGCGCGGGGAACGGGGTTCACCTAATGTTTAATCTATTTGTACTGCAGTGGGAGTGGGTTTAGTACGTGTGAACCCTGTTATGGTAGAATGATTATTTCAGTGGACTGTATTTTTTATTAATAGGTTATGCGAGTGCGTTGCGATATGGTACAATTGAGGGAGAACAAAGGAACACATGGGACTCACCTCCTTTTCTTCTTTGTCTCCAACTCCTACGATGAGTTGTCGTTCGCCCAATGCTAACGTGCACGTGGACGTCTCTTCCTTTTTTTCACCTTACATTTAACTTAAAGTACAACACTTACACATACACTAAGTTCAACAACTGACTAATGTTTTTATCATCACAAGCGATGAAATGCGGGTTAGTCTTTTGCGTTCACAACAGCGGATTATGAATCAAATGCGAAATGTTCCTCTGGTTTGTTGCGAGGGTTGCAATGCGATACTTCCTTTCTATACCAATGTCCGGCGGCTACACACGTTGCACTGGCTCGTTGCATAGCATATAGCGGTTATTATTTTACGTCCCACATGTAGGTAGGAAGGAAATAAAAAATAGGTGGAAAGTGGGTAGGAAAATAGGTGGATGCACTCATTGGACAATAGACGGCGCTAGTAGGCGCAAACATCCCCCCCCACTTGAAGGATCCCTTCAAAAAAAGACCATATGCGAGACTAATCGCGATATGAGCGATGCGAAGGATACTAACACTAATGCGATACTATGCAAAATAAAATGCGAAATAATGCGGGAAAAACTATGCGGGTAAACTATGTTAAACTATTCTAAACTAAAACTAAATGCGGGTTTACTAATAGCGATTCACTGGCTAGGCAGTGGACATAAGCGGACAGCTGGACGCAGATACGAACCAGCCGAAGTTCTAACGCGGGCTACTCTAATAATGCCGTCCTTGGCGGGATATACTTCCTCAATAATACCTAATGGCCAGTGAAGAGGGGGTGCGTTATCGGTGACAACAATCACGACAGTGCCTACAGAGATGGGATTAGTTGGAGTGTTCCATTTTTGTCGAGTTGTCAGAGTGTGCAGGTAAGAGTTTCTCCATCGCGACCAAAATGACTGAACCAACCTAGTTACTAGTGAGTGTCTTTGATTGAGATCCACTTCATTTTCACCAATAGTGGGTGCAGGTAAATACTTTAATGGCGTTAATGTCAAGAAATGCGCGGGCGTTAAAGCGAGCGGTTCCGAAGGATCGGACGACAACGTGCGACACAGAGGTCGACTGTTCAATACGGCTTCTACCTGTGTGAGTACCGTAGAAAGCTCCTCAAACGTAAGAACTTGGTCTCCTACAACTCTGAACAAATGAGTCTTAACACTCTTAACGTTGGACTCCCAATTTCCCCCAAAATGCGGTGCGGCGGGTGGATTAAAGTGCCACTCTATGCGATTTTCTGCTACTAAGTGCGCGAATTCAGAATTAAAACGTTGCGACACTAAAACTTATGCAATTCATCCAAATAACGTTTAGCTCCTATAAAATTGGTTCCGTTATCGGAATATAAATGCGATACAGGGCCGCGACGCGATAGAAAGCGTTTGAAAGCTAATAGGAAGCAAGCACAACTTAAGTCTGACGCCAACTCAATATGTACCGCCCTAGTAGTGAGGCACACAAATAGGCAAATATAAGCCTTAAGGGCGTGCACACCACGGCCTCGGCGGGGTGTGACCTTCAGAGGTCCTGCAAAGTCCAAGCCCACATGAGCAAAAGCTTTGGCGGAAGGCGTGACACGACATGCAGGATGATTTGACATCTCGGGGAAGATCTGTCGCGGGCGTAATCTATAGCATTTATTACACTTGTGTATTCTACTTCGAATTATATTGCGAGCGGAAAATATCCAATAATTTTCTCTAAGTAGCGACATTAATAAATCAGGACCGGCGTGGCAATGAATTTTGTGATAATAATCAACGAGCAAATCCACTACGTGGTCTCTGCGCGGCAATATGATGGGGTGCTGCTGCTGGTAGCTCAAGTCAGAGTTTTGTAGCCTACCACCAACACGTAAAATTTCATCATCTATAAACGGTTTCAATTTTAAAAATGCGGGATTGCGAAGCGAGTTAGCTTGCAAAGCTTTAAGCTCGTTAGAGAAGTAGAAGCTTTGCAATTCTTTGATAACCTTACATTCAGCGAATCGTAAATCGGATGCTGAGATGTATGAGCGATGCGGAAGTAATCTTAGGAAGCGATACATATAAACAACACATCTCAACAGTTTAGACCAGGATGAGAACCGGTCTGCCAACTGTAACAGCATAGGCCTATTTAAAGTTTCAGAAACTACTAATACGTGCGTCTTTTCCTCTGGGGGCTTCGATATTCCGGAAGGGTTGAAGGGCGCGACTGGCCACTCGCTGGGGTCCGAAAAGACCCACGGCGGGCCACAGAACCACAGCGGATGATCAGCAATTTGAGAGGGCGTTAAACCACGAGACAAACAATCAGCGGGATTGTCAGTTCCGGATACATGGTAGAAATGCTCCGAGGATAAGTATGACTGAAGCTTCGTTATGCGGTTTGCGACAAATGTTCCCCAGCGGTGAGGTGACGAATGAATCCAACAAAGTGCTACGGTTGAGTCTGTGAATGCGAAAATATCTTTAATTGCGATGCGATTACTACAAGTATCATGTACAGTGCGTATAAGTTTAGCTAGTAAGAGCGCGGCGCATAACTCGAGCCTAGCTAACGAAATAACCTTTGCGGGCGACACTCTGGATTTCGAGCATAGCAAGTGAATACTATTCACTCCGTTATTAGTGACATGAAAGTAAACAACTGCGCCGTACGCCTTTTCACTGGCGTCGGAGAAGCCTACAATCGTGACGTCACTACACTTCGTTATATCTACATAACGCGGTACGCTAATTTGGTTGAGCAAGGGCAACTCGATGCGATATTGATTCCAAAGTTTTACTATAAATTCTGGCGGTGTTTCATCCCAATCACACTTACATAACCAAAGCTCCTTGATAAGCAGTTTGGCGTATAAAATGACGGGCCCCAAAAATCCCATTAAGTCCCAAAATCTAGCGACACATGAGAGTATGTTGCGTTTTGTACATAATTCGTTTGGAAGCTTGACTTGCACGTAAAACAAGTCAGTGGAAGGCGACCAACACAAACCTAAAACCTTATGCGTTTGCGATTCGTCAAATTGCTTGTCAGACGAGAGGCAGTGAGAAGCCGGAAGAGCATCTAATACATTTTGAGAATTACTTGTCCATTTTACAAGATCGAATTGACCGGTCTTCATGAGCGTTATTAATTCCTTGGAAATGGAAGTACCTTCTTCTTCCGAACTAACAGAGTAAACTACATCGTCCATGTACAAGCCAACTTCTAAGACCTTCTTAGCGTTCGGAAATGCGGCGCCTTCATCCTCTGCGAGTTGTTTGATTGTCCTCAATGCATGAAACGGACTGGAACGGACTCCAAAACAAACGCGATTATACTGATAAGTGACGATGGGTTCCGTCGGTGCGAAGCGATATAATATTCGTTGATATTTGCGATCATCTTCACGAACTCCAATACATAAAAACATTTGCCGTACATCGGCCGACAGAGCGATAGCAAATAATCGAAAATTGATAATTATAGTAAATAAATTCCCTTGCAAATTCTCTCCATTATACAAAATATCATTTAGCGAAATAGATGACGTAGTCTTCATGCTAGCATCTAAAACAATTCTTAATTTTGTGGTCGTCTTGTCGCTACGAACCACACCGTGATGCGGTATTACATATGAATGCGAAGAACTATCCTTATCTGCGGGCGCGGGTGAGAGATACCCCTTATCTATATAATCAAGTATGACTTGATCATAGGCTAACTTGTATGCGGGCGATGCGGTGAGCTTACGCTCCAAACACAAAAAACGTTTTTCAGCGGTTTTATAAGAATCACCTAGTGTGGAGGGATCCTTAGAGAACGGCAAAGCGACCGTGTATCTACCATCTTGCGGGTTGCGGGTTGTAGTGCTACGATAAAAATTCTCACACTCTTTGTCAGCGGGACTTTTAGGGGTAGGAGCGTCTATCTCCTCTAATTCCCAAAAGCGTTTCAAAACAATATCAAGTGAATCCGGGACAACACAACAACATGAAATAGTGCTGTTGTCAACGAAAGCGGTAGGTGCAGAACCAAATACAACATAACCTAGGGTGCTCTGTAAAGCGTGCGGCGAGCCTAAGCGACTTTCTACCCTTTGAGGTAGCCATAAATGCGAGAATAACGATGCACCAATCAATAGGTCAATCTCTCCCGGTGTACAATATGTGTCGTCTGCTAAGGGCAACGAATCGAAATTTGACAACATAGATCTGTCGACATGGACACTTGGTAACCTATCTGTAATTTTATCAACAACTAGTGCGTCTAAACTATACGAAATATTTTTATTAAAGCGAGAATATATATTTATATTCAACAATGTGGAGACAGCCTTATTTCCACCTATGCCCTTAACTAATATATTCGCGGTGCGTTGATTTCCTCTTAAACCTAATCTATCACTAGCATTATTCGTAATAAAATTACTTTGCGACCCGCTATCTAACAAACATCGTAATATCTGTTCCCTGCCGTTCGAATCATAAACAACTACGCGGGCTGTACCCAATAATATTGTGTTTCGAGTAGCGGGTAGCGTAACACAATTCGCGGTTGCGACCGTAGGCTGCGAGACGTCAGTTGACGCCTGGGAGGTAGCGGGCGGCGCGTGCGGCGCGAGCGGTGTGCGCGGTGCGAACGGGCGCGCGGAGCGGGGTCGAGTCATCGACGACTTCGTGTGCCTCTCAATATGCAACATAGTATGATGTTTGTTATTGCATATTTTACAATATGTCTTAGAATTACAATTTCTTATTCTGTGTTGACTACTTAAACAATTAAAACAATAATTTTGTGACTTAACAAAATTGTATCTATCTTGCGGAGGTAGATTGCGGAAAGCGATACACTTATACAAATGTTCATGCGCAGCAGAATTACATAGAGTACATATCTTGCATGGACTAGCCGACTTACTCTCGGTTGACTGCGACTGCGTAACATTATAAGAAACTAGTGTATGTTTCTGCGGTTTTTCAGTACTGCGTTGTGTATTCTTGTTTTGATGCGATTTTAACATAGGGGTTCTGTTTAATATTTTAACCTGATCACGTAAGAATGAAATCAAGCTATCAAATGTAGGTATGTCTGTACCTCGACAGTCCATTTCAAATGCGCGTGTAATATCTGTGTCCAGTCGTTTTAATGCAAGATACAAGAATATAAATTCCAATAGATTATCTAACTTAAGGTTTTTTAAGGCGGCGACTGACGACGCCAACTTATCTACAAATCCTTCCAAACACTCTGCGGTTGGGTTTGACATAGGTTTTAAGTTGAAGATATTATCTAAATACGTGGTTGCTTGGAACCGTACATCTTCATATTTATTTACTAATGTGGCATATATAATACCATAATTAGAAGCGACCGGGGTCAAACCAGCTAAGACCGACTTAGCAGGCCCTTCAGTTTACTGATGAGATAATGCAATCGTTCTGCATCAGTAAGCGAGTTATTCTCATGTATAGTGGACTTAAAACTAGCGTAAAATAAAGGCCAAGTCTGTGGATCTCCCGAGAAATCCAAAATTTCTAAAGCGGGTAACTTTGGTCTAGCGCTCTTAATATCAATGACAGGCTTAGATTCACGCGTCATATTTACTTTTACAACTTGTCTCTTTATAAGGCAGTACAGGTCCTCGAAAGCTAACCATGTTTGATGGCTAGGCTTGAAATTAGGATCTAACTTTGATTGCAACATGTTAATAGATTCTATAGTCTCAAGGTAACTATTTCTAATAGAATCCAACGATTCAACTTTTGACAAAAATAACTCGATGGCGGTTTCATCGTTTATGTTTTGCGATGCTTTGTAAATAATTTGGATTCGCTCGAAATAAGCCTCACGTCTTGACAACAAATTATTCAATTGAAACTCAGTTTCGTTCATCTCAGTCTTTGCGATTGCGGGGTTAGGCATTTTTAACTAAGTAACTATGAAATGTAACAATCAACGACACTATAATGTGCGAATAGCGGGGGTTTAATGCACAATCAAAACTGCGGGCGATCGTAACTGCTAAATATGGGCGAAATTCTTATGCACACTCAAACAACAATGCGACTAATTGGAGAAAAATATCGTACGTAGGTATATTATTATGCCAAATAATATGGAATGCAATGCGGTTCAATATCGAAAAAATACTGGAATGCGTGTAATGCGGTTCAATAACTAAAATAATAGAATGCGATACGATTCAATATCGTAACTTACAAATGGCGGGTCAACTACTAAAGATGGCGATTCTAGAATTCTCCAGAACAATCCGGTTCGTTAGGACCATGAAATGGGGGCGCGGGGAACGGGGTTCACCTAATGTTTAATCTATTTGTACTGCAGTGGGAGTGGGTTTAGTACGTGTGAACCCTGTTATGGTAGAATGATTATTTCAGTGGACTGTATTTTTTATTAATAGGTTATGCGAGTGCGTTGCGATATGGTACAATTGAGGGAGAACAAAGGAACACATGGGACTCACCTCCTTTTCTTCTTTGTCTCCAACTCCTACGATGAGTTGTCGTTCGCCCAATGCTAACGTGCACGTGGACGTCTCTTCCTTTTTTTCACCTTACATTTAACTTAAAGTACAACACTTACACATACACTAAGTTCAACAACTGACTAATGTTTTTATCATCACAAGCGATGAAATGCGGGTTAGTCTTTTGCGTTCACAACAGCGGATTATGAATCAAATGCGAAATGTTCCTCTGGTTTGTTGCGAGGGTTGCAATGCGATACTTCCTTTCTATACCAATGTCCGGCGGCTACACACGTTGCACTGGCTCGTTGCATAGCATATAGCGGTTATTATTTTACGTCCCACATGTAGGTAGGAAGGAAATAAAAAATAGGTGGAAAGTGGGTAGGAAAATAGGTGGATGCACTCATTGGACAATAGACGGCGCTAGTAGGCGCAAACAGAACAAAAACGTGTTAAGCTAGCTAGTCTGAAGAATATGAATTCTTCAGAGATACATTTTTCTATTTTCAATTCTCTTTTTATCTTCTGATAGAATCAAATTACGTTCTGACATTAGCTCCCCATAAAAACGCACAAAAGTGAACAATACTGAGAGGACTTTATTCGTAGAATACAGTGTCGAAGCGTATTCTGCTAGAAAACTTCTATAGAAGTTATTATAATTTAGAATTCTAGTTTAGAATTATAGATAATATAAGTCTAAATTGACCTTCAAATGAGTCACATGGGAATTCTACAGATGTAGAGCTAAATGCTATACAATATCTGCGAAGGTTGATCGACTGGCTGGTTCAGTGGTAGGTATTCATTGAGTATTTATTACCATGTGGGTTCACGGTTTAAGCCGATGTTAAAGTTAAAGTACTTAAGGTGCTAGTACAGTATTATATACGAGTATATGTATTCATGGTAAAATACTAATTTTGCTTACGATTAAAATACTTTAAAATAGGCGTCCTGTAGAATTCACTCTTTAAAAAGATTTAATAAATAGGCGTTAAATATATACCAAACAAGCTCAAAACCACAGACCTTTATGTTCATAATGAAACCATACAAATTCTATAAAATTAATATAGCCAGAAAACAAATACAAACTTGTATCTTTTTTAGGGTCTATATGATTTTATATCTCTAACTCTAAAGACTGCTTCTTGTAGGTTTTACCGGTTCTATCTATGCCTCTATAGATGTAGGTAGCCCCGAAAAGAATTAATATTTATATGCGTTTTTCTGTTAAGATCCGCATGAACAATGGTTTCAATATTTCATGGAAAGTTAGTCGACATCAATTTTATGTTGCGAGGTTTGTTTGTAGTACCTATTTAACGAGTCGGGGTTTATTCTAATATATCTTGATAATTTCGTAGTTTTTAAAACGTCTTTGTTGTTTATCTGTAAACTTTTTGAGTATTGGGTCCAACTTTTGTATTAAGTATTTCCTTTTCCAAAAGGTCAATTTTTCGAAGGATCATTTCTATATCTCTCTGCTTTGCAAATGGGCATTACTAAGTTTAGCTAAAAAACTTTTCAACACGCACTAATGCCATGTTATTGCTCTAATAGTTGTGATCGGCCCCATAATTTTGCATTAGCCAATTTTTTTTGTGGTAATGGTGTATTTTTTAGCGTTTAGTACATTTATATTTTATAAGTAGTGAAGTGTATAGTCAGTTGAGTCGGAAATCCGGCCACGTTTCGTTATTTGGAGCGAGACTGCAACGTGTAAAAGCGATAATGGTCTGTGAACCCATTGATGGCGCCGTAGGAATGGCGGTCGCGTCCCCTACGTACGAGTAGAGGAGCGACGCGACACGACGACGCACTTTCTCCATATTGTGCCGCACGCGTCTCACGTGACATACATTTTTGGCCCTGTTCAACTCCATTACACTGTTTTATCTGTATTTTCTAGGCAGTTTAACAGAGACGGTATTAACATTTGTAAAACAATGACTTTACAACTGCATGATGTCAATATAATGCTAATTTGTGTTGTTAATTAAGTAACGACTATTATAAGAGATAATAAAACAAATGACGTGGAAAGTATTTCTAACATTTATTAATTTATAGTTTTTACATCGTGTATTATGATGATTTTCGAACCGCCCTTTTCATATTTATTATTTTAATTATGCATTTCAACTAATCCTAAGAGTTGTGCCTGATGATAGTATTTGGGAAGTATAATTATATCCTGACCGGGGGCCTTACCGCCTAAGCTGAAGCCCATTCCCGTCGAAAATTTTGATTCCAAAAATAGATTTTCGGTTTAAGTTATTGACAAACATCTTTAACTTTAACGGTAGAGCTTCACGAATTCTACCATCTAAGCTAAACACAATTGCCACTAACCTAAACTGAAGTATGATTTTCGCAATCGAAAAATCTGGTGGGTATCGGTAGCTTAACCGGTAGGGCGCCTGGTCGCAACTAAACCCTGTAACGTCCTGTAGGTACGTGTACGTAAGTACTAATACTTATACTGTGCCTCCACTCGTGGACTATTTTAGGGTGAGGGTATTTGCTCGAGGTCAAACTTTAACTTTAATAAAAGAGTTTGGGCGCATTTATATAAACATACTTATTGATATTCTCATGCATGAATGTTAGACAGACATGGTTCTCTTGCACATCGTTTGTTTCTATTGTTCTAAGAGTTCACTCGTATTTAGTTGGATCTGGGCGAAGACAAGACTGGCTGCTAATATTTTAAAAAGTGGATCATCATTCTCAATCAGCATTTAATCCTGAACTAGTCCTCCTTAATCGATTTTCATCGTGTTATGCTAACTGTTTTCCGACCAACTGTGTTCAACGACCTTAGATCTGGCAGAGAAACCACAAGTATAGGCCCTTCATAGCTCATTGAGTGACACTTTGTTTTTTCATAAGACTACGTCTCTGATCCATACATGATTATCAACAATATCAGTTTTTATGTGAAAGTTTGCAAACTGGTAAGCAAACGTAAAACATTGAAATCTCTAAAAAATGAATTGAAACCTTAAAATATACTCTAGTGTAATTAATACACTTATTAGCAACCAGTATGCATAATTGGGAAGAAACTTATTGACAGTATTGCCAATATTGAAAGAGAAGTCCAGTTATCGTATGGAATTTCTACAAATAACACCTGTTGACTAGCATTGCGACAGCGACTGTTCCGGCAGTGGGTCGCGCGATATCAAACCGGTTTGGTCGCGACGGGGCGGTGGTAACGCGCCGCCGACTAGGTATCGGCTGAAGGAGCGCGCCAGTTCAAGCAAAGGCGATCCGGCCGCTCAATAAGGACCTCCGTTTACTACCCAGCTCAGAGCGTTTGTCCACTTATCTGTCACGGATCCGGCGTTTTGACGGACCGAAGAAGTGTATGCACCATTATATTATATACTTGTATTTTATGGACTGTTTGTCCACGTATTCGAGATCCGGCCATCTGGATTTATTTCGAGTGGAGTGGACGAACGTCCATACAGATATAATATAGGCCACTTCGCTCCGTCTAAACGCCGAATCCGTCACGCCGGACAATCAGAGAACCCCTTTATAATAGCACACGTGCATTATAAATGACATAAGAACTTGATAATAGAATACATTTTTATCTTTTATCTCCTTCAGTGTCTTCAGTTATATGTAAAGATCAATACGTAAAATTTCACTTTATTATCGCGTTTGAGCATCAAATGTGATAGATATTGTTTATTTTTTATGGAGTTTTCCTTAACGCCTCTAGCGGAACGTTCTGGAAACGCAGAGTTCTTTATAATTATTTCTTTATTAATTATTCGCCAACGTAGCAATTGCAGTAATGTTAGTCTTTGTAAAAAAACAACAAAAAAAAGAACAAAGAAAAGTAGTTCAAATTATACTGACAACTTGTTTCACCTATTTGACCATATTATTATCATATAATTTTAAAACAATGTTAAATTCATATATTTTGAGGGTGCATTTTCAACTCTTCAACGTGTCTAGTTTATCCATATGTTGACCTAGACGTGAACATGTACTTCATATCGCCTTGCATTTCTGCGCTTACACGATTTTTATATAAACCGCCAGGAAATGTTGGTTGACCGAGGTAATCTAAATTGCCCAGCCGGAGCCAGGCACTAGTGCGCGGTGGCCTTAATGTCTCGCATTTACCAGGCACCGTTGCCCTAGTGGTACCGGGCATGTTACCGCTAGTTTCTGTATTTTCGTATCTAGTGTATTTATAAACACATTATGTAGCGACGCGTAACAGTATGTTGGATAAGACACGCCTTTATATTACAAGCCACTCAAATTAATGTACTTATTTCAAATTATGATGATTGTGTTGTGGTAAACGGTGAGTTAATATCCATATTAAGTGCATTATTGATGACATAATACCAACTAACAATGTTTTAAATTACGATCCATTTTGTCGATGACGTTATCTGCCCGATCGGTCATCTTGTGATAATTAATAGTTAGTTTTTATCACGTTTCAAATATATTTTTGTTTGCTGGCTACAATGCTTTTGCTGTATTTTCATTTAATTGACCTTGAAAACTGATATCAGCAGTGTAGAGTTAAAGAATGCGAGTTTCACTGATTTGCATAGATGTGTGGATTGGATGTCCTTGACTTGATCGTGATCTCTGTGCAAATAGGTTTAGATTGATAACTAGCAACTGCATGCGGGTTCGCGCGCGTGAATACACTACTGATAAGAAAAGTCACCCTATGTTAATCCAAAACATATCCTATCCGTGTGCCAAGTTTTGTACAATTTCGTATAGCTCGTTCGTAGCATTAATAGTATATATTAAATATCTATTGGTATTGGCATGTCTAGACTTCAATACGCTTTCATACAGTATGTAATCTAATTTGAGTTATAGTAAATACTAGCTGACCTGCCCCCCTATCCAAGTGTAATTCGTAGCGTAACGAACGTTAGATAGATCACGTGACATTTCTCAATTCGAACATTTTAGTATGAGCTCCACAGTTCAAATTAGCGATCGCTACGCTTTTCTACTTCGCAAACTGCCATTTGGCTAGCCCCCGTGTGCACACTTCGTTGTTCAAACATTTTTACGAAAAAGACTTTTCATTTTCCATGTTAATTTACACATACATTACATACATATACATTAAATGTACCTTTTACACTCACAAATAACGTGGCTTTCTATTGCAAAAATAATTTTCAAAATCGGTTCAGTTGGCGCAAAAACATTGTTAGTTTGTTTAATTTTTGGTGTTAAATTAATCTTTGAAGTTTTAAATTTTTGACACGAGAATACCAAACGTGACATTTGCGAAATCGAGACTGAACCAAAACTGAATTTTGACTACACTTTAATTACGAGAATTGTCCCTCTGTTTAAAAATACGTTATTCCAGTTGAACATAACAATTTTATGTATATCGCTCTTATGGTACAACATTGTCACAACTTACGTTTCTGCCTGCAATTAGATCACTTTTATGATTGTCTCACATCAAGTTTATAAGTGTGTTTATATTTTATTTTCTGTTGCCTAATTCAAAGTTAGATTGCATCATCTTACATATATTATACGTCTAACTGCTTGTCTATATACGTTTATGTTCTTTTCACTTCTTTTTTTTTTAATTGATAGTATGGATAGCCTGTTATCTGATAGGCAGATATCCCGACACCTTAAAGGTGCCGGACTCCCTAGGAGACCCTAGGACACCCTAGGTTCCTTTACAGAGCGATTGCATTCCCGTCTCAGTCTACACTACGTGTGATCGGATGCATACCCCGTGTGGTCGAAGACTCTTATAAGTATAGACTTAAAAGGGCACATTGACTAGCTAACTGATCAAGCAATATGCAGCTCAAACCACTGGATTTTATTTTACGTAGGCTTATTATGACGTACGCATGCGCTAGGAAAGGATTTTTGGATATTCTCAAGGATTTTTGAATATTGAGGTATATTGAGATACGGCGTACGGAATAGCGAACGAAAAATTGTACTGTTATGATTACGCTGCCCTAGACGACTTTTTTTTTTAACATGATTAGGATAAGATAGATTATCAGAAAACTACTTATCTAACTTTGTTCAGTAATTCTGTATACTAAGCTGCGTCCGTTTTGTTTCTAATTTAGAGCACATACATGGTGCTCTTTTTACAAGCTTTTATTTAACTTGCAATGTATGTATGTTTGTCCGGGTGGAATCTTGCAACTTAATTTTGAACCAGTTATCTTCAACCGATTGAGCTGAAATTTTGTATACACGCTTAGTTTAGATGACAATGCATGGTTAGCTATATAATGTCATTCTAAATCCTATATGGCGGATTATCCAAGATGGCAGACCAGTATTTTTTTCTGCAATACCACAATATGGGTATCAAATAAAAGGGCTTGCTAAGGAGAACACGAAAAATAATATTACGTTACATTAAATCCAATATGGCGGATAATCCAAGATGGCGGACTCGTATTTTTTTCTGCACAACCACATTATGGGTATCGAATAAAAGGACTTGCTAAGTAGAACATGAAAAATATGCCCAATAATAACTAAAAAATAAATAAACTGTAAAAAAAACTTTTTAAAACAAGCTTTTATTTAAGTGATCTAAAAAGATGAAAATAAACTTTTAATTAAATCAAACTAATCAATTTAGTACTATGTACCTATTACACAATTAAAATTTTATAAAAGCTTGTCGCGAGATGTGCCTGTATCTAACTGGTTATATGTCTCTTAGAAAATAGGGAGATAAATATCGCGACAAGCTTTTATAAGATTTAAATTGTGTAATAGGTAAATAGTACTAAATTTATTAGTTTGATTTAATTAAAAGTTTATTTTCATCTTTTTAGGTCACTTAAATAAAAGCTTGTTTTAAAAAGTTTTTTTTTACAGTTTATTTATTTTTTTATTATTTAGTTTCACCGCGGTGTCAGTAATCAAATCTTGCAAGTTAAATTTGATCCCAGTGTCGGGTAAACTTTGGCTCTCCTTTTATTCGTATGACAATATATGTTCACTTAAACGCCGCCAATTTTAATCCAGCATGGCGGCCGCCAAAAAAATTGTGATTTATAATTTTCACATTAACCCCTATTATGGGTATTAATAAAATACAGCAAATAAACTATTTAGATCTTTTTTTATTAATAAGTAATAAATGTTTGTTTCTATTTTTTGTTTTTTATTTATTCTTGTTTGTGATTATAAGTTGCTTGCTTAATTTTATTTAAATTAGCGATGTCTTGTATGTATCTGAAGAATCAAAAATACTATATCTATCTACATATCTCAGTGGTCAATGTGAGTTGTAACATTTCGGGGATTAAATTGCAATTTTTTTCCATTCCAGATTTTAGGTATCCTGTGTATGGCTCTATCTTCTCCGTACTTCTCCACGTGGTTCGTGTTCGTGGCCGTCACCTGCTTTATCACCACGCTGATGTGGAGCTTCGTCTACTTACTCAGCATTAGAGAAGCATTGAAAGTCCCCATCAATTGGGTGTTATCCGTAAGTAAATTGTAAATTAATGTTCTTATTTTCTACTTTCATTAAATCTTATTCATCACACTACTGAGTTACGGGTCCCCTCAATCGAAATGGTTTATAGAGCATGCTTCACCACGCTGCTCAACTGCTAACACTCTAACCGCTTTAAATCAGGCGGGCCATATAAAAAAACAACACTGGTTCCTTTAGGTTGAAATTTAGCATACCGGTACCCATTATGACGTAGTCATCTGCTAAGAATGGAATTGATTTTACAATGTAATTTTACATATTTTTGCACGGAAAATTGGCTCCATTTTGCGCTCAGTGAGCAAATGAGATAGCAAATATACCTATTAAATTGCTGTATTATAAGTATGGCGATAGTCTAGGTATACCTATGCAACTAATTATAGCCTGCTATTCATGCAACAGCAGCAAAAAGTTAGTATAGGTATGCCATATCTATAGAAATATAGCATAATTGCTCTGCAGGAATAAATTACCCTCAAGTAGGGAATTCACGTTCTAATAAAATCAATCGATAATAATCAAGTAGGTACGTATGACGTGGAATATTTGTTTTATCAGTCCTTCATTGTTTCCGTGCATACTAAATCGATACATTTATTCGCATACAATCGAACAGAATCGTAAATGTATTGCAGAATTGTACCAAACAAAACCCGCTAGCCAATTATAATTACATTGTTATGCAAATGGATACTACATTTTTTAAATTGACCTATTTACAACAAGTATCAAGGCTAATCTGACTTACACGTAGTTGGAGCATTCTATGGGATCACGGATTAAGAAAATGGTTTCATCGTGGATCCGTTTTTAAAAATAATATGACTGTTCCATTTGGACAAATGGAATTGAATTGAATTGTCCATATTAGTTGAAGATTCGTACCGATATCAAACTTTTTGTATGGTCGATCTAGTGGTTTATCATCAGTGTTGTCAGAACTTCCTAACAAACACAAATGTAAATGCTCCCCTCAATTAATCCATAATAGAGCATACTACACCACGCTGCTTAACTGCGGGTTGGCTGGAGGTCAGTGTTTTCAAGCCGCCTAAAGGCCACTGACTTGACTTAACGACTGTCATCTAACGATAACAGCCAGGATCGACAGCTTAACGTGCCCTCCGAAGCGCGGTGGAGCTCAAGATAAATAAACCCATCCATGGACTGGCTACGGTCGACTTTGCTTGACTTGACTTGCGTGATCGAGCTCCTCAGAACTAACTAATGTTGATCTTATATTATTTAGTTTACGGGGGCGAGATATCGATCTACTCGTAGCTAGGTCTCGACTCTGGTAAAATTCGTTTTCTTTAAAAAAAGCTAGCCTGGGTCATCCAGGTACTTTATCTTAATATATAAAAATTTCGTGTCACGTTGTTTGTCCGCGATGGAATCCTAAACTACTGAACCTATTTTAATAAAATTTTGCACAGTGTGTGCAGTTTGATCCAACTTGAGAGATAGGATAGTTTATAACTCATCGGAAAAATATACGTAAAAATATTTAAAGGCGATACGAAGTTCGCCGGGCCAGCTAGTATAATAATAGATTATTCACATATTCTCTTGTTGTTTTCAGGAATTAATAAGCACGGGTATCCAGACGCTGATGTACCTCATCGCGTTCATAGTGTTGTTTGCAGCGACGGCAAGCTATTCTTATAGCAGTCTTTACGGAAGCAATGTCGCAGCCGCTGTAAGTATATATGATATACACATTGTAATACATACAAGGGTCGTTAATTGGCATTTACAGACATTGTAATATATACAAGGGTCGTTAACTGGTATTTGGGTGGTTTTAAAAATAAATGTACATCACGAAAGTGTCAGTAAATTGTTTTGTTAGGAAATGACATTTTACCATGGTTGTATTGACCAACAATTTCCTATCATTGACATTGCCTTATTTTTACCATTTCCTGATGGCACAATTTACTAAAATTTTCGGGACGTACATTTATTTTGAAAACAACTCATTTACAGACATTGTAATATGTTATATACAAGAGTCGTTAACAGGTACACACGAGTGACGTTTCGAGTTGAACGCGAGGGATTGCCAATGTTACAAATTTGTAAAAAAGCTTTATGCCCGTGTGTTACACGACGTTATTAAATATATTTGTGAGACAATATCATTGGTATATAAGAAAAACAAAAATATAATAATAATTTTCAGTATAATATGACTGGTCTGGTTGTATACTTTCGTAGTATAGTAGTACTATGACGTAAGATGTAGTGGAACCAACTAATACTTTTTTGAATGACGCCGGATGTCAAAAAGCATTCTCTTTCTCTGCCAGTCAACCTTCGGGAAATGCAGACATTCACGATTGCGGTTTAAAAATATATTACATAACAATGAACATTTTACTAATATACTAAATATAAACTATGCTTAAACATATATTTATATATATATATATATATATATATATATATATATAAATATATGTTTAAGCATAGTTTATATATATATATATATATATATATATATATATTATAAATATGCCATACATGATTCCGTGCTGAATTAAGCTGTTGAAGAGCATAATAGCTAGTGCGTTCCAAAGTCGTGGACGCTTGTAATGTAAATGAACCAGACATAAAACCTGAGCGAAAAAGTGGCGAATTATCAGATCGAAGTTGACGGTCATGAGAATCACATAGATACTGAAAAGTACTTTCCAAGTATTCTGGAGACTTTGATTAATGATAAATGATTTTTTAAGACTACCGAGAAACGGTTGTCGTCTGCGTTAACAAATAGGGAGCCATTTAGGCTGAGATCGATATGAAGAGACATGATCAAAGGTTTACCACAGCCTGTATACGCGCATTCACAATATAAGGCATGTTAGCGTCTCGATACGTGACCTCACACACTTGCAGTAACACAATCCTCATGGGTATTATTCTGCGCTCGTTTCATGAGGTGGAGGTACTTCTCCAATCGAACTCCACATCTGCCTCTGTTTTGCCAGAGTCTCGTTAGCTAGTCGGCAGAATTCACAACGTGCAATAGCCGTTGGCTTAGAGTTAGGTATACTTATAGGAAAAATGAACGCATCGAAATCGGTTCGGTAGTACCGTTGATATGAATTTGAATAAAACTTGGTAGCGCCACGTAAAAAGAACGATGGCGGTCAGGCTGCGCATAAGACGATTTATCAGTCTATTTGGTGGCATGAGGTGCGATGTACCTACCAATAACTAATATACAAAAATAATACAATAGACCTAGTATTTCCGTGCGCGAGTGTGCCCATGCGCAAACACACCGCCTCCGTTTTTTTGGAAGAACGCTGCAGCGTTCTTTTTACATGACGCGACCTATAACTTTGTATTGTAATCAAGGACCCTACCGCCGAAGCTGAAGCCGATCACTATCGAATATTTTGATTCGGAAAATAGGTATTACGTTTTAGTTATTCACAAACATTAGGTAGAGTTCTAGCGTTTCTACTACCTAAGCTAAACACAATTGCTACCAATCTAAGCTGAAGTTTGATATTTGCAATCAAAAAATCCGATCGTAATCGGCTTCAGCTTCGGCGATAGGGCCCCAGTTTGTTTGAGATATCGAAACGAAGCTTTCTTTAAGGAAATATGTCAGCATTACATGTATTCAATCATCTATGATTAATATTCGTAAAGAACCGTAGTCAATTAAATACTTTTAGGCTATCTTCTCTCGGTTTTAATTTTTTTTATGCTAACTAATGTATAACACAATGAATTATTTGTTCAGGTGTTCGGTATTTTCAACACGCTGGCGTATGGTGCAAGCTCCTTCCTGCTGTTCAGAGAACACAAAAACTCAGTGAGTGTGGCGGCGTGAACGTCGGTCGACAAGCAACGCTCGGCGGCGGCAGCGGCGGCCAGTAACCAACAAGCTTCGAAACAAATATTTTGATCAAATTGACAGCAATCTTTCTGTAACAATTTTAAAACATTCTCACGTGTTTATATTTACATCGATATATCATAAATAAAATCAAGATCCAGGGATGTTTGTGTTATGTAACAACTTTATTAAATGCACAAATTAATTAAAATATCACAAATTGTTACAAGTACATTACTACAATATAAAATTGACTTAATATAAAGGCCATAGATTTTACATATAAGCATGAGTAGGTACCTATCTAATGCGTATTATATCGTGGTTTTGACAAGTTTATTTAATAGCTTCATTAATTAATATTAGGTTAACGATAAAGAATTAATTGGATATCGGTAACATAAATAATAATGGGTGTTTTCCTGTTGGACGCATTGAATTTGAGTGTTGGCATAAAAGTTGCAGAAAATTCACATAAAATTCTTAACAACTGCTAGTTACTTAATATATACTTACACGTCATAATTACATTCGTTACATTATTTATTATCTCACCAAGTTTTCATGTCGTCTTAGATATGGTCTCATTATACAGTGATTAAGATAACTTTGAGTTATGTTAGTGTTAGTTACTAATATGAATGGAAAATTATTGTAAATCTGAAAATTCTGAAATGATATTACTTACAGTAAAACAAATAAATAAATAACATAGTCGCAAAAACTTAGTTTCAGGTACTTAATTCTTTATCTTTACCCTAACTTTAACATTGATGGTTGCTGTTGCGTGTATTTGTTTTGATAGGTACCTAATTTATATCTCTTTTGCACTTATTTAATATAAATTACTTAATATTAAGATGTACGTGAAAATATCTATTATAATATGGTTAATAATTTATTACGTGGTTGTTGTATCTCTATCCTAGTTTATGAATTGAGTATGTTGTTTAATGGCAACAACGGGATGATAATGGATCATATTATTCGTTGTAAAAATTGACCTACCATTCAATGGCTGTTGGATCTGCTCTCAAAACTATCCCAAACAAAAGATAAATCGAAAAAGAGGAACAATTGCACAGCAACTTTCATTTAGCCTGACGGATTACAAGTTAATAAGACCGAACTGGCCGTATAGAGCCCAATATCTTCAGCATCTGGGCAGGCTGTATCACATTATTATCGTTGAATAATTGAAGGACACAGGCAAATAACAGGGAAAGTCAAAATGAATATTTTTTTTGGAAAATCACAGTTAAAAGTTCAGATTTACATTAAGATCAGCATATGTAGTAACTTTTATTCTGCTTTTATGGCGCCATCTGTTTACTTTTAAAAAAAGTTTGTGATTGGAAATTAGAAAAACTAGCTAATAAAGATTTAATTCCAATAGAAATAAAAATAGAAATTTTGACATTCCCTGTTATTTGTCTGTACCCTTCAATTGTAAAAACTATTCAAGTGACAAAAGATTTTAATAGTGCATATTTTCAACTTTGGAGTTTAATTACCATAAACGTAACGAAACTTTTAATGGAAATACAAACATCTGAGGGGCAATTCTCGTAATTAAAATATAGTCAAAATTCAGTTTCGATCCAGTCTCGATCTCACAAATGTCACATTTGGTATTCTCGTAACACAATTTGTAACTTCAAAATTAAATTTAAGCGGGATTATATCGAAATATGAGTGAAAATTAAACAAACTAAGAATGTTACTTTGCCAACGACAAGAATTGATAATAATTAATTAATGAAATCAAGTATATAATTTTAGTCAATTCACAATTTAATCTCGATTCGCTCAACTTTCAATCTGCATTCGTAGAAAAATTACGAGAATTGACCTTCTGGACCTGTTGCTCTAAACATTTTGTTTTGAAATTTGTGTTAAATCCGACGTTTATTTGGATGGCAAGTCAACAGTTGTAAACGTGTTTTGGTCAAATTCAAATATGTTTACTTTTTTTATTAGACTACAGAGTATTTTCACATTTTACTTTAACGAGTATATTATTGGACAGTTTGCTGCGGCAGGGTATGTATGTAATAATATTATGTTTAATAATTAAATGGTAGTAATTCTGATAAATTGAGTGGACCGCTGGTTGTGAACGATATTCCACCATTTTATATAAGATAATTACACAATAATCTCACTGTAAAAATTACAAAGTGTATTGCATACACTATTTTAATGAAATCCTATATCATGGCAAAATTTGTGCAAAGTTCTCAAGTTGAGAAATATTTTGGATAAACTAATATTCTTATGAGCATTTTTTTTTATTTCTGTTACTGCTTTCAGGAGTAACTGAGAGTCATATTTTTACTATTTGTTAAGTACTGAGATATTTAAGTCGTGTTGCAAGTTGGGACGTTTCTTTATAAGCCCTTTGTCTGATATTATTTGTCACTGATATATGTTATTATAATATTACGTCTGAATTTTGATCTTTCGACGCATAATACTAACTTCAAAATCTAAAATATATATCTACTTAACCGTGAATGACCAAATTCGTAATATGCCGTAAACGGAAAATACAATTTCGCTATTTGTAGCGTTTGTTAATTAAAATTGCAAGAACAATATTTAAAAAAAATCAGTTCGGATATAAAAATATGATATATTTTTATATAATAAACAGGTACATAAATGATACAATGCTCCTCGGAACGTCTGTGGAGTTGGTTTGCTTCGTAAATGGTATCAGGCGCGTTATTTAGAACACTTACCTAGTTGCTATTTTACGTAAAATAACTGTCGTGTTTTACGAAATTGGTATTTTACAATAATATTATTACCAGAATTTATAATTTTACGTTCAGTACGCATTCTCCGTTTATAGTTTGTAAACAATTTCGCAGATTTTGACGCAGAGCGCACCGCTTATTAGATATTGAAATATAATAGATATGATAATTACATTAAAACATATTATTGTACAAATTATTGTTATTTTAAGAAAACAAGACAAAGGGTTAGAAAAGAAGTTTACATGTATAGTTAATTATTTAACTAATTTTGTAAAAAGTTAATAAACATATTTTAACATAGTTGCATAGTTATTTACTATCTAGATCCAGGTACCAATAGCTTAGGGATGTTGAACATAGCTTAGAACGATAAACAAAAAATGTAATAAATAAAAAGTACTTACATTTAAATAATGAGACTACGTTATCCGTGGCCAGATTCCATTGTTAAATCCACGGTTAAATCTGACCACATCCACTCTCTCGTGTCTATGGTCAGATAGATATAATGGGGCGACGAAGAGTAGGGCGTGTCTAGATGGAACTACGATGTCAAAAAAGTGGCTGGTTGTGGTGGAATGCGGAAAGCGGAGGATCCCATATGGTGGAAAGCATTGGGAAAGGCCTATTTTCAGTAGTGGGTAGATACAGGCTGATAATGATGATTGAGGAGGGAGTGGCTCAATGACAAATCTGTCTGGTGTCTGTTGATCTCGGAGGCCAAGATAGGCCGAGCGTAAACAATAAAATATCTCAGTAAAGTGTCGCCTCAGTGGCTAATGAATATAAATAATTCTTTAGAGTCAAAGCACACTTCAGCTGCACGTGGTGCACCCTACTGGCGGAAGAGGCTCTGGAAAAATAGAGGTAGGGTCGAGTGAATTTATAAGCTGCCCGACTAGGACGTACCTCAGAGAATATCGCAGCCAAATAACTA
The DNA here is from genome assembly GCA_937001555.2 of Hypsopygia costalis. NCBI lineage: Eukaryota > Metazoa > Arthropoda > Insecta > Lepidoptera > Pyralidae > Hypsopygia > Hypsopygia costalis. The sequence goes on along the minus strand of OW443330.2, from coordinate 15,125,688 downwards.
TTCCCTTGCTAGAGGGTTGTTGTGTTCCTGTAAGTAAGGTCTCCAGGAAGGAGTTACTGCGTGGATCTGGTGCCAGCTCTAAAGTGATATTTCATGTTGTGAGCGTTAATATGGTAATTTGTTTTTTATTACTTGCCGAGATGTTTTCCTAAGTAACTACAGGATGGGGTTCTTCAAGAAAGGCATGAAAGATTTTTACAGGATCAGCAACGCGTGAGTGATGCCACTGGTGTAGCGAGCTTCCATAGGCTGCGATGACTGTTTACATCAGGGAGGTCGTATGCTTAAATAAAATAAAATAAAATCAAAATATCTTTATTCCTTGGACTTTATAAAGCACTTAGAAACGTCATACAAATTAAATATAAGAACATGTATCTAAATCATTACTACTCTAAATTCGCAGAGCATAGATTCACTTTCATCACACTATCTTGAATGTGATAGTGAATTTAAGTTCCAGTTCCGGCGACAGGGCTTCTTGAGAAGGACTGGCAAGAAACTCAAGGCCGACTCTTTTAATTGCCAAGTTTTAACAATATCGTTACATTAAATACAAATACAATCATTAACATAACATAACAAGAGCAATTCATTTCCAAATACTTTTATCGTTTATGTAATCTGAGATACAATAGTAAGCCTTTTGACATAGTCTAGTTTTAAATTTCTTAAATTTACCCATGGATAATTTTAGTTTTAAATTTCTTAAATTTACCCATGGATAATTTAAACGTGTCGTTTGGAAGTTTATTGTAGAAGCGTATAAATTGATATGGGAAAGAGTTAGAGATTTTATGGAGCCTAGTAATATGCACAGCGAGTTTGTTTTTATTTCTTAAATTGAATTGATGGAGATCACTGTTTTTCCTAAATTTAGTTTAATTTTTATGAACGTAAATAATATTTAATATATATTATTGAGAATGTAATGTCATAATATTTATCTCTTTAAATGTATTTCTCAGTGTCTCCCTGGGACTCATCATATGAATAGCACGGATAGCTCGCTTCTGGATCACAAAAATTGAGTCTACATCCGCGGCACTACCCCAAAGCAATAAACCATATGACATAATGCTGTGAAAATAGCTAAAATAAACTAAACGCGCAGTGTCAACATCAGTCAGTTTGACGTATTTTCCTTACGGCGTAAGTTGCTGAGTTCAATCTACAGGTTAACGTTTCTATATGTGGGCCCCATTGTAATTTAGAGTTTAATAATGTTATACCAAGGAAGACAACCTTATTGACCAATTCTTATCTCTCATTGTCCATCACCACACTGGTTTTTACTTGTGTAACATTTTTTGTAAAAAATCTAACATATTTCGTTTTACTATCATTTATAAGCAAGTTATTAGCACTAAACTTAAAAAGTTTACTATTTTTGAAAGAGCATTGTTTACATCGTCAATTTCTGATTGTTGTCTATTTACCTTAAAAACAAAAAGAAGTGTCATCTGCAAACAATACTAAATATATATTGTGAGACAAATTACACAGCGCCATCTAGCCCCAAAGTAAGCGAAGCTTGTGTTATGGGTACTAGACAACTGGTTGTTAAGTGTTTATCACATTCGTAAATACATTTTTTTTGTAAATAAATACTTATGATACATAGAAAACACCCAGACTAAGACAAACAGACATGTTCATGCACACAAATGTTTGTCCTATGTGGGAATCGAACCCACGAGCGTTGGTGTCGAAGCCGCGTCATTGACCGCTACCCCCACCGAGCTCGTCAAATACTATTTCATGATTATTTTTTACAAGATGAGCAAGATGATTGCTATCTTAGTTGTGTAAAAAAAAGGTAAACGGTTCACATCAGGCGGGCCGTATACTTGCCAACCGACGTAGTATAAAAAAACATCAGGTGCAATATATTTAGGTCCAGTCATGCTTCGGAACCAGTCGACAGACCGCCACCTAGATGACCCTGACACGCACGTTTGTGCATATCAAACAATTTTTTTTCGCATCCTGCCTTATGTAGTAGCCTCTTAGGACCATTGAACTCAAAAATAAAACCTTCGGTGTGAAATCAACAATTTTACGAGAATAAGAAGATTTATGCTGTATATCTGTTGTATAAAATCTAATATAATTTGTTAAAAGTTTGGTAGGAGAAAATCACAAAGAAAAAGACATTGATTTCTTTATATTACGTCAGGTGGCGTACGAGTGCGAGTTATTTGTTCGTGTTCGATTATGTCAACGTAAACAAATCGACCAAATAGAGAAGAACTTTCATGTTGTGAATTTTATACGTAAAACGCGTTTACATATCACAATTATTTGCCTTACTTGCTAACATTTTGAAGTGAGCAACTCGGCTAATTTGGATATGTAACACGCGACTGGGAAATTCACAATATGAAACTTTTTCTCAATTTGGTCGGCTTGTAACCATTAACACGTTCTAATGTGATCAAGAAACTCACTCAAAAGCACTCTAATGTGAAGCGGTTATCGTAGCCATACAAGCGCTCGCAACATGAAATACAGCTCGCGCGCTGCCACGGTCGCTGCCAACGCAGGAAGGAAGGACACTAACACTACAACCCTCATATTTGGCTGCGGTATTCTGTGAGTTGGAAGCACTTCTCCAGTGGGGCAGCTTATGAAAACACTGAGACGTCTACCTCTCTGTCTCCGGAACTTCGTTTATGACTCAGCAGGGGTCAACCACGTGGAGGAGAGGTTGGTTTTTGCTCAAGATGGGTGATGAACGACTTACATTACACCCCATTTTTAGGATATAATGATTTGTTAGTTCGATTTTCCGTCCTTGTAAACGCTTATCTTATTTTAATAGAAGTTGTTAGAGCCCTTTGGGAGAACGTGAGTACCACAGAGTACTTTGTAATATACTGAAGTGAATACACGTGTAATTTTTGACGTGAATAAACGTTTTTAAAATTGCTTCCATAGTGAGGCAATAAAAAAAAAACGAATGTTAACAAAATGGGGGGATACAGTTTGGTATTGCAGCTACAAATCAATCATCTCCATCCAGAATTCAGTCTCACTAGATAATATATGAAGGATAAGAATTTATTACGCTAAGTAAGGACTATGAACATCGCATACACGGGGGGAAGCGCTGCCATTTCGAGATAATTTTAGTGCATATAACGTATTCACGTAGAACACACGGCCGTGTCCATAATACCGCCGCATCCCATTTTTAATGTGCCATATCGTCATGCCAAATGTTTGGTACTTACATGGAAACATCGACATTTTCTGCTAGTTAATTTTATAAAAAATCTACTATTTTAATCGATATATTGCTGAGAAGCTCGATGATGTCGTTACGCGTGTCAGTCTAATCGAACATGCAAGTTAAGCAAAGTCAGCCGTAGCCTGTCCATAGATGGGTTTATTTATCTCGAGGTCCTCCGTGATTCGGAGCGCTAAGCTGTCGGTCTGGACGCATGCGCACCAGTAGGACGTCACAGGATGAGTCATCAACCGATCGCGTGCAAACGCAGTCGCGTTGAACAGACTGCGAGGAAAACACGCCAACTTTTATATTTAAATAAGTGTACAAATTTTATATATTTACCAGCACAGGATTTCTAGCAGTAAGTTGTTTTAAAATATTATTCCTAATAATGTATTGCATTTAATATTTTATTCACAAAATTATCGTTTTCGTGTTATCAACTGTCAACTCCACAATTTTCTGTTTCATTATTATTTATCTTTGAGTGTGGGTTGCATCACAGATAGGAATTTAATTTGTAAATAAATAATAAAATAATGCGTAAACTCATCAAAACGGTAATTAATTAATATAAAAATGATGCTTTATATGAAACATTTACTTACTTGAATAAGTGACTGTGAGTCAACGTCTGAGATTAATAATTCCAGAAATTATTGATTCCAAATTGAAACAAATGATATTTCCAAGAATGTTGGTTCTTGGAGCACAGCAAGTTTTTAGGCTGTGCTTGGACGTAGCTGTTTTGGGGCACAGAAAATTACTGAAGCCGATTCCCACCAAATTTGTTGATTGAGAAAATCAAACTTCAGCTTTGATTAGTTGTAATTGTGTTTAGATTAGCTGGTAGAAATTTTGAACGCTCTACCGACAAAGCGTATGATTTTTGTCAATAACTTAAACCGAAGACCTATTTTTGGAATCAAAATATTCGATGGAAATTGGCTTCTGCTTAGGTGGTGGGGCTCTAGTTTTAAAAGACTTTACGGTTTTTCTTAAATAAGTTTTACAAGGGTGTAATAATATGGGTGTCAAATTTAGTGCTACATACGTCTTCCGATAGGCTACGGTAACTAACTACTATATACATACTACTACATGCAACATGGTGGGTTGAATGCTTATTTGCCACTCCGTTGTCTGATAGAACTGTGAAGCTTGTTAATATACACGGGGGTGCGATTGCATGAAGTCTAGACTGAGGGTTTGGCGCCGGAGTAATGCACGGAGCATCGACCGTTCTACGCTTAGATGTATATATTATGTAGTTCTATGATAGACCATAGTGAGCCTAGCACATATCCACATTGATTTTATTGTATATTTATATTTTAAAGGTTTGACTTATTAAAATATTATTGTTTTTTACTGTTTCACAATTTTCTTTTTATTATTGTTTGCGAACTACGATTTTTTATTTGTTGGTGGCGCGAGCTAGTTAGCTCCTATCTTCCATAGTGCAAACCTTCGTTTTCTACTACTATTTCTTACTCTGTGATGTTACCACAGAATATTATTTATATAATAATTTTGGGAAATACAATCGTAATATTATTAAAACTGCTTAATTTTTTCTATAAAAAGGTTCAGTCTCCTCAAGGATTTTGGATACAATATAAAATATGTGTAATAGGACCAAGAGAAATAACATAGGTACCTTAGTTGTCCTTCTAATAGAACAGCAAATAGGATTACATAAAACACAGGAGATACATAAAACACAGGCCAGCACTGCTATAAGCGTAGGCTATAAGGTAAAATATAATATACGTGTATTTGTAAGCATTATTCTTGTCCTGTGAACCAGTCGTGAGTCGACCTCGGCACATAAACACAGTGGCGTCACGTCATGGTCGGCAACACGTCGACCCTCCCGCCATTTTCGGAGATGACATATACATTCATGTATTTCATTGTATATTAATTAGAATTGATATTTTACTTCGTGTTTTGTTATTTTCCTTATTAAATTATTATTAAAGGGACCATCATCGTGTAGGTAAAATAATAATTAACTTCTACGAATCACATATTCTAATTTGTTTTGAAGATATTTAATTATTTACAAAAGGGAGAAAAAGTATGTAAACAGAAAAATAATAAATAATAGAATAATAGAAAAAGTATGTACTATGTATGGATTATGCACGCTAATATAAAATGTCAGTAATTTATAAACAAAATTTTGTTTTAAAAATTGAGCTAAGGTCTTCAGTGCATACGTACACGGTCGTGTTGCTTGTTCTGTGTATGCTTGTTAATTATTATAATACATCAAAATACTATAATAATAATTATGAACGTGAATTTTGTGAGGATGGAGGTATAAATGTAAATAAATATGTAAACATAGGCATGGACGGCTGCGACTCTTTCACGCGTAAAAGGCTGATTTGAATTAGATGTTACATACATACGAAGATAGAATATTTTCTGGATTAACGTATAGACTCTATGTGCGGCTCTATGTATATACGACCCTTTATACGTACAGACGTGTAAAGACCCTGCCACGTAGAATGTAGAGTTCTATACCTATAAGTAATGGTACTATCGTACATATCAGCGCTCTGGACTATTTTATAGGGTGCGAGTTCTCTATCAAACATCTTATTATGTCTTTATATTACCGGGTCAAGCCCGGCGATTTGATAGGCGTGCGCGGGCTATGGTTCCAACGCGTAGTACATGCGTACCCCTGGTACCTACCTTAGAGAAGCTCAATGTTATGTTATTATTATGATCATCTTAGTATTCTTTAGTAGGTAAGTTTAAATTCATGACTTATGATTATTACTTACTATCTCTAACAATAAATAAAATTCGGACTATCTCGAAGAGGTTATAATAATAGTTTTAGACAGTAACGTCGTGTGGAGAAATATCTAGGACAAATATAATCCAAGGTCAGCATGTCAAAGTCCTTGACAATGATCTTAGATTTGTTTACCTACTTAAAGATTATACATACATACACATATTGTCACTGAATGACTGATATAATATGGCAATTATTGATACTGTCAATGACGATACTTTGTTATTCAATGGTAAATGTTATTTTATTACGCACACACACACACACACCCATTGAAATATCAATTTTGTACCTGTAAATTAAATATTGTGTCAATGTAAATTAAATTTAATGTATTACTTTTTCAGGGTGTGATCCAAAATGTCTCATACGGTGACCATTACTCGCACGACGGCAGTGTCCTCGGGGCATGCCGTCTATGTGAACAGCGGCTACGTCTCCACGCTGCCAGGCCTTTTGAAGTTGGCACAACTGGTAAGGGTTTGATAGTATATTTTATAGGTTCTAAATTTTTATATTACTATTGATGCCGCCACCCCTGATGCAAACGCAGCTCCTTCGTTCCTGGTAACCTCACCCACTCGTAGGAACACAACAACTCTCAAGGGAATTGTTATTTGGCTACGGTATTCTGTAAAGTTCCCCAGGACAGCTTTTCAGTGTTGCTGGAGCATCGTTAGTTGAGCAGAAGGGTGTACCACGTGCAGGCGAGGTTGGCTTTGGCTTGGTTCGCGTTGGTCCCAAAATGTTTTTTTTCTTTCTTTTTTCCACAAGCAAATGTGGAAATATTTTTTTTTTTTCTGGTCCAAGATTAGATTTATAAAAAAAATAATGTAGCAAAAATTTGTAATAACACAGTATAAGTAATAGTACTACGTACAGTATGGCCATTCCCTGCCGCTCTCTCATGTCGACCTCACCTCACCTCTGAGACAAATCTGGAACAGTTTGAATGGCACCGCACGCAAATGCGCTCATTCACGCTCCGCACAGGACGTTATTGTTTATGTAGTAGTAAACGACGCGACATTTGTATGGAGTGGCCGGGGTGTAGGACTTATCCTGTGATCTATAACATAATAATTATGACTATTAGTTTCGAGTAAAATATCTGCCATCATATCTGTAACTTTGCTGTATACTATACAGTATACACTGTGCCTGTAGTGAGATTTCCATACTAACGAGTCTCAAGTCGAGCCAGCAGATGTTCATTTTCATTTCCTCCGTTCAGCCTTGCGCCACCCGCACGTTGCAAGGTGATCAGACGTTATAAAGCATTCGTCTTCTCATATTTTTCTCCAAAGTGGCCTACTTTCTCGGTTTAAAAATACACTTACGATTGAGCAAGATATTGATATACTTCTGCATCATGGTTTTAAATGAAAATAATAATAATACGATGATTTTAACTGGTGTAAAATAACTGAAATTAAGTTAGTACTGCAACCTACCTATATTGTGCTTTGTTTGCGCTCATGATGTCATTCGTGCGTCATTGTACATATTCACAGTCCTGTGATTTAAAAAATTGAGTTTTTGAAGCATTGTATTAGGTACCTAGCTAAATATCACGGGTAAAGTACTTATTAACACATAATAAAATAATACCTCATAAATGTAGTATATTATTGCATATAGTATATATATATATATATGTATATATACTATATGCAATAATATATTATATATATATATATATATATATATATATATAGGTATATAGCAAAGAAAAGGTGCCGCTGAGTCAGACTCACCGACCTAACAAGATATATCTCTGGATAGATCGGAATGCAGTTTGGATTAACGATGTAGGCATTTACTAATAAAACATTTTTGGAAATTTTACAGTTTACATACACCGATAAAAGCTATTAGGTATCTAAATGATGACATAAATAGAAAATTGATGGATGGACGAATATAACTTGACCAGGTTTGGTTATTCAATGTAACCATATTTGGAGTGCGCAAGGCTAGCCGAAAAATAAGAAGCTGGTCGCTGCTGCGCTCTCTGTACGAACGTGGTTTGAATTCATCGACAAAGGGACCAATAATATGTATATAAAATGGATCTATCATTCATTTTACAGGATTTTAATGACATAATAGTTTGACTTTCGGATTCATTCAATGTGTGGTTGTAATCAAAGTTTACGCAATATTTTAAATGTCCCAATGTGTAAAAGTAATCTTCAAAAGCTGCGAAGTTTACCAATTTAAAGGCTGTAAACAGATTATCCTTTTAAGTAAAATAAACTGCCTATTACGTCATGTTCAATAAATAGTAAGTGAATCACACGTCTCGGAAATAAAATGAACCTTGACGGCAATAATTTAGCAATTGAAGGAATTTATTTTAGAAAAGAAACTTCAGAGTCTCTTTAAACTACTGAAAAAGTTTGTTTTTTTGATTCGTTATGTAAGAACGTACCAGAATATTTTTTTAAATTTCATCTTATTAAAATGGACTTTCCCAACAAAATAAAATAGTAAATAAATAATTTCAACTTTGAACGATAACAACGTTCAAAGTTGAAAACGCAAGTTTGACTTAATTTATTAAAATGAAAAATCGCGGACACTAGTTTTGTGTATTTTTAGATATTGATAAATATTTTTTATAATTTTGGAACGTTGTTCAGGTGCCCATTCCACAGGGTACCCCTACCCTAGTAAGGTTCTACAGGGTAGCCTTTTTTTAGCATTTAATATAAGATCAATTTTAGATTTTATGTAATTGACCCTGCATATGAATGTATAAAAAGTACATACATTTTAGGTCCTAGGTATACAGCTTTCCTATCCATCAAACGTCGCTTTGCACTTCGGCAATATTTATCAATATTGGGTAGATGCGTTAGGTATATGGTTCGTGTTGAGTGTGTTTACATATTCGTTTGGTTTCTAAAATAGCCCCCGCGTATGAGGTCATGCATCGTAAAGCTAAAACGGACTGCGGCATTGCTGATCGACTTGCATGTATTCTCACATGAAATTATTCAAGTAAATGACAGAACATAAATTAATGGGTTTCTACGTTCGATTATTACATATGATTGAAGGTTTCTACTTATGTTCATCATAGTTCATCATATCATAAAATATACATTCTACTATTTTAATGTCATCAAGGACATGCCTGTTATTTAAAAATAATAGATGGCACAATGATCAACGGTAACCAGGGGCAAAATACAACTTAATTCAAACATCTGAGTTGATTTCAGAATCAACTCAGATGTTGAGTAGTTGATTCTGCAGTGCGAGCTCGTCTTTTAGCCGTTTCGGAGTGAGAGTCGGCGGCGCTTTGGTTGCAGGCCATACCTTGAGCTAACGTTAATGCTAATTTTGGTTCGTCTAACTTTATTGGATTTGCACATTGAATCAAACTAAGATCAAAACATAAGTAAAGTAATAATTACATGCTGGTGGTCGGCGCATTACTTAATTTGACAAAAGATGCTCGAAATGCTCCTAGAAACCATAAAAGTATCATATAAGTTATAAAGATTTCGAGAGTAGAGAATTAAGTAAATAATAAATATAAAACCAAAATAAGCAAAGCTTGTGTTATAGGTACTAGATAACTTATAGATATTATACTTAAATATATTTTTATTTGCAATAGATGTAGAGTGACATGTTCACATGTCTGGTGTTATCACACAAATATTTGTCATGTACGGGAATCGAACCCGCGACCTCGGAATCAAAGTAGCTATTGCTAGCCATTCGACCACCGGGCTCGTCAAATGGAATCAAGTCAATAGTTTAATGGAGATGTTTTTCAATATGTATTGCTAAATTGTTCGTTTTTCCTCATTGCAGTTGCTGGGCGGAGCCTGCGTGGGTGTTATCACCTACTACTTCGACAAACAAGGCTACTATCATCATACATTACAAGCGGCAGACCTATTCTTCCTGTTGGTTGCAGTAGCGTTTTTAATCGGCACATTTTGTCTTTTCGTCTCGTGCCTAATGTCGTTGTCGACAGCATCCATGATCTCTAAAACTCTCTACGTGAGTATGAATTTATGGACTGTTAATAATGAAACATCATCGTTACTAAAATTTTATTTAAAATGTCTGAGAGTTTGAACTCTATTTCGTTTGTGTTCAGAAATATACGAATCTAAAACATTGTCACAAAATCCGCATTCACTGAGTCTTTTTTAACAAGTATACTATAAAAACTGAGTGCTTAGTGAGAGTTTTTTGTTCGCGTTCGATGAATGAATGAATGAATGAACTTGAATGAATGAATGAATGAATGAATGAATGAACTTTATTTGCTATAGATGTGGTACAATATAGACGTTACAGTATATATAAAAGCAACCCCTACATCTAGCCATTACTGGCATGCAAAATTTTCCCTTTCAAAATATTCATAGACATATATTAATTGTATATTGGAGATATTAATTGTACATAAATTTATTAATTAATGTCCTAATAACTTATATTTATGCTATCATTAAACTATTATTATAACATGTCAACATTAAAATTTTATTCTTATAACATGTCAATTGCATTAGATATAATTAAATTAAAAATATTAAATTCAGAAACAGATTACTGATTGTTATGCCATCATTACCCGCATAGTTCGTCATTTATATTTATTTTTGTATCCATATATTCTTGAACCGAATAAAAACATTGTACAATGAGCCATTGGGTTAATGTCCTTTTGAATTCACTCAACGGAAGTGCTATCCATTTGGTGGGCAACTTATTAAACACCATTATGGTAGATGGATAGCAATTTCGTTTGTAAAATTGCGTTTTCATATTTGGTATCAATAGCTTTCCCGGATGTCTTCTTGAGATCACACTGTGATCATCCTTCCATCTAAAAATTTCAGGGTGACATTTAACAAAGATACAACATTGCAGTATATAAAGTGACGGGACTGTGAGCAGCCTTAATTTCTGAAATAGTGGCCTACAGGAAGTCCTCTGTGATACATCACAAAGTGCACGAATACACTTTTTTTGGGATATGAATACTTTATTTACATCTACAGAGTTACCCCACAGAAGAATACCATATGTGAGATTTGAGGCAACATATCCATGATAGGCCATTAGGGCCGCTCTTTCATCCACCAATGTTTTCAGACGCCACAGTGCGTACGCAAAGCTATTGACCTTGTTGCTTACTTTTTTAACATGTTGTTTCCATTTACATTGGTTATCAATTGTGATACCAAGAAAAGAGACTTCATTAGATTCATGAATGACATCATCTTTAAATTTGACTCTTAAGTTCGTTTTACATGGTCTTTCATTAAAAAATTGCAAGTATGTCGTTTTATTTATATTTAATTGGAGGTTATTGGCCTCCAGCCACTGTTGTACGTCTCCTATTGTATTATTTATGTCATCGTTATAATCTACGTCATTTGTTTTGGGAATAATTATAGATACGTCATCGGCGAATAGAGTACAATCATGATTTGTTACATTAGGTAAGTCATTTATATATAAAATGAAAAGCAATGGGCCCAGAATTGTTCCTTGGGGAACTCCAACGTTGTTAATTAGACACGAGGATTTAAAGGAAACTTCTTCCCTATTTTCATTAATGTTTGTTAGTTCAACATATTGCCTTCGATTTTTAAGATAGCTTTTTAGCCAGCTATATGCTAATCCTCTTAGGCCATACTTCTCACATTTGTTTAATAGAGTATCATGACAGACAAAATCGAAGGCCTTACTCATATCGAAAAATACTACAGTCGTATCAATGTTGTAATCAATATTCTCTATAACTTTTTTAAGGAGTTTAAAGGCTGCCAATGTAGTGGATTTACCCTTACGAAAACCATGTTGTTCATCTTTTAATATCTTTTGTTTGGTCAAAAAGTTTGTTATCCTAATATACATGATTTTTTCTATTACCTTAGCAAGTATGGGTATTAAAGCTACAGGTCTATAATTATCCATATTAGTAACATCTCCCTTTTTATGTATTGGTTTAACGACTACAAGATTTAAAAGTTCAGGAAATGTGCCTTCTGAGAATGATAAATTTATTAAGTAAGCCATAATTGGGGATACTATGTGAGCAATGAGTTTCAGTATTTTTGTTGTAAACCCATCATATCCGACGGAGTGAGTATTATTTAAAGATTTAATCGCATTATATACTTCTTCACTCGTCGTTGGTGTCAAAAAGATACTATCTTTCACATGTTTCACATGGCATGAGTTATGTAACGTTTGATTTGTTTGTTTTATTCTATTTGTCAAATTAATAAAGTACTTATTAAAATTATTTGCAATGTCAGAGGGATTTGATGTCAATTGGTTATTATGAATAATTTGTTGTATATATTTTTTAGATTTGTCAGTTTGTTCATATTTTTTAATCAAGTTCCATGTTGCTTTACATATATTTTTGTTGTTCATAAGATATAATTGATTATTGATTTTTTGAGCATTACATATACATTTCTTAAGAAGAGTGGAATATTTATGATACTGTTTTTTGGCTCTTCTTGTTCTAATATCATAGTATTTAAAGCGCAATTTTCTTTTAGTGATGCAAGATTTTCTTAGGCCTTTAGTTATCCAAGAACTGTTTTTAGCTTTGCTGGTTATTTTTATTTTGCGAACCGGAAAACATAATTTGAAAAACAGAATAAGGTCATCATGGAATAGTTTGAAGGCTATATTTATGTCGTTAGCCTGATAAACGTCAGACCACGAGAGTGACAATAAACATTCTATAAATTTATTTATGTTTTCTGGGTGGAAGTCGCGTCGATAAATGTACAATGATTTTTTCGGTTTCTGATTTTTATTACTTGAAATAGAGAGTGTTTGACAAGTGTCATGATCTGATAGTCCCAGTCTATGTGTCTGTCCAACGGCAGTAGCATCGTTGCTAATTATTTGGTCAAGGCATGCATTTCTTCTAGTCTGTTTGTCAATATGTATAGTCATTCCATAGTTCTGAGTAATTCTTAAATATTCCTCTTGAATTTTTGTCTCTTTTAATAAATCAATGTTAAAATCACCAGCAATAATAACCTTCATATTTTTTTTACGACGGAGTCGGGACAAAAGTGTGTCAAGCTTACTTAAAAAAATCCAAGGATCTGAATTTGGGGTTCTGTAAATACATATTATAATCCATTTTAATTGTGATATTTCAATGCCACAGCATTCAAAACTATAATTGGATGCCAGTTCTGTGAGTATTGAGAGTTTATTGAAATTATAATAATCTTTGCATAAAATACAGACACCGCCTCGTTTTTGATTAGGTCGAGAGTAAGAGTCTGCCAGACTAAAACCATTTATGTGTAGATTTCTTTCACCTCCTGACTGGATGAAAGTTTCGCTGAGACAAATAATTTCAACACACTCTCCATTTTTTGCCAACTCATCAAGAGCCATCTGAAATAAGGCCACTTTACTTAGAATCCCAGCAATATTTTGATGCATTAATGTAATTAATGTTTGATTCTTATTATTCGAAGCGGTTTCGAAAAAATGATACAGTGGGATCAGAATTGTTTACTATGGAGTTGGATGCCGCCCTGGTGGTGACAACTTGAACTTCAGGTATATTAATATTAGATATCTCCGCTTGTTTAACATAAAAAGAATCTCTCTTAGAGACTCTGGGATAAAAATCTAACATAGTCATTTGTTTTTTTTGGCCAGGAAAGCGATCAATACCCCTTTTTTCTTTATTTTTAGAAGAATTTGTAAAATGTTTTATTTTATTAATAAATAGCTCATTGTATTTTAAATAATTAATTTCATTATTAAGTATATATGATAAATAATGGCATCGGTTCTGAAAATTGTTTCTATTTATATGTAGTTTAAAGTCTAAATTAATAAAGTTACAATTACTATAGTTTTTTAGTACTAATTCTATTTGCTTGTTTAATAATTTTGTGTTGAGATTACGATTATCCAAGACATTCAATACAAATACCTTATTATTCCTAAACTTATATAATGTATTGCACAGATTTGATATTAGGGTAAATGGGTTGTCATCATGGGAACCTATACTTAATATTATAATGTCGTCTTTTTGTAAATTGATGTCAGAAATTATGTTACAATTATTTACAATGTCAGTGCTTGGTGCATAAGGCATAACAAAACCAAATAAATTATAAATATCATTCCATTCGTCTTTCCTATCTTGATTCATTCTCGATGCCAAACCTCGTACTTGTTCGTCGCCTATTATGTATATCGTCGGCTTATTTAAACAAGTAGCGACATCTTGTATCTGTCCCATGCAAGTATTCTTGTTTTGTACTTGACAATTACTTCGATCGTCCGTGATAAGGTTAGAATTGTTCAAGTTTAGTTTCTCAGGTGATGGTGTTTTCCCAGTGTTATTTTCATGGATGCAGTGAATTGGAGATAATCGTGGTGTGTTTATGCCTATATTTGTAATTATTCTTCGTAAAGGTAATTTTGTATTATTACTTAGTGGCGTGCAATGCAGTGTATCATTTTTATACGATCTAGACGGCAGTGAGATTTTGTTGAGAAGTTTCTTATTAGGTGTATTTAGTGCTTCGAGACAAAGGTATTTATAGTGGCTCGATTTCGATTCCATTTCCTTTATACATTTTTTTAAATAATGGTTTTCACTATGCAGGTTTTCGATTTCATTGTCAGCGCTAATTAGTTTCAATTTTAATTCAGATATCTCAGTCTGTAACTCGTCAATTTTTAAACTGTCGACTCTCATAGACGCATCGGGTAAACTATACAAACTGCTATTTAAGTCTGATAATTTTGATCTATTATTATCATCAGAATCTGACAGTGATCGAGTCCTTTGGGGTATAATTAGAGGTTTTCTTTTAGTGACGAAGTTTTCATTATAGTCACATTCCACAGGAGTATCTGTTGGGTTTGTATTTTTTGCTTCCTGTGAGTTTTTACGGCAAATTTGACAATTCCACGTCGATTTGCGTTCACCATCCATTAAAAGAAAACGTTTTATAGGTAT
Organism: Hypsopygia costalis; assembly: GCA_937001555.2. Lineage (NCBI taxonomy): Eukaryota > Metazoa > Arthropoda > Insecta > Lepidoptera > Pyralidae > Hypsopygia > Hypsopygia costalis. The sequence goes on along the minus strand of OW443330.2, from coordinate 15,110,625 downwards.
ATTCAAGCAATTAATATCATATGAATGTTTGCATAAGTGACAAATTAGAAATTCTCTAGTGAGTATTTTCTTGTTACATTTTTTACAAAACTTATCATTTGCCATATTTGTTTTGAGTAGTGATGTCTTTCTAAGTAAGTTGAAACTCGTATGTAGTGTGAATAAATGCAAACAGATGTCGTTATTTCAATAAATACCAGTAGTAATCTTATCAGCTGTTCAGTGATTACAAATTTTGAGCGCAATAATCCAATGGATGATACTTTGTTTGAATTATTATTATTTACACATTAGGTACTTGTCGTTAATGTTAGGCATATAAGTTTTTATGCACTAGTTGATTTACTGGTTTTCATTACGTATTTTAAACTGTTTTGACAGGTAAGTCCATTTGAATTGTCTTGATAATAACTGCACTATCACTTGTTATATTTAATAAACAACAATGTACGCATCTCTTTATCCTATTTTGAATAGAATTAGTCGATTTTTATCAATTTCACTGCAATATTAATATTTATTAAAATTAAAATACGTAAATTCTATGTTTACTGTGTGGCGAGTGTTGCCATTTTTTGACGTTGACGTTTACGATCATGTTAACGTAAACAAATCGCCCAAATAGAGAAGAACTATCATGTTGTGAATTTATAATACGCGTGTTACATATCATATATATGTGGTTTACTTGTTTACATTTTGAAGTGAGCAACCCGGCTAATTTGAATATGTAACACGCGTCTGGTAAATTCACAATATGAAACTTTTTCTCAATTTGATCGGCTTGCAAACGACAACACGTTCGAATGTGACCCAAAAACTTGACTAAGCACTCAGATTTTTGGCGACTGATTAACTGTACGATACGCAAACGAATTTACACTTTTTTTTGTATTAATCGATATATTCAATTAAAAGGACAACATATCTAATTATAACAAACATTGTACATTTCAGAAAGAACCTACTTAATTTCAATTCGATTGATTTTGACTCGAATTACCCATGATGCCTATCGACTATGTTGCAGGAGGTCATATACCACGGATTGGCGTTCATTTTATATTTAGCTGCGGGCATCACGCTGCTGACCGAAGTCAATCAGAACAGAAGAAATTTCAGCAGTTACGAAGCATATCTAGCTACAGCGGTATGTACTTTTCAACTACATTGAATGTTTATTGTTCTACTGGTGGTATTACTTGTACTACTGGTGCACTCTGCCGACTAACGAAAGAGGCTCTGGCAAAAGAAGGTACAGCTTATTTGGAAGCTGTCCGACTCGGGAAGTACCTCCACCTCACAGAATACCGCAGCCAAATAACAATTCGCTTGAGGGTGTTGTGTCCTTGCGTGTGAGTGATGTCACCAGAAATAAAATTGCTGCGTTGGCAGCGGGGTTTACGGCGCGTGATATTTCATATTGCGGGAGTTAATATCGCTACGGTATCCGCTTCATATCAGGCGGGTCGTATGCTTGCTTGCCACCTTTAATTATTTAGTTTAAACTTACTTAGTATAAAAAATAAACAAATACTAAGAAGGTAATCAGGAGGATCTTGATGGTGTCGAGACGCATGTCATTCTAATCGATTACTCAAGTTAAGCAACGTCGGCGGTTTCCGAGCCGTCATTAGGTGGCAGTCGCTTAGCTAAGTCAGTGGTCTTTGGGCGGCTTGAAACTACTGGCCCCCGCTAATCCGTAGTTGAGCAGCGTTGACTACGCTCTAAATCCTCCTTCGATTGAGGGATGATCTGTACCCCGGCAGAAGGATGAATATAGGTTGATGCAGATAAAGGTAAACAAGCATATGGTCTACGTGATGAAAAGTAATTACCACAGCTGATGTTGATGCTTGATCAATTGATTGAACAGGCGCATTTGCGACCCTCTGAAAACCCTTGTCTAAACTTTTTCACGCCCTTTTTAAAGAACTCCATGCTGAAGTCTCCTGTGAAAACCTAGGCATGAACTGCCTAGGTTTTTACACACCTTGATGGTAAGGTATGCGAGAGAACACCTCCCTGGAACTGCACTGTATGCTATCATTTCGGTTGTAATACATATTAGAACGTTGTTTCTACAAGTGATATGATTCACTAGGAAGCTCGTGAGGTCGTGCTACATTAAAATGGGCATCCCAATACGCAAGCGGTACTCCTTTTATTCATCATCATCAGTTCATTTTAGTCTCCAATACAGGAGCACGACCTTCGCTCGTCTGTCCCAGACAGGAGGATTTGGCCTACACTCCCCACGCTGGCCAGACGGGTTGGGGAGGGCTCCTTCTTTTATTACAAGCCTTTTAATAGTTTGCGGTAACTGATTTATATGTCGGTCGTATGATTATCTACCACCATCGTTTTCCTATCATCGTTCTTATTATCAACAGCTTGTGTTTACCCACGGCTGGATCACAAAATTCTGTATGTTGTGGCTGGATATAAGCTTTTCGCAATGCTTTTTACCCACAGTGGTCTGTGGGTAAAAAGCTTTTTACCCACAGACCACTGCAAGACTTGCAATGATTACAAATTTCAAAGAGAAAATTATTCTGTCAAGGACAAATGACCCTATGCCTACAGTTAATGCGCTCCTGTGCACCAACCTTACGGTTATATCACAGGATTGCGAGTTTCTCGTCCAGTAAACCAACCAGGCGAGAGTACTTTTACCCGCACCACCTTTGGGCTCGGTAAACCAACCAAGCACTCGGCACATTAGTAGCAGGTCTTACTCCCCTTTCACCTGCAAGGAGTCTACTTGGGCACTCTTAAGTCGAGTAGCTTGTGTGCAAGCATCGGGGCCCTACCATCACTCCCCAATCTCCGTGATGGTACTGCAGCTGTAGGCGCGCATCCCTAAAGAGAGTCGCTCGCTCACTTTCCGACGCACTCTGTACGCCTAGTGTAATAGGCTATTTTCCAATGTTTAAAGATTGTATAAATTATTTAACAATATCGTAAAATACACAAAACTATAAAGATCTGCAAACTTTCATTCTAATATCTTCAGTCCGACTTTTTTTAGCGTCGATCAAAGTTTGGCGGGAAAGTCCATTTTAAAAGTATGAAATTATTAAAAAATAATATTTCCATTGGAGAAGCAATAAAAAATGCTATAACTTTTATTATGACTTTTATTATGACTAATCACATAAACGTAATATTTAACATAGCTATCGTACAAATTTCTGATTTGATTCATACAAAATACAAACCTGTGACGTCATAATTCGGTAGTCTTTTGTATGGAGCGTTTTGGGGCAGTCTAAAAATTGTGATTTTCAAATTAACATATCTCGAGAGATTTTTGTGCTATCGAAGTAATTCTTTCACGTATATTATGGAGACGTCCCTACATATTAAACCGAAAAAAATGTTAGTCAAATAGCCTATTGTCTGTTCACATGTTTATCACTTGGGCGCCAGATAGTTGGCCACCTTGTGTCCATGACAGTTCACTGTCAAGGACAATGGGATCCGACAAATGGTGTGTGCTTGTCACACGACAGAAGTGAAAACTACACCTCTAGTTCCCTCCCTGTCGACGTTACCCGAACGAGCGTTACGTATCCGGTCAGAAGGTCTCAGTGACATTCACCAGCCACAAATTAATGTGTTCAGCGCGACTAAAGAAAATTACGCTTCAAAAATTATCGGCTACAATAATAATTCAAACGTTCTTTGTTTCAGGTTATGGGGCTGGTCTTAGCTGCGCTGTATTTATTGAGCACGCTACTGGCGAACCGTTCATACCGCGGCCTCTAACCGTTTGTGACCAAGAATCTCACAAAACCAATGCTTAAATTATTTTGTTCTATTACCATCGTAAAAAGTCAGCTGCATTGCTGATAACGCATTTTTTATATTTATATTTTAATTTAAAGAAATAGATATAATTGTCAAGCTAGTTTACTTAAACTTTACCTAGAGTTTGTTATATGAGGTGGAAATGGAGAAGAGACAGTAATTTCAGGGTTTGATAATACTCCATATATTATTATTGATTGATCTATTACCATAGCCTAGAGAAGAGCGCTCGGCGTTCCTTTATGATATTCTGTACATTAAGGCTATAGTTACACCTGCACTTTCTACGCATAACCGATGTTGTTAGATATTATCTTTATTTGAGTCTGTGGCTAGGAAATTGAACTATAATACCTATAAATAGAAAAACCGCACAACACAACACCATAATTATACATTTTTCTCGTTTTATTATAGGTTTTTAATTTATTTATTAAAATATCTGCACCTAGAACTACGCAGGCCGATATATTGACTATCTCGTTCTTGCTTAGACAGTACGCATATAAGTAAGTAATGTTTTGTCTCTGTCGGTTATGTTTGTCTTCAGGCGAAGCGAAACATTCTAGGTCTGTGGTGACTTTGATTATTATTTTGTGTTATTATAATGCTGTCTGCAATAAGTGTTAATCGATGTGTTCTTGTTAATATGATTAGTGTTCTGTGATTCAAAGTCTTTATCGCGAATTTGTTTACATTATAGAGCAAGCCAGTCAGACTAATATATGTTTATTTTTATTAGCTGGCTATGTAACTAGAGTTGCTAGATCCTAAAACAAAACTCTGCTTATTATTTCGCATATTAATTTGCTTTAAAATACGGATCGCTGTATACCTAATAAAAACCGGACTTGATATTTGGCGGAGCGCCTGGCGACCCTATCGTGACGTGTGTAAATCACATCTTGTAAGCACTTATTTTTTTTTAAAGTATATATCCACGACTGAGGTTTCGATTCTACTTGAGTATGAATCGTCTCTAGGAAGATCTAAAACCGGATCTTTTCGACGGTTAATTTCGCAACTAGTTTATGCATGGACGAAAACCGATAAAGAAGCTCAAAATACCGGTTATTTACGATAAATCCCCAAAAAGTACAGATAAATTTCCAAAAAGTACAGTTAGTTGTGTCCAAAAACTGGACATTTATTGGGTGTTTATTGGGATTTTATGCAAAATGGCATGTATTATAACCATCTCTAAAATACACCAGGAATCGATTTTAGTTGACTATGTTCTCATAGTGTTAATAATGCAACAAAGACGGTAATATTTTTTTTTAGAAACATATTACAAATTAACTAATAATGTTTCCCTAATAGCGATGTATCTGTAAAATAACAATTTAGTTCTATGGGCCCGACTTCTTTATTTATTGTAATTTTTGTAGTAGGTCAAATTTAGTAATATATTTTCATTGCAATGAATCTTCATAAATTTTAATTATTTTAAGTTTGAACGAATAGGTGTAATGAATATGTATATGAAATGTATATTGATACGTGGTTAGTGGCAAACTATGCTATATTTTATGGATTTTATAAAAAAGTATATACTCGTATTTATATGACATTAACTATAAGAAGTATTAATTTTGTATACCTATTGTATTTTGATACTATTTTCATATACTCATAGTCTTTTGTTATCACCAGGGTAATGAGGAGCTTGATGGTGTCGTTGCGCGTGTCAGTTTAATCGATCACGCAAGTTAAGCAAGTTCGACCGTAGTCTGTCTATGGATGGGTTTATTTATCTCGAGGTCCTTCGTGCTTTGTAGGGCACGTTAAGCCGTCGGTCCCGGTTCAACAACCGGGACTCAGACGACAGTCGTTAAGCCAAATCAGTGGCCTTTTGGCGGCTTGAAATTACTGACCTCCGCCAACCCGCAGTTGAGCAGCGTAGTGGAATATGCTCTAAAATCCCTTCGATTGAAGGCAGACCCGTATCCCAACAGTGGGATGATTATGGGTTTATGCCAGGGTATCCTATGCCTTAAAGTAGATTCCGGAAAGCCTATCATAAAGTTAATATATTTACTAGTAAGTAGAACTGGTATAAGAATAACTAATTGTTCTTCTAAATGTAGTTATTCTACCTATATTATATTTTGTTAAAGATTGTACTTGCTTCCAGTTGCTTCCATATTATATAGAGTATGTATACCAACCACATTATATAGGTATTCGTTTGGTGCCCATAATAAAAGGGTTAATAAAATGAAATTATAAATCGTGTCTATTATTAGCCATTAAGCAAAGTAAATTACCTACAGGTCACGCAACTAGAGTTGAGGCAAACACAGTACTAACACGGACTGGTTTCAGACTAATTTATATGTGTATAAGTGAGTAAGACATTTGTTTCCGTCTTACTTGCTCTTAATGACTTGATTTACTTACAGATGCATCTGTGGAAGTACTATGTTCGTCTCAAACGTCAACTGTGCCACGTGCTCGTTCCATTACATGCGTAGAAAATATAGGACGCTTCTATATTGTCCAATTGGTACTTAAGTTATGATATTAAAGAGAACAGAGAACAACGATTTTTGATTGTACGATTCAATAAATTTTTACTTTCTTAACATCACTTGTTTTCATTTCTGTACTAGCTGATCCGACAGACGTTGCCCTGTCTTCCTAACTATGGTATGGTATTAAAGTTCAAATTGACTTTTAATTATTATTACGAATCGTTTGTATGGGAGTATAGAAAAGTGTTGTTTTTAGACTTATTCAGGCAATTTTTTTAAATTTTTCTCCGCGTTAATTCTTTTTTTTTAGAAAATTCAAGGAATATTCTATAGAAAAGAATTAACGAAATCGGTTGAGCTGTTCTCGAGATTTGCGCTTAGCAACACATTCAACGATTCATTTTTATATTATAGGTTAACTTTACATGCATTTCTCTATGAAATTCGGTCGGCCCAGAATACTTAATAAAGATTAGAAAAGCCATATTGCTCTTATCCTACGAAACCGGTGTCTGCATCCACTTTACATGCAAAGTAATATGCACAAGCAAGCGTTGCGACGATTACAGATAGGGCATTTTGTAAAGGCTTCTACAGATTAAAATAGTGACGTGACTTTATTCGTTCTAATATCGAAAAAATATTGTCAAGTGAGAGTTGCATCTATGAGTTTTATTTAAAAAGTTTTATTTAAACACATTTTTGTTTTTGTGCGTGACCTTACGAGAAGTAGGTACATTAAATTTTTTTTTTCAATTTCAAACGAACATCACACACATTCACTTTATCTTCATCTTTTTCCATATATGTACTCCATACATACCAACTCGTCGTGAAAAAAAAGCAGCCACCTTTTTATTGCAATAAGATTGAAAGAAGAAGCAATCGTATTGACGACATTTTCGTCTCTGATTTAGAAACTCTAAACCGGGTTGTCAGCATCCACCTTTACTAACATTATTTTTTAAATTCGTTATCTTTTTTAGAATTTGCTCATCAGTTTAGTCATCATTATGATTTCAGTGGAAAGAGGTACAAAAGACGCCTCATTTGCTTTAAGGCGGGTTATAATGTTAACTTTGCGTCTTAAAGCGATTGTGTGATGAGTTTAATGTGTCTTTATACTGAATTAAACGAATCAAATGTCCCTAATCAGTGTTAGAAAATACAATCTCACGATTCAAGATTACCATCTGTATTCCTTGCACCTCTGATACCCTGACGTTGAAGTTTTCTGTTTCAGAATATGCTGAATGATTATATAAAAAATAAAAAAATCATTTACTATATATATCGGCTAATCATTGGAAAAAATTGTAACAGCAGTTAACAAGAATTTTATGTGCTTTTATAAAGCGGAAGAATTTTCTTTACCTCTTAGATGTCAGGATCTGTATGTTTTCTTCTTAAATACGTTTTTGAAGGAATCGCTCACGTTCTCTGCAACTCTCCTTTTTCGCCATTCGTAAACTGAATGTTGTAAAATTATATGTCCTAAAATTATATATTTGATATTTTTTTTTATGACGCACATCACTATTGACCATGAAGAACAGCAGCGTAGATATTAATTTGTACGAAACTTCATGTACAGACAAACGTCATCGATGCCATCTTAACGTGGCGAAAGAGCCATAAATACTGGCATTAAGAAAAAGCATTGTCTTTGGCGGGAACATCACGATCGCCATTAACAAGAAAATTTAATTGAGTAACCGGCACGTTTGCATGCACTGGCAAACATACGAGCATACGTGCATACTAGTGAAAGGCTTGGCACGCATACATGCCCCTTCTAGTCTCTTTAAGTGTTCTGTGGCTCTGTCCGTCTGTTTGTCTGTCTGGTCAGGGGCCCTACCGCCCAAGCTGAAGCCGATTACCATCGGATTTTTATAATTTAAATTGAAAAAGGCGAAATTTGATCTTAGGTTTAATCTAATGACAAACATATTCAGCTTAGTTAGTAAAGCTCTATGATTTCTACCAGCTAAGCTAAACACAATTATCGCAAATTTAAGCTAAAGTCTGATTTTCGAAATCCAAGAATCCAGATGATAACTGGCTTTAGCTTCGGCGGTAGGGCGGGGCCCTGGTCCACATTCATCAGATGGTTGACGACGTGTCTTGGCATGTCGCCTCTAAGTAGACTGATAACCTCCATAGAGAAAGCGGCTCCATTCGATGATTTGAAAATAAAATTACCAAGGCTTTTTTTGACTAAACAAAAAATTGATAAAAAAAAATTGCCTGAGATATTTGAAGGAAATCGTTGGGTTAGTTGTTATAGCTGCCACATCTTCATGACAGCAGACTTCGCATAACCACGCTGCCTCATCGGGTGGTGTGGGTATACCACGCCACCCGATGAGGCAGCGTGAATTAAGGATTTACCTATTTATATTATTTTTTGTATTTGGTAGGTATGGAAATGGGTCGTAAAGTATATTTAATAATTTATATGGCAGAACAACAATATTACTCTAATAATTAAAGTCAGCTAATTATTACTATATAATAGTTATACTGTAAGTTCTTTTAAAAGTTATAAATAGTGGTTAGTTTACAATGTGCACCCTCCACGATGTCCTGGCGAGGAACTATTTTTATCCTGCGCACACGCAGAGCAGCAGGCACGCGACAAATCACGAATTATTCTAACTTCGGTTTCGACCGCGAGAAGTCTTTACCTTTCTTTAACATATGTTTGTCATGTTAAAATCTGTGTGTCATTGTCAATGTAAGATTAACTAATCCAGTTATTATTTACCATTATCTATCAAAATAATCAACAATAAAATTATACCAAATTATATTTTTTAAATCAAACCTAGTGAACACCTATTTACTTCGTGCTATATATTGATACTCTCAAATATTTAGGTAACTTGGTAAAAGTTCGGCGAACCTTTACTGTATTCGGGACGTATATCTAAAAATATTGTGTTGTGACTAACACTGACCGAGTAAATTCTAATTCCCCCGGCTTCCTGCCATTTGAACACTTCTGTTCTTTGGACGTGTGCCCTAACTGGTGGCAAAGTTAATAACAATTATTTATTGTATTAAATTATTGTAATATTGTGAAATGACTCGGGGTCCGACGATAGTGCGTGTAGCGCCGAGCGGCGGAGCTAGTGGCCAAGGTATCAAGTGCTGTTGCTGCCGGTGCTGTGAGTGCATAAACTTTGGATATCTTACAACACAACATGGTCTCATCAAGTTAGCTGAAGCCGTAAGTATTTGTGCTATTACGATGATGAAACAAAGAAAGGAGTAGGTAACATTTTGCAAATGATTTTTATTCATGAGCTTATATTACCACTCATATTTGGACCACCTGATGTAAAAGTACGTCATTGACTGTTGCAACACTAAATAGTGACACTTTCGTCGCCTATGCAGCACTTCCTGAGGTACTTTCTTAAGCTGCGTTTTCACTTAGCGTTCTGAACGAGCACTTCTTTAGAGCAAGTATTCATGACTGTGTGAATGCTCAGAATATTCGCTTGGCGTTAAACGCGCTCAGCTGGTGTCCGATTTTTTTATTCTACGCGAATAAGGAGTGAAATCAAGAAAAACATTGTTTTAAAAAAAATACATCCAATTCTGTTTACGCTCCTGTTATTTTTAGGGTTCCGAACCTCAAAAGGAAAAACGGAACCCTTATAAGATCACTTTGTTGTCCGTCTGTCTGTCTGTTTGTCTGTCTGTCTGTCTGTCTGTCTGTCTGTCTGTCTGTCTGTCTGTCTGTCTGTCTGTCTGTCTGTCTGTCTGTCAAGAATTTCTATGTCGAGAATGCGTGGAGGTATCAAGCTGAAATTTGAACTGTATACTCAGGTCTACGGTCCCATAAAGCTAAAAAAAAATCAAACTGCTAAGGTTACGTAGAAAAAAGTTACGGCCGTTTATTCAGCAAAAAACGCATATTTCGACACACTCAAGGGAATCAAAACCTATAGGGTACTTCCCGTTGACCTAGAACTATGAAATTTGGCAAGTAACATCGTTATAGACTACAAGTACGGGAATAAATCCCAAAACTATACATTTGTAAATAGATCTTAAAAAATAGGTGGTCTATATTTTTTATAGGGTGTCGGAATTTCAAATTGAAACTACTAGTTCAAATGGGGTATCATATGAAAGGGCTTTTTGTACACATTGCAAAATATATTTTATTTATTTTTTTCGACGCTTTATTTCTTATTTATAATGAAAAATATCAAATTTAATAATGATAATATGTACCTACGGAACCCTCGGTGGGCGAGTCCGACTCGCACTTGTCCGGTTTTTTTGTTAAATGTCAATTATTACAATCGCTGCACTAGCTTAAAAGCAAAGTACATATATACCAAGTACATTTACAGCAAGCGAATGAGCGTTTGCTTGTAGCATTTGCTCTTACCATTCGCTCGCCGCTCGCTAGTTTTAATTGGGTATGATTTTATCAATTACCTAATAAATGCATTTTCAGTGACCTAATAAATTATATTTGTTCCTGTAATTTACAGAACGCACAGAGGGAAAACGCGGGTTTATAATTACACATCTCACTTGCAGGGACACAAAAAATTCTTGTTGTTGGCAAAATAAGATTCTTAGTTTGTATAATTTTCGGTCATATTTCGATTATATCCCACTTAAATTACACTTTGAAGTTTCATATTGCGATACGAGAATACCAAATGTGACGTTTGTGAGATCAAGACTGGATCGGAATTGAATTTTGACTGCATTTTAATAATTACGAGAATTGCCCTTGTATGACAACTCAATTGTTCATTCGAACATTATTCTTTCTTCTTTGTGACAAAACTTATATGGAAATTATACTTGTAAATGAAATAATCATACGTTAGCAATCGCTATCATTGGAAACATTACATTTACTATGACAATGATAAGATAAATAGAAAAATATCTATCGCACTCATTCAACAAATCCACGCAATCGACTATTACCAAGTTCCAGAGAGGATAATATTAATAATCCCTTTGATTTTTTTGATATTAACTAAGTAGCTCATTATCAACGTAATTTTCATTGTCTTTTTTATACTATGTCGGATGGCAGACAAGTATACAGCCCGCCTGATGTGAAGCGGATACCATAGCCATATTAACACTCGTAACATGAGTAATCGCTCGTGTGCCGTCATCCCCGCTACCAATGCAATAACTCCTTCTTTTCTGGTGATCTCACTCGCAGGAACACAACAACCTTCATGGGAATTGTTGTTTGGCTGATGTATTCTGTGAGGTGCAGGTACTTCCCCAGCCGGGCAGCTTCCAAATACGATGTACCATATCGCTCTTTGGCCAGAGCCTTTTTCGCTAATCGGCAGGGTGCATCACGTGCAGGTGAGGATGTCTTTAACTCTACATATCGTGGGGAGCCACTTACATCCTTCACTATTAGTCATACTAAATATTATAAGCTAAATTAGTACCTAATTCAAAATTCACGACATGACATCACATACATATAAACATTACCCTATATCTTTATAATAAAAGTTCTACATGTGTACAGCTTTTATTATAAAGCCGAATTTACATTACGAAACTAGCGCCCTAAAATTGGTTTCACGACATTTGTTTCATCAACAATTTCACGTGTAAATGTCAAGTTTTACAATTGCATGCATTAATGTTATGAGACTGAAACAGCTTGTGCAGTGCGTATTTTTTTTTAGTAAATCTAATGTCATTTAACTAAAACCGCGCAAATGCGACTTGAAACTGATATCGCGAGAGCTTAGTACAAAAATGGTATTTTTTTTTAAGTTAGGCTATAAATATACAACATACAAAATTTTAATAGGTAGGTACATTATCATATTTCGTGAAAATAAAATTAGAGACTACTAGCGGCCCGGTACGTGCTTCGCTACGTAGAAAGTGAAATACAAAAAAAAAAATATTGGAACATCAAATTCATTTATTCAAATAAAAAAACTATTTTATTAATTGCTAGCTATTTTAAAACTTAATCCAAAATATTAGGATAAACAATATTTTTTGTTTTTCCATTTTGAGCATGAATAAATAAACGTGTACCGACTCTGGAACAGGCAACAAAGTCGAAGCACGTCCAAAATGAAATGACATGAATGACATAACAACATGCTTGTACTGTGAACACTGCAAAAAGTTTCAATTTGACAGCACAATCCCCATCTGAAAAAAGTTTCAATTCGACAGCAAAATCCCCATTAACAAAATGATCCGCCATTTATTGAATTCATTTGTTACAAAAAATGTGATAAATGAAGAATCTCTCTACCGATTTTGTGCAAACTTCACATAAACCATCTACTAAATAGTCCGAACAAATCCTAAACATTTGGTTTGGATAGATGAGCCCGTTCTTGAGCTAAAAAATTACAACGAAAATTGGCATTGATTTTTATATATATAGATATTATAAATAATGTGATAAATGAAGAACCGCTCTACCGATTTTGTGCAAACTTCACACAAACCATCTACTAAATAGTCCGAACAAGGCCTAAACATTTGGTTTGGATAGGTGAGCCCGTTCTTGAGTTATAAAATTACAACGAAAAGTGGCATTGATTTTTATATATATAGATAAACCAAAAATGTACAATATACTTCTTTAGTGTTAGTTACATATATGGTTTATTAGAGAGGGCCCCATCCTCTGAGGGCCCATCTTATGGATTTGCCACGGGCCCCTGATGGTATAGTTACGCCACTGCTAAGCTGAAGATTTTTGTCAATAACTTAAAACCAATTTATGGAATAAAAAATCCGATGGTAATCGGCTTCAGCTTCGGCGGTAGGCCCCAGGATGTACTTAGTCGATATCATCATGCATGCTATTAATTTCGTAATTTAAATTCTGCTTAATGTGATGACATGCTTGACGTATACTTTGTTCAAATTAATTAACGGTAAAACTTCGATCATTAATAATTAATGATCGGAGCAGCAAAAATTTTTTAAGTACGAAGTGACGTTAAATTTTCTGCGAAATCGTAATTTGAATATGTTTTCTTTTATATTATCTCGGGGATTCCTGGATCGATAAAAATGTATTTTCATAAGGTTTATTCTTTATCTATGTAACGGATAATACCTGATTACTGGCCTTCCCCTATAACTTAGTCCCCTGATTGTCTTTGTTAACACGAATTATTGCTCACCGACAGCGAATAAAGGAGCTCGATGGCGTCGTTGCGCGTGTCAGTCGAATCGATCACACAAGTTAAGCAACGTTGATGTTAGCCTGTCTAGGAATAGGTTTATTTATCTCGAACTCACGGTTCCGGATGTTGTCATTAGAGGACATTCGTTAAGTTAAGTCTGTGGCCTTTGGGCGGCTTTAAAACATTGGCCTCCGCCAATCCGTAATCGAGCAGCATGGTGGAGTATGCTGTATTCCCCTTTGATTTTTTAAGATACTCGCTATAGTGCTACATTAACTGTCAACTTCCTATGTATCAAGCATGGAATCATCAATTTCAACAGTGATGATGATGATAAATTAAAGTAAAATTACTATCTATAGATGCTTGGAGGGCTTTGCCAAAGTCTTCTGGTGAAGTATGGCATGTCTGAAGCCAGCAGTATGGGCTCCGCATTCCATGGATTCCTCACGACTGCCTCCGCCTGCCTCCTGACTACAGCTCTGCTCATCACCTGCTATGTGTTATCTTCAAATTCTCAGCATCTGATAAGGCAGTCAATATTCGTAAGTGTCAACGTCATAAATAAATACATATTTCTGGACATTTTACACACCGACATCTAATCTCAAACTGAGTAAATCCTGTACAATTAATTGGTACTAAACATCTGATGAGTATACTTAAATACATTTTTTTTTGTAAATACATACCTATAATAAAAGAAACACTCAAGCAAGACAAACATGTTCATTTTCCCTTGTTAGTCTTGCGCGGGAATGATCAAACCCGCGACCTCGGAGTCAAATTAGCCATATTGCTAGCCATTCCACCACCGCATCAGGCTCATAGAGTAGGTATTTGTTTATAATTATGAGTAGATATCTCTTACAGTTATATTTTGTGATTAGGGTACAGATTAAGCACAGAAGATATGTGCTCACCTCTTTCACTGACAACACAAACCTGGTCTTCTGAATCTGACTGCCGTATTTTAAGTGAAAGTAGCTAATCGTACTTCTTTAATACATAGATCAGAGTGACGTTTAACAATCAACAGGATACACCAGGTGGCTTAGGCTGAAAGACACCGGTGAGCTACTTACACCAGTTGAAAGTCAATTTCGCCTCCACATTTTGCATCCTACCAAATTGAGAATGATTATTATGAAATGGCTTTGATGTGTTTCAGGAATGCCTTTTCAACGCGGTGGCATGTTTCCTCTACTTATCTGCGTCGTCGTACATGGGCTTCGCCGTAAACATATACTTGTATCCCCGGTATGCCCTCGTCAACATGTACGCGGCGTACCCCGCGATGACGGCTGTTTACGTAAGTACTATTGCATTTTTTTTTATGTAGGTGAGTTGGATTTTCATTGTATATATAGGAAGCGGATGCCATAGCATGTAGCCGTTTACAAAACAAGTAATTGTTCGCTCGCTGTCACTGTTTGTACAAACGGAGTATCTCGTTATGTTTGGTGATCTTAGTTTCCCGCGGGAACACAACAATTCTCAGGGTTATTGTGTTTTGGCTGTGGTCTTCTATGAGTAGAGTTATCAAATCCAAAAATGTGATGACCCTGCAAATACTTTCTGACATTTTTCTCCACCTCGTTTAAGTATGGACACAGTAAAATCTTTCAAAGTCATGACACTTTCTTTTTACTCAATTAACAATGTGTCTATTTTAACAAAAAAAAATTCAATTCTCTTTAAATGACAGAATCTGTCATCTGGTAATTCTATCAATGATATACTTTCCTAGATAAACTCGTAATTTTTGCAGCATGCATATTACTTAATTTCGAATTATATATAGAGGACTTCTATTCTACCTAGGATAATGATACCCGACTAATGCGGTTCGAGTGCGTACCTTTGTGAGTGTGTAAGTTCAATTTAATGTGTATCCGTGATCCGTAAAGAAAAAAAAAAATTCTTTACGAATCAGAAGTCCACCATAACCTAAATAGTTTTTCTATTAAGCATAAGACACAGATAATATAAATATTAGTACGGAATGACGAAATTCGATGGAGGAGAGTCAACAAGCTGAAATGGCAGTAGGTATATGTGCCGAGTTAGCGATGGCAGATAGCGGAAGAAATTAGAGTAGAGGAGAGGCCACGTACACGTACAGTGCGATGAAGCATTTGGCGACCCCCTTTAGATTTGCCCATGACTTCAAAAAAGGGCCTGAAAGCGGTTGGATAAGGAAAATGGAGGAATGCAGAGAATGCATCGGCAAAGAACTATATCCGACAGTGGATGGAACAGGCTGATAACGATGAGTGAGGATGATATTACTGCCTGAGTTGTTTATCGTATTTCCGGTCACATATAATTGGCAAAGTAGATAAAGCCCCGTATTTGGGTACCTATGATGAATATCTTTTTATACTGCGGGGCTGGTGACGTAGTTACAACAAAGTCCGACTTCATAACCCGTAAATAAAATGTTTTTATACGGGGTATATTTAAAATGGTAACTTTTATTTGATCAAGTGAAGTTTCAGACTGGGCTGTCAACTACATTAACCAACTACAGCCCGACATAATTTGTTTGGCATGAAATTGGATAGCGTAATTGCCAGTTGCAACAAGTTTAGCAACGCTTACCGTAGCCTGTCTGTGGATGGGTTTGTTTATCTGAAGCTTCTCCGTGCCTCGGATGAATGTTAAGCCGTCGGATTTGGCTGTTGTCGTTAGTGACAGTCGTTAAGTCAAATCAGTGGCTTTAAAGCGGCTTGAAAATAGTGGCCTCCACCAACCCGCAGTCGAGCAGCGGGGTGGAGTACGCTCTATATCCCGTCAATTGAGGGAAGACATGTGTCCCAGCAGTTGGGTGAATAAAAGTTGACGACGAATAGCGCGTTGGACGTTCAATACACTAGGTATTAAATTTTCGAGCTGGGTCGGAGTTGAGTTGGATGATGCTTAACCATTTTAGGCTCAATTCACACCGCCGCAGAATGGAATGGAAGCGACTTTTTGCGACGAAATTGTACATAGCATAATGAACTTTATGTCAATTGTATAACATATAAACTTAAATACGATCAGTAGCTAGGGGAAATTCTCGAGAATGCGCGCGGATTCCCCGGAAGACGAGCGACCTTTTTTGGCTCGTATTTACGTTTATATGTTATACACTTGATATAAAGTTCATTATGCTAGAAACAATTTCGTTCCAAAAGTCGCTTCCATTCCATTCCGCGGCGGTGTAAGTTGAGCCTTAGGCGGTAGAGGTGAGATGCGGTACCGCGCGGTCAAAAATACCAGCTTCAATTGGTCGAGGTATCTGTTCCACAAATCTAAGAATTTGCGCTTATTCACGTTCACGATCATCATCATCATCATCATCATCAGCCTGTATCTACCCACTGCTGGATTAATATCCAGCAGTGGGTGGATACAACCTGGAAGGTGGGTGGAAAGCATTGGGGAAGGCTATTGCCTTCCCCATAATATTATATAATCGTATTAATTTATTTAAATAATCCCATTTTTTTTGTTCGCAGTATATTGGAGTGATCGTTGGAATTCTACACGGGGTGGACGCTTATATATGTTATAAAAGTCACAAAGGATACCGATAAAATAAATGTTACAATAACACAGGGTCTAGACATCGGATTATATGCATTTATCTACTGTCATACTGAAATTTAGAGATTAAAAACTAAACACAGAATCTTAATGTCAGTCTTTTACGTACAAGCCATCAAAATAAATTTAAAAAGTTGCGATACAGCAGCAATGCAAATGCATTGCAACTTTGCAAGAAAATTCTACATAATCTGAAAACGCGGCGCCGCGCGGCGCGTTTCGCATGCGCACCACGCATGCTCGATCTGGGGCCTTACCACAAGCTCTAAACGCAGGAATGGAACTATGATGGTTGCGTATTTATCAATGAATTTCATTCATAAATTCACAACCATGATGGTACCATTCCTGCGTTTAGAGCTTGTGGTAAGGCCCCTGCAAATGGATTTATAAGTAAGAAATAAAGCTGTTAAATAACTTCATGATTTTATTTAAACTATTATTATCATCTATTTTATGAGATTAGATAAAGTAGTGTATGTAACTGCACATAATTAGGTCTTAAAATACTCGTGTGATGCTATTATCACATTCGCCTTCGTCTCATGATCATCATGGCTCATTCAAACTCACACTCGTATTTTAAGAACCTTTATTTATTATGGAACAGTTTCATAAATTACTATTATTTACTTCTCACAAAGTTTGTACAGTTGAGCAGTATATTACAGACATTGCACTGGTAAGACCTTTTGAGAGTTTGGAGTCCGAGCTAGGTTTAACTTGTGCTAGAGATCTCCAAGCTCTCTCCCGGCTGGTGCTTAATATGAAGTAATTCGTTAAGGTTACTTTAACATAGGTTTAGATAGTTAGGTGAGAAACGCTACATTTTACCACCCGAGTAGACAACCATATGGCCTTCCTGATGTGACGCGGTTACCGTAGCCATATTAACGCTTGCAACATGAAATCACGCTCGCGTGCCTCCACCCCTGCTGCCAACGCAGCAATTCCTTTATGGTGATCTCACTCACTCGCAGTAACACACAACCATCAAGGGAATTGTTATTTCGCTGCGGTATTCTGTGAGGTACGTCCCCAATCTCGCAGCTTACAAAAGTTACAAATACGCTGCAACCTACCTCTCCTTACCCAGAGTCTCTCATGCTAGTCGGTAAAGGTGTACGAGCAGGTGAGATTAACTATTGGCTCTAGAGATCGTATTTTTCTCCAAACAACTCCAAAAAAGTTAGAAAAATACTTTATTGTAGATTGCTCACAAAAGCTATCTGTAATTTAAAATTATTTCTCTGTTTTGTCTGTTCTTTGTAAAATTAAAATTAAGAAATATAAAAATTAAATGCATATTTTTCAGACTAAAAATGTCATGTTATGACTAACTAAGCCGTTTCATAGCTAATATTTAACTACTATGCCATTTTTCAGATGACCAAAATATGCATAAATTTTTTATATTTATAAATTTTTTATTTATTTTTTTATTAAAAATTAAGAAAAAATTGGGGTGTAAGTGGTTCATCAACATCTTTGAACCAAAGCCAACTTCACCTGCACGCGGTGCACCCTGCTGACTGACAAACGAAGCTCTGGCGAAAAGAGTGGTAGGGAGCGTAATTGTAAGCTACCCGACTGGGGAATGTACCTCCACCTCACAGAATACCGCAGCCAAATAACAATTCCTTTGTGGCTTGTTGTGTTCCTGCGAGTGAGTGAGGTCACCAGAAAGGAAGGAGATGCTGCCTTGGCAGCGGGGGTGGCGGCGCGCGAGCGATATTTTATGTTGCCAGCGTTAATATGGCTACGGTAACCGCTTCACATCAGGCGGGCCGTATGCTTGTCTGCCACCCGACGTAGTATAAAAAAAAAAAAAAAAAAAAAAAAAAAAAAAAAAAAATGTCGGCCTTGTGTGAAGTACTGTTTCAGCACTTTGTTTGTGCATATAATCCGATGTTTAGTATAATAACAAAAATACGAATAAAATTTTAAGGGGGTCATTCAGAATCAAGAAATGCAGGGATAAATATAAATACAACCGTTGTGAATTATTAAAAAAAAAACCATGCAAATGAATAGGTATTTCAAACCAACGTGACTTTGCTGTAACCACGCGACTGATGCAATCACAGAACACATATGTACTTATTTGATGCAATTAATGATTTTGTTTGTTTGATTAGATGTAATTAATTTTTTATCAATATTGTTAATTAAAACTTTGTTATCGTATTTCAAGCATGCAGCTTATGCAGTCAAGTGATATTCTATGCATTTTTCTTTATATTTTCGAAAACTATAGTAGACTCCACTCCACCAAACAACTACCATTTTAAACCAACCCGCAGTTGAGAAGCGTGGTAGAGTTTGCTCTAAACCCTTTCGATTGAGGGAAACCTGTATCCCAGCCGTGGGATAAATAAGCGTTGACGACGATACTAAGCTCGATTCTGGATGAACCCCTACTATTTGGCTCGTATTTTTATTAACAGTATAATCTTTAAAATACTATAACATAAATGTGCATTGTATTCATTCCATATTGAGATTAAAATAGTACAGCCCCCTTACCACCATCTCTTATTGCGATTCAATAACTGAATAGAATGCTTATTCATACCAATGAATAAGCGACTCTATTTCAAATGGCATAGAGTCGCTTATTCACAAGTATGAATAAGCAATCTATTCAATTATTGAATCGCAATAAGAGATGGTGGTAAGGGGGCAGTTGTTGCATGTTCATACGAAACAGGTAATTAAAATCATTTTATTATAGTTTATTTACTTGCATAATATAACCTATTTTTTTAGAATATGCTTGTTTGTTTTATTTTTTTGTATTACCTGCTTTAAAACGGTTACCTTAGCCTATAATCACTTATAATACAAGTAATATTGTATTAGCACCCACTTCTAACGCAGCATCTTATATCTGGTGAGATCACCAGAGGGACGATTTAAGGGAGATCCCTAACTCGCAGGACACTCTGGCCACTCCATACAAATGTCGCGTCGTGAACTACTATAGCCAAAGCTAACTCTTAGCGATGGTGAATAACGTGCACCGGAATTGAGGAACCACAGCAAATGGGATATTATTAGCGATGAATATAGCTTGTAAGCTACAAGACTTTTCAGACTGACAACAATGGGGTCCTACCGGCTAAGCTGAAGCCGATTCCCATCGGATTTTTTGATAGCGAAAATCAAACTTCAGGGTAGATTTATGGTACTTGTGTAAATGACCAGGTAGAATACCATTATACTCCCTATCTTTCTTTTCGCCAGAGCTTCGTTTGTCAGTCAGCAGGGTGTATGTACCGCGTGCAGGTGAAGTTGGCTTTGGTTCAAAGATGTTGTTGAACCATTTACACATTAATAATATCCAAACATCCTACACTTTCAAGTTTATAATTAGTGCTTACTACGGTACTATCTTGTAGGATATCAAGTTAAGCAGTACAAATAAGGAAAAAGTGCCGTAAGTCCACACCAAAGTGTTTTTGTACGAGTTTTTATACGTGTGCGTGCCAGCACCTGGTCGTGCCAGGTACGCGCTGCGCCTTGCAGCGACAACCGAGCCGACTCTCATGGCATGAAGCAATGATAATACGCCGTCACCAACCATTGTATTGCTTTTCATTGTGTAGGTAGGTACTTTGGCTGCAATCCGACGGCGACGGTTTGTCATTTTACAATCACTCTCGAAAAAGTATACTTACCTTTTGGTTGTTCTATATAATATAATAGTGCCGATGTGTTTTCGCACTAAAAACATCGGAAATAGCTAATAAAAATAATAGTTCGTAAACAATTATACAATAGCCGTTTTTTGGTACTTTTGCATAATTATATTATATAACGTTTATGTTGTATTGTGTAAGTAGGTACTTTTGCAGCATTTCAAATGGAACACTAAATATAGAATTTCTTTGTGTCAAACATAATGCAAACATACTCGATTATTTTAGTGATATGTTATGTTTATTAATATTGATATTCCTGGACAAATTACACATGGCCATCTAGTCCCAAACTAAGCTTGTATTAAGGGTACTAGATGACTTATATTTTACTTAAAAACATTTTTTTTTGTACATGCATGTAATATTTACTTAAAATACCTACACCCAGACCAAGACAAACAGACATGTTCATACACACAAATATTTGTCTTGTGCGGGGATCGAACCAGCAACCTCGGAGTCAAAGTGGCCATTGCTAACCATTCGACCACCGAGCTCGTCATTGTTGGTAGTGGTTATTATTTGATAACTTTCGTTTGCTAATTATGATTTTTATCAACTGACGAAGAAGGGAGCTGAGATGTGAGAGTGACATCTATATGTGGATTAAGATATTCATTGGTTGTCAACTTGTACTTTTTTTTTTTTTGTGTTATTATCCTAATAAAGTACTGAATTTTATATTCATTGTATTACTACCATTAAAACATAAAGCATAATAATTATTTAGTACAGCTAATAAGTAACATGACATTCATTGACTGTTTCCAAGGGTGTGTTTTGTGTGTAGCCAGGGGTCCAACCGCCGAAGCTGAAGCCGATTATCTCCGTATAATTTGATTCGAAAAATAAGTCTTATGTTTTAGGTATTGACATCAATCTTGAGGTTAATCGGTAGAGCTCAACTAAACTAAACACAAGTAGCACAAATCTAAGCTGAAGTTGGTTTTTCTTAATCCAAATATGCAATGGGAATCGGAATCAGGTAAAAATAATTTCCTTGGACTTTGATTTATTATTTAGCCTAGACCAGTATTCATGTTAAATATACATGTTAATGGTTTCTATCAGTCAGATTCAACGATTTTCTTTATTGAGCCACAAGCCGTACAACAGCTATTTCACGCGGGCCACTTACGTTAAAATTTAACGTACTAATATTGACTATTTTTATTTACCGGGCCATTCAGAAAAGCTCAGCGGGCAATAAGTGGCTCGTTGGCCGCAAGTTGAGTATGACAGGTTTATATGTATAACATTATATTGTACCTATCCTATTAATTTCTATACTTACCTACTACGTATATGTCATATTAAATATTGTCAGACAAACTACACAGCGCCATCTAGCCCCAAAGTAAGCGAAGCTTGTGTTATGGGTACTAGACAACTGATAAACATACGTAAATACATTTTTTATTGTAAATACATACTTATGATACATAGAAATCACACAGACTAAGACAAACAGACATGTTATGCACACAAATGTTTGTCCTATGTGGGAATGGAACCCACGAGCATTGGTGTCGAAGCCGCGTCATTGACCGCTACGCCACCGAGCTCGTCAAAATTATAAAAATATTGTTCATAATTATCCGTTATACCTTGAATGAGGACCTCGATAGCGTCATTGCGCGTGTCAGTCTAATCGAATTCGCAAGTTAAGTAGCGTCGACTATAGCCTGTACGTGGATGGGTTTATTTATCTCGAGCTCCTCCGTGCTTCGGAGGACACGTTTAGCCGTTGGCCCAGGCTGTTGTCATTAGATGACTATCTTTAAGCCAAGCCAGTGACCTTCAAGCGGCTTAAAATACCGGCCTACGGCTTGAAAACACGGCCTTATTATGAATTAGAAATACCAGTTTGGTTTATACCACTAAAAACAAGTATGAAAAAAAAAATTCTTTAAAACATGTCACATTGTTTTATACAAGTGTTTTTGTTTGTTTTTTCTTATTTTAGTTTAGCTCATTAATTTCAAATCAATTACATATTTAATTCAATTTATCTTAAATCAATCTAAATATCCATATTAAATATTTTATGTATCTGTACGAGTATCATGTATCTTTAATTAATACAGAACGCTTTATAAGTAAGTTCTAATATCAACTTTTAATAGGAGAAACCTCAATATTTATGTTGTTTTATATTTAAATAAGGAGTGTTTTATACCTACTAGTCTATGGAATTACTTTCTTTCAACGGCCGAACCGGATTGTTTCCTCTAAATCATTTGTCTAATACTAATATTATAAGGAGGTAAAGTTTGTGAGTTTGTGAAGTTGTAGTGGGGAATCTCCGGATCTACTGATCCGATTTTGAAAATTCTTTTATCAATATAAAGCCACGTTATTTATGAGTGTCATAGGCTGTATATTAACTCGAAAAAAGAAAAGAGTTTTTCGAAACACGACAGAAACCGCGGGCGGAAGCTAGTTAGGTATAAATCTCTAACCTCTATATACGGACCTACAGCTTTAATATCCGAGTTCGTGAAAGTAGAGCAGTCGCAGGCGGTATTGTGTTGATTATTCTATCGCCCGACGTTTATTTTTAACCGATTACTTGAATATTACGTATAGGTAGAATGTCAGTCTGTACATTTTTTGATTATGTAATTTTAAAATCAACAATAAAACTTGAGGTAAAATGTTCTCGTAGAATTTCTTTCTTCTAATGTTGTGCGCTGTGTTATACTCGTATATTATACAAAATGAAGTAACTCTACTTCACGTCGAGATAAAGTAAGAAAAAAAATTCGGCGATTATTATAGTGCAAGTTTATGATTTTGCACGTGATTGACATAGCCCTGTCATTTGACATAAAGTTGAAACATATGCCGATAAACTATCTTTTAGTTTGGCATATAATTAATATGTAAAAAATGCTTGTTATGTTAATAAACAATAAAAAAAAAATATAAAATGAGTTGCAGAGATCGAATTAGTGAAAAATCTCACTCTCAGCAGTCTAATCAATTTATTTATTTTGTGCAACTGGCATGTCTTCTTTTTGCATCAGCCTATGATTGACTGGTAGAGAATATTAAAGTCCACCTGTGTGCCTTTCTTCTTGTGCATGAAGTAAATAAATGTAATATAAGTTACATATTTATCCACTTTTATACCTTTGTACTGAGTTACTGTTTGACATGTACACATACGTTACATGTAATACTTAGATGATTCAGTATAAAATAAATAATTAGATCCAAACTCCAAAGGATATGACTCATATCACATGCATGATTGAAGTTATTGATATATTTTGTGTAATCATTCGTAACAATATGCTTGTCTGAGATTATATCATAACTATTCATAAGTATATAGTATGATATTACAAATTTGTTACTAGGTACGAGTATTTTCATCTTTCCGTCATGCATGCTGCGAACCTTATCTACTTCATTTAATGTATTGAAAAGATTGCTTTTAACAAATAAGGCCGCCTTGGTGCACATACATATTTTATAAGTGGATTTTTTCTGTATGCTGAGTAAATTGTTTCTGTAGTTTGTATAGTGCAAATAAAGCAGTATTAATATATTTACTGACTAGGGACCAGTCTCGGTTTCGCACTGATAAATTTATTATTCTCTATGGTTCGCCCGGTATTCACCATTAAAGCTCCTAGTCGGCAAGATTTTAACCGACATCTTCAACAATCATCGTCGGCGGATGGAAACCAAGCATACGACCCTCTCTGTTATATATAGGAGTTTTTGCTATAAGACATATTTTTCTGGGAAGGTTTTAGTAGGTATACAAATCATTGTAATACTAATATGTAATAAGAAAACATATAGACTAAAATATAGGAGTAAGTGAAATGTATATTGAAGTTGTACATTATAAGGTACCACCAAATGTTTGTCCATTGGATGTTTGTTACTCAAGCACCCTAAAAATGGATTTATAGATGTTTATACATAGAATAATTAATACTATCAAGTGAAGTATGACGAGCTCGGTGGTTGAATGGTTAGCACTGTCCACTTTGACACCGAGGTCGCGGATTCGATTCCCGCACAAGACAAATATTTATGTGCATGAACATGTCTGTTTGTTTTGGTCTGGGTGTTTACAATATATTATATGTCAGTTATCTAGTACCCATAGTACAAGTTTTGCTTAATTTGGGACTAGATGGCAGTGTGTAATTTGTCAAAAAGAAAAAAAATGACATTTCAATTCAATCGGTACTAATGTGTAAATCGACCTCTGAGTACGAATATTTTTTAACTGTGTCCCTGTTAAGTGTCAAGTGAATTACAGTTAGGTTTACTCTGACTATTTACATATGGGTACAGGTAAGTAATCGAGCAAGTGTTCCAATGCCAAGCGCATCTTACGGAGGCCAGCGACGACATTGCCGTACCGTTGTTAAGTATTCTTGAGACGTATCTAATATATACAAGTACCCATGAAATCATTAAATTGGCTTATACTTTATACAGAATTCTACAGCTAAATAACGATTCCATAGACTAGGCCTCGATATTAGCCTGTATTTGTCCACTGCTGGATATAGACCTTCCCCACTGGCCCACTGCCTTTCACCATATGATATGAGATTCTCCGCGCTCTGAATCCAGCCGTTTCCAGTGGCGTTTTTGAGGTCATCGGTCCATCTATAGACTGTAGAGCCAATGATTAGTTGCTCCATACACGGCATCCACCTAAAGAATTTTCCTTCCCCATTTGCTATCAGAAACTCGGCAGACGTCTTACTATACCTACATAATTTGTAATTTTTTTGCTGACATATACTTGATTATACAGAATAGAATACAGAGTAGAAAATACTGCAGTCTATGTGATATTTAAAAAAAAAATGACTTAAAAATAATTTCCTTGCTTTTTAATTCCAAATCTAGTAAACTGACATTTTATAGTATCAATATTTATTTAGTTATTTATTATATATTTTATAATGTGTAGTGTATGTATAGTGTAGGTTATATATCTCCGTCTATGATTCTTATCATATTACTATGCTTCTAATTTTCATTAATTTCTTTTGATTTGCGAATCCTGCCCACTCAATGCACAAATTCGTTACCCTAAGGTTGCCTTGAAAAGATTCCTCTCTGCAGTAAGGCCGCCTTTTTGCAAATATACAAGTCTGTAATAATATATTAATTCTACTTTAAATTTGTATTATGTAAATAAAACATTATGCTAACTATCTATTTTGAATTGACCCACTTCACAAACAAAAGAATATGTAAATGAATTTATTTTTGTGTAATGAATCTTAATGACAGTCAAATTTTATTAACGAACGACACGATAAGATAAACGAGTCACAAATAGCTCGAACGGAAACTTGTTATAGATCATCTCGTTGATAACATTCGTATTCGAAGAATCTTGACTTCCAAAGTATGATTTATTACTTTCGCTATAATATTAAGGCATATTACTGTCGATAATACCTAATATCAGCATATAGATTATAGACGAAGATTAATCAATGTGATTAACGAACTACAATACCATGATTTGTTTATAAATAGAGCCGTGCAAACTATTCTAGCAAATAATTCTAACATTCAACAAAGGATTATTGGCTTAATGTATATATACCTGTTTATACCCACCGCATCTAGTGCCAAACTATACGACCCGCCTGGTGTAAGTATAGCGCAACCTATGGACAGACACCTGACACCCACGCTGCTACCACAACATTTCCTCACGTCTGGTAACCTCGTTCACTCGCAGGAACACAACAATCCTCAAGTATTTGGTTGCGGTCTTCAGGAAGGTGGAGCTAATACCACAGTTGTGTTAGATATTTTCTTCATAATAATATGTATAAGATAAAACTTCGTTTACTAGTCGGCATGGTGAGCTGGGCCACTGGGCGCAAGTGGACTTTGTTTCTAAACATGTATTAGTCTTTTACACCTACAAATATCTACCTAGAGCTGCTTTAAAATTTCTATCTATGTATCAGTTTAATTTAATTCCAATTCCTCAAACTAATTAATCCATTAGAATAATTTGTAATTACGATTTCTTAGGAAAATTAGCAGGAAATATATAGAATTCCGTAGTGGTAAAAGTAGTTATGACAAGCTTGGGGCCCTACTGCTAAAGCTGAAGCCGATTACCATGGGATTTTTTGATTCATCATCAGGTCATTTTAGTCTCCACTACAGGAGCACGACCCTCTCTCGTCCGTCCCAGACAGAAGGAGGATTTGGCCTACACTCCCCACGCTGGCCAGACGGATTGGGGAGGCCGATTGATGTTTTATAATGTATTTCCCTTAGTCGCCTTGTACGACATCCACGGGAAGAGACGGAGTGATTCTATTCTAGTCTGCCGGAAAACACACGGCCTTCCAAAGTATGATTTATTGATTGCGGATAGGATTTTTTGATTGCGAAAACTTTAGCTTAGATTTATGGTACTTAACTCTGTTTTAACTTAGCTGGTAGAAACCCTGGAGGTCTACCGAAGAAGATGTTTGGCAATAACTTAAACGTAATACCTATTTTTCAATCAAAATATTCGATAATAATCGCCTTCAGCTTCCGCGGTAGGGTTAGCAATAGCTACTTTGGCTCCGAGGGTCATGGTTTCGATACCCGGTCCCCGCATAAGACAAGTATTTCTAATAATGGTTACTTCATTAAAAGCCCTGTGAGAAAGATAAAGTTCCAATGAGGAACAATTTTTATTAGCTACTTTAAACATATATTATATAACGGTTGGTATTAAATCTAACAACTCTGACTTTGCCAGAGATTCTGACATTACTAGAAACCCAACACTCCTGGCGAAGATAACAGATGTGTCACCGTATTCGCAGAGCCATAGCAAATGGGACTTTTTAATGGTAATCGAGTCTAGTAGTGTTGAATAAACAATTGTGCGGAAAAGACGACAAAATACTCAAATTATGCAAGGTTCTTCTAGGTAATTTTAGTTTACATACTTATTACTTAGGAAGTATTTTAGTTTCCAGGATTCCTACCGCCGAAGCTGAAGCCGATTGCCATCGGAATTTATGATTGAGCAATTCGAATTTCAACTTAGATTGGTGGAATTTTGTTTAGATTAGCTGATAGAAACGCTAGAAACTGCCGGCTAAGTCGTCGTCAACCCTTAGTCATCCTCTGCTGAGACACGGGTCTCCCCTCAATCGAAGGGGTTTAGAGCATACTCCACCATGCTCTTCAGCTGCGGGTTGGCGGAGGCTAACGTTTTAAAGACGCCTAAAAGGCACTGACTTGATTTAACGACTGTCATATAATGACAACAGCTGGGACCGACATGGTTTTGGCAAGTGCCCTCCGAAGTACGCTTGCTTGAGAGAGATAAACCCATCCATGGATAGGCTACGGTCGATATAGCTTTACTTGCGTGTTCGATTAGACTGACGCTTCTTTTGAAATCTTTGAAACAAAGTCAACTTCACCTACACGTGGTGCACCCTGCTGACTGACAAACGAGACTCTGGCGAAAAGAGAGGTAGGCCTATTTTTAAGCTTCCCGACTGGGGAAGTACTTCCACCTCAAATAAATAAGGATTCAAATAAGGATTCCCTTGAGGATTTGTTGTGTATCTGCGAGGGAGTGAGATCACCAGAAAAAGAAAGCAAGAGAGGAAGGAGTATAGGCTAGCAACGGATCGGCGACCCCTTGGTGTTGCTGATCTTCATGGGCTGTGGTGATTGCTTTCCATCAGGTGACCACATGCTCGCTTGCCGTGTCATATAAAAAAAGCATTCAACGACGCCATCGAGCTCCTATAAGCTCTGATCCGGCTTAATATATTAACTAAAATAGATTAATCCGATTGGTATGCGAACATTGCTTGATGGTATCGTCGTATCCGGTGTTAAGCAAGATTGTAATCTATATAATTATGTATTAAAATAACTTGCGATAATTTTAGTCATTGACGCCATAACTAGATGATTTTAGGAAGTTTCCAGGACCTTTATACCACTACACTACAACATATGCAATATGAAAATTTTCATTTTCAATTACTTGTTGTACATTGCTGTTTAGCTTTAGCTTTTTTAATCAACTACTACATTATACTTAACAATGTATGTGAAATGAAGATTTCCATAGATCTATTCATCATAGAACCTTGTGTGTCGTACCTGTATTACTTGTTTGTGCCAATAACGTAATAAATTCACGTCATAGCGAGGCGCACATTCTCTTACGTGACTATAAACATGAATACCTTCGATTCGTTTACTGTTTTGACGTAAAAGAAGGCCAAACAAACAAAAACACCTACTATATTTTTTTTTACTACGTCAAGTATTTTGCCGTAATCTGTGGACTGTGTGCAAAACAAAAAGTATTATTGCGCAGTTGCTCACGCTCTGGCACACCTGCTGCCAACGTAGCATCTCCTCACGTTTGGAGATCCCATACACTCGCAGGAACACAACAATGTTTTTATCAGGGTTCTTTTGTGACCAAGTAGTCTGCTTGCACGCGAAATGGGAGTAAGATCTGCTACCAAACTCTTTGAGTGCCTGGTTGGTTTACTAGGCGCGATAACGGGGAGGGTAGAGGTCATTTTAACATGGTTGGTTTACTTGCGAGACTCGTTATCCTGTGATATAACCGAACGGTCGGTGCACAGCGGCGCATTCGCTGTAGACATATGGTTTTTGTAATCTTTTTATTTCCCCACTTGTTTTCGGTTCCCATTCTCCATCTTCCTATTTATAACGTTAGCTCCTGCTCGCGTATGACCCCTGTTCGAATAATCTCCTCATTGGAATAAAATGTCATGAAAATTGCATTTCAGCTTATGGCGCAGTATGGTTTATTCTACAAATTGCCAAAAAATAATTGAAAAACAACAAATTTTAAAAAAGGTAATTTCTTAAGTTACCAATGTATTTATTTAAACTTTATTGACTATTGCATAAAGGTACAAAAGGCGGACTTAATGCTAAGAGCACTCTCTACCAGTCAAACTTTGAGTAAAGCAGATAAAACTCACAAAATAACAGTAACGAACATACACACAATATATTCCAATGAAAACATAAAACTATATACGATACATAGACATATGTAATTATACACATATATACAATATATTAATGTATGTGGCAAAACGAAGTACACACAGACAAAACCTTTAAAGGAGTTACATTAACGTTTTTAAAACAAGTGCAATAAAACGTATTTTTAATAATGCAGCACTGTTAAAACGTTTGAGATAAAAGATAAAACGTGTTTGGGCTTCGGCTACAATGTACAAATTAGTTACGTTACTGATAAGTTCGCTTTTGTGAACTAATTTTGTACTTATACTTGTTGTGTCCTCTGTACTTCGGAGGGCACGTGCTTTAAGGGCCCTCCTATGTAGAATTTAGATTAACAGTAATTAGATGTTAGCATTAATTAAAAAAAATAATACATAATATTGTAGATAGTAAAATATATACAAATTTAAGTTTAAATATGGCTAGTCTATAACAGTAATAGATGTTTCATTGATAGGAGTTCAAAATAGCGATTTTATGTTTATGATTTTATGTACATATACGTTTATGATTTATTATATGTATTCATTTCTGAATGTACTGACATTACAATGACTACTGAGTCATTGTAATAGATTAGAAGTCTGTAATTTGAATTATACTTTTTTTGTCGAATCATCTAAAAATGAACATCTAAAAATGAACATTTAATATGTGAGTATACTCACATATTAAATGTTCATTTTTAGATGTCACTTTGGTGAGTCATAAACAATATAGCTTCTTTTGTTTTTCCGCTTTGTTGCCCGTGGCCATCGAGGCAATATCATTGATTTCATGATTAATTTTGCTCATTTCATAAAGGATAGGGTTAAGGATAGCTCCCTATGTGAGTGTGGCCTGGATCTCCAGATCACATATTTTTTAACTGTCCCAAAAATCCTTCATAGCTATCAGAACTTCTTCCTCCCTCTATCCCCCGTCCTATCGATTTTAATCGACTCCTATCCTTTTGTACATATTCTGTCTAATTATATTAACATATTAAATTATAATTCGTTCGTCAAAATACCCAACTAACATTCTGTGCTGCCATTTATATGTTATGTTTGTCTTTGTTTTAGGTAGGTATGTCAACAGATCGCCGCACTCTATGAAAAATACTAATTTAAAATTTATGTACACTTACGAGTCCAATTCGTCGCAGAGTCACATACTAAGCATAGTCACATACTCAGATGTCTAGGCATCATATATCTATAAAAAGCATTGTCATTGGCGAGAACATCACGATCGCCATAAAGAAGAATTTAATTTAATTCATAGACAGGGGGCCTACCGCCGAACCTGAAGCCGCTTACCATCGGATTTTTTGATCGCTAAATGAGATCTTAGGTTTAAGTTAATGACAAATATCTTCAGCTCAGTCGATAGACCTCTATAGTTTCTACCAGCCAAGCTAAACACAATTAACGCCGTTCTAAGCTAAACTTTGATTTTCGCAATAAAAAAATCCGATGGTAATCGGCTTCAGCTTCAGCGGTAGGCCTCCAGGTTTAGGGTTACCAGACGTCGGGATTTGTCCTGACATGTCAGGATTTTTGGATCCGTGGCAGGATTCCGGCCGGACTTGGCTTGACCCTACCCAGGTTAGAGTCGACATTGCGTGTTCGATTAGACTGACATCAGCAGCGATGCTCAGTGAAAGGAGTTCACTGTCATTAAGACGATTGTCAAACAAATTTTATCAATTCATACGTCATTGATTTCATGATCAATGTTGCTCATAGCCGACACGTCACAACTAGTTCATTTCGACGTGACAAAGAAACCCACTTCCGGATATACAATATTAATTATGAAGTCTATGTAATCATCATCATAACAATAAAATTCTTCTGTTGATAATCGGAGTAAATATTCGAAGAAGGTCGCTAATTTTATTATGAAGAATTAATATTAACAAATTAACAAGATAAAGCAATCATAACTTCATGACAATTCACTGTCATAAAATAAGGGGCGGTTCCTATATCTGGCATTGATGTTTTATTTATGACTAATATAACGTTGATATAAAATTACAAATTTCTTCGGAATTTGTTGAATCAACTGTTTCATCCGTATTCCAAATTTTCCATCGAATTATCTCATGGCCATTTGCGATTAATACTAAAGAGTAAATACACCATAGCGAGTGAATATTTTACTAGCATTCGCCAATTACGCACGTGTGAAGTAAATATGGAATATAAATGAATATTCTTCGAAAAACTACCTACACAAGGCCTTCTAGGCCCGGGTGGTGTCATCAGATGACAGTCTCAAGCCAAGACAGCGCCCTTTCGCGGCTTGAAAACACTGGTCTCCGCCAACTCTGATGATGATGATGATGACTAGATTACTGACAAATATACTTAAATGCATATATATATATGCATTTAAGTATATATATATATATTATATATATATATATATATTTATATATATATAGACGTATAATACATTGAAAATACCCAGGCCAAGACAAACCGACATGTTTCTACACATAAATATTTGTCTTGTGCGAGGATCCAACTCGCGACTAAGTCATCATTACCCATTGCTAGCCATTCGACCACTGGGCTCGTCAAATTTTCTACTACCTAAGGGGGTGGGTATCCATTAATTACGTGAGGTGATCAGGGTGGGGGGATCAAGCCAAATCTCACTAAATTTCACTTGCGGGCGAGGAGGGGTCTTGGCAAATATCACGTATTTTTGTCTGGCAAATGATAATGCAAAAATAAAAATAAATGAATATGTTTCAATGAATAATTCCAACACAACTAGGCTCAAAATATTTTTTTTGAAAGATCTCACATGAGACTAGGGAGGAGGGAGGGGTGGACGTAAACCACACGAAATCTAACCAGAGGGAGGGAGAGAAAAGTCCTCAAAAACGTCTCACGTAATTAATGGAAGCCCCCTAACGCTTCGTCATTAGTACTTAGGGCGGCTGAAAACATTAGCCTCCCCCAATCCGCAGTTAAGCAACGTGAAGTACGCCCAAAACCACATTTCGATTCCTAGAGAAATGTGAGATGAATATGGGTTGATGCAGAATAAATAAATATAAACAAATAAATAAATATTGTCAGACAAATTACACAGCGCCATCTAGCCCCAAAGTAAGCGAAGCTTGTGTTATGGGTACTAGACAACTGATAAACATACGTAAATACATTCTTTTTTGTAAATACATACTTGTGATACATAGAAAACACCCAGACTAAGACAAACAGACATGTTCATGCACACAAATGTTTGTCCTGTGTGGGAATCGAACCCACGAGCGTTGGTGTCGTAGCTGCGTCGTTGACCGCTACGCCATGCCACCGAGCTCGTCAAAAGTAAAATAAGTATATGTATTTTGTTCTAACTCAAAATGACAGACTATCTCCCTGTATTATCACATTTTTTGACATTATGACAATATTATTTATTCTGCACGCCATCACAACTGTGTAAAGACAGGATTAAATTAAATACCCTGATAACGATACTAAGCTCGATGTGTTTTACTATACTTAAAATACAGCATTCGTTCAGGAATTAATTAATTTTTTACATGCATTCCATTAAAGACTTGATATCTAAAGAAGATATTGTCACGTTATATTTACAGTACGATTAGATATAAGATCTATAAAAACTGTGGATTTTATTACATGAACAACTAGCTAATTCCCGCGGCCTCGTCCGCTTGGTTAGTTTGTGACGATCCGTGATCTGTTGTTGAGGAGCAATCATCATTAAAACAAATCCATATTGTAGTAGATATAATCTATTGAAAAGTTGGAGTTGTGGGGTGTAAGTGGCTAACCACGATCTTTATTTTAGAGCCAAAATCTCACCTGCACGTGCACCCAGTCGACTAGCGAATGAGGCTCTGGCGAAAGAGATGTAGGGTTCAGCGGCGCGAGAGCTATTATTCATGTTGCGAACGTTAAAATGGCTGCGGCAACCGCTTCACATCAGGCAGGCCGTATGCTTATCTGCCACCCAACGTTGTACGTATGTAAAAAAAATTGTCGGATATAACAGCGAACTATAAAAGAATGCATGATAAAATTACAGTATAACTAATAGTACTACGTGATAAAACAGTGAAACAAAATCATTCTTCACATTAAAACACAGGGTCTATTCCTAAGAAATGACGGTCGATAGTTCGCTATTTTTCAGAACTTACTAATTGCTTTCCCGATCGATTTCTACGGATTTTCAATTTGCCTAGCGCCTTTTAAAGGACACAACAAACATCAATTAATGATTTTTCTTTTGTCGTAGCCTAAACAAACTAAATTAGATAGTGTATAACGTAGTACGAGTATATACGCTGGAGAATCGGCGACCCCTTGGTGTTGCAAATCTCCATGGGCGGTGGTGATTGCTTTCCATCAGGTGACCACCCGCGTTTGCACCCTTCTCAAAAAAAAAAAAAAACTAAAGTGCAAGCTGATACTATGATGTAAATATCAGTCACCCTTTGTTTGACGCTAGATGGATGGATTCTATTATGTTACAGTAGCTAAGAATTTAATAAACATTAATTTGAATATGCAATAAGGTTCACTCTCGACTCTATGAAGGTTACTGTGGTTAGTGAGAGACGCGCCGTCGAGCGCTGCGCCTGCGCATACCACTGGCGCACGACTGTTACCGTCCGAACTACGACCGTGTTGTTAGTGAATCGTCAACAAATGTAGTTATTTGTGATACAAAACAGTGCCAAAGTAAACTAATATAGGAAATTGTAAAACGTTTTTGAAAAATCTGTGAAGAAACCTGTTTTCATTCCACCTAAGCAGTGTTTATGTACTCGTAAGTATTAGGAAGTAGAAAGGATATTGTTTTTGCTTGTATGAACGTTGGGGACGAAATCAAGATTTTTGTACATTGATCAAATAAACGAAATTATGTTGCCTAATTTACTACCTTTCGATTAAAAAAAGAATTATTCCATTCGGTACCCTAGGAGCCGAGAAATTAAAATGTGAAAGTAACTGATTTGACTACATTTTGAGGTTATAAAATCTACAGGTCTATTGATTTTATAATTACTGAAAAGGATATTATCACGACCTTGACGCGTCTTCTAGTTGGATCTGGAACATTCTATTGCATGCTGCGCAGCTTTTAATGGCCGAAGTGTCGAGCTTCACCTTTGTTAGCAGTGCTTATCGTCGAAAACCTGCTACCTACCAGGAGCGCCAGCTTTTAGAAAACCTCATGGGTGCTCATGCTCATTTGATGACTCGAAAAAGTGGCGAAGTGTGAGATGAGAAATGCACACTGATCGACCGACAAATAAATGTCCTACTTACATACTGCGTACTTAATTACTAATTATGTTTGATAAAAATATGAAATGAAACCATTATATAAAAATAAAACTAGTTTTTATTATCAAGAAATATTATAATATTTAAAGGCGCTAAAAGACGATTACTGATCTGTTTGTTGATGTCTATTCGCAGGGGTGCTCGGCACCCACTGCTTATTTTTCATGGGTGCTCGAGCCCCCGAGCACCCACGGAGTCGGCGCCCCTGCCTGCTACAGATTTCTTTTTGTACTACGTCGGGTGCCAGATAAGAGGTTACCGTAGCCATATTAACGCTCGCAACATAAAATATCCCTCGTGCGCCACCAGCCCCGCATCTTCTTACTTTCTGGTGACATCACTCACTCGCAGGAACACAACAACCCTCAAGGGAATTGGTATTCTGTGAGGTGGAGGTACATTCCCCAGTCGGGCAGCTTACAATTACTCTCCATACCTCTCTTTTCGCCAGAGCTTCGTTTGTCAGTCAGCAGGGTGCACCGCATACAGGTGAAGTTGGCTTTGGTTCTAAGATCTTAATGAACCACTTACACTTGCGGAAGTGTAACGATGGTATTACTATACAAATCAGTCGCTTTTTTTACTTGTATGGTGACCTGATATGGCCCGCCTGATGTGTAGTTATTATAGTCTATGAATGCCTGCAACACAAAGTGTCGCTCACGCTTGGCTCATGCCGCACGTCGTATCTCAGGAGTTTTCTGATGACCTTACTATCCAACGAAGCCACTTGACACTTTTTGTGTTGCAAGCATTCAAAGGCTACAACAGATACTTCCATCAGGCGGGCCATATGCTTCTTTGTTACCCGACATATAAAACAACCAACTGACGTATTGTATACCATTGTTACTCGTCACTGGCCTAAAAACAATTGTAGATAGATAGATAGATAGAATATGCTTTATTTACACTATACAAACTACAGAAACAATTCAGTCAGCATACAGAAAATATTCACTTACATAGTAGGTATATATGTGCAACAAGGCGGCCTTATTGCTAAAAGCAATCTTTTCAAGGCAACCTTAAGGTAACGAATACATTAAATGAAGTAGGTAAGGTTCGCAAGACGGAAAGATTAAAATACAAATTATACAATAACTAATAAACATGATATGGTATTTACTAATACACATATAACATACTTATAATATGATATATACATACATATACTTACACACATATATATATACATACATACACACACATACATACATAATACACATATTTAATATAATTTCATGTCTGCGCTACGATAAATAAGAAATCAAAGACCAAGAAAATGATTTTTTACTTGTCTCTTAAAAATTGTATGTAAGTACTCGGATTCATAATAAAATTCATGCCACTAAAATGACTTTAAATGTATAGCTGTCCTCGACACATCGGACAGCTATACATTTAAACGTCATTTTAGTGACTTGAATTATGAATCTGAGTTGCAATTGCTTTTAGGCTGCGATCTTCGTAAGAGATACGTCCCCAATTGTTCAATCGCTGTGCCCTACCAACATCTCTCTATCGCATTGTTTGCCAACCACGTGTAGACTGTGGCTCACCAATTCACCGTCACTTATGAAGAGACTAAACCAACCTTAGTCTCTTCATAAGTGACGGTGAATTGGTGAGCCACTTACACAAATAATTTAATGTCTGAAAGGAGTACAAGAAAAAAAACATCATATTGTCATTTTATTTATTTGAATAATTTTTTATATTATATAACATCAACAAATATTTCATTTAGAAAGGAGGCTGGGGCACCTATCGTATTATAACGGCCCCAGCTTAAGTACCATAATATTGTCATAATATGTGCGCAACAGCCAACTGTACGGTTACCAACTAGACAACTGCAATAGTAGCCAGTTATAGCATTTAATGTATCGGCTACATTCCGATTTTTAGTAATTAACAAATAACAATAGTATGTCCGAGAAGCAACATGTCTGGATTTTATTCGTGCCCTAATCAATTTATTATCGAAACCTAAAATCAGCGGCATGTCATCCTCAATAACACCATCAGCTACTTCAATTATGTATTCACCCGTATTACGCACATGTTCACCATAATATGAAGCAGCCTGTTTTAACTGATAAGAGCCCAATGCAAAAGTTCTTAATTGATTTAATGTGAGTTTAGGAAAATCATTTAAATGTTCATTATTAGCATCAATACGCTCAAACATTGCCCATCTTCTATTTAAATGTTCATTTTGGACATACTGTGAGACATAATTTTCTAAATTAATACGATCTCTGGCAATTGCTAAGAAGTCCGTTGCTTCAGGATTATCTTCAATCAATGGGTGGAATTTATTAAGAAGAGCACAAGCTATCTTAAGGTCTTCCATCAGGTGTGCCGAAGCCCGGTTAAAATATTCCTGTCTGAATAATTTGAAATCTCTTTTTATTCTACCGTTAACAATTTCTACAACCCATCGGCACATTGTCACCCATCTTGATCGGTTGGCCTGTAAGGTTGTAAGCTGGTGCTCTCCTTCCAGTAAAGACTCTGGCATATGTGTTTTATAACCATATGCTTCTAATATTGGTATCACATCCCTGAATCCTCTATCCAAGATAAACACATCTCCTGGCCTGAAAAACGATCGCATTGGGCCCTCCTCATTTTGAAACAAACCTGACATTATACTAGCATCATTATCAGTTGCCTTGTATGGTCCTAAACAATCTATAATGTACCCATCGCATGATACAATTAAAAAGGGTTTAACTAAATGACTATGTTTGTGCAAACTATATGTTTGTTTTTGGTATAGATAATTGCTACTGCTTTGAACATAGATATATGTTCCATCGCAAATTGTAATGGCTGGTTTGGTTTCTCTTGGCATCTGAGCATTACCAAAGAATCCCTCTGGAATAATTTTATTTCTAGCTGCTACATCCTGTATTGTCATACATTGTAGACCCAAATATAATGGCACAAATTGTTCAGTAAGACATTTTCTAGCCTTAGACATATACTTTTCTAGAGTCGTCCGAGACATTTTAAATAATGTAGAAAGCCTTTCATTACTATCACCAGTTCTTAATTTGACAATAAGTATGCTTAAAGCTACACTTGCTGATGAAACTTCTTGGTGCAATGTTGGTATATGAGATAAAAGTTGTTCAAATTGCTCAGCATTCATGCCGAGCCAGTAACGGCAAAGATGTGGTTCCATCTCATGAATCTTGGTAAAATCAATTTGTCGAATAGATGTATTTCTCATCAGTCTCATCATGTCATCCATTTGAAACCCAGTAAAATAAGATACACCTTCTACTTCATTCCAATCAATATTCGCAAGATGAAACCGACATATTCTTGCTCGAAGAGGAATGTATAGGTTATGGCACAGGAGAGCCATCTCTTTTAAAGCTGCAGGCACCAATAATCTTTCAGGGTTGTTACAAAATGGGAACAAACAACCTCTTCTTGTCACTGCACATTTATAAGTCTGTGAATGTACTCGTGGTGATATGTGGAGTGGTCTAGGTGGTACTTCTTCAACAGGTTCGGGTAAAGGAGGTGGCATAGGTATAGCCACATCGTCATCCATAGCCACGTCATCATCCTGCAGGCCTGCTGCCATCTGAAGCAGTTCTCCATCATTTCTGTTAGCGTCTAATAAACGTTGTCTTACAATTTCTCTCGTGGCTGCCATCCAACAAGGATAACAGACTTTATTTAGTCGTGCCACCTGTAAAAAGAATTTATGTAAAAAATCTTTATTATGAGTAATAAATATGAAAGCCTCATAATGAAACGGAGATGGGCAGATATATGTTTTCATACATTTTACGCCACTCATTACTTTATGTGGAGTTCAACAAAGTGTGAAATGTGTGAAAACTGCTGTAGTGGATAATGAGCCTAATGACACAAGGATATTTCCAGATAAAGCCTAAAACAGTACTAGACCTATTGTTGGTGTGTATGTTGCTTATGTTTAAACACATTGTGGCTTATGAAATATCAGTGCGGAACTGATGTTCATAGTGTGTGAGTTGCTGTGACACATATGAAACCTTCCAGAATTAAGGAGGTACTGCATAGGCAACTAGAGTTGGAACACCCTAGTTTTTGTGTCACAAGTCTAGACTAAGGTTGCTTGCCTCTTTACATTATGCAGGGAAAGTGATTTTTTTGCATTAAATAGAACAGTGTAACCACATAAAATAATAATAAACCATACATGACCGTCTAGTCACAAGTTTACAATAATTATAAACAACAATAAATATATAATATAACATTACTGAACGTACCTGATGAAGAGGAGTCCATCTTAGTATTATAGTCCTTTCGGGACAATCCTCACTCACTCTGTGAGTTCTTCGTATATTTATCATTGAATACCCACATGCATAGCATACTTCACGATGTCCGATTGCAGGCATAGGTATTACTTGACTGTGTGAAGCAGTTTGAAGCAATGTGAAACATTCATGACACAAAATGTCTTCAGGAGATAGCTAAAAGAGAAGAAAAAAAAATGTTAAACTACAGGTACGATATTTTGTTTACAATGAACTGCTTTCTGCTTTTGCAATGATGAAGAGGACAAGGTATATGTAGGGATACAGTTTCTTAATGCTTAATATAATTTGAAGAATTGTATCGGAATCAAGTAGGTACTTACAAAAAATAACTTACCTCCGTCGGCGAAATCCACGAACGTAAAATGCTGAGTATATTATCAGCACCAGGTTCTTGGAGCGTATGTGCTCTCAAGTTGTGTGCCAACAACAGTGAACAGTTAATGCAACGACGACGCCGGTATTGCTCACGTGCAGCCATGACTCACGTAACACAAAAGTTCACTAAAGAGTGACTGCGGAGGAACGATAGCTCGCTCAACTCAACGCTTCAGAAAGAAATTCGATGTCAATTTAATAATATTCAACGCTAGAGCGTTATATTATGATTTATGATTCACAGATCACAGACAGATTGGCACAATGTAGGATAGGTTATGTAGCAAGAACACAACACAGACGCATGAGACGTAGGGATGGGCGTTGAATGAACGAACCGTTTTTTTAGACTGTTTTTTGTGCTTGAACGATTAAACTAGTTTACAGTTCACAGATAAACTAGTTTATTCATCGACTGGTTGATGAGTCCGTTGCGTCGCGTCGCGATCGTCTCGTCTCGTTTAGTGACTTGACAAATGAGATTTTCGTTCGTTTACGTTTACCAATCGTTTATGTCAAGAAATAGTCTTATCGACGACGACGTAAACTAGTCGAAAATTAGACTGTTTTTATTGCATAGCTTTTATCGCGGGCTTTGAGCGCGGCGACCGAATGAAGAAATTCCGTAACGAAACCAAAACCAAAACCAAAACCAAAACCAAAACCAAAACCAAAACCAAAACCAAAACCAAAACCAAACAAAACCAAAACCAAAACCAAAACTAAAAAAATCAAACAAACAAAAAAATCGTCGACGACCCACCCACCACGTCGACGACGTAAACTAGTCGAAATTAGACTGTTTTTTTTTAAACTAGTTCATCGTCGACGGTAAACGGTCTCGTTGCGTCGACTGTCAAATCGTCGACGACACCCACCACTAGTCGACGACGTAAACTAGTCGAAAATTAGACTGTTTTTTAAACCAGTTTAACGTTGTGGATAAACGGTCTCGTTTCGTTGACGGCAAACCCGTCGACGACACATCCCTAATGAGACGCATGAGACAAACGTCAACGTCAAACAGACGAGTGCAGCGGCCGTTTCGTTCAGAAATAATACGAAACGAAGTATTTTTATGTCATAGATGTTTTTTGTCGGTAGATTGGTACACGGTGAAGTCAATTCTCACATCATATAAATTATATCAATATCACAAATTCACAACTCATTAGAGTATAGAGTTATATAATTGAATTGTTGATTAGTTTTACAATACCTATTTTTAGTTGTAAGTTTTTAAACATAAACACTGTTGAATTTCGGAACGGAACTCGGAAGTGTTATAGGCGACTTTTGGATTTGAGTAAGAAATCGATAATTTCCTTTTTTATGTGTTAATGTTTTCTAGGGTACAAAAAACGCTTCAGTTTTGTACTCATTTGTAAAAAAATAATTCAAGAATTTTACGCACTATTTCGTAGATGTACAATTAGGGGTTCAAAAGCCCCAAACTTAACCAATATCCTTTAATTGGTTTTAGATTTCTCTCATAATCGTGGATTACCTTCAGTGATAACAAGGATTTAATGTCGCTGATAATTTTAATGTGACATTATTCTCGAATTCCACCAATGCCACTTTTATAGTTAGGTGCTATAATTAGTTAGATAAAAAAAAAACGATATAATAGTTAGATGTATTTTTATCGTTTTGCGAACCTTACCTACTTCATTTAATCTATATACGTTACCTTTAAGGTTGCCTTGAAAAGATTGCTTTTAGCAATACGGCCGCCTTGTTGCACATACAATAACAAATAAACAAAGCATATTCTATCTATGTACAAATTATATTTACCTAATAATTAGTGCAATTAAACGTGAATGCACGGATCAAAATTGTAATAAATTTATCTATAAATATTATGCGATTCCTGTAAATGCATGCATCATTATCATTTCAATTATACATACATGAGATCTATTTTTGAGATATGCACTGCGATGAAGATAGCGATAAATTATTATTAAAATTTGAAATCGTACTATGTTTAGCGGTCATTTGGGCAATTGCAACTTGCTAACGTTCATTGCCACTTCCCGGGCCTGCGCTTGCGCCGCTCTTGACACACATATATCATCGGAGCCGTTATACATCCTTTGAAACAAACTGTCTACTTGATGACGTCGTCATAGGTATCTGTTGTACCGTAAAGCGAATTCTATTATCATGCCTTGGCATAGACGGAAGTACTATCACATAGTTTAATGTGTTAAAGATAAGGGTAGGTAATTCTTAAAATCACGCTCGAAGATTAAGATATTCCTTCTATGGTTATTAAATTGAGATTAGATTGAAATAGACATATGCACTTAACAAGTTTTGTTTCGATTTACTTAATCAATACTACTTAGTTAATAAATATTTTCACAATAGGAAATTTGAAAAAATCTATAATAAATAAATAAGCGAAATATCATGTGCGTTAGGACCACGGGTGTAATCATAGAATTGAACTGCCTTTCAACAGAAAGGTGGTACCTGCAGTGTACCTTAGTGTACCCTTCATGAAATCCAGTGTACTTCGTTTGATAAAAAGATAAATAATAAAATATGTACTTGCAAGGTTTTAAGAGCTACCTGACAGAAACAAACTTATTATTGCTGGGTAGGTATTCAATCTGCTTGAGTGCTTGGTTGGTTTATCTAAACTTGGTTGGTGTGGGTAAAGGTCCTCTCGCCTGGTTGGTTCCGTTGGTTTACTGGGCGAGAGACTCGTAATCCTGTGATATAATATAACAGAAAGGTTGGTGCACAGGGGCGCATTAGCGGTAGGCAAAGCCTCCGTTGCTGGGTAGATATTGATTTACTTTTCGAGTATTTAGTTTAGTTACTTGTACAAAATAGTGTTGGATTATTGCGAATATACCCATAATGATAACACGTATAGCTATTGTGTGCCGCAAATATGTAAATATATGCTGTGTAAAGTAACTTGCTATGTCTGTAAAGTAGACTGTGCTAAAATAATATAATTTAAGTACATATTTGATTATACTAACGTGCACTGAATTGCCCTAGCCGTTGAAAATATAATTTGGAACGGCTAGTGGCTCACCACAATCTTTAGAGCCGAAGCCAACCTTACCTGCACAGGGTGCATCCTGTCGACTAGCGATAGGTTCTGGCGAAAGAGAGGTAGGGTATAGCGTATTTGTAAGCTGTCCGACTGGGGAAGTACCTCCCCGTCTCAATGAATACCGCAGTCTATTAACAATTCCCTTGAGAGTTGTTGTGTTCCTACGAGTGGCTGAGGTCACCAGAAAGGAAGAAGTTGCTGCGTTGGCAGCGAGAGTGGCAGCGCGCGAGTGATATTTCATGTCGCGATCGTTAATATGGCTACGGTAACCGCTTCATATCAGACGGGCTGTATGCTTGTCTGTCATCCGACGTGGTATAAAAAAACATGACATCACCTATTCATCATTATTTAGTGTTAATTAAATATGTAGGTAGTTAAAATTGCTTTTGCTAAATTCTTCTTACAAGAGGGCAATCTAAGTAAATAAACCAAATATTGCACTGATTAATCAAGAAATCTCAAAAATTAAGACAAATGATTTTAGAAATAAAACCTTTAAATAAATTGTAGGCTCAATATAGACTGCGCCCCGTTAAAAACGATTTCGAAAAATCAACGATGATGGGGTACATGGATTTGAAGCCTTAAATGACCTAGGTATAATATGTTTATGCGAGCAAAGACACGTAAGGGAAAAGAAAGCTTGTACAGGCTTTTACTTCCTGTTAGTACCAACTGAAAGTTAACTCGTTGATGACATTCTTTTACCATTAAATGATTGAGTAGTAGTAGTAGGGGTGTAAGGTAAGGAGATGTTATTTCTCCGAAATTGTTCACTATTAAAAGACCATATACAGCGTCCCGGAATTTGTGAAATATGTTCTCGTGCAAAATACCTCAAAGCCTCAAGACCATGTTCCATTCTGTGTTACCAGTACTGACATTGAACACACAAACATAGTATGTACAAGGTACTTTCAAAGGAGGGTCATAGCACAGTATAAGTAATAGAACAGTATGGTCACTCCCTGCCGCTCTCTCGTATCGACCACACCTCCCTTTTGACGAATCTGGAACAGTTTGTATGGCGCCGCACGCACACACCCTCATTCGCGCTCTGCACAGACATCATTGTTTATGTAATAGTGAACGACGCGACATTTGTATGGACTGGCCGCGGTGTGGTCATAGTAAAACCTCATTTGAAAACTCAAGGTTGAGCAGCGTGCATTGGAGAGAGTTATGCTCGGAGTACCTCTATGAGATAAACTCAGCAATGAGTATATAGTAAATCTAAAAGCTGCTGTGATAGCAGGCAAGACATAAAATACGCCGGACTGACAGCTGTTGGAGTAGAAAGGTCCAGAATGGTGACTATAGATTGAAAACCGCAGCATATGATAACTCCTACCAGATGGGCCAATGATCTGCTGATGACGCCGAAGAGGAGAGCACGTGGGAGAAAGCGAAGGCGTAGGAGTGTATGTAACTGCCCCAGAAGGGGGAGAGACCTTCAATGCCAATGAGAGCATTTGGCTCTAAGGATCTTTTGTGCCGCGGGTAATTCTTGATTCTCGATAAATTCTTTAATCTCTATTACGTTAGTACTATTACATATACTGTGTCTCTATCCTAATGTCGAATACACTCACGGCTTCACTGCCGTCCGTTGGCGCACCACCTCCAAGCTTCTCTTGCCGCTCCTCTTCGCTCCTTCAGTTCCACGCATGGGCATTCAATGAGGGACAAAGGATATAGAGTATACATATATAGAGGACTAGCGGCCGCCCGCGACTTCGTACGCGTGGAGTCAGTTATTTGCAAATAATTTTTAATTACATTCGAAAAAGCTAAATACCTAATGAGAGGAAAAAAATAAAAAAGTTAAAAACAATCAATATCTAGACGAATTTTTAGAATCAATGAAATCGATGGATATTATTTTTTAAAACCTAAAGTACCTTTTATTGTTATAATAAAACATCCCTCCT
The DNA here is from genome assembly GCA_937001555.2 of Hypsopygia costalis. NCBI lineage: Eukaryota > Metazoa > Arthropoda > Insecta > Lepidoptera > Pyralidae > Hypsopygia > Hypsopygia costalis. Next base: position 15,065,753 of record OW443330.2, on the reverse strand, counting down.
TATAAATAGTAAGTATATAGTTGTTTTCAATATTTTTTATACTTAAATATCATTTAAAATCCTTCTGCCATAATTACTTTAACTTCAATAACATTAGATTTTCATAAAAATTTCCAACCCCCGTTTTAATCCCAAAAAGGGGTTGATTTCTAAAGATAAATTATTAGTACACCTCCACACCATCTATAGAGCATACATTTTAAAATTCAAGTTTCTTACTTTAAAAACATAGAACTTTCGTACAAACTTCCAACCCCCGTTTTAACCCCAAAAAGGGGTTGATTTCTAAAGACACATTATTAGTACACCTCCACACTATTTATAGAGCATACATTTTAAAATTCAAGTCCTATTACTTCAAAAACATAGAACTTTGATACAAATTTCCAACCCCCGTTTTAACCCCAAAAAGGGGTTGATTTCTAAATATACATTATTAGTACACCTCCACACCATCTATAGAGCATGCATTTTAAATTTCAAGTCTCTTACTTCAAAAACATAGAACTTTCATACAAACTTTCAACCCCCGTTTTAACCCCAAAAAGGGGTTGATTTCTAAAGATACATTATTAGTACACCTCCACACCATTTATAGAGCATACATTTTAAAATTCTAGTCCTATTACTTCAAAAACATAGAACTTTGATACAAATTTCCAACCCCCGTTTTAACCCCAAAAAGGGGTTGATTTCTAAAGATACATTATTAGTACACCTCCACATCATCTATAGAGCATGCATTTTAAATTTCAAGTCTCTTACTTCAAAAACATAGAACTTTCATACAAACTTTCAACCCCCGTTTTAACCCCAAAAAGGGGTTGATTTCTAAAGATACATTATTAGTACACCTCCACACCATCTATAGAGCATACATTTTAAATTTCAAGTTTCTTACTTTAAAAACATAGAACTTTCATACAAACTTCCAACCCCCGTTTTAACCCCAAGAAGGGGTTGATTTCTAAAGATACATTATTAGTACACCTCCACACCATCTATAGAGCATACATTTTAAATTTCAAGTTTCTTACTTTAAAAACATAGAACTTTCATACAAACTTCCAACCCCCGTTTTAACCCCAAAAAGGGGTTGATTTCTAAAGATACATTATTAGTACACCTTCACACCATCTATAGAGCATACATTTTAAAATTCAAGTTCTATTACTTCAAAAACATAGAACTTTGATACAAATTTCCAACCCCCGTTTTAACCCCAAAAAGGGGTTGATTTCTAAAGATATTTTATTAGTACACCTCCACACCATCTATAGAGGATACATTTTAAATTTCAAGTTTCTTACTTTAAAAACATAGAACTTTCATACAAACTTCCAGCCCCCGTTTTAACCCCAAAAAGGGGTTGATTTCTAAAGATACATTATTAGTACACCTCCACACCATCTATAGAGCATGCATTTTAAATTTCAAGTCTCTTACTTCAAAAACATAGAACTTTCATACAAACTTCCAACCCCCGTTTTAACCCCAAAAAGGGATTGATTTCCAAAGATACATTATTAGTACACCTCCACACCATCTATTGAGCATGCATTTTAAATTTCAAGTCATTTACTTCAAAAACATAGAACTTTCATACAAACTTCCAACCCCCGTTTCAACCCCAAAAAGGGGTTGATTTCCAAAGATACATTATTAGTACACCTCCACACCATCTACAGAGCATACATTTTAAATTTCAAGTCTCTTGCTTCAAAAACATAGGACTTTCATACAAACTTCCAACCCCCATTCTACCCCCTTAGGGGTGGAGTATCGTAAAATCCGTTCTTAGTGGATGTCTACACCCTACAAGGAACCTACCTGCCAAATTTCAAGTTTGCAGGTGTTATAGTTTCTGAGATTTCGTGATGAGTGAGTCAGTGATTTACTCTTTTATATATATAGATATAGAGACTATAGAGTTAAATAATTTTGTCAAGAATTGCCCGCGGCACGAAAGAGCTTCAAAACAAAGTGCCACGCGCATCTCCCGCGATATGATATGACCGCGAGGTCGGTGGAGCAATGGTTAGTCCCTGTTGCAGATGCCAGGGAACCGATGCATATAAGTATAAAACTTATTATTATAAAGGTCTAAGGAAGACACCATATCTTCAGTTGTGGACCTTCTTACGCAGAAACGAAGGTGATGAAGAAACTGTAATATTGTTGTAATAGCTTCAAGGACATCACCACAATATCTTAAACTCTTTATCATAAGTAAAATTGTCTAAAGTAAATGTCATGCAAATTCTAATCACGTTCCTAGACCGTAACTTTACGTAAATTTGGTAAAATTCACTAGAAGAATAACCATAACTAATTTTATCTATTGACAAAGTATTGGCATAATCACTGAGACGGATGGCGTAACTGAAAATATATTTTTGCTATTCCTACCACTTAGGTATTTTGCTATTTGTGATGAGTCTTTTTTTTAGATACTGCATCGAGTGGCAGATAGGCATACAGCCCGCCTGATGTGAAGCTGTTACCGTAGCCACATATAAACACAAGGGAACAACACTCAAGGGAATTGTTATTTGGCTGCGGTAATGTGTGAGGTGGAGGTACTTCCCCAGTCGAGCAACTTACAAATGCACTGTACCCTATCGCTCTTGTGCCCGAATCTCTTGCAGGTGAGGTTAACTTTGGTTCTGAAGATCGTGGTGAGTCACTACACCTCGTGTACTAGCAAAATCTAACCCATAAATTCTCTTAGACTACATAGATAAGTAAATAAGTAAATATTCCTTGACAAATTACACACGGCCATCAAGTCCCAAACTAAGTAAAGCTAAGTCTAAGTACTATGGATACTAGATAACTGATTCGTTTTTTTGTAAATACATACATATAATACATAGTAAAAACGTAAATCAAGACAAACAGGCTTGTTCATGTATACAAATATTTGTCTTGTGCGGGGATCGAACCCGCAACCTAGGAGTCAAAGTGGCCATTGCTAACCATTCAACCGCCGAGCTCGTCTAAAGATGAATCGAAAAGGCGTTTATTTTCGTCAAGCATAGAGTGTGAACTAAATTCCTTGCTGGAAAGCAGTGGTTCCCAACCTTTTTTTGATCACGGATCACTATTTTTTTTGGGAGGTTTTATTTGGGAGTATGGTCGTCAAGTGTCATATAAATCCATTATTCTATAACTCGATTTGTTAGTATTTTGTATGACAGTACTAATCTTTTTCATTAGAAGTTTGTATCACGGAACATGTTTTTATCTCTTACGGACCGCGTGGACCACCAGTTGGGAACCCCTGCCGTAAAGTAACGTTGGTTTGGCAACCGTTTATGGATGAGTTTAGAAAGCCATAATATTTTATCTTTGTGTGTCGTATGAGTCACGGTGAACTAGCGATAACTGTTTCAAAACATTATGTCGCTTTAAATAGTCATTGTTTAAAGAAAGGTAATACGTGTGTGTATTTAAAACATTTCATTAGTAGATACCTATTTGCACGAGTGACGTAATTTGGCATGAGCGGACCTTTTAAAAATTTGGGATGTAAGTAGTCCATCAATAACTTTGAACCAAAGCCAACTTCACCTGCACGCGGTGCAACCTGCTGATTGACAAACGAAGCTCTGGCGAAAAGAGAGGTAGGGAGCGTAATTGTAAGCTACCCGGCTGGGGAATGTACCTCCAACTCACAGAATACCGCAGCCAAATAACAATTCTTTTGATGGTTGTTGTGTTACTGCGAGTGAGTGAGGTCACCAGAAAGGAAGGGGATGCTGCGTTGGCAGCGGGGGTGGCGGCGCGCGAGCGACATTTTATGTTGCGAGCGTTAATATGGCTATGGTAACCGCTTCATATCAGGCGGGCCGAATGCTTATCTGCCATCCGACGTTGTATAAAAAAAAAATAGGAAATGAGCAAGATAGACCGTATTTTTAGGAACTGATAAGGTCTGCATTAGTTTCGAATGCGTAAGAGCCGCTATCAGAATTGCTTCAAGAAATACAAAACAGTAGTAAAATTTTCCTATCGCTTTTGTTATTGAGCTAATTGAGGAACTAGATTTTATCGACTTTAAAGAAAGAATACATTCTTAGCATATTTAAATACATTACAACTTAAACTAAAGTAACTAAAATAATCTAATCTTAAAATTACTTAAAAATAACACTTATAAACAAAATGTAATTTAAAACTAGCGGCAGGGATGCCAGAACACTGACTGCGTTGCCTTGCAGATTCGCAATACTGATTTTTGAGAGAAGAAAGAGCCACCTCTCCTGTCCCCAGACGCGGCTACCAGTTTTGAAGATAGTACTAAAATAAACTTCTTCTTATATTAGCCCCATGGATCGAATGTCTCGACTCCAAACGGCATAAACATGTATATTTACGCCGTTTGTTTTGTTCCGCCGTTTCAGCTGCCGCCCTCAACGCTGATGCACTAAGGCGAGATGGTGCATCATGCACACAGATTACATCCCATACTAGCGCCCTCCCGCGTTATCAGGGAACTAACGTCGCACCATAAGGCTCCCGCCATTATGGCTTATGCCCCTAGGTTAGGGTACTATGAAGATTTATGGTGGCAAGAGCCCTTCTAATGACGTTGTTAAGAGAGCTGTACAAGAGAGCTGGACAACCTTCCGGCACTTCAGAGACAGTGTACCTAATCCATGGCGCCCATACTAGTCGACGTAAACGTACTACTAGGAATTAGAAAATTTCTAGTCGTTCGTTATTTTTCGGCATGTCCAGGAAGCCGAGAATAAGATGAAGAAATAAAGATAGAACACAGACAACGGCTGTATGGACACTGTTTTACTCGCGTCTTCTCAAAGATGAAAGAAACAAAAACCAAAACCTAACTTCCCTCAGCTGTGTTCCCAAACAAATACGACTTGGGATTTGATGGGAGTGTTCAAGAACAAAGTCTATATTTTGCGTAAAAGGCTGGCAACGGATCTGAGACCCCATGATGCAGCTGATTTCTATAGGGCGTTGGTTGGTGGGGTTCTGTAGGTATTTTTTTTTAATTTATTTCACTGATGGAAATAAATAAAAAGTTTCTTCCTACAGAATTAAATTTAGTGCGGGCAGTCATAGGTATGGAATGCGTTGTTGCAATTTTTATATCATAAGATTAATTAGGCAAGCATTTAGAAGATTTAATTATTAAAATATCGGATTAGTAAATAGATATAAAATGTTTTTTAATCCTAAGATATGATACGAATGTTTGGAAAACGAAATGCATGCAACATTTTTATATCTATAGATTATAAATATTATAATTAGATCGTAAACTTTTTGTATCTTGTCCGTACATAAAAAAATTGCCAATATTGGGCTGGGTACGTGAGGAACTACAGGGATAACAAATTAAAAAAAAAGTAAAAAGAAAAATTAGGTTGTTTTCTTACGCACATGAAGGAAATAAAAATAACTTTTTTCTAAACTAGCAACTATTCGCAGCTTCGCCTGCGTGGTCTTTATTTGAAAAAATCTTCTTTTTTTCCGAGGGAATAAAATGTTTTTCTGAATAACAGTATCCTCTCAGGACCAAAACCCTGTAAAAAATCAAGTCAATCCATTTATTCCTTTGGACCTGAGAGAATCACAAACAAACCAGAGTTAGGTTAGGAACCGGTTTTTAGTTATTTTCTAAAGTACTGGTCCTGTCGCTGTCGGAGATATCTGATGCTGATATTAATATTAGTTAAAAAAAATTGACCACGTAACATAGTTTTAATTTTGATTTACATTTAGGAATATGAACTATTGACGCTAGTGTAATGGTTTGGTTTTTTCGCAGACCTAGGATTTTTCGCATGGTTTCTTTTTATAGCAAATAATAGATATGAACCGGATAATTGTTTGGCCGGATACCGGATAACGGACACCCGGCCAACCTTTTAGCCCGATAGCCAGATATCCCGTTAATCATTGCGATTGGACTTTGGAACATTGTAACGAAAGATCTCGCGCAGGTAGAGCACAACCGATCGGGTGGATTTCGGTGGGTGCAAGTGTTTAATAGATTTGTTGAATTGATTGCAATGCAAATTTTCTATATAGTACGTCCTTGTGTTTCTTTCATGTAGTAGATCCTTGTATGTCATAGTTAATAATTTCTATTCAGTACAATCTAGCGTAGCGATAAAAGTTTCAATTGCAGCAAAATACGAAGCGTATTTTAGAAGAACCCAATAGATAAAACAAAGTACTAAAACTATGTAGAAGTGACAGAATACGTGCTCAATCAAGCATTAGATATAGAAGGCGGTTGTCAGAATTATATTTCGTCACAATTATACTTAAAACAAACAATGATTATGTTTGTACTATAGACACAGTATAAGAAATAGTGTATAGACTCGGGCAGTCTTTTTTGTCATATTGCTGTCTCATACATTGCCAAAGTGGGAAGCTAAACTCCAAAGCTTTACTAATTTCTTCTGATTAAATTTGTTGTGCCAAGGCAGCCGTAGTTTTACTCCCGAGACTGCAATGGACTTCATTGTTCATTGCCTTTTTGATGGTCGCCGCTGTTCTCCTGGCTACACTGGAGACACAGTGGTCCCGATAAAAAAAAAATCTTGGGCAGTGTTTCCCAATTAGTGGTACAGGAAAAGGATTGCAAGGTACGCGCGGCAAAGGATTCCTTGAGCAGGTTTGGACTTTTTATGAATGGACCTTTTTTGGTTTGACATTTAAAGTGTATTGGACATTTTTACTGTTGGACATTAGTCGTGCGAAGGAAATCTCTTCATAAATATAAGTCAGGCAATAAAAACTAATAGGGAAACATTGAACATTGAAAAACTAATTGGGATAACTAAACTGTGGGCTGGGGGTACCCAATTATATTTTAATACCGATAATCCTTTTACCGTTTGTAATTTTTATGTGATGCTTTTTATAGATTTTTTTATTAGTTAATATTACTAAATGCTCTTATTGTACTCGTAAATAAATAAAAAAGTTGTAATAATAATATTGTCAATATTATTTCCAAAATATCTCCAAACGTTTGGTCGACTCTTCCCGTGACCAGAGGGCTGGCCTATTTCTCGATCAGCGAATAAGCATTGCCATCCAGCGTCGCAATGCTGCTAGCCTTCTGGCCACTTTACCTTTTGACGGCGATGCGGAAGAATATTTTGACGCCATTTAGTTTATTATATTTTATTACTTTTAATTAGTTTTTGTCATTTCCGTTTTGTTTGTATATATAGTTAGCCATATTTAGTTTTTAATTTAATTGTATATTTTTAATTATTGGTAAGTATTTTATATAGATTATTATGTAAAATTTCTATAACTTAAATTATAATAATCCCTTGTTAAAAAAAAAAAAAAATATTATAATTTATTCGAAAATATTTAAAACATAATAAAGTACCATGACTCTACTGAACATAACTTCTCAAATCGGAGTTAATAATAAGCTATAAGGTTGCGCGTATAGTCACACCAGTCGCATGCTGTCAGTCTTCATAGGAACGCGACACACATTTCGAAAATTTTAAGAATACTATAATATCGTGTAGACACGCTAGCGATACATGCTTTTATGAGTATGACTTGCTAGGTTAATTTATGACTGATGCAAGCATAATATTATAAAATCCTCCATGTCCGAATGCTCCCGCAATGCCAACAGAACCAAACGGAGCAATATAACAGGTGCCAATGAATAAGCGACTCTATTCCATTTGAAATAGAGTCCCTCATTCATTGGTATGAATAAGCATTTTATAACACGTATAATAATTCAATAGATATGATGCAATCATATCTATTGAATTATTATGATGCAATCATATCTATTGAATTATTATACGTTATAAAATTTAATAGGTAACGTACATTTTGACGACGCAAAATAACAAATTGGTATGCTACAACGTTGGCTGATCGATTGGGGAAATACCTCCGCCTCACAGAAAACCGCAGCTAACTAACAATTTTGTAGAAATCCTTTTTGTTTGTTTGAGGGTTGTTTTGTTCCTGCTAGTGAGTGAGGCAACCAGAAAGGAAGAGTTGCCATTCGTGGTTGAGAGAGGGGATGGTGAAGCTTGAGTGATACTTTATGTTGCAAGCGTAAGCTGTACAAAGCCGAGTTTCCGTTACGCAAGTTTCTTGTATGCAAGGTGCAACTTCACTAATGGAAATACAAACTTTCTCGTAAGTTGCAGACTGCATGCAGGTAGTTTCGAATTTGTAACAAAACACACAACTGACCATGCGTATGTACAAATTACGCACGGCGATGCAATCATCAACACTACTCACTGGCTCTCAAACTTTGCATGAGAGGTGCAAATTCTAGCAATCATCGTGCCTCAACCCTTGCTGCCATCGCAGCAACTCCATACTTCTTCCTACTTTATTATCCTCCTATATTCCTTAGGTTCTTGATTTTTCAGATGGCAAACCTATTTTATACAGGTTCAGAAATATAATATATGTACATTCATAAATAGAATATATATAGGTTCTACATTAAAATTATTGAAAAATTGGCTGTTATCGGTGTGTCCGCCATACCTGTGCAAATCATTCAATGCCAGGGTTTGTTTTGTCGCTGAATGCTATGTCAATGATGGATGACAGTCCGTGGCATTCATCGATGAAACAATCCCTGGCATTGAACGATTTGCACAGCAATGGTGAGCACAGTGATAACGGACAATGCCAATGACAAATAGGGTTGTTAAAATGTCAACTAAAAAATCTAGTGCACTCACTTGCACTGTCATGTCGGGAAAGAACATACAGAATATGTGGAATTATTGACCGTTTTGACAAAATTTTTGAATATGCCACGATAATATAAATGTATCATTAGAAAAAAAATTATTGATTAGTTACCAGTTTCCACATGCGGTTTCGCCCGCGTTTACTTTTTTTTGGAATAAAAGTATGATATTTCCTTCCTAATAACTTTGAGAATATGACGTACAAAGTTTAATAATGACAGGTTCAGTAGTATCGGCGTGATAGCGTAACAAACTCACATTTATAATATTAATAGCTTCCAACCGAGACTTTACCCGCGTTTTCATTTTTTTAAAATAAAAAGCATCATGTCTTTTCTAAAAGATACATTTGAGAATATGTGTACAAAGTTTCATGATGATCGGTTGTGTAGTTTCGACGTGCAAGCGTAACAAACAAAAACACATTTATAATTTTAGTAGGAAAATAGCGATTAGTGTGTATTTTTTGCCTCGCTCATGCAAATACGAAAAGCAAAATTTCAATGGCTTGAGCTAAATATCGTCTCCGTCCCGTCGTGGGTAAAAACACCTTTTCATAATACTTTACTATTCGGACACCTATACTAGTTCTATTTTGACTAGCAATCAAAATTGTAGTGTAAATTTAAGTTTAGATTAATTACTATTCGGACACCTATACTAGTTCTATTTTGACTAGCAATCAAAATTGTAGTGTAAATTTAAGTTTAGATTAATTTTCATTTAATACATTTAAGTAGAAGAGCTCGATAGCGTTGCGCGCGTCAGTCTAAACGTTCACGCAAGTCAAGCAACGTTGACCGTAGCCTGTTTATGGATGGGTGTATTTATCTCAAGCTCCTCCGTGCTACGGAGGGCACGTTAAGCCGTCGGTCACGGCTGTTGTCATTAGATGACAGTCGTTAAGCCAAGTCAGTGGCCGTTGGGCGGTTTGAAAACACTGGCCTCCGCCAACCCGCAGTTGAGCAGCGTGGTGGACTATGCTGTAAACCCTTCGATTGAGAGGATCCAAATCCCAGCTGTGGGATTAACAAGAGTTGACGATGATGATGACCTTTAGGTATCCTTTAACCGTTCGTATGCAGCGAATTTTAGCCCTATACAAACGCTGTTCCCTCTGTGGGACCGTGGCACGCGAGTAGTTAAAAGAGATCCTCGATGGCATCAAACTAATCGATCGATGTTTTCGACACTAATTGAAAATACTAGCGCCAGGCTTTGCCTTAAATCAATATGCTTACAATCACACAATAAAAATATTTAAAGATAAGTTACAATCGCATAATAAGTAGTCGCTACTGTGCCGGACATAGTGTTTTAATATACTTATTAGAATTATCATAAATATGATATCTATCATAGAAACAAAAACAGCTTTCCGTTCACTAGCACTAAGCCTGTTAGTAGATGTATAAAAAATATTATTTTTTTAATTTGAGAACACCAGAAAAACAAGAAATAATGATTTTTATTAAATAATTACAGTAATTATCATCATCATTTTTGCCATTGGATCTCCTCTACTATATACGATTTTGTGTCGTTAAAGTAATAATAGTATGTAGCATTACATCAATCATAATTTATTTATATATGTATAGTTATGTATATGTGTCTGATTATGTACATGTGTATAATTAGCATATATCTATGTATTATTATATAATTTTATGTTTTCATAGGTATTTATTCTGTGTATTTTGTTACTATTATTTTGTGAACCGCCTTTCCCTAAGTTTTATCTGCTTTTCCCTAAAGTAGACTGGTAGAGAATGCTCTTAGCATTATTAAGTACGCCTTTTGTACCCTTATTCTATGGTCAATAAAGTTTAAATAAATAAATAAATTTAGGTATATTATGATCGACGAAGTAAAAAAGAAATATAAGTGACATCTGTATACATTAATATATATATACAATACAAATAATATATATATTATTTTATTTAGTAGAACTAATTATACGTCATATGATGAATAAATACTGATTTAAAAAAACAGTCAATTTAGATTACTATGGACAAGTTCTATTGAATACAAATAACGCAATTTTTCTAGGCTTTAATGATAAAGTAAATCATATTTCCCCATAAATTAATTATTTACGAGACCCCTTGGCCGCTCTCCAGCCAGATGGGGAGATTTAATTAAGTATGTATCTCATAAAATCCTCTATGTCCGAATGCTCCCGCAATGCCAACAGAACCAAACGGAGCAATATAACAGGTGCCGCCATTCGTAGTGACCAGCCCCCTTACCACCAACTCTTATTGCGATTCAATAACTGAATAGAATGCTTATTCATACCAATGAATAAGCGACTCTATTTGAAATTGAATATTGAATCGCAATAACCATTGTTTTATCCAGAAGAAGACAAAGTCTGGGAACAAACTTTGTCCCCTTCTCTACTTAATACTCGACACTCGACTTAATATCTACTGATTCTAAGAGAAAAAAATATATGTAGCAATGTGACTTTAAATAAACTTTTAAATATACTTAAAAAAAAAAACAATAAGAATTGGTGGTAGGGGGGGCTGCACAAGATCACGACCACTCTGCCAAGAGTGTCCGACTGAGAAGAAGAAACTATATTTAACATTTCAAATAGACAAAGTTGGCAATTAAATAAATAGTTTCTCTTTAGCATTATATAAGCTCTAACATAACATACTTTACTTATGTAATCTGTACTAAGATATGGCTTTGTAATTTGGGGAAAGGGCACAGACATATCTAGGCTCTTCAGAGCTCAGAAGAGATGTATACGTGCAATATATAATATGGCGAAGGCCAGATGTATCCTGCAAACTCTACTTTAAATTATTTACTGCCTACTTTGTCTGTATAAATTTGAGGTAGCAAAGTTTGCCAAAAGCTTATTATTCTTCTTTTTACTCTGGCCAGAGGTGTAGACCAAAGTAACAGGAACCCTGAAAAGGTAATATACTCGTACGACACTGTTCCAAGAAATAAACGTTATAAAAATAACTGCTTTGTAATGTGCAATAAAATATACATTAAAGTACAAGAACATATTAAAATACTGCCATTTAATGGGTTCAAAAGTTCACTTAGTAGTTGGCTTCATGACAAACTATTTTATTCCATAAGTGAGTAAGTTATTCATTATATATTATACTAGCGACCCGCCCCGGCTTCGCACGGGTGCAATGCTGATACTAAATGTACTACAGAAGGTCTTTGCGCTTTGTCCTATCCAGTCCTTCTCCAGTTATAAGCACACGCCGCTGGCTCCGCGGCCGGTACCGCCACAGCCGTTATGTCCCTGCATTTTAAATGTGTAATATCTTCTAAACTATTCATTTAAATTACATGCTGTGAAGGGCCATATTGATCTATATTAAATGCGCAATGTATTTAAGGTACTTAATTGGATAAGGATTAATTCTGTATTGCTTAAAATCGCTTCGTAAATAAGGCATTATTTCTTGTAAAAAGCAAAGGATAAAATAACGGTTATTGTGTGTTACCACTAAGAGATAGACATATACCATCGCGAACTTTTTTGTAGACCATTTTAAGGTGAACAATACTGTACTACATTATTTTGATCTATCTCGTTGGGTTCAGCCAGCGTTTGCAATGAAAGAGCAAAAAAATGTGTTTATTTACGACATCACATTAGAAACCTCTATATTATCAGTGTTTTTCTACTATGTTATGCATATATTATACATATAAACTTTCCAGTTGAATCACTCTATCTATTAAAAAAAACCGCATCATAATCCGTTGCGTAGTTTCAAAGATTTAAGCATACATGGGGACATAGGGACAGAGAAAGCGACTTTGTTTTATACTATGTAGTGATTAATACATGAAGAAAAAAATTTGTACCCCTTTTCACGAAAATTGCGCGGAGGGAGGAGTATGAAATTTCGCATACTTTTAGTTAATACATATAGAGAAAGAGTGCAGAATTCTAATATTTTAGTTTTTAATTATGTATCAAAATTTGATTAAATCAATTAAAAAAAACATTATGTACACACACTACCATGTATTTGACACATACCCACAGAATTCTTTTGTTTATTTTATGGTCGAATTTCGACCAGTGGGCGACTAATAATAAATATTAAATGCATGCACTAATTTTATATTTTATCTTTCAATTGACATACAATTTATTATCAATTTGTATATATTAAAAAAATATAATTATTATTTATTATAATTGTAACATAAAACCGGTAATTAATATAATTAAACTAATGGGGATGTCATAAATAAAAGATTTGTGCTATTTTTATTTTTATTTTAATATATGTAGAACCTGTCACTTTAATATTTGCATGCCATTAAAGCTTAGGCCACATTAGAACAGCACGAATATCAACATGTAATGTATCTGCCATATTTCAGTGCAAATAAATACGTACTTATTCTCCTACAATGGCAGCTGGACGGCCTTGCCAAGGTCATGAGAATGCGTTGCCGCTAATGTTCGTGATGATGCTTACGTAGTGTTAAGGCAAAGACTAAAGCCAAGAATAGATGATAATAACAAAAAATATTCCTTCCTTCATAATAAATCAATGCACGAAACTATTCGCCATATTAAATATTTATATCACAAGATAAATATTATTATCAGATAGACATGTTGTGATAACTCTACGAATAAAGAACGATAGTGTAATCAGGAAATCTTAATTGATTTACGTCAACAAATCCCAGCCTTTCATGGAATTGATTTCTTTGATGTTGACTGATCTTAATCATACATATTTTTTACGTAGCGTGATTACTGTTGGTAACTATATTAGTTCATAAATTTCCTCCGCATATGTAAAATTTAGTAAAATAGATCCTTATACCTATGGAAGAGAGAGAGAGAGAGAGAGAGAGAGAAAGGGAGAGATAAAACAAATCAAACTAGTATACTTAAAAAATAATCTAAAAACACATAAGATTAGAAACTATGTTAAAAATAAGTACTATAGATTCTTTTCATATCTTTTAATTTATAGACGATCATTTTTTTAAGTATACTTCAGTTGAGACCGGATAAATGTCACCCATTACGGCTTTCGGGACTACAGAGGAGCATTTAAAATTGTAAAACTGGGCGACTATTATACTAGCTTGGGGATTAAAGATAATTTAGATAATAATTTAAACATACCAAATCTAATCTAGTATTCTAGTCGTCCATTTAGTAGTTTTAGTCCCTCAATGATAATATTTTCTTTTCAAATCTTCCGCGCGGTAATGGCATGGCAATCTCCTTTAAGGAAAGTGGAGTCATTTTGGCGGCTACGAGGGCCTTAATAATAGTAAAATGGGGTTATTGATACCAGGGGTCTTACACCGAAATTAAGTTTCAACCGAAATTTCGAGTTATTTATAATTAATTATATATTTATAATTATATATAATACATTTCGTTATGTATTTGGCAAATCAAATATTTGATGTTATTTGATGCTTACTGTTTTACTGACTATAGTAGGAAAATACCAGGCATGTTTTTCCCGTAACTGATAGCCAAGACTACGTCACGAGTTTGATTGTCAAATTCCATACAAAATACAGCTGATGACGTAAACAAGTTCAAATTACGTGACTACATCTGTCAGTAAAGCACGTAAATTACATATCTGACGGCCAGTTCTCGTAATTTTGCTACAATCGCAGAAATGTAAATTGACAAAAAAATATGCATGTGAGTTCACTAATCAATTAATTAATTATTTTTGTTTGCGATAATAATAAAAAACAACATTCTAAGATTAATTTTCTTATTTTGATATAATGCCACTTATATTAATGTCTCTAATCTCGTATGCGATTATGGAACTTTGAAGTTCCATAATCGCATACGAGAATACAAAATTCGTGAGATCGAGACTTGATCGGAACTGAATTTTGACTACATTTGAATTACGAGAATTGCCCCTCATGTGTTTTTTACCAGGCTGTAGGGAGACAAATTAGGCAGTGATAATGATAATCATCTCATTACTTATGTGTGACAGTATCTTATTGTTTCTAGTTATGTGTATACAAGTCTACGAAGTCAATACTCACTATCAATGAACATGGCAGACTTGTGCTGTTGATGCAACTTCTGTTATCAAATAAATTTACTTATTACCATTGAAAGGAATCCGCCCATAGGAAACGTCACACGTATGCTATTCCCATGTATACAATTCCCATGTGTATGTATATTCCCAAAAGGAACGTTAAGATTCCCATTTGTGACACAGCAGATTAATTAATATGTCTGTGAGTACAATACATTGTTGCTGTACAGCGAAAAGCCAGTAAGTCCAAAAATTATCAGAATGGGTTATAAAAAAATTATTTAATTTCGTTGTATTTTTCTGCAAATTCCAATGTAAGTAACTATTATTTCCGAACGTTATAATAATAGTTTTTGTTTTAATTAGTGCGAAAACACGTCATATAAACTTAATTAACCACACTAAGTAAACATTCTTTGTTCTATTTTTTTAAAACATCTAAAAATATTTTTTAAACTATCATATGTTTCTTATTTGTTCCAAAATTTATTTAAACAATTCAGTTTAATGAATTTCAGAACTTCACGGTTCGTGACAAAATGTAAAAGCCGTTTACTAATTCCACTTCCTTAGTAGAACAAAATCACAAAAGTGTAACAAAATCCTCCTCCTCATCCTCCTGTGACATGTGAAGCGGTTACCGTAGCCATATTAACGCTCGCAACATATAATACGCTCGCGCGCCTCTCTCAGCATCTCCTTCCTTTCTCACAACACAACAACCCTCAAGGGAATTGCTATTTGGCTGCGGCATTCTGTGAGGTGGAGGTACATTCCCCAGTCGGGTAGCTTATAATTACGCTCCCTACCTTTCTTTTCGCCAGAGCTTCGTTTGTCAGTCAGCAGGGTGCACCGCGTGCAGGTGAAGTTGGCTTTGGTTCAAAGATGTTGATGCATCACTTACACCCCCAAAGTTCTTCCAAGGGCCAACAATCACCAGTGCCTCAGTACCTATCAACGTGTTACTAAAGGTTTTTCATTCACTGGTTCTGGGTAAATATTTTGTAACTATTGAACTCCATTGGGAGTTGAATAGATTGATTGCGGTATAAAACATGAAGTGTCGCAACAAAAGTTAATCAAACTTTCTGTGCGTGACATAATTCGGTTAGGTATTATATTCAAGTGGAAACTCACAACATGGCATTGAGATATTTGAAGTATATACCTATCGAATTATTCATGTGATATAACATTTAAAGATTTTACTACCTTTCTGTAACTAACGTATGCTTATCAGGCGGGTCATATGCTTGTTTGCCTTAATAGTGGTTTAAGAAAAAAAAACTTTTGTCTGTAAAATCGATTTACGGAATTTTACATTATAACGTCATAAGAAAATCTCAGCCGATGGAGTGGAAGAGATGTGTCACAAGCCGAACGTTTAGGTCGATCGTGACTGTCTATATAGTCTGTTCCACGTTCTCGCTTGCACGCTCGGCTCAGGTGGAACGTGACAATGAAAAAGCATGACTGACATGCTTTTTCGTGCGCATAGCTGCGTTCATCAATTTATAAGACTTTAATACGTCAAAAGCAATTTATGGTGCATTTAATCGGCCTACCAGTACTACTAATACTACGTACTGCAGTCGGTAGGCCCGAATCAATTTGCTATGCCATCGAAAAATGTTAAACCCAATAAACATCATTAGATAATATCCAACTAAATAGAAGTATCACACATCCAGCACGTATTAAAAAAAAAATTGTGACGATAATTAATGACTAATGAGACACTAACGGTCCGCCCACGCTTTGCTGTAGCACAATCGACACGTTCCTATCGATGTGGATTTCCCATAGAACCTTGTCCTGATAATTTCAAACAAAAAAAAAAAATATATTAAAGCCAATTGAAGCGAAATAATTCGTAAAATGTTTTTGAAAATGTATTTACTTCAAAATTTCTGATATTTGAATACCTATTCTACTTTTCGGGGTCCAGCTATACCTGAGTTATAAGTGGTGTAACCACGGGTTGGTTTATACATGTACACTTTGTTTATACATGTGATTACACGCGATATTTGTAAAACTATCACCCAAATACAAATAAAATCATCTTTAAAAAAATATTATAATAAGAATTGTTTTCATGTTTCATAACGGTACTAAATTGATCTTCTATTTTTTTTATTTTATGATAAAGTATATTCGTTATAGTCAATGTCCGAAATTATGGCGCTCCTAGGTTTGACTAGTTAAGATTCGGGTTCTCCCTCTCTAAAATCAAGTTGAGCCTCGCTCGTTCGGTTTTTGTTGCTTACAAGCATAACCTAACCCAACCAAACTACTTTAGAACGACGACGACGTGACAACAAAAGTCGAGCGAGAGTAGCGAGCGAGGATCGACTTGCTTTTGCAACGGCAGCTCCCATAGCCAAGTGCAATTCGTAGCGTAACGAACGTTAGATAGATCACGTGACATTTGTCAAAATCGAACATTTTAGTATGAGAATTGACAAATGTCACGTGATCTATCTAACGTTCGTTACGCTACGAATTACACTTGGCTAGGGGGGCAGGTAAGTTACCGGCGTGCTTAGTGCGAGTTATTTGTTCGCGTTCGATCATGTCAACGTAAACAAACCGACCAAATAGAGAAGAACTCTCACGTTGTGAATTTATAAGACGCGTGTAACCTATCAAAATTATGTGGCCTACTTGCTCACATTTTGAAGTGTGCAACCCGGCTAATTTGGATATGTAACACGCGTCTGGTAAACTCACCATATGAAACTTTTTCTCAGTTCGATCGGCTTGTAAATGTTAACACGTTCGAATGTGGCCAAAAAACTCGCAATAAGCTCTATGAGCGTTGACTAATCAAATCTAGAAACGCGTAGATATAGAATAGAATACTCTTTGTTGCAGCAATATAAATATGTTTACATATGGAAACCTAATTAAAACTATAAAAGGCGGTCTTATCGTTAAAGCTATCTCCTCCAGACAACCTTATCTAAATGAATCACCCATTGTATTGTGTAGGAACTAACCGCAATAGAAAAGTGAACTTCGTCATAAACGTTGCTAACCATTGACTACCTTTTGTTACAGTTTTTATAATCGAGCCGTGCCGACATACCAATGGATTTGAATGAAAAAAGTTCAAGTTGGAATGAAGGAGGTTAGTGTTTTGTTGTTTAAATTGTCAATTTGTTCTTTTTTTACAAAAACAGGGAAAATTCTTACTATATCGCGTCGGGTGGCATACGGCCTGCCTGATGTAGAATACAACAACCTTCAAGGGAATTGTTGCTGTGGTATTCTCCCAGTCGGGCAGCTTACAAATGTACCTACGCTGTACCCTACCTCTCTTTTACCAGAGCCTAGCCCAGAGACAAGCGAAAGGCTTGTCGGTAGGGTGCATCACGTGCATTGGCTTTAGATCGTGCTGAACTACTTACACCCCCAATTAGTTCACAAATATTCACATCTTGAAAATACGGATATCTTTATTATACTTAGCCAACTCATCAACAAGACGCTGTGACTAAGTTTTACCATATTACTTATATTGTGGTTTTACCTGAATTATCTAAATAATACTTATCCATTAGATGTTTTTCTATAACAAAGACTACCTGATATCCTCGCTCGACGAGGATGAGGAGCTTGATGGCATTGTTGCGCGTGTCAGTCTAATCGAACACGCAAGTTAAGCAACGTCGGCCGTAGTCTGTCCATGGATGGGTTTATTTATCTCGAGCTTCTCCGTGCATCGGAGGGCACGTTAAAGCTTAAAAACACTGGCATCCGCCAACCCGCAGTTGAACAGCGTGGAGTATGCTCTAATCCCTTCGACTTAGGGAAGACCTGTAACTCAGCAGTGGGATGAATAAGGGTTGACGACGACGATCTGATATCCCAGTAGCAGTATATTCCTTTTTTATTTATATATTCATAATTAATATGGAAGGAAAGAAAGGAAGGAATATACGCTGGCAACGGATCGGTGACCCCCAGGTGTTGCTAATCTCCATGGGCGGTGGTGATAACTTTCCATCGGGTGACTCACACGCCCGTTTGCCCCCCTCTCATATAAAAAAATATATTGTATTTCTACCTGACTCAAGTAGACAATGGGACTGCTCGGGTCTTTGTAGATATTACTGAGTTTAGAGTGGAAATTTCTATTTTCTCCACTCCTGCAATGTCTAAAAAGACCCACGCAGTCCCATTGTCTAGTTTAGGCAGGTAGAAATTCAATATTTTTTTTTTATTAACGGGGATAGTCTAGTGGAGCTGTGGACAGTACACGGTGTGAGATGTAATTCAGTCCTTGTCTAAATCAGTTTAGTGTAGTGCGTGTGAGACATTATTTTAAATATTTTTTAGCAATACTAATTCACTGATATTCGTAGTATATTTGAAAACGGAAATGTTGGTGTTTTACTATATCGCGACAGTGATCTATTATTTAATGTAATAAATTTATTTGTTATATAAATATTTTTTTAAAGCTTAAAGTTTTAAATATATCAGATATCATTCAAATCAATTCATTAAATACCTCAGTATTTATATAATTCTCATGCATTAATTAAATGCACAGGCCTATTTATGACTTGCCATGCTACACCCACGGTTTCACCCGCGTGTACTTTTTTAAATAAAAAGTATCGTATGTCTTTCCTAATAGCTTTGAGAATTTGTGTACAAAGTTTCATGATGATCGGTTAAGTAGTTTCGGTGTGATAGAGTAACAATCAAACTCACATTCACATTTATAATATTAAAGTAGGGAAATAGGGATTTTCATATTTAACTTCAAGTGTCATTAATTTCAATCTAATTATTTCCAGTCTTGGTGGACCAGCGGTCAACCGTAGACCCAACGGTAGACCCCGGAATATCGGTGTCAATAATGGAGGAGGTCCCGTCGGTGACCGTGGCGACGATAATCGTGGTTACAGTGATCGTTGTCATCGCCATTGCAACTGTTTTCCTTCTGGGTGTACTACTAGATTGTAGACAGCAGTAAGTAATTTTATTATTATATGTTTCCACCTACGGCTTGGCCTGCGTTTACTTTTATTTTAGTCAAAAGTAATATGTACTTCCTAATACTTAAGTTTCATGATGATCGGTTGAGTAGTTTCGGTGTGAAAGCTAACAAACTCACATTCACATTATATAGCATTAGTAGGGAAGTAGAGCTATTTTAGGATTGTATATTAATTATGGTTGTTGCAGATATAAGTCATTTATAAATTCTGTAGCTCTCACTCCCTCACTTCTCGAATTCCTTTAACTATTTGGATCCCTATGCTAACTGTCACATGAAATCTCTGGAGTAGGTATCTGAGGATACTAAATTGTTTTGTAATGCATTCAGCCCTGCCCTTGCAGCTCTGGAGTAAACTACGGTTACAAATAAGAGACTGGCCATCGATCACTAGTTTAAAAACATTGAATAAACACCATTGTAATGTTGATACTGTTTATTGTTGTTGATTGAACTGTTGGTTGAACACTGTTATATGCTCGCGCTAAAGACTTCTATGTGTATACACATATTGAAGTCTTTGGATGGCACGCTAACGTTGAGGTATTCCTTCGAGTGAGTGAAGTCACTGGGACATCACTCCTCCCAAAATAAAAAGGACTAATAACATCCTTGAAGATGTTATTTGGCTGCAATCTTCTGGGCAGTGGAGGTACTTCCCCGGCAGATCTGGATATGACATACCTGTCTTTCGCCAGTGTCTTGTTTGCTTATCGACACGTTGCACTACGTGCAGGTTGGGCACAATTGATTACTACTATATTCTGTGTTCAAAAGACGAATAATTTAATGACTACGAATATAAAATTTTATGACTTGTTTGTCGTAACCGTAGCCCTGTTACTCTAAATAGATATAATACGAATAAAATGTGTTAGATAAGTTTTAGTACAAAAAGTAGGTTTTTACACCATAGATTTCAGGTAGCTTTATGAAATCTTTGTAATATACATTTGAAGGTAGTGATGTTATATGTAGATGGAGGAGGAGCTCGATGATTGAGTCCAATCGATCGTGGATAGTCGATGGATGGGTTTATATAACTCGAGCTCGTCCGTGCTTCGGAGGGCACGTTAAGCCGTCTGTTTCGACTGTTGTCATTAGGTGACATTCGTTAAGCCAAGTCAGTGGCTTTTGGGTGGCTTGAACACACTGGCCTCCGCCAACCCGCAGTCGAGCAGTTTGGTGGTGACTCTAAATCCCTTTTGATTGATGGGAGACCCGTGTCCCAACAGTATGGACGATTTTAGGTTGATGCCATATGCAGATGAATTTCTAATTTTATTTATATATTTATTCCAGGCGATTATTGGAAAAGAAAATGGGAGAAGCTAAGAAACAGAGAAAGCAACGGCGGGAGAACACCCATCAAGTTAGTGATATTATCAGTATCGTGAATGACATGGAGGAGGTGGGCATCAGCGTCGCACCGGCAGAAATGTTGCGACATACACCTTGACTTGTAAATAGTATTAATAATAAAGATATTATATTCGCATAAACATTATTGATTGACGCAAGAGGTGGAGAAAACCGCTGGTGGAACATAACCACAGTATAGATAATATCATCAATGTGCAAAAAAGTCAAACTGAGTCGTGGCCATTTGCTTGTTGGAGCACACACATGCATCTTTTATACTGATTTCTGTTTCCTAGTGTATAAGTTCTCTCCTTGTCATTATTTTTATGTATGTGACTGTAGTTTGTAATGTAAACATATTTATTTATCTAATATCTTGTTACATAGTAGTGATCGAAGATGATATTGAGAATTGTATTAAGATCTGATTTATGACATCTCAGTTTTTGTCTACCCTACTAAAGTTTTTTTTATTATGATTTATAATTCGTCATAATTGTGAAAAACTACTTATAGTTTCAGATTATGTTTTATGCTATTTGTTTTATGTTATCTATAACGTATAGTAAAATTATCGAGTGAGTAGCTTGTACATGAGAAAGCCCGTTATTCGTAGTACAACCACAGTACAACATGGATTAGAAACTGGTATGTGAAATGTTTTCGCCAGTTTGTGCTCTGAATCATAGTGTTTAGTGCGAGTTTTTGTTCGCGTTAAAAATTATATACCTTACTTGCTCACATTTTGAAGTGAGCCACCCGGCTAATTTGAATATGTAACACGCGTCTGGTAAATTGACAATATGAAACTTTTTCTTAATTTGGTCGGCTTGTAAAGGTTAACACGTTCGAATGTAACCAAGAAACTCACACTAAGCACTCTGGGAGAATGGTCAAAATGAAAAAAAAAAAAAATACTGAATGTTATTTTAGAAAATCACATGCTTAGAAACCTATATCATTTTAGTATCGTTATATTTATTACAATTCCTTCGTAATCTTATATAGACAAAAAAAATACATTATTTCGAATAAGCACATAGTATACTGGTCGTTTGTTTGTAGAGATACCTGCCGTTTACGATAAATTTCCAATATGTAGATACTGTGAACAAAATTATTTTTACTATACTGAATGAGTCGCGGCCCGGAGCCTCTGGATTCTGGGGAGAGGTCTGAGCTCTCCTAACAATCTCTTGTTTTTCTATTTATTTTAAAATTTCCATAAATGGAACTATAGAAAGTATTTGCGAGTCCGTAGGGCATAAACAGTACATATAAATAAATAATAAAAAATATTTCTGGACAATTTACACAGCGCCATCTAGTCCCAAATTAAGCGGAAAGCTTGTGTTATGGGTACTAGACAACTGATAAATGTACTTAAATACATATTTTTGTTGTAAATATATAGAAAACACCCAGACCAAGACAAACAGACTTGTTCAGGGAATCGAACCCGCGACCTCGGAGTCAAAGTGGCCATTGTTAACCATTCGACCACCGTGCTCGTCAATTCCCTATTAATTGGTAGAGAATGCTTGTATAGCATTAAGTCGCTGTGTACACTTATTTTATACATGAATTTTAAATAATTAATATAATTTAATTATATAAATTATTTAAAATATATACAATTTATTAATGCAATATAAATGTACCTATAAGTCGAATTTGTAAATGTTATTTATAGGCATATGCTAAATGCGTAGTACCTACCTCCAATCATAATTATCTTAACTAAAGCATCTATTGATTATTTGTTATACAACAAAAATTCGGAAAGATTTGTTATCATTGGATTTATATAATATATACTTATACTAGTATACTAACACGTTCACATGAGATATTATTTTGTATATACGTAGTATATGTAGCAATGTTATGTTATTTCACATATTTTGTAATTTTATAAAAATCAGTCAGAAGTCGACAATAATTCAATTCTTGTTGTCTCAGAAATATCTTTGAGATATTGTTTGGACTTCAGTCTGATAAGTCCGACATATGTACGATTTTTTCCATGATTATAAATTGATATTTTTTGATATGCTTTTTACCTTGTCAACGAAATTACCTGCTATAAATATAAGGAAATAATTATCTTAGTAATTATGGATAATAAATTGGTCGGCTTCAAATAGCAAGAATTTAAATTGAATAAAAATTACATACCTATTTTTTCACTTATCTAATTATATAGCTTAAGATAGTAATTTATTTCAATAAATCTCAGGTATACGGTTTCATTTCAATAGTTTTATATTCACAGTAGCAACGCGCCATGTAGTAAAAATAAGTAACAATCTCGTCTAAGTTATGTAAAAATGCAAATATAAAAAGAAATCGTAAAAGGAAATAGTATTTATTAGCATCAAACATATGCAGAGTTGGTACTACATACCTACAAAAATATAGGCATGTAAAAAACATATGATGCCAATGCGACCAACACTTATCGAAATGATGTGGCACATAAGTAAATGAATAAATACCACAGCGCTGGTATTCTGTGATAGCCACTTGGTTACACAATATTATATATTATTGATATTATGTAAATCACCATGATTGTGACCATTTTATTTTGGTATTTTATTTCTATTTAATAAATTGTAAGAGTTTTCTTGTCTATGTTGAAATCTAGATATTCGAATGTGCTTATGTAATTTCAGTAATCATCTCATTCTATCTCAATCTCATTAAAAACTATGTCAATAAATATGATAAGCGTTTTTACTTTTTAAAATTATTTATACCACCAATTATTTACGCCTGGATGGGCTGATAGGGTATACTACTTATAGGTGCAGCACCAGCACGTCGTAAATTGCTTCAAAGCCAGCGCCTTGCTCTGATATGTTTTATGTAAATCATATAGAACTGTAAGCACAAGGCACGAGCGAAAGCTATACCAATAAAAGGACTGTAAATACGGCAAGTGGTATTTATTCGAACTAATAATTCTCAAAAGACAAACTACGAGAACTAAAACAGCATAAGCGCGTTTCATAAAATAACGCTAGCCCTCGCCCGTGATTTCGTGTGCGTATAGCCGGTATCCCGTCAGAACTTCCAAAAATTCCTCACATCTGTAAACAACAACATTACAACCAAATTTCTTTATTAAAATTAGGTACCTTATAGTACATCATTCTACACTTGCAGCATGTGGGCACATATTATCATATTACGCAAAGAACATACAGTTGGACACGAAGAGGGCTGCCTCTTCGTGTCCAATATAATAACGTGTTCAGAGTGCTGATAGGAATGCCTCGTTTCTGCATTACGAATGTTTGCAGAAACGCGAGTAGATTGTTTTTATATAGTTATGCGAAAAAGATGTGTATCTCTTGTTGTCAGAGTTCGGGGCAGCACCAACAGCATTCTGAGGATGATTGTAGACATACGGGACTGAACTTATGTGAATCCCTGCTGCAAAATATCAGCAGGAATAGCTACCAACTGGTAGTGATTCATATACTCGTAATATAAAAACAATTTTATTACACGGAGTATATATTTAGATACTAACATAGGTTCTATAACCAATTTTCATGATTTTCATGTTATATTTTCCGACCAGTAGTTTTAGGCTGTGCGTTAATTTGTCAGTTAGGACTACTTCTCTCTCTTAAATCGTTTTAACTTCTGCACATCAATAAAATCATTCCATCATCTTTCCTTGCTGGACAAGTAGTTTATGCTGTAGGACATTAATTTATCAGTCAGGCGAGTTAGGACTAGAGTTGTATACTACCCCGTAATATCATACGGTATTTTTTTTTTCGGGTATTTTTTTTTATATGAGAGGAGGGCAAGCGAGCACCTATTGGAAAGCAATTACCACCGCCCATAGAAATCAGCAACACCAAGGGGCCGCTGTTCCGTTGCCAGCCTTTAAAGGGAAAAATTTACTCCGTTCTTGAACGGTCCCATGTCGTATTTATTTGGGACTATTGCTGAGGGAAGTTGATTGCACAATTTCACGGTTCGAGGTAGAAAATGTCTTAAAAAGCGTACTGTGGTAGATCGCCAATTATCAAGATGATATGGATAGAATTTTAATTTATGGCGAGTTGTACGAAAATGGAACTTATAGCGGCAGGTATCAAATCAAATAGCTCATTCGAGCCCTTTCGTGGTATAATTTATATAGAATGCAAAAAGATGCAGCATCTCTTCGTGTAGAGATCGACTACAGCCGATCAGAGATCATTGAGTCACCGACGCGACGACACAGCAAACACCTCGTTGTTGTATGCGGTTAAATGGAGCAAGTCAGTAGGCCCATTATTATACCAATCCTATGGCAGATTTCTTTTACAAGGAAAATGTTAATGATACATAATGGCCCGATTATAATAGCATACGCTGCGGTATAATACAGTAATAAATAAATATTGTCAGACAAATTATAGCTTGTGTTATGGGTGCTAGACAACTGGTAAACATACGTAAATACATATTTTTTTATGAATACATACTTATGATACATAGAAAACACCCAGATCAAGACATGTTCATGCACACAAATGTTGAACCCACGAGCGTTGGTGTCGAAGCCGCCGAAGTAAGATTCAAGTTAAGTATACCTATCATAATGTAGCGTTCCCTAATAGGTAAGGAAATTGTTAAAAAATAACGGACCGATTTCTTTCACTTGACTTTGGTTGAGACGACAGATTAGATGTATGAAATAAAAACAAAACAACAAATCTTTATTTAAAACTAGCTGTCCCGGCGAACTTCGTACCGCCTAACAGTCAATGAATGTCGTGATGTACATATATATATGAACAAAATTTATGATTTCTTGAAATTAATACAATGAATAATAGAAAATAATAGAGAAGCACGATGGCGTGAGGTACGTGTCAGTCTAATTGTACACGCAAGTTAAGCAACGTCAACCGTAGCCTGTTCATGGATGAGTTTATGTTATCTCGAGCTCGTCCGTGCTTCGGAAGGCACGTTAAGCCGTCGGTCCTGGTGTTTATCATTAGATGGCAGTCCTTAAGCCAAGTTAGTGGCCCAACCCGTAGTTGAGCAGCGTGTTGGAGTATGCTCTAAACATCTTCGGTTGAGGGAAGACCCGTATCCCAGCAGTGGGTAAATAATAAGTTCAGTACTTTACAAAGTCACAAAAAAAGTACCAATTGACAACAATAAATATTTCAATCCACAAAACAAATCAAAGACAACATTCGAGACGTAAAAGTGAGACCAATCGATTTGACATTTACATAACAATAAATAAATATTCCAATCCTTTTTAACTGGCACTATTTGTATGGGAAAACGTTTTTTCTTTTATTTAATTCTTTCGTCAATTTTTCAATGTTTTTAATACTTTCCCGACCAAGACACGACATTATTTTATATATTACTAGCGACCCGCCCCGGCTTCGCACGGGTGCAATGCTGATACTAAATGTACTACAGAAGGTCTTTGCGCTTTGTCCTATCCAGTCCTTCCCCAGTTATAGGCACACGCCGCCGGCTCCGCGGCCGGTACCGCCACAGCCGTTATGTGTGCATTTTAAATGTGTAATATCTTCTAAACTATTCATTTAAATTACATGCTGTGAAGGGCCATATTGATCTATATTAAATGCGAAATGTATTTAAGGTACTTAATTGGATAAGGATTAATTCTGTATTGCTTAAAATCGCTTCGTAAATAAGGCATTATTTCTTGTAAAAAGCAAAGGATAAAATAACGGTTATTGTGTGTTACCACTAAGAGATAGACATATACCATAGCGAACTTTTTTGTAGACCATTTTAAGGTGAACAATACTGTACTACATTATTTTGATCTATCTCGTTGGGTTCAGCCAGCGTTTGCAATGAAAGAGCAAAAAAATGTGTTTATTTACGACATCACATTGGAAACCTCTAAATTATCAGTGTTTTTCTACTATGTTATGCATATATTATACATATAAACTTTCCAGTTGAATCACTCTATCTATTAAAAAAAACCGCATCATAATCCGTTGCGTAGTTTCAAAGATTTAAGCATACAAAGGGACATAGGGACAGAGAAAGCGACTTTGTTTTATACTATGTAGTGATATAGATTTATAGAGCTTGATTTAAATTTCTGAACGCACGCATAAATATTTTAGAACCAATAAATCAGCCTGGCGCAACTCAAAGTAAAAAAACGACTCTATGAATCGGAAGCGAATTTGGTACAAATTCTGATTGTTTTCGCTTCCATTTCATACATATTAGAATTACGCTATTTGTATGGAACATCCGTCTCTTAAAACGTAGTGGTTACATTCTCTTTGCAATAAATATTTAAATCCACAAAACTGTTTTCAAAACAAATCACAGCCAACTTTCAAGACGTAAAAATGAGACCAATAGAGTTAACATTTGTTTTTAATCTATGACATTTGTATATGACTATAATGAGCTTAATATACATTTCTGAACGCACGCATACATTTGGCGTACGCACGTACGACAACGTCACATTTGACAGCTACGACAACCACGAACATTTTGTATGGGAAAATGTTTTTTCTTTTATTTTATTTTTTCGAGAATTTTCCAATGTTTTTAAGAGTTATTCTGCTATTCGGGAGGGAAACAAATCCAACAAATCAAAAACCATGGCAATCGGTCCAGCCGTTCTCGAGTTATAAGTGTTGTAACAAACACGACTTTCTTTTATATATATATATAGATATAGATATAGATTGGAAACCGTGATTTCTGATTTCTTTTAGGTAGTGAAGTAATTTGTTTACACATAAATGTATTACCACCAATAGATACAATTTTACTTTGTAATGAACATAATGACGTAAACCACAACGTGTGACAAAATGATTGCTATTTTAGATTTGAATTGAAATTTGATGAATTGTAGAATGTAGGTACCTATTTTTGAAATTAAGATGATTTTTAGCTGCCTAAAAATCGACGTATCTGAATTGCCTAACTTGGGAAACCTCGAAACATGAATATCGTTGAATTTATATTATGTTTATGATTTATCATTATGTTTATTATATCTATGATTTATCATATTTATTTCAATTAAAAGCTATCGTAGAGATGGTATGCTACCGTATTATACCCCATAATAATGTATTTTATCAAATCTTACATTGGTAAAATACACGCTTTACATCTCTAGTATGGACTAATCTCACTTAAAATATCGTTTCACATTTTGCGCAACCAAAACATTCCAGTCTCTCTTTGTGGTATCAGTAGTTTAAGCTATGCGTTAATTAGTCAGTCAGGGCTACCTCTCTTATATGAAGATATGAATGTGTGAATCGTTGTCATTGTCTAGTTTTTACTAACATTCTTTCCCTTTTATATATTTACGAAGATATTAGCAATTACTTGTAGTTGATAATCGAATTTCACAAGCTATGCACCTCTAATCAATTTCCTTCGACCATTATCAATATCATTAATCATCGTTCGCTGATAAGGGGAATCGAATCACTTAAAGACGTAATTATGAATAATTCTTCAGTGCTGATTTGGAGCTTCACTTAAACACTCATGGATGGCAGTGCTTCACTAATTTTATCTTTGATTTATCAATAATATAACGCGTAATTGTGTCAATTATTGCAAGTTAAAATGTGCGGTAGACTAATACTTTATAAAAGTAAAATCTGAATTATTCAGACAATATTTTTCGTGCTACATTATTAAATGATGGGAAATATTATGAAGTCAAGCAAACAACAGAAAGATCAGAATTTCTTCGAAAGGCAGCGGATTAAAGAGGTGAACAGAGAAAAGAAGAAGAAATTAAGACTGGATCCAGACAGAAAGAGACGGGGGGTCACGGAACCGCCGGTCACACCGGCCGCCATGTCTTCTACTCCACCGCCGCCGCCCTCCTCCATTGCGGTGGGGACGCCCCCGCCAAACCTTCGCACCTATGACGATGAAGCCTTAGAACTAATGCGATACCAATTGCATTATGATGCCGATGCTTTTTTGTTAAACAATATCCTCTTATCAGTACAATTCTTTAACAACTATGAAAGGTAAGCACTTATCAACTTAGTAGATGTATTTTTTATGTCTATAAAAATGACAGTTCGTTTTCGCAGCCCTTTCTGAATAGTACAGGGTGCTAAGTGAAAGATTTTTTGATTGCGAAACTCAAAGGTAGAAACCCTGGAGCTCTAGCGACTAAGTTGAAAATATTTGTCAATAATAATAATAATAATAATCTTTATTTAACATTATTGATTATACACTGTTACATATTTTAACACTTACAATAAATACGGTACATATTTTAACACTTACAATAAATACGGCGGTGAAAACATATAACCATAATAAAAACGTATGACCTGTTTTTTCAAAATATTCGATGATCGGTTCGTTTCGTTCTTTTGTTATGAGATTAGAAAATAATTGTGATTGGAGATAAAATCGCCCTTTTTCAGAAAATACATAATAAGTTGGAGAAGTAAATTGTTATCAAAGTACAAATTTTCATCGAAGCATTAGAGGCAATTCCAAGATATCTTTATAATATGACACAGTTATCCTAGGGAATTCACTTGCATATCGTAAATAATCCTATGTCTGTAAGGTGTTTATAGCTAAATCACTCGAGTCTATCTTAACTTAACTGCCTATCCTATACGAGCTATTCTTGTCGGTATATATTTGAATACAAGAGTATATTATATTTAAATATAAATGGCGTATATATTTACATATGTATTACTATAAAAACGATGCGTATATATTTACGTAAGTATAACTACTATATATTAACGATGTTGATGAAATTTATAATATACAAGTTTCCCTGCTGAGAAGATTAGTTTTATCCAAAAACCAAGAAAAGCTGGGCTGATATTTCGGTATTTTGATACCTCTGCCCAGGGACACCGCCTACGCTGAAGCCGTTTACCAACGGAATTTTCGATTGCAAAAATCAAACTTCACGTTACATTAGTGGCAATTGTGTTTAGCTTAGCTAGTAGAAACTCTGAAGACCTACCCACATAACTAAAAATGTTTGATAATAACTCAAACCTAACACATATGTTTGGGGATCAAAATATTCGATGGGAATCGGCTTCAGCTTAGGCGGTAGGGTCCCCGGTTTCACAGGTACAATTTACATGTCCAAAACGTCGGTGGACAATATCGATCGATCACCTTATCAACTTTAGTTAAATGACACCGTCTCTAGATTTTGTCAGAACTATAAAACCTCAAAATAGTGTACTATTTTGATGTACATATTCTCTTAATCGGTTCCGGCTTAACATCAGGCGGACCGTATGCTTATCTGCCTCCCGCCTTGGTATATAATAAAAATATTATTGCGATAACATGTAGTCTATGTCCTTTTACAATGTCTTAAAAATACTCGTATCTATACTGAAATTCGGTATTATTGATAGCACCTACGTCGTGAAAACGAACAAACTAAAATACAGAGTAATTTCCCATTTATGGAGTAGATACACAATTTTCCGCGCGTAATTTCTTCCGTTTGAACTTCGTTCCGTGAGAACAAGTAATTTATGTGCTTTAGAAAATCACATAAATTACTTTAGAAAATCACATAAATTACTTATTATATTATATCTTTCATCATTTGGGGTGTAAGTGGTTCATCGACAATATTTCATGTTGCGAGCGTTAATATGGCTACTGTAACCACTTCACATCAGGTGGGCCGTATGCTTGTCTGCCACCCGACGTAGTACAATTTTTTTTTAATCAAAATCCGTTCAGCATGTCCGGGCGTGATTGAGTATCAAACCGTATCCAGCCCACAGCCCAGCATTTTCACATTTATGTAGAAAGTCCGGAACTTTGGATTAAAGGAGAAATAATAATAATGCGTTCAATTTTAGACTTTGTTAAAGCTTGTATTACTTAAATGAAAAAGGAATAACTTCCCCCGTCTACACGGCTACTCGATACTGATCCAATAAAATCTACTCATTATGTTTTATTGAATTATATTTTGATTGAGGAGCTTAATACTTCTTATGATAATTATGCTGTGATATTCAATATCTCTCTTTGTGAAGACACCGGCAGTGTTGATAAAGTAAATACATATCATATAATACGTAGGAACAGAATTAATAAACAGGTACGTGAGTTATAGGTAGAAATTAGATAACGTTCGAAATGTACTTACCGTATTACACATTAATTGATACATATACCAGCAACCAGTGGCGGATTAAGACTTTCTGAGGCCCTAAGCATAGAGTTCATGTGGGCCCTCTGTACCTTTAATTTGGAAGATAGGAATCCTTACTAATATTATGAATACGAAAGTGTGTTTGTTTGTTTATTGTCCGTCTTATTTCTCATTTCATGGCTCAATTGTTTTTAATTAAATTTGCTATATAGTTTGGTATAGGATAGGGGCCCCAAGCACGTGCTTATAATGTTTATACGTTGATCCGCCACTGCCAGCAACCTGCCCCCTTACCACCATTTCTTATTGCGATTCAATAACTGAATAAAATGCTTATTCATACCAATGAATAAGCGACTCTATTTAATTTGAAATAGAGTCGCTTATTCATTGATATGAATAAGCAATCTATTCAGTTATTGAATCGCAACAAGAGTTGGTGGTAAGGGGGCTGTTTTATTTCATGCGGAGGGTGAATAATAAAAGCAAAAACAACGTAAAATAAGTTTTTCATTATCTATATTTATTTCTTTTTTTATCTGATCATTAAATAACATTTTTTTTCCTTTTCAGTGAACTGGATTTCATCAAGAATAATCCAATAGCCGATCAGGAGCAATTGATAAATAATGCCGTGTTACAACATAACAAACATGTATTTTTTGCGGATCGCTTGCAAGAATGTGTACATGAGCACGTATCTTTCCGGAAGAGTGCAAGCCAGACAGAACCTCTTGTAGCCCCAAGACTCTTTGTCATCTACGACAATGTAGAAGCGAGTGAACCTGGTGATACATCTGACTACAGCACGGTTCTGGATGCACCGTTTTATAAATTGTGCATACAAGATAGCAGAGAACCCGGTAAGAAACTAGAAACATTTTTTTTAAACATTATATGTATATTAAATACTTTACTCTTGTATAGTACCCGTAGCTAGATTCTTAGTATAGAAAAAATAGCGGAATACTTGTCTGGAATTATTCGTGATCGGCGCACATATTATATTGGGGTGTAAGTGGTTCATCAAGATCTTTGAACCAAAGCCAACTTCACCTGCACGTGGTGCACCCTGCTGACTGACAAACGAAGCTCTGGCGAAAAGAGAGGTAGGGAGCGTAATTGTAAGCTACCCGACTGGGGAATTTACCTCCACCTCACAGAATACCGCAGCCAAATAACAATTCCCTTGAGGGTTGTTGTGTTCCTGCGAGTGAGTGAGGTCACCAGAAAGAAAGGAAGGAGATGCTGCGTTCGCAGCGGGGGTGGCGGTGCGCGAGCAATATTATATATTGCAAGCGTTAATATGGCTACGGTAACCGCTTTACATCAGGCGGGCCGTATGCTTGTCTGCTACCCGACGTAGTATAAAAAAAAAAAAAAGAAAAAAAAAAATGTATTGTGACGAGGCGTCGCTTCCACTGTCAAGTCAACGATGCAACGCCGTAATGTTGTAATTTGAGACCCTGTACACATATTCTTGAGTTGTGACGTCATTATATTAGTAGATAAAAGCAATATTACGATTCATGGCAGCGAGGTCACTCATCATCACACATCGAAGAACTTTCAAGAATATCAGAAATAGTACTACCACACGCTACGGAAATTTTGCGACATGCTGTTACTAGGCTAGCTCTGTTTTGAATTGCTGCTTTTATCAACAAAAATGTGGCGATGTTTGATAGTTTTGATTGAAATATCAAAAGCTCAAAGGAAATATTAATAACCTTTCTTAGGTTATTAATATTTCTGAAAAGAAATGAAAATTAATGACTTATATTATATGTAAATACATATATGAAAATTAAGATAATACACGTTTACTCCGTGGTCTTATAAATAATATATCTCTTTTTAATCACGGGTCAAGCCTGTTCATTTGAATAGGCGTGCGTGCACGGGGATATGGATTCAACGCGTAGAGGCGCTTTTAAAAAGTTTAATGTAATATTGTACGCCCGCTGTGACCCGCTCCAGGATATATCAATAGAACGATATACCCATGAGCAGGTTTCGGCAGGCGTTGAGATGGCAAATTAATGGGCTATGGAGATGAGATCTGGGTGAACTAAATACCGAAATAAATTATTATTAATTATAAATAATATATAATTATAAATATTAATTATAAGATTAGTTATTAGGTAATAATAAATTTCTGTGTCGAACATCATGTCGAACAACTTATTTTCCCCTTTCAATTAAATTAAGTCTGGATTTCATGGTTTTCCTTTCATTTAATTTACCATGTTTGTTAAATATGTAATTCTTATGATTTATGCTATAAAAGTACCTACAGGTGTTGTTTTATAGAATTATAGCTGGTTTATTGCTGAGTGTGGAAGCGTATTTTTTTAAATCATTGAATGTAGTTTTGCTACTTTTCCAAATAAGAGCATGTTCCCTTTGAGTGAAATTTCGCTATCTATATTATTTAGCGTACTTTTCAATAAAATGAAAGAGTCATGAAAAGTTCACACTGTATGCGTAGGAGAATTATTCGTCCGTAAAATCTTTTTAAATGATAATAAATTTAATTACAGGTTACGTTAAATTGCAGAAGTTAGAAGTACTAAAAAGCACACTCTCACAAGTTAATGAAAATATCAATAATATTGAAGAAGATGACAGTGTGTACACCGACTCGGAAAAAGAATCAGTTTCATCAGATGACTTTTTTGAACCAACAAGAGGAAAAGACCTTTTGAAAAAGATCAGAAGCAGATTAAACGGAGTAAATATCAAAGATGTTTTACCAAAAGAAAAAAATGTAATGGTTAATACGGATCCAGTTGAAGGAAGAAGAGAAAGTGGTCCTATGATACAATTAAGTCTGCAAGCACAAAAAAGCAATATTTCTAATATCAATAAATTTGAAAAGTATCAAACACTACACGAAGATGCTGAAAAAGATGACCAAAGTAATTATGAAGATTCAAAAGAAGTATTTACTGGAAAAGAAAAGCCAAGAAAATCTATTTTGAAAAATTCAAGGAGATTAAGTGGCCCAGTAAAAGAAATCAAAACTAAAGTTGTTACTGCCGATATTATAGCCGAAGATACTGAAACGTCTGGGTATAGGTCAAATTCTGGTAGTCGTCAAACTGAACTTAGTGAATCGGAATCTGATTACGGATATGCAACAATAACAGAATCTACTACACCAAAGAAGATTCAACTCAGTTTACAGTCAAACATGTCTTTAACGTCGGGTGTTCTTCCGGATGAATCATGGTCCGCTGTCGATGTGCGTCTACATAACTGGAATGAAGATGAAGAGAACGAAGCAGTCAATAATAAATCAGCAAAAATGCTGGATTCTCGTAATTTGTATGAAACAAATTACTATTTAAGCTCTTTAGGGTTCATGAGAAATTTTATAGATATTTTCATAACCGGTCTAGGGTCCAGTTTAGGATTAACTGAGGAAATTGTTAAAAATGCTTTAACACAAGGAGCCAGTATTTATTGCAATATATTGAGAAATAATAAAAAAGTGCCATGTGAAATATTTCCAGCTCTTTTTGCTTCTTGGCCGAATACGGCTAACCAATTCGTTATAAGAGAAAGAAAAATCATTCAAAACCCAAGGACCAATCTAAGTTATCAATGGCCTACTAAACAGATGGTTAACAAAACTATAGAGTTGGGATGCTTTCTCGTGCCAATAGGATTTAGAACAAAGAGAGGCGAAAATCCTGATCAAAAATTGCAATGGAAAATTATATTTCCTGCTGCTGAACGATATTTAGATAAATATTTGGCTCATTCTCACGTACGGTGTTATTTATTTGCATTGGCATTGCATAAGGCTTTTACGGAAAATGACACATGTAAAATCGGTTTGGACGCAAATCACATTAAACACCACTTATTTTGGCAATGTGAAGATAATTTTGCAAAATGGCCTGAAGATCGTTTGGGAGAAACATTGAGATCATTCCTTCAAACATTTTATATTCGGTTTAGCCAAAATAGATTGCCAAATTATTTCATAAACAATTGTAATGAGTTTAAAAGCATTCCTAAGCCGCTGTTATTGAAAATTCAAAGAAAATTCGCAGACATTCTCGAGGCACCAGTGACACACATGCTACATACTCTCAGTAAAATAAAATATCGCAAAAAAGAATTTTATCCCAAATTTAATAGTTACAGGCTTTATGACATTTTAACATGTAAAAATCCTTTGCGTCTCATAAACCCAAATATTCCTGCTACAATTACGACTAACAGTGATCATTCAGAAGATGAAGAAGAAAGTACTGGTTTAAATTTTTGGGACAATGCCAAATATACCGACAAAGAATACTTATGGAAAATAAAGAAACATAAGCAAATAGAAGCTAAAAGGAAGGCATTCTATAATAACAAACAGAAAGTAGCTGCTACACGGGATAAAGAAATGAATCCCAATGTAAGTATTATTTGATCTGTAAGAACAAATCTTAACGTCCCAGTTTTCCAAAACAGATTCTCAATAAAGTTATATTATGTTTTATATAGGCACCATCATTATTCTCAATACTCAATTAAAAACCTACCGTTTAACTGAGACTGTTCCTTAGGTAGTTGCACAGTGCGGGAGGAAAAATCATATTGTTGCATTGCACACAGGGTGCCCAACTTGTCTCTAACTTTTTTTATGCTTCAGTTAAATCACACCCCTCCCGCACTGCCCAGCTTCCTAAGGAACCGTCTCAGTTACATAAGCGATAGGCCTGTATTGGTCCGAGATCTACGAAGTTTTAATTTATATGAATAAAATATTTATCTTTTACAGATAAAATTACCCTCAAAAATGGATGTGGAACGACGGCGATTGGTTTTGGAATTCTTCATACCCCATTTTATCGCAATGTCGCGTTCCAGCGAAAAATTTGAAGCCATTGGGCAGGCCATTATATATTTAGAACAAGCTCAAAGACTGTGTATGCTCTTATTACGTGAACCAGTTGGGGAGACAACAGCAAATGAATACTTGGAAGTGATACGTGATAAACTCGCCGATTGTCAACGAAAGTTAGCCAAACAAGGTGGTTACAAGTTGCCACCTAGACGAGAAAGTAATGCAGAGCGTCCATTACGAAAACATCACCGAAAACATAGACCTCGATTTGATAATATTCACAGCAACTCTCCTACTGATAGCCCTGGCATTTCTGCGTTTTCGTTTGTTGACGTACATTTGGAAGAATCAAAGAAAAACGTGATTTTAATGTTAGATGAAGACATTACTGAAGAATCTAAGTTATGAAGGAAACGGCTACTTAGGTGATGAGATTATTAAAACTCTTTAGCTGAAAGTCAAGAGCGATAATCCACTTAATCAATTTGCTGATCAATTGAACATGAGACTCAACCGTAAACAGCATTGAGATGCTAAACTAAATATTTTGTTTCGGGAAGGTGTAAAAAACTCATTATAGCATCTTTTATGTATATCTGAGGTTTCCGATTAAGACAACAATTTAGAAAATTTAATCCAACAATATATTGGTTTTGCGAGGTGTATATGTTCACAAAATCACTTGACGAACACGATTTGTGTGGGTGACAATGGCAACCTTAACGTCAAGTCTCACGTGTTCAATTCCTGTACAAGACATTAGCATGAAATATCTGTTTGTCTTGATCTGTGTCTCGTTGTTGATACCCATAATACAAGCTTTGATTTATTAGACATCAGATAGTATGTACATACAGTATGCGATAAATATTCTTGGGTATACATAACTAAGTACGTCCGGGAAAAATTATTCATTTCAACCCATTACATGTTGGTGTTTTATTATAAAAAAATATATAAAGAATCTCTTAAGTTTTTAAATGTATCATAATTATATTACTCAGTAATATTATTACGTGTTTTTAGTTATTAAATCAGTGGTGGCTTTTATTTCAAGCTT
Organism: Hypsopygia costalis; assembly: GCA_937001555.2. NCBI lineage: Eukaryota > Metazoa > Arthropoda > Insecta > Lepidoptera > Pyralidae > Hypsopygia > Hypsopygia costalis. The sequence continues at coordinate 15,028,470 of OW443330.2, read as the reverse complement.
TTATAGCAAAACAAAAAGTACGGTCCACGGGCCCTTAGTTTATTGTTATTATTCTTCAGAATGAAAAAAAAAAAACATATTTCATACGATATCTTTTTTTAATATATTTTTACTTTGCGAGTAGTCCGAAAGCATAATCTTGGCTAGACAATTACAAATGCCTTAAGGTGACTGATCCCAATAGCTTGCTCGTACATTATGTTTGTAAGGATCTTTCTTGAAACTAACATTTTTGACTTAGATAAAAATGAAACTTTTAGTTATGTATTTTTTTTTAGTTTTGAAATAAATTTTAATTTGTTATTTTGCGACAACAATTCATCTACTTAAAAAATAATTTCTTTTGCATTTAAGCCATAAATGTTTGTTTAATGAAAGATCCTTCTGAACATAATGTATCAGCAAGTTACTTGGATCAATCACCTAGTATTTCGAAATTCGAACGTCGGCTATAGGCACATTTTGTAGTAATGAGTCTTGGGGCCCTATCAGCTAAGCTAAAGACCATTTATTCAAATCATATTGGTTTGTAAAGTCGATTTACGTACGATAATTTTACGTGATAACGTTATAAGAAAACATCGGTCGATGGAGTGGAAGAGTGGAAGGCGAGCGCTTAGGCCGATTGTGCCTATCTATCGCTTGCTCCGCGCTCTCGCTTGCACGCTCGGTTCAGGCGGAACGTGACAATGAGTCATGTTTTTTCGTGCGTGCAGCCGGAGTTCATCGATTTATTAGAAGTTATCACCTCAATAAATAGCTGAGTCGTCTCTAGTTTAGCTGGTAAGGATGCTGTATAAAACGGCTGAGTAGTACCATTCCCAGCTCAGCCCCCTTACCACCAACTCTTATTGCGATTCAATAACTGAATAGAATGCTTATTCATACCAATGAATAAGCGCTTTATTAATAGAGTCGCTTATTCATTGGTATATATACTTACCAATATACATATATATTGTATTCATATATATAGCGTGGGGAGTGTAGGCCAAATCCTCCTTCCGTCTAGGACGGAAGAGAGGGTCGTGCTCCTGTAGTGGAGACTAAAATGACCTGATGATGATTCATATATATTCACTATTAATAGAGTCGCTTATTCATTGGTATGAATAAGCATTCTATTCAGTTATTGAATCGCAATAAGAGTTGTTGGTAAGAGCAGCTTAGAATACAAAGCAAACTTTATTATATATGCTTATCTTACTAGACATGAGTACCATTGTAACCTTTGTTTATAAACTTTGTTTTTTATTCCCACATACCGATTTTTTGTAAACAGGGTATAGTATTCTTAAGGCGATACATGGCGCAAAAACAGCGCCACTCAAGCAAAAAAAAAAAATCGCTAAATACGTATCTAACTAAAAAACTGTGTTGCACAACCGTTTATTAAGCCCCATAGTTTTTTTATAACTTACAAAATTGATGATCATACTACATCTGTATAATGATTTTATAACTTAAAACATCGCACGCGCAGCATGCGCCACCATAGCGAAATTTTTTTTTTTCGAATTCCCGAATTGATTTTGGAAAACCAAGGTCACTTTACATTACTACTTTTTGATGCTCTACACGAATCCGAAGTCAGAATTTCTAAATTTTGTTTCATGGCAACGGACAGACAGAACGACCGGACGATTTTATAAGCTCAATAATTTTCGCTGAAAATTGACGATCTACTACATGATTAAATGTTTCAACAATTTCACAACTGCAGAATAATACTTTTATGAAATTCATGAGTTATTAAATAAATAATAATAAAGGGTTATTAAACAAATCGTGTAACACGGTTTTTTGATTCATTGTGTATTTTGAGAATAATTGATTTTTCACTTGAGTGGCGCTAGTTTTGTAGTATAGCTTTACGGTTAGTACGGCCTTAAAGCAAGCACCCAAGAATTATTATGTGATCTGTTTACTAAGGCCGGTTTTATATTATTACTACACGGTTTAAGGCACATATGGGCAAATCATTATGTACAAAAAAAGATTTACAACCTAATTAACTTAATGTTTAAGAATAAATGGCTAAACAATCATAAAATAGAATCTACATTTAACAATAATTTTACATTTAAGAAAGTTGTTTGTGTGACTTTTTTAATAATATTCTTGTAAACATTTTAACATTTGTATTAAGGCGGGTTTCCTGTAAGTGCGTTTTCGAAACCAACTCATCCGTATAACAGAGGCCGATGTGATCATGGAACAAAAACTTGTTAAGCTAGCTAGACTAGATAAGGAATATGAATGAAGAATTCATACATGCAGACATACATTTTTACAATTTTCTTATCCCATTTATCTTTCGATATTTAGAATCAAATAACATTCTGGAGATTTAGAATCAAATAACAATGGGGAGCTAATGTCAGATTGAAATAAAATTCAATCTGACATTTAGCTCCCCATAAAAACGCACGAAAGTGAACAATACAGATCGAACTTTATTCTACGGATGAGTCGGCACATTGTACAAAAACATCGAGACAAAGAGGTGTGGCCATGCCTTATAAGGTATTAGCCTTCATAGCGTTTTGAAAAATTCATAACATTACAATACAACTACTTAGTTTCATAGTCTGATGTCAATGTAATTTGACATACTTACGTATGCAATAGTATCTAGTACCTACTAAAATAAATAAATCATCTAAAAAAATATTTTTTTGTATAATAATAAGAATAAAAAGGATACCATTCATATGTACAATAAACAAACGGTGTTCACAGAAAATTTAAATTATTACATTGGTATGAATAATCTTTTATTTCTCTCTCGCGTGTTTTAGGTCTCACTGAGACATCTTAAGTTTTGTTGAAGACCTTTTGAGAACCATATTAATAGTGGTTAGGAAATACAACACTCTAACCGCCACAAAGTAAAGAATATAGTAACATTACAATATTCTTCATTTTTGTATGTACTATGAGACTCATTCATTTTACGATATCGAAATAAGATCATGTTTAAGTATTATTTCCTAACTACTATTTTACTTCTATGACTACTTCTTGGCTCTGACAGACAGATCTGATCATCGCCCTTACTCACATTTTCTATGAATCTGTCTAAATCAGCGGTTCTTAACCTTTTTAATATTACCCTTATGACCAATGGAACTGATTTTACCCTCTCCTTAGACTACATCTTATTGGTGTAATGTATTTTATTATTTATATCAGCTTTATTACCGCTGTCTTGATAAATACTAATCCTACATATCAAGCCAAATCCAAGGTTGGGTCATGTTGGGTACGACGTCGGCCATCTTAGTGCCCTTCGGCCGTGTAAGAAACCGGATCTTTGTAACAAGTTGCGATCAAAAACTTTTTCAACCTTGTACGAAGCAAGTTGCGATAAAAGATATCACAATATAATCAATGATATCGTTGTCATGTTGTATAAGAAAGTCAACATCTGAAGCATTATCAATGACCTACTTGAACGTATTTTGAAGTGGCAAGTCATTCGTCATATTTGAATCAAGTTTCGATTACAATAGCGGAACAATGCGATTGTGAATTTTTATATTATTGACTGACTGTGAAACTAACAATATAAGTAATTGTACTATCGACAGTATGACCACTCCCTGCCGCTCTCATAAGTCGACCTGCCCCCTTACCACGAACTCTTATTGCGATTCAATAACTGAATAGAATGCCTATTCATACCAGTGAATAAGCGACTCTATTCACTTTGCAATTGAGTCGCTTATTCATTGGTATGAATAAGCATTATATTCAGTTATTGAATCGCAATAAGAGTTGGTGGTAAGGGGGGCTGACCTCCCCTCTGAGTCGAAACTGGAATCGATTGCAAGGGCTGCCACGCGGCGCCCTGTATTACGAATCTTCGTATATTATCTGTTGTCAAATAAAGTTGCAAGTTGTATAACGATTTCTTTTTTAACAAGTAATCATTACCACTGTTACGGTTTCATACACGGCCGTAGGGCTTCGAAGTTGCCGATTTGCGTGACTACATGAATCTGTAGGAGTTATTATTGTTTGGTTACAATAAAAAGTTACCAATAATATTAAAAGGTATAATAATCAAAGTACTAGTTCTTACGGTACCAGGTCCAGTCTCTGCATAAGTATGTATTATTACCGTAACCGGTAGTTAAACAGGTATTCTAAATATATTTATTAATTATTATGTATAAATAGTAACCGATATTTATTTTTTAATGATAAATACAAAAAATACTGATATTTTCAGTATCGGTCTTGGTCCCTAAAATATTTTTGTAATAAGTCGATGACAACCGCGGAAATATAATGTAATATCAACGTAATAATCATAATAATTTTTCTGATTGTATATTTTCTTTGCCAATCACTAAGAAACTTTCTTACAAGAAATTGGAGACAAGTTAAGTCTTCTATCAGACGAGTGGATTGACACCAGCGACCATTGCAAGAAGAGCCATACGGACATACATTCCGTACTCTGCTTGTCTAAAGTAGGCAGCGCGATGATCAGAGTCGAACTCAGCAGAGATTTCATCGACGCGCGGCAGTGGATGCATCACGATCATCCGACGTCGAGCGTGTGTCATAAGTTGCGGCGTGACCACCAGCACTCCACGGGCCTGAAAACAATAGTTCATGGCTGATAAAATATGTCTAACTGACTTCACTCAAAAAGTTCTAATTTATATGTATAACAGCCGTTACCCGCGGCTTCGCCCGCGTGGTAATTATTTTAATAAAACTTTTTTCCTGTGAGAATAAGATGTTTTCCCGGGATAAAAAGTGACCTATGTCACTCTCCATATCTTATTCTATGCCCATGAAAATCATGTCAATCAATAGGTCCCTTCGATATCAAAGAAGGACATACAAACAAACACCCTTTCACATTATAATATTAACTAGTTCTGAAGTATGAATATGGAAGTGTGGATAAATATACATACATATAAATTAGAAATCATTCGATTTTGTACTATTTGCCTCGAAAGGGAGGGGGGGTGTCGGTGCGCTGATTTGTGGCCGTGGCTATATCTTCTGGAGGATAGTCGCCTAATTGTGCTCACCATGTAGTGGGCAGTGGGAAAACTGACCAGGGGGCCTACCGCCAAAGCTGTAGCCGATACCATTGAACTTTTTTTTGCTCTTGCAAAAGAGAGATACAGGACATACCATACCTTGTTGGTATTGTTGTTCTACTGGGTTAGAATCTTCACTTCACAGAAAACCGCAGCCAAATAACAATTCCTAAAGACATAGATGGTTGTTGTGTTCCTGCGAGTAAATGAGCGTGAGTGGCGTGAAAGGTAGGTAATTGGTAAGCATGCTTATTTAATGGACTACATTATTTGTTATATTACATTATGTGTTAGCTAAAATTTAAAGCAGACAAAGTTTAGCTAACATATACCTATCAATTTAGTATTTTTGCTCTAATGTGAAAATCTATGTGATTTTGTTGTCCCTAGCCCGGTTATCGTAGAGAATGCACTTATTGAAGTGGTTAATGACAATGTCTATTTCGGACATTCTATCCAGTCGGGGTAACGAGATCAACAAAGATATCGATCGATTCAGTCGATTGGGCTGAGCAACATTCGGAAAGTTTTAGCACATCTTCACCGCACACATACCCCAATTCTTGAAGACATTAAAGTCTTCAACCAGTGCGTCCTGGGATAGTGGTTTCTATAAAGAAACCACTATCCAGGTAGATATCATCATCATCGTTAGCCTATATCTACAAATAAATGTAGATATAGGCTAATATCATCATCATCATCATTAGCCTATATCTACATTTATATGTAGATATAAGGTAATGATGATGATGATGATGATATTAGCCTATAGCTTCATCATCATCATTATTAGCCTATATCTACATTTATACGTACATATAGCCTATATCTACATATAAATGTAGATATATGCTAATAATGATGATGATGATGATGACGTAAAAATCAATTAGCTCTGTTCTTTAGATCCTCAATAAAGCTTTAAATAGTTTTCGTTACACAATTTTACTTTTTATTGCCGAGGAGGACGATCATCGAATTTACTTCAAAAAAATGTTTCCTATTCCATTTAGCAATACACCATTTGCAATGTGCACATGTAGGACCGTTATAGGCTAAAAATAGCCTAGAGCAGTGCTACGTTGCACATTGCGAGTAAAGATTTGCGCAGTCACAAGAACGGCGATAAATGCGCACTATAGCTACTTTGGACATACTGTGTGTGACTTTTTGTCTCTGTCATTGTTTCTCTGTAAATCGCCTATAACATTGTTTTTAGATTAGATACATATATATAAATAAATAAAATAAATAAATATTTCTGGACAATTTACACAGCGCCATCTAGTCCCAAATTAAGCGCCAAGCTTGTACTATGGGTACTAGATAACTGATATTATGCTTAAGAGCCATATTACATATCGACTGTGATTTTTGCGTAAAATGGCCAATTTTGGCGTTCTTGATCTCGGATACAAAAATACATTAACAATGTTGACTTATTGAATAGTACAGAGTAGCTATTAGCTTAGTACATAAATTTTGCTTAACTTTTTAATTAAACCCAAAATTGCAGAGAAAGATTTTCATAAAATGCGCATATTCACTTTTTTGAGCTCCTGGATTGTACTACTGTTCCAAACAAATGACATAAAAAAAATAGAATGTTATTTCTTATATAGTCGTATATCATATCGTATAACATATCGGCCTCAGAATTTTGAAATATCATTGATTTAATATAGACAAAAAACATTCTTTTAACCAAAAAAACTTCGAAAATCGCTTTAAGTAAACTGTTAATTTCTCGAATAAACGATAATATTATTGAGCAAAATTTATACGAGAATAATTGTTACTTCATGATGAATAAACTTTGTATCATGAATTTATTATCTTATTTCAATAAAAACGATAAATATAACTTCAAAATTACTACAAAAAACGATGCATCCGCGGCCTTCGCGGGTTTAGTACGGCGCGAGAGGTCGTCAGCGTGCAAATGTAATAGGGCTCTTAAATACATTTTTTTTGTAAATATATACATATAATAGATAGAATACACCAAACAGACATGTTCATGCACACAAATATTTGTCTTGTGCGAGAATAGAATCCGCGACCTCGGAGTCAAAGTGGCCATTGCTAACCATTCGACCACCGAGCTCGTCTATTATATTATATGTATCATTGTCTTACATGATTTTAAAATCCACTTCTTTCCAATGGTTTCAGCTGGACATTGATAAATCAATTGTTTTGATGAGCTTAATTGTTATGAGATACGTACGTACTTATTAATCCGTACTTTCATCCTAAACATAGGCAAACAATCTTGTACAAGTCTCGTGATATAGGTTTTGTGGATAAGTTACATACTCAAACAGATCACCGGCATCTATTCACAATACATCTAGTTAGAACCAAAGGTAAAATTATTCACAGCTATGTAAATTATTTATATAAAAAAAGACGTGTATAATATTTATTATAAAAAAAGACATGAAAAAATATAAATTGAGTACGGACGGGTGCACTAACGCTGAGCACCCTGACAATATTAATTCTTCTTCTGAAAAAATAATCTTTGATCAAATTGTTATCAACAAGAATGTTTTCTTTCTTATTCCCACAAAAGTTATTTTTCTGTTACATAAAAATATATTTATCAAAATGCCTCCTGTTACTGTTTTACAGGGGGCAATCGTTTAATAGAAATACAACACATAGTTGACCCTTGCTGTAGTAAATATTTGTGTAAATTTTACAACAAGCAACATACTTTCCCAGTAATGACCATACATGCTAAACAACTCACTTGCTATGTTACTTAGCATTGTATATTTGTATCAGAAGTATACAACTTCTGATGTAACTAGGGTTGCCATCTCTAAACGCTAGCAACCAGGACAAGATGCGTGAAAACTCCGGAATTTGAATTTTAAACACTATTCATTGACTCTTAAATTTTAAAATCGTGTGAACGTCCGCGACGAAGTCTCAACACCGTATACGGTACAAGGCATAGTCACTTTGATCTGCGTATACGTGACTAGACAAAAGAGAGGTTAAAACCCGGACATATCATCAGTGTTATTAGTACTTGCGGTTGCATGGAGCGGGCGGTAGTGATTGAAACCCCGCCTGGACGCTCCCCGGACTCCTCCTAACTAGGATACATCCGGGGAAACCCGGACGGATGGCAACCCTAGATATAAGTAAGTATATCCCGTTTTAGTTATGTGCAATAAAAATAATGATAAATAGCAACTCACCCTTTCGTATTCTTCTTGGCTTTCGAATCTTTCACGCTGTATCCTCGTCATGTACAACACGTGAGTATCAGCAAGTACATCTTCTAGGCGTTCGTACACTCTCTGTGGTATACCTTTTTGCGCCACATACTCCATGATGTGTTTAGGCATTCCAAGCCCTGGTGGGCTAATATATTGAAGCTGCACTTCATATAACGTGAGTAGCCGTGCGAGAGAGTGGACCGTACGCCCATTCTTAAGATCTCCCACCATTGTTATAGTCAGGCCGTTAACAATACCAATCTCCTCTCTTATTGTAAAAACGTCAAGTAACGCTTGTGTGGGGTGCTCTCCGATACCATCTCCTGCATTAATAATGGGTTTTCGGCAATGTCGAGATACTCTCTGAAAATTAAAATATAAATGATTCTTTTCTGCAAAAGTGTACGTGCAAGTACAGTGTGGTAGATAACTCATTTTGTTACTAGAGAACATAGAGTAAAGGAATTAATATTATTTCTCTAGTCCTGCTAGGAGAACAATCCGCTCTGGTATTATATAGTTGGATGACTATTGTGTTCAAACACTTGAAACTGCATTATAAACATAAGTGACATTGTAATATTTTATTTATTTTTAACCACACACAAACGCACAAACGACGGGGTGTTATAAGTTTGACGTGTCTGCGCGCGCGTGCGTGAGTGTGTGCATGTGTGTGTGTCTGTGGCATTGTAGCTCCCGAACGGATTTTAGATTTTTTTTTATTTGAAAGCTGAATTAGTCGAAAGTATTCTGAGCTATGTTTGACGAAAATCGGTCACAAAATGACGAATTACATATTTTTTCACACTCCTTTCATTATGGGTATCAAATGAAAGGGCTAGAATACTATACACTATGATAAATTTCAAATCCAATATGGCCGCCGCCACAAATTGTCCATTATATTTTTTGTACAACTCTCTCAGTAGTCTCACAGTATAAGTAATAGTACTACGTACAGTAAGGACTCTCCCTGTCGCTCTCTCGTATCGACCTCACCTCCCCTCTGAGGCGAATGTGAAACAGTTTGTATGGCGTCTGTCGCACACACGCTCATTTACGCTCTGCACAGACGCAGTTGTTTATGTAATAGTTAACGATGCTACATTTGTATGGAGTACCGGGGTGTGGTATGGGTGGTGGGCTTGAGTAGGCTAGAAGGTCAGAGGTTTTTAAATTATTGCCTTGTCGATTCATATAATTTAGAGATCTACATGTAATACTTACTGAAACAGCTCCAGGTTCCGGATGTCTTAACACCACCACATCCGAATAACTCGCCATTACCGCTACACTATCTTCTAGCGTTTCTCCTTTTTTAGCGGAGGAACTTGTAGCATCAGTGAATATGACAGAACCACCCAGTCTCTGCATTGCTGCAGCAAAACTGCAACTAGTACGAGTGCTTACTTCATAAAATATTGATGCCATAATCTTCCCGCGCAGTAAGTCGTCTAAAAGTCGGCCTTTGTTCACGCAGATTTTCATAAATTGCGCGAGGTTGAAAATATCGTTGACAACTTCTTTGCTAAATGTGTCCACAGTTAAAATACTTTTTCCGAATAAATCGCTACGTTGACGATGAGAAACAGTTGTTTGTGTTGGATTTGAGGTACATCTCGGACGTGTAGTAGTTTGTGTGGGCAATGGTGACATACTTCTCATACCTGTCATTTCATTAAAGTGCACATTTAGTTTACTTTGGGAATCTGGCTTTGGTTCATTTTGATCTACTTCAAAATCGCTAAGTCGGCTCAATTCTGCAGATGTATGGAAGTCTAATGCAGAATTTGGGCGACTATATTCTTTTTCCGTTTTTTCTAGGTGATATACGGGGAATGATTGCTTTTTCGGCGTGGGCCAGTCACGAACGTTTTGACCAAAACCTGGAGGAACCAGTACTTGACCTTCAACATATGCAATTTCACCACGTAAAGTTACACGATGAATGGCACCACAAACCTGCATGCCTGCAAATGGCGTCCATTTTGATTTTGTAAATTCCATAGCTGGGGGTATCGTCCATTCATAATCCATATCAACTTCGACATACGTATTATGTTGCTCAGGCAAATTAAATATTTTGCGGGGATTTCTGTGAAATTTGTTGATAAGATCTTCAATTGAAAGGCGGCCCTGATGTACGGCATTTAACAATAGAGGCAAAATTGTTTCCAAACCAGGGAATCCTGGCGGTGGTTTTTCAGAATCTTTCTCGTCAACTGAATGTGGCGCATGATCCGTAGCGAAAATATCTATAATATCAATATTTTTCCATAGTTCTGCTTGATCTTCTGGGCTACATAGAATTGGTCGCACTTCAGCTCGTCCTGCTCCAATGCGTTCTATATCTGCGGTACTTAAAAACAGATGTTGTGGGCATACTTCACAAGTTACTTTCAGACCTTTCTCTTTGGCAGCTTTCACTATTAAGATTTCTTCTTTTCGTGCGATGTGGCAGATATGTATGGGTCTATCGAGTAATGATGCCATGAAAATAATAGCTGCCGTTTTCTCTCTTTCCGCATGAGCACAAACGGGGATCTTTTTTGGCCAGTTCTGAAGGTGTTTTTGCCAAACAGTCATGTCGTCTAGTGTTAAAGTAGTAAAAGTTTGATTAAGATACATTTTCAATGCTGCTGCTTGTGGGGCCATTTCTGCTATCGTGTCCCAGTTATTTGACGAAGCTCCTACGAAAAGAGCGTAATCACAACGAGCGCTAACTCGAGCGAGTGCCGAAACATAATCGTAAGACGTGCGGTCGACTACGGGGGGATTAGTATTTGGCATGGCACATATCATAGTTACCCCACCGGCTAATGCGGCGGCAGTGCACGAGTCGAAATCTTCTTTGTGCGTAGCGCCTGGCTCGCGGACATGGACATGTACATCGATGAAACCTGGTAACTTTATAATGTTACGAGACGTCATACAATCTGTATGTGTTTTCATAGGAAGAATACCGCCACATTGTTGCATTGCCTGAAATAAACATTTATTTTTGCTTTTAATTTCGTTCTTTTATTTACATTTTTATATACTATTTAGATTATTATATTTTATTTAGATCATTATATTTTATTAGTTTAATTAGTTTTTATTTTTAGTTTGTATTATACTTATAGCTATATTTAGTTTTTATCTTAATTGTATATTTTTAATTATTAGTAAATAGTATATAAAAATGGAAATACATATTATATTAACGTGATTAATAGATTTATATTTCATCACAGGTTAAATAATACAAATCCAGATTTGCGTGGTGTTTAGAAGAATAGCTGTTAAGTTATTGCAAATCATAATGGATATTTGTGTAAAACAACTAAATCGAATCAGCAATTTAGATGGGAGAGAATTGTTTTCATTGTTCTGTAGTTACGACACTACCGAATTACTTTAAGGATATTCAATTTATATTTTTTATCATGTGTGATAAAATATATTTGTTACATCAACAACTAATGTAATTTTTAAGAATGTTTATTATTTTTCTTACTGCTTATAAATTTTTAAAGCCTATAAATGTTACCTCATTGTAATTAATGACTTTGCACTATGAAATATGTTAATATTTCAATTTTATATTATGTCATACTCATAGTTTATTTGTAATACAGCTGTAACTTGACTATGTTTATGGATGATATGGTATTACGTACCTTTACGAGAAGTTTAGCACATTTGACGTCAGTTACTAAGGGCACGGCATAATCAACTGCTAGCCGCCGTGTGCGATAACCATGTGTACTGAAAGAAGAAACACGCCGCGCTCCTCCACACATCGGTAGATTGATCACTAGGTCCAGTTGTCGTCTAGCCATAAAGTCGGCTAAGTGCATTAGTTCCCCATCAGATCTCGCATCTTCAAGATCCCCAATATGATCAAATGTCCATTGAACGCTTTCAATCTATAAATAAAACACATTTCTAATATCCCTTAAATGTCCGTACTTGTGCATTTATGTTGAAGAAACGAAGTTTATTCAAAAAGACATACCTCGATGCCATGTTCCGTGTAAAAATCACCGGTCCCCATGCTAGCATATAATTTATATCCCATTCTTTGTAGTGCACGTACGCTTGGTAGTAATTCTATTTTATGCTGAAATATTAAAAATTAGTTATTAGTTACCGTGGAGCAAAATGTAAACCAGATCCACTAAAGATCGTACTAAACTAACCTTAAATGTTCCGATTGATAACAAAATAGCTTTTTTGGGTATCCTGAAGCCTGTACTCATTAAAGATTTTAAATAAGCCTCATAGCGATTCTCGCCAAAACAAGCTACTTCTCCTGTAGATGCCATTTCCACACCTAATGTAACATCAGCACCAGACAGTCTGGAGAACGAAAATTGTGGCACTTTCACACCCACTTTTCCACACCCGGACATAACATCAATTGGTTCTACAGGTAAACCTAATATTAATTTTGTAGCCATTGCAACAAAATCGTGATCTAGAGTTTTAGATACAAAAGGGAAAGATCTTGATACTCTCACGTTGCATTCTATTACTTTCAAATCGTTATCCTTTGCTATTAATTGCATGTTAAATGGTCCGGTCACATCGAGTGTTTCTGCTATTATACCAGAAATTTCCTTAATTTTTTCCAAAGTCTCCTCATTAACATCTTGCGGTGGCGTAACTAAGGTTGCATCTCCTGAATGTACGCCAGCATTTTCAACGTGTTCAGAAACGGCCATACAATAAATAATACCATCAGCTGCGACTACATCTACATCAATTTCTTTGGCATCCATAATAAACTTGGAAATAACAACTGGATGATCTTTACTCACTAAACTTGCAGATTTTAAATATGTTTCTAATTCCTGATTAGAATGTGCCACATTCATAGCAGCTCCACTTAACACATATGATGGTCGCACTAAGCAGGGATAGCCGACTTCCTCACAAAACTTTATTGCCGATTCTGGATCTGTGAGTTCTTTCCATCGAGGTTGCAGTATACCTTTCCGGTCTAACATTCTAGAAAATTTAAACCTATTCTCTGCATTATCTATCATGTCTGGAGAAGTACCCAAAATAATAGCCTGTTGTCTGTGCAGATCCATAGCAATATTATTTGGTAGTTGCCCTCCCATTGATAATATGATGCCGTTCGGTTTTTCGATGTTGTAAATGTCCATTACGACTTCAAATGATATTTCTTCGAAGTATAATCTGTCACTCACATCATAATCCGTGCTTACTGTTTCTGGATTATAATTGACCATAATAGTTTTTTTACCTTGATTCCTTAACTCCCTTAGGCATCCGACTGCACACCAATCAAACTCAACAGAACTTCCTATTCTATATACACCTGATCCTAAGACCATCGTAAATTCACCAGGAAAGTCTAAATCGTGTGTAGTACCATTATATGTTAAATAAAGATAATTTGTGGAAGCTGGCCATTCAGCTGCTACTGTATCTATTTGTTTCACGAATGGAGTAATATTATACCCTTCTCTTAATTTTCTGACTGCTACTTCTGTACTTTTAATAGTTACAGCAATTTGTTTGTCAGAAAATCCAATTTTCTTAGCTTTCTTAAGTAATTCACGGGTGATGGAGTTGCTATCTATATTTTGTAGGATTTTGTAATTGTCAATTATGTTTTTAAATTTCCCGAGAAACCATGGGTCTATTTTAGTCAATTCGTATAGTTTTTCTATGCTATAGCCTTCTTTAAGAGCTGCAGCTAAAACAAACATGCGCTTATCTGTAGGTTCGCGTAATTCATCTTCATTAACTTTTTTTATATTCGGATCAAAACCATTTACATTTTCGTCGACCATTCTAAGTGCTTTTTGAAAGGCTTCTTCAAAATTTCGGCCAATAGCCATAACTTCTCCTACACTTTTCATAGAACTTCCAATTTTAGTACTAACTCTGTTAAATTTTGCCAAATCCCATCTAGGAATTTTTATTACACAGTAATCTAAACTTGGCTCGAAACAAGCTGTGGTTACTCCTGTTACCGAGTTCTTTATTACCGGTAATGGAATCCCCAAGGCCAATTTAGCCGCCACATATGCCAATGGATATCCAGTAGCTTTACTAGCCAATGCAGAACTCCGTGATAGTCGTGCATTAACTTCTATAATATAAAATTCTTCTGAATTGGGATTCAGGGCGTATTGTATATTACATTCTCCGACAATGCCAAAATGTCTAATAACTTTTAGTGCCGTGTTGCGCAACATGTAATATTCTCTGTTAGATAGTGTTTGGCTTGGTGCAACTACAATAGATTCTCCGGTGTGAATTCCAAGAGGATCAATGTTTTCCATGTTACAAACTGTGATACAATTATCATATGCATCTCTTACCACTTCATATTCTACTTCCTTCCAACCTTTCAAAGATTTGTCAATAATAAGCTGGTCAGAATGAGATAATGCTTGATGGGCGAGAGCTTTTAACTCGTCTTCATTATTTGCAAATCCAGAACCCAAACCTCCTAAAGAAAATGCGGAACGAGCCATTACTGGATAACCTATTAGCAAAGCGGCTGATAGGGCTTCTTCTACGGATGTCACTGCTGCACTAGGGGCAACTTTTTCACCAATAGAATGAATTTGTTCGGCAAAAATTTTTCTGTCTTCAGTATTTACAATAGACTGAATTGGTGTTCCCAAAACGGTCACATGATATTTTTCGAATACTCTGGATTTTTGTAATTCAACTCCGCAATTTAACGCAGTTTGACCTCCAAATGTGAGTAAAATACCGGTTGGCCTTTCCGCTTTTATAACTTGTTCTACATATTCTGGAGTGATAGGCAGAAAATAAATTTTGTCTGCTAGGCCTTTAGATGTTTGAACTGTTGCTATATTAGGATTTATTAAGACCGTTAGAATTTTTTCTTCTTGGAGTGCTTTGACGCCTTGTGATCCTGAATAGTCAAATTCTCCGGCTTGACCTATAGATAAACCACCAGAACCAAGAATTAATACTTTTTTTGGTTTTTCTTGAATAGTAGGAACATATTTCAATTTATTCGTTATCAAATGATCTATTACTATGGGTTTATTCTTTTTGTAAGATTTGACGGAGTCCACAAAAATGTCAAACAGCCACTCTAGATCTGTTGGACCAGCTGTATGCTCTGGATGGAATTGTACACTAAAAAATGGCGCGGATTTGTGTATAATTCCTTCATTTGTTTTGTCATTTTCATTTGTAAATAAAATTTTCCATTCTTTAGGTATGGTATTGGTGTCTACAGCATATCCATGATTTTGTGACGTCATGAAACATCTTCCTGTTCCATTGTGGGTACAAGGTAAATTGTGACCACGATTTCCATAACTGCAAGATATTACAAAAAAAACATAAGACCTAGTTTAAATAAAGTATTTAACGCAAAAATTATCAATGTAAAATATTACCTAGTTTTATACGTTTTACAGCCAGCAGCAGTAGATAACAATTGATGACCAAGACAAATACCAAACACTGGTTTAACGTTATTCGGGTTGTTTATAATTTCTTTAAGATTATCAACTACTTTTCTGCAAATAATAGGATCTCCCGGTCCATTACTGATAAATAATCCATCGTAATCCTTTGGATCTAGGTTATGATCCCAGGGCACCATCACTACTTTTACATTTCTCCTCAATAGACATCTAATTTGATTATATTTTAGCCCACAATCGACGACCAGAATCGTCACTTCACCGTTTGGATTGTAAATTTTTGGTTCCTGAAAGTTCAATAAAAAATATTTAAGTATTGTACAGACTGTACAGACTGAATTAGGCATTTAAAACTAAAATTATGGCTCAATTCACCTTGACTGATACTTCAGAAACTAGGTTTCTAATGTTGGGATCTGAAATCGGCGGCAAGGATCCGAAAGGTGACACACCTTGTACGATTCGGCCTAGTGTGACACCGGCGCGCAGGCGGTAGGTCAATGCTCTCGTGTCTATGTCGCAGAGGCCAGGCACCCCATGAGCTGCCAGCCAGGACGATAGCGACTGTTTTGCACGCCAGTGACATGCGATAGTACTAATTTCACCTACTATTAAACCCGCAGCCCAAATTCTGCTTGATTCGAACCATCTGTAACGTAAACAATAGGAGAATTTAGGTTAAGTAGTAATAGACAATAATAATTATTAGCATAATAGTGACGTGCTAATAATAAATTGTAAGAATATTGTAAGATAAAAATAGAAGATTGTTAATAAAAGGTCCAGACCCCGGGACCTGTAATTGTATGTAATCTGTAAATGTGTATTGTAATTATTATCAATTAAAAAAATAACCCATCTATAACGCAAGAAACGTTAATAGAATGTAATAATAATTGAATGAAATGATAACTGTGATTAAAAACTGTAAGTACTCTTTGGACTAATAAATTTATAAGTTTTGGCTACAGCCTGGATTGTGACATGATGGATGTCATGCATATTAAAAAAAAATATAATAAGATCAGGACACAGTAAGTACATAACTGATTCATCAATACCTAATTGAAACCAATTGGTTTAAATTAGTTGGTTGAAATTTGATTAGTACTCGTATACGTGTACAAATGTACATAGAATTATCTGAAATAAAAAACCGGCCAAGTGCGAGTCGGACTCGCGCACGAAGGGTTCCGTACCATTATCTATAAAAATGGCAAAAAAAAAAATCATGTCTGTTGTATGGGAGCCCCCCTTAAATACCTATTTGTTTTATTTTAATTTAATTATTTATTTTTAAAGTGAACATATAACTAAAGCGCCATCTAACGTCTGGTAATGTACTACACAATTCTATTCGTCTTGCAATACATTTTATAAGTTTGTCAGCTATTACTCAGTAACTTGTAAAGTCTACTTAGCCGTGATAGTTTTCACTATACGGACTAAATCCATGATTTTTTTCACATTTCTAAATATAACAGTTTCGTTGATACACGGGGGGGGGGGGGCACACTTGCGTCTAACAAAATTTGCACGTTAAATGTAAACAATACGCAAACAGATTACTGGATCGAAAAATGATCTTCCCACACTCCCAATGTTTCTAAAAGACCTATCCAACGACATCCCACACCATGGCGAAACTATAAGGGTTCCTTGTTTACTACGGAACCCTAAAAATGCCCATTGAATTAAAAGGTTTTAAGATTAATTCATGTAGTCAACGTCAATTGACCTGTATTGATAAAGCGGTTAATAGATTAAAAGTGTTAAGTTCATTGTAACTATATAATTGAAATCCTGAAGCTGGAAACAAAATATTTACATGCAAAGAGAGAGAAGGGGTGCCAGGAAAATTGGAAACCACTCGGAACTTAAATGTTAACAGCAAGGGCAATCCTTGCTGTTAACTGTTAACATTTAAGTTCCGAAGACTATAAAAAAAACGGGTAGCACTCCGGGAGTGCCGGCAGAAGTGAAAACTTGAAACGTTGTGCATTTTTTAATATTATGGAATGGTTTCGCATGAATTTTTTATCAGTATAAAAGTACTATCATTTATGTGGTAAAATACAATATTCATTTATTGCGCTATCGTACACAAACATGACAATTTATATTACATTAAAAATAAACAGCAGGAGCACGCATACATTTTCGCCGCACAGTATAAAGAGAGGGGGATATTACTTCCTCTCCTACGCCGCGCCGGTCCGCACCGCTCCGTCTTACGAATTTCGATCAGGGCCACGTGTCCTGACGCGAGTTTAACATTTTTTACCCATCCTAAAAAGTGCACACCGTCGCTAAAGAAGTTTTCACTTCAAAAAACTTTTTATAAGCAGATGTCTACTTAGGTAATCCATGGTCATCGAAGTCTTCTTCATCAGGTACGCCGTAGTTGCCGATGAGTGGGTAAGTCAATACTAACAACTGTGCATGGTACGACGGGTCTGTTAGCGACTCAGGGTACCCTACCATACCGGTCTGGAACACTGAAAAAAAGTTATCAGAATATTTACAGTTTACAATATTATTTATTACTTATGGCACACTATTGGTACATCATCATCATCATCATGTCATTTTAGTCTCCACTACAGGAGCACGACCCTCTCTCGTCCGTCCCTGCAGACAGAGGGAGGATTTGGCCTACACTCCCCACGCTGGCCAGACGGGTTGGGGAGGCCTGATCGATGTTTTATAATGTATTTCCCTTAGTCGCTTTGTACGACATCCACGGGAAGAGACGGAGTGATTCTATTCTAGTCTGCCGGAAACCACACGGCCAATTGGTACATACTCGTACATTATTATACACAAGTTAACCGTAGTACTTCTACTTCATAGAAGATCTTTTATCTTTTAATGGACTGGCAATGCAAGATCACAGCCTGTAAGATTTTCAGATCTGGCTTGCCTGCAATGGCATGTGAACAAACCTAGTTTAGATCAGACTTTAAGATTGCTGTAACAAATAGTAAACGCTTCATTATGCTCTTATGGACAAATTCAATATTTTTGAAAAACCTTTTCAATGATAAGTAATAGTACGTATGACGTAAAACGATACCGTGAGACGATATCCCACACGATGTCGAGTGGTCCAATAGAAAATAAAGATTTCTATGTAGGGTAGGTTAGTTGGTCATAACTTTGTTAGCGTCATACCAAATTTTAGATAATGGTTAGCTAGATTGGTCGCCCGTGTACACTTTTTATTGCAAATTTCATCAATATTGTTACAGTTATTCACTAGATACATAGGAGCATTGTTTATTATTGCGATATCGTATATATTACAATTCAGGATAGAATACCAACCGACTTCACCCTCTGCGGGTACTTGAGCTCCGAAACTTCTACCTTCAAATATGGAGCCATCAGCAAGGATTAAACTGCACGGCAGCCCAATCTCACACGTTAAATCTTCTTTCACCATTTTACTGAAAAACAAATCCGTCATTGTATAGTTGTTTACTTTGTTTTTGAATTTCAGTAATAAGACCACCGCCTGCAAGATTTTCAGACTTGGCTAGCCTTCAATAGCATGTGAACAAACGAAGGTTGGGGAGGCCTGATCGATATTTGATAATGTATTTCGTTTAGTCGCCTTGTACGACATCCACGGGAAGAAACGGAGTTATTCTTCTATTCTAGTCAGTTATTCTATTCTAGTCTGGCGGAAACCACACGGCCAAATTTAAGCAAATTACGCGGCTATAATGACGTCATAAAAAACGCTAACCGTAACTGCCCGATTTCGGATGGTTAACGTTATTGTTTTTGTCAACGTCGCATTACTAACCTATATAAGTGTAGAGTGTGCCGAGGGTGAGTCACATAAATAATAAAATAAATAAATATTCCTGCCCCCTTACCACCATCTCTTAATGCGATTCAATAATTGAATAGATTGCTTATTCATACCTATGAATAAGCGACTCTATTCCATTTGAAATAGAGCCGCTTATTCATTGGTATGAATAAGCATTCTATTCAGTTATTGAATCGCAATAAGAGATGGTGGTAAGGGGGCTGGACAAATTGCACACGGCCTAACCAAGCAAAGCTTATACTATGGGTACTAGATAACTGATATTATATACTTAAGTACATTTTTTTAAATACATACATATAATACATAAAAAAAACACCCAGACCAAGACAAACTGATATGTTCATGCACACAAATATTTGTCTTGTGCGGGGATCGAACCCGCCACCTCGGATTCAAAGTTGCCATTACTAACCATTCGACCTACGAGATCGTCAATAAATGAAACAGATTTTTAATTACACCCAGTTACCTTTAAAAGCGTGTTAATACTGTTAATATGTCTTTGTTCCGTGATATCCTGTTGGAATCTACTTCTGATGTTGACAGCGATAATACTTAATACACTGCGATTAACAAAAAGAAAAGTGTACCGTCCGCGAATAGATAGACTGCAGAAAATGAAGTACATTAATGAAATGAACAGAATTCTTGGTAGATTTCGCGTTTCCAAGAACTTGGCAGGAGTGTTAGCTGGACCTTTATATCCCTTACTGAAAACTAGGACCATATAGTAAGGGTGTCGTTTGTTCTATAATGCTATCAACAGAACAACTTGTCCTACGCTACCTAATTGTAATGTACACATGTAAACATGTTGTTTCTTTTTTAGGCAAATCGGGACATTACTGTATTGTATGTTATAGTATCATACATAGTATTTTAAGAGCATATATCGCTCATTAGCTGCAATATGATCACAACTTACATTTATGTCGTTGTTGCATTTAGATCACTTTTTTTTTGTACAACCAAATAATATTTAAAATTAATTGCAAGGAAAATAAATAAAAAATCCTTAGCACTTCTAAATAAATTTTCTTAAGTTAAGAAGAATCAGGAATTTAGAATTATTATATTAAAATAAATACCAAAGAGACATGTAGACTTCAATAGTGTCGTTATTGCACCAAATGAGCGATTGTACGTAATTGTATAAAATAAAATTAATAACATATGAAACTGTAATCGGTAAAGTGAGAAATAAATACTAAGTGGTGAGAAATGAGATGATGAATTAAAATATGGATTTTGTATAGAGCGTTAACACTCAACATTTTTTTAGTATTTTTTCCTTTGTACTTTTGTATTGCTATTATGTGTAATGTGTATGAGTATATCCTTTTATTTCCATGTTCGTTCTATGGACACTTATTCAAAATCTTTATAGTTAGGAATTACACGTCAATAATGTAATATTTAAACTTTTAGATGAATAGTAAAGTAAAGAATATATATGACAGGGTTACGATAAGAGAATAGGCTTGTTGCCCATGTTACAAAATTATAAAAACTCTCTATCAGTAACGTAAAATACATAAAACTAGAACGATCTGCGATCTTAAAATTTTAATAACTTATGTCCGACGTGTTTTATCGTCGATCAAAGTTTGGTGGGAAAGTCCATTTTAAAGGTACGAAATTATAAAAAATAAATATTACCATTGTAGAAACAATAAAAAATACTATAACTTTTGTTACGGCACTGGCTACATAAACGCAATATTTAACATAGCTGTCGTACAAATTTCTGTTTTAATGCATATAAAATAGCATGGTGTGACGTCATAACGTGGTGGCCTTTTGTATGGAGCGTTTTCGGAATAGTCCAAAATTGTGATCTTCAAGTTATCATATCTCGAGAAGTTTTTATGCTATCGAAGTAATTATTTCACGTATATTTATATTATTGTGACGTCTATAGATAACAAATCGAAAAAAAAATGGGATACAAGCCTATTATAAACATACTTATTACAAAAAAGTGTCAGAGGAGCTCGATCTTGTTGTTGCAAGCAGCAATCAATCACGCAAGTTAAGCAACTACCGGAGTCTCTGTATCATAGCTCATGGTACGTAGGTTATGGCATGACGTAGAAGTAGTTGAAATTAGTCCTTCGTATCCTAGCAGTGGGATGATTAGGGTCGATGCAGATAGTTCATACTATGGTAGCCATGTCTACGTTTTATGGTAGCCAAGTCAACGGCTACGATTCCAACAGTGATGTGCGAGGTAATCGAGTAGTGTGAAGGTGCGTAGCGATATCGAGGCTGTGAAACGGTGTGCAGATGACCGGTGCGAGGATACGTAGCATGATCTTATCAGATATTTTTAACCGACTTCAAAATAGGAGGAGGTTCCCAATTCGGCTGTATTTTTTTGAAATGTTTGTTACTTAATTACTACTATAAATAAGTGATTTATAAATCTATTTGAAAAATACTTTTTTTATTTGAAAGAGTACACATTCAGATTGGTCCCATATTTTTTTCATCATTATAATCAGCCTGTGTCTACCCACACTGTTAGGTTTGTTATTTCATTACTCCGTCATTTATAAATCGATTTGAAAAAACTTTTTTTATTTGAAAGAGTTTCTTCCAGATTGGTCCCATATTTTTTTCATTATCATCATCATTATCAGCCTGTGTCTACATACATAAAAGTAGAGTAATGTTTGGAGTCGGTTTTTCTTTTGTTAAGATTATTCGAGTATGTTTGTGTATGTACGAGTATATTTCTTTAGAACGATTTACATTCTACAGCGTAACCCGCTTGATGAATTTCAACATAATCATATTAGGTATCATTAGATTCGTAGCTAAGTTCATGGCTGTGAGCCTGAACTCCATGGCAGTGAGAGTGACATAGGGTATATAATTAAATTTAATGCTAAATTCAATTTAATTGTAAATATTAAAAAAATGAAAAAAATTACCTGCCTTAGTTTTACCTCCCTCGCCTAGGTGACATTTAGGCAGAGCACTCGACCGGTCATCGAGAGGTCGTGGGTTCAAATCCCACCTTGGCGGGGTGAATTTTCCATTTTTAAAACATTTATAATATTCTGGCAAGTTGGCCGAAATCAACTACATATTGAAATAATAATAATTTAATGTTTGTTTGTGAATTTCGGTTGGTATCGGATGGGTCACAATGTAATTTGCCGTTAATTCAGTAATAACAGCAACTTGTGGCGAGTTATTTGTGGTGTGGTTACTTGTGGTGACATAGGGTATACAATTTCAACATGGATACCGTGAAAAAATTGGAGTACATATACTTCGATCAAGTATAAATTATACTTGATCGAAGTACATATAAGAAAAAAATTTTAGAATTATGGGTTTTTTGTTTCTTGTCTGCCACTTGACGTAGTATAAAAAATATTTTTTAAATTATTGAAGAAACGTGAAAAAGTAATCATTAATCGATATTCCATGAAAGAACCGTTGAATCTGTTGTTGAACTTCTGGAATCCTTTAAGTGGATAATGGTACCGGTGATATATTATACCATTAGGTATATCTACCACCTCATCACGTAGACGTATAAAACACAATCAGCAGATTACTAAATGCATTGTCTCGTCTACTTAGCTCAGTGGTACTTAACCTTTCTTTTTAAGGCGGATCATGTAATCAAATGTCACGGGCCACCTAAAATTCGGCGGCAATCCGTTCAGGGGCCCTACCGCCGAATCTGCAGCCGATTACCATCAAATATTTTATTTTAAAGTTAGGTCTTATGTTTTAGTCATTGACAAACATCTTTAGCTTAGCCGATAGAGCTCTAGGGTTCCACAAGCTAAGCTAAACACAGGTACCACAAATCTAAGGTGAAGTTTAATATTCGCAATCAAAAAATCCGATGGTAATCGGTTTCGGCTTAGCCGGTAGGAACCCTGATTGAGAATCGAGAGGGGGAGGGGGCATATTTATTAAAAACAAGAGTTTCCGCTCTAGTAAATCCTGATGGGATTATTTTGCATCTGTCTTGTATTGGTTTGTTTCGGTACCAATAATAATAGTGTCTTGGTAATTCTTTTTTTATACACTCGGGGTTATAATTAGTTTCGGAAGTCATTTTCAGTTACACCCTTCGTCTTGACTAATGATTTCTTCAGGGTACTCACGGACCACTTGAGGTGTCTATACGGACCACTGGTTATGAACCAATGATCTCGCCAGAGGCTACGGTAAACTCTTTATTTACATGTTTGGCATCCAGCGTGGTATAAAAACATAAAAAATATAATTCTTGCTGATGCTGACATAAATGAACATATAAATGAGGTAGAAATATAATAATATCATTTCTTGAAGTTATATAATTTTCAGTATATAATTTTCCCGTTAAGACATGTAAAATAAATTATATTTTAGGTAGTTTTTTCCCTCCCTATTTTGGGCTTCGGCACAGAATAAAGATATAATAAACCCCTAATAAGTAATAATCTTATTTACTACTCATCTTCCGTGGCCGAAAACTATTTCCCTGTTAAGATCGACGCACAATATCTTGACTAAAAATTTTTCATACAACTTTACCTAGTTATTCACTTTCATATATTATATTGCAAAAAATATATATACTCGTGCATTTTTTTAATTTCCCGTTCATTTATTTAATTAATAAAACCTTTGCATAAAACCAAACAAAAACTGTAGACCGCATAAAAAGTCAGCATGATATGTAGCGGTCATTAGAACCTGCTTTTATCACAAAATATTTCAATAAATGGCAATGACCTACCACGTTGTTCGATAATAAAACTATAGGCAACAATTTAATGTTAAATGTTCGTGTACTTACTTAATTTGTAAAGCCGCGTGCCGACCACGTGGTTATAATCAAATATGGTTAGATGGTTTTATCCCGGCGCGTTACCGAACGTCAGGAGCTGTCGAGGTTCGCACAACGACAGGCCGGTTGAAGCCTATGAGCCGAGCTCTTGTAGCTAACGTCGACACAAGCATGATTCACGAACAAGAACAATCGAGATTCGAGTTCCATTCACGGCCATTTCGTTACAAACGACATTGAGCGCAACGCGTCACGTAGCAACACGCTTGTCGAGAATATGTAGTGTTAACAGGAGGCCGTGTGCATCATGTCCAACCACTCCTCAGAACTTACCCCATTGTACAATCGGTAGAACACACAATGGACACAAAGTGTCTTCATAGAAAAAATAACATCAATAATTTGTTTATTATAGTCATTATTTGGCTGCGAAAACGTTCATTATGAAATGTCCGACCATTTCATGAAATGGCGGTATTTAATATCTTTTGATGTTTATATTCGATACTTTTACCTAAAAAGTGAGAATCTATTCTACAATAATATACACAATCTTTAGATACATTGGTTTACATTATTTTAATTTGCGAAGTACAGTATGTACTTAGTTTTTTTAGTTATCAAAAATGTAGCTATCTATAAATAATTTAATATGTCTATTAAGTATTTTCTTAGTAAAAGTAAGGTACCTACTGCTTACAAAATTCAGTTTCAGCTGTTTTCATCGCTTTACGACAAATAACATGATTATTATAAATATAGTGTCGCTAAATCGTTTTGTCGTGTCCTGAATGGCAGTCTTATCTGCTCTTTTTCCCGTCCATTGGAATATATGCAAACCAGTTTATCGACTGTTTCATTCGCACCACTTGTCAAGTAGATATAGCTACTCCGTTCGCACACAGACTGATAATGGCGTTTGTAGTAGTATGAATGACGTAGTGTGTGTGTATAAGAATTTAGCTTTGATTTGATCGCATTGAAGTTCGTTCGTTCATACAGCATACTTTATAGTGTGTTATCATTTGTCTGACATATGATGATACCTACCTGATAATAAACAACTACTTATCCCATTGATTGAAGGACAGAGTTCTCTAATATTTGTACTTACTTACTTACTACTGACACTGATATTGTGTTATTTAGACCATAAATTATGTCCCAGCTAGTGAATGAAAAGTTAATGTCAATCCAATCGATTGAAATTCTTATCAGGATTTTTCCGAATTTTCGCCTGAAACTTCGGAATATCACTTAGGAGTAGGTCCCCCTGGTTCAGAAAATAATTTTTCTAGAAGCCCTCAATGCTGCTAGACTTTGTTTCGCCAGAGATTACAAGTATGTGGACTTTTCATATATTTTGTGATGAGAAAACTAATAAAAAAACAAGATACTTTTTACAATGGCCACGAGACTCGACACTGTTGTCCTAGAATTGTCCCGGATTCGATAAATTTCTATCTGGCAACCCTAGTGTTACTGCACCTGGGAAACTCGTCTATAGCCCCGGGAGGGCCAAACTTCAAAGATACGTGCAGCTGTTGCGGAATACAATGTCGGCTACAGTGAGAACTATGTATCCGGCAAAAAAAATAATATTAGTGCATTTTAACAGGTGAATTTCAATTACTTTAAATGACAATAACTTTTTCGCTGAGATCAGATTTCAATTAAACAAATCCTAAATGTTACTCGAAGTTGAGCTCAAACTATTTGTGAAAACCGCAAAAAAATATGTTAAGTAGTTTAAGAGATATAAGCATAAACATTCAGACAGACAAAAAATTTAAAAGAATCTTGTTGTGTTAAAAAGAAATGAGTGTGGGCGATTTCAAAACAGTAAGAAAAAAACCTCTTTTCATTATAATCAACTACACTCATTTTTTTAACCGACTCCAAGAAGGAGGAGGTTCTCAATTCGGCTGTATTTTTTTTTAATGTTTGTTACTTCATTACTCCGTCATTTAAACCGTTTTGAAAAATACTTCTTTTATTTGAAAGAGCATAATTCCAGATTGGTTCCATATTTTTTTCATCATCATCATCATCATCAGGTCCATTTTAGTCTCCACTACAGGAGCACGACCTGCACGACCCTCTCTCGTCCGTCCTAAACGGAACGGTTATCGAATCGCAGTAAGAGTTGGTGGTAAGGGGGCAGGCCATTTTAGTCTTCACTACAGGAGCACGACCTGCACGACCCTCTCTCGTCCGTCCTAAACGGAACGGTTGTCGAATCGCAGTAAGAGTTGGTGGTAAGGGGCAGGTCATTTTAGTCTCTATTACTGGAGCACGACCCTCTCTCGTCCGTCACAGATAGGAGGATTTGGCCTACACTCCCCACGCTGGCCAAACGGGTTGGGGAGGCATGATCGATATTTGATAATGTATTTCCCTTAGTCGCCTTGTACGACATCCACGGGAAGAAACGGAGTGATTCTATTCTAGTCTGCCGGAAACCACACGGCCATCATCATCACTATCGGCCTATACCTATCTAACCACTGTTAGTATAAGGCTTATACTGTTAATATCAGGCATCGTGAAAGGCATTGGATAAGGCTTATAGTATAAGATCCTCCGCCTTCCGCATCCAAGAAGACTTTAGTCTTCAAGCATTGGGGTATTTCTTTCATAATGTATAGTAGATTTTGGAGTCGGTTTTTTTTTTCTGAATCTGTCTTGCGTTTATCTGAATTTTATATTATATCAGCTGTGACCGCGACTTCGTCAGCGCGGAATAGTTATTTTTTTTATTATATATAATAGTTATTTATTTAATACTAGCTGTGCCCGCGACTTCGTCCGCGTGGAATAGTGTCTTTGGGCAGCATTTTTAAATATTTCGGCTAATTATTTTACAAATAAGACACATACGTATTAATACTTATATGAGTTGCAGTGTGCCATCTAGTGCTTATATAGCTCTTTTGTGGAACATTGAACATTCATCCCAACCAACAGCTTACACAGCTGCAACTTTCTTCCGCGCTCACTGCTTTTGCTAATGTTACATACCGGCATGTCCTCATCAGCTAAGTTCAATGGTAGTTTTAGAACCGAGTGCGCTATACCCCTATAACTATTTACACTTTATTTTGCTTTTAACCGTAAACACAGAAAACAAAACTTCTTATTATGAAAATAACTTATTTAAGTATTTTATTTAATTGTATAAAAACCTATTTAAAAAAAATTATAAACCCAAATGAATTAAATTTAACTAATTTTATTGACCCAAATAAACAAAATCTCTATACTAAGTATAACTTTTTACACTTGTACTTAAGAAATCTCACTTGTTTTTATGAACCATTTGTAACCGATTCCTAGAAATCCCTTTCGGATATTGCGACTTCTGACTGAGTCGACATGCAAAGGCATAAAGACTCATTCATAAAACTATTAAGCTTTCTTATCTTTTGTTTACATTCACAGATGGTCAAATGCTTTGTTTGTACAATGCTCAAAAAAGTACTGTTTATTTGGTGAGGGCAATTAACTTACCGTTCTTAGGTACCTGCCTAGCATACAAATGTGCAACAAAAAAAAATGACGTAATAACATCTAATTAAACTCGAAAGTAATCTACTTTTAACGAATGAAATAAATAAAACAATGACCCAACTAAAGCAAAAAATATTTAATAACTTATCTACTAAAGTAAGCAAATCGAATTGTAAACAATGTGCAGTGAATAATAATGCATTTGTAGCGGAAAAAATAATAATTGTCACGTGTCTGCACGTTTGGGCAAGCCCACTTGGGCATATTTTTTCTGTGCCGTACCACCGTTTTTTACTCATGTGGTACCACGCCGCGTAACGACCCCCGGCCCGCTCCCTGACCCCCGCGTGGCAGCTTTCAATGTGTACGGGTGGTGTACGGCGTTGAGATAGGCAAAATGCCTGGCATTTACAATAAGTGCCCAGTAAGAACCTGTAAATGCCCAATAAATGCCTAGTTTTGGGCATAAATAGGGAATTTATAACTATTTTTTGGACATTTATTGTAAATGCCCGGCATTTTGCCCATCTCTAGTACGGCGCGATGCTTGGCAAGTTTTTTACTCGCGTTAATTTCAGTTTCTCATTTTGTAATGACTGCGTAAATGTTATCTACATCAGGATAGCACTAATATTTTGTCTCTTGGCAAACAAACTTATAAAACATTCATTTATACCTTACATATTTCCATACAAACTTTCATCCCCTATTCCCTATTGTTATTTTACCCCCGTGTGGGTAAAACTTTTACAAACTTTGAATGTCATATTTATTTATATCGAATCAACAGCCTAAAAAATAAGTTTCAAGCTTCTAGCTCTAAAAATAACGATATTTCCATACAATCTTTCACCCCCCCTTTTAACCCCTTACAACCCTTTTTTTGCATTAAAAAGTAGCCTATGTCCTTCCTCAGGCTCTAAACTATCTGTGTACCAAATTTCATTTAAATCGGTTCAGTAGTTTTGCCGTGAAAGCAGGACAGACAGACAGACAGACAGACAGACAGACAGACAGACAGACAGACAGACAGAGTTACTTTCGCATTTATAATATTAGTAAGGAAGTAAGGATATCGAATCAACAGCCTAAAAAATAAGTTTCAAGCTTCTAGCTCTAAAAATAACGATATTTCCATACAATCTTTCACCCCTCCTTTTAACCCCTTACAACCCTTTTTTTGCATTAAAAAGTAGCCTATGTCCTTCCTCAGGCTCTAAACTATCTGTGTACCAAATTTCATTTAAATCGGTTCAGTAGTTTTGCCGTGAAAGCAGGACAGACAGACAGACAGACAGACAGACAGAGTTACTTTCGCATTTATAATATTAGTAAGGATAAGGATTAATAAAAATAAAGGAGTAGCCTAAGTTACTCCTTATTACATCAGCTGTTTGCCAGTGAAAGTACCGTCAAAATCGGTCCTGCTGTTTCAAAGATTACCTACCCGGAACAAAAAGACAGACACAAATTGTATAAATGACATTTTTCAATATGTAGGTACCGTATATATGTCACGGCTAGTGTGATTAATTGAAAATTATTAATAATTACCAACAATTATTAATAACTAGCTGTCCCGGCGAACTTCGTACCGCCTAACAAGTCAATGAATGTCGTGGTACATATTAGCTGAACGTTGAACTAAATTTATGATTTTATGCAATTAATACAATGAATAATAGAAAATAATCGAGAAGCTCGATGGCGTCATTGCGCGTGCCAGTCTAATGGAACACGCAAGTTAAGCAACGTCGAGCGTAGCCTGTACACGGATGGGTTTATATTACCTCGAGCTCCTCCGTGCTTCGTAAGATATGTTAAGCCGACGGTCCCAGTTGTTATCATTAGATTATCCTGAGCTCCTCCGTGCTTCGAAAGACACATTAAGCCGTCGGTGCCGGTTGTTATAATTAGATTATCTTGAGCTCCTCCGTGCTTCGGAAGGCACTTTAAGCCGTCGGTCGCGGTTATTATCATTAGATGACAGTCATTAAGCCAAGTTAGTGGCCTTTAGGCGGCTCGAAAACACTGGCCTCCGCCAACCCGCAGTGAGCAGCATGGTGGAATATGCTCCACCATATATACACCACCACCATATACACACCATATATAAACCCCTTCGGTTGAGGGAAAACCCCTTTCCATAAAACAGAAGATTTCATAAAAATGTAGATTTCCTTTTTTTTTTTATACTACGTCGGGTGGCAGACAAGCATACGGCCCGCCTGATGTGAAGCGGTTACGGTAGCCATATTAACGCTCGCAACATAAAATATCGCTCGCGCGCCGCCACCCCCGCTGCAATCGCAGCATCTCCTTCATTTCTGGTGACCTCACTCACTCGCAGGAACACAACAGCCCTCAAGGGAACCGTTATTTGGCTGCGGTATTCTGTGAGGTGGAGGTACATTTCCCAGTCGGGTAGCTTACAATTACGCTCCCTACCTTCCTTATCCTTATCCTTATTGTATAATCAAAATTAAAAAAAAAATATTTTGTTATATTGTTTAGTTTTGAAATCGGTTTTATCGTTTTGGTGATTTGTAATTGCCATTTCTTTTGATGTTTACTCTGATTTGATCCTAACGCTCGGGCCCCATATGCCAAGCGTTTTCACTCCAATCGATTTGACATTTTTCAATTTTCAAAACAAATCACAGACAACTTTCGCGACATAAAAGTGACCCCAATCGATTGGACTTTTTGATATTTGACCACCAATAAATATCGCAACCTTTTTCAACTGACACTTTCGTTTGTATGGGAAAATGTGGTTTCTTTTATTTAATTTTTTCGTTAGTTTTCTAATGGTTTTAATAGTTATTCTGTTATTCGGGATGGAGACAAATCCAACAAATCAAAAACCAAGAAAATTGGTCCAGCCGTTCTCGAGTTATAAGTGTTCGAACAAACCCGACTTTGTTTTATATATAGATTACCAACATTGAAGACAAAAGTAATGAATTTATTCACTTTTACCGGTTATTATTAATAATTAAACCTTACTTTTGTTAAATGTAATAAATTTTCAAAAATAACGTATCCCAAGCATTTGTTTCAAAGCAACAGAGGCAGGCGGTAATGTAATAAAACATGTTTTGGTTACATTTGAGTTGATTTTTGGTTAGGTTAGGGGTTTCTTGTGTCCTGCTATCGGAAATAGGAGCTCCACGAAGCGGAGCTCCGTCAACCTAGATGATGAATGATGTGGTGTGGTGCCAAGTAAGCTTAATTATTAATTAATAATTGTCAATTTATTACATTGGCATTATTATATATTAATATTGACCAACAGATAGTTTCTTGTTTGTTTTATTACTTTTACCACATAGTCAATCACTACATAGTATAAAACAATGCCCTATGTCCCTTTGTATGCTTAAATCTTTGAAACTACGCAACGGATTATGATGCGGTTTTTTTAATAGATAGAGTGATTCAACTGGAAAGTTTATATGTATAATATATGCATAACATAGTAGAAAAACACTGATAATTTAGAGGTTTCTAATGTGATGTCGTAAATAAACACATTTTTTTGCTCTTTCATTGCAAACGCTGGCTGAACCCAACGAGATAGATCAAAATAATGTAGTACAGTATTGTTCACCTTAAAATGGTCTACAAAAAAGTTCGCGATGGTATATGTCTATCTCTTAGTGGTAACACACAATAACCGTTATTTTATCCTTTGCTTTTTACAAGAAATAATGCCTTATTTACGAAGCGATTTTAAGCAATACAGAATTAATCCTTATCCAATTAAGTACCTTAAATACATTGCGCATTTAATATAGATCAATATGGCCATTCACAGCATGTAATTTAAATGAATAGTTTAGAAGATATTACACATTTAAAATGCAGGGACATAACGGCTGTGGCGGTACCGGCCGCGGCGCCGGCGGCGTGTGCCTATAACTGGGGAAGGACTGGATAGGACAAAGCGCAAAGACCTTCTGTAGTACATTTAGTATCAGCATTGCACCCGTGCGAAGCCGGGGCGGGTCGCTAGTTATTAATAAAAACCAGTAAAAGTGATGATTTTCACAGTTTTCATCACATTTACCAAATCATGAGGTAAGTATTAATAATTAGTTAGTTATTAATAATAATAACCATAGTAATCACATTTACCGTAACATATACTCGTACATCCATATACATTTAGTAAAAAGCGGTTATTTTAATATTACAAACAGACACTCTAATTCTAATTAAATTAAATTTTATTTTATATATTATACACGTGTATATTGTATTATATTGAAAAAAGTTTGTACGCTATTCAAACGATGGTATTTCATTTTAAACTTTTTTGGGAATAGACAGTTTCTTTTGAATAGAGATTTTATATTGGGTCCCCTCTAAGACCGAAAAAAGATATGCGATGAATGTGGACATTTTACCTGCCGTAGGTACCTATTATTCATTATGCAGGCGACAGTAAAACGAACTCATAAACTAAAAACCTTGGACCGCATCGTCGCCATATCTTTTATAGTCGGTTCTAAAAGAAACGTGCACAAAACATTGAAATTTTTGACGTGAATCTGTCTTTAAAATTGCTTACAGAGGGAGGCAATTCAAAAAAACCGGCCCAGTGCGAGTCGGACTCGCGCACGAAGGGTTCCGTACCATTATCTATAGATACAACAAACGTGATTTTTTCTACCGTTTTTATAAAAACGGCAAATAAAATCACCTTTGTTGTATGGGCCCCCCTTAAATATTTGTTTTATTTTTATTTATTTTTAAAGTGAATATATAAATAAATATTATGTGAGTATTTCAAGCGTCTATAATACCTATTGCCGTTATCAATTGCGAGCAAAAACGAGCAAAATAAACCGGCCAAGTGCGAGTCGGACTCGCGCACGAAGGGTTCCGTACCATTATCTATAAAAACGGCAAAAAAATATAGTTTGTTGTATGGCTCCCATAAACAAACGAGATCGTTTTTATAGATAATGGTACGGAACCCCTTAAATATTTGTTTTATTATTTAATTAATTATTTTTAAAGTGAATATATAACTAAATATTATGTGAGTATTTCAAGCGTCTACCTATTACCGTTATTAATTGCGAGCAAAAACGAGCAAGAAAATCACGTTTGTTGTATGGGAGCCATCTTAAATATTTATTTTATTCTGTTTTTTAGTATTTGTTGTTATAGCGGCAATAGAAATACATGTCATAATCTGTGAAAATTTCAACTGTATAATTATCACGGTTCATGAGATACAGCCTGGTGACAGACGGACGGACGGACGGACGGACAGCGGAGTCTTAGTAATAGGGTTCCTTTTACACTTTGGGTACGGAACCCTAAAAATCACGTTTCTTGTATGGGAGCACCCTTACATATTTATTTTATTCTGTTTTTAGGGTTTATTACCCATTGGGTACGGAACCCTAAAAACGAATGATAACAAAATCGGGGGATATAGTTTCGTGTTGCATTGCAGCTACATATCTATCATCTCCATAAAAATTCAATCAAACCACTGGATAGATGAAGGATCAAAGAATTTATTGCGATAAGTAAGGACGAGCGAGAGCGAACGAGGGAGAAGCGCTGCCATTTTGAAATAATTTTAGTGCATAAATGTATTCGCGTACAACACACAGCCGTGTCCGTGGTACAGCCACACTCCATTTTTTTTTAAATACTTGTATTTTTCAGTAATACAACCCATTTAAAATGTGTGTACCTAGGTATTAGAACGTCACGCACAGCCAAAATCGACCCCACTGGAATATTAGAATGAAAAGGTTTTAACTGATAACAATTTCCAGGTACTGCAACGGACAAGTTTTGTTGCTTCGGATTTTGTTACACTATCATTCACATACTTATGTACAAATTTTCTGGTTCGGGTCGTATGTCATTATACTTAAATCACTATTCCACATGAACAGCACTTTAGAATCTATTTTTCCATCTGTACATACGGTTCATGTTCATTTTAATTTCTATAATGCATCGTCAAACTCCTTCTGAGAATGTCATGCAATTTCACTGAGTTATATTGGGATTAGTGCCTATTCCTAAGTAACGCCATTATTGCACGGTAGCAGCATTAAGAATTACGAAGTTAACTGCGGTTATTCATAGTTCAACCATTCCATAGGTACCTAATTTTGGCCGTGTGGTTTCCGACAGACTAGAATAGAATCACTCCGTCTCTTCCCGTGGATGTCGTACAAGGCGACTAAGGGAAATACATTATAAAACATCGATCAGGCCTCCCCAACCCGTCTGGCCAGCGTGGGGAGTGTAGGCCAAATCCTCCTATCTGTGACGGACGAGAGAGGGTCGTGCTCCTGTAGTAGACTAAAATGTCCTGCCCCCTTACCACCAACTCTTATTGCGATTCGATAACTGAATAGAATGCTTATTCATACCAATAGGTAAGGAGGCAGATGTTGATAGGTACCTAATTAATGTAATTTAATACCTACTAGCTTCCACCCGTGGTATGAGTTCCTATCGCCTGAGTGAATGTCCGTTATCGCGCCAAACGTACAAACTTTTGGTCATCCCTCAGGAACAGGGGACATACCTAGGGTTGCCACCCGTACTTTATAATAAAGTATTGTACGTTATTTCTGGTAATTGTACTCTATACTTTATGAGAATAATAAAGTACACGAAAATACTTTATTTCGCATGATTTGATGATGATGATGAGGACCACAACAGTTTTCAATATCTCAAAGAAATCAAAATTTAACTTTAGGTTGGTGGTAATTGTGTTTAGCTTAGCTGGTAGACACCCTGGAGCTCTACCGCCCGAACTGAATATGTTTGTCAATAACTAAAATGTAAAACATATTTTTCGAATTAAAATACACGACGCTAATCGGCTTCAGCTTCGGCGGTAGGGCCCCAGCTCATTTTTCCGAGTTAAATTGTATTCTAGATATCTATTAGAATATGTAGAGTACAATCTATCCCTATATTAAAAGTTCAAAATAAATAATAATATTTGGTTATCGTTTCAGTAGATAAGGCATACCCTGGCGCCTCATACAAAAAAAATAAGACATAAACAGAGCACGTCTGTATACGTGCAAATGTTTGTGTAGATTTGGGTTGATTTCATAACAAAGTAGGAACCTCGCGCTGTGGATATCTACTATACTTTAAATATTGTAGATAACTAATGTTATAAAATAATAATAAATATACTTTAAATGTTTATTTTCAATGATTGGGTTTATGATACAGTCAAATAACAATTCCCTTGAGGGTTGTTGTGTTCCTGCGAGTGAGTGAGGTCACCAGAAAGACGGCTGGCAACGGATCGGCCTTTTGATGTTGCTGATCTCCATGATCGGTTGTAATTGCTTTCCATCAGTCCACATGCTCGTTTGCCCCCTGTCATATATAAAAAAAATATGTGACTGGATTAAATTCAATTACCTTACCGTGGTACTCTAAATGTTCGACGCGGGTGGTAATTCATTCATTATATCAACGATATGTACAATTTAATGTCTTGGTCGTCTATTGAAAATGTTTCAAACATTCGACTTCCAAAAATTCCAAAAACGTCGAATTGTCGAATCAACAATTTCGTCGATACTTAAAAAAAAACAGGGCATAAATCCGATCAACATGTATTGTGATTATACCATTCGAGAGAAAATATTACACCCTGAAAGCGTAATTAACCTGTAAAGCGATTATCGTGGTCTATACACGCTTAAAACATATGTATAACATATAATATTGCTTACACGCCGGCACGTCCAGTGCTGACACAGTATTTCCTTACATCTAGAAACCTGACTCACTCGGAAGAATACAACAATCCTCAAGGGTCCTCTCTTATTTGACTGCGGTCTTCAACACAACAGTGAGATTGACTACTTCCTCAATCGGGCTTGACAAGAGCCATTTTTCGAATGGGCAGACCCCACCGCGTGCAGGTGAGATTCGTTTGGGCTCTAAAGATGTCGGTCAGTTTCTTACACCTCAACAATCAATAAGCAAATGAAACTCTTATACAAAAATATATTTTTGGTTATAAATTTAGTATGATACATTTTTTTTATAGAATATATAATGTACAGTAATAAAGACATGCCAGCGGCCTACTAAGCCCTATACTAAGTCAGGCCTGTCTGGGGCCCTACCGCCGATGCTAAAGCCGATTGCCATTGGAATTTTTGAATGCGAGAATAAAACTACTGCTTAGATTGTTGGTAAATATGTTTAGCTCAGCTGGCAGAAACCCTAGAGCTCTACCGAGTAAGCTGAAGATGTTTGACAATAATTTTAACCTAAGATAAATTTTTAGAATCAAAAAAACCGATGGTAATCGGCTTCAGATTTGGTGGTTTGGGCCCCTGGCTTATTTTAACGTCGACCGTACCCTGTTTGTTTATGGATGGGTTTATTTATCTCGAGTTCCTCCTTGCCTCGGAGGACGTTAAGCCGTCGGTCCCGGCTGTTGTCATCAGGTGACAGTCATTATGCAAAGTTTTTTTTACAAATATTTTTTTAAAGCCTTTGGGCGGCTTGAAAACAACCTGCAGTTGAGCAGCGTAGTGAAGTATGCTCTAAACCCCTTCGATTGAGGGGAGACCCGTATCCCAACAGTGGGATGATTATGGGTTGATGCCGAATGCCGAAAAAGAAATCAAATTAAAACAATTATCAACAAGGAGTAACTTGAACAATATTCTGAAAACATTAATCGATAAACTTGATTCGGCTACGCTGGGAATTTCACATTCATGGTGTAGGATTTTCAGACTGAATTTATGTCCCAGCAGTCAAATATTAATATCTGTTCACGAGAAAATGTATGCCAGATTTTCTTGCAGGGATAAAATTTGGTCAAATTGTGTATTGTGGCACTTGCGACTTCTTCATTCGGAGAAGTAACAGATGTACTTATAAGTTAAAAATGACACTTACGTCAATATTAATTGAAAAACTTGAAATAAAAATCCCAAGTGCCAAATAACTTTCGTAGATATTAATAAAAATACGTTTTTAAGATCTCTGTAGCTTTACTTGCAAAACAAATAAATATGTTTTTTTAATTGTGTTAAATGGCTACGATTGTGCCATTTTATACCACAGTGTAACTTAAGTTAATTATGAAACAAACTCGTAATATTTCAGCGACTTTCAGTCCTCTTTTTATCGTTTCTGTTTATATTTATCAATCAAATAATTAAATTATGTATTATTGAAAGGTTTCCTATGATTTGTTCTTAGATAAACCCTTATTTTTTTTTCTTTTACCACTTCAATTCTCTTTATGTCTCAGCCTTTTCTTTACAAAACACTTGTTTGTTCGTACACTTTTTCTTCGCAAATGCCCATTGTTACCATACCCCATAAATAATGTTTGGACATGTCACAACTTGCACTCTTGTATGAACAACAAGTTACTACTGACATTTTTAATATTGAAAGGAACATAATGAACATATCAAAAATGAACATATTTTTATAATTTTCATATTAAAATACATATCTCATTCTCATAAATTTAATAGACGAAAAAGTTAAAAATAGTAAAAACGTACTATGGACTATTGTAATAGAGACCGTCTTAAAAATATAGTATGAATTAGAAATATATACTAGTTCTGTTTAATATAGGGTATTCTATGGATTGCATGTTTGGAGGTGGGGAAGTTTCCTCCAATTCGAGGATCACAAGATGATTCGACGCCGGAGCCGGGCGGAGCCATACTCCGGGCAAGTACAGGGTCACTTGTGGGCCCAATGACGGCCAGTACCGCCCTAAGTTGTGCCCGTTCACCCAAATGTATCCCTGGTAAA
The DNA here is from genome assembly GCA_937001555.2 of Hypsopygia costalis. Lineage (NCBI taxonomy): Eukaryota > Metazoa > Arthropoda > Insecta > Lepidoptera > Pyralidae > Hypsopygia > Hypsopygia costalis. Next base: position 14,990,749 of record OW443330.2, on the reverse strand, counting down.
AATATAACACATTTAACATCACACAAGTTAAATACGATTAAAAAATAAAAATATTTATTTTATAAACTATGTAGTATAAATAAAAAAATGCCAGGTGATACCAGGATCAGCCCAGGATTATCAGGTTCTTACAATGACATTGAATTATCAGGATAACCCATTATATGGAATCGATTAAAAAGTGGATGTTGATGGTTAATTTTAAAAAAATCTACTCTATAGACCTTTCTCTCTCTCGCTCTCAAATATGTAAAATGAGAAATATATACTGCTAACTATTAGTAATGCTTGTTTTCCATCTTCAGCGTTATAAAATAAATGTTTACCTTCCCCCATCCTGTAGTATCGATGAAGGTATCCAAGGGTTCCCCGGGTGGTAAGGAGAAATCACCTTCGTACACCATGGGAATCGATTTGGTATCATCTTGCTGAAGAGTTTCCACGTCCAGAGAAGGTAGCTCTTCTAAGGGAAACCCGGTTACAGACCATTGTCCTTCTATAGATTTGCCGTTGTATCTCACGGGACTCAAAATACCCTGTAATTTGATAGGTTTAATTAACTCCAGCAATTCGGACTTTTTACCGATCATCTCAAAGGAGCGACCGAAAATGGCGGCATGGGGAAACCGACGGCTCACATTATGGTGGAAGGCATTAGGTAAGGCCTATATCGAGCAGGGGATACATAGAAAATAATGAAACATTAATGAAGTCATCACAATCCTATGGCAGCTTGGAACAACAGTGGCCTCTCCCAATCTGCATTGCTGTGGAGTAGTAGCGTGGCGGAATATGACCTTAACTTCTTCCTGAGATTCACGGGAACAATACCTAATCTAGTAGTAGAATGATTTGAGTATATATTGATGTTGTGATTGACGATGAAACGAGAAGAGCTCCTCTACTCTTCCCCTCAGATAATGATGTTCAATCTTAATGTTTGTCATTAGTCTCAAAAGTAAACTACGTACCTTGTAGTCATGTATCATATTCCCGAAATTAATACGTCCTTGGTTTTCAACGAGTAATGACAACGTCGAATTAGGCGGGCACGTAAGTTCCAACGTAAATCTCCTATATGTCCTGCTTAATATTCCTGAATATACCTAAAAATATTAAGTAGTAAGTGTTTTTAAGAATAACACGTTTAATTAACGGTATGTTTGTATTAATAATTTTACATACATTATTGACAAAAACATATATCCGGTCGCGTGGCTTTTCAATTTCAAGGAATCCATTTTGTTCATGTATATTAGTTTCATAGAGGACGAATCCGCTGCGCTGCCTCAGGTGTTCGAAGGTTGGCAGAGTGGTCCCAGTTATGTCCTTGTATAATTTACCGAAAATTGAACGACCCTTAGCAGAGAGAAGACCGACCCGTGGGGTTACTGTCAAGGGGCCATATGCGCCTTTGTTCGATGGCACGGGCATAGGCAAACCTTTTGCTTCGAAGTTAAACTGAAAATACAGTAAATATAAAATAGTTGGATACAATAAACTTACGTGAGGCTGCAAGGTAAATGAAGCAAGCGGCACAGGCGTCTGAAATTCAAGCATGATACCGGATGGGTAGCTGTTGCCTGGAAACTAGTGTTTCAACTTAAGTCTAGATAGAGCGAATATACCATCGCGAACGCTAATACGGCCAGTTTGTACCACGAGGCGACCTCTCCTAAAGACATAGATGAGTCGTATCCATCTGCTACCACCACGGTATTTATCGGAAGCAGCGCACCACCAATCTGCGCAACAACCCCACACAACTCGTTGAGGTAGCGCGCGCCGCGTGAACTTTGGCGTGGAGTGTTATAGAGAGAGGGTGGGAGCATCTGGATCTTCGCTTTGATGAAGATCTACGTTTGAGATCGAAAGTAGGCGGCTGTCATTCTGTACTTCAAATGCTGTATTTCATTAAGTAATTTACAGGTACAGACACTTATAGATAAAATTTAACCTATTCACTGCCAAAGTTAATTGACCATGCATGACTGACATTGCTGACAGCGCGAAATGTGTCATACTGACGTAGTGTAATACATTTTAGGCTGTCAGTCATGTCCGTCATATAGGTACGCCGATATCGAGTTATCACGACCCTAATCCTAGTCACGACCTTACCCACTGAGAACACGGCGAGAACATACTCTGAATATGTAGCTTAGTGTACACGGCACGGCAATGTCTTTATGACATGAAAGTCAAAAGGTTTTAATTGTATAGTAATAGGTATTACTCATTTCCATATATGAACGAGCACTCATTGGCCTAATTTGTAGACACGCAAACCTTAACCTGCATATTACTTATTAATGTAGATATACCTAGGTACTGTGGGAATATTGATCCAAAAAACTTCTACCTTACAAACAAGGGTCTGGCAAAAAGACAGGTAAGGCATAGCATATTTTGCAAGTTGCCCGACTGGGGAAGTACCTCCACCACAGAATATCGCAGACAAACACAACAACCCTCAAAGGAATTGTTATTAATATGTTTTTTTAATTGTGTTAAATGGCTACGATTGTGCCATTTTATACCACAGTGTAACTTAAGTTAATTATGAAACAAACTCGTAATATTTCAGCGACTTTCAGTCCACTTTTTATCGTTTCTGTTTATATTTATCAATCAAATAATTAAATTATGTATTATTGAAAGGTTTCCTATGATTTGTTCTTAGATAAACCCTTATTTTTTTTTCTTTTACCACTTCAATTCTCTTTATGTCTCAGCCTTTTCTTTACAAAACACTTGTTTGTTCGTACACTTTTTCTTCGCAAATGCCCATTGTTACCATACCCCATAAATAATGTTTGGACATGTCACAACTTGCACTCTTGTATGAACGACAAGTTACTACTGACATTTTTAATATTGAAAGGAACATAATGAACATATTTTTATAATTTTCATATTAAAATACATATCTCATTCTCATAAATTTAATAGACGAAAAAGTTAAAAATAGTAAAAACGTACTATGGACTATTGTAATAGAGACCGTCTTAAAAATATAGTATGAATTAGAAATATATACTAGTTCTGTTTAATATAGGGTATTCTATGGATTGCATGTTTGGAGGTGGGGAAGTTTCCTCCAATTCGAGGATCACAAGATGATTCGACGCCGGAGCCGGGCGGAGCCATACTCCGGGCAAGTACAGGGTCACTTGTGGGCCCAATGACGGCCAGTACCGCCCTAAGTTGTGCCCGTTCACCCAAATGTATCCCTGGTAAAAATATAACACATTTAACATCACACAAGTTAAATACGATTAAAAACTGAAAATATTTATTTTATTAACCAGTATAAATAAAAAAATGCCAGGTGATACCTGGATCAGCCCAGTATTATCATGTTCTTACAATGACATTGAATTATCAGGATACCCCATTATATGGAATCGATTGAAATGTGTATGTTGACGGTAAATTTTTAAAAAATCTACTCTATAGACCTTTTTCTCTCTCGCTCTCAAATATGTAGAATGAGAAATATATACTGCTAACTATTAGTTATGCCGTTTGCTTGTTTTCCATCGTCAGCGTTATAAAATAATTTTTTACCTTCCCCCATCCTGTAGTATCGATGAAGGTATCCAAGGGTTCCCCGGGTGGTAAGGAAAAATCACCTTCGTACACCATGGGAATCGATTTGGTATCATCTTGCTGAAGAGTTTCCACGTCCAGAGAAGGTAGCTCTTCTAAGGGAAACCCGGTTACAGACCATTGTCCTTCTAGAGATTTGCCGTTGTATTTCACGGGACTCAAAATACCCTGTAATTTGATAGGTTTAATTAACTCCAGCAATTCGGGATGAGGCGGTTCTGACTGATAATAATAATTAGTTAGTTATTAATAATAATAACCATAGTAATCACATTTACCGTAACATATACTCGTACATCCGTATACGTTTAGTAAAAAGCGGTTATTTTAATATTACAAACAGACACTCTAATTATATTTAAATTAAATTTTATTTTATATATTATATACGAGTATATTGTATTATATTGGAAAAAGTCTGTACGCTATTCAAACGATGGTATTTCGTTTTAAACTTTTATGGGAATAGACAGTTTCTTTTGAATAGAGATTTTATATTTGGTCCCCTCTAAGACCGAAAAAAGATATACGATGAATGTGAACATTTTACCTGCCGTAGGTACCTATTATTCATTATGCAGGCGACAGTAAAACGAACTCATAAAACTAAAAACCTTGGACCGCATCGTCGCCATTTCTTTATAGTCGGTTCTAAAAGAAACGTGCACCAAACATTGAAATTTTTGACGTGAATCTGTCTTTAAAATTGCTTACAGAGGGAGGCAATTCAAAAAAACCGGCCCAGTGCGAGTCGGACTCGTGCACGAAGGACCGAACCCTTCGTGCACGAGTACGACTCGCACTGGGCCGGTTTTTTTGAATACCATTATCTATAGATACAACAAACGTGATTTTTTGTACCGTTTTTATAAAAACGGCAAATAAAATCACGTTTGTTGTATGGGAGCCCCCCTTAAATATTTTTTTTTTATTTTTATTTATTTTTAAAGTGAATATATAAATAAATATTATGTGAGTATTTCAAACGTCTATAATACCTATTGCCGTTATCAATTGCGAGCAAAAACGAGCAAAATAAACCGGCCAAGTGCGCACGAAGGGTTCCGTACCATTATCTATAAAAACTTATTCTTATTTAATTATTTATTTTTAAAGTGAATATATAACTAAATATTATGTGAGTATTTCAAGCGTCTACCTATTACCATTATCAATTGCGAGCAAAAACGAGCAAGAAAATCACGTTTGTTGTATACCTTAAATATTTATTTTATTCTGTTTTTTAGGATTTGTTGTTATAGCGGCAATAGAAATACATATACTGTGAAAATTTCAACTGTCTAATTATCACGGTTCATGAGATACAGCCTGGTGACAGACGGACGGACGGACGGACGGACAGCGGAGTCTTAGTAATAGGGTTCCTTTTACCTTTGGGTACGGAACCCTAAAAATCACGTTTCTTGTATGGGAGCTCCCTTTCATATTTTATTCTGTTTTTAGGGTTTATTACCCTTTGGGTACGGAACCCTAAAAACGAATGATAACAAAATCGGGGGATACAGTTTCGTGTTGCATTGCAGCTATCTATCATCTCCATAAAAATTCAATCAAACCACTGGATAGATGAAGGATCAAAGAATTTATTGCGATAAGTAAGGACGAGCGAGAGCGAGCGAGGGAGAAGCACTGCCATTTTGAAATAATTTTAGTGCATAAACGTATTCGTGTACAACACACAGCCGTGTCCGTGATACAGCCACACTCCATTTTTTTTAAATACTTGTATTTTTCTGTAATACAACCCATTTAAAATGTGTATACCTAGGTATTAAAACGTCACGCGCAGCCATAATCGACCGCACTAGAATAATAGAATGAAAAGGTTTTAACCGATAACAATTTCCAGGTATTGCAACGGACAAGTTTTGTTCCTTCGGATTTTGTTACACTATCATTCATATACATTTTCTGGTTCGGGTCGTATGTCATTATACTTATATCACTATTCAACATGAACAGCACTTTAGAATCTATTATTTCATCTGTATTCGGTTCATGTTCATTTTAATTACTATACTGCATCGTCAAACTCCTTCTGAGAATGTCATGCAATTTCACTGAGTTATATTGGGATTAGTGCCTATTCCCAAGTAACGCCATTATTGCACGGTAGCAGCATTAACAATTACGAAGTTAACTGCGGTTATTCATAGTTCAACCATTCCATAGGTATACCTAATTTTGGCCGTGTGGTTTCCGGCAGAATCACTCCGTCTCTTCCCGTAGATGTCGTACAAGGTGACTAAGGGAAATACAAAACATCGATCAGGCCTCCCCAACCCGTCTGGCCAGCGTGGGGAGTGTAGGCCAAATCCTCCTATCTGTGACGGACGAGAGAGGGTCGTGCTCCTGTAGTAGAGACTAAAATGTCCTGCCCCCTTACCACCAACTCTTATTGCGATTTGATAACTGAATAGAATGCTTATTCATACCAATAGGTAAGGAGGCAGATGTTGATAGGTACCTAATTAATGTAATTTAATACCTACTAGCTTCCACCCGTGGTATGAGTTCCTATCGCCTGAGTGCATGTCCGTTATCGCGCCAAACGTACAAACTTTTGGTCATCCCTCAGGAACAGGGTACATACCTAGGGTTGCCACCCGTACTTTATAATAAAGTATTGTACGTTATTTCTGGTAATTGTACTGTATACTTTATGAAAATAATAAAGTACACGAAAATACTTTATTTCGCATGATTTGATGATGATGATGAGGACCACAAAACTTTTTAATACCTCAAAGAAATCAAAATTTAACTTTAGATTGGTGGTAATTGTGTTTAGCTTAGCTGGTAGACACCCTGGAGCTCTACCGCCCGAACTGAATATGTTTGTCAATAGCTAAAATGTAAAACATATTTTTCGAATTAAAATACACGACGCTAATCGGCTTCAGCTTCGGCCGTAGGGCCCCAGGTCATTTTTCCGAGTTAAATTGTATTCTAGATATCTATTAGAATATGTAGAGTACAATCTATCCCTATATTAAAAGTTCAAAATAAATAATGATATTTGGTTATCGTTTCAGTAGATAAGGCATACCCTGGCGCCTCATACAAAAAAAATAAGACATAAACAGAGCACGTCTGTATACGTGCAAATGTTTGTGTAGATTTGGGTTGATTTCATAACAAAGTAGGAACCTCGCGCTGTGGATATCTACTATACTTTAAATATTGTAGATAACTAATGTTATAAAATAATAATAAATATACTTTAAATGTTTATTTTCAATGATTGGGTTTATGATACAGTCAAATAACAATTCCCTTGAGGGTTGTTGTGTTCTTGCGAGTGAGTGAGGTCACCAGAAAGACGGCTGGCAACGGATCGGCCTTTTGATGTTGCTGATCTCCATGATCGGTTGTAATTGCTTTCCATCAGTCCACATGCTCGTTTGCCCCCTGTCATATATAAAAAAAATATGTGACTGGATTAAATTCAATTACCTTACCGTGGTACTCTAAATGTTCGACGCGGGTGGTAATTCATTCATTATATCAACGATATGTACAATTTAATGTCTTGGTCGTCTATTGAAAATGTTTCAAACATTCGACTTCCAAAAATTCCAAAAACGTCGAACTGTCGAATCAACAATTTCGTCGATACTTAAAAAAAAACAGGGCATAAATCCGATCAACATGTATTGTGATTATACCATTCGAGAGAAAATATTACACCCTGAAAGCGTAATTAACCTGTAAAGCGATTATCGTGGTCTATACACGCTTAAAACATATGTATAACATATAATATTGCTTACACGCCGGCACGTCCAGTGCTGACACAGTATTTCCTTACATCTAGAAACCTGACTCACTCGGAAGAATACAACAATCCTCAAGGGTCCTCTCTTATTTGACTGCGGTCTTCAACACAACAGTGAGATTGACTACTTCCTCAATCGGGCTTGACAAGAGCCATTTTTCGAATGGGCAGACCCCACCGCGTGCAGGTGAGATTCGTTTGGGCTCTAAAGATGTCGGTCAGTTTCTTACACCTCAACAATCAATAAGCAAATGAAACTCTTATACAAAAATATATTTTTGGTTATAAATTTAGTATGATACATTTTTTTAATAGAATATATAATGTACAGTAATAAAGACATGCCAGCGGTCTACTAAGCCCTATACTAAGTCAGGCCTGTCTGGGGCCCTACCGCCGATGCTAAAGCCGATTGCCATTGGAATTTTTGAATGCGAGAATAAAACTACTGCTTAGATTGTTGGTAAATATGTTTAGCTCAGCTGGCAGAAACCCTAGAGCTCTACCGAGTAAGCTGAAGATGTTTGACAATAATTTTAACCTAAGATAAATTTTTAGAATCAAAAAAACCGATGGTAATCGGCTTCAGATTTGGTGGTTTGGGCCCCTGGCTTATTTTAACGTCGACCGTACCCTGTTTGTTTATGGATGGGTTTATTTATCTCGAGTTCCTCCTTGCCTCGGAGGACGTTAAGCCGTCGGTCCCGGCTGTTGTCATCAGGTGACAGTCATTATGCAAAGTTTTTTTTACAAATATTTTTTTAAAGCCTTTGGGCGGCTTGAAAACAACCTGCAGTTGAGCAGCGTAGTGAAGTATGCTCTAAACCCCTTCGATTGAGGGGAGACCCGTATCCCAACAGTGGGATGATTATGGGTTGATGCCGAATGCCGAAAAAGAAATCAAATTAAAACAATTATCAACAAGGAGTAATCAATTTTATTTTTGGATATCCTTCCTCGGTTTTTCAAATACTATGTAAGTACACTTGGGGTCTTCGGCACATGTTCGGGTCATGTTGACCCGATTATAAAAATATGAAGTAATTGTTTTAAATTAAATACAAAATCTAATTATTTCTAAAACACATTTATTAAATATAAATACGGACACATTAAACGACTATATATCATATATATGTATATTACTCATTTTCTTGGCAACACAAAAGGCACAAAATTTTAGAATGTTTCGGGCATATGTTTCATACATTTTTTTTTGCAGATTTTTGAAGTTTTCACGTCTTTTGAAGATGGACATACACTTCACTTTTTTCTCTTATTAGAACTCTGAGTAGTGGAAGTATTCGTTATTTCAGTAACACCTGTCTGCAATCGTTGTACTAATTCCCGTGAAGCATTTGTCCGAGGAAGAGTTTTCCTACGCTCGATGTGATCATTTATCAATTCCTTGCCTAATTTCTCATTTCTCAACAAAGCATTATTGTTAGCAAAACACGGGCTTTTCTGACCCGAGGATCTTTTTCATACTCGGATATTATTGACCCGAGGACCTAAGATGGATAAAGCTTAATTTTCACCATATATTTTTAATTGCCATGAAAAATACATAATTGTCATGAAGTCGTAATAAATTATATTAATAATTACAAATTTTATTGCCAGTTAAATTTCAGTTTCGGGTCAATATGACCCGAAGAACCGAGGGAGGATATGCTAAAACTATCCCGACTAATGGGGAAATCGAAGTTGGCTATTTCGTACTCGATTCCATCCCGAATGATTTTCTAATGTCTTGAATAGGTACACTTTTTTTTGTTTTGTTTTTATGTGGGGAAGTTTGGGGAAACAACATTAGGAGCAGTCAATTAATCACGTGAGGCTCGAAGGAGAGTGGGAGGGGGGGGGGGGGGGGGAACAATATTCTGAAAACATTAATCGATAAACTTGATTCGCCTACGCTGGGAATTTCACATTCATGGTGTAGGATTTTCAGACTGAATTTATGTCCCAGCAGTCAAATATTAATATCTGTTCACGAGAAAATGTATGCCAGATTTTCTTGCAGGGATAAAATTTGGTCAAATTGTGTATTGTGGCACTTGCGACTTCTTCATTCGGAGAAGTAACAGATGTACTTATAAGTTAAAAATGACACTTACGTCAATATTAATTGAAAAACTTGAAATAAAAATCCCAAGTGCCAAATAACTTTCGTAGATATTAATAAAAATACGTTTTTAAGATCTCTGTAGCTTTACTTGCAAAACAAATAAATATGTTTTTTTAATTGTGTTAAATGGCTACGATTGTGCCATTTTATACCACAGTGTAACTTAAGTTAATTATGAAACAAACTCGTAATATTTCAGCGACTTTCAGTCCACTTTTTATCGTTTCTGTTTATATTTATCAATCAAATAATTAAATTATGTATTATTGAAAGGTTTCCTATGATTTGTTCTTAGATAAACCCTTATTTTTTTTTTTTTTACCACTTCAATTCTCTTTATGTCTCAGCCTTTTCTTTACAAAACACTTGTTTGTTCGTACACTTTTTCTTCGCAAATGCCCATTGTTACCATACCCCATAAATAATGTTTGGACATGTCACAACTTGCACTCTTGTATGAACGACAAGTTACTACTGACATTTTTAATATTGAAAGGAACATAATGAACATATCAAAAATGAACATATTTTTATAATTTTCATATTAAAATATATATCTCATTCTCATAAATTTAATAGACGAAAAAGTTAAAAATAGTAAAAACGTACTATGGACTATTGTAATAGAGACCGTCTTAAAAATATAGTATGAATTAGAAATATATACTAGTTCTGTTTAATATAGGGTATTCTATGGATTGCATGTTTGGAGGTGGGGAAGTTTCCTCCAATTCGAGGATCACAAGATGATTCGACGCCGGAGCCGGGCGGAGCCATACTCCGGGCAAGTACAGGGTCACTTGTGGGCCCAATGACGGCCAGTACCGCCCTAAGTTGTGCCCGTTCACCCAAATGTATCCCTGGTAAAAATATAACACATTTAACATCACACAAGTTAAATACGATTAAAAAATAAAAATATTTATTTTATAAACTATGTAGTATAAATAAAAAAATGCCAGGTGATACCAGGATCAGCCCAGGATTATCAGGTTCTTACAATGACATTGAATTATCAGGATAACCCATTATATGGAATCGATTAAAAAGTGGATGTTGATGGTTAATTTTAAAAAAATCTACTCTATAGACCTTTCTCTCTCTCGCTCTCAAATATGTAAAATGAGAAATATATACTGCTAACTATTAGTAATGCTTGTTTTCCATCTTCAGCGTTATAAAATAAATGTTTACCTTCCCCCATCCTGTAGTATCGATGAAGGTATCCAAGGGTTCCCCGGGTGGTAAGGAGAAATCACCTTCGTACACCATGGGAATCGATTTGGTATCATCTTGCTGAAGAGTTTCCACGTCCAGAGAAGGTAGCTCTTCTAAGGGAAACCCGGTTACAGACCATTGTCCTTCTATAGATTTGCCGTTGTATCTCACGGGACTCAAAATACCCTGTAATTTGATAGGTTTAATTAACTCCAGCAATTCGGACTTTTTACCGATCATCTCAAAGGAGCGACCGAAAATGGCGGCATGGGGAAACCGACGGCTCACATTATGGTGGAAGGCATTAGGTAAGGCCTATATCGAGCAGGGGATACATAGAAAATAATGAAACATTAATGAAGTCATCACAATCCTATGGCAGCTTGGAACAACAGTGGCCTCTCCCAATCTGCATTGCTGTGGAGTAGTAGCGTGGCGGAATATGACCTTAACTTCTTCCTGAGATTCACGGGAACAATACCTAATCTAGTAGTAGAATGATTTGAGTATATATTGATGTTGTGATTGACGATGAAACGAGAAGAGCTCCTCTACTCTTCCCCTCAGATAATGATGTTCAATCTTAATGTTTGTCATTAGTCTCAAAAGTAAACTACGTACCTTGTAGTCATGTATCATATTCCCGAAATTAATACGTCCTTGGTTTTCAACGAGTAATGACAACGTCGAATTAGGCGGGCACGTAAGTTCCAACGTAAATCTCCTATATGTCCTGCTTAATATTCCTGAATATACCTAAAAATATTAAGTAGTAAGTGTTTTTAAGAATAACACGTTTAATTAACGGTATGTTTGTATTAATAATTTTACATACATTATTGACAAAAACATATATCCGGTCGCGTGGCTTTTCAATTTCAAGGAATCCATTTTGTTCATGTATATTAGTTTCATAGAGGACGAATCCGCTGCGCTGCCTCAGGTGTTCGAAGGTTGGCAGAGTGGTCCCAGTTATGTCCTTGTATAATTTACCGAAAATTGAACGACCCTTAGCAGAGAGAAGACCGACCCGTGGGGTTACTGTCAAGGGGCCATATGCGCCTTTGTTCGATGGCACGGGCATAGGCAAACCTTTTGCTTCGAAGTTAAACTGAAAATACAGTAAATATAAAATAGTTGGATACAATAAACTTACGTGAGGCTGCAAGGTAAATGAAGCAAGCGGCACAGGCGTCTGAAATTCAAGCATGATACCGGATGGGTAGCTGTTGCCTGGAAACTAGTGTTTCAACTTAAGTCTAAATAGAGCGAATATACCATCGCGAACGCTAATACGGCCAGTTTGTACCACGAGGCGACCTCTCCTAAAGACATAGATGAGTCGTATCCATCTGCTACCACCACGGTATTTATCGGAGGTAGCGCACCACCAATCTGCGCAACAACCCCACACAACTCGTTGAGGTAGCGCGCGCCGCGTGAACTTTGGCGTGGAGTGTTATAGAGAGAGGGTGGGAGCATCTGGATCTTCGCTTTGATGAAGATCTACGTTTGAGATCGAAAGTAGGCGGCTGTCATTCTGTACTTCAAATGCTGTATTTCATTAAGTAATTTACAGGTACAGACACTTATAGATAAAATTTAACCTATTCACTGCCAAAGTTAATTGACCATGCATGACTGACATTGCTGACAGCGCGAAATGTGTCATACTGACGTAGTGTAATACATTTTAGGCTGTCAGTCATGTCCGTCATATAGGTACGCCGATATCGAGTTATCACGACCCTAATCCTAGTCACGACCTTACCCACTGAGAACACGGCGAGAACATACTCTGATTTTTTTTTTTTTTTTTTTTATATTACCAGTGTGGAAAACAAGCATACGGCCCGCCTGATGGAAAGCAGTTACCGTAGCCTATGAACGCCTGTAACACCAGAGGCATCACACGCGCGTTGCCGACCCTGTAAAAACCTCTTCACGCCCTTTTTGAAGAACCCCATGCTGTAGTCCCCTGAGAAAACCTCGACAGGCAGTTCATTCCACAGCTTGACAGTACGCGGGAGAAAACTTCTCTGGAACCGCACAGTACGTGACCACTTAGGCTCCAATGTGTGAGGATGAAATCCCTGTCGATGGCGAGCGGTGCGACTGTAGAAGGAGGCCGTTGGCATCATATCAAACAACTCCTCTGAACACACCCCATTGTACAGACGGTAGAACACACAAAGGGACGCAAAATCTCTTCTCAGACTTAACGGTTCTAAACCGTCTGTTAGTTTGGGATCATCGACAATCCTCACAGCGCGCCTTTGAATCGAGTCACAAGGTGCAAGCTGGTATCTAGGCGCTCCCGCCCATAGATGGCAACAGTACTCCATATGCGGCCGTACTTGAGCTTTGTAAAGCATAAGTCTCTGCCGCGGATTGAAGTACTGCTTCGCCCTGTTGAGCACACCTAGTTTCTTCGACGCCAGCTTGACCTTCCCCTCCAGGTGACAACGAAACTGGACATCGCTGGAGATTTCAATTCCAAGAATCCCAATGTTTTTGGCGATGGTAAGGGGTGTGTTTAGGAATTGAGGAGCCACAGCAAAAGGGGTTTTCTTAGCGGTGAACGCACAGACTTGTGTCTTAGTGGGATTGAAATGAACCAGGTTCGTTCGCCCCCAATCGGACACACTATTCAGTGTGCTCTCGATCTTCGACACAAGCTGTTCGCGGCTCTCCTCCACCAGAGAGCGGGGAATATTAGCGCGGCCCGTATAATAAGCATCCCCGGTGCTGTCGTCAGCATAGCAATGAATGCTGTCAATGGACAACATATCATTGATATGCAGCAAAAACAGCGTCGGGGACAATACCGAGCCTTGCGGGACGCCAGCATTAATGTACATGCTATCGGAGCAACTGCCATCCACAACGGCTCTAATGCTTCTGCAGGACAAGAAGCTAGCGACCCATTCGCATAAACCCTCTGGTAGACCGTATGCAGGCAACTTCGAAAGAAGACCACGTATGTGAATATGTAGCTTAGTGTACACGGCACGGCAATGTCTTTATGACATGAAAGTCAAAAGGTTTTAATTGTATAGTAATAGGTATTACTCATTTCCATATATGAACGAGCACTCATTGGCCTAATTTGTAGACACGCAAACCTTAACCTGCATATTACTTATTAATGTAGATATACCTAGGTACTGTGGGAATATTGATCCAAAAAACTTCTACCTTACAAACAAGGGTCTGGCAAAAAGACAGGTAAGGCATAGCATATTTTGCAAGTTGCCCGACTGGGGAAGTACCTCCACCTCACAGAATATCGCAGACAAACACAACAACCCTCAAAGGAATTGTTATTAATTTGAGCGTGTTTGTGTTCCTGCGATTTAGTGAGTCATTAGAAAGGAAGAAGTTATATATTAGTAGGATAAGCACAGCTACGGTACTGACTAAAGTATTAAAACTAAACTGTAAAAAAAAATAAGCACCTGTTTTAGAGCATCGCGGATAGCATAATATTTTGGCGTCGGATCACCAGCCTCTGACAGCGGCGCGTCATAATCATAAGACGTGATGTCCGCTAAGTAGTTCGTAAAATAGTTGGCACCTGAAATAAATTACAATAATATGTAAGTGAAAACATATGGATTGGATTGTCATGAAGCCATTTCAATAATAGTAAATTACTATTATAATGCATTTGATAAATTTATATTTATAGCGCCAAAGTAAAGCTGGCTGCTTTAAAAAGCTGTAGAAATTAATCTTCATAGGTGTTCAATAGAGGGCGCTTTTCGGTTTTTACTTGATCCTGCATTGCGTTAATCAAAATTAAAAAATTAAATACCCGGGCGGAAATTGATTTTTATACATTTTTACGTTCCTGATATTCAATAGTATGTAATAGATTTTCAAAAATTTGAGAGGATATAAGAAAAGCCTATATTATCTAGAAGAGCGACTTTCTCTTCTTATATGGGGTAAGCAGATAGTACAAAGCAAGTGTACATATATTATCTAAATCTAAACAAAACAGAAATTAATTATGAACGATATATAATATGATATGTTCGTTATCGAGGATATCATCTTTGCCCGAGTATTAGTTTATTTGTAGATAATATTATACTCCCTAATATTATAAGGACTCAGACTCAGACTTACTTGTGCTGGATAGTCAAGCAAAGTATTAAATGACATATTTTTATTTTTTTATTTTGATAAGATATGATTGTGCCGCCGCCCCCGGAGTACCTACGACATTGTATGGACTATACTTCAAATATTTTCAGTTGAAATATTTTATTTTATTTAAAGTAACCCTATTTCTATGACTCGCCTTAAGCCCCCAGGTTAAATTTGTCTTCGTTCTGGCTAAAAAATTACTAGACCTCATTAAATTTCTAGAAAGTGAGTGATCTGAGAGCAAACATTTTATTAATATTTTACGAAAATAAGCATCTCGTATAATGATATTTATGAATTAAACAGAAAAGAAACAGAACTTCACTGGGTATATCATTAGTCATTAACTGGCAAACTGAGGGGTGTTATACCAAAACGCGCACTGCTTCTAGATTTTCCATCTGAAATGAAAATCCATAATCTAATTTAAAAAATCCGACTATCGATTGTTAGTTAGGGTGTAATCGAGCTAGTTGACTGGCAACACTCGTTTCGCCGGTGCGCGCCGTCAGGGGGCGCGCGCGCGGCAGTCTCTTGTAGTCTCTCGTGTTAGCCGTATAGACTCGAATCGTTCTGGAAAACGTTATCTGGAAATAATAAGACGGCTTCCGGAAAAGCCTCGCAGCACATACGGGAATTATCGCGGCCTGGAATTTGCGTCATAACTTCTGGAACCGCGCTGGACCGCGGATAGACGCCGGGACGCGTCGAAAGTTTGGACAGTGTTAACAATGAGTGATTGATCGCTGGGCGACCTCGGAACACTGAACTGTGCAACTGGTGAACGTATTCCTATTATTATTATATATATATTCCTGTCCTTAAACCCTTATTCCTGTCTGCGTGAGCCTGTCTGGATTACGGTGAACCCGCGTCGTGAATCGGGGTAAGCTTAGATTAAGTGTTAATTTTAATTGAGTAATAATTATTGGTGGCAGACGTAATTAATCAACAATATATCTGTATTCAAGATTAAATTAAATTTTTAAATTGTATCTTTAGAGTTATCTCTGTATAGATTTAAAGGGATTAATTTGCGATTATTTATGTATCTAATATAAAAGTTAACCATTCTTGTAGAAAACTGTCAGAATGAACCATCGCATGAAGTGTCAGGTAGTAAAAATTACATTCGTATGTTTTGTAATTGCTGAAAAAAATCCATATTTCTGCCTTTTTTTTTTATCTTCCGATCTGTGAAGCCGTGGCGGGATCGCTAACAAATTTATAAATGTACTGATAATAAAATACGTATTGCCTATGCGTACTTTGATTTTGACTTTATTCAGGAGCTCGGGGGCGTCGTTACGTGTGTCAGTCTAATCGAACACGCAAGTTAAACAATGTCGAGTGTAGCCTGTTCATGGATGGGTTTATTTATCTCGAGCTCCTCCGTGGTTCGGAGGGCCGTCGGTCTCGGCTGTTGTCTTATTATAGGTGACAGACATTAAGCCAAGTCAATGGCCTTTGGATAGCTAGAAAACACTGATCTCCGCCAACCCGCAGTTGAGCAGCGTGGTGTAGTAAGCTCTAAGTCCCCTTCAATTCAGGGTATAACAACCCTTATCCCAGCAGTGGGGTGCGTTAGGGTTGACGACGAAACAATTGTATAAATACTTATAGTTTATTATTTAAGTATCATTAATAATAAATATACAAACCAGCAGTGAATTCAAAGTTAGTCCCTCCGAAGAACATGTAGACATTAAAATTGATCTTATTGGTCAGCATGTCTTTCATAGTAGTGACCACAGATTCAGTGTCCACTTGCTGCAAAATCTCACCCCAGTGAGTGAGCCAGCCGGGGTAATATTCCGAGTTCATCAGCGGGCCAGTAGGCATGTATTTACGTAAGTCTTGAAACTGCGCTTTTACGTCTAGAAATTCACAATAAAAATTAATGTTTCGCAGCGGACAAGCAGGAATTTTAATATAAAGAAATAAATTTTTATTAACATAAATAACAGTATACACAGCTCTTGGGTGCTCATGTCTTGCCAATTTTTTCTTATACTTATACTACTACGTTGGGTGGCAGATAAGCATACGGCCCGTCTGATGTGAAGCGCTTACCGTAGCCTCTGGTGACCTCACTCACTCACAGGAACATAACAACTCTCAAGGAAATTGTTATTTAAATGCGGTATTATGTGAGATAGGGATGTACATTCCCCGGTCGGGTAGCTTACAATTTACGCTCCCTACCTCTCTTTTTGCCAGAGCTTCGTTTGTCAGTCAGCATGGTGTACCGCGTGCAGGTGAAGTTGGCTTAGGTTCAAAGATATTAATGAACCACTTACACACCAATTATTTTAGCAGGCCAATGTGCATTTTAATTTTTGATCAATATTTGAAACTTGCGCAAGTAATGCACACATACAGTAATATTATTTCTAGTTTAGCTATTTATATAATTCTCTTATTCAATTGAGTGGGATTAGATTATTGGAACTTAGAAATTTTATTATACATATATAAAAACATACATTTGATATTAAATTTAGCTGATCTACCTACAATTTAGCTAAATATAATAGTAATCTACCATGGTCTTCTTGCAGCCTTGCCAGTTCACCTGTTGTGTATTGGGCGTTGGCTTTGGCTCTAAAGATCCCCCTGTTTTTTATTTATTCTGTAACGATGTAATCCACTTAGCATGTTTTGGCCGTTGGAAGTCCTTACCAGTTTTAGAGCCAAAGTCAATAGTAGTGAGGGTGCCGGGAATGGCTCCCGAGGCGAAGTACGACCATGATGCACCGTCTGTCGTGTACAGCAGGGCGTTCTCGGCCACGTGTCCACGGATGATGTCTCGAATCT
This sequence comes from Hypsopygia costalis, assembly GCA_937001555.2. Taxonomy (NCBI): domain Eukaryota; kingdom Metazoa; phylum Arthropoda; class Insecta; order Lepidoptera; family Pyralidae; genus Hypsopygia; species Hypsopygia costalis. Next base: position 14,973,017 of record OW443330.2, on the reverse strand, counting down.
TCTCTTTGTAAGCTCGGTCCCGACCGTAACTACCGTACTCGTTTTCCACCTGAAAGTAAATGACATAGCTACATACAAAATACTTGTTGGACTCGTTCAGTGTGCAAGCAGCGCGATTATGGAATACTAGCCTTATAAAAGACTCGATATTAAGTTTTATGTACCTCCACCTCACAGAATACCGCAGCCAAATAACAATTCCATAGAGGGTTGTTGTGTTCCTGCGAGTGAGTGAGGTACCAGAACCACATAGGAAGGAGATGCTGCGTTGGCAGCGGGGGTGGCGGCGCGCGAGCGATATTTTATGTTGCTGTCGTTAATATGGCTACAGTAACCGCTTCACATCAGGCGGGCCTGTGCTTGTCTGCCGCCCGACGTAGTATAAAAAAAAGTATTTTTTTTAATATACATGTATAGTCACAGGAGACAGCATCCAAATAACAATTCCTTCGAGGGTGGATCTGTTCCCGCGAGTGAGTGAGGTCACCAGAAAGGAAGGAGTCGTTGCGTTGGCAGCGTGCGAGCGATGTTGCGATTTGCGAGTGATCATAATTATGGCTACGGTAACCGCTTGACATGAGAGTGCTTAGTGCGAGATTTTTTGTCATATGTGTACTGGGCAGCCGGATCTCACAGAAGTTACACCGGATGCTTAAAAACACCGTGATTTTTAAAACAGTTCAAGACAAAAGTCTAGTTCCTCTTCGGGGACCACGAACAGAAAAAATTGTCCATGGAAACTCGGTGGCAAGCAAAGGGGTACCAACGACAAGTGATTTAACCTGTGCTAACCTCCGCTAATCGCTATATACATAAATTAATATGTATTTCTTTCGCTGCTTATATATCCGCTGTGCATGTAGTAACTAGTAAGCATGCAAATAAAAGTTACATGCTAGTACGTGTCACAATTTTTTATGCCATGGATTGAAATGTCTGGGATGTTGTACCGCGGGAAATCAATACATATAATATAATCGTAACTGGCCGCTGTCTGTACATTGAAGATATTTAAGAAAAACTAATATAGGGGTGCTTTATGAACGCAATAGAACCCAAAACAATGATTTTTAGAATTTTTGTCTGTTTGTCTGTTTGTCTGTATGTCTGTTTGTCTGTTTGTCCGTACGTTTGTGCACGCTAATCTCAGAAACGGCTTAACCTATTTGAATGCGGTTTTCACTAATGCGTTAAGGTTTGCTCAACTTAACATTTAGTGTTTGTTTTATTTCAATCGGTTCATAAACAAAAAAGTTATATCAATCTAAAAAATCACATATAAAATGGTACAAAATAACTAATTCATTGAATTGACTGAAACTTTTCAGTTGAATTGACTGAAACTTTATAAAGGTATTATGTTATCATCGTTAAAGTAAATAATACAATGATAGAGATGCTTAGAGATCGTAGCGCTAACGCAAGTTAAGCAACCCCTGTCGTGGTTCCAACCAGGATGGGTGCCCACAATTGGCGCAAAAAATATATCAAGTGGCTTAGTAATAAATCTGTGTGCAGAAATTGATCATCGCCAACCCCGACCTGGTTGTTACGCTTTCACGCCTTAGCTACTAAACAAATAATAATTAAATTTTGATATGTATACATTGTTTAATTTCATTCGATTCCATAAATAAAATTTGTTTTATCGATTTACAGAAACACGGAAAAAAATAATATAATTTATACAATAACTCTTCAGTTAAATTTTCTTAAAGAGACGTTAATTAAATTAATATATGTAGGTAGGTACTTTAGGATTTTTTCCAAACCTTATATCTCAACTTTAAAATTATGTTACATCAAGTAAATCCGTATATCAGAAGTTTTAACTCTATCCCACGAGGTCAAAATAACGACTACAAAGTTGTCATTAAGGCTGATAGACGTCCTGCAACAGAACATCGTGGATGGTATAATGCTCCTGTTGCAGTATAATACTCTGTATATGGAAACGCAATGCAAATAGCCAGCAACGAAAACTTCTGGTTATGCGAAAGAGTTTTTTTTAACTCCGCGTATTGATTAAGTGGCAGCAATAAATGCTGAAATTTTAAATTGTGTGTCGGGGGATAGTGTAGAGTGTGTTTCCATTAACAGGGTAATGGAAGACGCAGAATCTACGAACTATCCGGTAGAATTTTTAGAATCCCTTACTGCCCCAGGATTGCCGGCTCACAAGATAAATTTAAAAGTCGGGGTACCTATAATGCTGCTTAGAAATCTAAGTCCCCCAGAACTTTGCAATGATACCAGGTTAAAAGTTAATAATTAGCAGCCGTATGTCATAAAGGCAGAGGCTTTAACGGGATGTGGAGCTGGAGAGAGTGTTTTCATACCTCGAATTCCTTTAATACCCAATAATTGCCCATTTACTTTCAAACGGGTCCAATTTCCAGTAAACCTATGCTATGCCATGACCATTAACAAAGCTCAAGGACAAACGCAGAAAGCTGCGAGTGTGGATTTAATTGTTAGCTGTTTTTCGCACGGTCAGCTTTATGTGGCTTTATCGCGCGTGAGCGTTCCCAGAAACTTATATGCTTTGATCATCGACGGTAATATATTTAATGTCGTGTACAGAGAAGCGTTGTTGTAATTTTTATACATATCCACATCCGTGCCCACATCGATATTCACATCCACATTCTCACCCACAACCAAGCGGACAAAGTCGCGGGCACAGCTAGTATAAAATATATTTAATTACAAAATTGTTATGAAGGGGTTCCAATGGCAAATATTTTTGTTCGTGGTCTGGTGGTAGTGGTGGTTAGACTTTTGTCTTGAACATATTTAGTCTGATTTAAAATTCACGGTGTTTTTTGAGCATTCGGTATAATTTCTCTGCCTGTGATCCGATCGAGTGAAGTCATGAAAATTACCTGCACTAAAATTATTGGACCTCCATTTCCAAACAGCAACGGACTCAAATGTTCAAAAAGTTTAGACATCCATATCTTTGTTTCTTCAATAAAATCTGTAAATTATTTTTTGAAATGAAATAACTTTAATACTGCGCAGAATGATCGAAGTGTGCAGTGAACTTATAGAAAGGGGAGTTCTAATAATACATATTAGCATTTCGCTTACTACATTTTTTATAAATATATTTTTCCGAAAATGTATCCAGAATTTTTATACAATTCTTAGGAAATGTATATCATGGCGTTGTATGAAATGTTATTTCTGTTTATGGAACACATGACAAATCCTTGCCACAGTGCCACACTTGCCACAGTATATGTAACACTACTTACGTACACAGCATGACATTCTCTGCCGGTCTTTCGGGCCCGCCCCGCCTCCCCTTTGAGTCGAATTTGCCCCTCTACCGGGAACACATTATCTGGATGGATTCAGGTTAATTACACATTTGCTGCGCACCAATTTACACCTTATGCACTTTGCACAAAAGTCTTTGAAAATTTTATTAACATGATGGGCCAACTTCAGAACACTTGACGGTAGACCCACTGGATTATTCTGGATTACTTTGATCAATGCCGCACACATACACTGGTATTCACGTTTTGCGCAAAAGCGATTTGTTTATGTTGGTAGGAGGTAGGAGTAAACGACGTAGTATTTGCATGGAGTTGCTGGTGTGTATCCTCACGTAACCGAACAAACTACCAAAATTTATAGGCTTTACACTTTCTGCTTTCAACATTTAACTTTATCACATTCTCGGTAAACGTACGGTATTTTGTGCGCAATGTGTCTACATTGCGCACAAAATACGTACATTTACCTTAAGATAGTGTTTGTCTATTGCCAATATATATAATATTAGATGTTACTATTATATTTTGTAAAAACTTAAACGTACCAAAAAATTTATAGTAATTCTAAATGATATCGAGATACGGAAAATGAGATACCTTTATCAGTTGTCCGCAATTTAATATTTGGATATTTGCCAAGAATCCAGTAAGGGAATCCGCCCTGAAACCAAACATCATTCTTTTAGGTGAGCTATCAAAATGCTAAGTGCGAATTTTCTCATTAATTCGAACTTTATAGTGACTCTATTTTTGATACAGATTTATATTAGTAAACAGCGCTGATTAGTACTTCCATTAAATGTGAATTGTTGTCGAGATTGAGAAACTTTCTGTCTAATTTCTCGAACTTTTATTAAATGTAATATTGTCTAACTGCAAATGTAATTCACCCACTGGTAAAAAGATGTCGCTTACACATGAAATTCAGTTAAGTACTCGATAAAAGATGGCGTAGTCAAAGCGCGCGATTTTATCTTCGCTCAAATTCTTTTCACATAGATATTTAAGACGGGTTGGTGAGTAATATACTAAAATATCTACATATTTAAAATGATTGCCAAAATATAAAACTGCAACAGATAGACTTAACCCAAGATTTCGTTGAAATCGTTAGAGTCGGTAGTGATATCGTCGTGGCATATCACGTTAAAATAAACATTAAGTACAAGAATGACTCGCAAAAGATGTTATGCCAACTATATGTAAATTAATGTGCTAACATATAAATCACATACCTAACGCAAATGGACTAAAGACAGGGCCGTAGTAAACACTATAACTAGACAGAAATGGAAATGGGCATGCGCACATATTAGTGTGGACCCAAGAGAATGGATAATATATTATTGATAGTCGTTGATGTGGATCAAAAGGGTACTGGAGTGGCGACCATGGGTAAACACGGGCGGTAGAGGGTGAGAGGTGCCCATCGCTTTGCTGGACGATACCAAAAGTCATGCAGGCCGCAATTGGGCACATCGGATACGGGAGACATGAAGATGGAAAATACTGGAGAAGGCCTATGTCCGAAGACGGATAAATTAAAGGAAAAATGGAAGGATCAGGGACTAACATAATTGAGATATACGAATATTTCCTTTATGATTCTCGTCGATGTTAGTTCAAACTGTCAAACTAACTACAATATAATTTGTATATAATAATACAATAAGATGCACCGAGGACTTATGAACTATAATTAATGTGTGGTCTTACCAAATCTCGTTCTGCACAAATGTACGGGCCCGGCCGCAACAGAACGTGCAGCCCCTCCTCGGCAGCTAGACGAACAAATCTTGCTACATCACGATCACCATCAAATTTATACTGTCTCTCTTCAGGTTCATGGTAACTCCATTCTACATAACTGGAATGGTATACGAGCTCTAAAATAATAAACTGCATCAGCAAGTTCAGTATCGGAAAGTGTACAAGTTTTACTGTGAGAAACATTGCGATATCGAAAGAAATCGAGTAAAAACTGCATCTAAAGCCGATTTTGATGGTTTTTAAAGGACCTATAGGAAACGAAAGTTAGTCAAACTATTAAGTTAACTTAGGCAATGTAATCGCTTTAGGTAGTTTTTATATATAAACAGGCATAAGAGAAGAACATGGTAAAAAATTGGCTACAATCTCAATACAAAATGGCTCAATACCTACTCATTTATACATGCAGAAGCAGAGAAAGGAAAAGAACACACAGGAAGACATTTTAACCCTCCACATTTTTTTTCAATAATTGTTTTTGAATAGCGCTCAAGTCGTCAGACGGTAAATAAATAAATAAATATTGTCAGACAAATTACACAGCGCCATCTAGGCCCAAAGTAAGCGAATCTTGTGTTATGGGCACTAGACAACTGATAAACATACGTAAATACATTTTTTTTTGTAAATACATACTTATGATACATAGAAAACACCCAGACTAAGACAAACAGACATGTTCATGCACACAAATGTTTGTCCTATGTGGGAATCGAACCCACGAGCGTTGGTGTCGAAGCCGCGTCATTGACCGCTACGCCACCGAGCTCGTCAAATGGCGCGGGACTGAGTGAATGCCGCGGTTTTACTTTCTTGCTTTCTTCTTGCCACAATGGAAGCACGTAAAAACATCTTAGGGTTCGGGGATTATGTTAAACTTATTTATCTTACGTAGCGACGGAATTAAGCCCAGCCGCCTTTAGTTTCCGCAGCCGATCTCGCCAATACTCAGCCGGCAGTCTGAAGTAGTGCAAGGAGCCAGAGACGATGTGAAGGGGCTGACCATCCAACACGAACTCATCTCCAACGATGCTGATATTGCGCTTTACGAACGGTTCCTGTTGATATTATATTACTCAGTTCACCTGTTGATCTTACTTAGTTGTTTTTTTTATTAAAAAAAAACCTTGGCAGGGTCGCCATATGCATAACGGGCTTAGATTCATAGATTGAAATAATCATCAGGATTTCGAGTAGTTTTACTAGTGACACTAAACTAATATTATATTCATTAGTGATACATACTATATTATACTACACGATACCTACTACACTACGTCGGGTGGTAAACAAGCATACGGCTCGCCTGATGTGAAGCAGTTAAGTAGTCTAAACACTCACAATATAAAATATTGCAACCCCTTTTCTTGGTAATTCTCTCACTCGCATTAAAACAACAACCCTCAAGGGGATTGTTATTTAGCTGCGGTATTCTGTGAGGTGGAGGTACTTCTCCAGTCGGACTGCTTCAATATACGCTGCCCTACATCTCTTTTGCACAAGCCTTTCCCTTCAGGGTCAATAACAATTCCCTTAAGGGTTGAAGTATTTCTACGAGCGAAGTCACCGGCAAGGAAGGAGTTGCTGCATTGCCAGCGAAGGTCACAGCGAGTTCACCCCGAGGACAATGGAAACACACTTAGTCTTACCTGAACATCTTTTCCGATTTCCTCCGATGAGGAATCTTCATTTTTTATCTGGACTACAGATGGATTAGGATCAGATTGTTCCGAAAATCTTGGTATACAGCATAGCAAGCTTAATACTGTAAAAACTAATGGATAATGATGGGACCCCCTCATGGTTAACCCTGTAAGAAATCAGTCACAAATTGAGATAAAGAATATTATGTGGAAGTATTACTCGCACGTGTCGTTGTCCCTGTTCACACGGATTCGTACTTTGCACGCGGGCTTTATTATAGGAAGTATATGTATACACATATCTTATTTATATATATAATTCTACTGTACGTGTGTATGTCACTGAGTCCTCCTAAACGGCTGGACAGATTTGAATGAATTTTTTTGTATGCGTTTGGGTGGCGCCCTGGATAGTTTATATTCACAAATCAGCCCGGCAGATGGCACTACAGTAATGGGAACGGGAAGATTGAGCCACAGCAAAGCGTGGGCGGGCCGCTAGTATATATAATAAAATATCCTAAGTATCCGATATCTTTACAAAGGAGATATTTAATAAAAAAAATATAATATATGTCTTTTCTTTATATATAGGTATAATAAACCAGTAATGGTTTATATAAAGACCCACATTTTTATTTTTTATTATTATTTATCAGTAATAGTTTGAAAAATGAAAATGAAAAATATTTATTCACAGTATCATAAGTCATTTTCACATAAATCGTTGAGACCAGCCTATTAACTAACTAGAGAGAGAAATAATCTTGCTGCTCTCGGTGGATAATCCGTAGAAAATAATATTTAAGTGAATAATTAAGTGAAAAGTGTACTTTAAAAACGCTTTTTTCTATGTGCATTAGCACCTAGAGGGCAAGTAATAGCTATAAAGATGTAAAAACGAAAAACGGAAAAATATTCCGCAGGCTTTGTATCACGTAATTACATATTTATCATAGTAAAGAGTTCCCGAGGCCCTACCGCCGAAGCTGAAGCCGCTTACCATCGGTTTTTTGTATTGCGAAAATGACACTACTGCTTAGATTGTTGGTAATGTTCAGCTTAGCTGGAAGAAACCCTAGAGCTCTACCGACTAAGCTGAAGATGTTTGTCAATAACTTTAAACTAAGACGAATTTTTGGAATCAAAAAATCCGATGGTAATTGGCTTAAGCCAAGCCGCGGCCGTGGTTCATAGTCGCATAGCTTGTTTATATAAAATGTGGGCTAAGGGCTTGAAGGGCTTGAACCATTGATGAGTCAGTCAGTGAATGGACGCCTGGGCCCATAGCTTTATATAAAAAGAAAAGTTCCCATTCACTGACTGACTCATCAATGGCTCAAGCCGTTCAAGCCCTTAGCCCACATTTTATATAAACAAGCTATGCGACTATGAACCACAATTACTCACTTGAGCCAAACATTAAGAAAATACCAGGAAGCCACTCTACATAGTTTTGCCTGGTCAAATAGCCGCTTGTAGATAGTTATTCTGCACGTAATGGCTGGCTATACTGTTTTCGCTAGGCTTATTAAAATATATAGAAGGCATCTCGACGTCTATATCTCGTCTATTTTTATATAGTGCATTGCATTGTCAGCATTGCAGTGTCAACTGCGTTCCCTCAGTATTATACTTATTACTCTTTGACTGCGTTGAACAAGTATTGTATATATTTTGCACCTTAGAGGTTGCATTTCAAAAAATCCTGCAGTCGTTCACAACTGGAGCGATTTCGATAATTCTTTTTTTGTTGTGTTTGTTATGGTCAGGTTAAGGTTCTTATGAAAGAAAAAATAAGAAAGTTAACGGAAAATTGGGGAACTTGAAAATAGAATGACCATATTTACTGAGTGTCATAATAACCCTAAAATATATGTATTAACCCGAAAAATGAAAAGCATTTTTCGTAAAAATGTTTACCGGCCAACGAAGTGAGCACGGTTGACCCGTGTTGTAAAGGAAGGGAAGGGAAGTTTTTGAATCTTTACTTCTCTTTTTATTGAAGTACAACATTTATTAATGGTCACGCTAGCGTTGAAGTGGCGCTGCGTCGCCACGGCATAGTATCATCATCAGCCTGTATCTACCCACTGCTGGATATAAGCCGTCCCCAATGCTTTCCACCAGATACGATCCTCCACCTTCCGCATCCAGCCGCTCCCAGCCGCTCTCTTTAGGTCATCGGACCATCTAGAAATAGGGCGCCCAACACTTCGTCATCCTACGCGCGGCCTCCACTCTAATACCTTCCTTCCCCATCTGTCATCACTTACTCGGCAGATGTGACTCGCCCATTGCCACTTCAGCTTGCAAAATCTGAAGGCTATGTCGACAACTTTGGTTCTCCGTCGAATTTCTTCGTTTTCGATTCGATCCTACAGAGAAACCCCAAGCATAACACTTTCCATTGCTCTCTGCGCGACCTTTAGCCTGTGGACCAGTCCGATGGTCAGTGTCCAAGTCTCTGCACCATATGTCATTGCAGGGAGGACGCACTGGTTGAAGACTTTAGTCTTCAAGCATTGGGGTATCTGTGCGGCGAAGATGTGCCGAAGCTTTCCAAAAGCTGCCCAGCCCAGTCGAATGTGTCTATCGATATCTTTGTTGAAATTACCCCGGCCAAGCTGTATGGAATGTCCGAGGTAAACATAGTCTTTAACCACTTCAATAGCGGCATTATCTACTATAACCGGGCTAGGGATGACAGAGTCGTACATAACTTTCGTCTAGTCGAAATTCATCCCCAGCCCCACACGTCGAGAAGCATAATTGAGATCGACCAACATACGACTGAGATCCTCCAGCAATTCAGCCATTATGACCACGTCGTCGGCAAACCGAAGGTGAGATGGCATAGTATAAGTAATAGTATTTACTACGTAGCCACGGTCTCTAATTCTGCCTCTTTCACCCCACTTGGCGATTTCTCCTCTCTGTGAGAGAGAGGAGAAATCGCCGAGCCACGTTGTTAAGCTCTATAAAAAAATCTCTACTGAAAATATGAGCCCTCTCTTTAATTATTATTTAATTTTAATATTGTACAAAATTGAAAATTCAAATTTGAAAAAAAAATTGACGAGCTCGGTGGTCGAATGGTTAGCAATGGCCACTTTGATTCCGAGGTCGCAGGTTCGATTCCCGCACAAGACAAACATTTGTGTGCATGAACATGTCTGTTTGTCTTGGTCTCTTATTTTCTATGTATTTTGTATGTACTCATGACCCCAGGGGGGCCCTGGGCTGGGTTTTGTTATTTAGATATAGGTATTTTTAAGTACAGTACCTACATACATTAATAAAATATCTACTTTTTACCTGTATCTATTATTTTCAAATTTAAATAATAACTTGAAGTGACTTGACCACAACTGCATTATTAGCATTTACTGTTATAATTATTTATTTAAACTTTATGGACCGTAAAATACAAAAGGCGGACTTAAATTAATGCTAAGAGCATTCTCTACGAGTCAACCTTTGGGGAAAGCAGATAAAAGTCGAATGCAGTTCACAAAATAACAGTAATGAACATACACACAATAAAAGTATAAAATTACATACGATACGTTATTTTTGGTACCTATTCAATTATTATAATTAGTATTTATTTTTTTATTTTTATAATATATGTATTTATTTTTATAGTAATGTTATGTAGGTATAAGGAATAAATATGATAATGAAAAACAAAATATATTGATCATTATTTTAATGGAAAGATTAAGTTTGGTTAATAAAAATGTATTTCATATGACGATACAAATTTATAAATAGATTCCAAGTGAATTTACAGAGCTACCCGTCACACATATTAAAAATAAATTGCTTATGCAATTGGCTAATTGACAATTAATATTTCGACTGTCTTATTGAATTTTAATTCGACAATTACAACTAGAATTAATCTAACATTTATAATTAATTTAATTTATGTTCATGATACGGTTTTAATTAAATTCGTTATTATTTTCGACATTTGGGATGGATAAATTGTTGAAAAAGGATTTCCTTTTTTCAACAATTTATCCTTCAGTATCAACACCTACATTCTGCACTTATATTTTTATCAAAATAAAGAATTTGTATTTAATAAATATTTCTGGACAATTTACACATCGCCATCTAGTCCCAAATTAAGCGCAAAGCTCGTGTTATGGGTACTAGACAACTAATAAATGTACTTAAATATTTTTTTTGTAAATACATACTTATAACTCATGACCCCCATGACCCTCTCTCTGGATCCGCCCTTGAATCTAACAGACTGAGGTGTAATTGAAGATTAAAAATTTTAGTCTCAGGGTGGTTAAGTAACTTTGTACCTTTTATGAACTTGACTCCGACATGAATATGAGCTCAAGTATATTAGTAGTGAAGTTATACGGGACTTGACTCAAGTACAATCTATATATTTACCTACACCATAATATCCACGTATGTACAAATGATAATAATATTTTATAATATATCCTTTTTATATTACGTAGGTACCTATAATGTATAATTATTTACATTCTTCGCCACCAATTCACAGTTTCCTTTCAGGGACTCAAAGGTTGACTGGAAGAGATCCCTTATAGGGATAAGTCCGCCCTTGTATACTATGCCTATCACTACAATCTGTGTTATGTAATATTTAATGCAGTAAAGATTTTACAAACAAACTTATGATAAACTAAAACGTTAGATAATAAAAAGAGAAACGGGTGTTAATGAAGTTGCCGTTTGTTTTTTAGTTTATACCTTGTTATAATTAATGCGAATGCATCCATACTCCATCTATACTAATATTATAAATGTGAACGTGTGTCTGTTTGTCTTCCGTCTGTCTCTTTGTTACTTTTCCACAAATGCACGGCTGAACCGATTTAAATGAAATTAAACATGGACATAGATTATATCCCAAAGAAAGACATAGTGACTTGCGTGATATAACCGATATTTATACATGCGAAGCCGCGAGCGGAAGCTAGTGTTAATAAACATAATTAATTCAAAGAGTTCGGATACTGTTTGAAGAACATGCAAATAAAGTACTCGTTACCTTGCTGATGGACGACAATGACCTGCGGGCTGGCAGTGAACTCTCTTGGCCCCGGCAACCACTTGACAAAATACAAGTTACTACCAACAACTAGGTAGGTTATTAGAGCGCGCAAGTACCTACTCGCTCAAGTCGGATCGCCACACTTGGCCTAGGTAACTTCTTCACGTCCGGAGTGCACGACCGTTCGCCACGCCACTCCCAGTCACACTCGCCGAAGCTAGCCCGATGCCGCGGTCAAAAAATGTGGATTGCAATAAACATGCTTTAATTTATCACCTGCTTTGTTATGCACATTAAAATATTTAGTTATGTAAAATATATTAGCGGCTCGACCATGTTTTGTAGTGGTTGTATTTTCTCATTCTCATTTTCATTCCTGGGGCCGTACCGCCTAAGGCGAAGCCGATTGCCATCGGGTTTTTTAAATGAGAAAATCAAACTACTGCTTAGATTGTTGGTAATTATGTTTAGATTATTTGGTAGAAACCCTAAAGCTCTACTGACTAAAACTGAACGTTTTGCTGAACGTGCGGCAAGCTTTTGATATAGTTTAGCCGGGCGTGCGTTACGGCCACTATGTACCTATCCCGTATGAGACTTTTCTGAAATGCGTTACGGCCGGTATACTTCCCGTATCACTACCAATTTTTGAAATCCTCTATCTCTATGAAAAATTCGAAATTTGACATGGTTCTTTCTAGATTATCTAGATAATATATTCCTTTATCTTCCGTTAGTCGCCCGATAATGCCACTAGAAACTTCATAATTACAGACCATTATGTAGACCCATGAAAATACGGGACAAATAGAACCCATGTCGCGTATATTGATGTCAATTATACGGGATTGTATGTAGTTACTAGTGATGTGCAGCTGTCTCTTGCTTTGATGTAAAAAGTCAAGCTCAAAAAAATCATACACTACACAGGTGCGATAATATTTTATTTTCGTTAATATATTTATATCTGAAATAAGAGTTGATGCATTTGCTCGAAATCAAATAATAATAATAACCCTCTACTTCATCCGCAAAGTAGTATAATAACCATCTTTATTTATAAGAAGAGAAGAGAAATAAATAATAATAATAAATATCGCAGGACAATTCACACAGCGCCATCTAGTCCCAAACTAAGCAAAGTTTATGCTATGGATACTAGACTAGGTACTGAAAAACATACTTAAATAGGTACTTAAAAAAACGGCACGTCACTATGAACTACTGACAGGTAACTGGCGCTTGCACTCAGTGCGGTACGGGGTGGTGCTTACGGGTTATATACTTCCCGTATAGCACTAAAATGAAATTATAATTTTGCGATACGGCCGAAATACTTCCCGTATGATTTTTTTAATGAGCTTGACTACTGTACTAAGGACACTTACAAAAATATATCGATCTCTTCTTTACTCCCAGGGGAACATAGAAAACTCTTTTACGCACAGCAGGTAAGACAGCGATTTCGAGCGCCACACTGGCGTGATAGAATACGTGTCGTATACTTCCCGTAACGCGTTGATCGTGCTAAACTGAAGATATATATGAATAACTTTAAACTAAGACTAATTTTAATAGACTAAAGTATCCTATGTCCTCCTTCCTCATGATGATGAAACTTTGTACATGTGAAACCTACATTCACATTTATAAGCTATTTATCACTACATAGTATAAAACAAAGTCGCTTTCTCTGTCCCTATGTCCCCATGTATGCTTAAATCTTTGAAACTACGCAACGGATTATGATGCGGTTTTTTTTAATAGATAGAGTGATTCAACTGGAAAGTTTATATGTATAATATATGCATAACATAGTAGAAAAACACTGATAATTTAGAGGTTTCTAATGTGATGTCGTAAATAAACACATTTTTTTGCTCTTTCATTGCAAACGCTGGCTGAACCCAACGAGATAGATCAAAATAATGTAGTACAGTATTGTTCACCTTAAAATGGTCTACAAAAAAGTTCGCGATGGTATATGTCTATCTCTTAGTGGTAACACACAATAACCGTTATTTTATCCTTTGCTTTTTACAAGAAATAATGCCTTATTTACGAAGCGATTTTAAGCAATACAGAATTAATCCTTATCCAATTAAGTACCTTAAATACATTGCGCATTTAATATAGATCAATATGGCCCTTCACAGCATGTAATTTAAATGAATAGTTTAGAAGATATTACACATTTAAAATGCAGGGACATAACGGCTGTGGCGGTACCGGCCGCGGAGCCGGCGGCGTGTGCTTATAACTGGGGAAGGACTGGATAGGACAAAGCGCAAAGACCTTCTGTAGTACATTTAGTATCAGCATTGCACCCGTGCGAAGCCGGGGCGGGTCGCTAGTTTATTTATATAATCCATCTTTGTTTATGCTTGGTTTAACCATAAATATTTATTTTTGGAAATTGTAATATTAAATAATAATATAATATATGCACTGTGTTATAATATAAAGTTATCTTCCTAATTTATTTTTATTTTAACATTTGACTATGTTATTTTACATTATTATTCTTGTTCACCTGCCATGTCATATCTCCAGCACCCACGTTGACTGTTGAAGAATGCTTGTATAGCATTATGTCGGCCTGTATACATTCAACCCGCAGTTGAGCAGGGTGGTGGAGTATGCACTAAACCCTTTCGATTGAGGGGAAAGTGGGATGATTATAGGTTGATGCTGACGATGCCGTATACATTCAAAGGATATAAGTGCAGCACCACACACGGTGTCTTTAATTCTGAATAAAACACGCATTTATTAACCGACTCCAAAAAAGGAGGTTCTCAATTCGGCTGTATTTTTTTTTAAATGTTTATTACTTAATTATTCCGTGATTTATAAACCGATTTGAAAAAAACTTATTTTATTTGAAAGAGTATACTTCCAGATTGGTTCCATATTTTTTTTATCATCATCGTTATCATCAGCCTCTATCTACAACTCACCTGGTGAACTCACTCACTCGCAGGAACACAAGAACCCTCAAGGGAATTGTTACATTACTCTTTGTTGCACCAAATACAGGATAACAATGTAGTCACAATAATTATAAAGTACAACAGGCGGCCTTATAGCTATATGCAACCTCGTCTAGGCAACCTTTGGGTAGAAGATAAAAAATACATATAATAAGGTAGGTGGCGCAGTAAACAAAGTAAAGACAAAATGAGAAAAATATTCATACTAAAAATATACACATATACATATTTGTACACATTTACGATGATATTTACAGAAAAACAAACCACTATTAATTGTACACATTAGATATGGTTATTCAAATATTTCTTAGCTGTATCTATAGCTAATATAATTATATACCTTAATTAAAACGTACGAGCATTAAAAATCGACAGTATATGTAAAATAACATTAGTAGCTCAAGTAATAAGGCATTTATTTGTAACTCGTTTTTATTTTACGCATTTGACATGCTCATATCCAGTTATTTACTTACAATTAATATTGAAAGGCGTTTGCAATTGAAGTTGATGAAACTGAAAATGACTACTCGTATTTCTTTCATCTACGAGTAATATCAAAATAAGATGAATTCCGCTGTCATTGATGTATTATTATTATTATGTTTTTATTACAGACTTTTTGGGGTGTTAGTGGTTTGAACCAAAGCCAACTTCACCTGTGCGCGGTGCACCCTGCTGACTGACAAATGAAGCTCTGGCGAAAAGAGAGGTAGGGAGCATAATTGCAAGCTACCCGACTGGGGAATGTACCGCCACCTCACAGAACACCTAAGCCAAATAACAATTGCCTTGAGAGTTGTTGTGTTCCTGTGAGTGAGTGAGCTCACCAGAAAGGAGGAAATGCTGCGTTGGTGGCGGCACGCGAGCGACATTTTATGTTCGTTAATATGGCTACGGTAACCGCTTCACATCAGGCGGGCCATATGCTTGTCTGCCATCCGACGTAGTATAAAACCGCAACCGCCTAGTCTATAAGACTTGCAATGTTTACAAATTTCAAAGAGAATTATTCTGTAACGGTCAACAGAATGCAACGTAAGCGTACGGCGCGGCGGGGGTGATTTCGCATGAAAAGTGAATGGACAAGTCGATATTGAATATAGATAACTTGAAATGAGCGTCACTTAAAAACAATCAAACTAAACAAAATGAAGACTATGCGGGAAAAACAATGGGTGAACACCAATTAAGTACACTACTTTTACATGTGCATGTTCTATATGATGTTGTTTGGTCTGACCACTATCCTTTAACACCTTGAAATTGTTTTGCCTACAAGAATTAATAATAATAAGTAGATTAAGATTTTTTACATGTATTACATAATTGTTGTGATAGGTTATGTAATGATAGTAGTCACAAAATTATAATTGACAATTTACCGTTATTATCTACAATCACTGTAGATGTAAGGCTCGTACTACAAGTGAAAAGCTTCATAAGCTCTCGACTGTACCTACAATTCATACTTTTCTCATTCTCCACATAAACTTGCCCCTCTCGGCAATCGGCTGGCGACGACCTTGGTTCTAGGTAAACTAATATAATATACTTATTTATAGCAATATTAATAACGCACAATACAAATCTTGGTTCATTATTAAATACCTAAACTTACTTAATCGAAACAGGAAATCTAAGGCCAAAGGAATATTTAAAAAAAATAACAAATGAATTATGTTTTGCATGGGTGAACCTCGTAAAATGTTTTTAGTTTGTCCGCTATTTGTTACTGCGCTGTGTTTTATATGTTATCAAAATCATAGATGTGAAAAATTTACCAAGTTCTTAATTTTGAAAGAAGTGAAGACCGTACATTATTATTACTACGATCGGAAGCTCTAGAATAGAAGGATATAATAGGAAGCTCTATAATAGGAAGAATAGAACTTATGCGTTTAGATCTAAATTATTTTATTTGCTAACCAGACAATCCTGGATATCAAGGCTCCAAGTTCCATCCAAGATCCAAGTTAATGTTCAAGTTAATGTCCAAGTTCACTATAAAAGATATCTTATATATAGATAATATTTATTTATATTCTATATATATACAGATAACCAGACAATCCTGGATATGAAGGCTCCAAGTTCCATCCAAGATCCAAGTTCATGTTCAAGTTAATGTCCAAGTTCACTATAAAAGATATCTTATATATAGATAATATTTATTTATATTCTATGTATATATATAGATAACCAGACAATCCTGGATATCAAGGCTCCAAGTTCCATCCAAGATCCAAGTTCATATTCAAGTTAATGCCCAAGTTCACTATAAAAGATATCTTTTATAGCAAATAAAATAATTTTGATCTAAACGCATGATAAGTTCTATTCTTCCTATTATAGAGCTTCCGATCGTACTAATAATAATGTACGGTCTTCACTTCTTTCAAAATTAAGAACATTTGATCTGTCATTCGTTACTATATATAACTTGACTTTTTTTCAGCTAAAATGTTGGCTATATTTCAATATTTTATTAAACAACATAACATCTTACGTGGCATGTTTTTACAGTTCAATCGCAGCCAACTAGTTAGAATTGCCCTTCAAATAAACAGCTAGCTCTTTTATTGAACAACGCTATTCAACTACACTTCAGTAGTAGCTAGTCGTTTAACTGAATGACTATTTTAACCACTTGGGTGTGAGTAGTCCGCCTTATATTGAAAGAATAAAACTTAAACAATGTTTGAAATTTATTATATTAATTTAATGCTTGTTTTTAGGAAAGTTACAATTAAATTTAATCAATGGACAATCGATTAAATGGATTAGTCCTGACTTTTATCTAGTACGCACCAACCGTACCAACTCATAGGTACCAACTTACATAAAATTCTCAATATTCTTGAATTCTACCCAATACCTCTAAAATTCCAAGTTCATAAAATGAAACTCGAAATTTAGGCATCGCCTTGCTTGGCCAAGCTTGGCTTCTAAAATTAAGACATTGGTGTAGATTCTTCCACTATCTTCCTAAGGAGAAAATATGCACTACGAACTGTAATTTCCTTAATTATTTTTCTTTTTATCAACTTGAGAAATCTTACGTTAAAAATAACCATTTCACCTGTATATGCGTAGTGAACCTTTGGTGTACTGGACCTACATACGCATCGAGTAGGACGCTATCGATCAATTTGATGAATGGGTATTATCGCAATTAAATAGGTTAATAAGGTTAATGGGATGTGCTGACAAATTCTACAGTCTGAGATTTCTGTCTGTTGTTCTTACTTTTTTTGTGTTTAAATACAGTATAAGTAATATAAACTTGTTTCGGAACCTGAGAGTCTGTAAAAGAATATATTTTGTATATTTAGAAGAAATGAAAATTAAAAATGTTTAATGAGATGCCTAGTCGCATTATACAAATAGGTATTATTTATAATACCGCTGACTTCGGTCATTACTGCTGGCTAGTATACATATTATATCAACCCTTTTTCTCTTGCAGCAGGAATACGGGTCTCCCCTCAATCGAAGGGGATCAGAGCATACTCCACCACGCTACTCAACTGCGGATTGGCAGAGGCCACTGTATTCAAGCCGCCTAAAGGCCACTGACCTGACTTAACGACAGTCATCTATTTACAACAGCCGGTACCGACGGCTTAACGTGCCCTTCGAAGCACCGAGAAGGTCTAGGTAAATAATCCCATCCATGGACAGGCTACGGGCGACGTTGCTTAACTTGCGTATTCGGTTAGATTGACACGCGGAATGTCGCCATCGAGCTCTTCATATTATATATAACTAACATTTTATGTATATTTCGGGGTGTATGTGGTTCATCAACATCTTTGAACCAAAGCCAACTTCACCTGCACGCGCCCTGCTGACTGACAAACGAAGCTCTGGCGAAAAGAGAGGTAGGGGGCGTAATTGTAAGCTACCCAACTAGGGATTGTACCTCCACCTCACAGAAAACCGGAGCCAAATAACAATTGAGGGTTGTTGTGATCTTGCGAGTGAGTGAGGTCACCAGATAGGAAGGAGATTCTGCGTTGGCAGCTGGGGTGGCGGCGCGCGAGGGTTAATATGGCTACGGTAACCGCTTCACATCAGGCGGGCCGTATGCTTGTCTGCCACCCGACGTAGTATAAAATAAATAGAATTAAGGCTTAACGACCGCAGCCTCAAAAGCATAACGACCTTTGATGGTGACCTAAATATTGCAAACGCTTATCAAGCAGACTCTAAAAGTGTAATTGGATATAAATTTGGCGATAACCTAATATAAAATTATAAACCTAATATAAAATTCCCAATAATATGAAACAACTGATACATACTGATATTGAACAGATGTTACAGTCGCACTACGTGGTCATAACTATGTCTGGTTTTTAATCAACTATCTGCCTGCCGACGCTCAATCTTCCCGTTCCCATGTCATTACTGTGAATTTATCATTTAAATCTTGTCATGACAATTTCATCATTATTTCTTTTCGGTACCTAATCGGGTTGGAGACAAATCCAACTAATCAAAGAACGGCTGCACCACGTGCACGGGCGAACTGCGCGCCTCTACCACCTCAGCGCCACGCCTCTTTCAGCGGACGACGGCTACTTTATATTTACAAACGAACAATAGCTGTTGTTGAACTGTAAATGGTGTAACTAACCCGACTTTGTTTTATATCATACTAGCTTTTGCCCGCGGCTTCGCTCGCGTAAAATTATTTTTCGTAAAAAATATATATATATTTTTTTAATAATGTTACTTCTGATACCTCCAAGAATATGTGTACAAAGTTTCATGATGATCAGTTGAGTAGTTTTCGCGTGAAAGCGTAACAAACAAACGGACATTCACATTTATAATATTAAGTCCCTATAATATACAGAGTTGGCATCAACCCATAATCATCCCACTGTTGGGATACGGGTCTCCAGCCCCCTTACCACTATCTCTTATTGCGATTCAATAACTGAATAGATTGGTTATTTATACCAATGAATAAGCGACTCTATTACATTTGAAATAGAGTCGCTTATTCATTGGTATGAATAAGCATTCCATTCAGTTATTGAATCGCAATAAGAGATGGTGGTAAGGGGGCTGGTCGAAGGGGTTTAGAGCATACTCCACCACTCTGTTCAACTGCGGTTGGGTGGAGGCCAGCGTTTTCAAAACCGTCCAAAGGCCATTTAACGACTGTCACGTCAATAACCGGGACCGACGACGGCTTAACGTGTACTCCTAAGCACGGAATAGCTTGAGATAAAGCTATTTAAAGTTTAATTAAACATAATATGTAAATATTGTCACACAAATTACACAGTGCCATCTAGCCCCAAAGTAAGCGAAGCTTGTGTTATGTGTACTAGACAATTGATACACATACGTAAATACATTTTTTTTTGTAAATACATACTTATGATACTTAGAAAATACCCAGACTAAGACAAACAGACATGTTCATGCACACAAATGTTTGTCCTATGTGGGAATCGAACCCACGAGCGTTGGTGTCGAAGCCGCGTCATTGACCGCTACGCCACCGAGCTCGTCAATCGTGTATGCGTTGTTAACCTTAATTTTATACATCTATCTATAAATATAAAATTCAAAGTCCTGACTGACTGACTGACTGATATATCAA
The DNA here is from genome assembly GCA_937001555.2 of Hypsopygia costalis. Classification (NCBI taxonomy): domain Eukaryota; kingdom Metazoa; phylum Arthropoda; class Insecta; order Lepidoptera; family Pyralidae; genus Hypsopygia; species Hypsopygia costalis. Next base: position 14,952,648 of record OW443330.2, on the reverse strand, counting down.
CGCACAGCCCAAACCGCTGGGTCTAGAGATTCGAAATTTGGCACGTAGATTCCTTATGACGTCTAGGGGTACACTAAGAAAGGATTTTTAAAAATTCATCCCCTAAGGGGGTGAAACTGGGGTCCAAAGTTTGTATGGGGAAACGAGATTAGTTGGACTATTTAATCCGAAACTTTACACCAGTACTTCTATAGATACATGAGTAAACACGTGTTTCAGGATTTTTCAATATTCAACCCCTAAAGGGGTGAAATGGGGTGAAAAAGTCTGAAAATCGTCATTGGTATTGTTTTTATAGTTTATCGGGTCGCTGATTACAAAAATAACAACTATTATCTAATCAAACATAGACGACGTGGTAAAAAGTCGCCCCTGTTGGGGTGCGATGGGATGGAAATGTCTAAAATTGGGTAAAAAAGTCTGAAAATCATCATGGGTATTGTTTTTATGGTTTATCGGGTCGCTGATTACGAAAATAACAACTATTTTCTAATCAAACGTAGCCGACGTGACATAAATTCCCCCCTGTGGGGGGTGTTATGGGGTTGAAATGTCATAATATCAATATGGGTGTTGATTCTATGGTTTTCTGAGACGTCAATTACGAAAATGGCATCGATTTGAAAATGTAACATAGTGGACAAAAAAAGACTTAAAAGGATTTTTCAAATTTTAACCCTAAGAGGGTGAAACGGAGGTCCAAAATTTGTATGGGGAAACGAGCTTAGTTGGACTATTTTATCCTAAATTTTACATGAGTACTTCTATAGATAATTGACTAAACACATGTTTCAGAATTTTTCAAAATTCAACGCCTAAAAGGGTAAAATGGGTCCCAAAAGTCTGAAAAACGTCATGGGTATTGTTTTTATGGTTTATCGGGTCGCTGATTACGAAAATAACAACTATTTTCTAATAAAACACAGCCATGTGACAAATAGTCGACCCTGTGGGGGTGCGATGGGATCGAAATGACTAAAAGGGGGTGAAAAAGTCTGAAAATCATCATAGGTATTCTTTTTATGGTTTATCGGGTCGCTGATTACGAAAATAACAAGTATTTTCTAATCAAACGTAGCCGAGGTGACATAAAATCCCCCCTGTGGGGGTGCGATGGGATTGAAATGTCATAATATCAATATGGGTGTTGATTCTATGGTTTTCTTGGACGTCAATTACGAAAATGGCATCGATTTGAAAATATAACATAGTCGACAAGAAATTATTTAAAAGGATTTTTCAAATTTTACCCCTAAGAGGGTAAAACGGAGGTTCAAAGTTTGTATGGGGAAACGAGTTTAGTTGGGCTATTTTATTCTAACTTTTACACGAGTACTTCTATAGATAACTAAACACGTGTTTCATGATTTTTCAAAATTCAACCCTTAAAAGGGTAAAATGGGTCCCAATAGTCTGAAAAACGTTATGGGTATTGATGTTATGGTTTATCGGGTCGCTGGTTACGAAAACAACAACGATTTTAAAATTCAACGTGGCTAACGTGACCATCATCTCCTATTGGGGTGCGATGGGCTTGAAATGTCTAAAATGCGGTCAAAAAGTCTGAAAATCGTCATGGGTATTGTTTTATAGTTTATCGGGTCGCTAATTACGGAAAAAACAACTATTTTAAAATCCAACATAGTGGGAGTGCGATCGGGTTGAAATGCCATAATAACAATTAGGGTGTTGATACTATGGTTTTCTGGAACGTTAACTACGAAAATGGCATCGATTTGTAAATATAATATAGTGGACATAAAATTAGTTAAAAGGACTTTTCAAATTTTACCCCTAAGAGGGTGAAACGGAGGTCCAAAAATTTTACGGGGAAACGAGACTGGTTGACAATTTTATCTTGAAACTTTACACGACTACTTCTATAGATAAATGAGTAAACACGTGTTGGTCCCGAATTTCACGCGAGCGAAGCCGCGGGCGAAAGCTAGTTACATCATAACAATTAAATTTTAACATGTAAATAAAGTACATTAGACTAAAACTAATCTAAAAACCTATGTAAATGAACCCATCTATAGACAGATTAGGTACAGTCGACGTTGCTTAATTTTCGTGATCGATTTGACTGACACTCGCAGATGCGCCATCAAACTTCTCATAGTGTACCTCACAGGGTGCTACTTCGCAATGAAAATCAAAACTATCGACCGAAAATGTGTCTTGGAAAAAAAAATGTCCATGGTTTATACTTATTGTACTATTTAGACGATAAATTAGACAGGCAATTTGATCTACACTACTTCGCTTTGGTCGTCTCTGCTCCAGCTACCACACTACCACACTACCACATGTTTGAAGTGGAGGGGGTAGTAGTTTGCATGAACTAATTGGCCGCGCTAAGTAATGTAGATCAAATTGCCTGTAACCTGTAACAGCTGAATCAAGTAACTAATAAATTAGACCTTGGTGGACGAAAAGTTCACATTCAGCACAATCGAAGAAAATTCGTTTCTGAAAAATTACGAACTTTCGCCCGAAACTACGTATATTCATTTCGAAGTAGGGCTCCAGTTTGTAAACTGAAAATAATAAAGGAAAGATAATGTATATTTGAGCGAGACACCCCTATATGCGTATAAGAGACGATGATATTGCCTCTCTTGTCACAGCTATATGTAAAAGAAAATCTGTCGCTCTGACTGACTGATTAACGCACAACTGAAACTACAGGCTCCTGAAGTATGAAATTTTGCAAATGACGCAAGGGCGCACTAAGAAGAAATTTTTGGAAAATCATCCACAAAGGGTTAATATGAGGGTTTGTATGAAACTTGGTCAATTTTGTAGCTCGGAATGTAAGAGTGGATACCTGGATACATGTGCCTATAGTTAGGAATAAAAATTTAACAGTATTATTTTTTTATCAAAATTCTTTTTGATAAAAAAGTTTTTAAGTGAAACGCAAACAGTGAAATTTTTATAAAATTATTTCGTATTCAAAAATGACGAAGTTTCATATTAACTTTCATCCCATATTCGGGTAGAATACTAATAATAAAAATTTCACCGTTTGCGGGTAAGCTAAATGAAACTTTATTAGTTTTGATTATTCTCACGGGATACGCTAAGGCGAAGCTGAAGTGGGGCCTGCTAGTTTTTATTTTATTTTATCGTTTACCCCGACCATTTTTATTTCAATTCATAGGAACTTTGTAAACAAACTAAAACAGTTAAACAAAGTGACCTCCGTGTATGTAGTGTGTAATACATTAACGTGTCATTACCTCAGTTTCTAAATGTACTGTTATTGAAATTTTGTAGAGTAATTATGGCAATCACACTACGTACACGATTCTGTAGCTATTCTGGGTTGTGTGCGAATGGGAATAAATTCCACTTATTAGCACAGCGTTGCAATATACTTCCCAAATATTAATATAAGGCTACGTAAGGTGATAAAGTCAAAATATAGAATATTTAGTTATTATATATTAGTATTAAGTATTAGTTTTATTTTTATTTTTCAAAAGTTATTACGTACTATACTTACATAAGCTCAGCGTGTGATGGAAAGCTACGCTTGGAGTATCTCCACGTGGAGCTAGAGTTACTTACATAGTAGCTCTAAGACCTATCCTCTAAGAATCATCAGGCAAAAGTACAGTGACAGTAGGCAGGCCACATAGCAAGCCGAACTAATGGCCGATGTGGCTGGAAAGTTCTAGAATGGCGGTCGCGGATCGGAAACCGCAGTGGAGGTCGACCCTTACTAGATGAGCGACGATCTGGTAACGACCGCTGAAAGTCGATGTAAACGGCACAAAACCGATCAATGTGGAAGTCTATGGAGGATGCCTATGATCAACAATGGGCTGAAGCTGAGGACAGACACTTAACTCAATAATCCCACCTAGATTGACAATAATTAGATATTATATTATATATTTATAATTATATATATATTAAATTCGTCGGCGTCCAAAAACGTGGACACGATGTTTATTTATGGTTAAAAAAAGTTTTTATTTTTGTTATTGCACCATATTTTAATAATGATTATATTTTAAATTCTAAGGTGTCTCGTCACATTATTTATGAAGAACCCATCCTTCAAAAAGAATGTGAAGAGGCACCTTCTAGGCCGGCATAAACTGAGGCGACGAGATGACATGAAATGCGTGTGATTTGGCCCTTCTATTCTTGGACTCCAGTGTCCACCGACCCATCAGGCATACGCAGGTTGTCACATGCCGTGTCTCAATAAGAAAATAAAAAAATCGTGTGTGAATCTGACTGAGTAGCATACGTCGAATCACGTTTTAAAGGGCAATTATACCACACGGGACAGGATTACGAATTACTCCACGTTTGCTTATAGCTCGACGACATGTTAATGACATTTCGATTGAGCGACTAAGATCTCTAATGTGAATACGAAAAGGGTCACTATGCTATAGTAGCTAATTTCATTTACGTGAATTGAACCCCTGGAGACTACAATTTATTGATAATATATTTATAAAACCTTCTTTCAACAACATTGCTGTTTTTATCAATTTACGACTTTGCTGCTGCCAGTAAATTATCAATTTATGTACTGTCCATTGGTTATCTACATGCATAATGATATTCATCTGACGACAATGCGTGAAATTTAGAACATGTTTCACGGTCCGGTTGATACGCAGTATTGAATTTGCACTGTGCTGCATTGCGTCGCGCCCCGCCCGGACGGACCTAGAAGGGGTGTTGGTGGGTAGTGCATGCCAATAAGAAACGCACTGTTGAACAATGTAACTATTGCTATTAAACTCTCGTCGTCAAATTTCTATAGAAATATTGCTCGCTTTCTCAAATATTAATGGTGAGCCCGATGGTCGAGTGACTAGCAATGGCCACTTTGACTCTGAGGTCACGGGTTTGATCAAAAGACAAACATTTCCGTGCATAAACATGTCTGTTTACCTTCGTCTAGATCGCTCTAGCTTTCTATTATAATGTATGTATTTACAAAAAAAAATGTATTATGAACACCGCCATCTAACACCAAACTAAGCAAAGCTTGTACTATGGTTACTAGATATAAATAAATATATATTAGCCTATATATTACTCCTGATATTTTGTGTTAGTAATGTTTTCGTATTTGTAAGTATAAATAAATCCTGGATCTTATTGTACACAGTATTTTAAACTTTAAAGTTTGTGATTTTTATATCTATTTTGAAATTCTAAACCACTTCTGTGTTCGTACAAATTATTCTTCACAGTATCTTTTTATTATTATTTTTTCTTTTTTCTTCCTTCATTAAGTACCTACTATGATATCGCCAAATTTTAAAGTTCAAATATCTTTTTAGGTTTTCTATGGTTGAGAAATCCCTAATGGTCTAAGTCCACTATTCTACGATAAAGTCTCTTTTTAGGCTTGGGGCCATCTATAAATAACGTCATATGTTAAGGGGGAGAGAGGGGGTCGATGAAATGTGACATTGTGTGACAAGGGGATGAGGGGGTTCTGAATTTCGTGACGTGACATTTCAAAATCGATCATAATCTAAGTGTTAAAATACGAACTTTGAACTATTAACGAAAAACTCAAAAACATTTGCAACTCTAGATGTAGATATGCAAAATATGTGACGTCACATTAGGGAGGGGGGAGGTAGAGGAATCTCACAAATGTGACCAGCTGTGACAAGGACGGGGGGAGGGGTAAAAAAATCATGAAATTCGTGTGACGTAATTTATGGATACCTAACCCCTTTCTGTACCCAAAGGGTAAAACGGACCCTATTAACTTATTACTGAGCCTCCGATGTCCGTCCGTCGGTCCGTCACCAGGCTATATCTCATGAGCCGTGATAGTTAGACACTTGACATTTTCACAGATGATGTATTTCAGTTGCCACTATAACCACTAATACTAACAATTAGAATAAAATAAATATTTAAGGGGGCTCCCATACGACAAACGTGATTTATTTGCTCGATTTTGCTCGATATTGATAATGGCAACAGGTAGACGCTTGAAATATTCACAGAATATTTATATTATATATATTCACTTTAAAAATAAATAATTAAATAAAAATAAAACAAATATTTAGGGGTGCTCTCATACAACAGATTTTATTTTTTTGTCGATTTTATAGATAATGGTACGGAACCTTTAGTGCGCGAGTCCGACTCGCACTTGGCCGGTTTCTTAGGGTTCCGTTCCCAAAGGGTAAAAAGGAAAGGGTAAAACCGTCCGTCCGTCCGTCTGTCATCACGTCATCAGGCTGTATCTCATGAACCGCGATAGTTAGACATTTGAAATTTTTACAGATGATGTATTTATTTTGCCGCTTTAACAACAAATACTAAAAAACAGAATAAAATAAATATTTAAATAAATATTTAAAAAAAACACGTTTGTGTATGGGAGCCCCCATACAACAAACGTGATTTTTTTTGCTCGTTTTTGCTAGCAATTGATAACGGCAATAGGCAGACGCTTGAAATGCTCACATAATATTTAGTTAAATATTCACTTTGAAAATAAATAATTACAATACAACGGGATTTTAAAGTCGGTTTTTTAAATTTGTTTTGAATTATGTAGTTATATTATAACGTACAATAAAGTTTTTACTATACTATACTGTACCTACATAGTCACCTCTCTATTGATGTTATTACAAATTTAAGAGCTAATACTGAGCCAATCTTTGTTTTCAATGCCAATTATAATAAGGCAGCAGTACAGAAAAGTTATTATATGTCCCATAGAGATGACTTTATGTCAACTATAGATTACATTATTTAAGATCCAAACGTAATTTCAGTTAGCCACAAAGTCATGAAAATACAACATTATAGTTAATTAAATTTCAAGGTAAGTTAACATTTTCGGTAGTCTAGGCTGTACCAGCTTGTAATTCTGTAAGGTGCGAAAATCAGTCTGGTCTGAAGCCGATTCTTAAAGTCAATGACAAACATATTCAGCTACGTCGGTAGTGCTCTGGGTTTTCTATTTATTATGTTAAATCCAATTGATGAAAAAACTCGATGTCTAGATGGTGTATTTCCTACTCTGTGATTCGGAGGCTACGGTAAGGCAACGGTTCCGGCTGTTGTTGTCAGATGACAGTTGTTAAGCCAAGTCAGTGGCATTTAGGTGGCTTGAAAACACTGGGCTCCGCCAACCTGCAGTTGAGCAGCATGGTGGAGTATGCTCTATATAACCTTCGATTGGCGAGATACCCGTATCCCAACAGTGGGATGAATAAGGATTGAAGACAACTTGCCAACATACAGAGGGGCCTCGCGGAGTAGTGAAGCACGAGTGCCAGAGTTGACCATGGCATCTAGGACCGCCGTTGTTGCAGAGACGACTGTAGCAGCTGGGTAACTGGGTTAGAAATCAAAACAGCCAGGTGGCAGCACCGAGTACCAGCCGGTAATAGTTTCATGGCAGAAAGACGAAAAGTAGCTTAATAAGTGATCAAAAATCAAGCATAGTATTTTGAAAACGCCTCATGACTTTTGAGTTCGGCCGATTCGGTCTGTTTCACAGAGCTTAAACTTTTAAAAAGGCAAACAAACTACATATTTGCATAAGTGCATGTAGAGAATTGTGTGAGCCAAGTAGAAGAGCTTTGTATAAAGAATATTATCATGAGCTACCTACGTCTTTTGACACCCAAATCAGGATATCAATAGGGGCTTTTAGTTCGAAAAAAATTTGTTTGACTTCTATTTTATAATGCACATATTAATGTACATTGACTGGAAATTTAGCACGTATCGTCAATCAATAAAATAAAATTAATTTTCCAAAAAAATACATCTCTCAAACAAGCTATGAATGCCTATGCCATAGTGAAAGATTAGGCTTTCACATTTTTTTATACCACTAACAAGCGTACAACCCTCTTGATGGAAAGTAGTTACCTACCGTTGTATAAGCACTCGTGCAAGACCAGGGGCATCACTCGCTCGTTGCCAAGCCTGTAAAAAACTTTTCATAACCTTTTTGAAGATCCCTTATGGTTTCTCGGAAAAGCCTCGACTGGTTAAATGCACAACTAAATAGCAGAAGAATTCCCCTCTGGAATCTCACTACATAAATGCGGCCACTTCGATTCCAAAGTGTTAGGATGAACTCTCTGCCGATGGCGAGCGATGGGATTTCAGGAAGATGCCGTATACAATTATGTGTATGCATAGTTAAATATATTAAATGTGTATGCAAAGTTTCGTGTACATAGGTCACACTAAGTTTCCGGAACTGGCCACTTACATAAACAATATTTAAAAAGTAATTACAATATTTGAAAATGAAACTCTTGAAAAATTTTAGAGCCAAAATGCAGCTTGTTTCATCTGACTGTCAATTGTTTTATATGTGGTGCCATTTTAAAAATTGCGTGTCTACATTAACATGGATTTAACTCGGGAAAATTTTCGTATTTATTTCGATTTTAAGAGTAATTTGACAGCTCAGCAGAGCATCGCTCGGCTTCAATCTGCTTTTGGCGATGAAGCACCATGCTAGACGACTATTTATAGCTGTTTTGTAGATTTCAAGCGCGGTCGTGTCAATCTCAGTGACGAATCTCGCGATAGTCGCCCGTCCACCGCTGTAAACAACAAAAACATCGTTGCTGTGCGCCGTATGATTGAAACATAGAGGCATGTGACCTACCATGAGATTCGCGCATCCTTAGACATAGGCCTGAGTCAAAGACACCCAATCCTACACAAACATTTGGGTGTGAGAAACCTGTGCTCGCACACAATTTGACCGAGGCTCAAAAAACGCATTGGTACCTGCTTGGTGCATGCTTGGATCGTCAAATTTGGTGTGGGACATAATAACAAGTGACGAAACATGGATTTATTGCTACGATCCCAAAACAAAGCAGCAATCGAGTGTATGGGTTTTTCAAGATGAGCCGAAATCAACCAAAGCGGCGCGCGTGAAAAGTGCATCTAAGCGGATGATTGCTTCTTTTTTTAATAAAACTGGACACGTGGCTACTGTTGCTTTAGAGAATCGACGTACCGAGAATAATGACTGGTTCATTACCATTTGTTTGCCGGAAATTATTGATGAACTCCTTAAAAATAACCATAAACGCTGTATCATCTTGCACCACGACAATGCTAGTTCCCACACAGCCAGACAGACAAATGCATTTTTGAAGGTGAAAAACGTAAAACTTATGAGCCATCCAGCATACAGTCCCGACCTGGCACCTTGTGACTTTTTTCTGTTCCCAAAAATTTTTACCAATTACGCCGTCAAGGATTTTCATCACCAGAAGAGGCTGCCGAAGAGTATGAAAAACACGTTTCTGAGGTCACCACGGAGTAGTGGCACGAAAGTTTTCAAAATTGGTTTAATCGAATGAAAAAGTGCAAAGGGTTACATTGAGAAACAATAAATTCATTTTGACCTTTAATAGTATTTTTTTCTTATTCATTCCGGAAATTTTTAGTGCGCCCCACGTATACCTATGCTGTTAAACCCTGAAGAGTTCCCTATTCAGGAGCCAATATTGAGTGCAGCATACAGCAGCCATGTCAAAGTAAAAAAAAATATTATAAAATGCATATAAAATGCAATTTCGTAACGGTTCGTGACAAACGAAACTAGCGCCTCGGTGACCGAAAAACACACTAATTCAATGATACAGCGGGTTTTCAATCAGCTGTTGAACGTTTTAAATGCCATAATGTTAAACTATAAAACTAGGCGTGTAGTTGAATGGCGTTGTTCAATGAAACAGCTAGCTGTTCAATTGAATTTCTATTTTAACCAGTTGTTTGCGACATATAAGTACACTACTCGAAACTACGGTGATAACGTCATAAGAAAACATCGGCCGATTTGGATAAAATAAGCGATAGCTTCCCGGAAGAGAGATAAATGCTGCACAAGCCGAACGCTTAGGCCGATCGTGCCTCTCTATCGCTTATCCCATCCAAAAATATTACCATCAGAAAAACAATAAATAATATTACAACTTTTGTTACGGCACTAGTTACAAAACGCAATATTTAACATAGCTCTCGTACAAATTTCTGAGGGGCAATTCTCGTAATTAGAATGTAGTCAAAATTCAGTTCCGTTCCAGTCTCGATCTCACAAATGTCACATTTGGGGTTCTCGTATCATAATATGAAACTTCAAAGTATGCCTAAGCCTGGAGATCTGTAACACAGGTTTTTTAAACCTAGCTCGGACTCCAGACTCTCACAAGGTCTTACTAGTGTAATGTATGTAATGTACCTACTGTTCTACTGTACAAACTTTGTGAGAAGTAAATAAAGTTATTATTATTATTTGTATCTCTCTTAAATCACGGGTCAAGCCCGGTCATTTGATAGGCGTGCGCGGGGATATGGATCCAACGCGTAGAGGCCCCTTTGAGAAGTTTGATGTAATGTTGTACGCCCGCCGTGACCCGCTCCAGGATATGTCAATGGAACGACGTACCCATGAGCAGGTCTCGGCAGGCGTTGAGACTATTGCGAAGTGTGATGGAAAATAAATGGGCTATGGAGATGAGATCTGGGTGAACTTATTACCGGGCTATTACAGAAGAGGGACGGACGCCTGCCATAACTGCCTTTATTGCTAGTTATTTGCGGCAGGCGGTGGCTTGCCACTCAATAGATGGGCCCCCGAAATGCCAGGAAAACGGCCGGGAGCAACACCGGTGTGAGTGACTCAGGGATGTCGAGAGGTGTGCTGCGCTTTCTCCGAAGTTACTCGCGGCGTAATGCCCTTTAACACTTTCACCCCTGGAGCATATAGCTCTAGCGGCTCCTCTCTGGACGGCCAATGAAGGCAAGCCAGAGCTGAGAGTCCTGCGGGCCTTCTTGTGTTTACACTCCGACCGATGAAGACACGTCGGAGACGAAGGCCCTGACCGACTCTCTGGAGACTCGGGTCCGTGGTGTCGCTACTCACACAACAGCTCGCCACACAAGCTGCCCTGCGGACAAATTATGATTATTATCTCTCTTAACTCACGGGTCAGGCCCGGTCATTTGATAGGCATGCGCGGGGATATGGATCCAACGCGTAGAGGCCCCTTTGAGAAGTTTGATGTGATGTTGTACGCCCGCCGTGACCCGCTCCAGGATATGTCAATGGAACGATATACCCATGAGCAGGTCTCGGCAGGCGTTGAGACTATTGCGAAGTGTGATGGAAAATAAATGGGCTATGGAGATGAGATCTGGGTGAACTTAATACCGGGCTATTACAGAAGAGGGACGGACGCCTGCCATAACTGCTTTTATTGCTAGTTATTTGCGGCAGGCGGTGGCTTGCCACTCACTAGATGGGCCCCCGAAATGCCAGGAAAACGGCCGGGGGCAACACCGGTGTGAGTGACTCAGGGATGTCGAGAGGTGTGCTGCGCTTTCTCCGAAGTTACTCGCGGCGTGATGCCCTTTAACACTTCCACCCCTGGAGCATATAGCTCTAGCGGCTCCTCTCTGGACGGCCAATGAAGGCAAGCCAGAGCTGAGAGTCCTGCGGGCCTTCTTGTGTTTACACTCCGACCGATGAAGACACGTCGGAGACGAAGACCCTGACCGACTCTCTGGAGACTCGGGTCCGTGGTGTCGCTACTCACACAACAGCTCGCCACACAAGCTGCCCTGCGGACTGATTATTATTATTATTAAAGTTTAATTTAAGGTGGTATTATCTCGAACTATGACCGAAAATTATACAAACTAAGAATTTTATTCTGCCAACATTAAGAATTGATAATAATAATTAATTAATGAAATTAAATTAATTAATGAAAGTTCACCCAGATCTCATCTCCATAGCCTATTTATTTTCCATCACACTTTGCAATAATCTCAACGCCTGCCGAGACCTGTTCATGGATATGTCGTTCCATTGACATATCCTGGAGCGGGTCAAGGCGGGCGTATACCATTACATCAAATTTCTCAAAGGGGCCTCTACGCGTTGGATCCATATCCCCGCGCACGCCTATCAAATGACCGGGTTTGACCCGTGATTAAAAAGAGATTAATTAATGAAATATATTTTTTAGTCAATTCACATTTCAATCAGGATTCAGTCAACTTTCATTCTGTGGTCGTAAAATAATTAGGAGAATTGGCCTTCAGCTTTATTACATACAAAACTGGATTACTAACTTCTGGAACACGAAACGTCATAATCAACTAGCCTTTTGTATGGGGCGTTTCCGGGAAAATCCAAAATAGTTATTCATATCTCATGTGTATCATATCTGGAGAATTTTATTATGTCCTTGACATGTGTATTCAATGAATGTATTATGACTGTTTCAATATATTGTTACAACTAATGTAGTAACCTTAACTTAAAAATACAATGCTTAATATACGAGTATACATGTTAGAAAGAGGCGAACATTTTCTACCATGTTCATAGAACCCACACATCAGTTATTGTTACCAAATGACCTCAGTCACTCGTAGGAACACAATAATCCTCCAGAGAATGATTTGGCTGCAATCATCTGTGAGGTGGAGGTACTTTTTTACGTAACACAAACAGCATATCGCTCATTGGCTACAACAACGTCATAATTAAAGTCAACATACATTTTCCGAGCGTTATTTTGGTATTTATTTTGATATATCGTTTCTACTTTCAGATTCTTCTTAATAGGTTTATAACATTTTAGAAGTGCCTAATTATTTTCTTATCTTATTATTGTTGCAATTAATAAGTCTTATTTGGTTGGATAATCATAAAAATGATGTACGTGCAACAACGACATAAATGTACGATGTGACCACATTGCAGCAAATGAGCGATATCATAGTATAAATAGAGAAGTAAGGTAACTTCATACAAACGCACCGAGCGCGGTTTGTATGTGAGCGCGCCCGTACGTATGGCCGTCGCACGCACACACTGACAACATTTATAGGAGGTTATATGGAGCGCCAGTCGGGGTCGGAGCTGCGCCGTACGCAAAACCGCGCAAGATTCGCGCCTGCGCTGTCGTTCGTTAATAATTTGAACATTTAGGTACCTACCTACGTCGTATATAACTACAAATTCGTTAAAGATGGCTACAAAGTCGACTAGCCATAAAAACATTGCAGTGTTCATGGATGTCTCAATAACAATTTGTCGGATACCCTAACCATTCGTCCACCGACACTCCTAATAATCACATGATAAGTGTGTAAATTAAAAAGTATTAAAAATAGTTTAGTGTAAAAAATAATATATAATAGGTACTTAATAAAAATATATTTTCATAATAATTTAGATTATTTGAATAAATATTATGATTCAGTAAAGCTACGTTTTAATTAATCCTATTCCTATTTAGACCGTAATTTTTCAAATCACTAAACAGATAACATGAAGTAGGTTTTATCAAATGGTAGGAGTCCGCCTGGGTGAGGACCACTGCCTTATCTATTTCTGCCGCCAAGCAACAATGCTTGCATTGTTGTGTTTTGTGTTCCGGTTTGAAGGACAACGCACCTGCGATTCTGCATTTTTGTTGCCAACAGCTTGAATGCGTGAATCGTGGATGTTATGGGCGACAGTTACCGCTCACCATCAGGTGGGCTGTCTGCTCGTTTGTCACTGAGTAAGCATGCATTAAAATGTAGGTAATGAAAAAATTGCAGTCACTCCTGGTGTATGTACAAAAATAATTATTTTTATTCTTTTTAGATTTCCACACACAAAGGGTAAAAACGGGACCCTATTACTAAGACTCCGGTGTCCGTCTGTCTGTCCGTCTGTCACCAAGGGCTGTAGGTATCTCATGAACCGTGGTAGCTAGACAGTTAAAATTTTCACAAATGATGTATTTCTGTTGGCGCTTTAACAACAAATAATAAAAACAGAATAAAATAAATATTTAAGGGCCCCCCCTTAAATATTTATTTCCCATACAACAAACGTGATTGTGTGTCGTTTTTGGTACGGAACCCTTCGTGACCGAGTCCGACTCGCACTTGGCCGGCTTTTTGTTACAGATCCCTAACACTTACCCTACTTAATTTTGTATTTTGTACCTTACTTAATTTTGTATAATAGAGATTGACTAAGTATTTTTGACGGTTGAATAGACTATTAAGCGACAGCCCTACGTGTTTAGGCTATTATCTCCCGTTCGGAGCTTGAGTTCTCCTACTTCGATATGATGGCAAACAGCATACGGCCCGCTTAATTTAAAGCGGTCGCCGTTATTGAATTAACGCTTACAAGACAAGAAGTAGTACTCGCGCGTTGGCACTCTTAACATCTCCTCACGTATGCTGACCCCACTCACTCGCAGAAATAACAATCATCAGGAGTTTGCCCTGTAGTTATTTGTCTACGCTCTTCTGTGAGGTGGTGTTACTTCCAGCTGGACTAGACATATTCTATCTTTTTCTTCAGAGCCTCTTTACCTAGATGGCAAGATGCACCACGTGCAGAGGTTGGCTTAGGCTCTAAAGCTAATGGTGAGCCCTATACATAGACAGTGTAACATATTGTGAATGTACCCAAGCACATGGGTGTTGGTGCTTAAAGTACTTTTCCGGCACTACTTATATAAAAATAATAAATTGTACTGCTATTTATTACGAGTACTTAGGTAAAATCCGTTATAAATGGTGAAAAGAAAAGTTCCGTTTCACTGAGTGATGAATGACAGATAATGAGTCATTCCGTCAACGCCTAGCCTAAACCGCTCATTGCACAAACTTGAAATTTTGCAGAACTGTTCCTTTTTTGGATTAACTATAATGTGCATATGTTATGGTCAATGTAATAAATTGGGCATTATTCATACTGTCCGATATTTGGTCAATGTAATAAAACATGTTTTGGTTAGATTTGAGGTGATTTTTAGTTAGGTTAGGGTTTTCTTGTATCCTGTCATCGGAAATATAAATCGTCAACCTAGATGATGAATGATGTGGTGCCAAGTAAGCTTAATTATTAATAATTAATACTTTATTAAATTGCCCGGGCATTATCAATAATGACCAATTTATTATATTGACCATAACATATATATAAAATAAATAAAAAGAATTTTTCAAAATTTTCAACAAACCCATTTTCAGGAAGCATACCAATTGGCAGCCGAAATCTAGTACATTATAATCTGCTGTGTGTTCATCGAGGTCGTTGCTGAATTATTTTTTAAAATATGATGAGTACTTACTTTCATAGATTGCCTTCATGTAGAAGGCAGTAAAACAGACAAACTTAAGCTCTATGAAAGTAATTGCTAACAAATATGCAAACTTTACCTTTTTATAATATTAGTGAAGATTTGTAACAACAGTAGCGTACCTTCCGCAATTAAGTATATTTGTTTTTGCACATGTCCGTTGACATTGCTCTAGTAAGTAAGTAATCACATATGGCTAGAGGAGAGTGGGTTACAGTGGCAGTGGCGGAACGGGCTGGTTGACCTAGTGTTAGCAGGCGCGTCGAAGTTGAAAGCGACATCGCACATAATGACAGTAGCAGGGAAGGTGGCCGCGCCGGCGCGGGCTTTCGTCGGACCAGGAGCTACAGTGCGCGCGCACCTCGCCATGCGCACACGCTCGTCATATGGCGCGGCGTCTGGCGCTGCTTGCGGGCCTCGCGGTTCTGGCGTGCGCGGCGGCTTCGCACCGTCCGCACACGCACTCATCCGACGCATCGGACTCGGCCTCTTATGACTCCTTCGTCCTATTCGACGATTACGAGGACTCCTTTGAAACGACTCCTCTACCGCGACCCGTCACAAGGACACCCATTTCCAAAGTGATACTAAGAGGCCAAGTGCCCAAAGTGAACGTGTCGTTAAAAAACAGTAAGGGTGAAGATAAAAAAAATGTTTACAAAACTACTAACATTAAAATTGAAAGTCATACAAACTTTATAGTGACAAAAAAACCGGTGACTAAACCATATGTAGTTAGTAAAGTTCCACAGCGGCCAGTAATGCATGTTGAGGAGCAATATGTGTGGTTGGATGCGGATGGCGGGGAGATAGAGTTGGGCCCTCACAAACCGACATCCGGCCGCCCGCCCACGAAGAAGCGTCCGGTTGCAACTGTGCGACCGAGCGCGAATCGTCGGACGACGACAACACGCCGCCCGGCGACAACCCGCCGCCGACCGCCGACAGGGACAACACGGCGACCTTCGCGCCTGACGACACCAAAATTATCGAAAACCGAAAATAGTAAGAAAACAACGTGCCCACCAAAGATATCTGGATTGTTATCGTCGTATTTTCAAAGCAATAATATGAAGAAAACAACAAAAAAACCAACGAATTCAAGTTGGTTTACGAGTAAGTTATTTACATTTCGTTGTTGTTTTTCATTGTCAATAGTAATGTGCGTAATAAAAATAATTTATCGAATGTATAATTTTAGGACACAAACTTATTTAGTCTATGAATGGCTCATAAGGGCGTGGAGAGTGCGTGAGTGATCCCTTCAAAAACTTGTTTAAGAAGTAAACACACAAATCCTGACATCTAAGAGTTTCACTTAAAGATATTTCACCTATATTTGAACGGAAATGGAAATTTACACCAACTAATAGCGCATAAAATTGTCAACTGTAGTTAATCTTTTTGAAATGATCAACTGATATCATAATTGCAAACGGTACATCAAAATTATCGATTTTTTTTAATGAAACGTTCAGCATATTCAGACAGAAACCTTCAACGTCTGGGTATCGCGGGTGCAAGGAATACGAATGGTAAACTTAAATCGTGAGGATAGATTTCATAACTCTGATTTGGAATATTCGATTCGATTAATAGGGTATATCGAGATACATTAAAATCATCACACAATCGATTCTAGACGACCGAATTTGTGCGCAACATAATCCGCGTATAAGCAAATGAGACATTTTTCATGTCTTTCGTTGAAATCATGATATACTGATATGATAACTAATGAATTTTAAAAATGTGAAGGTGGATGCTCCCAACCTGGGTTTTAAAAATTGAGACAAAATTGTCGTCTAAACGATTATTGCAAAATAGAAATGGCGGTTTTTTTTCACCACCACTATGTATGGAATACCTACATGGAAAAACATAAAGATAAGCAAATGTGCGCGTAAATGATTAGTCCTGTTTGTTTGAAATTGAAATATTATTTATTATACTTTTCGTAACGTTTCACACACACGACTCTTCGTTAGTTTCTTTACTTCTTTTAACTAATTTATTCATCAGCGTTCTTTCTTAGTTTTCTTTATTAATGTCTTCGGCGTAAAAAATATATGTATTTTCATTTCAACCAAAATATTTTTTATTATAATTAGTTAATAAGACACATAGGTGCAGCTCTCACTTGACAATATTTTTACGTTATTAAATCGACTATGATCACGTCTCTATTTTAATGTGTCATAGATGTCATTTTAAAATGTTCTATCTGTAGTCACAGACGGCCTAACTTTGAGTTTAGAGAAATAATCAAATATGAACGTTACACGGGTATGAACAATGCAATATGGTGTTTTATTAATACTCTAACTATGTATTATTTTCAATGCACTATGAATAATACGGCCGTGTGGTTTCCGGCAGACTAGAATAGAATCACTACGTCTCTTCCCGTGGATGTCGTAAAAGGCGACTAAGGGAATTAGATTATCAAACATCGATCAGGCCTCCACAACCCGTTTAGCCAGCGTGGGGAGCGTAGGCCAAATCCTCCTTTGGTCTGAGACGGACGAGAGAGGGTCGGGCTCCTTGTAGTGGAGACTAAAATGACCTGATGATGATGAATAATTGTTTTTATAACTTATCCATGTTTTTGGCACATTTAGTTATCGAAAATCATTGCACTAGCATTGTTTAACCTAATTTAAAAATATCAAAATATATGGAGCATCTGCTTACTCCCGACACTGGCGCCGATCACTGCAGGTGATGCACGTGCTCTATACTTTTCGTATAGGTTTTTTTTTATACTACGTCGGGTAGCAAACAAACATACAGCCCGTCTTATGTGAAGCAGTTACCATAGCCATATAAACGCTCGCAACATGAATTATCGCCCGCGCGCTTCCACCCCCGCTGCCGACGCAGCAACTGCTTGCAACCAATGGTGTTACCAGTGAATCCTCGGGAAAAGCTGACAAATTCAAAATGCGGCTAATAAAGTAAAAGTAATGAAACATTTACTTATATAATTGGCAAACATGTGCACAATTTTATGACTTGTTACTTTGAAAAGTGTTGTGGTTATCAAATGAATAAAAAAACTTGTCTAGACATCGAAAGTTTCATCACGCCATTCTCTATGCTTTAAGAATTCCCGCGACTTCGTTCGACTGGTTAGTTCACAATGTTCAAATATAATTTTCATTTGGGAAACTAAACAAGCATCCTGCCCCAGCTTCGCACGGATTGTTATAAATAGTATTTCATAATAATATTTTTTATTATAATTAGTTAATAAGACACATAGGTGCAGCTCTCACGTGACAATATTTTTATGTTATTAAATCGACTATGATCACGTCTCTATCTGTAGTCGCAGACGGCCTAGCTGTGAGTTTAGAGAAATAATCAAATATGAACGTTACACGGGTATGAACAATGCAATGTGGTGTTTTATTAATACTCTAACTTCTTCTTCTTCTTCCTCTCCTGTTCCCATTTATTTGGGGTCGGGCCTCCTCACTTTCCTGCGCCAAGTCCATCGATCTTGGGTTGTCTCCTTGGGCAATTGGGCTTTCTTGAGGTCTCTCTGGATATTCGACCACCAGGTAGCGGGCGGGCGGCCTCTGTCTCTCTTTTGTTCTGGTATATCCAAGGCTAGTTTGACCACGTGGTCTTTGGGTCTTCTTTGAACATGACCATACCAGCGAAGGCGATTTTCAGTGATTTTCTCGACAATTGGTGCAACTTTGAAGCTACCTCGTATGTACTCATTATTAATCTCTATAACTATATCTCTATGACTCTATGACTCTATTTTACTCTAACTATTATTTTATAAATTATTGCATAAATTTTAATGTTATTTCTTGTAGCGAAATTTATATAAATATTTTGTATTTCATAATTATATATCATAGTTGACGAGCTCGGTGGTCGAATGGTTACAACGTATTTAATAAAAAGTGGTTTTATCAGATTTAAAGTTCAGTCTATCTATATATTATGTTGTAG
The DNA here is from genome assembly GCA_937001555.2 of Hypsopygia costalis. Lineage (NCBI taxonomy): Eukaryota > Metazoa > Arthropoda > Insecta > Lepidoptera > Pyralidae > Hypsopygia > Hypsopygia costalis. The sequence goes on along the minus strand of OW443330.2, from coordinate 14,933,509 downwards.
TCAACACCCGAAATAGATTTCACTAATTAAACCTAGGGTATCTCACTTCCGTCCCCAAAAGCAAGTAAAGACCCGGTTTGCGCGCTCGGCTTTTCAATAAAAGCCTATTATCAATATCACAAGTTTAATCTAACCTAATCACCGTCTTCGGTCAAAACTACTTTTGACGGCATAACTCAGTTAAAAGTGATTTTGATACGTTATACTCATAACGTGTCAAAACTCTTTGAATGTAATAACTATATTATACACTGTATATGTAACTATATTGTATGAAATTCATAGGGGTTGAATATCGAAAAATCGTGATATATGTTTACTTATTTTCGTAGGATTACATTTACAAAGTTAGCAAGCCGAAATGCCCATTTAATATTTTTTTCCATATAAAGCTTAATACCTTTTAAGAGATCGAATTTTAGAAAATATTGAATTAGAGTTATTAAATTATGTCAAAGAGAGATATTGCTCTTTGACATAATTTTATAATTCAGTATTTTCTAAAATTCGAAACAGATCTGACTACAAACGAAAATGTTACAAACGTTGATACCCCTTTTTACCCCTTTAGGGGGTGAATTTAGCAAAATTTCTTGTTAGTCTATCATACGTCACAGAGGGAAGCCACGGTCCAAATATGACGTTTCTAGCTTCAGTAGTTTAGCCTCGGCGCTGAGGAATCAGTCAGTCAGGACATGTTTTTTTATGTATATATTAGTGTCCGACCGAATGTTCGGTTTCGGTTTCGGTTTCGGTTTCGGTCGAGTTTCGGTTTAGTTTCGGTTTCGGCGGCAAACCTGCCGAAACTACGACCGAAACCGAAACTTCATTCGGGAGTTCCCGCGCTGTGCTCGGTCATGTTCGGCGCAGTAAATTCCATCCAAGCGACGAAGACATTTTGCCGCGTCCACGTGCCTAATCATGTCGTGACTAGTTTGCGTTTGCAGTGCGTTTTGTTTGTTGTTTGTGAGTTTTCGTATGATTTGTTTTGAATTTGGTAAGTTTTATCATGTGATATTGTATTGACGAGCTCGGTGGTGCGTAGCGGTCAATGACGCGGCTTCGACACTAACGCTCGTGGGTTCTATTCCCACATAGGACAAACATTTGTGTGCATGAACATGTCTGTTTGTCTTAGTCTGGGTGTTTTCTATGTATCATAAGTATGTATTTACAAAAAAAATGTATTTACGTATGTTTATCAGTTGTCTAGTACCCATAACACAAGCTTCGCTTACTTTGGGGCTAGATGGCGCTGTGTAATTTGTCTGACAATATTTATTTATTTTTGGGTAGGTAGTAAACATAATTTAGTTTTTTTTTTATACTACGTCGAGTGGCAGACAAGCATACGGCCCGCCTGATGTGAAGCGGTTACCGTAACCATATTAACGATCGCAACATAAAATATCGCTCGCGCGCTACCACCCCCGCTGCAGGCGGAGCATCTCTTCCCTTTCTGGTGACCTCACTCACTCGCAGGAACACAACAACCCTCAAGGGATTTGATATTTGGCTGTGGTATTCTGTGAGGTGGAGGTACATTCCCCAGTTGGCTAGCTTACAATTAAGCTCCCTACATCTCTTTTCGCCAGAGCTTCGTTTGTCAGTTAGCAGGGTACACCGCGTGCAGGTGAAGTTGGCTTTGATTCAGAGATGTTGATGAACCACTTACAGTTAGGTAATTGTTTCGTAAAAGTTTCGGTTTCGGTTTCGGTTTCGGCCGAAACTGAGACTGTTGCCGAAATTCGGTTTCGGTTTCGGTTTCGGTCGTAAAAACCAGTTTCGGTCGGACACTAGTATATATAGATTACAAGTTACTATAATGCTCGATTCTCCTCTCTCATTGATATAAAGTTCGAATTTGTAACGTTACATTACAAGCGAATGCTCCCGGTGAGGTAGCGCCTTTCTATGCTTCTGTGTTACAGTAACAAACAATAGTAATATAATTATTGCTCTGAATGTATAGCGAGCCGTTCTTGTTATGGCAAGCATCAGTTCCTCTTCAGTAAAACGTATTTTTAATAGCCCCTAATGACTAAAATTTTAAAAAGAAATCATTTATCATTTAGGTATTGTGCTGCATGATTTCTAATGACAAACTAATGGAATTCATTTTAAATTTATCTACATCCGACAGTTCATGATTTAAGAAAAAAGGAGTATTCTCAAGTAGCGCCCTATTTTTTGTCTTTTTATCCGACTGCGATGAAGCTCAAAATGAGAGTTATGTAGAGTAGAAACTCGATTAATCGGACTAATTGTTGTCGGTAGGCATTCGGATAATCGAAAATCCGGATAATCCAATGTATAAAGAAAATCGGGTTTATTTTTTACTAGTTTATTAAATACGACAAGTACGAGTACATATGAACGAAAATCAATGTTTAGTAATTATTAAGAGATACTTTTCAAACACACATATTTTCTTAAAATTCTGCAGCCTTAATCACGTTGACATTCTTAAATATGTAGATGTTGACACGCACGACAGAGTGGAGTAACAATTACTAACTAAGTTAACTAAAACAATAACAAAACGCTACGGTTTTCTTTTAATGACAACAGCCGGGACTGACGACTTAAGTGCCGTCCGTAGTACGGAGGCACTCGAGAGAAATAAAACCAATCTAAAAACGGGCTACAGTCGACGTTGAATATCACTAAATCAACTTTAGTAAACTACATAAATTGCATAAATTATTTAATAAATAAACTATAAAGATCTGCAAACTTTCATTCTTCCGTACATCATATCTTCCATTACACTTATTTTGGGTCGATCAAAATTTGGCGGGAAAGCCTATTTTAAAAGTATGCAATTACATATAAAAAATATATATTTCCATTGGAGAAGCAATAAAAAAAACTATAACTTTTATGATGATAGTAATTACATAAACGTAATATTTAACATAGCTGTCGGACAAATTTCTGATTTGATGCATACAAAATACAAACCTGTGACGTCATAACGCAGTAGCCTTTTGTATGGAGCGTTTTCGGGAAAGTCCAAAATTGAGAATTTTAAATTAACATATCACGAGAGATTTTTGTGCTATCGAAGTACATAATTCTTTCACATATGGTTATATTAATATTATAAATGTGAATGTCCGTTTGTTTGCTACGCTTTCACGCGATAACTACTCAACCGATTATCATGAAACTTTGTACACATATTCTTGGAGGTATCAGAAGTAACATAGGATACCTTAAAAAAAAATACGAATAAGAATTTTACGCAAGCGAAGCCGCGGGCAAAAGCTAGTATGGTTATAATATTAAGACGTCACTACATATCAAACCGAAAAAAATGTTGGTGAAATAGCGTGGAGATGTGCCGACAATGAGTTTGGCCGACTAGCTGATTTGTCGATTGTAAAGAGGCCGACTAATCAGTCAAGTAAATCACGGTTTCGGATTATTAGACAATTTCCGTGACGCTTGTCTACAGCTGATTTGCTTACAAGTCGCAACCGCCGACTGTGAGCCTGTCAGAATGTTTTGTTTACTACGCATATGCATGTCGACCCGCTTCCTCCACCAAAGATCACACTCCCAGAGAACATGGTGTGCTGATTAATTGAATTCATCATTTTCAGTAGAACATTCGCATAAAGACGACGGGACTAATATAAACGAAAAGAGTTTAGCCCTAAAACTGCAATGCCTAGTTAAAAATTGCGCAACGGGGTGAATCATCATCATCATCAGGTCATTTTAGTCTCCACTACAGGAGCACGACCCACTTTCATCCGTCCCAGACAGAAGGAGGATTTGGCCTACACTCCGCACGCTGGCCAGACGGGTTGGGGAGGCCTGATCGATGTTTAATAATGTATATCCCTTAATCGCCTTGTACGACATCCACGGGAAGAGACGGAGTGATTCTATTCTAGTCTACCGGATACCACACGGCCATCCGATCACGGGGTGAATGAATGAACTTTATTTGCTATAGGTGTGCTTAGGCGGGTACCCATAGTGCGGCGGGAGCATGACGGGCGTAGTAGTTATCAGGAAAGTTCTTGCATTCGTATTTAGTACAATTAAAGGTGCTACATAAAGGTAGTTGAGTTGCGTGTTAGACTTGGCTTGGATAATCTAAAATGCGAATTTCACGCGAACGCAAAACTAGTAAACTAGTAACCGCAAAACTAACTTATATTTAGGCCAATTTCACAGTGATGCACTGTGAAATTGAAAATTTCATATATTTTCATCATTAAACAATTATTACAAGATGTCAACATGAAAATATTACTTTTTTCATATATTTAAATATTATTTTTAAATATATGAAAAAAAAATTCAATTTCACTGCAATAGTAATATTTATTAATATAAAATACACTATGTTTACTGCGTGGCGACTGTTGCCATATCGACTTTTAATCAACTTCTAACCACTTTAACGAGTAGAAACACAAACACTTCAACATCCGACCGGTTTCGCTGCTAAGGCATTATCAAGGTAAGCAGATGTGCTTACCTTGATAATGTCTTAACGGCGAAACCGGTGGATAAAAATAAATGTAATTACTTGGACCAGTACAAGTGCTTTATTATAATAATATTCCACCAAGTGCCAACAATCAACAGTATCAACTTTAACGAGGTTTTATCAGGATACTAGTCGGCCTTTTTACAACCGACTAATCAAAAAAGTCATAGTCATAATAAAAACCGGACAAGTGCGAGTCGTACTCGCCCACCGAGGGTTCCGTAGGTACGTAGTATCATTATTAAATTTGATATTTTTCATTATAAATAAGAAATAATGCGTCGAAAAAAATAAATAAAATATATTTTGCAATGTGTACATCAAGCCCTTTCATATGATACCCCATTTGAACTAGTAGTTTCAATTTGAAATTTCGACACCCTATAAAAAATATAGACCCCCTATTTTTTAAGATCTATTTACAAATGTATAGTTTTGAGATTTATTCCTGTACTTGTAGTCTATAACGATGTTACTTGCCAAATTTCATAGTTCTAGGTCAACGGGAAGTACCCTATAGGTTTTGATTCCCTTGAGTGTGTCGAAATATGCATTTTTTGCTGAATAAACGGCCGTAACTTTTTTCTACGTAAACTTAGCAGTTAGATTTTTTTTTTACTTCATGGGACCGTAGACCTGAGTATACAGTTCAAATTTCAGCTTGATACCTCCACGCATTCTCGACATAGAAATTCTTGACAAACAGACAGACAGACAGACAGACAGACAGACAGACAGACAGACAGACAGACAGACAGACGGACAACAAAGTGATCTTATAAGGGTTCCGTTTTTCCTTTTGAGGTTCGGAACCCTAAAAACGGACATCTCTAATAAAAAGTAAAAATAGTAAAGTATCCGGCGATTGTCGGCGCTCTTTCCCAACTAGTCGATAACTGGTCACCGACAACAAAAGTGGCCGGATAGTTAGCAGATAGAGGTGAATACTTGGTAAAGTCGCCTCTTGAAAATATATATTTTATTCGATACTACAGCAAGCATGTCTAATTGTAGTATTTATTCTGGGTATAGTAGAAATAAAATTGATATGCCAGTTCGAAATTAGGGACTTTCCTTAAAAGTGCGTAAAACTGGAAACTATAATTTTTGTACCATACTTATAATTCAGGAAGTAGAAGATAAAATCTATGACTGTCAAGTCAGAAGTGTCAACCTTGGTGTGCTCCTTGTTATGACACAAGTTGCTCTGGATCTCTCTATAACTAACGTTGGCATGCAGATGGTTTTATAATCAATAAACCATTCGAAAACCAGTTATCTGATTTCACTTTTACATCGTTTATTGCATATTTTTCACCTACAAAATATAAAAACATTGGGGTGTCAGTGATTTACCACCATCCTTCTCTATTTAGATCATTTTATTTATCCTCATTTAATTATTATTTAATATTAAAATCGACCGCGTTCTTCTCGAGTGAACTTTTTTTCCGGCAGGCAGGCAATAAGCAGGGACGATATCAATATTAAATATTAACGCCATTATCGTCCCTACTTATTCCATATGTTGAAAAATATAATAACAAAATTTTTCATATATATATATATATGAAAAATTTTGTTATATATATATATATATATATATATATAATATATAATTAAATTAAATATTCTTGGACAAATACTACACCATCTAGTCCCAAACTAAGCAAGGATTGTATACTAGATAATTTATAAATACTTAAATCCATTTTTTTGTAAATATGTACATTCATATATTATATAGAAATTACTCAGACTAAGACAACCACATATTCACACAAATGTTTGTCTCGAGTGGGGATCGAACCCACGACCTCGGAGTCAAAGTATCCATAGCTATACGACACCGAGTTCAATAATAGTAATTTAACCCGAGAACGTAACTATCGAAAAAGAAAATAAAAAACAGACAGACAGACAAAGACACGTTGAGTGTCATAATTTGTATAGACACTTTCATAGAAGTTTCATACAAAAGACATAAACGAGCTCTCATCGTGATTATTCGTGATCTCATCTGAAAATACTTGTAGCTGAAAATACTTGTACCTGAAGTACTTGAAGAGGCAATGTTCGTAAATCAGTTTTTAACAATTCACTATTTTAGTTCGCCAAAAGTGTTTAATTGTTAAAATCTGTGCTTTACTTGACTAAGCATCTCTCTAGGGTTTTAATGCCTTATTTGGCATATTGCTACACAACACATCACTTTGCCAAGATGGGAAAAAACTACATTGATGATGATGCCTAAAATTTAAAGAAGCTTATTTTTAACATACAGGAGCGCACCGCACATACCGACAAATCCTGTGAGGTAGGATTAAAAGCGGCGACCAAATGGACCATATTTGGTCGCCGCTATCGTATCGTACGTTAAAAATAAGCTTCTTTATATTTTAAGCATCATCAAAAGCGAAAGTAATTGAAAAACATATAGCGAAAGAAATGATTCATCGACTAAAACAATTATGATTAGTTATGTGTTGTTTTGTGTTACGGCAAGTATTCGTAATAAGCGCTTAATGTTACTCATCATGAGACGCACTTACGCCACATAACCTAAAGTTATTATCATGTAATTATACTCTATCTTTATAGCTTCGGTCTTAAAAGTAGTGCCGAAACGTTGAAAAATAAAACTCTCTTCTTTACCATTAGTACGTTCGTTTCACTTACACATTGTCTCTAAAAATGGTGATACTTTAAAAGTGAAATATCGTCTTCATTGTTATTTTCACAACATTATTTTAGTCGAATAATGTGTCCTTGCGTGTTCCCTGATCGTTGCTACGTCTAATGGGAGACTGTTCTTACCAGCGTTCTCCGGCGCGCGATTGCTACTTTAAATCTTTTTTGGCGTCGTCCGTGGCCTACACAATGCCTCTTTAACCTGCTAATTTTTACACTCAAGCGAGTCATCATCATCATTATCAGCCTGTATCTACCCACTGTTGGATATAGGCCTTTCTCAAAGCTTTCCACCATATGCGATCCTCCGCTTTCCGCATCCAACTACTACCAACCACTTTTTTGAGATCGCCGGTCCATCTAGAGGGGGGGGGGGGGGGGCGCCCTACGCTTCGTCGCTTCATACGTGGCCTCCACTCTAGAATTTTCCTCCCCCATCTGCCATCGCTGATGTGACCAGCCCATTGCCACTTCAACTCGGTGACTCTGAGAGCTATGTCGACCACTGTGGTTCTCCGTCGAATTTCTTCGTTCCGGATTTGATTCCTTAGAGAAACTCCACACATCGGTCTCTCGATCACTCGCTGTGCGACTTTTAGTTTGTGAACCAGACCAACGGCCAGCGTCCAAATCTCTGCACTGCAGTTCATACTTAAGCAAATAATTATAAGTAATACTTTCTTGTTACGCGTGTATATATAAGCCAACCATTACTGATTGATCGATTAACATAAACTAGGCGGATTGAGGTTGAAATTTGGCATATGCGTAGCGATTATGACGTAGGCTTTCGGTATGAAACGATTTTTGAAAATATGCATGGGATACGCTCATAATGTGATACTAGATTGTGCCCGCGATTTCGTACGTAGTCACGGACACAATCTAGGTCTACTATAGTGCTCATTCATATTCATCGCACGCTGTGAAACTATGAGCTTTCGAATGAAGCTCATAAGATTAAACTTATTGTACTAAAACATGTATATTTGACTTCTCTTTACTTTGTTAAACCCTAGCTTTCTGGTGCAGGGGTTTTTGTATTTTATAAGACATTACTGAAAATATAGCCTATGTTACTTCTAGATAATGGAAGCTTTCTAAAAGTAAAAATGCTTTCTAAAAATAAAGTTATATCCAACATATTGACACTTAGTCATTTCACTCTATCGATCGGTACAATATAGTTGGTTTTATTTTTTTCTAGCTACATAAGTACTGGCTAAGCAAGATATTTTTTCCTAAACAAGCGTACCTATGGCCTGCTTGATATAATGCAGTAACACAGCCTATAGATGCTTGCGACATTAAATCTCGGTCGCGTTCTTTCTACCATTCCTGCTGGCGCAACAATTCCTTTCTTCCTGATAACCTCATTCACTCACAGGAACACAACTGTAGAATTCTAGATAATAAATCTGATTGATTCCTTTGTTTTCTCTACACAAAATAAGTAGTGTCATATTTGCTCAATGTTATATAATATTTTCATTTTTATCCATGTCCTACGTACGATGGCAGACAAGAATACGGCCCGCCTGATGTGAAGCGGTTATCGTAGCCGTATTAACGCTCGCAACATGAAATATCGCTCGCCGCCACCCCCGCTACCAACGCAGCAACTCCTTCCTCTCTAGCGAACTCAGTCATTCGCAGGATCACAACAAACAACCCTCAAGGAAATTGTTACTTACCGGTGATACCTACCCACTACCTATGAGCAATTCCCGCAGAGTCGAATCGTAGCAACGCGGACGCGTCATGTTTAAAGTATTTTCATCTCTATTCCCGTTAGATAATGTATAAATTTGTGTTTTGCAAATATGAGAAAAGCGCGGCGTCGTCGCAAGTCGATGGACGGGTTCGCGAGTCTCTTAACACCACTACACTACATAGATGCGCGTCATTTCACTTCGACTCTGCCGTAATGGTCGTTGAGCCTAAATGTAACATCACCGGCAACGATTTTTAATTGTATGAGTAATTGTCATAACATAAAAGTGACAATGTGCGACTAATCTAATAACCTTCTCGTAATACGAAGAAATAGAGCCACAAAAATGAGCACATGTGGTCACGTACGAGCTATTCCAAAGTCTATTCACACACCTACATTCGTTTATATTTTATACAGTATTTTTTATTAACTTTGCAATAATCCTCACTAATATTAATAGGAAAACGGGTTTGTTTGTTTGTTCTGCTTGCATGCCTTGATCATGCATACATCACACTTCAGAATAAATAATAGATAAATTTTTATTCCGAAAAATTTGCTGTTCTCGTGGAATGCCCAGAAGTTTGTCATCTGAGTACGATAACTGGCATTCACTGTTTATTTGTTTCGTTGTCAAGCTACCGATTACCATAAAATTTTGCATAGATAATAGTAGTTTATGAAACTGTTGCATAATAAGGGTTATTAAAATACGAGTGTGAGTTTATAACATGAGCCGAAAGCGAATGTTATAATAGACCACACGAGTATTTTAATACCTAATTATGTGCAGTTTCATTCACTACTTTATCTAATCTCATGAAATATATGATAATAATATTTTAAATACAACCATGAAGTTAATTTAACAGCTTTATTTCTTACTTATAAATCCATTTGCAGATCGAGCATGCGTAGTGCGCATGCGCGACGCGCCGCGTTCACAGATTATGTAGAAAAATTTTGCAACGTTGCAATGTATTTGCATTGCAACCTGTTTAAAATACCTGTATCCAGGGCTGAAGCAGTAACGTAATGGAAAAAAAGTTATTTTTCGATACAGTTGTCCATACGACAACTGTATCGAAAAATAACTTTTTAAATTTATTTTGATAGCTTGTGCGTAAAGACTGTCATTATGATACTGTGTTTAGTTTTTTAATGTGTAAATTTCAGTATGAGATTAGATAAAATATTTTAAAAGTCCGGAATAAATTAGGACTCTCTCGAATTACTGAACTCATCCCAAAGGACAAATCGATACCTCCAATGAACACTACGCCAACTCAAAACATACACATCCAGATACACACCGCTAATATGAGTTATACATTTACTTAGCGGTTTGAATTTGTGGATTTTGGTGTGTATGTTTGTCTTTTATAAATAAAATTCAGGTAGCATAATGTTACTGAAGTAATGAATCGATTTAGATAAAAAAAGAAAACTATCGAAATTTTAGTTGGCGAAGTGTTCCTTGGAGGTATCGAAATAATAGGTTGCCCATTTTTGCAATAACCGACGTTCAAGTGGGCGAAGTCACGGACACAAGCTGTGTTATAATAGTTAACAAGTATTTGCATTGCACGTAAGGCAATAATAAATATAAGAAATAATATTAAATGACAAAAGGTGCATATCAGAAGAGCAAAACTAACAATGCACATACTAACCGGTTACTTTAGGGTACTAAAGTAATATTAGTTTTAGTATAGATTAGATAACGGGTTTTAATGTCTATGTGCATATATAAAAATATGTAGTACAATATCACACCCCGGCCAATCCATACAAATGTCGCGTCGTGCTCTACTACACAAACAATGACAACTGTGCAGAGCGTGAATGAGCGTGTGTGCGTGCGGCGCCATACAAACTGTTTCAGATATGTCTCAGAGGGGTGGTGAGGTCGACACGAGAGAGCGGCAGGGAGTAGTCATAGAGTACGTAATACTATTACTTATACTGTGGTAGCAGTTATTCGATTTCAATGTAGTAAATGAAAAAGACTAGATGAACCCTCTAGATGAGAGGTTCCCAACCGGTGGTTCGTGGACCACCAGTGGTCCGTGAGGGGTAAATTAAGGTTCGTGTTACAAACTAAAAATGAAAGAGGATGAGCACTATTATACAAAATACTCAAATCTCGACTTATAGAATAATAGATTTGTATGATAGTTGAGGTCCCTGCACGCAACAAAAACCTCGTAGTGTTCCGCGAACAAAAAAAGGTTGGGAACCACTGCTCTAGATGGACCGATGACCTCAAAAACGTGGGAACACAGTAGATAATCGCATATGGTGGAAAACATTAGGGGAGGCCTATATCAGCAGTGGATAGATACAGGCTGATAATGATGATGAAAGGAAATATTTAGTTTAAGTATTTGTAGCTTCTGAAAAGTGGGCAGGCTATGTACAAAATCAGATTTTGGACTTTACTTTGTTTCACTTTTTTATTATTTGTGTTTTTTCTTGTCAATTTTATTATATAATAATTTGAAGTACCGCTTAAACTTAGCACTTTCTAAAACTCATTGGAGTTTCGTTTTATTGGTTTTTTGACGAGCTCGGTGGTCGAATGGTTAGCAATTTTGACTCCGAGGTCACGGATTCGATCCCCGCACAAGGCAAACATTTGTGTGCATGAACATGTATGTTTGTCTTTGTCTGGGCGTTTCTATGTATTTAAGTACGTATTTAAAAAAAAAATGTATTTAAGTCCATTTATAAGTTGTCTAGTATCCATAACACAAGCTTTGCGCTTAATTTAGGACTAGACTGCCGCTGTGTAAATTGTCCGGAAATATTTAAATATTTATTTATTGGTATAAATTTAACATAATGAAAATAAACTAAAAATATACAATTAAAATAAAAACTAATTATGGCTAACTATATATACAAACAAAACGGAAATAACAAAAACTAATTAAAATTCATAAAATGTAACTAATAACCTAAATAGCGTCAAAAAATTCTTCCGCATTGCCATCAAAGGGTAAAGTGACTAGAAGGCACTGCATTGCCACGTTGGATGACAATGCTTATTCGCTGAGCAACAAATAGGCCAGCCTTCTGGTCGCGGGAAGGGTCGACCAAACTTTTGGGAATGTCTCTAAAAGTACCGATTTTGTACGTACTAAAATTCATTAATATATCAAAATAATATTGTTTAATTTTACATAGTGTTTATTTCTGTTCCACCACAAGCTGTTTTCTCTTTGATTCTTCAATCGTAATCATTGAGCGACCAGTTATGCAAGTACCTATAAATTACCCATCTAGTAAAGAAACAGCTCCATACGTTACAATTTTTTTTTTTCATTTTGTTAATTCCAGTAATATCACCATTACCATCCAAGTAAATACATATAATAGACAAATCGACGAGCACTTTCCGAAGGAGAGAAAGACAAGATCTCCAAATAGATAAAAGATTTCATAAGAAAAGTCCATTAATCAATTTATTCATTAGGCGACATAGATTCCGAGATAGATTCCGGAAATACGCTTATTGTTCTCAACACCTGTATGCAATTATCTAGACAAACCATTATTTATGCTAAATACTTTAAAGTTTCAATATTATAGAAAACTGCTTAATGTAGAGCAGCGTTTCTTAACATCAAGTCACGACGTGACCCAAATTCTGGTCGCGGGTGGTATTGGGAGGGGTCGCGGAAATTCTTCAAAAGGTATTACAAGATTTTTTAATGTAGTAAAGGAAAAAGTCTAGATGGACCTTATAGATGAACAGATAGCCTCAAAAAGCGGGATCAAAGCAGATGATCGCATATGGTGGAAACATCAGAGAAAACTTATACCAGCAGTGGATACAAGATGATAATGATGATAATAAAAGGAAACAATAACAGGCAAACCATTTGGTATATGCTAAATACTTTAAAGTTTCAATAATATTATAGAAAACTGCTTAATGTAGAGTAACGTTTCTTAACATCAGGTCAGGACGTGACCCAAATTCGGGTCGCGGATGGTATTGAGATGAGTCGCGGAAGTTCTCCAAATGGTTATACAATATTTTTAAGCTTGTATCTAACACTTGTATATAAATACAAAAGGCAACGGTTACTGACTGATTTATCAAGACACAGCACAAACTACTTTACAGGTCTGGTTAACATTTGGCATTTAACTAACAATTATGACGGAGGGATTCTCTAAGAAAGGATTTTTGACAATTCCTACTTAATACCGGGATACGTGCGTGCGAAGTCGCGGGTGCAAGATAGTGTGGAATGTTTTTAGATTAATATCATGTAACTATATTATTGTCTAATTCTTACTATTGACTATGCGGGGCGGTAGTATTCGTCGTCGCCGTCAGCCGTTATTCATTCCACTGCTGGGATACAGACCTCCCTCATTCGAAGGGGTTTAGAGCATACTTCACCAACCTACTCAACTGAGGATTGGCGGAAGCCAGTATTTTCAAGCCGCCTAAAGGCTAACTGTCTTAGCTTAACGATTGTCATCTAAAGACAACAGCCGGAGCCGACGGCTTAACTTGCCCTCCGAAGCGCGGAGAAAGCGGGAAGCTCGAGAAAAATAATCCATCCGTGGACAGGCTACGGTCGAAGTTGCTTCACTTGCGTTTTCTATTATATTAGAGCTACTGTAGAATGTGTTTAGATTGGTCAATGTTATGTAATTAGTAATGTCTCATTCATTAGTATTGACTATGCGGGGCGGTAGAATACTTTATTAATGAAGTTATTATTAAAACTCATGTGAGACATTATACTAAAGTAATTAAATAAATTAAACGGGTCACTCACGTCTTTTTGTGTGTCCGGCGCGAGAGACAAAGGGTGGACGTGTCTGGACATTCGCCCTGATGAAGGTCTCCTTTTGAGATCGAAACTAGTCGGCTTTCCCGACAAAAAGACGTGAGTGACCCGTTTAATTTATTTAATTAATTGTACAATGGAGTTATATATGGAATACAATGGATATATTTTAGCAAAACAATTTCCAAATTCTATCCAAATATAATGTATATGAATTGAATTAATACATAGGATATTTTCATCCAATATTACTAAGCAATATGTTCGCACGGGGCTAAGCTGCAACAAGAAGCCAGTAGGCTATAATTTATGAACATTTTGCATAATTAAGCGACCGGTATGATAATATTTGTGAAAGATTAGAAGGAATTCGTGTATATGCTATAGTTATAACCCGTTTTTAGTTACGCGTTTTCTCTAGTTAAAACTACCTTTTACTAATTGCCCTTGTTATAACTACAAATAACTGCTGTGTCCGTTTGAATGTTTTATTTTTCTATTATTTTTGAAACTAATCTTGTCTAGTTCACTTTAAAATTCAAAGTGTTTTTTTTTTCTTATGGAATACTGTACTGCACATAAAACGATATACTCATACTTTTAATAAGATATCTATCAAAATTTTTGTCTGTAGGAAATTGATTTAAAAGAAAGCACAACGGGTGAAATCTAGTGGTTTAATTTCATTTAGCTAACAGTCTGGTTTAAATTAGCCAAGTTTCATTTCGATCCTGAGTTTCCATCGAATAGATGACAGTTTGAGATAGTGTTATATCGATTTATTTGGAACCAATCCATATAAATCGATCCCATATGAATCGGTCGATTGCCCGGTCTTTGTACACTAACCACATGTAGATACGAAATCGCTGTGCATTTATTAGTATTCGTTTAATAATGTCATTAGATTTTAAACCCAGACCGCAACCGGCTCTTCACGAGTGCTGGTTTCGAGTACCTACCTATAACTTTTTTCCTTTTTTTTTTATTCTGCGTCGGTGGCAGACAAGATATACGGCCCGCCTGATTTGAAGCGGTTACCGTAGCCATATTAACGCTTGCAACATAAAATATCGCTCGCGCGTCGCCACCCCCGCTGCCAACGCAGCATCTCCTTCCTTTCCGGTGACCTCACTCACTCGCAGGAACACAACAACCCTCACGGGGATTGTTATTTGGCTGCGGTATTCTGTGAGGTGGAGGTACATTCCCCAGTCGGGTAGCTTACAATTACGCTCCCTACCTCTCTTTTCGCCAGAGCTTCGTTCTTCAGTCAGCAGGGTGCACCACGTGCAGGTGAAGTTGGCTTTAGTTCAAATATGTTGGTGAACCACTTACACCCCAAACTTACTTTACACTTTCCTGGTACGTTTGTTCTTTTAAAATAGAGAAACTAATATAATACGAGCGCAGCGCGGCATGCGGCACTCGTATTATCTTAGTTTCTCCATTTTAAAAGAGAAATGGGTGTTTAGTGGGTCGTAATCCGCATTAATAGGCCTAGCAGGCTTGCTCAGACTAGTTATGTGTGTGTGTAGGCACATGAGCTTTTATGTTTAATATTTTTTATACAACGTCGGGTGGCAGACAAGCATACGGCCCACCTGATGTGAAGCGTTTACCGTAGCCATATTAACGCTCGCAACATTAAAAATATCGCTCTCACGCCGCCGCCTCCTCCGCTGCCAACGCAGCATCTCTTTCCTTTCTGGTAACCTCACTCACTCGCAGGAATTCTTCAAGGGAATTGTTATTTGGCTGCGGTATTCTGTGAGGTACATTCCCCAGTCGGTTAGCTTACAGTTACACTCCCTACCTCTCTTTTCACCAGAGCTTCGTTTGTCAGTCAGCAGGGTGCACCGCGTGCAGGTGAAGTTGGCTTCAATTCATAGATGTTGAGGAACCACTTACACCCCAAAATTAATATGGCTATAAACTGCTGATTCTCATTCTTAATTTTAATACTGGGATTGTACGGACTTGGATAATATTCCTTTAACGCTTTAACCTCTGGAGTTTTAATCAGACAAATGTTTTCGTGTCCATTTCGCTAAGGGCATGTATTCTACGATATCCGTGTTTATTTGTTTAATTTGCTTTTTCAACTTATTATGCTGCATACTGCCAAATTATTTGTACCTGTATAAATCTATAGCAAAAAACCGGACAAGTACGAGTTAGACTCGCCCACCGAGGGTTCCGTAAGTAGGATCATAAATTTGATATTTTTCATTATAAATAAGAAATAATGTGTCGGAAAAAATCAATAAAATATATTTTGCAATGTGGAGATCAAACCCTTTGATACCCCATTTGAACTAGTAGCTTCAATTTGAAATTTCGCCCCCTATAAAAAATATAGACCCCCTATTTTTTAAGATTTAATTACAAATGTATAGTTTTTAGATTTATTCTTGTACTTGTAGTTTATAACGATGTTACTTGCCAAATTTTATAGTTCTAGGTCAACGGAAAGTACTCTATGAGTTTTGATTCCCTTGAAAATGTGTCGAAATATACGTTTTTTGCTGAATAAACGGCCGTATCTTTTTTTTACGTAAACTTAGCAGTTTGATTTTTGTACAACTTCATGGGACCGTAGTTCTGAGTGTACAGTTCAAATTTCAGCTTGATACCTCGCATTCTTGACTTAGAGGGTCTTGACAGACAGACAAACAGACGGACAACAAAGTGATCTTATAAGGGTTCCGTTTTTCCATTTGAGGTACGGAACCCTATAAATGATAATATTTTATCAATATAATATCGCGAGTGGTAATGCCCAATAATAATTGCCGAACCCTCTTCGACGTAGGTATATTTTTTTTCTGATATAAAACCTGGTTGTTAAAGGGTTAAAGGTCGACTGGGGAAATACCCCCGACTTTCCCGAAGACCGCTGTCAATAAAATATAATTGATCATCTGAGGTTCTCGAGCGCGTCAGATTAAGGTAGGGTGAGTTAGTTACATGCTAAAACGTGTATAATCCACTAATCTGACAATTTCAAAGTGACGTAAAAAAAAACAGACGGCTACAAAGTTGAAAAAAAGAAACGTCAACTCCACGTTCTCGAGCGTGGCTAACTTTTTTTTTTGAAGGGAAATATTCAAGGTTTACGAAAAATATATATAATGTGACGATTTCCATAAAGCCGAAGTAAGAAAAATTAATCGATAAAGATTAAAGCGTGCAGCTACGTGATGCCTGAAGATGTAGTCATAACACCGGATATTCTTGAAGATACTCCAGAATTAGGTATATTTTTTTTCCAATAATTAAAAAAAAACGTTATTCATAAAAAAAAATTTCGTTAAATATTTTAATGATTTCTTATGCAATCTGAGGATGAAATCGAGCCAGAGGAGGAAGATGATGATTCTACCGATGAAGATGATAATAAAAAAAATACGCAATAAAAATTAATGAGGCTGATGATGATGATGACAAGTATTCTACTTAAAAAACATATTACACTGTTTTATTTGCATGCTATTTCTTCAGCTTTTCAATTAATTAAGTTCAATGATTAAAAAAAAAAAACAAAAAATATTGTCAGATTAGGCGAATCCCTCCAGATAATCGTCAGATTATGAGACATCACGTCTAGGGCATAAAGATGAACCATATATATCTTAATCTGACGCGCTTGAGTATTTCAAAATGGCGAATTTTTTTTGTACATTCTAATAATGGCCGAGAGTTTGCGTCGCATCCAAAACGTCAGATATACGAGCTTTTTTTTAGGTTCACTTAACATCTTCTTAGAAAATCTGACGCGCTCGATAATTTTTTTTTTTTTGTTCATTTTAAACCCTTACGTGCCGTACGTTAGGGTTTGGGTTCACCCCCATCATGGAAACAGTCAAATTAACATACGTACGTTTCCAAAAATACGTAGGACATAAATTCTATCAATATCTGAGGCGCTCGAGTATGTCCATGCAACAGTATTTTTTTTACATTTTTGAAAGTCTATAGCCGCTCCCCGGGGTCCAATGAAAAGGTATATATTATATGACTTTTTTTTTCTTCTTATCATTTAAGCTTCGCAATCCAATAGGTCTCTATGACGCTCGAGTAAATCCCGATTTAGCACCAAGGGCTCCCCTACCACTACAGCTAAGGCGCCCCTGTGCGTCAAACTTCCGGTTATATCACCGGGTTGCGAGTCTCTTGCCAAGTAAACCAACCAGGCGAGAGGACCTATACCGCACCGCCATCGCGCTCGGTAAACCAACCAAACACTCAAGCAGAGTAGCAGGTCTTACTCCCCTTTCACCTACAATCTTAAGTCGTCGTAAATAGGCTGGACACAAAAAAGTAGCTAATTATTTCCTTAAAATGTTGAAATACGTAAAGGTAAACTCACATAATCATCATTCTAAACTTCGGTTGAGCCAAATTACTTTTACGAGCAGGTATGTACTTAATTATACCTACTTGTTGTTGGAGGTAATAACGCGCAATATAACAAAACAACCGTTTAAATGATGACTTTTTAAATAGTACTTAACGTTCAAATATTTTGCTGTTGAGAGAGACAACATAATTTACTGTATCTTTGTTGAGGAGCTGTGGGCTGTGATGTTTTCAGTGTAGTGTATTTGTAGGGTTTCGTAGTAAACAAAGAACCCATAATAATTTAGCCAAAATGGTAAAATATAATCTGGAATTTTTTAGGGTACCTCCCCAATACGTTGAATTTTTTTTTTGGCTATCCTATGGTGTTGGATATCGTTGCGAATCTCCATCGCTCGCTACGCGACTCTCAATTTATGGATCAGCCCCCTTACCACCATCTCTTATTGCAATTCAATAACTGAATAGAATGCTTATTCGAATCGCAATAAGAGATGATGGTAAGGGGGCAGCTCAATAGTCAGAGACCAAGTTTTTGCACTATAAATCATAGCGGGGAGGATGCACTGGATAAAGACTTTGGTGTTTAAAGTTTGCAGTATTCCGGCTGTGAGGAGGTGACGAAGTTTCCCTAATGCTGCCTAGTCCAGTCGAATGCCTCTATCGATCTCTTTGTTGAAGTTACCCTGGTCAAGCTATATCACTTGTCCGAGGTAGACGCAGTCTTTAACCACTTCAATTGCGGCATTTTCAAAAATCACCGGGCTGGGGATAACGTATTCGTTATACATGACTTTTGGCTTGTCCAAATTCTTCCCCATCCCCACGGCTGGAGAAGCGACATTGAGATCGTTTAGCATTCGACTGAGATTCTCCAGCGATTCAGCTATTATGACCACGTCATCGCCGAATCGAGGGTGTGAGATGTATTCATCCACGGGCATCAATGTCACTCCAATGACATTGATGCCCCGTCTTACAGTCCAACGTCTTAATTACGTCTTCCAGCATTTAGTTATAAGCATATACCGACAAAAAATTAGCCGTGTGGTTTCCGGCAGACTAGAATAGAATCACTCCATCTCTTCCCGTGGGTGTCGTACAAGGTGACTAAGGGAAATACATTATAAAACATCGATCTGGCCTCCCCAACCTGTCTGGCCAGCGTGGGGAGCCAAATCCTCCTTCTGTCTAGGACGAACGAGAGAGGGGCGTGCTCCTGTAGTGGAGTCTAAAATGAACTGAGGATGATGATGATATACCGTAAAGGTTCAAAAATTGATTCAGCTTGAATAGAGTATCCTATGACTACTTGTAATTTTCGCTTATTCACGCTGATACATAAGAATTATGACACATACAAATAAGAAAAAAAAAATATCAAGTTATATGCATGATATTATATACATAGACGCGTCATAGGTGAACATTACGGCAAAGAGCAGCTATTAAGCGCTTCCTCAAACTATATTACGTATAGGAATGCGGCTATATGTCTAGCCAACTGGTTAAAATAGCCATTAAATTGTACATATTAGCTCTTTCATTCAACAACGCCATTCAACCACGTGTCTAAACGTCGTTTAGGCATGTAACGAACGACACTCAGCTAACTGTTTAAATGTCAACTTGCTAGATTAACCATCACGTATTGGAGTTGAGTTTCAATTAGGTTAGGTTTTTCTTGTGTTGTGTTGTGTTGTGAAATAGATCATGACTAATCTAGTGCAAAGTAAGGATTTTAGTTGCGTTAACCATTTTATGTTTTTATTACATTTGACCGTTATAGCTCCATTATTTTTAACGACTAAGTAACATGGGGAACTTAATTTGTATTTTTTCGCATAAAGCAACTTGTAACAATAAAAAAAAAACAATAGTTGTTGACGCCATATTGTAAACAAAAGGAAACTAGCGCGGCAGTGACCGAGAAATATACAAATTACGAGCCGCTAGAGCGTTGTCAGCAATTTTCTTTGGCTTAAAGTTAGTGGAAGGTTGCGACACTTCCGATCACCATCGGCATGTGTCGTCCGCCATGGGTCATGAATTCATGAAGTTTGCTTTTCTTTTATTCTCACACACATGTCTCGTTCGATTCCAGCACATCATAAAACAAAGTTACGTGATATTTTTCTTATCCATTACTGTAGCAGTAATTTTGTACTTTGTTAAAACAAAGAGGAAGGCGTTTTATCTACAACTTTTCAATAATTGTTTTTGATTAGCGTTAATGTGTTGCTGTAACAGTAAATAATGCGTAATAGTAACTACTTTGCCTTCTTCTTGGCACAATAGAGACAGGTAAAACGCATCTATAGATAAAAATATCATAGGTTACAAACAATTATTTTTTTGTTTACTTTTAGGTTTTTTATCACGGATTTATAAGTGGATATCAAATTCAATCTGGCCAACCAGTTGGTTTGAGCAGTCGTCACCAGAGAAATCTAGTACAAAAGCTCCGCCCGCGACCTCTACACCTGCCACGACCACAGTCAAGAATTGGTATCAGTCCTTGTTGGACTCTGAAGAAAGCGACGGAGGTTATGTCATGGAAATTAATACAAGTAAGTCGAAATATCTACATAAAGCCTATATAGGGATTAAAAGTCGATCAAAGTAGATCAAGATCAAGCCAGCAAACGGCTTATTTTACTCACCCGTGAGACCCGTGTCCCAGGAGTTACATAATGAATATGCGTTGACGACAAATCTACGTATATGATATTATCTGCTTCAAATTAAAATCCTATTTTATTATTTTAGAAAAAAAAGTTGTAACCAAAAAATCTACGAAAAAGAATTACAAAGGTTACAAATTGCTGCGAGCATATCCAGATATAAAGAAAAAGGTCCAAGATATGTTGGACTTGAAAGAAGAAGGACAAGGCTCTGGCATGATGTGGTGGACCCCACCATCGCTCAATAGCACCACAGATCTTCTCGTGCCTCCTGATCTCCTGGATGATGTTAAGGATTACCTTAAAAATGCTAAAATTGATTATGATGTAGTTATTTGGGACTTGCAGGTAATATTTTATATTATTAAGATGACACCATCCTTCAACTGAAAAAAACTTAGAAAATAATTGAGAAGAATGATGCCCTCAATAATTATTTTAATTCCTTTTCAGTACAAACTCTGCTTTTTTATATCCAAGTAGTATTAGTATCCAAGTAGGGTGTAAGTGGTTCATCAAGATCTTAAAACCAAAGCCAACTTCACCTGCACGCGGTGCATCCTGCTGACTGACAAACGAAGCTCTGGCGAAAAGAGAGGTAGGGAGCGTAATTGTAAGTTACCCGATCTGGGGAATGTACCTCCACCTCACAGGATACCGCAGCCAAATAACAATTCCCTTAAGGGTTTTTAGGTTCCTGCGAGTGAGTAAGGTCACCAGAAAGGAAGGAGATGCTGCTTTGGCAGCGGGGGTGGTGGCACGCGAGCGATATTTTATGTTGCGAGCGTTAATATGGCTACAGTAACTGCTTCACATCAGACGGGCCATATGCTTGTCTGCCACCCAATAGCCTTAGTATAAAAAAAATCCAGCGTGCTCGATTTCTTTCTTCCTTCAAATCTCTTGTATTCTCTGAATATGAATTTGTATTCTCTGAAAATATTGTTTCTTAGCCCTTGTTTTAAATTTCCCTATAGACAATATAGCATGTAAATAATTTCATTGAGATTTCATTTATACGTTATACCTACTTGTTATGACATATTATATATTGTCCTCTATCCTAAGCTTATCTGAAAAGTATTTTTATACTACATCGGGTGGCAGACACTGCCCGCCTGATGTGACGCGGTAACCGAAGCTCGCAACATGAAATTAATATCCCTCGCGTTACGCCATCCCCTCTGCCAACGCAGCATTTTTTTCATTCTGGTGACATCTCAGAAGCTTGTCCATATTATCTCGCATAATAAATAATTTTAACAAAAAAACCGACTTCATAAATTACTCTACAATCGTAAGCACCACTAAAAAGTTAAAAACACTATCAAAACTGCAATTTTATTATATGAAAAAAATGGGACCAATCTGGAAGTCTACTGTTTCAAATAAAAAAAGTTTTTTTTCAAATCGGTTTATAAATGACGGAGTAATGAAGTGATAAAAAAAAAATACAACCGAATTAAGAACCTCCTCCTTTTTTAAAATCGGTTAAAAAGTAAATTTCAAGAGAAAACGATGCCTCGAGGAATATGGACGAGTTTCAGCGAGTACTGTATGCGTCATTTAATTTTGTAGTTTTCGTTCAACAGAAAGCCATCATTTATGAAAATCCAAGTTTATCACGAAAGCAAAGACTTGAACTAGAACGTGACAATGGTCACCCGATGACCTGGCGAAGGTATCATCGATATGCTGATATTCTGCGTTACTTGGAATACCTGCAGCACTCTTACACTGAGATAGTGGAGTTGGTACCTCTGGGCCGTACTTCTGAAGGACTTCCATTAGTAGCGGTTAAGGTATGTTAGAAACTTGTTAGTAACCTAAATGTAATTGCTAATGATCTCCTTTGATCTTACGTTTGACGAGCGCGGTGATCGAATGGTTAGCAATGGCCACTTTGACTCCGAGGTCATAAGTTCGACCCCCACACAAGACAAATAGTTGTGTGGATGAACATGTCTGTTTGTCTTGGTCTGGGCGTTTTCTATGTATTCTATGTATATATTTACAAAAAAAAATGTATTTAAATATTATACCATTATAATTATACTTAAATGTACTTTTTATGTAAATCACATATATTACATAGAAAACATCCAGACGAAGACAAACACAAATATTTATCTTATGCGGGAATCGAACCCGCGACCTTTGAGTCAAAGTGGCAATCCAAGACTATATAAGACTATATATTATTATTAATTTTTATACATCGTCGTGTTTTACTAGCATGTAAGCTTCACCGCGGATGTAAACGAATCTTGCAAGGTAAAATTTGATCCATTTCTTAGTGTACATGTAATGTGATGAAAGTGATGGAGCAGAATTTGCCACGCTTATTTCGTTTTCGTCCTTGTGATCTAGTCCTGCCACTATTAGCTAAATGCCACCATTTTTATTCCAAAATGATGACTGAAGTGAAATGGCGATTCATAATTTAACATTACATTAACAACCCCTATGATATATAATTTTAGGTTAAATTTTATTTAAATTATGTTTAGAGATAAAAGCGTTATGAAATAGGAATTTAAATATATTTACATAAGTCATATTATTAATTAAAATTTTCGGAAACATGACCGTTATGGACATCGTCTTTAATTAAGTTATTTGAGCAAATGAAAATTGATGAACAAAATACAGAAACTGTGCATATTGTACATCATCTGAACGTGGCAGAAGTTGTACACTATCTTTCTATAAGCAAAACACATTGTAGCTGTTGAATAGTCTCTGTCCCTGGATATATAAAGGTAATATATGTGTTGGTGTGATTAATTATTCAAATACGGAATAAGTATTATCGTCATTATTATTTTAAATAGTTGTTTTTGAAAATGAAAAATTCACCTCCCCCGCCTAGGTGGGATTTGAACCCACGACCTCTCGATGACCGGTAGAGTGCTCTTCCAACTGAGCTACAAGGACGGTTAGTGTCGGTGACGATTTTTTGCATTTTAAATTTTACTGTTTGGGTCACAGTGTGCCGCCATCTACGTATTCAGGAATTACACTACTAAATACACACACACAGGAAGGTTAGTGTCGGTGACGATTTTTTGCATTTTAAATTTTACTGTTTGGGTCACAGTGTGCCGCCATCTACGTATTCAGGAATTACACTACTAAATACACACACACAGGAAGGTTAGTGTCGGTGACGATTTTTTGCATTTTAAATTTTACTGTCTGAGTCAAATGCTACCAAGGCGCGGGAGGTAAATTTTTCATTTTCAAAAATATTTATAACATTCTGGCAAGTTTGCCGAAACAACAATTTAAAATAATTATGACGATAATACTTATTCCATATTTTAATAATTAATGACACCAACACATAAACTTTAGATATCCAGAGACAGAGACTTCAACAGTTACAATGTGTTTTGCTTATAAGGACGATAGAATACAACTTGTGTCACGTTCAGATGATGTACAATATGCACAGTTACTGTATTTTGTTCATCAATTTTCATTTGCTCACATTAACACCTTTAATATGGGTATATCATAAGGGTTAATGTATCGTAAAATGGAGACTTGTTATTGGCATATTAATTTTTAGTGTAATCATTTTCTTTTTCAAAAATATTTAAAGTATTATAGTCGTTTATTGTAATTATAAAGATACACTTTACACTGCGTGGTCGCGTAACTTATTTAAGGGTTCGTGCGATCTGTGACGGGGTACAGAGACTACTAAATAATATGCAGTCGACACGCGTCGATAGTCAGTAACACTATTATAACAAATTAGGGATGTAAGTGGTTCACAACATCTTTGAACCAAAGCCAACTTCACCTGCACGCGGTGCACCCTGCTGACTGACAAACGAAGCTCTGGCGAAAAGAGAGGTAGGGAGCGTAATTATAAGCTACCAGACTGGGGAATGTACCTTCACCTCACAGAATACCGCAGCCAAATAACAATTCCCTTTAAGGTTGTTGTGTTCCTGCGAGTGAGTGAGGTCACCAGAAAGGTGGGAGATGCAGCGGGTGTGGCGGCGCGCGAGCGATATTTTTAATGTTGCGAGCGTTAATATGGCTACGGTAACCGCTTCACATTAGGTAGCCGTATGCTTGTCTGCCACCCGACGTAGTATAAAAAAAACACAACCGCGCTGACTATGTCGGTACATAACAATTAAAAGACCCAAACTCCTGTCTTGCCATTGCTTCTATCACTGAGGTCCTCACACA
Source organism: Hypsopygia costalis (assembly GCA_937001555.2). Taxonomy (NCBI): domain Eukaryota; kingdom Metazoa; phylum Arthropoda; class Insecta; order Lepidoptera; family Pyralidae; genus Hypsopygia; species Hypsopygia costalis. The sequence continues at coordinate 14,908,522 of OW443330.2, read as the reverse complement.
CTATTAATGGAAGCTTGGGTCATCTGTGCCGACAACCAAGTGGCCATCATAGAATATCTTTCTTTCGAACTGTATATATTAAAGAAACTAAAAATTTGTTTATGCACTAATTGATAGTACATACACTATATTTTTTTTTTTTTTTAATTTCTTTCTGGTTGGTTTATTTGGAAAGCTTTTTAAGAGTTAAGTATGTTTCATTTAATTGGGCCAGTGGTTCGCAAAGTATCCAGCGATAGGAAATGAGAAAGTAGGTTCTTTTTTATTTTATTCTCATTCTTTTTGTAATAAAGTAATATCGTGAGTTAGTGCAGAGTGCTTGAAACCATCAATGATGTTAAAAGCCTTTTTGAGTTTTATGTAGAAAAGAACCGTTAATCAAGCAACTTGATATAAAACTAACTCTTAACTTACCCACTACTTGATGAGCATAGTATACTTACTTATAATTATGTTATGTATTTTTATTTTATATGTTATATATTTTATTAGTTAAAGTAATATATTTATTACTTAATGTACTTAAATCTGCTTTAGTTTGCTTTTTTAAAACAGCATTCTGGAATTTTTGCTTGTCACAAAGGTTAAGAAAAGGCTAGAGAAAGCATATAGCAATATGTCCGCCTTTTGAATAAATACCCTTATATATTTTATAGTCAGTAAAGTTTTTAAATAAACGGGTTAAAGCAACGGTTTTTTTTTATTTTAATTTAGAAACTCCTCTTCGAACTCTAAATATTTCTGATAAAAAAATGTCTTATGCGCAGCTCTGTAAATTCCTTTACCTTACCGAAAAAGTCTCTCGAATGCTCGATAGTTGTAAATATCAACCCAATTATGTTACATTGCCCCGGACAACAAAACGCTTTCTACAGTTTTATTTAAAATTACACATGTGTATAGATATAGCTAAATGGTAGATTTTAGCTGTAAAACATATTATTATTTTAACAGGTGTCACTACCAGGCAACGAAACGTTGAAAACAGATTCAAATAAAGTAAATAAAAAATGGAAACTACGATCGAGAATGAAGCCCGCGGTGTGGGTGGACGGTGGTGCGCATGCGCGGGAGTGGATCGCACCGGCCGTTGCGACATGGATATTGCGAGCTCTTGTGGAGGGACAAAAAGGCTTAGGTGAGGTTTTTTATTAAGTCTACAATGATGTTATATATCTATAAATATGCCACTAAGCGTCAAAAACGATTCAAAAATTGTATAATATATTTAACAATGTCGTATAATAGACAAAACTATAAAGATCTACAAACTTCCATTCTGATATCTTCCGTCCGACTTATTTTAGAGTCGATCAAAGTTTCGCGGGAAAGTCCATTTTAAAAGTATAAAATTATAAAAAAAAATCCATTGCCAAAGAATACTATAACTTTATTATGATACTAATTTACATAAACGTAATATTTATCATAGCTGTCGTACAAATTTCTGATTTGCTGTATACAAAATATTTACTTGTGACGTTATAACCTAGTAGCCTGTTGTATGGAGCGATTTCGGGAAAGTCCAAAATTGTAATTTTCCAATTAACATATCTCGAGAGATTTTTGTGCTATCAAAATATGTAATTATTTCACGTGTGGTTTTATTATTGTGACGTCCTTGCATATAAAACCGAAAAAACGATGGTCAAATAGCCTATTAGTTTGCAAGCAAGCCGACGAATCTAACGTTTGTGACATCTTTTTTTTTATACTACGTCGGGTGGAAGACACGCATACGGCCTGCCTGATGTGAAGCGGTTACCGTAGCCATATTAATGCTCGCAACATAAAATATCGCTCGCGCGCCGCCACCCCTGCTGGCAATGCGGCATCTCCTTCCTTTCTGGTGACCTCACTTACTCGCAGGAACACAGCAACCCTCAAGGGAATTGTTATTTATTACCTCTCTTTTCGCCAGAGCTTCGTTTGTCAGTCAGCAGGGTGCACTGCGTGCAGGTGAAGTTCGTTTTGGTTCAAAGATGTTGATGAACTACTTACACCTAGGGATGCCAACTTCTATTTACAAGAAATAAAGTATATTTAGGTCTGAGAAGAATATTAAACAGTATTTTAGTAAAATGAACAGTATTTTATTTATTTAATGTTTTAAATACATATGATTTAGAGTTTCTCGCTCAACTTATTAATTTACAGTCTTTTTTAAATATTACATACGCCTCACCACAACTAAAATTAAATCAGGAGCTCATTTTTTATTACAAATAAAAAATAATACGTAAGCCTCTAAATCTATCATTAGTGTTAAGCATTTTGATGCTGCAAACAGTATTTTGTACACTTTATTTTTGTTCAACAGTAAAAAGTATAATGTAGTGAAAAACGGTATAATACTGTTTTTAACAGTATAGTTGGCAACCCTACTTACACCCCAAAACAACACAAAACAATTGCATGAAATAGGTAAAAATGCCATCTTCTGTATTTCAAAAATGCATAATTTAACACGTACTTTATGCAATATTTTGGTTTTGCAAGAAAAAATGGCGCCATGCTCTCGGTGAGGAAAAGAGATAGCAAGTTTATTAAATAGCTATTTGATAAGGACTGCGATAGTCTATGTAACTATTTATAGCTAGCTATCAACAGCAGGAACCGTTTTCTGATACAATTTAGTATTTATCAGCCCATACTCATTACACTACTGGAGTTTGGGTCAATCAGCACTAGTTAAAGACTCTACCTGTTGTTCAGTTTTGAAATGCTGAAGTAACCTGGTTATGTCTCTTTATCAGATATAGTACCATAATGAAAGAACGATTGAGGATTGTGTTTTTAAGCACCAATAGAATTATTTCATTCTCCTAACCTAGCTTAGCGCAGCTCTGGTGAACATGGCTAAGCGATGCCAGGATTTTGTATAACTTATACCCTATTATTATTATTTAAATAGTTGTCTTGGCCAACTTGCCAGATAAATATTTTTTGCCCCTAGGTGGGGGCAGATGAATTTTCCATTTTTCAAAAAATATTTATACCCTATTGTCAATACCCGACATCTAGGCGTTTCTAGGTTTGACTAGTTCCGCCCAAGGTCATCATCTTCCTCTTCTAAAGCAAGTCGAGCCTCGCTAGCTTCGCTATCTTGGCTTTTGTTGATCACAATCTTAACGTAACCTAACCTCGACTTGCTGTTTTAAAGAGAGGTGAAGTACCTTAGGTATAACTAGTCAAACCTTAGAGAAAGAGCTCTTAGATATCGGGTATTGACACAGTATTACACATATATAAAACAAGTGAGGGATATGAGAGTGGCATATGTGGGATGCGAGGGATAAATGCGACTGCGAATGCGGAGCCAGAAACTGCCAGTCACAGCGCGCCCTGCTTGCATGTTTGAATAGAGCCTATTGCATGTTTGTATTCTCGTGCCGCTCGGCTACCTCGCACGTAATAGGTAGGGGAAAAAGTCTTTTCGCATTATAGTATGTATGAACTTGTAATAAAATCTCTTTGGTTATACCATTTGTATCTGGCAGGTTTTGATATCTTTAAAAAGTTTAAATTTTAAAAAAGATAATTCCAAATTCAAATTAGGTAAATGTGTGATTTTCATTTGTTTTTTTTACTGTCAACATGAGAATCTAATGAAGAAATTCGATTCATTTTAAAATTTTACTACAAAAAAGGTAAAAATGCAACGCAAGCTGCGAAAAAAATTTGTGACGTTTATGGACCTAGTGCAGTGTCTGTGAGAGTAGCACAAATTTGGTTTAAGGGTTTTCAATCAGGAAATTTTGATGTGAAAGATGCACGTCGCCCTGGTCGCCCTGTTACGGATAAAATGGATGCCATTTTTGAAAAAGTGGAGCAAGATCGGCATATCAGTAGTTACGACGTAGCTGAAGAATTAGGAATTGACCACAAAACAGTTTTGGCGCATTTGATAAAAGCTGGGTACACTAAAAAGCTCGATATTTGGGTGCCTCACGATCTCACTGAAAGAAACCTAATGAACCGTGTACTCATTTGCGATTCTTTACTACGACGTAATGAAAGCGAACCGTTTTTGAAGAAGCTTATAACTGGTGATGAAAAGTGGATCACGTACGACAAGAACGTGCGAAAAAGGTCGTGGTCAAAGGCCGGTCAGGCTTCACAGACTCTGGCAAAACCCGGGTTAACCCGCAACAAGGTAATGCTGTGTGTATGGTGGGATTGGAAGGGCATTATTCATTATGAGCTGTTATCGCCAGGCAGGACTATCGATTCTGAACTCTACTGTGAATAACTGATGAGATTAAAGCAAAAAGTTGAGAGAAAGCGGCCGGAATTAATTAACAGAAGGGGTGTGATTTTTCATTATGATAACGCTAGACCTCACACATCTTTAGCCACTCAGCAAAAATTAAGAGAGTTTGACTGGGAGGTGTTAATGCATCCGCCGTATAGTCCTGACCTTGCACCTTCTGATTTCCACCTGTTTCGGTCTCTTCAGAATTCTTTAGGCAATGTCAGGTTACCATCACGAGAAGACTGCCAAAACCACTTGTCGTGGTTTTTTGAACAGAAGTCCCAAAATTTCTATAGTAATGGGATCATGTCTCTACCTACAAGATGGCAAAAAGTTATCGAACAAAATGGCACCTACATACTTTAGTTAAATGTAAATAAACTTTATTAAAAAATGTTTTGAATTTTCATATAAAATACGAAAAGACTTTTTCCCCAACCTAATATTTGCTGGTAATACATTCGAAGATTTATCTAAATATATACAAATCTCAAGTCACGGTGATTGTGATCTCACTTCACTGAAACGTTTCGACCGATTTTTATGTTTAATTATGTAGCTTACCATTGGTAGGTATGAAAAAAAGTGGTAAAGCTTCGATCATCAATACTTATTAATGATCGAAGTCGTAAAGTATATTTCAATATCGATATGAATATTTTATATGGCAGAACAAAGTTTGCCGCGTCAGCTATTACAATAAATTTATAGCCGAGTGAGCATGACGTCAGAATGCGAGCTAGTTGCGTTACGGGGGCCGTTCACACTCTTTATTCAATTTAATATAACTTCAGTTACAATATAACAATAATTATTTAATAATGATTATTATTAAATAATTATTTACGGGTGCCCGTTGATGTCTTTTACAAAAGTGTTTCATGTCCTTGGAATAAAAATAGCCAATTACATTAAATTCTTCTCTCCACGTACCACAATCCCATTACATATGGTTTGAAGACCTCCCTTTATATAAAAATAAAACCATGTTGGCAAACAACGGGTGCGCGTTGATGTCTTTTCCATAAGTGTTTCATGTCCTTGGAATAGAAATAGTAAAAATTCCATTAGACTAGTCTCTCCCCATCCAACCGCATTGTATTTTTTTTTATCACTAAGGTGACAAACAAGCATGCGGCCCGCCTGATGGGAAGCGGTTACTGTAGCTCGTAACATGAAATATAGATCACGCGCCCCCACCTCCGCTGCCAACGGTGCAACGCCTTCCTTCCTGGTGACCTCACACACTCGCTGCAGCAACAAGTGAATTGTTATTTAATGGCAGTATTCTGTAAGGTGGAGGTGTACTTCCCTAGTTGGGCAGCTTATGATTACGCTGAGCTGCTCTATCTCGTCTTCGCCAGAGCCTTGTTCGTCAGCCAGTAGAGTGAATCACGTGGAGGTGAGGTGGGCTTTGGTTTAAAGATGGTGGTAAGCCACTAACACTCAAATTTTTTTTTATATAATCATTTCTTATATTTTACAGGTGCAGATTACAAGGTACTAGAACAAGCGGATTTTTACATTATGCCGGTTATGAATCCCGACGGGTACGAGCACTCCCACACCCACGACCGCCTTTGGAAGAAAACGCGCTCTCGTCCGCCCGAGCACGGAGACGAATACTTTACTGGATGGTGAATACTAAATACCGTACTTATCTGATTTTCCTTTGAATGAAGTATATCATCTACTGATGAACGAACATTATTAACTAATATAGCTTGCGCCTGCGACTTCGTAGGCGTGTTTTCCGGTATTTCATGGGTTTTTTTTCAAAATCCTTTCTTAGCGAATGCCTGCATCTTAATAGCTACATATATCCTAAATTTCAATCTGATCCGTCCAGTGGTTTGAGATTTACTTTGATAGATCAATCAGTAATGGTTGCCTTTTATAGATACGAAGACAGATTGTACTACATTAGAACCATGGTTTACATCGCGTAGAGTTCAAGGGAGTAATCTTTGGGATAAAAGGAGATACAAAGACATCCACGCCTGCGTGGTGCACCCTGCCGCCTACCTAACAAGGCTCTGGCGAAAGAGAGATAGGGTACAGCGAGCCCGACTGTGTATTGTAAGTGTCTATACGCTACGGTATTCACTTTTTTTTTCATTATTAGTCGCCCGATGTGGTATAAAAAAAATATAACTCTCTCCAGTGTTCAAACTATAATACCAGCGTTTCTTACCTTTCCGGTCCGCGGACCACTAGAAAACCAAGTACAACTACAAGGACTCCCTTAATAAAAAACTCAGGAATAAATTTAAGACAATTTATTTTAGTACTGAAAACGCGAAAACTACATTTTTATAAAATACTGTATTATTGTGAAGGTTGGTGCTGCTTTTTTGCAAGTCTTGCTAGCATTAGCTAGCAAGCAAAATAGTAGCACCAAATAATTTTATTAATTCAAACTTTCATAGATGAGACCCCTAGGGGTCCGCGGACCACAGGTTAAGAAACACTGCATTATACCAACAAGAAAACCGGTTCAGCGGCGAATCTACCAGTAGGCTGAATAGGCCTAGAGAGATTTAAAGGGCAAATTTGGTAACCATATTCATTCCTTAGCCTTCTTTCATTTTTAGCTCTCTTTATATTTCTACAGAAGTCAATAAAAATGTTTCTGATCAAATTCCTAAACGTTTATAAAAAATATTTTTCCTTTGATTGTGTATAACCAACAGCACTGCGACCTTCTTATTATAGGTACATGATTGATATAACAGCTTTTGGTATAATTATACCCAAAAGCTATTATCTTTTTGTGCAATTTCAACCAAATAATTATTTGCACAAACCAACAAAAATGAAAAAAGGACAATGGAAAAAACATCACTTTTAAGTTCTACCTGTGCAAAGCCGGGACGGGCCGTTAGTAATTATATATATAATATATAAAACATACAAAACTTACATAGTTTTCAAATGTAGGTATATTAATTACATAGGCAATTTAAAATATGTATAAATAATCCCTGATCCTGATAAGAAATGAAGCAAACATTAGTATTTATGATAAAATCAACTACCCAAATATTATTCCAAATAACATACTTACCTACTTACAAAAAAGTTCAACAACAGTGCGATATGTCTCTCGAGAATTGAATACTTACCGACGCCTTTTGTCCACACTTTCACGGAAACCTTGTGACATCTTAGTGTAGTTAAATAAAGATAAGATTCAAACTAGTATGTACAATTTCAAGTTTTCCTCAACTCGTTTCCTCTATAGGTACTACTTAGAGACCGCGACAGGATGCTGATCAAGACTGACTTTCTACCTAATGAATGTAGATCTGCCCTTAATACAATTTTGAATTGAATTTTGTAAAACTTAAGGTTAAGACTGGTTTAATAGTCATGTGGATGACGCGGATAGGGTGGATGATGCGCATCCTACTTATATTAATAACGCATTTTATTCTACTCATTTTATTGACAAGCTCGGTGGTCGAAAGGTTAGCAATGGCCACTTTGGCTCCGAGGTCGCGGGTTCGATCCCCGCACAAGACAAACATTTGTGTGCATGAACATGTCTGTTTGTCTTGGTATGGGCGTTTTCTATGTATTATAGTATATATTTATAAAAAAAAATGTATTTAAGTATTATACCAGTTATCTAGTACCTATAGTACAAGCTTTTCGCTTAATTTGGGTCTAGATGGCACTGTGTAAATTGTACAGGAATATTTATTTATTTATTGACTGTTGCACCTTTTCGTATATAAACCGCACTAATCAGACGTAGAACAAAAATATATAGCATTCTGTTGCAACAAGTTTAGTATACGATAACACAAAGCTTTTACTATGGGGACCATTCATGACATCACAAAAAAAATCGTGCACACATTTGAGCCTGTTAGATTTTTATATAGACCTTTATGTTGTATGTTTTCACGTTCTCTGTTTCACAATGAATACGTAGTAAAATTTATTTTTACATTGTAAAAAATGTAGTATTTTTTGCACCTTCAATATTATGCGATATATGTAACTACATATGATTATTTTTGTACGATAACGAGTTTTGTAGACATGAAAAAACCAGCATAATATATACATTTATAAAAATGATACATAATACTTACTTGCCTATGTTTTCGTATGTATAAAAGTCTTTTTCACTATCAAAACTACAACAACACAACATAACATTAGGTATATTATAAATTAAACTTATCCTAGGATAATGGAGGTAGGTATCCATGACGAATACCTCCGGAAGGCATCCTACTGATACAGATGCGTGATTCTTGCTCCGTTTAATTTGTGTCACTGGCTAATAGAGTCTGTATCAATTACATAATAAGACGTACGCTCGGTTCCGTAAGGGCTCATACATATGAGTAGCACATTTGCCAACGTCAACGGCAACTGTAGCCGTCACCACGTCAACGGCAGCAGTCACCAACCATCGATGATAGTCATCGACACGTAGGCAATTAAAAAAAAATTGGTAGCTCTCCTGCCGATGACAGAGTTGCTGCAGAGTTGTTGATATACAAAAAACAAATACAAAAAAATGATATTTTTTTTATATCAATGAGTTGCTGCCAATGTGTGGACTTTGTCACCGGCGCTGCCTTTGCCGTTGGTAATGTGCCACTCGCTCACGTACTTTTAGCAAAGTTTGCTATACTGAACTATGTGTCAAAGTGATCAGCGGTTTCTTACCGGAATACCGGAACGGACTGTACGTATGTATCTATTTGAAACAAATTAAAAAAAACTTTGTTTTTGTTGCTTATAGGTTTAACTGGTTTAAACGTGGAGACTGCGTGGGGGTAGATGCTGATCGTAACTGGGACTATAATTGGGGCAAGCAGGATTCTTCGCAAGAGCCCTGCGAGGACAACTACGCCGGACTGCACCCGTTCAGTGAACCTGAGACGAAGGCCGTCTCCGATTTCCTCACTGAACATAAAAGAGAAATTAAGGTACTTAGATGTTTTATGCACATTTCGCGAGAGTCGCAATCCTGTGATATAACTGTAAAGTTGGTGCACAGGGGAGCATTAGCTGTAGGCACAACTGCGGGTTGGCGGAAGTCATTGTTTTCAAGCCACCCATGGGCCACGACTTGACTTAACGATTGTTATCTTATGACAATAGCCGGACCTGCCAGTTTAACGTTTTCTCCGAAGCACGGGAAAATAAATCGCATAAAATAACCAAAAATCACTTTTTTGTCTCGACATCAGTTTAATAAATGTGTATAACCAACGGAGACTTTGTGGCAGCGACATCGGTACTCAGCGAGAGCGAAACTATCTACCTTCTGCAACTAATTTTCACTATACACACATACTCGGTCTCTATATATAGATTGAGTGTCTAGTGTCGTCATGTATGTCTAACCATGTATTTATTATTTTTATTGCTATGCAATGCAAGCGAAGCTATTGACAAGTTGCTGGTTACAATAACAGTCAAACAAAATAATGAAATACTCTCTATTCAATTCACCTACTCACTATTAGAAATCGTTACTTTTACAAGCAATTAGACTTGTTTATGTTAGTAGACTTCACTTTTCATAAGATTGCAGTTAAGAGTGGATACTTAAATTACAATGTGTGACTGAGATAAAATTAATTATGATTATTAAACAATTACCTACAACAATTTGCTACGCTTGCTTACGTATGAGCACGCAAATTATGATTCCGTTTTCCGAAAGTGCGTTCTCCGATGGAATAGGCTGTTCGTCGACAGGACATTTCGCATGCGAGATTATCTTTTACGCGTATGTAGAGAGACATATTAGCTTAGGGCGAGTTTTCTAACGTAATCGATTTCGATAACGTTAACTTTAATTAGTATGGGATAATATCAGGAGACCACGCCGAACTTGGATGCGACCTCCTCATATTTTTATCGTAAAATTTTCGAAGACTCTAAGGATAGCCGTTTACCGCTCATCACTAACTGTCTTTTGTTTTCAAATGTAATCGCGCAGAAAAAAAACCGGATAAGGAATGGGGTGTGGCTGTGTGTTGTACGCGAATACGTTATATGCACACACAAACATAATCTCAAAATGGCAGCGCCCCTCCTCAGCACGCCACGTTTCATAGTCCTTACTTGGCGTAATAATTTCTTTGATCCTTCATCTATCCAGTGGCGTGCACTGCAACACCACACCGTATCCCCCGATTTTGTTATCATTCGTTTAAATTGCCTCCCTATGGAATCAATTTTACAGACGTATTCACGTCACAACAACAACTTCACGACGACGAATTTTGTAAACCTTCCGGCCTACTACCTATTATTCTGTGCCACTACCATGTTTTTTAGATAAACGACATGTTTTAAGAACTTTATGTTTGAATCTTAAAGTATTATTACTGTTGTGAATATTGTATCATTCATCGATTGCTAAATAAAACACACTTAGTTTTATCTGGTTCTATTTTGTTTCCAATCAAATGCTTACAACTATTACATTATTTGCGTCCATTGCCAATATTACAGTGATACGTAGGAACCGAGAATTCGGAAGTCAGTAATAGACATAACAGAGACAGGCGCATAAACCAAAGACAATAAAATAATAAACTCTATGAATACACGAACATTAATTCACAACATCCTCCCTCAGCACAGAAAAATAGTAATAAATGTGATTAAACATGAATTAACATTAAACTAAAAATCTGACCTAATTAGGCTAAGGATAGTAAGTTTGTTGACAATAAAAAATAATAAACAAACACTGGCTACCTTTTTGGACACAGAACGATTGACACAAGCAAAACAACATGAATTAAATTAAATATCTATGTGGTATTTTTACAACACGACCTCGTCTAGTTGCGAGAGGGTTAATATTACGTACTAGAGGGTCAGTGTATAACCAGGCGTCTTGTTGAGTACCAGATTTAGTCTCCTCTTCGCTGGTAACTGGTTCTGAATCAGACTCTGTATGGTTTGGATTTGGATTCGGCCCTGACTCCCTATTGAGGCCAATCTTACCTTTCGCAAATGGTTGCCCTTCTTCCAAAGATGCAGCAGACAACTCTAAAGGGAATAATTTTTGACAAGCTCTTACCTTTTCCCCAGTTGCTGTCCGAACCTTGGCAACACGGGTATAACCATCACTGCCATTATATACTTCTTTTACGACACAGTGCAGTCTACTCATATTCACAGGCCAGTGCAGTCTACTCATATTCACCTCTATCAACACAATGTCTCCTACTTGTGGCTCTTTGATATTATTTCTATAATTTTTACTTGAAAGTAGGGATAAATACTCATTATTGAATCGTTGTCTAAAATCTTGTCTTAACTTTTGTAAGTAACGGTAGCGTAGTCCCAAATTTTCAGCGTCAATCTGATCTAAATCCGGAGTTTCACTACCAGTTAAACCATGTAGGAACATCTGTGGCGTAAGTGGTCTTAATGAGTCATCATCTGTCGCTAGATAAGTCAATGGTCTGCTGTTTATTATAGCTTCACAGTCGCATAATATAGTGGACAGTTCTATCCAATTAACAGATGATTTTCCTAAAATTCTTCTTAACATTTCTTTAACCACCCGAACTAATCTCTCCCACCACCCTCCCCACCACGGAGATCCTGGTGGTATGAACTTCCACTGAATTGCTTGTGCAGCAGTGGTAGTTTCAATTACAGTCCAGTCAATGTTCTTTAGTAAATTTGATGTTCCTTGGAAATTTGTTCCATTGTCTGTGTAAATTATATTTACTCTTCCTCTTCTTGCTATAAACCTTCTTAGAGCCATAATAAAGCTAGCGGTTGACAGTGATTCCACTAGTTCTAGGTGTATAGCTCTGTATGTCGCGCATGTAAACAGCACGATCCAACATTTCTGTTTGTCCAGTAGATATAAAGGCCCTGCCAGATCTATTCCGGTGACTTGGAATACTGCCACGCCTTCTGTTCGGTCTGTAGGCAGTGGAGCTTCTGGAACGCCATAACTTTTACATTTGAATCTTTTACATATGATGCACTGCAATACAATCTTCTTGGCCAGACGTCTTATATTCAATATCCAATAGGTATTTCTTAAATCTGTCATCATAGTTTGAGTACCTGCATGATTCAGTTTCAAATGTCGTTGCGAGACTAATCGTTGCACTATTTCGTTCCTTCCAGGTAAAATTATAGGACAAATAAAATCTTTAGTTTCGTTACTCAAGTCTAACCTCGTCTTTACCCTCATTATACCATCTTTATCTATTATTGTACTTAACTTTTTTGGTAAATCTTTTTTATTTGTGAAGCTTTCTTTCTGTAGCAATCTTATCAAAACTTGTTCAGCATTTTTGTATTCATTATATCCTATATGTTCATTCTTGGTATTGTGAGTTTGTCTGATCCGGGGGCTCATTCTTAATAGTCTAGCCACCAGCCGTACTATTTTACTGTACTGACTAAAGTGTAACAATCTTCTACTAAAACTCTCTGTATTTAATTCTATATTGACTGATGCGTTCTTTATTTGTTCACTGCTTATTATTTCTTCATCTACTTCTAGGTTTGATAAGTTTGATTTTGGCCAATATTCTGCTTCCATATACAGCCATTGTGGGCCCATCCACCAACGCTTTTCAAAAAATGTCTTTGCATTACAACCACGTGATGGTAGGTCTGCAGGATTATCAATACCATGTAAGTGGTACCAATCTTCTTTTTTAGTGTTCTTACAGATCTCTGCTACTCTGTTACTTACGAAAGGTTTCCATGATTTTTGTCTTTTCAGCCACGCCAGCACGACAGCTGAGTCCGTCCAACAGAAAACTTTGTAGTTCTTACAGTGAGCCAGCAGCCCTGAATTTATAAATTCTGTAAACAGTCTTGAAGTTATTAAAGCGCCCATTAACTCTAGCCTCGGTAAAGTAATTTTTCTCTTTGTGGGTGCTACTCTGCTTTTCGCTAATATTAATTGAACACAAACATCTTTACCGTGTCGAGTACGTAAAAATATACAACCTGCGTATGCGCGCTCGCTTGCGTCGCAAATGACATGAATGCTTGTATCACATCCTTCGATAGGCCAATTCGTTAAACGTCTGGGAAATCGACACTGGTTTATATAATGTAGTGTTTCTAACCATTCATTGAATTCCTTCTCTAATTCTTCTGGAATTTGTTGATCCCATCCTGTGTTGCTCATCCAAGCCTTCTGTGTAATAAGTTTAGGTATTAATGTAACAGGAGAGACCAATCCAAGTGGGTCAAATACTTGTTGAGTTACAGAAAGCAGCTTCCGCTTTGTAATCCTGCCTGTGATTTCTTTCTTCACATTAACACTGCACTGTAAATCATCTTGAATAGTATTCCATAACATACCCAAACCTGGAACTGTAATAGTGTCGTCTATTCTTTTAGGAGCTGTTACCCAACCTCGCAAGTCAAATTTGCCTTTTAGCATCAGTTCTTTTGACTCTGAAATAAATTTCTTCATCTGGGTTTCATCATCAACACTTGTAATACAGTTGTCTACATAAAATGATTCCTTTAACTTCTGTGCGGTTTCCTTGTAGTTATCTGGACTTTTATTTAAATGGTAGTTTATTATAGGAGCCAAAATGAAAGGACTACATGTCACACCAAATACCACTCTTCTATGCCGATATGTTATAACTTCCTTGCACAGTTTAATATCCTTCCACCAAAGGAATTTCAAATAATTTCTGTCCTCTTCCTTTACAGAAATATTTAGGAACGCTTTCTTTATGTCTGACGTAATTCCATAAGCGCCCTTTCTAAATAAGATCAGTAACTTTGGAATTAATTCTATTAAATTTATACCTTTATCAATGCAGTCGTTCAGTGACCATCCATTCTGATCTTTTGCTGAAGCGTCAAATACAGGTCGAACCCTGGTGGTCGTACTAGACATCTTAATGACTGGTTGGTGAGGGAGATAGTGGCCTTCATTTGTGTCATCATTTTTGACCTCTTCAATAATCCCTTGTTCTTTCCATTCTTGGAACACCTCATCATATGTCTGCAGTTCTCCTGTTCGTTCAAGCTTCTTTGACGTTGTTTGCAGCCTCTTAAATGCTTGTTTATAATTTGACTTCAAATCTGGTACTAATACGTGAAGTACTAATCATCGTCCTGTCACGGTCGCCACTTGTTGTGAATATTGTATCATTCATCGAATTCTAAATAAAACACACTTAGTTTTATCTGGTTCTATTTTGTTTCCAATCAAATGCTTACAACTATTACATTATTTGCGTCCATTGCCAATATTACAGTGATACGTAGGAACCGAGAATTCGGAAGTCAGTAATAGACATAACAGAGACAGGCGCATAAACCAAAGACAATAAAATAATAAACTCTATGAATACACGAACATTAATTCACAACAATTACTATGATTTGTACGATGAAAGTCAACAATATTGTTTTATTTTTAAGATGAAGTTTTTTATTAATGCTATAGAGATGTTCAAACGAATGAATTCCTTGCTTGACGTGAAAAGAAACAACGCTATGTTCGTATAGTTGTATCTTTTTCATGTTTTATTTCAAGTCACGCATTTTGACATATAAACAATGATGCTTGCATAGTTCCATGACATTGTGTGAATATTTGTGACTGACATTGACGTCAGACAAAACAGCTTACCGAAACAATAAATAATAGTATTACCACACCCTGGTCACTCCATACAAATGTCGCGTCGTTTACTACTACATAAACAATGACGTCTGCGCAGAGCGTTAATGAGCGTGTGTGCAAGCGGTGCCATACAAACTGTTCCAGATTTGTCTCAGAGGGGAGGTGAGGTCGATACGAGAGAGCGGCAGGGAGTGGCTATACTGTACGTAGTACTATTACTTATACTGTGGTATTACGTAACTATACCTCATAATATTCTAGTTGTCATACTTATTACGAAATTCATAATATGTAACATTAAAATACTTCTACTTTAGGACTGTAAAGGTAAATAGCTGAAAAAAATATTTAATCAGGGACTGAGTTTGAGTTTCCTATGTCTTAAACAAAAATAAACAAAACAAAACTAAAAGGTTTTATGAGTTGTTAATCAACTAAAAAGTTTACTTGCGTCGCGCTTAACAAGCCCTTTGATTTAGTATGTATATCATAGTAGTTGCTATGGAAATTAAACATTGATATTTTATGGCGGAAGCCATATTAGATTTAAAATAACGGTATTAAGGTAATCATGTATTGTTACGAGAACCAAACGAGTGTGCACAATTTCAGCTCAGTCAGACACTGAGAAGTGGGACGAATTTAAACTACTTACAAAATTTGATTAGTAGAACTAAATATTAAACCTTATGAGAATATAACATTCGAAATTTAAACATTTTTGAGCGGCCAGGAGCGTGCTAATTTCAGTAAAAATAAAATATCAACTTTATTCAAGTGAAGCTCCGGGCTAATAATTAAAACTACTGTGCTGTGTCTAAAGAAATGTGCGCATGTATCGTCACGTGAAACCAACTGCGATCAAATCTATGAGCATTTGATTATTGTACGATAAAATCGTAGTAAATTATTCGGCCATTATGGTTATTTGGCAACGTGAAGCCCGGGAGAGCGCCACGCAATCCCGCTTTTAGCGGTGGAGATGCCAACGACCTCCAATACCATAATTTTGTCGAATGTACGGAAAAGAGAGGTCCAAAAGTTACTAAATATATAATACTAATATTAAATATCTAACGAGAGAATATGAACAATTTACATTTTGAATTATACACACTCATACAAAAACTTATTAAGTTAAAGAAAATGTGTACTGTTTATTTTACTGATTACTTTTTACAATATGTCCCGATTTTAAAAATAATTAAGTGATCATTTTAATTTTGCAAAAAAAGCTAGCAAGAAAATCTAAATCTCCGAGACACAAAATAAACGAAATCAACGTTTATTTTAATCTTTTTTAGAGTTACGCAAAAAATTTTGATATGTAGAAATTATGTATGAGAGCTATCTTTTGAGATCTAAAACGAAGAGAAATTAATGCAGTATATAATAAATTTGGTCATATTTTTATAAAAATAGGAGTTTAGCGTTTTCCTTTTTCGTTTCTCGGCATTCCTCGACACGACGAACATCGCAAAACTGCTTCGCGAAAATTCTTCTGTTTCTGCTTGCAAGTCACATGATAACCCTAACGTAACCAAGAAAATTCCCAAAGTCGAGGTTGGCAACTTGTAATTTGGTAGTGGAGTGGATTAAAAAACACTAATTAATAATTAGAACTAAGTTAAATATCAAAGTAAAGTTAATAATCAGAAAATGGGAACAAATATTATTCCTTTTATAAAATAATACAATTACCGCTTTTTTTCTTTCGAAAATCCGCTTTCTTTCGAAGATTAATAATCCCGCTTTGGACTACAACTAATTTGGCGACGCTGATTTATGTAAATATTTGATTATAGATGCAATAAAATATAGTATCAATATGCAGCTAAGATAGGTAATGAGTATAGTACATAGGGATCAACGGAGAGTTGCCAACCGTCCTGTTAGGACCGTACTGGTTTTTGGAGTGTTCTGGATAGTTTCTAAGCAGCGTCAGCGTCCTAGTTTTCAAAAGCAAACTTATAAAATGTATTCTAAACAAAAAATTCATACAAAAATAATTGCCTACTGTTATTTAGTAATATATTACTGTGTCGTGTTTTTAAATTAAGTTGTCCTAGTTTTTCTACCTCAAACCCGTTGGTAGCGGGGGTGGCGTTATTTCACTTTGAAAATCTATCAATGTAAATCTTAGGAACTTACTGACACTTGAAATCTTATCTCAGTGGGTGTATATAGTATGTTAAACCTCTGGAGTATGTTCAAAGGCAAAATTTTATTTATTGTATCTATCAAACGCAAGAGACGTCAAGCACGGAGTACCTCAAGGTATTGTACTTGGGCCATTATTGTTTCTGATATATATTAATTATTTACAAAAATATTTCCAACAGCATATGATTTTATTTGAAGAAGATAGCACCGCGAATGGAAATCTTAATAAATTAACTGACATTAATGAAACATTGACTAAGATTACATCCTGGATTGACATTAATAATCAGAAAAACAAATTTCATTAGAAATTGAACATACCACAATTAAACATCAAAATGGGCAAACCATTGAAGAAGTGCAAGTAACTAAATGTCTTAGAATATTAATCGATACCTTTTTATAATACGTCAGGTGACAGGCAAGTATACGACCTGCTTGATGTGAAGCGGTTACCATAGCCATATTAATGCTCTCAATATGAAATCCAGATCGACGCTGCAACTCTTTCTTTCTGGTGACCTCACTAGTACAACTTTCTTTTACTTCGGAACTAGATGGCAGTGTGTGACTAAAAGAACTAAAAGATAATTGTACTAATGAGGTCACCAATTTATCCATCACTGGACATGCACAAAGGATAAACTGGAGTCTACCCCTTTATACTATTTATAAATAGAAAACACCCAGATTAAGACAAACTGACATAGTTAATCAAAGTTCAAAGTCAAAGTCAGTGTTGTTTTGCGGAAGTCAAATTTACAGATTTTTGTGGCGGATACTTTGGTGGCGGAAGCACGCAAAGTAGTGTAGATCAAATTGCCTACAAACTGACATGTTCATGCACATAAAAATTTGTCTTATGCGGAGACCGAACCCGCGACCTCGGAGTCAAAGTAGCCATTGCTAACCATTTAACCACCGAGGTCTTCAATAATGAAAATGAATGAAATAGAAATGATGAAATACCTACCTAAATAAGCCCGTGTTTATAGCAGCAATGGACCGACAAAGTACCAACTACGAGTATGAAAATGCGCTAGTTAGAAATCAGAAGTAGTTTCTATTCCACTGGTCGCAAGTATAGCAATTTATCATTCTCGCGAGCCCGTAAAGGTAGACCGCACGTCGATCGCGGGAAATTGTGACTCTATGGCGTCGATAAGCGTTGTCACTTTCGACGTTTTCTTTTGTACTTTCAAGGCCAATGCACTTCAAAATTAAATTTCACTGAACCTTACTTTTTAAGGTTCCGAATTGGAACTCTTATGTGATCTCTTCTGGGACTTTATCTGTCCGCTATTACATTTTTTATGGCTATCTATCCAAACTTGTTTTAAATTGTTTATCCTGACTATGGGTTATAAGTGGTTTATCAACATCTTTTAACTAAAGCCAACTTCGCCTGCAAGCGGTGCACCCTGCTGACTGACAAATGAAGTTCTGGCGAAAAGAGAGGTAGGGAGCGTAATTAAGTAAGCTATCCCGATTGGGGAATGTACCTCCACCTCACAGAATACCGCAGCCAAATAACAATTCCCTTGAGGGTTGTTGTGTTTCTGCTAGTGAGTGAGGTCACCAGAAAGAAAGGAGTTGCTGCGATAGCAGCAGGGGTGGAGCCGCGCGAGCTATATGTTATATTGCGAGCGTTAATATGGCTACAGTAACCGCTTCACATCAGGCGGGCCGTATGTTTGTCTTCCACCCGACGTAGTATTAAAAAAATCAAAAGTTTATTTTACTGAACCTTAGTTCATAAGGTTCCGGATTAGAACTCTTATGGGATCACTCTATCTGTCCGCTATTTTATTTTTATGGCACCTACCTATCCATATTTTTTTTTAAATTGTACTAACAGACTTGACAGATCTAGTCTCGATCTCACAAATCTCACATTTGGTATTCTCGTAACACAAAACATCAAATTTTAAAGTGCGGAGTCATTATAACGAATTATGGCTGAAAGTTAAGCAACTAACAATTGTATGCGCAAGAAGACTTGTCATTAATGAATTAATGAAACTAGTCTGCAATATTCAGTCAATTTATAATTCATTCTCGATTCGTTCAACTTTCATTCTGCGGTGTGAAATTATTAAGAGAATTGGCCTTGAAATCACACCACGGCCAATGGCATTGGACGGATCATGGTTGATATTAGGTAGCGATTATGACGTAGGCATCCACATAATTGTGAAAATTTCCACAAGAAACTTGCGAGCGAAAGGTTTACTATAAAGTGCCCACTACACTCCACGAAATTAGGCAGGAAAGTATAGACTAGTGTAAAAGTTACTCTAAAAAGATAATATGCACTACCTACACTAATATATATAAAGAAGGAGGCCTTTTTCGCATGACTGACTTGTAAACTCAGAGGCGAAATTATCGAAACTAGAAGTTAGGCTCGGCCTAGGGCAAGCAATAAGAAAACCCATAAGTTGTAAAATAAAGGTACCAATTTAATTTCCTCCCTTGTAATTTCAGGAATATCTTCAGACTTTGTATTTTCGTCTTGTTCATTAATAATAATAAAGGTGTCATCTGACAATTTTCCCTTTCTTAACTTGTTGTTTTTAGCAACCAGCAGCGCGATTGCAATAATTATCTGATTTAGAAAATTTAGATTGTGATTCAGAGTGTTGATGTCAACTAAATCTGATTTCAGTTTAGAGAGTTTGTTTGTTAGTAGAGTGCGATATGCAACTGCATCTATTTATAGTTTGATTGGGTCTACCTTCTTACTGTTTCCCCGTCATTACATTAACATAACGTTGCAGTTTGATGTTAATGCATGCATGCAATAAGGCCTCCTAATACAAGTGTGTAGTTTTGGTACTATCGTATGCTCGTTGTATGTTTTCATAGAATTTATCTATAAGCTCATCCGGGGCTGTAGATGTGGGTGCATAAACTTGTATGATGTTGTTAATTTGATATAGAGATAATGGGGTTAATTACTCTTTGAGATATTGCTCCCAATGAGACATGTGTTTCAAGTCTTTTATTTATTAGAATTCCAACTCCATGTATTCGCTTTCCATCATTTCTGCCTCTATAGAAAAAAATGTGGTCAGATTGTTCCCCTGTCATCCTTTAATTATAGTTTATACTTCACTAATTTCTACTTTAAGCTAAGTAATAAAAGCTTGCTACAAAATAATAAAAAACGTTTTGTTCATTCTTATTTGAGAATGAACTTATTGGAACTTGTTTCTTATGTATATTTTTATTCTACAATAAAATAATAAAACACTAACATTGATTAATAATATTTTAAACTTAACATAATATAAAGCAGCATTTTTAAACATACATAAAATGTATGTAAAATAATATCTATAAAATAGAATTATTAAAAGAGTGAGTTTGTAAAGCGTGGTGACCGGAAATCGAAGCGGATGTCATTAACTGATCGCAACATCTGTATGTAACAAATTTGCGATTATCACTCGCAAAGATATTTGACGTGTTAATTTTCTTACGCTTTGATAGGTAATAAATTATATGGTTTTTCCCATCGAGAATTGGACTCGTATATCCGCTATTCGAGAAAGGCCCGCATCAAGAAAGGCATTGTTCTCGTAGTCGTCACACAGAACCTAGTAAAAGATTAATAATATTCTCCACAATTAGCTCTTTTATGGCCTTCATACAAATCGGATGTTTTTCGTTTCTCAAATCATATTGTCTTTTTTCAACGATGGAAACTAGCTGCCATCAAAGAATGTTTTCGGTAAATACCAACAAACGCTATTATAATAGACTAATGCTATATACAGACAAAAATAAATACCGATGAGCGCCATCTACCGACAAACAGTCGAAGTAGAGCCAATCCCATAAAATAAAGTTAAGGTTGTCAAAATCGACGCAGTCCCACCTGCTTATTTTTTATCAACTTGTTGCACTAAATACATGAATTTACTTTATATCATTCTGGGTATAGGTAGCACCAAGAACTTTAGAGCTAAAGCTAACCTCACCTGCATGTGGTGCACCCTGTCCACTAGCAAATGAATGAAGCACGAAGCTCTGGCAAAAGAGAAGTAGAGTACAGCATATTTGTAAGCTACCCGACTAGTGAAGTACCTCCACCTCACAAGATACTGAAGCCAAATTATAATTCTCATGAGGGTTGTTGTATTCCTGCGAATGAGTGAACTCACCATAAAGGAAGAAGTTGCTGCGTTGGCAGCGGGGGTGGCGGTACGAGAGCAAGATTTCATTTTGCGAGCGTTTATATGGCTACGGTAACCGCTTCACATCAGGCGAGCCGTACGCTTGTCTGAATACAGCCCCCCTAGCCAAGCGTAATTCGTAGCGTAACGAACGTTAGATAGATCACGTGACATTTGTCAATTCTTATACTAAAATGTTCGATTTTGACAAATGTCACGATGTGATTTATCGAACGTTCGTTACGCTACGAATTACACTTGGCTAGGCGGTCTAGTCGGAATCCGATTCCATATTGCAACGGATGAATGAAATATCGGTTTGAATGCTTAAATTTTGAACGTTTGTATACAGTAGGTGTACAGGGTGTACTGCTAAAGTACGTAATGCTCTTAATTACCTTGATAGTGCTCTACTATATTATACTTCCCTAATACAATATAAGTAATCGCGAATGCCTTTCACCACATGCGATCTTCGGCATTCCATAGCTAAGCAGTTCCGACCATACTCTTTTTTTTACCACTCTTGAGGTGATGACCTCCTTTGATGGTTTGCCGTTCTTGATGCCCATCAAGAATGTTGTGTATGGTACCTTAAATACATACTGATGTTATAAATCGAAAGTATATATATATCCACGGCCCCGACGTAAAACATCGAAAATCATTTTTACGTACTTTACAGTTTAGTGTTGC
The DNA here is from genome assembly GCA_937001555.2 of Hypsopygia costalis. NCBI lineage: Eukaryota > Metazoa > Arthropoda > Insecta > Lepidoptera > Pyralidae > Hypsopygia > Hypsopygia costalis. Next base: position 14,886,603 of record OW443330.2, on the reverse strand, counting down.
AAAGTTAGATTGTGACAGTATTATTTAAATACGAAACGTACATTAACCCTGCTACATCTAATAATACTTAATAATAATCTAATTTTGTTTAAATTGGCCGTGTTGTTTCCGGCAGACTGGAATAGAATCACTCCGTCTCTACCCGTGTGTATGTCGTGACAAGGCGACTAAGGGAAATACCTGATCAAATATCGATCAGGCCTCCCCAACCCGTTTGGGCAGCGTGGGGAGAGTAGGCCAAATCCTCCTTCCGTCTGGGACGGACGAGAGAGCGTCGTGCTCCTGTAGTAGAGACTAAAATGGGCCTGATGATGATGATGAATAATTTAAGCACATTGATTATGTTGATATAGGTACATGTCTGTACATATGCAAGTTTTTTGGAACTTAGAGTTTATGTTTGTAAGACGAGCACGTTGGTCGAATGGATAGCAATGGCTACCTTGACTCCGAGGTCACGGGTTCGATCTCCGCACAACACAAACATTTGTGTGCATGAGCATGTCTGATTGTCTTGGTTTAGGTGTTTCCTATGTATTATATGTGTTATGGTCAATATAATCAACTGGTAATTATTGATAATGCCCGAGCAATTTAATAAATTATTAATAATTAAGCTTAGTTGGCACCACATCATTCATCATTTAGGTTGACGGAGCTCCGCTTCGCGGAGCTATTTCCGGTGACAGGACGCAAGAAAACCCTAACCTAACCAAAAATCAACTCAAATCTAACCAAAACATGTTTTATTACATTGACCAAGTATCGGGCAGTATGAATAATGCCCAATTTATTACATTCACCATAACATATGTATGCATAACAACGGGAATTTACGCGAGCATGCATAAGGGTATACCTATTTACTTAGATACCTTTATTATTACCTGACGTTTCGACCAGGTTGCACCGGCCGTGGTCACAGGCTGATGACGCGTCAAATGCCGTTGTTATTTTTCATAAATCATGCAAGTTTTAAAATTATTGTAATATATGTATACAAAAAATGTATTTAATTACATTTAACAGTTATCTAATATTCATAGTACAGGGCTTTGCTTAGTTAGGGACTATATAGATGAGCTATTGATGTGGGACCGTGTCAAAAAATATATTTAAAAAAAGTTGACTAAAACAACAAATACATATTAAAGACAATAAAATACTTACATGTGAACGAACATTACATATAGTACATATGGCAATACTGTAATATATAATGTATATGTCGCAGCCAATTGGTAGAACCGCCACATTACAAAACGACTAACTTTAGGCAGATTGTATTTAAATTATCTTTTGATAGGTTAGTGTACTGATTAAAAATAGCCAAGCTATTTAATTCTAATATTTAATACCATCAGGTAACAATTCGGTCGTGTAATCATATGATAAAAAGGCGGGTTGAAATAATGGCTCCGACATTTTTTAAAACTGCTAGACGTTATGTAATGCGGCGGATTTTACGAATTGTCTGCGACATAGGTATATATAATTAAAATATAATGTGTGCCTTATTTCGGCACTGCCCAGGTCTCAGATCTTGATTTTAACTAGACAAAAAATTTGTCGTTAATTTGTCGAAATTTGTCGCCCAAAGCAAAAAAATTGTCGGTCTCCCGTTAAAGTTTAAGTTATAAGGTTTTATTTGTGGCAGTGCCGAATAAGCTTATTTCGGCACAGCCCACTCGGGATCTATTAAACTACAAAACATAGCGAACATATGATTTTCCCCAGAATTAGTCGTCAATTTGTCGAATTCAGACACCAAGTATCAGAATTAGTCGACGTCCCGTTAAAAAGTTATAAGTACTTCTTTGTGGCAGTGCCGAAATAAGGCTTATTTCGGCACTGCCCAAAAAAACTACACCACCTAGCGAAAATCTGATTTGACCCAGATGTTGCCTTGAATTTGTCGAAATTTGTCTGGGCAGTGCCGAAATAAGGCACACAAATATAATATAGGTATATGTAGTTATAATATAATCTGATACTACTCGTACATTATGACACTGTACTATACTCTACATAATTTATATTTTCTCAGGTATACATATCATTACATGCATACACGCAGGCATGGATAGTGCCGAGCATGGAAGGTCATTCGTCGTATGGCAACGACGGCGAGCTGGTGGAGATGGGCGAGCTCGCCACCGCAGCACTAGCTGATCTTTATAATACCAAATATCAGGTAGGTATCTTGAAGAAAATTTACAAGTGATACATTCTATATCATAATTAAAAACATCTATCACACCTATTGAACCCATTTTTATCCCCATCCCTGAGGTTCCAACCTGGGACTTTACCGCCGAAGCTGAAGCCGATTACCATTGAATATTTTGATTCGAAAAATAGGTTTTACGTTTAAGTTATTTACAAACATCTTTAGCTTAATCAGTAGATTCATGAATACTACCAGCTAAGCTAAACACAATTACCATAAATGCAAGCTGAAGTTTGATTTTCGCAATCAAAAAATCCGATGGGAATCGGTTTCAGCTTAGCCGGTAGGGACCCGAGGCGCCTACCGCCGAAGCTGAAGCTGATTACGATTGGATTTGTTGATTGCGAAAATCTAACTTCACCTAAAATTAGTGCTAATAGTAATAAGCTTAGCTGGTAGGAACGGAGGCACTTTACCGATTTAACAGAAGATATTTATCACAAAATTAAAGAGAAGGTCGATTTTCGCAATCGAAAAATACGCTGGATATCTGCTTCAGCTTAGGCGGTAGCCCCCAGGATTCGAGAGTCGGTTGATATTCATGGATAAAAAGGCTTGATAAAGTGGGTTTTTATCTATTTTAGATATTTTTTATCCATTCAATATTAATCGTAAGTGGATATTATATTAATACTTACCACAAAATATTAAAAGTATAGAAGTAAAGGTACCTACAAAACGCTCTTCAAGAACGAACACATAGACAACGATCGCGGAACCGAAATACTATAAATAGTGTCGCTTTATGGTCAAGCATGGCGAAGACGATCTAATCACAACGTTACGTGAAAGTTTAACCACATCTCGGCCACTCCATACAAATATCGCGTCGTTTACTATGACATAAACAATGACGTCTGTGCAGGGTGTGACTGAGCGTGTGTGCGGCGCTATGCAAACAGTTCCAGATTTGTCTCAGAGTGGCCATACTGTACGTACTATTACTTATACTGTAGTATAACGTGAAAATTGCCAGTGCCATGTGTTTTTAAGCTGCCAGTGAAGGGTAAACTGAAAATATTAATCTGTAGTATGCAGTAGCGTTTGTAATGTAAATACCCAGCGAAATATTTATTTACACAAAAACTACCAAACCAATTTCATTGTTCGACGAATTTAAAGATTGTGTTTATATTTTCTAAAAAAAAAAACATATAACTACAGCAACAATAATATGTTTTTTTTGCATGTTTTGATGACCTCTTTCACAATTTCAAATTAGGAATGAAAGTACATGCATGAGGTCTACTTCTATACTCTGTGTATTGTGTTAATACTTAGAAAGGAAATCATTTTTATCTAGAACACAAAAAAGCGTGGCTAGTATGCTAGCTCTTACTACATGCGTTTAGACAACTCAACGTGCCACGGCTACGACTAAGTAATACGCAATTGATATTAGTTTATAAAACACTAGAAAAACACGCTTTTAGAAATGCACCTGATCGTGTTCAAAGTCCATTACGTGGCCTTTCTCACAAGTGCAAACACGACTATGATACGATATTCCATCATGGAATGCCAGTGCCTATCTTCCCGCTTCATCATCAGACCTTGAAACCTAATCGTGGTCAAAGTTCATTACAAGACTTTTCTAAGAAATCCAAAAACAGCTATGATACGATGTTCCATCATGAAGTTCCAGTTCATATCTTTCGGCTCCATCATCAGATCAGTTTGACAGTACCATATTATTGTATTGTCATCAGAACTACATACAGCTGCCAATTGTCATTACGCTACGATCCTTGGAAGATGGTTAAATTTGTTACCTTAGATTCCATTACAATAGTTAGTTACATACAGGTCGACCTAATAAAAGTGTGCTAAAAATGTAAAAGCAATTTCAGTTTATCCGTGAACAGATATGCGGAATGGATGAAGTAGGATCCTTCCCTTTTTTGCCCGGGGGGTGGCTTGTTTTCACAGTTGGACTAGATGTCAAAACCAAGCAATTGTTGTATGTAACTGTAAGATAATTCAAAATACAGTGCTACAAACTTATCTGACCCGGTGGCGAAATTTAGAACTAAAGCCGCCATCTTGAAATGTAGTATTGCCAGGTACAATTAATTTACTTACCGCGTATGCACATTCCATTGAGGTGTATTTTTTTAAATACATATTATCTTTTTCTACACATATTTCATTTCTTACAATAAAAAAATCGTCAACGAGTTATTTCTGTGCAATATTATAACTCTCTAATATTATATAATAGCTATGATCGCGACTTAACGTGGTGCATTTTTAAAAATAATCAACAAAAAATAGAAGGCAATTGATATTTAATTGAAACACCACACAACACAATTAATAAGTATATCAATGCTATTATTTTAACAGTGTATATATTTCTTTGATGTTTATATTTCCTCTAAAACTGGCGGCATTTCGTTTAATGGCAACACTTAAGTCGATCGAACCGCCCCCGCCACCGGGCCAGATAAGTTTGTGGCACTATACATAATTCTATTATACTGTAATATTCAATTAACGTGGATTACAATTTTTGATATCTTTAACGTTTCCGCATTAAGGGATCCTAGGTCTGTGATAAATTAATGTGTTAAACTAAAACTTTGTTTTTCTAGGTTGGAACTATAGGACAAATTCGACAACCAGCGTCGGGGATGTCACACGACTGGGCGAAGGCGAGGGCTGGCATTCCCTTCTCATATCACGTCGACCTGCGAGACTCCTTGGGTCCGTACGGCTTCCTGTTACCAGGAGCCAAGATAGAATCTACCGCTCACGAGACTTGGACGGCTGTTAAGACTATCGTAGATAATCTGATTCCAGCATAAACATTATTTCCTATTATGGAATCAAAGTAGAATAGACATAAAGTGTGTAGCTACTTTTTGTGTACCTAATAGCCAATTGAACATTCTTAAATACAACATGAGTATATCTAAAAAACACAATGTTTTAATTTATTTTGATATCAATGCTCAATTTATCATTTTACCTGAATTTTTCTAAATTCCACGGAAAACCATAAATTTTCATAATTCAATATATATATCGATGCTGACTCATTATAAATATAGTGTATGGTACAAGTGATCTTTATAGTGCGTATAATTAATGGAATTTATAAAAGTGTCTAAGTCGTATCGTCGTCGAGTTGTTCCAAATTGCTCTCTTAGCGGCAGTAAAATTGGTTTTGCTATAGGGCCTGATGGATTCCTGGCAATATTTTTTGGCATATGTCTGAAACCGGGACGATGAAATTATACAAAATAAGTAAAATACTAAAATTTTATTTACTTCCAATCAGTTAATGTAAACACTATGATCACTGTTAATTAATAAAATAATTAATATAATTGGATAGAACTCAAGTATTATATAAATAAAATATTTTGTAAATAATGGCGGAATAATCTTCGAATGAAAAGTCGTCGCAAATCAATCAAAGACTAAGTTAGAATATATATTGACATTATATATGACATTGACATTTACGCAACGACATTATTGTACTACCACCGATCAGTAATGCTTCTTACATTTTTCGTAACTTTTAAGCCTTGAATAGTTAGTGCAATAATAATAAAAAAAATACAGCGACATTTTATACTTACCTAGTAACGTTTAGCGAGCAACATGACTAGGACAATAAAATTGTGATAGGTACTTGACCATTACATAAATAGTACGGCATTTGTTATAGTTTCTTTTGTGTACGTATCGTAAAGTTGCAATAGTCTCTTTAACCCTAGGAATGTACAAAGTGAATTTATAGATACAGAGTTTATGTGAAATTATCACTATATTATTATTATTTTATTAATAAAAAAAATTGAAGAGCTATTATTCAATTAAAATAACATGGATTTATTCATCAATAGAAAAAAAGATGGGAATTATTTGGCGTATAATAAAAGGTCATGAATGATATGAAAAAATGAATCCATACTTTATTAACATAAAATATTTTTTTGTGGTAGTTTGTTCAAAATCGTTAAAAATATCCTAGAAAGATTTGCATTGTTGATCAGATCAAACTGAATGTTTGAAGAATGTAAAGAAATCCTTATTTTTTTACATTCTTCTATATTCATCAAAATTTTCTGGTTCACCTAAAACGAAAGCTGAATTTCCATGTATTAATATTGAATACGTCGCGCTATATTTGACCGTCAATTTATTTGGTAAACCATTTTAGCTCAAATATAAAAATACTAGCAAAGTACCCGTGCTTCGCTACGGGAACACTCCTGATTAGCATCTATTTTTGTTTCGTATTGACTATTATCACAAACATACACCATTTAGGTTAAGACGTCCCGGTAAACAATATTTTTGGCATTCGCACCAGGAGCCAAAATTGCAATGCTTCCAGGAGAACATACTCCTGAGCAAACTACATACAACTGATCATGAGAGAAGCAGTCCTGTCTCAAGTCAACCCCAGCGACCTTTAGAGACTGCCCCTGAGCTATGTTAATGGTCATAGCGAAACACCTTTATGGGAATTTGAAGTGAAGTCTCTTAAATTGAACTGGGTGGTCTTATGGAATAATGGGAATGCGGGTTATCAAGAGAGATTCCTCAACAGCGCATCCTTTACTGTCCTCACTCAACAACTCATCGTTCCAGTTGTTTAATACGTGAACAATGGTGGCACGAACCTCCTGATGATACACCTCCGTTCCATGCAAGTGGTAGGGATGGAGCGGAACAGGCCAGCTCCATCACCTTCCAAAGCTATAATGGTATGGGGCATAATCACACCTTCCACAAATATAAATTTAGTGAATCTTGACTTCATTGTTTGAAAAATACCGAAATTCTTATAATAAGTAGGTCCTTAGAATAGGTTTTTCAATTAGTTTTCGACACCAGATGTAGCTTCATTTGAAGGACGCAGTTTCTTTTACGCCCTACGCGCGCGATGGATTACCTCCGGGGGTAACTACTGGAATGAGGTGAGCGATAAACCGTCATGGATAACCCCATGCTTTGAAATAATCTCTCCTAGATACCCTTTCCTTAATAACGAAACCATAGCGCGCTGTACAAATGCTAGGTATAGCGCCATCTAGTGATAAGTTAATTCAAATATAAATATAACATTTTTTGACATTTCTTGGCTGGGCGCTGGTCAAAAGTTAATTATTACCCATAAACATCCCCTTTTTTTATAAACAACTATTCCACCAAGTCTCAAAATCGTAGGTGAATCGGTTTCCAAGAGGGTTTTTTTTTCAGCCCCCTATTTTAACCTCTTAGGAGTGAAATTTCGGAAAATCCCGTCTTAGTGCGCGCTTACATTGTATAAGGAACATATATCCAAAGTTTCAGGTTTCTAGCTTCAGGAGTCTGGGCTGTGCGTTGATTAGTGAGTCAGTCAGTCAAGTCAGTGAGGACAAAGCCTTTTACTATCTAGCTTTTGCCTGCGGCTTCGCTCGCGTGAAGTTCACGCTTTTTAGATTATCCAAGTCAAGTCTAACACGCAACGCAACCACCCTCATGTAGCAACTATAATTGTACTAAATACGGATGAAAGAACTTTCCAGATAACTACTACTACACCCGTCCCGTCCTCGCCGCGCCGGCCGCCCGCGATCGTATAAGCACTGATTGACGCCAAATACAAATTTAAAAACCTATTAGGATAACACTTCAGTCAACACACAAGTCTCATTCCATCAGCTTAAAATGGTTAAATCAAAGTTTAAAAAAATTACATGATGATGGTCACGTTAGCCACGTTGAATTTTAAAATCGTTGTTGTTTTCGTAATCAGCGACCCGATAAAATATAAAAACAATAATATCCTTTATGATTTTCAGACTTTTTGACCCCATTTTACTCCTTTTTTTTGGGTTGAATTTCGAAAAATCCTGAAACACGTGTTCACTCATTTATCTATAGTCAAACTAATCTCGTTTCCCTACACAAACTTTGGACCTCCGTTTCACCCTTTTAGGGGAAAAAATTGAAAAATCCTATTAAGTTATTTCGTGTCCACTATGTTATATTTTCAAATCGATGCGATTTTCGTAATTGACGTCCCAGAAAACCATAGAATCAACACCCATATTGATATTATGACATTTCAACCCCATCGCACCCCCATAGGGGGATGATGATGATGAGGGGGGGGGGGGGGGATTTTATGTCACGTCGGCTATGTTGGATTACAAAATAGTTGTTGTTTTCGTAATCAGCGACCCGATAAACCATAAAAACAATACCCATGACGATTTTCAGACTTTTTTACTCCATTTTACCCCTTTAGGGGTTGAATTTCGAAAAATCCTGAAACACGTGTTTACTCATTTATCTATAGAAGTACTCGTGTAAAGTTTCGGATAAAATAGTCCAACTAATCTTGTTTCCCCATACAAACTTTGGACCCCTGTTTCACCCCCTTAGGGGATGAATTTTGAAAAATCCTTTCTTAGTGCACCCCTAGACGTCATAAGGAACCTACTTGCCAAATTTGGAATCTCTATACCCAGCGGTTTGGGCTGTGCGTTGATTAGTGAGTCAGTCAGTCAGTCAGTCAGTCAGTCAGTGAGGACAAAGCCTTTTATTATTATAGATCTATCAAATTTTGTTAAAGTACAGACTCGTATTACTTTTTGTTGCTCATAAATATGTTTTTGTAATATCGTGTTTATTAAAAATCATTTTTAAATATACCAGACAAAACTGTTGTTCTTATGTAAATATCTTCTAAATCTGAATACATTTTAGTAGCATAAATGTCTACTAAACTCTTTTTCTTCTTAACTTCTCTTTCAAACGTCACAATGAAACCATTATGAAACGTTTTAGTCATAATAAATAAGATACATAAGTATTTTATTTACAAATTATAATTCACAATCCATGAAATACTAGAAAAAATTGTGAAATATAATCACAAACTACAATGTTTTTATATGTCGGCGGCATGCACTCTGCTCTTTTCGGTCGCTTTGTAATCTTCAACATGAAGATCATGGCAACACTGCTTGTCTGTCATGCATGGTATTGTTAGTGTCTTGTCTTTCCTAGGTTTGAGTTTGCATTGCATTTTGTTAATGTTCTGAAGGATAGAGTATAATAACACTTAAAATACCTAGTTAATTATAAAGTAAATATGGCAAATGAAACGGACAATATTTCTAAATTATTTCTTTTAGATAAAGTAGATCCTACTAGCTTCGACGTCACAGTCGGGGCTTTGTTAATAAGTTTGGGGGCAGAGAGATACGTTGATATATTTAGGTAAGTGTTCTGTTTTGATAATTATTTGAATGAAAGTAAGTAGACTTTTATAAATTAATGAATGTTTTATTTAACAATGTAGGAAGCAAAATATTGGGCAGTCCACTTTAACCGAACTCACAGACGAAGATCTCATAAAATTAGGCGTAGACGATTCAGAAATTAGAAGAAAACTTATCGAACAAGTAAAAAATTTACCTATTTACGAAGAGACTAATGGAAACTTGTAAGTACCAATATTTCGACTAGACTGCTAATCTATTGTGTCGCCGCTTTAGTTTGTGACTACAATATATTTTAGTAGGTACCAGAACTTACAACATGTGCTGGCATTTATTCTTTCAAATGATCCTTATTTAGCCATGTGAACACTCGCAATATGAAATATCGCTCACGCGCCGGCACTTCCGCTTCCAATACAGGAACTCCTTTCTTGCTGACCTCACTCCCCTCTATCTCTGAATATCATATCCTCAAAAGACCGCTGTCGTAAACCACCACATTTGCAAAACATCATATTCTCAACATACCATGATCTTATAGGACCACATTCACAAAACACAACATTCTCCAAACATCATATTTTCAGAAAAGGAACACAACAACCTTGAAGGGAATTTTTATTTAGCTGTGGTATTCTGTGAGATGGAGGTACTAACCTGGACAGTACAGCTTACAAATATGCTGTACCCTACCTCTCTTTTGCCAGAGCCTCTTTTGCTAGCCGGCAGGGTGCACCAGCTGCAAGTGAGGTTAGCATTGAGTCTAAAGATTATAGAGAGCACACCTTGGGCTGCAGCAGGTACTACTACTATATTAATCAGTTCACATTTAGCTTGTTTGATGGTATAGAATTAGCAATGTTCCGTCTTCTAGGATCCTCTAACTAACCCATGGGCACTCACTATTCCACTCCAATTGAGGAACTTTTATAAAAGTCTTAAATTTAATTTTCAATCGCCCAATGAATATCACAGTTAAATATTTACTACAACTGTTTAAATAAATTTTTATTTAATCAAATAATTATTTAATCAAATGACTACAAAGGAATTGCTTTTGATCAGTAATTGTATAGTGTGCTTTATGGAATCAATATGGACAGAGAGAGCTATTGTCTGAAAAGTGTTCAGAGCATGAAATTGTATGCAAATAGAAATGTATGGGAACCAAGCGTGCCAATCTCACAATGACAGGCAATCATTATGAATATACTACTAATAACTTAAAAGTTGTAATTGGTTGAATTTGGTTGTATAGTATTATCATAAAATCAAAAAGCATATAAAATCAACATTCCATGATTTATTATGTATGCAACTGATGGAAACATGGATGTTTACTGTGACTCATGCAGTAGAATATAAATGCAAAAATTCATCAGCAACACAAACCTTCCTGGTGCTCAGTTGGAAGAGCACTCGGCCGGTCATCCAGAGGTTGTGGGTTCAAATCCCACCTAGGGGGGCGCAGGTGAATTTTTCCATTTTTTCCAAAATATTTATAATGAATGAAGAAATTTACCTATGTCTACTATATACTTGGTCTATGATTCAGAGTGTGTTTCAAGTTTAAAGTTCTTTATTTGCATTTTATGTTGTATGTGTGTTAATATTTTGGGTGTATTAATTATGTTTTCATTTTTTGCAGGACAAAAATAACTTTAACTTTAAGTCCAATGGAAATTACCGAAATTCTCGAGGAGAGCTCTCAGCATTTACATAGAATATACTTGAGTTTGGTAGCAAATACCTTAGCTGTGAAGAAAACAAAGAAAATACAGGATTGTTTAGTCCATAAAGATAAATATGCATCTGACATAGCATTGACAACCCTGAGCGAGATTACAAACATTTTGAACTCTATGGATATAGTGTTACATACACAGTTAAAGGTAAGGATATCAATAAATCTATTTAACTCAGGGGTTCCCAACCAGTGGTCCGCGGAAAACACAAGAGCTAAACTACGGTCTGTGATACAAACTTATAATAGAAGAAATTGAGCTCTATTGAATGAAATATAATAATCTCAAGTAAGAGTTATGAATTTACATTTGGTTTTTAATTTACATTTACATTTGGGTTCCTACACTGAATAATAAAAGGTTGGGAACCACTGGTCTACCATATCAGAAAATTATTTAGTGTCTTTAAAATTTAATCTGAAAAACACTATTTATTAAATAAAAAATATGTTTTTGTTAACAAGCCATAATTAAGTTGTTATTATAAAAAAATACCGGCCAAGTGTGAGTCGGACTCGCGCATGAAGGGTTCCGTACCATTATCTATAAAAACGGCAATAAAAAAATCACATTAGTTGTATAGAAGTCCCTTAAATAGGGGAAACTGTACAATGATTGGCACTCTAAGAAAAATCTACCTTAGATTTGTTAATTATAATTTATATAACATATTTAGACGTAATTTACGACATAAAAGGTATTCTTTAATGTATTGTTATTAAACTAAAAACACATTTAGTACGAAAAGGAAACATTTTTATAAAAAAAAAATAGAAAACATTTAAAAATATCCAAAAGTACAGTCATTGGCACTTACAGCACAATTATTGGCACTAACTTACTAGTAATTGGCACTCATCTTAGTATGTAATTATGGCACATTTTTATTAATTAAAACTGTAAGAAAATATCGAAAAATATATAATACTGGTAGATACGTTCTAAACATACTCCTTTCCTGACTCGTCATTTAAAAATTTGAACAATTCTAGTTCACTTCGAAAAGTGTCCCACCTAACAGCTACTTTCCGTAAAGGCTTAGGGAGAATAAAATGTTTGGTTTGGTTTAGTTGGATATGACTTGAGTAAATTGAAAAAAAAATATTGAAACAAAATGTATCAATATTTTTTTTTATATTATTCTTACATTCTTGTGAATATTGTGTGTATTGCCAGTATAGCATGACAATAATTATACTAGTTTCGATATTTTATAAAATACGCCAGTGATTGGCATTGGAAATAATATTATAATAATTAGCACTGCTGCTAACCGTTGCAATGATTGGCACACACGAAAATGTAGTGAATAGCACCACCTAAAGTACAATGATTGGCAGTGCTAACAATTGTGAAGAAGGAAACGAAAAACATTTTTGAACTGTGATATTAATATGTTCTAAAATCTAATTTAATTGGCTATAAAAAACATAAGAAAAAAAATAAAAAGTGTAACGCGTGGACCCAAAACTTCTCGATCTCGGAACGAACGGCGAGTACCTGAATACCCCGCCCGCCACTCGTCTGGCTCGCCCCGCGGCCCGTCGACGCTCGCCACCAGTGACATATGGGACATCGCCGCGCGCTAAGCTTTTTTGACCACGCGAAACTGACCCGCGCTCGCTCGTTAACTAATGTAAAACGTTTTGATGTTTGTAAGCCCCATTTAAAGCTATAATAAAGTTTACGAACATTACAGTGGTGCCCAACTTGCGGCTTCGAACCCTACTTGAGTGAGAATCTGTGTAATTCCCGCGTTGCGAACACACGCAACGGCCATATCCATTGCTTACGTGATAAAAAAGTGTGTGACATCGTGAGCATGCCGAAAGCTACGCGATCTACACGAGCCACTGGCGACCAGCGGCAACCAGTCGGTAACGAGGTTACAAGCGACGACGCGAGCGAACCGGAGAACTATGATCCAACGGCGAAGTCAAACGCCCCAGGCCGGGGCGCCGCCGCGGCCCCCGCACCCGCGCCCGTTGGCGCTAGCGCATCCACAGGCGTGGACGCCGAGAGATTCCTGGCAGGCGTCATGGAGTCATTCGCCAGAATGCAAGCGGAAACGAACAGAACCCTAGTGGAAACGCTGATGTCACTCCCTTACAGTGGGCCGCGGTGCCCGTCGAGTCCGACGTCAACGCCAAACACGCCTGCGCCCACCGTCAGCACCGGAGGTAACTTCTCCAAGTGCACCGCCAGGTTCGACGGGAGTTCACGCGACGCTGAAGTGTTAGAGGCGTTCATCGATGCGACGGAGGTGTTCAAGGAGTGCGCGGCCGTGAGTGACGAACACGCGCTGCGCGGCCTCCCCATGCTGCTGGAGGGCGACGCGGCCGTGTGGTGGCGCGGAGCCCGCGCCGGCGTCGCGACCTGGTCCGACGCTGTGGCGCGACTTCGTGCTATGTACGGGGTCCAACGACCGGCGTACAAGGTCCTACGCGAGATATTCGGAGCTGAACAAAAGGACGCGGAAAGAGCAGAAGTGTTTATATGTAAAGTACGATCGTTATTAGTGAAGTTGCCGTACGTAGTACCTATATGTATGCAAATCGACATAATTTACGGGTTGTTACACCGTCGTGTTAGAAAACGGTTACCGAGAAATGAAGTCGGTATTAGTTTAGATTCGTTTGTAGAGAGAGCGAGGGTCATTGAAGATGCAATTGCGGAAAATCAAGTCCCAAAAAATTCATTTGCATTCACGGTAGCGAGCCCGAGCGCCGCAATATCCGCGACGAGTCCCGACGATTCTCGAACATGCGAGCTACGGCTGCGCGAGCGACGCGATCCCGAACGTAGCGTTACTATGGGTCCGCGCGGTACTACTGGTGCGAAACTCGCGCCTAACTCGAACGAGACAGTGAAACGTGATAAGCGCGTTCGTTGTTCGTTTTGCAAGTTCTACGGTCATGTTGTTACGGATTGTCGCAATTTGCAAAATAAGGGCGTCAAATCAAATGATGCGGTTCCTAATAGTAACAATGTTAATATGGGGACTAATAATATACGTTGTTATGGATGCGGTCAGCCGGGGGTGGTTAGGTCGAAATGTGAGAACTGTCGGGGTAAGAGCGTACCTGCGCAGTCTTCAGACTTCAACATCCTCAGTGACAGCAGTGCTGTACGTGCACCGGGGGTGACGTTGCCATCGCACCCTACTATATCTATTGCCGTTGCGAATAGGGTGGGGGTCGCGATAGTAGACACGGGGGCTACATGCAGTGTGGCTAGCCCATTATTGCATTCTATCTTACAATCGGACGGGGTACAGTTTCGTGAGACGGAACGCACCATAGGGCTTGCGGACGGATCACGACGTACTAAAGTGGTATTAACCGCCGCGGTACCGGTTGTTTTAGAGGGTAAGCAAGTAATTACGGAGTTCGTGACGTTCCCGGGGGAAGATACTCGTACATTGTTAGGCCGCGATTTTATCGCTAAGGCTGGTGTCGTATTGGACTTGGCCCAGGAGTCGTGGTACTTTTCTGACAACCCCGACCAGGTATTTCCTTTCGTGCAATCTTTTATTTTAAATAGCACAGAGCTGATGCGAGCCGATATCTCCAACATTTCGCTGCGCGACGACGAAGGAACGAAGCTTCCACCAGAGCACAGAGATGCGCTCAATGCGTTTCTGCATAGCAGAGCAGACCAGTTTGCTGCCGAGGGACCTCCTACAGATTTCGCCACCCACAAGATTAAGGTAGGTGAAAATCAGGAACCCATCGCTTCACCTCCTTATAGGTTGTCCCCGTCGAAGAAGGAAGCTTTGGAGAGGGAGCTGCAAAAGTTGCTCAATGCGGATGTCATCGAGGAGTGCGAATCCCCGTGGGCTTCCAACGTCGTCTTGGTGAAGAAGAAGGATGGGAGCTACAGGCTGTGCGTCGACTACCGTAAGCTTAACGCAGTGACTGAGCCTGATCGCTACCCACTCCCCAGGATTGAAGACGTGCTCCACGCTGCGAAGACCTCCGAGTTTATGACTACGCTGGACCTCAGGTCTGGCTACTTCCAGGTGAGCGTAGATCCCGACCATAGGGACCTCACTTCCTTCACTACGCCATTGGGTACCTTTAGGTTCAAGCGCATGCCGATGGGGCTTCGCAATTCTGGGGCCACTTTCCAGAGGCTCATTGACCGGTTCAAGTCCAACCTACCTGGTATCACTCTGGTCGCGTATTTGGATGATTTGCTAGTGCTGTCTGAGGAGTCCTTTGAAAGGCACCTCGCAGATCTGGAAGCGGTGTTTAATCGCCTCGCTATGTTTAATCTGCGGGTGAATCGCGAAAAGAGCCACTTCGCGAGGGAGAGCGTCAAGTTCCTGGGCCATGTCATCGTACCAGGTGGTATTCATGTAGACCCGGACAAAACTTCCGCTATAGCCAACATGCCTCCTCCTCAGAACGTGAAGCACCTGAAGTGTTTTCTGCAAACCTCAAGCTGGTTCAGACGCTTCGTGCCAAATTACGCCGAAACCAGTGCGCCGTTGACTCGTTTGCTAAAAAAGGCAAGCACCTGGGAGTGGGGCCCTGAGCAGCAAAACGCCTTCGAGAAGATTAAGTCTCTCCTGGTTTCGGCTCCTATTCTTCGTCAGGCTGACGAGACGAAACCATTCGTCCTCAGGACTGACAGCAGCAGCTATGCTCTTGGGGCGGCTCTTTTCCAGGGGGAGGGGACCGACGAACGACCTGTCGAGTACGCTAGTCGTCTCCTCACGACAGCAGAGAGAAATTACAACACGACGGAGCGAGAGGCCCTCGCCGTCGTGTGGGCTGTATCTAAGTTCCGTGGATACATTGACGGTTCAGAGGTAACAATCAAGTCCGATCATCAGCCGCTAAGGTGGCTCATGAGTCTGAAATCGCCCAGTGGTCGTCTCGCTAGATGGGCGCTCAGTCTTCAGGAGTACAATCTAAAGATAGAGTACACACCTGGTAAGTCAAATGTGGTCGCGGACACGCTGTCGCGTCCCGCGTGCGCTGCAGACGCAGACTGTGACCTGTGCCTTGCCGTTGTGGATCTGCCGTCGCGCTGCCCCAAAGATGTTCGAGAGAGCCAAGCGAAGGACACCGAGGTACATAAGATCATCGAAGCATTGGAGTCCGACGATCCGTTTAGGGGGAGGACTTGGTCTGACAAAGGGTATGTTATAGCTGACGGTGTGTTATATCGTTATGGTCCCGAGAACGAAGACGATGATGACGCTTGTTTGGTGGTACCGGAACACGAGCGCAAGGACGTGTTGGCTGAGTACCACGACGCCCCTACCGCTGGACATTTCGGCGTAGAGAGAACGTTACAGCGCATCGTCGGTAAGTATTATTGGCCTGGTATGAGAGCTTACGTTGCTCAATACATTAAAAACTGCGTGGCGTGCCAGCGGTATAAGGCAGATACCCGGAAGCCTGCTGGGTTGCTTCAAGTGCCCGCTACATCACGCCGATTCGAAGTCCTCGCAGTGGACCTGTTTGGTCCGTTGCCAGAGACGCCCTCTGGTAACAAATGGATCCTCATAGTGGAGGATACTTGTACTAGGTGGGTAGAATTGTTCAGTCTCTCATCCGCCACTAGTGAAGAGTGTGCTAAGGTGTTAGTGAACGAGGTGTTTTTGCGCTACGGTGTCCCGAGAAGGCTCATAAGTGACAACGGCGTTCAATTCGTGTCCGAGGTGATGCAGCAAACCTGCCACGTCATGGGGATCAAACAGGCTCTAACGTCATATTACCACCCTGAGGCTAATCCCGTCGAGCGCAAGAACCGCGACCTCAATCCTCAACTGGCTATTTTGGTAGGTAATGATCACAACACTTGGGATGTCCATCTTGCGGCGATTCGTTTTGCCATGAACTCTGCGGTTACTGCAAGCACAAACCAGTCGCCTGCTTATTTAAATTTCGGGCGCGAGATGCGCGCGCCTGCTGATATATACTCTGATATGAGAACTATAGTCGAAAATGAGAATGTCGTTCTCTCTATCACGCCGTTCCTCAAGTCTTTGCCTGCAGTGTTGATCGATGCTCGAGACGTGCACGAAAAGGCCCAGGCAGTTCGAAAGAAGTACGCCGACGAGAATCGCCGCCCGGCGCCGGATTACAAGGTAGGGGATCTCGTATTGCTCAAGACTCAAGGCTCTAACGACACGAGCAGAGGACAGACACCAAAGTTCATACCTCGCCGTGATGGGCCGTATCGTGTGCAGGAGGTAGTTGGTGCTTCGACTTATGCCTTGGAGCGCATTAGCGATGGTACTTTGTTAGGTAGATACCACGTTTCGGTTTTGACTCCTTTTGTTGGGCGCGTCCAGGCTCCTGTACAGGAGAAACGTAAGAGGGGGAGACCTCGTAAGGCTAACCCGACTTCGGGGGCGCAACGTCTGGGTTAGAGGGGGAGGCTGTAACGCGTGGACCCAAAACTTCTCGATCTCGGAACGAACGGCGAGTACCTGAATACCCCGCCCGCCACTCGTCTGGCTCGCCCCGCGGCCCGTCGACGCTCGCCACCAGTGACATATGGGACATCGCCGCGCGCTAAGCTTTTTTGACCACGCGAAACTGACCCGCGCTCGCTCGTTAACTAATGTAAAACGTTTTGATGTTTGTAAGCCCCATTTAAAGCTATAATAAAGTTTACGAACATTACAAAAGTTAAATGTAGTAATTGGCACAGGTGCCAAATTATTGCACTTCCATATAAGCTACTAGACCAATAGTTGGCACACTAATAAATTGAGGTATGTTACCAAAAATAAGGAAAATATAAATAAAAACGGTAACATTACTTAGAATTAATATAATTAAAATATTTCCCACCTTTTACTAAGTCAAAATCGTAAAAAAATAATGGTTTTTACATACCTCTTCTTTGTCGAATCCGTTAAAATTTGCGGGAAAAAACAGCATGCCTTACGAGCGTTCTTTTATTTTAATGCTGTGTTGCCATAATAATCTGGTAAAAAAGTCTATTATAAAATTGTTAAAGTGTTGCAATGCTAGATTTTAAAAATAACAGAGTACGTATTGTATTGCCATGACAATTCTTAATATCTCCGTTTAAAGGTTAAAGTGCCAATGACTGTGGGGATGCCAAAGTTAGTACAAGTTACCCTATATATTTTATTCTGTTTTTAAGTATTTGTTATTATAGCGGCAACAGAAATACATCATCTATGAAAATTTCAACTGTGTAACTATCAAGGTCCATGAGATACAGCCTGGTGACAGACGGACGGACGGACGGACAACGGAGCCTTAGTAATAGAGTCAGTTTTACCCTTTGGGTACGGAACCCTAAAAAGAAATAAAAAGTTTACTTACTATGTTTATAGGGGTTAATGTGGAAATTATATATCGCCATTTTGCAGCGGCCGCCATATTGAAAATAGCGGTATTTAGGTAATTGTGCATTGTCGTGAAAACCAAACGAGTGTGCCAAATTCCAACTACAATCAGATACTGGGGGAGGGGGCTGTGGGGGTGTCAAATTGAACTTGCAAGACTTGATTGCAGACACCGCAGTGAAACTTTTTTGATTTATTGCACAATTTCTACTAATTATATATTTTTTTATTTTTTAGACCTTGACCAAGGAACCAAAGAGTATAGAAACAAAGAAAATAGTAGTTGGAACTGTTGGGAGTGTAGTTATATCTGTGTTAGCATTTTTATTTGTCCGATCACTGAGAAATTTAAAATAAATATGTTTGAACTAGATAGATGCCATAAAATAATTACAACTATCATAACGAGTTAAATATTAAACATACTATGTTTTGCCAATGGTTAAAAATGTCTGAATAGTTTATTGTTGAAATATTTACGTAACATGTTAAAGTAATAAATGACACTTAAATGAATCTATAGTTTTTTTTTTATATAAGTACCTACTAAAATACTAAATAAACTAAACTAAATAGTCACTAGCGCAAACGAGGATTGGTAAAATTGTAAATGTCTCGGAGGTGTTACATTTACCAAGGTGGTGGCAATTACTCGACGTAGTATTGTTACTTATACCACACCCCGGACACTCCATAAAAATGTCGCGACATTTACTACTACATAATGACGTCAGTGGAGAGCTTGAATGAGCGTGTGTGCTTGCGCAGCCATACAAACTGTTCCAAATTTGTTTCAGAGGGGAGGTGAGGTCGACATGAGAGAGCGGCAAGGAGTGGCTACACTGTACGTTACTTATACTGAGCTTATCGCTACGTATGGCCACTCCCTACAGCTCTCTTGTATCGAACTTGCCTCCCCTCCGAGACAAATCTGAAACAGTTTGTATGGCGCTGCACGCACACACGCCCATTCTTGTTCTGTGCAGGCTTCATTGTTTATGTATTAGTCATCCATGCTACATTTGCATCGAGAGGCTGAGGTGTGGTGTAGGGATGCGCTTATTTAAACGAGTAATACTTTAAAATCCAGACCTATCTCTACAATATATAATAGTACCTACCTACCTAATGAAACTAAGTTTGGAATAAGTATGTTATGTTGCTAGAGTTGACTGGCGCAAATGACCTTCGAGAAACTTGCATATTAGATTAGGCACTGGTTCCACCGACGACAGCGATAAACGAGAAACGAGCTAACAAACTATAAGCACAGCTATAAGTAAGTATATGAAAAAAGTCTCGCCGCAGTATGATAAGTGTACTGTAGTGTGAACAGACAGCTAACCTTAATGACGCATATTACCACAAACGTTCAACTATTCATATGCATGTGTTTCATCACACACGTTATATCATTGTACGTTTCTAGAGCGAGAAAATATTCGATAGTTGGTTGTTTTCTCGACGGCGGCGGCGGTGGTGGAGCAAGTGCCTTACCTCTGGCGGATGTAACATCACCTGTGCGGTATGGCTACGTCGATATAAAGCCAGACTACGTAGCAGCTTTCTGTCAGAGATAGATCTATGCACCATCACCACTAAAAAGATAAAAAAAATATAAAACCCGTTAAAAATGCAACCGCATTTAATAAACACGACGTAATGCAAAGCGGAAGTCGAATTGGCCAAAATAAAACAGATCCGTATCCCAGTTTACACAGCAAATCCAGTTGAAGTGACCCAATTGTTTCGACCTCACCAATTAAAAAGCGTAAGGTAAATGATGAACTGTCGGACGGTAGCGTGTTTGTTCGACGGGCGGCTGTGACGTCAGCCGCGGGGACAGGCGCTCCGGAAGCGGTCGGGACCGAGCGGCGGCGGCCGGTAGCGGAGTCCCGTAGTCCCTGGACCGTCGAGGATCTCGTTTATTGCCGCTAGGAGATCGAATTGAAACGCGTGTCCGTTCCTCGAACTCATCCGAGCCATGTGCTCTGCGATGTGATAGTGCAGGCGCCGTATTTAAAATAAGTGCGCGCAAATATTAGTGCAATAATTTATTGTAAAAAATGAGATATTTTGTAAATATTATTGCCGTGATCACTGTGTTATTTTGCGGTATACGCGCGCAAGATGATACAGAGCAAGGTATGTTGCTTCACGTATTTTGAATACATATTATATTCTACGAGCATAGGTATATACCTATATTTTCTACTTAATTTATATAAATTAAGTAGAAAATACGGCATCATTCATGTGTGTATAATTTTTTAATTGAACAGCACTTTTTAAATCTTTTTTTTAATAATCGTGTAAAATTGTAGGTATACTATATTAACGATGTTCTTACTTTTTACCAAAAAAATACCTACTGACCTAAAGGTCGAGGAAAAAAATTACGTACTGATCTAAAGGTATTGGAAGAGGTTTAGTTACATGATTTAAGTCAATTGAGTAAAGTTAGAAAGCTATTAAAATTATTAGGGAGACATATCAACTGTTCTGTGAGGAAGATTGACGGCCAGACAGACGAACAATGTCAAGTGTAGTATTTAGCCATCGTAATGCCGTTTCAATGTTACTCTCACCCGTCAATCACACCACAGCGGCGCAAGTAATGGTGACGCATAGTGTTATAAGTATTGAGAATAATTGGACCCTGTTATGCAGAATAGTACATCCGACTTTTTTTTTTACTTTTAAGTTAAAGCTATTTAAAGTTTAATAGAAATACAAATATCACGCAGTATAAGTTTTGGGAAGCAATGTCTACAAACTGTTCGATTTTGTTGCGAAAATATAAAACTCGATTTGGAGTTTCTCGCTATGTACTTATATCTCTCAATTTCGTATAATTTGTCGGTTGGATCTATTTTGCATAACAGAGTCCAATTATGGCAATGCAGACGCACCTTTTACGAAAGTTTGCTTCTCATATATAGGTAGATAACATTTGCTACGAACGAAGTTGCTATAGAATAGAATATTTATTTTATTTGCATAAATTTGGTTACATAGTATAATATAATCATATCATTTAATCATATAAGTTATAAAATAAAATTAAAATAGAAGATTACAATTAACCGTATCCAGTATGCAAAATTTATAGTTTCACGAGTAATCTAGAATAATAAATAAACATTTCTGGACAATTTACACAGAGCCATCTAGTCCCAAATTAAGCGCAAAGGTTGTATTTGGGTATCGGTACTAGACAACTAATAATTGTACCTACTTAAATACATACTTATAATACATATAAAACACTCAGACCAAGACAAACAGACATGTTCATGCACACAAATGATTGTCTTGGGCGGGGATCGAACCCGCGACCTCGGAGTCAAAGTAGCCATTGCTAGCCATTCGACCATCGGACTCGTCTAACAACATAATAGAATGAATAGGTACAAAACAGAACAGGAACCCTACCGCCGAAGCTGAAGTCGATTACCATCGAATTTTTTGCCAATATATGCAAAAGTTTTGAAAATCAAACTTTATGGTGTTGCAGGCGTCCATAGGCTAGCTAGGTAACTGCTTTCCATCAGGCGGACCGTATGGTTGTTTGTCACCTTAGTAGTATTAAAAAAAAGCTTAGATTGGCGGTAATTGTGTTTAGCCTAGCTGGTAGAAACCATAGAGCTCTATCGACTAAGTTGAAGATATGTGTTAATTACTTAAACCTAACATCTATTTTTGCGATCAAAAAACCCAATGGTAATCGACTTCAGCTTCGGCGGTAGGGCCACAGGGCCGAAGCTAAAGCCGATTCGATCGAATATTTTGGTTCCAAAAATAGGCCTTAGGTTTAAGTAAATGGCTAACATCTTCAGCGTAGTCGGCAGAGCTATAGAGTTTCTATCATCTAAGTTTAACACAATTACCACCAGTCTAAACTGAAGTTTTATTTTGGTCATCAAAAATCCAATTGCAATCGGCTTCAATTTCCGCGGTAAGGCCCCTGATCAGAATGATCGTTTAATGATCGAGTACCAGTCGATTTCTTTATCTATATTACGGCTAAAGGTCTAAGAGACTAACAACGTTTTGTAGAACCAAAGCCAACTTCACCTACACGTGGTGCCCCCTGCCAACTAACGAAAGAGGCTCTGGCGAATAAGAGGTAAGGTACATCTGATTTGTAAGCTTCCCGACTGGGGAAGTACCTCCACCTCACAGAATCCGCAGCCAAATGACAATTCCATTAAGGGATGCGAGTGAGTGAGGTCACCAGAAAGAAAGAAGTTGCTGCGTTGAAGTGTGCCAACAAGCACATGACACAACTAAACAACATTTGGTCTCTTTAGATACCAGTACCGTAGCTTATAAATACTTGTAACACAGTGCTTTTAAACTTTTTCATGGCGCAACCCCCTTAGTAGGTATGTAAAAACCCCTACCCTCCAAAGTTCCTAACCTGTTTGTATTTTATTATATTATTTATTTATCTCTTTTTAATCACGGGTCAAGCCCGGTCATTTGATAGGCGTGCGCGGGGATATGGATCCAACGCGTAGAGGCCCCTTTGAGAAGTTTGATGTAATGTTGTACGCCCGCCGTGACCCGCTCCAGGATATGTCAATGGAACGACATACCCATGAGCAGGTCTCGGCAGGCGTTGAGACTATTGCGAAGTGTGATGGAAAATAAATGGGCTATGGAGATGAGATCTGGGTGAACTTAATACCGGGCTATTACAGAAGAGGGACGGACGCCTGACATAACTGCTTTTATTGCTAGTTATTTGCGGCAGGCGGTGGCTTGCCACTCACTAGATGGGCCCCCGAAATGCCAGGAAAACGGCCAGGGGCAACACCGGTGTGAGTGACTCAAATTGTCGAGAGGTGTGCTGCGCTTTCTCCGAAGTTACTCGCGGCGTGATGCCCTTTAACACTTCC
The DNA here is from genome assembly GCA_937001555.2 of Hypsopygia costalis. Taxonomy (NCBI): domain Eukaryota; kingdom Metazoa; phylum Arthropoda; class Insecta; order Lepidoptera; family Pyralidae; genus Hypsopygia; species Hypsopygia costalis. Next base: position 14,863,150 of record OW443330.2, on the reverse strand, counting down.
ACCCCTGGAGCATATAGCTCTAGCGGCTCCTCTTATTATTATGATTAAGAATTAAATACTTTATATAATTATTTTATTGGCCGTGTGGTTTCCGGCAGACTAGAATAGAATCACTCCGTCTCTTCCCGTAGATGTCGTACAAGGCGACTAAGGGAAATACATTATAAAACATCGATCAGGCCTCCCCAACCCGTCTGGCCAGCGTGGGGAGTGTAGGCCAAATCGGACGAGAGAGGGTCGTGCTCCTGTAGTGGAGACTAAAATGACCTGATGATGATGATGATGAATAAAATAAAACAAATATAATGAATTATCTAAAAAGAACTTTTCGAACGTTATTTTTTTTTCAATATATTCTTCTAGAGGCATGGAGACGCCATGTGGTCCCGATCCACGCTTTGAAAAACACTGTTGTAATAAAATACTGCTCGCACGTTGCTCCTCACCTTTGGTGACCTCACTCATTCTCACGTAGGTACACAACAATCACCAAGGGCCGGCGGACCCCTGTGGTGTGACCGTTTAAGGTACAACTTCGGTCTGGTTGTTCCAATTTGTTGGACTCTCAATCAAATAAAAATGACTGGTACCCAGATTTATGCGGTGGTAAATCGATACCGCATACTCTCAGATCAACCGTGTCAGCGAAACTAATGGTGAAGTACATCTCTCACACACACTCCTATTTTTGACGTGACAACGTCTTATAAATCGTTAAACGCCGGCCGGCTGCACGCACGTAAAAGCACGACTCGTTGTCACGTTCCGCCTGAGCTGAGCGTGCAAGTGAGAGTGCGGAACAAGCGATCGCATTTATTTTTCTTCCACTCCATCGCCCGATGTTTTCTTAAGACGTTATCACGTAAAATTATCGTCCATAAACCGACTTTCCAGACAACCAATATTTTTTATTCGAACTCGTGTATGTGTTGATTGTCAGTTACCAATGCCAAGTCGTTTCACATCGGGCAAGCCGCATGATAGTTTATTGTACTAAAATTAATACATGTATTGTTGTGTTCCTTTGCACGTAACAATAAGTTTTGTGATTTCTTTGCTATTGTCTTAAGTGTTATGCTGGAATTTGTAGATATCTAGCGTTACCATTATTTTTTTTTTATGTGAGAGGGGGGCAAACAAGCATGTGGGTCACCTGATGGAAATCAATCACCACCGGCTATGGAGATCAGCAACACCAAGGCGTTGCCGATCCGTTGGCAGCCTATATTGCTTCCTTTCTTTCTTTCCATTTTATCCTTACCATTTACCGTACTTATTGTGCAGTGCTGGCGGAGCTGAGCGGAGACAAGCTGTGTACAGGCACAGCAAGCCCAAGTAACATTTAGGCGCTAAGATAAGAGTTATAAGAGATCTATTTAAACGGTAACAAACGCTTAAAGGCATTTCGGAGCGCTAAAAACTAGAGCTATAGCGTGCTGTAGCTCTGATATACCCCCGGATTGGGCATAACTTTTTATAGTCTTAGGTTCTACAATGGCGATACATAAGAGTTATAAAACTTGATTAAGAGATATATGAGAGTTTCATTAGCGCTACAATAGCGGTAATGAACTTTAAAAGTGATAAAATGGTGACATATGAGCGATCATTAACGCCCTAAGGGGCAATAGCTCTACTATAGCGATAACGAACTCTAAAATTGAAAGGATGGCGAGATAGAAGCGATAATTAACAGTTTGAGCAGTAGTATGGAGAGACAATGGCGATAGTTATTTGGGTAGTATTTTAGTAGTATTTAGCACTTATAGAGACAATATTGTTAGCCACAAAACTATATTTTATTTTATATTTTGTCAAAACAAAATCTAACCAACTTTTAATGGCTTAATTACGCCATGAGTATTTTCACGAATGGTGTAACGTCTAAGTGTCAATGTGTGATTTGTGCGAGTTCTGACGTGAATATCATTGCAAATGTAATTTTACTGTGAATATGTGTATATACATTATTAACAAATAATTAAAGGGCCCGTAATCTGTGGTCTATTTAATAAAATGTATATAATGTTTATTTGTATCTAAGGATCATAATCGCATGAATTATGTGAATATTGGTATTGCGCTATTTATTGCTTGCTTCCATAATGGCGGTGTAGGCTGTGGTGTAGGTTAACTCCACAACCCGCGTCAAGGTAGTATAGAAGTGATACTTAAAACTATAGCTTCTACAGTAATGTGAGATAACTCAATTGTACTGTTTAAGGTGATATAATGAATATAATAGGATCTAGAAATATTAGGTGTTACAAGAGATATCATTAGCACTCGTACAGCACTATAACCGTCAGTAATTGCTATTATAGAATTTATAGTGTTTTATAAGGGTTTGTTATCGTCAGCATAGATTTTTAAAAGTTAAGGGCATTATCATAAATCCCTTAAAGATCTTAGAGTTGTAAAATTTGCTTACAGCTACAATACAAGATGCTTTACCTACAAAAAAGCGATGAATATCGCCACACTGTGTCTTTAATCTTTAAGCTCATACTCTTAGCGTTCGTATAGAACCGTCCTATTGCGTTAAGTAGTAACATTGTTTAATAAACTCTTTTATATCGTCATATGATCGAAACGCAACTATTGTAGAGCTTTTTTATCCCTTTAGGTTACCAGATAAGCTCCGCTTGTCGATAAAATGTTACTTGGGAGGTATCGTCATCATCAACATTATTCATCCCTCTGTTATGAATACGGGTCTTCAATCGAGGGGATTTATAGCATACACTACCACGCTGCTCAACTGCGGGTTGTCGGAGGCCAGTGTTTTCAAGCCGTCCAAAGGCCATTGACTTGACTTAATGACTGTCATTAAACTGACAGCCGGGACCTTATAACAGCGGGGTTGCAGCGCGCGAGCGATATTTGATGTTGCAAAGGTTAATAAAAAAAAAAATGTCTGCGGTAACCGCATCACATCAGGCTGGCCGTAAGCTTGTTTATCACCCGAACTTAGTTTAAAAAAACAGACAGATGTATTAGGTTGGGGAAAAAGTCTTTTCGTATTTTATATGAAAATTCAAAACATTTTTTAATAAAGTTTATTTACATTTAACTAAAGTATGTAGGTGCCATTTTGTTCGATAACTTTTTGCCATCTTGTAGGTATAGACATGATCCCATTACTATAGAAATTTTGGGACTTCTGTTCAAAAAACCGCGATAAGTGGTTTTGGCAGTCTTCTCGTGATGTTAACCTGACATTACCTAAAGAATGCTGAAGAGACTGAAACAGGTGGAAATCGGAAGGTGCAAGGTCAGGACTATACGGCGGATGCATTAACACCTCCCAGTCAAACTCTTTTAATTTTTGCTGAGTGGCTAAAGATGTGTGAGGTCTAGCGTTATCATGATGAAAAATCACACCCCTTCTGTTAATTAATTCCGGCAGCTTTCTCTCAAGTTTTTGCTTTAATCTCATCAGTTGTTCACAGTAGAGTTCAGAATCGATAGTCCTGCCTGGCGGTAACAGCTCATAATGAATAATGTCCTTCCAATACCACCATACACACAGCATCACCTTGTTGCGGGTTAACCCGGGTTTCGCCAGAGTCTGTGAAGCCTGGCCGGCCTTTGACCACGACCTTTTTATGCGCCAAAACTGTTTTGTGGTCAATTCCTAGTTCTTCAGCTACGTCGTAACTACTGATATGCCGATCTTGCTCCACTTTTTCAAAAATGGCATCCATTTTATCCGTAACAGGGCGACCAGAGCGACGTGCATCTTTGATATCAAAATTTCCGGATTGAAAACGCCTAAACCAAATTTGTGCTACTCTCAAAGACACTGCACTAGGTCCATAAAGGTCACAAATTTTTTCGCAGCTTGCGTTGCATTTTTACCTTTTTTGTAGTAAAATTTTAAAATATATCGAATTTTTTCATTAAATTCACTCATCTTGACAGTAAAAAAAACAAATGAAAATCACACATTTATCTAATTTGAATTTGGAATTATCTTTTTTAAAATTTAAACTTTTTAAAGATATCTAAACCTTTCAGATACAAATGGTATAACCAAAGAGATTTTATTACAAGTTCATACATACTATAATGCGAAAAGACTTTTTCCCCTATCTATTATGTTTGTAAACGTAGTTATACGAACATACAACCAGATAATCAGTTTTTTTTTGTCGTAGGTAGTTTGGCTTACCAATTTAACAAACCCCCACACCCACCGAAACACAGAAGATGTCATGATACATATTATTTATCCATCCATAAACAGGTTGCGGTCGACGGTGCTTTTACTTGCGTGATCGATAGATGGACATGCGCAACGATGCCATAATGTCATGGAGCTCCTCCATGACATCATGCATTGTTTGCCTGTGCGGGGATTGAACCCGCGATCTTTGGGGCCAAAGTAGCCTTTGCTTGGGTGTAAAAGGCTCACCATTATCTTTAGAGCCTATGTCAACCTCAATGGCACGTGGTGCACCCTGCTGATTCACTGCGGTCTTGTGAGGTAGAGGTACTTCTCCAGTCGGTCAGCTTACAACGGAACTAAATAGACCCCCCTTCTAAACAAATGGAGATGGACTGATGAAGTCAAGTATTAAGACACTGATTACAAACGACTTTGATTATTTTATTTTATTAGCAGAATCCGAAGTGTTATCGTTTTTATACAAATCATTTCAGAGAATTTAGTGCGTATTTTTCATCATTTTTATACTACGTTCTTACGTAGTATAAAAATGATGAAAATTTTTCACTTCGCATCAGGCGTAACTTCCAACTAACCGTCTTCGGCAGACAAGTTAAGCCTGATGTGAAGCGGTTACCGTAGCTATATAGACAAAAGTGGTCACGTGATTTGACTAGTGTAGTATAGTTTTGACAATATGTGGGGTGTAAGTGGTTCACCAACATCTGTGAACCAAAACCCGCGGTGCACCCTGCTGACTGTCAAACGAAGCTCTGTCGAAAAGAGAGGTGGGGAGCGTAATTGTAAGCCTAACTGGGGAATGTATCTCCACCTCACAGAATCATCATCATCACCAGGTCATTTTAGTCTCCACTACAGGAGCACGACCCTCTCTCGTCCGGCCCAGACAGAAGGAGGGTTTGGCCTACACTCACCACGCTGGCCAGACGAGTTGGAGAGGCCTGATCGATGTCTTATAATGTATTTCCCTTAGTCGCCTCGTACGACATCCATGGGAAGAGACGGAGTGATTCTATTCTAGTCTGCCGGAAACCACACGGCCAACCTCACAGAATACCGCAGCCAAATAACAATTCCCTTGTTGTGTGCGTGAGAGTGAGTGAGGTCACCAGAAAGGAAGGAGATGCAAGCGACATTTTATGTTGCGAGCGTTAATGTGGCTACGTAACCGCTTCACATCAGGCGGTCCGTATGCTTGTCTGCCACCCGTCGTAGTATAAAAAAAATGCGGGAAGATAATACATTATGTCCTTATATTATCGTACGTACGTACAGTATGGACACTCCCTGTCTGCCGCTCTCTCCTATCATCTTCACCTCCCGTCTGAGTCGAATCTAGAACAGTTAGTTCGACGCAGCACGCACACACTTTCATTCGGCTCATTCACGTTCTGCTTACACTTGTTTGCTCTTGTAAGTTAACGATAAGGTGACATTTACATAAAGTGGCCGGGGTGTCTTTTTTTTATACTACGTCGGGTGACAGACAAGCATACGGCCCGCCTGATGTGAAGCGGTTACCACCCCCGCTGCCAACGCAGCATCTCCTTTCTTTCTGGTGACCTCACTCACTCGCAGGAACACAACAACTCTCAAGGAATTGTTATTTGGCTGCGGTATTCTGTGAGGTGGAGGTACATTCCCCAGTCGGGTAGCTTACAATGACTCTCCCTAGCTCTCTTTTCCCCAGAGCTTCGTTGGTCAGTCAGCAGGGTGCACCGCATGCAGATGAAGTTGACTTTGGTTCAAAGATGTTGATGAACCACTTCACCCCAAAAAAAATGTCTAAAATATGTTATTTCATTTTTCCAGTTGAAGTTGTGATAGGTCGCACCGCGGAGCTGCCTTGCAATGTCACCTCCGAGAATGTGAACGCTACACTCACTGTACTCGCGTGGTACAAAAACGGATCGTCGACGGCATTCTACAGGTGAATTTCACTTAGAAACTGACAAAACGCTTATTTGAAATTACAAATTGTGAGGTAAACCCACAGACGTATAAAAAGAAGCAGACAAACATTACTTATTATTTTTTATTCAACTAACCTGACAAGGCTTCACAAGGGCATCACACGCGCGTTGCCGACCTTGTAAAAACCACTTCACACCCTTTTAGAAGAAACCCATGCTGTAGTCTCCTGGGAAACCTCGACAGGCAGTTCATTCAAATATCTATATACATCTGTATGTCTGTCTGTATATAAAATTCAAAGTCCTGACTGACTGACTGACTGACTGACTGACTGATTATCAACGCACTGCCCAAACCGCTCGGTCTAGAGATTCCAAATTTGGCACGTAGGTTCCTTATGACGTCTAGGGGAAAGAGATCACTAAGAAAGGATTTTTCAAAATTTATTCCTTATTAGGTAGTATTAGGGTGAAACGGGGGTCCAAAGTTTGTATAGGGAAACAAGATTAATTGGACTATTTTATTCGAAACTTTACACGAGTACTTCTATAGATAAATGAGTAAACACGTGTTTGCCCCGAAAGTCACGCGAGCGAAGCCGCGGGCAAAAGCTAGTTATTAATATAAATTCATAGCTTGATAATATTTTAATAACGTTGCATTTATCGGTGTAACCATTTTTTTCGTTACTGTAATTCAACATTTTCTTAAGTTGTATACTTACTTATGTATGTATACTTACTTAAGTTTTTTTATACCACGTCGGGTGGCAGCGCCGCCACCCCTGCTTCAGAAACTTCTTAGCTTCTTCCTTACTGGTGACCTCACTCACCTCTCTAGTACCTATCTTTTGTCAGAAGCTCGTTTGTTAATTCAGCTGGGCGCAGCGTAAATGAAATTGGCTTTACTTCATAGATAATAAAGAGCCACTTACACCTCAACCAAATTATTACAACTTTTGTACCAAATATAATACAAGTAGTATTGTCTGCTTCCCTTCATAGATCTATGGGCAAAAGCTACTCGTGATAAGTGAAAATGAAGTCTCAACCACAACGACTGAAAGTGGCGTTTCTGTAACTGTAATAAGTATGTTCTGTTCTTGACTTAAATTTTATAGACTGGTAGACGAGTGGGTTTATTAATATTGGGTATTCGAACGAACAACTAGAGCCGTAGCCAAATAACTATTGTTATTAATATTATATTTTGGGGTGTAAGTGGTTCATCAAGATCTTTGAACCAAAGCCAACTTCACCTGCACGCGGTGCACCCTGCTGACTGACAAACGAATCTCTGGCGAAAAGAGAGGTAGGGAGCGTAATTGTAAGCTACCCGACTGGGGAATGTACCTCCACCTCACAGAATACCGCAGCCAAATAACAATTCCCCTGAGGGTTGTTGTGTTCCTGCGAGTGAGTGGGGTCACCAGAAGGAAAGGAAGGAGATGCTGCGTTGGGAGCGGGGGTGGCGGCGCGCGAGCAATATTTTATGTTGCAAGCGTTAATATGGCTACGGTAACCGCTTCACATCAGGCGGGCCGTATGCTTGTCTGCCACCCGAAGTAGTATAAAAAAAATAAAAATATGTGGTTAGATACGGTTTATCAGTCCGAGCCGCACTCGGCCATGCCTTGGCCGCGCTAGGTCCTGCCTTGGCCGCCCTAGGTCGTGCCTCGGCCGCCCTAGTACGTGTCTCCATTTGTAATTTATATCTGTACTCAGCGATACCGACATGTTAGACTGGTATTTGTAAGAATTATCCCTCCGAAATGCCCTCCGGCCGCCCCTAACATTTGGTCGCCCTAGGCTTTAGGGCTTAGGCGTAGACAGCCTTAGGGAAAATCCGGCTGTCGCTGTGGTCTTTTAAGAGCTACATGTACTTCTCTGTAATCGGGCTGCTTAACATTACGCTAGGCCCTACCTCTCTTTTGTCAAGGCTCGTCAGTTAAACAGCAGGATGCACCTCGTGTAGGTAAATAAAATAAATACATAAATATTTCTGGACAAATTACACACTGCCATCTAGTCCCAAAATAAACCAAACCTTGTATTGGGTAGTAGATAACATGATAAATAAGTATACTTAAAATAATTTTTTTTGTAAATACATATATATAATACAAAGAGCACCTGCGGGCTCTTTCTTCAAGACAAACAGACATGTTCATTCACACAAAATATATTTGTCTTGTGCGGAGATGGAACTCGCGATCTCGGAGTCAAAGTGGCTATTGTTAGCCAATCGAGCACCGAGCTCGTCGGTGATGTTGAATTTGGCTCATAGATGATGACGACCAACTTACACCTTGGACCTGATGTACGATCAATGATCGAAAAACATATAACGCATAAATTATACTATATGAACATACGATCTTCTGATTAGCAGTCGCGATCTACGCAGCGGCAGCGCATCGGTCTCATCACCGAGCAGTCGGTACCGGCTGGTGAGCTCACAGGGTGGAGGCCAAGACCTGCTCCAGATAGTGTCAGCAAAGCCCTCTGATGCAGGGTCTTATTCGTGCTTCGCTGACTTCGACTCCAGTCCAGCGCTTAAGACGTACGTTGAACTCACTGTAATCGGTAAGTACATTTTTTAATTCAATAAAAAAGCTCTATCAAAACGACAACCACTTTATAAAAAGGTAGTGCAGACAATTAAAGACATTCAATATTTATCTATTACTTCTTGTAAGCGGTTCGCGGGCAACAACTAGTATTGAATAAATCTATTATTTCTCAAACCTTGAAGTGTATAGTCTCGCTAGGTATGAAAAATAGAGTTTTTACCTCTGTGATAACTGATATTCACGCAGACGAAGTCGCGGGCAACAGCTAGTCTTATGATAAAATTTCTATGATGTTACTCTGTTGCCAGATGTTCCGCTTATGGATATCTCGTTGTTTGCCCTCTCAGGACGCGTTCGGCCTGACCCCTGAAATCCCGCTTTTTCATTAAAGTAGACACAGATTTCATAAAGTAGCCACTCCGTACTATATACTATAATAATATTATAAATAAATATGAAAGTGAAAGTGAGTTTGTGTGTCCTTCTTTTACGTTGAAAGGAATCAAAGGATTGATATGATTTTCACGGGGATAGTTTAAAGGTTACTTTTTAACCCGGATGAACATTATATTCCAACTGATTTTTTTTTTATTAAAGCACTGACCACGCGGGCGAAGTTACAATTATTTCGTTGTTACGTACCTTCTAGTACTAATACGCTAATTTTCAAGACGATCTAGTTTGTGAAGCAACTGGGTATGGTCATATCCACATCAGCGTATTCGAGGATAGTAAGAAGTGAACGAGCATTAATTTAAATCCCAATATTATGTGACCACACCACTATATCTATCTGAAGGTCATCCATCAGCATATATAAGGTACGAAGAAGAAATGAATACAGTATCTATGATCTATGAGAAAAAAGGATAGGAGAAAGAATACTGCCCTGAGGAACACCAGCAAGTAACTCATACCACCCCGATTTCGACCTTTACCAATTAACGACGGCCATCAAGGTATGACTTAAACCATGAGAGCATTGACTATGATAGATTGAATGTCTGAAGTACACTCAGTAAGAAGTCAAAATCGACCGTATCAAATGCACCGGTGAAATCTAAAAGTGCTGGAATTGTGACTATTTAATTGTCAATATTTCGACGTACATCATCAGTGATCTTGACTACTAGTCAAGTACTAGCAGAAACCGTACCGTGGCCACTCCAAAAATCAGACTGATATTAATTTAAAACATTGTGTTGGTTGCTGCAGGTGTTTGGTTAAAAAAATAGTGTACAAAGTGATCCAAAACCAAAACTATTGAAAGTACATACAGGAAGTAGGTAGGTGAATATTATTAGAGTGAGTGGTTTTTTTTAATATTTAGGGGTGACACTAGAAACGTTAAGGAACGATGGCGTAGATAGAGTATATATTTTATCTATTAAGATAAGCTTACGCTTAATATAATACGATTAAGATAAAATAAAAGTTTATGCATCTCACAAAGACACACACGATTACACTATAAAGGAAACCATGCTTATATCTGTGAAAGAGATGTACATACATTGAAAGATTACAGTTACATATTGCTAAGATGACGCTACAAAAGAGGAATATAGTTCATTCCGTTAATTCTTTATGGGTTGGTATGTAGGTAACTATTGTTCTTTCTAAAAATAGCTGTCTCTTGTATAAGATGAATATCTTATTGTTAATCCAATGACTGTTATCAGGTATTGATCTTACTTTCATACTCAAGTATGATGTGTTTCAGAAAAACAATTTATAATAAACATATAAATCGTTACATGCATACCTTCGCGGGACGCTATGGGTTTAGGTACCACAGCGTGACCTTATTCTAATATGTTCATAATTCAATGAGTACCTATCTACCTAATCGTACAGAGATCCGGAGATAATTGAGCACGTACATTTGCTTTTAACTTTTAAACCCGAATAAAAACCCAAAGAGCGTCCATAAACTACTTTCACTAATATCTTGAGTCGCGCGCGATTTATCTATGGTGTTTTTTTTTTTGCGAACTCATAGCAAACCGCAAATGTGACTTCATATAAAATATTTCAAGTACTTGTCCCATTGACAACACCTCAAATAAGTATTCGATTGACCTTTTAAACAGACTATGAATAATTTCCAAGTGTGTTTTTTTAATGCAAGTGTTACTTCTTGATCAACAATGATTGGACGTATCCGGACACAACCAATTTTAACTCTATGCATAATTTTGAATTAAGAGATAATTGCGATATATTCAGGGAAAGTAATATGTTGATTATTAATTCATTATTCACAATGACAACCTTTGGTCAATGTAATAAATCGTGGATAGATTGGATAGATTTGAGTTACCAAATTTTCGGTTAGTTTAGGGTTTTATTGTGAACTTTTATTTGTTGCTAATAAATAGAACTTTCGCTCTTCAATCTTTTCTTTCAGTTTCAATTTCATTGAACTCTTTTATTTGATACACATGATAAATATGAAAGTTAAAAATTGCCCTTCTGTGGCAGCTGCTGTGTTGGATAAAAAAATGGCGGCATTTAGATTGAGGCAACATTAAAACGAAACAGAAAATGAAGAGGTATAATCGCTAAGGCTTGGTTTCAGTAGGATGAATGACACTTCTCCGGCTATGAAAGTTGACATCTCACAAATTTCTGATACTATTCTGAAAATGTTCATAAAAGTGGACCAAATTTCGGAGATCCCGAGACCGCTTTCTCGAGAAGAATTGGGAGTCGCTAATGACTTCAGACATTTTCTGTAAAATATGTACCAATCCACCAGCCCCAGGGCATTTTACTTGACCACAACATTCAACAGAACCTGGCAGGCCTCCTGTTAAAAAGTCACCTAACCAAGACCAGTGGCGTAGCTTATGCTAGGCCCATATGTCAAAACATGGTGGTGGGACCTTCTACACAAACACTTCAGGGCTGAGGGGCCACCGAACATGCTGAGGGCCCTTGAAGCCCGGAGGCCCCGTATCATTGATACGGCTGATACAGCGGTAGTTACGCCCCTGACCAAGACTGAAGACAATCTGATAACCTAATCTAATCTAGTAATGTCACTGAACAATGGTATACTGCCGAGGTATATGTCTGGTGGGAGTGGTAATGCTAGTGTACTAAACAAGGTTCATGGCGTTAATGTCAAGCATGGGAACAACAATTAAGCAGGTGAAAGTATGTATTTAACTAGTGAAGAAGCTTTAGCATATTAATTGAACAGCAAATTAACCACTTATAATTTGCAGTCTCTGAAGTGGATCATTAAAGTGGGATAAGGTATTTCCATGCATGGTTTTTTTCTGAAAAACAATTACGAAACACATGGTCTAATCATTCGTGATATAGTTCAAGCTGTTTTAGAGAAAACTACAGAATAGAATAGAACAGACCGTTTGGTATCTACACAGAAAGATGTAAGGAATGTACAAACTGCCTTAGTCATCATTCACGCTAGTTATTACATTGTTTGGGGGAACCCTCGACCTTCACCTCAACCTCGATCTTCTACAATGCTTTGTCGTCGGATAAACTTTAACTCACAGACATATAAGTATTACTTTAACGTTTCTCTTTTCTATAAACAATGTAAGAACTTGACCGTTGAACCATTGAAGAAGTTGTAGTTTTTGAAGAGATAATAAGATTTGGGATGTAATTGGCTCACCACGATCTTTAGAGCCAAAGCCAAATTCGCCTGCACGTTGTGCACCCTGCCGACTCTAAAATAACCTGCGAAAGAGGCTCTGGCAAAAGAGGGGTAGGGTACTGCATATTTGTAAGTTGCCGCCTGGGGAAGTACCTCCATCTCACAGAATATCGCAACCAAATAACAATTCCCTTAGGAGTTGTTGTGTTGATGAAGGAACTGCTGCGTTGGCAGCGGGAGTAGCGGCGCGCGAGTGATATTTAATGTTGCGTGCGTTAATATGGCTACTGTAACCGCTTCACATCAGGCGGGCCATATGCATGTCTGCTACCCGACGTAGTAAAAATTTTTTTGATTTTTTAGAATTGTAACCATCATCGATAAGTATGCAATAATATCAAAGAGTTCTTAAGATATGAAATGATACGGAAATGATGGTGTTTTTTATCAATCACGAAATGCTTGTCAATAACTATTGACGGGAAAGTATATAATGCTTTGACCGAAACTAATTCATCACAGAAATGTTTTATTTGTGAGGCCACACCAAAACTAATGAATGACTAGTCAAATAATTTGTAGCCGATGTAGATAATTTTAGCTCTGGTTGGTCTACAGTGCATGCTTGAATTAGATATTTCACTTTATTTAGCGCGTGAATGTTAAAAATGGGAGTTAAAAGTGGTTACCGATAAATGTAAAGTGAAATAACGTTCAAATATGAGCAGAACGCGTTACAAAAGTGAAATGGATTTAATTGTAGACAATCCAAAATCAGGGTTCAGACTTACAGATGATGGAAATACGATCCGTAGATTTCCCTTAAAACCTATAAATGACTGCTGACATTACTGAGTTAGATGTTTCTCTCATTGTTAAACACTATTGTATCCGCGACTTAGCCCGCGTTAGCTTTTTTTTAATAAATAGTATCCTATGTCCTTCCTAATACCTTTGAGAATATGTGTACAAAGTTTCGTGATCACCCGTTGAGTAGTTTCGGCATGAAAGCTTAACAAACAAACTCACATTTAGTAGGAATAATAATAGTAGGGATAGCATAAGCACAGATTACTTTATATACTTCGTGACGTGCATAAACGTTGTGAATATACGTCATAAATAAATAAAAAATCCTTAACAGTAGAGATTAGAAAGCTATATAATATGTATCTATATAAATCATCAGATTCTGTCCATACCCATCCAGCAAAATTATGTGCTATATATGTGAAGAACACGTTCTATATTTAGCTAATTAATGCTATTACTACGTTAGTACTATTACTTATACTGTGCTATTACAGACAGTGGTAATAATACTCTAGTAAGAGTACTATCAACGTTTACTCAACGCGATTTGGGCAAAATTTATTCAGTAAGTGATGTGAACGTGGTGTAAGAGTTAAATAAAAAACCGGCCAAGTGCGAGTCGGACTCGCGCACGAAGGGTTCCGTACCATCATCTATAAAAACGACAAAAAAAATCACGTTTGTTGTATGGGAGCCCCCCTTAAATATTTATTTTATTCTGTTTTTTAGTATTTGTTGTTATAGCGGCAAAAAAAATAGATCATCTGTGAAAATTTCAACTGCCTAACTATCGCGGTTCATGAGATACAGCCTGGTGACAGACGGACGGACGGACGGACGGACAGCGGAGCCTTAGTAATAGGGTTCCTTTTTACCCTTTGGGTACGGCATTTATACAGACGCGGCTGCATAAATGCCGTACCCAAATGATGAAAGATGAAACTGATGAAAGATGATGATATAAGCGTAGCGAAAAATCATAGCTCTGTGGCCTACACAGACCAAGGATTATTCACTACATTTTCCTCTAAGGCTTTATTTACACCGCCGCGGAATGGAATGGAAGCGACTTTTTGCAACGAAATTGTACGTGACATAATGAACTTTATGTCAATTGCATAAAATATAAATTTAAATACGAACCAAAAAAGGTCGCGCGTGTTCCGGGGAATCCTCGCGCATTCTCGAGAATTCCCCTAGCTACTGACGGTGCTGCCTATGGAATCCGCGGGAAGTGGCGCGAACGGGGGTCGGTCGGGTTGGTCACAGCAAAGGAATACGCGGTAATACTCGAGCATTCCAGCGAATTCGCGCGCATTCTCGCTCCATTCCATTCCGCGGCGGTATAAATTGAGCCGAATATATTCAAGTTGCTCGTTCCAGAGTCGCGAAGCTTTTAGAGTAAAGGAAGTTGACATAAAATCTGTTGAAAATTGCTTTAATGTCTATATATTGGGTAAACAAACATAGATGATACATTATGAAAACGGTAGTACAACTTTTCATTATGTATAGGTAGTGTTGAAAATGTCAATATATGTAACATCAACATTTACCCATGTATAATTAATTAATTAACGAATAAATGAATTACGGATAAATTTATTCGTGCGGTACAAACCGCGGGCACTGCTAGTTTGTATATATTTCTGAGTATCTTTGTATAGAACCTACAGGCTACAGTCCATGTAAAAATAAAAGACGATGAAATTGTGCAAAACCACCGTCCGACGGATATTTACCCAACTAACAAAATAGCGCGGCGCGCTTCGTTAATTGGTCCGCGGGCTAATGAGGAAGCCGACGCCACCGGAACAATTCCGTTCGTTTAATAAACCATTACGACAAGTAAACATTACTTACATCATATCAATATAAGTATCATTTAAACACAGTTTTATAGAATAGTGACACAGGAGACAGTGAAGAGTGGTACGTCCAAATAAATTTCTGGTACGAGTATTTCCTATAAGTCTAGACGAATGTCGTTAGGGTTGCCACCTTTTTTGTTTGCAATTAAAGTACATTGGTTATTAAAGATAAGAAAAAAAGTACATAACACATACACATACAGTAGTATCAAAATAACATACAATTTATTTTTCTTTATTATGTATTATCTTTAAAAACATTTTTTTATTGCTTTTTGCAGTTTGTATCATATTCGTATCTCTACTAAGCACAACATCTTTACAGTCTATATTTAAATTAAAGTAAATTCATTTTTTCTTTACAAATTCAGAGATGCTCCGTTTCTTTCTTCTCGCCATACGACTAAACTTATCAAATCTCAAAGAAATTAAATCATGCGAAATAAAGTATTTGTGTACTTTATTATTCTCATAAAGTATAGAATACAATTACCTGAAATAACGTACAATACTTTATTATAAAGTACGGGTGGCAACCCTAATTGTCGTGTTCCTGCGAGTGAATGATGTCATTAGAAAGGAAGGAGTTACTGCGATAACAGGGGCGATGACGGCGCACGATTCTTTCTTGATCGACCGTACACATTCCAGTAACGATTGACTAGTCTTTACGCAGACGGTAATATTGAAAATCCACTACTTCTAACGTTAAACCAACATAAAAAAGCAATTCACGTAATTATTTTACGATGGCAGAATGAAAGTTTACCGAAAAACCGGATGTAGATCCGATAATTTTATTAGCAATTATTATTGCTAACAGAATACCATTCTTAGTTTGTTTAATTTTAAGTCCGTTGTCCACCACACATTCCCAACACTGTGTCTCCTGTGTAGCCAGGATTAGCAGCGGCGAACACCAAAAAAAGGCTATGAACAATGAAGTCCATTGCAGTCCCGGGGGTAAAACTAAGACTGCCTTGGAACACACAACGAATTTAATCAGAAGAAATTAATAGCATTAAGAAGCTTTTGGAATTTGACTTCCCCTTTTAGCAATGTGAGAGACAGCAATATGGCATTAAAAGCCTAAAGATAATGGCTAATTAAGTGAAGCTCAACTGCCGCGCATCGCGAATTTTAAGTATTTAACACTATTGGGGACCTAAAACATTGAGTCCAATAATTGATTCCAATAAATATGAATTGAAAAATCGTCTAAACGCTTAGTAATTCTCCCTTGTAGTCAATCAATGGCATGTGTCTATTTAATTTTTATGTAAAGATAATCTGGAGTAAAAAACCAGAGTATCTCTTTGAAAAACTTACATGGGTTGAGGATTGTCACTCATTCAACACTCGATCTCAGTCTCTACATGCTCTAGTTATACCCAAACACAAAATTACTGGCTTTAAGGGCTGCTTTAAGTACAGTGCCTCTAAAATTTGGAATAATTTGCCGCCTCCCCTAAGGATAAATATTAGTAGCAATATATTTAAAACGAAGTACAAAGCCACACACACACACAAGGCGCGCGCAGGCTTACACACACACGCACACACAAACGCACGCACACAGGCACGCACACACACATACACACATGCGCACACACGCATATTAAATACACAGACATACACTCCCACACAAATACGCAAATGCATGCAACGCAAATACACTATAATAAATGTCTCACTGGTACTGCCGTGTACCTTTCAGGCTTATAAACAGGCATTTTTATTTTCTTTATTTTGTTTTCATATTTCATGTTCATATGTCCATAGTTTAGTTTTCACATTTTAATATTATTAGAATAGAATAGAATAGAATAGAATATTTATTTATTTGCAAAAACATTAGGTTACAAATAACAGGTGTTGTGGTTTAAATGAAAACTGTACAAAATGTCCGCCTCTTTCTCACAGGCATGCAAATATTGGGCATTGATTACTTTTTAAATTTATGTAGTTAACTAGCTACAAAACTAACAATATATTGGAATAGTCATAATTCATTGAATAATAATTGAATACACATGTCATTCTGGATATAAAATTAATAATATTTTAAAATGTCAAGAAGAAAATACCTAATCTAAAGTGTCAAAATTACAAGGAAAATGTCAAACCATAATTGAGAAATAATTACAATAAAATTACTAATATTTTTAAAATGTCAAGAAGAAAAAAAAATACAAGGAATAATGTCATAACCATAATTGATAAATATTAATTAAATTCTGTGCTTATTATATAATTGCAATTGTGAATATGTGATAAATATATCAATGTACGTATTGCTTAATAAAAGTCTACCTAGAGGCGTTCGGTTGTCTATGGATACTGCTCTGTTGAGAGAGATCTTTTGGCGGGAACAAGCGAACGTGTCTAGCACAATAATTAAATATTGGTTTTATTATTACACAGTCCGATACAGCAATATAATCAATTAGTGGTGTAATATAGGACACCACAAATTGGCGACGAGGTGAATAGGCAAGTATTATTATGCAATATTTTTACACCTTGATCAAATTGTTGGTTGGCGCCAAACTAATAATTACAAAAGAAATTTTTTAGATTAATGATTTTTTATTGAATGTACATGTATATTAAAGTATGTACGTACTGAAATGTTATACTAGCTTTATTATGGAAAAGAATAAAGTACCCAAGCATTGTTTATTAAATTGCGTACCACGCTAAAATTTTGTATAAAATTAGTTCGCAGTCAACCATATAATGTCGACGTTTTTAAGACGTACAAAGTACTTATTTGTACTTAAATGAACAGGCCGAGTGATTGGCAAAGTATATTATTACAAGAAGTAATAAAATTGTTTCTATGGGCAATCAGTACTATTCAGTATATTGTTCATAAAGTTTCGGCATGATATACCTGACTAGGTATATTGGCAGATGTTTCTATGAGCAATGAATAAATATTGTTCATCAATTGAATGTCAAAAGAAAATATCACTGCAAAAATAAATAAATATTGTGTCTGTGAGAAACAATACTTGCTATGGACGATTAATACAGTGTTCATCAAAGCAAATATTTCTCATCAATTTTATTGCAAAAGATATTGGTTCTATGAGAATGAAATAATATAGTTATGGACAAACAGTACATTTGTTCATCAAAGGTAATTGTTTCTATGAACAATCGCGTATATTGTTCATCAAGCCATAGTGGCAAAAGTATGCAAAATGTCAGCCACACAAAAGGTGGTAAAAAAAAAATAAATAAATAAATAAATAAATAAAAAAAATAAAAAATAAAAAAAAAACTTATTTAATTATTAAAGAAAAGGCTCACCGGAATCTTTCTCTGAGGTTTTCTTGTCTCAATTCTCAATATGCATCAAATATTAGGATTTGATCTATTTATGTAGATATAGTATTGTCATTTAAGTCGATTAGGTTCAAATTGCGGTCTCTTTCATTTACAGATAAGTTAAAGATGGCTCAATTAACAGCCCTTGAAAGTTTCGATTGCGATGGAGATCCTAATTCAGTTGGTTCGCGTTGGCAAAAATGGAAACGTGCGTTAGAGATCTACTTTTTGGCTACAAATATTGATAGTAGTATTACAAAAAGAGCAACTCTGTTACATGTCGGCGGTCTTGCTTTACAAGAAATTTATCATAATATTCCGGGGGCACACATTGAATTTAAAGAGGGGATAGATGTTTATAAAATTGCAATTGATAAATTAGAAGAATATTTTTCTCCAAAGCAAAGTTTTGTGTTCGAAAGACATGTATTCAGATTAATGAAGCAGGAACCAGGAGAAAAGTTTGACAAATTTTTAGTTAGACTTAGACATCAAACCTCTAAATGTAACTTTTCTAACCAAAACGAAAATTTAATAGATCAAATAACAGAGAAATGCATATCAGCAGAATTGAGAAAACGAATTCTACTCTTAGGAGATACGGTTACTATTGAGAAAATCGTAATTGAAGCTAATGCTATCGAAACTGTTGAAAGACAGCTTAACGATTTTCAAGGAAAATCAAATATTAATATTAATAAAATTAGTAACTTTCCAAGTAAGGATCCATGTTCAAAATGTGGAAGTAAATATCACAACAATATGAACAAAACCTGCCCAGCAAAGGATAAAGTTTGCAATAAGTGTGGCTATGTAGGCCATTTTGCAAAATTATGTCGCACCGCGGCTAAAAAACGCAAAATATTTTCTATGAACCAACCTCAAATGGTGCGTAAGTACAAGGAGGATACAAAGAAACATAAACCAGAGCAGACTAATGTTAACTAACTGTTAGACTAACTATATTTTTCATATTGATAACGACGATGCTGTAATAAATTGTGAAATCGGTGGCGTAAATTTAAGTTTACTGATAGATTCTGGTAGTAAATGCAATATTATAACCGATAAATCATGGGAGCGTCTAAAATCTGCTGCAGTTACTGTTTCCAATCAACAACAAAATCCTGATAAAATTCTTATGGCCTATGGTTCCACAAATCCATTAACGGTATTAGGATCATTTGAGGCATTGATTTCTATTGGAAATGTCTGTGGAAATGCTACGTTTTATGTTATCAAAAATGGGACACGTGATTTGCTGGGTAAAGAGACTGCTATAGCATTAAATGTACTAAAATTAGGGGTAAGTATTAATACAATCACTAACACACCATTTCCCAAATTTAAAGACGTTCAATTAGACATCGAAATAGATCCTGCTATTAAACCTGTTTGTCAACCTATCAGAAGAGTACCTATTCCTTTAGAAACTAAAATAAATGATAAAATAAATGAATTGCTTAAGTTAGACATTATCGAACCTGTCAATCATTCATCAGCTTGGGTTTCTCCAATAGTACCTGTTCTTAAGAATAATGGTGATCTTCGAATTTGTGTTGACA
This sequence comes from Hypsopygia costalis, assembly GCA_937001555.2. Classification (NCBI taxonomy): domain Eukaryota; kingdom Metazoa; phylum Arthropoda; class Insecta; order Lepidoptera; family Pyralidae; genus Hypsopygia; species Hypsopygia costalis. The sequence continues at coordinate 14,843,253 of OW443330.2, read as the reverse complement.
TGCGTAGTGCTAACAAGGCTATAGTAAGAGAAAATCATCCTTTGCCCACCATGTCACAACTACTGCCTAAATTTAGAAAAGCTAAAATATTTTCCAAGCTTGACATAAAAAATGCTTTCCATCAAGTAGAAATTAAAGAAAGTTGTAGGGAAATTACAACATTTATTACTAATAAAGGTTTATATCGATACAAACGCCTAATGTTTGGAATATCTTGTGCACCCGAACACTTTCAAAAAATATTAGAAAGGATGCTTTTAGGTTGTAAAGGAGTCGTCAACTTCATTGACGATATCGTTGTTTTCGGAACGGGTGAAGAAGATCATAACATGTGCTTGAAACATGTTCTGAATGTTTTAAAACATAATAACGTTCTTCTCAATGATGAAAAATGTATTTTCAATACCACAACTATACAATTTTTAGGTCACGAGTTATCAGCTCAAGGCATCAAACCATTAGATAAGTACGTGAATGCAATTCAATCTTTCCGAGCACCAAAAACTGTAGAAGAAATACAAAGTTTCCTTGGTCTCGTGAACTTTATTGGTAAATGGATACCAAATCTTGCTACCTTGACCGAACCAATTCGACAAATCCTTAAGCGTGATCTACATAAACGTGCTGATATTTCAAATTACTGGTGCACTGAACAGCAAGCAGCCTTTAATAAATTAAAATCACTCCTTAATGAAATTCGTACTCTGGGATATTATGATCCAGACGATAGGACTCAAGTCATGGCTGACGCCAGTCCCGTTGGACTCGGTGCCATATTAATTCAATTTGATCAATATGGTCCACGAGTTATAGCCTATGGTAATAAAAGCCTGACTGACGTTGAAAAAAGGTATTGTCAAACTGAGAAGGAAGCTCTAGCCCTCGTATGGGCAGTTGAACATTTTAAAATGTACCTCTACGGATTAAAAGAATTTGAACTAGTAACCGATCATAAACCTTTGCAAGTTATATTTGGGCCACGTTCTAAATCATGTGCTAGGATAGAACGGTGGGTATTACGTTTACAAACCTATAATTTCAAAGTAGTATATTGTCCTGGAAAAAGCAACCTTGCAGATTCTATCTCACGGTTGTGTACTGATTCCAATTTTTATCCCTTTGATGACGACAGTCATGTAAATCAGATTGTACAATATGCGCGACCTGTTGCGGTTTCCTTAGATGAAATTAAAAGGGCATCTGAGGCTGATGAAGAATTTGTATTGGTTAGGAAAGCTCTACTTCAAGGCGACTGGGTTCCAGCAATTAGCAACTACAAATTATTCGAACAAGAACTTTGGCTACATGATAACATACTATTACGAGGCAGTAAGATAGTCATACCATCAGGATTACGTACTAGAATTTTAGCAGCAGCCCACGAAGGTCACCCGGGTATAGTTTCCATGAAAGCTAGACTACGTACAAAAGTATGGTGGCCTAAAATAGACAGAGATGTAGAAACTGTTGTAAAAAGCTGTAAAGGATGTACACTTGTAACTGCTCCTAATGCGCCGATCCCCATGAAGAGACGAGAATTGCCTTTGCAAGCTTGGGTAGACACGGCTGTGGATTTTCTTGGACCATTACCCAGTGGACATTATCTTTTTGTTATTATCGACTATTTCAGCAGGTACAAAGAAATAAAGATTATGAAATCCATAACTGCACTGGACACAATTAACATTTTGAAAGAAATATTCTCTAGATTAGGGTCACCTGCTAGTATAACAACTGATAACGGAAGGCAGTTTATATCAGAAGAATTTCGGCAATTCTGTTCGGAATTAGGAATTAAAATATTTCACACTATTCCATATTGGCCACAACAAAACGGAGAAGTTGAGCGTCAAAATCGCGACATCCTTAAACGTTTGAAAATTAGCCAAGCTCAGAAATCTAATTGGAAAAATGATTTGTTTGACTACCTTATGATGTACAATAGTACTCCACATAGCACCACGGGTAAATCACCTTCAGAATTATTTTTCAACAGGTTATTCAGAGACAAAATTCCGTCAGCTACCGACGTTGAAAATGTAATTAATGGAGAAGTTAGAGATAGAGATCAAGAAATGAAAGAAAAAGGGAAATGTATCGAAGACAAGAAAAGGAAATCGAAAGATAGTGATATTGAAGTCGGAGAAAAAGTTTATGTAAAGAATATGCATAAAGACAACAAATTAAGCTCAAATTTCGATTGCACGCCCCATACAGTAACAAATGCAAAAGGAAGCGACATAAACGTAAAGAACGATGAAACAGGCCAAGAATATAGACGAAATATAGTGCATTTGAAAAGGGTTGAAGGTAATTGGAAAATATGTATTAGAGATGACGATAATGAGGAAGGTATAAGCAAATTAGACAATCCCCGATAAAGTACATTAATCTTTGAGATATATGGAATACTTATTGAGATTGGTATCCCGGTTATGTTTTACCTATTAATTTGTAATGCATTTGTTAATTCGTTTAAAAAATGCTATTAATTTTAAACATTGCTAGTATTTTGTTTGTGTTATTATCTCATTCATTTCCTTTGTATTATTATATAAATTTAACTTTTTTAAAAAGGAAGAGATGTGAATATGTGATAAATATATCAATGTACGTATTGCTTAATAAAAGTCTACCTAGAGGCGTTCGGTTGTCTATGGATACTGCTCTGTTGAGAGAGATCTTTTGGCGGGAACAAGCGAACGTGTCTAGCACAATAATTAAATATTGGTTTTATTATTACACAGTCCGATACAGCAATATAATCAATTAGTGGTGTAATATAGGACACCACAGCAATCAAATTCTTAAATGTCATTAACGTGTGTATTTCTGTCGCTCTACTTCACTGAGGGAGTAAAAACAATTTGTAAGAAGCCAATTTTTCAGCATCATTATTGTATAATTTCCTTGAGTAACCCGTAGGTTTACAATTGTTTCTCGACTTAACACCTGAGCTCGAGCATGGGTTAAACTGAAAATCAGCCCTGTGTAGACATTTGTCTATGCAGTACAGTCATAGTACAAATATATGTACTATGGTACAGTGCTGAGTACAATCCAATTGTCGAGAATGTCCTTTTATGTTGATACGATGTAATTGTTGTTCTTGTATGTTCTTTTTTTTCTGACGATAAATGCTTATTATTATTATTATGTATCTCTTTTGCACTCACGGGCTTAAACCCGGTCATTTGATAGGCGTGCGAGGGGATATGGATCCAACGCGTAGAGGCCCCTTTGAGAAGTTTGATGTAATGTTGTACGCCCGCCGTGACCCGCTCCAGGAGATGTCAATGGAACAACATACTCATGAGCAGGTCTCGGCAAGCGTTGAGACTATTGCGAAGTATGATGGAAAATAACTGGGCTATGGAGATGAGATCTGGGTGAACTTAATGCCGGGCTATTACAGAAGAGGGACGGACGCCTGGCATAACTGCTTTTATTGCCAGTTATTTGCGGCAGGCGGTGGCTTGCCACTCACTAGATGGGCCCCCGAAATGCCAGGAAAATGGCCGGGGGCAACACCGGTGTGAGTGACTCAGGGATGTCGAGAGGTGTGCTGCGCTTTCTCCGAAGTTACTCGCGGTGTGATGCCCTTTAACACTTCCACCCCTGGAGCATAAAGCTCTAGTGGCTCCTCTCTGGACGGCCAATGAAGGCAAGCCAGAGCTGAGAGTCCTGCGAGCCTTCTTGTGTTTATACTCCGACCGATGAAGACACGTCGGAGACGAAGGCCCTGACCGACTCACTGGAGACTCGGGTCCATGGTGTCGCTACTCACACAACAGCTCGCCACAAGCTGCCCTGCAGACTTTATTATTATTATTATTTTTGTATGTGTGTTGTTGTGCCTCTTGGGTCTTATTGCTATTTTTGCATATGATTTAAGTAAGTTGGGTGTTCCATCGTTTTGCAGAGCCACCTGAGCGGCTATGGGTAATTCACGAGAACGGCACACGAGTGGCGACCAGCAGCGCTGGCGTGAACACCAGCAGAGACGTCGGTCCGTACTACATAGGAGACATCGTTCATCTATGCTGCGTCGCTTTTGGAGGTATATGCCTAACTATTGCACAACTTGCATGGAAATAAAAACAAAACACTGGATGATCATTATTGTACATAATACTTTAAGTAGGTAAGTAATGATTTATGTAAATAGTCATGTAGTTCCTTGTATATATAACTAGCTGACCCGGCGAACTTCGTACCGACTGGAGTATAGAAGAGTGTTGTTTTTAGACTTTTTCATGCATTTTTTTTTTTACTTTCTCTGCGTTAGAATTATCCTCGTACTTCAAGGTATATTCTAAAAAAAGAATTTGCGAAATCGGTTCAGTTGATCTCGAGAATTGCGCTTAGCAACACATTCAGCGATTCATTTTTATATTATAGATTCCTTGACTATTTTTTTTTTGTTCAAATAGCTTTATGGCTCTGGATACTCAATTTCCTTTTGAATTACCCGTCGAAGTTTGGAATGTTGTTAGCATATGGATCTTAAAAATTCCAATGGCAATCGGCTTCAGCTTAGCTGGTAGGATGCCACTGCTGTCTTTGTAAATACCAGATTTTTATAAGCAATAGCCTGGCCACAACAGCTACCAAATAGTGTTAACTTCGATTTATTATTACTTCTAGACATTACGCTTCTTCATTATAAAATTAAATCAAATTTCATTTATTAAATTCAATCTTTGTTATAAAATACAAGGTCTTCAAACTATTGTCATATAGTTAATTAAAATGGAAACTGCCTTCAATTGTAACAGGTAAGCCTCGAGCAACCCTGTCGTGGTGGTCAGAGAAGCGCAAGCTGAAGGATACGTCGACACCGCTGTCGGAACGTCGAGTGCGCAGTGATCTCCGCTACGGTCCTCTGGAGCGTGAAGACCATGGCCGTATCCTCACTTGCTTCGCCAAAAATAATAACCACACCACACCGCTCTACATCGACATTGTTATCGATATGATTTGTAAGTAAGAATATTTTTTTCATTCCTTCATAAAGAGTGAAACATAGCTACAGTTCTCCGAAGCACGCTTATGGGCAGCGACTTGTCTATGCTCATATTCCCTTAATGTTCACTTACGATATCGTAGCGACTTGTCTCTGGCTTCGTTCAGACGACTAATAGTTAATAGGAATTTTTCACCTACCTATACTATTATCTATATAATGTATATAATTGAATTGAATGGATAACCGCTTCACATCAAGTAGGCCGTATGCTTGTCTCTCAACATGGTATAAAAAATCGTGTTAGGGCGTGCGAGTATGTGCCACACTATTATAGCGAATTGTCCCTGGGTTATACGTGTATCCCCAGAAGTAAGGAAATGACACAGGCATGCCTATAGAATCGGCAGGTATTGTGTAGCTACACAAATAATAAGTAAATAGCTATATAAAATATTTCTCGTAATTTTATCCACATTGTTAAATTACAACAACATTTACATGGCAGTGCCTCCGGAGCTAGTGGCGCTGCGCGACCCGCTCGCCCGCGGGTTCTCAGGCGGGCGCGTGAGTGTGGGGTCCTCGCTGGCGCTGCAGTGCCGCGTGCTGGGCGCACGCCCGCCGCCGCCCGTCATCTACAGGTTGCTAGATGGAGAACAACTCAACCTGGAGCAAAATGTCACGGTATATATATATTCCTTGACTATTTTTTTTTTAAATAGCTTTACAGCTCTGGAATGAATGTCCTTACCAAACCCTCCTTTGTGTTATTTCTTTATCCTATTCCAGGCTTCAGGGACATGCCGAAAAATATTGTCAGGAATCTTCTTGTTCCTCCATTACAATTATGATTGAATGAATGAAAAGTTTATTACATTAAAGATACCGACACTTACAGAAGTATAAATCATTGTACATATTATGTAGTATAGAAACACGAATATCTAAGTCTATCAACATTGTAAGGTGTGTCCACATGCCTAATTTAAAAGAAATTCACTCAGTATACAGCACGGCGTGAGACGGGCACTGATTTTCAGTGAAACCCACCAGTGAATTACGGAACACGGACGTCAGAAACTTATTATGCAGCTAATCTAATAAACTAATAATACATAATAATTTAAAACAATAATAATGAGACATCTAAATACTGAGAATGAAATTATATTAAACTAAGGACAATTTAAATAATTACTAAAATAATTTAATTAAATTCTCTGAATTTGTGCGCTGATTAAATGATAATAATATTAATTCACTATCTGCCCTACGAATATGAACAAAATTGTTATTAATACCCTGCTACAATCCAGCAACATAACAAATGAGCCGCATATATCATTCGCCTTTTTGTATTATAGATTCTTGTAAGAATTCCTAAATGTATTTACTGAGATCAACCTACGCAGAGGCGGTGGCAAATCGTTCCAACATTTGGACGCGGCGAATTTAAAGCACCCTCTGAAAGAAGCATACCGTCAACAGTAAAACCGATAGTGCAATATTTCTGCTGTTTCGCACGACTTCTTGGAATGACTCGGCAGCCCCGATTCAAACACTTTTAATCAAAGATTATACTAATTTTATGCACTCAATTACTTTCACCATAATACACTATCTCGATTATAAATCAATATCATACATTAAATTATGGAAATTTGATTAGAAGCATAACCGAGCTCACCAAGTTCACGCCAAAAAGTCAATTCCTTGACTCCATAATAATATGCAAATTAGTAAAAAGGTTAAATAATGAATTTGCAAAAAACTTGTCTATTACCTGCTTATTGCTGATACCTAGTATATTTTTTTGCAGATAGAGACATCTCCGCGACGCCTGGTAGTGAGCGAGACGAAGCTAATCATCGGGCGGGAGCACGACGAAGCCCGCATCACGTGCTGCGCGCCCACCTATACTCGAGATGAACAAACTTATAATTGCTCATCCGCACTCCCCATCACCGTACTTTGTAATTATTTAGTAATAAATATGCTTTGTAATACCACACCTCGGCCACTCCATACAAATGATGCATCGTTCACTACTACTTAAACGCGTTTTTATTCTACAGCCGTGTAATGTATGCACAAAATGTTCCTTAATATCCACATTTTAAATGTTGTGTCTGCCACATTATTTCGTATGTGCAGTGGGAGATTGGTAATACCATCTCTTGAAGAGATTCTGATATTCTTGTTTGATACTGTTGTCTGAATCTATTGTCAATAGATATTTCAGCTTACAGATATTGTTACCAGATGGTGCTATATTTAAATAACCATCGATTTTTTCTTGGTGTTTTTGAACGTATTTGCCCAACTAGGTAAATTGATTACTCACCTCCGTAAACTCCTATAACGTAAATTTCATCAAAAAGACTATAGTCGTTTGCAAAATTGTTGTGGTTATATTTATTTCTAGACAAGATTTCCTCTTTTAATTAGTAAATAATTATTTCAGATCCTCCTGTATTGCAAATCGTAGTTAAAGAAGAATTGGACAATAACACATTACGAGTTCTGAAAGGTTCCACTGTAACGTTGTTCTGCAGGAATGAGGCCAATCCCCCCGTGTACCAGTTGGTGTGGTTTCGGCAGGTAAAGATAATTAACTACAGGTGCTTATGACAACCACGTCGTCTGACTACTGGGTACATGGTCACGATGCATGACATAGAGTAGAGCAATAGAGAAATAAATGGAATATCGGAACATATCTCAATATTTATGATGTTGTAGGTAATCAAAGACAAAAATATCGATAATAATTAACCGAAAGAAAACATTTTTTTTTGTTATTATCCTTAAATTGTTTTTCACCGCCTCATATCACATATTCAAATAATATAGGTCACTTTCACAGCTGACAACGCATATGTTGAAATCCATCATGGGACCTAGACTGTAGAGTGCACCAAAGAAATCTACTCGAAAAACATTACCCTCCCTTCTTTGTCAGTCGGGTAAATATACGTGGCAATACCAAAATTTGTCGATATAAATACCTACTCATTATTATTATCTTTATTTAATAGTTATCGCCGATTATCACAAATCAGATAATCAGGGAAGAAAGCATGAATATAAAGATTTATTTTGTAGACTTATTTGTTATATTTGCAGGAAGATTTGTTAAGTGACAGTGACTCTAGTCTTCAGCCGACGTTGGTATTAGAAAACGTGTCAGAGAAGGATGCTGGAGATTACGGGTGTCAGGCGACCAACGACGAGGGGCAAACTAATAGCGAGCTTCTAGTAATTGACGTCATTTGTAAGTCAGCCAGAGCAAAATAGCTATATCTACTTCGCACGCTGTAGCTACTTTAGCCATAGTCTATCTTTTTTGTAAATTGATTTTTCAGCAAACAACTCTGATGACTTAATGAATGTCGGGTGTGGATGCCGGAACGTATCCGTAATATAACAGGCGATCGACCTTTGAATAGAAAATATGATTCAATCGACCTGACCTGCCGCCACCAATGAATATTATAAACTTATCTCTTACTATGTAGCAGTATAATTAGTGCACTGTTTAATACTGGAAGGAGTACTACTAGATTTTTAATTGTTATGATTAACGTTTTGCTACGTCGGTAAACGGCGCGTGATTGTGTGAATGCCGGACAATTACCTTACTTTCTCTTTGCTTCTTAGAGGCTTATATATAAATAATAGTACTTATGTACTGCGGCCATGGGGATTATGACCATGGACTGCTTCTGGGCCCGAGGCCCCGAATCCCCCCTGCCCCCCCCCCCCCCCCCCTCTGATTCGAAGGCTTCTGCCCTTGACTGCGGTATTAGATTTTCATCATCTAAAAGCAATGGCATTCTATAGACATAATGATTTAATTACATACTAAATTCATATAAACATGATAAATTTTATTTGTCCCAGATCCAGCGTATTGTATAGATCAAGCTACGGCACAGTATGGTATCCGCGAAAATGAAGATGTGAACATAACATGCAACGTGAAGGCGAACCCTCCGCCGACCTCCTACCACTGGGTGATCGTGAAGGACGTTGTGAACGTGACCACGCTGCGGACGCAGCCGCAGAGAACAGAGACAACAGAAGACCCCGTCTTTACGTATCAGCGGCCCAACGATACAGCTTATAGTAAGTACTAATAGGTATTATACTATTGTCGCGGTCCTGTCTCGAACGATCTAGAATGGAACCTTCTTCATTCATCAAGTCACCGCACACTTCGCTGCAAGCAATAATGACCCGTATGTCTACTGCTATAAGGTTCATAACACTATGACATGAAAATGTTCGAGATGTGTCTCGAGACATTACGATGACTTACCGAAGTGAAGTACATACGAGAACATTCGAGAACCCTTGCCGGCGAATATAAATAGCGACCGCCGCGGCGCATAGTTGAGTTCAGTTTGGACTTCGGAAGAGAGAACTTCGAGCGAATCTACCTGCGAGACAAGTGATAACCTACGACCTCAGCGATACTATTGCGATTTGGAATCTTCGTGTGGACTTCGTGTTGTGAAGACCTGCAGACCAGACCCTGCGTGAATAAATCCTTGCAAGTTGTCATTGGCGTTTTACATCCAAATCCAGAACCCTAGCTCGTAACATTTGGTGTCAGAAGTGGAATTTGGAGATGCCACTGACTCCGAGGCGAGGACAAGCCAAGATGGTGCGAGGTCGCCCCTACTAGTGTTGTCACCGAGGCATACTGGGCTCAATGGGACGGTTTTATTCTGCAGAACGGAATACTTTACCGTGAATGGGAGAAGCCTAACGGCAGAGAGTTCTATCTTCAGATAGTTGTCCCAAGAGATGGGGTATAGGATGTCCTTCGTGAAGTGCATGATGGCGTGTGGGGTCGACGCTTGGGCGTGGGACGGACGTTGGCAAAGATTCGAGAAGGGTTTTACTGGCTTCATTGTCGTGAAGGATTGGTGCCGCAGGTGCGCTGCTTGCGCTGCGGTTGGGGGTCCATCATTTAGAAGCCAAGGAAACCTGCAACATTGTAACGTTGGTGCACCATGGGAACGCGTTGCGGTTGATGTGGCTGGGCCATTCCCTGTGGCGGAGTCGGAGGATGGGTGATTCATGGTGGTTGTGGATTACTTCTCTGAGCGGCCAGAGGTATTCGCCATGCCTGGTCAAGAGGCCGCAACTGTTGCGTTCGGGTTGTTCGGGAAAGTGGTTTGCTGATTTGGTGTGCCTTCGGAGGTGCACTCCGACCAGGGTGAGAGCTTTGAGTCGCAGATATTTCAGGAGCTCTGCAAAACATTGGGTGTGCATGGGACTGGGACCGCCCCATATCATCCTCAGTCTGACGGCATGGTGGGGAGATTTGGTCAGGCACTCGAGGGACATTTGGCTGGACTCGTTGGCGGCCACCGGAGGGATTGGGACGGGTGCATGCCGCCGTTTCTTTTGGCCTGCCGAGCGGCGGAGCGTGGCGGCGCGGGGGCAGCCCCAGCATGTGTCAGCTTTGGGCGAGAGCTGGGAGTGCCAGTGGATCTGCTGACTGGGGACTCCTGACGACCCACGTGCTCTGCACGGTTGCATTTCCGAGTTACGAGAGGTTGATGCCATAGTTCGGGAAAATGGGTTGCAGTCAAGTGAAAGGATGAAAGCTGGGTGCGACCGTCGAGCGAGTGCAGACGGCTTCGAAGAGGGAGCACTGGTCTGGCTTCGCTACGTGACTCGACGAAAAGGAAAATCTCCGAAATTGCAGACAGGCTGGGAAGGGCCGTGCAAGGTGGTGGTTCGGTTGAATGACGTGACGTGTCGAATTCAGCGGCAGCCGAGAGGTGGACAGAAAGTGCTTCACATTGACCGCTTAGCTTCTTATCACGGCAGTAATGAAGATGCTCGGGACGAGCATCTCTAAGAGGGGAGCAGTGTCGCGGTCCTGTCTCGAACGATCTAGAATGGAACCTTCTTCATTCATCAAGTCACCGCACACTTCGCTGCAAGCAATAATGACCCGTATGTCTACTGCTATAAGGTTCATAACACTATGACATGAAAATGTTCGAGATGTGTCTCGAGACATTACGATGACTTACCGAAGTGAAGTACATACGAGAACATTCGAGAACCCTTGCCGGCGAATATAAATAGCGACCGCCGCGGCGCATAGTTGAGTTCAGTTTGGACTTCGGAAGAGTAAACTTCGAGCGAATCTACCTGCCAGACAAGTGATAACTTACGACCTCAGCGATACTATTGGACTTCGATTTGACCTGCGATTTGGAATCTTCGTGTGGACTTCGTGTTGTGAAGACCTGCAGACCAGACCCTGCGTGAATAAATCCTTGCAAGTTGTCATTGGCGTTTTACATCCAAATCCAGAACCCTAGCTCGTAACACTATTAATACACTAGTTGACACGCCAGTCCATTTTACACTAACCTAACTGACGTACAGAGTGCGTCGGTAAGTGAGCGAGTGAGCGAGCGACCCTCTTTAGGGAAGCGCGCCTACAGCTCCGGTACGCTGCTACCAATCTTGCGTGCGTGGTTGGTTTACCGAGCGCAAGAGCAATGCGGGTAAAGGTCCTCTCGCCTGGTTGGTTTACTGAGCGAGAGACTCGCAATCCTGTGACATAACCGAAAGGTTGGTGCACAGGGGCGCATTAGCTGTAGGCATAGGGTCCGTTGACCTAAGTGACTTAGCTCAAGCCGGATTATCCTACCTCCCAGATCCTTACGTGTCATGGCTGCTTCATGGGTAGGGTGTGGAGAATAAGCCTGGCTGAGCAGAGCAGGAGCTCCTGTGGGGCAGAAGTAGCGGACAGGGACCACGTACGGGACGTTTAAATATGGGGACATACGGGTCATGTTGGACAGGCCTCAGCGCAGCGAAGCCAAAACAGGGCCGCTTCTGGAAAGCGCGCAGGAGCGCTGAGAAGAGCGCCGAACGAGCGTAAGCTCTGACTACAGCAATGGCGTTGCTGTGTGTGGGACCCCAGAAGGGGGAGAAAGCGAGTCTATTAAATTTTTTTTTCTTCTACCAAATCTGAATCCACAGATTTCAAAGTTGATCCCAATCGAAAAGATGTTCAAATTCATTAGCACTTTGTAGACTAGCACGCGACTGTGCAAATCAAAAATTTTGTTCACAATGTATCGTCAAGTAATGTATGGTACGAAACAACCATGTGACCCGCCTGATGTAAAACGGTTACCATAGCTTAAAGACGCTTGTAATATTTGGAGTCTGAGAGCTCGCTGACCCTAGTTCAATTGGTCAGTTCAATCGTTGAACTAGTGAAACTTTTTTTCTCAGTAGTTCAACTTTGTACAACCCTCCCTTTCATGGTTTCAGGTACAGTGTTCTGCTGGGGTTTGAACGAAGTGGGAAGCAATGGACTGCCGCACACTCCGTGCGTGTCGCTTGTGTCGGATGAAACTGCGCCGCGCCCGCCTACAGAATGCGTTGCGAATAAGAAATCCCTACAAGAAATACATGTTTCATGTGAGAAAGGCCACGACGGCGGACTACCACAGGTGCGTATCCATTTGGTAAATAATAAATAATTAAATATTTCTGGACAAATTACACACGGCCATCTAGTCCCAAACTAAGTAAATCTGGTAGGGCAGGTATTAGATAACTGATATCATACTTAATTTTTTTTTACAATGTATTATCAAAATTTTAAAAGTTATAATGCTGGGATATTAATTTATCTAATAGGATTGGGGATGTATTAATTTTGATAGTAATTTCCTGAATATTAAATTATGGGAGGTGAAATTACATTTTTTATTTAGATTTTATAAAAAATGATTATGAAATTGTTATTGTAGGTGCAACATAGAAAACACCCAGACAAACACAAACAGACATCTACACAAATATTTGTCTTGTGCGGGGATCGAACACGCGACCTCGGAGTCAAAGTGGCCATTGCTAACTGTTACGTATTTACAAGGGCGCGGGAGGAGGTACCAACAAACGCACTGGCTAGTTGCACACTGATTTATTAACATAAGGCGTTGGGATGACAGGCCCCGCACGTACACATACAATTCACATATACCCACATGCTTACATATCTAACAGTCCCTTCCCCTTATAGCTAACAAGTACTAAGTAACAATTACATTCGACATTTACAGACAAATTAACCTAAGTAACATAACTAAAAAATATTAAAAAATGAACGACGAGAAGTTTCTGGAGTTTGTACCTCGTTGGGGTCATAGCTCTCTTCGTTGGGACTGGTACTCTCCGATGGTGATACCGGGCGTACAGGAGTTAACTCGCGGCGCCGCAGGTTGTGCGCCGGTGCAGGAGGCGAGTCCGCCGTAATCCCATCTCCTTCGTCCTCCTCCGATGGAGCGTAAGTTGTTTGCACCGAGGAAGGCGAGCGTGCAGGTGGAATCGGTGACGTCATGCACTCTGTGGAGGCTCGGTCAACACTATGGGAATCAATTATTGCCGGCGTTAAGTCTGGAATTACATCCGGATCCCAGTATTGCCTTTCTGTTCCTGATGGGACTCTTTTTCTTATGTGGTCGATGTGCCTGTTTACCTCGCAGTCGAAACTTGGTATGTACACTACGTACATCACAGTACCCAACTTTTTTTTTATTATTCCTTCGACCCATTGATACCTTTTATTATTAAAATGTTTTGTTATCCACACTGTATCATTTGTTTTGAAATCTGGCCTTTGTATTCCCTTATAATGTTTCGCCTGTAAGCACTGGTTACGTTCTACTGTTTGAGAAAGGTTGGTGGATGGGTATGACGTCGCTGTAGGTAACAGGAGGTCTAATCTCGAGCGCAAGGGTTTACCGTAAACTAACTCTGCAGGTGTCTTACCGGTGGTACTGTTTTTAGAGTTTCTATAGTCAAATAAAAATTTCACTATACGTTCCTGAACAGGTTTTTTATTAGGATTATTTAAAATTATCGATTTAATACCTTTTTTTATTATTTTGACCATACTTTCGGCTTGTCCATTACTTGAAGGATGGTATGCTGGTGAAAAGATATGATTAATTCCATTGAGATTGCAAAAATCGCTGAACTCGCGTGATGTAAAAGAAGTGCCATTATCACTCACCAAGGTGCGGGGCACGCCCACTCGTGACATGTAGTCACATAATTTGCTTATTACAGCCTTCGAACCATATGTATTGGACATAGTATAACAGTCTACCCATTTGCTATAAGCATCTACAATAATTAAATACATTTGGTTATTTAATGGACCGCAAAAATCGAGATGAATTCTGTCGAAGGGTTCTACCGGATGAGGCCAGCTTGCTAATTGAGCATGAGCTGGCACAGGTCGCAGTGCAGCGCAGACGGTGCACTGCGCTGCGAGATTCTCTAGGGTTGCATCTATACCGGGGAACCATAGCCGCTTGCGCGCTTCCCCGCTTTCATTTTTATGATGCCAAAATGAGAGGTATGTAACTCGTTGCAAATTGTATCTCGCAACGCTTTAGGAATAACCACCTTATGGCCACGCATAAGACATCCGTTTTCGAATGACAACTGTAATCGGCAATTGTGATAGGGTTTCAAGTCGGGGTCCGAAATTTTTCTCGGCCATCCCTGTTTAACATAATACTTCACTTTAGCTAATATTGAATCACGATCTGTTTCTCGGCGTAAATCATTTACCGTCACGGGGAGGTTACCTTCGATAACAAAATTTACGTAAGCCGCGTTATCGTCGTACTCATCGCACTGCTCGTCCGCTCGACACCGCTCGCCCCTCCGCGCCGCCGCCTGCTGCTCCTGCGCATCGTTCGTAGATATCGATGCCCGAGAGAAATAGTCTGCATTGTTATATCTACTGCGTATATATTCTATAGTGTAGTTATAAGCTGATAAAAATATTGCATAGCGCTGGAGCCGGTTGGCAGACACTTCGGGTATGCCTCGGTGTGGACCGAATATGGTGATGAGCGGCTTATGATCAGTGCGTAATACAAAGGGTGTAGCACGACCATAAAGGTACTGGTGAAAACGTCGTACTCCAAATATAATGGCCGTTGCTTCCCTCTGTATCTGAGCATATTTCCGTTCCGCCGACGAAAGCGTACGCGAGGCGTAAGAAACGGGTCTTTCACAACCATCTTTATCTATCTGTGAAAGAACAGCTCCAAGTCCCGTGGCCGAGGCGTCTACAGTAAGTACTGTAATAGCTGTAGGATCAAAATGTCTCAAAAAATTGTCAGACGCCAAGATTCTTTTGATTTTATTAAAGCTTTCTTCGTGTTCATCTGTCCATTGCCATTTAATATTTTTGTGTAATAAGTTATACAAAGGACATAAAATAGACGATGCGTCCGGTACGAAATTACGGTAATAGTTGGTTAATCCTAAAAATGACTGCAATTGAGAAATGTTTTGTGGCCTTGGCGCGTTCAAGATCGCTATAACTTTGTCCGTTGACTTTCTAATTCCGTTCTTATCTATTATGTGTCCTAGGTAGCTAATTTCATTTTTGTAAAATTCGCACTTACTCAGTTGTACCGTTAAACCCGAATCTTCCAAACGCTGTAAGACGTCACACAATCGTTGCTTGTGTTGCTCTTTATTTTTTCCGGTTACTAGGATATCGTCTAGAAAAAATACAACCCCCTCCAAGCCTGCAAGTACACCTTCCATAGCCCTCTGGAAGACTGCAGGAGCTGAAGATAACCCAAACACGAGCCTGGTGAACTTAAAAAGGCCCCGATGGGTATTTATGACCGTTAGCTCTTGTGAGGGTTCATCTAATTTAAATTGATTGTACGCCATAGACAGGTCTATCTTACTAAACTGTTCTCCACCATTTAATTTCGAAAACAGTTCATTTACGGTTGGAAGTGGATATTTATCAACTAGTAACTGTTTATTAAGAGTGACTGAATAATCCGCGCATAGTCTTAACCCTCCATCCTTCTTCAACGCTGGCACAATCGGGGATGCGTAGTTCGAATATTCAACCGATTTCAAAACGCCTAGTTCGACTAAACGATCTAATTCCTTATCAATTTTCTCCTTCAAGGCAAAAGGGACGGTGCGAGCTTTAAAGAAAACCGGTTTAGAATCAGGTTTTAAACGAAGTGTAACATTGTATTTATTAAACTCACCCAAATTTCCTGAAAAAACCTTAGGAAATTTATTTACTAAATCGTTTAGTAATGACTTGTCATCGCAGTTTATCGTGTTAATGGCGGATACCAATTCTAAGTTAAAATAATGAATGAAATCGCGACCCAAAAGTGAAATGTTACTATTTCGTACCACATAAAAGTTTAGGTATTTTTGACTGCCATTGTAGAAAATGGGTAGTTGCAATACCCCACATGTCTTAATTTTTTCTCCCGTAAAACTAACCAATTTCTTGCTTGTTGGTGATAATGACATATCCTTAAAACAGCACGTATATATAGTTTCCGGAATTAAGCTCACCGCAGAACCACTATCTATTTGAAATTCCAAAGACAGCCCACCGACAACCACCCGCTCGGTCATTGGTCTACCTTGAAAACAACGAATATTACAAATTAACTCACCATCGTCGCCCGCATCCACATTACCTTCCTCAATGCACTTTATTCCACTACTTGACGAGCACATTTTACGTAAATGACCTTTTTGATTGCACTTTTTGCACTTATAATTTTTAAAACGGCACTGTACCGCCTTATGGTTGAAGTAACCGCATACACTACACTTGTCTTTTTTGGTGATAGCGAAAACGTCGTTTAGAGAAGTTGCAGCCAAGGGGACGCCGGCGGCGCCGCCGCCGCGCGCTACGCCTGTCATGGCGGCCCGACGTGCACACCGCACACTTTCCGCCATGTCTACCGCCTTTCCTAAAGTTAGCTCGCGTTGATCTTGTGCAAACAATTTATCACGTTCGGGTCCCGCCGCCATGCCCATGATGAATCTGTCCAGCAGAGCTTCTTCTAGGCTTTTAAAACCGCAGTGTGCCGCTAAACCTCTGAGTCTAGCGGCCCATTGAGTGTGCCCTTCTCCTGGCATCTGCATCGCCGAATAAAAAGTAGATTTTTCTGCAAATCCTATCCGCTTGGGAGTGAAATGGTTATCTAACAATATCACTATGTCCTCGAAATCTACTTCTTCCAGTTTATTTGGTAATGCCAGGTCATTCGCTAGCTTGTACGATGACTCGCTAAGTGAACTGAGTAGTATTGCCCTCCGCTTCACCTTTGCCTTGTCTGTCGCGTCCGTTATGTCGTTCGCAATGAACCATTGTGTTAAACGTGCTTTATAGCTGCTCCAATCATTGCACAAATGGTCAAAATTTGACAAAATCCCAAAGGACACGCCCGAAGACATTATAACGCTGGTTCGGTCGTCGCCACGTGTTACGTATTTACAAGGGCGCGGGAGGAGGTACCAACAAACGCACTGGCTAGTTGCACACTGATTTATTAACATAAGGCGTTGGGATGACAGGCCCCGCACGTACACATACAATTCACATATACCCACATGCTTACATATCTAACACTAACCATTCGACCGACCCACAGTTCGCCATAATATAGTTCGTTTTCAGATTTTGTTTTAATTTCAGAAATTCCTATTTATTGTGATGTCTACAAATTCCAATGATCAATATATGTCAATAACTAGTGTGGAGCCAAAGTTCATGATCCAAGAGCCGACGCAGGAAGAATACAAATTCGTCATATTAGCATTTAATGAAAAAGGAAACAGCACTTCAATAGAAATCGACAAAGATAGCATAATTGGTGTACCAGGTAAGATATATTTTCAGTTCAGAGAAATTAACATTATTGGAATCGATGTGTTAGGTAACAACTCAATGTTTTATGTCCCCAAAGTGTTAGATCCTTAAAATCCGTGGTGCACAGCAGTAGAGCTTTACTTGACTAGCCATCTCTTTAGGTTTTAAATGCCTAATTTGCCATATTGCAGTCTCTCACATTGCTAAGAGGGGAAGTCAAATTCCAAAAGCTTCTTACTCCTACTAATTTCTTGTGATTAAATTCGGTGTGAGTTCCAAGGCAGTCGTAGTCGTACGCCCGGGACTGTAATGGACTTCATTGTACATAGCCTTTTTAGGTGGTCGCCACTGTTAATCCTGGCTACACAATGGTGGGAATGTGTGGTGAGCCCCCGTCCCGTTTCAGTTCAGAGATTTCTTTTTCCTTAATCCTGTTGGAATGCCCTAAAAATTTGATTTATTTTGACCACAAAATTACCTATGTTATTTGTTCATTAAAAATATAGCGTCGGATACACTAGAGAACATTTTGTCCCGCAACATGACTCGGAACATTCAATCAACGTGACGCTGCAACGTTGCATAATGTCCCGTAATATGCTCCGCAATATTGTACGTGACGCGGGGCATGTTGCATGCTGCCGTCTCGTGAGCGAGCACACGTGTCCCGCGTCAGTGTCGCGCCATTTGTCACCGTGTGTAGTCGCGATTGTTTTGTTCTATAACGTTGTAGTAAGAAATTTCGCATCCACTACCTTCTCCTCAAAACCCCCAAAATAATTACTATGTACGCAGCACTAATCGCCACAATCTCCTTTGGCGACATTTCTATAAACACTGACTAGTGTAGCCTACAAAATGTTTCCGCGACATTTATCCTGGTACTTCCACGTAGTTGCTGAGGAACATGTTGCGTTGCTCCATTTGCCCCCTAGTGTATCCGATGCTTATAAGAAATGTTCATAATTATTTGTCAATATAAATAAATATGATACAATACACGATTGTAAAAAATACAAAATATATCGCAATATACGTATGGTGAGCAGAACAATCCTCACAAAGTATTTTGTTAGTTGACTGCGGTATTCTGTGCGGTGGAAGTACATTCCCCAGAGCGTAACATGCCCAATCTCTCTTTTAGTCAGAGCCTCTTGTTAATTAGCAGGGTGCACCACGTGCATACGAGGTTGGCTTTGTTACTAATGGCCGTGGCTCAACACAATAATGTTTTTTGTTAAAGAGGCGTCGGGCGACACGGTGAGCGCGGTGGCGGATATCACGACGTTGGCGCTGGCGCTGTGCGGCGGCGTGGCGCTGCTCGCGCTGGCGGCCTGCGGGCTCGTGCTGTGTGCGCACGACCGCCAGCGCAGAGATATACCGCGAGTACTACACGGCCCACCGCTCTGTGCATACAACACTGACGGTAGGTCTGACCCTACGCGACATGAGAGTCGACAATTACCTACATGGCACAAACTTATACGCCGGTGAAAAAAAAAAAGAAATTAATGATCAAGCTTATCAGGTTCGTTTTTTGCCTATTTCAAATTGATCACGCCTGTGGAAGTTGTTCATACCGCTCGTAAAACCGCTGAACGTATAACTATCCTTAGAGCTAAGAACCATTCCAATCCCATCAGCTATCAAATAAAAACCCCATCACAATCATTCGTTTAGGAACTACGATGTCACAGATTTTTTTTTTATGTGAGAGGGGGGCCAACGAGTATGTGGGTCACCTGATGGAAAGCAATCATCACCGCCCATGGAGATCAGCAACACCAACGCCGATCCGTTGCCACCTTGCAATGTGGCAATTGTGTTTGATTGTGACTAGATGGCGTTGTGTAATTTGTCCAGGAATATTTATTAATTTGTTTATAATTTTCAGAATCCAATTGCGAAACGTACCACGGTAGCGACGACGGCAGCGAATGCAACGTTAGACGCACAGAATCGTTCCGTAAAGCCATATCGAAATATCCGTCGAAAAATTTTGACGTACGTAGAACTAGTTCATTCCACTCAGCGCGCTATATGAATGACCTGGCGGAACAGGAGGCTCTCAGTAAATGCAGCGACGGGCTGCGGCACAGTGCGCATTGTCGAGTGCACTCGCTGCAGAACATCAGCAGGAAGAGAGATATAGACGCGATGTGCGACCATTTGGTGATGCATTTGCCACCTGAAACCAATTACACCGCACCCAGGCCTGTATGTATCTATTACTAGAATCTTATCCTTTATCCAAACAAGCGGCCCGCCTGATATAAAGTGGTTGCCGTAGTCATATAGACGGTTGCAATACAAGGAATATTGCTCGCGCGCTGCAACCCTATTTGCTAACGCAGCATCTCTTCACATCAGGGGAAAAATATAAAAACAATAACATGGAATAATTTAAATATTGTAATGTTTAAATTATGTATATAGTCAAACTGAATATCTTACACTATCAGAATGTAACCAGGTGCACCACGTGCAGCCGAGTATGGCTTTGGCACTAAATATGGCGGTGAGCCATATTTAGAGCCAAAGAATATATGATCGAAGACAATCATGGAATTTCACATTTTACCGTAAAGCTCTTGTTTTAGATGAACACATTTTATACAATGCCAAGAAAAATGCGCCACAAACTGGCGAAAGAAATTAGCGACGAAGCGTCAGAAATAACGCAAGCATCCGACGGTTTCTCCTTGCCTCCGCCGCCGGACGAATACGGCAGTTACCGCGCCGGCACGAGGATCAGAGACGTGCCAAAAACCACACCCACCTACACGACCATCGTGAGGAAAAACTCTAGTAAAGATACTGCTAAGCAACAGTACAACAACGTAATAACATCCCCTATGAACACAGTAGGCCTGCCCACCATCAGTGGGCACACCAGCCTCTACAGCTATCCCGACGACCATCCACACGCCTCTCAACATTCGCAACAGGTAACTACAAATCCTTTCGGTGAAGACTCCTCTTAATCATTTCCCATTGCTCATTAATTGTTGTTTCATTTTGAAGGACTCGCAGACCACGACAGGAATATTTGCCACTTTCCAAAGTTATTCTAGTCCTAAGGAATCTGGGTTATAGGTTCATAGTCCACGTCACAAGTAACCCAAACCAAGTATTAGATCTCATTTTAACTTATGTAGCAAATACATTAATATGAAATAAGACAATGTGTACTTTAATCCTCATTTATTTACAAAAATAGAAATTATTTCCATAGCTTTTTTTACAAATGACTTGTTTAGTTTATACATGCACATGATTAGGTAATATTTCAATTAGATACTGAACAAAAAATGTAATCATCACTTTAAATCAATCATTCTAGTTTAGTAATCGATCAGTCACTGCCATTTCAACATTACTTTGTAAGACGAATGTATATTAAATGACATTTTGTATGTGTTTTATTATTAAGAATTGTAAAAATAAAATTTATTTCAATCAGTTGTTTAACTTTCCTTTACAAAATTATTATTTTGTAAAAAAAATGTCCAATTATGGGAAAACATAACAGGTTTGTATAATCCAAGAAAACAATCAACATTAGGCATTTTTTGTAAATGAAAAAATTGGAAAAGTTGAATTTATTAATTTTTTAACTTAACACTAACTTAATCCATACGATCTAGATGTCCTTGCGCTACAGTAAGTTTATCGATGAGGTGTTGGGTGTTCGGTCGTGCCTGTAATGAGAATTTATAATCAAAATCATCAACATAAACTTGAGTTTTCTACTAAAAGAAACCATGTCTTTGTGTCTTTACTATTACAACACTCATATTCTCAAGAGGGGAAGTAAAATTTCAAAGCTTATTTAATCGTACTCCTACTATTAATTCGTAGCGAGTTCCAAGCCAGCTGTAGTAAACCAGAAATGCTTTCCTGTTCATTGCCCTTTTTTGTGGTCGCCGCTGTCAATTCTGGCTACACAGGAGAAACAGTGGTGGAATGTATGTTGGGCCTGTCCCGATCACTATTACAAGAGCAATATTCCATAAACTATGATCACTAGCAGTACTTCTAGCGGTGCTAAGTACGCATCGATTAAAATAATTATATTATTGTAAAGTAATTCTTATTATAATTTCCAATGCGAGATTGATAATTTACTGTAAATTTATACACAAAAATATATGTCTTAAAAATCGGGGATGAAATGTGACGGAGTATGAGTAACTGAAGAAAACAATTATAGAACAGACTATATATAAACTGCCTGCAGGCCGCTATAAACGGCGCATTGTTAATGCCCAGTATACTACGTAAATGTCGTTTGTGGACGTTCCACAGATGTGTTAACAAGCAAAAGCAAGCAGTGGTTAACAAGCAGTCACAGAA
The DNA here is from genome assembly GCA_937001555.2 of Hypsopygia costalis. NCBI lineage: Eukaryota > Metazoa > Arthropoda > Insecta > Lepidoptera > Pyralidae > Hypsopygia > Hypsopygia costalis. The sequence continues at coordinate 14,821,207 of OW443330.2, read as the reverse complement.
ATGGTGAGAACATTTCGAGCAGCGGAGTTACTTTAACTGTGGGTTAGGGATGCACAAACTGCTACTATGGGTAATCATCCAAAATAGATTGCAACTTATTTTTAAGCTGTTTTGATTGTTTATGTCCAGTTCTCTACATATGGTGTATCATCGAAATCAAAACAACACATTTCACATAAATTAAAATATAATATTATTTTTGAAAGCATAAATTAAAAAACAATATCAATTAGTGGGAGGTTATTCAGTCAAAAGGATGTATGATAAAAAAAACCAATGTGTGCTTGACTACACGCAGAAGTGAAAACTTCATCTCGTTATAGAACAGAAAGTGAAACGTCCACAAAAATTGTGCACTGTGCCTCTAACTATAGACTATATAAATGTACTAACATTACGATATTAGTGCGTTATGATGGTTATAACATGCGAGGCGGAATTTCAGCCCGAGCCGAAGGCGAGGGCGTAATTTAGCCGAGCATGTTATAACCAATACGCACGTATATTGTACGACGTTTTTCAACACATTTGCGAGGAAACAGAAAAAAAAAATATTTTGTTCATTTTTAATTATTGAAACAGTTAGTGAAATTACAATTATTAAAATGATACGTAGTTATAGTTGGTATTTTAATTATGTTTAGAGCATGCAGCCAAGTTTTTAAATTACCGAATAAACTGATTTTATTTTATTTTAAATAAACTCAATCTGTGAATGCACACTGTTGCTTTCCCGCCATTTTAACAGCGCGCTAGCGCTACCTACTGATTGGCGCCGTGCGGCGATTAGTTCGAAATTTGAATAGCAGCAGCGCGCGAAATGGCAAATAATACTGTTATTAAATTTTTATGGACTATAACTTAACTATTTGCTTTGGTAACACACGCGTTTTTTATGACCCGCTTTACATATTTAAAACCGGTGGAATTACATCAGCTTTACGAGCAAAGGTGTTGAAAAAGAAGGTTCCACTTCAATAACAGCAAACAACTCCAAATGTTCCCGGGCTTTATTTGAGTATCTGTGTTATGGGATGTGTACCTGTAACGCGGAGAGCGCGGCTTCGTGTAGGTCTTTGCAGCGCGCCAGCGCGCGGCGGCGCTGCGCGGCGGGAAGCGGCGCCAGCGCGGTGCGCGCAGCCTGCAGCACGAGCGTCGCCACGCTGCACACGTGCGTCTCGTCGCCACAGCCCAGCCACACGCGCTCGTTCACACTCACCAACCTAGCAAATACATATATTCTAGACATTATTTCTAGACAATTTACACAGCGCCATCTAGTCCCAAATTAAGCGCAAAGCTTGTGTTATGGGTACTAGACAACTGATAAATATACTTGAATACATAGAAAACACCCAGACCAAGACAAACAGACATGTTCATGCACACAAATGTGTCATGTGCGAACCCGCGACCTCAGAGTCAAAGTGGCCATTGCTAATCATTCGACCACCGAACTCGTCATTATATCTCTACAATGGCGGCCACAATGTTAGGCTAGGCTACAATGGCGGCCTTAGGCCGGCTTAATCTACGATCCAAGGTACTTTGATAAAAATATGATCTGCCGCGGACGCTTGGCAGATGAAACATCGAAACTATTTGTGTAGAAACATACTGACTGATCGAGAGGTATTACTTACTTGATATAAATATCCAACACTTGTTCTATTGAAACACCAATATTCAATATTGTTCTAAAGACTAGGTTCTGGTCTGCTTGTAATTTGCAGCTCATTATTTCTAATTGCCGAACGATGAAATCTGAAAAATAAAATTGTTCTTAAATATATGACAAAGTACATACAAGATTCTAGAGCATTTGAAACCAGATATTGTTAATAGTATGTGTCCAAAATGGTTTGGTGCATACATTAAAATCAAATATTTTGTTATATTTCATATTAGCGGTGTACTCTGTGTCTGGTAGTAAACATAGGTATATAATATATATTAAATTATATATTGAAAACTATCGGCCAATCTCCACCCTAAATACCAAACGTAAAATTTTTGAACAGTTGGTAAGTAAACATGCTGGCTATTTCATTCGTAAAAACATACCAAATTAACAGCATGGTTTTATGCAGAGGCGATCAACCATAACTAATTTAACTGTTTTTACGAATTATGTTCTTCGTGCTATGGATGAACGGAAGCAAGTGGATGTAATTTATACAGATTTCGAAAAAGCTTTCGACCGAGTAGACCACGTCATACTGTTGCTCAAATTGAATGCTCTTGGAATTCGTGGGGATTTGTATAGATGGTTCGCTTCATATGTGACCAATCGAAGGCCAGCTGTGGTGATTGGTGGAGCACGAAGTGACTTTATTGATATACCTTCAGGAGTACCGCAGGGCTCTATTCTAGGGCCATTGCTCTATAATGCTTATTTATTTGATATTGGTAACTATCTCAACAATGCTCGCTACCTGATGTTTGCTGATGATAAGATTTGTTTTCTCAAAGTTAGTACCCTAGAAGATTGTAAGTCCATACACAACGATCTAAACTTGTTAACCAAGTACTACGAAAATAACAGAATTGTAGTAAACATAGAACAAGTTATAAGTCAATTAAAAAAATCAAAAACCCGACTGCACCTACAACAGAATTATTAATCACGCGTAACAATAATATAATTCCATACAAGCAAAGCCGCAGGCAAAAACTAATATATCAAATATACATTTGCAATCAGATCATCGAGACCTTTAATTTGATACCCATATCGATATATTTAGAAGATGAAAAAATTACTGCAACGACAATTTTGCGGCTCACAGCCGCTATATTGATTTTTTTATATTTGATGTAGCCTATGTCACTCTCACAGCAAATACGAATCTAACGACACCTCTCAAGCTAAAATCCATCCAGCCGTTCAGACTGCAGAGCGTGCCAAACAATTATACATACATACATACTCTCGAAAAACACAACCCTCCTTCTGTCGCAGTCAGGTAAAAATGTTATAATGGTATAAAACAAGTTATAAGTCAATAAAAAAATCAAAAACAATGCATTCTGATGTTTTATCTTAATCTAAGTATATTTTTTTGTTTTCATTAGACATTTAAGTTGCAATGAGAGTTACGTTTAAGACTTTAGGTGTTCGAATATATGTGTATATTTCTAAAAATAAAAAATAAACGGACTCGTCATTTACGTTCTTAGTTAACGAGTTAAGACTGTGATTGCGAACTAATAATTTTAATAGTTTGCATTTGAAATTCTGTTCAAACCGTGCAGTAATGGTGGGCGGAACCTCGCCGTTATAACATTGATTTCTTTCTTTATATTTTGTAATTGCTAAAGAACTTGTTCTTTGGTGGGCGGGATGTCCAAAATGGTTTAGTGTATACATTATAATCAAATATTTTGTTATATTTCTTATTAGCGGTGTACTCTGTAGTCTGGTAGTACATAGGTATATAATATATATTAAATTATATATTTTGTGTTCATTAATAGCTCTGTGTAATACAATAAAACATTGTATGAATTTAAGTTGATAAAGTATGATTAGTGTCGATTATTGATAATAGATGGCGCGCTAGCAAAATTACATCTCGCTATGGTTTCGTTCACCGGTTAAACTATTCTTTGTTGAATATTTTTAGACAAATGAGTTCCCACAGTAGTGTGTGTGTATTTCAATGCGAGCGACGAGTCCGCAGCGACATCTGGTGCCGAAACCCGGGAAATGGTGTCGGAAATTCACACAATGTTAGACCGTGCGTGAGCAATGGAATCATGTCAACAGATTTGACAAGATTCCATTGCTCTCACGGTCTAACATCGTCTGAATTTCTGACACTCACAAATATTGTCCAATTGCTGGGCTCTCCTCTAATCCATGCAAGTACCAACATCGAGTCGGACCACGCGAATAACTGATCCTGTATTGTCATAATTTGTGATACCTCAAAGATCAAACGAGTATCCAGCAAAGCCGCACACAACTCGAGTCGCGGAATTGACATCTCCTTTTCGACTGGTGCTACTTTGGTCTTTGCTGTCACTATTGGTCCCTTTGCATGAAGCATCGTAAACAACACGCAACTTTGTCATCTCCGTCCAATATAATACCCATTTCGTTTCTAACAATCTTTGTACGCATATCTATAAGAAACGATAGTGTTCCGTGTAACTGTACTGTTGTAAAAACGATATATACTTTTCAAATTATATTACAATAATATAGTATTTAAAATTATGTACAATAATTAAAATTTATATTTATATAACAACACTTATAGAGCGGAAAGTAATGTCCTATATTGAGGCATCTTCAGTAAAGTGTGGTTAACTTATTAAGAGGCGCTGAGATAAAGTTGGCAAATGCAAAGAAACCTCCGTCAGAACATTGTTCGCAGAACACTTACAGAGTGGGAAGCAGTGTCCGGTGTTGAGGTACTCCCGGCCGAGCGTGGTCAGCTTGTTGAGCACGGAGGCGAGGCGTTCGTCGGGCGAGGCGAGGCCGCGCGCCGCCGCCTCCGCCTCGGCCAGGATGTTGCTCCAGATGTTCTCCACGAGCAATGGGTCGTTGTGGCCAGAACATTGTACGATCGCCAGCTTGCACTCCCACAGATTATATCTGTCTGCATACTCTTCATATAACTGATAATAGAAAAAAAAAATGTTTGATAAATATTAGGTTGGGGAAAAAGTCTTTTCGTATTTTATATGAAAATTCAAAACATTTTTTAATAAAGTTTATTTACATTTAACTAAAGTATGTAGGTGCCATTTTGTTCGATAACTTTTGGCCATCTTGTAGGTAGAGACATGATCCCATTACTATAGAAATTTTGGGACTTCTGTTCAAAAAACCACGACAAGTGGTTTTGGCAGTCTTCTCGTGATGGTAACCTGACATTGCCTAAAGAATTCTGAAGAGACCGAAACAGGTGGAAATCAGACGGTGCAAGGTCAGGACTATACGGCGGATGCATTAACACCTCCCAGTCAAACTCTCTTAATTTTTGCTGAGTGGCTAAAGATGTGTGAGGTCTAGCGTTATCATGATGAAAAATCACACCCCTTCTGTTAATTAATTCCGGCCGCTTTCTCTCAAGTTTTTGCTTTAATCTCATCAGTTGTTCACAGTAGAGTTCAGAATCGATAGTCCTGCCTGGCGGTAACAGCTCATAATGAATAATACCCTTCCAATCCCACCATACACACAGCATCACCTTGTTGCGGGTTAACCCGGGTTTTGCCAGAGTCTGTGAAGCCTGACCGGCCTTTGACCACGACCTTTTTCGCACGTTCTTGTCGTACGTGATCCACTTTTCATCACCAGTTATAAGCTTCTTCAAAAACTGTTCGCTTTCATTACGTCGTAGTAAAGAATCGCAAATGAGTACACGGTTCATTAGGTTTCTTTCAGTGAGATCGTGAGGCACCCAAATATCGAGCTTTTTAGTGTACCCAGCTTTTTTCAATTGCGCCGAAACTGTTTTGTGGTCAATTCCTAATTCTTCAGCTACGTCGTAACTACTGATATGCCGCTCTTGCTCCACTTTTTCAAAAATGGCATCCATTTTATCCGTAACAGGGCGACCAGAGCGACGTGCATCTTTCACATCAAAATTTCCTGATTGAAAACGCTTAAACCAAATTTGTGCTACTCTCACAGACACTGCACTAGGTCCATAAACGTCACAAATTTTATTCGCAGCTTGCGTTGCATTTTTACCTTTTTTGTAGTAAAATTTTAAAATGAATCGAATTTCTTCATTAGATTAACTCATCTTGACAGTAAAAAAAACAAATGAAAATCACACATTTACCTAATTTGAATTTGGAATTATCTTTTTTAAAATATAAACTTTTTAAAGATATCAAAACCTGCCAGACACAAATGGTATAACCAAAGAGATTTTATTACAAGTTCATACATACTATAATGCGAAAAGACTTTTTCCCCTACCTATTATTATTTTCGAAAAATTACAAAATATTCTAAAAATTTAGTTTTTAATATAAAATAAGTTAAATTTAGTTTTTAATATAAATATTTTTTAATAATAAATACTTTACAATTTTAATATAAAATATGTTAATCTATCATTAAATAGTAAATAAGACGTACAAACTTTATAGACCGAAATTTATTATTTAACGTAGCAAACACACCCAAGGAAATTCTACCGATCTGGTAATCTTATTACAGGATGGGAAACGGCCAGTTTTATGCGTTTTCAGCCATATGCGTCGAACACGTTGCATTTATACAACGAAACGCACGGTGGTGGTCGGCACGTGTGCAGGTAGTACAAGGTCGGTTTACATGCGGTATCTCGAGTAGCTCGTCGTCGAGCCTCTGCAGCATGTGTCGCGGCGGCTGCAGCGCGGCGGGCAGCTGCAGCGCGGCGGCGCGCACGGCGGGCTACACGTGTGTAGGTGGTACAAGGTCTGTTCACCTGCGGTATCTCGAGCAGCTCGTCGTCGAGCCGCTGCAGCATGTGTCGCGGCGGCTGCAGCGCGGCGGGCAGCTGCAGCGCGGCGGCGCGCACGGTGGGCTACACGTGTGTAGGTGGTACAAGGTCTGTTCACCTGCGGTATCTCGAGCAGCTCGTCGTCGAGCCGCTGCAGCATGTGTCGCGGCGGCTGCAGCGCGGCGGGCAGCTGCAGCGCGGCGGCGCGCACGGTGGGCTACACGTGTGTAGGTGGTACAAGGTCTGTTCACCTGCGGTATCTCGAGCAGCTCGTCGTCGAGCCGCTGCAGCATGTGTCGCGGCGGCTGCAGCGCGGCGGGCAGCTGCAGCGCGGCGGCGCGCACGGCGGCCTGCACGCGCGCCACCTCGGCCGCCTCCTCGAGCCGGCGCAGCAGCTCGCCGCCGCCGCCGCCCGCCGCGCCCGCGCCGCGCAGGCACACCACGCCCGCCGACAGCCACGCCATGCGCTGCTGCAGCGACGCGCCCGTGCCCGCGCGCGTCGCCAGGCCCTCCAGCGTCGCCGCCGCCGACGCGTGCTCGCCGCCCTGCTGCTGCACCTAAACAACACACATGTAACATTTTAACGCTTATTACACAACCTATTTAAACTAAGTGTGTAATAAGCGCACACATGTCACAAATTACCAAATAAAAGTTAAAAATATAATATTAACAAATAAAAGTTAAAAATCTTCAAAACTCTATGATAAGCCTAAGTTGAGTTGTAGCGAAACACTGACTGCTGTCAAAACCGCCGCCTTACCATGACACATATTTCGTTGAGTTATTGAAGTAAAACTTCTTTACGCACACTTGACTTGAGAAGTAAACTGATGATGAATACATGACGAGAGCGCTACAGAAACGGCGAACGGAAGTTTGAGAGGGAGATATAAGTTAGTAGAGCTAAAGAAGTTTTACTACAGTCGTGTGGCCTAAAGCAGTTATCCGCAAACTGTTTGTGTCTGTACCTCCAAAAATTTTCGTTTTCCTACATGAAGGTACATCTAGGAAAACGAAAATTTTTGGAGGTAGGTACAAACACCATAAATCAAAAAATTTTATTTGTGTACATAAATGACAAGGTTTCATTTGTGTAAGTACTTTTCTTCCGTCCGTCTATATAGATTTATGAGATAACCTTATTTTTCCGAGGCACACCAACTAATGAACACGGTACACCAGTGTGCCGCGGCACACACTGCGGAACACTGGCCTAAAGCACACTCGTTTTTTTTAGTCTCTATTAAATTTCTTAGTGTTAATAGTTATGACAGTACCTTCCACAGCAAATCCAGTAGTAGCAACGCGTGCGATGCGGGGGCTCCACGAGCAGCCGCCGCTAGGTAAGTGCGCAGCGACGCCGGCGGCTGTCCACCCAGAGATACCAGCTCTGCAATATTATTTTAGTTTATTAGACTAGGTAAGGCCGGTCGTACACAGCCGCGATTAATTAATTTTACGTAGGGTATCAATATAACTTAAGTGTACTGCACATTTTAATACATTAATGTTTAAAATAATTTGAGATAACAAATTGATAAAAAAAAATGTCTATAATTTTGCTATTATATTTTTTGTGTCATTTCAATAACTTTAGGCGCAATTGGTCTTATTCAAATGAACGATACAAAAATGCCGCTTTTACGCTAAGCGCTCGACGGGGAACCGCGTCTTTTCATACCTTAATTGCGGAGTGAAACATGCCTGTTTATAGCTGCGAAACGGGTAATCTTGTTTCTAGTTGTATTACTACAAAACTTTTTTTATTGAGGGCTTCAGAATGTTTAAATTGTATACCAGTCATAAAGTTAATATACCTAGTGAAATAGTCGAACAAACTGCAGAGCGAGCGAGATGTCACTAGCAGTCTCACTGTATGGTAGAAAGAGATACACGACACATCCCCACAAAACCGATTTTGAAAACGGTTTGACAGATTGTCACTTTTCGGCACGATCAAAACTGGAGCTTTTTAAAAAATGTGAATTTAAGTTGAAATCGTGGATAATTTTATGCAATAGTGTTCCAGAAACATGGTGACGTTTTAAATAATTAATTGTTGTACAACATAGCGTAATAGTCTCAAACAAATGTCCATGTAGTTAAGATATTCTAAGTCGACGCCCCCAACTTTTTGTTTATTTTTGCCAATGCAACAAAATTTCTTGCACTGCGTATGATTGTTTCCGTCTAATTATGTGAGAAGCAAAAGATACTACTGTACTATACAAATGTATGTATATTAGATTATATTTTGAGAAAAAAAATGGTACAGATGCGAGAAGCAAAGCGATTTTTGATGACATCTGTAATTACAACAAAGTCAACAGCCATTCAAAAAATATTTAATAAAATATCTTTCGGTTTTATTTTTATTAATCATTCCAGAATTCCACTTTTTAAATTCTACCGGTGCATAGTCCATCTGAGTTTATTCTATTACTACCGACGTCGATATGAATATCGCTAGCGCTAAGACATGTCTCTGACACAAATACGTAAATAAATTTACATAGATACCCGTAACTCAATAGGCAATTTGACCAAAATTTTTTTCCGTTGGATATGTAAGGACGTCTCAATAATATAACCATAGGTGAAAGAATTACTTCAATAGCACAAAAATCTCTCGAGATATGTTAATTTGAAAATCACAATTTTGGACTTTCCCGAAAACGCTCCATACAAAAGGCTACTGAGTTATCGACGTCACAGGTTTTTATTTTGTATGCATCAAATCAGGAAATTGTACGACAGCCATGTTAAATATTACGTCTATGTAATTAGTCTAATAATAAAAGTTATAATATTTTTATTGCTTCTCCAATGGTAATATATTTTTTTAATAATTTTCGTACTTTTAAAAAATGGACTTCCCCGCAAAACTTTAATCGATCCTAAAATAAATCGGAAGATATTAGAATGAAAGTTTGCAGATCTTTATAGTTTTGTATATTTTACGATATTGTTAATTAATTTATACAATTTTTAGGGTTCCGTATTATTGAACGTTGTCAAATAGCCTATTTCGGTTCCTTTTGACATGTTATGTTTGCTCCTCTATCCCCTTGGTATATTAATTTTATGATACCAGTCGACGTAGAATTATTTTGCACTAGCCGTACCACAACAAAAACAAAACTGACAGCATCTTATAAGATAAGATAAGATAAATTTTATTTGTAAATTACAGGTTTCATTACAAGGTCTTTCATTACATTTCGTTCAACTGTAATTCGCCAACAGGCATACAAATTTTGTTTCATAGGTTTATAATTCAGACATACAAATATAGGTTTCAGCATTTTTAAATTATAATTATTATTACATTAAAATTTTAAAAATTAATACAATGTCAATATTATAGCTTATTTTCGTTACGGAGGGAAACACACTACTTACAAGTTGAGTGTACAATGTATTATCTAATTTAGTACTTACTTATCTAATTTATCTTATCTAATTTGTTTTTGTATATATTCTATGCTAAATAGTGAAGATTTGTAAATGGCCCTGAGTAACTGTTACTAGCCGATAATATTGTAAAAAAACCGGACAAGTGCGAGTCGGACTCGCCCACCGAGGGTTCCGTAGGTATGTATAGTATCATTATTAAATTTGATATTTTTCATTATAAATAAGACATAATGCGTCGAAAAAATTAAATAAAATATATTTTGCAATGTGTACATCAAGCCCTTTCATATGATACCCCATTTGAACTAGTAGTTTAAATTTGAAATTTCGACACCCTATAAAAAATATAGACCCCCTATTTTTTAAGATCTATTTACAAATGTATAGTTTTGAGATTTATTCCTGTACTTGTAGTCTATAACGATGTTACTTGCCAAATTTCATAGTTCTAGGTCAACGGGAAGTACCCTATAGGTTTTGATTCCCTTGATTGTGTCGAAATATGGGTTTTTTGCTGAATAAACGGCCGTAACTTTTTTCTACGTAAACGTAGCAGTTTGATTTTTTTTTAACTTCATGGGACCGTAGACCTGAGTATACAGTTCAAATTTCAGCTTGATACCTCCACGCATTCTCGACATAGAAATTCTTGACAGACAGACAGACAGACAGACAGACAGACAGACGGACAACAAAGTGATCTTATAAGGGTTCCGTTTTTCCTTTTGAGGTACGGAACCCTAAAAATACTGTAAGTAATGCCGTTAAATAAATACTCCATACGTCCTATTACTATCAACGATACTCGTCTTTACATTGAATAAATATTAAAATAACTGTCAAACCTGAGCCCAAGTTTTTGGAGACCAGCCATTCGTAAACTGCTACATGAAGCAGCTCGTCGTCGCACGACAAACATTCCCAAACCAATTTACGTCCCTGAAAAAAAATATAGTCGTATCAAAATCATTATCCAGCATCCAGCTCCATACATACCCATTTCCATACTGAGTTATAACTCGATGGACAAAACTTCAAACATAGAACCGGCACTATTGCTTTGAATTTGTCTAGAAAAGTAGTTGGATGAGCTTGGTGGTCGAATGACTACTTTTGACTGTGAAGTCGCGGGTTCGATCAAATACCAAGACAAACATTTGTGCCCTTGAATATGTCTGTTTGTCTTGGTCTGGCTGTTTTCAAATAATGATTATTCTATTATCTATTAGTACAAGCTTCGCTTAGTATGATACTAGATGGCGATGTATAATTTGTTCTGGAATATTTTTATTGTTTAATTTGTTTACAAAGAGGGAACGGCCGGAATCGGCTGGACGCGGAAAGCGGAGGATCGCATGTGGTGGAAAGCATTAAGGAAGGCCCTTTGTCCAGCAGTGGGTAGATAATGATGAATAATATGAGTGCGACCACACGATATGTAATCTATACTTTTTATTTTTTCAAGTTTGTGTGTATATGGGGGAGGGTATGTAAATGTAAAGGCATGGAGGGTATGTAAATAAGCAAATTGAAAGAAAGAAAAAAAGCAGAGGAGTTTATAGTAATTTATTTACATGATAAAAAGGAATTAAAGGATAGATTCAGGCTGATGATGAAGTTGTTTGAAAACAATTAGGACAACAAAGGCGCAATTGCTGCAGTGCGCTTTGGTTTGGTTAACACGCCGTAAGTTCTATTTGTCTGAAAGGTGCCATTCAAGTATTGACTGAGTACGGTTTTGCCTATCGATGGTGAATCAAATTGTACAAACAAAACAAATACTCTGTAGATATGTAACAAATATAATGTGTTATAAACCTGCTAGTACCTGATAGTTGGCGTCGGCCGGTGAGAGAGTAAGCGCGGAGTCAGAAGCAGGTACTGCTTCGCTGCCAGAAGTCTGCACGCTGCGTTCGTACAGCCGCTCCAGGGCGTTGCCAACCTCGCGGTAGATCTCCATCCTAACAACAATATACAACTTTCAAAAATAAACCAATGTTTAAAACACCAAAATACAAAACCTTAATGTGCATTTTTTTTTTGTTTTGTTCTATTATATTTTGAGGTCTTTGAAATGACGCCAAACTTACTTCTCTAGATTTCATATATGTAGGAGGAGGTAAGGAGAAGTAACTGTAGTATAAAAAAATGTCCGCTGACAAGCAGCAAATAGGTGGCGCCACGGGAAACAAGAGGATAAATTTGATGACTTCGTTTATAACTGCTATATTCACATCACATCTTGCTACGCTAGCGCTATATCGGTGAATTTCTGAATTGTAATTTACTGCTCACTACGGGACACAACCTGCTTCGAACGATATTGTAGCATGCGTCCACAAAATCACACTCACCTTTATATATATATATTTTTTTTGGTTAATAACAAGTCTATTTCTTTGTATTAATTTTGTACTCATATTTCTGTTTACATTAAAAGTTACCTTCTAAAATAGAGCAATTGGCCTTCTCTGTCCTGAGACGGCTGGTCGCTTTTGTAGAAGTGGAGAGCCTTTTCCTGGGGGTCGACCTTACTGGCGCACGCTACGCATAGCTCCACTACACCCGAGTAGAATCCGGACGATACCAGCTTTGAGCAAACCAACGCCAGATTGACATTGGGTGCTACATCCTAAAACGATAAAATATATTCCACTATTACTATAAAGTAGCGACCCGCCCTGGCTTGATGTCATATAAACCTTACGCAAGAAAGTCTATAAAATTTAGAGACAGAGTCTAAATGATAGTGTAGACTGCAACAAAATCCATTGCATAGAAATAAGCGAAGAAACATATAGACGCGGAAAACTACTTTTGACATGAAAATTCTTTAAAACTGGACTGTAACTAATCATAGGTACCCATGTGAGAAAACTGGACTCCAACGAAACATTGGTACCACGTCAGAAAAGTGGACTGTAACGAAAACGTCTATATCGTCTTACTTGTATAATTGCAAAACTATTGTTCTTAAAGACATAAAATTAGCACAGTCATTATATCATTATAGTCAGTAACCGCTTTACATCAGGCAGTATGCTTGTTTGCCATCCGACGTTGTATAAAAATAAATAAGTCGCTAACTTTGCGTGAGGAGGGGGGAAGTTGGAATGGAAGTGGCCTCACGCAAAATGACCGAAATTGGCGCTGAACCTTGCTGATATAGATAGACGTTTCACGTTAATCCAACAGCTGTGTGTTACACAGCTCTAACCATTTCTTTATACTATATATTAGTGCTAGATAATAATAATAGTTAACTAGGTATATATATTATTATTCTACCTAGAAATTTTATTATTATACATGACGTGACGATGTTTATAGTGACTCAATCAAGTATATTGAGATAACCACCACCACTATATAGAGATATATATAATTTTTAATTCAGGTAGCCGTAATTACTCCAAAGACTGCAAAGAATTAGAAATATACAGACAACTTACTATCTATTATATAATATTGCTTACCTTACAAAGTTTTAGCGCTTGCTGGAGCATTTCCTCTCTCTCCGCTGGATTCTTTTGTTGTTTCGCAAACATTAGTAATTCATTAGCCTGTAAAGCATAAAAAGAAAATGTTTTAACTTTCTTAGTGTGATGTTTAAGTTACGAGTTTAAATATGAGGACATAAAATAACTGAAAGGTTAAAGGTGAACACAACAAAGGCGAGCTGATAAAATCCGCGCCGAATTGGAAAGGACAGGTAGGTATATATACGCGGTTTCATAAGATTTCAGATAAGGAATTCTAAAATTCGATTCGTTCTGTTCGTTAGTCTCGTTCGCCTCAGATAAATGTGCGTACACTCTAATGCATATGACGCACTCATCGCGATAACGCGAATATTCGGGTTATTGCGATGTATGTAGCCAAATATTCGCGAATACTTCCGACACATCGGGCGAAGCTTCGGGCACATCGCTCCGCTGTCGGTAAACTCTCGCACATAAAAGGGCTTTATCGCGATGAACTTTGCTTGCGCGGCAACACTTCAGTTCAGTCGGCCCGCACCCATCGATCCTAGCGGACGTGTTAGATGTAACTACAGTGTATAATATAGCTGAAGTGTAACATGGGTTGGAGTAATTATAATTCTTCTCTACTTTTTTTCGATTTTAATTTGTTTTTAGATGACATAAATGTAAAAATTATTATTTGCTGCCATAAATACAGAGTAACCACGGCGTTCATATTGTTTTTTTGCGTTTGTACATCGCGATAAACTTTACATCGCGCATTATGTGGCCGCGAAGATTCGCCGTAGATCGAAGGAAGACAAAATTTATCGTCCGAATGTTATCGCGATGAGCGCGGCCTAAGCATAACGCTTATACATTTTCAAATTTCGAAATTGTTCATTTTTTTTTTTTGTTGTACCTTAGAGCAAGTGGCATCTTCTTGTCGATAAAGTGTGGGGCACAGTTGCCTGAGTTTCTGTGAGATGCCATCGACGGACGCGTTGTCGCGTAAGTACCCGGCCACTAAGGATCCCAGGAGCAAGCAGGCCACCTCCTGCCCGCCTACTAATAATTCTCTAAAACAAAATGAATAATAGAAGTTTACTAACCACACCAAATATACCAATATATCCATACTATAATTATATAAATGCGAAATTGTGTCTGATTGTCCATTAAATGCTTTCGACGGAAGCAAGAACCTAATGATTTTTTACGGCATATACAAAGCTACTTTTTATCTCGGAAAACATGTTATTTGGGAAATAACAAGTTTTATTGAAATAATGACCACGATTAGTAAGCAATACACTTAAAATGCTATATTGTAAATATATTGCTTGCTTACTAATGTGATAGACGGATCCCCTATGATAGACGGACGGACAGACAACAGCGGGACTGTATAGGTAAGGTCTCGATAACAGAGTCCTGTTAGCATTCTTTGAGTATGGAACAGTAACTATAATTAATTACCTAAAACTTGCAGCTTTTAATGCACTCTGCTGCTCGGGCGGCAAACTTGCTGCAATCACATGGAACTGGTGTTCACACAACACTTGCCAAAGACTCAGCATTTCTATCGCCATCGCTGTAATAATAATTGTGATTTTAAAAAAATATACTACATATTTAAATATTTCGTTTTTTTTTGCACCACTGACGATAAAAATTGCATATGTCTGAGAAAAGGTGTCGCTTGTTCTCAATAAAATATAATTCAGCTCTCTTAAATGTAAATAAACTAGACCATTTGCTTGTAACAAAACAACGAGCCGCTCGATGATCTGTTACTGCCTGATTTGAACGAGCCAATTGGTGTAACATTTAATCGAGTAAATACACAAACACGGGCAACGTGGATTCCACCTATCAACGAATCGTAAAAGTAAAGTAGAAAGAAGTATTATGGTATTGCTCACTCGCCATGAGCATTACGCTGAATATTAGCACCAAACATTCGCAGGAACGTTGCACTATATATAAAAATGTTGTTTCAAAGTGCTCTAGTCTCTCGCCTTTACTACATACCTATCTATATCATCGACAGTGAAAGGCAAAATTCATTAATAGACACATCGCTCAAATAACGTTTCCGTATCATCAGAAGGTGAATAATATCTAACCTTAAATTATTTAGATATAGATGAAATATAAGAAATAGTAGTGACACTCACTGACAAATAGCTTGAGCGCGTGCAGCGAGGCATGTTCGTCGCAGTGTGGTGGCGCCAGCGCGCGCTGCATGAAGCCAGCGGCGCGCTGCAACCGCAGCGCCACGTGTGCTGCATCCGCGCCAGTTACCGTGCTGCACATCTATACCACACAACATACTTATCATTATAAACCCCTTACTCAAGTTAAATGAGCCGACAGAATAGTGACCATTGAAAAAAAACATAGTTCATGTCACGAAAAAAGAAAAAAAAATTAAACGACGACATCTGGCAGATGCGAAAAATAGAAATACTGCATATATTATAGGTACGCGAGCATTCTATTATTGTTTGTAGTTTGTCCCTATCAATCCATAGCAAAATCAAGACATTCAGTTTTTATACAAGATAATCTTTATTGAAGCCTTTGCCTGGTAAATATTGCCACAAATGCCTAGGAAAAGCAATATGTTCCTCAGAAAAAATATTTTATACATTTTATATTAGTACTTTGATATAGATAATATGCTTTGAAAAATATCTACGACCAAAACGTGTGTGTGTGTAATGTGTAATTTTCTGGACCATACCGTCTTATCACCGCACAGGACAACACGCAACACGACATCATAATTATATTTTTTTCTTGTTTTATTATAGGATTTATATTTCATGAAATATCTGCACCTTCAGGCTGATAATGGCGTATACTGAATTTTTTTATGTCTGACCGATACATTATTGTCAATCACTTTCTTGCTTAGGCAGTATGCATATACGTAATGTTTTGTCTCTTTCGGTTGGTTTTATGTATATAATCTGTGGTTATAACGATCTTCAGATAAAAATAACCCCCCCCCCCCCCCCCCCCCCCCCATTTGCGCAAGATTTTATCGATATAAGAGAATAATACTAATTTTACTTACGAATTCTTTGTTGTCGGGCGTCATCGACTTCGATACACATCTGAGATTCCATATCGGCGACAGGATCCGGCCAATATAAATGTAGAGTCCATTGTGTTTAGCGCTATATTCTATTTGTACAGGGTAGTTGGGGTCCCTTTGTTGTTGTGACATGTTGCCGACGAAAGACGACTGGTTGAAGGGTGTGGGACTCAACATGCTTTGTTGGTAAGGCGACTGAGGCATCATGGGTTGCATGGGCCCGGGGAATGACTGATTCATCGGACCCTGCTGGTATGATAGGTTCCATTTCTCTTGTTGTATTTGACCTTGTGCTCCTCTCATTGTCATCGGAGTCGACATTTGACGTGGTGAAAATTTTGGCGAACCTGTAAGAATTTTTGAATTAATATCTTATTTCCTGTTGGTATGGCTTGATAAAGAGGTCGTGGTGGGGATATTGAGAAAGAATAAGAGATAAAAGTTAGTCTTTGATAACAATTACAGCTGCATATGTTAATACGAATGTTTTAAAAATACAGATCTGCATTTTCTATGTCTCTAAAGAAACAGAAATCTGCTGTGTGTATATAAAAAGAGAAAATTAACCTAGAAAAATCGCCATGATGCGTATTCAAAACAGAAACGCGTCAAAAGCAGGTAAGAAACAGGAAAATAGGTTGTTCTGGATTCTATTTGATGCAACGCATAAACCTAAATATAAGATATTTTTTTTAATATTCAATGTTGTAACTAAATCTTCTACAATTTTATTATATGTAGTGACACAAAAGGGTAATCAAATATAAGTACCCATACTGGACACCATCTGTGAGGTTTGTTGATGATGATATACAGGACCGTTCGAGGGTTGACTCCCGTACAGGAAGAAGGCGCGGGTGGCCCACTCGTTGACAGAGAGATCGGTAGTAGTCGTGTCCTCGCACGCCAGATACACTGCGCATGCACATGCTTGCTCGACACTGTGCAACTGTAAGAACATAACATAACATAAGGCACGGTAAAGATAATATTTATATAGAGCGAGACACTAGTGCTATATGCTTGACAAGAGAGGCATCATAACAGTCTCACATGTATAGCAGTGTTTCATTCTAATATATAATTTTTTCATCGTGTTACGCTTAATGCATATAGAAGTTTCAATATGTAGTATAATAAATAATAATAAATATTTCTGGACAATACACACAGCGCTATCTAGTCCCAAATTAAGCGTAAAGCTTGTACTATGGGTACTAGACAACTGATAAATTTATTTAAATACATTTTTTTTTTGTAAATATCTACATACATATAATACATTGAAAACACCCAAACAAAGACAAACAGACATGTTCATGCACACAAATGTTTGTCTTGTGCGGGAATCGAACCCGCGACATCGGAGTCAAAGTAGCCATTGCTAGGCATTCGACCACCGGGCTCGTCAAACTGTCGTATAAAAGCACAGACAGTTTTTTACCACCTCCTTTCTCCACCAACCCGCAGTTGAGCAGCATGGTGGAGTATGCTGTGAATCCTTTCGATCGAGGGGAGACACATATCCCAGCCTCCCCAACCCGTCTAGCCAGCGTGGGGAGTGTAGGCCAAATCCTCCATCTGTCTGTGACGGACGAGAGAGGGTCGTGCTCCTGTAGTGGAGACTAAAATGACCTGATGATGATGATGATGACATATCCCAGCAGTGGGATGAATAAGGGTTGCAACGACACCCGAAACCTTGGTCAAGTTAAATAGACCGGAAAAGTGCCTGTGAATGTTGTCACCTGGAAGAACTCCTTGACAGCGTGAGCGTCCGGGCCGCGGCAGTCCCTGAGCAGCGCCCGCAGCAGGTCGGGCGCCGCGCCTGCCGCCAGCAGCGCCGCGCCCGCGCCCGTCACCACCGCCCAGCGAGACACGCTCCACGCCTCTACACAATACACTAACTTCAGAATAAATTCCAAAAGCTTCCTACTCCTACTAATTTCTTCTGATTAAATTCGTTGTGAGTTCTAAGCAGCCGTAGTTTTACCACCGGGACTACAATGGACTTTATTGTTCATTGCCTTTTTTGCCGTTCGCCGCCGTTAATCCTGGCTATACAGGAGATACAGTGATGGGAATGTGTGGTGGGCCCCAGTCCCTTACTTCAGAATAAATAATGGCCAGGATTATGAAAACAGCTAATTAAATTCCAACTTTATCAGAAACTGATAAAAGTGTCATTTTTAAAAACTGCAATTAGTGGTTACAACGCGCGAGCTACAAGAAAGTGTGTCAGTATCGACAGAGGTTGAACGCAGAGAGGACGTGCAACTTAGTAGTTATTAGATTCATATATAATTCTCCCATCGCATTGTGTTTAGAAAGGTATGGTAACATAAACTTCATATTACAAACTATAGTAAAACCCCGGCCACTCCATACAAAAATGGCGCTTTTGCAAGTAGTAAACCAAATGACGTCTGTACACGTACCTATCTCTGTGTGATGTTCGCTAGGGCTGACATTATTCAATTATTAGTCAGACATAGTAAATACACTACACAGACTCCAGTCAATGTTCACAAAAAGCCTTGTTTAATTGCCATTGCTAACTTTTTACTATTCATATAACTGCATGCGTAATGTAATTCATTTTCATTCAAATGGAACAAACGTAATTTAAAACTAATACCACAGGTGACACCACGCACAATAAACATTGAAATGTAAATAAGAAAATTGTAAACATAAACAATAAACCACCATAACTCAAGTGACAGCACTGTCACTTCCACGCTTGCGCAGTCATGTCTTTGAGACATATAAATCTGCTATAATGCTATCTTTTCACATTTCGTATTAATTGTATCTTATATCCTACTCTGATAGACGTGAATTAGTTATGATGAAACTATGGCTGCCACATGCTTTTTAGGTACCTAATTTATAAAAAAAATATGTACCTTATTTCATCCAAAGGAAACGAATAAAATTTTCTTTTTGACTTTCCATGTGTTGAGACATCCGTCTACTGCACAAGTAACTCCCATCTTTTATTTTAAACTGAATGGAGAATAAAATACAAGCCACGTCAATTCGTACGTCTTGGCATTCCTTGCCAACGGTTCCACATCGGTCTCAGAGGGGAGGTGAGGTCGACTAGTGAGAGCGGCCGACAGGGGCCAATACTGTACGTTAGTACTATTACTTATACTGTGCTATAGTACAAAGATGTTCGGAAATACGAAGTAAGCCAATGCTCTATTTTTATTCTGAAGACTGTACTCAATTATATCTCTATGTGTTACAATTTAAACGATTTCAACTTAAACTACCGTCCAACAGCTCAACAATTCAATATTACTCCAACTCCAATCTATTCGAACTCGTGATCGATCGAAAGAGGCACTAGACATACCTATGAACATAATCCAAAATTTCTGTAAATGTGAAGTGTTGGACGAAAAGTTGTTTTTTAAGTTTTATTGATTTAGTGTCATGTCCAGAAAATAATGTTTTAACTATTATGTACTAGCGAAGCATAATTAATTATTTTGTATTCTACTGTTTTCCCCAAAAGAATCACTTCCAAAGGCAATAAATATGGCGTATCACATCACTATCAGTATATTGGATCAAATTACAACTACAAATCAGCAACTGTTGCGATAAATTCACATATCTTGCGTACCATAGGCATTATAAACAACCAAGTGTGTCCCCTAAAATGACTCAAATATACAACCTTTCATACCTCTTTTGGAGAGTAGAGCTGGGGACAAATATGAGGCATGCGTTGGCGGCAACGCCGTCAGTGCCCAGGCAGGCCCGTCCAGTGCCAATACCGTATGTGCCTCGCTGAACGCAGCGCCACCCGATATCACACGTGACAAGCACCATAGCGTCTCCGCATCTCCGCCCCCGCCAGCAGAACATACCATCACTAAAGTACCTGCGACAAAAATAAATATTTCGATATAATCATACTTTAAAAACTTTGAAGTTTAAAAGTGTCATTATATCTTGCGTGTGATCATAGGCGAGCGCGGGGACTTGGATCCAACGCGTAGAGGCCCCTTTGAGGAGTTTGATGTAACGTTGTACGCCCGCCGTCACCCGCTCCAGGATATATCAATGGAATGATATAGCCAGGCAAGCGTTGTGATTATTACAAAGTGTGATGGAAAATGAATGAGATGAGATCTGAGTGAACTAAATACCAGGCTATTACAGAAGAGGGACGGACGCTTGCCATAACTGCTTCTATTGCTAGTTATTTGCGGCAGGTGGTGGCATGTCACTCACAGATGGCCCCCGAAATGCCAGGAAATCGGCCGAAATATTATTACTAGTATCAGTACACATATTTGATTTTTATTTTCAATTCATAACAATGGATCACATATAAATATTTAACATACCATTTTCATACACGGCACTGTGCACTTGTTTTGGTTTAAGTACTGAGGCGTTGGGAGTGAACCCTGGCGGTAGCCTTACATGGAGCAATGAGAGGTATTGTGGTCTTTGAGGCCCACCTTGACTCGCACTGAAACAATAAAAAAGAATTGGTTGTCTGTAAAGTCGATTTACGGACTATAAGTGATAATGTCATAAGAAAATATCGGTCGATGGAGTGGAAGAGAGATAGATGCGTCACTTATTCCGCGCTCTCGCTTGCACGCTCGGCTCAGGCGGAACATGACATCGAGTCATGCTTTTTCGTATGATTTATAAGATGTTATGACGTCAAAAATATTACAACATTTCTTAATAAACTTTAGTGTCGGTTTTCAGATATCATATCGTTTCATATACATAGAATTCAATACATAGAAAAGAACAGGAGGTAAACTTCTCCACGTATAATCACACTGTACCCTACCTTTCTTTTTCCAGAGCCTCGTTTATCATACAACAAAGCGCATGGTAATGATTAACTACTTAGCCCTCAAAAAAATCATCTACCAGTTATATCACCTAATATTTTCTAACTCTATTTATGTTAACAAATCGACTCATCCGTAGAACAGTCTGATGTGATCATGGAACAAAAACGTGTTAAGATAGCTACAGATAAGGAATATTAATTCCTCAGTCATACGTTTTTAGAATTTTTCTTATCTCATTTATTTCCGATATATAGAATCAAATAGCGTTCAATCTGACATTAGCTCACAATAAAAAAGTGAAAGTGTACCAGCAGTACAGAACGGACTTTAATCTACAGATGAGTGAAAATGTCAATACTACCTTTTCCAGTACCCTTGATTAACATGGAAAGATACACTTACCAGTCTAAAAAGTCAAAAATACCAATGATGACCCTTCATTGGAATTATCTACAGATGGAGATTACGTTCGTGGCGGGCGCAAGGAAATGTAGTGCGGTGTGTTTGTCTTGAGTATTGATAAATCAATAGATGTTTTTTTACTATATTTCAGTCTCGACTATGAATATAGTCACGTTTCTAAGGCATATTTTTTTTTGGTTAAAATATGTACAATACAAAGGCTAACGCACGCGCACGTGTATAATGTTGCGGTGTGGTTACACTAGAGTTTACCTAGATATGTCAATAAATCAGGCGGTAAAAATATCATTTTTCAAAATGGAGGTTGGAGCTACAGCTGTTATTTAGATGGTTTCGGTAATACCTGATCTTTTATCTTCTTCAAATCATCTGTTGTACACCGCGATTTTTATCGGGGGATACCCGACAGAAAGCCCATAAAAAGTAACGGTTCGCATTGGGATAATTCCAAAAATCGAGCGTTTTTTCATTTGACCACTCCATGTCGGTTGATACGTGCGTGATCGTTGAGCTCATGTTGCACACTGGACAAGTGGTAGTGTGGCCACAAACGCATGAATTACTGCGGTAAAAAAGACCGCCGCCGGAGCTATTGTCTACCGCCATTTGCCATATTGATTGGCATTGTAAAATTATGGCCATAAATCGTGGTTACACCTAGGCGTTGTTGAAGTTATGGCAATAATTATTGGCATATTACGGTAGTGTGGCCGTAGCATAACAAATATCGACATAAGAGATAAAGGAAGAACTCAGGCAGCGCGGCACTGGTGCACGGGTGTCACCAGAGGCCTTCGCCTCTGTAAAACACTTCTTCAAGTGCGGTGGTGCCCGCCTTCAGCAACACTTATACCCGACCACCACGGACGTAGTCCCCAACTGTACCTTAGATGATGTAACTAAGCCGCCTTTCAGACTTTATTTAGCACAATGGACTACTAATAGATTTATCAACCATTTACCTCAAATTTCTTGGTTATAAATCGTAAATAAAAAGTATACTCACTCCCCACTCCCAGTACTAAAGTACAGCCTGGCACCAGTTTGTGTAACAGCCACGAGATTCAAATGCTCAGACTCTGATTCTTCAACAGCTGATATTGCAACCACAGGTTTGAAATTACTGGGCTCTAGTGTTCTAAAATGTAAAATATTACAATTACAAATGAATATTGTTTTGTATGCAGACTTATAATATAGAACAGTGGGTAAATAAATGAAATGGTTTATTGTGGGCAAATACGGCTTACACATTTTAAAAATATGTAATATTTTTACTTTTTGTATTTTTTTTATCTACTAGCATTTCAGTATACTATTTGCTATAACTATATCATAATAATGACCACTGTGGTATAAATTTTTTTTTTAAGTAAAAAATAACAATTTAGTAAATGAATAATACAGGTCAGCTGACTAGATATTTAGGAGATGTAATTAAAGGCATATTTGTATTGACCAGCTGGAACATGATTGGTGTCTGAATAAGTCATTGTTGTTAATAAGGCAAACAAAAATTTCTGTGACCCACTTGATATAAATTCATAAAAGTTTTCATAATATACTTACTTGACAATATCCATTGCTAAAGAAACTATCCTTCCCTGTGTCAGTCTTGTAACTTTACCGATACCCTCGCCATCAACGCCTAAATCAAACACTTCTATGCAACCTTTTTCACTTAAAGTGTATAGTATGTGTCTTGAGTTATCTACTTCAATTTTTACTATTGGGTCTTCATCATATAAAGCAGCATTTAGGAACGAAGGGACTAGAAATGATAAAGCACTTGTAGAATGGTTCACTTTCTTGCAGTGTTTGCCAAACCATCCTAGTTGAGCCTGAAAAACCTCTAGATTAATAACACTGAAAAAATGTAAATTAACTGCTGGATAAGGCAGGTCTATACAAATAAGCAGCCCCGCTAAACATTTTTCTGCAAGGAACCTGGCACCGATTGAGTGAGAGAGCCTTGCGTAAAAAACTACATGACATAGCTCGATCATGACTTCATGACTATGCCAAAGGAAGTTGCGTTAGTTGAGAACTTGTGTTTTGTCTCATGTTAGGCATGTATGTACATACAAGTATTATGTAAGTCCATACAAGTAAGTTGTTCATACAAGTAGTATGTAAATTACTCTGCATGACAAGCATAAGTAGATTGAAGAGATCTTCATATTACACAGGAAGAAACATGAGCTTCGGATCGCAACTTTGACAACAACATACAAAACATGCAACAGATGAGAACTTGATTTTAGCTCATAATATCAGAAACAAGGCTCTGTTTCGTCAATACCAGCTAAATTCCAATCCACTTTACTCAATAGTTCATTATGACCTTAATATTTATTATTTAAAATGGATTACGCCAAAATAGCGCCAACTTGAAGGTTAAACCACAGGTACGCCAATTGAACTCAGCATAACTGAAGCATTGCCCCAGCACTGGTTTTATTTGAAAATAACACCATAAAAAAGAAAGTATATTGGATATCAGAGATACTATAAATACCTGATAAGTAATTTCATACAAGCAACCATCTTTGCCTCCCATAAATATTCTGCCTTTAGCTGTTGATTTCACTGACATCATAGAAACACCATCAGTTGGCAAAACAAACACTGGCTCGGGAACCAAATGTATCTCTTCAAGTTCTGTGGATCCATCATTTTTACTTGCAGAAAATGTTACACCTGGAAGTGATGACCAAATTCATTAATATCTTATCTTAGAATGGATGCAGTGCTGGTGCCATGTTGACCCTCTTGGATCTTTTATAAACAAAATCATTCATAATAAAGAAAAAGAAATGTTGGAAATCAAATCTTTATATTAATTTTTCTCTTGCTCTTGGATTGTAAATGGCTCACTATTACTTTTAGACCCTCAACAGCTTTGTGGACTGTGCTTGTTAGCTGAAGTCTTTGAATCAATCTCATTTTTCATTCAATTTAAAGTACTTTTTTTATAAATAAACAACGGGAGAGGCAAACAAGCATATGAATCACCTCATAAAAAGCAATCACCACAGCCCATGGAAATTAGAAACACAAAGAGGTCACTTATCAGTTGCCATAACATTGCTGAATGAAGTTCATTTTACAATTTCTCCATTCGTGGTATAAAATGTTTTAAGAATGATACTATGGTAGATTGACAATTAGCATGATGATATAGATAGAAAATTAAATTAAAAGCAATGTAAATTAAAAGCTACCTACAGAGTAGATTTGATTTTAATTTACTTTGCAGGTAGCAGGTGCTATTTTAGAAGTATAGAAGATAACAGTCAGAACACCTAAAATTATTAATATACTTAATAAAAAAAAAAATATATCTTTATTTAACAGACAACACAATCCATTGGTTAGTAAATGCTTATTATATGCTCATAATATTATAACTATATTATATGTTATAGATAGATATATTGTATTTGCATTATGGAACAAACAAGAACCAGAGAGAGTAGCAATGCAAGTATGAGCTTATAATCAAAAGAAACCTCTTTTGATTATAAGCTCATACGGTGATGCAACCGCATCACACAATTTGAACAATATGTAATATCCTTAATACCCACATGACATAGCATTTTTCAAAGAAACAAAAATTAAATTGATCTCACCTAAGACCACAATTTCAACAGTGGTTGTCAATACAAGTAAATATTTCACAAAATTTTGGAAGACACCAGGTTTAGGCTTCACCAGACAAACGCTGACAATAGTCTCTCCAAGACCATCGAAGTAGGCCACATCACTACCGTGTTCAAACGCCCATACATATATATTACTGTCTATTGCAAGCCAAACCCTACTAATTTCTGGAAATACACCCATCAAGCAGTGACACTGCATATCTGATACAAATGTTAAGAAAACTTTTAATTTGGTAGAACAGTTTTGAAACCATAACGTTCAGACATCCAGACAGAAAAAAGAAAAAATATTCCTTGAGAAATTACACAGCACCATGTAGTCTCAAACTAAGCAAAGCTTGTACTATGGATACCAGATATATAAATTTTAAGACATAAAGATATTCTTTTTGTAAATAAATACACATAATACATACAATCATGCAGACCGATACAAACAGGTATGTTAATGCACAGAAATGTTTGTCATGTGTGGGGATCGAACCCGCAACCTTAGAGTCAAAGTAGCCATTGCTAGCCATTCCACCAACAGGCTCATCGAAAATTGCAAAAAATATTTAATTTTTTAAATCAAAACAAGGAAATATATTCATGAATATGATGTAAGTACTTAAATCCTAAGCTTATAGAAGCGAAGCCACAGACACATATTTTGTATAATCGTTAGATTTCAATTCTGTAATTATAAAAAGGATACGAGCAAAATGTTCCATTATTTCAGGAGGTAGTGGAACTTTGTTCAGTATCTTCAACTGTGACAAGTTGGAATGATTTAGAAGGGCTGCAAGGTTTCTGTAGTCGCCTGCATTTAGCCCGCTACATCTTGGACTTCCTTGGGCTGCTGCACCTGTTATCTGTACATAGCAAATAAAATACAAAACAGAATAATCTAGTACTAATCATAACCTAAAATAACTAAATAAACAATATATATTGAGGTTACGACACACTAATAACCTGTTATAGTACCATTTAGTTCTCAATTTAATTATTTTACAGTTAATAATTATCACACATACCTCAAGAAACGAAGGGCGCGAATTATCTGCGGTAATATACCGGTCCAAGGTACAGCCAGCTAACTCTAAACACTCCAGCTGCATTTTACTGCCGTCTATTGGACGAGAGCTCTCAATAGTACTGTTTATAACACTTGGCATCTAAAACCACAACCAGCATTTTAACAAGAAAGAAAACACAAAAGTTTACATGGTTTACGGCAGCATACTAGGTTATGTTAATGTCAAAAACAAAGACAGTGATCAACAGAAGTACCTTTAAATTTATTTCACGGTGTAACTAAACGACAACTTAAATTTTAATTTGACTAATTATTATAATAGTTCCGAGTGCAAAAAATGACAATTCATTTGTAATAAAACTAAATTAGTAAATGCATTTTCAAAAATGACAAGAGAAGCGAACGGTTTCTCGTTTATTCTTTTTTGTTTTTTTTTTTTTTTTACTCCTCTGTCTACGAGTTCTACGACTATCAATGATGGTACTAAAAATCGTATTAAATCAAGTTGCGTTCAACTCGAGTTATCTCGAGTAGGCTTGTCACTAACTCGAGCCACTATAAAATTACCAATATCACCGTCGTCGCGCCACCGAAGGATTTTTTGGCTAGAAGGTAAAACTCGTAGCGTGAAATTTATGTTTTAGCAAATTTCAATTTACTGTTTTTTTATATTGCTTCATAATAATGTCATACTTTTTTATGCGTGCAGCCAGCGTTCATCGATTAGATGTTATGACGACAAAAATTACTACATAAATGTGTGAATGCCCTGGTGTTGACTGCAATATTAATTCCTTGAGGCAACAAATTAGGTACCTCGCACATAAACTCTATTCTGGTTATCGTGCCCAACAAGTACATATCGGTAGCAACTACACCTACATGTCGTCCTACTACATACGTCCGAGATGGGTCCCATGGACTCTGTCTCAGGTCTCAGATTTAATAAATTGGTGACCGGACTGGTATATTTTAACTAATCATTCGCTTCTTTGTTCTACCAACAGTACCAACTCGAGTTTAACTCTAGGAACGTGATTTTAGTTGGACATCACTATTTTTTCTTTTTTTTTAGTCCCTGGATACAAGTTTAAAAACCGCTGGGTATAGAGATTACAAATTTGGCAAGTAGGTTTCAAGACGTCTAGGGGGGCAATAAAAAAGAATTTTTCAAAATTCACCCTTAAGAGGGTGAAACGGGGGTTCAAAGTTTGTATGGGTGTGGTGTGTCTATGGAATTATGCGTTGCTATGACATTGTCTTGGTATCTCTATATTTCTAAGATTAATTCTTTAGCTGAATAAAGCCAAGTTTTCTCATGGCGATTCAGTTTAATTGTATCAATTTATTCAGCTAAAGTATGTCTTCAAGTGATATAAAATCGGACATACTGAAAACTACAAATATGTCAAGATATTTACGCCCAGAGCGTTTCGATGTCGAACCTTTTACAACGGCGGCGGATTTAAAATGGACGCATTGGTATTCAACTTTTACAAATTTTTTAGCAGAGGAAACTCCATGTGCTCCCGAGGCTATGAAATTAAAATTATTAATCAACCATCTTAGTCCATCCATATTTGCTGTCATTATAGAATGCGAAACATTTGTTAATGCGATTCAACAATTAAACGATGCTTTCATTAAACCCAAAAATGAAATTTATGCACGTCATACGCTGTCCACTCGAAAACAACAAGCAGGTGAAAGTATATCTGAGTATATTTTAATTCTAAAACGGCTAGCACATGACTGCAATTTCAAAAATGTAACTGCTGAGAATCTTGTCTATCGGGAATATTGTCACAGAAAATTCGTCAAAGACTTCTTGAGAATAATATATTAAGTTTAGACGACGCAATAATACAGGCTACAACTTTTGAATCTGCTGAAAAAGACAGCTTAGCATTTAACAATTCTTTTATCCCTCATCTCAATGCTCTTACTTCAGGCTCCAACAGCA
The DNA here is from genome assembly GCA_937001555.2 of Hypsopygia costalis. Taxonomy (NCBI): domain Eukaryota; kingdom Metazoa; phylum Arthropoda; class Insecta; order Lepidoptera; family Pyralidae; genus Hypsopygia; species Hypsopygia costalis. The sequence goes on along the minus strand of OW443330.2, from coordinate 14,792,855 downwards.
ATGATCGACTTCCTGAAAGCGCAAGATATAGCTCCAATTTAGCTGCTACATCTCAACAACATACTCTACAACTTTACACCAACGAATAAAATGTCCAGCATTTAATACTATTTGCCAATTGTGCTCAAAGAAAGGACACTTTGCAAATGTTTGCCGTACCTCAAAACCTGTTCCGAATGCTACATTTAAATACACAGCATGTATATCTGCTGCTTCTCCTTCAAGCCTGAGAAAAGCCACTGTTCCTGTCCTTATAAACAACATTCATGCAGAGGCACTCATTGATACTGGCAGTTCTGTCAGCTTTATTAATGAGGCACTAGCAAATACAATGAATATTAAGAAAAAGAAGATAAATCAATCTGTAACTTTAGCTTCTTTGAGTCACGTTTCATTTGTTAATGGATTATGTCATGCTAATATTAAAATTGATCAACATATATACAAAGAACATCCATTGCTTATAGTGAATGATTTATGCGCTGAAAAATAATAGGACATGATCTATTGAAAAGTCATCGCTCATTAGAATTTACATTTGGAGGCGACCGAGAACCACTGCGTATATGCAGTGTCATGCAAGCATCCGTACCTCCTGTTTCCATATTAACCTTTCACCGATAACAAAACCAATTGCTATCAAATCTAAAACCTTTTCTGCAGTAGATGAGCAGTTCATTAAGGAGGAGATCACCAAGCTTTTAGAAGATGGTGTAATTGAACCAAGTGTTTCACCGTGGAGAGCGCAGGTTTTAATCACTGGAGGAACTACACACCGTAAAAGGATGGTGATCGACTATTCTCGTACTATAAATCGTTTTACTGAATTAGATGCATTTCCTTTGCCAAAGATTGAATCCTTTGTCCTAAAGTGTCAAAATACAATTTATTTAGTCAAAATGATTTGAAATCTGCTTACCATCAGGTGCCAATACTTATGACAGAAAAACCGATGACAGCATTTGAAGCTTGTGGTAACCTATACCAATTTACAAGAATTCCTTTTGGAGTTACCAATGGAGTAGCTGCTTTTCAAAGGACTTTACAATATATTATCGAAACAGAAAAACTAGATGGTATATATGCGTATCTTGATGACGTCACAATTTGCGGAATGACTAAGGAAGATCATGATAAAAATTTACAAAAATTCAAGGAAGTCGCAGCAAAATATAAATTGACATTAAACGAGAATAAGTGCGTATTTGCTAGCGATAAAATTAATTTATTAGGTTATACAATACACAATAATCTCATTAAACCTGACTGACGAGAGCCGATTGAAACCTCTTCTAGACTTGCCGCTACCGAATAATACAGCGCATCTCAAAAGAGCTCTTGGTATGTTTGCCCATTATTCCAAGTGGATTCCTGATTTTTCACGCAAGATATAACCTCTTATTCATGCAAAAATACCACTGGATGACGAATCAGTTAAATATTTTCAAAGTCTAAAACAGGAAGTTGCAAAATCAGCCTTAGTGGCAATTAATGACATCGAATTACTAACTGTTGAAACTGACGCTTCTGATTACGCTATTGGTGGAACGCTATCACAAAATGGACGTCCAATTGCTTTTTTTTCTCGTACGCTAAATGATTCAGAAAAGAAGCATTCATCAATAGAAAAAGAAGCATGTGCGATTGTTGAATGTTTAAGAAGATGGCGGCATCATTTAGTAGCTAGACATTTCTTATTGATTACAGATCAACAGTCAGTAGCTTTTATGATAAATCAAAAGCATAATAGCAAGATAAAAAATGAGAAAATTGAAAGATGGCGTTTAGAACTGTCTTGCTTTAAATACGATATCGTGTATCGCCCAGGAAAGGAAAATATTGCTGCGGACGCTTTATCAAGGATTAGCGCTTACATGAATACAAACAAATTATATGACTTTCATAATTCACTTTGCCACCCGGGAGTTGTCAGAATGACACATTGGGTGCGAGCGAAAAATCTTCCATATACAGTAACGGATGTTAAAACTATGACAGCTTCATGTCGTATTTGTGCTGAAATAAAACCGCGTTTTATCAAATCAACAAGTCAACTTATCAAAGCTACAGAACCATTCCAACGGCTCAGCTTAGACTTTAAAGGGCCCATACCGTCTAATACTCCCAATAAATATATACTAACGATAATTGACGAATATTCAAGATTTCCATTCGCCTTTCCCTGTAAGGATGTTTCTGCTCAATCTGTCATTAAGTGTTTAACAGATTTGTTCCTTACTTTTGGAGCCCCAGCTTATATCCATTCCGATAGAGGTACCGCGTTTATGTCTGAAGAACTAAAACGATTCCTTACTATATATGGTGTAGCTACCAGTAGAACAACACCATATAACCCAGAAGGTAATGGACAGGTAGAGCGTCTTAACGGTACTCTCTGGAAATCCATCCAACTGTATCTAAAATCGAGGCAACTAGACACAACACAATGGGAACTAGCCTTGCCAACTGCTTTGCATTCCATTCGCTCACTATTATGTACAGCTGCGAATGAGACTCCTCACGAGCGATTATTCTTTCATACACGACGATCTCCATCGGGCGAATCTAATCACTCTTGGTTATTGTCACCGGGCCCTGTTCTTATGAAAAAGAATGTACGATCATCGAAATATGAACCAATTGTTGAAGAGGTTGAATTGCTACATAGCAATCCTTCATATTCTTATGTTCGTTTACCTGATGGTAGAGAATCAACTGTCTCAAATAGACAACTAGCACCGTTACCTATTGATGATTCGGAACCTGATGATACATTAGCAGAACATTCATCGAAAAATGAATCTGAGTACAAGACAGTCGAGTCTGAGCTACAGCCTGATTCTGAGTTAGATAGTGTCGCTCCTGAAATTAACCGTCCTGATTCTGAGCCACACGAAGCTTCTCGACGTCCAATCCGTGAGAGGAAGATTCCGAACTACCTTCGAGATTTCGTGAGGAATTAAACCTAGTAAGAAAATCATCGCAGGGGTAAATGTGGTGTGTCTATGGAATTATGCGTTGCTATGACATTGTCTTGTTATCTCTCTATACTTCTTATATATTGTCTATATCTCTATATTTTCTACGCTGAATAAAGCCAAGTTTTCTCATGGCGATTTAGTTTAATTGTATCAATGGGGAAACAAAATTAGTTTATCCGAAACTCAGACTATTTTATCCGAAACTTTACACGAGTATGTACTTCTATACATAAAAGAGTAAATACGTGTTTCAGGATTTTTCAAAATTCAATCTCTATTATAATAAAATACTAAATGGTCTGAAAATCGCTATTGTTTCTAAGGTAAACCAACAACAATTTTGAAAATCAACGTGGCTTAGCGTGACCATCATTCTCTACTGGGGTGCGATAGGGTTGAAATGTCTTTATATCAATAAATGTGTCGTTTTCCCCGTTTTTCGGATCGCCAATCCATCCATACTAATTATAAATGCGACAGAGTGTCTGTCTGTTTACCCCTTCACGCATAAATCGCTAGACCGATTTAGATGAAATTTGGTTCAGAGATACTTACCCTGAGTCTTGGGAAAGGACATAAGATAGTTTTTGTTTCAGAAATTACCTGTTATTGTTATTTAATGTACCTGTAGAGCGTACCTTTTATTTTTAAATATAGTTTCAATGATTTCTTCGTCAATTGTACAGCAATTTTAATAATTCTTATTTGTTTGAGAGGGTACCTACACTCTTCAGGTGGTCCCATATTAATCAAATCAGGATCTGGTGATGGGCTCCCTGGGAAATCGAGAGAAAGGGTTGAAAGTTATAGGCATGGACATGGATACAGTAATTGATGAGTTTTCTGATATTATGTAACATAATTTGCATTGGGAAGTCATCATGTGACACTGCTGAGCTGATGAGAAACGGTTAGGAGTTAGGCAATAGTGTTGAGTTTTCCTAATTAAGATAATTCAATTATTTTCTTCTAGATCGCACCATGTCACTACTACTTGCCCATTATTATAATAAATAAATAAAAAAAAATTCACTAAAAAAGAAATAAACTTAAAAAATAAATAAACCAACTGAAAAATCATGACACGGAAAAGCCAAAAATAAATAATACCTACTTTTTGAGATTTTTCAAGTCGGTGTAATTTTTTTAAAGTTTGATTTATCCTTTTTAAGCTAATAGGTTTTTAAATTTGTATTTGGCGTCAATCAGTGCTTATAAGAACGCGGGGGGCGCGGCGCGAGCGGAACGGCTTTATTAGTTATCGGGAAAGTTCTTGCTTGAAAAGACAGAGAAAGCTACTTAATATTCTGGCTTAATATTCTTCATGGCATTCACACTAGCAAAAGAGCTATGTACTTACGCCATCATCATATATATAAAGAAATGGGATAGACGTTTTTTTTGTTTCGCGTCACATGCTGTATGTTTCTATGAAAAGCTAAATAATTTGTTAAACAGATAAATAGGTAAATAAATAAATATTTCTCGACAAATTACATATGGCCATCTAGACCCAAATCAAGCAAAGCGTGTACTATGGGCACTAAATAATTAAGTTAATTTAAAAAAAATTTTAAAAAAAAACCGACTATACAACTATACAACAGATTTATTAATCACGCGCAACAATAATACCTATATAATTCCACACAAGCAAAGCAGCAGGCAAAAACTAATATTTCAAATATATATTTGAAATCAGGTCGTCGAGACCTTTATATTGATACCCATATCGCTATATTTATAAGAAAAAAATAAATTACTCCAACCAAAATTTTGCGGCTCACAGCCGCTATATTGATTTTTTTTTATACAAGAAGCGTTGTCATGATGTAGGAGAAGGCGGCTTTTTGGTCGTCTTTCGCGAACTTTTTCTAACACCCTGGGTAAACAAATGGTAGAATACTACTCGGCATGAACACTGTTTGGAATTGTGCAGATGGTACCCGTAGCTGAGAAAAAAAACGAGATCATTTTTTTACCAACGTTTCTCACCTGCCCCACTTTTGTTGGCCTGTTCTCATTTTCAAACACCCATTCACAAGATTGCTGTTTTTTTTCGGGTTCAAAACAATAAATCGTCGTTTCGTCCCTTTATTGCCCTTGGCACTACTGCTTGGCACTATCAGTAGTGTCATGGGAAATTTTTCTTTCCCGTGACTCTACTGGTAGTGCCAAGCAGTAGTGCCGAGGGCAATAAAGGGTTTCGTCTCCTGTGACAATGTCATAAACAGCATTAGAATGTCCGTGGTCGTACTTCAGTAGCATCTGTGTGTACCATTCCACGCGAGCCCGCTTCTGCCCCGCTGTCAGTTCATGAGGGATCCAACGACAACCAAGTTTCCGAACTTAATTCTTCGTGTAATTTTTTTTTAATTTGGCTCATACCAATCCCCAATATTCCTGAATTGTCTTATAGCATATAACAGTAGCCACATTATTTTCGTTGACGGCAGTTGAAGGCCGCCCTTCACGAAATTCGTCATGTAAAGAAACCCGACCTCTCTCAAAAAGCAAACCATCGCCTCACGGTGCTTAAACAAGGGGCTTCTCTCCCAAAAGCATTTTGAAGACGAGCGGCACAGTCTTGCGGAGAGAGAGAACTTTTAAAATCATTTTAAAATCATCGCTCTAAAATCTTTTCAACTTAATTCCATTTTCGTTGCGTACGTAGAACTTTTCTTTTCCCCCCTTATGGTACGTAGAACTTTGATGTGTGATTAAAAACAATTGACAAATGATTTCCCGCTATTTTTTTTTTATTACTAAGAAGGTTGCAAGTCGTTTCAAAAAATGTAACATTCGAAATTAAAATAGTCCCGAAGTGCAAAAGCTAGAAGTGCAAAACTTTTAGAGGTGTGCCGCCCCATGTAAGCCATATTCGCTATTAGATCAGATAGATTCTACGTTCTACGAGTATTACTTATCGACGATCCTATTATGTATAACATTCACTCCTAGAATGAAAGTAAGTTTTCCTTATAGGAGTCCTCGCTGGTTACGCAGCATGGCCTTTTGTAGGTGAATATATTTCCCTTAAATAATTGGATCCTAATTAAATATTTCTAATCTTATCTTTCTTTAGCCAAATCCTCGCCTCCATAGCGGGGTACAGATGAGGTATTTAGGATATTTCGCTATAGAGTTGATGAAGATTCGAACCACTCACAACCCAAAATAGGTTGGTAGGAATGTTATGAATATTGCAATTGGAAAGTATAAAAAAACATAATAATTTGTACTAACATATTTAATTAAATTAATTAATATTTGTTTACTATTTAACTTAATTTAATTCTTAGGATAAAATATGTACAAGTATCGTAAACATTAGAATAATTATATTTAATTGACTAACGTTAATAGCTTTGTTTAGTTTACTTTTGGATGTTTCTTTTGTATTTTTCTGTTCGATCTCTTGTTCAACATCACCGCGAGATGTATTAAAATTGGTAAATCCATCTTTTTGGCCAGCAGGCGTTGTGTTTGATAAATTGTATGATACATTTAGTTGCCAATCAACTTTACGTAATCTGATGATATCGGAAATGTCTAAGAATAAAAAATATTCCAAATTATTAATTATCAATTTTCTCTAAAATTAAATACAATATTTGCTTGCTTACCCGTCATATGGGGTGTTTAGGTGACATTGGCTCGGCAAGCTAGAGTAGGTGCAAGTCCGGCACAACATAAATATAAATAAAGTTTTTGGTTGCGAAAATCGGACTTCTGTTTAGTGATAAATATCTTCAGTTTAATCGGTAGAGCAACTCCGACCCTACGAGGTAAACTTAGCACAAATTTAAGGTGAAGTTACATTTTCGCAATCAAAACATTCGATCGTAATCGGCTTCAGTTTCACTGTCGTTGTTATTTACAATAAAATTTATCGTATCAATACACAACAAATAATAAATTAATAACAAAACATTAACAAAAAATAACACAGACAAATTTTACACGTAACAGACTTATAACGTTGGATTAATAACCATCGTTCAGAAGCAATTTTCCTTTAGGCCCACCGACCAGCTCATCTTCTGCGTAAATGAGGCGGCCTCTGAGATACGTCGCCTTTACTTTTCCTGTTAAGACTCTGTTCATATAGGGACTTATCTGAAAGAAATTGTTATAAAATATCAAATGTTATAGATAAATACTCATATAATAACAGACTAGCTTTCGAAGTTATAACAAAGTTATTTGAAGGCGTTCATAGGCCGTGGTAACTGATTGGGTAACGGGTTAGTCGGGACCCATTCTAGAATTGGAGGCTTAGTGAATTTAGAGCACATGTAGGGTCCCGACTGCTACATGTTTTCTTGTTTTAGGGGTTTTCATTTCCAAATTACAATTAATTAAGTCGGGTTTTTTAGTTTTTTAAATTACTGTTTTTATTTTACGTTTCCTAGTTTTATTTACTTTGATATATGCAATATCGCTCTCATAGTAAATACATATCTAATGACACCCCTCAAGCTAAAATCCATCGAGCCGTCCAGAGACTGCGGCGCGCATTTGCATTTGAACTTGGCGCCAAAAATCCGCCATTTTGTTTTTTATTTTATTTTGACGTACCCAGTGTCACTCTCACAGCAAATACGAATCTAACGACACCTCTCAAGCTAAAATCCATCCAGCCGTTCGGGCTGCAGAGCGTGCCAAACAATTATACATACTTACATACATACTCTCGAAAAACATAACCCTCCTTCTGTCGTAGTCGGGTAATAACAGACTAGCTCTCGAAGTTATAACAAAGTTATTTGCAGGCGTTCATAGGCCGTGGTAACTGATTGGGCACCCGGGTTGATAGTTGAGGAGCAAAATCCTACAATATTGTTATATGATGTATATTGTGGTATTTGTGGTATATGCAACAGAAAGAGACTTGATATACTAAACAAGTTATAAGTTAATTAAAAAAAATCAAAAACCCGACTGCACCTACAACAGATTTAATATAATTCCATACAAGCAAAGCCGCAGGCAAAAACTAATATATCAAATATATATATTTGAAATCAGGTCATCGAGACCTTTTTTTGATACCCATATCGATATATTTAGAAGAAAAAAAAATTACTGCAACGACAATTTTGCGGCTCACAGCCGCCATATTGATTTTTTTTATATTTGATGTAGCCTATGTCACTCTCACAACAAATACGAATCTAACGACACCTCTCAAGCTAGAATCCATCCAGCCGTTCAGGCTATAGAGCGTGCCATACAATTATACATACATACATACTCTCGAAAAACATAACCCTCCTTCTGTCACAGTCGGGTAATTAACATATCCAATCTTACAACAAACGCATTCGTAGACAGGCTACGGTCGTTGTTGTTTAACTTTCGTGATCGGTTATACCGACACGCGATGTAAAAGGCTGGCAACGGATCGTGTGCCTTATTTCGGCACTGCCCAGGTCTCAGATCTTGATTTTTACTAGACAAAAAACTAGTCGTTAATTTGTCGAAATTTGTCGCCCAAAGCAAAAAAATTGTCGGTCTCCCGTTAAAGAGTTTTATGGTTTTTTTTGTGGCAGTGCCGAAATAAGCTTATTTCGGCACAGCCCACTCGGGATCTATTAAACTACAAAACATAGCGAAGATATGATTTTCCCCAGAATTAGTCGTCAATTTGTCGAATTCAGACACCAAGTATCAGAATTAGTCGACCTCCCGTTAAAAAGTTATAGGTAATTTTTTGTGGCAGTGCCGAAATAAGCCTTATTTCGGCACTGCCCAAAAAAACTACACCGCCTAGCGAAAATCTGATTCCACCCAGATGTTGCCTTGAATTTGTCGGATATAAAACACAACTGGTCGATGCGTAATTAAAAAGTTACACGCATTCCAGTGCCGAAATAAGGCACACCAACGGATCGACGAGACGACCCATTGGTGATGATGATCTCCATGGTCAGTGATGATTACTGTCCACCAAGTGACCCACATGCTAGTTCGCCCCCACTACACAATTATAAGGTTCTAATTAGAATTACGCTAGGTTTTTTTTTTCTTCATTTATGTAATTTTACCCAAACCGTCATATTACAAACAAACTTTAATTTGGAACTGCCTTCCTAATATTATAAATATGTAAGTTTGTGAGGATGTACCTAGGGTATGATGTACCTGTTAGATACATTTTCAAGGGCTTAATGGTTTTGAATGAAAATTGGGATGCATATGCATATAGCATACAATATGTTCTACCTTAACACATAGTACTTAATACTTCGTAAGCATCAGGCTCGTTGAAGGCTCGAGCTACTATAGAAGGCTCAATACCTATCTTGCATGTTGTACCTAGCTCCTATGTACTAGATCGTTGTATGGTCATAGGAATTAATATTACCTTATTTTTGTATCGTATAATCTGAGGAGTGACAATGAATGATGCGTTTGGGTCAAAGAAAATGAGGTCAGCATCTAGGCCCACTCTTAGGGCACCCTTTCTCTCCTGCAGGCCACAGAGCCGCGCCGGTCCTGCTGATAGGTAATGACTGACTGTGCTCAATCCGAACCCTCGTGCCTTTGCTTGCGTCCAGAATAACGGCAGATCTGAAAATATTTTCAATTTATTTGTACATTTTGAGGCAGGTCACGCAAACTTATAGGAAATTGAAGTTTTACCTTCATGCCTCATAAAAAAACCTACATAAAGGACATTCCAGCCAGCCTAGATAAAGTTTTAACAAAATAATGACAACCCGGGTGTATCCGCGGGTAACAGCTAGTTTAAAAAAAATTAAAGCTTAAAAAGAAATATCAGACCTCAAGAATAGATCTGTTCATAGGAACTTCTGAGGAAAAAATTTCATTAATGCGACCTTTACGAGCTCGGTGGTAGCAATGCGGGTTCGATATCCGCACAAAACAAACATTTATTTATTTATTACATACATAAAATAATTATGTTAAATAAATACAAGACATACAGGTATGTATATCGAAACATGCAATTCAAAAACAGATAAAAATGTAATTCTAGTCTTAGGTTGTAAATATCAAAAGGAGACTACGCACATACTAGCGCGACATAATGACACATGTTTTATTCTACTGTAGGTATTATCTAGGTATATAGAATCTATGTTCTTGAATAAAGTTTGCTTCCGATACTCAGTAAACTCACGCACGTTGTTTTATTACATTTATCATACCTAAGTACTTGTATAAAAAAAACGTCAGGTTAGTTATTTATACCATTTATAACTTAAGAACGGGAGAACATTTATTTACGATTTTTGATTTGTTGGATTTATCTCCGCTCCGAATAACAGAACCCATAAAACATTCGAAAAAAAAAAACAAAAAAAATATTTTCGCAAAATTTTGCATAGAACGGCTTTTTGATATCACGAGAACACAGACCGATTCTGATGCAATACGAAGTTCGCCGGGCTAGCTTGTTGTAAATGATATCTGGGGGCACGGGAGTGTTATCCGCCAAGACGAGCCAAGCGGAGCGCAAGGGCACTACCTACCTTTTCTCGAAACGTTTCGTCGTTTTTTTGAACTCTCATAACTTTGGTTTGGATGATGCTCAATAGTTAAAAATTTCAAGATATAATGACACCAGTACAATCATTAAACATACAAAGTTTGAATGTCGTAGCTATTATACTTAAGATTTTATTAATGTCTAAAAACCCCCGATTTCGTCACTGATTCACTCACTGATCATCAAAATACTTAAGGTACTTCCTGAAGTCCTAGAACGCTGAAATTTGGTATGTAAGCTAATATTTCTACAAAGACAACAAAAAAATTAAAAAACCAAACCTAACCTAACCTATCCCCTCGGAATAGGAGGTGGAAGTTTGTATGAGACTTGCACTAAATTTGCACTAACTACATAATCATGCAGTAATATTGATTCATCAAAATTCCAGACTAAGGGTAAGGCGAAAGTAAAGGCCTGGGGTCAAAATAGGTTATTTTTAAACCCAAAAAAGTCCATTAACCAACTTACAAAAATAAATGAAATCTCACCAAAAACATTTTCATGTAAAAATGTTGCCAAGACGAGTCTACATAGCTTACCCTGTGAAAAAGTTATCAGATCTCATGTAGAGCCAAGATTCTTGATCTATGCGCACTTACTTTACCAGGCCTAACTTCACATACTCTACATTTTAGTCAAAATGTGATGCTTGGCCGTTTTGCTACCGTTACGAAGATTTCATAGGCATTCGTTCATCGTGTGTGAAATAAAACGGCCACGCATCACGTTTTGACTAAAATGTATAGTATGTTAAGTTAGGCCTGGTAAAGTAAGTGCGCATAGATCAAGAATCTTGACTCTACATGAGATCTGATAACTTTTTCACAGGGTAAGCTATGTAGACTCGTCTTGGCAACATTTTTACATGAAAATGTTTTTGGTGGGATACATTTGTATTCATGAACAAGTTTGGTTGTCTTGGTCTGGGTGTTTTCTATGTAAGTATTATATATATATATATTACGTGACGATGGCAAGAGGCCTGACGGTATGTCTCTCGTTCCCTGGAAGATGGGTAGAGCCTTGGTGTGGGACGCCACATGTGTAGACACCTTGGCTCCTTCTCATCTTGCAGGAACGAGAAATCACGCTGGCGCGGCGGCTGAGACGGCTGAGCGACTTAAGATCAACAAATACAGTGTTATCGGCCCCGAATATACATTTGTCCCATTCGGGGTCGAAACCCTTGGTCCATGGGGTCCCAGCACAAAAAGTTTTGTAAAAGAATTAGGAAAAAGATTGGTCGACGTAACTGGTGACCCAAGATCTGGTACATTCCTCGCCCAAAGGATCAGTTTAGCCATCCAGCGAGATAATGCTGCTAGCATCTTGGGAACGATGCCACATGGGCCAAACTTTTTACATTTATTTTAGTTTTAGGTTAGTTTTATTTTAGTATTATTTAATTTTAGGTACTTTAGTTTTATAATTGAATTGTACGTATATTTGTGAATTAAGTTGGAATAAATGTCTTCTCCCAAAAAAAAAAAAAGTATTATAAGAGCATGTAATACAAAATATATATATATTGAATCTAAAAGAGATAGGGTAGTATAAAAAAAACCTCCTTTAAAATATTGAAAAAGTTCATGTTCATGCAAATTAAATAAAATAATTATCTAATTCAGTACAATTAATTACTTTAAATATTTGTTGCTTATTTGTACTATCGGCGGAACTGAATTGCCAGTCTAAACAGCATAAAGACAAGTATAGTATATTTTCAGTGTCATAATAATTGTCCTTATTGTTCTTTTGCCACCACTGCGAGGACTGACCTTTCGGCGGAGCACGAACAAACGGAAAAACGATCTGTTCTTGACAGTATCAGTTAATTATTGAACTGGAATAATTACCTCTAAGTATTTGATTTACCTATACTTATTATATTTTTTAAATACTTATTATATTTCATGACTTTTCTAAGTGCTTTATAAAGTCCAAGGAATAAAAATTTTTTGATTTGATTTAAAGAGGATAGCATGTCTACGGAGGGGTTTATTTATCTCGAGCTTCCGGCAGTTGTCATTAGATGCCATAGAAAACAATGGCCTCCGCCAATCCGCAGTTGATCAGCTCGGTGGAGTACGCTATAAATCTTTTCGAATTAAGGGAGACCCGTATCCCAGCTATGGGATGAACATGGGTTGATGCAGATATACGTTACACATTTTTGAACGTAAAATTTCTTGATCCCTAACTTCCGCCTGCGGCTTCGCCCGTGTGAATGTCGTTTATCGCGTCGGAACAGCTCACATTTGTTTTGGACTTCTACTATGACGTAATAATGCATAATTTCATGGCAATCGATTCAGTAGTTAAGATGTGAAAGCGGAACAAACAGACTTATCTCTCTCGATCTCAGAGATAGATCTCAAAGATATTAATTATTAGTAAAGGCAAAATGAGGATCATTAACATTATCTTCAGCCTGTATCATCTATCCACTTCTGGATATAGACCTTCCCCAATGTATGTGTTCGGAAGGCGCAGGATCGCATTTGGTGGAAACATAGCCGCTTCCAACCGCTTTCTTGAAGTCATCAGACCATCTAGAAAGGGGGCGTTCAACGCTTCATGATTCCACGCGCAGCCACCACTCTAATACCACCCTTCTCACCCGCCATTGCTCTCTGTATTTTGTGCCATCACTGACTTGGCCGATGTGGCCGATGTGTGTGGAAATAAATATACAGAAGCCGATCTGAATGTTAAAAGTCATCTCTACGTCCCACTTGACAACCATTCTATCTGTTGTCTTCGGACCTTATCCCATTATAAATGTTTTTTGACGAGCTCGGTGCTAGCAGACGAGCCCGGTGATCGAATAGCTAGCAATGTTCACCTTAGACTCCGTGATCGCGGGTTCGGTCCCCGCACAAGACAAATATGTCTGTTTGTCTTGATCTGGGTGTTTTCTATACACCGTGTAACTCCAAGTACGCAAAACCTCAAACACCCCAACTGAGTTTTATTATTATAAATTGATATATCTAAGTAATAATTTCGAAAATATTTTTTTCTCGGAGATATGAACACTTTTTGGTTTTCCTAATAATTCTAATATAGTTTCTGAGCTCTGTGGCGCTTTCTTATCAAAAAGACGCGCCATTGGCTACACTAAGCAAATATTAATATTAAAGAGCGAGCATCGCGTCAATGACGCGTAAGCGTCGCTCTCTGCACGGCGCTTAAGACTTTTTGGACGTGGCGGCGTTATTACTTTTGTTTACCTACTTCATATTTATCTCTCTTGATTGTCGAGCGCAATTTAATAATAGACACGGCAATTAAAAATAATAATAATTATTTTTCAAAACCAGTTACTTTAAAAATGGATGAAAGTTATAGAATTGATTCTAGTCATGATTCTGAACAAACAATTTTTAGGTTTTTCGTACTTGAAGTTACACGTTGAATATTATATTATGTATGTATTTAAAAAAAAAGTGTATTTAAGTATAATATCAGTTATCCAGTACCCATAGTACAAGCTTCGCTTAGTGCGGGACTCGATAGCAGTGGGTAATACGTTCAGGAACATTTATTTATTTATTAGGGACGGCTATAATCATATTTTGCCAGCTTTATCTGTTCTAAGTCCTCAAAGGGTCGATAATCAACTTGTCCAGAGATCTTTGATAATAACAGTTAGCCATGTTGTATCGTTTGCCGATGAATATAAAATACGAACACGAATTAAATGGGTACGAGTGAGTGAACAAAGTATTTATAAAATACGAACCAAATTGATGAGATGAAATTCCTCCCCATGCTTCCATGAAATCTGTTCCTTTCAAACTTTCCACACTAGGGGAATGGTCCGACGTTATTAAATCCAATCTCTCATCTCTTATGTATTCCCATAGCATTTCCTGAAATTATGTTCAAAATAATATAAGTGTAAATCACTTCGCCAAGATTCTCAATGTGACCTTCGTGGACAATTTTCATTTTTAGCTTATTTGTACTATTAACAAAAAAAAAACTTATAGCGTTTCATAAAATGAGTAAATTCATCTAAAAATCAATCAAATTGTACATTTCGTTTGGAAGATATAGTGTTTGGAAGTTCTAGATCTCACGATGAGTGGGTCATCACGATGATCTAGGAAACCAATTTAGTAAATTTACAGTATTTTTTTTAACTGCTTACAGTTTTTAATACTAAATGTTCTAAAAATACCAGCTCACATTTTGCATAATTAAATAGTCAAATTATCATCATCATAATCAGCCCGTATCTACCCACTGCTGGTAATATGCCTTCCCACCAAATGTGATCTTCTGCGTTCCGCATCCAGCCACCTTTAGCCGCCTTTTTATGTCCTCTGTCCATCTAGCCTGCGCCCACCCTGGACCTCCAACGCTTAGTCGTCCCACACGTGACGTTCACTCTAATACCACAGTATAAGTAATAATACTACGTACGAATACTCTAATCTAATACTGTAATTGTGCATCGAGCAATGGCGAGGGCGATACTGGTGTTTCTTTAAAACTTAGAGAATCCCTGAATATAGTCCTCACCATTGCTCGATGCGCGATCTCTAACCCGAAGTGCGCGGGTACATATACATGTATTGCATGCCCCCTTTCAATATCTCCCGAAAGTCACGTTGTACGATGTGGTTTTCTAGTAAACACGAATATATATTCAATGTGCCTGACTATGTGCTCACCGCGTGTTTGCGTACAGAGAATGATTTTGTTTCTTCGAATTATATAAACAAAAATTTTTGATATGAGATTTCACAGTAAAATAAAGTACTAAGTAACCTTGTTAGTGAGGTTCCTTATTGGTGGCGAGCATTTGAACTCTGTGCGGCCGGGCGGGATGTCTTCAGAATTAAGTGTGAGATAGTGGTTGCAGGTCTCAGCTGTGACGCCTCCACGCCAACCCATGTACCCTGCCTCTATTCTCTCCTTTCTAGCCTTTTCCAAAATTGGCACGATGCCCTCAGACGACACGTGGACTATGTGCACGTGAAGACTGCCGTAGACAAATCAAATGATAAATATTTTGTTAAGAAAGGCTTTACGAGCTCTCCAAACTCTACCCTTACGGTAGAGTTTGGAGAGCTCGTAAAGCCGCCATTTCTAACATTAGATGATATTCGTTAAACCAGTTAGAGGAAGCTATGTGTGCGGGGGAGGGGTCCCCCGCACGCAATGTTCCATGTCCTTACACATCATCATCAGAATAACATCATCAAATAACACGTCATTTTTAAAGAATTAAGGAAAATCAAAACCCTCCCTTCTTCGTCAGTCGAGTAAAAATAACAATAGGGTTCAATTTAGACTTATTAATAAATATATAAATAATATAAATAAGCTTAAAACTCAAGTTATTCTCTAAATAAAGTTTCACCTTACTCGGTATTTGGTATATGTGTAGCCACTAATGACACTGCTTCATGTTCCATTGCAGCGGGCCGTGAGTCTAGATACGTGTTGTATAAAGTTGGGTCTGAAAATTATAAATTTGAAGTTAATTCATAATGTTAATTAAAACGTAGTATCTACGCAATTGAGCAGAGTGGCGGAAGTTTGCTCTAAACCCCTTCGAATGAGGGGAGACTCATATCCCAATAGTGGGATGAATAGGAGTTGACGTAGTGCATCGTCGTCAACCCTTATTCATGTCAACCACTGTGTTTACAAAATTGTCTCATAACAATTATCTTTTTTTATACAGCTTAAGTGCTATACAGCTTAAGCCAACTTCACCTGCACGCGGTACACCCTGCTGACTGACAAACGACGCTCTGGCGAAAAGAGAGGTAGGGAGCGTAATTGTAAACTCCCCGACTGAGGAATGTACCTCCACCTCACAGAATACCGCAGCCAAATAACAATTCCCTTGAGGGTTGTTGCGTTCCTGCGAGTGAGTGAGGTCACCAGAAAGGAAGGAGATGCTGCGTTGGCGGAGCGCGAGCGATATTTTATGTTATGAGCGTTAATATGGCTACGGTAACCGCTTCACATCAGGCGGGCCGTATTCTTGTTTGCCACCCGACGTAGTATAAAAAAAAATGTAATATTATTTTTGTTAGGGCATCTGCCATAATCTTAAGTAGTTAAAAGTTTTTGTTATCATCTTTATTTTTAACTATTTCTTTAGAATGAAAATTTAGTATATAGTCTTAAATTAAGATTATGTACCTGGACATCCGCTGCCATTGCATTCAGTTGTCGTGTTATCTATTTTCATTTCAGCATGAAACTGTAAAAGAAAAAAAAACGAAGTGATTCCCAATGATTACCTACTTTCTATTCTTGCATCAAAGGAGGATTGTCCAATCTCCATGCTGTGATTCTTGAATAAGTAATTAAAAAAAAAAAGTTTACTTTACTAGAAAGCCTGCAGAAAAACAGAATATTGTTAAAGAGTAAAAAACTTCATTTGCGTGTATATAAAGGCATCAATATAAATGTGCGTCGACCTCAATGATGGGTTTAAGTATTTCAAGATACCCATGTTGAGATCCTAATGATTATAATAACATAGGTGCTTACTTCCCAGAGAGGCTCATTTACAAATGCAGATTATTTCAGATATCCGTAATCGTAAGCGCTACTCACATAAAATAAAAAAATAGGTTCGACTTCAGTACTTCTTTTATAGTGTCGGTTACAAAGAGAAGTGGAAGCTACTTCTGGTTTTCATAATAATAGCACAGTATAAGTAATAGTATGGCTACTCCCTACCGCTCATGAGTCCTCCTCTCTGAGTCGAATCTGGTACCGATTGCAAGGGCTGCCGCGCGCGAGCATTACGACATTTCGTTCGTAGTATATAATATATTCTCAAATAAAGTTTTAAGCTGTAAAATGATTTATTTCTTATCATGTAATCATTACCATAGCATATTTGATTTTTCATTAGGAAACAAAAATAATTTCCATTTTTATCAAAAAAAAATACAATCATCGAAATCATTTCATTTCAAATTTTAAAATTTGAAATTCACTGATTACGTTACGATGATAATGATGGTGACGACTACGATAATTTGTTTAGATTGTTTAATGGGCAACTCGCGTGAAACCATTAGTGTAACTGCAGTAACATAACTGGATTTATTCAGTCTCATCATCATAATCATTAAAAATAACCATTTATAGATATTTATTATTGAAATATTACCATAAAAAAGATTCATACATTCAAACATAGATCCTGCTCCTTTTTTGAAGTCGGTTCATAAATATATCATTTTACGTCTCTACGCGATACCTACCTACGAGTACTTGCTTTGTTAAGTCGTATGTGTTGAATATTGTAGTCAACCCTAGAGCATCTACATACACATATGCACGTATACAGACGTAGTTAATTTATGTAGTATTTTTTTGTTGGCATTAGCCAGTGTGTGGTAATAGTAACTTACCGCTAAAACAGTTCCAGTGCCATTTAGAACTTTGAAGACGCTGTTCAGCTCATCAGGAGTGATATTAGGGAACTCCGCCACACCGCTGTCTATCAGGAAACACTTGAACCCAACTACACCCGCTCTGATCATGTCATGGAGCTCTAACTGAAATCATTTCAAGACTTTAGTTTCGGGTATAGTAATTTTGGCAGAGACGTATAGCCATCGCCTTTGGAAAAAATTGTATCTGTTCCTGAAGGTTACAAATAAATGTCAAGTTTATTTAGGAATACTCCTGATTCCACAATTTCACAGTTCGTGGTAGAAAATGACTTAAAAGCGTACTATGGTAGATCGCCAATAATTGGCGATCTACCATATTTTATATTAACATTATATCATCTTCATAATTATTATGAAGATGATATATGTTATTTTTTTTTTTGTACAAGCTACAACAAGTATATTTATTTAGCATAAGATTTGAATAACTGCTATAAAACACCTAAAGTGCTACAACTTGTTGAGCTGAAAGGTTTAATAAAATCTTGGTGTTATCTAAATTATAAGTGTTATAAAAAAAATTGAAGATTAACCGTCATAACTTTTTATAGCGATATTAATTATGTTGGTGTATATAAAAGCGTGTAAATAGCCACTACT
This sequence comes from Hypsopygia costalis, assembly GCA_937001555.2. Lineage (NCBI taxonomy): Eukaryota > Metazoa > Arthropoda > Insecta > Lepidoptera > Pyralidae > Hypsopygia > Hypsopygia costalis. Next base: position 14,774,310 of record OW443330.2, on the reverse strand, counting down.
GCACGTAGAACTCAAATAAGATAGAAATGGGAGAATGATACATACACTGAGAATAATTATGAAGAAGCCGAAGGAGGTCGAATGGCTATTATAGCAATGCAACTTTGACTCCGAGTTCGCGGGTGCGATCCACGCACAAAACAAACATTTGTGTGCATGAACATGTCTCTTTGTCTTGGCCTGGGTGTTTTCTATGTTTTATATGTATGTATTTATAAAAAAATGTGTTTTAGGATAATATCAGTTAGGCACTAGATAACTGATATTATCCTAAAACACATTTTTTTATAAATACATACATACGTAGGCCACACTAAAAGTTTTGCCTAATTTAAAATAACAACATCTTATAACCAACATATTATTTTTATTGCTTTTCAAAATACTCTCCTTTACATTTTAAACATTTTTTCATACAATCGAACCATTTTTAGGGTTCCGTACCTCAAAAGGAAAAACGGAACCCTTATAAGATCACTTTGTTGTCCGTCCGTCCGTCCGTCCGTCCGTTGGCCGTATGTGAAGAAGTGTTGTCATGATGTAGGAGAACGCGGCTTTTTGGTCGTCATTCGCGAACTTTTTCTAACACCCTGGGTAAACAAATCGTAGAATACCATTCGGCATTAACACTCTTTTGATCTTCAAGTGGAATTGTGCAGATCGGACCCGTAACTGAGAAAAAAAACACGATAATCTTTTTACCAACGTTTTTCGCCTGACTAACTTTTGTTGGTCTGTTCTCATTTTCAAACACCCATTCACAAGATTGCTGTTTTTTTCGGGTTCAAAACAATAAATTCACGTTTTGTCTCCTGTGACAATGTCATAAACAGCATTAGAATGTCCGGGGGTCGTACTTCAGTAGCATCTGTGAGCACCATTCCACGCGGGACCGCTTCTACTCCGCTGTCAGTTCATGATGATCCAACGACAACAAAGTTTCCGAACTTTTAATTCTTCTTGTAATTTTTTCTGAATTTGACTCATACCAATCCCCAATAGTCCTCGAATTGTCTCATAGGTAATCCGCGGGTTTTTTTTTTCAATTAGCCGCTTAACAGTAGCCACATTATTTTCGTTGACGGCAGTTGAAGGCCGCCCTTTTTTTATGCTACGTCCGGTAGCAGACAAGCATACGGCTCGCCTCACCGTACTTACAAGGTGCTTCTCTCCCAAAAGCATTTTGAAGACGAGCGGCACAGTCTTGCGGAGAGAGAGAACTTTTAAAATCATTAATATCATAAAAAATCATCGCTCTAAAATCTTTTCGACTTAATTCCATTTTCGTTGCGTACGTAGAACTTTGATGTGTGATAAAAAACAATTGACATATGATTTCCCGCCTAATTTTTTTTTTAAAAGAAGGTTGCAAGTCGTTTAAAAAAATATAACATACGAAATTAAAATAGTTCCGATTAGCTAGAAGTGTAAAACTTTTAGTGTGCGCCATGTCATAGAAAACACCCAGACCAAGACAAACAGACATGTTCATGGACACAAATATTAGTCTTGTGCGTGGATCGTACTCGCAACCACGAAGTTAAATTGGCTTGTTAACCATTCGACCGCCGAACTCGTCATTAAAATACATATAGAATTGGATCATTATGAATTAAGTCCTGAAAGGAAATCTTTACAACGGTTCGTATGAAGGATGACTATACAAAGTAGGTACAGCCTTATGAAGGTAGTGCATCTTTATCATTTGTGATATTTGTTACTTTATGGGCCGACATTCATGATTTTTAGGGCATTCTGATTCTGTCATACTATTTATCTTGAGTACTTTGTTGTTTATCTAGTTCATTAACGCACCATGTGCAGGCGAGACTGACTTTGATTCTGAAAATTTTTAAGAAGATTTTTAAGAAAGGCTTTAGAGCATTCTCCACCACGCTGCTCAACTTCAGGTTGGCGGAAAGTAAGGCCTTTTTTTATTAATAATTTCAATCTATTTTTCCTGTGGTACTCACCTCATTTCCAGGGACGACACCACCCCAAAAACCGACATCCACGTAAACTTCTTCCTTAGCAATGGACGCCTTGGTTTTCAAATTCTTTAGGGTGGTTGTAGGTGGGATTGAATTTCTACAGAAATAAATAGATTACTTTATATATTTTACTAATGGTTCTACTTGATATAGTGGTACTTACATTGTCCTTACTGAATTGTAAATAATATATGTATTTAATTTAAAAAGTTGCTCATCATGATTTTTAAACCAAAGCTAACCTCTCCTGCACGTGATGCACCCTGCTGGTTCACAAACGAGGTTTTGGCTCAGAAATGAGAATTAGGGCACAGGAAGAATCTAAGTCTGAGATTATTACTGCAAAAGTATACTACTGTCTACTAATAGCCATACAAAAACGGCTGAACGGATTTCTGAAAGTTGTATTTATTATGACCAGGATTAACACAAGACACTTTTTATTCCCGTAATGTATTCACACAGGCGAAACGTGGATAGAAGTCAGCAAGAACGTAATAGTCACACATACATCCTTGAAATATTGTCTACGATTTAAAAATTAATAATTATCGTCTACGGTGTTTGCTATAATGGGGTTACGAGATGTAAAAGAACTCGTAGCAATTTTCTGTTTACAGCTTATCAATGGTTCTTTTTATTATTATTACTAAAAGGCAGTCAAAAGGTTTTATTTAGCTTGCCCTGTTTGTTTTTTATTTGTTTGTATATATTTTTGGGTCATATCTAGTAATTGAAATTCTTGTTGTTAGATTGATCTGAAATATGGTAGACACCTTTAGTTCTGGTGACAATACAATTCTGTTTCATTTGAAATCCAAGATGGCCGTCGCTACAAAATGGCGTTTTACAAATTTTGTCACGACTACCTCAATATGGGTATCAAATGAAAGGACTTGACTGATAGAACACAATTCACATGAAAAAAAATCCAAGATGGCCGCCGCTACAAAATGGTGGGTTACACATTTTGTCACGACTACCACTATATCGGTATCAAATGAAAGGGCTCAAGAGTAGAACACAGTTCACGATGAAAAATATTAAAATCCAAGATAGCCGTCAACAAATTGGCCGGTTGGCGGTTACATATTTTCTCAATCTATATACTAATATTATAAAGCTGAAGAGTTTGTTTGTTTGTTTGTTTGTTTGAACGCGCTAATCTCAGGAACTACTGGTTCGAATTGAAAAATTCTTTTTGTGTTAGGTAGCCTATATTTCAAGGAAGGCTATAGGCTATATAGCATCACGCTATGACTCATAGGAGCGGAGCACCAGTGAAAAATAGGAAAAAAATATTCCTTTTGAGGGCTTACGTCGCGTGCGCTGCGTAAACGGTTGAAGTTACGCAAAAATCATGTATGACGGAATTGTTCCTCTTTAAAAGTTCTAAAAAAAAGTCCGCGACAGCATATGTCTATCTTTTAAGATTAACTCACTATAACCTTTTTTTACCTACTTTCTCCTATTGATTACCATGAAAAAACGTTATAGTGTGTCAATCTTAAAAGATAGACATATACTGTCGCGGACTTTTTTTTAGAACTTTTAAAGAGGAACAATTCCGTCATACATGATTTATGCGTAACTTCAACCGTTTACGCAGCGCACGCGACATAAGCCCTCAAAAGGAATATTTTTTTCCTATTTTTCACCGGTGCTCCGCTCCTATTGGTCGTAGCGTGATGTTATATAGCCTATAGCCTTTCTTGAAATATAGGGTAAGTATCTAACACTAAAATATTTTTTCAAGAGTAGTTCCTGAAATTAGCGCGTTCAACCAAACACACTCTTCAGCTTTATAATATTAGTATAGAATTAGATAGTATAGATTAATTTTATATATAAAACTAGCTGTTACCCGCGGCTTCGCCGTATTTTTTTTTACTTCGTGAGATATTGCTATTTATATAATATTGATAATACTATTTAAGGAACGTTTGTTATTACTATTTATATCTCACGAAGTAAAAAAATACAACAAAAGAAAAATAGGTATCGGCTACATAGAGCGTTAAGAAATAACAAACAAACGAATACTTACTTTAACACTTACAGTATTAGTATGGATCAAGACAAAAAAAATTGTTCACCACGTAGATTGCCCTCTGCGGGGATCGAATTATTTTTTCCGTGGGAATAAAATGTTTTTTCCTGGATAAAAAGTAGCCTATGTTACTATCCAGACCGGAAACTATCCCCTGTTAAAAAAATCATGTCGGTACTTACGTTCCTTTCGACATGATAGAATGCCAAATTATTACAAAGTTTATTTTTTCCCATGGGATTAAGATGTTTTTGCGGGATAAAAGGTAGCCTATGTCACTTTCCAAACAGTAAACTATCCCCATTTTAAAAAGTCATGTCTGTACTCTACTACGTAACTATCCCGTTAAAAAAATCATGTCGGTACTTAGGTTCCTTTCGACTTAAAAGAAGGGCAAATGATTACAAAGTATGTATTTTCCCGTAGAAATAAGATGTTTTTCCTGGATAAAAAGTAGCCAATGCCACTCTCCATACCGTAAACGTACGTTATTAAAAAATAAAGTTCATTTGTCCTTCTTTCACGTCAAAAGAAACCTAAGTACAGATATGAATTTTTAATAGGGTAATCTAGAGAGTGACATAAGCTACTTTTTATCCCGGAAAAACAATTTAATCCCATGTGAAAAAATAAACTTTGTAATCATTTGTCCTTCTATCACGTCGAAAGGAACGTAAGTACTGACGTGATGTTTTAACAGGGGATAGTTTCCGGTCTGGAGAGTGACGTTACTTTTTATCCAGGAAAAATATTTTATTCGAAGGAAAAAAAAAAGAGGGCAAACATTTATGTGGTGAACAATTATTTTCTCTTGAGTGTGGGCGTTCCATCCATACAAATATTATAAGTGTTAAAGTAAATTCGTTTGTTTGTTATTTCTTCATGCCTTAACTATGCAGCCAATCATCATTAAAATTTGTACATACTGGTACGACTTTTTATCCCACGAAGTGAAAAAAAAATTCAACAAAAGAAAAATATACACAAATCAATGGCAGCAGGCTTCCCTGGACCACGCGGGCGAAGCCGCGGGTAACAGCTAGTTTTCAATATGGGTATCAAATTAATACAATACAAATTTAAAAGTAAAAAAAAATAAGAATGACAAAAGACGAATTTAAACTTAATAGAATGAGAAGTACTATGTAATAAATTTAGAAACGAGAAACTTGAAAATATTAAAGATTGTTTCGATTGATTCGAACGATTAAATTTTTTTGTCTGATCAATGCCTTAGATTTATGAGGGAGTGGGGTGTGATTACTGTCTGGTGTTCGGCGGAGGAGGTATGAGTGTTGATAACAAACTACACGTTCATTTAGTTCGAACTCCGTTTATTCACTGGTTAATAATCATATTGCATTACATTTATACCACATCATCACCCTTTTCAAAAAAAAAAAATATTAAAAAAAAAAATGTTTAACATAACTTATTTTTTATACATCTATTACAATTTATTTTTCTCGCTCAGTGTACTTATACAATGTTTATGTTATCGCTGTGTGACAGAGTTACTTCGTACAATTCTTTGTCAGCGTTCTATTTATAGACTAAGGAATGTTACTTACATTGTTTCAAGAATGGATTCTTTAATATTGTATTAATGAATTTGAATTACATTATGTGTTCTTGAATATGTTGATTTTATAATGTTTTAAAAGTGAATGTAATATGTAATTGAAATTATTTTGCAAGCAATAAACGATTTTAATAACTTTGAGTTTTATTACTACCTTTTATAGAAATAGAAAAAATATATATATTTCTTTTTCAAAACTTAGCCTAGTAGAATATAATGTTTTCTTACATGTCTATAACTTATTAAGAACATTTTACATACTACAAGACAATAATTCGTATTACAACGAATATTACAATAGTATATATTATATAACAATGAATAGCGATTACGCATTATACAGTAGACTATAGAAGTTACATAGTAGACACTTATTAATATAATAGAAACTTTTTAACATAATAGAGTCTTTTTAACATAATAGATAGTATATTAACCTAATAGAGTTATTAACCTAATAGAGAGCTCCCTATACTAATTTACTTATATAATAACTACTGTCTCGTATGAAACTAATCGCATGTTTTATATATTTTAGTACGATTTTTATGAACAGTATCTATCTTATCCCCTTTTTCTATTCTTACATTTGTGCCTAGGTCCTCAATTACATTATATGGTCCTAAATAAATTGGTTGCGTTTTATCATTCGTTTCGTTCTTTATTAATAGCATATCTCCTTTATTAAACCAATATGGTCTTACATTTTCGTCATATTTTTGTTTACGTAATTTTTTCTGTGTTATCAAATTATCTCTAGCGTGACTATGAGCTATTTTTAGTTTGTATTTTAATTCACTTATATAACTGTCTATATTATAAAGTGGATCAACGGGATTTTGTGTTATAGATGATGGTAGATTACATAAATTTCCAAAAATTAATTCATACGGTGTATAATTAGTTTCAGAATGTACAGTGGTATTGAATGCGAATGTCCAGTACGGTAACCATTTCGCCCACTCGTACGGAGAATTTGTACTTTGAATTCTTATAAAAGCTCTTAGGTTTTTATGCGTATTCTCCAGAGCGCCTATTGTTTCGTGGTGATATGCTGTTGAATTAATTTTTTCTATACATAGTAGTTTACAAATTTCCGACATAGTTGAACTCATAAATTCTGTTCCGCGATCGGACACAATACGTTTTGGAATTCCGTAAATTAATATGTAGTTGTTTACAATTGATTTTGCAACTGTTACAGTATCTTTTGATGTGATTGGAAATGCGTTTACATATTTTGACATTTCACATTGAATTGTTAACACGTATGTATTTCCGTTTTCGTCTCTAGGAAGAGGACCTAGCAAATCTAGATAAATAGTTTCTAGTGGTTTACATGACGTTGTAGTAATTTCTAATGGCTGTTTTATATTTATAGAATGTTTCATAGTTTGACATTTCTTGCATGTTGTCACAAATTTGTTTACATCTCTTTCTAAATTACTCCATGTATATTTACGTTTTATATTGTTCATCATACGCCTTACACCTGCATGTGCACTTGTTGGCAATAAATGATAATCACTTAATATTTTTAATTTCTCGTTTTCATCAGTAATTCTTATTATTTTACTCAAAATATTTATTCGTGGACCTTTCCACGTTTTCCTATTAGATATTTCTTTCTTTAAGTCTTTTAAGAACGATAATTTATCTTCCTCTTTTATTATATTTATACTTTTTATATTTATTTTTTTACAAAACTCTTGTAACATGTCAGCAAATTCTGCTCGAGTAAAATGCTGTTTGAAACTTAAGTCTGTAAGTATTATATTTTTATTAGGTACGAATAGTAATAATTTTTCTTCGTAACTTATTTTATTTTGTTTTCTATACTTAATTATCTCGTCCTTTGTTTTAAATATTAAGTCAACACTATCGATAGGTTTTTGTAATATCTCTGACATTATTGGTATTTCATCTCGTATATTTTCTTTTATTGTCTTGTCAATGTCTTGTTTTCGCGGTATTTCTGATTTTTCGGACGTCCTCCAATCAGAACTACCTTGAGAACTGTCATTTTGTACTTTGTCTAATAATTGTTTTTGTTTTCTCGTTAATACGTTACAATTATTTTCTCTTGTCATTTCCTTCAACTCATCTGATGTTATTATTATCCTACTCAAACTATCTGCTACAACGTTTGTCGATCCCTTTATGTATACAATATCGTAATCGAATTCTTCCAATTCTAATCTATATTTCAATAATCGACTTTCCGGGTCTTTAGCTTTAAATAAACTAACTAAAGGACGGTGATCTGTTTGTATTTCGAATCTTTTGCCTGTCAAGTAAACTTTAAAATATTTAACACTCCATACTATACTTAATAACTCTTTATGTATTGTCGGATAGTTTTGTTCTGCTTTATTTAATGGTCGACTAGTGTAAGCTATTGGTTTATTATTTTTATTCATTAGAACACTACCAATTGCATTTTGACTTGCATCTGTCTGAAGAATGAAATAATTGTTTTTGTTGAAGTCAGGAAATTCCAATAAAGGTGGTGTCGTTAATTTTTCTTTTAATGTCTCAAATGAATTTTGACACTCTTTTGACCAGTTAAATTTTACGTGTTTTCTGCATAGTTGATTTAATGGTATTGTTATAGTCGCAAAATTTTCTATGAACTTCCTATAATAGTTACAAAATGCTACAAATCTTCTTACTTCGTCGGAATTTTTTGGTACCGGATAATTCTTTACTACTGTAGTTTTACTTGGGTCGGGTAATACTCCCTTTTCCGTTACTAAGTGACCTAGGTATACTATTTGTTTTTGTAGGAAATCACATTTTTGTGGGTTGAGTTTCAATTTTATTTTTCTAAATCTCTCGAATATTGATATTAAATTTTTATTATGTGTTTCAAGGTCCTTGCCGAAGCAAACAATATCATCACAGTATACGAAACATTTGTCTTGGGTGAGTCCCGATAAGCCTATAGACATTATTCTGCTGAAGGCAGATGGACTTATTTTTAGTCCTTGAGGTAGACGAACCATTCTATACTGTTTTGAATTTGCTGAGAATGATGTAATGTCTCTACTGTCCTCATCTAATTTAAGTTGGTAAAACCCATTTGAAAGGTCCATTTTTGTGAAATATACTGCCCCTGACAATGAATCTATAATATCAGTAATATTTGGAATTGGGAATGATAGATTTTCAATTGATTCGTTCACTTTCCTAAGATCTATTACAAGTCTGTATGATTTACTGCCGTCATCATTAGGTTTTTTCTTTACCAATAAAATAGGTGAATTCCACGCGCTTGAAGTTTCTTCTATTATATTTTCATCTAACATCTTTTTTATTTGTTTATCTACTTCATTTCTTAATGGAATTGGTATTCTATATGGTTTAGAGTGGACTGGCTGAGTATTAGGTTTTACTTTTATTGATTGTGTACCTATGTTTGTATATGTTAGTTTATCGCCTTCTAAATGAAATATATCCGCATATTTACTACAAATATTTTTTATTGTTTCTTTATTATTTCCTTTTAAATGGTTTAATTTTAATTGTTTTAATACTCTCTGTGCTCTCGGACTATCATTATTAACTTTGTTGAAATTGCATAATGTGTAGTTATTTAATGGTTCTAAATTTATATTTATATTCTCTATAAAAGTACACTCTTCATTTGTGTTTAAAATTGTTATAGGTATTTTTCCGTTTTTTATTTTTACGATTTGACTCGCCACGTGTAAGCCTGGCTTTATTTCTGTAGAATGTAACACGTAGTCACATTGTTCTTTGTATTCGTTATTCGTAATGCAATACTTGATAACTCTTTCGCAACGAGGCGGAATTTCAGTGCACGATTGTTTTGCTACCGATTGCGATATGCTTATATCGCAAAGTGTCGGGTTTGAGACGCCTTCTGTTCTTCTTATTGTGTTATTATGACTTATCGTTTCCGATGAATTACAATATGAGTTGTTATGTACTTTAACTTTGTACTGGCATCGTATTGTATTAAGAGTAATTGTATTCGACAAAAAGTTTATGTTTGAAATATGTTTATAAATGAAATCAAGGCCTAGTATACCATGAAAACCATTTGGTAGTTCCGTTACTACTTGGAATGTATGAACAATGTATGTTTTTGTATTAGGTATATACAGATTTATATGTTGTTCGCCTAGCGTGTTTATAATTCCTCCTATTCCGGACACCTTTGTTGAATTTTTGTTTATATTTTTAAATCTGATTGCATCCTGTTTTATTAAAGAAATATTTGCTCCTGTATCTACTAAAAAGGTTTTTATTTTATTGTGTACAAATAATTTAATCGTAAATTTTGAATTCGTGTTACATATATAGTAATTTTCCCCTTTAGTCACGAAAAAATTTTTCGGTTTCTTTATTATTTTCTTCTTTTCCTTTATTTATTACCGCGTTCGTTTGGTAATTTCCTCGCGAATTTATCCCTTGGCCTCTATAAAATTGACCTTGGCCTCTATTATTATTTTGTCCCCTTTGATTAAATTGACCTCTGTAGTTATTTTGTCCTCTTTGGTAGAATTGACCTCTGTTATTATTTTGGTAATTATTTCTACCATTACCGTAATTATTTCTGTGGTTATAGTTTTGGTAACGAATTGCGTTATTATGTTGATAATAATTTCCAAAATTTTGACCGCGCGACTGTCCGAACCCTCTGTAATTACCTTGTGGTCTCCTATACCCATGTGATCTATGGAATCTATTTCCTCTGTAATTACCCCTGAAGTACATTGCTGATGTACTTGCGTCAATATTTCGTCTAGCATTATCTTCTACGTCTTCTTCTATCGCGGCGCGAACAGCGTCCTTTAAATTGTCATAATTACGAGCCGATATTATCGTTGCTATGTGACGGTTTCGTAAGCCGTTAATAAATTGCCTTATTGCAAACTTTTCATTTATAGGTTTAAGAATCGTTTCTGACGATTCGTCTGATTTTGTCTGAGATATTGTCAATTCAGAGAATAGTGTTTCTAGACGTGAACCTAGCTGAGCTATAGTACCATCTCGTTGATAAGTATTTTGCATTTGCGTCATAATCGAGGTTGCATTTTTACTTGTTAATATGTATTTTTTTATATCATCTAGAAGTGATTTTAATGATTCGTATTTTTGATTTAATTTTATTTTGGAATTCCTATCCAGTCTTGTTTTCAATATGAAATTCACTAATTTATCCTCATTATTTGGATCTATACAACTCAAATATAATTCCGATGTATTTATTAATTTATGTACTGTGTCTTGTTTACCGTTTAATTCCGGTATCAGAGATGATGCCGTTTTTAAATCGAATTTATCCATATTTAATGTTTTATCGTTTATATTTTTATCCTCAATAAAATCTTCTTTATTTACTTCTGTTTTATAAATTTTTATCTGCTTATAATGTTCTTTTATTAATTTAATATACTCAATTAAATCTGTTTTAATTTCCTTGTCTTTAATTAACTCGTTAAACTTTTCAATTAAATTTTCTGCTAACTCTATCTTTTTCAAAACATAATCTTTTCTTTGTTTTCTTTTAGAACCTAATTTCGTTAAATCCGTTTTAATTTTCCCTAATTCTAATTCTATTTCCACAACTGTAGACTCCAATTCTTCCATAATCTAAAGTAACCATTATTAACATTAACACAGTATTACACTAGTAATAAAATGTATCATATAACATAACACAATTATAACAATATGTTCTTAACATATCTCATCATAAATAGTATAAGTAATGCAACGCATGCTCTTGGCAAGGTCGACTTTAGGTAAATAGATATTTTTTTATATATATATTTTGACACGTTTACAATCGGCCGGTAACCCCACCTAGAAGAGATGAGGCATATAATTGTGCCTTGGCCACCTTCGATCCTTGTTTTAATAATTCAACTTATTTCATATTTTTAATTATATAGTCTCTGTTCGTTAATCTTACACAACGTAATTAATTTTCTCTGCTCTGAAAGTCAATAATAATTAATATTTAAATACATACTGAACTTGTAGATTCGTTCCGCACATCACTATCACTTTGTTTTATCAATAATCGATACTCCTACTCCCGGCAGCTCTACGAGTCTCCAACAACACCCGGCTGCTTTCCTTATAGTTTTCCAACAGCTCTACAAGTCTCCAACATCTCCCGGCTGCTCTACTCTCTAATTATTTATCTTTATTCTATTACTCTTGAATCGTTTCCTTTCTTCCTTATTTCTGCTCTTAATGTTCTTAATTCCACCATTTTCTCGATATGTTTATTATAAAACAACTTGCATAAGAAGATTGCGCCACAGATGATAATCATAATTAATACTAATAAAATTGTTATCAATAGGTATTCATTATTAGTACTTATATTTATTTCATTTTTCAAATCATTTTGTATCTCTGTATTTATTTTATCTATGTCCGCATTTACTTCAAGTACACCCATTTTTCGAAATTTCGATGTAGAATATTTTTAAAGTTCAATTTATCACTAACACAATGTCTATATTCATAGTTTATATTTGTTCATATTCGCACTTTTGTTTTTAATCACAATGTCTGTACACTAAATGTTCATCACTATTGTTCATTTATTTTTACGCGATAAGCGCGCGGCGCACGGCGCGCAGAGCGCAGCCGTGCGCACGCCGTTCGGATTCTATGCTGTCTGTTCTGCGCACAGCGCAAGGCCCGCTCTCCAGGGTCGCCATCTGGTGTTCGGCGGAGGAGGTATGAGTGTTGATAACAAACTACACGTTCATTTAGTTCGAACTCCGTTTATTCACTGGTTAATAATCATATTGCATTACATTTATACCACAACTGAAGCCTCGGACCTACCGAATTTTTTAGCTTTTAGTACATTATTTTCAATAAAACCGTTTAAATTATTATTATTTTTTACATATTTTTTATTTATACAAAGAAAACAGCAAACAAACGTAAGCCTGAGTATAAACGGTCTCCCCCTACAATTACCACACATCATCAGCAGACAACTCAGCCGCACACTTTAGAAAAGAAACAGTCGTGTGCATTTCGGTTTCAGTGTAGCTTTTCCCTAGCACTAAATAAGATTTTTTTTTCCCAGGAGACTATAGTATGAGGTTTTTCAAAAAGATCGTGAAGATATTTTTGTAGGGTTGGCAATACGCGATACGTAAACTAAAGATACCCTTGGTATTATATAATCATAAATTTAGTTCAGCTAATATGTACCACGACATTCATTAATTGTTATTAAGCGGTACGAAGTTCACCGGGTCAGCTAGTTTCGAATAAAACACGTCTTTATTTTAATATTTTCTTAAGTTAATTACCTACTATGTAATGATTGGGTATACAAAATAAATTAAAGAAATTTGTAATATCGTAATAAATACATATTTTATTCAATGTTAAAGGAAAGGTTGGTGATACTGCACTTATGACCCTTGATTGCACAATAAAGATATTACAAACAAACAAGTAAACACGTGTTCAAAAATGAACAATTAAAAACACCGCCGCATACACTAAAAGGTCATAGAAATAAGGAATACTAGCTTAGCGCCACGAGAGATTAGAGATTCGCACAGTCATGAGCGCTTGGCGACGCATCGCCACGCCAACAACCGATCCGCAGATGTTTCACATCAAAAAGTCTAGCTTGATAGTAAGAGTTACCGTTGCATCATCGACATGACCGTGTATGTACCCTTTTCAATAATTACAAGTCACACTTACAAAGGCATATCAATAATGGTAGTGATGCCTCCTGAGGCCGCAGCCTTAGTGGCCGTAACGTAGCCCTCCCACGAGGTGCGGCCCGGTTCGTTCACATGAACGTGAGAATCAATTATGCCGGCCATTAGAGCTAGATCGCCGCCATCTACCACCTAAAACATATGGATTAAAATTATCAAAACGCTAGTAGATAAAAAACGATGAGAAAAAAACCGGCCAAGCGCGAGTCGGGCTCGCGCACGAAAAGTTGCATGCCATTATCTATAAAAAAAACACATTTGTTCACAAATATTTTATGGCGGCTCTCATACAGGGAACCCCCTAAAATATTTTGTTTGTTTTATTTTTCGAGACGGGGGCCCACCACACATTCCCACCACTGTGTCTCCTGTGTATCCAGGATTAACAGCAGCGGTTGCAGTCCCAGGGGTAAAACTACGGCTGCCTTGGAACTCACAAATCTAATCAGATCACGAATATAATCAGCACAAATTAGTAGGTGTAAGAAGCAAGTATATTCGGAATAGGTACTATAAAAGATAAAAAGGCGCTTTACATATGTTGTCAGTAGATGACAGTCGTTAAGCCAAGTCAGTGGCCCTTAGGCGGATTGAAAACACTGGTCTGCACCAAGTTGAGCAGAGTGGTGGAGTTATTGAAGTATGCTCTAAACCCTTTCGATTGACAGCAGACCCGTATCCTAGCAGTGGGAGAATAAGATTGATGAATTCTAAGATATTTTTTTTACTGGATTAAAACAATTTTATTACATTGAACAACATAAAAGATAGATATAAAACTAAATTACCTAAAACTAAATAATATTAAAATAAACTAAAACTAAAATAAATTAAAAACTTTGGCCCATGTGGCATTGATCCCAAGATGCTAGCAGCATTACCTCGCTGCATAGCTAAATTTCTAAGAACTTAACATTGGATATGTCAGGATCTTACTGGACTGGTATGAAATAATTCGGCACATACGTACGCTTCTAGGCCATGGCCCGTGACACAGAATAAATTGGTCCTGCATTCATTTAAAGGGTATTTAATGTAATTAGCATATTTAATTAAACAGATAATGAAAAGCCACTGTAAATAGTCGCGCGTCTGTCTGATTAAAACCGGAACATTAATTAAGTAGGCTTTTCTTATTAGTATTATATGGCATTGGTAAGATAACATCGTACAAGATACAGTATAATCACAGATTACCTATAGTTACTTCGTGAGATATGTATGCAATAGAAAGAAGCATTTATGCGGTACAACTGATAGTGTCCTTAGACTTAATTAGACCTATTAATTTTTAACTCAATTGTTTATTCTGGTATACATGTTATTCAATTTTTAAACTTATCCACAAAATTTTGTGTACTATGAACTAATGACAAAAATGCCGGTAGAGATACACTAGAAATTTTGGTTGCACCCAAACCACCAGACCTAATCGGTAAGGAAGGTCCAAGAGTTAAAGTCAAAGTTAATGTTGAGGATTTTTGACACTGTAATTTTGATACTATTATCCAATATTTCAAGTAGAACAGAATGTTTTTAAAATTGTTAACATCTCAAATAGTACATAAATTTAGGAGTAAACATGCAAAGCCTAAAGATAAAAAAAAAGCCAAATGAGAATCAAATTCATCCTAAACGAAATGAGATATCATTATTTTTTTTAGTTTCTCGAGCACAAAACTATCGAAAGCATCATCAAATACAGGAACGCCTAAGGTGAAGTTCCTTTTTATCTAAAATTGTTAGGCCCGGGCATATAGTCTGAAATAATTATTTTATTTTGTCTCTATTGGAGGAATCGGAAATGTAGAGTTTGCATTTTGAATAGTTTTATTTTAGTCCAATACTATTGAAATGGTTAATGAGGTCTCGCAGATGGTCTGAACGTTACTTTTACTTTTGTCACAATTCAATCTCCTATCTTGTAAAATTGGTTTAATAAATATTAAATAAATCTCTGAGCCGTGTGGTTTGTTTTGGTGGTGTGGTTTCCGGCAGACTACAATAGAATCACTCCGTGTCTTCCCGTGGATGTCGTACAATGCGACTAAGGGAAATACATTATAAAACATCAAACAGGCCTCCCCAACCCGTCTGGCCAGCGTGGGGAGTGTAGGCCAAATCCTCCTTCTGTCTGAGACGGACAAGAGAGGGTCGTGCTCCTGTAGTGGAGACTAAAATGACCTGATGATGATGATGATGATGATATCTATAATATTATCACCACGTATTCATTAAGTAATCGTATTGAACCTATGTTTCTGCCAAATTATATTTACCTTTAAGTCTGGAATAGTTGACTGGAAGAGATCCTATTTGGGATAAGCCCGCCATTGTACATAACCATTTTATTGTCATGTTATGTTATTTGCTTTTGTAGAATAAAGACTTTAACAACAACACAAATTTTGAAATTATAATAAACACGGGAATTAACGCGATCATGCATGTAAGGTAGTTTTACATACCTTTATTATTGCCTGACATTTCGACCATAGGGGCAATTCTCGTAATTAAAATATAGTCAAAATTCAGTTTCGATCCAGTCTCGATCTCACAAATGTCATATTTGGTATTCTCGTAACACAATATGTAACTTCAAAATTAAATTTAAGCGGGATTGTATCGAAATATGAGTGAAAATTAAACAAACTAAGAATGTTACTTTGTCAACAACAAGAATTGATAATAATTTATTAATGAAATCAAGTATATAATTTTAGTCAATTCACAATTCAATCTCGATTCGGTCAACTTTCAATCTGCGTTCGTAGAAAAATTACGAGAATTGGCCTTCAGGTTGCACCGGCCGTGGTCACAGGCCAGGCTGATTGTCTCAGCGGTGTTACTCTGTCTCCGTTGTCGAGGTCGATGAATCTTCATCTACACCCGTGTTGTTGAATATCCACGTATCGCGACACACCACACCAACGACGTCCCTATTCTGCGCAACTATCGACGGGTCCTTATTCTGCAAACTACCCGACAGCAAACCACAACGAGGTCGAATGATATTAATCACTGGATTCCATGCTGTTGATAATTTGTAACCATCCTCTCGGTTGAAATTTGTGTACTTCTTCATTTTCAATCGCTTCACGCTCAACTCTTGTGAGAGAGAGAGAGAGAAATTAATTCCCGTGTTTATTATAATTTCAATCATGCAACGCGAAAGTATAAAAGTTATTTTAACACAAATTTTGCCCAATACAAGTGCTAGATGGACTAGAAATGAATAAGGTGCATTGATATTTGAGGTGGTAGTGATTCATCATCATCTCCTACCTTGTAAAATTGGTTTAATAAATATTAAATAAATCTCTGAGCCGTGTGGTTTGTTTTGGTGGTGTGGTTTCCGGCAGACTACAATAGAATCACTCCGTCTCATCCCGTGGATGTCGTACAAGGCGACTAAGGGAAATACATTATAAAACATTAATCAGGCCTCCCCAACCCATCTGGCTAGCGTGGGGAGTGTAGGCCAAATCCTCCTTCTGTCTGGGACGGACGAGAGAGGGTCGTGCTCCTGTAGTGGAGACTAAAATGACCTGATAATGATGATGAAAAAATCTCTGAGCCAAGGCCAACCTTACCTGCACGTGCTATACCCAGCTGACTGATAAACGAGGCTCTGGAAAATGAGGGGTAGGACACAACCTATTTATAAGCTGGCCGAATGGTGGGAAGTATTTCCACCGCACAAAATGCCCCAGCCAAACAACTATTCTCTTGAGGGTTGTTGTGTTCCACAGAGTGATTTCACCTGGCAGGAAGGAATTGCTGTATTGACAGCGGCGGTAGCGGTGTGCGAGCGATATTTTATGTTGCGAACATTTATATGGCTATGGCTACGGTGACCGCTTCACATCAGGAGGGCCATACGGCACCCGATTCTGACCATTCTGATGAACCAATTCTGAAATCATGAAAAAAATCAATCAGCTGTTTTAAAGAGGCAACGTATATAACTATTATTTAGTTTCACGGTGTCTGTAAATAAAGCTTCTACGTTATTTTTAACCTTTGCATCCGATTGAGCTGAGATTTTCAGATCTCATGACAATGCACAATTATCTAAATACCGCCATTTTTAATTCAATAGGGCGACTGCCACAAAATAGCGATTTATAATTTCTACTTTAAGCGAAACCTACGATGTCGATATCAAATTTTTGATGAGCGAAATACCTACAGTAAGTAACCTTATAGTGTTTTTTATTAACTAATAATCAAAGTTTAGTTCAAATATATATTATATATATATATATATAATTAAATTTGTACAACTCTGTTTTTCTGAAGACTCTATAACCTACATACTTAAGATTAAAAATGTGATTTGATGTTGTTATTGTCGTCTGGTCCTATTTTATATCGAGATATCAATGACTCTACAAACAAATATCTTATCTAAAACAATTGTCGCAATCTGATCTCATTTTTCGCTTTACATAGAAAATATTTAAACATTGAAGATATGTAAAATGTACACGCGCTATATTTTTCCCAAGAAGGATAGATAGATGATAGATAGATAATATTTTTATTGGTTTGCTGTTAAACATTTTACATAAACTACAGAAAAGACATAATTGAACAAATACAAACAAAGATTGACAGATATCGAACATGTTTAAAGATGCGTATGTGCTCCAGCAACACCAATTGGTTGGAGGCTCAGTGAAAATTATTGCACCTAGAGGCAAATGAGACAAAAGAATTTGCTCACTCCACTAAATATGTACAGTCCAGGATCATAACTGCAGAATCTTCTACTTATTTTATTTTACGGGACGCACAGCACTTTCCCATCACTGTGTCTGCTGTGTAGCCAGGATTGACAGCGGCCAATGCCAAAAACGGCAATAAACAGTGAAGTCCATTGCAGTCACGGGGGTAAAACTACGACTGCCTAGGAACTCACAACGAATTTACACAGCTTAAATAACTGGATATGGCTCGGCTTGAAATTTGACGTACAGTTACAAAAAAACCGCCGTAACTTCGCTTTCGTAATATGTACTTTCTAAACATTTAAGAAAATGGAAGTTAAAATTCTTTGTAGATTAAATTAAACGTATTAAATGACATTATATAAGTGTGGCCATGTAATTGATTTCATTAATTAATACAATTCAACTATAAAATTAAACTTAAGGAAATATTTATATCATAATAAACTAGTGTTTTATTCAAAACTAAAGGTATAGTGGCTGGTACTGCACTTCTGATTGTACTTAGATACTGTAATTTGAAACTAATGCTTAGATTGTTGGTAATTATGTTTAGCTCAGCTGATAGAAACCCTAGAGCTCTATCACTTTAAGATAAGAGCAATTTATGGAATCAATATTCCGGTAGTAATCGGCTTCAGCTTCGGCGGTAGGGCCCCAGATGTCGTATAAGAAGTAGTTACATTGCTAAGTAGTGTGGTGGGATAATGATAAAGTTATTTGTATAAATAAATATACCTGATAATCCTGCATATTTTTGCTTGATAGGAGTAAGTCAATCGATTCTCTAGAGAAAATTCCTTCTATGGTACCATTTTCGGCGACCAGCAGCCCGCCATTAAATTCCCTTGTTTCAGTCACCAGTCGTCTGCTGAGGAACAATTTCTTCTGGGGTTGCTCTGACAGTAAATTTACAATTTTGCTACACAATGATCCAGCTAAAAATATATTTTTTATGTTTTAATTATTCAAATTTTATTATACAACGTATAAGCCATTCAGCGTGGCAATGCTACCAGCTTTCTGGACACGATGCCTTTTGACAATGATGTAGAGGAATATCTTGACACGATTTGGTCATAATTTGTACATGTATATATAATAATTAAATTAAATAAAAAATACTATGTGACATAATATTAATATAAAAAAAATCTTACACAAAACTGTTAATAAAACAAATATTCGTAACCCAGCCATTATGTTATGCGTTCAGCGTTTGTATCACTGCGCGCACTACGGAAAACTGAAAAACGATTGTGATGCCGTGAAGACGAACGTCGAAGTAAAATAGATCGTTAATTACGACAACCATTACTTATCATCTGAATGATTCTGCTGAATAAATAAATTCACTTAACTTTGATCAGTTGTGTACGACAATGAACACGCGACGTTAACCTTGTAATCATCATCAGGTCATTATAGTCTCCACTACAGGAGCACGACCCTCTCTCGTCCGTCCCAGATAGAAGGAGGATTTGGCCTACACTCCCCACGCTGGCCAGACGGGTTTTGTCGGAATTGTCTCCGTCTCTTCCCGTGGATGACGTACAAGGCGACTAAGGGAAATACATTATAAAACATCGATCAGGCCGGCCTGATCGATGTTTTATAATGTATTTCCCTTAGTCGCCTTGTACGTCATCCACGGGAAGAGACGGAGACAATTAAAAAAATATATTATTATTATTACTGCATTATAATTTAAAAACAAACAGTTTCGTTAGGAATGTGCATTTCGATGTGCAAATATAACACATATATTGAAATTAAGTACAACAGTTGCCTCGCGTTTGTATGCTCTCCACATCATTATATTTAGTTACACATTAGACACGTATTACAGTTTTATGTACTTACTATTGTCACAGCTATTGTATACACATCTGAACAAAGTCACATACGAATAATATTTATATATCACAATATTACTTTGACCATGGAATATTTCGCGAGGCATGGAAAAAGTAACAGTCCTACCGTATATATTGCCGTGTAAATCCAAAACCACTGTACACACACTTCTCTGTATTTTGCGACTACACAAAATACTTTGTGTTGTGTGCTGCAATCCAGGCACGTATTGGGGTGTAAGTTGTTCATCAACATCTTTGAATCAAAAGCTTTTTCAAGGTCCTCTGGCCCCACATGGGGGAATTCTTCCACGCCGCTTCGACACAGGAAACATTTGAATCCCACCACGCCAGCCTTCACCAGATCACTTAAGGAGTCCTGCAATTTATTTGTTCGCAGAGATTTAGATGCCTTGTTTGTATTGCAATTCAAGTGCATTTCAAGTTTGGGGTGTAAGTGGTTCATCAACATCTTTGAAACATGTGATCCCTGCTGACTGACAAACGAAGCTCAGGCGAAATGAGAGGTAGGGAGCGTAATTGTAAACTACCCGACTGGGAATGTACCTCCACCTCACAGAATACCGCAGCCAAATAACAATTCCCTTGAGGGTTGTTGTGTTCCTGCAAGTGAGTGAGGTCACCAGAAAGGAAAGAGATGCTGTGTTGGCAGCGGGAGTGGCGGCGCGCGAGCGATATTTTACGTTATGGCTACGGTAACCGCTTCACATCAGGCGGGGCGTATACTCGTCTGACACCCGACGTAGTATAAAAAAAAACGTTATTGTATATAGCTTACCTCCTCTGATGAGAGAATTCGTCTCGAACTCGTTCGTCGTCGGGTTTTTAATTAAATTACGTATCATCATCAGCCTGTATCTATCAATTGCTGGACATGGGCCATCCCTAATGCCTTCCACCAATGCGATCTTCTTTTCTGCATCCAGCCACTTACGGCCATTCTCTTGATGTCATCGGTCCATATAGAGGGAAGTCTACTAATCTCGTATAGATTTTTTGTATATTGTTTTTTTTTTCGTAGCTGTTTTCTTTTGGTTGAAATTATTATTACATACAATATTACACACATTAATATATTAATATCTCTTAAATACTCTCGTTAGTCTTCTTTCTTAATAAGCAACCAGTAATAATAACTACTACAATTACTTTTTTAATGTAATGATTATACATGCACGTTTAAGACTTAGCAATTTAAGTTATCATTGTTGGTCCGCTGAAATTACAATTTGTGAAGCCATTAGAGGCAGTTGAATAATGCGAAATCCTTTTGTTCTACCACACGTCAACTCCACACAGTTGTTCGCTCTTTCGTTATCGTAGACAAAGAAAAATATAGACAAAATAACAGTTTCCTTCGCATTTGCACAAGAAAAAGAGTAACTTTACGCTATCATCGTGTGTGTAATTTGATGATACGTTTTGTTTCGTCACGTCATGTGCCGATTTATTCAAAGGAAAGTGTAGCAACAGCAATGTGTCATGCCGATATATAAATAAATAAATAAATATTGTCAGACAAATTACACAGCGCCATCTAGCCCCAAAGTAAGCGAAGCTTGTGTTATGGGTACTAAGACAACTTAAACATACGTAAATACATTTTTTGTAAATATATACTTATGATACATATAAAACACCCAGACTAAGACAAACAGAGATGTTCATGCACACAAATGTTTGGTCCTATGTGGGAATAGAACCCACGAGCGTTGGTGTCGAAGCCGCGTCATTGACCGCTACGCCACCGAGCTCGACGAATGATATGACAGCGGTAGCAGTAAAATCTGGAAATCTCTATCTAAATTCATTCTCTATCTTTCGCGTCTATAGAACGTAGTATTGTATTATATTAAATACGTATATGGCCGTGTGGTTTCCAGCAAACTAAAATAGAATCACTCCGTTTCTTCCCGTGGATGTCGTACATGGCGACTAAGGGAAATACATTATCAAATATCGATCAGGCCTCCCCAACCCGTCTGGCCAGCGTGGGAAGTTTAGGCCAAATCCTCCTTCCGTCTAGGACGGACGAGAGAGGGTCGTGCTCCTGTAGTGGAGATGACTAAAATGGACCTGATGATGATGATGATATGGTCGCTAACATCTCTATCAAATACATAAACAAGTGACGTTTGTATACAGAGAAAATTGTGTTTTAGTGTGTGCGTTTAACGCACACACTAAAACACACGCTCAGAAAAAAACACATTTATCTCTATATTTCCATACAAACGTAGAAAGGGAATTATTTCGCTCTTTGATGGTGTACGTCCAAAATTATGGATAACTTAGCGTTTGCCCGCGGATTCGCTTGCGTGAAATTCGGGCATTTTAGATTATCCAAAGTCTTATTCCATCAGCTTAAAAAGTACTTTAGAAAAATTCCGACTTCAAAATTCTCAGGAATTTTTGGCTTTTTCGTGTCAGGATTTTTCAGTTGGCTTTTTTTTAAGTTTATTTCTTTTTTAGTGAATATTTTTTTTATTTATTTATTATAATAATAGGTAAGTAGTAGTGACATGGTGCCTTCTAGACGAAAATACATGAATAACTTAATTAAGAAAACTCAAAACTATTGCCTAACTCCTAACCGTTTCTCATCAGCTCAGCAGTGTCACATGATGACTTCCCAATACAAATTGTATTACTTAATAACATCAGAAAACTCATCAATTACTGTATCCATGTCCATGCTTATAAATTTCAACCCTTTCTCTCGATTTCACAGGGAGTCTATCATCAAATCCTGATTTGATTAATATGGGACCACTTGAAAAGTGGTCCCATATTAATCAAATCAGGATACCCTCTCAAACAAATAAGAATTATTAAAATTAATGTACAATTGACGGAGAAATCATTGAAATTATATTTAAAAAATACATACAGTCGAACATAGAACCGCCCTACAGGTACGCGTGAGCGAGGTGGGAGACGCTTATGGAGTACAAGAAGTGTGGCAACATCGCAATATCAAGTTCCACAAAGACCTGCTAAACTCTCCCGGACTCCCCCTACAATTTATTTCTTTATTAGGTTTAAAAACATATTTTTTATTACCTTTTTGCAATTTGTATTTCTATTAAACAATTGCACAGTATCTTTACAGTCTATATTTAAATTAAAGTAAATAAATAATTCATTTAAACTTTTCAAAATCTCACTGAAATCAAATCATGGGAAATAAAGTATTTTCGTGTACTTTATTATTCTCATAAAGTATAGAGTACAATTACTTACCTGAAATAACGTACAATACATAAAGTTCGGGTGGCAACCCTACGTATACCTACCCATATCATACATATACTACAATAAATAACAATAACAGCTAATTTCTGGGGCAAAAAATATCTTATGTCCTTTCGCAGGACTCAAGGTATCTCTGAATCAAATTTAATTTAAATCGGTTCAGCGATTTAAGCGTGAAGAGATTGACGTTCCGAAAAACCCTAAAAATGACACATATATTGATATATATACATTTCAATCCCATCGCACCCCAATAGGGGAAGATGGACACGTTAGTCACGTTGAATTTTAAAATCGTTGCTGTTTTCGTAAAAACAATACCCATGACGATTTTCAGACTTGTTGACCTCACTTTACCCTTTTAGGGGTTGAATTTTGAAAAATCCTGAAACATGTGTTTACTTATTTATCTATAGAAGTACTCGTGTCAAGTTTAGGATAAAATAGTCCAACTAATCTTGTTTACCCATACAAATTTTGGACCCCCGTTTCACCCCCTAGGGGATGAATTTTGAAAAATCCTTTCTTGGTGCACCCCTAGACGTCATAAGGAACCTACTTGCCAAATTTGGAATCTCTAGACCTAGCGGTTTGGCCTGTGCGTTGATATATAAGTCAGTCAGTCAGTTTCTTCTTTTATATATTTAGATATGGATTTGACCCAATATAATCTAGGCATAAACTCATTATCACCGTTATAAAAACATTATTTGAAAATTATAAAGCTAGAAAATTCTATTTTGTGACAGCAATTTGTACGCAACTTTAGACGCAAATAAATACCATTACGAGTATAAAATTTCTGAGGAGTGCGACCGAGGGAGCACCGCGACGGGGAGTATCCCGTATGTAGGTATAACTATATATGAGGGAGTATATACGGGATACGGAAGTGCTATTATTTACACTATGGTTTTACTACGTTGACTGTCGATAGGTTTGATATTCGAAGAATACTTAGTTCATAAACATCATCATCAACTCATGTGTATCCACTGCTAGATTTATCTAGTAGCCAATGCCTGCTACAATAAGAGAACCGCTGCTTTACGGTCCAGGCACTGGGAGTGCCTGCCGCTTCTTTCATGTATGTTTCGTCCGCTTTACCTCTTTACCACAGTATAAGTAATAGTACTAACGTACAGTATGGACACTCTCTGCCGCTCTCACTAGTCGACCTCACCTCCCCTATGGAACCGATTTGGAACCGTTCGCAATGGATGCAACGTCCTACAAATTGACGTCGCTCGTATTTTATTCTCCATTTAGTTTAAAAGATGGAAGTTACTTGTGCAGTGGATGGATATCTCAACACATGGAAAATCAAAAAAATAAATTTATTCGATCCCTTTGGATGAAATAAAGTACAGATTTTTTACAAATTACCTAAAAAGCATGCGGCAGCAATAGTTTCATCATAACTAATTCATGTCTGTCAAAGTAGGATACAAGATACAATTAATACGAGATGAGAAAAGGATAGCATTATATGTCTCAAAGAGCAAGTGAGTGCGCAGACGCGAAAGTGACATTGCTGTCACTTGAGTTACGGTGGTTTATTGTTTACAATTTTCTTTTTACATTTCAATGTTTATTGTGCGTGATCTCATGTGTGGTATTAGTTTTAAATTACGTTTGTTCCATGTGAATATGAAAATGAATCAAATCATTGCGCATGCATTTATATGAATAGTAAAAGGCTACAATTAGTAAGAATGAAATGGTTTGACCATTACCAAAGAGAATGTAACCACTACGTTTTAACCATTACAATGAACCGGTGTTCGGAAGGCGAACGTTTGATTTAGTGGTGATTAGAAAATATAAAATTTTGGGTAAGTTAGCAATGGCAATTATACAAGGCGTTTTATAAATATTGGCTGAAGTCAGTGTAGTGTATTTACTATGTTTTTTTAGGGTTCCGAATCTCAAAAGGAAAAACGGAACCCTTATAAGATCACTTTGTTGTCCGTCTGTCTGTCTGTCTGTCTGTCTGTCTGTCTGTCTGTCTGTCTGTCTGTCTGTCAAGAATTTCTATGTCGAGAATGCGTGGAGGTATCAAGCTGAAATTTGAACTGTATACTCAGGTCTACGGTCCCATGAAGTTAAAAAAAAATCAAACTGCTAAGTTTACGTAGAAAAAAGTTACAGCCGTTTATTCAGCAAAAAACGCATATTTCGACACACTCAAGGGAATCAAAACCTATAGGGTACTTCCCGTTGACCTAGAACTATGAAATTTGGCAAGTAACATCGTTATAGACTACAAGTACAGGAATAAATCTGAAAACTATACAGTTGTAAATAGATCTTAAAAAATAGGGGGTCTATATTTTTTATAGGGTGTCGAAATTTCAAATTGAAACTACTAGTTCAAATGGGGTATCATATGAAAGGGCTTGATGTACACATTGCAAAATATATTTTATTTATTTTTTTCGACGCATTATTTCTTATTTATAATGAAAAATATCAAATTTAATAATGATACTACGTACCTACGGAACCCTCGGTGGGCGAGTCCGACTCGCACTTGTCCGGTTTTTTTTTTCTTCACTACGCCCACCTGATGTGAAGCGGTTACCGTAACCATATTAACGGTCGCAATATTAAATATCGCTCGCGCGCTGCCATCCTCGCTGCCAACGCAGCAACTCCATCGTCTCTGGTGACCTCACTCACTCGCAGGAACACAACAACCCTCAAGGAAATTGTTATTTGACTGCGGTATTCTGTGAGATGGTGGTACTTCGTCAGTCGGGTTGTTTAAAAAATACGCTATGTCCTACCTCTCTTTTCGTCAGAGGCTCGTCTGTCAGTCAGCAGGGTGTACCCCGTGCAGGTAAGATTGACTTTGGTTCAAAGATGTTGATGAACCACTTACACCCCCTTACATGTCCGACTAATAATTGAATAATGTCAGCCCTAGAGAACGTCACTCAAACAACGTGTACAGACGTCATTTGGTTACTACATGCAAAAGTGCCATTTTTGTATGGAGTGGCCGGGGTTTGTCTTTACCTTGATCTGGCTCTAGAGCAAAATGACTTACTGTCACGAATGCATAAAGTCATTTGTCTAGCAGTACACTTAGGAAAAAGGCTTTCTGCTTTCGTAGCTATACTACTTAGCTTAGACGGCAGAAAATTACTTTGCGATGTTTCCCAACCTTTTTTAGTTCGGGGGCCACTACAACTTTGTTCAGTGTAAGGACCCCAATTGTCATCCATAACACTATAATATAACTTGAGATTATATTCTTATGAGTATTTGGGATCTATATCATCTACATCAGCACATATTCATTTCACTTCTGGGATACGGGTCTTCCCTCAATCGAAAGGAGATTTAGAGCATATTGCACCGTGCTACTTGACTGAGGGTAGGCTGAGGCCATTGTTTTTAAACCGCCCAAAGGCCACTGACTTGGTTTAATGACTGTCATCTAATGACGACAACCGGGACCGCGTGTCGTCTTAACGTGCTCTACTAAACACGAAGAAATTCAAGATAATAAACCCATCCATGGACAGGCTGCGGTGGACGTTACTTATCTTGCGCTATCGATTTAACTGACACGCGCAACGGCGCCTCACGTAACGAGCTTAAGACCTTTTGTAACTATGTGCGAGGAGCAATAAAGCATTATTAGTATGTTTGGAAACGGCGGTATGTGCATATATGCATCAGGCGTTCGATGCAGTTATGCCATATTTTATTCCTGCTATGGCAAGGAAAATAAGTGTGGCGATGTCGCCTGGCAGATTTAAGACATCGCAAGATTTATTTGCATAGTCGTATATACCTGAAAACGTCATCTTTAATTAGTCAGTTTTTCTTTTTATTTAATTCCTTATTTTTACAGATTGTAGTTTATTCTGCTCTTGTGATTTTTTTTCTAATTTATTACACAGATAGGAAGTGGCTACTGAACGCTAATAGATGAGAGAATTCGTCTCAGACTCGTTCGTTGGGTTTTTAACTGGTATTTTTATGATTGAATTTTTCTTTTAAATATATATTTATTACATAAATAAATAAATAGGTATTATTTTTTCTTATTAACGCTCGACCCAAAAAGATTAGGTTTCATACGTTTGACGTGTCTGTGTGTTTATGTGTTTATGTGTTTGTCTGTGATGTCATCCTGCTGTGTGAGGATCATCAGCTATTTCTATTTTATGAAGGGATATGAGCAACTTCCACAGGTCCGATCGTTTCTAAATTGGCTTGACGAAATGCTGCAGTCTGCATGCTGTCACCAGAACTCTGAAGGGCACACAAGTCCTCATCAACATTTACAGCAGAGGTATCTTCTTCTTGTTTGGGTTCATTATTAGGATCACAGATATAAATAAATGATAATCAGGGGCTAGTGACTTTTTTCTTGGTCTGGGGATTAAATATTTAATTTAGGTACAATTGTTATGTAACTGCTGAACATAACGCACATAACAATATCGGAATAAGACGACCATGAAACAAAACTGCGCCGCCATGCTTTAAAAAGTGCCCTAGTACAACGGTGCATAGTATAACGTATAATAGCAGATAATTTCATTTGGCATATTGATTTCTTATAATTTATAATAAAATTAATACAACTAGGTACATTAAAAACTAAAATTATAATAAAATACACAGAAAAAATAACCATCAGCACGAGATTTATTCAAGGAGGTTGCCAAGAAGCTGGTGACCAAAGGGCTGGCCAATATCTAGGCCAAAATATTTCCATCGCCATACAGCGTGGAAATGCGGCCAGCCTTTTGGCCACAATCCCCGAAAATTGTCGGGACAATTAATATGGTAATGATATTTTATTTTTATTTTTTCTGTGTATTTTATTATAATTTTAGTTTTTAAAGTACCTAGTTGTATTAATTTTATTATAAATTTAATTTTAAGATATTTATAAATAATTTTAGTTTTGTAATTTAATTAAGTTTTCTATAGTTAGATTGTATTTAATTAATTTTATTTCTTATAATTTGATATCCATTTGAAAGCTATATTAAATTTAATATTTTTAGTCCACTGCAAGCTATATATTTATAAATTAAAGCATATGAAATACTATTATAAATAACATATTGTGCAGGACAACGATTACTAATAGATATTATGTATAGATAACGGTTATACGTAGTTATAAGTTTATAAAATTATAAGATAATTCGTAAGAAATAGTAAGAATCACTTTTTATTATGAAAATTTGAAAGTCGTATAACTTTGCTTGTAATAGATCCTTAAGTGTAATTATTGTTTTGATTAATAGATGATAATGTATATTTTATGTGTTTAACATTAGATTGTAAGTTTTAAACCAATAAAGGATAGAAATTGACGTTTTTCAATATCCCGCTAGGGTGCCCTGAAGAGGCGTTACCGCGACGTAAGCACTTTGCACTAAAATGCTTATAACTTTGTAAATAATGATCGTATTTAGATAATTTTTGTTATAATAAGTTAGTTATATAAGCCCTCGTTATAGAAAAATAGATTGTACAATATTTGTAAAACTTTCGAATGTCAGGACATGCCGATAGAAAGAGATAGCAAATTTTAGAAAGAGATAGAGATAGAGTCGATTATAAATAATTCAATCGCTCTGATTGGTCAACCCTTTTCGCGACCTTATAGATTGACCTACTTTTAATTTCGTTTTATTAATCGGAGCATGTCCTACGTTCGTCTCATTACTGTGCCAGCCACTACTCGCGTCGTTTAAGTTCTCGTCGTGACGTCGTACGCTATGGTTGTGTCGCCGCTGCAGTCCCAGCACCGCGTATTCTGGTGACTTGCCCGCGCCCCATAGCCGCGTTCGATCCGCCGAGAGCCGCCGCCGCGCGCGTGTGTACTCCTCCGTCGAGCCGACACTCCGGAGTTGAGGAAAGCGTCGCCGTCGGGACGCCTTGCCATCCCGCTCGCGCATTCGCGTCTCCGCTCGCACACTAGCGTACCTAGTGGTAGTGTTAGGGTGTAGCTAGGGTTGCCTTGGCCTACGGTGTACTCCGTAGGCTAGAGGCAGGAGCTAATTGGTGTTTTTATTATTAAAAACACCAATTAAGTCCAATCAACT
The DNA here is from genome assembly GCA_937001555.2 of Hypsopygia costalis. NCBI lineage: Eukaryota > Metazoa > Arthropoda > Insecta > Lepidoptera > Pyralidae > Hypsopygia > Hypsopygia costalis. The sequence goes on along the minus strand of OW443330.2, from coordinate 14,744,997 downwards.
TGTCTGTTTGTTTTTGTCTGTCCCCATTTGGGTTTCGTACGCCCTGTACCGCATATTGTGTTTGTGCAATTGTTCAGTGGTTTTGTTTTGTCATTTGGTTCGTTATTATCCTTGTGTTACCGTGTCTGTGTGTTGTTTGTTGTCAGTGTCCCCGGGCTCGTTCTAGCCGAGCCGGGCTCGTGTCATATACCGTGTTACAGGTTTTGATTGGACTTTGTTCGATCGAAACCTGTAATATTAAGCTCGCCTAGGGGTGGTTGGGATTCGCCGAGTTATTTATTTTAAATAGCGAGGCGAATTGCTAGCCGCCATACTAGACGGGTGTGTATCGCTGTCCCTTCAGAGGGATGTCTAAACCGTCGGGGGGGAAACCCCCCCCGCACCTTCCCCCTCCCCCGCCGCCTGCGGGGAAAGGGCGCTCTTCAATAGCTCCCCTAAAAGGGAAGCAATCTGGCCCTCCTAAGCCACAAATGAGTGGCAATGTTACCGTTTGCGCCCCTTTGGGACGCTCTAAATCATCTATTGAACTGCGCAAGCAATCTCAATCGTTTTGTACTTCCACCGAGGTTGGTAGGTCCGGCGTCGCCGTTGCACCCCACTCGCACGAAGACTTAACCTCAACTGCCAACGCGGGTGTCTACGAGGGCGCCTCAGCGCCAACGAAGCGTCCTGCACCGGCGTCTCCGGACTCTCCGAACGTGGCGCATGAGGATAAGCGCGCCAAGGCGTGCGTCGGCGTCGCTTCTTCGGCCGACGCCTCGCTAGCAAAAGGTTCAAAATCGCCTATCCGCAAAGGACCATCTCGTGAAGTCGGTATGGCAGGTACGTCGACGCCCAAAGCGCAACGAGTAAGGCGCAAGGCGCCTCCCCCACCCCCCTCTCCCTCCCCCTCTCAATCATCTGACAGTGAGGGTGAGAGCGAAAGAGACAGACGCACGCAGTTAACGGATGAAGATAGTTCGAGCGCGGCGCCGTACAAGGACCATAGCGACTACGAAGATTACTTCTCTCCGCACGACGCCACCACATACCGGCAAATAGGTATGGGCGGCGAAGGTTTGTATAAACCACAGGAAGCGACAACAGCCGGCCCCGGAACGTCGCAGCGCCTGACGTATGCGAGTGCGATATTACAACGCTCGCCGCCGCGCACTATAGCGTCGTTGCCTGCGCGCGGTCAGCCGTCGCCTGCGCGTGTGCCGACGCCGCCCGCGCGTGTGCCGACGCCGCCCGCGCAGACTACCACCGCAGCACAACCCAAAGGGTATCCGCCCATTATGGTGGAAAAGTTTCCTAACTGGCCGCAACATTTTGCGAAACTACGTAGCGAGTTAGGCCGGCCTCCTAACGCGCGCCCCTATAAGCAAGGGGTGCGATTTTTACCTACGACGCCTGAGGAGTACAGACTTGTGCAGGCCTACCTAAGGAAGATAGGGGAGAGTGAGCCACTCCTCTCCTGGTTTTGCTTCTCGGTGGCGGAGGAGCTCCCCACCAAAATAGCCATTAGGGGCCTGCCGCTTGAGACTAGGGAGGAAGATGTTGCGGCCGCTCTAGAGGAGCTAGGTTACACCGTAAGACTGGTCAGAGCAGTAAATAATAATAATTACTGGAGAAAGTCCGGCTGTATATTCCATGTACAGCTGGACCACCTCTCTCAGGTTGAACTAGCGACCCTTTATAAAGTAGACGAACTGTTGTACATGCCCGGTGTTTCTATTGAGGCATGGCGGAATACAAAGAGGATAGCGCAATGCCATCGTTGTCAAGGATTCGGCCATGCCTCAAATAATTGTTATAGGCCATTTAGGTGTCTCAGGTGTGCAGGTGAGCACCCTGTGTCCAACTGCCCTACTGGGACTGAGGGCGCGGCTGTGTGTGCCAATTGTGGGAAGAAACACGCCGCGAATGACCGCCATTGCCCTGTGTTGCGGCGCGAGGCGAGGCGCAGGGGTATTCAAATCCCCGGCGCCCCTCCGCCGCGGCCTACCCCCCGCAATCAATCTCAAACCCAACCGCAAGGCCCGCAGTTGACTGCAGAAGAGGTAGCCGATGGGTGGCAAACAGCCACTCGCAGGCGCGCGCGCAACGCAGCAACTAACGTTGCAGTGCAACAACATCGCTCCGAGTCGGCCGCTAGTCAGTCGGCCATTCTAAGAGGCGAGACTGGGCAACAACCCACCTCGCTAGTCGCTCCCGCCAATCCAGGGCGGGCAAGGCAGCGTCGTAGGCCGAGGAGGCGCCGAAGAGCCTCCGGCGCCGCGGCGGAGTCGCGGCCGTCATCATCGGCTCCGGAGTCACGCCATTCGTCGCGTCCGGCGTCGCCTGCTCGCTCAGTCGTTGCTTCTTCATCGACCTATAAAAACAAAAATAATAAAAATAAAAATATAATTCATGACACAAAAAATAAATCAAATAAAAAGAACAGGGTGACCGTTATTTCCCCTCAGACTTCATTTCTAGCTTCAAGCCAATCTCAAAGGGGTGTAAGTGGCTCACAAACAAATGTAGGTTTAGCTAATTTCGATCAACAGGGCCACCCCAGTGGCCGTGTAGCGGCGCATACAGGTAGGGGTAGAGCCGGCGGCCGTGTAGAGGCCCCGGTGGTTAATGTAGAGACTCACCAACGTAATAGAGCACGTTCCCGCTCTAATGTCCGATCGACTAGGGACCCAATCGCTATTATTGTGGGTATCCTAGTCGACTTACTTAAAGAGATAGCAGCCGGGGTAGACATTCTGACGGCGGCTTCTCGTGCCCTGACACAGCTCCTCACGCAACATGGGTGAGGAGCTCAGAGTGCTGTACTGGAATCCCGGGGGAGTAGGTAGTAGGGCCTCCGAACTTCGTCTAATCGCCCAACAGTATAATCCCCATCTTATATTGTTGGGTGAAACGAAACTGTCACCTAATAAGACTTTTCGCGTCCCCAACTTCTACGTGTATCGCAGGGACCAGATATCGCCGAGAGGACAACCATATAGAGGCACGGCGGTACTGGTCAGGCGTGACTGCGTGCACGAGGAGTTGGAGCACCCGCCCTTCCAAACTTTAGCAAGTATAGGGGTTAGATTAAGGGCGGGTGATGTAGAGATGAAAATTTTTGCTTGTTATCGACCCCCGGGACCATTTCACACGGCCGATTTGAGGGCTCTATTTGCGGGAGGCGGGCCGGTACTCGCAGTGGGAGACTTTAATGCTAAAGACCCATTGTGGGGCTCTAGGCTCACAAATCCTGCGGGTAGAGTTCTCAAAATCGACGCAGAAAAGTATGATTACGAGGTGCTAGGGCCGTCTTCGCCGTCGCATATACCAACCAATACTAACCATCGAGCAGATGTACTGGACATAGCGCTGGCTAGGTCTGTCCCGTATTGCACGACGGTAGAGGTGCTCTATGAAACAGATACGGAGCACCTCCCGATTCTCGTCAAGATAGATCTGGCCGCGCCCCACTCACTTGTCCGCCCGCCGCGCTACAGAGTGGATTGGGAAGCGTACAAGACGGCTCTAGCAGAGTTCTCACTGCAGGGCTCGCTCTCCACCCCTGAAGAAGTAGAGGCAGCGGTAGAGCAGCTGACCGGAAGTATCGCAGCCGCAAAGGAAGCGGCCACATCACCGGCCCCGCGCAGGACTCACTGCCGAGGAGAGCTCCCCCGTGACATTCGTGAAGATCTCAAGAAGAAGAGGGAGCTCAGGCGGCTGTGGGCCCGTACCCGCTGCCCCAGGCTGAAGAGCGAGCTCAACAGACTGACCAGTCAGCTGTCGGATAGGGTGAAGGCTTGGCGTGGCGCGGCCTGGGAGGCTCTAATAGAGACAGTCTCTGAGGACCGCGCAAACCTTTATCAACTCAACCGACAGCTGACTAACGCGAGACCGCCAATTTGCCCGCTGTACGACTCGGAGGGTAACCGCAGGTATTTAGCGGGGGAGAGGGCGGAGGTGCTGGCTGAACACCTCGCTAGCACTTTCACCCTCAACCCGACACCGTCAAATCTGTCACCTGAGACTATAGCGTTCCACGAGGAAGTATCACGTAGAGTTAAGGAGTTTCTCGAGGCCCCGTCCCCGCAGCTTGATGGTGATATGTTTGTTTCCCCGTCGGAGGTCCGGCGAGTTCTGCGTCGTTTGCCTAGGCGCAAGGCGCCGGGCCCCGACGGAATATCAAACTACATGCTTCAGCAGTTGCCTCGCAGAGGCGTCGTCGCGCTATCGCGCATTGCAAACGGCGTTTTGAGAACAGCGCACTTCCCGCGACTGTGGTGTCCCGGTCGCATAATCGTCCTTCCTAAGCCCGGCAAGGACCGGCGCTATCCTTCCAGCTATCGGCCTATCACCTTACTGGCGCACACGTCCAAACTGGTAGAGCGTTTGGTGCTGCGTCGCCTGCGTCCGTTCATTATGCCGAGACCCGAGCAATTCGGATTTCGCGAGCAGCACTCGACTGCACTCCAGTTGGTGCGCGTGCTCTACTACCTTTCGGATGAAATCAACCGTGGCCGCACTCCGGTCGGTGTCTTTCTCGATATAGAGAAAGCATTCGATCGGGTGTGGCACGAGGGACTTATATTTAAATTGTTAGAATTCACGAGCACGCCACCTGGACTTGTGCGCTTGATAGCGTCATTTCTTCGCGACCGGTCCTTCACCGTGGTAGTGGAGGGACAGGAGTCTCTACCTCGTATGATTGCGGCAGGGGTGCCACAGGGAAGCTGCCTGTCTCCCGCGCTGTTTGCTGTCTACACTAACGACATCCCTCATCAGCCAAAGGCACGTAAGGCCAGGGGAGAGAGGGATGTCATGTTGGCTCTTTTTGCAGATGATAGCGCGTACTTTACGGCGTCCAAGAAGCCACTAAACTCTGCGAGGCGGCTGCAGAAGATGCTGGACGTGCTTCCGGATTGGTTCGACCGGTGGCGCATGGCGGTCAACGTGGGCAAGACCGTTGCGCTACAGGTCGGCCTCAAGCACGTCCCGCCGCCGTTGACACTGCGGGGGCAGCCTATAGCGTGGGAAAGTAGAGTGCGATACCTTGGGGTCCATATTGACCGGTCGTTGAGCATGGTCGCTCACGCCCGACACGCCGTCACACAAGCTAAGGCGGCCAGGGCAGCTCTACGACCGGTGTTAACATCTCGTCTACCGACTAAAACGAAAGTCGGATTATATAAGACCTATATACGTAGCCGTCTGACATACGCGGCGCCTGCATGGTACGCACTCTGCTCTCCCACGACGAGGAAGTTATTGCAGGCGCAACAAAACATCTCGCTGCGCGTCTGCACAGGGGCAGGGCGCTATGTCGCCAATACGGTCATAGCACGGGACCTGCGCGTGCCAACGCTACAAGAATTTATCACAGAATCGGCGCGGAGGTTGTTAGACCGCGCCGATAACTCACCTTATGAACACCTTCATAATCTAGCACCGTTGCACGCGCGGCCCCCTGATGCAGTATACAAAAAGGGACCTCGAGATCTTGTTAGGGAATCTGAAAAACAAATATTAAATTAAACCAAAACATAATAAATTAAAATTTGTATAAATTCAGGTTCCAAATTTTACCTCAAAAGTGTTGTTTCAATTAAATAAAATTAATTATAATTAAATATATACAAACCTACCACAAATTAATTAATTAATTAAATAATTAAATATTTAAAAATCCTTAGCTTCACATAATTTAAATAAAATTAAAACAGCATTAAAAAGTCCCACAAAATTAAAATGTATGTATTATTATTCCAAATTCTTATTCTAAATTCAAACAAAAGATTTTCATGTAAACATCCAAGATGTTCATGTAAAACAAAAGTACCGTATGAATACACTGAGATGTAAGTACCAAGCAGTACGTACACCCCAATGTATAAATGTTTATTTCAGGCCAAAGCATTTGTAGAAATACTCTATGGAATATCTCTACAAATGCAAGAGGTATGCCACGATGTCTGTAATTACTTTCAGTGTCATGTATTTGTAGTCCGTTCGCTTGTTGTTCGTATTTGGTCTGTATTCGGGTGCATTTGCTTGCATATTGTATAATATCGTATTGCGTCCGTATATCGTGTTGTGTCCATATAGTGTGGTGCTATATGTAAATGTATCTTGCTCGGTAGGCCATTGAAGCCACTGCCGCGCGGCCAAGTGCGTGCGTGTCGGCTAGTACCTCGAGAGGTCGTGTCGACACGTACCCGCTGGCTGCGTGGCAGTGGAATCAATCAGAGTAGTATTGTCCAGCCTACTTTGAGTGTGTTGTCTATAGTGCATTGTCTGTATTGTATGTTTTGTATGTTGGGTAGGGGGCTTTCGCTAGCGGCTGGGCAAATGTCTGTTTAGCCGTTGCCTTTGGGCGCGGGAACAGGCAGAGGCCCGCTGCGACCCGAAACATAAAAACAAACATAAATAATATTTTCAATGTAACAAAAATCAAAATTAAACTTACTGTCGTGTTGACTAGGTGTTTCGATTGCGGCTGGATCAATGCATGTTGACTGTTGTCGTTTGGCAGCGGGAACATGCAGGGGTCCGCTGCAATCTGAAACAAAAGAAATACTGTCAAGTAACTGTCTCATATATGTCGTTTCAATGTTCTATTCGTTGTCCGTCATAAAATTGTACTGTATCTGTGTCGTCCTAATGTCAAATTTGTTTGTACATTATTCGTCATATTATTGTCTGTAATTGTGTCGTGTTATGTATCGTATCCGGCATAATATTATTGTTTTAAACAACTTGTGTATGAGTGTGAGTCGTCCCATGTTGTTTAGTCGTCTGTTCGTTTAGTCAGTTCAGTCTAACCACACCATTCCCCCCCACACCCGCGCATGCGTGGTAAAGTTTCGCAGGGGTTGACGCCCCTGCAGTTTGGCCCGGGCAAAGAGCGTCTAGCTCGAGGCCCGTACGCGCTTCGGCGCACGATTCCACTGACTGACTGACTGACGTTCGTCTCATTCTGCGCCCGACCACCGACCGAGACGGACCTGCCCACAGCCGACGGACCTGCTTGCAGTCCCGTCGTCTCGTGGTCGTTTTCGTTTCGCACACGTGTTCGCTCGCCGTCCTTATTTCCGATCTATTTTGTGTTGGCCACACGTGCTTCGTTGCGCCGCCGTCGCGTTCGTTTCTGGATTCCCGGAATCCATCGCCCGCCGGCTGAGAAATCGCCGCGGGCCGCGCGCGTTCGCTGCCTTCAGCGCTGCACTTCAGCCGTAAGCGCTTGAAGCCGCGTGTGGTCGTCGTTCTATTACAGTGACGTTAGTGCTGTCTCACGGAGTGCTCGTTCAACCGCGCGCGTTGTGTGGTGTTTGTGCATAGTGCGTTTTGCCCGTGGCGGGCCTCCGGCCCGTTACTGCCCTCGCCCACAGGGCCTGTGTTAATGATCAGTGCTAAGTGATAGTGCTTGTGATTATTGGATTGTCTGTCCCCTTTTCAGGGCGACTCTGGTGAGTCGTATCACTTACACCTTTAGTATAAAGTAGTTTATATTAGGTACTCACCCCTCCCTGTTTTACAGGGAGGGACCGTACACCAACACAGGCACCTGGGTTCGAATCCCGGGTGCCTTACTCCCGTAAACCTCTGCCTGCTGTGCCGCCACGATGGCGCAGAACAATTTAAGAGAATTCTTCGACTTCCTCAAAGTCAATTTTCCAAACGTTTTAGAGGCGTTCGATGCCTTTAAATCGCGCTCATCTCAGCCTCCCTCAGAGGCTTTAACCGCCCCCTCAGGGCAAATCGCTTCCGATTCCCCTCTCTCCCCTGACCCTTCAGGTCAGGTTATGGAGACGGACTTGGCCCCTCTGGCCAGCCAAAACTCAATCGATGAGGATGGCTTCACCACTGTCGACCGTACGCGCAAAAATAAGCGCCACGCCGATTCGGGCACCGCTGCCCTTCCGTCCAAAGCCCCTAGGGCTGCTGAGGGCGAATCTCGCCCATCTCAAACTAATCCGTCGCAGGCTCCTCCTGAGCATAAAAAATCAAAATCTCCTCCCCCAATTGTCATCCAGGATAAATCCGCCTGGGTTCCAATCCATGCCGCTTGCCAACAGCGCGGCATTAAGATCTCCCCCGCGAGGGACTCCGCCCACGGCCTTCGCGTCTTCGCCGAAACGGTGAATGACCACCGTGCGCTCTCGCAGCTACTGCGCGAACGCAAAATTTCCTGTCACACATACGCCCTCGAAGAGGAGCGTATACGCGGCGTCCCCAAGGAGATAGGCGAGAAATATATTCTCGCGGATCTCAACGACCAAGGTCTTCCGATTGTATTGTGTATACGTATGTACCGTGCGCGCACACGCGAGCCCTATAACATGGTGCTCGCCATTCTCAGCCACTCTCCTGAGGGCAAAAACATTTTTAAAATCTCAAATGTCTGCGGTCTCCGCGGAATAAACGTTCAGCCACAACATAAAAAAGCCCCCGGGCAGTGCCATCGCTGCCAACTTTACGGGCACTCGGCCCGTAATTGCTTCGCCCGCCCCCGGTGCGTTAAATGCACGGGGGATCATGGCACTGAGTCATGTCCCCGCGCCCCGGGCACGCCTGATCCGCCGTCCTGCGTCCTGTGCGGGGCAGTGGGACACACCGCCAACTATGGTGGTTGCCCCAGGGCTCCGCGCAGGATGGGGCCGGTGGCTTGTAGCGTTCCCAGAGCGCCTCTTTCTAGGCCAGCGCCTCCCCCGTTAAGGGGTTCAGCCTTCCCTGCGCTGGAGCGCAGGCCACCTCCGCCACCGCCAAACGCGTGGGTTAAACCCCCACATATCTCGGCTAAGACGACATCTCAGATTCCGCAAGCTCCACAACAACCGTCGCGGCAGGACCCGCGTCCCGCCGCCCCCGCTCCCCCCGCTTCCTCCGCGAGCTCCCACCTTAGTGTCGTGGTGGATTACGCACGCCACATCGGCCCCCACATGGGGGAAATTAGGTTATTAGCTGAAAAGCTAATTAGGTTCGCGAACTCGCCGGAGGACCGGCTCGCAGCCACCTGCGAACACTTCGCAGTGCTGGAGTCGGTGTACTCCTACACCGTACCTAAACATTTCCGCGTTTAGATGGGTTCTACGGCCCACAGGTCCAAGCCATCCTCATTAAACTTTGCATTTTTTAATGCAAACGGCATCGCCCGTCAGCGTGACGAGGTGGCGGTCTTTTTAGCAGATCACAATATAGATTTATTGTTAGTACAGGAAACGCGACTTTCACCTTCGCATCGCAATCCTAGGATTGCTAACTACAACATCATTAGATCAGATAGGGACAGCTACGCCGGTAGCGGTACCCTTATTTACTATAAAAGATCTCTGTACTGCGCGCCGATACCAACACCCGCGCTCGAAAATATGCAAGCCTCGGTACTACGTTTAGGAATGACGGGCCATCCGCCCATCACCATAGCCTCCATCTATCAGCCCCCAAATAAAGTTTTGCTAGAAAGAGACCTCCAGGCTCTCTTTTCGTTAAGTAACGCCGTCATTCTGGCTGGCGATTTTAATTGTTTTCATACCCAGTGGAATAGCCACTCAAACTCGACCAACGGTATAATCCTGGAGAATCTGAGTGATTCTCTTGGATTTGACGTTATTGCTCCAGCTTCCCCTACCTTCTTCCCAACAGTTGTAGGATACAGACCTAACGTTCTGGACTTCGCGCTACTAAGGAACATAACCCTCAGGTTATGTTCGTTAGAAGTGCTATCAGAACTTAGCTCTGATCACAGACCTGTCCGAATGCAGTTCGGACCTCCCGCTGACCCACTGACTGACCCGCCTAAGACGGTGACGGACTGGTCCAAACTCGAGAAAGCTCTCGAGTCGACCTCCTCACCGGACTTAGACAAAATCCCTGACAAGATAGTTACCTCCGAAGATGTAGATCTGGCAATCGACGCCTTCACCAGCCACTTGCAAACAGTCATTAAGGACTGCTCCAGGGAGCCACCAGCGACGGACGAGATCCGACGTTGGAGGCTGCCTGAAGACGCGAGACGACTGCTGAGGGAAAAGAACGCCGCCACAAGAGCATACGATTCATACCCCTCTGAGCAACACCGGATCCAGCTGCGTACTTTACAACGTCAAGTAAAGACTCGCATGAAGGAACTGCGTGATGAACGGTGGAGTAACCTGCTCAGCGACATTTCGCCCTCCCATACAGCTTACTGGCGTGTCGCTAAATCTCTCAGATTGGACCAACAGACTGGCATACCCCCCCTGACGCGTCCCGACGGGACCATTGCTTTTGACGATGACGAAAAAGCTGAATGCCTGGCAGACAGCCTGGAGAAGCAATGCTCTCCTAGTCTAATACAAACTGACTCAGACCATATCCTAAAAGTAGATACCGAGGTGGAGCAATTCTTCTCCGCCCCTCCGGCGACTCAAATCACCCCTTTCACTCTGGAAGAGGTTCGAGAGGTCATATGTTCGTTAAAAGCCAAGAAAGCACCGGGTGCTGATGGCATTTCAAACGGCGTATTCAAACGCCTACCCGAATTCTTATTGTTACTTCTGGTTGCCATCTTCAATGGAGCCCTCGCGAATTGCAAATTTCCGGCCGCCCTGAAAAATGCAATTGTTATAGGTATCCCCAAGCCAGACAAAAATCTGGCGGACCCCGCTAGCTACCGTCCGATTAGCCTTCTCTGCGTAATAGGGAAGGTATACGAAAGACTTCTTATCTCGCGTATGCGGGATTTCACCGATTCAAATAACACTATCATAGATGAGCAATTCGGTTTCAGAGCTGAACATTCTTGTGTTCATCAGGTGCACCGCATCACGGAGCACATCCTTTCCGGCTTCGCGAAAGCCCAAGCCACCGGAGCTCTATTTTTCGATGTAGCGAAAGCCTTCGATAAAGTCTGGCATAACGGTTTATTATATAAACTCACAAAAACAGGTATGCCTGACAGTCTCGTGCACATCATTCGAGACTATTTGTCAAATAGGACATTCCGTTACAGAGTACACGGCACTCTTTCAGAGCCCCACGCCATTAGGGCAGGGGTCCCGCAGGGGTCAGTGTTAGCCCCTTTCCTTTTCTCGTTATACACTAACGATATCCCCAAGACTAAATACGTCGAGTTAGCGCTCTACGCCGACGATACGGCTCTTTTTACGTCATCTACTAGCAAATCACTTATTTGCAGCAGACTCCAAAAGGCAGCTGATAAACTCAGTGCCTGGTTCCGTCTTTGGCGCATTGAGGTAAATCCTCAAAAAAGCGCCGCCGTGTACTTCACGCGCGACCCTAATGGGATCGACAAACCCGATAGGAACAATCACGTACTACGTCGGATTACAATGTACGGTGACCCCATTCCGTGGGCGAATCGTACAAAGTATCTAGGAGTCATTTTAGACTCAAGTATGACCTTCGGACCTCACATCTCCAGAGTTCGCAACCGGGCAAAATTCTACCTTTCCCGGCTTCACTGCATGATCGCACATAAGAGTATGTCACTTCGTAGCAAGTTGACACTCTACACTGCATGCATACGTCCCGTTATGACTTTTGCAAGTCCGGTTTTTGCTCACGCGGCAAAATGCCATCTTATTAAGTTACAACGCGTTCAGAACGCTTTTATGCGTAAAGCCGCGAACGACCCGTGGCTCCTCAGAGTAGTTGATCTGCATAAAGATTTTCAACTCCCTTCGATCGCGCACTATATGAAGGAAGCGTCTAGGCGTTACTTCGAAAGTGCGCAAAACCACCGCAACCCCCTTATTGTCAAGGCCGCCACCTACAGACCGCTCGGTAACCACCAGCGTCGTCGCCACCTCAGACGCCCAATACTTGCCGTCTCCGACCCAGACGACTGCATCACAGTCGCTAATGCTTGGACTCTAACGGACCACGTGAGGACTTCATCCACACGCACACACGTAGTTCGACACCGCGCCCGCCGGCGGACGCGACGTACACACACACACCCGTCTGCGCGCTACACCAGGTACAGACATGTACCTGGGCGCTTCTCTCCAGCTATCACATAACCATCGTGGGATAGTAGGTTCGTTTACACTCACACAGTGACACCACAACTCTTTTCTAGCATAGGTTAGAATAGGTCCCCGTTTCCCCCCGCGGTCTCCATTGGCTTCAGGCCGGCCAGCGTCGCTCACACCTCAGCCTGCTGGGGTGTGAGCGGCGCTAGTCTTCAGTACCGCTTTTTATTTTTGTATGTTCACAGGGTTCCAGCGCCGCTCCGAGTCGACCTCGCGCACAGCCTTGGTCGCCAGTAGGGTTAGGATAATAGGGTTAGGGCTCCGGGTCTAGGTCTATAAATCTTTTCGATCGCGATGTGTACTCTGCGACGACCTGGAAACCGCCTCGCGGTAGGGTCCTCTCGGGGACCCTCACCAGATCGTCGCAGACTACATACCTTCTCAAATCTTTTCCTCTAGCGTTCCGTTTGCGCTTTTAAAGCCATCGTGGCTAAAAGTAGTTAGGCAGGCGGTTTTTAGTCAGTTAAAGCCTGATTCGCCCTTGAAAGGTCAGTCTGGTATCAACCAGGCTGAGGGGGTGTCGAAGAGGATTTTCCGCCTCCCTCCAGCACGGCTGGGGGGTGCCCCCGCGCGCGTCGGGCGTCAAAAAAAAAAAAAATAAAAAAAACTACGTTCGTCAGTTCCAGTTCCAGCTCCAGTTGAAGACGACGGGCAAACAAGAAAAATACTCAAGCGCTCCTGAATAAGAAAATAGAAGAAAGAAAATACTGAAGCGCTCCTGAGTAGAAAATAGTTACTCTGTAAGAAGACTTGTGGCAAATAAATCCACGCTGTGTACCTAGTGATTTGGCATCGGATTTTTACTCGATCACACTCTCTCCAACAATCCCAGCATCTCGCACAGATGTTATGGGCGACAGTTACCGCTCACCATCAGGTGGGCTGTCTGCTCGTTTGTCACTGAGTAAGCATGCATTAAAATGTAGGTAAAAATAATTATTTTTATTCTTTTTAGATTTCCACACCCAAAGGGTAAAAACGGGACCCTATTACTAAGACTCCGGTGTCCGTCTGTCTGTCCGTCTGTCACCAAGGGCTGTAAGTATCTCATGAAACGTGGTAGCTAGACAGTTAAAATTTTCACAAATGATGTATTTCTGTTGGCGCTATAATAACAAATACTAAAAACAGAATAAAATTAATATTTAAGGGGGGCTCCCATACAACAAACGTGATTGTGTGTCGTTTTTGGTACGGAACCCTTCGTGACCGAGTCCGACTCGCACTTGGCCGGTCTTTTGTTACAGATCCCTAAGACATACCCTACTTAATTTTGTATTTTGTACCTTACTTAATTTTGTATAATAGAGATTGACTAAGTATTTTTGACGGTTGAATAAACTATTAAGCGACAGCCTTACGTGTTTAGGCTATTATCTCCCGCTCGGGGCTTGAGTTGTACTACTTCTCTATTTTTATTATGACTTTACTCCGGAAAGCTACAAAAATGCTAATAACAGAAAGACATTGATTGAAGGTGCAATACCTTCTTTGCGACTCTGTCCTTGTTTGGTGAGTCAGTATTTCTTTGTTTTTCTTAAATCTTTGACTACTTCAATATATGTAGTAGGTATACATTTAATTCTTAAACCCGGGTATTTTTCCGATAAAATCAAATGAAGGATAAAAATTTAAATATTGCTCCATTTTTGCCCCACAAATCCATTTCAAAATTTGTAAAAAAAAAGTAGACCCCAAGAAATGTATTTGTCACGTATACAATAAACTTATTCATTTTAAAAATCAATAAAAATACTAATTAATGAAAACCGTCTTAATCGGGTTTTAGAAATCCCTACATGAGAATTTAATTTAAATAAATAAGTGGCCATTCTAATTAAATTAACAATTTGTTTTATTGCTTTCCCTTTGCTCATTCATATGTTTAAATAACTTTATATGTGGGGACAGATGACCCTTACTTATTATAATATAATTTCATAACATAGGTTCTTACAAATACCAATGTACTTAATATAATACTAGCTACGCCCCGCGGCTTCACCTGCGTTAGAAAAGTATCCTATGCTATTCCCCGGGACTCAAACTATCTCCATACCAAATTTCATCTAAATCCGTTTAGCCGTTATTGCGTGATTGAGTAACAACCAAAGATCTAAACATCCAAACGAAGATGTTTGGATCTTTGGATGTTCACATTTAAAATATTAAATAAGGATATCTGTTAAAAAATCAATTGACAATATTTCATGTTCTCAAACAGGGTTTTGTCCAATAAAATCAAATAAAGGATAAGAAATTATTTAAGCAACTGTATGAAGGGATACAAGTGCGTAGCTGGGTTTTTAGATGGGCGTACGCTCTTTTCTTGAAGGTTGTTTCCACTGACCTCTATACTACAAGTACGTACGTAGTCCAGCGTACTCGTATAATAGAAGACAGTGGTTGTATCAGCCCGGTAAAACCGCGGGCGACAGTTCATACCACAGTTTAGCTGCACGAGAGTGCTAATGACACAAAGACACATAAATACAGACAGACATACATACAAACAAACATATTTTTTGAATAATATCTTTAATGTACAGTATTTTCACTTTTACAATTTTATAATAAATAGTATAAGACAATTCAGTTCATTCATCAAACTGATTTGACTCATTCTTCAGATGTGCCCCATCACTAACTTTTTCGTATGTGTGCTGCTTAGTTACATGAAAACTGTGTCTGTGGGCGGGTAATTTTTGATGTGTTGATTTTTTTTGTAGTGTGCGTTTATCGCAACAGCAAAATTTGTGTATGCGAGTTAATTACATCTTTTGGTGGTGTGCTGTACGTGTTTACCTCGCCCCCGCTAAAAATGGTGAAAAAATTTGTTCGAAGAGTTTCGTTATGGCATCTCCAGTCGATTTATACTCAAAGAAAAAAATACACCTCAATGGATTGTGCATACGCGGTAAATAAATTAATTGTACCTGGCAATACTACATTTCAAGATGGCGGCTTTAGTTCTAAATTTGGCCACCGGGTCAGAAGTTTGTGGCATTTTATTGAGCACATCACTATCTTTTCTTTTTTTTTTAGTCCCTGGATACAAGTTTAAAAACCGCTGGGTATAGAGATTACTTTGGCAAGTAGGTTTCCTAAGACGTCTAGGGGGGCACTATAAAGGATTTCTCAAAATTCACCCATAAGATGGTGAAACGGGGGTTCAAAGTTTGTATGGGGAAACAAAATTAGTTTATCCGAAACTTTACACGAGTAGGTACTTCTATACATAAAAGAGTAAATACGTTATTTCAGGATTTTTCAAAATTCAATCTCTATTATAGTAAAATGGGGTCAAAAATCTGAAAATCGCTATTGTTGGTAAACCAACAACGATTTTAAAAATCAACGTGGCTTAACGTGACCATCATTCTCTATTGGGGTGCGGTAGGGTTGAAATGTCTTTATATCAATAAATGTGTCGTTTGCCCCGTTTTTCGGATCGCTAATCCATCCATATTAATTATAAATGCGACAGAGTGTCTGTCTGTTTACCCCTTCACGCTTAAATCGCTAGACCGATTTAGATGAAATTTGGTTCAGAGATACTTACCCTGAGTCTTGGAAAAGGACATAAGATAGTTTTTGTTTCAGAAATTACCTGTTATTGTTATTTATTGTACCTGTAGAGCGTATCTATGTTCGACTGTATGCATTTTTAAATATAGTTTCAATGATTTCTTCGTCAATTGTACAGCAATTTTAATAATTCTTATTTGTTTGAGAGGATACCTACACTCTTCAGGTGGTCCCATATTAATCAAATCAGGATCTGGTGACGGGCTCCCTGGGAAATCGAGAGAAAGGGTTGAAAGTTATAGGCATGGACATGGATACAGTAATTGATGAGTTTTCTGATGATATTATGTAACTTATTTTGCATTGGGAAGTCATCATGTGACACTGCTGAGCTGATGAGAAACGGTTAGGAGTTAGGCAATAGTGTTGAGTTTTCCTATTTAGGTTATTCAATTATTTTCGTCTAGATGGCACCATGTCACAGTAGTGACATGGTGCCATCTAGTCGAAAATAATTGTCTACTTGCCCATTATTATAATAAATAAATAAATAAATATTCACTAAAAAATAAATAAAACAACTGAAAAATCATTATTTTCGTCTAGATGGCACCATGTCACTACTAATTGCCCATTATTATAATAAATAAATATTCACTAAAAAAGAAATACACTTAAAAAATAAATAAACCAACTGAAAAATCATAACACGAAAAAGCCAAAAATAACTACTACTATACTACCTACTTTTTGAGATTTTTCAAGTCGGTGTAATTTTTTTAAAGTTTGATTTATCCTTTACAAGCTGATGGATTAGGACCTGTGTTATCCTAATAATAGGTTTTTAAATTTGTATTTGGCGTCAATCAGTGCATAAAAGAACGCGGGGGGCGCGGCGCGAGCGGAACGGCTCTAGTAGTTATCGGGAAAGTTCTTGCTTGAAAAGACAGAGAAAGCTACATACAAATTAATATTCTTCATGGCATTCACACTAGCAAAAGAGCTACTTACGCCATCATCATTTAAATAAAGAAATGGTATAGACGTTTTGTTATTTCGCGTCACATGCTGTATGTTTGAAAAGCTAAATAATTTGTTAAACAGTTTTATAGGTAAATAAATAAATATTTCTGGACAAATTACATATGACCATCTAGACCCAAATCAAGCAAAGCGTACTATGGGCACAAAATAATTAAGTTAATTAAAAAAAAAATAAAAAAAACCAACTATGCAACAGATTTATTAATCACGCGCAACAATAATATATAATTCCACACAAGCAAAGCAGCAGGCAAAAACTAATATTTGAAATATATATTTGAAATCAGGTCGTCGAGACCTTTATATTGGTGGGGTATCAATATAAAGGTATCGCTATATTTATAAGAAAAAAATAAATTACTCCAACCACAATTTTGCGGCTCACAGCCGCCATATTGATTTTTTTTATTTGATTATACAGTCACTCGCGTGATTAAAACGAATCTAACGACACCTCATATGTTGAAAGAAATCTGTAGGCTGTAGAGCGTGCCAAATACTAAGACATAAGTACATACATACATACGCTCGAAAAAATTAATATTGTGAAAAAAAGCGTGGGGCGCTTTGTGCCATATTTTACTTTTCTTTGTAAGCACCCCACGCTTTTATTACAATACAATCACAATATTTTATTAGTCTATTTATTGTTATTTCAAGTTGCTCGATATACGAAAAATATGGCACAAAGCGCCCCACGCTTTTTTCCCAATAATGCTAGTATTTTCAAAAGTTTTTATTCTACTTGCCCTGTTTGTTAGTATGGGACAAATCTTGCGAGTTAAATTAGAACCACTTCCTGTCGTCAAATTTGGTTGAAATTTGGTTTACTTACGTAACTTCGGTGACAATGCAATAATATATGGTACCTTGAAGCTGGTCTCATGATGGAGTCGGAAGGTGGCCATAGGAACTCCTACTAAACGAGATACGAAACTAAACTAGATAAAACCGTCGAGTTTGGATTCGTTTGAATAGTCTTGACAAGCACTCTTGTGCTACATGACAGCCAGGGTCTCATGATGAAGTCGGAAGGTGGCCATAGGAACTCCTAAACTAAACAAGATAAAACCGTCGAGTTTGGACTCGTTTGAATAGTCTTGACAAGCACTCTTGTGCTACATGACAGCCAGGGTCTCAAGATGGTGTCGGAAGGTGGCCATAGAAACTCCTAAAGTAAACAAGATAAAACCGTCGAGTTTGGACTCGTTTGAATAGTCCTGACAAGCACTCTTGTGTTAATTGATATCCAGGATCTAAAGATGAAGATCCAGGATCCCAAGAACTCTCTTGGAGTTACGGAGTTTTGTAGAGATCGGTGAGATGGGCGTCGATAGCACTGGTCTGCAACCTGTCTAGGAGAAGGAAAACTCCGAAATCAAACCCGGACTCGAATTTCCGTCAGGCGCAAGTAAGGTTTCGGGGCGGCAAAGCGCGTGTGATGCCCCTGGCACCTTACAGGCGTTCATAGGCTATGGTAACTGCTTTCCATCAGGCGGGCCGTATGCTTGTTTTCCACTTTAGTGGTATAAAAAAAAAAGGTCCAACTAGAAATAAGAGGCGGTATGAAAAGCACCCAAGTGAAGGTGAGGCCGTGCTGATGAATTGAAGAAATGGACAGTACAAAACTAATTGGTACAATACTGTGTAACAATGATGCATTATCAGAAATGCAGAAATTAAGACGAAACTAAAAATTTAAAAAATAAAATATTAATTAAAAAAATATTTTTAAGAACAAGCTTTTAGTCAATGCTCTAAAACGAAGAAAATAAATTTTGAATGCAATCAATCCCACCATTATAAGAAATTATAAAATTTATATTGATATAAATAAAAGCTTGTCGCAAGCTTGTCGATGTTGTTTGAAATTTTATTTTTTAAATTTTTAGTTTCGTCTTAATTTCTGCATTTCTGATAATGCATCATTGTTACACAGTATTGTACCAATTAGTTTTGTACTGTCCATTTCTTCAATTAAAAGCCTGGCGAAAAAAAAAGCGAAGCCGCGGGCAGAAGCTAAAGTTAATAGACGTATATACGTTGAAACTACACTACGTTAAGACTCCTGTCAAGCGTGGCAAACATGAAATAAAGAATATATTAAATTAAACTTAAACAGAGGGCTCCCCAGTGACACGCATTAACGACGAAAACGACTTTGGCCTTATGAAGATATGACTAGTTTTTGCAAAAACTGCATGCTTGATATTGCGATTTCGATGCATAATTTTGATTTTCGTGCAGAATCTTTATAAAGATACAGGTATTTTTCTTGTCTATACCTTATGCTATGAATTTACATTAGATATAAACACATATTCCCACACACACACCCACATATATACACTAAACAAAACACAACACAATAAAATAAACTCATACAATCAATACTACCTCAGTTCTGCAACCCGCAAGTCTCATGTGACATACAATCTTTCCATCCAAAATTCGCGAATCCAAACGAAGAAATATTAATAGAAATTGATGAAACAAATATCATTCCATGTTCATTTGTTGCCACCCCATCCGACACTACGCATGCCATATCCAACTACAACCCTGAAAATACACTAACAGTCATAACAGTAAATATAAGAAGCTATAACAAAAATTGGGACACATTCTTAGCCTTTTTAACAGAATTAAATATTCCTATTGACGTCATAGTTCTGACTGAATGTTGGCTGAGCTCTCACTTTATTCCTGACACCTTAAGTGAGTATAAATCTTATTATACTAAAAACAATATCAATAAAAACGACGGAGTGGTTGTATTCGTTAAATCAAATATCCCCGTTACGTGCACTGAACCTAATATTATGGAGGGCAGTTGCCTATTATTGAAATTGTTTCATGACTATACTATAATATGCTCCTACAGGTCACCATCCTTCAAAAACCCTACCAACTATATAAATTCCCTAGATACCATTTTAGAAACAAATAAAACTAAAAATACCATCCTCACAGGTGACATTAATATAAATATTCTCCCAAACTGTGACGATACCCATTCAAATCATTACTTAGAAATGTTAGCCAGTCATGGTCTTTTACCAGGTGTTAATATACCTACAAGAATGGATAGATGCATAGACCATTTTATGGTAAAAACTACTAACAAAGCAAAAACTTTTGTTTACGAGGAATTCACAGACCATCGCCCTATACTTCTAATTCTATACAAAACTCATACTGTAAAATATGAAGTGCCAACAGTAAAAGTCAAGCTAAACTATGAAAACATACGGAATTGTCTAGTTGACCACAACTGGTCCAACCTATACGCTGCTGAGGATATAGACACAGCCTCTAACGAACTAATAACTACTCTGCAAAAAATCATTTCTGAAAATACATGTACATCAAAAATTCCTAAAATTAATAAACCCCTTAAACCATGGATCACAGTGGGACTAGTCAAATGCATGCGTAAACGAAATAAACTATACAAAAAATATATAAAACAACCGAATAACATAGACCTTCAACTAGAATACACTAACTACCGCAACAACTGTAACAAGATTGTAAAAAATGCAAAAAAACTATATTATCAATCTTTACTTTCTAAATCTAAAGGCAACACAAAGCAAACATGGAAAGTTATTAAAGAGATTTGCTGCTTAACTAGAGAAAAATCTACATGTGAAGAACTTCTAACAATAAAAGATAACCCAGTAAGTTCCCTCACAGAGGTAAACATGTATTTTACATCTGTGGGCAAAATCCTAGCAGATCAAACCCTATCAAAACTCGGAACTACACCTGAAATATTAGCACTTAAAACAAAATCCCATAAAAATCCTGTCAACTCAATGTCTTTCATACCTACAGACTCACTTGAAGTAAAAAATATCATTATGAATCTCAAATCTGACTCGGCCCCGGGTTTTGATAAAATATCAGTGAAGTTTTTGAAACTTTTTTGTGACTTATTAATCGAACCAATAACTGCTATTTGTAATCTTAGTCTTTCCACAGGTAAATTCCCCAACCAGTTTAAAATAGCCGCTGTCTGTCCTATATACAAAGCCGGAGATAAAACCCTACCTTCGAACTATAGACCCATATCATTGCTATCAATCCTTTCCAAGGTCCTTGAAAAATTAGTCAACAAAAGATTAGTCAGTTTTCTAGAATCCTCAAACTTGTTAGCTGGCAACCAGTACGGTTTTAGAAGAAACCGATCAACAGAAGACGCGCTTCTGAAGTTAACTTCTACTATTAGTTCATATTTGGATAAGGGAGAACGCTGCGCCTGTGCTTTTCTGGACCTCCAGAAGGCTTTCGATACGGTCCCCATTCCAATCCTACTAAAATGTCTTGAAAATGCAGGTATTAGAGGCATAGTCCATTCCTGGTTCCGGGACTATCTTACCCATAGACATCAGTATGTAAAAGTAAACAACCACGAAAGTCACAAGACGGAATGTTCTTATGGCGTACCGCAAGGCAGCACTCTCGGGCCTAGTCTGTTTCTAATTTATATTAATAACTTATGTTGTCAAGATATTCCTGGTGCAGATCTATTGATGTTTGCCGATGATACTGCAATTATATTCCACGACAAAACGTGGGCTGGAGTGAGGGCTCTGTCGGAGGCCGGTCTGGCTAAAATTACTGCTTGGCTAGAGGATCATCTTTTAACATTAAACACTAGTAAATCAAATTACATCTGTTTCTCAAAAACTTCTGCCACTAGTCCACCAGCGGATTTTAAAATTGCTATTCACACATTTCCCTGCAACCGTAATGAACCCTGTGTAACTCCTAACTCATGTAACTGCTCTCATCTTATTAGGGTCCAATGGGTAAAGTATCTCGGAGTTATAGTTGATGAAAATCTGCGATGGGATTATCACATCCGTTCAATATCTAATAGGGCCAGGAAGCTTATGCATATTTTTAAAAAACTTAGAATTGCCGAGGACCAAGATCTTCTCATAAATACGTATAAAGCACTTTGCCAGAGTATCATCACTTACTGCATCACCTCGTGGGGAGGGGCCTCCAAAACACATATATTAGTCGTAGAACGAGCTCAAAGAGCTGTTCTTAAAGTTCTTCTTGGGCTTCCCTTTCGCTATCCCACTGAAATGTTATACAAACATGCAAATGTCTTGTCCGTTAGGAAGCTACTTATCTTTGTTAGTCTTACTAGATACCATAGACTAACTGTCCCTTCTATCCCTCTAACTAAAAAACGTAAACAGCGATGTCCAATTCCTAGAGTTGAAACCAGATTTGCTCAAAGATTCTTCGACTACTTTGCTCCATTTTTGTATAACAAATTTTCATTGACAGACAAAACTATTGTGACCCTTAGGGCCAATTCATTTAAAAAAGTTCTTCTCTCATGGCTAGCTGGAAAGACCTACAATGAGACGGAAGAACTATTTAAAAAATTATACTAAATTATAATACTTGTTACCCTGATAATATACCTAAATATACATACCCACAAACATACCCACTCACACATATACTCCCACGTACCCACACACACGAATACACACATACATACACGCCCACACACCACCCACACCCATACACACACGCACGCTCGCACGCACTCATGCACGCTCGCACGCACGCACGCACGCACGCGCGCACACACGCGCTCGCACACACACACCAACACACACACACACAAACACACACAGACCATTCATAGCATAGTATATTACATATTATATCATTAGCCTTTCAAAACTTTCAAACCTTTCGCGTTACATATAAGGTACAACTAGGAATTATATAACTGATACATTATTTATAATTGGTAAGATAACTGTAATAGTCCATTGAAGAGCCTGACTCCCATAACACAGGGAAACCTAAAGTGGGAGCCAGTGCAACAGAAATTGTAACATTTTTGCTAAATAAAAAATGATTTGAAATGATTTGATTTGATTTGATATAAAATTTTATTTAGCGTGGTCATAGACGAGCTCGGTGGCCAAATGATTAGAAATGGCCACTTTGAGCCCCGCACGCAACAAGACAAATATTTGTGTGCATGAACATGTCTGTTTGTCTTGATCTGGATGTGTTCTATGTATTATATATTATGTAGGTATGTATTTACAAAAAAAAGTATTTAAGTATAATATCCCTTATTACCCGACTGCCGAAGGAGGGTTATGTTTTTCGAGCGTATGTATGTATGTATAGTCTTATTATTTGGCACGCTCTACAGCCTAAACCGTTTGACAGATTTCAACATAGGAGGTGTCGTTATATTCGTCTTAATCACGCGAGTGACATAGGCTATATTAAATATAAAAAAAACAGTATGGCGCCTGTGAGCCGCAAAATTGTCGTTGAAGTAAATTTTTTAACACGCTTTTATTAGGTCGACCTATATGTAACTAACTATGTAATGGAATCTAAGGTAAATAATTTAACCATCTTCCAAGGATCGTAGCGTAATGAAAATTGGCAGCTGTAGTTTAATTATTTTTGACTTTTGTTTTATCAATCAATCATCTTTATTTGCAGAATACAATTACATAAGTTGTTATTCGGGTATACAAAGTCAGGTAGGTACAGTGTATTCAGCCCGCAAGCAGGCGTGCAAAATTTTTATGTCAACTTATACTAATACTACTTAATAACAATTATTATTATTACAATGAATGCTGTATTACAAAAAATTATAAAAAATGTCAAATAAAAAAGAAATGTCATATATATATTAATTTACTATTTAAATTTCATGAATTTCTGAGACACTGTAAAAGCAGTGTCCCAGAATCCAATCAGTCAGATGTGTTTTAAAACTATTAAATTCATCAGGCAAATGATTGTATAACGTCGTACACATATGCGAAACGTTTTTTTCGTAAAAAAATTGTCAATATTGGATGAGAACATAATATTTGCTTCATTTCATCAAATGACTCTTGGCATGTCTTGGTCCAGTTAAAAGTTTGTCCTTTCCTTAAAAGGTTGTGTAATGGTTCCAATTTTATTGCTATTTGTGGCACATACTTATGATAAAAGTTTATTTTTCCCAAAAATTGTCTCACGTTTTTCCTCGTTTTTGGAGTAGGGAAGTTTTTGATCGATATTAAGTTATCTTTCAGTGGCCTAACTGAGTTATTCTGTATTATGTGACCTAAGTACTTAACTGAGTCAGCTGCAAACATACATTTAGAAAATTTAAGTCTTAAGCCTTCACTTTTAATTGCTTGAAATAGCTGTTCCAGGTGTCTGACATGGTCTGAGAATGATTTTGAGAATAATAAAATGTCATCAATGTAACATACCGTGAAGTCTCCAAGCATGTGTTTCCGTATTATATTACACATTATTCTCTGGAAAATAGCCGGCGAGGTCTTCAGACCAAACGGTAAACAAGTCCATTGATAATGGCCCTCTTGGGTGACAAATGCAGTTTTTTGTCTGTCTGTAATACGCAGAGGTATTGACCAAAAAGCTGAATTTAGGTCCAGGGTAGAGAAAAACTTGCAATCTCTGGTCTTTACTATTAGGTCCTCAATAAGTGGGAATGGTTGGGATTGGGGTACAACAATCTTATTTAGCTCTCGGAAATCTATGCACAATCTTGACTTTTTATTTTCATCTCTTTTATAAGCTAATGTAACTGGGGCTGCGAAAGGACTATATGATTCTTCTATTATATTTTTCTCCAGCAATTTTGCAATTTGATTCTCAATTTCCTTCTTGTCTTCAATTGTACAACGATATGGCCTTTTACTGCAATATTTTTCTACTGACAGATCGATCTGTGCTTCATAATCCGTTACCATTCCGATGTCATATTTGTCCTTTGCAAATGCAGATTTATTATTCAATATCAAGTCATCAATAACTGTTTGTTTTTGATAGTCTAGATGATTTATCCAAATTTCGAAGTTTTCCTCACTAAAGTTCTCATTGAAGTTTATTAAATTATTAGATTGTATTTCCTTAGAAATAGCAGCATCTGACTTATTTATTTCCTTAGAAACTTCTTCACTTCTTTGTGTAGGAACTTTCTGAATGATTTCTAAGTTTTCATTTTGAATTAAGAAAAACTCTTTGATGCAATCTAATCCGATTAAAAAATCATAATCAAAGTTTTCCTTATCAATGACAAAAATATTCATTTTCTTTTTCACATTAAAAATGGTTATATCGAGTGTTATTATGCCATTTGCCTTTTTGACGCCATTAATTGTCTTTAAATTAGTATTGTTAGAATAACTCGATTGGTTTTTGGTTATCTTCAATAATTTTGAATTTATCAATGACACGTTAGAGCCAGAGTCATAAATTCCAAACACTTCAATATTTTTGTTCAATACTAATTTTACCTTGATTAATGGCGGCACTATTAGTTTTTTGGCTCTTCACACTGCAGTTCACATTCTAATTCCGAATTGTTAATGTGTTTGATTTGTTTATTATTTCTTTCTCTTGCGCTATTTGTTTTTGTTTTGAACCAACAAGAATCTTCTGAATGATAGCGCACACCTTTTTGTAAACTTTCACAAATACTACACTTTTCTTTCATTGGATTTATATCTTCTCTTTTTTTTTTTATAAATTTCTTCCTTGCAACCAAATGTTCTAGCTTGCCGAGTTCACTAAATAAATCTTTTGTTTCTACAATTTCCTCTTTGATAATTCTATCCGTTATAAAATCTGGTAAGCCGGCAGCAATTATATCAATTAGGGTTCCTTGATCTATTGTTTTTCTGACTTCCAGTAGCAGTTTTTCTTTTTTAATAGCATATTCTAATAAAGATCCTGATTGATACTTGAAAAATAAAGCATACTTGCTTGTAGTCCAACCTTTATTAGCGTAGGTTTGCAAAAAGTTTGATTTCCACTCGGACCACTCCGATTGTAAACTATGCTTGATCATCATTGAAGAGTACCAATCAGCGCAGGATTTTTCCAGAAATAGTCTCATAATTTCAATTTTTTCTTCCTCTTTTCCTATATCAAATCTATCACACTCCTTTTCAAACGTTTCCATCCAGTTACATGCACTTATACCTTTTCCATCAAATTTTTCAATCACAAATCTATCGGCTAACCTCTTTAAACTTTGTTTTTCTTTGTTTTGTTGACTTTCAATTAACTTTTCCAAAATTTTCACCAAAGGTTCTTCCAAATTTTTTTTGTTGACAATAGCTGCCTGTTCTTGGGTAATTTCCTCAAGAAATTGGTCTTGGAAAATCATGTTTTCATCCTCATCACAATATGTTTGTAATAGATCTTTTGTCACTTTAATCCACACGCCTCTACTTTGATGTCTTTTCTTCAATGTATTTCTCACTGTAGCGAAAGCTTTTGAGGTCTGGACATGTTTGTGGTATTGTGATACTGCTTGATATTCCTCAGGAATCAGGTAAATTTTGTCATCTTGTGTGGTGATAGAGGTTATGGCAATGTAATTAGACTTTCCGTCTATTGTTGATTTGACTTGAAACGTAAATTTTAACTTTTCCATTTTCTGACAATAAATGTCGTTTTATAATACTAAATTAGTGATTTGGGCGACGGAGTCAAACACAACTGAGTTTCTCTGTAATAAAAAGATTTATTTTGTTAATCTAAGTGTAACATACACTCATTTGCTTATTTTAGACTACAAAATAAACAGTATGGAAAACAAACCCTACCTGTAATAAAAAGAAACGACATTTAATGTTTTTAATCCCAATGTCGATCCGAATCACAATTTTCTTAATATATTCTCAACTTCTAAATAACTAACAACAAAGACTATTTTATTTGAAAAATTGCTTTCTCATGACGTATCCACAGATTATCAAGGTTAAAGGTCGCCACTTGTATGACACGTAACAATGACATTGTTGATGCGATCAATTATTTAAAAAAAGAAGAAGAAAGAAATTATATTTTTCTTTACATGTACTTATGGCAAGAAGGTTGATATAATTTATTCATAATTCTTGTTCTTGTTTCTCTAGTGAATATTTCACTTCTCTTTTTCCAATATTGAGGGTGGGAATTAACGAAAACACAGATATCTCTAATGTACATGCTCGGTAATGGTAATATACTTAGTTTCTTGAATAATGGTTTACAGCTGTCATCAAACCACGCATTACATATAGCACGTACGCACTTTTTTTGGATTTTGAAAACTCTGTCCATATCAACAGAGTTTCCCCAAAGTATCAAACCGTATCGAAGTACCGATGACACGTATCCATGGTAGGCTGATAATGCAGCTTCCACTGAAACTGTCTGCCGCAATCTTTTTAACGCAAATACGAATCTATTTAGTTTATTGCATACCTGATCGATATGCTCCTTCCAGTTCAAATGCTTGTCCAACGTGATCCCCAAAAATTTTAATGTAGCTACCTCGTCTACCAGTTTGTTATTATAGCTGATACAAACAGGCATAGTATGCGAGTTATAGGAGGTGAACTGCATGACTTTAGTTTTATTTATATTCACCTGGAGGCCGTTTACTTCCATCCAGTTAACAACGTCTTTTAGAGCATTGTTTATGTCTAATTCATAGGAGTCTTTATTGCTACGTTTAACTAAAAGCGTGACATCATCAGCGAAAAGTATACATTTATGTGCGGTAGCACATAAATTAATTACACAAAAATTATAAATTTTTAGTTTGATGTGCTTTAAAAGCGTGTTTTTTTAGATTTTTTTAGACTATATTTATTTTTCACTTTTTAGTTTAATGTGCTATGAAAGCGCCCAAGAGGTCACCGGTCCATTGCCAGCCTATACTCCGTCCTTGCTTTCTTTCTAGTGACCTCACTCACTCGCAGGAACACAACAACCCTCAAGGGAACTGTTATTTGGGTGCGGTATTCTGTGAAGTGGAGGTACTTCCGCAGTCGAGCACCTTAAAAAATACGCTATTAGAGCACCTTAAAAAGAGGTAGGGCTACCTCTTTTTTCGCCAAGGCCTCATTAGTCAGTCAGCAGGGTGCGCCACGTGCAGGTGAGGTTGTATTGTTCCCGATAGGTTTGTTATAACCTTGAAACCTGATCGTGTTCTAAGTTCATTACGTGGCCTTTCTCACAAGTGCAAACACGACTATGATACAATATTCCATCATGGAATGCCAATGCCTATCTTCTAGCTTCATCATTAGACCTTGAAATCTAATCGTGGTCAAAGTTCATTACAAGACTTTTCTAAGAAATCCAAAAACAGCTATGATACGAAGTTCCATCATGAAGTTCCAGTTCATATCTTCCGGGTCCATCATCAGATCAGTTCGACAGTACGATATTATTGTATTGTCATCAGAACTACATACAGCTGCCAATTTTCATTACGCTACGATCCTTGGAAGATGCTTAAATTATTTACCTTAGATTCCATTACATAGTTAGTTACATATAGGTCGACCTATTAAAAGCGTGTTAAAAAATTTACTCCAACGACAATTTTGCGGCTCACAGGCGCCATACTGTTTTTTTTATATTTAATACGTATAGCCTATGTCACTCGCGTGATTAAGACGAATATAACGACACCTCTTATGTTGAAATCTGTCAAACGGCGCTGTAGAGCGTGCCAAATACTAAGACATAAGTACATGCATACATACGCTTGAAAAACATAACCCTCCTTCAGCAGTCGGGTAATAAGTGATATTATACTTAATACTTTTTTTTTGTAAATACATACCTATATAATTATAATACATAGAAAACATCCAGACCAAGACAAACAGACATGTTCATGCACACAAATATTTATCTTGTTGCGGGGCTCAAAGTGGCCATTGCTAATCATTTGGCCACCGAGCTCGTCTATGATCACGCTAAACAAAATTTCATATAAGTATTCATGTTTGCCACGTCTGACAGGAGTCTATAAAACATAGTATAGTGTATACGTATACGTCTACTAGCTTCTGCCCGCGGCTTCCCTCGCGTGAAATTCGGGGCAAACATACATACGACCAAGCTACGGTGACATGACATATTACTGAACTCCTGATCAGTAGTTCCAAGGAGAATACATGCCGATGAGATAAAAGCGTGCCGTAAATGATCGTCATTATGGCCCTTATTCAAGTTTCATTCTATCTAAGGTCGCCAAGTAAAAATCCCATAAAGAAATAAGTTATATTGCAATGAATAAGACTGTAATACTGTAACAATGATAATAATAACTGGCTTGCCTTCATTGGCCCTGGCTTGCCTTCATTGGCCGTCCAGAGAGGAGCCGCTAGAGCTATATGCTCCAGGGGTGGAAGTGTTAAAGGGCATCACGCCGCGAGTAACTTCGGAGAAAGCGCAGCACACCTCTCGACACCCCTGAGTCACTCACACCGGTGTTGCCTCCGGCCGATTTCCTGGCATTTCGGAGGCCCATCTAGTGAGTGGCAAGCCACCGCCTGCCGCAAATAACTAGCACTAAAAGCAGTTATGGCAGGCGTCCGTCCCTCTTCTGTAATAGCCCGGTATTAAGTGCACCCAGATCTCATCTCCATAGCCCATTTATTTTCCATCACACTTCGCAATAGTCTCAACGCCTGCCGAGACCTGCTCATGGGTATATCGTTCCATTGATATATCCTGGAGCGGGTCACGGCGGGCGTACAACATTACATCAAACTTCTCAAAGGGGCCTCTACGTGTTGGATCTATATCCCCGCGCATGCCTATCAAATGACCGGGCTTGACCCGTGAATTAAGAGAGAGGAATAATAATAATAGGCATGAGATATGGAGATAATTTTAGAAGGCGTGCGTCGTCGGGTCTATTTATTCCCCGCACTGGTTCGACACCGTGCAGTGTATTGTGACCACCAGCAACAACATCACTTTCAATGACGTTGCTTACATTCGTGGACTCTGATAATGGAGTCTTTTCCGACTGTTGGTCACTGAGCGTAAATTCAAGGGGTTTTTAATTTCCAAATTACACAGAAAAGCAGTCGGGTTTTTTAGTTTTTTAAATTACCGTTTTTATTCTGTTCGATCTCTTGTAATACAACATCACCGCGAGATGTATTAAAATGTGTAGATCCATCTTGTTGGCCAGCAGGCGTTGTGTTTGATAAATTGTATGATACATTTAGTTGCCAAACAACTTTAAGTAATCTGATGATATCGGAAATGTCTAAGAATAAAAAATATTCCAAATTATTCATTATCAATTTTCTCTAAAATTAAATGCAATATTTGCTTGCTTACCCGTCATTTGGGGTAGGTATTGACATTGGATTGGCAAGCTAGAGTAGATGCAAGTCCGGCAAGAAAAACATAATTAAAAATAAAGTTTTTTGATTGCGAAAATGGGACTTCTGTTTAGTGATATAAACATCTTCAGTTTAATCGGTACCTACCGGATAAACTTAGCACAAATTTAAGGTGTGGTACATTTTTGCAATTAAAGTTACATTTTTGCAATCAAAAAATTCGATCGTAATCGGCTTCAGTTTCACTGTTGTTGTTATTTACAATAAAATTTATTGTATCAATACATAACAAATTATTAATTAATGACAAAACATTAACAAAAAATAACAGAGACAAGTTTTACACGTAACAGACTTATAACGTTGGATTAATATCCATCTTTCAGAAGCAATTTTCCTTTAGGCCCACCGACCAGCTCATCTTCTGCGTAAATGAGGCGACCTCTGAGATACGTCGCTTTTACTTTTCCTGTTAAGACTCTGTTCATATAGGGACTTATCTGAAAGAAATTGTTATAAAATATCAAATGTTATAGTTATGTACTCATATAATAACATACTAGCTCTCGAAGTTATAAAAAGTTATTTGCAGGCGTTCATAGGTCGTGGTAACTGATTCGGTAACGGGTTGATATTGAGGAGCAAAATCCTACAATATTGTTATATGATGTATATTGTGGTATATACAACTGAAAGAGACTTGATATACTAAATTAACATATCCAATCTTACAACAAACGCATCCATAGACAGGCTACGGTCGTTGTTGTTTAACTTGCGTGATCGGTTATACCGACAGGCGATGTAAAAGGCTGGCAACAGATCGACGATCCATTGGTGATGATGATCTCCATGGTCAGTGGTGATCACTTTCCACCACGTGACCCACATGCTAGTTCGCCCCCACTACACAATTATAAGGTTCTAATTAGAATTACGCTAGGTATTTTTTTTCTTCATTTATGTAATTTTACCCAAACCGTCATATTACAAACAAACTTTAATTTGGAACAGCCTTCCTAATATTATAAATGTGTAAGTTTGTGAGGACGTACCTAGGGATGTTAGATACATTTTCACGGGTAAACGGCTTAATGGATTTGAATGAAATTTGGGATGCATATAGCATACAATATGTTCTACCTTAACACATAGTACTTAATACTTTTTACCCGACTGAGGAAGAAGGAAAGTTACGTTTTTTATTTAATAATAAGTGTAAAAATGTGTAACCTTGACGGATTTCAACATAATGAGGTGTAGTGCTGTTAAAAGGCTCGAGCTTCGTAAGCATCGGGCTCGTTGAAGGCTCGAGCTACCATAGAAGGCTCAATACCTACCTTGCATTATTGTACCATGTTACTTATGATTTATGGGAGTTGTACCTAGCTCCTATGTACAAGGGCGGATCCAGGGGGAGGGTCATGGGGGTCATGACCACCCCCTGGGCTGGGTTCAGGACCTAGATAGACCACTAATTAAAATTGTTAAACTTAACGCTTTTTATATATTTTTGTCACAATATAGATTAAGTACAGTACTTACATACGGTAATAAAATACCTACTTTTTACCTGTATCTATTATTATCACAATTTAATTATAACTTGAGTAGGACTTGACCACAACTATGTGACCTCCCCCTGGCGCCAAAGCTGGATCCGCCCTTGCCTATGTACTAGATCGTTGTATGGTCATAGGAATTAATATTACCTTATTTTTGTATCGTATAATCTGAGGAGTGACAATGAATGATGCGTTTGGGTCAAAGAAAATGAGGTCAGCATCTAGGCCCACTCTTAGGGCACCCTTTCTCTCCTGCAGGCCACAGAGCCGCGCCGGTCCTGCTGATAGGTAATGACTGACTGTGCTCAATCCGAACCCTCGTGCCTTTGCTTGCGTCCAGAATAACGGCAGATCTGAAAATATTTTCAATTTATTTGTACATTTCGAGGCAGGTCACGCAGACTTATAGGAAATTGAAGTTTTACCTTCATGCCTCATAAAAAACCTACATAAGGGACGTTCCAGCCAGCCTAGATAAAGTTTTATCAAAATAATGACGACCAGGATGAATCCGCAAGTAACAGCTAGTTTAAAAAAAATTAAAGTTTAAAAAGAAATATCAGACCTCAAGAATAGATCATCTGTTCATGGGAACTTCTGAGGAAAAGATTTCATTAATGCGACCTTTACGAGCTCGGTGGTAGCAATGCAAAGTCGCGGGTTCGATATCCGCACAAAACAAACATTTATTTATTTATTACATACATAAAATAATTATGTTAAAAAAATACAAGACATACAGGTATGTATATCGAAACATGCAATTCAAAAACAGATAAAAATGTAATTCAAGTCTTAGGTTGTAAATATCAAAAGGAGACTACGCACATACTAGCGCGACATAGTGACACATGTTTTATTCTACTGTAGGTATTATCTAGGTATATAGAATCTATGTTCTTGAATATAGTTTGCTTCCGGTACTCAGTGAACTCACGCACGTTGTTTTATTACATTTATTATACCGTATAAAAAAAACGTCAGGTTAGTTATATCATAGAGAAAGGATGTTATAACTTATATCTATGGAGTTCATGAACAAGTTTGGTCTGGGTGTTTTCAAAAAATATATATATATTGAATCTAAAAGAGATAGGGTAGTAGGTGTAAAAAAAACCTCCATTACAATATTGGAAAAAGTTCATGTTCATGCAAATTAAATAAAAAAATAATCTAATTCAGTACAATTACTTTAAATATCTGTTGCTTATTTGTACTATCGGCGGAACTGAATTGTCAGTCTAAACAGAATAAAGACAAGTATAATATGTTTTCAGTGTCATAATAATTGGCCTTATTGTTCTTTTGCCTCCACTGCGAGGATTGACCTTTCGGCGGAGCACGAACAAACGGAAAAACGATCGTTCTTGACAGTATCAGTTAATTATTGAACTGGAATAATTACCCTCTAAGTATTTGATTTACCTATACTTATTATATTTTTTAAATATTTAATATATTTCATGTACTTACTATAATACTTATTATATTTCATGACGTTTCTAAGTGCTTTATAAAGTCCAAGGAATAAAGATATTTTGATTTGATTTGATTTAAAGAGGATGGCATGTCTACGGAGGGGTTTATTTATCTCGAGCTTCCGACTGTTGTCATTAGATGCCATAGAAAACAATGACCTCCGCCAATCCGCAGTTGATCAGCTCGGTGGAGTACGCTATAAATCTTTTCGAATGAAGGGAGACCCGTATCCCAGCTATGGGATGAACATGGGTTGAGCAGATATACGTTACATATATCTTCGCTCGTGTGAATGTCGTCTATCGCGTCGGAACAGCTCACATTTATTTTGGACTTCTAATATGACGTAACAATGCAAAATTTCATGGCAATCGATTCAGTAGTTAAGATGTGAAAGCGGAACAAACAGACTATTATCTATCTCAAAGATAATTAATTAGTAAAGGCAAAATAAAGATCATTAACATTATCTTCAGCCTGTATCTACCCACTTCTGGATATAGGCCTTCACCAATGTATGTGTTCGGAAGGCGCAGGATCGCATTTGGTGGAAACATAGCCGCTTCCAACCGCTTTCTTGAGGTCATCAGACCATCTAGAAAGGGGGCGTTCAACGCTTCACGATTCCCCGCGCAGCCACCACTCTAATACCACCCTTCTCACCCGCCATTGCTCTCTGTATTTTGTGCCATCACTGACTCGGCGGATGTGGCCGATGTGTGTGGAAATAAATATACAGAAGCCGATCTGAATGTTAAAAGCCATCTTTACGTCCCACTTGACAACCATTGTATCTGTTGTCTTCGGACCTTATCCCATTATAAATGTTTTTTGACGAGCTCGGTGCTAGCAGACGAGCCCGGTGATCGAATGGCTAGCAATGTTCACCTTAGACTCCGTGATCGCGGGTTCGATCCCCGCACAAGACAAATATGTCTGTTTGTCTTGGTCTGGGTATTTTCTATACAACGTGTAACTCTAAGTACGCAAAACCTCAAACACCCCAACTGAGTTTTATTATTATAAATTGATATATCTAAGTAATAATTTCAAAAATATTTTTTTCTCGGAGATATGAACACTTTTTGGTTTTCCTAATAATTCTAATATAGTTTCTGAGCTCTGTGGAGCTTTCTTATCAAAAAGACGCGCCATTGACTACAATAGACAAATATTAATATTAAAGAGCGAGTCACGCGTCAATGACGCGTGAGCGTCGCTCTCTGCACGGCGCTTAAGACTTTTTGGACGTGGCGGCGTTATTACTTTTGTTTACCTACTTCATATTTTTCTCTCTTGATTGTGGAGCGCAATTTAATAATATACACGGCAATTAAAAATAATAATTATTATTTTTCAAAACCAGTTACTTTAAAAATGGATGAAAGTTATAGAATTGATTCTAGTCATGATTCTGAACAAACAATTTTTAGGTTTTGCGTACTTGAAGTTACACGTTGAATATTATATTATGTATGTATTTAAAAAAAAGTGTATTTAAGTATAATATCAGTTATCCAGTACCCATAGTACAAGCTTTGCTTAGTGCGGGACTCGATAGCAGTGGGTAATTCGTTCAGGAACATTTATTTATTAGGGACGGCTCTAATCATATTTTGCCAGCTTTATCTGTTCTAAGTCCTCATAGGGTCGATAATCAACTTGTCCAGAGATCTTTGATAATAACAGTTAGCCATGTTGTATCGTTTGCCGATGAATATAAAATACGAACACGAATTAAAGGGTACAAGTGAGTGAACAAAGTATTTATAAAATACGAACCAAATTGATGAGATGAAATTCCTGCCCATGCTTCCATGAAATCTGTTCCTTTCAAACTTTCCACACTAGGAGAATGGTCCGACGTTATTAAATCCAATCTCTCATCTCTTATGTATTCCCATAGCATTTCCTGAAATTATGTTAAAAATAATTTATGTGTAAGTAAATCACTTCGCCAAGATTCTCAATGTGACCTTCGTAGACAATTTTCATTTTTAGCTTATTTGTAATATTTACAAAAAAAAACTTATAGCGTTTCATAAATTGAGTAAATTTATCTAAAAATCAATCAAATTGTACATTTCGTTTGGAAGATATAGTGTTTGGAAGTTCTAGATCCCACGAAGACTGGGTCATCACGATGATCTAGGAAACCAATTTTGTAAATTTAGTATTTTTTTTAACTGCTTACAGTTTATAATACTAAATGTTCTAAAAATACCAGCTCACATTTTGCATAATTAAATAGTCAAATTATCATCATCATAATCAGCCCGTATCTACCCACTGCTGGTAATATGCCTTCCCACCAAATGTGATGCGGAACGCAGAAGGTTCCGCATCCAGCCACCTTTAGCCGCCTTTTTATGTCCTCTGTCCATCTAGCCTGCACCCACCCTGGACCTCCAACGCTTAGTCGTCCCACACGTGACGTTCACTCTAATACCACAGTATAAGTAATATATACGTAATATATATATATAAAATATATATAAGTAATATATAATATAATACTACGTACGAATACTCTAATCTAATACTGTAATTGTGCATCGAGCAATGGAGAGGACGATACTGGTGTTTCCCTAAAACTTAGAGAATCCCTGAATATAGTCCTCACCATTGCTAGATGCGCGATCTCTAACCCGAAGTGCGCGGGTACATATACACCCGCGCACTTCGGGTTGCATGCGCATGATGCCCCCTTTCAATATCTCCCGAAAGTCACGTTGTACGATGTGGTTTTCTAATAAACACGAATATATATTAAATGTGCCTGACTGTGTGCTCACCGCGTGTTTGCATACAGAGAATGATTTTGTTTCTTTGAATTATATAAACCAAAATTTTTGATATGAGATTTCATAGTAAAATAAAGGACTAAGTAACCTTGTTAGTGACGTTCCTTATTGGTGGCGAGCATTTGAACTCTGTGCGGCCGGGCGGGATGTCTTCAGAATTAAGTGTGAGATAGTGGTTGCAGGTCTCAGCTGTGACGCCTCCACGCCAACCCATGTACCCTGCCTCTATTCTCTCCTTTCTAGCCTTTTCCAAAATTGGCACGATGCCCTCAGACGACACGTGGACTATGTGCACGTGAAGACTGCCGTAAATAAATCAAATGATAAATATTTTGTTAAGAAAGGCTTTACGAGCTCTCCAAACTCTACCGTAAGGTAGAGTTTGGAGAGCTCGTAAAGCCGCCATTTCTAACATTAGATGATATTCGTTAAACCAGTCAGAGGAAGCTATGTGTGCGGGGGACGGGTCCCCCGCACGCAATGTTCCATGTCCTTACACATCATCATCAGAATAACATCATCGAATAACACGTCATTTTTAAAGAATTAAGGAAAATCAGAACCGTCCCTTCTTCGTCAGTCGAGTAAAAATAACAATAGGTTTCAATTTAGAATTACGAGTATTAATAAATATATAAATAATCATAAAACTCAAGTTATTCTCTAAATAAAGTTTCATCTTACTCGGTATTTGGTATATGTGTAGCCACTAATGACACTGCTTTATGTTCCATTGCAGCGGGCCGTGAGTCTAGATACGTGTTGTATAAAGTTGGGTCTGAAAATTTTAAATTTGAAGTTAATTCATAATGTCAATTAAAACGTAGTATCTACGCAGTTGAGCAGCGTGGAGCAAGTTTGCTCTAAACCCATTCGAATGAGGGGAGACTCATATCCCAATAGTGGGATGAATAGGAGTTGACGTAGTGCATCGTCGTCAACCCTTATTCATGTCAACCACTGTGTTTACAAAATAGTCTCATAACAATTATCTTTTTTTTATACAGCTTAAGTGCTATACAGCTTAAGCTAACTTCACCTGCACGCGGTACACACTGCTGACTGACAAACGACGCTCTGGCGAAAAGAGAGGTAGGGAGCGTAATTGTAAACTACTACTACTGTAGACTGGGGAATGTACCTCCGCCTCACAGAATACCGCAGCCAAATAACAAATCCCTTGAGGCTTGTTGCGTTCCTGCGAGTGAGTGAGGTCACCAGAAAGGAAGGAGATGCTGCGTTGGCAGCGGGGGTGGCGGCGCGCGAGCGATATTTTATGTTACGAGCGTTAATATGGCTACGATAACCGCTTCACATCAGGCGGGCCGTATTCTTGTCTGCCACCCGGCGTAGTATAAAAAAAATGTAATATTATTTTTGTTAGGGCATCTGCCATAATCTTAAGTAGTTAAAAGTTTTTGTTATCATCTTTATTTTTAACTAACTATTTCTTTAGAATGAAAATTGAGTATAGTCTTAAATTAAGAATTATGTACCTGGACATCCGCTGCCATTGCATTCAGTTGTCGTGTTATCTATTTTCATTTCAGCATGAAACTATAAAAGAAAAAAAAAACGAAGTGATTCCCAATGATTACCTACTTTCTATTCTTGCATCAAAGGAGCGCCGGACAATCTCTATGCTGTGATTCTTGAATAAGTAATTTAAAAAAAAAAGTTAATTTTACTAGAAAGCCTGCAGAAAAAAGAGTAAAAAACTTCATTTGCGTTTATGCCTATAAAGGCATCAATATAAATGTGCGTCGACCTCAATGATGGGTTTAAGTATTTCAAGATACCCATGTTGAGATCCTAATGATTATAATAACATAGGCGCTTACTTCCAAGAGAGGCTCATTTACAAATGCAGATTATTTCAGATATCCGTACTCGTAAGCGGTACTCACATAAAATAAAAAAATAGGTTCGACTTAAGTACTTCTTTTTTAATGTCGGTTACAAAGAGAAGTGGAAGCTACTTCTGGTTTTCATAGTAATAGCACAGTATAAGTAATGGTAATAGTATGGCTACTCCCTACCGCTAATGAGTCCTCCTCTCTGAGTCGAATCTGGTACCGATTGCAAGGGCTGCCACGCGCGAGCATTACGACATTTCGTTCGTAGTATGTAATATATTCTCAAATAAAGTTTTAAGCTGCAAAATGATTTATTTCTTATCATGTAATCATTACCATAGCATATTTGATTTTTCATTAGGAAACAAAAATAATTTCCATTTTTATCAAAAAAAAATACAATCATCGAAATCATTTCATTTCAAATTTTATGATGTGATTATTATCATCACTACATAGTATAAAACAAAGTCGCTTTCTCTGTCCCTATGTCCCTATGTATGCTTAAATCTTTGAAACTACGCAACGGATTATGATGCGGTTTTTTTCAATAGATAGAGTGATTCAACTGGAAAGTTTATATGTATAATATATGCATAACATAGTAGAAAAACACTGATAATTTAGAGGTTTCCAATGTGATGTCGTAAATAAACACATTTTTTTGCTCTTTCATTGCAAACGCTGGCTGAACCCAACGAGATAGATCAAAATAATGTAGTACAGTATTGTTCACCTTAAAATGGTCTACAAAAAAGTTCGCGATGGTATATGTCTATCTCTTAGTGGTAACACACAATAACCGTTATTTTATCCTTTGCTTTTTACAAGAAATAATGCCTTATTTACGAAGCGATTTTAAGCAATACAGAATTAATCCTTATCCAATTAAGTACCTTAAATACATTGCGCATTTAATATAGATCAATATGGCCCTTCACAGCATGTAATTTAAATGAATAGTTTAGAAGATATTACACATTTAAAATGCAGGGACATAACGGCTGTGGCGGTACCGGCCGCGGAGCCGGCGGCGTGTGCCTATAACTGGGGAAGGACTGGATAGGACAAAGCGCAAAGACCTTCTGTAGTACATTTAGTATCAGCATTGCACCCGTGCGAAGCCGGGGCGGGTCGCTAGTATCATAATATTTGAAATTCACTGATTACGTTACGATGATAATGATGATGACGACTACGATAATTTGTTTAGATTGTTTAATGGGCATCTCGCGTGAAACCATTAGTGTAACTGCTGTAACATAACTGGATTTATTAAGTCTCATCATCATAATTATTAAAAACAACCGTTTATAGATATTTATTATTGAAATATTACCATAAAAAAGATTCATACATTCGAACATAGATCCTGCTCCTTTTTTGAAGTCGGTTCATAAATATAACATCTTACGTCTCTACGCGATACCTACCTATGAGTACTTGCTTTGTTAAGTCGTATGTGTTGAATATTGCAGTCAACCCTAGAGCATCTACATACACATATGCACGTATACAGACGTAGTTAATTTATGTAGTATTTTTTTGTTTGCATTAGCTAGGGTGTGGTAATAGTAACTTACCGCTAAAACAGTTCCAGTGCCATTTAGAACTTTGAAGACGCTGTTCAGCTCATCAGGAGTGATATTAGGGAACTCCGCCACACCGCTGTCTATCAGGAAACACTTGAACCCAACTACACCCGCTCTGATCATGTCATGGAGCTCTAACTGAAATCATTTCAAGACTTTAGTTTCAGGTATAGTAATTTTGGCAGAGACGTGTAGGAAAAAAATGTATGTGTTCCTGAAGGTTACAAATAAATGTCAAGTTTATTTAGGAATACTGCTGATTCCACAATTTCACAGTTCGTAGTAGAAAATGACTTAAAAGCGTACTATGGTAGATCGCCAATAATTGGCGATCTACCATATTTTATATTAACATTATATCATCTTCATAATTATTATAAAGATGATATATGTAAATTTTTTTGTACATACGCTACAACAAGTATATTTATTTAGCATAAGATTAGAATAACTGCTATAAAACACCTAAAGTGCTACAACTTCTACAAATTCTAGTACTAACTACGTAGGTCACACTAAAAGTTTTGCGTAACTTAAAATAACAACATCTTATAATCAACATATTATGTTTATTGCTTTTCAAAATACTCTCCTTTACATTTTAAACATTTTTTCATACAATCGAACCATTTTTAGGGTTCCGTACCTCATAAGGAAAAACGGAACCCTTATAAGATCACTTTGTTGTCCGTCCGTCCGTTGGCCGTATGTGAAGAAGTGTTGTCATGATGTAGGAGAACGCGGCTTTTTGGTCGTCATTCGCGAACTTTTTCTAACACCCTGGGTAAACAAATGGTAGAATACCATTCGGCATTAACACTCTTTTGATCTTCAAGTGGAATTGGGTATTTGACTAACATTTTTTTCTGTTTGATATGTAGGGACGTCTCCATAATATAACCATAGGTGAAAGAATTACTTCGATAGCACAAAAATCTCTCGAGATATATTAATTTGAAAATCACAATTTTTAGACTGCCCCAAAACGCTCCATACAAAAGACTACCGAATTATGACGTCACAGTTTTGTATTTTATATGCAAATCAGAAATTTGTACGACAGCTATGTTAAATATTACGTTTATGTAATTATTATCATAATAAAAGTTATAGCATTTTTTATTGCTACTCCAATGGAAATATTATTTTTTAATAATTTCATACTTTTAAAATGGACTTTCCCGCCAAACTTTGATCGACGCTAAAAAAAGTCTGACTGAAGATATTAGAATGAAAGTTTGCAGATCTTTATAGTTTTGTGTATTTTACGATATTGTTAATTTATTTGTACAATTTTTAAACATTGGAAACAACCCAATTGTGCAGATGGGACCCGTAACTGAGAAAAAAAACACGATAATCTTTTTACCAACGTTTTTCGCCTGCCTCACTTTTGTTGGTCTGTTCTCATTTTCAAACACCCATTCACAAGATTGCTATTTTTTTTTCAGGTTCAAAACAATAAATTCACGTTTCGTCTCCTGTGACAATGTCATAAACAGCATTAGAATGTCCGTGGGTCGTACTTCAGTAGCATCTGTGAGCACCATTCCACGCGGGACCGCTTCTGCTCCGCTGTCAGTTTATTTATTTATTTATTTAAACTTTATTTACCACAATTTAAGGGTACAAAGGCGGTCTTAATGCTAAAAGCATTCTCTACCAGACAACCTTGGGGAAGTGCAGATATACACGAATGCGGCATACAAAATAAATTAATAACAATATACATACATACACATTACATAAATACAAAATATATGATACATATAAAATAATATAAACTTACATATACTTAATCAATAGGAGGATGATTCATAGTCTTGGCAATTTGTCCAAGAGGTGAGCATGAACTTTATTTTTGAAGTTAAATTTATTCTCGATTCTTCTGATGCTATCGGGTAGCGCATTCCAGAGTCGTGAAGATTCAGTTCATGATGATGCAACGACAACAAAGTTTCCGAACTTTTAATTCTTGTAATTTTTTCTGAATTTGGCTCATACCAATCCCCAATAGTCCTCGAATTGTCTCATAGGTAATCCGCGGGTTTTTTTTTTTTCAATTAGCCGCTTAACAGTAGCCACATTATTTTCGTTGACGGCAGTTGAAGGCCGCCCTTTTTTTTTATACTACGTCCGGTAGCAGACAA
Organism: Hypsopygia costalis; assembly: GCA_937001555.2. NCBI lineage: Eukaryota > Metazoa > Arthropoda > Insecta > Lepidoptera > Pyralidae > Hypsopygia > Hypsopygia costalis. Next base: position 14,703,787 of record OW443330.2, on the reverse strand, counting down.
GCATACGGCTCGCCTCACCGTGCTTAAACAAGGTGCTTCTCTCCTAAAAGCATTTTGAAGACGTGCGGCACAGTCAGACAGAGAACTTTTAAAATCATAAAAAATCATCGCTCTAAAATCTTTTCGACTTAATTCCATTTTCGTTGCGTACGTAGAACTTTGATGTGTGATAAAAAACAATTGACATATGATTTCCCGCCTAATTTTTTTTTAAGAAGGTTGCAAGTCGTTTCAAAAAATATAACATTCGAAATTAAAATAGTTCCGATTACAATAGCTAGATAGTGCAGGCGCCACAGGTAGTTGAGTCAGTTGAGTGTGCAAAATATGAGGACCGCATTCTATAAACAGTTTTGAATTCAGAAAAGTTTGTAGATTATGATTCTGAATGTTGCCAGGAAGTTTCTTGGTCCAATTTTTTTTTATACCCCATTCCCTTGGATATCGAGTAAATGGACTGAACAAATGCTTTACAACAATTTTAATCATTGTTTTATTGAAAATATCCAATCGTTTCTTATGATTAAAGATACTTATAGCTACCTACTAAGTAAAAATAAAAAAAACAAAAAAAAAATACAGTTTGTTTGTTTTTTTACCCGCGACGGAACAACAACAAAATCCGTCGGGGGCTGCCATCTCTATTTTAAATTTCAACATAAATAAAAATAAGTATACAAGTTACTATAAAACTGCCAAACTAGTTCATTTAATGGCAGCCCCAACGGATTTTCTTGAGTTTTTTTATTAAGTCCAAAGCATACATTCTTTAAGTCGGCGGTTTCAAAATTATTTTATCCTTTTTCATCTACGTTTTAACCGTCGTGGGTTTTTTCAAAATTTTAATTTTGCTTTTATTTCAAACATTTTAGAGAGCAAGCATAAGCAATTGAAAACCGCATCAGAATCAGACTAGTAGTTTTGGTTTTGCACAAACAAATGTTTACTTCAGCGCCCTCTGGTGAGTTGTCACTGTAACACCTATCTAAGAATATGCTCCAATCAAACCCGAACCCATGACTGAAATCCGCATCAAAATCGGACTAGTAGTTTTGGAGATAAATGGCAACATTGGTTGCACAAACAAATGTTTACTGCAGCGCCCTCTGGTGAGTTGTCACTGTAACATCTATCTAAGAACATGCTCCAATCAAACCCGAACCCATCACTGAAATCCGCATCAAAATCGAAGTCGTAGTTTTGGAGATATTTATTGGCTTTTGGCAACATTGGTTTCACAAACAAATATTTACTGCAGCGCCCCCTGGTGAGTTCCCAAGTAACACAATGAGCATTTGAACTAACTAGTCGTGAACTTATGTAGAACTTAGGGTCTATATAAGCTCTTATAAAAGTTCAACTTCGTATCAACTTTGTTATAATAGTAAACCAATATTGAACTTAAGTTAATGAGAAACACCTTGCCATAATGGAAAAACTTTAGACATTATGTTTTAGTGGTAAAAACAATATGATATTAGACACTTATGTTAACTAATTAACATACTCAAGGTTAAAGCTTTTAAACATTATTTCTTTTGTGGAAAATGGATAATATGATATGAAACTAAATAAGGCATTTTATTGGATTATGGAAATGTATTCTTTCAAACATTATTTCTTTGTGGTTTGAGATAATATGATGATATTAAATTACATAAGGCATTTTATAGGATTATGGCAATATATAGAGCCCCATGTCCCCGCTCGTATATCATGAAGCCATCCAAGTGCAAGCTCCTCTGGCCATAGTCTGAGCAGATTCTACTTTAAGAGGCATCTCTTCCTCATAAAATTCAAAAACCAAAGGACGTTCCTTCCTTTAGCCTGCCTTTTATTAACTACAAAACTCAATAACTATTGGAGATGTTCCTATCCTTAAGTTATCTCTAAATGCTCAGACTTACTTACTGATTCTACATATTTACTACATTATATTATTTACTTGGAACGTTTATAGATATTTCTCAAAAGAAATTTAGGAAACTTATAAATTCCTTCGGCAATTAAATTCATTAACTGGCAAAATTAATTTCTGTATTGATTCTACATATGAAACCAATAACTCTCTTTAGTCTATCTTTTAAACTAAATTAATTCTTTCTTAATTAAACTCAAATCATTTGAATTTAGATTATTTACTGTAATCACTGAATCCTTACAAACAATCCTAATCTAGTGTGCGACTGTTTAGTAACCTTGTTACTTCATAAATCACAACACTCATATATTTATACACATATATCTATAATCACTTTATATGTCTTGATAAAAGTAACACATGCAAATTATTTGGCAATAATCTTTACTATATTTTACTTTATAGATATAGATTCTTATCTATTTGAATATACTCTAATTTCAACATTCTTTGCTCAGCTGAAATTTCAAGAAATCTATTTGCTGTAATGTATCACAATTCACTATTTTGGAATATGAAAAGTCATCATAATACAGTCAATAAAAGATGTTTTGTTCACTCACCGAGAAAAATCTTCAAATTTACTGGATAGAAGACCTTACCTTTCAACTCTGCTAATTCACACAAATTAATCACTTTCGCGATAAGCTACTATGAGATTCTTACAAATCAGTGAAAAGCCCAATTAGTCTAATAAAAGTAATTTCATTCCTTATTTATAGGAAACGAAAGAGTCAGGTTATGTTGTAAACTTTATCATTTTGAAGATTGGATGTACAATGCTTTTTTTATTCACATTGAAATCATCCATAAGTACGTATTGTTACTTTTGATGTCAAGTTTCAACATTCGCCTTGTAATTTCAAAGTGATTTTAAATATGATTGTTCAAATTGGGCACTTCTACTTTTCAATCTAACAATCTCACAAACCTTTTTGTATAATTAAGGCATCTATCAACCGTAAATCAATTTGATTACTCAAATAAATAATATCTCTCAAACCTTTCTCAGCAATATTTAAACAAGTGAAAATCTAATTTTAAAATACTAAAATAAATTTAACACTGTCCCGGTATTATAATACATATTTACGGAAATATGCTAATTATTATCTCCTTACTCGCGAATACTAATAAATCGAATCATCCCGCTTAAAACTCGCGTTTTTCCTTTTATAGTCACAAGCCCCGCCCACTTTTGAGTTAGTGAAGTGACATAAGTAATTTTTAACCATAAAATCTAATTCTCCTAGTTTAATCGAGTAATCTATTTGTATCAATTTATATAACTAATTTTTACCATATTAATTGTTTCATGTTTAATCTTAAGTATATCGAAAATACTCGATTCTTACTAAAATTATTCGAATCTTTCTAAAAAGATAATTAAATCATTTTAGTTTCACATTTTTACCTCTATTTCACATAATTTTTATCTTCAAACCTCAAATTAATCTAATCTTGTATCTATATTGATCCCCCTACAACTTCCATTAATTAAATTATTAGTTATAAAGGAAATATAAGATTTTCAATCTTAAACTTTATCCGTGTTTTCTTACAATTCACTCCTTGAATCAATTCACCCGATTAATTATGAACGCCATTAATATCAAACAACGCTTATTATATCAAAATTCCCTGAAATATTGCATACAATATCATTGCATACTAATATATTATCAAATTAATCGATATTAGTACAATCGATTCCCATTTATTTATCAGAATTTCCCCGCCAAATCCGCATAGTAACATAATTTCTTGTGTCTCTCCCTATCAAACAACGCTATTTCCCTCAGCCAATCAGAGATCTTGGAAAAGTCCAAATTGTCCACCGAATTTCTAAGAATCGCTTGCACCTGTTATGCACACCTGCGCATAAGGTCGCCCCATAGACTTTTATTTGATGAATTAGGTCAATCACAAACTGATCTTAGATATTTTATCTAAATTTCAAAGTTCTCATGTTAACTAACGCTAATAATTGTATGGGTAAGTTACAATTCGCCTCCAGATTAAATTATAGAGTAATCCTGCAGTACGGTGAATTTAATCTCACCAATTACCTAACTTATTATATAATTCCGATACCTAATTCATAAGTCGAGACAATAACTCAATTACGTTTCAATTCATCGACTCAAATAATTAGTGACGTCCCTTCACTAGTAAGTTCGCATTAAACATCTTCCATAAGAATGACAATTCGTCTTTATGGCTTCGTAAAACCTTTCTTATATATATCCTTTTAAAAAGACACAAAAAAACATATATTTAACCTCAATCATTCAAGTGATTAGCGTCTATTGTTTTATTCAACAACCCAATTGGTATGTAAATAAGTACTAAAACAAAAGTGATCAAATTATACTCAAGTTCCCTAGCTTATAATCATTTTCATCATCTATTCAACTTAAATATTCAACGTGAATCCGCTTAAATAGTGCTTTCATTATAATAATCATCTGTTTATTATGGTGCAACCTCGCTATGTAATTTCCATACCCTCAAAATCCCTCTACTTAATAACAAACCTCATTAACTGCAAAATTTCGATTTTCTTTTAAAAGTTGGCATTTCTGTACATATTTCAATTATATGTCATTGCAATGACTTTTTGTTCTACTAATACCCCTTACAAAATTAAATATAAAGATTGTCTTTTACACAAATAGCCAAGTTATAATTCATTGTCAAATTTTCCCAAAGATCTGATCTTGTAATTAACTATCGTTTAATACAACTAAATTAATGAACTCTATCACTATAGGTAGACGCTCCCTAAAGCTACAAAACAACGCTAGCTATATAAGATATAAAATGTGGTATTTAGAGAAAAACCCTTAGGCATTTGCGTATACCCTACCCGTAAGCTAAATTAGTAAATAAGTTCACCTAACCTAACCCTAAATCGAGCTGGAAGATCAATCATAAAAATCTGAGTGCATCGTATCCTTCAGAGTATGATAATTTTGCAATCTTGGTAGGCGAATCTACGTTTCTTCGATTACATGACGGTAGCTACCATTTATATGTATATTTATTTATTTATTTATTTACTTCATTTCATGCCAGTTCACAGAGTACTACTGACTCCAACACACTGGCACGTCATACAGAAATACAATTTATAATTAAAAATGTCACATGTTAAAATATACCTACAGATTTTAGAAATATTAACATTATCAGTCAATATGTCACTATGAAGTAATACAAAAATATTTAAGCAATTATAAATTCAAAAATGTCAAAATCAATAAAAATAATAATATTACGATGTCAAAATCACTAAAAATAAATTAATAATATTACAAAGTCATAATCAATAAGAATAAAATACCAATATTACAATGTCAAAATCTCTAAAATAGAATAATAATATTACAATGTCGAAATTTTAAATAAATTGAATTAAATAATATCACAAACTAATATGATTCCTACTGAGGAATTCAACTGCTCCGCTGTAAAGTTTCTCGATACTATCGGCAAATAGATCTAATTCATCGTACTGAGTGAGCATGTCTCCAATCAGTCGTAGAACACGTACCGTTGGTGCTTGGTCTGCGTATACCGTGCGTGTGAGGGGCCTATGAAGAAGGCGCGGCCGGCGGCGCGGGGCCACGGTTCCTAAAGCATCTCGTGGGATACGTGAAGGTATAATTAGGCCGATTTTTTCGATTATGGAAGGACTATCGATTCTATGATGCAATACAGAGATGTAATGTTTTATTAGGAGTAACTTCCTTCTAAGTGTAAGAGTTTCAAGTTCCACCATACCAGTGACAAATAGGGACGGGTATAGGTAAGGGTAGTAACCGTAAGTTCTTTTGTACAGCCAACGAGCAAACTTACGCTGTACTTTCTCCACTAAGAGGCTATATTTAAGTTCATGAGGATCCCAAATGTTTGCGCCATATTCTAATTTGCTGCGGACGTAGGCGTTATATAGCACTTTCGCAACTGTCATGCTAGTAAATTGTGAACACGTTCTAATAATGAATCCTAAAGTTTTATTGACTATTTTACAGATTTCTGTTAAGTGTTTATGAAAGTCTAATTTACTGTCGATTAATAGTCCAAGGTCACGGATGTCAGTTACTCTATCCAGTGGAACGTCACATAAAGTATAAGATGTCTTCAATGGACAACGTTTGCGTGAGAAAGTAATACACTTGGACTTGGATGTATTAAATGGAAGATGATTGATACGACTCCAATTTGCTACGGCATCAATATCCGATTGCAAATTTCGCACGTCAGTCTCATTACTTATTCCAAGATATAATTTCAGATCGTCCGCAAAAAGGAGACACTCAGCAGTACGAACTGTGTCGGGTAGGTCATTTATCATGATCAGAAAAAGTGTAGGCCCTAAAGTACTCCCTTGACTCACACCTGATCTAGTGTAATAGTCATGTGATACAAACCCATCAATTTTCACATACTGGCGCCGATTGAGAAGATAATTTGCAAAAAACTCTAGCAAGTCGCGTGTAAAACCCACTATGGCCAGTTTCCTTAGCAGAACATCATTGTCGACAAGATCAAATGCCTTTCTGAAGTCAAAATACGTAGCATCGACTTGACGTCCGGCATCCATTTCAGCCAACACATAATCCGGAAGCGTTATTAAGTTAGTAGTAGTTAAACGAGCTTTACGGAAACCGTGTTGGCTATTATGGAGCGAATTACCGATTTGCCTACAAAGGTGTTGGTTAATAATGGCTTCAAAGATCTTCGCAAATACCGAGAGCACTGCAATAGGTCTGTATGATGACACATCTTCATTGGAGTCACCTTTTGGGACTGGTACTACCTTAGAAACTTTCCAACGGTCTGGATACCTTGATTGAGCCAAGCAGAGATTGAAAATATATAATAAAGGCGTGGTGAAAATTGACAAGCAATCCTTCACTAAAAAGACTGGGATGCCATCAGGCCCAACTGATGACTGCGATTTTAGGCGTCTCACGGCTGTTCTAAGATCACATTCGTTCACTACCTTGAGAGAGATAGAAGCGGTACTTATGTGAGTATTAGTAGAGCGCACAGCCTCCTCTGAGTCCAGGTACGGCTCTTTATCCCGGAATACAGATGCAAAGTACTGGGCAAAAGCTTCAGCAGCGGTTTGACCTGAAACTTCTTCATTTTCGTATTTATATATGTCTGTTCGTTGTCTACTGCTCTTCTTACTTTTAACATATTCCCAAAACTTAGCCGGTTCGTCAATAATACTAGCTTGAATTTTCCTAATGTGCTGCCTATGTGCGTTGTCAATTAATTTTTTAGCCCGCCAACGATAAAATTTGTACAGTTCTTTGTTAAATTCTTTGCCCTCAGCTTTATTCTTCCTTAAATGAAAATGTTTACATTTTAAATTATAAATTATCTCACCGGTATACCATTTTGGATAAACATATTTTGTACCACACTGAGACTGGTTTTTGGGTGGTACAAATTCATTAATGACTGTATACAATTTGGAATAAAATATTTCAACAGCTGAATCTACGTTAACTGTTGTGACCAGCTCTGACCAATCTATTTTAGCTAAGGCAGCATAAAGCCCTATAAAGTTCGCCTTACGCCAGTTCCACTCCAAACAAACATTGGATTCAAGAACATAAGGATGCGAGAGATACTGCTTGGTGTCTCGCGGAAGTTTTATAGTTAACTCAAGTGGAGGGTGATATTCATCAGTTGGAACCAAGGCCTCACCGATAGAAACCGTAATCTGTTCAGAGGCAAGATCACTCAGTACTAGATCTAATAAGCCACCATGGCTATTTAGTATATTATTATATTGATTCAAGTTACAGAATTCCTCAAAGCAACTAAAATGTGTTTTTACATTAGTACTACAGGAGTTTAAATTGAAGTCACCCAAAATTAGTACATTTAAATCAGGATATGCACATATTGCATTCTCAATACATGTCAAAACATTTAAATATTGTTCATCTTTATAGTTCGGCGGTAAATACGCGACACAGCACAAGAACTTTATATTACTTCTTTTTAAAATTGCAAATATCAGTTCCATGTCAGAAGTAAGACCGTCGACATCTCTTATCACATGCACAGAATAACAATTACGTACCGCTAGCAGGACTCCTCCCCAGCCAGCATCACCTGAACGGTCTTTACGGACCACTGTATACTGCGCAGGGAACAGCTCACCATCAGACACGGAACTTGTCAGGAAAGTCTCAGTCAAAGCTACAATATCATAAGCGCATTGTGTTATATTATTATTAAATTCTGCAGTTTTAGACCGTAAACCTCGAACATTTTGGTAAAAACACTGAAGTTTCTCGTGTCGACATCGATTATTGACTCTTCTCTTGTCTGGTACGAAAGTTCTGGCGCCAGGGTTTGATACATATATCTTCGGCCCAATTAGAGGGAGACATAGCAAGTTCAGCTAGATTAGTTGGTACACCAAGTTTGAACGATGCGTAGCTTCCACGTGCCTTTAGGCTCTCAATAGTGCAGAAGTCTCCACCACAAATATTATTTAAATGTGCTCGCACTTGATTTACTGAGGTACCTTCCTGAACATAATATAAATGTAGATATTTCCTCCGTTCAGCAGCGCGAAGTGTTGTAGCTCCAGCTGGTGCAGTACCTCGGAGCACACCTGGTCGTGCCGAACGCACTGTCCTGCGCTTTATTATAGTCCACTCATCATCATTATTATTATCGGTGTTTCGTGTGGAAATTGGCGAGGAGATTGTTGACATACCAGTACTGTCCACCGAAGCTGGTTGTTGGTTTTCTGAGACGAAGAGGGGTGTAGGTCGTGGTGAATTTTTATTAGCGACATTTTTCGTCTTCTTTTTATGTTGGGCACGATTTTCGTTGTCTTTAGACGCCTCGTGGATGGAAGGTTTCAAAGACTCGTTTGCTGTCGTATGACTAATTTCTTTTAATAACGACGTACCTTTATCCAACTTCGTCATTAAGGACATTAAAATACCTTCGATGTTTTGGATGGATGTAGAATTTTTTTGCGAATCCAGGTGTAATTGAGGGATTAAAGATAATTGCCCCATTAATACATTTTGCAACTCCTCTCGAATTATTTTTCTAAGAATAGTTGGATCTCCACAAACACAGGGGACCTTTTCTAGATTGGCTCCCCGGCGCATCGTAACGTTGTCGAATTCAAGCATTGAGTTTTCTGCACTTTCAGTAACAGTCTCATTACCAACGCTTGTACTCATTAGCAGACGCACGGGAGTACTCAAATTCCCTGTTTTAGGCATTTTACTCCGACAAGACAGACATAACCAAGAGCGTTTAGTTTCCTTAGTTAATAAAGCATATTTATCCTCAGCTAGTCCAGCGCATAGTAAATCATAGCTTGTACCGCATTTTGAACAATTCATGACGTCATCTGTATTAATTTTTTGGTTGCACCCACCACAATAATCCATGTCCAAATATTTGTTATAGTGCAGCTTGATTTTATAAATATCCCACTCACTGGGGAAACTTTAATAACTGGCAACACTACAGTACTGTCAGAATAAGATATTGTCAGATGGATTTGACAATTTGTCTGTCAGACAGAATGTAAACAATGTCAGTCGACTATGACTTTCTCAAATGTTAAGAAAGTGAGGGTATATTTGTGTGGTATATTCAAATCAGTACAGGAAACTCGGACTTATCTTTGTTTGACATCGAATATGTTCTGCAGCCCACGAAATCAGTGGATAACGATATCACTTGTTAATCGTGGAATGTTTTAAGATTTAAAAGCACTTCAAACTACTTTTACTGCAATTTAATAAAAAATGACAAACAAAAACCCGAGCTTATATAAACAGTGGCAGGGTTGCCAGTCCAATATATCTACTTGATCTTGCAACCAACATTGAAGTTAAGTATAGACTACTTGGTCTTGCAACCAACATTGAAGTTATTATATCCGACAGAATACCATATTCACAGATTCTTAAGTCAATTCAGCCACTTGTTCCAAATTCTTATCCAATTGTGGTAGCATTATTTTTATTGTGTACGAACCCTTTACAACCCAATTCTCCGGATACAAACTTGGAACTTCTCATGTGTAACAATTTAAAAATATATCCTCCCCTCTGTTTCTTAAATTATACGAATATCCCTGTTTATTAGCAATGTCCTAGGGTTTAGTCATTTTAAACACCACTAATACGAGTAAAACTTTTGACAGATTTACTCAACTAATGTATATCATTTAATGAATGTTCCAAATTTGACCACAATTGAAGCCGATTTCCGGTTTTTCGGTCCCAATTGCATTGAATCAACCTTGGAACTATTCAACAGGATTCAATCCTTTTAACAACTAAACTAATAAGTGTTAAATTAATATTTTTAAATAGTTAACCTTGCTGATACGCGATCAGCTGAACAAATGGAGCGTCTTCCTCTAAGCAATTTCCCCTTACTACTTAATTCATGTTAAACTCAAAACTGAATCTTTATTAATGTTTTCTTATCCTTTCTACTTCATATTTATGAATCAGATCAACATTACATCATAAGAATCTTTTCAATACTGTAAATATCTCTTTGTAATCTTATCCTTATTCTCATTACAGATACTGCCTGCCTATCATTTAGCAACTTATTCACCATTCTACTAACAAAATTCTGAAGCCAACTGTCTGTAGTTTGTTTGCAATGAACAATCTTAATGTAGGTAGTAACCTACAGATTTAAGAAAATATTTGCTACTTACTATCTTAAAGTATTTCATCATAGTCCTTATCAACTATTAGTTAATCCGCCTAACCTCTTACTATCTAATAGACTATGGTTAATACGTTATTTTGCCTACCTAAATACCTCCCATCAGTCCTCGTACATCATAACATGGTAATAAACTTCAACTCACTAAGTACTATTGTAAATAGCCTGTCTAAATTATAATAAAGTTAAGAAATTCTTAAATTTCACGTAACATAAAATCAAACTCACTCTTCAAAGAATATTTTAAAATTATTAACAAAATTAGTTCATCCATATATGAAATTCACCGCAATCTTTCTTTCTTACCTATGAACTTATGCCGATAATTTCTCAATTAATAATCCTTACTAAACTATGTTACCATGCCCCAGAATTTACTTTTAATTTTCTTTATACTAACAATTTGTTTACTCGCTTTCAGTTCCGTGGTTCTAAATCAACATCCACTGCTCAATGGTTTCCTACCCTGCATCAGTACAGACCCTCGCCCCAACTACTTAAGACTTTATCACTGTTAAAGATCTCTATAGACTACGTGTGAATTTTATATAAAACTTACTCTAAAAAAAAAACTTATTTTCCTAATATCCTCACAATTTAAATATCACTACAAAATCACCCTTATTAACCTATTCGTTGTTCAACATTAGCTGCTTGTACTTATGTAAAAGATTTTCTTAATAAGTATATACTAAAAAGACAGATCACATTAATTTGAAATTTATATCCAAAACTTAAATTTCTACATATATAGAACTGTAATATATGTCAAAATATAATATTTCATATTTTCTCCACATAATACCACTCTTTACCTACCTTAACTTAAGTAAAGTGCTCTGAATTTTCTAAACCATATATATTTTCCTTCTAACCTTCTATTAATAATAATATAATAATCCTAATTAACAATGTCAGCCAACTCACACATCGTCAACCAGTTCCACTACTCCCGAAATCTGTGTTTTATACGCCAAACTAATTACACATCTCGGCCGGTACACACTAATGTCACGTCCCACACCACTACATAAACAAAGATGTCTATATTAAATGCAACTTAGCATGTGTGCATGCAACGCCACACAAACCATTCCAGACCCTTCCCAAAGATCAGCTGGATCGACACGAATGAACGGCCGGTAGTGAGTACACTGTACTAAGTACTACTAATTTTACTATGTTCCTAATAACATAACATACGTAAATAAGTTCCTTCCTGTTTCATAAATATTCACACTCACAGGAAATACCCCAACCTATTCAAACAGCCACGTCCATGCAAAAATCCGCCCATGTAGGAATCGAACCCACGAACGTCGATAATAACTTCGCATCTCCGACCGCTGTCCCACTGAGCTTAACTTATTTTTCTAAAATCTACCTATCTCACCTTATCTCCTCAATTTATTTCATTGCTTACTAAAATTATTTTTAAACTAATTTCAGTGTTCCTGTACCCCACCTCAATGCAGCCGTATGCTCACTCCTTAATCAACAACCCGCTTCCAATCTGGATCTAAATCTCCGCTCATCTCTCTACTCATTTATCGTTATGGAAAATGAAGATCGATCTTAATTTTAATTTAATATTACTACACAATATACTCATCACCCCCCCCTCAATTAGTCACTCTTTCTACCAATATACTGGTTATTTATATCATCTATCCATCCTACACTCATCAACATAGCCCAGTATTTCATCAAGTAATACCTCTAACTAGGTCACCTTCCCTACCACTTAAGAATGTTATAGAATGTTACATCTCTTTGTCGCTAAATCTAGGTTTTCCTATTTTCCTTATTGCTCACTTATTAAATCCTCTAATCACATTATCGCCAAAAATTCCTCTCATCATTCTATAATTAATATATATATATTTATATATATTTATATTCGCCTCCCAATGTCTAGCATAGCTGACGACCTTTCGTACTCACTTATCTACTATTTACAATTCTCTTGTAATTACTACCTTCGAACATAAACGAAGCCACATTATGAAAATAAGTTGCATCCGCCTCCATTTTTCTTGCAAGACAATCATCTAACAGAATGTTGACAACCAACGAGGTCATAAGTGAGCCTATAAACCACTCAACCAACATCTCCACTCACTTCACAGAATTAAATCATTTATATTACAATAAGAACTGTTGTGTTCCTGCGAGTGAACGAATTCACTAACCAAATGGACCCCCATACCAGCAACGCAATCGACCACACGCAAAGACTGTAATGGGAGAGCCCAATATAAGCGCTAAACACGGCCATCATAATTGATTCCCATCAGGCGGGCTCCACACTAGTCTGCCACCCTACATAGTAAATAAGAGATATACATAACCCTTTTCATGCTTAGACCCTATGAATTGTTATTACCTAAATCTAATTACGAGAGAAAATACGAAACATAAATATTCTCATTTCAAATAAAAATTATACGTTAAACTTAATTAGTGTCCTTTGTGTCATCGTAATAAATAAATTCTAGGATTAAACTCAGTATAAAACATTAGTAATATTCATCATTAATAAATAAATCGTTTATTATTTACTTCTAAAATATTTTGTATCTGACTGTACTTCCTAATTCTCATTAGTCAATAACCAACCTATTTATACGTATAACATTATTGAAGTCTTATCAATATATATAAAAAAAAAAAATTGCATATTTTAATATATTCATTAAGTCCTATTTCCCAAACGATCCCTAATTAATATGACAAATGTCACATACTACCGTATAACCATCTAGTTATATTAAACTATTAATGTTTCTCCTTCTCGTAAAATCTTAAAACTTCAAATAAAATTTGCTTTTCACCTTAATGACCTTATTACGTATCTAATAGGTAGGGGAAAAAGTCTTTTCGCATTTTAGTATGTATGAACTTGTAATAAAATCTCTTTGGTTATACCATTTGTATCTGGCAGGTTTTGATATCTTTAAAAAGTTTAAATTTTAAAAAAGATAATTCCAAATTCAAATTAGGTAAATGTGTGATTTTCATTTGTTTTTTTTACTGTCAAGATGAGTGAATCTAATGAAGAAATTCGATTCATTTTAAAATTTTACTACAAAAAAAGTAAAAATGCAACGCAAGCTGCGAAAAAAATTTGTGACGTTTATGGACCTAGTGCAGTGTCTGTGAGAGTAGCACAAATTTGGTTTAAGCGTTTTCAATCAGGAAATTTTGATGTGAAAGATGCACGTCGCTCTGGTCGCCCTGTTACGGATAAAATGGATGCCATTTTTGAAAAAGTGGAGCAAGATCAGCATATCAGTAGTTACGACGTAGCTGAAGAATTAGGAATTGACCACAAAACAGTTTTGGCGCATTTGAAAAAAGCTGGGTACACTAAAAAGCTCGATATTTGGGTGCCTCACGATCTCACTGAAAGAAACTTAATGAACCGTGTACTCATTTGCGATTCTTTACTACGACGTAATGAAAGCGAACCGTTTTTGAAAAAGCTTATAACTGGTGATGAAAAGTGGATCACGTACGACAAGAACGTGCGAAAAAGGTCGTGGTCAAAGGCCGGTCAGGCTTCACAGACTCTGGCAAATCCCGGGTTAACCCGCAATAAGGTGATGCTGTGTGTATGGTGGGATTGGAAGGGCATTATTCATTATGAGCTGTTACCGCCAGGCAGGACTATCGATTCTGAACTCTACTGTGAACAACTGATGAGATTAAAGCAAAAAGTTGAGAGAAAGCGGCCGGAATTAATTAACAGAAGGAGTGTGATTTTTCATCATGATAACGCTAGACCTCACACATCTTTAGCCACTCAGCAAAAATTAAGAGAGTTTGACTGGAAGGTGTTAATGCATCCGCCGTATAGTCCTGACCTTGCACCTTCTGATTTCCACCTGTTTCGGTCTCTTCAGAATTCTTTAGGCAATGTCAGGTTAACATCACGAGAAGACTGCCAAAACCACTTGTCGTGGTTTTTTGAACAGAAGTCCCAAAATTTCTATAGTAATGGGATCATGTCTCTACCTACAAGATGGCAAAAAGTTATCGAACAAAATGGCACCTATATACTTTAGTTAAATGTAAATAAACTTTAGTAAAAAATGTTTTGAATTTTCATATAAAATACGAAAAGACTTTTTCCCCAACCTAATATTTTATATTTCCTTCCAATAAAATTGATTGCTATCTCCAAATCACTATACCCTACAACGTTTTCTAATATACATATATTTATTTTCATTATTTCTTTTAAGCTGACTGTAAGTTAAATAGAAATTAATAAAAACGAATTAAGTGTCATAATAAATTTTAATTAATAATAATAATAATGAATATACTCAGGAAAAGACTATAATAAAACTCTATTAAAAAAATAAAATCGCAAAAACAAATGTTGGTCTTGTGATTTGAACCAGGAACCTTAGATCCAATAGCTCTATTTTCTACCGACGCGCCACTGACTCGATAATGTGAACGACAAAATTCGCATATGTATTTTAGAGTACCACGACTTTGCCAACATCAATTATTCATTACTAATTACGTAACTATCTTTTTGTTAAATAATAATTGTTACTAATATTTTTAATCGCATTTTCTACCACATTACACTAGTTTAGTTCAACGTTTCACCAATGCTTCTACATGAGAATTTTAATTATCTAAATATTTAGACGCCTCCCCATTCATAAAATTTAAGAACCATTCAAATAAAGAAAGCAACTATATAAATGTAATTTTTAACCTACTATCGAATTAAAATATCGATTCTCAATAAAACTTGTACACCCGCGCCATCTGTGACCCAAACCCCGAACTAATTCCTCTTTCGTACATCATGCTATTTTGGTCGAACCATTTTTTTTTTTATAATTATCGATAACTTTACACGGAAAATATATTATAATATGGAAATATGAATATATATAATAAATGAAATAATCATATTGGTTCACGTTTAAAGGTCAATACATCTCTTCGCAATTAAAATCTCATTGATGCTAATTGTACGCGCTTTTACCGCCCTCCCACGATACTTGCATTAACTATTTCCATTCGGGTTAGACATACACCTAAAATGTAGGTAATTTTTCCGTCTCTAATTTTGCACAAAATAAATATTGCTACATTAAATAAATATGTTAATGTTTAATTACGTCTTTTTTTTTTCAATACTTAGCAAGTAAAATTCCATCTCTTCCATTTAATACTCGCCCTTAAAAGTTTACTTTCCTTCAACGCCCTCTATAATTCTAATCGTAAACCCCATGTAAACGTCTTTATTTTGTCATTTTCTTTCTTTTTAAAGTATGTAATTGAAATAAAGTTATCTTATTAATCTATAACAAAAATTTCATTTACTTTAACTATTCATAATGTAATTCTATATCGAATTTAGATTCTTATTTCTGACAAAATTTACCATATAGAGGTATTTCAAACTTTCAGGGATTACTAAAACTCAATTATCAATATGACAAATTCATAACCTCTCAATTATTCTAGTCACCTCCACACCCTTTCGTCCGAAAATCTCACACATAATTTAATCTTAATTTACCTATTACCCCATATTTGCGTCAGATACCCGGAAATAGTTATTTAAATATATTTTTTACTATGTTATCGTTTATTTTATAAAAATAAAGTATTATTTTATATTCAATTATGTTAATGGCTCACTGTTATTTTGCCCATATTTTTTCATATTAATCTTTTCTTTATTATAATTCTAACAGAATTATATCTAGATATTTTTCATACTTTATTATTAATATGAATGAACCAATTAAGTTATTCTTGCTTAAATTATTAATGATCAAGATTCCTAAAACTTCCCTTTCAAAATTTTGAACTTATGGGAATGTTGGTAAGCCAACGATGGCAACCCTATTTTTGTTCAGGCTCATGTCAATAATAACAACAACGCTTAAAAAACATAACAATAAATCCTATTCGTATTAAAATTCCAATTGCTTGTTATAAAAAACCCCAATTTCATCATAAAAAAAAAGAATTTATATATACTAAATTACTTGGATTTTTTTTTTAAAATGTCACCAAGCTAACCTAATTGTTTTTGAAACAAATTTGTAAGTATAGCTTTTCATTATATGACTGCTAATTATTCTACCTAAACCACGTATCTCAAAATTAATCTTTAATTTATTTGTTTCAGTTGATTTTTCTTCATGGGGTTATATGTAAAATTCACTACCACAAATTCCTGAACAGAGGTTATCAAACGTTATCATTTACCATTATATATTGAAAGTCTACAAGTAATCTCATGTAAGTATGATGTATCCTATTACATTTCTTAATTACTTTCTCCTTTTATCATTAATTTTCCTAATAACATACCTACCAGGCATGCTTTCCTAACAAGAAGAAAAGTCTGATATCTGATTTTATAAATGTAATTAAATATTTCTTTCAGACTCCTGTCATATTAATATCAACTGTGAATGAGCATATCACACCCCCCAATGGACTAATTAGTTCTATCTGTCAACGCTGAAATACTATATTTGATTTTACTCAAAGAAGTGGATATATATGCTGGATTAAATGAAATTGTAAAAGTGAATTTTTCAATACTTAGTAAGTGTAACCTTTTACATATAATTCTAAAATTCTTATGTTTTTAATTATTTATTTCTCTTTAGTACTGGCAAAATCTCTATGAGTGCATTATGCGTTATGAATATGCATTATGAACTATAAGTTTTGAAATCAATTATTACATTTACCCCACTCTCAAGTGCATATGGCTAACTAAACTAATTTATAACCTTTTTACTTTGTTTTATACCAAATTTATACTCGGTAACATTACAAATTTATATATTTTCAATTATAATCCTACTTTTAATTAACTTTAGATAATTCTAATATTCTGTTATCCCATAATTATGTATTCACCATTTGTAACTCTGTTTTAATTTTAATTTTTAACTTATTTTTCAGGATCATAACTCATCGTGGATACTAACTGAAACCCGTCCATGAAAAATAATTGAAGAATTTTATAACTCAAGTCCTGTGTTATTTAATTATATTTAGACCTTAGTTGTAAATATGTGAAATTAATTATATACTATTAATCTGCTTTAAGAATCCAAGAGGATTCCTTCTTCTGAGTTAATTTACTTACAAATCCTATCTAAGTTAAAACAGTCATATATCCTTTGTGTTCCAATTCACGTACAGCAATTGTGGGTTCCTAAAAAGAAAACCCAGGCAACTAATTTATACCACAACTAAATTCACTCCATTCCAACAACATTTGTATATTTATAAAATTACTAATACATATACATATATTTTAGTTTATATAATCCTGGTCATGGGCTACCTAATTGTAACCTCCCCTCCTCTGTTTAAATCTCTCCCTCCTCTACTTTATTTTTGACCTACCTAATTTGTGTATGTTTGTATACCTATCTCTCATCTTACATCTTCCTATTCATCTTACATCATCGTCATCATCATCATTTCCTATGCTACTAATTTTCTCTCTCTCTCTACCTTTTGTATCACTTAAATTCCTCAGTCTATCACACCACATATACCTAATTAAACTACATAAATCTGATATACATCTCCCTATAATTAACACTCTTACACCTTAAATTTAAACCAAAACTTATGTTGTTGTTGTTGGAATAGGATGAATCAACCTGATGGTAAGCTTTACTAATACATAATGGCCACGTGATCGTGTCTAGTGTCCTACATTGTACCGTAATTTCCCAAATCCTTTCACGCGCAGAATAATGACTGATTAACTCTAATTACCCTAATACTCATATATACTCATTGAATTAGTTGTATTACCTAACATCCACTATAAGATAAAACTATGTGGTTGAAATTATATTAACTAATGACCTGAATATTAATTAGTATCTCTTATAATGATAATGACTCTTTTAGTTATTATTTCCAGTATCGACTTTGTTATAATAGTAAACCAATATTGAACTTAAGTTAATGAGAAACACCTTGCCATAATGGAAAAACTTTAGACATTATGTTTTAGTGGTAAAAACAATATGATATTAGACACTTATGTTAACTAATTAACATACTCAAGGTTAAAGCTTTTAAACATTATTTCTTTTGTGGAAAATGGATAATATGATATGAAACTAAATAAGGCATTTTATTGGATTATGGAAATGTATTCTTTCAAACATTATTTCTTTGTGGTTAGAGATAATATGATGATATTAAATTACATAAGGCATTTTATAGGATTATGGCAATATATAGAGCCCCATGTCCCCGCTCGTATATCATGAAGCCATCCAAGTGCAAGCTCCTCTGGCCATAGTCTGAGCAGATTCTACTTTAAGAGGCATCTCTTCCTCATAAAATTCAAAAACCAAAGGACGTTCCTTCCTTTAGCCTGCCTTTTATTAACTACAAAACTCAATAACTATTGGAGATGTTCCTATCCTTAAGTTATCTCTAAATGCTCAGACTTACTTACTGATTCTACATATTTACTACATTATATTATTTACTTGGAACGTTTATAGATATTTCTCAAAAGAAATTTAGGAAACTTATAAATTCCTTCGGCAATTAAATTCATTAACTGGCAAAATTAATTTCTGTATTGATTCTACATATGAAACTAATAACTCTCTTTAGTCTATCTTTTAAACTAAATTAATTCTTTCTTAATTAAACTCAAATCATTTGAATTTAGATTATTTACTGTAATCACTGAATCCTTACAAACAATCCTAATCTAGTGTGCGACTGTTTAGTAACCTTGTTACTTCATAAATCACAACACTCATATATTTATACACATATATCTATAATCACTTTATATGTCTTGAAAAAAGTAACACATGCAAATTATTTGGCAATAATCTTTACTATATTATACTTTATAGATATAGATTCTTATCTATTTGAATATACTCTAATTTCAACATTCTTTGCTCAGCTGAAATTTCAAGAAATCTATTTCCTGTAATGTATCACAATTCACTATTTTGGAATATGAAAAGTCATCATAATACAGTCAATAAAAGATGTTTTGTTCACTCACCGAGAAAAATCTTCAAATTTACTGGATAGAAGACCTTACCTTTCAACTCTGCTAATTCACACAAATTAATCACTTTCGCGATAAGCTACTATGAGATTCTTACAAATCAGTGAAAAGCCCAATTAGTCTAATAAAAGTAATTTCATTCCTTATTTATAGGAAACGAAAGAGTCAGGTTATGTTGTAAACTTTATCATTTTGAAGATTGGATGTACAATGCTTTTTTTATTCACATTGAAATCATCCATAAGTACGTATTGTTACTTTTGATGTCAAGTTTCAACATTCGCCTTGTAATTTCAAAGTGATTTTAAATATGATTGTTCAAATTGGGCACTTCTACTTTTCAATCTAACAATCTCACAAACCTTTTTGTATAATTAAGGCATCTATCAACCGTAAATCAATTTGATTACTCAAATAAATAATATCTCTCAAACCTTTCTCAGCAATATTTAAACAAGTGAAAATCTAATTTTAAAATACTAAAATAAATTTAACACTGTCCCGGTATTATAATACATATTTACGGAAATATGCTAATTATTATCTCCTTACTCGCGAATACTAATAAATCGAATCATCCCGCTTAAAACTCGCGTTTTTCCTTTTATAGTCACAAGCCCCGCCCACTTTTGAGTTAGTGAAGTGACATAAGTAATTTTTAACCATAAAATCTAATTCTCCTAGTTTAATCGAGTAATCTATTTGTATCAATTTATCTAACTAATTTTTACCATATTAATTGTTTCATGTTTAATCTTAAGTATATCGAAAATACTCGATTCTTACTAAAATTATTCGAATCTTTCTAAAAAGATAATTAAATCATTTTAGTTTCACATTTTTACCTCTATTTCACATAATTTTTATCTTCAAACCTCAAATTAATCTAATCTTGTATCTATATTGATCCCCCTACAACTTCCATTAATTAAATTATTAGTTATAAAGGAAATATAAGATTTTCAATCTTAAACTTTATCCGTGTTTTCTTACAATTCACTCCTTGAATCAATTCACCCGATTAATTATGAACGCCATTAATATCAAACAACGCTTATTATATCAAAATTCCCTGAAATATTGCATACAATATCATTGCATACTAATATATTATCAAATTAATCGATATTAGTACAATCGATTCCCATTTATTTATCAGAATTTCCCCGCCAAATCCGCATAGTAACATAATTTCTTGTGTCTCTCCCTATCAAACAACGCTATTTCCCTCAGCCAATCAGAGATCTTGGAAAAGTCCAAATTGTCCACCGAATTTCTAAGAATCGCTTGCACCTGTTATGCACACCTGCGCATAAGGTCGCCCCATAGACTTTTATTTGATGAATTAGGTCAATCACAAACTGATCTTAGATATTTTATCTCAATTTAAAAGTTCTCATGTTAACTAACGCTATTAATTGTATGGGTTAGTTACAACTCCAATAATTCTTTTGATTAAATTGTAATGCTAGTATAATGCTTCTGTAAGGCGATTAGCAACTTCACTAACAGTAATAGTGCTAGTATAATGCTTCTGTAATGCGATTGTAACCTTTTTTGACCTTAGTAATGCTGGTATAATGCTTCTATAATGCGAATAAAAAACCTATTAAGAACCTAAAGCTGTTTAATTTGTGCCCAAATCAGCATTATATGAGCATTATAAACGTATATAAAACTAATATAGAACTTGGGTTTTAATGCTAAAACGATACATTAAAACCATAAGTCGGCCATTATACGGCTACACTGTGTTACTTGGGTTGTCACCGTAACACCTATCTAAGAACATGCACCAATCATACCCGAATCCACCACTGAAAACAGCATCAAAATCGGACTCGTAGTTTTGGAGATAATTGGCAACATTGATTTACACAAACATCCTAGCACCCTAAATGCATATACCGTCTTCGTTCCGTCGCGGGTAAAAATAAAAAAGTATTAAAAAGAAATAATTATGCAAAATGTAGATACACATCCTCCTAAAAATGGAAAGTGAAAGTTCCTAAAAAAGGAAAACCGGTCCTCACATTTTGCATACTCAACTTCCTTTTGCTTATGCGTTATTGTACATTCAAGTGCATTTTATAAATTACTCCTTTGTTTTCCTTATTATAAAAGTGATTGGCATTTACATTTGATCTTTGATTTATTTTCTACATCAGTGTTTCTGGGAAGTCGGCACTGATTCATGTGGAACTCCTACTATTATATTATGGAAGTCCGTTCAGTCAGTTCTCCTTCCTCTCTCACCTGAAATATTCGATTTGCGAGACAGGACTCTACAAGTACCTATGGGGTAGAGATGTCCTTGTCTTGCACAGGAGGCCTTTGTGCCACACCTCTTCAAAGGCTGTTTGTATGTCCAGAAACACGGCAGAGCAATAATCGATTTTTTTTTTTCAAAAGAGGATCGTATAGGTCGATTGATAAGATTTTTGTAATCATTTTATGTAAACATTTCTTTTTATAAAAAAAAAATATTACATAAAATATCCTTTTATGTAATATTTTTTTTTTCAACAATTTTTTTTTTGTTTTTTATTTCCACTTAGTAGCTATAAGTATCTTTAATCATATGAAACAATTGGATATTTTCAATAAAACAATGATTAAAAATGTTGTAAAGCATTTGTTCAGTCCATTTACTCGATATCCAAGGGAATGGGGTATAAAAAAAAATTGGACCAAGAAACTTACTGGCAACATTCAGAATCATAATCTACAATCTTTTCTGAATTCAAAACTGTGTATAGAATGCGGTCCTCATATTTTGCACCAAAGAGAATGTAACCACTACGTTTTAAGAGACGGATGTGCCATACAAATAGCGTAATTCTAATATGTATGAAATGGAAGCGAAAACAATCAGAATTTGTACCAAATTCGCTTCCGATTCATAGAGTCGTTTTTTTACCTTGAGTTGCGCCAGGCTGTTTTGCACACTCAACTCCATACAGCGCCCGCTCTATGAAGTGTAAAACTTTTAGTGTGCGCCATGTCATAGAAAACACCCAGACCAAGACAAACAGACATGTTCATGGACACAAATATTCTACTCGCAACCACGAAGTTAAATTGGCTTGTTAACCATTCGACCGCCGAACTCGTCATTAAAATACATATAGAATTGGATGATTATGAATTATGTTCTGAAAGGAAATCTTTACAACGGTTCGTATGAAGGATGACTATACAAAGTAGCTACAGCCTGAAGGTAGTGAATTTTTATCATTTGTGATATTTGTTACTTTATGGGCCGACATTCATGATTTTTAGGGCATTCTGATTCTGTCATACTATTTATCATGAGTACTTTGTTGTTTATCTAGTTCATTAACGCACCATGTGCAGGCGAGACTGACTTTGATTCTGAAAAATTTTAAGAAGATTTTTAAGAAAGGCTTTAGAGCATTCTCCACCACGATGCTCAACTTCAGGTTGGCGGAAAGTAAGGCCTTTTTTATTAATAATTTCAATCTATTTTTCCTGTGGTACTCACCTCATTTCCAGGGACGACACCACCCCAAAAACCGACATCCACGTAAACTTCTTCCTTAGCAATGGACGCCTTGGTTTTCAAATTCTTTAGGGTGGTTGTAGGTGCGATTGAATTTCTACAGAAATAAATAAATTATTTTATATATTTTACTAATGGTTCTACTTCATATAATCGTACTTACATTGTCCTTACTGAATTGTAAATAATATATGTATTTAATTTAAAAAGTTGCTCATCAAGATTTTTAAACCAAAGCTAACCTCTCCTGCGCGTGATGCACCCTGCTGGTTCACAAACGAGGTTTTGGCTCAGAAATGAGAATTAGGGCATAGGAAGAATCTAAGCCTGAGATTATTACTGCAAAAGTATACTACTGTCTACTAATAGCCACACAAAAACGGCTGAACGAATTTCTGAAAGTTGTATTTAGGCCAGGATTAACACAAGACACTTTTTATTCCCGTAATGTATTCACACAGGTGAAACGGTGGCTAGAAGTCAGCAAG
Organism: Hypsopygia costalis; assembly: GCA_937001555.2. NCBI lineage: Eukaryota > Metazoa > Arthropoda > Insecta > Lepidoptera > Pyralidae > Hypsopygia > Hypsopygia costalis. Next base: position 14,680,031 of record OW443330.2, on the reverse strand, counting down.
AATGTAATAGTCACCCATACATCCTTGAAATATTGTCTACGATTTAAAAATTAATAATTATCGTCTACGGCGTTTGCTATCATGGGGTTACGAGATGTAAAAGAACTCGTAGCACTTTTCTGTTTACAGCTAATCAATGGTTCTTTTCATTATTATTAATAAAAGGTTTTATTTAGCTTGCCCTGTTTGTTTTTTATTTGTTTGTATATATTTTTGGGTCAAATCTAGTAATTGAAATTTGACCCCCTTCCTGTTGATAGATTGATCTGAAATTTGGTAGACACCTTTAGTTCTGGTGACAATACAATTCTGTTTCATTTGAAAGCCAAGATGGCCGCCGCTACAAAATGACGGTTTACAAATTTTGTCACGACTACCTCAATATGGGTATCAAATGAAGAGCTTGACTAGTAGTGCACAGTTCACATGAATAAAAAATGAAAATTCAAGATGGCCGCCGCTACAAAATGGCGGTTTCCAAATTTTGTCACGACTACCTCAATAAGGGTATCAAATAAAAAGGGCTTGACTAGTAGAACACAGTTCACATGAAAAAAAACCGGACAAGTGCGAGTCGGACTCGCCCACCGAGGGTTCCGTAGGTACGTAGTATCATTATTAAATTTGATATTTTTCATTATAAATAAGAAATAATGCGTCGAAAAATATAAATGAAATATATTTTGCAATGTGTACATCAAGCCCTTTCATATGATACCCCATTTGAACTAGTAGTTTCAATTTGAAATTTCGACACCCTATAATAAATATAGACCCCCTATTTTTTAAGATCTATTTACAAATGTACAGTTTTGAGATTTATTCCTGTACTTGTAGTCTATAACGATGTTACTTGCCAAATTTCATAGTTCTAGGTCAACGGGAAGTACCCTATAGGTTTTGATTCCCTTGAGTGTGTCGAAATATGCGTTTTTTGCTGAATAAACGGCCGTAACTTTTTTCTACGTATACTTAGCAGTTTGATTTTTTTTTAACTTCATGGGACCGTAGACCTGAGTATACAGTTCAAATTTCAGCTTGATACCTCCACGCATTCTCGACATAGAAATTCTTGACAGACAGACAGACAGACAGACAGACAGACAGACAGACAGACAGACGGACAACAAAGTGATCTTATAAGGGTTCCGTTTTTCCTTTTGAGGTTCGGAACCCTAAAAATGAAAATTCAACATGGCCGTCGCTACAAAATGGCGTTTTACAAATTTTGTCGACTACCTCAACATGGGTATCAAATGAAAGGACTTTACTAGTAGAACACAATTCACATGAAAAAAAAACCAAGATGGCCGCCGCTACAAAATGGTGGCTTACACATTTTATCACGACTACCACTTTATAGGTATCAAATGAAAGGGCTCAAGAGTAGAACACAGTTCACGATGAAAAATATTAAAATCCAAGATAGCCGTCAACAAAATGGCCGGTTGGCGGTTACATATTTTCTCAATTTTCAATATGGGTATCAAATTAATACAAGACAAATTAAAAAAAAAAAAATAAGAATGACAAAAGTCGAATTTAAACTTAATAGAATGAGAATTACTCTGTAATAAATTTAGAAACTAAAAACTTGAAAATAATAAAAATTGTTTCCATCCAGTCAACTCAGTTTAGGTACGCTACGCCCAACGATTTCATTTTTTTGTCTGATCAATACCTTAGATTTATGAGGGAGAGGGGTGTGATGACTGAAACCTCGGACCTACCGAATTATTTTTTAGCTTTTAGTACATTATTTTCAATAAAACCGTTTAAATTATTATTATTTTTTACATATTTTTATTTATACAAAGAAAACAGCAAACAAACGTAAGCCTGAGTATAAACGGTCTCTCCCTACAATTACCACACATCATCAGCAGACAGCTCATCCGCACACTTTAGAAAAGAAATAGTCGTGTGCATTTCGGCTTCAGAGTAGCTTTTCCCTAGCACTATATAAGATTTTTTCCCAGGAGACTATAGTATGAGGTTCTTCAAAAAGATGAAGAGTGAAAATATTTTTGTAGGGTTGGCAATACGCGATACGTAAGCGAGTGATACCCTTGGTATTATATAATCATAAATTTAGTTCAGCTAATATGTACCACGACATTCATTGATTGTTATTAAGCGGTACGAAGTTCGCCGGGTCAGCTAGTTTCGAATAAAACACGTCTTTATTTCAAGATTTCCTTAAACTAATTACCTACTATGTAATGATTGGGTATACAAAATAAATTAAAGAAATTTGTAATATCGTAATAAATACAAATTTTATTCAATGTTAAAGGAAAGGCTGGTGATACTGCACTTATGACCCTTGATTGCACAATAAAGATATTGCAAACAAACAAGTAAACACATGTTCGGAAATGAACAATTAAAAACACCGCCGCATACACTAAAAGGTCATAGAAATAAGGAATACTAGCTTAGCGCCACGAGAGATTAGAGATTCGCACAGTCATGAGCGCTTGGCGACGCATCGCCACACCAACAATCGATCTGATTCTCCGCAGATGTTTCACATCAAAAAGTCTAGCTTGATATAAAATTGATAATTACAAGTCACACTTACAAAGGCATATCAATAATGGTAGTGATGCCTCCTGAGGCCGCAGCCTTAGTGGCCGTAACGTAGCCCTCCCACGAGGTGCGGCCCGGTTCGTTCACATGAACGTGAGAATCAATTATGCCGGCCATTAGAGCTAGATCGCCGCCATCTACCACCTAGAACATATGGAATAAAATTATCAAAACGCTAGTAGATAAAAAACGATGAGAAAAAAACTGGCCAAGTGCGAGTCGGACTCGCGCACGAAGGGTTGCATACCATTATCTATAAAAAAATCACGTTTGTTCACAAATATTTTAGGGCGGCTCTCATAGAGGGAACCCCCTAAAATATTTTGTTTGTTTTATTTTTCGAGACGGGGGGCCCACCACACATTCCCACCACTGTGTCTCCTGTGTATCCAGGTATAACAGCAGCGGTTGCAGTCCCAGGGGTAAAACTACGGCTGCCTTGGAACTCACAACGAATATAATAAGAACAAATTAGTAGGTGTAAGAAGCAAGTATATTCGGAATAGGTACTATAAAAGATTAAAAGGCGCTTTACATATGATATGCTATGGGTATTTATATTATATAACTTATATAAAAATTTCATACGTAAGTACGTCAGCTCCTCCAAGCTTCGGAGGGCACGTTAAGCCGTCGGTCCCGGCTGTTGTCAGTAGATGACAGTCGTTAAGCCAAGATAGTGGCCCTTAGGCGGATTGAAAACACTGATCTGCATCAACCCACAGTTGAGCAGAGTGGTGGAGTAAATGAAGTATGCTCTAAACCCTTTCGATTGAAGGCAGACCCGTATTCCAGCAGTGGGAGAATAAGATTGACGAATTCTAAGATTTTTTTTTACTGGATTAAAACTATTTTATTACATTAAACAACATAAAAGATAGATATAAAACTAAATTACCTAAAACTAAATAATATTAAAATTAAAATAAACTAAAACTAAAATAAATGAAAAACTTTGGCCCATGTGGCATCGATCCCAAGATGCTAGCAGCATTACTTCGCTGCATAGCTAAATTTCTAAGATCTTAACATTGGATATGTCAGGATCTTACTGATATGAAATAATTCGGCACATACGTACGCTTCTAGGCCATGGCCCGTGACACAGAATAAATTGGTCCTGCATTCATTTAAAGGGTATTTAATGTAATTAGCATATTTAATTAAACAGATAATGAAAAGCCACTGTAAATAGTCGCGCGTCTGATTAAAACCGGAAAATTAATTAAGTAGGCTTTTCTTATTAGTATTATATGGCATTGGTAAGATAACATCGTACAAGATACAGTATAATCACAGATTACCTATAAAGTTACTTCGTGAGATATGTATGCAATAAAAAGAAGCATTTATGCGGTACAACTGATAGTGTCCTTAGACTTAAATATACCTATTAATTTTTAACTCAATTGTTTATTTAATCGGTAAGGAAGCTTGTGTCCAAGAGTTAAAGTCAAAGTTAATGTTGAGGATTTTTGAGACTGTAATTTTGATACTATTATCCAATTTTTCAAGTAGATCAGAATGTTTCCAAAATTGTGAACATCTCAAATAGTACATAAATTTAGGAGTGAACATGCAAAGCCGATGCCGAAAGATAAAAAAAAAACCAAATGAGAATCTAATTCATCTAAACGAAATGAGGTATCATTATTTTTTTTAGTTTCTCGAGCACAAAACGGTGTCTGTGAACAAAGCTTGCACGTTATTTTTGACCCCTGTATCCGATTGACCTGAAATTTTCAGTTCTCATGACAATGCACAATTATCTAAATGCCGCTATTTTTAATTCAATATGGCGATTGCCAAAAAATAACGATTTATAATTTCTACTTTAACTCCTACGATGTCGATATCAAATTTATGATGAGCAAAATACCTACAGTAAGTAACATTTTAGTGTTTTTTATACACTAAAGAAAGTAAACTATATAACTACTGAAGAAAGCTATATATATATTATTTTGTTAATTCTTGTTTTAATTTGAATAACTCGGTTTTTCTGAAGACTCTATACCTACTTAAGATTAAAAAGGTGATTTGATGTTGTTATGGTCGTCTCGTCCTATTTTATAAATCGAGACGTCAATCACTCTACAAACAAATATCTTATCTAAAACAATTGTCGCAATCTGATCTCATTTTCTGGTTGACATAAAAAATACTTAAAGATTTTAAGATATGTAAAATATACACATATTTTATTCCCAAGAAGGAGACAAAAGAATTTGCTCACTCCACTAAATATGTACAATCTAGGGTCATAACTGCAGAACCTTCTACTTATTTCATAATTATAATAAAGCACTTGTACGTACTGTTCCACGTAATTTTCTACTTATTTTTTTTTTACGGGACGCACAACACATTCCCACCACTGTGTCTACTGTGTAGCCAGGATTGACAGCGGCCAATGCCAAAAAACAGTGAAGTCCATTGCAGTCATGGGGGTAAAACTACGGCTGCATTGGAACTCACAACGAATTTATAACTGGATGGCTCGGCTTGAAATTTGGCGTACAGTTACAAAAAAACCGCCGCAACTTCGCTTTCGTAATACTTTCTAAACATTTAAGAAAATGGAAGTTAAAAAAAAATCTTTTAATTCCTAGGATTTGTATATTGGGCAGCCCCTTTACCACCACCTATTATTGCGATTCAATAACTGAATATAATGCTTATTCATACCAATGAATAAGCGACTCTATTTTAAATGCGAATAGAGTCGCTTATTCAATGAATCAGCAATCTATTCAATTATTGAATCGCATTAAGAGATGTTGGTAAGGGCAGCCCCCTTACCGCCATCTCTTATTGCGATTAAATAATTGAATAGATTGCTTGCTATTTGTATACTATTTGAGACAAATTTTCAGACAAACAAGCATAAATTCCAAAAACTATCATTTACGTTTAGAAATGATATGAAATCATATATTATATTCATTTGGGCCCTTGTGGGCACTTACACTCGTCTTACACATTTTTATTAATAATATTCTTATTTTCTTTGTTTTTCTTTATCTACTAGCATTTCAGTCAATTGGCGAAGTTTGCCAATATGTATTTTATTAAATAATCAGATATTTTTTTTATATGGCAATCGAGCATGTAGGTCACCCGACGAAAAGCAATCACCACCGCCCATAGAAATCAGCAACATCAAGGAGGTCGCCGATCCGTTGCCAGCCTTTTATGGGAAATATTGACCCTGTTCCTGAAGGCCCCCATGTCGTATTTATTTGGGAATACTGCTGAGGGAAACAACACTTACAATTTAGTACAACAATTACAATTTAGTTTGCGTATACATTTCGTATTTTTACTTATATTATTTAGACGTCGTATACATTGCACCTTCCAGTAAAATATCGCACTTCACTTTGAAATTATAAACAAACACTTCAATACATACTGTTTATACAATAAAAAGGATTAAAGTCAATAAATACGATTAAACCCGATTTTCAGGTTATCACAGATGTGAGTATGTATGTACTTCTTCATCTTGTACAGTCCAGTCACAGTTTTAAAAGCATACAGTTGGGAAGCGAAGGTACTTGCGCCACAGAATAATATACTCTAACAGAAGATCCACTTACGACACGATTGGAATAAAAATTAATAAAATATCAACCTTCGATACGCGCTAATACGGTCCAAAATAATTCTGCAGCTGTATTCGTACCTAAGTCTTTCAGCGGCAGGGGCAATCGAAAGTAACCCCTATATGTAACGCGTTACGAGCGACCGCCGCTGCTTTTGCAAAATGGTTTGTCTCGCCGTTGACGTAACCGGGCTGCGTATCGCTCATAGGGTTGAACCACGTGTATAACATGATGCGCTCGCGTAGATAGGTATAAATACATACGCTTGTTTATTAATGATCAATAAAATACATATACTTAAACTACCAAAAAATGTAGTAGGTTTACGTATGTGTATGTTTATTACTCTGCTGTATTTACTTATATTACTATATCATACTCTGTGATTATTAAGTACATAGGTAGGTACTTAGTAACAATAATGTTACGTAATGTTGACACTGATAAAATGTATAATTTTAGAGTAAGTTTTAACAGGAATCATGACTGTACGTACTTACAGATCAGGTTTACTATTCACATTGTCCCAATAATAACTCGGATGTATCATTAACACGGAAAGTATTTGTAAAATAGATGTAGGTATGTATTTTAAGCGCTAAACAAAATAACCGACCATAAATACCGATATATTTAGTAGGCGTGGTGGTCATCGCATACCGCGTGCGTAAGAGAGCGCGCGTGACACTCGACTAATTATTGCTCTCGGGGGCGTCGGGCGTGTAGGTAAATAACTCGGCCGAATGGCGGAGTGACACAGGCCTGCTTGCGCAGAGCAAGGGAGGGGAACCCGCGGAGAAGCGGGCGGTGCGGTCAGCGTCCCACAAACAAGCGTAGTTTGTGGGAGCCACCGTGAAAGGCAGTCACGTGCGCGTACCGAGTGTTTTAAACGTTTTTTTTAATTTACGTTCAGTGATTCCTATTTATTATGATGGTGAATACAAATTGTTCTGTATACGGTTGTAACTCGATGTCGGAACACATCAAGAATTTAAAATTTTATAGATTTCCCCGTGACGCAAGGTAAGTTTTTTCTATAATTTCGTAAAAACCTACCTACTTTGTCTTTGTTGAAATGTATGTAGCTATATTGTTGGTGAAGTGCAAGGTACTCCAACTATAAGTATACAACAAATAACCGAATTCTTGTGCTCCAACGACAGATGACTAAATAGTTAAGTACTTCGTAACTCGAACTCCAACCTAGCGGGGTTTTCAAGTGTAAATATGTAGGTATATATATTCTTTACGGCGGCGCATGCTCTTGCCCAAAGTGTAATTATTATGTTTACACCTTCTTAATAGTTGGGAAGTCGGACACAGAAGGAGTAGGTATTTGTCTAATATCCAACTGTTATGATTTTATTTAAACCGACAGAAAAAGACAAGGTTCTATATTCACCTATATTCAAGATTTCTGGGCAAAGATATTAATTACTACGTATGGCTGTGCCATTTCTAACATAAAATTTGTCTCTGCGACTATATGCACGTGCTGTGTGTGGGACGAACCTATGTGTATGTTTATGTTACGTAAATGTACACTATAAACTTTATAAACAAATGGGACACCAATTTTTAACTTACACTCTCATATTTATTATTTTCGCTGTCGAAAAGCCAAATGACTCATCGGTTCGTGACAAATTATCTCCTTAGAATGGCCTATCCATACCTAGTAGTTAAGATCTTTGTTTCAGGGCTAGTTTCTTTTTTTAAATTTTTTTAAGCAATCACGTTTTTTGATAATTTTTATTTACTTTTTTATTTTACACATTTTAGTTATATATATGTATATATATATATATACAGTAAATTTTGCTATCCAGTCATTGCATTTTGGGTATTGATATTCCTAGTTTCTATTATTAAGTATCTTGCGAAAATGAAGTGAGTAAAGTCGTAATCAAATTTAAATCGTTAATTGTTTGGTACCTACATCAACTTGGCTTGCACCAGAAATCCGCTATTTTTTTTTTAATTTTGATATACTCCGTGACACTGGCGCAATAAAGAAAAATTTTACAACTAATCAAAATTGGTTCAGCCGTTTATTAGTTACGAATGAACAAAGGGACTTTTGTCTTCGCCATAATAAGTTAACATACCAACACCAACCAGGTGCTGTAGGAAACAATATTTTTAGATAAATTATAGGTAGGTATTATTAAAACAAGTACAGTTTATATCACAGCCATGCTTATGTTTCCCCCATATTTTCATGATCAAATTGTTTATCCGAATGCGAATTCATTATATTGTTAAATTTAATGATAGAAAATTGAAATCTAAAAATAAACCTTCACGTAAATATTTAGCAGTGCAACATTTGTAAATATGTATATTATATTCTTGTTGATAAATGATTATAAAAATATTAAAGATTATTTGATTTCGAATTTTGTGACAACCCTTGCATATCGGCGAACGACCGCGTGGATACCTACGCGGGCGGCGGCATCGTGCCACGTCAAAGGCGATTCCCTACTGTATGAAAAATAGTAATACTGTGGTCCAGTGCAGGACCTACCTTTTACCATTGATTAAAATAATGTGTTTATTACGATACTTATTCAAAATTCAAAATTTCTTTCATTTTTTTAAGTCCTAATTATTCTCTAGAAAACAACAACAATGGGGTGTAGGTGGTTCCTCAACATCTTTGAACCAAAGCCAACTTCACCTACACGCGGTGCACCCTGCTGACTGACAAACGAAGCTCTGGCGAAAAGAGAGGTAGGGAGCGTAATTGCAAGCTACCCGACTGGGCAATGTGCCTCCACCTCACAGAATACCGCAGCCAAATAACAATTCTCTTGAGGGTTGTTGTGTTCCTGCGAGTGAGTGAGGTCACCCAGAAAGGAAGGAGATGCTGCGTTGGCAGTGGGGACGGCGGCGCGCGAGCGATATTTTATGTTGCGAGCGTTAATATGGCTACGATAACCGCTTCACATCAGGCGGGCCGTATGCTTGTCTGCCTCCCAAAGTAGTATAAAAAAAACATATAAATATTTATATCATAATAAACTAGTGTTTTATTCAAAACTAAAGGTATAGTGGCTGGTACTGCACTTCTGATTGTACTTAGATACTGTAATTTGAAACTAATGCTTAGATTTTTGGTAATTATGTTTAGCTCAGTTGATAGAAACCCTAGAGCTCTATCACTTTAAGATAAGAGTAATTTATGGAATCAATATTCCGGTAGTAATCAGCTTCAGCTTCGGCGGTAGGGCCCCAGATGTCGTATAAGAAGTAGTTACATTGCTAAGTAGTGTGGTGGGACAATGATAAAGTTATTAAACGGTTTTATTAAACGGTTTTATTAAACGGTTTTATTTAGCTCACCCAGTTTGTTTTATTATTTATTATTTATTCTTGGGTCAAATCTAGTAATTGAAATTTGACCCCCTTCCTGTTGACAGATTGATCTGAAATTTGGTATACACCTTTAGTTCTGGTGACAATACAATTAAATAAATTCTGTTTCATTGTAAATCCAAGATGGCCGCCGCTACAAAATGGCGGTTTACAAATTTTGTCACGACTACCTCAATATGGGTATCGAATGAAAGGGCTTGACTAGTAGAACACAGTTCACATGAAAAAAAAATGAAAATCCAAGATGGCTGCCGCTACAAAATGGCGGTATACAAATTTTGTCACGACTACCTCAATATGGGTATCAAATGAAAAGGCTTGACTAGAAGAATACAGTTCACATGAAAAAAAATGAAAATCCAAGATGGCCGCCTCTACAAAATGGCGATTTACAAATTTTGTCACGACTACCTCAATATGGGTATCAAATGAAAGGGCTTAACTAGTAGAACACAGTTCACGATGAATATTATAAAATCCAAGATGGCCGTCAACAAAATGGCCGGTTGGCGCGGTTACATATCGTCTCAATTTTCAATATGGGTATCATTTGATACCCATTTTTTCAATATGGGTATTCATTTGAATACAAGACAAATTTAAAAGTAAAAAAAATAATGACAAAAGTCAAATCTAAACTTAATAGAACGAGAAGTACTATGTAATGAAATTAGAAACTAAAAACTTGAAAATAAAAATTATGTAAAAAAAACTTTTAATTTAAACGGTTTTATTAAAAATAGTGTACTAAAAGCTAAAAAATAATTCGGTAGGTCGGAGGTTTCAGTCATCACACCCCTCTCCCTCATCAGTTTAGGGCATTGATCAGACAAAATAATAAAATCGTTGGGCCCGTGTTTCCATCCAGTCAACTCAGTTTACGCTACGCCCAACGATTTTATTATTTTGTCTGATCAATGCCTTAGACTGATGAGGGAGAGGGGTGTGATGACTGAAACCTCCGACCTACCGAATTATTTTTTAGCTTTTAGTACACTATTTTTAATAAAACCGTTTAAATTAAAAGTTTTTTTTACATAATTTTTTTTGTATAAATAATTTTACCTGATAATCCTGCATATTTTTGCTTGATAGGAGTAAGTCGATCGATTCTCTAGAGAAAATTCCTTCTATGGTACCATTTTCGGCGACCAGCAGCCCGCCATTAAATTCCCTTGTTTCAGTCACCAGTCGTCTGCTGAGGAACAATTTCTTCTGGGATTGCTCTGATAGTAAATTTACAATTTTGCTACACAATGATCCAGCTAAAAAAATATTTTTTATGTTTTAATTATTCAAATTTTATTATACAACGTATAAGCCATTCAGCGTGGCAATGCTACCAGCTTTCTGGACACGATGCCTTTTGACAATGATGTAGAGGAATATCTTGACACGATTTGGTCATAATTTGTACATGTATATATAATAATTAAATTAAATAAAAAATAATATGTTACATAATATTAATATAAAAAAATCTTACACAAAACTGTTAATATAACAAATATTTGTAACCCAGCCATTATGTTATGCGTTCAACGTTAGTATCAATGCGCGAACTACGGAAAACTGAAAAACGATTGTGATGCCGTGAAGACGAACGTCGAAGTAAAATAGATCGTTAATTACGACAACCATTACTTATCATCTGAATGATTCTGCTGAATAAATAAATTCACTTAACTTTGATCAGTTGTGTACGACAATGAACACGCGACGTTAACCTTGTAATCATCATCAGGTCATTATAGTCTCCACTACAGGAGCACGACCCTCTCTCGTCCGTCCCAGATAGAAGGAGGATTTGGCCTACACTCCCCACGCTGGCCAGACGGGTTGTTTTATAATGTATTTCTCTTAGTCGCCTTGTGCGACATCCTCGGGAAGAGACGGAGACAATTAAAAAAATATATTATTATTATTACTGCATTATAATTTAAAAACAAACAGTTTCGTTAGGAATGTGCATTTCGATGTGCAAATATAACACATATATTGAAATTAAGTACAAAGTTGCCTCGCGTTTGTATGCTCTCCACATCATTCAGTTACACATTAGACACGTATATACATACAGTTTTATGTACTTACTATTGTCACAGCTATTGTATACACATCTGAACAAAGTCACATACGAATAATATTTATATATCACAATATTACTTTGACCATGGAATATTTCGCGAGGCATAGAATAAGTAACAGTGCTACCGTATAGATTACCGTGTAAATCCAAAACCACTGTATACACACACTTCTCTGTATTTTGCGACTACACAAAATACTTTGTATTGTGTGCTGCAATCCAGGCACGTGGTTCATCAACATCTTTGAATCAAAAGCTTTTTCAAGGTCCTCTGGCCCCACATGGGGGAATTCTTCCACGCCGCTTCGACACAGGAAACATTTGAATCCCACCACGCCAGCCTTCACCAAATCACGTAAACAGGAGTCCTGCAATTTATTTGTTCGCAGAGATTTAGATGCCTTGTTTGTATTCCAATTCAAGTGCATTTCAAGTTTGGGGTGTAAGTGGTTCATCAACATCTTTGAAAAAAAGCCAACTTCACCTGCACACGGTGCACCCTGCTGACTGACAAACGAAGCTCTGGCGAAAAGAGAGGTAGGGAGCGTAATTGTAAACTACCCGACTGGGGAATGTACCTCCACCTCACAGAATACCGCAGCCAAATAACAATTCCCTTGAGGATTGTTGTGTTCCTGCAAGTGAGTGACTGTCACCTGACGGTCACCTGAAAGGTAAGAGATGCTGTGTTGGCAGCGGGAGTGGCGGCGCGCGAGCGATATTTTACGTTGCGATCGTTAATATGGCTACGGTAACCGCTTCACATCAGGCGCGCCGTATACTTGTCTGACACCCGACGTAGTATAAAAAAAACGTTATTGTATAGCTTACCTCCTCTGATGAGAGAATTGTCTCGAACTCGTTCGTCGTCGGGTTTTAAATTAAATTACGTATCATCATCAGCCTGTATCTATCCACTGCTGGACATACGCCATCCCTAATGCCTTCCACCAATGCGATCTTCTTTTATGCATCCAGCCACTTACGGCCATTCTCTTGAGATCATCGGTCCATATAGAGGGAAGTCTACTAACCTCGTATAGATTTTTTGTATATTGTTTTTTTTAGGGTTCCGTACCCAAAGGATACAAAGGAACCCTATTACTAAGGCTCCCCTGTCCGTCCGTCCGTCCGTCCGTCTGTTACCCGGCTGTATCTCATGAACCGTGATAGTTAGACAGTTGAAATTTTCACAGATGATGTATTTCTATTGCCGCTATAACAACAAGTACTAAAAAACAGAATAAAATAAATATTTAAGGGGGCTCCCATACAACTAACGTGATTTTTTTTGCACGTTTTCGCTCGCAGTTGATAACGGCAATAGGTAGACGCTTAAAATACTCACCAAATATTTAGTTATATATTCACCTTAAAAATAAGTAATTAAATAAAAATAAAACAAATATTTAAGGGGGGCTCCCATACAACAAACGTGATTTTATTTTTGCCGTTTTTATAAATAATGGTACGGAACCCTTCGTGCGCGAGTCCGACTCGCACTTGGCTGGTTTTTTTTTGTTTTTTCGTAGTCTGTTTTCTTTTGGTTGAAATTATTATTGCATACAATGTTACACACTTTAATACGAGTATATTAATATCTCTTAAATACTCTCGTTAGTCTTCTTTCTTAATAAGCAAAGCAACCAGTAATAATAACTACTAAGCACAATTACTTTTTTAATGTAATGATTATACATGCACGTTTAAGACTTAGCTATTTAAGTTATCATTGTTGGTCCGCTGAAATTACAATTTGTGAAGCCATTAGAGGCCGTTGAATAAAGCGAAATCCTTTTGTTCTACCACACGTCAACTCCATACAGTTGTTCGCTCTTTCGTTATCGTAGACAAAGAAAAATATAGACAAAATTACAGTTTCCTTCGCATTTGCACAAGAAAAAGAGTAACTTTACGCTATCATCGTGTGTGTAATTTGATGATACGTTTTGTTTCGTCACGTCACGTGCCGATTTATTCAAAGGAAAGTGTAGCAACAGCAATGTGTCATGCCGATATATAAATAAATAAATAAATATTGTCAGACAAATTACACAGCGCCATCTAGCCCCAAAGTAAGCGAAGCTTGTGTTATGGGTACTAGACAACTTAAACATACGTAAATACATTTTATTTTTGTAAATACATACTTATGATACATATAAAACACCCAGACTAAGACAAACAGACATGTTCATGCACACAAATGTTTGTCCTGAGTGAGAATCGAACCCACGAGCGTTGGTGTCGAAGCCGCGTCATTGACCGCTACGCCACCGAGCTCGTCGAATGATATGACAGCGGTAGCAGTAAAATCTCGACATCTCTATCTAAATTCATTCTCTATCATTCGCGTCTATAGAACGTAGTATTGTATTATATTAAATACGTATATGGCCGTGTGGTTTCCGGCAAACTAAAATAGAATCACTCCGTTTCTTCCCGTGGATGTCGTACAAGGCGACTAAGGGAAATACATTATCAAATATCGATCAGGCCTCCCCAACCCGTCTGGCCAGCAGCGTGGGGAGTTTAGGCCAAATCCTCCTTCCGTCTAGGACGGACGAGAGAGGGTAGTGCTCCTGTAGTGGAGATGACTAAAATGGACCTGATGATGATGATGATGATATGGTCGCTAACATCTATAACAAATACATAAACAAGTGACGTTTGTATACAGAGAAAATTGTGTTTTAGTGTGTGCGTTAAAGCTCAGACAAAAACACATTTATATCTATATTTCCATACAAACGTAGAAAGGGAATTATTTCGCTCTTTGATGGTGTACGTCCAAAATTATGGATAACTTAGCGTTTGCCCGCGGATTCGCTCGCGTGAAATTCGGGCATTTTAGATTATCCAAGCCAAGTCTAACACGCAACGCAACCACCCTCATGTAGCACCTTTAATTGTACTAAATACAAATGCAAGAACTTTCCCGATAACTACTACACCCGTCCCGCTCCCCCCGCGCCGCCCGTGTTCGCATAAACACTGATTGACGCCAAATACAAATTTAAAAACCTATTAGGATAACACAAGTCTTATTCCATCAGTTTAAAAATAATATCAAACTAAATCAAACTTTAAAAAAATTCCGACTTCAAAATTCTCAGGAATTTTTGGCTTTTTCGTGTCTGGATTTTTCAGTTGGCTTTTTTTTTAAGTTTATTTCTTTTTTAGTGAATATTTTATTTTTTTATTTATTATTATAATAGGTAAGTAGTAGTGACATGGTGCCTTCTAGACGAAAATACATGAATAACTTAATTAAGAAAACTCAAAACTATTGCCTAACTCCTAACCGTTTCTCATCAGCTCAGCAGTGTCACATGATGACTTCCAATACAAATTGTATTACTTAATAACATCAGAAAACTCATCAATTACTGTATCCATGTCCATGCTTATAAATTTCAACCCTTTCTCTCGATTTCACAGGGAGTCCATCATCAAATCCTGATTTGATTAATATGGGACCACTTGAAAAGTACCCTCTCAAACAAATATGAATTAATAAAATTAATGTACAATTGACGGAAAAATCATTGAAATTATATTAAAAAAATACATACAGTCGAACATAGAACCACACTCCAGGTACAATAAATAACAATAACAGCTAATAATAACTTTTAAACTTTCGCGTTGCATGATTTATGAAATATAAGAACGGGAATTAACGGCCGGCGCAACCTGGTCGAAACGTCAGGCAATAATAATGGTATGTAAATACCCTTTTGCATGATCGCGTTAATTCCCGTTCTTATCTATATATATAAAAGAAAGTCGTGTTTGTTACAACACTTATAACTCGAGAACGGCTGGACCGATTGCCATGGTTTTTGATTTGTTGGATTTGTTTCCGTCCCGAATAGCAGAATAACTCTTAAAAACATTGGAAAATTCTCGAAAAAATAAAATAAAAGAAAAACATTTTCCCATACAAATGAAAGTGTCAGTTGAAAAAGGGATTACGATATTTATTGGTTGTCAAATATCAAAACGTCAAATCGATTGGTGTCACTTTTATGTCGCGAAAGTTGTCTGTGATTTGTTATGAAAATTTAAAAATGTCAAATCGATAGGGGCGAAAACGCTTTTCCCATGGGGTTCGAGCGCAAGAATCAAATCAGAGTAAACATCAAAAGAAATGACAATTACAAATCACCAAAATGATAAAACCTATTTCAAAACTAAAAAAAATAAAACAAAACGTTTTTTTTTAAAAAAACTAACAATAAGGAAATCTTTATTTTTATGAAATCTTCAGTTTTTATGGATACGGGTCTTCCCTCAACCGAAGGGGTTTAGAGCGTACTCCAACACGCTGCTCAACTGCGGGTTGGCGGAGGCCAGTGTTTTCGAACCGCCTAAAGGCCACTGACTTAACTTAACGACTGTCATTAAATGATAACAACCGGGACCGACAGCTTAACGTGCCTTCCGAAGCACGGAGTAGCTCAAGATGAGCTAATGATAACAACCGGGACCGACGGCTTAACGTGCCTTCCGAAGCACGGAGGAGCTCAAGATGAGCTAATGATAACAACCGGGACCGACGGCTTAACGTGCCTTCCGAAGCACGGAGGAGCTCAAGATGAGCTAATGATAACAACCGGGACCGACGGCTTAACGTGCCTTCCGAAGCACGGAGGATCTCAAGATGAGCTAATGATAACAACCGGGACCGATGGCTTAACGTGCCTTCCGAAGCACGGAGGAGCTCAAGATGAGCTAATGATAACAACCGGGACCGACGGCTTAACGTGCCTTCCGAAGCACGGAGGAGCTCAAGATGAGCTAATGATAACAACCGGGACCGACGGCTTAACGTGTCTTTCGAATCACGGAGGAGCTCGAGGTAATATAAACCCATCCGTGTACAGGCTACGGTCGACGTTGCTTAACTTGCGTGTTCAATTAGACTGACACGCGCAATGACGCCATCGAGCTACTCTATTATTTTCTACTATTCATTGTTTTAATTCCATAAAATCATAAATTTAGTTCAGCTAATATGTACCACGACATTCATTGATTGTTAGGCGGTACGAAGTTCGCCGGGACAGCTAGTATTTCATAAATAACAGCTAATTTCTGGGACAAAAAATATCTTATGTCCTTTCGTTCCTCTGAACCAAATTTAATTTAAATCGGTTCAGCGATTTAAGCGTGAAGAGATTGACGTTCCGAAAAACCCTAAAAATGACACATATATTGATATATATACATTTCAATCCCATCGCACCCCAATAGGGGAAGATGGACACGTTAGCCACGTTGAATTTTAAAATCTGAAACTCAAGATAAATAAACCCATCCATGGACAGGCTGCGGTGGACGTTACTTATCTTGCGCTATCGATTTAACTGACACGCGCAACGGCGCCTCACGTAACGAGCTTATGACCTTATGTAACTATGTATGTGCGAGAAGCAATAAAGCATTATTAGTATATATGGAAACGGTGGTATGTGCATATATGCATCAGGCGTTTGATGCAGTGTTATGCCATATTATATTCCTGCTATGACAAGGAAGATAAGTGTGGCGATGTCGCCTGGCAGATTTAAGACATCGAAATATTTATTTGCATACTCGTATGTACCTGAAAACGTCATCTTTAATTAATCAGTTTTTCTTTTTATTTAATTCCTTATTTTTACAGATTGTAGTTTATTCTGCTCTTGTGTTTTATTTGTAATCTATTACACAGGTAGGATGTGGCTACTGAACGCTAATAGATGAGAGAATTCGTCTCAGACTCGTTCGTTGGGTTTTTAACTGGTATTTTTATGATTGAATATACTTAGGTATTAATTTTTCTTATTAACGCTCGACCCAAAAAGATTAGGTTTCATACGTTTGACGTGTCTGTGTGTTTATGTGTTTGTTTGTGATGTCATCCTGCTGTATGACGATCATCAGCTATTTCTATTTTATGAAGGGATATGAGCAACTTCCACAGGTTCGATCGTTTCTAAATTGGCTTGACGAAATGCTGCAGTATCACCAGAACTCTGAAGGGCACACAAGTCCTCATCAATTTATAGCAGAGGTATCTTCTTCTTGTTTGGGTTCATTGTGAGGATCACAGATATAAATAAATGATAATCAGGGGCTAGTGACTTTTTTCTTGGTCTGGGGATTAAATATTTAATTTAGGTACAATTGTTATGTAACTGCTGAACATAACGCACATAACAATATCGGAATAAGACGACCATGAAACAAATCTGCGCCGCCATGCTTTAAAAAGTGCCCTAGTACAACGGTGCATAGTATAACGTATAATAGCAGATAATTTCATTTGGCATATTGATTTCTTATAATTTATAATAAAATTAATACAACTAGGTACATTAAAAACTAAAATTATAATAAAATACACAGAAAAAATAACCATCAGCACGAGATTTATTCAAGGAGGTTGCCAAGAACCTGGTGACCAAAGGGCTGGCCAATATCTAGGCCAAAATATTTCCATCGCCATACAGCGTGGAAATGCGGCCAGCCTTTTGGCCACAATCCCCGAAAATTGTCGGGACAATTAATATGGTAATGATATTTTATTTTTATTTTTTCTGTGTATTTTATTATAATTTTAGTTTTTAATGTACCTAGTTGTATTAATTTTATTATAAATTTAATTTTAAGATATTTATAAATAATTTTAGTTTTGTAATTTAATTAAGTTTTCTATAGTTAGAATGTATTTAATTAATTTTATTTCTTATAATTTGATATCCATTTGAAAGCTATATTAAATTTAATATTTTTAGTCCATTGCAAGCTATATATTTATAAATTATAGCATATGAAATATTATAACATTATGCTATTATAAATAACATATATTATTTACCACTAGTACATAGGTACCATGTTATGATATTTTTATAACTTAATTTATTTTACTCAAAACCAAATAACCATTAAAGAGACAAGCACTTTTCAATACTCTACATCCGTAAAATAAGAAATAATAAACTAAGTTAAATACATTGTTTTTATTTAATACATTTATAACGATAACACAATATAATAATTTAATTTCAATAACTCATTTTCTATTCAATAACAACGTTCCCTTGGGTTCTCCGACGACATCGCCATCAGCGAAAATGAGCTGGCCTCTTAGATACGTCTGCGTGACAACACCCTTCAGTTTTCTGCCCAAATATGGTGTTAACTGAAATGTAAAAAAAAAATGTACATACGTTGAGCTACAAAAAGAAATTTGTAACTTAAACGGACTGTTGATATGCTTGTATCTATGATATATAAATCCCATTCAAAAATAGTTTCATTTAGTTTTACATTATTTATTTATATATGTAAACTATGGTATGATCTATATTACTAAACTTAATATTTACAAATAAAATATTTACAAAGAGATAGAAAAAAAGGGAGAAAAGAAACAAAACAAAAACTACCTATATGTAAATAAAATCCCCCAAATCGTTGCCCGTCGGTAGCGTACCAAGATTACTGGCAGCATTACTCGTACCTCGTTGAATAGCTATGCTAATCCTCTGAGCAAGGTAATGGTCAGCCCTCTGGTCGCATGAAGCCTTGACCAACCTCCCGCATATATCTTTAAAAAGATTGCGGGCTGCTGATGACCCCACGGCCCGTCTCTACCCCAAACGGCTCAAATATGTACGTGTTAGTGAGACCAGCATATTTATTTTTACACAGTAATTTATATTTTATAAACAGCGGATCCCTCAGCTTAATTACGTTCAGAATACATAAATTTAACACTGATCTTACAAAAAATATGTAAATGTTGTAACTTTTACCTTATTCTTGTGTCTAATCATATCCGTAGTAACTTCAAACGTGGCGTCAGGCTCAAAAAACACGAGGTCAGCGTCCAATCCTGGTTTCAAGGCACCCTTCCGATCTTGGAGACCACACAGTTTAGCGGTGTTGGCACTTAGGTATTTACTAATTGCGCACAAGTCAAGACCTCGAGCACTTGCATTTGTCCAAAATAGAGATAAGCCTGAAAATAAATAAAATGTTATGACAAAAATTATTAACGAAAATAACAGAAGATTTAAATTTTCGTTTGATGTAGAATGTACGATTTTCAATTTACCAAATTGCACCGAAGAAATTCCACCCCAAGCGTCAAAATTGTTACTGCATTTAAGTTCCGGAGTGCACGGCGAATGATCAGACACAACCATATCTAATTTGTCGTCTAATAGATATTGCCACAGCTTTTCCTATGATATGAAGAAAAAAAAAGATGAGAGAGAAAATATATGGTAATTATATTATAAATTTATTTAAAACTGTTTAATTTCGATTAGCTTTTTATCCATTTTTAAAGTATCTAGTTGTTTGACATGATGCCCACGGCCTCCTTCTACAGTCGCACCGCTCGTCATCGACAGGCAATTCATTCTTACACATTGGAGCTTAAGTGATCGCGTATTGTTTGGTTCCAGAGAAGTTTTCTGCCACGTCATATCAAGCTGTGGAATGAACTTGCCTGTCGAGATTTTTTCAGGAGACTACAGCCTGGGTTTTTTCAAAAATGGCGTGAAGAGCCTTTTACAGATTCGGCAACGCGCGAGTGATGCCCCTGTTGTTACAGGCGGCCATAGGCTACGGTAACTGCTTTCTATCAGGCGGGCCGTATGCTTGTTTATCACATTACGTATAAAATTATTATAAAAACAGAATCTAGTACTTTAAAAATAATAGAGTTGAGAAAGTTTATAGTACTGTAAAAATAGCTGATCTACATAGTTTTATTAAAAATAAATTTAAAAAACGTCTAAAAAAATGTAACTTTTTGAAAACAAAATGTATATCTGTCAGAACACTGCTTATGTCCTAGTTTGACATGCTACCTTATTTTTCTTAGTCCTAATGGGCGGTGCACACTTGTACTCGCTGTGGGCACGTGGGATCTCTTCAGCCGTAAACGTCAGATAGTGGTGGCAGGTCTCCGCCGTGACTCCCCCGCGCCAGCCTTTGTAGCCAGCTGCAATGCGAGCCTTACGCGCCTTTTCGAGCAACGGCACTACTTCTGCTGACGATACGTGAACAATATGGACTCGTACACTATAACAAAGGTTTAAATCACACAATTTAAGAGAAACCTTACGGTCTTACTGTCTGTTTATTCGCTAACTACTTCTAAACCACACACAACAGATATTCAACAGATTTTGATCCAGTTTTTACGGAAGATTTGTACATATATACTCGTACTATTTGTATAACCTTTATGATTTTATGTAAGTATAAAAAATATGCTGATTGCTGCATCTCAATGATATGCTGTCTATTGACGGGGTTCATTGCTATGCGGACAACAGCAAAGAAGATATCTATTACACAGGCCGTGCTAATATTTCTCGTCTCAGATGGAAGAGAGCCGCGTACAACTTGTGTCTGAAATTGAGAGTTCCCTGACTAAAGTATCCGACTGAATCTAGTCCCATTTAACCCCTCAAAGACACAATTCTGCGCGTTCACCGCAAAAAAAAAAAACATTTGCTGTGGCGCCACAATTCCAGAACACACCCTTTACCATCGCCAATAGTATTGGGATTCTTGGCGTTCATATTTCCTGCGACGTCCAGTTTCAAAGTCAGTTGGAAGATAAAGTCAAGCTAGCTTCGAAGAAACTGAGTGTGTTCAACAAAGCGAAGCAGTACTTCAGCTCGCGGCAAAGACTTCTGCTTTACAAAGCACAAGTGCGTCCACCCATGGAGTACTGTTGTATCTCTGGGTGGGAGCATCCAAATACCAGCTTGCACCATGTGATTCGATTCAAAGACTATCTGTGAGGATTGTTGATGATGTCACGCTTACAGACAACATTGAGCTATTAAGTCTGAGGAGGGACTATGCCTCTCTTTGTGTATTCTATCGCCTGCACAATGGATTGTGTTTAGAGGAGTTGTTTAACATGATGCCTACGGCATTCTTATACAATCGCACCGTTCGCCATCGGTAGGGGGGGTTCATCCTCACACATTAGAACCGAGATGGTCGCGTGCTGTTCGATTTCAGAGAAATTTTCTCCCACGAACTATAAAGTTGTGGAATTAATTGCCTGTCGAGGTTTTCCCGAGGAAGTACAGCATGGGGTTCTTCAAAAATGTTGTAAAGAGGTTTTCACAGGGTCGACAACGCGCGAGCGATGCCCTTGGTATTGTTAATGTCCATAGGCTACGGTGACCGCTTACTATCAGGCGGGCCGTATGCTTGTTTGCAACCTTGGTGGTATAAATAAAATCTATATTTGTAACCAAGCCACCAAAATTGCATCCATGCAAAGTCGGAGCGGGCCGCTAGCATAAAGACGCGTTTCGGGTCTGTCTGAACTTTTCATTCTTTAACTCCTAAACCACGGAGGGGATTTGCGGTTGTCACTGTCAATTAGATATTGTTTATCGAAGGTTTGTATATACTATAGCAATCCACATTCAATGCTCTGGGATACGGTTCTCCCCTGAATCGATATAGTTTAAAACGTATTCCAGTACGCTGCTCAACTTCAGGGTGTTTCTAAGCCGCCCATAACGACGAGATTTTTCACTATAATAACTTTTAAACTCTCGCGTTGCATGATTTATGAAAATAACAACGGGAATTATTATAGCATGATCGCATTAATTCCCGTTATTAGTATTTCCATAAATTATGCAACAAGGTTTAAAAAAGAGATTTTAGCTATCTGAAGAGCAGTTTTTAAAGTAATTATCTGAACTTCACAGTACCTACAAGCAAAGGCTGATAGTATCTAAATTATTACGATGATGTCACATTACCGAATTTGTCAAACTATATTTCTCAAAATGACCCTATCTGAGTCTGCCTGACTCTTCGCCCATGTAGTACTCGGTAACTTACTCAGTCTTATGGAGAAAACTCGTGATAAGCGATATCGCATTTAACTCCATTTTTGGAGGCCGCGACTCCAAGTAAGTATAATATTCTTCAGGATCTGAAACAAGAAAAAGTAATTAAAAATAATATTCTTAATAATAATATGTAATAATGCTATGTTATCTATATGTACTTTTAATAAAATTCAAAAGTTTATTTAAATTCTTCGAGGTGATTTTAGCAAGGTTAGCCATTTTACCCGACTTTAATGGAATTTCCTCTCGATGTCTAGTTCCCTAGAGGTTCCAGCATAAAAATTAAGAAACCATTATTTCAAATCGACATTCATTATTTCACTTACCTTTCTTTTTCTTCTTGCCTTTGTCGACTTCATTATCGTCCTCAACTTCCGCATGAAACTGGTCGAGGAAAGACAACATAATTATTATTTCTAAGAGTAGACAACCTAACTAGATTTCATAGTACACAGGTAATAACAACAACTACGTACTAATTCAATATCTCTCAAAACTGTACATTGGTTTTTATATGTAGTTTAAGTAGCTTATTTTATTGTATATTGTAAAAGAAACTAAAAATATCGTTTTTTGTAAAAATGCAGTGGCTCACTAACATCTTTGAGCCAAAGTCAATCTGATCTACACGTGGTGCATACTGCTGATTAACAAACGAGGCTCTGGCAATAGAGAGGTAGGACAGTTCAGCGTATTATAAAGCTGCCCGAAAGGGGAAGTACCTTCCTCTTGAGGGTCGTTGTATTTCTGTGAGTGAGTAAGGTGGGTGACAAAGGGGGTGGCCTGTGAGCGCTTATGTGACTACGGTAACATCAGGCGGACCATCGGTATAAAAGAAAATGGTTTCAAAATAGTAATTAGTTAAAACATGTCATATATTACATTTATCAAATATTAAAGGCTACATCTAAATCCAACTAACACCACCAATAAATTTAATATTAGAAATATGGTATCTAACTTTTATAGATATGTAGAGCCTATTTGCCGTGGCAAATATGAGATAGAGAATGCCGCATATTTTATAAAGTTAGGCACATTATTTTGTTTATCTTTGAAAGAAAAAAAATTGGTTGTTTGTAACGTCGGTTTACGGACGATAATTTTACGTGATAACGTCATATGAAAACATCGGCCGATGGAGACGGGGGCCCACCACCCATTCCCACCACTGTATCTCCTGTGTAGCCAGGATTAACAGCGGCGACCGCCAAAAAAGGCAATGAACAATGAAGTCCATTGCAGTCCCAGGGGTAAAACTACGGCTGCCTTGGAATGGAAAATCGGCCGATGGAGTGGAAAAGATATAGATGCGTCACAAGCCGCGCTCTCGCTTGCACGCTCGACTCGTGCGGAACGTGACAATGAGTCGTGCTTTTTCGGCGTTCATCGATTTATAAGACGTTATCACGTCGAAATCTTATCAATATGTCTTATTTCCTTACATGTGGCTTAGGTTACTCTTTTTCTTGTGTAAATGCGATGGAAAGTATCAATTTGTCTGCTATTCTTGATGAAGAAGTACGTAGTAGGGGTACGTACATGTCGATGGACATGTACGTACCCCTAGATTTGTCTATAGTTTTTCTTTGTCAACGCTTATTGTATTCTCGAGACATAGGAACAGAGTAAAAATTGACAATCTTATTTCTACTGTTAAAGGCCCAAACTACAAACAAAATCAATTATAAAACTAGTACTAGGTATTATTTATTGAATCGATGGTGGATGTTCAGTTCATTAATTATATTTAAGTAGTAGTTCATGTAGTCAAATTCAGTCTAGCTAAAAGCGGTCCTAAAGAAGAAACGAGATGTTCTTGCGAAGGCATTTTAATTTTTTTTTTATTGATTTATTTCAATAATACAAAATTGAATCTATTAGTGATGCTAGATGGCTTTATGTTCTTCCTTAAATCGCACCTATGAAACTACGTACTATATTTTTACTAGGTGGGATTCTACATATATACATAGGCCCCGAGTACATTCGCTGAGTACTTCTATGATTTCCGTTGATTTCAATGGAAAATGTATTTTTGATGATCATTCGTCAAGGACATGATCGATCTCAATTTTTTTTCGATACAAACTTCAAGCATGTCGAGGTCTTTAATTGTGATAAGTTTCATCAAAACCGGTTCAGTGGTTTTGGAGCCTATTCATTTCTAAGAGTGACTTTTCAGCATATATAAGAGTTACGCATCACTCGCTCCATTCATATATATATATACTCGTATATACAGTAAGTAGTTAATAACTAATACATATTTATAAATCGAACTTCAAAAATTTTTTTTATTGCCAGTATAATGAGTGCAAAAAACAAACCGCTAAAACAGAGCCGGTCCCTTCTAGCGCTGCAAAAGCTTCTTCAAGGTCCTCTGGCCCCACGTGGGGGAATTCTTCCACGCCGCTCGGACACAGGAAACATTTGAATCCCACCACGCCAGCCTTCACCAGATCACGTAAGGAGTCCTGCAATTTATTTGTTCGCAGAGATTTAGATGCCTTGTTTGTATTGCATTTCTAGTGCATTTCAATTTTGGGGTGAAAGTGGTTCATCAACATCTTTGAACCAAAGCCAACTTCATTTGCACGCGGTGCACCCTGCTGACTGACAAACGAAGCTCAGGCGAAAAGAGAGATAGGGAGCGTAATTGTAAGCTACCCGACTGGGGCTTTCCCCAGTCCTCCTCCACCTCACAGAATACCGCCAAGACTTTTAACCAATGAACTTACTTTATAATTATTTAGATACCTAGTAGTCTGTAGAGTTTAATAAATAGGCATCCCAACTCACCTAACCTCTCTGCATACAAAACAAGGAAATGACTGTTTGCCATATTGGCGCGTAGCCCAAATTGCGGGCGATATAAACGAATTAAATACGTACGTGAATGTGTGTTGTACGTGAATACGTTATATGAACTTAAATTATCTCAAAATGATAGCACTTCCCACTCCCCTGCACGCCAGCTTCCTTATTCCTTACTTAGCGTAATAAATTCTTTGATCCGTTGTCTATCCAGTGGTGTGATTGATTTGTAGCTGCAATACCAAAATGTATCCTCCGAATTTGTTATAATTCGTTTTTTTTAATTGCCTTCCTATGGAAGCTATTTTAAAGACGTCAAAAATATAAAAACAAAAACAGAAATAAACAAGGAAATTAAAATAAATTTATGTACCTATTAATATATAATTTACCTGATTTCCTACGATAACGCCTCCCCAAAATCCAACGTCCACGTATACATTTCCTTCAGCCGATTTAACTTTAGTTTTAAGGTTCTCCAAAGTTGTCGTTGGAGGAATAGAATTCCTGAAAGCGATTAAAAATATTATGTATTTTGTGTGTTACAATAATGTTAATTAGTACCTATGATGTTCTATAGTTTAATTATTATATAAGTACAATAAAGATTATAAACAAACAATATACTCTTAACAATTATTATCAATAATGAACATCGCGTAAATTTGTACAATCATTGAATTAATGTAATTGTGCCGTCCATTCAGTACTACGATGGCATCGCGTGTCCTTACCAATTTATTTCCAATGAGGTAATAAAAAATGTAAGAACAAGTTCTACATAACAAATAAGTTACTGGCAAAAAAGATATAAATTATGACAGAAGAATACATAATACTTGATATTTACTGTGTAGTCAATCTTAATCTGAAGGATAAGGATTAGTGGAAGGATCATCACCGTATCAGCCTGTATGACATAATCATAATCACCCACTGTTGGATATAGACCTTCCCCAATGCTTTCCACCATATGCGATCCTCCGCTTTCGGCATCTACCCGCTACCAGCCGCTTTTTTGACGTGACTGGCCCTACTAGTCTGTCAGCAACGGATTGACTAACTGAACTATCGTTGGACCGGCAGATTTGGTACCTATAGCGTGTAGGTCTTGGAGCCGGTCTGCCTGCATGACGTTCTTGGTATATGGTTGCTTGGTATATGGTAGTCGTACATGTAATAAATACCACTTGCCAACGACATACAGATGATTGTTATGATTTGGAATTTATGATACATATAGAATATATTCTGGATTAACACATATAATAGTATATATATTTACGTATTGTATTCACGCGGGACGAAACCGCGAATAGAAACAAGTACATAATATGATATTGTACAAAGTAAAAGATAACAATTTTACTTACAGTGGCATATCGACAAGGGTGGTGATACCGCCGGCCGCGGCGGCGTTGGTGGCGGTCTGGAACCCCTCCCAAGCAGTGCGGCCTGGCTCGTTGATGTGCACATGGGCGTCCACCACTCCTGCTATCAACGCCGAATCACCGCCGTCGATCACCTGGCATTATAAATCAATAAATAAATATTCCTGGGCATAATAGACAGCGCCATCTAGTCCCAAACTAAGCAAAGCTTGTACTATGGGTACTAGATAACTGATATGATCTACGTAAATACTTGTTTTTTTTTGTAAATATATACGTATAATACAATACATAGAAAACACCTAGACCAAAATGAACAGACATGTTTGTGAACACAAATATTTGTCTTATTCGGGGATCGAATCCGCATCCTCGGAATCAAAGTGGCCATTCGACCACCGAGCTCGTCGATTCTCATTTAATATTATTGAGGGCAGTACGCTCTAAGTACTTTACTTTGAGTACAAGACAGTAAGCGGTTTCCTGAGGGTACCCGCGTATGTAGAATCTTGTTAGTTAAGAATGGGACATCGTTTCTTTTACTTTTTTATAACCGTTGAATACCAATGAAGCGTGCGTACGACTCGCCTGATGTACAGCGGATACCATAATTTACGGACGCTTGCAATACAAGGAGTATTGCTCACGTGCAGGCATACCCACTACTGATTCAGTATCTTCTTACGTTTAGTTATCCCACACATAAGAACAGACACAACAATCGAGGGTATTATAATTTGGCTGCGGTCTTCTGTGAGGAGGAGGTACCTCCTCAATGGGTTTTTACTGTTGACGCCAGAGCTTCTTTTTCTTAGCGGTACAACAAACACACTCGGGGTGTAAGTGGTTCATCAACACCTTTGAACCAAAGCCAACTTCACCTGCACGCGGTGCACCCTGCTGACTGACAAACGAAGCTCTGGCGAAAAGAGAGCGAGCGTTTTATGTTGCGACGGAGTCAAGTTGCTAGCGTTTACATGGCTACGGTAACCGAATCACATCAGGCGGACCGTATTGTGCTTTGCCAACTGACGTAGTACAAAAATAAATTAAAATATTAAAAAAAAACTGCAATAATATGTGCCTGTTTATGAATCGCAACACCAGTGAATCAAAACCAGTTTTAGAATACCTATTTTATTTTAAAGTTGATATGCTCCTCTACTGCTTTATTGAATTAATATAAATTTTTTCTTACATTTAAATATTAATTATTACTGCTTGTATTAATATTTAAATGTAAGAAAAAAGATAAATTCTTAAGTTTTCCTTTGGATAGAAAAATAAAACTGGCTATTAAGACTGGTTTAGAAAAAGAGGTCACCTTATTATGCCTTTATGAGCCGGCCAAGTTTAATTCAATCTTACGGAATACTATTACTTACGTTCTTAATGTCATAATAAAGGAAATATAAGCATAAAAAATACCTTAATTTTTCCATCGTCTTCTTCTATGAGATCATCTACCTGGCTCCTAGTTAAGAGTTTTTCAATAATTCCATCGCACACCAACACACCTCCATCGGAAATGTTACTCTCAGTAACAACGCGTCTGCTCAAAAACAACTGTCGACCTTCCGCCGCCATTGTAGACTCACGCGATAACCCACGTTTGCCTGCTTAAAAGCAACTATAGTGCCGTCCATACTATCATTCATAACAACATATATAGGTGATAATTTCAAGAGGAATCTGACAGATTGCCTTATCGACAATGGCCATGGCAGCTGTGTGTAGCTATTCGCCATCTGTATCGGTATTTGAGTAAACAAATTGTCAATATATTGATAAGCGTATATCATACGAGAGATTTTGTCAATTTCTTACATAATAGATAGTTGAAGTTATTTATACACCCAGAGGCCCAATTAACGGCCCACTTGCATTTCTTTTTTCAATCAATCAAAGTCATTGATTTCGTGTTCAAATAAGACATGCAAAAATATTTTAGAAAAAAAAAAACATCAAACATAATTAGTCAATTCACGTAGGTACATATATATGGGTAAATTATTACAAGCCAATTATATCATTATAAACAAAGTGCCACAAAGTTATTGACTTTAAATAGGATTCCATTTATAGTCAATTAATTATACTTAAATATAAATGAATAACAATTTAAATCTGAAAGTACATAAATAATTACAGAAGACTTAATTAAAATACTGTATTTACTTCATAACCATAAGTTTAATCAATAAATCTGGCAAGTACGACTCTAAGAAATAAAATAAATTTTCGGTACATATATTCGATTGTGATTTTTATTTAAAAAGAGAGAAACTAACTTTGTTTGTTGAAGACATTATTTATAACTAAAACGTCAACTTCAATGAAGTCAGTTTGTTTTTAATTATTAAGTCTTTAAAAGTTTTGATTTTCGTAATTTTTGGCTTGTAAATCGAATGCCTCCAAATTCCATTACAGCAAGGAACGGCCGACGAAACATAAGAGAGCTCAAAATTTTCACAAATTTTAATTCATAATCGAAATAGGTATCATTATCAAATTTTGATAAAAGTTACATAGGACGATTTCGCAGATTTCGAACAAAAAAAATATTTCGAAAATCAGTTCATGGACAACTAATTGACTTGAGGAGGAGGTCAGTATTCAATTTTCCTTGGCGAAGTTGGTTAAAAAGAGGAAAATGTAGAGTTACTTAATAAATGTAATAGTTTCAATTCAATTGAGGTAGAGCTCAGCAGCCTGGCGCAACTCAAGGTAAAAAAACGACTCTATGAATCGGAAGCGAATTTGGTATAAATTCTGATTGCTTTCGCTCCCATTTCATACATTTAGAATTTACGCTATTTGTATGGCACATCCGTCTCTTAAAACGTAGTGGTTACATTCTCTTTGGAGCTCAGTAATAAGTAACTAAGAAATGAAGCATATTGTAAATGCTTTGCGCTTTTAGCACTTAATGCTTTTTGTACGTATACTTGTCCAAGTAATTTACTTGATTCATATAATCGTACCATAGATGGCGCTACATGAATGAAAAAAATAAATATGTAATTTTAAATTTACATCTTGTCTTTCTACCATACTGTTTATTATTTTACTTCAATATCTTGCTCTTATATCCACTAAGGTGGCAAACAAGTTTACAGCCTAAGTAAGAATGCCAGAAGCATGACACCGTTTTCGATGAAAAATAAGTCTTGTTTTATTTATAAAACTAATTGTTTGTGCAAAAAGAGTTTTTTTTTTGTTTTTTTATACTACGACGGGTGGCAGACAAGCATATGGCCCGCCTGATGTGAAGCGGTTACCATATTAACGCTCACAACATAAAATTTCGCTCGCGTTCCGCCACCCCCGCTGCCATCGCAGCATCTCCTTCCTTCCTGGTGACCTTACTCACTCGCAGGAACAGAACAACCCTCAATGGAATTGTTATTTCGCTGCGGTGTTCTGTGAGGTTGAGGTACATTCCCCAGTCGAGTAGTTTACAATTACGCTCCCTACCTCTCTTTTCGCCAAAGCTTCGTTTGTCAGTCAGCAAGGTGCACCGCGTGCAGGTGAAGTTGGCTTTGGTTCAAAGATGTTGATGAACCACTTAAACCCACAATCTTATTTCCACTCTGGCATTTTTTTTTCTAGACGAATAAGCATAATTTGAAATGTAAGCAATTAAACATATTTCTATATGTAAACTATTGTACAATCTTTATTGTACAGTCGACCTATCCATGGACCATCCATAAGTCACGACAATAATGATGAATTTTGTGCAGTACGACGGTTACACCTGATATGCGGCCAACTGTACTTTTAAACAATATAAATAATCATCATTTTCCGGCAGACTAGAACGGGAAATACATTAGCAAACATCGATCAGGCCTTCCCAACCCATCTGGCCAGCGCGGCAGCGTGGGGAGTGTAGGCCAAATCCTCCTTCCGTCTAGGACGGACGAGAGAGGGTCGTGCACCTGTAGTGAAGACTAAAATGACCTGATGATGATGATGAAATAATAATAATCATCATCAGCCATCATCATGTATCTGTCCACTAACTGGCCTTCCCTAATGCCTTCCACTATATATGCTAGTGGTAAATGAACCAAACCATCGTATGAAAAAACTGCTATGTGCTTATAAGTACTATACGACGTACTTTACTATTCAGCACATAGCAATTTTTTCATACGATGGTTTGGGGCATTTACCAGTCGCAATTGTCAAAATGTAAAAATTATACAAAATGCTCATAGCAGATTTTGGTTTGACAACGACGATATGCGATCCTCCGCTTTCGGCATCAAGCCGCTTCCGGCCGTTCCCTTGAGGTCATCGGTCCAGTTAGAAGTACAAACAATACCACAAAACAGTATTTTTTATAATAAGTGTAAACTTGAACATTAACGATGTGCATTTTTGAAGATTTTGGATAGTCAGGGAATAATTTCGGACGAATTGCTTTATATCAGAATAAAAGTACTATCATTTATGTAGTAAAATACAATATTCATTTATTGCGCTATCGTACACAAACATGACAATTTATATTACATTAAAAATAAACAGCAGGAGCAGGCATACATTTTTGCCGCGCGGTAGAAAGAGAGGGGGATATTACTTCCTCTCCTACGCCGCGCCGGCGGTCCCTCCGTCCCCCGTCCGTCTTACGAATTTTCGATCAGGCCACGTGTCCTGACGTGAATTTAACATTTTTTACCCTTACTAAAAAGTGCACAACGCCGCTAAAAAAGTTTTCACTTCCAAAAAAAAAAGTCGGGTGCTCTAGCAACTTTATTAGTTAGTGACCTTAGTGTTAGAGACCTATGATCCCTAAATATATAAGATTAAAAAACACGCATGACTTATGTATGTAAACGTTCACCTTTCAATAATACATAAGTACAACCATACAATGAAGCTGTTATTATCATTTAACAATAGAGGTTTTGTATTTAATTACATTTCAAATCACAAACCCATACGGAACGTGGGCGACACAGATGCTTCACGATATTGACGAATCGCCCAAAATGCCAACGGCTCTCCTTGAACTTGGCCGTGACTGTGGTTGTTCCTTACAGGCCGCTACCCTCCGCTGCATAGCCACTTGTTTGCCTCAAAACCTAGTTCTACGATAAACAGGTTGTCTCTAGACCATCTTCAAAAGGGCACTATGATACGATCAACATATAATATAAGTAAAAATAATACTGATAAAGTCACCTGCTCAATAGCATTAGTGCGCCCAAGTATACCTTTTGACGTGAATAAATAAATAAATATTTCTGGACAATTTACACAGCGCTATCTAGTCCCAAATTAAGCGCAAAGCTCGTGTTATGAGTACTAGACAACTGATAAATGTACTTAAATACATTTTTTTTTAAATTACTACATACTTATAACACATAGAAACGCCCAGACCAAGACAAACAGACATGTTCATGCACACAAATGTTTGGCTTGTGCGGGGATCGAACCCGCGACCTCGGAGTCAAAGTGGCCATTGCTAACCATTCGACCACCGAGCTCGTCAAAAATACATCTTTAAAATTGCTTCCATAGGGAGACAATTAAAAAAAAACAAATGATAACAAAATCGGGAGATATTGTTGGGTGTTGCAGCTACAAATCTATCATCTGCATCCAAAATTAAATCACACCATTGGATAGATGAAGGATCAAAGAATTTATCTTAGCGTAATAAATTCTTTGATCCTTCATCTATCCATATCCATAAGGACTATGGAACATCGCGTGCGGGGGAAGCGCTGCCATTTTAAGATAATTTTAGTGCACATAACATATTCACGTACAACACACGGCCGTGTCCACGACACAGTGGACACGGCCATTTTTCTTTCGGAATTCGATACGTCTATATGTCAAGTTAATTACGTAACTGTCAGCATGTCTTATCACCACGCCGCCGTGCTCGCAGGGGGGAGGGACTCTTTATGGTGCAAGTGATTATTACTGGACGTCTGGCCCAAACCAACAAAATTTAGGTGTGCTAGGAACCAGGACCAGGAGCAGGAGAGGACCAACCTCACAACTGTTGGGAAAATCCTATATTCATTCCACGCCACGCAGAGTGGCAGCATGGTTATGCGAAAGACTGCTGCTATGAGGTGATGGCAGTCTTGCCGCCTAAAATCACATGATCTCCTCATCGCCGATTGACGTGGCCGCGGTAAATGCAGTGGCTCAACATCTGCGAGTTGCCGGCGAGTTTCTCCCCCTCTTCGACCAGTTTCTACCAGTGGCGCATCAAGAGACATACGACGCGCCAAGATCAAGGGGTTTCTGTTTAAATAGGTTTTCTGCCTCGACTGCCCGGAATTGATGGTACGGCTCTCCAGGCATCAAGCCTTTCTCGATCTCAGTTTTCACCTTCCCAATCCTTGGTATATTATATTAATATTTAACGATGTTTTTTGAAGAAAACCTTTTTTGAGCCCAATTTCACTTGCGCGTGGTGCTCCTTGCCGACTTGCTAACGAGTTTCTAGTAAAAGAGAGGTAGAACATATCGAGCCCGGCTGATGAAGTACCTCCTCCTTACAGAAAACCACAGCAAAAAAAACCAGTAAGGTCACTAGATGTAAGGAGACGATGTGTCAGCAGCAAGTACCAGCGCGCCAGTACAATGCTTTACTTCAAACGGGCCGTATGTTTGTTTGGTACCTGGCGTAGTATGAAACATAATCTAATGTCATGTTTTCATCCATTATTGAAATAGCATTAACTATTAACATTTAACATCATCATATAAAGATAACTTTACCTTTAGTAAATTGAGAATAAAATCTAAAAATAATTGCACGGAACCGATTCGAGGTTCTCAATCTAAAACGGATTATCCATATACATATTTTATCTTTTTTTTCTTAATGGTTTGAAGAATTCGGAATTACAATGAATGCTCTAAAAATAGTGGCCTTTAGACGGCTTGAAAACAATGAACTCCGCCAACTCGCAGTTAAGCAGCATGGTAATATGTAATAATTATGAGTCAATCGAAGGGGTTTAAAGCAACCCCTTCGATTGAGGGGAGACCAGCAATGAGATAAATAAGGGTTGACTACGATGATGATTATGCTCAGTTGATTCATTTTAACCAGTTCAATACATTACAGTTTGTAACGAGGGTCAGGGGCGCCCTACAGCCGAAGCTGAAGCCTTGAACCAAAGCCAACTGCTCACCTCATCTGCACGCGGTACACCCTGCTGACTGACAAACGAAGCTCTGGCGAAAAGAGAGGTAGGGAGCGTAATTGTAAGCTACCCGACTGGGGAATGTACCTCCACCTCACAGAATACCGCAACCAAATATCAATTCCCTTGAGGGTTGTTGTGTTCCTGCGACTGAGTGACGTCACCAGAAAAGGAGGAGATGCTGCGTTGGCAGCGGGGGTGGCGGCGCGCGAGCGATATTTTATGTTGCGAGCGTGAATATAGCTACGGTAACTGCTTCAGATCAGGCGAGTCGTATGCCTGTTTGCCATCCGACGTAGTATAAAAAAAGACTATCTTGATTCGAAAAATAGGTCTTACGTTTAAGTTATTGCTAAACATCTTTAGTTTAGGCGGTAGAGCTCCATCGTTTCTACCAGCTAGCTAATAATAAGTAACATAAATCTAAATGGAAGTTTGATTTTCGCAAATAAAAACTTCAATGATAATCGGGTTCAGCATCGGCCGTAGAGACCCCGATCCTTGATAATCCATGCATAGTGGAATTCTTCAATGGATATTACCCTCGAAATTGGGCTCATTTGGATAGCGTGCATTTTTTGTTTTTTGATTTACATTTTATTAAATTTAGGTTAGGTATAACCGTGTGGTTTCCGGCAGACTAGAAGAGAATCACACCGTCTCATCCCGTCGATGTCGTATAAGACAACTAAGGGAAATACATTAGCAAACATCGATCAGGCCTCCCCAACCCGTTTGGCCAGCGTGGGGAGTGTAGGCCAAAGCCTCTTTCTATCTAGAACGGACGAGAGAGGGTCGTGCTCCTTTAGTGGAGACTAAAATGACCTGAAGATGATGATGATGAAATTTCAGTCAACACAACATAGACAGAAGGTCCTAGGAAGAGCAGGACCTAACTAGTACCACCTTCCCATGCGTCCACCGACCTCTCGGTCATATGACTCTTCAAACCAATAGTTGCGATCTAGTTAACGCATATGTTCATTAACAATAACTTCCTTAAAGAAGCTAGGTCATTCGTACAGGTCAGCTGTGTGTTAAACAAGGGCAATGCCAATTTCAGGGTCCACTTTAAGTGAGTACAGTTAGGTGGCGGCGGCGATGTGGTGACAAACAATGCGAGTGACATTGGCGGGAAGAAAGGAAGAAACGCAGCGTGCATATTAATGCTGCATCGCCCAACGCACTGGCGGCAGCGGCGGCGGCGCAGGCGCTCCGAGGAGCAGCGGTTGACGCGCACTTGGACCTCGCCACCTGACAAAGGATAGTCAGGTATTGACAACCGTTTAAAAATACAAATGATTAGTGGCTTCTTACAATATTTATTTTTATAATTTGATCTTCAAATTATGTTTTTCTTTCCAATATCGAATGGCGCATCCTTTATGTGATATAAATCCGCCATTCTACCTATAATGCTTTTTTTGTCACGTTTATATATTACCATACCATACCCCGGCCACTTCATACAAATGTTTACTACATGTTTACATAAACAATGAAGTCTGTGAATTCCGTGAATGAGAGTGTGTGCGTGCGGCTCTATAAAAACTGTTCCAGATTTGTCCCGGAGGAGGGGAGGTGAGGTCGACACAAGAGAGTGGCAGGGAGCGGCCATAGGACTGTGGCCATACTGTACATAGTACTATTACTTATACTGTTATATTACTTAAAGATTTTACAAAAACATCATACGATTTATGTTAATTATGCTTAAAATAATTCAGTCCGTGGTTATTATCAGCTTTTACCAGTGGTTCTGGGTTATAACAATGTGATTACCACGGTGTGTAGAGAAGAAACTATTTTATCTTTATTTCGTACACTATGCTATAAAACTGATTATCACTACACGACATAGCATCATACAGCCTCGTTAAAATAAATACTGATTTAAAACTAACTAATAATTTGACTTTGTCTTTATTTAACATCGGAACTAATTCCTTGTCTTACTTACTGGTTTTGAGTACTTACTACTCTGGCTCAGTGATCCAATACGAGTCTTGGCCTCTGACATATGACCCCGCCATTTTTCCGATCTTGTAGAGCCTCTAGCCAGTCGGTTAGCTACTACTAAGACTAAGCTTCCGATTATACTCGTAAGTCTCGACCTCATCCCTCGAGCGATATCTGGGGCGGTCGAAAGACGACAACCGGCTGATCGCCCCAGATAGGTTCTTTTGTTTGTTTTAAAGGGCAGTTATGAAAAGTGACCACGACGTAAATACTTCCCCTTTCAAGAACTAAGTAGAAATAAGTAACCTTAGTATTAATCCAGGTGATAAACTTAATATAAAATATAACGTTTTAAATGAGGAAGGAAACCCAAATGAGAAATTTAATTATGCGACTATATCAAAACTGTTTAATGACTATATTAATTATACATCAATAATCAATATAAACTGTTTTATTTTTATTTTATTATGACTCACTAATCGTTTGTATTTTATTTAGTTTACATCTATTATACTATACTTTAAAACATATAACAGGTACCAAAGGTTGGGGAGCTCTCACAAACGCACGTATCGTACGTAACGTAATACGCTAAGTAAATACTTACGCACATAACTCTTTCATAGTGACTGCATTGAAGATGGTACAGCACAGACAAAACATGCAATGGATTTTTTATAAACTTAGTGAGAGAGAGATTATTCTATAAGTGTGTTTTAGTACGTAGTTTAATATGTGTTTGTGTGTAGTTTCTTAATTATATAGTGTAGTTTACCTGTGAAAGCTGAGATTTATATTTTAACATAATTTATTACTCAAGTAAGTGCATATTTTAATTATTATTCGTCGTCTCTACCTATTTGTAAATATCTAGTACAGCCTTTACGACTTATTTATTTTTTGCAGAAATAAATATATCTGAATTTATTTGACGAGCTCGGTGGCGTAGCGGTCAATGACGCGGCTTCGACACCAGCGCTCGTAGGTTCGATTCCCGCACAGGTCAAACATTTGTGTGCATGAACATGTCTGTTTGTCTTGGTCTGGGTGTTTTCTATGTATCATAAGTATGTATTTACAAAAAAAAAATGTATTTACGTATGTTTATCAGTTGTCTAGTACCCATAACACAAGCTTCGCTTACTTTGGGGCTAGATGGCGCTGTGTAATTTGTCTGACAATATTTATTATTTATTTATTTGCTAAGCTTATGTAAATGTATCACCCATATTAAAAGAGACACGGAAAACCGTTTGAGAAATATATCTGTAGGTATATATAAAAATTAATCCCTATTTCCCTTGGTCACGGCATAACGCGTGAATGGTAGACAGATTTCGCTATTTCTTTTCATGTTGTATTAGTTATTGTCAGAAGATGGTTCTTATGAAACAAAAAAAATAAAAAGTTGCGCAAAGTTGCGCGGAAATTGAGAAAATTTAAGAAAACTGAACGACTGTATTAACTATTCTAATGTAACTTTATGTCGATTGACAGAACTCAGTCATTTGATAGATTGCGCGAAACCAATTAGAATTCAATATTAATTGTTACGAAGTCTGTCGGGTCAGCTTTCAGTCCAAAAACTTTGTATGATAACTTAATTACTATTATAAATGTAAAATAAAGGCATAAAAATAAATTTATCGTTTTAATGAAATGATATCAGGTATACCCGATGCGTACGTAAGTTGTTTATTATTTCTAAGTTTGGAACTGACGTTTAAAATTGATAAATTACCGAAAATAAAAATGTCCATAAATTTATCTAGGTATGTTATCGCTGAACATATAGCTATTAATTGTAAATGATAAATCTGTGATGGCAAATCTTAATTTAGTAGCCTGACTACATGTGCAGATTAAAAATATGAAGTCAAAGTAGTCAGGACTCAAGACCGGTAATATTCAGAAACAATAAATTTGATTGTATCAATCTAGATAGGGTGACCATGACGACGTGTACTAGGGAACAGAAGCTAAAAATTAAGTTAAAATATACTTAATATTAGTGGTTTTCTTTGTTGAAATATAATATATAAATTATGTAACCTATACTAGCATATTCAAGGCACAGAATAATGATTTCGCCCCTGTTGTAAGAGATAATTGATTTAAAAAAAAAACTCATTTACGATTATATAAGAAAAAACTTATTAATTAAAACAAATAAAAGCGTAACATCACAGAAACAATTTGTATAACACCGAAAACGCAAAAAAAGTACTTCTACGTCCAACAAAGATCAACTGATCTGCTGCTTCTATTTCGACGTTAAAATTTCACCATTTTGAAGTTTATCCCTGGCTTGGAATATCGATGTCTGGTGCCTTCGGATACTTTCAGCCCTTTATCATAACAAAAACCTTTATGTTCAAAATGTGATCAACATACAAGTACTGATACTCTCACCCTATTTTACCCCAAACTTTTACACATTAACACCATTGCGTAAAATTTTAACAAAAAAAATCGGAATGTGTATTATATTTCCGATTTTCATCCTGATTTTTGTTAAAATAGACAAAACCGAAATAGAATGATCAATACCTATATGTTGATGTTAAGTAGACACGTCTTTTAGATTGTTACCAAATTATTAACTATACGCAAAATACAATATAGAAGAATGACGGGTACAACAGATGGGTATTGGTATTTAAACTATGTTATAATTTTTGTCCTTTCCATTATCATCACAGTGATTAGGTACTGTACTTTCTATTTTATTACTTTTGATACTCTAAGGTTGACTGGACTCTCCCAGTCAACCCTCAAGGGATAAGTCCGCCTTTGTACTGCTTTGTTTTGCATTTTATTTATTATTTTATTTTTTATGTACAACAAAGTTATAATAGACAAACAATATAGAAGAATGGATAATACCAACCAGGATGAATAATACCGGTGAGGAGTAAACATGTCTCCGAATTCCATTAATATACGTACATAAGCATAGGTGCGAGATGAGAAGCACGATGACACCGAGGTATTTAACACTAGGAGAGTCGCGCGCCGCCCGCTCAGTCGACAGACACTCGCGACGAACGCACAGGCTACGCCACCGCGAGGGTAGCCCAAAATACAGCCATTCTTAAGATAGTAATCATACTACCCCTTAACAAAATAGGTAATTCATATCGCCCTAAATCTCACTCTGATTGCACTGCATTTTGATAATTATGTAGAGTTAATTTGTTAAATCGTACCGGTGTCATAATACAATATTGTGATATTTTTGTTTTACCATTACAGATAAAAAAAATCGAAGAGTTTGTGACTACGCAAGCTCCCCATAATGGGGCAATTAATATGGGTGAGTATTGTACACATTACCAACTAATGAAAACTTAAGTATTTTTAATTTGATTAAACACAAATGATGAGAAGACATACTATTAAGAAATTTTAATAAATATGTTTAATTTATTAATAAATAATAGTAAAACTCCAGCTATAAATAGGCATGTGTGAAATATATTTAAAGTACTTTCATGCAATGAAAACTTGCCTTTAGGAATCTCGATAGAGATGAAAAAAACTTTGGATTTGAATATGCCTATATGTTGCTTTTTAGCAACCCTTATCCATATAACCCAGAAGGTTAATCTGCGCAATTAACATTTATTTTTAACAATTAAATAAATAAATATTAAATATTCCTGGACAAGTGGCACACTGCCATCTAGTCCCAAACTAAGCTAAGCTTGTATACTATAAGTACTAGATAACTGATATTAAACTTAAATACATTTTTTTGTAAAGACATACATATAATATATAGATAAACACCCAGACCAAGACAGACATGTTTATGCCCACAAATATTTGTCTTGTGCGGGGATCGAACCCTCGGAGTCAAAGTGCCATTGTTAGCCATTCGACCACCGATCTCGTCATCAATTGAAAGTTCATTAAACTGTCTTATTGTCGATTAGTATTTTACTAGAATATTTAAGAATCCATTATTCTACTCGTATACACACTGCTCTAACTACATTAAGCAGGTACAAGGACCGTTCCAAAATTTCTCTTTGTCGAATCTAGCACTTGGCTCGTTTTATATTCACAGCATATATTTTAATAATATAAACTGATACACGATACACCAACGCAATTACATCGTTTCGTCGTTATATATGTTTATGACCATAAACATAAATATGCACATACGTAGTATTCATGATTTTATATCTATGTATTCTGTTATATATTAATTTCGTAAATTTTGCATTTTGTCAATTTAGTGATTGACATCGCTCCTAGGAGTTATTACAATATACTTGTGTAAACATAAATCTTTCAGGAAAATTTAATGAAATATTAGTGAATACGGGGGTATAGTAGCTTACCACTTAACACGATCTTTAGAGCCAAAGCCAATCCCGTATGCACGTGGTGCACCTTGCCCACTAGCGAAAGAGGCTCTGACAAAAGAGAGGTAGGGCACAGCGTATTTGTAAGCTGGCCGACTGGGGAAGTACTTCCACCTCGAGGGTTGTTGTTTTCCTGCGAGTGAGTGAGTTGTTGAGTGACCGGGGAGTTGCTGCGTAGGCAGCGGAGGTGGCGGCGAGCGAGCTTTAAATTTTAATTTCATGTCACGAGCGTTAATATGGCTACGGTAACCGCTTTACATGAGGCGGACCGTATGCTTGTCTGCCATCTAACGTAGTATCGAAAGAAAAACACGCATCAAAATTATATGTATAGTGCGTTTAGGATGTTGCGGACGAACAAACCAACTCGAATAGCGACTTTATATACCTACTACTTAGTGATTGATTAGAAATAAAATAAATAATTAAATTATTACATATACTAGCTGA
Source organism: Hypsopygia costalis (assembly GCA_937001555.2). NCBI lineage: Eukaryota > Metazoa > Arthropoda > Insecta > Lepidoptera > Pyralidae > Hypsopygia > Hypsopygia costalis. Next base: position 14,639,274 of record OW443330.2, on the reverse strand, counting down.
AATACTAAGAAATAAAGCAAGTAATACTGATGGTTTGATTTGAGATCAGAAAGTCTAGCAGTGCAGATTTCCGTGTATAACACCTTATGTCTATACTTAATAAAAATACATTTAATACGACGTATGCAGTCCACGTACTGCTGGGTAGACGGACCTCGTATGCAGCGTCATTGAGGCTTACTCCTTCCTTGTTTCGTATCTGGCAAAATATTTATAAACACACATAGAAAATTTTAGATCACCAAGAAATTTTTACTTGATGAAAATTGCCTGAAACATGAAATATAAGTAGTATTACATACAGATATGATGTATATATAATTATAAATTGTCCCTCATATTTTGTTTTGTTTGCGTACAAATTTTGTGAAAAGGAGCACATAGGCATATCATAATAAATACATCTGATGTCAAAGGCTAATAGGGCAATAAGTAACATAACAAATTTACAAATATTTGTCATATAAGAAATCATGAATACTTTAACATTTTTCAGTTAAAAGTTTCTTTAAATGATTTTTTAAATATACTGTTGTGCTTTATGTGTTTTTTCTGGTTTAAAATATTTTCAAGGAATAATCCCGGCTCAATTAGCAGACTGCTAAAAGTTAAAAGCGTAAAACTGATATCCTTTTTTTTTGTACAATCAAAGCCTTCTCTTTTCTTTAACATCAAAGTCCATTAATCGTAATTGGTTGCACGATTTGTGATCAAAGTATATCGATTGGGGCAATAACATCAAACCTGATTTTTTTAGTTATTTAACTAAATCGCGAGCACAAAAAATAAGGCGGTGGTCCTAATCGGTTGGCGAAATGTCACACGAAAATACCTTAGACTGGTTGGGATAATGACGATGACCCCAGCGCACGGCTACCTGCCTCTGATGCCTGTATGCAAATTATTGTTTTCCGAACGAGCAGAGTCAATGTACCAGCGATGTTTAAGACAATAATTTATTAGTCCATGTTCCAGCATCCCGAAATAGTTTTGTGGCTGCCTCTTCACAATTTTACTCAGTTATGCTGCCAGATCAATAAAATTACAAAAGTATTTTCCAGTTTACGTTAAATTTTTTTGATTATCTTCTATGTAAATAAAAACGAATGTAAGCGAAAAACTCGAGAACGGTTTTACCAATTCGGGTTTTTTTTCGAATTTCGGCACACGGAAAGTTTAACTAAATATAAAAAAACTGCATTGACAGTACATAGTAAAAAGAAAAAAAATTCTTTTTGACACAACGAAGTCTGTCCGGGCAGCTAGTGCTAAATATTAATAATGTTTGATCGAACTTTTAGTTTTTGAGTTAGTTGGGCCAGTCTTATATTTTAAAATGCTTATTATTTCCTATTATTTTATGTGTGATGTGAACTTCGTTCTAACAATTTTTTTTTTGCGTTACGATTTTATGTTTTACATTTCGCAAACTTCACGAATTCAAAGAATCCTAGAAACATTTTCAAAAAGAATATTCAAGCTCATCTGCTGAACAATTTTATTTGTCCAGACAATAATCATCTTACTTCTAAATATGTTATTGTTTTTTTTTTCTTTACCTATGTGTTTATTTATAGATTTGTCTACGCATTTGTCTATCTATAATCTATTGTGTAATTTCTTTATCTTATAATTGATATAATTTGAGAGCCGCATATTTTGGGGTCAATAAAGTTTAAATAAATATATTCCTTCTTGATTTACTACTGTCACACATTATGTACATTTCACACGTTGATTAGATTAGTTAAAAAAAATAAATAGGTAGGTACCTACCCATGAGTATGCAAGCAAATGAACTGACCAATGGCATCTAACTAAAATATTCGTGTAAACTGAGAATGAGCATAACTTTCTTGAACCAGTCTGAAGTGTTGATCTTGATTCTTGACTCTGTCAAGTTATGTAAATTATGCAAAGATGAAGTGCGATACTTGATCAATAGGTCAGCGACCTACGCCGCCTACGCATCCTATAACATCGGTTCGGGCGCCATCAATAGAAAAATCAAGTATCATCATTATTAACTTCTTAACATCGCATTCAATGAGCTATCACAAAGCACTCGCTAGTGATGCAAAGTTTTTATACACTGTTTTTACACCGTAACGGTTCCTCTAGCTTAACTTAAATGTCCCCAAGTAATTGATCTATTGACTCTATAGAATAAAGAAAACAAAGTTTTTATAAACTTAAGGTCAATATCCTTCAAACCTTTGTTCAGATAATTTAATCCAAAACCAGATAGGTGATCATTTGCGATCTCGTCTTTTATTACAAAGAATACACTGAATTTTCTTAAAATTATATAAATTGACTCGAAATTTAAGAATATATTTACTCAAGCAGATTAATTCTTAATTACAACTACAAAACAATATCTGAGTCGATCAACTACGAGAATATAGATAATTATTCTGCCCCCTCAATTGAGTCTCCTGTCATCTCGGTTTGTCTCTAATCAACATCTCTATCGCCTATTGCCTTCACAATGGCTATAGCTTTGGATTTTATAGGCTCAATATTTTAATAATAGATTTCGTTACAGGATTTAATTGTTCTAAACACAGATATAAAAGCATTACATATCTATCTCTGTGGTTCTAAATGCGATTTAGGACATTGAAAGCTATGAGAATTCTGTGGCAGCTGCGGTAGATAAGACAATGAGCCTATAAAATCGAAAGCTATAGCAGTGGTAAAGGCGTTAGGCGGTAGGCCCCCAGGACTAAGTTGATGTTTACAGTTTTCCGTATTACAATACAAGAACATAATGTACATCTAATGTTGATGTTTGCATAAAACCATTACAAGAACATAATTTACATCTAATGCATCATTTGTTTTACAGTGCACTGCGTTGGCGTTGCTGTTGCACGTAAAAGCTACGCCGTCTCCGTTTGCCGACCAAAGTTCTTTTTTACGGAGTGCGGTGGAAACTGTCCCTCAACACGAACCTATTCCTGCACCGGTGCGAACATCTGTCGAGAGCGTACCCCTTAGGTAACATACATACATTATATTACATGCAATAAATAATGTATCCTAAATTTACTGGTGATTATAGGAAAATAAAATTAGTAGTATAATTGCGTTGTCAACTTCTATTCGTCCCACTACTGGACTGCAGATCTCCCCTCAATAGAAGAGGTTTAGTAACTCCACCGCGCTGCTGAATTGCGGGTTGGTTGACACCAATATTTACAAGCCATCCGAAGGCAATAGGGGCACTACCGCCGAAGCTGAAGCCGATTACAATCGGATTTTTTTATTAATAAATTTCTTTGAAAATACGTACGTTTTGGGGTGTAAGTGGTTCATCAACATCTTTGAATCAAAGCCGACTTCACCTGCACGCGGTGCGCCCTGCTGACTGACAAACGAAGCTCTGGCGAAAAGAGAGGTAGGGAGCGTATTGTAAGCTACCCGACTGGGGAATGTACTTCCACCTCACAGAATACCGCAGCCAAATAACAATTCGCTTGAGTGTTGTTGTGTTCCTGCGAGTGAGTGGGGTCACCAGATAGGAAGGAGATGCTGCGTTGGCAGCGGGGGTGGCGGCGCGCAAGCGATACTTTATGTTGCGAGCATTAATACGGCTACGGTAACCGCTTCACATCAGGCGGACCGTATGCTTGTCTGCCACCCGTCGTAGTATAAAAAAAAAAAAAGGTAAATCAAACTTTTAGATTGGCGGCTATTGTGTTTAGCTTAGTTGGTAGAAATCATAGAACTCTAACGACTAAGCTGAATATGATTGTCACTAACATATACATAAGATGTATTTTCGCAATCAAAAAAATCCGATAGTACCTAATCGGCTTCAGCTTCGGCAGTAGAGCCGCAGATATAACTGTCAGCTAGTTACAACAGCCGAGACCTTATGTGCCCTTCGAAACACGGTAACATAAGTTATATTAAGTATGTCTTTTTCTAGATTCCTCCATAATGAAGGTGAAGGAAGATTACCATTACGTGATGCTGTAGAAAAACGACCAATTTCTTTAAAATCCCCCGATAGCATGCTAGGATTTGTAGAAGTAAGTAAAGTGCCTTTTCTAAACATGTAAAAACTGTTTTTTTTTTACCTAAGTAACATCTAAGGAAAGCAGACTAATATGTTTTATATTTTTAGGACGTAAGAGGCTTGCCATACATAGAAAATTTTGAAGGTACAAAGAAATTCTACGGCGCTGCTAGTCACCTAAATAAGTAAGTGTTTTTTTTTGTCCTATACATTCAAGCTCTGATCTCTTCAAGTGTCTATGCATCAAGCTCGAATCGTGGGCGCGCCTTACTAAAGATGATGGACCTTGAGGATTGTTCTGTTCCTGCGAGTGAATGAGGTCACGAGCAAGAAAGGAAGGAGTATAGGCTGGCAACGGATCGGCAACCCCTTTGGTGTTGCAGATCTCCATGGGCGGTGGTGCTTGCTTTCCTCAGGAGACCCACATGCTCGTTTGCCTCCTCTCATACTTATAAAAAAAACGAACAGGTGGCAATTAAATATTTCTCGCACTTTATTACATCGGTCTTTATTGATGCAGTTATTAACACTTTCCGGTAATTGCTTCTTAGGTATTATTATTCTTAGGTATTAGTAATTATGAATATCAACTGAATATATTAGGCCGTAACAGCCTAATATATTCGGTTGATATTCATAATTACCGACGGATATCCCGAGAGATCCTAACCGAAAAACAACAAAACAACTCAAATCAAATTCAAGCATCCAATTTATTAAATTACGACGCGTGGGCTAATAATTGTCACTTCATTTTTAGGATGTTCCCACACTGCGGTTAAAAATATTTACAAACATTTTTTAACATTACCTATAAGTACTAAATTATATATTTTCGATTCATCCGTAGAACAGAGTCCGATGTAATCACTGAACAAAAATGTGTTAAGGTAGCTAGACTAGATAAGGAATATAAATTCTTCAAACGTTTAGAACTTTCTTATCTCATTTATCTTTCGATATTTAGTAATAGTTATTCTATTACTAAATATCGAGATTGAATTATAATTATTCTAAAAAAAACATATAATAAAGCATGAAACGAATTTCGAGATTGCTGCTTCTGAAAGTTGTCAACAACCGAGACATTATTAGGCGAAGCGGACACTTGTATGAAACTATTACTTATACTGTGGTAATAGGTAAATAGCGTTCAATCTATCGTTAGCTCTCCAAAAAACGCACGAAAGTTATTTACCAACAATTCAGATCGGACTTTATTCTACGGATGAGTCGTATTACATTATATTGTATTTAAATAAATTTACGTTAGTAATACGTATTAACATTTTCAAAATGTTTGTTTTAACATTACCAAAGTGATCAAATGTTTGTTTAGAAAATGTTTACTAATGTTTATAAATATTTTTAACAACAATGTGAGAGCACCCTTACACTGAATTTTGAGATAAATTTGACGCAAATGGGCTGCGAGCAGAAAACTAGTGCTAGTTTTCTGCTCGCAGCCCATTTGCGTCAACTTTATTTTATTGTTAATTTGCTTCTTCAAAACTATAGCTTTGTAATAGTAAAAGGATATTCAATTTCGTTTATAATAGTAGTTTCAAAGTTTATTGATTACAAAGAAACATCATTTACAAAAAAATACATTTCATCAATTACAAATTGTGGACCGAACGGTACGCTTATATACACCGAAAAGTCTTAGAAATGAATATAGGCTCCACAACCATTGAACCGATTTTGATGAAACGTGTCGCAATTTAAGACCTCGACTTGCGTGAGGTATGTGTCGAAAAAAAATTGAGATCGATCATGACCTAGAGGAATGATCATCAAATACATTTTCCATTGAAATCAATGGAAAACATACACTCAGCGAATCTACTCACTCTACTCAACCTCGATTTCGGCCCTGTGGGCTAGAATCGGGCCTAGTAATATGTGTAGATTACATTTGTGTATTATATTTGCAGTGCCTCTACAAACAGTGAACGATTGCACCATGGAAATGCTAATCTTCAAGGTACGTTTTAATTGACCTGATACTTTTTACGAGCTTTTTTTTTCATTTTGCATTCATCGCGTTGTTTGTAATCAAATCTTACAGGTGAAATTTGACCCACTTCCCAGTGTCCAATTGAGCTAAAATTTATTATTTTTTAGGACAATGCACGATTATCTTCATGCCGCCACATTTAATTCAGTATGGCGATTGTCACAAAACGACGAATTATGATTTCCACATTAACCCCTACGATATCGTTATCAAATGAAAGATTTTAATGAGCGAAACACAATAAAGTAAACTTTTCTTTCTTTTTTTATTAACTACGGCAATAAAAGCTTGTATTTTTGTAATTATTCTTGTTTCTCTCTACGAATATGCTTTGTATTTTTTTCTTATATATATACCTTTTTTCAGAAATGCAACAAACTGTAACAGCCCGTCGACTGGTGATATGCTACTTGCAGTCGTGGGCAGCTTACCGCGCACCACCCCTTGCATTTACTGCTGGGCTTGTACCCAATTCTTGCACACACCTCCATTACGCATTCGCTGTAATACACCCACATACTTATGCCGTTGAACCAGCCAACGAGGATTATGATATTGTCAAAGGTAAGATACCTACATACATAAAAGTATTTTAGTTAAATGTGAATTAAAATTTCCAAGAAAAGGTAAAATATTTTTCATGTAAAACTTCTTTACGCCTGACTTGGGGAATAAGCTGGTGAATGCGTGAAGAGAGCGTTACGGACGTTAGGCAAACGGAAGTTGAGAGGGAGATATGAGCTAGTGAAGATAGAGAAAGAGTTACGTTTCGTATATTACTGTAGTGGCAAGAGAGAGAGGTGCGAGCACACATGTTCTTTCTCTTTCTCTCATAGCCAGTTACGTTTCGTATATACATATATATGTATACAAATATTATACGCATATACATATATGAACAAATATATATACATTCATATAGATGGAGCTACAGAGGTTTTACTTCTGTCGGGTGGTCTAAAGCGCACTCATTTTTTTTTCAAGGTGGTTACCGTATCGCAACTGGTCTCAAACGTCGCATGCGTGGTCTTCGAGTTATCATCAGTATTGGTGGTGATGGCACAGACCGTTTGTTCAGCGAAATGGTCCAAAACGAAAACAGCCGTAACAGATTTATAGAGAGTGCCGTGAATTTCTTAAGAGAACACGATTTTGATGGACTTGATCTACATTGGGTATATCCTGGTAAGAGACCTAATTGCTTATAAGTAAATTTTTATGCAGTCATGAATATAACTAATACTATTTTTAAATTATAGGTGAAAAAGATGAAAAAGAAAAGGAGATGCTTACTTCGTTACTTTACGAGCTACGGGAAAGGTTTTCAGCAGACGGATTTATACTTTCAATAGTTCTACCACCGTTTAGGTACCAAATAGAAGATGGCTACGACCTGAGTGCTATTAGCGGAGCTACAGACTACGCTGTATTGCAAGCTTGGGATATGACTCACGGAAAACGGGACGAACCTCCTTCACGAGCTCTTCAACACAGTGCTCTACATAGAGATCCTGGAGCAGCATCTAGAGATCAACGATATGACAATATTGTAAGATAAATAATGGTAATTAAATTTTATACCTGTAGAATTATTGCTGACGTCAAAAATAAACAAAATGTTTTTCCAGGAATTTATGGTTAAATACATCACACGACATGGAATGGCACCAGAAAAACTCGTTCTTGGCATACCTTTGTTTGGACGTAGTTATACATTAGCTGCTTCTACATTACCCGCACCCGGAGCTCTTGTTAGTGGGTGGGGCGAGGAGGGTCAATACACGCAGACAAAAGGAATGCTGGCATTTTTCGAGGTATGTACAATTTATTTTGACTGACTGCTCATTAATCAACTGTTACCTTGAATATAATTTCATTCCAGATATGTATGGCTGAAAGAGAAGGAAAAGGCTCAAGCGGTGTGGACGAAGCTGGCAATGCTTATGCAGTATTTGATGATCAATGGATTACGTATGATACTCCTAATACCATAATAGACAAGGTAATTTGAAATTAATTTTTATACTGCCTACATAGTTTAGGGATTAATGCACTGCGATACTAAAACCTCTTATTTGTTTTAGATGAGATTTATTAAAACCTCAGGATTAGCTGGAGCAGCAGCTTGGTCTATAGATATGGACGATTTTCGTGGCCTCTGTGGATCGCCTTTCCCAATATTGGGGGCAATAGCAACAAGTCTAAATGGTAAGTAAAATTGCTTTTCAATTGACTCTTTAGTGAAGATAATCGATCGATATTCAACTCAATTATTTGCATCTTCATAGGTGAATCGCTTCATTCTGATCAATCGTCATTAAAAATTGGATCCTGCGAATCGGACACTCCATATTTAGCTTCAGATGAAGAATCCTGCGCTCACTTCCACTTCTGTAGTGGTTCTATCAACTATAGAATGGTCTGTGAGGAAGATCGGCTTTACGATCCATCGACAGGCTTTTGTGGGTGAGAAATAAAACCATCAATTTATAGTTTAATTAATTAGCAGCCTGAATATAATTGATTATTTTTTACTTTGTAGACATCAAGACGCTACAAAGTGCATACCCGGACAGATGCTTAGGATTACTGTCAGCGATGCAGCTCGGTTCTTATCACAAGCGTATGAAATAGACTTCGAAGTAAGTATAAAAATTAAAGGCTCAGCTAACTACTAGCCTAATTACTACTTCTATCAATTCTCTGAATTTGGTCTTTTTACTACAAAAACAAAAAAATCATTTGAGTTCGCGCGCATAATGATTTTCATTTCCAGAAGGATTTAATCCAAGTTTTAAGACTTGTGGTTGAGAAATGAAACTTGACGAAATTTTCCCAGAAGACATTTTCAAGGTTCTCTAAAAGTGCGCAAAGAGGTTTTTACAGTAATATATACCCCTGATATCGTTCATATACTGCTATGACTGTTTACCGTCATGCGGGACATTTACTTTTATGTTATCTTTGTAGTAAAATGAGTACTCTGTATAGCTCATTAACTAACTCGTTTAAAATATTATCTTTAAACTCCTCTTATACAAGAGAGATAACAAACAAATTTTCTGATTACTTACTTACTTATATCATTGTTTTAATATATTATGTAGCTATTTGCACTTAAAATTAGTAAATTTTTTTTGCTTTTCAATATCCTATCTCAAAATACTAATATTGTTATTGTGCTAATAATATGTAGACGTTTAATTATTTTAATTGTCACTTTTCAGTGGAGCTTTGACCACAAAAATGAACCCCTGAATCGAGAACCAGAACGATCTGCCGCATTATGGGATACAAAGAAAAGTAAATTAAATAACACATATTGACATCATCCTCATTATCATCCTGTATCTACCCACTGCTGGATATAAGCCTTCCCCAATGCTTTCCACCAAATATGATCCTCCGCCTTCCGCATCCAGCCGCTTCCACCCGCTTTCGTCTAAAAGCGTCCAACCCATCGTCATCCTAGGCGCCATATTGACATATCGCTACCTTAATTCTATAGAGACACAATAGGAAAACACGCTTTTTTGGCGAAAACGCATTATTTAAAGAAACATGTTAGTAGGTACATTATAACGAATACATATAGAGTCATTATAATATAGGTAAATTCCAGTCGTAATGCCGCTAACGAAATAAAGCAGCGATATGTACATAATGCTACATACTTACAATGTCTATGATACTTTAATTATGTTATATTGTATAATAAACATGATCAAATTTATGTTCTTCCAGATAATGACAATGACAAACGGGTGGTATGTTATATGACTAGTTGGGCATTCTATCGGCGAGGTGACGGCAAATTTGTTCCGGAACACATTGATACCAGGCTCTGCACCCATGTCGTCTACGCGTATGCTTCGCTTTCACCGAATGATCTCGTTGCTAAGGAGTTCGATCCATGGGCAGACCTAACTAACAGTGAGTATTGAATGTAGTTTTTTTTTATACAATGTCTGGTGGCAGATAAACATACAGCCTGCCTGATGCGAAGCGGTAACCATAGGCATATATATAATCGCAGCTTGAAGTATCGCTCGTGTGCCGACAACCCCGCTGCCCACGCAGCAACTCCTTCCTTTATGGTGACATCACTCACTCGCAGGAACACAGCAATCTCCATGGGAATTGTTCTTCGGCTGCGGTCTACTCTGAAGTGGACGTCCTAACCCTAGTTGAGCAGCTTACAATTCCCAGCCCTACCTCCCTTTCATTAAATAGTATTAGCCAGAGCCTCGTTAATTATTATTATGTAGTATTATTTATTTATTAGAAATCAAAGAAGAAAATTTTGCGATTTTCCCTTTTTGCAATAAGCTATTCCATGTTACAGTGACTTACTAAAGAGTCGGCTAGATTTCAGCCCAGAACCATTCAGTTCATACCACGCCTAGCTCTGGTTTGAGACTAACTTTGAATTGGTCTACGGCAGCGTTTCCCAATTAGTGTACGCGTACCCCCCGGGATATGGGAGATTGCATCAAGGGGTACGCGCAGCAATCTCTTAACTAAATTATTAAATCCTTAGAAAACAATTGCCAAAAAAAATAATCAATTTAAATAAACGATCAGTAGGTAAATCCAACGTATGCATCGAGCGCTTTTGTGTGTCATTAGAATGTCTTTTTATGATAATAATTCATTTTTTATTTAACATTCCTGCAATAAGGGGTACGAAGGTTTGAGGCCTTTATTGAGATGGTACGTAGAAAAACCTAATTGGGAACCGCTGACGTATATCTTGTAAAATAAAAATTAATTACGTATTTTTACCCTCCAGATCTTTATGAACGCGTAGCGTCCTTGAAAGACGTAAAGGTCCTGTTAGGACTTGGTGGGTGGACCGATTCAGTTGGCGATAAATACTCCCGTTTAGTATCTTCAGAATCAGCTCGCGCCAAGTTTGTAGAGAAACTTATGGTATTTTTACGTAAATATAATTTTAACGGCCTTCATCTGGACTGGAATTATCCAGTTTGCTGGCAGAGCAATTGCAAGAAAGGGGCAGCATCTGACAAAATAAACTTTGGTAAATTGGTCAAGGTATGGCAATTTTATTATTAGTCAATACAATACTATGATACTTTAAACAAAGTCCTACGTGAAGAACAATAATAAATAATTACTTTGCAGGAATTATCTAAAGCCTTACATGGTGCTGGAATGGAACTTGGTGTTGCTGTGTCAGGATATAAGGAAGTCATTGATGTAGCTTACGACTTGCCAACAATATCACAGGCAGCTGACTTCCTTAGCGCTATGACGTATGATTATCATGGAGGATGGGAGCAAAGGACTGCGCATCACACCCCGCTGGTGCCACCTCCGAATGACGCACTTGCGCATTATTCTATAGTTAGTAGCGAGTTAACTACTTACTAACTTAATTATTATTTAAATACTTAGTTGATTTTGCCCAACTTGCCAGAATATTATAAAAAATTTAAAAATGGAATAATTTACCTCCCCCGCCTAGGTGGGATTTGAACCCACGACCTCTCGATTACCGGTCGAGTGCTCTTCTAACTGAGCTACCAGTAAGGTTTGTGATGGTGACGTATGTTTGCATTTTTTGTTTTACTGTGAAGTCGCAGTGTGGCGCCATCTACCTATTAAGTATTACACTACTAAACAAGGCATAGCAGTCCATCTTTAGCAATGATGCTATTCCGCAAGACTATTTTATAAATAGTGACAAAAACTTACTTTCAGGAACATGCTATCAAAGCATTAATTGGCGGTGGTGCTGATCCAAAGAAATTGCTCCTGGGTTTGTCTTTCTACGGACAGTCATACAGACTGGCGGATGTGGAGGCAGGTGGCAGCACTGGAGCACCAGCGGCTGGTCCTGGTGAGCCTGGCGAGTTCACCAAACAACCTGGCATGCTGGCTTACTATGAGATATGTTACAGAGGTAAGAAACTTAAACTTGAGGAGTAGTTATTCTGCTAGGATAAAGTTGTTCCCCCAATCGTAGGGTTGACAGAGGCCACTGTTTTCAAGCACTTTATATCATAGACCCATATCCCAGCTGTAGAATGTATAATACGGGTTAATGCCGATATTAATTCACCATAATTTAAGAGACATTCACCTGGGGTCCTACCATCGAAGCTGAAGCTTAAGTCTTACGTTTAAGTCATTGACAAATCCTTCAGTTTAATCGGCAGAGCACCACAATTTCGACCAACTAAGGTAAACACAAGTACCATAAATCTAAGTTGAAGTTTGATTTTCAGAATCAATAAATTCTATGGGAATCGGCTACAGATTACCCGGTAGAGTATCTGGGGGCCTAATATTTTGATTCGAACAATAGGTCTTAGGTACGTTTTAGTTATTGACAATCATCGTCAGCATAGTTAGTAGAGCTTCAGGGTTTCTACCGGCTAGCTAAACAATTCTATCATAAATCTAAAATGAAGTTTGATTTTCGCAATCAAGAAATCCGATGAGAATCGGCTTCAGCTTAGCTGGTAAGGTCCTTGATCGTGATGCATTTTGTAAGTTAGCTTACGAGGTTTTAGCTAATGAGCAACATAGCACTTTCCTGGTCTAAAGCTTAGGATAATAACTTCACATGAAACGTGCCGTAAGCATATTTGCCGTTTAGTGTATGAAAAACATTTTTAGGCATACTTAGTTACGTATATTTCTTATTTTTACAGTGAAGAATTTACGTTGGAAGACAGGAAGACAAGAAAATGCTGGGCCATATGCGTATTCAGATAGCCAATGGGTGGGCTATGACGATCCGATATCTATAAAAGAGAAGGTTAGTATTACTATAAGTATTTTACTATTAGGACGTTAAATGTGTTCGTAAGCTTTCGTCGTGCTCTCGGTCAATATGTATTAACTTCTTTTTTACAAAAAATATTCAAATACCTAATTTATGATTTCTTCCTTAAGTACATAATATCTACTTCCTATCTACTAGTAACTTTTATTTATTTTTACCAGTATGTATGAACACTATATAATAACAAAGTACAAACTAAACTAAAGTAAATAAATATAAATAAACTAATCTTAATCACCTACTTAAAAATAAAAGTAATACAAAAAAAAAGAATACTTAACTATGCCTCAAAACTATCGGCGCCATGCAGCAGGGAGGCAAGAACACTGGCTGCGTTTCCTCGCTGAATCGCAATACTGACTTTTTAAGCACAGAAAGAGTCAGCCCTCCTGTCCCCAGAGACGGCAACTAATTAATTAAATGTATTAATTTATATTAATCATATCTATTAATAGGTACCTAATTATAAACTATTTTTAAAACGAATATTATGATATATATAAACTAGTTAATTTTTAGTTACTTAAGTTTGTATCTTAAGATTAGTTTGTTTTTAGGCAATTTAGTTTGTAGTGTAAATTTATATCCTAATAATGTTTTGTTTTTATTTTAATTTAATTAATATGTACCTAATTTATTACATTTTTATAACATTAGGTAGAATGGGCAAAGCGGCAAGGTATGAGTGGTGTAATGGCTTGGGCAATTGACCTGGATGACTTCAACAACCGCTGTTGCACGGAGCCTTCGCCGTTGCTCCGTGCTGCAGGCCGGGCGCTCGGCCGCTCGGTTCCGGCGCCTCCGACCACTGCTTGTGAACGACCGCCACAGCCTGTCACGCCAGCACCACCCACTACAACCACCGTAGAGTCAGATGGTTAGAAATTTATAAAATAGAAGTACATGTATAGTATGCGAGGCGCGCGTGTCAACAGTACGCGTCCGAACGCTTAACTTAGTATGGATTTATATCAATCGCATAAGTACGCATACCGCAGCTGAATAACAATTCCCTTGAGGGTTGTTGTGTTCCTGCGAGTGAGTAAGGTTGTTGGAATAAGTATACAAAAATAAATCTATCTCGCTCTGTTTAATAGACATCTGTCTTAGTCACACAATATTGTTTATAATATCTTTAAACAAAGGGCTGCATTGTTAAATGCTCTGTATGCCTTAGTCAGCTAACCAAGCTCTGTGGTTCAGTAGAAATCATATTCCAGTCTAGTATCGTACGACTCCTTTGTAGTAGAACACACCTTTCTAAGAGTGCATAAAATAAATTTAATTATTATAATTTGCACTGAACGAATCTTTTATTTTTGGCTTCCTAACCTAACAGGTTATGGGCCCAGTGTACAGTACAAAGTGGACTTTTAAGTGATTGAAAGAAACAGACTTTTTTTTAAATACGATAAAAAACGCTTTAAGTGGTAACGTTTAAGACTTGTGATTTTTTGTAATTTTGGTAGAGAAACTATTTACGTATTCTAAGTGACTTTTTGTGTTATTTTCTAACTGTAACGATGGACGGTTCAAAAGTAAAAAGAAATATTAGACTGTTTGACGGCGAAAAGTATTCTTTATGGAAACTTAGAATACGCAGTTTATTAAACGAACTTGAAGTGCTGCAAGTAATTGACGAAGAGCCTCCTGTACGCATCAACAGTGATTGGACGAAGAAAGAAAAGATAGCGAAAAATACCATCATCGAATATTTATCAGATTCTTTGCTGGGGTTTGCTAATGAAGAAACAGCAAAACAGATTTTCATAAAACTCGACGCAGTGTATGAAAGAAGAAGTATCGCATCCCAATTGGCATTGAGAAAAAGGTTATTGAATTTGAAATTAGAAGGTGATACTCCATTGATAAAACATTTTCAAAATTTTGAAAATTTGATTATCGAGTTAGTGGGTGCCGGTGCAAAGTTAGAAGAAGTAGATAAAGTCACACATCTATTTATGACTTTACCGAATTCTTATGATGGTGTCATCACAGCAATTGAGACATTAGCTGAAGATAACTTGACCTTATCTTTCGTAAAAACAAGGCTTCTTGATCATGAAATTAAATTATTAAACGAAAGGCGCGACAATAGTTTAAAAGTCCTGCAAGCAGAAACCAGTGGTTCCAAAAACCAGCAATGGAATTTCTCTTCAAAACGCAAGCCAAATCAACTTACTCATAATTATAAACAAAGAAACAATAAAGTTAAAAATAGAACATGTCACTACTGTGGAAGGAAAGGGCATATCAAAATTAATTGCTTCTTCTATAAGAGGGCGAAACCAAATTATGAAAACCGCAAAGCGCTACAGCAAACTGAAAACCAGAGAACGCTTCAATCTATAAATATTGCAGACAGAGAAAAATCGAATATCTCAGGGTTTGCTTTCATGGTTGGAAACGAATGCTATTCTGAAGAAGGCAAAAGTACCCATAAAATTACATTCATATTAGACTCTGGTGCCTCAGATCATTTAATTAACAGAGAAGATCTAACACGTGGGTTCATAGAACTTCAGTCTCCAGTAAATATTTCTGTAGCTAAAAACGGAACATTCATTAGTGCGACAAAAAGAGGTACTCTATCTATTACCACTGATACGGGTATGAGTGGATTGCTACAGGATGTTCTTTTCTGCTCAGAAATTCCATATAATTTGTTATCGGTCAAAAGAATGCAACAGGCTGGAATGACCATAATTTTTGGTCAAAATGGTGTACAAATACTCAACAAAGAGGGTAAGATGGTAACAAAGGGTGAGTCTTTGAATAATTTAATTGGTATTAATTTCATGCTTAATAAATGTGCTTTGAATTGCTCATCAAATAGGGTCATGAATAGTAACTATGATTTGTGGCATCAAAGATTGGGTCACATAGGCAAATCTAAGTTCTTGCAAATTAAAACCAAACAAATGTTTTCTGATATTGATCGATTACATAATATTACACCCAGTGAAAGTTTATGTGAAGCTTGCATATATGGAAAACAAGCAAGTCTGTCATTTCATAAAAGTAAATCTAAAATTATTAAACGACCTCTATTTAATGTGCATTCCGACGTGTGTGGTATGATCACTCCTTCGACACTTGACGGCAAAAACTATTTTGTGATATTTGTAGACGAATACACTCACTACTGTGCGACATACTTAATAGCTCATAAATCAGACGTTTTTGCTGCTTTTCGAGATTATGTTGCTAAGTGCGAAGCTCATTTTAGTTTGAGACTTGTCAATTTATATTGTGACAATGGTGGCGAATATTTATCGAGTGAAATGAAAGAATACTGTATGCAAAAAGGTATAACCTACCATTTAACAGTGCCGCATACCCCTGCTTTGAATGGTATTGCCGAACGTATGATAAGAACGTTAACAGAACGAAGTCGAACTTTAATAGCAGGTGCTAAGTTAGACAAGTCGTTCTGGGGTGAGGCTGTGTTAACTGCTACTTATCTTATCAATGTCAGCCCCACAAAAGCACTGAAAGTAGATAACACACCGTTTGAATTGTGGCATAATAAGAAGCCGCAACTTAAGTATTTAAAGGTTTTCGGTTCAACTGTGTATTTTCTTAACAAAAGTAGAAAAGCAAAATTCGATGAGAAATCCTTGAAAGGGATATTGGTTGGTTATGAACCGAATGGTTATAAGGTGTGGAATGTGGTAGAAGAAAAGTTTGTAAGAGTCAGAGATGTAATTGTTGATGAGATTAATTTCTTGTCAAGTAGGCCAGTGAAGCCTGAAGGTATTGTATCTGAAAATACCAATAACTCTGACGAGCACATGTGTAGCAGGTTGTGCGCATCTGATAATATAAGATCAGATGATGTGAAACAAACGGGCAGTGTACCCTGCGCATTAGGTCCACCACCTAATAAATCTGTACGCAGTGCAGATGGGCATACATGCTATGATTCATTTCAAGATAAATTGACTGGATCTCGGAATGAAGTAGCTTCTAGTAGTTCGAGTGTTATTAGAAGAAGTGATCGAATTAAAAATTTGCCTACAGTGTCTTATGATGAAAACAGTAATGATATTTCTGTGAACTATTTATTATACGCAAAGTCTTTAATATGTACAATTCCTACATCGTATACCGAAATTCAAACCAGGCATGATAGGCTTTTGTGGCAAAAAGCTGTTGATGAGGAAATTAAATCACTTATTGAAAATGACACTTGGACGCTTGTTCCGAAACCTGAAAACAGAAATATTGTTGACTGTAAATGGATATTTAATATTAAAAATGATGAGTTTGGCAAACCTTTGAAATATAAAGCGCGTTTGGTCGCTCGTGGTTTTAGTCAAGAATATTTAATTGACTATGACGAAACTTTTGCGCCAGTTGCAAGAATTTCAAGTTTTAGATTTATATTAGCATTTGCAAATCAATTCAATTTGCTCGTTCACCATATGGACGTCAAAACGGCATTTTTGAACGGCAAACTAAAAGAGGAAATTTACATGAAAATTCCTGAAGGAATTCCAAACGCAAACAACTTAGTTTGTAGATTGAATAAAGCTTTATATGGTTTAAAACAATCTGCACGTTGTTGGTTTCAAATGTTCGAACAAACTTTGATTGAAAAGGGTTTTCAATACTCATCAGCTGATCGTTGTATTTATTTCCTAGATGCCGGTGACATTTCAAAAAATATTTATGTTGTACTTTATGTCGATGATCTTGTTATTTCGACTGCTGATATAAATACCATGAATAGTTTCAAAACTTATTTAATGAAAAAGTTTAAAATGTTAGACTTGATGGAGATCAAATGTTTCCTAGGAATTAAAGTGGAAAGATCACATGATACAGTTACATTAGACCAAGCAATGTACATAAAGACGGTCTTAGAAAAGTTTAACATGAATGACTGTAATTCTGTCAGTACACCTTTGGAAAACAAAGTAGATTTTGACGCTTTGAGTGCAATTGAAACAACAAAAGCTCCATGTAAAAATCTTATCGGGTGTTTGATGTATGTTATGTTATGTACTCGTCCCGATTTAAGCTTTGCTGTAAAGATTCTAAGTAGATTTGGTAACAGAAATAATAACTCACTTTGGTCACATTTAAAACGAGTGTTACGTTATTTAAAGGGAACTACTGACTTGAAACTAACTTATAAGCGGAATCCAAATGTTTATAATAACATTCTCAGTGGCTTTGTTGATTCCGATTTGGGAAGTGATGAAGTTGATCGTAAAAGCACAACAGGATACTTGTTCAAATTGTTTGAACAATGCACAATTTGTTGGCAAACAAAGCGTCAGTCAACAGTGGCAGCGTCATCTACTGAAGCAGAGTATATGGCTTTGTTTGAAGCCGTGAGAGAAGCTCTGTGGTTAAAGTCATTAGTGACTAGTATTCATGTAGAAATTTCAAATCCGATTCCTATTTTTGAGGATAATAACGGATGCATAAGCATTGCAAGTAATCCGACAAGTCATAAACGGTCGAAACATATTGACATAAAATATCATTTTTCTGGGGAACAAGTTGAGAAAAATGTAATTAAAATGATTTATGTGTCCACAGGTAATCAACTGGCAGATATGTTTACAAAGGCATTACCGGCCGCTCGTTTTTCGGCACTGAGATAAAAACTCGGTGTATTATAATTTAATGTTAAAGTTCCGTGAAAAGTGTGTAGTGTAAATATATACTGCAAATGAGATTACATAAGAGCATAATTAAGTTGACTTGGTCTGATTAGGTTTTACTGGGGTTTCCCTAATCCTGCGCAACGAATGTTGGACCAAGATATTGATGATTGTTTCCCCAGACAAAGAATGGTGTGTTCATAAGTTTGATATTGTAAATAGCTTGTGGTAGATTTTTTTTTTTTTTTATTATTATTATTTATTTTTGAGGGGGCGTGTTGGAATAAGTATACAAAAATAAATCTATCTCGCTCTGTTTAATAGACATCTGTCTTAGTCACACAATATTGTTTATAATATCTTTAAACAAAGGGCTGCATTGTTAAATGCTCTGTATGCCTTAGTCAGCTAACCAAGCTCTGTGGTTCAGTAGAAATCATATTCCAGTCTAGTATCGTACGACTCCTTTGTAGTAGAACACACCTTTCTAAGAGTGCATAAAATAAATTTAATTATTATAATTTGCACTGAAAAATCTTTTATTTTTGGCTTCCTAACCTAACAAAGGTCACCAGAAAGAAAAGAAGGAAGGAGTATAGGTTGGCAATGGCAACGGATCGGTGAGCTCTTGGTGTTGCTGGTCTCCATAGGCGGTGGTGATTACTTTCCATCAGGTGACCCACATGCTCGTTTGCTACCCTCTCATATATAATAAAAAGTAATAAAATCGTGGTAAATTGATTTCATATGCATTAATCTGTTTTACTCCTTTTATGACACAATACTATACAATCAAATTTAACCTATGTCATTTTGTTAGTTTGGCACACTTGGTTCCCATACAAATTTATTAAATTTAGGTTATGTAATGAAAAAAAAATGCGTACCATTTCCATTTGCTTTGATTTTCGTAAAGTTGAATGTTTTACATGATATCGTTAAGTTTTGTCCCAAATCTAAAAAGATTTGGTAACCTCCATTTTTCACCATTAACTTGACAGAAGATCAAAGTTCAACAACTCCTTTTTTTTAGGTTCGCTAGGAGGCAGCGGCGGTGGTCACGACCATCACACATCTACGACGTGGCCGAGCTGGAGCCAGTCTACCTCGAGCACCACTCCTACCACCGCCCAGACTTGGTGGCCCGTGGCGTCTACTACCACGAGTACTACTACTACCACCACTACCACTACTACTACAAGACGACCCACCGTCGCCACTGAACCACCACATCACGACACTGGTACTGTAATATTTATATAAGACTCAATTTCAATACACTGGGCATTACTTTTATTACAAACGTGATGGGAATATTAAAAAAATAAGATAAAATAAAAAAAATATTTCAGGTAAAAATATCCATAATTGTCAAAGAAAAAAAAGATCATGTCAAGATTCTTTATTTTATATTCAATAATTAAATGTAACTTCTACAATAGATTGTTAAATTATTATTACGATTACATATATTAAATTCACAATTAATCATAGCTGGGCATTAACTCGTTAATCCGTTAATCGTTAATTAACGAAGTTAACATTTCGAGTAACGGATTAACTTAAAAATATTTTATCGGACTCGTTAACTTTCGTTAAATTTCCTTAAGTCCGTTAATCGTTAATCTAGCAATAATTTGTGTATTCACAGTAATAGTTTGCGTCTGTACAGTGTGTGTATTTATAAAGAAAGAGTGTTCTGTGCGAAATAAAACCATAATATCATGGAATTGGACTCGAATTCCACTCAGACGAAAATCCGTAGCCACATTTGAGTGACTATATTAATTTTGTATCCAGATCGGGAGAACAAATACTTTTTGAGTGTAAGCTATGCTTACCTAAACAAACAAAAATAAAAGCTCATATATCGAGCCTCAACAATCTCAAACAACACATAAGAAAGTGCATACAATTTGAGGTGGAGTCAAACTGGGGCAAGCAAAATGAGAATCGCTCGTTCCGATAAAAATGATGATAGCGTTGGCACCTGCAGAATCAATAATCAAAGCACCTCAAGCAAAGTACCTCAAGCAAAAGTGGCCCAATGCATAGTATTTTTTTTTATTTCAAACTTTACATGTTGTCGATAGTTGTGGGTCCTGTTAACTTCTAGAACCTACAGTTTTTATCAGAAGATGCAATTTTTATCACGTGTTAACGGATTAACGATTAACGTTAACTTCCGTTAAATTTTCTGAAATGTAACGCTTTAACTTTTAACGAAGTTAACTTTTTCAGTAACGGATTAGCGATTAACGATGTTAACTATTTGGTTAACGGTGCCCAGCTATGCAATTAATTACAATTTAATTAGTCACAATTTATAATCGCCTCTCGTTTCGGCATGGCGGGACATGTCGGTCTCAGCAATACCTAATACAGGGGCAGTCCAATCGGTCGGCAATCATCGCCAGAAACGTCAGAATTGCATTTTAACCACCAGAACCACCACTGACACTAGAATAGTAGCACTGTCACCACTGAAGCACCACATCATGACACTGGTATTGATATATTTATTTCTATAAGGCTCGAAACAAACTGGAGCCAATGGACTGGAGAAACAAACTCGAGCGCCACTCCTACCACCATCCATACGTGATTATCTGTAGGGTTTATTATCCCTAGCACTACCATTGCCACAAAATAGCCATAGCTGGGCACCGTTAATCAAACGGTTAACTTCGTTAATCGCTAATCCGTTACTGAAAAAGTTAACTTCGTTAAAAGTTAAAGCGTTACATTTCAGACAATTTAACGGAAGTTAACGTTAATCGTTAATCCGTTAACACGTGATAAAAATTGCATCTTCTTATAAAAACTGTTGGTTCTGGAAGCTAACAGGTTAGAAACAAAAAAAGACGGGTGTAATTATTAGAGTGAGATTACTCACTCTAGGCATGGGCACTTGTAGGCATGTTGACAAACAATGGTTTTTCATTCATTTGGATTAAGATTCGTCTGTTGTATGTGAAGAACGCTTCGTTCGGCTGTAGTATATCCTTGCCCGTGGAGAAAATACGCTCAACTGCAGCGCTTAAGGGTATAGCTGTATTATATTTAATAAATAGATTTGCGAATATCTGTTCCCCGAGGAATGCCGCATCATAACGAGTCTTTCGACTTCATGTCTAGCCACATTTTGACGAGACTTTGATTTGTGGTTCTTAGGTTTTTCTTTAGACTGAAAGACAGAATTACTCAGGTTGCTGCCTCCGCCACTTAAACTATCTCCGTCCTTCTAAATTTCGACAGCAAAATAGTAACATTTCACTCGCGGCACGCGCTGAGCCGCACTTGTCAATCGGGTCGAGCGTAGTACATGTCAGTGGGGTATCAGTGCTGGATTAACGATTAACGGACTTTGGGAAATTTAACGGAAGTTAACGAGTCCGTTTACATATTTTTAAGTTAACTTAAAAGTTAATCCGTTACTCGAAATGTTAACTTCGTTAATTAACGATTAACGGATTAACGAGTTAATGCCCACCTATGAAAATGGCCCATCATCACTGAAGCGCATCATCTTCGATTCGATTAATTCGACGAGCTCGGTGGCGTAGCGGTCAATGACGCGGCTTCGACACCAACGCTCGTGGGTTCGATTCCCACATAGGACAAACATGTCTGTTTGTCTTAGTCTGGGTGTTTTCTATGTATCATAAGTATATATAAACAAAAAAATGTATTTACGTATGTTTATCAGTTGTCTAGTACCCATAACACAAGCTTCGCTACTTTGGGGCTAGATGGCGCTGTGTAATTTGTCTGACAATATTTATTTATTTATCATGATACAGATATCGTTAGGCATATTTCTATAACAGTAAACTGACGGCAATGGTGCTGGTGATGGTAGATTCCATGGGCCACTTCCACAAAAAGATCCACCGTTATTATCACTGAACCATCAAATCACCCACATAGAGGAGCTCGATGGAGCCATTGCGCGTGTCGGTCTAATCGATCACGCAAGACTTGGGGAGTAAGCTGGTGAATACGTGACGAGAGCGTTACGGAAACGGAAGTTGAAAGGGAGATATAATTAAGTAGATCTAAAGAAGTTTTCGTGCAAGCCGTGTGGTTTCCGGCAGACTAGAATAGAATCACTCCGTTTCTTCCCGTGGATGTCGTACAAGGCGCTTAAGGGAAATACATTATCAAATATCGATCAAGCCTCCCCAACCCGTTTGGCCAGCGTGGGGAGTGTAGGCCAAATTCTCCTTAGTGTTAGGTAGTGCTCCTGTAGTGGAGACTAAAATGGACCCGATGATGATGAAAGAAGTTACTTCAGTCGTGTGGTCTAAAGCACACTCATTTTTTTCTGTGACGGTAGGTACCGGAGAAGGTGGGTCGTGCAGAGCCGGGGAGTACAGCGCAGCACCAGGAGACTGTGAAGGCTATTTGCAATGCGAGGGTGGGCACTGGCGAAAACATCGCTGCGCGCCTGGCCTTCACTGGGCTGCGACAGTCAACAGATGCGACTGGCCAAGCTTCGCTAGGTGTTTAGGTAAGTGTGCCTAATCCTGGAAGCTTGTGGGAATTCGCGAAAATTTGGTATATATAATAATGAGTTTGAACCAGAATTGTCATAATTATTACAAATACTTTTTAAAACATGTGTTTAAAATAGTTTGAATTAAAACCGTGACATGAAATATTTAAAAAAAGGTACACGTGTAATATAAAAGTTTATCCATTGATTGATTTTTGTACCTATTTACTATGCTGAATTGAAAAATAGAAATAAAATATTCCAATTGATTTCAAATAAATGGTATAATTAATAATAATTAATAATCAACGTAGAAAGTCCTACAAATGAAGCTAGCACAGCGACGACGACACTAGCGCCAATAACGTCGCGCCCGCCGCCGCAGGCAACCACCACCAGACGGACAACCACCACAAGGACCACCACTACCACCACCACGAGAAAACCGACAACCACTACATCAACATCAATAACCTCCGGTATGTATATGCAGGACACTTTTTTTATACAGTGGCAAACAAACGTACGAACTGCTTGATGATAAGCAGTCATCATAGCCTATATACACATTGGAGTTTACAGACAAAATCAAAGAAAGTTGAACTAACGTAGGCATATGCACTTTCGTAGCTATACCGCCGACCATTTGGGGTGTATGTGGTTCATCAACATCGTTGAACCAACGCCAATTTCCCCTGCACGCATTGCACTCTGCTGACTGACAAACGAAGCTCTGGCGAAAAGAGAGGTAGGAAGCGCAATTGTAAACTACCCGACTAGGGGATGTACCTCCACCTCACAGAATACCGCAGCCAAATAACAATTCCATTGAGGGCTGTTATGTTCCTGCGAGTGTGTGAGGTCACCACAAAGGAAATACTGCGTTGGCAGCAAGGGTTGCGGCGCACGAGCAATATTTTATGTTGCGAGTGTTAATATGCTTATCTGCCACCCGACGTAGTATAAAAAGAAAAGAAATTGGTGCTTGATAGGCGAAAACGGAAAAAGCAAGCCTGAAGTACTGAACACTACTCGGTCTCACAGGGATACTCACTCTGTGGTGTTCACCGTAACCTATAAACATTTGTAGTAGGTACAGGAGTATATCTCTCTCGTGCATCGCATTAACACAACATCTCCTCACATCTAGTAACTTTACATACTCGCAGGATCGCAACAATATTCATGAGTATGCAATTTGGTTCCGATCTTCTGTCAGTATTTTACCAGACCGTTCATCTCTATATATTCTAACTCTCTTACGCCAAATCGCCAGAGCCTCGTTTGCTTATCGGCAGGGTTAACCATGTACAGATGAAGTTGACTTTGCCTCTAATTATAGTGACCATTTGTAAACCATAAAGGTAGCAGGTACCTCGTACCTAGTACGTGAATTGTAGAAATTTATTTGAGGATTCTATTCTTCCTTCTTTCCCGAGCTATGTGTAATGCTTTATTATGTGTTTTATATACCTATAACCTTTGTTTGAACTATTTTAGATGGCCCAAGCGAAGGTGGTCCATGCAGCGGCGACGGCTACCACGCCGTGTCATCAGATTGCAACTCATATTTGCACTGCGACGGCAACCATTGGCATCGGCAGCGCTGCGCTCCAGGTCTGCATTGGAGCGCCAAAGAGAAACAATGTGACTGGCCGAAGTACGCCAAATGTCAAGGTACTGATTTGATTTAATTGAATAATATGAATGTACACTTTCAAATTCAAAAATAGATTAACTATGTTATAAAATTGTTTGCAGAATTGACGCCTATGCCAACTTCAGCTACACCTAAGCCTACTCGTCCATCCAAACCCACACGACCACCAACAAGTAAGTATCTTTGAACTCTTTGATAGTACGTAAGGTTTTTTTTTTATATATACTAGGTCGGGTGTCAGACGAGTATACGGCCCGCCTGATATGAAGCGGCTACCGTAGCCATATTAACGCTCGCAACATAAAATACCGCCCGCACGCCGCCACCCTCGCTGCCATCGCAGCATCTCCTTCCCTTCTGGTGACTTCACTCGCAGGAACACAAGAACCCCCAAAGAAATTGTTATTTGGCTGCGGTATTCTGTGAGGTGGAGGTACATTCCCCAGTCGGGCAGCTTACAATTACTCTCCCTACCTCTCTTTTCGCCAGAGCTTCGTTTGTCAGTCAGCTGGGTGCACCGCTTGCAGGTGCAGTTGGCTTTGGTTCAAAGATGTTGATAAACCACTTACACCCCAAAAGTTACATTGATAGTAAGTACATATTCTCGTAAGCCGGTATAGTTTTCCAATTTTGTTATTAACACATTAGTGTGACATTAGTCAAGTCCGCCGATGAATCTGCAAACGGTTTGTATATCCTTTTGTACTGGCAGCGTTTAGGTGAAAATATTGTTCAGTTGCTATTTTACCCAATGCGTATTTATTTATTTAATGCGGACTTAATGCTAAGAGCATTCTCGACCAGTCTTCATGTAATTATTAAAAATTTATTAACAAATAGGTCGGCATGGAATGAATCAAAGTGTATTCTTAAAAATTGCACTTGACCGACATTTGAACCTATGGTTCTGTCAATTCTTTTGAATGTGCTGTATAAATTGAACCTGGTGCGCTATCAAGCTCAACAGGCAGAAGGTAACTCTAGAACTCATTTATTAAACTTTGATTTCGGCCAACTTGGCAGAATATTATAATTACTTTAAAAATAGGTTTTGAACCCACGACCTTTCGATTTTCGGTCGAGTGCTCATCCAATTGAGCTACCACCAGGAAGGTTTGTGATGGTGGCGAATTTTTGCGTTTTATATTTTGTTGTTGTGAAGTCGGAGTGTGACGCCATCTACATATTAAGTATTACCACAGTATAAGTAATAGTACTAACGTAGTATTACACTACTAAACACTAGGCATTTATAATATTAAACTTTTTACTCGTAATATCTTTCAGTGGTACTAATAGCTCGAAATATCTTATTTCTTCAGTGCCAGCTAGCGACACGCCAGCAACAGATAGTGAATGTAGTTCATCCGAAACGCACGCACCAGCCGACTCGTGCGACGCGTACTTGCTATGCGTTGGCGGCCGGTGGCGCAAGCAGAGGTGCCCGCCAGGCCTGCACTGGGACAAGCGCACCAGTCGCTGTGACTGGGTCGAGTTCGCGATGTGCGAAAGTACGTATCAAGTCATTAATGTATTTTTTTTAATACTACGTCGGATGGCAGACAAGCATACGGCCCGCCTGATGTTACCGTAGCTATATTAACGCTCACAACATGAAACATTGCTCGCACGCCGTTTCCCAAATATTTTCGTTGGAATTTAATCATGAGGTAGTTTTTAACGCCAAACTCCTAAATTTACAAAAGTGTATTAAAAAAGAATTACCTTCCTTTAGCTAAACCTGTTTCTACCAAGTCTACAATGCGTCCAACAACATACACTACAACCACCCGTAGACCGGTCACAACTACCACTACGAGACCAGCACAGATCGCAGATACGCACAGACCAGCTGGGGTAAGATAAAATTATATTTATCACCAGTATCATAGAGCAATATCCAGTGTATCCCGGGATAAAGTGCAGGGTTACACTTTATCCCAACAACTTTTTTATATCAATAAAATCGACCGATTATTTTGAAAGAAATCGATATTTCACCTAGAGTCCTTAGTGAAAAATAAAAATATTAATTCATGAAAAAAAATAGAAAACCTTTTTTTTCGATAATTTTGGATGTATTTTCACCCATTTTCAGTGTTACATTTTATCCCGGGACACAGTGATAAATCGTTGATGTTTTTCTCTTACAAAACTCATTTTATTCCTCAATATATATTTGAAAATTATCGCATTCTTTCAGGGTTGCACAACGGGCACTTACCACCCGCATCCGAAGTGCGATAAGTTCTACGTTTGTGTTCACGGCGGCGTGCTGGTGACACAGAGCTGTGCTCCGGGACTAGTGTGGCGCCCCGACCGTACACAGTGCGACTTCCCTGGATCATCTTCCTGTACCGACCGCCGCCAGTTCATGTCCGCTGCCATCGTTGACCGCAAGCCTGACATGACCACGCAGAACGAAGCGCAAAGTGAGTAAAAACAACAAACAAACTATACATAATTAGGTATGAAGTCATATGACTTCGTCGAAATATATAGGTACTGAACGATAATTAATTTTACAGCCTTTTGTGTAAATGGGGAATATGCAATGAACCCTTCCGACTGCTCACGATATCGTCACTGTCTCTTCGGCAAATACGAAGAATTTTCTTGTAATGCCGGCCTTCATTGGAACAAGGTAATATAATCATATACGAGTAATGACACTTTGTAAAGACTTTTATTATGAAATCAATGTTTATTAAAAATCTATGTTATGTAATCTCTTTATTTACCACAAAACAATAGAAAGAGAAGTAGACAAATAAATTAAACAATATAAAGGCGAGCTTATCTCTGCAATATATCTCTTCCAGCCAACATTAAACTTAAAACCGTATTATTTGTATATTTTCAGGAAAAGAAAATATGTGACTGGCCCAAAAACGCACATTGCAGGACAGTTCCAATTCCAACTACGTCTCGACCAGTACAAATGGACCCAATACCGGAACCACCGCAGTCATTTCCTACTCATACCGTAGAAGAAATTCCATCTAAACCAACTCAAACAGGAACAATGCCAGATCTGCCAATTAAACCTGATCTCCTTAATTGTTAGTTTTTATAATAAAATTTATTTATTTTATTAAGATTTTTTTATTATCATGATATCACCATAGCTCATCATTGTGTTCACTGTCACTCCTTTTCATTCATAGCTCGTTATAAGCTCGTATGCTACTACACGAATTGGTCGTGGTATCGACCTGGCATCGGCAGCTTCGTGCCAGAGGATATAGATCCCACGCTGTGCACCCACATCGTGTACGGATTCGCTGTTCTGGGCTCTGATGGTCTCATCACAGCACACGACTCTTGGGCAGATTATGATAACGGTAATAGTATATATAATTTTTAGTTACTTAATATAAAAGATACACTCACTTATTAGATGTGTTAGATGTCTTTTACGCAATTTTATCCGCGTATCTGAATATAATAATAGTAATAAATTTAATAGGCTGTCTAATTTTTCACAGAATTCTACAAACGAATAGTAGCTTATAAGCATTATGGCATCAAAGTGTCTCTTGCTATTGGCGGTTGGAACGACTCAGCAGGTGACAAGTATTCTAAACTCGCCAATAACATATTAGCCCGCGCAAAGTTTGTGTCACACGTTGTACAATTCATTGAGGAGTATGGTTTCGATGGACTGGACCTTGACTGGGAGTATCCTAAATGTTGGCAGGTCAGTATGAAGTTTTGCATGTAAATAAATTGTCTCCAATGCAATAAATTCGTTACCGATGTGTGTACTTATTCTGAAACATACATATAATTTATTTTATAAAAGGTATACACAAAAAGATAATTTTCAGGTCGACTGCTCTAAAGGCCCTGACTCAGATAAGGAAAGTTTCGCTGATCTTGTTCAAGAACTGTCGATTGTATTTAAACCGAGAGGTTTACTATTGTCTTCCGCTGTATCGCCGAATAAAATGGTGATAGACGCTGGGTACGATGTGCCAAGACTTGCCAAATACCTAGACTGGATCGCAGTCATGACATACGACTATCACGGACAGTGGGATAAGAAAACTGGACACGTCGCGCCGTTGTATTACCACCCCGATGATGACACTACTTACTTTAATGCTGTAAGTTGAAATTTAAATTTAATTTCGCTTGTTCCATGCCACTAATTTTAATTAAGTATTCGAATTATAGCTTGTTCAATGCAAAGAAACCTTATCATTAACGCTTACTAATAGCGCCTGATTCGAAGTGTTTCATTAATAACGTGGGTAGTGAAATTGCCATTTAAAAAATAATTCCTCTTGTTGCAGAATTACACTATGCACTATTGGATGAATAAAGGCGCTCCACCATCGAAACTAGTGATGGGCATGCCTCTATACGGACAAACATTTACTATGGGAACAGATTGGGATACTCCACCAGAGATGATGGCCCGTATGAACGCAACCGGCCTGAATACTCCTGCTGTGTCTGGGGGAGAAGCAGGGGAATATACGCGAGCTAAAGGATTCCTGGCTTATTATGAGGTAAGAAAGAACAGTTTGCTGTCCGCTTGATGTGAAATGGGCACCGCAGCTATATAAATGCAATACAAGAAGTATCATATCTATGGTTGAAAGCTTTAGCTTCCTTTCTGTCTATTCGGATAATATCAAGTTTCTGTTCGTTTATGTATTGCTTGGAATGATACCTATAACTTATACAGCTTTAAACAAATAACTTCATCTTCATCGAGTTACATCCATTTACAGTGAGAAAATTTGAGTCTTATGTAGAAATTATAACATATTTGCATACTTCTGTTCTTAACATAGATTTGCGAACGAATCAGACACAATGGATGGCAAATGGTGAAAGATCCTTACCAGCGCATGGGCCCGTACGCGTACAAAGGTGACCAGTGGGTATCATTCGATGACGTCGATATCATCAAAAAGAAAGTTAACTTCATTAAGAGCCTCAATCTGGCCGGCGGAATGGTTTGGGCCCTCGACCTGGACGACTTTAGAAACAGGTAGATACTAAAAATTCATAATAACATCAAATATTCAAAAGGTTGCCTGGAGGAGATCCCTTATAATTATATTAATACGTGAAGCAAAAACTTTTTAGGAAAATTGCGCGGACGGAGGTGTATGAAATTATGAAATTACTATTTCTAAATGCATAAAAAATACAATAAATCAATAAAAAACATTACACACACTACCACGTATTTAACGGGTACTCGCATATATGTATACTCTTTGGTCGAATTTCGACCAGCGGGCGACCACTGGTAGGAATAAAATAAATACGCCTTTGTAAACGATTCATGAAAATGTTATGTAACACAAAATTTCTTTGTATATACGATTAATACTGAATTGATTAAGTTTAAATTTTTAACCGACTCCAAAAAAGGATAAGGTTCTCAATTCGGCTGTTTTTTTTTTTTTAATGCTTGTTACTTAATTACTCCGTCATTTATAAACCGATTTGAAAAAAACTTTTTTTATTTGAAAGAGTATACTTCTAGATTGGTCCCATATTTTTTCAGCCTGCCATCAGCCTGTATCTACATACATAAATGTAGAGTAATGTTTGGAGTCGGTTTCTTTTTTGTTAAAATTTATTAAACATTAATACAATATTTAGTAGAGGAAACTAAAAATGTTTTAGATGCGGTCAGGGCAAGCATCCGCTTATGAATGCAATCAAGAATACTCTGTTAGATTCAAGAATAGAAGACTTGAATCAACTTGAACACATGGTGGAACCTCCGAATGGTCTGGATGAAGATACAGATGACATCGAAGTAAGACCCGGATACAAGCCCACCCCTGCACCAGTGAAACCTACAGTTCAAATAGATCCAGTGTACACAACGAAGAAACCGACAACTGCTGTCGCAACCATCACAGAACGATACAAAGTCGTCTGTTACTACACACCATGGTCTTGGTATAGGTGAGGACCACTTAGAGGCTTTTTTATACTTACTTACGATTACGACGCCAATGGCAATACATCCTGCTTGTTGTGAAGCTGTTGCCGTTTTAGACACTTCAGTACATTGCCATCGCATCGACATTGCCTTTTTTTATACTATGTCGGGTGGCAGATAAGCATACGGCTCGCCTGATGTAAAGCGGTTACCGTACCCATATTAACGCAACATAAAATATCGATCGTGAGCCGCCACCCTTGCTGCAAACGCAGCATCATCTTCCTTTCTGTTGGCCTCAAGGAAATTGTTATTTGGCTGCGGTATTCTGTGAGGTGGAGATACATTGCCCCACTCGGGTAGCTTACAATTACGCTCCCTACGTAAACGCGTGCAGGTGAAGTTAGCTTTGGTTCTAAGATGTTGATTACACCCCAATATTTCTGTGCAGACGTTCGTCGTTTGGAGAATCTGTTACTCATACAATTTTGACAAAGTAGTTTATGAATAATACTCGATGTTATGTTCATAAGAGTAAAAATGATGTACTTTTCAATTGTTTCTTAGACCGAACGGAGGAAAATATACTCCTGGTGACATCGACGCGTCGCTGTGTACTCACATCGTGTACGCGTACGCCGCACTCGACCCCACCGACCTCGTCATTAAACCGCACGATATATGGCTTGATGTGGAAAATAGTGAGTATCTTCAGAACACTATTATTCTCACAAAGACAATTATTTTGACAGGCAATTTGATCTACACTGCTTTGCGTGCTTCCGCTACCAGTTGATGCAACTTCTACCGGCCGGCACTCACCTTCTACCGTTAATACATGCGTCTGCCGTACCTGCTTTGGTCTTATATTATTTTACAAATTCCTTTCACATGTTTAAGTGTTTAATTCCCTTACAGAATAAAATTCGCTTCTTTTTCTTAGCCTGGATATATATCTGATATAAATCGAATTTATATCAAAAAATCGGATTTTTTCGAACCCCGGTCGTGACGAACATTCAGTCAGTCAGATCAAAAATTCGAAACTAGTAGGCTTTCCTGACAAAAATCATGAGAGAACCGTTTAATTTCATTAATGAATTTACTATGTCGGTATTTCGTGGTCTGGGTGTTATCTTAGTATTATATAAATAAATAAATAAATATAAATAAATATTGTCAGACAAATTACACAGCGCCATCTAGCCCCAAAGTAAGCGAAGCTTGTGTTATGGGTACTAGACAACTGATAAACATACGTAAATACATTTTTTTTTGTAAATACATACTTATGATACATAGAAAACACCCAGACTAAGACAAACAGACATGTTCATGCA
Source organism: Hypsopygia costalis (assembly GCA_937001555.2). Lineage (NCBI taxonomy): Eukaryota > Metazoa > Arthropoda > Insecta > Lepidoptera > Pyralidae > Hypsopygia > Hypsopygia costalis. The sequence goes on along the minus strand of OW443330.2, from coordinate 14,607,380 downwards.
CACAAATGTTTGTCCTATGTGGGAATCGAACCCACGAGCATTGGTGTCGAAGCCGCGTCATTGACCGCTACGCCACCGAGCTCGTCTAGGTGAGTAAAGAGCGTTTATAAATAAATAAATATAAATATTCCTGGACAAATTACACACACACATATAGTTCCAAACTAAGCAAAGCCATATACTATGGGTATTAGATAATACCTAAATACATTTTTTTGTAAATACATAGATACCTACATAATAATATATAGAAAATACCCAGACTAAAATAAACACACATGTACATGCACACAAAAGTTTGTTATGTGCGGGGATCGAACCCGCGAGCTCGAAATCAAAGTGGCCATTACTAACTATCTAGTAGTAGTAGATAGTAGTAGTAGCAGTATCATAGTAACTACAAGCTTTACTTGGTTTAAGACTAGATGGCGCTGTGTAACATTTGTTCTGGAATATTTATTTATTTTTAATATTTCAGAATTCTACGAACGCGTGGTATCCCTAAAGAGTCGCGGTGTGAAGGTGTTACTGGGCGCAGGCGGTTGGGATGATTCCGTCACAGACAAGTACTCCCGCCTTGTGAATAATGAATCAGCAAGACGAAGATTTGTGGTACATGCACTGGATTTGCTGGATCAGCACCACTTCGATGGTCTCAATCTGGACTGGGTGTACCCCAAGTGCTGGCAGGTAAGGAAAACAATCTGGATCTGTAATAGAGAATGCGGAAAAAATACATATCACCAGGAAAATGCATGATCACAAGGCAATTTGTAAATAAATAAATACATCACTGGTAGAAGGAAAAAGTTTGTTTCCATGACTCTTAAAACATTCTTAGAAATAACATGGAAACTTGTACGTAATTTTTATATGGTATTAATGCAAAAATATCTCCGTCCCCGCATATGGTATTCGTAATTTATCACCTACATGTATGCTAGTGCACACATGCATTTACGCTTTACACAAACGGCATTTGTTTATGTAAAAACAGTAAGTTTGATCTAGACGGTATATGCATGTAGAGGCCGGGGCATGCCCTAGGAGAATGTTATTACTACCTACTGCTATTTTCCCGGAGGTCACGTGAGCAGAATCGAGGGCGAATGCTCGAAACGAAACATTACAAAAAAACTTTCATAATCCCAGTCAATCCCGTATGAATTCTCTTGTTTCTTAACTCGCACGACACCCAGTTTGAACGAAGTTGCTTTGATTATGCTTAACTTTAATACGAAATTGTTAGATGATGTTACTAAATTGCTACATCTATTGGATAGGTTTTGTTCATCTTGGTCACCTCGAAAACTAGCACTCGTTTACTCGAAACGCACTTGACCAATATATTTGTTTTGGTTTTAGGGTGCGTGTGAGAAAGGACCCAATTCCGACAAGCAAGGATTTGCCAATTTAGTACAGGAACTTCGAGCTGCCTTCGCTGCCCGTGATTTACTTCTCTCCGCAACAGTTTCCGGCACCAAACGGATTATAGACGTTGGTAAGAAACAACCCATACAAAAATAAATATTCCTGGACAAATTGCAAACTGCTATCTAATCCCAAGTAGTAAGTAGTTTTACGTTTTTCCTACCGGTTGCCATAAAATTTTGGTTACGTTATAGCTCAGAATAAATAATAGGATACCTTTTATCCTAAAAAAATGCATTACTCCGGAAGGAGGACCAAAAATTTGTCCTATGGCGCGGTAACCGGCATTCAAGGCTCAAGAGGGCAATGCCGCAAGCGAAGCTGCGAACGGAAGCTAGTATAACATAAAACAAGTAATTTTATCAGTCGTTTATCCAGCGGTATGAGCTAACTGCCTTAGAATGTACTATAATCATTACACTTTATTATTCTTATGAAATTTGTAATTAGAGAACAAAGTATGTATCTATTATTATCTATTAATTAAAATTCAATTATTGTAAAAATAAAGAACAAAACATGAATTTGTCGTCAAACAAATAGTAATTTATTATTATTGTATTTCAGATATTTTTTATATTTTGGCAGCAAATGGCATTCCCAATCTAAATACGGCGACATTTTTTTTTTCAAACAGGTAGATAGCCAGTGTATTCCAGCGAGAGTAGCCAGTACCTACGGCATTATTATTATTATTTTTTTAACTTTTTTCTTTTATAAACATAAATCGAACATTCGCTCTTATTAAAAATATGAAAATATTAATTCTCTCCATCGGAAAAACCTTCTCGAATGGCAATGCAAAAAAATTAATAAATTATTTTCGTGATTTTATTATAATACATAAATAGATAATTAATTTTAGTAATAATGGAATGTGTGTACTAAGAAAGAAAATCCCAACTCCAACTATTGCACATTTTCCGGTTGCTACTTCCTCACTGCAATTAGAGTTACGTCATAATAATAGGTATTTTTGTATCGTTTGATCTACTTGGCTATTTATTTAATATAATATGTCCAATGATGTTATATTTCTATAGATATGCGCAACTAAATTGCGTCAGAAAATGGTTCCTGCTGAGGTCGGGACATAGACTATGTCATTTTATTGCCATCCTTATCAGCGATTTAATATACTTATTGCCTCTTTTCCTCACCGAGCGAAAATGGCGGCAATTTTTCTTGCAAAGATATGAAATTAACTAAAGTACGAGTTAAAATCGAATATTATTGAGTATTTTAGTGTGATATATTATCTTATTATATATATTTTATCGACATAAATTTTGCATTTCCGAAATACAGAAGACGGCATTCTTACCTATTTCCATCAATTGTGAGATAAGACAGTTTAGCTCACTTTTCGGGTGTTCCTTTTTGACGCTTAGTGGCTTATCTATAGAAATTTAACATCACTAGCTGTTACCCGCGGCTTCGCCCGCGTGGTCCATAGGAGCTGCCATTGATTTGTGTATATTTTCTTCTTGTTGTATTTTTTTTACTTCGTGGGATAAGTAGTACAAATTTTAATGATGATCGGCTGCATAGTTAAGGCGTGAAGAAATAACAAACTAACGAATTTACTTACTTTAATACTTATAATTTTAGTATGGATGGAACGCCCACACTCAAGACAAAAAAAATGTTCACCACATAAATGTTTGTCCTCTGCGGGGATCGAACCCGCGCCCTCTGACGCCGAAGGATCGAAAATTTCTTATAAATTTACTTAGTGACATTTTTTGTAAACATTTGTTTGCTTGGTTGTTTAAAAAACATGTTAGCAATTAGGTTTCATTCGACGTGAAAGAAGGACAAATGATTATAAACTTTATTTTTTCCCGTAACTTTAGTTTTTAAAATGATTTTCCTGGATAAAAAGTAGCTTATGTCACTCTCCAGACCGGAAACTATCCCCTGTTAAAAAATCATGTCCGATTTAGGTTCCTTTTAACGTGAAAGAAGGACAAATGATCATAAACTAAATTTTTTCCCGTGAGAATAAGATAAAGAGTAGCCTATGTCACTCTCCAGGCCTTAAACTATCTCGAAAAAAAACATGTCAATCCGTTTGTTACTTTCGACGTGAAAGAAGGACAAACAAACACACTTTCACATTTATAATAATCGTAAGGATGTGGATTGCGTATGTTCGATTGTATCGTGCTGTGACGTGTGTCACATGTTTTACCTTATTCAACAGTTTTTCTAGATGTTCACTATATTATGTATGTACATACTGTATCCACAGTTTTAATCTAAGAATTACCTCATTCAACAGTTTACTAGACGTTCACTATATTATGTATGTACATACTGTATCTACAGTTTTAATCTGAGCCATATTGAGATCATAGGTCAATGTGCGAGAAAAAGGACTTTGTACCAAAGTTTTCGTCATTGCTTTTTTACTGCCGACTCCAAACTCATCGCTTCAAGCATGACGATGTGTCACAACCTTTGTACCGCTCGGATGCTGTAGCATTAAACGCATACTACGTGTACTATAATATGCGTTAGGGATGTTTTGGAGCTCCGTAACCGAAACTATCGGATATCCGAAATAAAAATCTATTCGAAACCGTAACCAAAACCAGAATCTAAATCAGAGGCAGAATCTAAATGAGACACGTTTTGTTAGGTTTTCGCGGGCCAACGACATACTAACTATGTAGCTCGACGCTTGCATCGTTTATCTACATACCTAATAACTACATACTTGCCCATATCTGTCATCCATTCTTGTGAGATTATGATTACTTAAAAAAATGAAAGCTATTATGACAGATGATATCCACCACTTGACATTGGAGGAGTTATACTTAGATGATATGATTTTTCCTTAGAACAAAAGTTGCTTCTCGTGATCCCTGATATGCGTTTAACGTTAAAACGTACTAGCACTACGTACATATACGTAACTACGTACTACTATTCATAGACTAAAAAAAGTAAATTTTTCAGCATACGATGTACCGGTTTTATCTGCAAACCTAGACTGGATTTCATTGATGACCTATGATTACCATGGCCACTGGGAGAAGAAGACGGGGCACGTAGCACCCATGTACGTCCACGAACGAGATGAAGATGCCACCTTAAATGCGGTAAGTTCCGTCTATTCGAGAAAAAAAATTTTCTCCTGAAAACGCCGAAAAAAGATGGACCGAAATTCAATATATCCATCAATCCATCTATTAACTATTTTTTTTTCAAATTCATTACAGAAAATACGACTTTTATAAAATTTACTTATTACTTACACTCAGAATTAATATCCCATTGAGCCAAAGTAAAATTGTAACTCAATGGATAGATATAAGCAGAAAATGTTTTTCTTCAGAATTTCACCGTCCACTACTGGATCGAACAAGGGGCCGACCGAAAGAAACTTGTAATGGGCGTGCCTTTCTACGGACAGTCTTTCTCCCTGATGGATAGTGCTGGTACAGGACTTGGTGAGCCCTCAGATGCAGGGGGCAACGCTGGCGATGAAACCAGGGCGCGAGGCTTCCTATCATTCTATGAGGTAGACTAAGTAACTAATAAAACTAAGTAAGTCAATGTGTACATATACGAGTACATATTACATTTTATGAATTCAGTTATGTAGTTTTTAATAAACGATAATTCTGGTTTGATAGGTATGCGATCGTATCAAAGTTGACGGTTGGAAAGTGTTCCGTGACCCAGGAGGCCGCATGGGTCCGTATGCCACGCAGGGTGACCAGTGGGTATCTTTTGACGACGATTTCATGGTGCGGCACAAGGCGGAGTACGTACGAGCAATGGGCCTTGGCGGCTCAATGGCTTGGGCTCTAGACCTGGACGATTTTAGTGGCCAGCGATGTGGTTGCGGCAAGTCGCCACTCCTGGCCAACATCAACCATGTGCTACGTGGAAAACAGGCACCGCCACCTTGTCCACTCGAACCGCGTAAGTTTATTGTTTTATCTATTTTTTTATGAATTTGATTGTAAACCCCGAGGACGATTTCCGTAGTCAAAGAGATAAACCAAATTCAAGCATCTGCTATCACGTATTCATCGTCAACCTTATTCATCCCACTGCTGGGTTACGGGTCTCCCCTCAATGAAAGGGGTTTACAGCATACTGCTTCACGCTGCTCAAATGCGGAGAGAAATGGCTATCACGTATACTGTAATAATAAATCCAGAGTGATAGTTTAGCACACATTTGCAGGAACCGGTTTTTATATAAGTTTTATTTCAATGTCTTAACTGATTACAGCACAAGGCGGACCCGTAAGCAAACCAGAAAAGCCCCATTACCAGGATGAAAGTAAGGTAAAGTTACTGACTTCCTCGTAATTATTTCAAATCAGAATACTGTTTATCTATACCAATCAGCCCCCTTACCACCATCTCTTATTGCGATTCAATAACTGAATAGATTGCTTATTCATATCAATGAATAAGCGACTCTATTTCAAATAGAATAGAGTAGCTTATTCATTGGTATGAATAAGCAATCTACTCAATTATTGAATCGCAATAAGAGATGGTGGTAAGGCGGCAGGTTTTGTAATCGGCGCGATTCAGTTGGCGACCCTAAAACTGAGAGTTGAAGATTGAAGAATGAAACCATATTTGTTGAAAGTGGTATTTTATAGTTTAATAAGGTTTGTTTTATTCTCTTCAGGACTCTCTGTCAGACGGAGCACAATGTTTAGGTACTGGATTTAAAGCTGATGAGGCAGACTGCAGCAAATATTATTTCTGTATAAATGGGGCGTACATGGAACTCTCTTGTCCTGCTCCTCTTGTTTGGAATAAGGTAAGGATCAATGGAAAGTCCATGGGCTAAATTACTGATCTATGTCATTTGAAGAATAAATGATACTGAGTCGCCGAATGTCATATTTATTCAGCACGGCATTAAAATTTTCATAAATCTATACTAATATTATAAAGCTGAAGAGTTTGTTTGTTTGTTTGTTTGAACGCGCTAATCTCAGGAACTACTGGTTCGAATTGAAAAATTCTTTTTGTGTTAGATAGCCTATATTTCAAGGAAGGCTATCTGTCAATCTTAAAAGATAGACATATACTGTCCCGGACTTTTTTTTAGAACTTTTAAAGAGGAACAATTCCGTCATACTTGATTTATGTGTAACTTCAACCGTTTACGCAGCGCACGCGACATAAGCCCTCAAAAGGAATATTTTTTTCCTATTTTTCACCGGTGCTCCGCTCCTATTGGTCGTAGCGTGATGTTATATAGCTTATAGCCTTCCTTGAAATATAGGCTAAGTATCTAACACTAAAATTATTTTTCAAGAGTAGTTCCTGAGATTTGCGCGTTCAACCAAACACACTCTTCAGCTTTATAATATTAGTATAGAATTTAGTAGTATAGATTAATTTTATATATAAAACTAGCTGTTACCCGCGGCTTCGCCCGCGTGGTCCAGGGAAGCCTGCTGCCATTGATTTGTGTATATTTTTCTTTTGTTGTATTTTTTTTTTACTTCGTGGGATAAAAAGTAGTACCAGTATGTACAAATTTTAATGATGATTGGCTGCATAGTTAAGGCATGAAGAAATAACAAACAAACGAATTTACTTTAACACTTATAATATTTGTATGGATGGAACGCCCACACTCAAGGGAAAATAATAGTTAACCACATAAATGTTTGCCCTCTTTATTTTTCCTTCGAATAAAATATTTTTCCTGGATAAAAAGTAACCTATGTCACTCTCCAGACCGGAAACTATCCCCTGTTAAAACATCACGTTAGTACTTAAGTTCCTTTCGAGGTGATAGAAGGATAAATGATTACAAAGTTTATTTTTTCCCATGGGATTAAATTGTTTTTTCCGGGATAAAAAGTAGCTTATGTCACTCTCTAGATTACCCTATTAAAATTCATGTCTGTACTTAGGTTTCTTTTGACGTGAAAGAAGGACAAATGAACTTCATTTTTTAATATCGTACGTTTACGGTATGGAGAGTGGCATTGGCTACTTTTTATCCAGTAAAAACATCTTATTTCTACGGGAAAATACATACTTTGTAATCATTTGCCCTTCTTTTAAGTCGAAAGGAACCTAAGTACCGACATGATTTTTTTAACGGGATAGTTACGTAGTAGAGTACGGGCATGACTTTTTAAAATGGGGATAGTTTACTGTTTGGAAAGTGACATAGGCTACCTTTTATCCCGCAAAAACATCTTAATCCCATGGGAAAAAATAAACTTTCTAATCATTTGGCATTCTATCATGTCGAAAGGAACGTAAGTACCGACATGATTTTTTTAACAGGGGATAGTTTCCGGTCTGGATAGTAACATAAGCTACTTTTTATCCAGGAAAAAACATTTTATTCCCACGGAAAAAATAATGCGATCCTCGCAGAGGGCAATCTACGTGGTGAACAATTTTTTTTGTCTTGATCCATACTAATACTGTAAGTGTTAAAGTAAGTATTCGTTTGTTTGTTATTTCTTAACGCTCTATGTAGCCGATCATCATTAAACTTTGTACCTATTTTTCTTTTGTTGTATTATTTTAATTCGTGAGATATAAATAATAATAACAAACGTTCCTTAAATAGTATTATCAATATTATATAAATAGTAATATCTCACGAAGTAAAAAAAAAATACAACAAAAGAAAAATAGGTACAAAGTTTAATGATGATCGGCTACATAGAGCGTTAAGAAACAAACGAATTTACTTACTTTAACACTTATAGTATTAGTATGGATCAAGACAAAAAAATTGTTCACCACGTAAATGATTGCCCTCTGCGGGGATCGATTTTTTTTTTTCCGTGGGAATAAAATGTTTTTTCCTGGATAAAAAGTAGCCTATGTTACTATCCAGACCGGAAACTATCCCCTGTTAAAAAAATCATGTCGGTACTTACGTTCCTTTCGACATGATAGAATGCCAAATGATTAGAAAGTTTATTTTTTCCCATGGGATTAAGATGTTTTTGCGGGATAAAAGGTAGCCTATGTCACTTTCCAAACAGTAAACTATCCCCATTTTAAAAAGTCATGCCCGAACTCTACTACGTAACTATCCCGTTAAAAAAAATCATGTCGGTACTTAGGTTCCTTTCGACTTAAAAGAAGGGCAAATGATTACAAAGTATGTATTTTCCCGTAGAAATAAGATGTTTTTCCTGGATAAAAAGTAGCCAATGCCACTCTCCATACCGTAAACGTAACGTACGTTTACGGTATGGAGAGTGGCATTGGCTACTTTTTTATTCGAACGAAAAATAAAGAGGGCAAACATTTATGTGGTTAACAATTATTTTCTCTTGAGTGTGGGCGTTCCATCCATACAAATATTATAAGTGTTAAAGTAAATTCGTTTGTTTTTTATTTTTTCATGCCTTAACTATGCAGCCAATCATCATTAAAATTTGTACATACTGGTACTACTTTTTATCCCACTAAGTAAAAAAAAATACAACAAAAGAAAAATATACACAAATCAATGGCAGCAGGCTTCCCTGGACCACGCGAGCGAAGCCGCGGGTAACAGCTAGTGTATTAATATAAATGTATTTTTACTAGAGATGAAACGGTTATCCGGTATCCAACATATCCGTTTTTTTTTACTACCCGGCCGGATACCGGATAATAATAGGGTATCCAGCCGGATACCAAATTTCTAAAAATACCACAAGAAATATTCATACTTTGAACTGTCACCCGCTTATATTAAAATTTACAGTAGGTAGGTAATATTATAATAAAGAAGGCATATTCCACGTGAATGGCTCATCGACGTAGTGCAGTGGTAAAGCTACTGAATTTCTTCTAATGGGTTTATACCCTATACCCAATAGGGTTAAAAGATTTTTTGGTTGTATGTAGTATTTTATTATGCATACATAATTCATGTCTATTGATTTGCAATGCGTATACATACATACTCTATAATAAAATTCAAAAATACGTTAAACACTTATTTCAGCTTTCCGGCCACGAGGTTGGCCGGCTATCGTTATCCGGTATCCGGTCAAACAACTATTCATTTCATCTCTAATTTTTACCTAAATAAACTGATTATTTACAAGATGCCGATTTAATCACAGCCAATAAGAAAAGAGGTGAATGTATTATTGAATAACTCTTGTTATGGAGCCTTATAAGAAACAAAAAAAAATCTACGTCTCCCTACAAATTATTCGTCACTTTTGAATGAAGGATTTTTTTTATGTTACATCGATATGTCGGTATCGTAGTAAAAGTTGCTCATATTCATAAGTATATTCGCTTCTTTTACTAAATAAATCTTGTATTTGTTTGGGTATGCCGTCACCAAATTTTAACAACTAGATTTTCTGTCATATTTAAATATCTTTCAGGACCATTGTGATACTCCAGAAAATAGTGAATGCAATACTCGGCCACACCTCAGTCTCAGGCTCAGTTTAGAACCAGAAGAGAAACCTTTGCTTGCGTGTTACTTCACCAACTGGGCGTATTACAGGTGATTGCTACATATTTCGAAATCTTACTATTAATATAATAACAAAAGTTTGAATGGAAGATTGAAGTTTGTTTATAAACGGATGGATGTTCGTTACTCAATCACGCGAAAATGGCTAAACGGATCTGGATAAAATTTAGCATACAGTAAGAAGATACATAGGCTACTTTTTATCACGTGCACGAGAACTCGGACGATCGTCGCTGGCGACAACTAGAACTAAGTAAATAAATATTTTATTAAAATCGCAAACAAGCATTATGTTTTACAAGTGCATTTTAATAATACCTTTTTTTTTTAAGAAAAATCTACCGATTTCAATAATTCATCGTCTAACGTTTTAGCTTTGATTATATCGTTTTACACTGTAGCTGTTTCATATTGTCTAGCTAGGAGAATAGCGAAAAGCCCGTGCAAATTGGATTAGTAGATTTTAGGAACATTGCCAACAACCTACTTTTTGAAATCGATTAAAAGATGGGAAAAATGAGCTATAAGAATACCATATAGATTTATATATACTTAATGTTTCAAGGTAATGTTGAAAATATGTTTTTGATGCTTATAGGAAAGGTGAAGGCAAATTCGGTCCCGAGCAGGTGGACGCATCGCTGTGTACACATATCGTGTACGCTTGGGCGCATCTCGACATCAACTCGTACCAACTGGTACCTGGGAACCCAGAACTAGATATAGATAATGGTAACCATATCATTTTAGACTTTTGCAGTTTTTAATAGTATTAGGTTGGGGAAAAAGTCTTTTCGTATTTTATATGAAAATTCAAAACATTTTTTAATAAAGTTTATTTACATTTAACTAAACTATGTAGGTGCCATTTTGTTCGATAACTTTTTGCCATCTTGTAGGTATAGACATGATCCCATTACTATAGAAATTTTGGGACTTCTGTTCAAAAAACCGCGATAAGTGGTTTTGGCAGTCTTCTCGTGATGTTAACCTGACATTGCCTAAAGAATTCTGAAGAGACCGAAACAGGTGGAAATCAGAAGGTGCAAGGTCAGGACTATACGGCGGATGCATTAACACCTCCCAGTCAAACTCTCTTAATTTTTGCTGACTGGCTAAAGATGTGTGAAGTCTAGCGTTATCATGATGAAAAATCACACCCCTTCTGTTAATTAATTCCGGCCGCTTTCTCTCAAGTTTTTGCTTTAATCTCATCAGTTGTTCACAGTAGAGTTCAGAATCGATAGTCCTGCCTGGCGGTAACAGCTCATAATGAATAATGTCCTTCCAATCCCACCATACACACAGCATCACCTTGTTCCGGGTTAACCCGGGTTTCGCCAGAGTCAGTGAAGCCTGACCGGCCTTTGACCACGACCTTTTTATGCGCCAAAACTGTTTTGTGGTCAATTCCTAGTTCTTCAGCTACGTCGTTACTACTGATATGCTGATCTTGCTCCACTTTTTCAAAAATGGCATCCATTTTATCCGTACCAGGGCGACCAGAGCGACGTGCATCTTTGACATCAAAATTTCCGGATTGAAAACGCCTAAACCAAATTTGTGCTACTCTCACAGACACTGCACTAGGTCCATAAACGTCACAAATTTTTTCGCAGCTTGCGTTGCATTTTTACCTTTTTTGTAGTAAAATTTTAAAATGTATCGAATTTCTTCATTAGATTCACTCATCTTGACAGTAAAAAAAAAACAAATGAAAATCACACATTTACCTAATTTGAATTTGGAATTATCTTTTTTAAAATTTAAACTTTTTAAAGATATCAAAACCTTTCAGATACAAATGGTATAACCAAAGATATTTTATTACAAGTTCATACATACTATAATGCGAAAAGACTTTTTCCCCTACCTATTATGTATTGTAAACTTCATCCCGTGACATGCCCGTAACCATGGCGTCTACGTTATCGAAACTTATTTTTCAATCTGAGTACCTATATACACAGTACAAGTAATGGTACTACGTACAGCCCCCTTACCACCAACTCTTATTGCGATTCAATAACTGAATAGTATGCTTATTCATACCAATGAATAAGCGACTCTATTTCACAACTCTTATTGAGATTCAATAACTGAATAGTATGCTTATTCATATTAATGAATAAGCGACTCTATTCAATTTGAAATAGAGTCGCTTATTCATTGCTATGAATAAGCATACTATTCAGTTATTGAATCGCAATAAGAGTTGGTGGTAAGGGGGCAGTATGGCACTCCCTGCCGCTCTCTCGTGTCGACCTCACCTCCCCTCTGAGACAAATCTAGGACAGATTGTATGGCGCCGCACGCACACACGCTTATTCACGCTCTGCACAGACGTCATTGATTATGTAGTAGTAAACGACGCGACATTTGTATGGAGTGGCCGGGATGTGGTATAAAATCAAAAGAACCCAATAAACTTAGACGAAGTTTGTATGACGCAATTAATTGTGTGCTCTCAGATTGAAGAAAAAGTGTGAGAATTAAACTTCACATACCTAAACATGTTCCCGTTCTGTTACAGATTTCTACGGTAGGATTACTGAACACAGATTAAAAGGAGTAAAAGTAATACTTGGCGCCGGAGGTTTAGAAGACTCCGAAGGAGACAAATGGAGTAACTTGGCTGCTAGCCCCGAAAAAAGGAGAGTTTTCGTAAACTCAGTAGTGAAATTCTTAAAGCGATGGAATTTCGACGGATTACAAATCGCCTGGCAATATCCAGGATGCAAACAAGTATGTATACGTAATTGAAAAAATATGTTTCAATTAAAAAAATTACAAATTAAAAAAAAAACTAGCACTAAAATCAATATATACTTGTTCATATTACAAGAGATGGAGCCATAAAGGCTCAATGCTACTTCTCGATGCGTAGGGTTGGGGATGAGTTTTAGCAAGCAGAAGTCATGTACGTTTATTTAACGCTGGTCGTACAACTCGCCTCGAATACTTTCTCGATAATTAAAGATATGTAACTGCCGCTGGGGTAGCTTTAAAGTGAACACACAACTGAACGCGCGGCACACGCTTACTTTTAGTATAAAAATAATGGCAGATGACATGAACAGCAGATATTTTCTTTACAAAAATGAACAGCAGTGCTTACGATGACTCCTTCTCTGAGTAAGAGAAGTTACCAGACGTAAGAAGATGCTGCGTTAGCGGCGGAGGTGACAGCGCGCGAGCTAGACTATTCGTACGGCAAGTGTAATTCGTAGCATAACGAACGTTAGATAAATCACGTGACATTTGTCAAAATCGAACATTTTAGTATGAGAATTGACAAATGTCACATGATCTATCTAACGTTCGTTACGCTACGAATTACACTTGCCAAGGGGGCCAGGTTACGGTACGCCGTACGCTTGTTTAGCATCTGGCGTGGTACAGAAATAGTCGAAAAGGGGAGACAAGTTCGAGAGTATAAGACGACGAAGAATTACTAGCCTGATTATCTTAAACCTCGAAAATATTACGTAAAATTTCTATACCCTGAAAAAATCCATGTCAATCCGTTCTCAATCCGTTTACCACTAAACGGTTTGTTACAATTGTTACTTTCTGTCAAGTTAAAAGAATTATCATAAGTGTACAAATGTGTATAGTAGGTACCGATATCAAAGAACATGAACCAATTTACATTTTATACTAAGTTTTACATCTTACGATTTCGTTTAGTTCATGAAATATTCCTTAAGAGAGAGTATTTTTTTATTCTTACAATAGATCTACTGAGACAAAAATAGCAATCGTTCTGCCAGAAATGATAATTCTATAAATTTTAATGTTGCAATCATTGACAAATATCATTCCTACATTTTAGGCCCCCTGCACAGATTTCGACATCACCGATAAGAACAGCTTTAGTAAACTTCTGATTGAACTATCAGACGCTTTCAAACTTCATGGGTTAGAGCTATCAGCGATGGTGTCCATTACCCCTGAGATAGCTTCCTTGGCCTACGACCCCGAGACACTAGCGGCCACGTTAGACTGGATCGCAATGGCTGCAAATGATTACTACGCATCGACCAGTGGACAAACGGCATATTTGGTGCCTTTGGAAACTAGCGAGATAGCCGGAATTAACAGTTTTGTAAGTATTAAAGTTTATAAACACATTTATTAGTACTATATAGAATATCCAAAACTAAATAGCAGGAAGCAATGACTAAGGGAAGTCCATGATTTGTTGTCTATACAACAAATCATGGACTTCCCTTACGTGACGTGATATGTCGCAAAAAAGGTCGTTCATATATATGAACGACCTTTTTACGACATATCACCCTTAAAAAACTATTTTATTACCAAGTAGTTGCAACATTTCTAATAATGTAGATATGATGACACTAATTTAGACACGTAATATTTTCATATGACATAATGATATATTTGTACCTTTTCGCCTATTTAATTTTACAAATACAATTACTTATACTGTGCTATTATTATGGAAATTAGTAATAAGAGTATAGGTATTAACATTATTCATTATTTTGTATTCTACTTAACATAAATATATATTTTAATGTTTTTAGATCTTCAAGATTAATTATATAAAGGACTCACTGAACAAACTCCTGTTTACCCAGCTTTATACTTGCACCTATTAACTGATAACCCATTATCCTCAGAATACATCGCTAGCGTACTGGGCCAGCATAGTGCCTGAACGAAAGCTGGTGATGAACGTGCCGGCGTATGCCCGTTCGTATACACTGAGAAATGCGGACAGTCTGACAATCGGGGCGCCCGTTGTTGGACCAGGCGATGCTGGACCGTACACCAACGTTCCAGGCTTCCTCGCTTATTATGAGGTTCGTCGAATTGTTTTAATATCCTATACGAATTAAACAATGCCTATCTACCTACTATTACACAGGATATAGCTCAATATCTAATTAACGATATTTCAACAGGTTTGCGATGGGCTGAAATCGGGAGAATGGAGAGAGACACAGACTCAAGACGGAACATTTGCGGTTTCATCGCGCGGATTACAATGGGCGTCTTACTTAGCAGCAGGCGAGGCGCACCGCATTGCAGCAAGCGCTAGGCTCGCCGGGCTGCGCGGGGTGGCGCTGTGGGCGCTCGACTTGGACGACTGGGCGGCCCGCTGCCACTGCGGCACCAACCCTATGCTCTCTGCCATCCGACAGGGCCTCTACGAACCTACCGTCCCACCGTTACTATGCACACAATAATTCCATTTTAAAACTTTGAATACGTAAAGAATTATTAGTTAAAACTAGAATATAAACATTTTCAAATGTTCCTCTTTTGTCTCAAATACAGCAGCCGGTGAGCAGACAACAGCCAGGAACGACCTAATGTTTCCATAATTTATAGAAAAAAAGTGTCGTTTTTAAGTTGTGAAAGGAAATAAACCTTTGGAAATACGCACACTATTCTGTGATTAATACATGTGTTGTGCATTCATCACAAAATAGAGTGTCTTCATTGACTAAAGTGATTGCAAGGCATTTTTTTTTTCATCAAAGAAAACGTCCTAGTGCATCCTAGTGACCACATGTCCGGCACGAAAGTTTCGTAAATGTGTTCATAAAGATTTACTTCTTTACACACTGACACAAGTATTAAATCATCATCATCATCAGGTCCATTTTAGTCTCCACTACAGGAGCACGACCCTGTCTCGTCCGTCCTAGACGGAAGGAGGATTTGGTCTACACTCCCCACGCTGGCCAAACGGGTTGGAGAGGCCTGATCGAAATGTATTTCCCTTAGTATGGTATAAGTATTAAATTCATGCTTGATTTTAATTTCACGGGTGCATTATTACTTTTTAGTTACGATCATGTTCATCACATATTCATCATCGGACATTTTTATATGTAGAATAAACATAATGACTCGACAACTCATGCATACATTATTTCTATGTACACCATTGTGATATTTTAGTCATAATTGCCTTTCTAAGTTTATATTTGTATAAAGACTATATTATTTTTATACTTCATTCCAAAAACTTTATTATAATTTTGGTGTATAAAATAATTATAAATAAATGATATTTTACATGACATTTTCTTTCATTTCGTCGTACACTGTACCTATATTATATAGTATGGTAATTTGAAAAGGGATAGCGAGAGTAAGCGTTACATTTATAGAAAAACGATTTTAGTAATTATTTTTTAAAATATTATGTCATTCATAATATCTTAAAAAATATTACACACAGCAGTTCATAAATTGTGATCTTCTCCAACTTCTCCTCTGATAGAAATAAATGTTCATAAAACTGTTTTACTATTGGGATAATAGGTAGTAAGTTACTGTTTGTATGGTAGAATTTTGAGATTAACGATCAAAATTACCAACTAAGTAAGTATTTGCTCTTGCTTTTTCTCAGCGACAGCCAGGCAGCTCTTTTGGCCCTGAGCTGAGGTGACAGGGTGGAATGTAGGCTAACTCCTGCGGGTATGGATGCCCTTAATAAACTGGGCAGAAATAATCGGCTGGAGTAGGTCTGGGTTCCTGGACACACAGGAGTTGAGGGCAATGAGAGGGCTGATGAACTGGCAAGGGAGGGATCAAGTAAAAACTTTTTAGGATTTGAACCCTTTGTAGGTCTCTCATACGAGACAGTAATTGAGGCTGTAAATGGCAGAGCGACGTCTAGGCATCAGGCTGAATGGAGGGAGATGAGTGGAATGCTACACTCCGAGGAAACCATTGGCGAAGGTACAGTGAATTGGTACAGACATGTACATAAATGTGACAGGAAATGGATGCGTCTCATGCTTGGGGCACTGACGGGCCATTATGCCTGCCACGGACACCTATACAAAATGAGACTTGTTGAGAGCCCAGAGTGCAGAACATGCAAGGAGTCTTACGAGACCATGAAACACTTAATGTATCAATGTGACGCCCTAGCGGGCAAACGAATGGAAATCCTAGGAAAGGCATACCCGGACCTGGATGACTACAGGATCTTCCCTATAAGCGGCATACTGAAGTATATGGAACATGTCTCCAGACAGGCGGGGGAGAGTGACTAAAGGATTAGGGAGAACACAAAAGATCCATGAGGGTCGACGTGTCACCGGTGCTGCAGCACTGGACCCACTCTAAGATAAGATAAGATAATAAGTATTTGCTCAATATTTATTAGGTACAACAAGTAATTCATCAACATCTTTGAATCAAAGCCAACCTCACTTGCACGTGGTGCACCCTGCTGACTGACAAACTAGGGTCTGGCGAAAAGAGAGATAAGGTATAGCGTATTTTTTAAGCTGCCCGAATGGGGACTTATCTCCACCTCATAATATACCGCAGACAAATAACAATTTCCTTGAGAGTTGTTGTGTTCACAAGTGAGTGAGGTCGCCAAAAAAAAAAGAAAAATATTTAAAAAAGTTTAGCGGAATTGCTAATTTTCCTGCTGACTGTACATACCTTTACCTTTTAAATAACCAGCCTATATACATAATTTTCTTTATGTACCCATAATTTTTGTCATCATCATTATATACGTCTAAGAATATCCTCAATAATATAAACATTATTATTTCCTTGGAAAATACACCCGTCAGTCGATCTGTGTAGATTTTCCTGTAGAATTAATATTTTACGAGAATAATAATTACCTATGAATTTTCAGACAATCTTTAAATAAACCATATTATCAAACATTACATAAAGTATATACCAAAGTTTTAATTTAGGCCTAAACTGCCAAAAAAATATGACTAAAATTGTAAAAAGATAAAATTAATCTGCTGGGTCAAAAGTACAGCCGTCTAAAAGGAAACCACAACGTCATAACGGTGTATAAATGTGCGGCGCCCTTGACTCTCTTACGTATTGATAGTCAGAGCGGCGCGGCGTTCTGTACACGCACGAGTGTTCCTCTTCGCTCGTGTCTGTAATAATTCGCACTACTGTGTATACTGTTGTTAGGTTAGTGTAAATGTCATATTATATTGTGCAATATATATAAATAAAACTTCCAATAATTCGTACATGAGTGTCTAACTTTTAATAGAATATTAAAGTTTCATACAAACTATAGTTTTTATCTTTTTACTTTTATCAACATAACCTCACATTGGTAAATTTATTGCTAGCTAATGAATTCATAGCGGTAAAGTGTAAAATGATAAAGCATTCAGAGCATGAGAATCGTTATTAAAAGTAATTAACAGTTATTACCAATTTTCTGTATTATTTTAGGTAAACCACAAACGTCTCTAAAGAACTTTTAAAATGGCAAAACGATTGATTTCCCGCAATATTCCATTCTCGACTAATTTATTTAATAAAAGTGTAGTTCAAAATGTAGTAAAAGGTAATATTCAAAATAATGGTCTTCATACAAACCAGGTAAGTGATTTTTTTTTTATTCTTGATTTAGATAAACGACTAGAGAATTTACTAAATTCTTTTATACCCCGATTTTTAGTTTTCAAAATCCTTATGAATTCGACTTCCCATGCTTTTACCCCAATTTTTACCCAAATGCGATGAAGCCTAAAACGAGGTTCTGTATTTAACCTGTGTGTAACCCACTACACATATATATTATATACCCATGTATTGTTACATTTCGGATCATTTTTCGAAATGCTGGACGACAACCACGTTTGATGAGAATTTGATCGAGACATTTTTAGGTACTTTACCTTATAAATTAAATGTAAAAATTAAAGGTAAATTCTATAGATTTTCAAACTCAGATAATGACATTAGGTACTATTTAAATACGAAACATAAGTTAACTCTGCTACATTTAATAATAATAATAATTTATTTATTTTCGTTAATTTATATTTTTTCATGTATTTTTTTTTTATATTATATTTTAAAAATGTATCAAATAAGATTATTAAAAATAAATAAATGTGATAATAATTTAAACATTTTGATTACGTTATACACATTGAAATGTTTATATGAAACTTTTTTGGAACCTATTATGTTTCGGTGATTTACGTGAGGACCGCCGAATCTATCTTTATATCCTCAGCTTTGTCTTGATGACAAGTGCTTGCTTTATGCAAGCACTTGTCATCAAGACAAAGCTAAGTATTAAAGAATTCAAATGGCAGATTTAAAACGCCAAAATGCGTGTCTTAAAAATATTCCCGAAGCCATCGACTATGATATCAAAATAGGATTTAAAGACTATCACAAAATATCTTTGTTATTTCTTCATCTAATTCTATAAATTATATTTCTTATGTCAGTTAGTGAAAAAAAACTCCAATCAATGCCTGAAACGGAAGCATGATGGGGTTGCTGTCGGATTGTAGACTACAAAAATCCCTTTACATCAGTCAAGGAGTATATATAAAACTTTGCTTTTCAGGATTGACAGTTACATTGATATTTTTATATACCGAAGTCGGATATTTGCGTATTTCAATAATCAGAGCTTTATATTTTTCATGGAATCTGATCTACCCAAACGTATAATAAATGTTTGCTTTTTTTTCTGGATAATTTACAAATTAAGCGCAAAGTACTTGTACTATGGGTACTAGACAACTAATACATATATGTAATTTAATACATTTTTTTTTGTAACTACATACTTATAACGCATAGAAAACACCCAGATCAAATCAAACAGGCATGTTCATGAACACAAATGTTTGTCTTGTACGGGGATCGAACTCACGACCTCGGAGTCAAAGTAGCCATAACTAGCCATTCGACCACCGGGCTCGTCAACATCATCATCCCTGAAACCCCTGAAATTTTTCCTTCAATCGCTCTTAATGATAGTATTCTTAATGTATCTATAATGATTTTACAGGTTGCGGTTAAAGAAATCAAAATCCCGGTTCAGTGGGGTCATATCTCCGCCAAATTATGGGGTAACGAGAATGAGAGACCTATCCTGGCTCTACATGGTTGGCAAGACAATGCGGGCACTTGGGATCCTATAGCACCGCTTCTGGGTCAACACAAATCTATTTTGGCTATAGACTTCCCAGGACACGGTACTTCTTCATGGATTCCACCAGGTGAATGAAATTAATATTTACTTACGATGACGGCTTATCCTTCCAGAATGTCGTATCTATTCAAAGGATCAAAATAATCTATCATATCACTGAATCAAATTTATTCTGTAGTTTTATCAGGTAGGATTGTTCTCTCGTGTTGAGACTTCCTCACATAGAGAGAAACTGTCCTCATATAAAAATTTTAGCTCAATTGGCGTAGTAATAAAAATATTGACCAAAATCCACTACACCTACTAATTCGACATTATGGGAACTAAATGGTCGCATACTGTATATACGGTTCCAGTGGGGTTTTCTTCCGCGAACTCCCAGGCTATGGCTCATAGACGTAGGTGTCTATGTCAAACTTAAATCTTATTTCATTTTTATTATTTTCCAGGAATGCAGTATTTTTCATGGGATCTACCACGATACATTCTACTTTTAAAGGAATATTTTAAATGGGACAAAATTTCGCTGTTGTGCCATTCTATGGGATCAATCGCAGGTTTACGATTTGCTACCTCATTTCCTGACGATGTGGACTTTTATATAGCAATTGACTCGCTTGTGGCCGATGATTACGATTTGAATTTAATCATAGACAAATATCCCAAAGTGCTACTGAAAAGCAATGTGATACAAGCACGACTGAACGAAGAACCGCCTGCGTATACGTTAGACGAGATCACTAAAATATGGCACCTGGGCACTCAGAAATCTGTGTCTCTAAATAGTGCCAATATTTTACTAAAAAGAGGTGCAAAAGCATCTAAAAATGACCCAAACAAATATTACTTTTCTCGCGACGCGAGATTGAAATGTATGCTTTTTACACCTGAAAATAAGTTATTCGTGAAGACCTTAGTCAAGAGACTGAAGTGTCCCACTTTGTATATGAAAGCTATAGATTCTCCTTATGCATCAGACGAGTTTTCTGTGGAAATGCGAGAAGAGATAGCGAGCAACAACGAAAATTTCGAATGCCACTTCGTACCAGGCACTCATCATGTGCATTTAAACAATCCTGAAACGGTTACTCCACTTATTATGAAATTCCTCGAAAAACATCAATTTTTAGTAAGATGATCACGTTATTTATCAAAAATGATAGTAAGAATTTTTATCTAATCTCATACTGAAATTTACACATTAAAAAACTAAACACAGTATCATAATGACAGTCTTTACGCACAAGCTGTCAAAATAAATTTAAAAAGTTATTTTTCGATACAGCTCTTCTATGGACAACTGTATCGTAAAATAACTTTTTTACCATTTCGATACAGCTTCAGCCCTGGATACAGGTATTTTAAACAGGTTGCAATGCAAATACATTGCAACTATGCAAAATTTTTCTATATAATCTGTGAACGCGGTGCCGCGCGGCGCGTCGCGCATGCGCACTTATCATGCTCGATCTGCAAATGGATTTCTAAGTAAGAATTATAGCTGTTAAATTAACTTCATAGTTGTATTTAAAATATTATTATCATATATTTCATGAGATTAGATAAAGTAGTGTATGAAACTGCACATAATTAGGTATTAAAATACTCGTGTGGTATTATTATAACACTCGCCTTCGGCTCGTGTTATAAACTCACACTCGTATTTTAATAACCCTTATTATGCAACAGTTTCATAAACTACTATTAATTGATATTAATTAAGATGATATTTATTTGCATTATAGTAACACTAAAATCAATAGTTATATTTAATAAGTAGAATAATTTTAAACCAGTGAAAGAATAGGCGGGAGTTTTGTCGTATCAGGGGTTGAAGAGACCCTTGGACGATAAACACGGCTGACAGGAACACCGACAAGAGCGAAGCTCTAAGTGTTGATGATGATGAAGATAAGTTTATTTACCATTCAGTGCTGTGACTTGAAAGTAATAAATGTTAAATTATTATTTCAATGATCTTTATTTTTATTACATTTACAAATCATAATTAATTAAAGTATAAATAGACAATATATTTATGTATAATGTAAATAATTATACAAATGATATTTAATTCAGTCAGTATTTATAAGTTTATGTTACGTAAAAAAGGTTTGCAAAGGCACGTTGTACGGAATTAGTTAATGTTTATTTATACGCATAAATATTGAAACAAGATAACGACAAGCAGATCAAGGCGTGACGTGTAGTCGCCGTAAACTAAAATAATGAATGTGAAACTAGGAAATATGTAACAAATTGTCGGCAGATGACGCATCGATTGGAATCAACGCATGTATCCTTAAGACATGTAGATACACATATGAGATAAGACACTATAAGGCATGTATTATGGACAAAGTTCGGAAATTATAATGACGCAATGTTTCTTTCTATGAGTAAGTTTATTTTAGGTGGCCTAATTTTATTATACAACTGTGATATGACACTTAGTACGGTTTAGTTCTACGTTATCTCTGCGTAAAACGTATGGCAATAAAATTCACAATTCGCTCTGGGGCAAAGTCCAAAAAGTCCAATGAACCGTGCGCGTTCAAAGAATAGTATTAATTTAAATAATCGTTTACTGCCTATGTATAAGAAGGTCAAAAACCATTCTCGGCACGAAGCTATAGTAGCTAGATAATTTTGTTATTTTTTTTTTTTTTTACGAGAATAAACTAGTATACCACCGTAGTTTACTCAGATCTTATTAAACCTTGAGATTACTAATATTTTCCCGTTCAGTGGTTTTGTGTTGTGTTTCAATGTAGGTAAATTATAAATTATTGTTGTTATTCGGTTGTATTTGTTTGTCACAGATAGTTACGCTATAAAATAACACAATAAGGGTACCTACTGCTATTGTGATAAATATTAATTGCCCAATAGGGGAATTTGTTCTCTATGTGCCTAAAACGCAATTGGTCTATGTTCATATAAAGTATAATTTCCATAAACTCTTAAATTGCAAAGTGCCTAATTTTTTTGTACGCAATAAACGTTATCGGACTAAAACGCAGTAAGACTAATTCGCATTAGGTCAATAGTACGTATTGTCTAATCATTCAGTATTTCTCTTATAATTTTGAAAATATTATTTAGGCATTACATTAATTCGAATAAAAATTATACAGTTGGCACTTTCATAAATAGGTCATTAACGATAAAGTAACTGCTTAGTTTAAATGCTTATTTCAATTTACATTTTGGCATTACGCGAGTTAGGCACACTGCGTTTTAGGTACATACATTTTAGGAACAATGGTAATATTTTATATTATATTGTTCTGTGCGAACGATTACCGTATTTAGAATTTTCGGAGTAATATTTCATTAATTTCAAACATGAACAGTCAAGCGCATCCAACTTACCTTTAACATTGAACAAAATATGTATTTATTTTATTTTATAAACCTAATTAGGTATTCTGTAGAAAATATTTTAAGGAAATTTATGCGTGTTTTATTCAAAATTAAACATAAGGTAGGTGGTACTGCACTTATGACCCTAGGGCCTAGACTGTCATGTATATGTGTAGATATACAGTAGTTATCACAATTACATTTTGTTCCTCAATAAATTGATGTTCCGTGATCGAAAATCAAGATTTTTCTAAAATAATCGACAGCTAGAATAATAAATTTGTATTCACTACCACAGCTTGAATAATATGTTGTCTTGTTCGTTGAATGTATTGTAAAATAACAAAGAATAAATCGTTATACTTCTTTAATTCCTTTTTCTTTTTTGATATTATTATATGTCCTCCTGAAATGTAGTTTGACCTTCTCTTGCAGGTGACTTCGGAACTGGAAGTCAGTGGAGATCTCGATGCCAAGAATTTCAATATTTAGCGATAGTTTACTATTCTATACTATTTCCATAGAATAAATAGTAATACAAACTTAGCGGTGAACGCACCGATTTGTCATTTAATTTTTGTGTGGGTATAAATTAACTAACGTGAAAACAGTATAATATGGATTTAAATAAAACAGTATATGCTAGAAAAAAGATTATTATCTACGGATATAGTAAATATATAATTCTGCCAAAAATATTTTATTCACTAAAAATATTTTTAGTTCGATAAAATTTATGCTTTATTATTTTATTTTAAACGAAAATATTTATAGCATTAATTTATCTATAATGAATAGCTTTACAGTTTTCGCGAATTAAATAAATCAACAATTACACAAATATTAAGGGGAGATTTACTTTGTCAAATGGAAACTAGTTTTAAAACGTGAAATATTTTTATTAAATGTACTTACTTAAAATTATATATATATATAATATAGTTTATTTTATATACACATTCTAGAAATCATAGTTAACATAATTATATAATTTTTACTTTAAGGACTGGAATCACTCACGTCGTCACAAACGTGCGCTCCTTTTCTTTCAGGCAAAACCTTCATGAGTGCTAGTTGCCAGGTCATGCCTTCACACATTCTGAGTACTATCTCGAAAACTGGAAAGATACACACTCAACATTGAAATTATATATTACCCATAAATAATGCATACAGTGTATACTGTATGCATTATTTATGTAATAACAAATAACAAATAACAAATAAAGTTAATTGATTTAGGTGACCTTCTGGGAGTCAAATTAATCAAGCTGTGGAATGAACTGCTTTCTCAAGACACAACAGCATGCTAAACGCATGCAGTTTTTCAGAAAGGGCGTTAAGAGGTTTTTACAAAGCCGGCAACGTGCGTGTCATGCCTCTGGTGTTACAGGCGTTCATGGGCTACTTCCATCAAACGGGCCGTATGATTGTATGCCACCTTAGTGGTATAAAAAAAGAAAAACATTTCGATCCGATACGCTAGCAGGCGGCAGTTGCGACTTGCGCGCGAATCAGCTATAAAAGTTTCACGGAAATCGCCCCGAAACCGAATACGCCCGAAACCGTGATCGGTTTGACCGATTAGTCGGCCTCTTTACAACCGACTAATCGGCTAGTCAGCACAATTATTCTTATGTGTTCCTAACAAACACTTATAGGTTGGCTGGAAGAGATCTCTAAAAGAGATAAACCCACCTTTGTACTTTTAATTTCCTTAAAATATTGTAAATATGTTTTTATTGGTGTACAATAAAGATAACAACGACAACACATCTCTAATAAAAATATTTTTAGGTTACATGGATTGGAACATCTTCTGTTATAAAATGGAATTTCCGATTCCCGCTCAGGCATATTTTCTACACCAAATCAACAATGTTGCTAAACAGTTTCAATGCTTCACACCTGCCAAGCGTTCCGTATCAAAAAAAATCATATCAAAAAACCAGCGCTCTTTTCAAGCTCTATGATTTGTAAGACTTATAAGCAAAAAAATTATATAATATTTAACATAATTTACCATGATCTATTGTTAAAACTTTTCTAGTCTTCATATTGACATATTTGTCTAGTGGCAGCTGTCCATGTTTGATGCCCTGTTCTACTGCTATTCTGTGACAGAGTCCCTGAAAATCATACATACCACGACTGATAGTAGATTTATGGTACTTGTGTTTAGCTTAGCTGTTAGAAACCATAGAGTTCTGTCAACTAAGCTGAAGATGTTTGTCAATAACTTAAACCTATTTTTCGAATCAAAATTGTTAATATATGTAAGTAGGTACCAAATTATTAATCTTGCAGGTCTATAAGATTAAGCAATGAGGGTACTTTGACATTTGTCATACACAGATGTCATGTCAGTTTGCTTCTTAGCAATGCAAACATTGTTTGCATAAATTGTATTATAAATATTATAATGGACATACCTAATAAAAATATTTGATGGTAATTGGTTTCAGCTTCGGCGTAGAGCCCCAGATTAGTGATAATATTTTTATTTGGATTACATAATAACCTTTCCATTTTGAACAATAAACGCATGTGTAACACAGATTTTTAATCCGGTGTGTACTTAGCTAATAATCAATTTTTCACTCATGTGGTAGCCCATTAAGAACAGAACAATATTGTATTTAGTAATGCATACTGGTTAATATAATTTCTTCATCTTTCTTATCTAGTACTATTGAATTTGATCGCTGCATATAAATTTGCATATGTAGGAACGTAGCCTATAAGCATTTTTCCGGGGTATGTATGTTCGTCCGGGATGATATTTGCTGTCGACGTCTTCACGGCCTTGAAGACAGGGACCTGTCAGTAATGTGGGTACGCGTGGATCAGGGCGGCCGCACCCGTATCTACGCGAGCCTTTACAAGTCTCATAGCGGTGATGCAGACACAACTCGATTGATCAAGCACCTGCAAATGACGTCTGACAAAGTCATTGAAAAGTACCCCTCCGCGGAGTTAGTGATTTTGGGAGACTTTAATGCCCACCATGCCGAGTGGCTCAGCTCTCGGTCCACTGACTTCGCGGGGAGGTCTGTTCATGATTTTGCTCTGGCCTATGGTTTCTCACAGCTGGTTCATTCTCCAACGAGAATACCAGATATAGAGGACTATACCAGCTCTCTACTGGACCTTCTGCTGACCACACACCCGGATGGGTATACAGTCTCGGTGGATGCGCCACTTGGCTCATCGGATCACTGTCTCATCCGGACACAAGTGCCATGCGCTAGCCCTGTCGCACCCCGGTCTACCGGTTGGCGTCGCATGTGGCACTATAAGTCAGCAGACTGGGATGGATTGCGTGAATTTTACGCATCGTACCCGTGGAGGCAGCTTTGTTTCGAAACGGAACATATAGACATCTGTGCATCTGCTGTAGCTGAAGCCATTTTAGCTGGAATGGAATTATTTATTCCAAACCGGCGGGTAGCTACTTCAGGTGCTAAGAAGCGACCGTGGTTTAATCGGTCTTGTAGGGAAGCTAAACTCCGTAAACAAGCTGCTTACGAGGCTTGGACCACGGCACGTATTAACGGAGCTCATAATGTTTCTGACTTGAAACGCGAGTTTAATGCTGCCTCGAGGTTCTGTAAGAGAGTAATAGGCTTGTTGCCCATGTTACAAAATTACAAAAACTCTCTATCAGTAACGTAAAATATATAAAACTAGAACGATCTGCGATCTTAAAATTTTAATAACTTATGTCCGACGTGTTTTATCGTCGATCAAAGTTTGGTGGGAAAGTCCATTTTAAAGGTATGAAATTATAAAAAATAAATATTACCATTGTAGAAACAATAAAAAATACTATAACTTTTGTTACGGCACTGGCTACATAAACGCAATATTTAACATAGCTGTCGTACAAATTTCTGATTTAATGCATATAAAATAGCATGGTGTGACGTCATAACGTGGTGGCCTTTTGTATGGAGCGTTTTCGGGATAGTCCAAAATTGTGATCTTCAAGTTATCATATCTCTAGAAGTTTTTATGATATCGAAGTAATTATTTCACGTATATTTATATTATTGTGACGTCTATAGATAACAAATCGAAAAAAAAAATGGGATACAAGCCTATTGCCAGGGCAAAATTCGAGTTCATCGGCAGGATTGGTGAGCGCCTAGCTAAGCACCCATCCGGGAGCCGTGCGTTTTGGTCGCTCGCTAAGGCTGCCGAGGGAAATTTTTGTCAGTCGTCCTTTCCACCACTTCGAAAACCGGATGGTAGTCTGGCCCACAGTGCTAAAGAGAAAGCCGATCTGTTGGGGAATCTCTTTGCCTCAAACTCGACTTTGAACGACGGGGGTGCCGCACCGCCCTCCATCCCGCGGTGTGGTGATTTCATGCCGGAAATCTCATTTTCTCAACGAGATGTTCGGCGGGCATTATTATCCCTCGACGTTCATAAGTCGAGTGGGCCAGATGGCATTCCGGCAGTGGTGCTAAAGCTGTGTGCTCCTGAGTTGTGTCCTGTACTTACGCGCCTTTTCGCGCTCTCTTATTCCACCAGGCAAGTTCCATCATCGTGGAAGACTGCGAACGTGCACCCTGTGCCCAAGAAGGGTGACAGATCAGACCCATCGAATTACAGGCCTATCGCTGTTACCTCCCTTCTCTCCAAGGTAATGGAGCGCGTCATTAACATCCGGCTCCTGAAATACCTAGAAGAGCACGATTTAATCAGCGACCATCAATACGGCTTCCGTCATGGTCGCTCGACCGGTGATCTTCTAGTGTATCTTACACATCGCTGGGCTTCAGCCGTGGAGAGTCAAGGTGAGGCATTGGCTATCAGTCTGGATATGGCGAAGGCGTTCGATCGGGTCTGGCACCGTAGTCTTCTTTCGAAGTTGCCTGCATACGGTCTACCAGAGGGTTTATGCGAATGGGTCGCTAGCTTCTTGTCCAGCAGAAGCATTAGAGCCGTTGTTGATGGCAGTTGCTCCGATAGCATGGACATTAATGCTGGCGTCCCGCAAGGCTCTGTATTGTCCCCGACGCTGTTTTTGCTGCATATCAATGATATGTTATCTATTGACAGCATTCATTGCTATGCGGATGACAGCACCGGGGACACATTTTATACGGGCCGCGCTAATATTCCCCGCTCTCTGGTGGAGGAGAGCCGCGAACGACTTGTGTCGGAAATCGAGAGCACACTAAGTAAAGTGTCCGATTGGGGGCAACAGAACTTAGTGCGATTCAACCCCTCTAAGACACGAGTCTGCGCGTTCACCGCTAAGAAAACCCCTTTTGCTGTGGCTCCTCACTTCCAGAATACACCCCTTACTGTCGCCAAAAGTATTGGGATTCTAGGAGTTGAAATCTCCAGCGACGTCCAGTTTCGTTGTCACCTGGAGGGGAAGGTCAAGCTGGCGTCGAAGAAACTAGGTGTGCTCAACAGGGCCAAGCAGTACTTCAATCCGCGGCAAAGGCTTCTGCTCTACAAAGCTCAAGTACGGCCGCATATGGAGTACTGTTGCCATCTGTGGGCGGGAGCGCCTAGATACCAGCTTGCACCTTGTGACTCGATTCAGAGGCGTGCTGTGAGGATTGTTGACGATCCCAAACTGACAGACGGTTTGGAACCTTTAAGTCTGAGGAGGAATTTTGCGTCCCTTTGTGTGTTCTACCCTTTGTACAATGGGGTGTGTTCAGAGGAGTTGTTTGACATGATGCCCACGGCCTCCTTTTACAGTCGCACCGCTCGCCATCGACAGGGAATTCATCCTCACACATTGGAGCCTAAGTGGTCGCGTACCGTGCGGTTCCAGAGAAGTTTTCTCCCGCGTACGGTTAAGCTGTGGAATGAACTGCCTGTCGAGGTTTTCTCAGGAGACTACAGCATGGGGTTCTTCAAAAAGGGCGTGAAGAGGTTTTTACAGGGTCGGCAACGCGCATGTAATGCCCCTGGTGTTACAGGCGTTCATAGGCTACGGTAACTGCTTTCCATCAGGCGGGCCGTATGCTTGTTTGCCACTTTAGTGGTATAAAAAAAAAAAAAAAAAAAAAAGTATTGCACATTATTGCCACTCCCTGCTGTTCTCTAGTACCGACCTCACTCCCCTCCCAGACGAATCTGGAACAGTTTGTATGGCGCCGCACGCACACACGCTCATTCGGAGCGGCCAGGGCGTTGTGCTACAAAGTATTATGCTGGTTTATTATCATAAATAAAAATAAAATAGCCTTTTATTCAGACAATTAAATATGTTGGTCTGTTTGCCAGTTGGCAAAGGCCTCCTCCAAGCATCTCCATTCATTTCTATCTCTTTCTACTCTGTTCCATGTTGTACCAGCTACGAGGGGAGGTCAATAAGTTCGCGGAATGAGAGAGAAGGAGGTTGAAATTAAACACCAAATTATTTTTCCTTTTCAATATATTCTCCTTTAACCCTAATACATTTTTCGGATCTCTCAAATAGCTTGTTTATACCATCGAAAAAAAATGATTTGTCTTTGGTGTCAAAATAGGCCGAAATTGCCGACTTGACTTCATCATCGTCGTCAAATTTCTTTCCACGCAGCTCTTTCTTCATTTTTGGAAATAAATAATAGTCACTGGGGGCCAAGTCTGGACTGTATGGTGGGTGGTTTAATTGTTCAAAGCCGCATCGGTGAATGGCAGCCGTCGCAACATGGCACGTGTGGACGGGTGCATTGTCGTGCAAAAGGAGCACACCTTTTGACAGTTTTCCTCTTCTTTTTTTCTTAATGGCTTCTTTCAATCTTTCCAGTAAAGAAGCGTAGTACTGTCCCGTTATAGTCGCACCACGTTCTTTATAATCGATCAGTAAAATACCTTCTGTATCCCAAAAGATAGTCGCCATGATCTTTCCGGCCGATTGTGACACTTTGAACTTCTTTGGAGGAGGTGTGCCTTTTTTATGCCACTGCATCGACTCTTGCTTCGACTCAGGTTCATAGTGGTGAACCCAGGTTTCATCTCCAGTAACAATCCGGGCCATAACTTCTTCCTTTCTCTCTCCACAGAGCTCCAGAAACTGGTGAGAGCACTCGACACGCTCGCGTTTTTGAAGTGGCGTGAGCATTCTCGGAACCCATCTTGCACTGACTTTAGTCATCCCAAGATGATGATGTAGGATATTTAAAATACTTGATTCGGATACTCCAACCATTGCTGCAAGTTGCTTCTTCTTCAGTCGGGCATCTTCCAATACAAGTTTTTCTACTTTTTCGACGATTTCCGGTGTGGTGGCCTCAATTGGCCGTCCGGAGCGGGGGTCGTCTTCAATGGACTCCCTTCCTTGTTTGAAAAGACCATGCCACTTGTAAACCATGGTTTTACCAGGGGCAGAGTCCGCGTAAACCGCTAACAGCTCTTGAAAAATAGTCAGAGCGGATTTTCCTTGCTTGGTAAGAAACTTAATAACGGCACGGTGTTCAATTTTCTCCATACTGGCTGACTTCTTCCCGATTTAGTTGTTTGCAGGTCGATAACTCAAAAGTTAATGACACGATTAGGTTCAAACTTGGTATATATACTCTTAATGAGGTGCTTAACTAGTGCCTACCTGGACGGGTAAATTTATCCCCATCAACCCCTCCATTCCGCGAACTTATTGGCCTCCCCTCGTACTAACCGAATGTCGTCATCCCATCTTTTTTGTGGCCTTCCTCTTTCCTTGTCTAGGATACCATACAGTTATCTTCTTGCTCCATTTCTCCTTTCCTCTCATTACCTGACCTGCCCACTTCCATTTAAGCTTTTTTTATTTTTAATGTGAAAGCTTAAATGGAAGTGGGTTTATTATCATAGTTTAAAAAATTCATTTTTTTATAATAGAAAATTATTGCAGTGGTAACTCACCTTATGTTTATTATGATCAACTAAGCCCCCAATTATGTAATATGTATCTTCTTCAAAATTTTCAATTATGTTATCAGATTCACTTGTTAAATATACTACTTTATCCTTTGGAAACACTTGTAAGTATGGATCCTCATGGAATTCAACCTGCAAAGTATTGTATGTTATTGTATATCTACGTACACCTTGCAGATATATGATAAGTATCTGTCATCAGTGCCAGATTAGCCCTAAAGCAAAATAAGCTATTGTTTAGGGCAACACATCTTGGGGCCACCAGAAACACCAGAAGCTCTAGAATTAGTTGAAATCACATTATCAGGGTAAAATTTGCATCAATACATAACTTTCTATAACACCAGTATAAGCATATATCTGTGATTCCAAGTTTGGCACCATACCATATTATGTATTATATAAATGGACCACATGCATGTGGCAGATAAAACGTAACACATAAAAAAAATTAAAAATGACAAAAATGAGTTCTTTGTTCCTATTACAGCGAAAAGTACAAACTGGGTGATCATATAAGGGTCTTAGTAATACCATTCAGATATGCAATAAACATAATATGTTTAATTCGTACCTAAATTGTAACCTCTTCTGTCTAAGAGGCTCCCGTAGCCTGCAGACATCTAACACAACAGTTTGTTCTTTATGTTATTTATCTTTAGTTAGGTGGCTACATACCTAGTAAATATGGTCCGAAAATGAAAAAGAGAAATAATACCCCTTTGAGCCTGAGCTGATTTTATATTTTTTTCCCATGAAGTTAGTTAAAAACGCAACAAAGTTCAAAGTAATACTATAAATTGCCTATTACCATATAAGGGTATGCTCGGCAAACAAGTGACCACTTTCAATTTTAAATTGCGCCCTCCACACATGAACATGCTCTATTGCTGTAACTCAAATAGCACCCTTAAGGCGAGCCCAGTCCTATAGGCATGTATGATAGAGAAAAATATAGACATAGTTATGTTGAGCAATGGTAATAATAACAACCCGGCTTACATCCCAATTCTCGTAACCATTATGTCTTGATATATCATTCTTAGACTTCTCACCAAAACTTGTGATGTGAAACTGAAGAGGCGAACTGGATCTCCGATTTAATGAATAACAGCGCAATATCTGTTTGATAACCTTAAACCGATCTTTTTCCATCATCAAATGATCAAAACTGAGGTCTATAATAACCCCAATATTTTTCTTCGGTTTCTCCAGCTTCATTTTTTTTAATGCTTTCCTACTGGGACCGCTATCCAAGTTTGCTTCTCTAGCCTGCTTTCTTCGCTCTTTTTCGCGCGCCTTTTCCCTAGCTCTTTTATCAGCCTTGCGATTTTCCCATTTCACTTTTTTTAACCATTTTCTCATTTGATTTTTTGTGAAGGGTCTGGGAATCTCCTTCCCGTCGTCATCTTTTAAACCAGGATCAATGTTAATATCAAAAAGGGTATATTGATAAAAAGTATTAGTCTGTTCGTTATTATCTTTAGGTGTTTTATCCTCCTCCATTGTTTTCACAACAGATTCTTATTAGATTACAAACAATTTGATAACACTTTTAAAAACCAAATAACATTACAGTTTTATAAACAAAATAATAACCTCAAAACGGAGGGGAGCCGGAGATATTTTATTGTACAATACAAATGTGTTTTTGACAGAATATGACGACAATAATACAATTGTGACACATGCTATGGTGACATATATATTTCTTCTTCTTCTTTTCGATGCTGTCAACGTCTGTATCGAAAATTATTTTGCTGTTTTTCGGCAATACAAAAGTATTATTTATATGAGAGATTCTACATAAACATAATATTCCCAGCTACTGGTGGCTAAAAATATCGTCAGGCCCGTTGATCTGAAAAAATGCATTAAAAAGATATATTGATTGATTTTGTAGATTTTATGTTCACTTTATTCCAAGTGTATGCGAGATTGCTATCACAATTTCTTGCGATAGTTATAGAGAGATAATGGCATTGATAGCTCCGTAACGTTGCATACAAACAACTAAAAAGTAATTTTCCTTTAAATGTGAACTGGCCATTGCACATACATAAAATTCTACTAATGTGTAACTTTAAAAGCTAGGTACAAATTAATTAAACTTATTTAACTACTGATATAGGATCCTATTTGATGTTTTTATGGGATATTGATTTATTTTCCACTTCACTCTAACTATTATAGGTTCTTATAACTTAGCAAACATACTGCTTATTTAAGTAGAATGTCACGTCACTTGACCGTACTCCTCTCGCATATCTGAAAAGCGACTGCTACACATCCTGGCACCGCTCATCTGCATACTGTTTCACTGCATAGCTACGCATATAAGAAGGAAACTCTCACACATCGTTTCACATCGGTACGCATCCTCGTACCACTCAGTTACCTCACACATCTCTTTTGGAAACGCAGCCCAAATGTGTGTGTGTGTGTGTGTGTGTGTGTGCTAGGCGTTAGGAAATGCATTAGCAGCAGCGAGAATGCCGGCTCGTGCGCAATATTTCTTGTATTCATCGTCAACCCCACAGCAGGGATACGGGTCTCCCCTCAATGGAGGGGTTTCGAGCATACTCGACTACGCTTCTCAACTGCGGGTTGGTGGAGGCTAGGGTTCTCAAGCTCTCAAAATGGCACTGACTTGGCGTAACGACTGTCATCTGATCTGATGACAACAATCGTGACTTACGGTACGGCTCAACGTCTCTTCCGAAACTTGAAGAATCCATGGATGGGCTACGGTCACGTGCAAGTTGCGTGTTCGAACTGATACGAGCGACGACGCCATCGAGCTCTACTTATTGCATTGCAAGCGTTTAATTAAGGGAATGAGTACTGCGAAAGTGGCTCCACTTCGAACAAAAAATCATATCTTATTTATAATGAATATCAGAAATTTCTACGCTGAGATTGCTACCAAGATTGCTAGTAAACAAAGTTATCATCATCAGGTCTATTTTAGTCTCAACTACAAGAGCAAGACCCTCTCTCGTCCGTCCTAGACGGAAGGAGGATTTGGCCTTCACTCCCCACGCTGGCCAAATGTATTGGGGAGGCCTGATCGATATTTGATAATGTATTTACCTTAGTCGCCTTGTACGACATCCACAAGAAGAAACGGAGTTTTTGGGGTGTAAGTGGTTCATCAACATCTTTGAACCAAAGCCAACTTCACCTGCACGCGGTACACCCTGCTGACTGACAAACGAAGCTCTGGCGAAAAGAGAGGAAGGGAGCGTAATTGTAAGCTACCCGACTGGGGAATGTACCTCCACCTCACAGAATACCGCAGCCAAATAACAATTCCCTTGAGGGTTGTTGTGTTCCTGCGAGTGAATGAGGTCACCAGAAAGGAAGGAGATGCTGCATTGGCAGCGGGGGTGGCGGCGCGCGAGCGATGTTTTATGTTGCGAGCGTTGATATGGCTACGGTACCCGCTTAACATCGGGCGGGCCGTATGCTTGTCTGGCACCCGAAGTAGTATACGGAGTGATTCTATTCTAGTCTGCCGGAAACCACACGGCCAACGGTAAACAAAGTATCATTAAGTTATAAAAATAACAATCAAGGTGCCTAGTGCCAGTTTTTTAACATAATTGATTTCGACAACGTATGGGCGCAGTATAAGGAATAGTATACACACAGTATGGCCGCTCTCTGCCGCTCTCACAATGCGACCCCACCTCCTAGGCTTTATCTAATTTAGCTGGCTTAACACCTTTTTGTTCCATATATGATTACTAACTAAGAAAAGTCTCTAACTGAGAAAAGACCGACTCATCCGTAAAATCCGCAAAAATACCCGTTTCTCCTATAGGGGATTTCCCGTTTCTTCTATAGGAGATTCTGCAAAAATACCCGTTTCTTCTATTGGAGATACTCTCCTATAGGAGAAATGGGTATTTTTGCAGAAAATTAGCCAATTATATTTTCAATTTTCATACAAGCTGGATTGTTCGGTACCCGTTCAAAGATAGCTCAACTAGCACACAAAGGGGTACACAAAGAGATGTATCATCTTAGAACCAAAGTCATCCTCACCTGCACGTGGTGCACCCTACTGGCTGGTGAACGAGGCTTTGGCGAAAAGAGAGGTAGCGTAAGCGAATTATATACCGCAGCCAAATAACAATTCCCTTGAGTGTTGCTGTGTTCCTGCGAGTGAGTGGGGTCACCAGGAAGGAAGGAGTTGCTTCGTTAGTGACGGACATGGTAGCGCACGAGCTTTAATTCATTTTGCGAGTGATTATATGGCTACCTTATTCGGTTCACATCAGAAGGAGCGTATGTTGTTTACCACACAACGTAGTTTATAAAAACAAAAACAAGTAGGTACATCTTTTGCTGCAAAGGCTAATGGAGGTTTTTAATCTTCTTCTTCTCTTCAACCCTTTTCATCCCACTGCTGGGATACGGTTCTCCCTTAAATCGAAGGGGTTCAGAGCATAATCCATCACGCTACTCAACCGCGGGTTGGCGGCGGCTAGTGTTTTCAAGCCGCTTAAAGCTCACTGACTTGGCTTAACGACTGTCATCTAACGATAACAGCCGGGACCGACGGCTTAACGTGCCATCCGAAGCACGGAGGAGCTCGAGATAAATAGACTCATCCATTGACAGACTACGTTCGTCGTTGCTTTACTTGCAAATTGTTTTTTAATAAATATTATTAAATATACTATCGGGCTACAATTTAGATTCTTAGATTAACAGCTTTAACCTTACGAAGTATATCAGCGAGCAGGTCAATCGCGTATTCTGATAATTTTGTTTCATTTGCCAACATGTCACACACAAGGCGAGTCTAATCAGTCAGTGTACATCTACTACAGTTTACTGAACAGATAAAATCTTCACAATGTCGACAGTAAGTTTTATTAAATAATTATTTACATATTTCAATATTAAATACTAGCTTCCATTCGCGGCTTCGCAAGCATTTTTTTTTTTTAATAAAAGTCCTATGTCCTTTGTGATACCTTTGAGAATATGTGTACAACGTTTCATGGCGATCGGTTGAGTAATTTCGGCGTGAATGCGTAACAAACAAACTTACTTTCACATTTATAATATTAGTAGGAATTATCTAAACTTATATAACGTGGGGGTGTAAGCGGCTCAATACCATCTTCGGAGCCAAAGCCAACCTCACCTGCACGTGGGGCACCCTGCAGATAAACGGACGAGGCTCTGGCGAAAGTCGCCAACCCGCCTGCCCAGCGTGGCGACTCAAGGGCATTTCTCTCCAATGTTTATACAAGAAAATATATGGCCCCCAGTACCCGGCAGCCCTGAAAGAGAGCGGCTGGGAGCGG
This sequence comes from Hypsopygia costalis, assembly GCA_937001555.2. Lineage (NCBI taxonomy): Eukaryota > Metazoa > Arthropoda > Insecta > Lepidoptera > Pyralidae > Hypsopygia > Hypsopygia costalis. Next base: position 14,570,981 of record OW443330.2, on the reverse strand, counting down.
CTGGATGCGGAAGGCGGAGGATCGTATCTGGTGGATAGCATTGGGGAAGGCTTATATCCAGCAGTGGGTAGATACAGGCTGATGATGATGATGATGATGATGATATACCGTAAGTGCCTAGGTAACATCTTTTAACACTGTAAATAACATGGTTAATCGTAACGATTTAAGTACTGACACAGTATACATTTAAGACACACAGTATAAATTGAGACTGACACAGTATAAATTGGCCGTGTGGTTTCCGCCAGACTAGAATAGAATCACTCCTTTTCTTCCCGTGGATGTCGTACAAGGCGACTAAGGAAAATACATTATTAAATATCGATCAGGCCTCCCCAACCCGTTTGGCCAGCGTGGGGAGTGTAGGCCAAATCCTCCTTCCGTCTAAGACGGACGAGAGAGGGTCGTGCTCCTGTAGTGGAGATTAAAATGAACCTGAGATGATGATGACAGTATAAATTGACGAGCTCGTCGATCGAAAGGGCAAATTGTTAGCTAATTTCCCCGCACAAGACAAACAGTTTGCATGAACATGTCTGTCAGGTTTTCTATGTATTATATGTATAAAAAATATTTAGTATATAATGGTATAGATATCAGTTAACTGTACCCATAGTAGTACTTTCCTTAATTTTGGATTAAATGGCGGTGTGTAGTATGTCCAGGAATATTTTATTTATTTGTTATCAATCTCCGATAAACAGCTGAACGAATTTGATTGAACACACTTGGCACACAGGATTTTTTATATCTCCCCGGATGCTAAACGAGCATACAGCCCGCCTTATGATAAGCGTAGCATCTCCTTACGTCTGGTGACTTCACACACAGGAACACAATCCGCAAGAGATATTGGTATTTGACTGCAGTCTTGTGTGAGATTGTAATACTTCCATAATAGGCCTGTAAACCATTTTTTTTTTCGATTTGTTATTTAAAGACGTTACAATAATATAACTAAAGGTGAAAGAATTACTTCGATAGCATAAAAACTTCTCGAGATATGATAACTTGAAGATCACAATTTTGGACTATTCCGAAAACGCTCCATACAAAATGCATACAGTATTATGACGTCACGATACGCTATTTTATATGCATTAAATCAGAAATTTGTACGACAGCTATGTTAAATATTGCGTTTATGTAGCTAGTGCCGTAACAAAAGTTATAGTATTTTTTATTGTTTCTACGATGGTAATATTTATTTTTTATAATTTCATACTTTTAAAATGGACTTTTCACCAAACTTTGATCGACCATAAAACACGTCGGACATAAGTTATTAACATTTTGAGATCGCAGATCGTTCTAGTTTTATGTATTTTACGTTACTGATAGAGAGTTTTTATAATTTTAGAACTTTGTTTACAGGCCTATTAGGCTCGACATGCGCTACCTCTCTTTCGTCAAAACCTCGTTAGCTAGTCGGTAGAATTGTAGTGAGGTGTTTTTAGGTTGTAAAGTTAGATGTGATCCCCTTACACCCCATCTATTGTATCTAATAGGTATGTCTGAACTTTACAACCTAAACGACATACAGTGTGACCGGGGATAAAGTAGACCCTGAAAAGGGGTGAAAATAGATAAAAAATTATCCACAAAAAAAATATTTAAAACAGTAAAAATATATGTTTTCTATTCTTTTCATGAATTAAGCTTTTTTCACTAATAAAAATTTATTTGTCGATAACTTTTCACCTATTTTCATTCATTTTCAGGGTTAAACTTTATCCGGGACACACGGTACCTATATGCCTCAGATTATGTATTATGACTTCGCAGGAGAGATATCAGTTATGGGGCGGTTGCTTCGAAGAGGAGCCTTCAGCAGTGCTCCGGAGGCTAAACGATTCGTTGTCAATAGACTCGCGTCTGTTCCGGGAGGATATCCGCGGCAGTCAGGGCTGGGCACACGAGCTGCATCGAAGCGGACATCTTACCGATAATGACTACAATGTTATAAAGCTGGGTCTTCAGAAAGTAAGTAAAACATTATCACTTAGTTTACCAAACCCATCCTCGAACTGGGCCCTACCGCCGAAGCTGAAGCCTTCTAGATTTTTAGATTACGAAAATTGGTCTTAAATTTAAATTTTTGGTTAAAATTACTGTTACAAAAATCTTCAGCTTGATCGGTAGAGCTCTGGGTTTCCAGCAGGTGAGATTATTTACCAACAATCTAAGCACTAGTTTCATTTTGCATTAAAAAAATCCGATGGTAATCGGCTTCATCTTTGGCAGTAGGACTCCTGGACAACAAATGGCGTTGGATGGTGATACAAATCGATTACGTAAACATTAGTGATGTGCCGAATATGACTTTGGCCGAATAGTCGATTGTAAAGAGGCCGACTAGAGGGCCGATAAATCGGTCAAACTGATCACGATTTCGGTGGTATTCGACAATTTTCATGACGCTTATTTTACAACTGATTCGCGCGCAAGTCGCAATTGCCGCATTAAGGTGGGAATTTACATAGGCCCGCCTGATGGAAAGCAGTTACCGTAGCCTATGAACGCCTGTAACACCAGAGGTATCATACGCACGTTGTCCAAAATGTCTTAACGCTCTTTTTGAAGAACCTCATGTTGTAATCTCCTGAGAAAACCTTTTCTAGCACCTCATTCTACAATCGGTAGAACAAACAAATTAAAAAAATCTCTTCTCAGACTTATGGAAACGTACCCAACGTCCCGTTGCCAACACAGCAACTCCTTCCTTTCTTGTGACCTCACTCACTCGCACAAACATAAGCAGGTAAGGTTGGCTTTGGCTCTAAAGATCGTAATGAGCTACTTACACCCCATAATCTCTTGCTATTGCCATAGGCTCTTGTTACGTTTTCATTAAAAAAAATCCGTATGCCACTGACATGACGGTATAATGAGCAACCGTCCACGGAGTCGAATGTGGGTTCAACCAGCTGTATACATACATGTATGCTTCGCCACGCAATTATTGGATAATGTCTGTTATCTCAATTCTGGACCATGCTCCATCTTACACTAAGGCTCAATTTACACCGCCGCGGAATGGAATGGAAGCGACTTTTGACAATTGACATAAGCATAATGCACTTTATGTCAATTGTATTACAAACTTAAATACGATGCGAAGCTAGGGGAATTCTCGAGAATGCGCGAGGATTCCCCGGAAGACGCGCTAACTCTATTTACTCGTTTCCATTCTATTCCGCGGCGGCGCGGCGGCGGTATAAATTGAGCCTAACGCACCTTGGCTACAACAGTTGCGTACCTTCCTCGATCCTGACGTCGTTTACTTAGCTCGCTAATATTATCGTATTTGGGTCTTTCTTAACTTGGCATGCATCACTAAGTCCAGGACTATGTTAGACCATGATACAATATAGTGACAGGACAGGTACAATATAGTGCCTAATACTACTAACCTACTATCATAAATATAGTTTACCCCAATCGAAAAACAAAAATAAGTCCTATATTGCCTTTTTCGTACTTCATGTTGATGCCGTCTAAACAAAGTAGATAGGAAACCGAAAGAAGACTTCACTTCGTTTGTTATTGTAAGTGAAATTATATTTAAAACTTTTAATTTATTTCTTACTTGGGAATCGAACCTACAAAAATGCGAAAATACAACGCATTTTATAGCATTAAATTCCAGGTGGCATCGCAGTGGATCGCCCTTTATTTAATTAATAATTATATTTTGAGGTGGAAAAAGAAATAGAAGCAGAATTATCACAAAATGGCAAGTTGGATGACCCTGAAGAGGATATTCATTCGGTGGTGGAGCGGCGGTTGCATGAGCACGCGGGTGAGGCCGCACTCAAGCTGCACACAGCACGCAGCCGCAACGACCAGTCAGCCACCGACACAAGGCTTTGGATGTTAGCATCGATGACAACTATGTACTCTGCACTGAAAGAACTTATTACGGTAAAAACTTTAATAGTACATATAGTACCTACTTAGTAATTTACTGGAGTATACAATGGAATAAGTTATTTTTTTTATATGAGCGACTTCAAAAGACTTCAAAAGGCCAATATGCTTGCATACACTGAAAATCAAAAAATTATAGTAATCCAGTACGGTAAAAATATCTTTTTATTATTACAAATATTGTCATAAATGCGAAATTTTGTGTTTATAGCAAACGTAAACTATTTGAAGTCGGTGCCAGGCTGATTAACAAGAAATATGTCTAGTATATGTATTACACTTTTTTAATGATAATCGATATATCAATTCTCATTGTCGACGAGTATGTCTATTAATAGATAAGACAAGGTAACTGAGAGACTTGTACTTTTTCTCATCAGCTCGTTTAAAAACAGCTTTAAAGAATACACGTAGCGGGATAGTAGGTACCTATAATATTTGAAGAATTATCCCGTAACTCCCAACCGTTAAGGAGTTGTACCTTTAACCTTAAGATCAGAAATATGATATGATGACTACCAGTCAAGACATAGCATCAAAAAAAAAGAAATGAGAAGAAAAACGTACGTGCCTATAAAATTTTAAGGTTGACCTCGATTGCCCTAGGATTCCATCGTCAGATCGGTCTTGACTACAACAGGATCGCCTCTTTGGAATAAAAAAATAATTTTGAAAATCAGTTCACAATTGGCGCAGAAATCGCTAAAAATAATAGATACAAACAGTCGAGCGTAGAGCCTCCTTTTTTGAAGCCGGTTAAAAATACATTACCATCATAATCATTTTTGCCGATTAGAAGAACGCTGTACGCAAAGAGATCGGCTGAACTAATATATCTATATAGATTATTCTTTATTATTATTTTTGCGTAAGTCCTACTTAACTATATAACTTAGCGAACTATAAACATACCTTTTTTCGTTTGTTTCCAAGAAATTGCAGTTTTAATATATTATTTTACTATTCTGAATCATTGAACGCTGTTTTTGCGAATTTCTCTAGGTCCTAGTCAATAGAGCAGAGAAAGAAATTGACATAATTACAGCTGGATACACACATCTACAACGTGCTCAACCTATCCGATGGAGCCACTTTCTCTTAAGGTAACAATACCTGAAATAGCTGAATTTGCCTATTTTTCATTTAATTAAATTGACAATTTAAAATTACCGTCGATGAAAATTTTAAACACAAGCTAATAATGTAGAGCCCTACTGGGGAAGTACCTCCACCCCACAGAATACCACAACCAAATAACAATTCTGTTGAGGGTCGTTGTGCTCCTGCGAGTGAATGAGGTTACCAGGAAGGAAGGAACTAATGCGTTGGCAGCGTGGGTGGTGCCACGCGATCGATATTTCCTGTTGCGAGCCATAGTATTGCTACGGTAACAGCTTCACATCAGCTGGGCCGTATGCTTGTCTACACCTGACGTAGTAAAAAAGGACAGCCACTACTGAACTGATTTTACAACAACAAGTCTTGCCATCATGTGCCCACAGAAATCTAAATAACAAGACATTGTCTTGTTAAATGATCTTTATTTATTATTACTTAATATTAAATAATCAAAATTATTTTTAATGCGCAAATATAAATTATTTATTCATAATTGAGAAAATACAATCTAATAATAGAAAACTAAATTAAACTAAAACTAATCTAAAAACCTATATAAGTATTTTATCTACTAATGAATAGAAAAGGTTACGCTATATATACATATATAAAAAAACAGAAATTCACCTACAAATACGTTAATACTATTACTTAAACTGTGCTACAAATAAAAAATTTCCCCAAGATCGTTGCCTGTCGTCAGTATATTAATTACCTAATTGTTATTTTGCGACAACATCATCTACATAAGAAACAACTTCATTTGCATCTAAGCCAAAAATGTTTGTTTAATAAAAGATCCTTCCAAACATAATGTATCATCATACATTATGTTTGGAAGGATCTTTTAAACAAACAAAGCTAGTAGCTTGCTAAGAGGATCTATCATCATAAAGTATGAATTGTGCTGCATGCTCTCCAGCCATGCATGGCCACTCCGTGATGATATTTCAAGACTAGAAGAACAAAAGAAGCGTATATCACGATGCCCCCTCGGGAGCGGTGCCCTCGCAGGATGTGCGCTTCCTATAGACCGAAAACGTCTGGCAGAGTTCTTAGGTTTTGAAGACGTTACACCCAATTCTATGTTCGGTGTCTCTTCCAGGGATCACATAGGTAAATCTACAAGCTATTTCTGTTTTTAAGTATATGAATGGATCATTCAAATATTTTCCAAATTATTATATTTAATAGGTACGTGAAGCAAAAAAATTGTTGACTGATGAGTATGAAATTTCGCACACTTATCCTAATATATATGTAAAAATTTCGTGTCACGTTGTTTGTCCGCGATGGAATCCTAAAATACTGAACCGATTTTAATAACATTTTGCACAGTGCACACGCTGTGCACTGTGCAAAATGTTATTGACTTACTGTGTTTGATCCAACTTGAGAGATAGAATAGTTTATAAGTCATCGGAAAAATTAACGTAAATATATTTAAAGGCGATACAAAGTTCGCCTTTAAATAGCTAGTAGTTATCTATATAACAATTAAAAAAATATTAGCATTCTGCACTCCTTCCATAGGGAAGGAGTGCAGAATGCTAATATTTTTTTAATTATGCATAATAATAGATTAAATCAAGAAAAAAAAACATTACACACACTACCATGTTTTGACACACACACGCATATATACTCTTTTATTTATTTTATGGTCGAATTTCGACCAGACGGCGACCACTAGTTTAAATGTAGACCACAAAATTTGATATATTAACATCTAAAATTGGAGATGGGCAGACTGTAACTAAAGTCATATTGGGTAAGATTTATTTCATAGTAGAGTTATTTTCCTGTTTCCTGTTACAGTGGAATTCCTTAACTGGGCTTCATTATGTGGGTTACATCTCAGTAGACTATCAGAAGACTTAATCATCTACAGTACTCAAGAGTTTGGCATAATTCGTCTCTCAGACCAATTTTCCACTGGCTCTAGTTTGATGCCACAGAAGCGAAATCCAGACGGATTGGAGTTGGTGCGTGGTGCAGCTGGGCATTTACTTGGAGAGAGTTTCGCTTTTAATTGTACGCTGAAGGGTTTGCCGAGTACTTACAATAAGGATCTTCAATCGGACAAGGAACTTCTGTTTAGATCGTACGATAAACTATTGGACTGCCTTAAGGTTACAACTGGGACAATAGCTACGTTCGAGGTGAGCTGAAATAATAGAAGTAGTTTTTATAAACTTGTTATTTCCTAGTATAAATAGGTAATACCTGAGAGACCGAGCTTTGCACCGTTCATTGGAAAGTTCATTTTTTATGTAAATAAAGAGTAAACTTCTTGCATCTATTCAGTACTATGTATCTATGAATTTTCGTAATAGCGAGTACGAGTTTTATGACCAAATCGTTCTAAACCATATTAAAGAAACATGTTGTAGGTAGGTACTATATAATAATTTGGCCATATGTAAGGTAAAGAGAAAAATTTCAAAATTTCAAATTGTTTTATTTTTTATTTTTTTAGTAACTATTTGATGTTACGACGTAAGTAACGTGGGCATTGTCTTTTAAAAAAATTAATGACATTTGGTGACGATGACGAGCCCTACTCGCACTTGGTCGTTTTTATATTTCGACTGACGATATAATTATCATTATACTTACATAATCTAAGGACTAATCCATGCATTTTGTATACGTAATCACAAATTGTCACAGAAGTTTGTCTTGCTCTTAATTTTGTAGCGATTGCAATTAAAGTCCAGCAACTAACTTACACAAAGTTTCTAGGTGAACGCCGAAAGGGCATCAGCTGCTTTAGAGCCGGTAATGCTCGCCACCGACCTGGCTCATCTGTTGGTACGTCGCGGTGTACCATTCCGAAGTGCTCATCACCACGTTGGCGCCGTGTTACGCCGAGCTGCTGTTCTCGGCGTCGATCTACAGAATATGCCACACCACGAATATACGGCTATTAGGTCAGTATATTTTAATCTGCATAGTTTGGGTTCCTTAGTTACCTATAAATGTTTCATTCACAGAGTATATCACACCATTATGTGCTAGAGGTTTCCAATTCGTCTTGTAAGCCCCTTGCATATGGATTTTCTGATTTCTGTAGACACGAGCCCTACTAACATATAAAGCTATTTGTAGGGATAACGCCGAGGGGTTAACAAAGACGACGTTGGGAATCCATGAACTCTACCTGCACAATAATACCGAACATATACCTGTACAATAAAAAGACAACCCTGCTGCAAGATATTGAATCAAACAAAAAAAAAACTTGAATTAAACCTGCTAAAAAAAAGTTCGTGAATATTTAAAATCTTGATAAAACAATTCTGGAACCAATCGGCTTAGTTCACTTAGATACATTTCTTTTATTTCCATTAATAAAGTACATAACGCCAATGATGTTATGTATCATCACACCCCGGCCACTCCATACAAATGTCGCGTCGCTTACTATATATTACATAAACAATGAATGACGTCTGTGCAGAGCGCGAATGAGCGTGTGTGCGTGCGGCGCAATACTAATTGTTCCAGATTTGTCTCAGAGGGGAGGTGAGATCGACACGAGAGAGCGGCAGGGAGTGGCCATACTGTACGTAGTACGTAGTGAGTACTATTACTTATACTGTAATATCATCACAGTATAAAAAATATGGTATCATATAGGTTACGTCGTATATTAGACAGAATCTCATCTCTATTTTCTGTGGATAGAAGTTCGTTATGAACTTGTGTTTACAATAATGATCGATAAATGTGACATAATTTTTTCAGCCCCGGATTTGGATCGGAAGAAGACGTAAAGTCGGTATTTTCTTGGGAGTCAAGTGTAGAACAGTACACGAGTTCGGGAGGAACGGCCAGGGCAGCAGTTCTCCAACAAATATCAGCAATGCGCTCCTGGCTACAGGACCACAGTTGGCCGTGCTAGCGTCATCACCATGTCAATCGAAGGACATCTTCATCATTCACAACATGGGATTTTATGTAGTTTGCATTCATCAGGTCCCTGGTAACTTTAAGCGTTAGTATAATACCTACTTGATGCGATTGTTGCAGTCACTGATATTCTATGAAAACACATGAATTCCATCGATGATGTAAGGGCTGATATTGTTAATGATTTATTATATATTATTAAATTCTTTTAATTGTAATGAAAGTTGTGTTTTATTTATTTTATTTTTTATTCGGTAGATCAATGTGACAATTACGCATGCTTCCCGCCTGATGAAATGCAGTTACCGCAGCCTATGAACGTCTGCAACACCAAAGACATCACACGCGCTTTGCCGACGGTTTAAAAACCTCTCTCTTTTTGAAGAACCCCGTGCTGTAGTAGTCTTGTGGAAAACTCTCGACAGGCAGAGCATTCCACAGCTTGATTGTACTTGGGATAAAACCGCTGAACTTATCTTGTTAATAAATATTACAGTAGATCTAAAACTAGAGCCAATCACATTATTGGACATGGATATAAAAATAATAAAAACAATATGTAAAGAAAAACAGAAAGTGTAATCAAAAAGCACGACGATTCGGAAAAATTAACATTCAATTAATGGCGACTGATCTCAAGTGTATTGAAAAAATTAGTAGGTACTCTATACCTACCTACCTATTAATATTATAAAGAGAGTAGATTTGTACTTTTGTTTATAATGGAACTACTACAGAACCAATTTTAAAATGTTTTTGCCTATGGAACATTATCATCGAGTAACATAGACTACATTTTATAACATCCGTAGCCGGGGCAGGTTGCTAGTCGTGAATAAGTGCCTAAAGATACTATGGCGTTAGATTCGATTGTGATAAAGCAAATAAAATTAGATTAGACCTTCCAGAGATCGAAGGTCGCAATCACATTAACACGTCTCCCACAGATTGGTCCATGGGAGACGTGGTAATGTGATTGCGAAACTTCATTAATAACATTAAACAATTCATCGAGAAATCGTGGGCCGACCTTAAATTAAAACAAAAAGGGGTTTTTTTTTCTAACGGCCCCTTTTTGCTTTAATCTAATGGGCCAAGCGATAGGAGAACTAATATTTTTGAAATTATGTACAGTGAGCGCCGTAAGATAACTGATCATCTATTGACGTTATTTTTCTAAGCGAGTACCTATACGAGGCACAGTAACTTGACTAAGGAAATGTAATCCCATGCAAGCAATGGTCGCATTAGTAATGAGACCATTTTTATCTTAAAGATATCTATTTATCATATAAATCGCAGCCAATTTCGTGCGGTATTTGCATGAAGCACCTACAAACATACAACGGCCAGACAAAAATTCAAAAAAACATAGATTTGTATTGACTTTTAAAACCTTTTAAACTTTGGTGTTGCATTATTTAAAACCTGGTCGAAACGTCAGTCAATACTAAAAGGTATTTCAAAATACCTTACACGTTAGTTAATTCCTATGTATTAACTTCTATGACTCATATATATATATATATTGTTTTCTTCTTAAATATCACCTAATTCCCGTTAGAAATTTATTAAATATGCATTTAAAAATTTAAAAGCGTTAGGTACTTACGACTTGCAATTACTTGCGCATTAAAAGCGTTACTTGCCTAACTTGCGCATTGAATTAACACGTATTTTTTGATGATCAAGTTATCTATTAATAAAGCTACAAAAAAATAAGGAAATTTTTAATACCCTAATTACCCTAATAAATGCACATTTTATTCAAAGTTACAGATAAGGCCGGTGGGTACTGAATTCATGAAGCTGATTGTGCCTCACTGACCGCTTCATTGCTATTAATATTCTTTAAAAAATAAAAATATGACGTAACTTTATAAGTTGTCAAGTACGGAGGAGTACGGAGGAGTGGTTGTGTGGACGGGCACCGCAGCTGTCTCCTGCACTGCATCGCATCGTGGGACGTCGCTCGGTTTCCGCGCGAGTGCGCTGTCGAGGAAAAACGGCCGTAGGTAAACTCTCCCCCATCTCTGACGTACCTCATGCCTCATTCACCCCTTATTTGCTCATGGCCGAGAAATATTGTCGTGCCACATTACTTCATCGACATCGGCCAGGGAATCACGCCGACCAGTGGTCACTTTTAATTTCATTTCGCTGTGCAAAAAATAGAACTGTCGAAAAAGGGAATTATTAATAATAAATACAAATTTAAACGTATTTATGTCAATTATAAACAAAAACGATAGTCATTTACTTAATTGAATTAAATAATAACTAAATGTAAATAAGTTTCGACAAACAGACTGTTTGATATTTAAGGTGCTTAGGTAAGTAAAAACCACGCATTTATAAATAGAGATCTAGTCTAAAATTTCGAGATTTCAAGTTAAGAGTCATGATGACCGTCAAAATAAATGGTCATACAAGATTTAAGTGTGTGACTCTAACCCCAAATCAGTGGGCCAACTCTGAAAGGAAAGTACAAAGTTACGCATGGTATACTTACCTACATGCTAAGCTTACATGATGTGTGGTCTATTTCTTATTCTGTGATGTGATTGATGTATTACGACTGAAAGTTCGGGTTTTTTTCTAATACGGTTTATTGGCTATGTGAAAATAAATGTCGATATTTTTTTTATTTTTTTTGTGTTATTTAGACAATAGTTTAGGTCATGCACATTAAAATTCCGTATTCATCGAACAAATTTAATAATAATAAATAAATAATAAATATAAATTCCTTAACGAATTACACAGCGCCATCTAGTCCCAAACTAAGCAAAGCTTGTGCTATGGGTACTAGACAACTGATAAATGTACTTAAATACTTTTTATGTAAATACATACTTATAAATATTAGGTTGGGGAAAAAGTCTTTTCGTATTTTATATGAAAATTCAAAACATTTTTTAATAAAGTTTATTTACATTTAACTAAAGTATGTAGGTACCATTTTGTTCGATAACTTTTTGCCATCTTGTAGGTAGAGACATGATCTCATTACTATAGAAATTTTGGGACTTCTGTTCAAAAAACCACGACAAGTGGTTTTGGCAGTCTTCTCGTGATGTTAACCTAACATTGCCTAAAGAATTCTGAAGAGACCGAAACAGGTGGAAATCAGAAGGTGCAAGGTCAGGACTATACGGCGGATGCATTAACACCTCCCAGTCAAACTCTCTTAATTTTTGCTGAGTGGCTAAAGATGTGTGAGGTCTAGCGTTATCATGATGAAAAATCACACCCCTTCTGTTAATTAATTCCGGCCGCTTTCTCTCAACTTTTTGCTTTAATCTCATCAGTTGTTCACAGTAGAATTCAGAATCGATAGTCCTGCCTGGCGGTAACAGCTCATAATGAATAATGCCCTTCCAATCCCACCATACACACAGCATCACCTTGTTGCGGGTTAACCCGGGTTTTACCAGAGTCTGAGAAGCCTGACCGGCCTTTGACCACGACCTTTTTCGCACGTTCTTGTCGTACGTGATTCACTTTTCATCACCAGTTATAAGCTTCTTCAAAAACGGTTCGCTTTCATTACGTCTTAGTAAAGAATCGCAAATGAGTACACGGTTCATTAGGTTTCTTTCAGTGAGATCGTGAGGCACCCAAATATCGAGCTTTTTAGTGTACCCAGCTTTTTTCAAATGCGCCAAAACTGTTTTGTGGTCAATTCCTAATTCTTCAGCTACGTCATAACTACTGATATGCCGATCTTGCTCCACTTTTTCAAAAATGGCATCCATTTTATCCGTAACAGGGCGACCAGAGCGACGTGCATCTTTCACATCAAAATTTCCTGATTGAAAACACTTAAACCAAATTTGTGCTACTCTCACAGACACTGCACTAGGTCCATAAACGTCACAAATTTTTTTCGCAGCTTGCGTTGCATTGTTACCTTTTTTGTAGTAAAATTTTAAAATGAATCGAATTTCTTCATTGGATTCACTCATCTTGACAGTAGAAAAAACAAATGAAAATCACACATTTACCTAATTTGAATTTGGAATTATCTTTTTTAAAATTTAAACTTTTTAAAGATATCAAAACCTGCCAGATACAAATGGTATAACCAAAGAGATTTTATTACAAGTTCATTCATACTATAATGCGAAAAGACTTTTTCCCCAACCTATTACATAGAAAACACCCAAACCAAGACAAACAGACATGCACACTAATGTTTGGCCTGTACGGGATAGGAACCCGCGACCTCCTCGAAGTCAAAGTGGCCATTGCTAACCATTCGACCACCGAGCTCGTCAATATGTAAGTATATACTTATGGAGGTGGACTTAGGTTATATACTTATGCAGTGTGGTTTATTTCTTATTCTGTGTTTACGACCGAAAGTTCGGGTTTTGTCTATACTTTTATTAGCTACGTGAAAATAAATGTCGATATTCATTTTTATTGTGTCATTTAAACAATAATTTAGGTCATGCAGATTAAAAATTCCGCATACATCGAACAAATATAATGAAATTCGTATCTGAAAAATTCCGAACTTTCGATCGAATTTCTGCTCGTAGGTACACTTCGGAGTAGGCCTCCAGTATCAAGGATTCATGGAATGGACCGTGGATTACATTGTAGATGGTCATCCACAGTTATTCTATATTAAATTTTTCTCTACTGTGTCCTATGATTGGTCTCTATATTTCTAAAATGCCCGTAGGTATTTACTTCCAAAGATACCTACTGCCAACATAACCTCAATATTTTGAAAACTCAATTTAACTTTAACATATTATTCTGTGCTTTAACGTAGGTATTCGTTATAAAGTTTCGTCTATGTCTGAGAGTGAGTACGTATGAAGTTACTCACAATAAGTACTTAACCGTAAAAGTATGCCGCTGAATAAATTAAGGAATGGGGTAGGTATACTAGACTAGTAGAGTAACTCAAGTCCAAAACTATTCGCTCTTCGCCACATAATAACTGGGCAAAAAAATTGTTTTGTGTTCCTTATGTTTTGAACATGACTGTGAGCAAGTTCGCGTCTTAAACTTCTCTAGGCTTACTCATACACAATATAACCCACAGAGTAAATAAATTCATAGGATCTCATGCACTAGTAGTCTAATTCCAAAAGTATTTTTTTTGAAACTTCTTTAGCGGCGTTGTGCACTTTTTGCGATGGGTTAAAAATGTTAAACTCGCGTCAGGACACGTGGCCTGATCGAAAATTCGTAAGACGGAAGAAGCGTAGACCGCCAGCGCGGCGTAGCAGAGGAAGTGATATCCCCTTCTCTTTCTACCGCGCAGCGAAAATGTGTGCCTGCTCCTGCTGTTTATTTTAATGTAATAAAAATTAAGTTATGTACGATAGCGCAATAAATGAAATTTGTATTTTACCACATTAATGATAGTTACTTTTATACTGTTATATAAAGCAATTCGTGCTATATTATTCTCTAACCATTATAAAATATTCAAACATGCACAACGTTAATGTTCAAGTTTTCACTTCTGCCGGCACTCCCGGAGTGCATTTTTTTTTATACAACTAAAATGGCAAACAAGCATACGGCCCGCCTGATGGAAAGCAGTTACCGTAGCCTATGAACGACTGTAACATCAGGGGCATCACACGCGCGTTGCCGATCTTGTAAAAACCTCTTCACACCCTTCTTGAAAAACCCCATGCTGAAGTCTCCTGAGAAAACCTTGACAGGCAGTTCATTCCACAGCTTGACAGCACGCAAAGGAAAACTTCTCTAGAACCGCACAGTACGCGACCACTTAGGCTCTAATGTGTCAGGATGAATTCCCTGTCGATGGCAAGCGGTGCGACTGTATAAGGAGGCCGCAGGCATCATGTCAAACAACTCCTCTGAACAAACCCCATTGTACAATCGGTAAAACACACAAAGGGACACAAAATCTCTTCTCAGACTATCGAAACTATTAATTATTTACCTCCTCCGTCCTCTTTGTCTACGCTTCTTTCTTTGAAGCTTGTATCGAATGGTCTTGAACTACTAATGCGCCTGATCTGGAATATCCTATGATACTGCGTACGATGTACCGCGGCGGGCGGCACATCCGTGTAATATTTATAATTATACATTATATTAATTCCAGCTAACTCTGTGATCGCAAAATAATTGTGCCTATCAATGGCGATCGTCATACATGTTCACTAGCTAAACATGATACGAGGGGAGGCCAATAAGTTCGCGGAATGGAGGGGTTGATGGGGATAAATTTACCCGTCCAGGTAGGCACTAGTTAAGCACCTCATTAAGAGTATATATACCAAGTTTGAACCTAATCGTGTCATTAACTTTTGAGTTATCGACCTGCAAACAACTAAATCGGGAAGAAGTCAGCCAGTATGGAGAAAATTGAACACCGTGCCGTTATTAAGTTTCTTACCAAGCAAGGAAAATCCGCTCAGACGATTTTTCAAGAGCTGTTAGCGGTTTACGCGGACTCTGCCCCTGGTAAAACCATGGTTTACAAGTGGCATGGTCTTTTCAAACAAGGAAGGGAGTCCATTGAAGACGACCCCCGCTCCGGACGGCCAATTGAGGCCACCACACCGGAAATCGTCGAAAAAGTAGAAAAACTTGTATTGGAAGATGCCCGACTGAAGAAGAAGCAACTTGCAGCAATGGTTGGAGTATCCGAATCAAGTATTTTAAATATCCTACATCATCATCTTGGGATGACTAAAGTCAGTGCAAGATGGGTTCCGAGAATGCTCACGCCACTTCAAAAACGCGAGCGTGTCGAGTGCTCTCACCAGTTTCTGGAGCTCTGTGGAGAGAGAAAGGAAGAAGTTATGGCCCGGATTGTTACTGGAGATGAAACCTGGGTTCACCACTATGAACCTGAGTCGAAGCAAGAGTCGATGCAGTGGCATAAAAAAGGCACACCTCCTCCAAAGAAGTTCAAAGTGTCACAATCGGCCGGAAAGATCATGGCGACTATCTTTTGGGATACAGAAGGTATTTTACTGATCGATTATAAAGAACGTGGTGCGACTATAACGGGACAGTACTACGCTTCTTTACTGGAAAGATTGAAAGAAGCCATTAAGAAAAAAAGAAGAGGAAAACTGTCAAAAGGTGTGCTCCTTTTGCACGACAATGCACCCGTCCACACGTGCCATGTTGCGACGGCTGCCATTCACCGATGCGGCTTTGAACAATTAAACCACCCACCATACAGTCCAGACTTGGCCCCCAGTGACTATTATTTATTTCCAAAAATGAAGAAAGACCTGCGTGGAAAGAAATTTGACGACGATGATGAAGTCAAGTCGGCAATTTCGGCCTATTTTGACACCAAAGACAAATCATTTTTTTTCGATGGTATAAACAAGCTATTTGAGAGATCCGAAAAATGTATTAGGGTTAAAGGAGAATATATTGAAAAGGAAAAATAATTTGGTGTTTAATTTCAACCTCCTTCTCTCTCATTCCGCGAACTTATTGACCTCCCCTCGTAAGCAAGGCTTAGCTTCACAAAACTCCCTGATGTTGAAGGGCTTTATAAGCACATTACCAATAGATCTACATTCAGTTTATTTCGCAATTTCCTGTTAGACTAGGTATCGTGCACAACACTCGCGCTTTTGTCTCAAAAATTCAGAAGTAACAGTTATTGACAATTTCTTGCAGAAAAATGGTGTGGGGCACCACCACACTTTTGTTGGCACTGGTAGCGATCTCAGAGTCTTCGTCAGTAGATTTCCGTCCAGAATACAATTTAAAACCTCCCATGAATAGAAGTAAACCTAATTTTGTACAATATGACAAAGAGGTAAGTTCTACTTTATATATATTTACACTAAATTATGCGTCGATCGATGAAATTACGCACATTATTTTTTCGCTTTAAGGTGAAACCGCACTTAAGCGGCGCGGCGCGACACCGCAGCGGAGCGGCGCTGCTCGAAAAATATTATTTCCACTATTTCTTATGAATTAAAACGCACTTTAGCGGTACTGCAGCGTAGCAGCGTGACGCGTTGCGGCGCTGCACGGCAGAGTTGCTCCCTAGAGAATATTTTGTCGCGCCGCGTCGCGCCGCTGCGGTGTCGCACCGCGCCGCTTAAGTGCGGTTTCACCTTTATACTTATGGCTGGCTATATTTCGCTTAATAATATTATCTTATTTTTGACGTGACAACGTCTTATAAATTGGTTAGCCGGGTGACACTTCAAGAAACTGGCTCACGTTATGCGCTTACAATGAGAGCGAGTGAAAGGCACGCGTCCCTTCTAAGAGCGAGAGCGACAGACATAAAAAGTGAAAGGCATGCGTCCCTTCCACTCGAAAACATTTTACCACTCAAAGTCGTTGTCACGTAAAACTTTCGCCCGTATACCGACTTTACAGGCAACCAATTTTTTTTGCTATATGTGTATGTAAGTACTTATTCCTGTTTTTAAGGATTGTGATTACGTTACTTATTCCGTCTGTATATTAATTTTGTATGTCAAATGATGAAATAATACGTATGGCTTACAATAAAATTAAAGTGAACCGTTCAATTGACGAACTCGATGGGCAGGTAGGTTTTTTTTTAATCGAAATATGCGAAAACGGGTAGTTTTCCGGGCGCATTTATACGACTTTAAGTAATTGAATATGAATCCATATGTAAATAAAACACTTGATAAATTGTAGAAACTACTCTCTCTCGTGTTTTCTTAGAAAAATATAGATCGCTTTGAAACATTAACTTCCGGCGTACCTACTTCCAGTCCTGGATACTCCAGGGATCTTTAGCAAGCGTTTGTCTATCCGTGGCACGCGAAAGGAATTGATAGGTACGAGGCCGTAAAATATATTTCATACCTCTAGGCATGATTTAAATGGCAGAACAACATTTACTGGGTCAGATAGTTATTATGTATTTAAGAGAATAAACGTTGTTTATCCCGCCTGATCCCCCATCACACTGAGACTTCACACCAGTGTTAAATTATGCGTCGATCGATGAAATTACGCAAATTATTTTTTCGCTTTATACTTATAACACGCTCTATTTCGCTTAATAATATTATCTTTTTTTGCTATATACGAGTATGTATATGTATTTATCATCATCATCATCATCATCAGGTCATATTAGTCTCCAGTACTACTTATTCCCTGTTTTTTGGAATTGGAATTGGAAATTATTATCGGTGCTTACTACGTTCGGAAATTACTACGGTCTTCACACTGTCATGTTTTCAAATTTCAGTGTGAAGGTGGATCACAAAAAACAGATAAGTAAATCACACTTAGATAACAACGAAAATTTAAATTAAAAGAAAAATATAAAAAGAAACTAAATTCCTTCTTTGTCCTGCCAAAAAAAAGGAATTAACTATTACGCACATTTCATCTATCGAAGAATTTTCAGAAAATGACCAATTTCAATTTATCCAGGAACCAAATGCATTTGCTCGTTTATAATGAAACTAGCGACCCGCCCCGGCTTCGCACGGGTGCAATGCTGATACTAAATGTACTACAGAAGGTCTTTGCGCTTTGTCCTATCCAGTCCTTCCCCAGTTATAAGCACACGCCGCCGGCTCCGCGGCCGGTACCGCCACAGCCGTTATGTCCCTGCATTTTAAATGTGTAATATCTTCTAAACTATTCATTTAAATTACATGCTGTGAAGGGCCATATTGATCTATATTAAATGCGCAATGTATTTAAGGTACTTAATTGGATAAGGATTAATTCTGTATTGCTTAAAATCGCTTCGTAAATAAGGCATTATTTCTTGTAAAAAGCAAAGGATAAAATAACGGTTATTGTGTGTTACCACTAAGAGATAGACATATACCATCGCGAACTTTTTTGTAGACCATTTTAAGGTGAACAATACTGTACTACATTATTTTGATCTATCTCGTTGGGTTCAGCCAGCGTTTGCAATGAAAGAGCAAAAAAATGTGTTTATTTACGACATCACATTAGAAACCTCTAAATTATCAGTGTTTTTCTACTATGTTATGCATATATTATACATACAAACTTTCCAGTTGAATCACTCTATCTATTAAAAAAAACCGCATCATAATCCGTTGCGTAGTTTCAAAGATTTAAGCATACATGGGGACATAGGGACAGAGAAAGCGACTTTGTTTTATACTATGTAGTGATGGAAGGACCATTTCATTATAAACGAGCAAATGCATTTGGTTTCCATCTTTATTTGATTTCTAAGTGTGACTTTTATTATATATTTAACGCGGACATTTCTATTTCTCTAATAAGGTGAATCTGCATGTTTCTCATAAATAATTATTACTTCAAGTGGTCAGTGATAATTTACGAAGGAGGTAGGCAATATCATAATTTCCCGTCCTACACACTGGTGTAACTGGGTTCCCGTCCATAACACTAGTATGAAGGGCGGTAATATAATTTACTTTCACATCAGTTTCAAAGTACTTAAAGCGTTCGCCCCCAGTAACTCGTTCATCTTCTTCTGGCGGCGCGCGAGCGATATTTTAAGTTAATACCTATGCTACGATAACCGCTTCACATCAGAAGGGCCGTATGATTGTCTGCCACCCGACGTAGTATAAAATATATATATAATTAATTAACAACGGCAGATTAGGAGAAAATTATTCAGTTATAAATGCAAATGCAGAAAATTGAGATATACTTAGTATATGTATTGTAGTTCTATTATATTGTAAACCTTTTTTCAACATTTTATACGCAATATTTCCAGAGATATTGGGGGATATTGCATTTTTTTTTATACTACTTGGGACGGCAAACAAGTATAAGGTCCGCCTGATGTGAAGAGGTTATCGCAGCCATATGAATGCTCGCAACATGAACGCCACCTGTGCTGCTAACGCAGCAACTCGATCCTGGTGTCCTCACTCACTCGCAGAAACACAACAACCCTCAAGGGAATTGTTTTTTTGGCAACGGTATTCTGAGAGTGGAGATACTTCCCCAATCGAGCACCTTACAAAATACGCTATACCCTTCCTCTCTTTTCCCCAGCCCAGCCCCCTTACCACCATCTCTTATTGCGATAGACTAATATTATATATGACATGTTTATGCTGCATTAATTGTAATAATTTAATTAATAATAATAAGTTTATTAGTAAATAGTAGTTGACATAAATATTTTGCACGCCTGCTTGCGGGCTGAATACACTGTACCTGACTGTATATACCCGAGTAACAACTTCTATTACTGTATTCTGCAAATAAAGATGATTTGATTTGATTTGATTTGATTCAATAACTGAATAGATTGTTTATCCATACCAATGAATAAGAGACTTTATTTCAAAAGGAATAGAGTCGCTTATTCATTAGTATGAATAAGCAATCTATTCAGTTTTTGAATCGCAATAAGAGATGGTGGTAAGGGGCAGGTTGTCAATTGGCAGGGGCACAAAGTGCAGGCGCGGGTGCGGTTAGCGTCCTCCGCCCCCGCCTCACATAATACCGCAGCTAACTAACTAAATAACTACAAAATGAGGGTTGTCGGAAGTCTTTTATAGAATCAGTCATTCATAGAATTGTACATTTTACGAATTGCAATTGTAGTCATTTCTAGAATCGGTCATTACTCATTAGTCGACCAAAATGGGTTGTGTTCCTACGAGTGAGGTCTCCAGAAGGAAGGAGTTGCTGCGTTGGCAGCGGGGGTAGCGGCACCAGAGCGATATTTCACGCTGCAAGTGTTAATATGGCTACGGTAATTGCTTTATCAGGCGGGCCGTATGTTGTATGTCACCCGACGTAGTATAAAATCAATATTGCAAGGCATATTTCATTTACTGTATCCAGAGAACGCACTTATTGATACAGCTCAAGTAATTAACATATTATTTTTTCAGTATATTCATCATATTCACTCGATGATCGACGCATACAGAGGCGGCATCGATGGACGAATGGTGATCGAGACCAATGCACTTGTAAACACCAAGTACCGCACGTGGAAACGAAATGCTGACCTCATAAACTCGATCTTAGCCTTGCCTAAAGGACTCAACGACGCCGGCCGCTGATTAAACCTGTACATATTATGTTATCCTTACCATCACCTATTTTTATACACTAAACACTTTTTGTTATAATTTAATATATTAAAATTTATAGGCATAAATATGTGATAATGATAATAAATAAAATACTATTCTTCAAAACATAATAATTATAATTATTGTACCATATTACTATTTTAACCTAAATTAACACTAAATTCGTAAACACCTACGAGGTTCACCACCACTAACAGAAGTAGTCCTCTATTTACAAAGTCATCAATGATTCAAACAATATATATGGGACACTGGCCATCACAAAATTTATATTTTTACAAGTATTTACCACATAAAAACGTATTTAAAGTCCTAAGTACAGTACAAAGTCGAAAATAATAATTACAAACTTAGAACACTTTTTATCATGTATTACAAATACAAGTAATGCAAAAATATCACTTTATATTTACATTCATCATATATTTTCCAGCATAATTATACATATTAAGTGTATTGATTTGGTTAGAAATTTTGGAATATTTTAAATAAGTACATCAATTTGAAAGTCCATTGTACGTTTCACTCAATTTTTTGTACAGATTTTCCAACTATATTTTAAGACTTAGTTTGATTTCTAAACACCGCTGTGATCAAACCAATAAACACATAACAATACTACTAATATACGCAGTAACACCACTGTATCTGCAAAATTACAGTGAGTAATTATTCCATGTGGAGTTATACTTTGATATAATTTTTACATTTCAATCTCAGTATTTCACGCGACAAGTTTAAAAGAATTGTCTACAAGACATACATGAAGTTTTCATCCAAACGTTTACTCAGTCCAATCACAAAAATAATCCAGCTTTATTTTCATTGTCACTAGTAGTCAACAGCTCCGTAGATCTCGACACATGACTATTGTCATTAAAGCTACTGCTAAAATTTGAGCGAGAACCCAGGGGCGACATTGACGGCCCGCTGCTGAACATGGAACCCGAGCGCATCGTCGGAGTCCCGCGCGTACTGCGCATAGGCGGCGCCTCCCGCGGGCGGCCGCGGACTGTGCGTCGTGCGACGGTTGCCTTCAGACTTCGCGGGCCACGTTGGAAACATTGCCGGGTCAATGGCCACCGGATGCTCCTGTAACAATAGAGATAATCATAAGTAAACAGAAATGTTGCCAAAAGCATAACTCTCCATCTAAACGCATGAAGCGGTATGGGATATACAAACTGT
Source organism: Hypsopygia costalis (assembly GCA_937001555.2). Classification (NCBI taxonomy): domain Eukaryota; kingdom Metazoa; phylum Arthropoda; class Insecta; order Lepidoptera; family Pyralidae; genus Hypsopygia; species Hypsopygia costalis. The sequence goes on along the minus strand of OW443330.2, from coordinate 14,548,770 downwards.
ACAGCGCGAGCATCGCTTAAAGGTCATTGTGCTGAGAATAAGTAAATGATCCATACATTTTAATATTTGGTGCATAGGCTAGTGGCGTAATTGTCTACGTATATACATTTCTGCTTAAATATGGCTAAGTGATAATAACATATTAATAGCGTAATTAATGACCATAATGGTCATTAAATGGTAGCAATTAAGCCAAGTCAGTGACCAAAGGGCGGCTTGAAAACACTGGCCGCCACCAACCCACAGTTGAGCAGCACGGTATAGTACTCCCTAACCCTTTTCGATTGAAGCGTGACCCATATCTCAACAGTGGAATGAATATGGGTTGATGAAGATTATGAAACATTTTTTTACCTTGAAGTATGCATGCTCTAGTGCAGCGTCAGCAGTGATTCTCTTGACGGGGTTGTAAGTAAGGAAGCTCTGCAACAATGAGAGACCAGTCTCGGAGAGCAGATCGGTTCCGATCCGTTGTCGCAGGCCGCCGGGCGGGTGTTCCGCGAACGTCATCTTTTGCACCGCGGGCAACTCGCTGTAGCCTGGCCACAGAGATTCCGACGGTGTTCCCAAGTCCTGCAATAAGTAAAATTATTTTCTCAAACCTGAAAAGATATCAAGAGGTATTGGAATGAGGTTTTATGCAGAAACCTAGTGACAGGTAGCCATTTAACTAATTCTAATATCTGTCATTGATTACAATAGTAAAAGTTGCCCTATATAAATATGTACAGTAAATAAATATGTACACTACATAAATATGTAGGTAAACAGCTGTTATTTCAATAAATAGAAAATAAAGATGGTTACTGTAATATTATTCGGCTGGTTCCTGAAGCCGGGATAACATTATAGAAATTAAAATCGAAAATCTAAAGGACTAGCATTGCGAGCCCCGACAGTAATAAAATATATATATATATATATATATATGTTCTTCTAAAAGATTTGTGGCGACATCCGGTGAGCAATCAGCATTTTATATACCCATTGAGGGACCAAATATCTTTTTTCAAAAATACAAAATCTTTATTTATATAATGCGGCAAGAACTTTGTTATAATATGTAGTAGAAAGTTTAAAAATTACCTTAAATATCCTATTTAACTGATCAACTTCGGACTTCCCAGGAAACAGTGGGTTCATGGAGATAAATTCCCCGAATATGCAACCGACACTCCACATATCGATATGTGTGGAGTATTCCTTGCAACAGAGTAGTAATTCGGGCGCGCGGTACCACAGAGTAACTACGATTGGTGTGTACTGTCGTAGAGGAGATCCGTACTCTCTGGCCAAGCCAAAATCACCAACCTGCAAATAATAAATTTAATTGTTAAACTGATTGCTCTCAGCAATAAGGCCGCCTTGTTGCATATACCTATACAAGTCAACTGTCTGTAATAATTTATTGATTCACTGTATTTTAAATTTGTATCATACAAATAAGACATATTCTATCCATCTATCTGCTTTATAAAGTATACTTTTATTATTATTAAAGTACTTATTTACTAAAGTTTCTTGTAGGATGTATTGCAAGGTATCAAACAAAGTTACTTATAATAAGTTCAACAGACAACTTCTACAAATAAACATGAAATAAACATAGTATATTTACCTTCAATATGCCTTTATGTGAAAGTAAAAGATTGCTAGTTTTAAGATCCCTGTGTAAGATCCAGTTGTCATGCAGGTGGTGTACCGCTAACAATAACTGCGTCATCAAACATTTTACTTCGCCTGAAATCAAAAGAAAATACATAAGACAACTTCTCCTTACACATTTGCATAAATAACGTGACATTACATCCGTGACAATCAGTTATTTTACAAAGAGTTTTAATGTTTTACGGAAATATCAACGGATCATCATCATACGGAGAATCAGGTCCTATAAAATAACGAAACGGCAGTAAAAGAAATTGTTCAAAGTTTCGTCCTTTTTTTATACTACGTCGAGTGGCAGACAAGCATACAGCCCGCCTGATGTGAAGCGATTACCGTAACCATATTAATGTTCACAACAAGAAATATTACTCGTGTGTTGCCACCCCTGCTGCCAACGCAGCAACTCCTTCCTTTCTGGTGACCTCACTCGCAGGAACACAACAGCCCTCAAAGGAATTGTTATTTGGCAGCGGTATTCTGTGAGGAGGAGGTAATTCCCCAGTCGGGAAGCTTACAAATACGCTATGCACTACATCTATTTTTACATTTAAACTAAGTGAATAACTATTCCTCTGCGTTGTATATAGCAAACTCCTTCCGCACACAACAAGTCCTTTAGTCGTTCTAGAATTTTCAATGAAAATTACAAACTGCATTACTGGTATTGGAAAGACTCATACATTATCGCACTATCACTTATTCTATGCTATCGTACCTAGTTACAATGAAATTCAAAGAAATGAAAACATTAAAACATATAAGTTACGTAAAGAAGTATATCACCATAAATAAGTGCCTATATGAAAATTAAATTTTTCACAATAATAATAAAATTACATATATCTTAATGTCTTACCGCCATGTAGTATGACTAGATCATATCACTGTTTAGTCTTATCATAAAACTTCTAAACACGCAAGTTATGTAATATGATATGGAATTATTATAATCACCTGGAAGGAACACTTGTTTCTTTACTCTCATAGTCTCCATGAGACTCTTTAGATCATGTTCCACGTAGTCCATGACAATGAATATTTTGTCCATGTTATAGCCGACCACTATCTCCCTACAGGTCACAATGTTGGGGTGCTGGCCCTGTAACAACACCATAGAATGTGCAACCTGTTAGTATGGATAGAATTATGTTCTCCTATTTATTTAATTATTATATTAAATATTTGTCAAATAGAAATAGTCCGACGGATTTTCGCTTAGTATTTAGACCAATATTAATTTCCCTAAAATTACATTACTAGAAGAATGAAAAGAAAAGTGTAGCAGTACATTATTCCAAATATTTTATCAACCATCTAGTCACGGTTAGAGATGGGCAAAATGCCAGACATTTACAATAAGTGCCCAGTAATTTCCTGTAAATGCCCAATAAATGCCTATTTTTGGGCATAAATAGGCAATTTATAAGTACTTTTTGGGCCTTTATTGTAAATGCCCGGCAATTTGCCCATCTTTAGTCACGATTGATGTTAGTACATTGAGGCACTCTTTCGAGGCTTGGCGGCTTAGTGCGCTTGCCGGCATAGTCTATTATTATATTCAAACTGAATGGGGATTAAGATATTGACACGAGCCTGCTACTGCTACGCGTTGCCCGCCTTGTGCGCAAGGCTTTAACAACTGCCTTGTCTTTCCATTCTTATTTATTTCAAAACAAGTTATAAAAAAAATCGATATAAAATTTTCTTTGGTACAATTGGGAAGAAAGTGTGAACCGCACATTAGCAAAATCATTTAGTAATAAAATTTATAACAACTTATATGCCGTTATACTAAATTTTATTGGAATGGGTCTCTACGCTTTTTTTAAATATCTATTAATTTCAGCATAACATCCAAATAGTCAATGTACCTAACATTCCTACGCAAACTATGAAATAATAACACAGCATCATCAGACATCACGATATGAAAGTCTCCTACATAATAACCAGCAAAGTGCAAAAAAGAACTGAAAGTTTTATAGCATATCTAAATTTTGAGGCACCAAATTTTATTAAAATAAAATAATTAAAGCGTTTATGTGATGGTGAAATATCAAGTATCGCGCGGGCGGTTCTATCCCTGTTGATAATACAGCACTACTTCAGGAGTTTGTGTATTTGTTATTCAAGCATGCCAAAACGGAGAACGTTCAATAAGGTAGTTATTTTTTTATCTACTGCGTCGGCTTGCAAACACGAGTACAGCCATCTAGTTTGAAGCGATTACCGTAGATTACGAAAGCTTGTAATACAAGAAGTATTGCTCACGAGTTGCCGTGGGTAGATATTTTACATTAACCCCATTCTACATCCATTAAAACAGGGGTTCCCAACCGGGGGTCCGTGAGAGTCGAATTAAGATCCCTTATGAGGTAACGTATAATAAAAGAAGTTGAATAATATTGAACCAAATACTTTATCTTAAGTTATAACGTAAATGGATTTATACGGCAGTACAGAGTCCCGATCCAAACGAAAAAAGGCTGGGAACCATTGCATTAACAGCATATATTATGTGTAATGTAGGAATGCATTATAGATTAGCAACCGCTTAGCTTACCACGCACCTAATTTCTATTAATTAAGTAAAATGTAAAACATGAGTTTTAAGATCTTGACTTCTTTTGCTTTTAATGCTTGTTTGATCGCAGTGAACTTTGAATTTTTTTGAGTAAATTAAATTATCCATTTATAAACTACAAAATAAAAATAAAAACTCAAACTGACAACATCATCACCCTATATAAGTTTATCCCGTAAATGTCACAACCACCCTTAAGGTGGAGGTAAAAAACTAAGATTTTTATCTGGTAATATAACAAAACAAAATCAAGTTTTTCTTTTTATGTACTTCTTCAGGAAAAACACAGTTTGTCTTTTGTTGAAGTCTATACGTGTAAAAAAACTCCATTTCATAAATGTGACTCTTTTACTAATACCATTTTTATTTTCGTTTGATAGATCACACCCAACAAAAAACAAAATGTAAAAATATTTTAATGGTATGTATGTTTACGTGTGTTATATATACGGATGTTTATAGAAATTGCGAAAGAAATAGCTTACGCCTGTCTAAGTAACGGAATTTATTTTAAACCTCACGATGTTGGATTAAGTTTTATAATATTACTGATAAGTTACAGTTGTGAGACCGCGATTTTCGTCTTTAAGCCATATATGGACTTTTGCTCATTGTACATTACGGATGATATGCATTAAACGCGCCACTATCAACAGCCACTGATTCGCAATCTTTTTTTGACTTCGGCATTTTTTGTTATGCGATCTAATATTACTTTTGCGTGAACCCCTACACTAAACAGAATAGTAATTATACGAATTTCTAACTCCGAAAGCAGACAATTAACGTTAGGTTGATAAGGCATAATGTATTAAAATGAATATTTATTTATTAGATGTAAAATATTTCAAAAATACAAAATATTAAATAAAGGTAGCTCTGTTACTCAATCACAGACTATCGACGCTGACATTTGGCTCAATCAATAAAAAAAAACAGTCGGACAAGTGCGAATACAAAATGCAAAAACCACAAAGAGAGGATTCCGTATTATAACTACACTTATTTGCATAATTTATTATTTTTACTTTTAATATTTTATACTGGATAACATAAAAATGTGTTCTTACTTATTAGAAGTGTTTTGAAAAACACAAAGGACCTAGTTTCTGGGAAAATACAAATTAAGCCTAAAATTTAAATAATGGCTATTGTCTGTCGCATCCCCCATGTGGAGTTCAGAAATGTATAGTATTTTATTATTACAAAGCAAAATCAAAAAAATATCATAGAATCCATCCGTTTAGGCATGTAAGAATAAACTAAATTATATAATGTCAGAATTCTTGTACGTTATACATCATACAAACAGGAAACTACGTGTTGTGTGACTTGTTCGTCGTGTGTTAGGTGCAGAATTTGCAAGTTGCAATATGTCGAAAAGAGCGGAATGTATGAATGGCAAAAAGTTTCACAATAGTAAATTGTAAAAATTGCGATAAAATTAAATATTTTATTTACGAACGAAAATAAATCTAAACTGAATCAGAAGCTTTTTTTAAACAAAATTATAATACAATAAGGTATATATAAACTTCCTTTACACTTAGATTATTTAAAGATTTTGTGAAAAGGGTATTCCGCGATTTAGATATGAGAGATTACGAACGCTGCTGAGCCCAACAGCCAGTTCATTAATTTAAATTATATATTGAATTAGTAAGAGGTTCATACCTTCCCAATCTAACCACATTGTACACAAATCGCGTCTAAAAGAATGATTTATCGATAGTCTCGTAATGAAAGTTATTTATTGAATGGAAGTACCAATAGTATTTGCATATAAATATTGTAAAGGCTTTTATTGTGTTTCTCGGGTAATATTTTAAATCAGAGACTATCGTTAAAACTTTTGACATAGAATATGTCTAAAAAATATTTCTGGACAAAAAAGGTTTTTATCAGTACTATACAGTGTAAAACTGATAACTAAAAAGCGCGTTTATAAACCAAAGAGGATATAGGAAAACCTTTGCCCTTTTGTCAAAGCTCTAAAAATCTGAACTGGTGTTCGATTTGCACATTTTCCTACATTTTCTTTAATTACAAGGTATATTATACGTTATACAGTAATTAATAACAGCGTATTATAAAAAAAAATGAGTTAACATTCACTCTACAGCTACAAGCAAAGTCACGAATTTATTATTGTCTCATGACGTCATAACAAACACAAGAGACGCCTTACGTTCCATTATTGTACTTTCTGGCTAAATAATCTTAAAAAAAATACCCGAATGCAAGAGCTTGAAAATTCTACAAAATAATAATAAATATTATTCTTTTGTAAAAATTTCATACATACACATTCAAATGTTACCAGATTTAATACATAAATTTCACCAGAAGTCGGCGGGCGTTTTAAGCAATCTACTTCATGACTTTGCTCTAGCATGTCTAACACTACGCTTCCCGCGCTAACAGACAGCGATTCACTTCGGACATTTTCCGATAGGTCGGTACGGCAATGGTAATGACAGCACACAACAAACAAATATCTACTTCGCAGCAAACTCCAAACATTCGCAATGAGCGAGATATTTAGTTTTGGTGTGTGATTGAAGAAATTGCTGCCGAACTGATAAATCAGGAGTACGGTTATGACACTTATGTATAACATAAAAAAATTACGGACGAAGAACTGAAATTTCTCATCTTATTTCAAAATACATAGTAGCAGTAATAAAATATACTATTTATTATTATACTTAAAATGTATACATAATGTTATATAAATCTGGCTTCATCTGGCAATTTAGTTCCTTTACAGTTCATCAACTGGAATTATTTTTTTTTTTATTTTCACAATTGTTGAAAAACTTAGGCTTATATTCAAATACCAAAAGGAAAAGCATATTTTGAGATGGCGATACAGAAAGTTGGCATATAATATGGCATGATACATTTTATTATCTATGGTTATATAAAGAATACGGTTATATATCAGGATACATTTTTATAAGTAAATAAAGTTTGACATTTCCTATCTTCGTTCTCGATTAGATGCTTGACGATATATACATCTAAGTAATGTATGAACACAGAATGTCCAAAAGGCTAAGTACATAACCCATTAAAGTGTGAGTTTTTATTGAGAGGTACTTACTTACTACAAAATCTTGTCTGACGAAGGTTTAAAACAACACATTGTTTTACTAAAGACTTGAGAAATAAGGAAATCTTTTGCGGAATAAAGGTGAACGCACATCTACCCGAGCTGAACACGCCAAACGTAACAAATTTTAGACTTCTTTATATGAAATCTTATGTAACGTCGCACACATCTCACGCGCATGCGTTGCACACGACTAAGTCGGGAAAGGCGGGTAGATGTGCAAGGTTTCATAAGATTACATATAAAAATTCTAAAATTCGATTAGTTCGGTTTGTTTGGCATTTTCGGCTCGAATAAATGTGCTTTCACTCTAAGAATTATTTAATAAATCTTAATTTAATATCAAGTAAATTTCAATAATCCTGCATATACACATACACTGTGCTTTGGGTTTAGCTCGTTCAATATTAATCACACTAATATTATAAAGGCGAAAGTTCGTGAGTGTGTGTGTATGTTTGTTACTTCTTCACGTCTAAACGGCTGGAGAGATTTTAATAAAATTTGGTTTGGAGTGAGTTGACACCCTGGATTAACACATAGGCTACGTTTTACTGCGAGAAAATGTCTTAGTCCCATGTGAAATCACAGTAAAGTTTGTACGGGGAAACAAGATTAGTTGGATTATTTTATTCGAAACTTTACACAAGTACTTCTATAGATAAATGAGTCAACGTGTTTCAGGATTTTTCAAAATTCAACCCCTAAAGGCGTAAAATGGGTTGAAAAAGTTTGCTCATCATGCGTATTGTTTTTATGGTTTAGCGGGTCGCTGATTATGTAAACAACTATTTTATAATCTAACACAGTGTACGTGTAACGACGTGACATAAAATCACCCCTGTGGGGGTGCAATGGGGTTGAAATGTCATAATATCAATATGGGTGTTGTTTCTATGGTTTTCTGGGACGCCAATTACGAAAATAGCGTTGATTTAAAAGTATAACATAATGGACACGAAATTACTTAAAAGGATTTTTAAAATTTTACCCCTAACAGAATGTAATGGAGGCCCAAAATTATATGTATGGGGAAACGAGATTGTTGGACTATTTTATTCTCAACTTTACACGAGTACTTCTATAGATAACATGTTTCGAGATTTATCAACAACCCCTAAAAGGGTAAAATGGGGTCAAAAAGTGTCAAAATCGTCATGGGTATTGTTTTTATGGTTTACCTGGTCGCTGATTATGAAAACAACAACGATTTTATAATTCAACGTGGCTAACGTGACCCCAACGCGTCATCCTTTATTGGGGTGCGATGGGGTTAAAATATCTACGTTAATTTAACCATACTACTAATATTACGTGTCTTTTTTACGGGTTTTCGTAACGCCAATTCATACTAATGTTATAAATCCGACAGAGTGTCTGTCTGTTACCTCGTCACGCTTAAATCGCTGGACCGATTTAGATGAAATTTGGTTCCTCGAGTCCTAGGAAAGGACGTAAGATAGTTTTTGTCCCAGAAATTATCTGTTATTGTAATTATTGTAGGGCGGTTCTATGTTCGACTGTATGTATTTCTTAATAAAGTCTCAATGATTTCTTCGTCAATTGTTCAGCAATTTTAATAATTCTTATTTGTTTGAGAGGGTACACTCTTCAGGTGGTCCCATATTAATTAAATCAGCATATGATGATGGGCTCCATGGGAAATCGAGAGAAAGGATTGAAATTTATAGGCTAGGACATGGATACAGTAATTGATGAGTTTTCTTATGTTATTAAGTTACTTATGTTGCATTTGGAACGGTTAGGAGTTAGGCAATAGTATTGAGTATTGTTAATTAAGTTATTCATGTATTTTCGTCTAGAATCATTCATACTAATATTATAAATATGAAAGTGTTTTTGTTTGTTTCTTTCACGTCGAAAGTAACAAACAGATTACATTTTTTTTTAATATAGTTTAAGGCCTGGAGAGTGACATAGACTACGCTTTATCCGGGAAAAACATCTTATTCCTACGGGAATAAATAAAGTTTATAATCATCATTTGTCCTTCTCTCACTAGATGGCAATGTCTCATTTCTAAATCGCGCTTTGGTTGTGTAATACAATAAATATACACAAATCTATGGCAGCTCCCCAAGACCACGCGGGCGAGGCCGCGGGTAACAGCTAGTTATTGATAATAATGATAAGATGATTCTCAATACTGGAACTACAACAAGAAACTCGTGTCGCTATTGCTGAAATGGTTTTTCAATTACTTCCGATAATTTCGATTTTAGGGTAATAACGGTGTGGCCTTGACAGAAGTTAAAACATCATCTCTCGCTCTGTCTCGCTCCTTCCCTGCCGACTTAACCCGAATGAACGTTCAGATTCCAGCGTGCCAGCACAGTCTCATTCTCTAGGCACAATATTTGTGCACTGTGAGTATTAATGGAATACAGAGCGAAAGATCTTAAATGTACATTACTGGTAATAATCATAGACAAGGCAGATAATAAGTTATAATAATTTGGTATTTTCAAGCCAATTAATGCAAAATTTGCGCCAGAAAGAAGAATTGTTTGCTAAATACAAACTGAATTAAAAAATATGTTACACAACTGTTTAAGCCCCATAGTTTAGTAATAACACAGAATAAGGTAATAATAACTCATAAAATTGATAAAACATATTCTGTAGTTGTTGAAGTAAAGTGTGCTATAACGACCGTTTTCCGCAAATTTCGTTTCAACAGCTACAGGAATCATGTTTCGTCAATTTTCATTTAAAAGAAACTATGGACCATAATCCTGTAACAGTTTTTTGATTCGTTATGTATTTAGCGAATAACATTTTTTTTTTTACTCAATGACTCCCTTAAACATCTTGCATTCTTAGATTTTTTTTATAATTACATGTCTGAACGAACCACCTAAATAAATATCCTATATTTTATTGCTTAATCGATAGGATCAATAAAGAGGACAAGTTGCAAAAGAAATTTGAAATTAATCATTTTAGCAAAGACACACATTAGACGATATGGAACATAGCACGGAAATACTTAAATTTAATTATTAACGATAAACTCTACGTTGCTTAAAAACTTTTTAGAATAATACTTCCAGAAACGAGTTTTAAAAAGGGTTTAACACTTTTTTATGAGCAAACGCAATACGTAATTAATGTGGGGTTTTCTTTTATTCTACTTTTATAGACAACAACCATGTATGCATGTCTGCCGCCCGCCTGATGTGAAGCTGTAACCGTAGCCATATAGGCGGTGCCAATGTGAAGGACAATTACTTGTAATAATCACTAGCATATATACTCGTATATGCATATTTCAAACGCGAGTTTATTAGCAAGTGTTCTGACTATGGGTCAGTTCCCCTATTACCATTGCAGTGGTCGGATACTACACTTTTCTATCTAAACAGTGTACTATAAAACACTATACATACTGATTTAAAAATTGACGATATTTTAATAGAATTTAAAAAATATATACAGATTCGGTTACAATAATTGAACACTATTTATCCGGGAATAATGGCTCACTAGAAGCGCAGGAATGACTATTGGACATTCAATCCAAAAATCCTAACCTAACGTAACCTAACGCTATAATGGCGACGCGTCGCTCAGTACCTCATCGCGATACCTCAGCGCGATAAAAAGCGTTCATAAAACTCCGTCGAGGTTGGACCTACCTAAGTGACTTTATCTCCCAGATAGACATCATCACTCATCATTATCGGCCTGTATCTACACACCCTCCACTTTCCACATCCATCCGAAGTCGTCGGTACATCTAGCCAGAGCCTCTCACAAGACCATTAAATACTTCATCGCCCCAATGGCGGCCTCCACTCCAGGACCTTCCTCCTCCATCTGCCATCGCAGACTCGACAGACGTGGGCGGCCCACTCACTTCAGCTTGCTGATTTTGAGAGTTATGTCGATAACTTTGGTTCTCCATCGAATTTCCTCATTCCGGATCAACTGCCAACTGCGATTGGGGTGGCTACAATTTGACATAATCTTCGTTTTATCCGTGTTCAGTCTTAGAGCCACCCGTTGGGATACTCCTTTATGGTCTTACAGCATTGTACACATATCTTCCAACGATGATAACGATAACCTATGTCGTGGCGGAGTCGTCTTAATAAAATATTCTTCGTCTACGACAAATCGAAGGTCGAGTGATAACCGAGTACTCGTCTTTGATATTGATGTCGAATCCTTTCCAGTAAGGAGGCTTAAATACATCTTTCGATGCAATTATGAAAATACAGTCTCCCTGTTTCACGCCCTGTCTGCAATTGGATGGGTCTCGTGCACTGGTCCAGTAATCGGACGGACATAGTGGCATTTTCGTGTTTTTTCTCAACAGCTCGATATACCTAAGATCAAAGTGGCACAGATGGAGAAAGTGAAGCTCTAACTGTATCGAAGGGTTTCTCATAATCCACAAACGCTAATCATAAAGGCCAGTTATATTCTTCTGTTTTCAGTATAACCTGCCGCAGCGTATGTATGAAATCTATAGATGAATACCACGTGGCTGACATCTGGATTTAAGGGAATATAACAAACGATACCTTGTCTAGTCTATCAGATGGTGATAGAGGTGGTAAGTATCCAACGAGATACACGTGTGCCCAAAATACATAAGGAATAAACATTTACCGTCCTACGTGTCCCTAGTGCTGTACTGGGGGCAAAATTAGTGCAGGATAGCGGCAATCAAACTTAACAGACCGTTTTATACATATATGAGACATGCTATAAGGTCGCTAACTAGAAATGAGAGACAAATAACGGATGCATTGAAGCTTTGTCGCGATGAAAGAGAATCCTGCTAGGTTGTGTGTGCTGTGGAATATTTTACACTTTAACTAGGAAATCTTCCGTATGCAGAAAACGTTCTCTTGCTTTTGAATAACTGTCAAGTATAAGATTGCTGTAAGTACTTGACACAAATAAATTCTACAGTTTGCCCGAATCGTGGTCATTCTCTTAAGAAGCCTCTGTCATGCGCCTTACAGCACTGGTATTATCTTCAGTTGTTGTAGTTATGTAAGGTCCCTGACGCAGATCATCCATGAAACCACGTTTGGCTAAAACACGAGATGAAGCCTCATCCATCCATCCATCCTTCTCTATGGCATATATACATTATTTTATCCTCTGTAGGACATAGGCCTCCTCCATATCTTTCCATTTTTGCCTCTCCCATGCCTCTTGTACCCAGTTGTGACCTGCATGACGCCTGATGACGTCCACCCAACGCATTGCGGGGTGTCCTCTACCTCGCGGGTTGGCCCATGGTCGCCACTCCATGACTCTTCTGGTCCACCAATATGAGTCCATCCTTGCTATGTGTCCTGCCCACTTCAATTTGTGCTTTTTTATTGTGTGTATAACGTCCTGACTTTGGTTCCCTTTCGAATGGTGTCATTCGAAAGAGGACCAAAGGTACGCGCTCAAGCAATTTTATTCCTAACATTGCTCTCTCCATTACTCTTTGAGCGACTCTGAGCTTTTCGGCAGATTTCATTGTCAGGGTCGTTGTCTCAATACTGGCAGAAGTAAGCCTCAACAGAAAATTATAATCGAAGTAACTTTTTTATTGAAAAACACCACAACGAAGATCGAAATAAATGAGAGAACGAAAATACAAGGTTAGTGACGTTGTCCTTTTCAATGACCATATCAATAAGTAAAATAAAATATAGAATTTTATATAGATACAATTAATTCATTTTGTTAGGGTGTTGAACGCTTCGATTCCCAGATCCGAGGCAAGTATTGTCAAATACCTAGCAATTATGAACGCAAGCCGCGCAAAAATAAAATTAACATTATGTGAAGTAAAATTTACTTGTATATACAGAGTGGCACATCGAGACAAGTTAGTATGTGAAGCTTCAAAAGTTATAAGACAGATAAATATTTTGTAAGGAATGTTGACGATTTCAGGAGCTCCCTTACTTTCGCATATTTTTTTCATTCCTATCAAAGTAAAAAAAAAACAATAATTTGGTATAACGAGTTAGGAACTTTTAAGAGGAAACATTTAAAGGGTTAGGACATGTATCTTTGGACATACTGTTTAGGTAGGCATAGCTATCATTAAAATTGGTGTAATTTTGAATAATATAAAAATAAGAATTCATAGGTGTTAAAATAAAACTCGAGAGTCGAACTCGGTCATTTTGTGAAAAAAACTTATAAGTATTATTCTATAGCGATATTATTTGTGAAAGGCATTTTTAGAATACTGATATGTCTTATTTTCTTTGTTTGCTGCTCTTTCTTTCTTTCATACCCTACAGTACACTATTCGTAGTCAACGCGGGTAAGTTGCATCGAGGCTTGTTTGTTTGACATCGATCAATCAATGCTTTGAACATATTATTATTTTGTATTGTTGGGTGTGGTGAATTTTGTAAAATACAGTGCAGAAATCAGAATAGGAATAGAATGGGTGTCCAGGAGTCCAGAGAGTGGAGTCGAGCGGCGAAGGCATTAGCACGCAATGTTCGTCGCGATCGAGAAGGGTGGGCGCGTTTGGACATTCGCCCTGATGAAGATCTACGTTTGATCGAAACTAGTCAGCTTTCCCGACAAATATAGACGTATATTTGTCGGAAAATCGTATAGTTGGATTTTCCGACAAATATACGTCTATATTTGTCGGGAAAGCTGACTAGTTTCGATCTCTAGCGAACCATTTAATTAATAACTTTATCTCATTTTGTATTATGTACGTTTTTTTTTTGTATGTAGTATAAAAAAAAGTAAGCTCCTGGGAGAACGAAAGTTAATCGTGACGTTGAAATATTAAAAGTTTTTTTTAAACAAAGAGCAATTCTTATATCTGTTATCTCATCCTTTGAGTGTTACTTTTCTCACCAATACGATCATACTCGACAAGATTAGATTAGATTGTACGAAATTGACTCAAAATTACAACAAAATGCTACTTATAACGTTACTCTCGACTTAAGCGTATCACAATATATATTTAGAGCGAGACACTGCTACACGCGTATAAAAGACGGCAATATTGCTTCTCTTATGACGTGTATAGCATCGAAAAGAGTTATGTCGAAGTGGATGGTTTTCCATTCACTCTTTTCACGACTCCTACTCGTAAATATACCTTGCTAAATATATTTATGCAGCAATCAAGCCACTTACTGAGATTGCAATGTGTTCAATTACTACATATTCATAAAGGGCATAATATATGAAAGACCAGGAACTAGTAAGAAAGAAACTAGAGGTATTTTTATCGATGGAGATTTAAGTTTTTACAGATTTCTATTTTTTTAATTACCTTGTGTCACACTCTGTAAACATTTTTTTTTTTAATTTAGTGATCTTGTTATATCTATGTTGAAACTAAAATAATATTGGTCTTAACAAAAAATAACAATATGTTTGTAATAAATTACGAAGTATACAAGTTATTTTTAATTGCATTTTTAGTGGAAAGTTTTCAAATGTTGTCAAATTTCTCAAAATAATGTCCCATCAACCTTTGATTTTTAGTGATCATCCTTCATCGCATTAGCATGAAGTAATAAAAAAGTAACAAAAAGCTTGCGTTTCTAACCCAGATACAACGTTTACTATGAACTTCCAGACAGAGGCCCTGCCTGAGCATAGTAGAAGTTATTCTAATACCACTCATTCACGTGTTATTGAAGGTTACTTCGTATTTCCTAACATGGCGACCGACCTTTATTCTACAATTATAGTAAAAAAATGATGTTATCATATTTTTTTAAATAAAATGCCATAGGATGTTATACAACTTTATACGAATCCACAAACTTAAGACACACGTCCTCTCTGGTTTTAACCTCTGTCGTCACTCTGTGTAGCTCGCACAGCTTGCAACTAATAGGCTTGTTGCCCATGTTACAAAATTATAAAAACACTCTATCAGTAACGTAAAATACATAAAACTAGAACGATCTGCGATCTTAAAATTTTAATAACTTATGTCCGACGTGTTTTATGTGTGGTCAAAGTTTGGTGGGAAAGTCCATTTTAAAGGTATGAAATAATAAAAAATAAATATTACCATTGTAGATACAATAAAAAATACTATAACTTTTGTTACGGCACTGGCTACATAAACGCAATATTTAACATAGCTGTCGTACAAATTTCTGATTTAATGCATATAAAATAGCACGGTGTGACGTCATAACGTGGTGGCCTTTTGTATGGAGCGTTTTCGGGATAGTCCAAAATTGTGATCTTCAAGTTATCATATCTCGAGAAGTGTTTATGCAATCGAAGTAATTATTACACCTATATTTATATTATTGTGACGTCTTTAAATAACAAATCGAAAAAAAAAAATGGGATACAAGCCTATTGCAGTTCTTAAAAATGACATAGACTTTCATCAGTCTATAATACTTTGTCAATCGTTTTTGTAATTTGCAATGCGAGTGTTTACGATATTTACCCACTTATTTATCAGAAGTACTGTATTCACATTTATTGCTTATACGACGTCACGTGCTGTGTTGTCAAAATTTTACATTATCCATACAAAATACACCAAATAACGTAGACTAGTTCCAACCACGTGACTTAACTATGATAAAAGAATGCTTCTTGTTTTATTGTACATTCAGCCAACTTGTACAACCGTAATACGTCCAGTATAAGTTGTAACAGGGCATTGGCCATTGATCCATAGAATATTCTCAGTTTTGATGCCTTGCTAGCAAAGAAAAGGCGACATGAAACGAAAATCAAGATGGCAGTTCTTGCGGCCAAATTAATGTGTTTATAATGGAAGTTACGGGCAGATGGTACCTGTATTCTGTTGGGAAATGCAGCGAGATTAGCTATGGATATACCTCGGCTAGCTGGGCGGCAAAGCTGTGATTAAGGATGGTACAATAAAATAAGGTATGTTCTTCTAGTAATAGATCACGGATTGGAACTAGACTACGATATACAGCGAATATTTTATATGGATAATATCAAATTATGACCACACATCTTGTCACGTAATCTAAGCAAAAGATGGGAAGAGAATACCTTGTTTTTTTACGAAAATAAGTAATTTCAGAAGGATTTCTACTACGCGCAGGCAAGTCCTTTGACTGAAGGTACATAACAAACATTGTATCTGGGTTACAAACATAAGGTTTTAGTTACTTTAAAGCTAATACATTGTAGAATAATTAAAATAAATAAAATTTGTGGAGTGGTTGATTTTAACTGTTAACGGTATTAAAAATAATAAGTTGTAGGTTAAGAATAATGCTGTATCTTCATAAAGAGCCGTAAAATGCGTCAATATTAACTTATGTCGTGTCAATATTTAATAAATCTTATAAACTAATAACACTTGACAAACATTTTATAGTAAATAGAATACCCAGACCAATAAGCCTAAAAAGTCGTCGCATTGTACATCAATACAATATTGTTTCGAAGTTACAAAAAAGAACATTGACTTAGATTTGAGTAAATAGTTACTGATGGCTCTGATTGGTCGTACTATAGCATGCACAGACCAAGCAGGTGCGGTTACAGCTATGCAGTCTTTAGGCTAACTGGTCTGTAAATAAAATATTAGAAATACAAAAAATATTAATACATAGACGAGTTCAGTTGCACCGTTATTATCATTGTTGAAGGGTAGAGAGCACATCTGCAAAACGCAAAATTTTTAATCACCGTAGTCATCGAGCTAGGTCTTATGTAGGTCTATTCCATTTGCGTACAGGCCGTGTCAGAGCCCCTCGTCAAGCTGCAGTCACGAATTACTGAATTTTCGTAGTCTAACTACGACGTAATAATTGCTCACATATCCATATAAAATATATTCAAGTGTAATCGACGGTAAATTGTCATTTGAACAGATCATGCCACAGCCAGCGTTGACTCGATAAGGACACGGCACGTCGCGTAGCCTGAGTCATTTATAATTTGACAATGCATTTTATCATACTGACGTCAGTATGATAAAATGTCAATTCAAAATCTATAAAGTTTTGAAAGGTCACGAGTACAACTGAAATCATTATATGGCGGTATGAAACAGGACAGCAAACGAGACATTTATAATCACAGTTTTTAAGACAATACTAAAGATACTATACCAATGTATACTGGTCTAAGCCAACTTGGTCAATTTGTAATATACAAATTGTATATACAAATTGTATTATACAAATTGTACTTTATTGTATTATAATTGTATTATATACAAATTGTACTGTACGACATTTACGTATGCAAAACTTTTGAAAGGCATTCAAAACTCTTCCCCGTTCTTAATAACCGTTTACTGTGTATAAAGTGGAGAAACGTTGTCGTCTAATTGTTAAATTCAAGTGACAATATGGAAAATTTAACGCTCGACGTATTTTCGACTCTGCAACTGTGCACGTTTAGCCTAATGCCCAATTGACAAATAATAAAGTCGAACCGTATCAAAAAGACGCGTTATTTGACGCAAATTTAAAGTGAAAATAGAAATTCGGCCAACATAGTAATGCATGTCGCGCATATACAGGTAAATTTCATCAACTTCTAAGCATTGACGAAAATCTACAGCTAAAAACACATCAAACTTGCAGTCCAATTGTTAACTCTCGACCATTGCGATATCTAACAAGTTACATATGTATCTGATTTAATTAATTTAATTTAATTAAGGCCCATATGAATAAACTCATAGACACATAACGGTACACAAGTCAAGTGTGAAACTAGATCTACAAACGCCCGCGAATAGGCTCGATTGCTGTCCCATGTCTGAATAAAAATACAAAATAGTTAAAATGGTTTAGACCACGACTTAAAAAATCGGATCAGATATATAATTTAATGTTGGTGATGGATGTATTCGACAAAGAATTACACTCTGTTATACTTGCATCGAATAATAGTTAAGTCCTTGTACTTAATAAACATATTAAATGCAATCTCTTTTTTTTTATATAAGAGAGGGAGAAAACTAGTATGTAAGTCACCTGATTGAAAGCATTCACCACCGCCCATAGACACACCCAGGGGTCGCCGATCCATTACCAGCCTTTTTAACGGAAATATAGCCTCTGTTCTTGAAAGCTTTGGAAAAATCGCTGAGGGGGACTCGATTTCGATCCACAATTTCACCGTTTGTGGTATAAAATGTTTTAAAAAACGTAATGGTACATTATCACAATAAGTTCGATGAAATTTTAATTTATAACGAGTTGTACGATAGTGGAACTTAACGGCAGGTATCAAATCAAACATTACCTGTGATATAAGTTGTATAACACGCAAAGAGTCCAACATCTTTACGTCTAGATAGCCAGTCTAGCCGATCAGAGATCTTTGGGTCACAGACGATTCGAACTGCTCCAATGATGTATACTCATAAGAGCCCGCGCACACAGGCAGCGGTCAGGAGTTCCGAGTTCCGCGTTCGGCGTTAATTAAAATGTACCGAGTCTATAACAACAACGCACACAGCGGGCTGTCTGACCGCGGCGGTCAAAGCGGAACGTCGCGTTCCAAGAGTTCTTTTCCCGCCGAGACAGGGAACGCCGGAACGCCGCGATGTCTGAGTTAGCAAAAACGGGAAAGTTGATTGAATTGGTTAGGGAAAGGAGTTTATTATACGATTTAAGTAATATAGACTATAAAAACCGCGACAAACCAAAACACAGTTCCTCCAGTTAGTATTTATGATGATATACAATTCATTAAAACTATTCATCGACATTCGAAAATAAATATAGAATCATTGTTCATCTTTAAGTAAATCCTGAGAAATATTACTGAATTCGCTTTGTTCTTCTCGTGTTGTGTTCATTGGGTGCACCCAATACTTTCTTTTCTTTTTAGAAGCTGCTAAGCTCCACAAGAGCAAAGTTTCTTCATCGGATGACGAACTTTCTAGTGACATGTTGCATGTGCAAAGACCCAAACGAAACTATGTAGAACGCGAGAATTTGCACGCCGCTTGTGTGCGTTGAAACTCTTGGGCGGTCAACGGTCACTAGAACGCAGAACTCTGACCGCTCTGTGTGCGCAGGCTCTTATAGTTTTAGGCTCAAGGGATAGTTCTTGCACCTGTGATATTTTCAAGGAATATTTAATTACTTTCGTTAACTAGATGCAACGACTCAAAGAGCTAGCAAGCGAATGCAAAGTCATTGTAACGATATGCTATCAATGTAGACAGCGAAAGTTCCAAGCTTTCTTTGCTATAAATATATCATCATTATTTTTCCGACGCAACCACGTAGAGATCACAAGCAACCAAGATGGTTAACTTAATGCATACATAAGGAAGTGTTTTATAATATTGAAAATTCAGAAACAAAACTTATTTATACGAAGCAAAATTTCGGCATATTTCATTCACAGACTTTTATAAGTCAGTAAACTGGGATAATTTGCGTGAATTGTACGCATCATGCCCGTGGAGGCTTTGCTTCATTGCAGAAGATAATGTTTACTATACAACCGCGGTGGCTGGCGTAATCTAAGCTGGAATGGAATGTTATATTCCCAGCCGCCTTACAGACACTACGTGTGTTAAAAACCATAGTTTAATCGCCAATGTGGGGTTTAATTTTATAGTGAGACTAACATGGAAATTGCAAAATAACATGTTATGGTTGTAAAACGTTAAAAATGTCATAAGATCCAAGTATCGAAACATCCAAGTTGCAAAATACCTACATCTCAAAACATTGCAGAATGAATTCAATTTTTTGTATGAGTATAAATCAGAATCAACATAAAACATACACAAATCTTTTAAATATTTATATTAAAAACACATCTCAACAAGCGTTACAGTTTCATCCAATTTATTTGAAAGGTCAAGGTCATAAGCAAGTCAAGTCATGAACATGTCATTTTTTTTAAATGATTTATAAATTTATACATTAAAGAATTATATACATTTTGTATGGAATGTAAGATGTTTCTTAAAATGTGTTTTAATTTTTACTAATCACGTTTAAACAGACGCTTATTTAGAAAAAAGTATAAGAAAATAATGTTTACTACATATCAAATAGGAATTATTTACTCACTTAACAAATTAAAATTTGTGTCTTGGAATATAATATAACACCACTTACAAATTCACAAATAAAAAAAATAATATTATGCATAGAATAATATTATGAGATTAATATTATATTATTTTGCAACTTGAACGTTTTGAGATGTAGATATTTAGCAACTTGGAGGTTCCGAGACTTGGATCTTATGAGATTTGAACCATGTGCTTTTTCTGCAACTTGAACGTTGAGACTAAACCTTTAATCGGTCTTGCAAAGTCTCAGGCTTGGACATGTCTGATTTAAAACACAATTTTATGGTACCAAATTCGACTTCCTTGGCATATATAATGAGCGACTGGCGAGCCTTCCTTTTGGGAACCATGCTTTCTAGTAGCTTATTAAAGCTGACAAGGGAAATTTCTGCCAGTCATTCTTGTCATCACTGCGAAAACCGGATGGTAGTCTGACCTATAGCGCCAAGGAGAAGGTCACTCTGCTGGGTAATAACCGAATTGCCTCTAACTCTAAATGAAGGAGCCGCGCCGCCTATCATGCCGCGGTGCGCTAACTATAAGCCAGAGATCTCAATTTCACAGCTAGATCTCCGGTAGCCGTTGCTCTTTTAATGTTGTTCCAAAAGAATAGCGTCCCGCAAGGCTTAGTACTGTTTCTGCTATATATCAATGAAATTATAGATTCATTGCTATGCGGATGACAGCATCGGGAACTCTTTTCACACGGTGCCAAAAAGGTTTGTGTATGATTTGTATTGGAAATCGAGAATACTCTAGCTAGACTATCCGATAGGCGGGCCATCTGAACTTGTTTCCATTTAATTTCACCAAGATAAAAGTCTGCACGTTCACCGCTATGAAAACCACATTCGCTGTGGCTCCACAATACCCACACTATCCTTACTATCGGCAAGAGTATTGCAATTCATGGCGCCGAGATCTCCAACGACATTCAATTCCGAAGTCAAGTTCAAGGTAGCGTCAAAGTCAAGGACTAATGTTTCAACCTTAAAAAAGGATAAAATAAGGATATTAGCGTGGAAAAAACCGTGTGTACTCAATAGAACGATACAGTACTTCAACCCGAGACAAAGATTGCTGCTTGACGAAGTGCAAGTGCGACCACACAAAAGTAATTTTATTTAATGCACCCAGGTGATTAAAGTTTAGGATTAATAATATACTTAATACACCTAGGTGATTGAACCCAGATGAATTAAGTATACTGAATTACACTTTGGCTTTGTTTCGTATTCCACCAACTGTATGTAGTCCAACAATATGTTATGATCAGAGGTGTTGTTTGATATGATGACCAGGGCCTCTTCCTAATATTGTAGCTCCTCTCGCCATGGGCAGGGAAACCGTCCTTACAGGTTGAAACAAAAATGGCCGCATATTTTGGCTCTCCGTCGAATTTCCGTCGTTCTTCGTTCTGGTTTTGGTTCCTTAAAGATACACGAAGCATAGCTCTCTTCATCGCTCGCTGTGCGACTGTGTGAGTTTATGAACCGGCGCCATGGCCCGTTTCAAAGTCTCTGCACCGCTCTACTCTGCACATTTCAACAATGAGTATTGATCTCATTGTTGAAATTTATACGGCCAAGTTGTATGGCCTGTCCGAGGTAGACGTAGCCTTTAACCACTTCACTAGCTGCTTTATCTATGATAACAGGGCTAGGAATGATAAAGTCATAATACATAACTTTAGTTTTGTTGTAATTCATCCCCAGGCACACAGATCGAGAAACAGCATTTTAGAGAGCAGCAGAAGAGATCGTTTAGCATTCGAATGTGATCCTCTAGCGATTCAACTATTATTACCACGGCATCGACAAATTACAAATGTGAGATACTCGCCGTTCCATCCGTGCCTTCCAGTCCTTCCAGGGTCTTGAATACATATTCTAGTGCTGCGGTGAACAGTTTCGGGGAGATAATATCACCTTGACGTGCCCTCTGCTGCAGTTGAATAGCTAGTTCTAGTGCTGTAGTTGAACTACTAGTTCTGGACGGGAACAGTTATTGTCGCAGCGTTATACATATCAGTACCTCATATAGCGCTGGTCTACTTGACATCTCTGTAAGAATTCCAAAACAGACCAAGTTACGACGGAGTCGAAGGCTTTCTTGTAATCCATAAAAAATATACAGAACGGCAGACTGCACCTAGAGGATACAGAGTGATAAATATTTTGCCGCGTGTATCTTTGACTTGTTTGTGCTCCGATTGCCGTGTGTGGTATAAATTATTCTACAAATATTTCTATCTAGTGACTATTCTACAAATATAATAAATGAACGTGACATTTGGCTAGCTGGAATATGTCACATGTTTTCGGGCCTGTGGTTTTGGTTGTGCGGGCTGGGACCTGTGATACTGAAGAGTTTATCAAAGCAGCGTGATTTCAACTAGAACCTGTCCGGTACTCTCGCCGATTGCTACCCGGAACTGCCAGGTAAAGCAGTGAGTAAAATAGTAACTTTTCCTTTTTGTAGTGACGTTTAACGAGTTTCAATCGGTAGTGAATTGTACTTGTAGAAAAATCACCGTGGCGTAGGAGCGCGTCGCCGCCTATGGCACATTTGTTGTTCTTGACCTAAAGATTGGTTTGAGGTTGCCTTTATTAGTTATCAGTTTCATAATTGGCTTTGCCATATATCGTTCTGCTCTTCACTTATAAATACTTTCTTCACTTATAAATACTTCTTTAACAAAGGTAAATAGAATTCTGCCCGTTAAGCTGCCGATTTGACGATGCTTCGGCTGAAGACTGCAACTGAGTTGTTGACTGATTTTCCATCATTGAGAGAGCCTCTAAGGTATATTTGTGAGCATCTTATAAAACATTGTACCCAGCACATCGTTACGGGTCAGGGCTGTTTTAGGAGTAAGTTACGGAGTATAAAAACCTGGTAGAGGTGAGCAGGTGCACCTGTGGGCGGTAGAAGAGAATAGAGACTACGTACTGTGGTCATGTCCGAAGTACGCGGATATGAGGGATAAGATGCTAGATAGCATTCAGCGAAGCGCGAAGACGAAACAGGGCCGGTGTACTTCGCAAATCTTGTATCTTGGACGGCGAACTTCGCGGCTCTACGCGGGTTCGCCCATGACTGGGAAACGCGCAAGTAAGAACGAACGGGTAAACGTAGTTCTCTCTAGTGGGCGCTCTTGGACGGCAGCAAAGGCGTAGGCGTGCATGTAGCTGCCCCAGAAGACGGAGAAAGCTTAAATGATAGACAAAGAACATAGAGTTAAAGAATTTGCAGGGAGTCAAGAATTGCTCGCGGCATGAAAGAGCCTCGGAGCAAAGTACCGCGCGCATCTCCTGCGATTTGGCTCATATGACCGCGAGGTCGGTGGAGCCATGGGAGTTGATGGCTATAGGGGTTTTTGTACCCACCACGTAACTTCAACCAGACCGCTACGCTATTAATATCGACACAGTCCTACAAGTTGAGAAATGATTCTGGAGTTCAAGGTTAAAGCACTCGTGGTTTTGACCATGGGCTGTCAAGCCCAGAGAGGGATCTTCATCAAACGGGCATTTCCAGTCTGGCATTGATATTTATAAGGCTTCTTACCATACACTGGTCGTTTCCAGCTTTTAACCTGGCGACCTAGGAGACGCCATTAAATATTCTGGTAGTCACGATGAAGTCCACCATCGGGGCTCATCTATTTAAATTTCCTATGTGGCAATTTTCTAAAGGAATCAATCACACCCTCTCTGTTTCTATGAAGTCAGCCACCACCTGGCTCCTTGAATAAAGTTGCCTATCCCAAATGTGTTCTATTTAATTTTGATAGCTGTAAATTAAAAGGTCAGTAGCACTGGACCTACTGGTGCGGAATTTAAAGATAATTAATTATTGTTAGGCCTACTGATTTGCGAGCCGCGAAATTTTAGCACTGTACCTACGCTTACCCACCATGGGGGATCGCGGCATGCGTATGAATATTGTTTATTTTAAAAATCGTGTATAAAATGTCATAAACGAAATGCTGAGGTATTGTGCAAAATTGATCAAATTTTCCAGTCTTAGTGATTTATCTTGAACTAAAGAATAATGTAAACATTTTTATTTTACACGGACACTGAGATTATCTACTTTAGTAAATATGTAATTCTGAGTTTGTACATAAATTTAGAAACTTTAATGTTATTGTTATACTAAATTTACTGACCTGGATCTCATAATTTACTAAATTACATGCTTTAATATTGCCTTAGCGCGAGAGTTAAACCGTTTTCGACTACATGGCTGCCCCCCTAGCCAAGTGTAATTCGTAGCGTAACGAACGTTAGACAGATCACGTGACATTTGTCAATTATCATAATAAAATGTTCGATTTTGACAAATGTCACGTGATCTATCTAACGTTCGTTACGCTACGAATTACACTTGGCTAGGGGGGCTGTTCATACAACATGTGCAGCATTGTGGGAATAAATATGAAAACATTCATGGCCATTGTAGTGAGAGCTTCCCAGAAATTGAGACGGGAAACAGGAAAATGTAAAATTTAAAGGATAAAACTTAACTGGAACTGGTTGCATGCAGTAAATAAATAGCCATTTGAAAAATATTCAAACCAGTGTAAATCGGATCTAGCGCAATAATGAGCGGCCAGCAACGGAATCTATATCTTTGCCTCTCAATTCTCTACATTAGCGGGAGTGCTTCAAATGTGAAATCTTCAAAGGACGAACTGTGAAAATACCAGTAGTTCTATCCCTAGTCCCATAGGGTTTTTTTGAAAATAATTATGGTCTCATAGTTTACGAGCATTAGTTGTTTGAATTCGACACTAGAGGGAGTGTTAAGCCATCTTCAACAACTTGTGTAATGATGCTTACATAAAGAACTCGATAACTCGAGCCGGTACGTGTGAATACGAAGTAACTTATACTTTATTCCAAACATTTATTTTGTCATACCGACAGCTCGGACCGATAACTAGTCAGTTTATGTAAGCACCCTAAGTTTTTAGTTATAGGTAGGATCTAAAATGTAGCAGGGAGTAAAAGAATGGTAAATTGTCAACATTCCCCAGACGATAAACCTTCAGATTATTTTTTTGGGATATAGCTATTTTCTAACATATGGCGTAATATGAAAATAATAATTAAAAATTGAGTTTTTTGGAAAAGTTTGGAAAAGTCCCATAATTCAGACATAGCTAGATAGATGTTCGCCCCCGTAAGTGCAATATATAATATGTATGTATTTTAGACACAAAGGCAGTCTTCATAGTTCCGCCTGAGTTATTTCAATTTATATTTTGTGATCGTAACATAATAATAATGTATGTTATAATACAAATTCAATAATTTCAATCGATGTTACAAATCCGTTAGTATTTTTTATGTTTGTATGAATTACGACAACCGTACCGTATTTTCAATACAGTAACCAAATAACTTGATTGTGTTCCTGTGAGTGGCGGCGCGCGAACTATATTTCATGTTGCGAGCGTTTATATGGCAACGGTTACCGCTTCACATCAGGTGGGCCGTATGCTTGTTTGTCACCCGAGGTAGTATAAAAAAAAAAAACAATACCCGGGTAGCACTGGTTGTTCCCTTTTTGGGACATTTTACTCATTCATATAACATAAGTACTTAGTATTTTATTATTAGCTTCATAATCATTTAAATAGTTTTCTTTTTCTAAATTATCTTACAATGGCCATGAATGTTTTCATATTTATTCCCACAATGCTGCACATGTTGTATGAACAGCCCCCCTAGCCAAGTGTAATTCGTAGCGTAACGAACGTTAGACAGATCACGTGACATTTGTCAATTCTCATACTAAAATGTTCGATTTTGACAAATGTCACGTGATCTATCTAACGTTCGTGGCCGTGAAAACATTCATGGCCATTGTAAGATAATTTAGAAAAAGAAAACTATTTAAATGATTATGAAGCTAATAATAAAATACTAAGTACTTATGTTATATGAATGAGTAAAATGTCCCAAAAAGCGAACAACCAGTGCTACCCGGGTATTGTTTTTTTTTTTTATACTACCTCGGGTGACAAACAAGCATACGGCCCACCTGATGTGAAGCGGTAACCGTTGCCATATAAACGCTCGCAACATGAAATATAGTTCGCGCGCCGCCACTCACAGGAACACAATCAAGTTATTTGGCTACTGTATTGAAAATACGGTACGGTTGTCGTAATTCATACAAACATAAAAAGTACTAACGGATTTGTAACATCGATTGAAATTATTGAATTTGTATTATAACATAGATTATTATTATGTTACGATCACAAAATATAAATTGAAATAACTCAGGCGGAACTATGAAGACTGCCTTTGTGTCTAAAATACATACATATTATATATTGCACTTACGGGGGCGAACATCTACCTAGCTATGTCTCAATTATGGGACTTTTCCAAAAAACTCAATTTTTAATTATTATTTTCATATTACGTCATATGTTAGAAAATAGCTATAACCCAAAAAAAATAATCTGAAGGTTTATCGTCTGGGGAATATTGATAATTTACCATTCTTATACTCCCTGCTACATTTTAGATCCTACCTATAACTAAAAACTTAGGGTGCTTACATAAAATGACTAGTTACCGGACCGAGCTGTCGGTATGACAAAATAAATGTTTGGAATAAAGTATAAGTTACTTTGTATTCACACGTACCGGCTCGAGTTATCGAGTTCTTTATGTAAGCATCGTTACACAGGTTGCTGAAGATGGCTTATCACTCCCGCTAGTGTCGAATTCAAACAACTAATGCTCGTAAACTATGAGACCATAATTATTTTCAAAAAACCCTATGGGACTAGGGATAGAACTACTGGTATTTTCAAAGTTCGTCCTTTGAAGATTTCACATTTGAAGCGCTCCAGCTAATGTAGAGAATTGAGAGGCAAAGATATAGATTCCGTTGCTGGCCGCTCATTATTGCGCTAGATCCGATTTGCACTGGTTTGAATATTTTTCAAATGGCTATTTATTTACTGCATGCAACCAGTTCCAGTTAAGTTTTATCCTTTAAATTTTACATTTTCCTGTTTCCCGTCTCAATTTCTGGGAAGCTCTCACTACTACCAAGCCAAAAAATATGTCATACGGAATAAGCGTCATTAGCAATCAACCCATCGAGCTGGGAGCTGGATATATCAGTCATTGGCTGTGAAAAAATTAAGAAAGTATAGCAGCACGCAGAAAACCACTGAAAGAAGAACATGGCTCAACACAAAGCGTGGTTTACCAAGTGTATTCAGCCTCGACAAAATGTATAGAGAAACAAAAAAATTTTTGGTGCCTTGATCAACAGTTAAAACATTGTTCTTTGGCGTATTATTGCTGTATACCTGAAAAACGATGTTTATTTATAAAGAATAATAAAAATAACCGTTTTAGGAATAATGGATGATATATCTAACCAAAAAGGTTTTTAATATTTACTGAATATTTGAAATAATTAATAAATACCTACGTATTCTCGAGGACGATACAGAGAAGAATTAACTATCAGGACTCCATTTAAGAACTATATTTTCCCTTGGTGGCGGTAGTGAGCTGTTGCATAAACCCATTAATGATGCAAATTTTAAAGATAAACCACAATAACAGAAAAATTTTGACCAATTTTGCATATAAAATCGCTTTACCTAAATTCAATATTATAATATTGAATTGAGGTAAAAGGAGATAAAATTATGTCTGGTAAGTAGAACATTTGTAAGATCTTATACAAACTCAAAGCAATTTTAAATTCAATTTACCGTAACTTGAGTTTAATGTGAAAAACAATACATTCGAAGATTATATAATTCACCGTTCAGACGACTTAATGTACATTCAACCTTAATGACTTGTAGTTTCACGTAATTTAATATTTTTTTGATCTTCTTCATTTTTTTTGTACAAGACATGATTAGTAAGACTTTACATATCTATCGACGCACATAATATTTTACAATAATAAATAACGATGCAAGTTATATTATCGTATACATCCATCAAAAAAATGGTACACTGGCTCATTTAAACCGTCTTTCCCTAAAGCACACTGGCCGTGAATTATAGTCACTAAACGACTACACATTCACGATACGTGGACTTGAGCCAGAGCCTTGGGCCTGGTGTAAAATAGTCATAAATTCTCTTCAATTTCACATACACTATTATTCCCATCGACATGAGAAAACAATAAAATTAAATACATTCATCTATTGCACCAATTGCTTAATGTAATAAACTTTTCATTCATTCACCAACTAGAAAACTGATTGGCTAATGACGAATGGGACCTCAGAAATAGAATATATTACTGTGGGCATTTATGTACATTTTTATGTAGGCTATTGTTTTCTTATATCAATTATTAATTAAATTAGCATGACACAAAAGTTTAATATATATAAGTATTAAAAGTTCGGCACTCGTGCCAAACTTGTAATGTAGCCGAGTCCCCCCATTCTATGTATCCCTACTGACAAATCGCAACTGGTAGGGAAACTTGGAATATTTTTTCCAATTATCCTTACCAGTTTGGATATATGGAACCTACTCCATATCCCTACTGATTCGCACTGGTATGCATATTTAGATTTTCTTTTACATTTACCGTTACCAGGTAAGTATAAGGCGATAAGTCTTCAAGGATTTCATTATATGATTAATTTGGTGTTCCAGAAATTACTTGAGATAAAAAATATTTCGGGTAGTGTTAAATGGAAAAAATGTCCAACTATCCCTACCATTGAGAATCACCCATGAGTTATACACGGAGCAGAAGGTTCCACCAGTTGGGATTCCTCAGTAGAGATACCTGAACGGGGGAGTTTTGAAACCATAAGAAACAAATATTCACAAACTCTTTGTCTATTAAATAAA
Source organism: Hypsopygia costalis (assembly GCA_937001555.2). NCBI lineage: Eukaryota > Metazoa > Arthropoda > Insecta > Lepidoptera > Pyralidae > Hypsopygia > Hypsopygia costalis. The sequence goes on along the minus strand of OW443330.2, from coordinate 14,519,488 downwards.
TCGGTATAGGAATATAGTTTACGAATTTCGTTATTATCCAATTTATCTTCTGTGAAATATTATATTTTCATAAATAAAATATAATCGGTATTAATGTTATGACATTGAACTCTCAGAATATTGTAATGTTAGGTTAGCTTCAATAGAAAATTGTGTGCGAGCGAATAGCTTGCGTTTGGAACTCTTTGGAAGCGACCGTGCGTGAGCAAGTACGTACGCGGCTGACCTATGAAATTTATACCTTACGCTACGGAGCTCGGTAAGCATTATTTCCATACTACATATAGTGTAAGAATTGTCTATATTTAACTGTATGTCACACGCACTAGAAGTTAGCTTGGAGTCGATGCAGTCCATGTTGAACTTTTAATTCGTGGGACCAATGATATTTTATATACAGTTGATTGAAGCGTGCGACATAAAGTTAGTTTGCTTTTGTCCATGACCGTAAACGTCGGTCGATCATATACCCAAAAATATGTATCAGTAGACGGAACAACTTCATTTAATTCATGATGAACTAGCCTTTGTAAGAAATATTCAGACATGTTAGGTAACTTGTACAAACTTTTGTATCATGCCTTGATATTATGTTAAACCAACAAACTACTCATATAGTAACATTAACCATAAACTATAGTAATGAGAGCATCGTTCACAATAAAATCGATGAAATTCTATCACTGGCGTATTATCTATACGTCAAAAAAAAAACGGACGTATTGTGAACGAGACCCTGTAGTTTACCTCATGGTGGTTGATGTAATTCTTCTAATAACTGCCAATTTTAACACAGGTTTTAATCTTTTTGCATCGCCATCTCAAATATACTTCAAAGGATATAAATAAGAGGCAAATATGTAAAATTAATATCACTTTCGTACATGTGATAGGAAGAAAGCATTGCAGGTTTTGTCCCCTGGAATAAATCCCTTATAATATACCTAGGCCCGCCCGTGTATCGAAGTTGTTAACCCTTGCAAATGGGTCACACCTCTAGCACAACCCTCTTGCAGGTAAGAGGTGCCGGGCCTGTAGGAATAAAATACACGGCATTAATGAAGTGAATTCAACACATGAGCCATCGAGTGCGTCACAGCTCGCGGCTCATTCGAGCTGCGCGTATAACGCTAAATTAGGAAAAAGTGTACCTTCAGAGTGAAAGCGGTGATGCAATATGATGGCTCAAGTGAGCTTATAGTAAAAAATATGAAATCATGATCCTACCTTGAGCAATGTATTAATTTCCCGTAGTGAAGTGATAGGAAATCCTTCCTTTTCCTTTTCCATTTTCAGTCGTTTCAAAGCGACAATTTCATCTGTGGTTTTATCCCGGGCTCTGTAAACAACTCCGTATGTGCCTTCCTCTATTCTATTGAGACATTGAAACTCCTCAACGGACCGACACCCCTATAAAATAACAATAATTAATAACTCTTACATCAACACATGATAAGTTCTTAAAACTTGAGTGTATGATTTTACAAAAATTCTATTAAGTGCGTGTGCATCTACATTTTGTATTTAAATCTGGTATTCAAAACCCAATATTACAGACCCAGCTCAGATTTTAATACAATATGTTGATGTAAACGCAATCGTAATGTCAATCTTTATAAAAATATACACTTAAGTCTCAACAGAGACGTTCGACAAGTTTAATATCGGTATTATTAATTTACCTGTTTAGTTTATTATCTTAATTTCACTGGATAATTGTTCACAACAATAATTTTGGATCTTGGTGACAAATAGTAAGAACAAGATTAGTTGAAATTAGCTAAAGTCAACAAAAATTCGTGATGCAATTCATTGAGACATATCTTTCATTAGGCGACACGATTAATGCTACAGAGTCACCTACAAAAATGAACCTATCAGTTATGATTAATTTCGATATCATCTACAAATTCCGTAGCGCAATCTGGTTAAGTCAGCGACGTCACCTTTTCGGCGTGACGGCCATAATATGTGGTTAAGAAAAACGTGAAAGTTTGAGTAACTCAATTTTACTGTAATAATATTACAATAATAAACTTTTTTTTTTACCATATCGCGCACCATTTTTTACCATATTACAAAATAAGCACACAGCTACGGTAACCTATAAACGCTTGCACACAAAAAGTATTGCTCAACCTAGCTCCTAACGCAGTATTCCCTTTGTCTGTTAATCTCACTCTCTTGCAAGAACACAACAATCCTCGATATAGCTATGTGGTTGCGTATTTGATGATATAGTGGATTGAAAATATCTCCTTTGCTACGATCATCACCTGCAACGTTTCAAAAATGTTACGCAACGGAATGGGTGAGAGGAACCCTATAAGTTACGGCCCTGGTACTTGGACAGAGGTAGAACATTGAAGAATATTGCGTTACGTATTTGTGGATAATACCTAAGCACGTTATGTGCCATACAACCGATGGGCTTATTTTCATAGGCATCATGCTGTAGATAAATCCTGGCAGCTAATGAAATGTATGCCCTATCATTGGTAACATTTTTTACCTGTAGAGCCGGGAAATACGGCGGCAGTGAATTGATGACTTCTTCTTTCAACTTAGCTTTCTCGTCATCTTCAACGACCTTGTCTTCTTCCTGGGGTTTACCATTTTCTCCTAATGGCGGTGGTGAAAAGGAGTGCGATCTACTTCTGCTCTTAGATCGGGTACGAGACCTGCAAATAGGAAAGGCAAGAATATTATTAAAAAACGTGAGAAATCATAGCGAGAGGGAGTCTAGACATTCGCCCTGATGAAGATCTCCGTATGAGATCGAAACCGGTCGAGGTAGAATCGGTTTTCCGGACAAAAAAAAATACGCGAGTGACCCGTTTAATTTAGTAGTAAATAGTTAGTCTCGCTTTGAGTTGTTGTTCATCTCGAAAATAATTAGCCAATCAGTACATACAATATTAAATTTAAAAATAAAATGCAAATATATAAACTTACTAAGAGATGAGCTAAAATTGGAATAACTGCAATACTGTGTGCATTGATAAATTACTAAAACCACTCACGTTCTAGATTCATGTGATGATGGACTACCGTGATCTGACTTTGGAGAAGGTGATTTAGACTTAGGTTTACATTTATCATTGCTTTGTTCTTTAACATCATCCTTGTGAGATTTTTCTTCATCAGCATTATCATCATCCTCTTCAGATTTGGATTCAGCCTCAGAATCAGATGCTGTACTAGAGCTCTCATCTGTTTCACTATTGGAATGTTCACCTGTATTTATAAAAAAAAACTATAGTCCAAAGGTAAATTTACTAAAAACAATAGAATTTTGTATCTAGATCATTATCCTCAATAATCACAATATTTCACTTTATTATTTATATTTAACCTGACTGCAATCAAGTTATCAACATAAAGTTCAAGAATTTGCAAACAACATTCTGTGACTTGCTCTAATAACATTCTGACACGAAATTTTACACTCACCATCTTCGGGATCAGACTGTGCCGAATCACTCTTCATTTCTACATCACTAGCATCAGAAACGGTCACCACAGAATCTCCATAATTGGGAGAATTATTTGACTTAGTTTTCTTGTTAGAACTCTCATCAGGGGACACAGATCTTTTCCTAACACGGCGTCGATGTTGTTGTTCACGCCGGGCCTGCAACTCTTGCCGGGACTCATGTTTCCTCTTTTCCATTTCGCGATCTGAAATTACACATAGAATGTAAGACTATTAACATATTTATGTATGCCACCTGACGTAGAAAAAAAAAAAAAAAAAAAAATACTAAAGATTAAAATCGTAAAAATTTTATTTACTGAGTTCATTATTATACCTGCTTCTATTAATCGTTTTCGCCTTTCTTGCTGATGTTTATCTAACGATGAATTACGATCTGCCCTGCCTTCTTTCTCTGCATAATCTGGTTGTTTTTTCGTTTCCTGACTCTGTAACTCTTTGGATATCCTTTTACTGAGTAATCGCGATCTCAAATCCTCTAACTCTTTGTCTCCAGATGATCTATCTTTATTTTCCTTTTCGTTATGATTAGTATGCCCTTCATCGGCTAGTAATCTTAGTCTCGATTCTATTCTATCATTATCAACACGTTTTCTTTCCGGCTCGGCATATTTATATTGCCGTCCTCTATTTAAATACAACTCTCGATCTCTCTGTACATCTTTTTCTTTGTAAGCATCCTTTTCCCTGTATGCCTCTCTCACTCTGCCAGATTCTCTGTATGCATTATCTCTGTAAATATCTCTGTCTTTATAATGTTCCCTTTCTCTATATTCTTTTTCTCTATACAAAACTTTTTCTTTATAAGCTTCCTTTTCTCTATCACGATACAATTCTTTCTCTCGAATATCTTTTTCTCTGTAGGCTTCTTTTTCTCTATACATTTCTTTATCTCTATAGGCGTCTTTGTCTCTATAGGCATCTTTGTCCCTATATGCATCCTTGTCACTAAACGTCTCCTTCTCCCTAAAGGAATCCTTGTCCCTAAAGGCCTCTTTATCTCTAAAGGCCTCTTTATCCCTAAAGGCCTCTTTATCTCTAAAGGTCTCTTTATCCCTAAAGGCCTCCTTGTCCCGATAAGATTCTTTTTCTCTATACACTTCTTTTTCCCTGTAGACTTCTTTTTCTCTATATGCTTCCTTTTCCCTATAGTACTGTTTTTCTCTATAATACTCTTTAGGCATATCTTCTCGATCAGGATTTTTTGCAATTTCTCTCTTCGACTTTTCAGGTTTGTCACGATCCCTGTGGAAATATCATATTTAATTAAATTAAAAAGAAATACGCTCTTTAGCATCAGACGTAAATCATTAAACCATTTGTGTTATCGTAGTTTTGTTGTAACATTTTATGATTATTATAGTAAATAATTTTATACTCTTATAATAAGAAAAATTTTTAGAATAAAATTATATTGCAATATTAGAATAATTTTACAATACAAAAGTTATACTACCGGCTATGTGCATATGTTACCGGAAATAACCGAAATGCAAGAAATTTTATTGTAATGTCTTATAATACGTCATGTAGTACGGAACTTTTCGAAATCGAGTGCCTGACAATTAATAATATAAAATCTGAATACAATCAAAACTATGACATAATAGATAATATGGAGCTTCGTGAATCATAGAAGCAATAATTATATAAGGGATATAAATAGTGCTAGGTGGTCTCAACTTGTTAATGTAATAAATTGAAGAAGATCCCTTCCATAATTTATTTGACAATTATTAATAGATTCATTACAATTTAAAATATAAATGATTCAGAATCTCTTTATATGTTAAAGATTACATTAAAAAATAAATAAAGAATAAACATTCCTGGACAAATTACACAGCGCCATCTAGCCCCAAAACTAACCAAAACTCATACTATAGGAACTAGATACCTGGTATATGTACTTAAATACATTTTGTTTTTGTGAATATATACATACCAGATTAAGACAAACAATATGTTCACGCACACAAATATTTGTCTTGTGCGGAAAGCGATCCCGCGACCTCGGAGACAAAGTAGCCATTGCTAGCCATTCTACTACCAAGCCGACCACTGTTAAAAGATTGTTTAACATGTCTATCAATCAGATTTCAGATGGCGCCTCAGATTATTACGGGTTGAAGACAATTTCATTAAATGTAATATCAATAACAAGTTACACCTAAGGTTATAGCTTAGCAAGATTGATTTATAAACATAATGGGTGACATGAAGATGGAGGACAAACATTAAATAAACATGCTTGATTTTCAATTAGCTTGGTCTTTGATCTACAATGCACAGTGGTTGTAGAAAAATGGCGCCGAAATTGATACTGGCAAAACCCGACTGAAAAAAAATCTCTATAGTCTATCTGCCCCGTCATAAAGTCATAAATTCATCATCATCATCATCAGGTCCATTATAGTCTCCACTACAGGAACACGACCCTCTCTCGTCCGTCCTAGACGGAAGGAGAATTTGGCGTACACTCCTCACGCTGACCAAACGGGTTGGGGAGGCCTGATCGATATTTGATAATGTATTTCCCTTAGTCGCCTTGTACGACATCCACGGGAAGAAACAGAGTGATTCTATTCTAGTCTGCCAGAAACCACACAGCCAAACAGACATAATGGGTGACATGACACAAATAAACATAATGGGTGACATGAAGATAAAGGACAAACATAAAATAAACATGCTTGATTTTCAGTTAGCTTGTAGTGGTCTTTGATCTACAATGCACAAACAGTGGTTGTAGAAAAATGGCGCCGAAATTGATATTGGCAGAACCCGACTGAAAAAAAATCTCTATAGTCTATATGCCCAGTCATAAATTATAATATTAAAAATGGAAAAAATTGTTGTTTCAAGATTTTATATGCCTCCTTATGCATAAGCCCTTTGTTACGCTAACATAACAAACACGCATATAGCCCTTCTGTAGGAAAGCAGTTTCAGCAGCCTATGTCAATAAATGGCCATAACTCGGCCATAACATAAGCAAAGTTTTGAAAAATGATTTTCCATAGTACATTTGTTGCAAGCAGTTACATATGAAGTATGCTATCTCAGTGTTCTTTATGTCATGTTCTAAATAGAAGAGTGCATGAAAGGATACACATTGAGGATGGATTTTTATAGTGGGATTGCCGCCCATTACAATTTACTAGATTTTTTCAAAATTCTTAGTTATCCTACAATAATTACCTGTAAAGATGTTTCTTTTCTTTTCTAAAAGTATCCTTGTATCTGTCTTTTCCTGTTCTCTTGTGAGCTCTTTTATCTCGATGTGAGGAATGAAGCACAGCTTGTGGTGGCTTAATTACAAGGGAATCCGCATTGTCACGGTCTTCATCTGATAAACTATAAGAGAAATTTTACATTAGTGCTAAAATGTGACTAACAACATAGTTTTCCTTCAAAATTTTGTAGTATGAATATAATTGTACTCACTACCTGCGGAAACACAGTACAAATTCCTGTTGATAATTTACTTCAACACCTACTATAATAAAAAAGTATTAAATGTATTAATGACAAAGTTGTTAGTTGTTTTACTTAATATAGTCAGTATTATTAGATAAATTACAACAGCATCTTGCACTTCTGCAATTGATTGCATGAAAGTTTTTAAGAGATGAATTTTTTTTAAGTCTCAGAATTTACCCGAATCACACATTCACAAAGTAGCTAGTAGGGGCCCTTAATATACATAAGTGATTGCTTTATTAATTTGTACCCTTGAGGCCTTTTATGTGTCACGTGCCATTATTAATTGAATTCTTTCCTATGGCACTCCTAGGGTCCTGACATTTATGTCTTATTTACATTCTGTTCTCCAGTCGGAGGCAGATAAGTGAGCTGCATGAGAATGTAAACAACAGAATCCTCATACTCCTGCTACTTGTGTTGAATGATCACTATTAAATTAGTGGTTTCTGTGCAGATATCAATGTCGAACTAGCAGACTGTTTAAATTCAACTCCATCGCTCAGTTATCATAGAGCACTCTAACGAACTACAGTATATTTTACAAAGGATTAATGATTCATCTTCTGCAATGACAATTCCCTTTTTATTATATATAGCCGACAACATTAAGACGACATTCAGTTTGCCATACAGCATTGCTAGAAACCGAGTGGAATATTAGAAACAAAGCAGTACACAATCACTTCTCTAAATATGATGGCTGGAGACTTTTTACAGACAAGAATAATGCTGATGAATGAAAAACAGCCTGTCGACTTACTACGGGCATAAAAGTCAGAAGATAAATAAATAAAATAATTAAATTACCCGGGTCACTCATTTATATTTGTCGGGAAAGTCAAGTTTAGGTGTCAAACAGAGAACTACATCAGGGTGAATGTTCAGAGGCGTCCACCTCTCTCGATCGCGACGAACACTCAATAATAAAGATAAAGTTTTGGATAACACAACCAAAGAATGTAACACTATCACGGATAGACATCGAAACATATATTCCTGTAATTTATAGCTGCAGACTATTTCTAGTCTAGACAGTGGTAAAACTGACAGCAAAGCGATAGTCCGTCGCCTGATGGACTGATGGCACAGAACTGATGCTCATCGGACTGTGGTCAGTCTAATTTCATTATCCTAACCCATCTCATAGATACAGTTACAAGTACCTATTTGTTACGAGAATATCATGGAAAATACCACGTGTGTCGAAAGTACAAAGATATTCCTAACAAAAAACCAGGAAACACGAGTTACATTATGTGGTCATACAAAATAGGTCGTTATATGTTAATCAAACCATATTTTTACAAATAGCGTTTCAATTAGTATTTACTAAATAATCACCATGAAGTGTTTTAGACACTTACCTAAAATCCATTTCATCTTGGACAGGACTGCGTGCTAATTCACCATCCTCACTTTGGTCGTCGTCGTAATTACTCATGATTTTATATATCTCACTTTTAAATAGTCTGCACTACAAAAATACTCACGTACAACTAACAACACTTTATTTAAAATGAGAAGAAAACACAGAATTAATTATAATTTGAATCAATCAAAGTAACTCGAAAGCACAAGAACTGGAAAGAACAAACGCCATTTTGTTTTAAGTTTTATGACTTTGATTTGCCTGCTTCACTCAGTGACTCACTCACGGCACGGTCCCCCTCCTGGTATCCCCTTCGTCAACAGGTACTACGTCCCTTTCTAATTCGTAGAAAAAAGAGGGACACTATATACACTAAACTCAGAAACCTAGCGCACAGCGCCACCAATGCGTACAATACAATAACGAAACGAAACGCATTTGTTTTTCCTGTTGGATGCTCAGACATCTGGGTTGCCATGACATTTGCTTATTTTATACCTCCCATCCAAAGACAATAATCTATAAATAAAATAAGCTGAAGAGCCATATTACATTTTGACTGTGATTTTTGCGTAAAATGGCCAATTTTGGCGTTCTTGATCTCAGAAACAAAAATACATTAACAATGTTGACTTATTGAATAGTACAGAATAGCTATTGGCATAGTACATAGCGGCCTCGCTTTTTGTAAATTTTGCTTAACTTTTTATATAAATCCAAAATTGCAGAGAAAGATTTTCATAAAATGCGCGCATTCACTATTTTGAGCTCCTGGATTGTACTAGTGTTCCAAACAAATGAAATAAAAAAAATAGAATGTTATTTGTTATATAGTCGTATAGTACATAGCGGCCTCGGAATTTTGAAATATCATTGATTTAATATAGAAAAAAAACATTATTTTTACCAATAAAACTTCGAAAATCGCTTTAGGGAAACTGTTAATTTCTCGAATAAACGATAATATTATTGAGCAAAATTTATACGAGAATAATTGTTACTTCATGATGAATAAACTTTGTAGCATGAATTTATTATCTTATTTCAATAAACACGATAATTAAAACTTCAAAATTACTACAAAAAACGATGCACCGGCGGCCTTCGCGGGTTTAGTACTGCGCAAGAGCTCGTCAGCGTTCAAATGTAATAGGGCTCATAAAGATAGGCAGCGCGGAAATATCCGAAAGTTAAAAATGGTTATCGAGTAAATTGGATTAATATCCGTTTACACGCGGTATTTACCCGGTGAACGGGTGAAAACTATTTAAATTTGTAATATGCTTACAAATGAAGTGCTCATTAAAAGTTGAGATTATACTTCTTTAATTTAGTTTAAAGAAATTCTATACTGTAGAAAAATTATTCAAGATTTTTTTGACAAATAAATAAATATGAAAATCTTGATCTGAAAAATTTTCGTTGCATACTTGGGATCCCAGGAAAAAAGCTAGAGAATTTACTAGTTTTATTAGTAATTCTTTTTGAAAAAAAAATGACTAAACGCATCGTTTAGTTGCCAACTATTCTGTCATCGGCGCCAAAGTCATTGAGCACGTCGCATTATCATTTTATGTTTGTATTTTTGTTTCGTATATGCCAGAAAGTAGGTATTAAATTTCTTTATCATACTATACAATCGCCAGCTTCGTCTTAATCTGCTAAAATAGTAGCAAAATTGCTAAAAACTGGACGACTGAAAAGTATTCTTCGATTGAAGTGATTGCCAAATATAACAAAGAAAAAAAAAGGTTTAAAACACTGACAACGTTCTACTGACTTATGTCAAACAAAACATTAAAAAAACCTAAAAAAAACTCAGTCGAAGGTAAAAAAAAACAACACATTGGTATTGTAATAATTCATGTCAATATTATTAATTCTAAAATAGAGTCATTTAATTATATATCAAGACCTGTTACGGCTTACAGTACGCATTTTATATTAGTTAGGCCTAAGTTATGTTTTTTTTATTGTGGACGTTTTCATTGAACTCGAAATAATCATGGTAAGTAGAAACACATTTTTTAAAAACTTGTATACATAAGCTATCAAGAAAATATAGATTTTTTTGTTGTACCACTCATATGCCAGTACAATGTTTCCTTAATGCCTTGTATACATGAACATATTTTTACATGTCATTGGTGCCAAGATAAATGTTGTAAGAGTGTCATTGACTGGTATCCCAGATATGGCAAGCGAAGTAGGGCTCGACAACAAACGAGATGGAAAGACGACGTGAGACTCATGGCAGGTTATCACTGGAGAAGGGTAGCATGTGACAGAACTCTGTGGAAAAAGTGGAGGCCTATGCCAAGGGGCATACTGATGACACTATAACCTGGTGTTGCTATGGTATGCCCCTTAGTTCAGTGTCATCAGTATGCCCCTGTAAGAATTAATATTAAGTGTGTTCTGACACACTTAATATATAGTATAATTCTTAACATATAGTATAGTAGTTGAGAATTAAGTGCTTATTATTATTATATGTAATTATTATGACTTATGGTAGATAATTAATCCTTAGTATGTATTAATCAACATAGGATGGGTGTTATACTTTGTTTGTGGTCTTTTATGCATACTGAATTTTAATCAGAATGTAGGTAAGAGTTGGCATTAGACATGAGTTCGTTATATCAAAACGTAACTTATATCGGTTATGAGTAGTTAACATAACATATCGATATCCCATAACCCCATAACGGAATATCTAAAAACTGACGCGCGAGGGTTCGATATGAAACTAAAACCGCGCAAGAGAATGATATGTTTCGCGACTCGAAGGAATATCCATATTCGCTTCCTCTCTTTCTTAGTAAGCGTAGTTATAGCGGTGTAAAAGAGATGAAGGGAATAAATACAACGGCGCCGGCGCGGCGGGAAGCCCGGTAACAACCAGCAATGCTTTGATCATTGCAATGTAGAATTTAGCTCTTATGTTTATTAATATTAAGGTTCAGTGTGAATTTTTGCGACTACATTCAGAAGATTGTTTTATTTAGCCCTTGAATTGGTGGATTTTTCACGAGAAAAATTTAGCAAAATGGAATTACTCGCTATAACATTAGGGATTAATTTAGATTGATAATATTTATGCAATTATTTTTGTTATTTATTATTGTCGATTATTTTTGTTATTTTTTAAGAAATTGAGTTAAATACATATTCTGAAACCAAATAACAATTCCTTTGAGGGTTGATGTGTTCTTGCGAGTGAGTGAGGTCACCAGAAAGGAAAGAGATGCTGCGGTGGCAGCGGGAGTGGCGGCGCGCGAGCGATATTTTACGTTGCGAGCTAACGCTCGCATATGGCTATGGTAACCGCTTTAGATCAGGCGGGCCGTATGCTTGTCTTCCACCCGACGTAGTATAAAAAAAATAATTAAAAAATGCAAAACTGCAGTGAATGGAAAATGTTATTACTAACAACTTGACCAAGCTTTAGCAAGCGTCAATATTTTCTATCAATATCAATAACTAATAACACTGGTCAACAATGGTTTTGTTGCCCTTGATGTGAAAGTGGTTTCGAATAATTTTATGGGTACAATTTATAAAACTATGAATGATTTTGGAATATTGGCTCTGGTTTTTTTTTTAATCTTAATTTTCTTATTAGACTAAAAACACAAAATGAAATAGTTAGTATATTTTTGTAATATAATTTATTTATTATAAAATGTTAGTATTTTTTTTTTGTTTTAGTTTTTAATTAATGTACACAGGAATAAAAAGAGAGAAAAATCTTTAAAACTTTTGTTATACTTCAAAGAAACACCTTTTATAAGCTTTTCGTTTATAGTTAATTTGGGAATTATCTCTTTTTAAGGACCAACAGTAATCTGCCATCATGTGACGATCCCATCTACCCTGATACCTTTCTTCCATCACTTTTAGATCTTGGTGGAAGCGTTCTCCTTGTTCCTCACTGTAATCTCCCAGATTATCTGGAAATCTATCCAGGTGACTGTGGAGAAAGTGTAGCTTTATGCTCATATTTGCTCCTAAAGTCTTGAAACTTTCCAACATCTGTTGCACAATTTCTGTATAATTTGGTGCTTTATAGTTACCTAAAAAATTTTCTACTACCAATACAAAACCTCTCCATGCTTCACTTTCAGTATCAGTCATAACTTTTGTGAAATTTTCATCTTTTATTAATGTTCGAATTTGAGGACCGTCGAATATTCCAGCTTTTAACTTTTCCATACTTAGCTTAGGAAATGTTTTACAAATATATTTAAAACCTTCTCCTTTCTTGTCCAACGCTTTGACGAACTGTTTCATCATACCTAACTTGATATGTAGTGGCGGAAGTATGATTTTTTCTCTACTTAACAATGGTTCATTTATTACATTGGCTTTACCAACAGTTAAGGATTCTCTCAAAGGCCAAACATTTTGTTCCCAGTGAACTTGCTTTGCTCTGCTGTCCCATAAACAAATAAAGCAAGGGTATTTGGTGTATCCACTTTGCTGACCAAGTAAAAAGTTCACCATCTTCAAATCAACACAAACCGACCATTGATGTTCAGAGTAATTAATTTTTTGCAGAACCAATTTAATATTCTGATATTCTTCCTTAAGTTTTGTTGAATGGGCAATAGGGATTGATGCAAATCGATTTCCATTGTGCAATAAAACGCATTTTAAACTCCTTTTGCAGCTATCAATAAAAAGTCTCCAATCAGTAGATTTGTATTCACTTAAACCTATGTTTTGAAGTAACTCCGCGATATTATTACAGTAGACAAGTTGTTCATTTTCACAAAAAAATGGTAATATTTCACTTTCCCTTTTCCTGTATGCTGTAATTTTTACATTTGGTGCCAATAAATTCTTTTCTTTTAATCTGGAAGCTAACAGTTCCGATGCTTGTTTCGATAAACTTAAATCTCGTATTAAATCGCTTAGTTCATTTTGAGAAAACAACTGTGGTGCCGATGTTCCACCATCATATTCACTTCCACTTGTAGATTGTACTGAATGCTGGGAGTTTGGTAACATCATGGTTTCTGAAGCCATGCGAATTATTTTTGTAGCATAAATAGGTCGAGGAAGGTCTTCATTGTGCAAAACTGGACACCTTGTAGACTGTAAATCAGGATATATCCACTTTTTATTTCGATTGAATCCTTTAACGTCTACGACGCAGAAGTAGCAATCATCGAAATGATTTTTAGGCTCCATCCAGATCATAGGGATGCCGAAATCTAACCCGTGGCGTTTTCCTTTCTTCCATAAACGTAAAGACTCAATACAGGATTTACAAACCTTATGAGGAACCCATGATTTATCTTGTTTTTCAATGTATAGTCCGAAGTAAGCGGCATAAACTTCCTTGACAAAATCTGTGATATTCCGTGCCTGTTTTGTAGTTATATAAACACCACAAATATAGCAAAACACATCAGGACTATACTTGCATTTTCTTCGCGATGAACTCATACTTCTACGGACAAAACATATATATATTAGAATCAAAACTCAAGAAATAAAACAAAGTTATTAGTCATCACATTAGCAACTTACTCAAATGCGCGCCGTGCGTCCTCCTATGTTGTCAAATAACTGAGTAAAACGCGGGAAAAGGGATGCGTCCCCACGCATCCCTTTTCCCGCGTTTTTACATGTAATTCGCTTTTTGCGCATGTATGCGCGAAGACATGCGCAGAAGACGAATTTTGCCAAAAAAATAAACACTTGTTCTGAAGAGCCAACTTAAACTGTTTAGTGTTTTAAATTTATGATAAAAAAAAATCTAGAGCCAATTAAGTAATTTTCATGAATATATTCGCAAACTGGGTACTTGAAATATATAAATCTGCAGAGATATCCAGGGCAACAAAAAAAAATTGTTTTTTTGTTGAGCTGTGTAATCATTATCAGCGTTTCCGTTAGTTTGCGAATCGTTCGTTACTGAGTAACCCATTATCACTAAGAAACCATATTACTGATATCGATATCTAAAAACGGTTTGCCATATCGATATGAAAACTTGATATCGGTTACATATCCGTTTTAATAAAATAACGAAAACGCCCATGCCTAGTTGGCATGGTTTGCAAAGTATTAGGCACACTTGTGTTATTTGCAACTTACAATCATGAGCTTAACCCAGCAAAGTCACCTATTGCCTTTCATAAAACATGTTACTATTTCAATGTGTCAAGATTCTTTTTAACAGAATCGTAATTTGTTGTTAGTAATTATGCTGATTTTAATACTGAATGGAATTTACATAAATGTAACACTTTCTGTCTGTAGCACAATTTCAATTATCACGTATTTTCACTCTGTCCTGAATTTCTGGTGGAAATGACTAATATTCAAAAAGTTTATTTAATTTATTAACCCTTTAAGCAAAATAGTTGCTAGTTGATTTATTCAAATGCTGTTTCTAAATTCTAAATCCGTAACTACAAATAAGGCAGAAATAGGCAAATATTTCGGCAAGTCTGAAAACATAGGTACTTACTTTCAGGTTTCATTATATTTATATATGTCTATAAATAATCTCATCAGCCTACTATTATTCACTTTTAATTTTGCCTGTTTTATATAGATTGTGATGCTTGTGAAAGAGTTAATTTTATCAATGTAGCTGTTTTTAGATTATTTATTACTGATAGTGTCATTGCAGATTTGTACCTGGAGGTGAAACAAAACAAGATTTCATTATAAACAGTCAAAGCTGTTTAATACATCTTGTGTGGTTTCAGTTCAATTAAGTGCACACTTTAGTGTGTCTGTGCACAGTGCACTATTACAGTTTCCTATTGGTTGTAACATCCATATTTACATGATCCGTTTATTGTTTAAAAACTTCAGCTGTCATATTTTATAATTAATTAATTTCAGAATAGCAAGATTTTAAATACAATTGCCAATGCTATAGACAATAAAGAGGATATCAAAAAGCGAGCAGAAAATGGAAAACAAGTTCTGCAAGAACTGTTAAATTGTGTACAAAATTCACAAAACAGATTTGGAGGAAAATCTGAATTAGCTACAGAAGATGATATAAGGTACAATACAATATAACTCATTTTTTGTGTAATGACAGGATGTGCTTTACAGAACAATTACTTGCACACCACTACAGCACAATACAATTACGGCATTATAAAGTATAATGCTATTACTGGCATTATAAAGTATATATAATATAACTGAAAAATCTAGAATGGATGTTGTCTCCAAATAAAAAAAATGAATTTGAAAAGCACTAGTGCTACAAAAGTAGTCAAATGTCATTTAAAAGTAACTCGTACAATGTAATAGAGTGAACAAAAACAGTAGAAACAAATATCACTTTCTTCGAAAGTACAAATTTCACATAGCAACCCTTGAACAAATTTTGTAAAAAACGAGAACAAAGAAAAAGTCTATTACTAATAAATTTATTCATTTACATACATATCTTTATTGACCACAAAATTTCGGTACATTAAGTGGACTCAATGTAAAATGCATTCTCTATCAGTCAACCATTAGGAGAGCAGAACATCATTATAAATTTAGTTCCATTTCTGCTCTTTTTAGTCACCGTTCATTTTATTCAAAATTAAGAGTAAACCAACTTGACATGCACATATGTTCTGGACTGTTTAATATGGAGTTAATATGTTGTTATTTTTCATATGTATGTAGGGTAATAAATTACGAATATCGCATCTCAAGGACTCATGTGGACTTTGACTGGATGTGACTCATTTTTTATTTGAATGGATGTGACTCATTTCTGTATTAAATAATGTTTTTTCCAATATAATTTTTAGAATATCACTTTTGTGTGATAAATGGGAGAAAGTTCTTAGCCATGGTATCCGAACAAATCTATCTAGTTCAGCCCTACAAAACTTGGTCACGGCTGGCTTGAACTTTACATTTAATATCATCAATATAGGTGAGTAAAATAATAGTATGTAATAGAATAAATTATAGTATACACCATTCATTCGGCACATAACTAAGGGCATTTGAGATGTTAGGATATTCCTGATAAAATACAAATGTTATAAAAGGGCGCGACGTCATAATGTTATCGCAATTTATTCTTTAATCACCAGATTGTTATTCACTTCTTGATAAGAGCTGATATGTGAATGCAAATAAGTATTTTTTTTTTAATTTCTTTCGTGATTTTATAAAAATTGGTTAATTGGGTCTCTTTATATTTGTAAAATCATTTTGTAGATATAAAACTTTCATAAACTGTCAATATCAACTTGCCCTTCGTATAAATTGAAGCATTGAATTTTGTTTCTTACACTCCAAATATTTAATTTAAGTGAAAATGACGCGTGTATTGTCTGTAAAGAGTTTTCTTTTTTGTTCTTTGTTATCAGAAAATATTTTGCAATTTTTTTAGGAAACTCACTGTGGAGTTACACCTGTGTTCACCTAACGAAACATGAAAAAGAGAGATTTAAAATCCTGACTAACATTAACACACCACTTGGATACTTCAGAGCATTCCTTCGTGCTGCTTTAAATGAGCGATCTTTAGAAAGGTAAGAGTTACCTTTGCTTTTTATACAATAGTATGCGTTTATTGTTATTAAATAAAATCGTTATTTTCAATGGTTATTTTTAATTGTTTACAGATACCTTCACAGTTGGATATCGCATGGATTACTAATGGAATATTATGAGGAAGGAGCACTAGTCAGAGATACAGAATCATCAAATCTACTTCCTAATATGGCTGCAGGTAATCTGTAATGTTATGTGGATGAAAATTAGGATATATGTCGTAAAACCTAGACTAGTTATCGCTGAGCTGTCCTTTCTCCTAATATTATTAATATGAAAGTCCCTGATGGTGTTCTGTTTGAAAAGTTATGATCAATCAGGCGTAAGCGGCTGAAGGGACTAGAATAAAATTTAGCATACAATATACTAAGTTAACACGTGGAAATCTTTTTATTTTTAAATTAATTAGTAGGTAATTAGTTATATGTACTTACTATGGATTATTTAACTATACGTTAAATGGCCGTGTGGTTTCCGGGAGACTAGAATAGAATCACTCCGTTTCTTCCCATGGATGTCGTACAAGGCGACTAAGGGAAATACATTGTCAAATATCGATCAGGCCTCTCCAACCCATTTGACCAGCGTGGGGAGTGTAGGCCAAATCCTCCTTCCGTCTAGGACGGACGAGAGAGGGTCGTTTTCCTGTGGTGGAGACTAAAATGGAGCTAATTATGATGATGAATTAGTTATACTGATAAATATAGCACCTAATCTTTTTTAGGTCCAAAGACCTATCGCACCTCCGCCTATCAGTATGTAAATTGTAAGAATAGAGCAACTGCGCCTCGCCTCTATTTTCCTTGTTTTCAGCTTCATATAATTATACTATAATATAATTCTCTCGTCGAATCGGCACAAATCGACAAAAAAACATGTCTGTTTAGCTTTATTTGGAGAATCCTATCACATTTGTAGCCTTGTATATCGAGGCGATTGACTTTTTTGAAGCTTGCCTTGAATTTTAAAACTAATTGATATAAAAAATGGGTAGCATGCTTCAAGTGGATGTCGTCGTCGTCAACACTTATTCATCCCACTGCTGGGATAAGGGTCTCCCCTCACTCGAAGGGGTTTCGAACATACTCTACCACAGTGCTAACTGCGGGTTGGCGGAGGCCAGTTTTTTGAAGCCGCTTAAAAGCCACTGACTTGGCTTAACAACTGTCATCTAATGACAACAGCCGGGACCGATGGCTTAACGTGTCCTCTGAAGCACGGAGGAGCTCGAGATAAATAAACCCATCCATGATCAGGCTACGGTCGACGTTGCTTAAGTTACGTATTCGATACTATGAAAAAACTGTGATCTAGTTACCAGGACTATTTCTTATTCAGTGTTCTATCATGTACTTACCATATGAAAGTAATAAATAAATATGAATATGGATCTATCCTTGATCCAAAATCTAGTGAGAGAATACAGTGATATTTGATAGTGTCCCAACTGTCATGTCAATAAATATAAGTTATTTCAAAATACATATTATTGTGTTTCTCGTATTTCATCTCATCTGTTTAGCCATTTGCGCGTGAAACTTTTTCTACTTATTAATATGAACAACTAATTATACATCCAATTTGTTTACAAATTAAGTGTTATTTGTATTTCCATACATGGAAGGAAACTAATTTGTTAAGACTAGTGATGGTTACTTTGACCTTAATATTGGTGATAATAATGAGAGAAAATAGTAAACAACTTGTGTTCATTCACCTACCAATGCAAACAAATGGGTTAATTACATTGTTTCAGGCTTATCATCCATCCTGTTCGCGTTATCAATCGACAGAGCAGAATTGAATGACTCACAGCATGTTAATCAGATTAACAAAGCCGAACCTGTTATTCCACTACCCATGCCTGTAAAAGCGAGTAATTTAAAAAAGAAACCTTTACGACAGGTGATTTCGTTTGACAAAAATGAACAAAGAAATCAAGTGAAAGAAAAAATAGAAAAGCAGTCTACACAAGTCGGCGATAGTTCTATGTGGAACAGCGCCCCAGCCACATGCCTGAACTCGCCAGATCCTAAAATGATCCCCTCGGGTATCTCGAACAGTGAACCTACTAGTTCAGAATACAAAAGCAGCATTAGACACTTTTTCCCCGACAGCGTGAAGGGTATTGATAGCCCTTCGCAAATTCTTTCTAAACTATCTGAATGTGCTAAAGAAATATTCACATCATCGAACAGTATTGATACAAATAATATAGCAAAAGACGATTTGTCAGAAATTAGTGTAAATAATTTAAAAATATCGGAGAGCGACAGCGAAGAGGTAGCTGGCAGTATAAATGGCAGTACATCCTGCCTAGAACTCTGTTTTACTGAAGATGAGAGTGTACCTGATGATAAAATATTAAATTCCGTATTAGAGAGGAAAGAAAAGGAGTATTTGAATTTACAATTGAAATGCAGTCAAATTGAAATAGCAAGTAAAGAAAAAATACAAAAGTTAGAGAAAGTTGTATTGGATTTAAGCAAGTAAGTTCGTAAATGCGACTGGGAGATTGTAAATACCTATCAGAAATGTTTTGCCACTGTCAGTTTTTTATGTAGGCATTCCTATAGTTTTTAAGAATATGTACCTTCGTGAAACTCACTAGTTTTAGTATGGCATTATTTTTGACGTGATAACGTCTTATAAACGGATGAACGCCTGCTGCAAGCACGAAAAAGCATGACTGATTGTCACGTTCCGCCTGAGCCGAGCGTGCAAGCGAGAGCGCGGCATCTATCTCTCTTCCACTCCATCGGCCAATATTTTCTTGTAACGTTATCACGTAAAATTATCGTCCGTAAACCGACTTTACCGACAACCATTTTTTTTTATATTGTCATATTGATCATAACACCAACATTGTTTTTTTTTTCAGAGAAAACGATAGGTTGAAGGATCAATTAAGACAGTATATGTCAGCGGTAGAATTAGGTCTAGCTTTAAAAAATGGAGATGATGAGAGTGAAGAAATGAATCAATATGAAAAGAAGTTAGTTCAGGTACATACTTATCAATTTTATATCTTTATTAATTGATGTATTTTGATTAATAATGTACTTTTATTCAATGCCCATACATCCTAAACCTTGTATAAGTTTATTGTAATTATTAAGTATTTACTGTAATTACTTTGAAAAATAATCTGGCCGCCAACTCGCAAATTACTTATAATTGATTTTTTTTATCTTTATAAAAATATGTCAGTCATATCGCAATTAGTACTAGGTATTATTAATTGATTTTGAAGAAGTCAAATTTACAAACAATTTTTGTCAAATTTACATTACTTTGGGGCCGTCCATTAATCACGTGAGGCTCGAAAGAGGGGGGGAGGGGGTTCGGCAAAAATCCAAAAATCACGAAACATCACAAGGGGGGAGGGGGGGTGTAGTGTAGTGTAGTGCAGTATTTTTTTAAGTGCTTTTCATCAGGCGAACTGTATGCTTGTTTGTCACCTTAGTGGTGTAACAAAAATCCTTATTAATATTCTGAAATTTTTAAGATTCTTTGTAAATACAAAATACACGTGATTTGGGGGGGGGGGGGGGGGTAGCTTTACACCTCACCAAGTATCACCAAGGGGGTGAGGGAGTGTTAAAAATGCAAAAATAAACCTCACGTGATTAATGGACGGCCCCTTTGCGTGATTCCGCTACCAGTGAAGTAGAATATCTCGTTTCCATATTTTAAATTTAAGTCAAAGTTTTTTTTTCTTAAAATATTCTTTTAGGTGGCTGAAATGCACGCCGAGCTCATGGAGTTCAATCAGCACCTGCAGCGTCGGCTGCAACAGCTGGAGAGCACGTCTTGCGAAATTCTGGATTATCCTGAATCCAATGTAAAGGTTCACATTCCCAGCGCCTTCCTCGTCGGGAAGAAAACACATTCTTATCACGTGTATCAGGTTCGGAATAATATTTGTGCAGTATCTATAAGGTTGTATTTATTATACTAGTGTCGGTCGTGTGTTTTCCGGCAGACTAGAATAGAATCACTCCGTCTCTTCCCGTGGATGTCGTACAAGGCGACTAAGGGAAATACATTATCAAACCTCGATCAGTCGTCGTCAACCTTTATTCGTCCCACTGCTGGGATATGGGTCTCCCCTCAATTGAAGGGGTTTAGAGCATACTCCACCACGCTGCTGAACTACGGTTTGGCGGAGGCCAGTGTTTTCACGCCGCCTAAAGCCACTGACTTGACTTAACGACTGTCATCTAATGACAACAGCCGAGACCGACGGCTTAACGTGCCCTCCGAAGCACGAAGGAGCTCGAGATAAATAAACCCATCCATGGACAGGCTGCGGTCGACATTGCACGCGCATCGACGCCATCGGGCTCCTCTCAGAAAGTATCCTATGTGAATTTCAATTGCATATGAGATTTTGTCAAAATCCGTTGAGCTATTAATGCATGACTATATTCTGTCTGCGGCTTCGCCCGCGTGAGCTCACGACCAGGTCAATGAGAATCCTATATGTCAATTCAGAATAGTTCTATCTTTGTGTCCAATTTCATCCAAATCCGCCCAGCCATGATTGAGTCAAAACAAAAAGACGACATTAGTGGGATTTTAAATTATAACCGAAAGAAATGTACCATCTTCAAATGAGTTGCATTGTTAGTAAATATTTAATATAATATATTTTTGTAAACTAAGGAAGTTATTATTACGGCTTTTAAAAGCCGGAGATATTAACCACATTAACCCATTATTGTGGTTAATATCTCCTGCTTTGTACATGCTTTTAAATATCTATTTGTTTTTCCTTTGTAGATATTCCTCAAAGTTGGCCAAGAGGAATGGAATGTTTATCATAGATATGCTAAGTTTCACGAATTGCATATGCAACTCAAAAAGTGTCATCCGGATATAGCAACATACAAATTTCCACCAAAGAAAACCTTACGAAAACGAGTAAGTATGGCACGAAGTAGTGTGGCTGTAAATCATTCAGTAATACAACCCATATCGTTCGGATTTTAATTATTCATTGATACGATTTTTTATTTAACTTCCGAAATATTTCGGAAGTTCCGAGGTCGGTTGTCGGATATAACACAACAGTATATACACGTCGCCGACTCAACGTGTAACCTAGTTTTAAGTAGAGTAACATAATATAAATATATAATTTTATTCTTGAGGGTTGTTGTGTTCCTGCGAGTGAGTGGTATCACCGGGTGTTGCTGCGTTGGCAGCGGGAGTGAAGACGCGCGATAGAAGTCAGCAACATTTCATATTGCGATTTGCGAGCGTTAATATGGCTACGGTAACCGCTTCCCATCAGCTGTCAGCTGCTTGTCTGCCACCCGACGTAGTATATAAAAACAAAAGTTGTCTTTCATGTATAGTTATGAATATTGTTGTGACATCCTTACATAAACAAATGGAAAAAAAAATGTCATCTAACCTATTAGCTAATGATAGTATCATTAATCAAAGTATTAACAAATTTTTGATTCCAGGATGCTCACTTAGTGGAGCAGAGGCGCATCGCACTGCAGGCGTACCTCCGGCACGTGCTACTCGTGTTGCCTGAACTCAGAGAGTGCACTAATCGCGCGCACCTCATCACACTTCTACCGTTCTTTGGGTATTATAACCTTTTTAACTGTAAGAATGTTCCAAAATTAATTTTTAGCGGGTGAATGAAATATTTAAATTTTTATGCCCAGTAGTTTGGCATAAGATTTCATATAAATAATACTCAAAATTAGGTTCGTTCAGCGCCGGATAGATGTACGTTCATGTGATGTACTCCGGCGTGCTGCAAACACTGCATCACGATTAATTCTTTTAACTTTAAGTAATTAGAAAAACATTGACATTAGTTCAACCATTTACAAATACACTGACAACTTTCAAATTTATGTTTATCTTTTTGGATTTAAAATTGGCCACACATTATCTAGTGAATTTATTTTTAATTTTAATAATTACAGCACATCGTCAACTGCGAGAGAAAATGGAGTTAATACTCTAAACCGACAGCAATCCAACGAATCCGTCACGACCTACGACGGCATTTAGATATTTGTCAAGTCACTAATTGGTGATTTTAAACCAGTGAAAACATTAGTGAGTGCAAAAGTTACATTTTAGTACAAGAATGAAGATGAAGTTATTGTTTCCAAAAATAAATTATTTATTTAAAGTGTTATATAATAATGTACAGAGTAAGATATTAAAAGTATGTCATTAGTTCTATAATATTTTATTCGTTGCTTAACCTGCATCTACTAATTATAACAGAGTAGAGCGTAACGACTGTCGAATATCGATTATAAAATTCGTTTCTGCCGAAAATTCGGAATTTTTTAATGCCGAATTTAATTCTAATCGTTCGGTGAATGACAAATTTTTATTCTGTACGGCCTAGATTATTGCCTAATAGCCTAGTCAACGAATAATTTGTGGGTGGAAAAGTCGAAAGCAGAAACTTTGACTTAGGAACTTTGTTTGGACTAGTTAGGAGATAAACATACTAAAAGTCCTTACCCCTACGAGGTGAGCCCGAGGGGGGGGAGCACAAAGAAGGTCCCGTTTTTTGGTTTTTTGCTTATTTCTCGAAAACGGTGCTTCGTACGAAATTTTGTTGTACAACATAATAAAAGCTAATTAAATTCTCTACAACTTTGTCTTTTGCACTTTGTATCTATCTTCTATTATTGCCAAGCTATGAGTTTCTAAAAGTGGTCGATTTTCAAAAATGTGTTCTACACTCTTTTCGTTATTAAGAGAGGTCTCCTTCTGTTTCGCTCAATACCAACTTAAAAAGCATAAGTTTCCATTTTCTCTTATGTCAGCATGCGATGAAGTGGGGTTCGAAAATACCTCTGCGGCTTGACGGAGCTCAGGTTTTTTCAAGTACAGTTTACAAAAACCAACTTTGCTTCTCCGAACTGCAGTAGAAGTAGTGTCGCATCCCGTGAAGGCGTGTAGAAATAATATGTCTTTCAGGCCTAGCTGTTGCAATTCCTGACTTGAATAATAGGTGGTAGGTACTTTACCTCTGTTAGGCTTGACAAAGATAATATCATGGTCTGGTGGAGTCCTTGCTATAAGCAGAACTACCAAGTAAAAATAAGAAATGATTTTGGTAAGTTTGTACTGCACTGTTACAATGTGCTCCAGAGAAAAAAATACACTTTTGAAAATCGACCACTTTTAGAAGCTCATAGCTTGGCAATGATAGAAGATAGATTCAAAGTGCAAAAGACAAAGTTGTAGAGAATTTAATTAGCTTTTATTATGTAGTACAACAAAATTTCGTACGAAGCACCGTTTTCGAGAAGTAAGCAAAAAACCAAAAAACGGGACCTTCTTTGTGCTCCCCCCCCTCGGGCTCACCTCGGAGGGGTAAGGACTTTTAGTATGTTTATCTCCTAACTAGTCCAAACAAAGTTACTAAGTCAAAATTTCTGCTTTCGACTTTTCCATCCACACTCCCCTTGTGAGCATTCATTGACCAGACTATAAGTGACACAATAAAAAGGTGAAAAATTGACATTTGCTTCGACGTAGACCCAATAAAATACCTGAACGTTCGGTCAAATTTCGAATTCCCATTTTAGAATAGGCCCCCTGATTCTTTACATCATATCTACTCATATTATCGTTTTCTTATTCTATGGTAACGCAACCATACTCACTCCTTGCATGTGTTGTGTTTTTAACGTATTCCATGTCAGCCAAAGCGGACATGTATTATTATAAAAAGACCCTTGTGTCCTATGTTTTGTGGCGACATTTTTAGATGCAGGTCAACGAATACATTTCCAGTGAATCAAATATTTGTATAAAAGTAAATTTATCGATGTATGTATGAAATTATAGCTGTTTTTATAAATCACAATCATTCATGTATTATTTGTGTATACAATACATTAAAAGCTCACATTGTCATAATAAATATACCAGAGTATAATAATTGTAGACTCGTTTATAAATAACGTACCTAGTTTATAATAAAAATTAGTAAAAATTTATTTCAACATTTATAAGTACTACTGTGATATATTAATAATTTAAATTAAACCATATTTAAGGAACACGAACAATTATTTAAAAACGCCGAATCATGATCGAACAATAGTCTGCCATTTACCTAGCGCCGATCATGTAGTATTAGATATACCTTAAACGTTGCGAAGAATCCTAACTTTATGAGATATACACACATCAAAAAAGTCTTAGCATTATAGTACGCATGCGTATATTTGAAACTTTGAATTGAACTAAGAACAATAAGTTATTGTTCTTAGGAATTGAATTTTAAAAAATCTGTTTTACTTTTTACGATTTTTTTGTAATGACTGGCAACTGTCATAAATTATCCCTTGATTTTCCGATTTACGAAAGGTCTGCGGGGCTGAACAGCAATAAAAGTGTGTTCCTATGAATTAAAAGACCTAAGTCTATGCCACAATTCTTTTTCAATAAGTTTTTTACTATTTATTTCAATGGAGATTCAGAACCTACATCTATGACTGTTGGACTACGTCTATCCTATCTATAAGAACTATTAATGTATCATTGGTCGTTATAATAAACTAGCTTCTTCCTGCGTGTACACAGTACATAGATTAAAAATATCTTGTGTGTTATTCCAGAATATATTCTCTATGTATGCTAAATTTCATCCAAATCCGAGCAGCCGTTTTCAAATTCGGGTTTCCTGGTTTTGGTATCTTACGTATTGGTGATATTTTCCACAATATTGGATAATATTGTAGTATAATTATGGCATTAAATAGCATTGTTATTACTACAGCTTTTCTAGGCAACTTTTTAAGTAGGTTCTTGTCCTGTAATAAGGGCAAATCCTGCTGCCTTTTTCATTTTCCAGATTTCGTATTGTTTGTAATAATAAATGGTAACATTTACGTCTACGACTACCTGTTTATCTGTCTTTGACGAGAAAAATAGTATACAATACTGGTAAAGCTTGCAATTTTCTCTACAGTACGTGGGTTGCTCTACTTTTTTGAGATGTGTTTTAAAACTTACGTTTGATGCGTTATTGTTTATGTCGTCGGCATTCCATTCGGCAAACGGCGTCGTCAGTTACTAAACGCTCGCTATTTTGCGAATTGCCGAAAGCAAATTCTGAAATGCTTTCGCACGTCATTTGTAAAAATGACGCGGCAAACGGTCTATTTAATTATTATTTATTTTATTTATGTAATTTTTAATCTTGCCACGTGCGGCGCTGTTGTGTCAAAACAATAAAAATGGCGGGATGTAATATTTAAAACAATTGTAATTCAACGAGTATTATGTATTTAACGCGTGGTTTTCGTCATCATCATTATCACCCTGTCTCTTCCCACTGCTGGATATAGGCTATTCCCAATGCTTTCCACCATACGCGATCCTCCGCGTTCCGCATCTAACCGCTACCTACCAGTCACTTTTTTGAATTCGTCGGTCCATCTAGAGAGGGGGCGCCCTACGCTTCTCAACGCTCAACTCTAGGTCTGCCCTCCCCCATTGCCAGTGCTGACTCGGCAGATGTGACCAGCCCACTTCTACTTCGGCTTACCGACTCTGAGAACTATGTCGACCACTTTAGCTCTCCATCCAAAAATCAACTCAAATCATGGTTACATTTGAGTTGATTTTTGGTTAGGTTAGTTTTATTACATTGACTAAGAATCGGTGGTTATTAATAATCATAGAAATAAGAATATAGACTTAATAATGACTAATGTATGATATCACTTGTAACACCTAAACAAATATGTTTTATTTGAAGATAAGGTCACCCTAAAACTCCGTTTTGGCGCACTCGTTAGCAAGCCGAACGCATCTACAATTTGACTTCGGCTAATCGCAAACAACGAGCGTTTAGAAACTGACAAAGCCGTTTGTAATCAGAATTATACGATTTGACTACCAGATTTTATATTATTTATTGATAGCTTATAATTATGTAGCCGCAATTTTAACCTACAAACTATACTGGGTTACAGGTTAAGTGGACGTAGATCTTTCATACTCTAAACTTAACCGTTTACAAGATATAGGAAGTTTTTTTAATAAAAATTGCAATTTGTAACCTGTGACCCTGTACATGCAGGTTTGCACTGTTTGACTGCACAGCCCAACGAGTCTTAATATAAGTTTTGCTAGTAGCAACATTAAAGGATTTATAACTTCCATAACTTTGCGGCCCAAATTGATCGTATTATTATAACTAGTTCTATATTTTTATTTTCCACACACGTTTCCAAGGGAATGATGAATGACTTCTATAATTCAATTCAGGTATTATATGCACTAGCATATCATAAAGATAGCCTTAATGATGAATTATGCAAAACAATAAAATGCAAACAAAAACTATAAGATACGTATCTACCTTTTATTACATTTTATACAATGAATTCGATGTTATAAAGATTTGTTAAGACGTATTTATTTATACATATTAAGTAAAATTACATGTACCAAATATTATGTACAGTAATAAAATATATCTATAGAATGATAAACTAGTTTTAATAAATTTCAATTTTCCCTTGAATTTAGCTATGAACGAGTCCGAGATATTAACATAAATTTTATTGTTCAAACCTCTCGATTTTCTCTCTCACCGATTAACCAATCGGTTCATCGGACTTAATTTGGCATTAATAACGTGGTGGCATTGTATGGAATGAGGAGCTCGATGGCGTCTTAGTCTAATCGATCACGCAAGTTAAGCAACGTCAACCGTACCCTGTCTATGGATGGGCTTATTTATCTCGAGCTACTCCGTGCTTCGGAGGGCACATTAATAGATCCCAGAGTGGCCGAAATAAGCTTATTTCGGCACTGCAATAAAAGAAACCTTATAGCTCTTTGATGGGAGAGCGACAAAATTTCTCCTTTGATGATTTTAACTGTCACAGAAAATTAGTCGTTAATTTGTCGCAAATTAAAGACTAATTTTCTGTTCAGTTAAAATCAAGATCTGAGAGCAGCCCCCTTACCACCATCTCTTATTGCGATTCAATAACTGAATAGAATGCTTATTCATACCAATGAATAAGCGATTCTATTCCATTTGAAATAGAGGTGGTAAGGGTGCTGGGCTGTGCCGAAAATAAGGCATGCAATTTCTCTGTGTCGAAAAGAGCTATTTTTCTGCTGTACGATTTGGAAGTTGTGTCGAGGAAGTAATCCATACGAAGTTACGAACCCGTGCTTCTAGTCGTCGCCGCGGGTATAATGTATATGTCGCAGCCAACTGGTTAAAATAGCCGTTCAATCAAACAGCTAGCTCTTTGACTGAACAACGCCATTCAATCACACGTCTATACGTCGTTTAGCAGACTTGTTGACTGCAAAATTCAACACTACAGCTAAACGACGCTTAGCCTGGTTAAATGGCAAATTAACTAAAGTGACCATTAGTATATTATTTTGAGAGAATAATAATACCTACATAAAATACATATATAGAATAATAATACCCAGAACTCCGCTTGCTTATAGCAAGCGGAGTTCTGGGACGTCACCGGCGCTGAGGGAAGTGCAGCCCCTTCGCCTTTGCGTAACGAAGGGCAGGCACTCATGCTCGTCTTCGCATCTCCGGCTGGCCACCTCCGGAGCCGGAGTGGATGGGGTTACCGGATGCACGCGCGCTTCTTCTTGTATCGCAAGCGTCTATATGGCTACCGTAACACGCAGGCCGTATGGTTGTTTGGCAACCGGCGTATAAAAAAATGTACTGTTCTTTAAACTCTTATTTGCTGTGGTATCGTATATTTATTTAGGTTGCGTTATCATTTCTCAGCAATACCAACTTACAACTCTTTACATTGCATATATTTTTTTATACCACTATGGTGGTAAACAAACGTACAACCCGCTTGATGGAAGGCGGTCATCGTAGCCTATGGACGTTTGTGACGTCAGAGGCATCACTCACGCGTGCCGACCCTGTAAAAACCCCTTGACGCCTTGTAAAACCCCATACTTGTAGTCTCCTGGGAAAACCATGGCAGGGAGTACATTCCACGGTGCGACTGTAGAAAGAGGCCGTGGGCTAATGTCAGACAATCCCGCCGAACACAACCCATTGTACAGACGGTAGAATATAATAGAATCGAAACTGTAATCTCGATTCGTGTACCAAAGGGGAGTTAAAATTGAAAACTTGTTAAATAAAAGTCACTCTAGCAAATTAAATTCATAATTTTATTTTTATAATAAATAAAAATCAAGAAAACACTCTTTTTGAGAATTTTCTATATATTAAATACATCATACAAAAGATGTCAATACAACTAAATCACTTGGTGCAAAGGCAAGCCTGCCGGTTTGGGGTTCGACTACCGAGCACTCGAGTCGCCTCGCCAACGTCCGGTTTGAGCTATCTATGCAACAGGCGAGTGGGAACCGAGGGTAGCCTCTTATTTAACTATATTTCAACACAACAACTAAACTTAAAGATACACAAAGACACAAGCTCTTTTCAGAATGGAATGTATCTTTGTAAACATCTCTAATTTTGAATGAAAAAATATATGTATTTGATCATGATTATAAAATAATGTAAATAGAGGTATGTAAAAAAGCGTATTACACTTCTTAAGTGAAAAAACAAGATAATTTAGTTTTACGAAATACAATAAATAAAATATAATAAAATCAAGTATCTAACTTAAGTGTGAAATAATTTACTAAACTTTACACCTAAACGATAAATGTATTGCAACACACTAAGGAGCTTTGGAACCATTGAGTAATTTGGGGCTTAAATAAATTTCAGCTGGTAAATTAATCTCGAATAATAAACTCTAAAATTGTGATTTATCTTTGGTTTTCGGGACGTACGCCGGCCATAGTTCCATAACTCCTCACAGGAAACAGTGCACGCCGGACTGGTTCCAAACTGATTATTTCATAAGTACTTACATAAGTTACAGATCTACCAAGAAGCGGATGCACCTTAAAAGCAAATAGATAACTTTAACCAATTGAAAGCCGCAGTTTTAACCTTCAGACTGAGATTATACTTTGTTAAGTTCTGTAATAAATAGTTATCGACAAAACTGCAACAATGTCGATGATTCGATAAAGATGAGAATGTTACACATTTTACAAGTATTAGTCGGGAGACTGACACGTAAGCCAAAGTCGGGACTTAGTGGCTAAAATCGAGACATCATTACGATACAGACGCGATACAAATAAGTAGTACGTACATTTGCTACAAAAATAAATCATCACAGCTCACAAGCAAACGTGAAGGTGATGCGCAATGAGGGCTAAGCGAAAGGTGACATGAATGATAACCTACACTAATTATGCAAGAATTCTATTAGCATTATGATATACTATTGTGTTTCGGTGAATATATTTTCAAATTTAGTTACCAGAGCAAAAAATGTATTTTAGTTGAAAGAGATTTTCATATTCCAACACACGAATACAAAAATCACCCACTAAATGTATTGCGAATCCTTCTGGCGCAGACCGTGCCTGGCGGCAGAGAACTTGCTAGTGCAGCAAGTCGCCCAGGCACTCACGCACGTAAACCAACGCTAGCTGACCATTACTGAGCGGACTTTACATGAAGCTACGGTACTCCCGCGAGTCCTCTCGTTATCACCCATCACACCTTGTGAATGCAAATATAACGAAAGTCGTTCGTTAACTAAATAAATGCTCGTATGTCGGCATAACAACGCTTATCACAATATATAAAAATATATAGGTATTAAAGAAGCTTAAACTACAACTACACATTGAAGATGCGCACTGGTATGCATTTGCCACCACACGTGGAATATAATCATGAGTACAATATACGGCTGTAGTATATTTTTTTTGGATTTTTTAATATTTTAACGACATTATTTGTGCGGCAGCATATGCAAGTCTGCAATAACTCACAGCGTATTCTTAAAAGATTATAGACATATTGCATCTTTAAAACCATAGATATCGAATGGAAAGAAATGAGGCCGTTTCAATTTGGGTGATTTTGTAGATCGGTAACTGGCTCGGGATTTTTGTACTCACAATTTTCCATAAACCACATTTCTTCCCACGATACAACAATCACAAAATCGATAGGTAAATTAATAATTTAGTATAAAATGCATCTAGGCATTAAAACAGGAGAAACTAAATTTAATACTTTTGTCATTTCATAAAAATATTATTTTATTTGATTTATAAAATAGCAACATCAAAGACCATCGATGCTTCGGGTCTGCTCATATCGTAATACTTTTTGCACGGGTACCTACTATAACCGATATTGAATTTATATGAAACCTTGACCTATATTTAGCGAAAGCTATTATACTTCTAAATCCATGTGCACTTATTGAGTTTAAGATTAGATAGCTCGAAAGAGTAAGCCTAGGATTCTACATTTTTCTTTTTTTTTTTCTTGCATTTATTATTAGGCTTTTTAACACGTAGTAATATAGTGGATATATTTTGTTTTTAAGAATGAATCGCTGCCCGTATTAGGTACACCTATGAAGTTTCATTTAAATTCTCTAAGATGCAACGGCTACCTCTTCAACTTTCATCTGAAACAGAGTAAAAGCTTCGTAAGCGCGCTGGTATTCCAATGAGAAAAACTGGTATACAATGATTGCATGACAGGTGGCAAGCACTGGTATTGGTACTGACCCTAAAATCCGCCATATAGCCAGTAAAATTGCACTACAGGTTTTGCTAACCAGTTATTTTAAAAATATACAAACGAGATCGCATATTTAGATTTATTATTTTATATTTTTGATGCAAGTGGCTCACCTTACCACTTTAGAGCCAAAGGCAACCTCATCGCACGTGGTGTACCCTGCCGACTAGTAAAAGAGGTTGTGGCAAAAAGAGGTAGGGTACAGCATATTTGCGAGCTGCCAGACCTCAACTTGCCAGACTGGGGAAGTGCCGACTAACAATAAAATAGTGCAGGCTCTAGGGAATGAGATGTAGGGCAAGTCGATCACACCTAAGGAACTACCTTCACCTCACAGACGCCCGCTGCCAAATAATACTCTTGAGGATAGTGTTTTACGACTTTGTGAGGCTACCCCAGGTGTGATTAGATGTTGCTTTAAGATCAGGGTACCAACGAATGAGCAATACTCCTTGTATAGCAAACGTCTACCAACTATGGTGACCTGTTTACATTAGGCGGACCATATACTTGTTTAGCATCAATCCCATGGTGTAAAAAATTCTGAACAGCTACTGGAAAGTATCTCCACTTTATAGAAAATCACAGCCAAATGAAAATATCTCAGTATTTGTTGTTTCTGCAAATGAGTATTAGTAACACATATTGTCATCAGAAGCGTACCTTGCTCATATCACCTGACTGTTGTGGTCGGATGGCTAGCAATGGCTACTCGTTCGATCCCCATACAAGACAAACATTTGTGTGCATGAACAAGTCTGTTTGTCTTGGCCTGGGTGTTTTCTATGTATTTAAAAAAATGTATTTAAGTACATTTATCAGTCGTTTAGTATCCGTAGTACAAGCTTTACGCTTAATTTGGGATTAAATGGCGCTGTGTAAATTGTCCAGAAATATTTATGTATTTATTTTAATTTCATCTTATTACCGAGCCACCAAATACGTCATTTAGTACAGTCAAAGCTAATTCGCTGCAAAGATGGAAGCGCCAACACGCTCTTTTGGAGTTACAGCCTTAGTTGTGTGCCGTGTAGTGTAAAAAAAAAACATGTTAAAGACAAACCTCGCGCGCCCACAATGATAGATTTCCGCTTGATGTCCTGTGCAGGCGCGGGCCGGACCACTCCTGGGGCGCCGCCCCCCACCATGTGACCACCTCCGGCTCGAATCGGTTTTGCTACAAAAACATACACATGTTGTAATCTAAAAAATACCTATAAACTACAAAGTTTCACAAAACAAAATATATGTTTATAATGATGACACAGCTATTGCGTTTTATGTAATAAAGAATAATGTTACGTACAAAGATAAACAATTAGTACGTATTAGCAACACTTGCTGTGATTATACACACAAAAATGTATGTATGTTTATTGTGTTAAAAATATGACTAAAATATCTACGTCGTGTATCGAAAACAATGTATATAATTGTTTACTGGGGAATATAATAGAAGAAGGTTTACACTCTTTTATACATTAATATAAAGCACTATTTTTTCAATATTATTTTAACAATGCTATGTCAACGTACCGCGACATAGCATATTGCGTGATTTGCGATGATGATTCACACGCAAATCACGCAATATGCTGCGAATTTGTGTCGTAAAACATTTTTATTATTTATTATTAATAAAAGTTGATGTTTTATAAATAGCGAAGATATAATGCGACATTGCGTGTCATCAAAATCACAACTTTGTCCTTACCAATTTGCGCTTGTGGCCCTCTTCGGGCGAGATTCTTGGCACGAACCGCTTCCTTGATTCTGTCGACTTCAAACTGGTATCTCTTGCGGTCGCGCATAGCGCCTTCTTTAGCTTCCTAAAAAAGAAAATAAAACAATATTATATTTTATTCATGTTTTGGATAAAAACAAAAGAAAATGCTCATTTACCGAGTGGTAGTTTTGTGAAATAGGGGCCGTTAAGTATCCAATAATCGGAAATCATTTTAAATACCGCCACACTCGCAATCTCATGAGACACGGCATGGCATAGGTACGTAACACATTAGGAATGTGACATATTATGTCAGATCAGTTACATCAGGTAATCCTGAGAAATTAAGGCTATTTTAGGTTATAATTCTGGGATATATACACAACGACACATCGAGTTATATATGTAACCCTATTCATCCAACACAATACAGAGAATCGTTGGAAAGAGACGGTGCATCTTGAACTTCGCTGGGCAGTGGCGTGCAGTTCAATATGGGTCGAAACAACAACTATATATACCGGCACCCTTTTATATGATTCACAGCATTTAATATTAAATAATTCAATCTCCAAAGTTCCAAAGAGTCTAGGTTAACGTGTTGCTGTGTATCTCCAAGAAGGTACTAGGGATGTAACAAATGTCAATTTCTAGACATTCGTCGATATTCTCGAATGCGAATGCGAATAAGAATATTGACTTTTGTATTTGGCGCCATTTGTCTATGGCTTTATTTTGACAGCATACTTGGCGCGCGAGTTACACGCACACATTTATATTTATTTGCATCTATTTCCGAGCATTATCGAGCCGATCCGAAGAAGGCCGATTGCTGTTTGATTTACGAGTGATGTTTATTGTTTAGTTAACAAAAAATACTAACAGAAAATAAGGTTTTGAAATAAATATATAAGAAGTTGATACTTATTTCTCTATTTCATTTACCTTTTTGTAATTGAAAATCTTAATGATTTTTAGGACGTTCATATTCGCATAAAATTGCGAATGCGAATGTCGAGAAATTGCGAATATTCGCAAATGCGAATACAACTATTCGTTACATCACTAGAAGGTACATCCACTTCCCAGCAATATTAGTGATAGTGGCACTTACCTTAAGCGCGGTTTCGAGAGCTTTGACGCGCTCCATGGTGGCTCGCAGACGTTTCTCCAACTTGGGCAACTCGCAGCGCAGGTCGGCGTTGTCGCGCACCAACTGCTTGTGCACCTTCGTCAATTGCTCCAAGTTGTTCTCCAGGAACGAGATCTTCTGCTTTTGCGCCAGAGAACCACCCTCCTCCTCCGCGCCCTCTTCCGAGTTTGTGGACTTCTTTATCCTCGCCTAGATAAAGAGACATGATATGAATATTTTTATCGTGCAATAATACTTGTTTAACGATATGAATAATATCAATGACATTCATGTAAATAGTGTCACATAAAAGGAAAGTTAACAAAGGGAAGTAAAGTGTTCAAATTTATTGAATCCTGAAATTTAAAATCCCAATAATTGTATTTGCTTTCCCTGTAAAAACAAATTCGTTAATGTTGTTAATATATAGCAACATTCCACTCAAATCCCAATGAATTACCTGCAAGTCCTGCACGAACAGCTTGCGTAGATTGTGCAAGGTCTGAAGTTCCTTGGCGACGGTGTCCTCGAGACCCTTCAAGTCAGCGCGAGCCTGCTCACGCCTCTCCACGCTTTGACTATAACACAACAACAAAACATAAATTTGCGCTTAAAACTACATCAAATATTATAAATTTGCGCCATTATGTATTACCTGCAAACAGAGGGGTCTGAGCTGTCATATCGCTCTGCACGCACCCATCCATATAATACATACGCCGCTCTACTCTTAGGCCGAATATTTTATAATATGCCAACTCTCGGCAAAATGAGTATGAATGGGATACGTGCGGAATAAAATGACAACTCAAAATTAAAAAGCGTAAGGCGTTACGAGACCTCGCACTACAGCTACTAGTACTTACATACACTACGTGTTCTGACATTGTACCAAATTCTGTATCCGATATGTCGCTTCATATCAGAAATCATTTAATCTAGAATAGGAATATTAAAAGGAAACATGTGTAATACTGTAAAAGAACCTTTCTAGATTAAATGTAGGCGTAAGGTTTGATACACGTGCAATGCCTTAGTTTTTTAACAGGAATGTATATCTACTTGCACGAGTTTCAAGTAGATGGAGGCGACAATCACTCTTCGGCATTTAGAGTGCACATAGACTAAAAGGAGGTGACCATGGACACTAGGACAAAGTAATGAAAGTTCAAGCAACAACACACACAAGCATGAGCATGACAGTGGATGAAAAACATGCAGTTTAAAGTGAACTTAAAATATACTCGATTATTCTGCAAAAATAAATGCCATTGGAATGATTCTTTAAAAAATGTGATTCTCCAATTAAATGTTACTTTTATTAACGAAGTACGAATAAAAATGTGCATTACTAAATGGTTCCATATCGCCTAACGATTATAACTAGTTTCATTTGTATACCTTATAAATCTAAATTTGTAGTATAGGTACTCGTGTTTTATCTATGTTACTTTATCGACAAATGGTAAGTTGAACCTAGCAGCGGATGAAGTAGTTAATAGTTTATGGTCATCAAATTGTATAGAAAAATACGTTGATAAAAATATTACGCGACTCTCTATACAAACGTAGAATTATCATATTTACAGCGTTATGTACATTTCGATTAAGATTTTTCAAATAAATTTTGTGCGAAAGCTTGCACTTTCAAAAAACACTATTAATGAACCAACCGACCTACGAGAGGATGCGAGGCTTGTCGTCAGGTAAGCACTTCACCAGAATACACAAGTCTACAGAAACGTAACTCATCAAACACGCAGCTCGGCAGATACCATTACTCATCCAATAACGTTCTATTTAGTTTCCTAATCTTGGATTACAAATAAATTATTAAATGTATATATTAAAAGCCTATATAGCTTAATACAACATGATTGATTATTGTCAGGTACAAATTTATATACAGCTATGAGAAGATTCTGTAACTAAGTAGTGTTGTTCGTTCAAATTATAAACGTAACATACGTTTTTTTCTCTTCCTCTTTCAGTACAACCTTTCACATACATTGTCGAAAATTTATTATTAAAAAAATAAATAATATACTGTAATAACACTAAATAATATCAAATTAAAAGGCTTGAGAGCGAAACATAGAAACTTGTATTTTTTTAAAATACACTGAGCGGCACGGAATGTGGCCCAAACATAAACAAAGCGATAAGAAGTCAAATAGATGTCGTATATCAAAGCTTTATACTACAATTCATCAGTAAGTTTGTTATTATTCGTTTTAGAGGGTTTTTACAAGAATATGATCGTTCATTTAAATTTTATGACATTTAAACCGCATTTCTGTGTGACAACGCAAAGAACAAAGGTAAGTTAAAAGTCAATATTAAAATCTTAGTGGGTTTAATCTTGCTTTTTCTTTTTTTTTATTAATCTATAGGTTATTCTTGTTTCCAGAATTGGAAAATATTGCCCATGACTCCAGCTCAGGTTGCACAAGCTGTATTGTTGAGAGAACAAGGCCGAACTCGGCGAGAAATCTCTGAAACTTTAAATGTACCCCGTAAAACTCTAAGGTATACCTTGACGAGTTACCACCAGACTGGGCTCTATACGAAAAGACCAGGAAGTGGTGGAATAAGGTGTACTTCAGCGGGCGATGACCGTTTTATTGCTATTGCAATTTTAAGAAATCGGTTCCTCGCCGCGGTCGAAATGCGACAACGCCTACAAGCGGCCAGGGGGGTCAACGTTAGCGAGCGTACAATCAGACGGAGGATAGAGGAACGGGACCTGCGTGCTCGCAGACCAACTCGAGGTCCAGAACTCCTCCGGCACCATCGCGTAGCCCGACTTCGCTTTGCCAGAGAGCACGCTGATTGGACTCATAAAGAATGGAGAAAAGTTCTGTGGACAGACGAATACAGAGTGGCCTTAAGGACCCCAGACGGTCGGGAGCGTGTGTGGAGATGGCTTGGAGAGCGATATAAACCAATTACTACCACTGAAACAGTCAGTTTTCATGGAGGGTAAATCATGGTTTGAGGAGGAATCAGTTCTGAAGCACGTACTGAGTTAGTAGCGCTTGAAGATCATTTAACAGCAACACGATACATTGAAGAAATTCTTCAAGATCATGTTTTACCATACTAGGGGTTCATCGGTCGTGAAGAACTTCTTCTAATGCAAGACAATGCTCGACCTCACACAGCGCGTTGCGTAAATGATTATCTTTTGGACGTCGGGATACAAAAACTTCAGTAGCCAGCAAGGAGCTCAGCCATGAACCCAATAGTGCATGTCTTGGACATGCTAAAAAGGAAAATCCGAACAAGTCATAACCCTCCACCGACTCTTCATGAGTTAAAAATCGAACTGCTGACTGTCTGGGAAGAAATGCCTCAAGTAGAGGTTAAAAACCTAATCCACAGCATGCCTGATCACATGCAGGCGGTCATCAGAGGCAGAGGTAGAAATACCCGATATTAATTTTAAGTCTGGTGTCGTTTCTTTTTTTTAATAAAATTTTATGTTCAATGTTGTTTTTTGTGTACAATGTCTTTAGTTCAGAAATTGTTAAAACTCGATAAAAATCTCAGTTTTCTGTACATTAAACTGATTAGCCATTTGTCAAATTAATAATTACACACATTTAATCAATAACTTCATGCATTTTTATTGTTATTGTGAGTAAAATCTCTAAAAAGCGCTTGGGCCACTTTCCGTGCCGCTGAGTGTATTTTTTAAAAATCTTTAGCGGATACCTATATCTAATAACAAGTCTAAATGCCAAAATCTTTATAGTCTTAAATTTCGTTTTCATCATAAGCTGTCCCCGTAGCTATTCCTTATTATTCAAATTATTTATTTAACATTTTAAATGAGAATAACTCGCTATCTCTAGCTGTAAAAAAGGACTTTCATTTTTTTCATACCATTAGTTTGACAAATAAGCGTACGGAATAGATAATAGTAAGCTTCATCATTCATACGTTACCCCTTTAATACAAATTTGTAGTAAAAATATTACCTTACAAA
The DNA here is from genome assembly GCA_937001555.2 of Hypsopygia costalis. Lineage (NCBI taxonomy): Eukaryota > Metazoa > Arthropoda > Insecta > Lepidoptera > Pyralidae > Hypsopygia > Hypsopygia costalis. The sequence goes on along the minus strand of OW443330.2, from coordinate 14,481,076 downwards.
TTTTTCATATTTCCTTAATACTCCTATTCCTAGGTATTTACTGCTATGGGCAAAATGTTGACTACATTACGCCCTTAGCAGTAAATACGTAAGATTTTAATATATAAAGTTATGTTTGTATATAAAGTTTATAGACAGACCCCTTTGATCCGACCCTGTCAAAAATTCTTAGATGAGCCCTATAAACTGAACTATAGTAGGTAGGTACTAAATTTCAGCTACTTAGCAGTTTTGTGTTTGGTCAGCGAGTGATCTTTTGCTTTTTATTAGCTATTAAGAAATAGTTTAATAATAGTTTGACGTGACAATTTATAAACATTTGTCGAGATGCGTATTTGACGAGTAGAATTTTGAAATGCTGCTTTGTCCAGTTGAGATCCTGACGAATTTAATGCTTGTCAGGTAGCCAGCCTGACCGTTGTGTTTTTGTCTCGTGATCTGGCGAGATGCTTATTAGACTACTTGCGTATCTGACCACAAACGAATCTTACAAGAACAATTTAATTTATAACATTATTTTAATTGAACACCTAACACTTACACAACAAACAGATCTCCCAAGATCTGAAAATATTGGAACAACATGTAGCCTACTAGACCTAATTGAGTCGTTATATTTAACGAAGATTCCAAAAACATAACAAGGCAGTGTATATGTTAACTAGAAAATGCACCAAATACTGAATCGCACTTAATATCCTACTAATAATGCTGCGCGAATTGTACTTTCCTTCACATAACGAACTACATATCTTTGGTAAATACAACCCTTCTGGCTCCTTACCTTCTTTTTATAGTAACACTCAAGAAAACCATGCTCGGTCATAATCACATACAACATCAAACATGCTACGAGTCAGAATAGCTACGTTAAACCATACTATTATTGCTTATATAAAAACATGCTAAAAATAAATTCCAATTCATCTTTCACTAGTTTAAATGCTTGTTGACTAGCATCACAATAATATCCGAGGCGAAGCTTCAAAATGCGTAAAAAAATAGATGGCAATTATTACGTAAACGAGATGATTATACAAGTAGCTTATGTGATTCATCTGCGGGGTAATTAAATATTGCTTACGACAAAAAACATAAGCCAAACGCACAAGTCATCAAAGCGTTAATGGATATTACGAAACTCACAGATCTCCCTTACACACTGAACTCGATTACCCGGTGAGATCAATATCCTGTCCAAACTACGGATCAGTAAATTCAAAAAGGCACTGAAACTAATATTGTCAATGTAAGGAGATCTGCGTAGGTATCACAGAAATAATTGCTGATAAGCTTAAACTAAAACGACTATTTGTGGGTAGCGATGTGTGAGTAGGATCATCGTTACTGATATTAGTAAATGCAGCTGGAGGGGGTGGATATTACAGGTATGTCGGGGAGGGGATTTAGGAATTGCCGAGAGCGACTTTTCCTCTTTGACAACAGCCTTATCGCCCATATCATACACGTATTTTAGTTTCTCCTTTTTAGGCGATATTATGTATTCGCTGAAATAGTCGATGTCGTCCTTCATCAGCATCTGCTGATTGGCGACCTCTTTCTCGGCCTTGTCGAGATTACGTCTGGGCGATCGCGACACTAACATGAGTTCCTTGAGTTTCGCGGACTTGTCCGCCTCTTCGCGTTTGAGCTTCTCGTAGTCGTCTTGCAGTTGTTGCCGGGCGAGCGTCAACTCCTGGTACGAACTGTGAACAAAACCTTTTGTTAAAATTTGAGTGGAAACATCAAATATATTACTGCATTTGAACTTATTTACTGCAAGTTTGTATCAATGTACGTAATGGGAATTATGTAAAAAAAAACTGTTAAATTGAATTTTATAAAGAAATAATGAGGAATATATCAGAAAATTTCGTGCTTGGAAGGTTATATTAAACTGTCAACACTAGCGGTTGGCATTGGTTAATAGTCGTTAAACCAAGTAAGTGCCTTTGTGCGACTTAAAAACACTGCCTTTTACTCTAAACCCTACTGAAGGAAGAAACATATAGCATCAGGACAATATAGATTAACGGAGAATTGCAAAGCTCTTTGCTATCCAAACGTCTGCTTGTATCGTCGAAGTAACGTCTATCTATAATAGTCACAGAATAAATTCCGTTCAAGGTTTCCTAGGAGACAAACTTCAAAAAGAGCGCGTGTATGTATAGGTTAGCAATGCGTAAGTGAAGTTTTATGTCTGTAGTGTGCACAGACTGCGATAACTTTGCATCACACGAATTGTATTCATGTTTGCCAACTTCTAAAAACAAAATCCGTAGTGCGTACTCCTTGAGTTCCTGCTGCTGCCTCTGCGCGGCGGCCAGCTCGTCCCGGAGCGCGGCGAGCTGCGTGGCGTGCGCGGCGCGCAGCTGCTCGAGCTGCGCCTCCAGCGCGCCGCGCACCTGCGAGTCTGCGCGCTGCTCCGCCGCCGCCAGCTGCACGCGCTCCGCCGCCTGCCGCCGGGGGAAACAGATACTTGTTCGAATGAATTTTATTTGCAATTTTTTTTTATACTACGTCGGGTGGCAGACAAGCATACGGCCCGCCTGATGTGAAGCGGTTACCGTAGACATATTAACGCTTGAAACATAAAATATCGCTCGCGCGCCGCCACCCCCGCTGCCATCGCAGCATCTCCTTCCTTTCTGGTGACCTCACTCACTCGCAGGAACACAACAGTCCTGAAGGGAACCGTTATTTGGCTGCGGTATTCTGTGAGGTACATTCCCCAGTCGGGAAGCTTACAATTACGCTCCCTACCTCTCTTTTCGCCGGAGCTTCGTTTGTCAGTCAGCAGGGTACACCGCGTGCAGGTGAAGTTGGTTTTGGTTCAAAGATGTTGATGAACCACTACACCCCAATAATTGCAATAGATTTGATATCATCAGGTCTATTTTAGTCTCCACTACAGGAGCACGACCCTCTCTCGTCTGTCCTAGACGGAAGGAGGATTTGGCCTACACTCCCCACGCTGGCCAAACGGGTTGAGGAGGCCTGATCGATATTTGATAATTATTTCCCTTAGTAGCCTTGTACGACATCCACGTGAAGAAACGGAGTGATTCTATTCTAGTCATCCGGAAACCACACGGCCATAGATGTGGTACAATTCCACTTAATCCGCTTAATTGACTTATTTTACAATATTGACTATTGAAATAATTATAAATTATTATATTCTATCTAAATGTTCCGATGACCTTAAGAAAGCGGCTGGATGCGGAAGGCGGAGGAGGAGGAGAATAGTATTTGGTGGAAAGCATTGAGGAAGGCTTATATCCAGCAGTGGATAGATACAGGCTGATGATGATGATGATATTCTATGTCATTATATTATAAATTTATTTAATACAAGTAATCATACATATATACTAGTGTCCGATCGAATGTTCGGTTTCGGTTTCAGTTTCGGTCGAGTTTCGGCGAAAATAACGAGTTTCGGTTTAGTTTCGGTTTCGGCGGCAAACCTGCCGAAACTACGACCGAAACCGAAACTTCATTCGGGAGTTCCCGCGCTGTGCTCGGTCATGTTCGGTGCAGTAAATTCCATCCAAGCGACGAAGACATTTTGCCGCGTCCACGTGCCTAATAATGTTGTGACTTGTTTGAGTTTTCGTGTGATTTATTTTGAATTCGGAAGTTTTATCATGTGATATTGTTTAAGGGTAGGTAGTAAACATAATAATTTAGTATAACAAACTAATGCATAGATTATAGTAGAATAAAGTCTAACATATCTATTTGAATATTTTGTGGTTAATTTAACTCATTCGGTAATGCTATATGGTAGGGGAGCCCTTGGTGCTAAATCGGGATTTACTCGAGCGTCATAGAGACCTATTGGATTGCGAAGCTTAGATGATAAGAAAAAAATGTCATATAATATATACCTTTTCATCGGTGGGGGGAGCGGCTATAGACTTTCAAAAATGTAAAAATAAACAGTTGCATGGACATACTGGAGCGCGTCAGATATTGATAGCATCCATGTCCTACGTATTTTTGGAAATGTACGTATGTTAATCTGACTGTTTCCATGATGGGGGTGGTCGTACGTAAGGGTTCAAAATGAACAAAAAAAAATTTTTTTCGAGCGTGTCAGATTTTCTAAGGGGATGTTAAGTGAACCTAAAAAAAAGCTCGTATATAATAATCTGACGATTTGGATGTGACGCAAACTCTCGGCCATTATCAGAATGTGCAAAAAAAATTCGCAATTTTGAAATACTCGAGCACGTCAGATTAAGATATATATGGTTCATCTTTATGCCCTAGACGTGCTGTCTCATAATCTGATGAGTATCTGAAGGGATTCGCCTAATCTGACAATATATTTATTTTTTTATTTTTTTTAAATCATTGAACTTAATTAATTGAAAAGCTGAAGAAATAGCATGCAAATAAAACAGTGTATATTTTTTTATGTAGAATATTTGTCATCATCATCATCAGCCTCATTAATTTTTTTTTTGCGAATTTTTTTAATTATCGTCTTTCTCCCCTAGCTCGATTTCATCCTCAGATTGCATAAGAAATCATTAAAATAACTTTTTTTTAATTATTGAAAAAAAAAAAACTTATTTCTGGAGTATCCTCAAGAATATCCGGTGTTATCTTCATCTACGGAGAGGGGAATACAGGCATCACGTAGCTGCACGCTTTAATCTTTATCGATTATTTTTTCTTACTTCGGCTTATGGAAATCGTCAGATTATATATTTTTCTTAAATCTTGAATTATTCCCTTCAAAATAAAAATAAAGTTAGCCACGCTCGAGAATGTCCACTTGACGTTTTTTTTTTTTTTACAACTTTGTAACCCTCTCCTTTTTTTACGTCACTTTGAAATTGTCAGATTAGTGGAATATACACGTTTTAGCATGTAACTAACTCACCCTACCTTAATCTGACGCGCTCGAGAACCTCAGATGATCTTTTTTTTTTACTAATCTGATCCTTTATCCTGGACGGGCGGCCATATATATGGGGCTCATATTTGGTGGAGGCATTTAATCGAGTACAAGGTATCTCCCTGTATGTTAATCTGCCGCGCTTTAGTAACTCCCGAAATCCCCCTCCTGGGCTCCCCTACTAATACGTAAACAAACAATAGTTAGGTACTTGGTACTTACTATTAGTGGTGATAATATTAAAGATTTAGAGTTTCAATGTTCAATTTAATAATTATAACCAAGTATCTAGCAATTATAACGTAACGTATTTTTTTTTTATAATACGTCGGGTGGAAGACAAGCATACGGCCCGCCTGATGTGAAGTGGTTACCGTAGCCATAATAACGATCGCAACATAAAATATCGCTCGCGCGCTGCCACCCCCGCTGCAGACGGAGCATCTCCTCCGTTTCTGGTGACCTCACTCGCTCGCAGGAACACAACAACCCTCAAGGGATTTGTTATTTGACTGCGGTATTCTGTGAGATGGAGGTACATTCCCCAGTCGGGTAGCTTACAATTATGCTCCCTACCTCTCTTTTCGCCAGAGCTTCGTTTGTCAGTTAGCAGGGTGCACCGCGTGCAGGTGAAGTTGGCTTTGATTCAGAGATGTTGATGAACCACTTACACCCCCAATTATAAGAAAAGTACCTACAGTTAGATAATTGTTTCGTAAAAGTTTCGGTTTCGGTTTCGGCCGAAACTGAGACCGTTGCCGAAATTCGGTTTCGGTTTCGGTTTCGGTCGTAAAAACCAGTTTCGGTCGGACACTAAATTATATACATACAGACAACACTAGAAATCTACCCAAGTTAAGGGAAATTTTCATATACTGACAACACTGGATAAACGTTATCCGATTACCCTTTTAATATTTTTATTATTGATAAATAATAACCGCGTTTTTTTTTTGTTTGAAATTAATATGTCAGTAAATTTGCTTCCATAGTGGGAGTCGATTCAGAAAACGTTATTACCTTTTGCATTACGAAGCGGAGGTTTTATGCTTCAGTTTCTTGAGTACTTGAATAATTTCACCAACGAAAATCGATACTGAAATCTCTCATACGTATTGAAAGTACCATATAATCGATACAAACCTGCAAACGGGCACATTCCTCGCGCAGCGCATCGGCCGCCTCTTCCAGTTGCCGCTTCTTGTTCTCCGCCTCGCGCATGGACTCTGCGAGTGACGCACATCGGGCTTCATGTTGTGAGATCAGTAATCGACATTCACCTAACGAACGCTCGTACTCCTCAATCTAAACAATTCAAAAGTAAATATTAATCTTAATTTTTTATACAGTAATACCAAATATGATTAAAATTCAGGCAGATTTATGCAGATATGAACTGGTACATTTAGTCCCGACGATATACTCACGGCAACGACGGTGTCTTTGTCGGATAGACGACATTCTTTATGGAAGCTTATTTTCTCTCTGGATTAATGATGAATGACTGAACCATTCCATCTTTGACAAAGAAATAACAATTATGATAAATCAAGATACTAAATCTTACCTTCTGGTTAGCGTCGATATTAGCCGATTCAAGTGAATGGCAGCGTTGCACGATGTTCTTAACTTCGCTCTTCATCTTGCTGATGTGCAACCTAGCGACTGTGAATTCCTCTTCAAGCTTTCCAACTGTGTCCACGTTGAGTTTGAAGTCAAGTTCGGAGCCTCCCACCGCGGCGCCTATTTCCGCGAGATCCCTTAGTAGATTTGTCAGTAGTTCAGCAATGCGTTTGCGCTGATGTGCTGAGAGATCGCGTAGTTGTTGTAATTCGCCTGTCGCGCTTGCCAGAGCAGTCTGTTGTATGAAAATAAAATATTAAGTAATAAGAACAAATGATTTGGTTAAATATTTATATGACAAATAAATAATCACTGCACTGTCAACTAAGAAACGAAATTTTGTAGGTTTACATGACTTCATTGCTCTGTGCTGTTTGAAAATGGTAAAGATGCCGCCGTAGCACGACGGCAATAGCATCTGGGCCATGCTTACAAGACTTTTTTTTGACAAGAATTACGAATTAACGGAATTGACATAATTGAGATGTGGTTTTTATGTGTAACACCCATTACATAAACACATCTTATAATGGGTCTAAGTGACAGGTCGACCCTTAAGGATTTTGTGCTCTCCCTAACATAAACACATAAAAAAAAACTCCTAAACCAAGATAAACAGACACAGCCTGTTCAATATATATGGTTATAAACGTTAATCTAATACCCTAAACAGGTTCTATATATCGTGTATTGGTTTTATCACTTATATATGTATGTGGTTTTATCACTTATTCATGTACGGTTTTTGGTAGGTTTCGTACCTGTTTCGTGTGCAACTCCTCGGCGAGTTGGTCGCACTCGCGGCCTTTGCTGTCCACCTCTTGCGACTTCTGGTCGTAGTTAACAGCGAGCTCTTCGAGTGCTTGCAGCACTTCCTTCACTTCCTCCTTGGCCGCTTCGTTCTCTTGCTGGATGCGGTTCATGTCACCTTGGAGTGCCTCGTAGTCGCGTCTAGACATATACAATAAATCGATATGAAGCTTAAACTACTACACCAACATATCGGATCAACTGTAGAACAGAGTCCGATGTGATCATGGAACAAAAACGAGTTAAGCTAACTAGACTAGATAAGGAATATGAATTCTTCAGACATACATACAAACGTGCATGTTGGGAATGTTGTTGTCTGCTATGTATATCGCTATACTACTATTTCCGCATTTATTTATTAAAATTTGTATTAGTAATTCACTATGTCGTCATATTTGCACACTTTGCACATTTTATAATTTTTTTTACAATAATTTTCGAAATATAAATTATTGTTAAAAAAATTATAAAATGTGCACGATACGCACTCGCACCTTTGAGTGATAGCTGAAAATCAGTGTGTTGTGAGCTATGGCCAATTTGTATTGCTGTAACACACATCTTAACCAAAATGTGCAAATTCTATGCTTTAATTATATACTGCTAGCTATTGTATAAAGGAGCTTATAATTAAATGTGTGTATAACTTTAATACAAATAAATTATCTATTTAAATGGATAGCAAATGGTAAATTAGGTAACCACTTCTAACCTTGTGCATGCAATCAGCTCCTCCTGTTCCATCATCTGATCTTTGAGTTTCTCCACCAATTGTGACTGCTGGTTGATCTCCTCATCTTTGTCATCAAGCTGTTGGTACAGTGCTTCCAGCTTGCCTTGCATAGCCGCATCTTCAACGGCACTCGATACAGCGACTGGTACAGGCTAGGATTAACAAGTATCATGAAAGTTTAAGAAAGTCATAGTCACTAGTGTCTATTTGTCATGCCAAACGCTATATAGGCAACCATAATAGTTTAGGCGCTACTTGATTGTATTTTATGCAGAGCTGTCCACTGAATGTACAACTTAAAACTTTATATAATAATAGCGAATTCCTCTGCAAGGTGGTTGCATAACTTGAACTTATTAAACAGACATACGAGCTGACCTAACTTAGATAAAAATCGCAACATTGAATCACAGCATAAGAGTGAATGCACACTTAACCGAGCCGAACACGCCGAACGAACCGAACGAATGTCATTTTTAGAATTCTTTATATGTAACCTACCTGCGCCCTCCCAATTCGGACGATGCGGCTCGGATAGGTGTGCAAAGTGTCATAAGATTTCATGTAAAGAATTCTAAATTTCGTTTCGTTCGGCGCGTTTGGATAGATGTGCGTTCTCCTTTAAAAACAACTTATTAGAATTACATTCATTTTTGCATAAAACTGCGATTTGTATTTTTATTAATATTTATTTCCTATAACAACTATAATGCATGTCGTCAGTGAAAAGTGCATTAAAAGAACACTTACAGGCACTGGTGGTTTCTCCTCGATGAATGATGTGACTGGGGTAACAGCCTCGATCTCCTGCAAGTTGACCTGTTCTTCGGGCCGTACAGTTTCGCCCGACCGCCAGCGGCTCAGCTCCAATTCCAGTTTCTCCACCTAACAAAGAGAAAAGATGTTATTAAATTGTCTCACTCATCATCAAATGGATGTAATGCATCACCTACAAAACATCGATACATTTTTGCCTACAAGTTGGCACAACTTAGTACCTATTACAAAAAACCTTTGTAGTACGGTCGGCCAAGATAGTTGTCTATCAATTTTGACACAACTTCCTAACAAACGCAAATGTTGCTATCTATGTTTGAGAACAAAAATAGGCTTTCTGAATTTGAAAAGTACAAACGAATGTTGACCTAAAGGTGACAAACCACTTATTTGGGCTACTGTACCAGTGAAAAGGACAGAAAGACGAACAATTAATTTCTCACCTTGCCCTTCAACCTAGCCACCTTCTCCTTTTCTCTCTCATAACGGCGCTTCCATTCCTCGGCAGTGAGTTCCTCGTTAACACATACGACATTCTTAACAGTTTTAGCTCTGAAAAATGTAAAATATAATATCTTTATTTTTAAACCAAAGATAATTTTCAATACAAAATAATGCATATTAGTGTCATTAAATCAGTGATGGCGTAAAAGAGACACAACTATAATAGTATAACTTTCGACCTGATAAGGCTAAATAAAAGAGTTTATGTGAACGTGCGCGTACGCGCAACGTAGTTGTCAGCGAGGGATGTTGAGGACAGTCTGCTCGCAGATGTGGTGGTAACACCATGACTATTGTATATCTAGAATTCTCTAAAATGTTGTAGTGTATTTCCTTTTTGTCTCCTTTTACTACATCACCAAGTGCATTCAAATGATATATACCTTTTACCAAAATCAAGTGTACTCTTCGTCTCACTTTCGTTGAATGAAGCGGGTGAACAGCAGATGACAATTGTTGTTCTTGCGTTACCTCCCAGCGACTCTTGTAAGATACGCGTCAGTTTCGAGTCTCTGTAGGGGATGTGCGATTTGTTACCGTCCGCTAATGCTGAGATCACATTACCCAAAGCTGATAATGATTTGTTGATATTCTTAGCCTCGTCAAGTACAGTACCTTCAGCACCAGTTTTAGATACCTACAAACAGACATAATGCTCAAAACTATTAGTTTATGATACGAATAGGAAGCGACTTTCAACCATCCGCGTTAACAGATGAAAAGTATTTTATGTATTTTGTTGCGATGTTGTTTTTCTGGGCATGGACTCCCCAACCACCTACCGGTATGAAATATACTTTACGACCTATTCTCATACCTATCTAATACACATAAAAAAAAACACTAAAGTAGCTTGTCACGTTCCGGAGATGTGCGACCATAAACACCGTGACACGAGCTATATATTTTATAGATAGATTAATGAAATTAATCATTTATATTTTAAAGAATTAATGAAAAGTTCAATTTATTTTATTTTTTTATTGCAAAGTATATACCATATACTTATACATATTCCAATCGAATGTATGCTATCTATAGAAAACGCAAACCTTAAGTACTTTATTCCGTGACAACTATTAGGTATAAACAGGTAAATTGATACTAGTAATTTGCACTCATCTTTTTACTTAATAAAACTTCATCAATTATGCCGCGACGAGCCGTGTGCAGGCTTGTTTGTGCTCAGCACGCTCCCGTATTGCATGCAGCAAACATAAGGCGTAAAGGTTACCATTTAACTCCCTTTAGTCCCTTGTGTCTGTCTGCCCGGCACGTCATCGCCAGCACTACGGCGACTTATTCAGTGGTATGGATTAATATTTAACGACCCACCATACCACCAGAGGTACGGCTAGGAGTACGGTGGGTCTGAAGCGTTACGCGACGAGCCATGTACTTCAGGCCTAATTTGATTTAAGGTTTCTTTATTTGATATAAAATACTTTTAAACGGATGGGTGAAGGTCGCTTTCTGTTCGTATCCTTTACTATTTGTTTCATCATCTGCCATCCACAGCTCAGATGTAAAAAAATATTCATAAATTTTGTTGGTATATTTATTTTAAAATAGTAAATCTTTTCAAGGTTCTATTCTATATCAACAAGGCCATCTTCAGCTCAAACTATATGATGATATAGATATGATGTACAAAAATAATATATTTTTGTACATCATATCTATAAAACTATATTTTGTTTTATTATAAAAAACAGAAGAAATTTTTTCTTCAAGTTTAAAATTTTAATAATTTCTTTAAGTTCTTTTTTCTTTTGTACATTTGTTGTTCTTGTAGTTTTATTCAAGAAACAACTTTATTGTATTATGATTTTAAAATTTTACTACTGTGACTCAATCAACAACAAAAAAAGTACTCATTTAAAGGATATATATATAGAGGCCTGCCTGTATAAAGATAAAGAATACCTTTTCAGAACCAGCCAGATCCACAAGATATAACTTCCCTGAAAGTTTCTTTTCGTTTTCTAAGTTTTCCTGCTTTACATTAATGAGGAAGACTGAGTGAGATCTAGATGAATGTTCATTCATGTCTGTAACAAACAAGAACATTAATATAACAATAAAAAATAAAAACATAAATAATCAAACACATTTGTAAACACATACTTGTCACAGCGATATGCCGATTTGATTTGCCTTCTTCAATGACTTCAAATACTTCCTCTGGACTTGAAACAAACCTTTCTGTAGCACCTTTTACGAATGGGACTCTGTTTTTATCTTCATGAACACTGAGGTTCACTTTTGAGACTGTAAAATTAAAATTGTTTGTAAGGATTTGAAGTAGTCACACATCAAACTAAACAAACGGATCAAAAAGACCTACCATCTAACAAGTCCCTGATTTTGTCCATATATATTTCAAAATATGACACCTTAATATGAAATTCGAGGTTCTCTTCCATAGCATAGATGTGATTGAATATATCATTGACTATCCGTGGAATAATACCCTGTTTCCCTGGATCACCTATAAAAAAAAATAAAAACAAGTTTCCACTGCATCTTACAATTTAAGGAAATTTTCAACTCAATGAATCAATGCTGACCTATGACACCTTCCATGGTATGTGTTTTTCCAGAGCTAGTCTGGCCATATGCAAATATAGTGCCGTTGTAACCAGCCAGTACGTCTGATACAATGCTCTTGGCAGCTTCATTGTAGACCTTTTCTTGAGTTGCATTTGGTTTGAATACTTTGTCAAACAGGTACACTTTCCCCTATAACAAAAGTATATAGTATTTAATACTGTGAAACTTGTTAGTATCAAATTAAATATATATCTCAAAGAACATATACCTTATTGCAAATCTGAATTTTGTGATCTTGATATTTAGAGTTAATTTTGTGTTTTTTAGAATTAAGAAGTTTTAGATTTATGATGGAAAGTTACTATCACAACCCAGTTACATGGAGCCATCAATTGAAAATAACATTAAATAAATTTTAGTATGAAAATTAAAAAATTGCTTGTCACACAATTAATATCCCTTACCACATTAGATTATAAAAAATATTGACATCATTTATATTGATGTTATTAATATGACGCCTAAGTAAGTATTTATACTAGGTATTATATTAATGTTTTGTGTTACTTGTACATGGTTCTATATAAAAAAAAAACTGTTTGGCTTCACAGGCAGATTAAACAATTATTCAGGGAAATAATTTCATTCACTAGCTGCCTACCTGTGTTTGGGTAGTGTGTTGGTAGATGAAATCATAAATCCAACCATTCCATAAAAATAACTGATAACTAAGGCTTGGTAAAGTTACAGATTTTCATTATTTCCTCATATAATCATTCAAAGCTTCAAGGACATAACAAGAAAAAAAATTGTGGGTAATCAATTAAATATATTTTATGACTCCTTGTAAACTACATCTCCAACACCTATTCTGAGTAATCAATAATATTGCATACTGACAACTGAGGAACTTGTACCCTCAGTAGGCAGTATGCCAATATTATTGCTTTCATGTGTAGAAGGCAGGCTGGGCATTTAAATGAAATTTAATAAATCATTTGGATAGGTAGGCTGTTCATCCTGTTCCACTACTTTTTAATAATGTGTATTTGTAACATGATAAGTAAATAGAATCAAAGGAGTTACTACTATATAAAGTAAATAATTCCAGTGGAAGGGTCGAAAATTATCCTTCTTAGTTTCTCATGCGTAAAGTTTCCATCTTCATGCAGTCATTACAAAAACACAGTTCAAAATTTTAGGAGATGGACAAACCAACTAAAGGGAGATTTACGAGATTTCAAATAATGGTAGCTTGTCTTCTAAACTTCTTAAAAATACAAATAAACAAAATTGGCTTTTCTTTTTATATTTTTTTTAATGTACAGATGTAGTATGTTACAGTATTGATATGCTGCTAATAAAGTACACACGGACAAAAATACATACAGACGCGGGGACATACTTACAGTGTTATTACTGTATAGGTTTTACACAGTTCATGTAGCCACATTTCAGACAAAGACACATCTTGTGTAATATAAAGTTTGCATAATTCTCTTACATCAAAATGCATCTAATACCAATGTTGTGTTCTGCAGTGTTCTAATTACACTTTAATGTTCTAAAATCCAAACAAGGTCTTTGAACAGTGTTTTACTGCAAATTGAACATTGAGAATGAATCAACAAAGTCAAATGACATCATTTGCGCAGAAGCCGAACTAAATAACACATAATCCATGTATGCTCATTTATTCTTAGCTCTACACTACGAAGTCATAAATGATTCACCACCAATTTACAATTTAAAGAGTGATGAATTTAATTAATATTTAACATTTTATACATACATTGTATTTATAAACAGCATGTTAATTAAGTTTATCTAATTTCACTTTTGTAAAATATTGTCAGAAATATTTTGCTTGGGTATCTAATTATCATGTTTCACAGACAAATGTATTTCTATCTGTAAATACTACAGTATTGACCAACGCACAGACTAAATTGCTTTTTATTCGGCAGGAATGGTTTGATTGGTATAAAATCATGTAAAATTTAGTTATTTTTTGAAATGAAAACATTTTTACACTTAGAAATGAAAATCTGTTATATTCAGATTTTCACTTCCTTGCTGTTTGGACTACCTAATATTACTGAAAATGGAAACAGAACACACGGACTAAGTCTATATAAACATTTAAATAATTTATCCCTTTTAAAGCCAGTTCAGATTGCCAAAATAGATCACTTACAATTCACACATGAGTACATAGTCCTTCCTGTGCATTAGTTGATGGAGAAGTGGTCTATTTTGGCAGACATAAAAAGTCCCTTGTCTGCTCAGGCCTTTATAAGTCTGCCTTATGCCATAGGCATCCACCAGCCATTTCTACCCTTCCCTATCCTATGCTTAATCAGTCCAGTTTATATTATTAGGTTTTTCATCATAGGAATTGTATAAATGGTAAATTGTGAGAAAGCTTACAAAGTTTAAAATATCACACCTGATACTCAATTACTATTATTATTTATTTGTTTATTAAATTTTTATTTTAGAATAATATGTATTAATAGTTTATTTAAGTTAGTATTTATACTATATTTTGTAAATAATGAAATCACACCCTATTTCTAATTATATATGCTACCAGCCACATATATTTAGTACATAATCACATTACAACTATCATTTATGTTATAAATTATAACATTTATGGTCACTTCTAAGAATATTCAATTGCAGACTTTGTAGCAATTTTTAAAACATATAAAATAATATACAACTACCTTCTAATTTTAAAATAAACGTGCACTATAATTTAATGATTTTAAACATTTTTAACAACATAAAAATAAACAATAAACAGTAATTCCATAATTCTTTGAAAGAAATATTATACAGAAGCTTGGGTCAAGGTCGAAAAGGGTTTGTATTGATTTTCGACAAAACAAAGACATCTGTTTTCAATTTAGACGAAATTGATCGGGAATACTCAAACATACGTGATTGTAATCATAATCATCGAAGCGGAATAGAAAAGAAAGGCCATTTCGTAGCAGGTGAACAAGTCGTAATGTATTAGTCATCATGATCTAATTTAGGGCGATGATAGAGGAACAAAAAATTAAGTCTCAATGTGTTTTTAAACTCACCCCTATAGAAATGCAATTGTCGTCAGGTCCTGAAGGAAATTTCACAATAAATTTTGAACCAGCTTTTTCTTCAGAGTCATTGAGTGGCCGAAATCGGCATACAACTCTAATGCTGTCTTCAGCAGCTATCTCCCTATCCGCTGCCATTTTACACAACAAAATAGACTTACACTAAACACCGTCTAAGCAATTAAAAAATAAATCGTCCTGGGAACTTAAAACCGTGCATGAAGAACTACAAAGATAAAATTTTATGTCACTGAAAAATCTTCATGACAGCAATATCAAAATGTCGGCCATATTCTTCGAAGAAAGGCCCAAAAATGCCTTTCTATTGGTGCATCTGAATACGAAGAACCAACATGGCACACAAAATCGATTAGTTACCAACATCAGCATAAAATCAATAAAAAGGGCCATACAGACGACTGGGCGAACCAGAAAGCCTTGCCAATTTTTTACTTCCCCCGGACGGAATGCACTTCGTTATTTGGCTATATAATTGTTACTTGCTATTTCGCTATTCGGTCTTTTTACCATACAGAGAGACCAAAA
Source organism: Hypsopygia costalis (assembly GCA_937001555.2). Lineage (NCBI taxonomy): Eukaryota > Metazoa > Arthropoda > Insecta > Lepidoptera > Pyralidae > Hypsopygia > Hypsopygia costalis. Next base: position 14,465,508 of record OW443330.2, on the reverse strand, counting down.
AAAGATGTAGAAATTGGAACATGAAATTGGAACAATTTTTTTTCACATCTGGCAACACTTAGGCCGACACCACATCAATCGAAACCGGCCCGGAATTCAAAAGGGAGGACCCCTTAGACCATAATGCTCTAAGGGAGGACCCCTTTGAATTCCGGGCAGGTATTGGCTCACTTAAAGTTTTTCTTTACCAGAAATTGTTCTTCATACCGATTTATAATACGAATGATCACTCTTCCTAAAGTCTTCATTCGTAAAATTTGTAGTATGTACTACCGACAATGTCCATAACAGTAATGTTTCCGAAAATTGTGATTAATACTATGACGTGAATATATTTCAACTCCTACACATGTAAATACATTTGTAGGAGTTGAAATATATTTACGCTTTTATTTCTAAACATAATTTCAACAATACTTTTACCCTAATTTCGATAAACGCTCTTCTGGCACTCGCCGGTAGCCGCCGGGGCACGCTCGCTTCGCTCGCTCGGCTCCCGCGATTACATTACTAATCCGATTAGGCTTATCTCCTTACGTAGTACTATTAAGCATAGCTGGGCACCGTTAATCGTATAGTTAACTTCGTTAATCGCTAATCCGTTACTGAAAAAGTTAACTTCGTTAAAAGGTAAAACGTTACATTTCAGAAAATTTTACGGAAGTTAACGTTAATCGTTAACACGTGATAAAAATTGCATCTTCTGATAACAACTGTTGGTTCTATATGTTAACAGGATCCACAACTATCGACAACATGTAAAGTTTGTGTATAATTGTTAAATAAAACCACTTTTTTAGGAAGAACTACTACGTTTATTTGGCGCGCACTCACATGTTCTATCTGTCGTTAATGTCAACCTAGTGTTGTACCATACTATGATACATAGTGATGTATCCATACTACATCTTCCCTCTTAACAACTATGAACAGTATGACAAATTATAACAAAAACTAAATGACTGAGAGTTCTCTAATCACAAATATAATCTCTTAAATAACTAGGTGGAACAACATGTCGACGGGGTCTTGGCTCCACTCTATGATCCTCTTGCCTTTCTACCTGTTGACTACCTATTTCTCTACACTGTTCCCTATTATGACCATTATTACTATCCTTTTCTCCCAAAATATTTTGTTGAGTATCCTCTGAATCCCCATTTTGTAATACATCAAAATTTCTAATTTCTCCAAATTCTTTTTTAAATGAAGGTTTTACATGTAATGTATTTCTTCGGAATATATGACCACTATTATCCTTAAGAACTAGAGATCTGGGAGATTGATGAATTTCTACTACTTGCCCTGGTAGCCAAGTACTATCCTTCAAGTATACTATATCCTGACCAGGATAAAAATTATGCTTATTAAATTTACAAGTCTTATCAAAATTAGTTTTATTGTAAATATTTACTTTGTTCTGAATTTCTGTAAAATTAGTTACCACTTTTGGCTTTAACAGTACATCATGGATAGGAAGTTTAGTTCTTGTTAATCTACTAAATAACAATTGTGAAGGAGTGTACAGTGAACCGAGTACAGGAGTGTTCCTGTATTCCAATAATATTTCTAGTAAATCTATACCACAATCATTTGATTTCTTCATCATATTTTTAGCTATCCCTACATATCTCTCAATAAACCCATTGGACCGAGGATATCTTGGGCTGGATGTTATTATTTTAAAGTTCCAACTTTTTGCAAACTTGTTAAATTCAAATGAGTTGAATGGCATATTGTCAGCTCTTAATATCCTTGGTATCCCATGTGTTGAAAACAAATTCTTCAGTATATCAATAACAGTGGAGGCAGTTAATGAGTTTACTTGAATTAATTCAAACCATTTTGAATAATAATCAGCTACAATCAAATAATTTTTACTGTTCCACTGTAGGAAATCACAACCAATTTTTTCAAATGGCAAAGTAGGGACCTCATCAAGTAACATAGGTTCCTTACATTTTTTTATACTATACTTCTCACATAGTTCACATTTTGATACTACATCAATAAAATCAGACTCTAGGTTTGGCCAATAAAATATAGACTTTGCCCTAGCAATTGTCTTATTGATCCCGAAATGACTTGAATGAACTTTCTTTATTACTCTTTCTCTTAATACAAGAGGCACAATTATCTTATAATTCAAATAAATAATGCCATTTTCATAAGAAATGCTGTCTTTATATTTATAGTAGAACTTTACATTATCAACTACCTTACTTCTGCAATTAGGCCAGCCAATCTCACAATATGATTTAAGTTGTTGCAGAATAACATCATTTTCGGTTTCACTCGCAATGAGGCTCTGTACTTCATCACTGATATTGATAGTGTGTATAGTTTTATTTAATGTGCTATCAACATCTGTGTTGCTGGCAGAGCTTGAAGCTCGGCTTAGGGCATCAGCTACATGCATCTTGGACCCTGGTGTATATTGTAAATTTAAATCATATATATTTAACTTAATCTTTATTTTCCTTAAGCGCTGAGAGTTAATACTATTAATTTCCTTTTTCATCAGAGCTACTAATGGTTGATGATCTGTTTGCACGACTACATGCCTACCATATATGTAATAGTGGAATTTCTTACATGCAAACAATATTGCTAAGAACTCTTTATCTATTTGGCCATATTCAGATTCACAATTCGAGAGACTTTTAGAGGCATAAGAAACTGGATGACCATCTTGCATAAGTACACAGCCGATGGCATCTTTTGAACTATCAGTTTGAATGACAATTTGTCTTTCAGAATCAAAATTTACAAGGACAGGTGGACTAGTCAAAATGTTCTTTATTTGATTTACACATTCAGTACAATTACTATTCCAAACAAATTCAATATTTTTCTTTAGCAACTGTCTTAATGGACTAATAATTTCAGACATATTTGGGATGTACTCCCTGAAGTAATTAACAAAACCTAAAAATCTCTGTAAACTTTGTTTATCATTTGGAATATCATATTCCAAAACTGCTTTCACTTTGTCTTTATCTGGTAGTAGATTTCCATCCACAATTTCATGACCAAAATATTTTACTACCTGTGGTAAGTATTGAAATTTTCTTAGATTAAATTTAATATTTAATTCACGGGCTCTACTAAGTACTTTATCAAGGATCTCATCGTGTTCCTCTTGGGACTTTGCATGGATCAAGAAGTCATCAATATAAATGAACAAACCATCGATATCACTAAAACAATTTTTACAGTTTTCTTGGAATATTTCAGCAGATATTTCTAGGCCAAATGGTAATACATTAAAACAATAAGATCCATAAATGGTAGAGAAAGTACAGTACTTTCTACTTTCATCAGTTAAGCGAATCTGCCAGAATGATTCCTTCAGATCTAAAACAGAAAAGAATTTAGAATTACCTATATGTGATTTCAAGTCATTAATAGTTGGAATTTCATAATATTTCTTTAGTATGCAACTGTTGAGATCTTTAGGGTCTAAACATAAGCGAATAGAGCCATCCTCTTTTTCTACAATCACTACTCTGTTCACCCACTCTGTTGCATCTTCAACTTTACTTATCACGCTTAATTTACAAAGTCTATCTAATTCCTGCTTCAACTTATCTTTTAACTTCAATGGAACCCTGTGTGGTGGTTTAGACACAGGAACAGAATTGTCTTTTAATAAAATTTTATATTTCTTAGGAAATTGACCAGAGCCTGAGAAAACATCTTGATATTTGCTAATTATATCTTGTTTGTTTAAATCATCTTTAACGCTATTAACAAACTTCCTCTCAATTATACCTAGCAATACACATGAATCCTTACCCAATGTTGGTTGATATCCAGAACTAGTGACAATAAAATCTAACAAATATACTTTTGACTTTAATCCAGCTTGTAATAAAACAGTACCAAATGTTTTAATTTTTGATTGATTGTAAGCCTGTAATTTAAGTTTTGTTTTACACAATCTTACACTGTTCTGATTATTTTTTGAAGTTAATTTCTGAATATCATTCAACAAACTAATAGGAATAAGATTAACATCTGCACCAGTATCTATCCTAAAACTACAGTTCACTACATTTTCTAGACATAAATCTTGCTCCCAACAATTACTGATACCATTAACAGAACCCACCGATTCACAATATAGGTCTCCTTCCTTCTGCGGTGCATCCTCAGAAACATCTTGTATCCACTTCACACTTTTTGTACGACAGACTCTTTCGAAGTGGTTATATTTCTTGCATTTTGTACATTGCTTGCCTCGTGCTGGACATTCATTAACATTTTTTTGGTGTCTGCCTCCACACCACTTACATAATATTACTTGCACTTTGTGCACATCAATGTTATTAGGAGACTCCCTTTGTACTATTTTTGACCGAATCTTTGTTATCTCTGATAGACGGAGTCTTTTAACTGTTTGCTCTAAATCTATATCCCCTGTGCATAACAGCTTTTCTTGTTCCGTCTTATCGGTAGTTCCGAAAATAATCCTGTCTCGAAGGGCTTCATTTTCATTTGTAAATTGACAGTTTCTCGCTAGACTTTTAACGTCTTTGTAAAATAAGTCAAATGGTTCACCAAGCTGCTGACTTCTTGTGTAGAAAAGGTATCTGGAGTATAAAATATTCTGTTGCGGCTCACAGTATTCGTCAAACAAACCTAGAACTTGCTTCAACGTGACTTTGCTTGCATCCAAAGCGAAATTGTTATAGATTTGTACGCCTTCCTCACCAATCACATTTAGTAAGATAGCAATCTTCCGAGACTCACTATGCCCATCCAGGCCTGAAGCAAGGAGATATATCTCCAAATCCTGTTTGAACCGCCGCCAGTTGCTTGCCACATCGCCAGTTAGACACAATTTGTCTGGCAATTTGAATGTCGTCGCCATTGCTTGTAACTATCCGTACACTATTCGAATACTACATAACAACGCTAATACGTAGGTTTAATCAACTGCGCCATGTATAATTGTTAAATAAAACCACTTTTTTAGGAAGAACTACTACGTTTATTTGGCGCGCACTCACATGTTCTATCTGTCGTTAATGTCAACCTAGTGTTGTACCATACTATGATACATAGTGATGTATCCATACTACAGTTTGAATTAAAAAAAATACTATGCATTGGGCCACTTTTGCTTGAGGTACTTTGCTTCAGGTGTTTTGATTATTGATTCTGCAGGTGTCGGCGCTAACATAATTTTTATCGGAACGAGCGATTCTCATTTTGCTTGCCCCAGTTTGACCCCACCTCAAATTGCATGCACTTTCTTATGTGTTGTTTGAGATTGTTGAAGCTTGTTTTATGAGCTTTTGTTTGTTTCACCCAAAAAGTATTTGTTCTCCCGATCTGGATACAAAATTAATATAGTCACTCAAATGTGGCCACGGATTTTCGTCTGAGTGGAATTCGAGTCCAATTCCATGATATTATGGTTTTATTTCGCACAGAACACTCTTTCTTTATGAATACACATACTGTACAGACGCAAACTATTACTGTGAGTACACAAATTATTGCTAGATTAACGACTTTGACAAATTTAACGAAAGTTAACGAGTCCGTTAAAATAGTTTTAAGTTAACTTATAAGTTAATCCGTTACTCGAAATGTAAACTTCGTTAATTAACGATTAACGGATTAACGAATTAATGCCCAGTTATGCTTATACTGTGGTAAAAGCGAAAGTTAAGTACTCGGATAATAAATTATACAAAATACCTTCGCACTATGATTCGCACAAGTACACTTGGATACCAAAGAAGGGTCTAACGAGGCACGTCTTTTTTATTTAACCAGACTACCAGACCAAACCGCGCCTTATTTACAATAAAGTCTATCCTAAAATGTTTGAACTTTTTATGAACGCTATATTAACCAACTGCTGTTTTATGACCTCATTTTTTGGATATCTAAAATTTTGTGGTATTAATCTTTTATAATTAGATACTTAATACTCAAAGAATTAGATAGCGTCTCAAAAGAAATCAATGTGTAATAGTTACAGCACATACATTTAGTGACTGATTTACAATAATTATTGAGACGGCATCTATCACAATAATTATTCGAAATCATAACATGATTGATGATAAAATGTAATTTAATCTTATGATGATTAAATTACATTATAATCAAGTTGTGATTTTATGCCTCCAAATCACAATATATTATTATTGAGAGTCCACATTTTATCGCCAAGCTGCAGGGGTCCATGGTTGATCCCAGGGTGGTTTTCAACGGTAGCTAACCTGTGAATAGTCATGGATCAAACGTTGTCCTGGGGTCCTCAGAATAATGAGGTCAGTCGGAAAATGTTTACGTCTCTGCAATTATTAAAGCGGTTGCAAAAATCCTCCCGATTACCACTTAGGGCTCGTGTACACGACGCCGCCGCCGCGCCGTCACCGCACCGCCACCGCACCTCTGCGCTGTGTATACGACATACGAGACGCGTTAAGCCCGCCACCACGCCGCGGCCGCGCCGCCGCCGCCGCGCCGCCGCCGCCGCGCCGCCGCCGCCGCGTCGCCGCCGCTTGATTTCACCATGCCACTATACGGTTGTTAGTAATACATTGCTTGCCATGAAGATCACACGTGTCCCATTGTCATGCCCAGTTTAACGGAAAAAATAAGTTAGTGTTAGCTTACTATATGTTTAGAAAATTGTAGTTTAAAGCCAACCTTACCTGCACGTGGTGCACCCTGCTGACTGACAAACGAAGCTCCGGCGAAAAGAGATGTAGGGAGCGTAATTGTAAGCTACCCGACTGGGGAAGGTTACCTCCACCTCACAGAATACCGCAGCCAAATAACAATTCCCTTGAGGGTTATTGTGTTCCTGCGAGTGAGTGAGGTCACTAGAAAGGAAGGAGTTGCTGCGTTGGCAGCATGGATGGCAGCCGCTAGCGATATTTCATGTGCGAGCGCTCATATGGCTACAGTAACCGCTTTACATCGGGTGGACTGTATGCTTGTCTGCCACCCGACGTGGTACTCGTATAAAAAAAATCAAGCTTTTAAACTTTTCCGCTTGTCTTTATATATTTCCAAATGTTTGTCCCATAGCACTTCTCTGTACTCTACTAAACTTATGAACGTTTCGTAATCAAATAGTTTATTATAACGTTAAGTTTAATAAGCACGTGCAGTGCACGTTTGTAGGCGGCCGGTAATGGAATAAAATCAAATACTATTGCGATATGCCGCGGTAACAGGGGGGTGGCGGGGAGGGCGAGGACAGCGGCGGCGGCGCGGTGGCGGACTTAACGCGTCTCCTATACACAGCGCAGATGTGCGGTGGCGGTGCGGTGAAGGCGCGGCGGCGGCGTCGTGTACACGAGCTCTACTTGCTAATGCTAGCCCACTTGTATAATGAATGTCTGTGCATGTCACAGAATAAAAAAAGGATTAGTTCTAACAAACACCGTTGACATGTCTGGGTTTTATGATTCAAAATCCGGAGTTTTCCGCATCTTGTCCTGGCTGCTAGAGATGGCAATCATATCCTAGTTGTGGCTGATCGCCTGAAGCTATAGAATTATGTCAATTGTCACTGCTGTCACTGTCAATGTCATTTTTATACCTCTTATTGCTTGTCTTGTACCATTATTTGTTTAGAATGAATGAGTGAGGAAATAAAATTGTGTGAGTAATACTTAGGTTCGTCTCCGACTTCCATTATTTGGAAAATGATAGTTATTTTACATTAAATCGTCAATAAATAAAGTAAGGCTGGTAAGTGATTTACATTTTCTTTTGTCTTGTAAAATTAATAGGTTGTTCAACTCCTCCATATCCATCCCATCCCAGACGACCTGATTTAGAAATTTCTTATTTCTTACAATTAGTTGAATTTTGGAACTAGCGCTATAGTACTAATATAATAGTGTTGTAGAAAATAACTAAAAATAACAATATAGTGATGATTTTTTCAGTAGGTAATTTAAGGATAACTCCTTTTCAGTGAAGGTCTCAATGGCATCATCTTCATTGATGTTTCATCTTCACGGCATACATATTTCTTATTTGTAAATACTGTTATTTATGATAATAAATGTAATAATTAGAAAAGTTTACCTTGCAATTACAAAGTTACATTATTTAGGTATAACAGTTGTAGAGCAGTAAAGATCATATTATGATAGCACAAATCTGTACATATTATGCCTGATCTGCAATCGACTGCATCTGAATACTAGAAATTTCTAGAAGATGTTAGTAAGTGAAAGCTTCCTGATGCGGTTCTATAAAAAGTCCATTAATGATGTTTTACAAATTGGCTACATTGTTTTTATTAATAATATCACTTGTACTGTTCCATTCAATTAAATTTATTTTTACTTCTCTGTTCTGCTTTTTCTGTGGTGATGAAAATCAATGACATGTTTTTTTTATACCACCTCGGTGCACCCCGGCCAATCCACACATATGTTGCGTTGGTAACTACTACATAAACAATGACATCAGTGTAGAGTGTAAATGACCCTGTTGCATGCAACACCATACAAACTGTTCTAGATTCTCAGAGAGGAGGAGAGGTCGAAACAAGAGAGCGGCATGGAGTGGCCCTATTGTACATTGATGTTGGGTGGATGATTAGCATATGGCCCACCTTGTGAAACAATTACTGTAGCCATATTTTAAAATCAATGACAAAAACTTTTTTGATTTCCAAATTTTACAAATAAATATTATCTTCATTATTCATACATAATTATTATATGATACGAATGAAGAAAAATTTGTACCTTTTATATCAAGTCAAAGTTCATACACAAACAGTGAGAATATTATAATCACCATGTATCTATACACTCCTTGATACAGGCGTACCCAGTTCGGTTACTAATTATTGTGAAGTAATATCCATAAATCGCCACTCTGCACAGACAGGACGGCCACTCTCACCAGAGCCTCATCTGATGAACGGTGTTCTCACAAATGGAGTGTAAGTGGTTCAGTGTCATGTGTCTCTCCATTTGTAAGAAAAGCATCAAATGTAGGCCTTTTTAATTCTTTTAGAATACAAAAAATATACTTACATGCAAGGGAAAAGTGCTGGAAATAAAAAAAAATAGAATTCCAAAACCCCTTTGTCAGCAAGTCCCATGGTAACTGGGTCAATTTGTTACATGGATATTTTAACTTTTAGCTACATAATGACATGTGAATTATCACAGGCACTGGGAGGCAATTAAACTAAAATGCATCCTATATAAGCTAATAACATTAATTAGTTCTTTAGTTCAGTGGAGTAACTATTCCATCAGTGGCCCGTAGAAAAGTCATCAGATGGGCCCTCAGAGGGTGGGGCACTGTCTAATAAATTATCTAAAACTAACACTAATGAAGTATTTTGTACATTTTATTTTCAAGAAATATGATAATGTACCTAGACCGATTTATTAAAATTTTGTATGTTGTATATTTAATGCGTAACTTTTTTAAAATACTGTTTTTGTACTAGCTCTCGAGCCGGGGTCTCCCTTGGTCCGAGGGGCCCATGGCATATTTGCCCGCTCTGTCACCCTTTAGTTATGCCATTGCTTAAATTTGGACCAGATTCACTGGTTATATTATTTACTAGCGGCCCGTCCCGGCTTCGCATGGGTGGACATAAGATTTTTTTTATATTTTTACCTTTTACTTAGCAATAAATATTGCCTATGTCACTCAGGGTGAATGTAGCTTTCCAATGGTGAAAGAAATTTTGAAATCTTCACAGTAGTTTTTGAGTTTATTCATTACAAACATACACACACACAAAAATACAAATCTTTCCTCTTTATAATAATAGTGTAGATTAAACAATGGGACCTTCATCTTTATGAAAACACTTATAAAGATGTAACAGTAAATTATTTATTTTCATTAAGTGCATGCGTATCCATATAGCATATCCTTCTAATGCAAATGAATGATTTTGTTAAAAACATGTCAATTTTTTATCTTTTATGCAACTTCAAATGTTTTAACTACTTTTTTGTGTAAAAAAGTAGTTTATAAAACTTCGATTTATTTGAATTTTGGCTTATTTCGCGACTGCTGTACTCTGGTTCTAAATTTCTTGAAATCATTCAAGTTCACAATGAAAAAGGGCAATGAAAATAATTAAATAAATTTAGGTCTATTTAAACTATATAAAAACATATTCTTAAGTCTTATCTTTAAGTTTTATTATATATAATAAAACTAAAAGATTACCTTTTTTTTTAAACTAAAATAAAGAATATATTCTTTATTTTAGTTAAAAAAAAGTATTATATATTATTTATATATAATACTTTTTTTATATATTATTATGATGCAATAATGATGATTGTGCACACGAATTTTATTGTTTGTGTGTGTGTTAGTATCACTCCTGCTACGGTGAGCGGGAGAGGTCGTTGACCTGCCGAGCGCACCCTTCGACCGTTATAGTCGATTTATGGAAATCAAGTAAAGGCTTTCTGGAGCGATGGATACAGTACGACAGTACGTCTAGTAACGTTACGCTTACGAGTCCAGGGACCAGTTTTTGTTATCCTACTAAGAACATGGTTCATCGTCCACAACTCCATACAAACGGCTATTGACGCCTACTATAATATCACATAATAATATGATGACGATTCATCACCCTCCTTGCTGCCAACTTCCGTAACTACCCATTGATAAACTTTGCAGGATACGCGATTTTAATTTTGACGTTCGATTTATTTCATAGTTTTCCAATACATATAACGTTTTAGGCTGGCCGTATATTATCTGAAATTTTTGTTAGAAAAATTCAAATTTCTGCCGGATAGCACTTTATACAAACATTTTGTACTATACCACTTTGCGACATCTATGGTTTTTTATATAACTATTTTTTTATATTTTGTCAGTTACGACGAGGTTCGACGCGAATATTTGATATAAATATTAAATAGAATTATATTAAATAGAATATTCGATAGAATGAAAATGAAATGAACAATATATCTTTCATAATATTGAAATTTTATTGACATGATAATCTCTTATAAATCGATATAATCGACGCCGGTTGCACGCACGAAAAAGCATGACTCATTGTCACGTTCCGTCTGAGCTGAGCGTGCAAGCGAGAGCGGGAAACAAGCGATAGAGAGGCATGATCGGTGTTTCTTATGACGTTAGCACGTAAAATTTGTGTCCGTAAACCTACTTTACAGACAACCAATTTTTGAAATATAAAAAAGTCTTGATGTTGGCACTTCTATTTTACATAATAAAACGAATTGAGACTTACTTCACATAAATAAAATCAATGATGTTATGTATATGTATATACATACATACTTACATAGACCTTTGCCAAAATCTTAATATTCAATTTTGCTTGCATAATCCTACAGACAACAGTACAGTTAGTTTTATTGATTGAAAATAGGATTATTAAAAATATTTTTAAAGTATATAGTATATTATAATATAATATACATTAATATATACTATAATAATGATATGATGTATAAAGTCGTATACTTTATACATTATATCATTATAATATACATTATAATGTAGCGCAGAAAAAAAATCGACTGAGTGTATATCGTGTTTGAGTATTGGAGAACCAATAAAAAATAATATAACTTTTATTATGATACTAACTACATAGTTACATAAACATAATATTTAACATAGCTGTCGTACAAATTTCTGATTTAATCCATACATAATACAAACGTGTGACGCCATAGCCATAACCTAGTAGCCTGTTGTATGGAGCGTTTTCGGAAAAGTCCAAAATTTTAATTTTCCAATTAACGTATTTCGATAGATTTTTGTGCTATCAAAGTAATTCTTTCACCTGTGGTTCTATTATTGTGACGTCCTTACATATAAAAGCGAAAAAAAGATAGTCAAATTGCCTATTGGCCTTCTGAACATAGGCAAACCTGCAGTCAAAAGTTAGACGTCCTAATAAGTTCACCTATTATCGACTAACGTAACCATACCTGAGGTACAATGAAATTTACATATTAGTATAGCCGTCTATCAAATTGTGTAATCGCCAGGCCTACGATAGCATAGTTGATTCATGATCACCTCACGAAGGTTCTTAGCTAATGACGTAATCATGCGACCTACAGACATGTCCAATGCTCAACGCTGTGGTTTTGTTTATTATAAACACACGAGAATATTAAGTAGAAGTCGTATAGACACCAGGGGCAGGCAATTCTCGTAAAAGGTAGTCAAAATTCAATCCAGTCTCGATCTCACAAATGTCAAATTTGGTATTCTCGTATCACAATATCAAACTTCAAAGTTTCAGGGATGGGATTATATTGAAATATGAGAATTGATAATGATGGGTCTGATCATTATCAATTCTCATATTTCAATATAATCCCTTATATTGAATCCTTATATCCATTATCAATTCAATTAACGAAATAAAATATATAATTTTAAGTCAATCCACAATTCAATCTCGATTCGGTCATCTTTCATTCTGCGATCATAAAATAATTACGAGAATTGGCCTTCAGGCATCTGTCTAGTTTTCTTGGTTATTTCGTGGCATCATCGATTAGTAAAAAGTGTTATAAGAGTCACTTTCTTTACAAAAGTTGTAGTACAGCTGTAAGAAAAGTGAACCAGAACTGCGCAGGACTTGATTCCGACATGGAAGAGGTCTATGAATATTCATATAAATTAATAATAAAGTAGTAGAGCAGGGCGTATACGGAAATGAGAAAAATTAAGGGGGGGGGGGCATACTAGATAAGCTAGGTCTTGGTATCATATTTATAAGTTCGTCTGCATGTAGTGCACCCCGTCGATGATGTGAGCATTCAAGCAATACTGGTTCTGAATAGTCTATTGACTCCAATGACCGCTAACATAAAATAATAGAATCATAATCATAATCATAATCTTTATTTGCGTTAAATAGGGTAACAGTAAATGAGATGTTAGATAGTATAACAAAGTTGCTTAAACCTATTTAGCCATTTTCAATAGCATGCAAATCTTACAAGAATCATTTAGTATGTTATCTTTTTATATTACTAATATTTATATTTATAAAAAATATTTATAAAAAATATAGATCCATAAAAAATGTACGGGATACCATATACGTCATTTGTAATGTTATGTAATCATCATGTCGCCATTACTGAGTGGAGTCGAAAAAATCTTGGCTGCGAAGTCTATAGCAATGCAGTTTGTTTCAAGTTAAACTTGATTTAAAAATATGCGTTTACACTTTACAGCTACGTCCGTATATACAACGCATACAACTTCTTATTTCGCCCGTGAAATTATGAACCGGTTTAAAAGTATTTCGGAACATGCAATGCAACCATATGTTATGTTTTTTTTAGACGTGTATATTACTTCTGTTGACCTACTTGATACTATTAGAGGTTATTTTGCGGGTTGAGAATGACTATTTTCTTAAACGTATTCATAATTGTATTGAGTATTGATTCTGAGAAAAGTCGGTGACGGCGCCGCTGTATCATCGCTGGCTGACGAAGTTATTTTCTGTACAATTAGTCACACGCGTATCCGGCGCGAGCGCAGGTCGCGCGTTGCTTCTACTTCGTAACGTTTCGGAAAACAAAACAATATTTTTTGTTATATATTTATATAAATAATAAGTTTAGTTTTTGTAAGAAGTTCGTAGCTCTTTTGCCTGCATTGAAGTTCATTGAAGATTGGAAATATCAGTTTAATAGTACACGATAATTGTGTCGATGATTGATACAAATCAGACATTTTAGGATGTGTTACAAAACTAGGACATGAAGTTAATTGCATACTGCAAGTACTGCAACAACTCATAATGTGTGAAAAGTGAGCAAACTTGTGTCACTAGTGTGAGATACTCGTAAGAACGTCTGAAAATAAATATAGTTAATGTATAAAATAACGCAAATTTAAGTTTACTACCTACCTAGTGTGAGGTAAGATATTTCGACTTGTTTATATTATTTACTAGCGGCCTGCCCTGTGGCTTCGCGCGGGTGCAATAAAATTATAGCCAATGTTACTAGCTTAGTAGTAGAGACGAAATAATTTTAAAATATCGGTTAATTTTAAAATATTAGTTTTTTAGTTTATGCATTACAAACGAAAATATAAATCTTGTATCTTTATAATATAATTATAAATTATTATAAACAACCACGCGGGTTCATCCGCCGATTGGACTCTTAATAGCCGGCTTCTGGTGAGCGTATGTATGTTTGCCACATATGTTGTAGTGTAAAGAAAAATAATCGTAACTTGATGTTACATACCTTTCTCAAGAATAGAGATATAATCCGACTTTAGTTCCAAAGAAGTTCAGAGAAAAAACACACTCTTCATTTTTATATGTTAGTGTAAATTCATTGCTAATATTATACTGTGAGTTGTTCTGACATTGACTTTACCCATAATCACGAAGTTAATATATCGTTACTATGCTTGTTATTATACAGTTTTTTCGTATAACATTTATTAACCATATTAATTTTTAAAATATATTTACTTATAATTGTGTGAAAAGTTGAAAAGCAAAAATGAAATCTTTAGATAGATCGATAGATAGAATATGTTTTTAATTTTTTACGCAATTTATATCACACAGAAAACAAATAAAAATATTAATTTGTTATCGTTTATCGACGACCCCTACGTAAGACATCGAAAGTAATTTTTAGGTATTTTACAGTATAGTCTTTCAAAGTTAGATTATTATTTTAACACGAAACGTACATTAGACCCGCTACATCTAATAATATTAGGTTGGGGAAAAAGTCTTTTCGTATTTTATATGAAAATTCAAAACATTTTTTAATAAAGTTTATTTACATTTAACTAAAGTATGTAGGTGCCATTTTGTTCGATAACTTTTGGCCATCTTGTAGGTAGAGACATGATCCCATTACTATAGAAATTTTGGGACTTCTGTTCAAAAAACCACGACAAGTGGTTTTGGCAGTCTTCTCGTGATGGTAACCTGACATTGCCTAAAGAATTCTGAAGAGACCGAAACAGGTGGAAATCAGAAGGTGCAAGGTCAGGACTATACGGCGGATGCATTAACTCCTCCCAGTCAAACTCTCTTAATTTTTGCTGAGTGGCTAAAGATGTGTGAGGTCTAGCGTTATCATGATGAAAAATCACACCCCTTCTGTTAATTAATTCCGGCCGCTTTTTCTCAACTTTTTGCTTTAATCTCATCGGTTGTTCACAGTAGAGTTCAGAATCGATAGTCCTGCCTGGCGGTAACAGCTCATAATGAATAATACCCTTCCAATCCCACCATACACACAGCATCACCTTGTTGCGGGTTAACCCGGGTTTTGCCAGAGTCTGTGAAGCCTGACCGGCCTTTGACCACGACCTTTTTCGCACGTTCTTGTCGTACGTGATCCACTTTTCATCACCAGTTATAAGCTTCTTCAAAAACTGTTCGCTTTCATTACGTCGTAGTAAAGAATCGCAAATGAGTACACGGTTCATTAGGTTTCTTTCTGTGAGATCGAGAGGCACCCAAATATCGAGCTTTTTAGTGTACCCAGCTTTTTTCAATTGCGCCAAAACTGTTTTGTGGTCAATTCCTAATTCTTCAGCTACGTCGTAACTACTGATATGCCGATCTTGCTCCACTTTTTCAGAAATGGCATCCATTTTATCCGTAACAGGGCGACCAGAGCGACGTGCATCTTTGACATCAAAATTTCCGGATTGAAAACGCTTAAACCAAATTTGTGCTACTCTCACAGACACTGCACTAGGTCCATAAACGTCACAAATTTTTTTCGCAGCTTGCGTTGAATTTTTACCTTTTTTGTAGTAAAATTTTAAAATGTATCGAATTTCTTCATTAGATTCACTCATCTTGACAGTAAAAAAAACAAATGAAAATCACACATTTACCTAATTTGAATTTGGAATTATCTTTTTTAAAATTTAAACTTTTTAAAGATATCAAAACCAAGATAGAAATGATACAAATGGTATAACCAAAGAAATTTTATTACAAGTTCATACATACTATAATGCGAAAAGACTTTTTCCCCTACCTATTAATATAAATTCAATCACTTTGATTATGTTATACACATTTACATGTATATATGGAAGATTTTTGATACTTTGAGTTTATGTTTCGATGACTTGCGTGGGGGCCGTCGTTATATGCGGTTAAGCACTATAAATAATAAATATTCCCAGACAAATTACACACTGCCACCTAGTCCCAAACTAAGCACTCACAAGTCACTGTTTTAACGCTCTTAGATTTTAGTAACGCATTTAACACTGTTGATTTTGACGTGCTTTTGAGCTTGTTGCGCTCTCTTGGCATATCTCCAGCGGCAACTGACTGGTTCCGTAGTTACCTGTGTGGGCGGCGGCAACGTATACGGATTGAGGATAACATATCCAATTGGTGTAACACAAAAGCCGGCGTTCCCCAGGGTGGCGTGCTATCTCCTTTATTATTCGCGTTGTTTATCAACACCATCACCTTGCAACTTCGTTCTTCCTACCATCTTTACGCCGACGATCTTCAGATTTACCATCAGGCACATATAGACAATCTTACCGAAGTGATAGATATTGTAAATAATGACTTGACTCTTATATCTGATTGGAGCAAAGCACATGGTCTTGTTGTTAATCCCGTTAAGACTCAAACTATAATCATTGGCAGTCCTCGATTCATCGCCAGAATTGATTGGGATAACCTTACGCCTGTAATTTTTAATGGGGTACACATACCATTCAGTGACCGGGTAAAAAATTTGGGAATTTATTTCGATAACACCTTTTCTTGGATCCCTCAAGTTGCCGAGGTTAGTAGAAGAATGTTTGCTGCGACCTGCTCACTCAGGAGGCTTAGAAATTTCCTGCCAATCGACACCAGAATTGCGCTTGCACAGTCTATAATCCTCCCGATCCTTGATTACGCAGATTCGTGTTATATCGACGTCACGGAGGAGCAACTCTGTAAACTTGAGCGTCTTCAAAATCTCTGTATTCGCTTCATTTATGGGCTTCGTAAGTATGACCATGTTTCTCACTTTCGTTCTCAGCTCAAGTGGCTCCCAATTCGTTTTCGCAGGAAATTGCATATTCTCGGCTTGTTATACTCTATCCTTTTTAATCCTTCCACGCCTTTATATCTTAAAGATTCCTTCACATATCACTCTGACATCCGAGGCGTTAATCTTCGTAGTGCTCTTCAACTTCGTCTTGTAACTCCCTCTCATTCCACTCAATTCTTTTCCAAATCCTTTTGTGTTCAGGCAGTCCAACTATGGAACTCTCTTCCGCTTGCTATACGACAAGCTCAAACACTTGAGAACTTTAAGAAGCTAGTCAAAGATTATTACCTTTCAATGGTCTCAGTATAGTCAGTATATATTTTTCCTTGTCCCCCTTCCACGTTATTGTTAAATGTTATCTGTAAAGTTTAATGTTTATATATCTACCAATGTGTATGTGTGTATGTTTTACGTCTTTCATTATGTCTTTACTTTGTTAACTGCGCCACCTACCTCTTAGATGTATTCTTTTTTCCTATACCCAAAGGTTGCCTGGAAGAGATTGCTTATAGCGATAAGGCCGCCCGTTGTACTTTAGAATCATGTTACTACTTTGTTATCCTGTATTTGGTGCAATAAAGAGTAATGTATTGTATTGTATTGTATTGTAAGCAAAGCTTGTGCTATGGGTACTAGATAACTGATAATATACTTAAATACATTTTTTTTGTAAGTACATACATATAATACATAGAAAACACTCAGAACAAGACAAACATACATGTTCATGCACACAAATATTTGTCTTGTGCGGGGATCGAACCCGCAACCTCGGGAGTCAAAGTGGCCATTGCTAACCATTGGACCACCGAGCTCGTCACAAAATAATAATATAAATTCCTTGATTATATCACCGTCTAATATATTCGTCTAAATAAATTATTGACGACTGATTAATGTTAATTTAATAACCGGTTTCCTCCTACCGTAAAAAGGACTGTGTCAATCAATTCAATACATTGATTTTTTAGCAAATAAACCTCATCTGAACGTGCCAAAAACATTGCTATGACATTATCGTCCGTACTATGTACGTTATATCATGTTTTCAATAGAAAATAACTTTAATCTATAACAATTTGTAATAATAATCATAAAACGTATATAAAAATCACTTACTAAATAATTTTAACAAAAAAGAAAAACCGACTTCAGACATTACTCTTCATTTATGTATGTAGATACAGGCTGATGATGATGATGAAAAAAATGGGACTAATCTGGAAGTATATTCTATCAAATAAAAAAGTTTTTTTCAAATCGGTTTATAAATGACGGAGTAATGAAATAACAAACCTAACAGTGGGTAGATACAGGCTGATTATGATGATGTTGAAAAAATATGGAAGACCAATCTGGTATAAGTATACTCATTCAAATAAAAAAAAGTGTTTTTTAAATCGGTTTATAAATCACGGAGTATTTAAATAACAAACATTAAAAAAAATACAGCCGAATTGAGAACCTCCTCCTTTTTTTTGAGTCGGTTAAAAATACTTAAGCACTAAGTATTTTCACTACTCTGGCTCAACGATCCGAAGTGAATCTTGGTCTCAGCGACGAGAGAGCGCCACATTCCTCTATCCTGCGCGATGTTTTGCCAGGTGACGGCTTCCAGCTCCTGGAGGTCTGCTTTCACATATATTTCCATCGATATTTAGTCGAACCGGTCGTCGACCTGATGAGAGGCCCTTATATGCTCTTACTTATTAAAATATTGTTAATAAATTAGATTTCATAAATAGGCACAGCTTTCGTAACGGAATAGATAATTATCTTATTTATTACTCCGTGCCTGTCTTTTTTCTAACTTCATTCACTATTATTGTAACTCCTAATGTTACTTTTGTTTTTCTTGTGTGAGAGGGGAAACGAGCATGTGGGTCACTTAAAGGAAAGCAATCACAACCGTCCATGGAGATAAGTAACACCTAGGGGTCGCCGGTCCATTACCAGCCTATACTCCTTCCTCACTCACTCGCAACACAACAACCCTCAAGGGAATTGTTATTTGGCTGCGGTATTCTGTGAGGTGGAGGTACTTCTCCAGTTGGGCAGGTAAAAAAATACGCTATGCCTCTTTTCGCCAGACTCTCGTTTGTCAGTCATCAGGGTGCACCACGTGCAGGTGAGGTTGGCTTTGGTTCAACGATGTCGACGAACCACTTACACCCCAATACTTTTGTAATATTTATCCTATAACCTGTTTAAATAACTTAGTTATCATTGATAACTTATCAATTTGAAAACCTCCATGTGAAACGAATAAATAGTTCTCGCGTGAAAGAAATATTAGCGGACAGAGAGACAGTGAGTTTGATAATTATACATATGTACTTATAGATGGGTTCAGTGCTCCAGCACCGGCACGTCGATCTTTCTGGATTTTTTATGCATTCGCTGATCATTTAGCTATCTGGAGTCATGTCCCATATACTTCAATATGCTGCTATTTAGTAAGATCTATAGTTCTGTTCTCCTGGTCCTAAATAATAGACGAGTCTTAGCAAGGTCATCGATCGTTAGGAAGTTTATCAAAAATAAATATCTCTTTCTTGATTGAGCTTAGGTGTTCGCGTTTGAAAAGTAACAGGCTTGGACATAGCCGGCTATAATTTTAATACATTGTTGCTCTCGTACCATATTTCACTTAAATACCAATTCTAAATGCGATTTAACCGATTGTAATATGCATGAGTATACAAAGGGGCTGCGTGCTTAACAATACACAGATAACAGTTTATTTCAATAAAATTATTACTAATGGTTTTGTTTAATCGCTACGTTTGTGATATTTATAATAGAGCGTTTTCCTGTTTTATGAATCAGTGTATGTGCGAAGGGAGCCGCAGGCATAATGCAGGTTATTGTTGCTTTTCAACATAAACATAAGTTTTTCCCTGTATAATTTTTATGTTTGTGTCAGGACATTTTATGGATATTCACACTATATAAATCGTTCAACTGTATGAATGAATTTCATGTGCTATGTCATACGGTCATCAAATTCGTGATCTCAGTCAACACGTAAACCAAACGTTGCGTCCCACGGGCGGCCGGCCTCGATTCGCGCGCGTGGGCGGCGCCCTTTCTCGCCAGCCGCTCCCGCCCACAGGTGCGTGTTCTATATGTCCCACAACTACACGTGTTCGCTGCAGACCTCTCGATGATCGTTTTCCAATAGAGTTGATACGGCTGATATTTTTGAACAACAAAAATGCCTGATGGTAAAGAATTCGCAAGTTTGTAATAAAACCCCTTCACGTCCTTTATAAAGAATCCCACGATGTGGTTCTTTTATGTTCGATAATTTGAATGTTCGCGGAAGAAACCCTTATGGAACTCCGGTGTGCAAACACAAGTATTATGACCGCACAGTCTGTGTGAATTCCCTGCTTATGGCGAGCAGTGCAATACGATTATAGAAAGAGGATGGGCATCGAAATAAACAATTCTACCGAAAACTCGCAAATAGTATGAGGTTCTTCAAGAAAGGCAAGAAGTTTTACAGGGTCGGCAGGGTAGGTGGTGAGGTCTTTCGTGTTGCAAGCTACGCTAACTATTTACCACAAAGCTTGTTGGTCACCTTAATGATTGCAGCCCCGTGTTTGGGTTGGTAGGTAACACACAATACAAATGTTTTATTAAGTAAATAAAGATAGTTATATTGTGGCCGGAGTCTCCTATTAAGTATATGATACCTGTGTTAGGAGACCCCGCTCTTCCTTAGTAGAACAATTTATATATGTACTTTTTATATAATAAAGTTTGTATTATTAGGTACCTACTAATAAAAAATATAAAAATAACTAGAAATACATTTTTTTTTCCTTGCCAGTAACATCACGTTTAGTGTACGAAAGAGGACATTTATGAATGCAATTTGCTCTAATTGTGAAGTGTGAATGACGTTTCATTCACACTTCACAATTAGAGCAAATTGCACGAATCGTATGTGGCGAAGAATGTAAAGTCTCTCTTCAGCCTTAAGTCTAACCCTCAGATATTAAATTAAATACTAACTGTGAGTTTACTAGTCAATTAGTAATGATCCTAACAACTCGTCTCTGAACCGTGTCTCTCCTTAGTACTTAGGCTCAAACCACAGTATAAGTAATAGTACTACGTACAGTATGCCCACTCCCTGCCGCTCTCTCGTGTCGACCTCACCTCCCCTCGGAGACAAATCTGAAACAGTTTGTATGGCGCCGCACGCACACACGCTCATTTACGCTCTGCACGGATGTCATTATTTATGTAGTAGGTAGTTACCGACACGACATTTGTATGGAGCGGCTCTAATATTGGAAGGTATTTTACTTTCTCTAGGAAAAAGAAAAATGTTGTAAACTTGTAACCAAAGAAATTTAAGTAACAAAACATTAGGTATGATTAACGAATACGTTAATACTACGTAAATACTATTAGTAATCTGTGTTGCCATTGTTTGAGAGCACATAGTACATATCTAAGCTTATTTTTGTGCGGTAATGCCCCGTTATCTTTCTGCATGGGACATATGCATGGCATATTATGTGCATATGCATTCAAAGTACATTGTTGGCTTGTAAATATGACTCAATAACATGTCATTTAAATCAAGCAATGTACATACATGTCTTGTTCCGATCATAAAATTGATTAGGTACGTTATGAAATGCCCGACCCAATGAGAACTTACCATCGTTTAAGCGAAAGCCTTTGCTGATTTGGTCATCTACGTGTAGACATATTATTAAGTAGGTTAATTTATGTGTTCATTTGCGTTTCGACTAGGATTGATATGACTTATGATCCATAACAAGAAATAAAAGCAGGGGATCTTACTTCTTGTTGCGGCCGGGTCACGAGTCGGTTGTGGTAAGGTATTACCGCCACATATTATCATCCAAGGGAATTGTCACCTGATCGCCTATCACCTCAGAGGATTCTGGCAGCGGGATAATACAAGCCGGTATTATCCTGCTACCAGAATTTTTCTATTTAGAAAAAAAACATTTTCAAACTATGATCTGGTGGTCCGTATCAACACATAGAAAAATTCTGGTAGCGGGATAATACCGTATCACCACATAGAAAAATTCTGGTAGCGGGATAATACCGTATCACCACAATTCTAGTAGCGGGATAATACGGGCTTGTATTATCCCGCTACCAGAATTTTTATATTTAGAAAAAAACATTTTCAAACTATGATCTGGTGGTCCGTATCATGAAGTAGCCGTTACTTGACCATATCATTAAAAACTGCCTAATAGTCTTCAAACACACTAAACTTCTTCTCAGGCAATTTGAATTTAGGAAAAGTGCAATAAGGTAAACTGCTTTCTAGTCTGCTTATGTTTCAGGCAATACTGCTACATTGGCATTTCACATTTAAGGTTAAAGTAACTTGATTAAAAAGGATGTTTATAAAATAACTGGATATTTCATGTCAATTTTACATCTCGCCGTGACATACATGCAATTGGAAAATACACAATGTCGTCTTTGCCGCGCGGTATACCGTGTGCTGTACCATGGCGCGGTGTACCGTGTGCTTGACGGACATCAGATACCAAAGCTGTCAATTGAATTATTAGTGTCACTAGTACCATTGATGGTACTAGAGATACAAAGTTGTGTCACTTGTACCATCAATGGTACTAGTCAATGGTACTACTGATCCGGAGGGGAATTGACCGTCAATATGCATTGACAATCGCAACCAGTTAGGTATCTATTATTTAAAATGATAGATACCTAACTGGTTGCGATTCTCACTGGTTACGAATCTTCTGCGACGGCGGCTTCTGATTACCAAAGGAAAAATAATCGCCTGTTTTTTTTCTGTTGACAACCAGTTAAAATTCAGTTGCCTCTACTGGCAGGAACATTGCAATAATCTTTGTTTAACCCACCATATATTCATAAATATGTATATCGTATATAATTATTGTAATTCATAATATATATATCGTATTGGTGTACCTATGCTGTAAATGTGGATTGGATATATATAAGTCGAAGCTCCATTAAGGTTGCGGTTTTGATACTAAAAGGTTCGATAAAAATGGGGAATAAACTAATATTATACGGCATATATTATATTGTTATTATTCCAAGGTCTGCGGCTTTGTTAATATGCTGCATAACAACATAATGTTATAAAAACAATAAACGTTGTATGTTGACTTTGTTTAACTCACTTAAAACACTCTTAACTGTGATTATCACAAACGTATCACAATAAGCAGACCTTGCATTTAAACTAGATTTCGGAAACAGCTCTAATGCATAATGCATTTGCATGAACATTTGTACTTTGATTACGTTTTGTTCCCAGAAAATATGCGATTTCAAGTTTAAATTGATTACGATTATTATTAAATGCCATTTGTTAATAATTTTAAATTAGCGTCTGAAATATATGTCATTAACGAAACGAATAAAATTAAGACATCGAGTGAAATTCGATCCCATTCGATACAAGTTCTATTTTTCTATGAACTTTTTCGTGTATTTGTTTTCTACAGCTAAGGTTCATAAGCGCAGTAACTCCTACTTTTAAATGTGAATCCATTATGAATTTATTAAGATACTGGATGCTGCCCACAATTTCATTCGTGTGGACTTTAGATTATGTCACTCCCACTCCACATTTAATCACACACTGTACAGTTCTTTATCAAGTATTTTTATATGTCCACAGAAAATTTCCATCTTGCTCACAAATTTTTGCTAAAGCGCCGTTATTAATGTCTCTAGTTTAACGGACCGACTGAGGTTCCACATTAGGTATTTAGTCTTCAAAATAATGTGTATCCATAATACTACAAGTACGTAATACATTCTAGACAATAAAATTAATTATATATTTTTTCTATTGTTACAGACTTAGATCTGAAAACCAAATCGAAATAAAATGTATAGAGAACCCTCGAATATGTTACGAGTGTGTGTGTTGGTGAGCGTGTTTGCGGCTTGTTTCGGCCAGCGAGCAGAGCAGCTGCTCGCCCAGAACCCCTGCTCCAGCAAGACGACATGCAGCGATTGCATGAGAACTGCCAGCTGTGCTTGGTGCTACGCGCCAGAGTTCAACGGTCCGCGATGTTTCAACCCCGCCATGGAAGGCGGCACTGCGGGATGCGACGAGGCCTACGTGTATAATCCAGATAACCAACTCTCTATTGATCCTTTGTATAATAGAGATCTTAGCAGAGGTAAATGCAAATCTTATTTATAATAGAAGCTAAAAAATATTTCTTTGTTCTTCTGTGTAATTGTTTTTGATCAAAGCCATGAGATATTCGAAGTCTAGGAAAGAAAATTTTCTCCTTTCCCGAACTAAACGCGACAGTAGCCTCGGTTGGAAATTAATAGTTTTTTATGTGCGCCTCATTAAAGTGACTTCTCATGGGTTTGATTCGACTTACCTTGAGTGTTTATTAGATTAATGTAGTAAGAAAAAAAGATATTCACATCTAAAAACCAACATAGCATATGAAAAACTAAAAATAAAATTATATCGAAGATTGTGGTCGGGTTCGGTCTTTGTAATTTTACTCATCCTTGTAACCTTTTGTTGGCTAAAAATATCCCAAAGGATCGTCGGCATTAGGATACCTTTTGTGTCGGGACGGATGCCGGGACTCGGAACTCAAGCAAGCAATTTCAAAATTTTGGATATTCTTTAATAATATGTATTTATTTGTAACATGTGAATCATCGGTCTGATCTCTTATGCGAGCAAAATTATGTTGCACTTTATTAATAGTTTTTTTTAAATATTATGTGTGAGGGGGGCAATCGAGTATGTGGGTCACCTGATGAAAAGCAATCACCAGTGGAAAAAGTGGAAAAATTTTACGAATCCAACATTCCAGTCATCTTATGTTTCCTAGATTACTAAAAAGCCTTTGACTTTGAAAGAAAGATGAAAACATTTATGGGAGCTCCTACAGACAAGTGGAATTCCAAACCATAATGGCTTTAAGTTTCGGAGAGGTGTTCGACAGTGTTTCGTATATATAAATATCTCCCATCCTATTCAACATCTATGGAGAGTACATAATGCGGAAAGCTCTAGAAGGATGCGAAGGTGTAGTTAAGGTTGGCGGTGTTTAAATATCTAACTTTCGATATGCTGACGATACCACTCTGACCTGACTGCTGACCACATCCGATGGTGAAATGGCGGAGCTGCTACACCGATTAGAACAAGCCAACGAGGAATTTGGTTTCAGTAAAAATTAAAAACAAGACCAAACTGATGGTTGTCGACCGTTTCGGTGCGATACAGTACAGTACCTAATAAAAGAAGTGCTGTAAGTTACGAATCTCTATCTGCCTTTGGTCGTAGTTTATGTTAGTAAGGAACCGATTTCAATATGTTTTTTCTAAGGTGATTTAATCGGAACGGTTCCTTAACTATATTTGCTGAAAATCAGGCAGTAACAAATAGCTGGTAGCTTAAGATACATCCATGAAATGCAGTTTCTGTATGAATTAACACTTTTTTAATCCTTACTCATTTTTTAAATATTAAAGTTTGTACGGTTTGTTTGTTGGCCAAATATGTAAAAGCAGCTGAACAGAATTTGATGAAATTTGACACAGATAGTTTCTAATTTTAAATAACACATAGGTAATTTTTTTTCCCGGAAATGTGATCATAAGGACGAATCCTCGGGCGCTTTGTTAACAAGTTTAGACTGAACAATACAAGTATTTTATATTGTTGGTGTTTTGTTCACAGCCAAAGCTCGTATGGGAATGGGTTCATCCTCATATGAAGAGTCGTTCAATTCGATGGGAGGTGGCTTCATCAGCGGTGGAGGGGCCGGCGGAGCCGCTGGCGCAGGCGAAAGCCTTGTTCAAATAAAGCCGCAGAGACTTAATCTTCAACTGAGAATGAGTAAGTCATGTCAATAGCGCACTGAAAAGAGATAAAACAGCAAATTATGTTTTTTTGTCTCGTGAAATGTGGTTCTTATATTTGATGAATCTGTGTAAGATCTTTATTTCTCATAAGAATTACAAAACAATTTAAAATGTTTTAAACAAATTAGTTTAAAACATTGTCGTAACGTTATAACAGGAAGACTAGGTTATTTACATTATTATAGTAGAAACATCACTTATTGTAACTCACTATATAATAATTAAAATTAAATCTCGCCGCCTTTGATGTATTTTTTAAAGCGATTAGAGAAGTGGAAGTTGGCACCGATAATCCCCAATAAATTCACGTGTAGAGCGCTTACAGTTACCTATTTAGGACGAAGGGGGGTACTTAAGTTATTTTCATCTTCTCTGTATCTATAAAAGACAAGCATTAGTGACTGATTTATCAATGCACTACTAAACTACTGGAGTGATCGGATTGGAATTTGGCATACAGTTAGATATTACGACGTAGGCATCCGCTAAGAAAGGATTTTTGAAAACTCCCATGGGAATTCGGGATACGCGCGTATGAAGTCGCGGACGCTAACTAATAATAGATGTAGAAAATAGGTGCAGAAACAAGTTGGAAATGCCCATTTTAATATATCTGCTCGAAATAGCCAATAATATTTCACGGGTCGCTCCCCGCACCACTTGCGCATTCCATTCGGTTTGATGCGACCGACCTTATTATACAATGCTTATGTCCGTAGTAAGCTTGAATACGCAGCTATAGTATGGGACCCATACGAAGCTAAATATAAATTAACTAGCAACCCGCCCCGGCTTCGCACGGGTGCAATGCTGATACTAAATGTACTACAGAAGGTCTTTGCGCTTTGTCCTAACCAGTCCTTCCCCAGTTATAGGCACACGCCGCCGCCGGCTCCGCGGCCGGTACCGCCACAGCCGTTATGTCCCTGCATTTTAAATGTGTAATATCTTCTAAACTATTCATTTAAATTACATGCTGTGAAGGGCCATATTGATCTATATTAAATGCGCAATGTATTTAAGGTACTTAATTGGATAAGGATTAATTCTGTATTGCTTAAAATCGCTTCGTAAATAAGGCATTATTTCTTGTAAAAAGCAAAGGATAAAATAACGGTTATTGTGTGTTACCACTAAGAGATAGACATATACCATCGCGAACTTTTTTGTAGACCATTTTAAGGTGAACAATACTGTACTACATTATTTTGATCTATCTCGTTGGGTTCAGCCAGCGTTTGCAATGAAAGAGCAAAAAAATGTGTTTATTTACGACATCACATTAGAAACCTCTAAATTATCAGTGTTTTTCTACTATGTTATGCATATATTATACATATAAACTTTCCAGTTGAATCACTCTATCTATTAAAAAAAAACGCATCATAATCCGTTGCGTAGTTTCAAAGATTTAAGCATACAAAGGGACATAGGGACAGAGAAAGCGACTTTGTTTTATACTATGTAGTGATAATTGAAAAGGTACAAAAGAAATTCGCTAGATATATATATGTATAAGAGAAGATATGGATACTATCCATTTCTATATCCATCTCTGTTTGTAGGAGGGATGGTTGGGATGAATACGCTTGAGTTTAGGCGTCGAGTTCTGCTCGTAGTGCACTATTGTCACCTCTTAAAATATAAAATTGACAATTCTCAAGCTTTGTTGATGATATGACAATCAACAATATGACTCACGTTTGCATGGCATTACTGCTATGCACGTATACATGAATAGCAGTAATGCCATGTACTGAAATGTTGTGGATTGATGAAATAAATATTTTTCTATTCTATTGAATGATACATTTGTTATTTTTACGAATACCATCGTCAATAGGTACAATACAATTGTTTCGTCATCTAACAATAGTTTACATTTTTCAGATCAAATGCAGAAGCTGTCGTTCGCATATTCCCAAGCGCTAGATTATCCAGTAGATCTGTACTATCTTATGGACCTCAGCAGATCAATGAAGAACGACAAGGAGAAGCTGAGTACTTTGGGCAGTCTGCTCTCGAGCACCATGAGAAACATCACATCCAACTTTAGGATCGGTTTCGGCTCGTTTGTAGATAAATTGGTTATGCCTTATGTCTCAACGGTACCTAAGAGGTGAGGGTATTGAGATTTCATCTTTATTCAAAATTTGTTGTACAGCTTTTCAGTATGCCGTACGTATAAGGGGCCATTCAAGTATTACGTAAGCAGATTTTTTACAATTATTTACATATCGACCACACGATATCGGTGGGTGGGGGACCCACCATGTCATCAAAAATAAGCAAAGCAAAGACCCCCCCGCCCCCTCAATCGCTTACATAATACTTTTGGGGTGTAAGTGGTTTATCAACATCTTTGAACCAAAGCCAACTTCACCTGCACGTGGTGCACCCTGCTGACTGACAAACGAAGCTCTGGCGAAAAGAGAGGTAGGTAGCGTAATTGTAAGCTACCCGACTGGGGAATGTACCTCACAGAATACCGCAGCCAAATAACAATTCCCTTGAGGGTTGTTGTGTTCCTGCGAGTGAGTGAGGTCACCAGAATGGAAGGAGATGCTGCGTTGGCAGCGGGGGTAGCGGCGCGCAAGTGATATATTATGTTGCGAGCGTTAATACGGTTACGGTAACCGCTTTACATCAGGCGGGCCGTATGCTTGTCTGCCACCCGATAAAAAAAAAAAAACTTGAATGGCCCCTAAGAAGTTAAAATTTTATTATTTTAATTAAGCAATTAGCAATAAAACGAAAAGAAATGTTTTCCAACTAGGGTTGCCCTCCGTCTGAGTTTCCCCGGATTTGCCCTAGATTGGAGAGCGTCCGGGGAGCGTTCGGGCGTGGTTTCATTTGTAGTCCAGGGTTAAAAGTTTTAAATCGCTACCACCCGCTTCATACTGCGAATAACCGTCTTGTCACAAAATAAAAAAATGTATTAGTACTGCCCTGGTTGCTGCTAGCGTTTAGAGACGGCAACCCTACTTCCAGCCGACCTTTAACTGTGTGGTAGGCAGGAATAAAATTTAAACGAGAAAAGCACAATAATTTTACGTGTTTATGTAATAGTTAACATAGCTAACACACTCCGACCACTACTTACAAACGTTGTATAAAAATGAAGGCGTTTGAGCAGGATAAATATGAGTGTGAGTGTGTTCACACACTTAAAAATACCAAATCAACCGGCTATGACAATATTAGTGCTAAAATATTAAAAATGTGTGCTAAAGAGCTAAGTATACCGTTGGCGCACATTATTAATTTAACATTTACTGAAGGCAAGTATCCTTCCAGGCTGAAATATGTAGTGGTTATACCCCTGTTTAAAAAAGGTGACAAATCGTCCGTAAATAATTACAGACCGATTTCATTAGCTCCAGTATTATCGAAAATAATTGAGAGAATAATGTATGATAAAATATATGCATTTTTTACTATATTTAATGTTTTGAAGGAAGAACAATTTGGCTTTAGAAAAAATATGTCGACTATCTTAGCATGCTATGAACTGATTAAGACTGTAACAAAAAACTTAAATGACAAAGTGCCTATAACAGCTATTTTCCTTGATATGACGAAAGCTTTTGACTATGTATCTCATGACATTTTATTGAATAAATTGTGGTGGTATGGAATCCGCGGCACAGCTCACTCATGGTTTGAAAGCTACTTGCGCTCTCGACAACAATGTGTTGAGATAAAAATAATAATAGGACGTAATAAAAAAGTATATAGATCTAAATACTGTCTCAATAACTCTGGAGTACCTCAAGGCAGTATTTTAGGACCATTATTATTTTTAATATATATTAATGATTTACCTGACGCTATAGTTAGTAAGTGTATATTATTTGCCGACGACACTACACTGCTAATTGAGAAAAAAGATAATGTAGATTATAAAACGGACATTGAGACTACTCTGAAAAATACAATTGACTGGCTTAAACAAAACAATTTAACTATAGATATGTCTAAAGCCAAACTAATTAACTTTAAAACTAATAATAATGTAAATAAGATGCATATCAACATAACGTATAATAATTGCACAATTGACGAAATAGAATCAACTGTTTTCCTTGGCATAACATTGGATAATCTTTGCAATTGGAAAAGTCACATAAATTTACTTTGTCGCAAACTGGATAGATTTGTATATGTGCTAGGAAGAGTGAGATGTATAGCATCAATTAAAGCTACCATCATGGCTTACCATGGCTATGTGTCATCGTTGCTAAGATATGGAGTTATTTTATGGGGTAACTCCGTCGATGTATCAAAAGCATTTATATGTCAAAAAAAAATGTATTAGCGTCATACACAATGTTGATGTAATGAACAGCTGTAAGCCCCTGTTCAAAAAATCAAATATAATACCTCTTCCGTGTCTATATATTTACGAAGTGTGTATTTTCGTTCTGAAATATCAACACCTTTTTATTAAGCATGGAGATTGTATAACTTCCAGAAGTAGACATAAGGATAGATTACTTGTACCTAAACAGAGACTTGCATTTTATTCCGACAACGTACATTGCATGGCAATAATTTTTTTTAATTTGCCAGACAAATTCAAAATATTAAGAATGTCATTATTTAAGAAGACCTTGCATGAATGGCTCTTAAATAAGTCATATTACACTGTAACGGAATATATGACTGACAGATTTACCAATTATTAATTAATTATTAAAATATATATTGTTTTTTGAATGTGATATAGATAGATATACTGTAACGGAATATGTGATGACAGATTTATCAATTATTAATTATTATTAAAATATAAGAATGTTCTTTGAATGAAAAATTTGCACGCCCCTATGAGGGTAGAATAAGTTGGATACCTACAATTGTAACATCTTTTGTACCTTATTTTCGCAAATAAATTTATCTTATCTTATCTTCACGGGAGCATCGAATTAAGCTAAACGCAGATTTATCAGAGCCGAACGCGTCAAACGAACCGAAGGAATCAAATTTTATTCTTTATATGAAGTTATATCACACCCCGCACATCTACCCTGCCTTTCCGATTCGGACGATTCGGTGAGGATTGGTGTGGTGAGGTAGGTATTTAGATTTCATATAAAGAATTCTAAAATTCTATTCTTTAGGTTTTTTCTACGCTTTGGCTCGGAAAAATCTGCGTTCAGCTTAATTTTTTTTTTATACTACGTCGAGTGGCAGACAAGCAGGCCCGCCTGATGTGAAGCGGTTACCAAAGCCATATTAACGCTTGCAACACAAAATAACGATCGCGCGCCGCTACCCCCGCTGCCAACGCAGCATCTCCTTCCTTTCTGGTGACCTCACTCATTGGCAGGCAGTTTTTTATGTTTATCAATTCCGTAAAATTGCATGACTTAAGACTAGTTAAACTGTAATTAAGTATTGTTTACATTATGATAAAATCGGTTTTAATTAGGTACTGAATATAAGTTTCAGTGATAAGAGTGATATTTACAACGATTTGTCATAAAATTAAAAACATCCCAGTGACAATTTCTTGGTACTACAAGGACAATATATAAAAAATGAAAATAAATTTCTCCACCTGACAGAATCACAGCTAAATAACAATTCTCTAAACAAAGGGTTGTTGTGTTCCTGTGAGTTAGTAAGGTCACCAGAAAGGAAGGAGTTGCTGCGTTGGCAACGGGGGTGGCGGCGCGTGAGCAATATTTCATGTTGCGAGCGTTAACATGGTTACGGTGGTCAAAGTCAACCTCATCTGCACGCACGGTGCATCCTGTCGACTAGCGAAAGAGGCTCTGGCAAAAGAGTGGTAGGATGCAACGTATTTGTAAGTTGCCCGACTGGGGAAGTACCTCCACCTCACAGAACACCGCAGCCAAATAACAATTCCGTCACAAACAATGAGGTCACCAGAAAGGAAGTAATTGCTGCGTTGGTTCTCATGTTGCGAACATTAATATGGCTACGATAACCGCTTCACATCAGGCGGGTCGTATGCTTATCGTCCATCCGACGTAATATAAAAAAAAAATTACGGTAAAATCGTCGAGATAGAATTAGCAGGGAGGAGAAAATTTAGATATGTAGGTAATATGAAACCTTAGTGAAGAGACACATGTAATGTTATTTAATAAAATAATTTATTTCAGCTTGATATCTCCCTGCGACGGGTGTGCCGCGCCGTACGGTTTCAAGAATCAAATGTCGCTCAGCAACGACACAGATTACTTCGATGTAAGTATAATGTTATAATAAAGTACTTGTACTGTTCCACGTAATTACACCGGTTTCGCCGCTAAGGCATTATCAAGTAAGCAGATGGTGTTTGTGTTTCTATTATCGATAATCGATGTAAGTACATCTGAGAATTTATAAAACGTAAATTGGACTCTATTCTCGCCTTTATGTGCGTGAAATGTGTAATAATTATAGTCTGCCTATATCATTGCTTGATGCATTTCTCTTGTTAATATCACTATTTTTCAACATCTATGAATGACACGTAATTTTAAAATGCTTTAATATATCTACACTAAAATAATGGTATACCATTATTTTAGTGTAGATCTACACTAAACTACTAGCTACTAAACTATCTTGTTAATACTACTACTAGTAATATTAACAAGAGAAATGCATTTTTCGCAAGATTTTTTGCTCTCATAGAAAATTGATAAGAAAAATACAACTTCTGTAAATGTCATTTTTTTTTTAATTAATTTATTTTGAGCTACATTTGCGTAAATGTATGCTATGATCATTTTCGTTTTACAAACATTTATTTATTTTTGATAAAATCAATTGCGTATGTCAGAGATTACAATATAACCTAGTCAATAATAATTGGACCCTGTTATGCAGAATAAATCCAACCGACAAACTGCCAAATTGAGAGATATACATTGCGTGAAACTTCAAATTGAGTTTTATATATTCGCAACAGATTCAAGCAGTTTGATGACATGTGCTTTAAAAAATTACACTGCGTGATTATAAATATTTTTAAAAATGGAAAAATTTCACCTCCCCCGTAGTATTTGAACCCACGACCTCACGATGACCGGTCGAGTGCTCTTCCAACTGAGCTACCAGAAAGGTTTGCGTTGGTGACGAATTTTTGCATTTCATATTTTTACTGCGTGAGTCACAGTGTGGCGTTATCAACCTATTAAGAAATTACAAATTACACTACTAAACAAGGCATAGCAGTCCATCGTTGCAGAGGATATTTCGGCTATTTGTTGATAACACCAAGCTAACTAAATTATTATTATTTAAATAGATGTCTTGGCCAACTTGCCAGAATATTATAAATATTTTTAAAAATGGAAAAATTCACAACAAGTACAATAGCTTTAATTTAAAAGTAACAAAATGTTTTTTGCAGAGTATACCTACTATATAAACTTGTTGTACATAGATAAGAACACTGTGAATTTGTGCAATTTTCTTATCAGCTTAGCAGACGAGAGCAGTGTTGTTTAACCATTGTAGTTATTTACGACCTCACACATAATTGGCTCATAATGGATATAGGATGACGTAAAGTTTATTAGTGGTTCAAATTTTCAAATGATCCTTAAAATAAACGATAGTAATTACGGACATGTCCTTTATTAGAATGAATTAATTAGTTAGATGTTGTTGTTTATTGAACGTGAAATACGAGGAAAATAATATTTGTCGCCTAAAGTACAGTCTAGAAGTTGTTGAAATCATACCTTCGTGGGCTGAAGAGTGTCGTACCTTGTGGACATCATTAGATATGTTAGACTTGAGACCAGTGATTGCTTATCATAGAATTTTGTGTATGTAGATCTCCTTCTTTGCGCAAGTTTCTTCTATTATTTTTAGAATACGTCGGGTGACAGACAAGTTTACGGCTCACCTGATTTGAAGCGGTTATTCATATAGACGCTCGCTAATAGCAACATGATATATTGCAAATATCGTTCACGTGCCGTCACACTGCAATGGAGCAATTGCTTCCAAGGGGCCAATTGAACCAAAGCCAACGTACACTAGGTGCACGCTGCTGACTGACTAACGAGGCTCTGGCGAAACGAGAGGTAGGGCATAGCTTAGTTTTTAAGTTGCCCGAAAGCCCGAAGCCTGACTACGTATCGGCGATCCTTGGTGTTACTGATTTCCACGGGCGGCGGTGATTGCTTTCCATCAGGGCACCCGTTTGCTTGTTTGCCCTCGTTTAACCCCCCCCCCCCCATATAAAAAAATGTGCTAACAATCGAACTTACGGTACATATATGTAATTCGTGCGATTACTGCTGGGTTAATTGGAACCCGAATTATGACTAATTTGTTCCATTTGTCCCCAGAAAGCAGTAGCTAACGCGGACGTGTCTGGCAACTTGGATGCTCCCGAGGGTGGTTTCGACGCCATTATGCAAGCGGTGGTATGCAAGCGAGAGATTGGTTGGCGCGACCAGGCTAGGCGACTGCTCGTGTTCTCTACCGACGCCGGATTCCATTACGCTGGTGATGGAAAGGTTAGTAAAGATCGCACGTTCAAATCAAGATATCCTGTGATCGAACTTTGAGAATCAGAGGGGGAATTAAAATGAGGTCAGAATTCTGTTCATAATTCTGTGTCGATCCCACAAAATGTCACTTTGGTCAACTACCACATATGAATTTTAAAGTTTAATTAAATTAAAAATTTAAGTGTCGTCGTCGACAACCCACTCCATCTGGGTCTCCACTCAATCTAAGGGGTTTAGAGCATACTCTACCACGCTGCTCAACTGCAGGTTGGCGGAGGTCAGTGTTTTCAAGCCGCCTCACAGTCACATGGACAAGCTACGGTGTTGTAATGTGTTCATCTGTGTACTGACACGCGCATCGACGCCATAGAGCTTTTCAATTAAAGTGTGATTATATGGAAATATAACCGAAAATTAAACAAACTAAGAATGGTATTCCGCTAGCAATAAGAATTAATATTAATTAATGATTACATATTCTAAATCAATTAATTTATTTTCAGTCAATTCAAAATTCAAACTCTACTTCGGTCAACTTTCATTTTGCTATGTAAAATAATTAGGAAAATTGGCTTTCTGTTCTTTTGAATAACTTTAACGAATTTTGTTTTATGAAAAATAACAACGGGAATTAATGCGATCATGCCTAAGGGTATTTACATACTTTTATTATTGTCTGACGTCTCGACCAGGTTGTACCGGCCGACTGTCGTCAGCCTGTGACCACGGCCAGTGAAAGAGAGATAGGGCACAACAGAGTGCTGAGTGCGAGTTTTTTATTCACGTTCGATAATGTCAACGTAAACAAACCGACCAAATAGAGAAGTACTCTCATGTTGTGAATTTACCAGACGCGTGTTACAAATCCAATTTAGCCGGGTTGCTCACTTCGAAATGTGAGCTATATAATTTTGATATGTAACACGCGTCATATAAATTCACAACGAGAGTACTTATCCAGGTCATACTCGCCGGATCTTTATGCATCAACGCGTTAATTCCCCTTGTTAAATTTCATAAACCATGCAACGCGAAAGTTTAAAAGAAATTTCATCGTCATCATCAGGTCATTTTAGTCTCCACTACAGGAGCACGACCCTCTCTTGTCCGTTCCAGACAGGAGGATTTGGCCTACACTCCCCAAGCTAGCCAGACGGGTTGGGGAGGCCTGATCGATGTTTTATAATATATTTCCCTTAGTCGCCTTGTACGCCTTGTAAAAGAAATTTGTTTTGTTTAAATTGAAATATAACTGATCAATGTCTTCGATAGCTCGGCGGAATAGTACAACCGAACGACGGCGAGTGTCACATGGAAGGCGGCTCGTACACACACTCAACGATTCAAGATTACCCCAGCATTTCACAGATCAATCTCAAGGTAAACTGCTAATTTTAATTCAACAGAATTGTTTATGAAGACAATATTAATTACTACCCACTTGCACGATGGTTCGGGCAATTCAATAATGTTTCAATCTATAAATTCTATACAGACTTGTGTTAAAAAAATATTCCTAGATATTTTTGGATAAATTACACCCTGTCATCTAGTCCCAAACTAAGCAAAGCTGCTGCGTGCTATGGGTACTAGATAATGATACTAGACTTAAATACATTTTATTTGTAAATAATAGGTAGGGGAAAAAGTCTTTTCGCATTATAGTATGTATGAACTTCTAATAAAATCTCTTTGGTTATACCATTTGTATCTGGCAGGTTTTGATATCTATAAAAAGTTTAAATTTTAAAAACGATAATTCCAAATTCAAATTAGGTAAATGTGTGATTTTCATTTGTTTTTTTTACTGTCAAGATGAGTGAATCTAATGAAGAAATTCGATTCATTTTAAAATTTTACTACAAAAAAGGTAAAAATGCAACGCAAGCTGCTAAAAAAATTTGTGACGTTTATGGACCTAGTGCAGTGTCTGTGAGAGTAGCACAAATTTGGTTTAAGCGTTATCAATCAGGAAATTTTGATGTGAAAGATGCACGTCGCTCTGGTCGCCCTGTTACGGATAAAATGGATGCCATTTTTGAAAAAGTGGAGCAAGATCGGCATATCAGTAGTTACGACGTAGCTGAAGAATTAGGAATTGACCACAAAACAGTTTTGGCGCATTTGAAAAAAGCTGGGTACACTAAAAAGCTCGATATTTGGGTGCCGCACGATCTCACTGAAAGAAACCTAATGAACCGTGTACTCATTTGCGATTCTTTACTACGACGTAATGAAAGCGAACCGTTTTTGAAGAAGCTTATAACTGGTGATGAAAAGTGGATCACGTACGACAAGAACGTGCGAAAAAGGTCGTGGTCAAAGGCCGGTCAGGCTTCACAGACTCTGGCAAAACCCGGGTTAACCCGCAACAAGGTGATGCTGTGTGTATGGTGGGATTGGAAGGGCATTATTCATTATGAGCTGTTACCGCCAGGCAGGACTATCGATTCTGAACTCTACTGTGAACAACTGATGAGATTAAAGCAAAAAGTTGAGAGAAAGCAGCCGGAATTAATTATTGAAGGGGTGTGATTTTTCATCATGAAAACGCTAGACCTCACACATCTTTAGCCACTCAGAATACGAAAAGACTTTTTCCCCAACCTAATACATACATGCAATACATAGAAAACACTCAGACCAAGACAATACATGTTCATCATGCATACAAATGTTTGTATTGTGCGGGGATCGAACCCGCAAGCTCGGAGTCAATGTGGTCATTGGTAGCCATTCGACAATAGGTATAGGTAGCAAAACTTAAGCTTAACTATAGGGTTCTTCTAATACTTGTTTGACAAATCGTTGATTAACATATGTAATTATTATTTTTATTTTGAAGTAGAAAATGAAGAGTATCTACCGTCGTACGTTACATTTAGATTGATGTAAAAAAAAATAAGTAGAAAATAATTATTAGTATAGGCTGGCAACGTATCGGTGATACCGATGTTACATGAGCGGTGGTGATTCCTTTCTATCAGGTGACCTACATGGTTGTTTACCTTTTTTTTTATGTGAGAGGGGTCTCACAAAAAAAAAGAATTTACCTCAACATGAGAAGTTTAGGAGATTGTAAGACTCGATATTATTATCAACGCCTATATTGACACAGGACTTCAACAAAAATAATTAACGCAAACATACAGCTCGTGAATTTTGCCTAACTACGTCGATTAACAGTCAGTTTAGAATATGCGTGGGATAATTAAATCGTTGACAGTTAAATAATGTATATAATATATTTTTCCTCATATGTAAATACATTTGGGTGTAGTAAGTTAAAATAAACAAGTTATTTAGATCATTTGAAAATTGCATGCATGGAATCCTGTGGCGATCCTTATACACAATGTCGAATCATCAAGTCGTAGTCTTAAAATATTACTGGACGCCAGTTACCGCGCGTCACACGCCCAGAACACATTGTTACAGTGTACTACTTGATATATTTTTTTCGGGACGGGGGCCCACCACACGTTCCCACCACTGTGTTTCCTAGTACAAGCTTTGCTTAGTTTGGGACTATAGTATGTAATTTGTCCAGCAATATCTATTTATTATTATTTACTTTAAATATGTCAATATTTTTGTAAGTAATATAATACTCGTATTGGGTAACTCGGGTTGGTTTGGTGTACTCTTGGAATAAAGATTCTGTTTATGTTCCTAAATACGATCTGTACCGAAATCTGTTTCTTCTCGACTTTTATTTATTTATTTACTCGACTGTGTGTTTCTATATTTATACTACAACCACTAAGGTTACAAACATGCGTAGCAAGCGATTTACCTGATGGTAACCAGTCATCATGCATCAACGCATGCATCACCTATCTATAATTACTAAAATTGATAGCACTTTTTACCCGACTGCGACAGAAGGAGGGTTATGTTTTTCGAGAGTATGTATGTATAATTGTTTGGCACGCTCTGCAGCCCGAACGGCTGGATGGATTTTAGCGTGAGAGGTGTCGTTAGATTCGTATTTGCTGTAAGAGTGACACTGGGTACAGTGCCACAAACTTATCTGGCCCGGTGGCGGGGGCGGTACGACCGACTTAAGTGTTGCTATTAAACGAAATGCGGGTGGCATTTCGTTTAGAGGAAACATTAAAATCAAAGAAATATATACACTGTCAAAATAATAGCATTATATACTAATTAATTGTGTCGTGTGGTGTTTCAATTAAATATCAATTGCCTTCTATTTTTTTGTTGATTAGTTTTAAAAATGCACCACGTTATTCGCGATAGCAATTATATAATATTAGAGAGTTATAATATTGCACAGAAACAACTCGTTGACGATTATTTTATTGTATGTATAGAAAAAGATAATATGTATTTAAAAAAATACACCTCAAAGTGCGTACGCGGTAAATAAATTAATTTTACCTGGCAATACTAACCTGTAGCAGCTGGTAGCAGCAGCTACTCGTTCGTGAATGACATTTCAAGATGGCGGCTTTAGTTCTAATATTGGCCACCAGGTCAGATAAGTTTGTGGCACTATGCGTCAAAATAAAAAAAAAACAAAATGGCGGATTTTTGGCGCCAAGTTCAAACGCAAATGCGTTCCGCAGTCTGGACGGCTTGATGGATTTTAGATATAGTTAGGGAAAATAAATTGTGTACTGACGTGAAATAACAACTATTCACATTTTTAGAAGCAAATCCAGAGTGTCAGCTAACTCCATACCAAATTTTATTAAAATCTCCCCAGCCGTTTAGACGTGAAGAAGTAACAAACAAACACTCACTCACAAACTTTCGCCTTTATAATATTAGTGTGATATCAGTTGGGATCGAAGGATCAATGTGCCCTCCGAAGCAACCTTGCTTCAAAGCTTGCAGAAAAAGTGGATCATCTATAACACCAAGGCCACCTGGCCTTGGTCTTATAGATGATCCATTTTTCCTCAAAACTGTGTAAAAATCCTGAAATTGATGATAGGTAATATTATTTCTATGAAGTCATCATGACTTCATCATCATCATCATCAACCAATCGGTTTGTTTACAATATCGAGACAAAATGTGTTGAAAATTTAAAAGTACTACTCTACTCTGAAACTCGATTAACCGGACTAATTGTTGTCGGTAGGCATTCGGATAATCCAGTGTATGAAGAAAATCGGATTAATTTTTTATTAGTTTATTAAATACAACAAGTACATGTCAACGGAAATTAATGTTTATTAAGTAATTTATTAAGAGATACATATCCCAACACACATATTTTCTTAAAATACTGCAGCCTTAATCACGTTGACATTCTTAAATAATTAAATGTTGACACGCACGTCAGAGTGGAGTAACAATTGCTAAATAAGTTAACTAAAACAATAACAAAACGCTTGGGGCAGCCCTCTTGAGGGATCGCTGCCCCAAGCGCGCCTTGCTGCGGGCGGGGTACAGTTCCGACAAGTTCTTGGTTGCATAAATTCGAATTTTAGATATTTAATATAATTTTATTGGTCGGTGTTGGTAGTCCGGATAACCAGGAATCCGTATAACTGAGGGCCGGATAATCGAGTTTCTGCTGTATTTTAATAGAAGCGGTTTGTGTATGGAAATAAATGTATTTGTGTAATGTTTTTTGTCTATTGTTTCGAAAAACACGCTCAGTAAGATTGTATTAAAATATGCAATGTCTCG
The DNA here is from genome assembly GCA_937001555.2 of Hypsopygia costalis. Lineage (NCBI taxonomy): Eukaryota > Metazoa > Arthropoda > Insecta > Lepidoptera > Pyralidae > Hypsopygia > Hypsopygia costalis. The sequence continues at coordinate 14,425,379 of OW443330.2, read as the reverse complement.
TCGCGTGCAGGTGAAGCAGCACGCGATCAACGTGATATTCGCTGTGACGGCGGAGCAGATCAGCGTGTACGAACAGCTCAGCAGACACATCGAGGGCTCCAGCAGCGGCATCCTCAGCAACGACTCTGGCAACGTCGTCGACCTGGTGCGGGAACAGTACAACGTACGTAACTGTTTAACTGTGAACTTATTTCTAACGACGTGTTCCGTAAACACCACGACAAACTTAAGATTTGATTTACCAGACAAAAAATATTTTTTTTTTAATATTCTATGCTCAGGAAAAAAATAAAAGGAATATGTGACTGTTTCAGTAGGAGTATTGAAAGCATCTATAGGCTATGATAACCGCTTGCCATAGGGCAGGCCGTAAGGGAAAATAATAATATTGAAATATTACAGTTTATATGACAGATTAGATTAGAAAAAAAATATTTATTGGTTTTGTTAGCCCAACCTCGCTTTCGTATACCACATTGAGGTGGTCGTCTTCAACCATTATTCATCCCGTTGTTAGGATACGGGTCTCCTCCCAATCGAAGGGGTTTAGAGCGTACTCCGCCACGCTGCTCAATTGCGGGTTTGGCGGCGGCCAGTGTTTTAAAGCTGCCTAAAGGCCACTGACTTAACGACTGTCATCTAATGATAATAGTCGACACAGAAGGATGATCCATTTTTCCTCAAAAATGTGTAAAAATCCTGATGTTAACGGTAGATAATATTATTTCTATGAAGTCATGATGATTTGTTTCTTGATGATACACCTGTTTCATTTGCAGAAAATTACGTCAACCGTGGAAATGAAGGACACGTCGAGTGACGCTATCCAAGTAGTGTATTATTCATCATGTCTGGGCGGCAAGGAGCTCGTGCAGACGAACAAATGCGATGGTCTTAAGGTAAATAACGTATACGTAACAAACTCGGCATTATAAATTTTAATAAATAGCAATTTCAGATTACTAGATTAATCCTACGGCTGATAAATCTTCTATCTATCTATATATAATAAAACAAAGTCGGGTTTGTTCGAACACTTATAACTCGAGAACGGCTGGACCGATTTTCATAGTTTTCGATTTGTTAGATTTGTCTCCGTCCCGAATAGCAGAATAACTATTAAAACATTGGAAAAATATCGAAAAATAAAATAAAAGAAAAAAAAATTTTTTCCATACAAATACAGTTGAAAAAGGATTGAGATATTTATTGGTTGTTAAATATTTATGCGTGCGTTCAGAAATTTATGTTTTTTGTGTTATTATCATAATAAAGTACTGAACTTAATATTTATTTTATATTAATTGTATTACTTCCATAAAATCATAAATTTAGTTGAGCTAATAAGAAACACGACATTCATGGACTGTTAGGCGGTACGAAGCTCGCCGGGTCAGCTAGTTTTAAATAAATAAATTATCAAATAAAATACTACTACAGAAGAAAACTACTATCAGTTTTCTTGGTACCTTCAAATAGGTTTTTTTTTGTGTAAATACATTGGGTACAATGGTGAGTTGATACAAGCGGCATGGGTATACATACTAATAGTATAAATGTGCAAGTATGCTTGTTGTTCTACTTTCACGTAGAAAGAAAATGAGATAATTTAACGTTTGGAAAGTGATATTTCCCACGGGGTAAAAGTTTTATTAAAATAATGACCACGCGGACGAACCCGTGGCTAACAGTTACTTATCTAATATAAGTTCTGCGGAGCACTGTAAAATACTATTCTTAATATTCTATTTTGTAGGTCGGAGACGTAGTAGAGTTCACAGCGGAAATCACTCTGAAGGAATGCCCTAAGGACCGTAGCAAGTGGAAGCAGATGTTCAACATCTATCCTGTCGGTATCTCGGAGATGTTGGCCGTTGAAGTGGACATGCTCTGCGACTGCCCGTGTGAACACCCTCCACACTTCGTGAGTACCTATTTATTAGTTTATTGCTTATCTACATCAACCCATATTCATCCCACTGCTGGCATATGGGATTCCCCTCAATCGAAGGGTAAAACAGGTTACTCCACTCTGCTCAATTGCAGGTTGGCGGGGGAAAGTGTTTTCAAGCCGCTCAAAAACATTTTGGTTCAACTTGAAAGATAGGATAGGATAGTATTTGTCTAATTTTTTTAGAGATTAAAATATGAAAGTTTAATAAAGAGCACGCGAATGAAGTCACGGGTGACCGCTAGTACTTTTTAAATTCTAACGATTTGGACTTATTCTGTTGTACTGTGAGTGAACTCACAAGGATAATACTTTTTATTCTATGCTATAAAAATTGGTTGTCTGTAAAGTCGGTTTACGGACGATAATTTTAAGTTTATCACGAAGAAAACATCGGCCGATGGAGTGGAAGAGAGATAGATGCGTTATATTCCGCGCTCTTGCTTGCACGCTCGGCTCAGGCGGAACGTGATAATGAGTCATGCTTTTTCGTGCGTGCAGCCGGCGTTTATCGATTTATACGTCACGTCTAAAAGGAAAATTACTTATTTTCATTGTATTATATTGCTACACTATCGCATTAGGTACTTACCTGTAAACATTTGTATAGAGTTGTAAGTTTATAAAAATAAATAAAATATTTTTACATCTCTCATATTCGGTAAGTAGGTCCTTATTACCCCCAAATGGGGCTTGTAGGTGACCAATTAGCGCTCTAGGGTAATAATGTAGCTATAAAAGCCTAGGGCGGTAAGTAATTAAAAAAAAAAACACTTCACTCTTAAGTTTGTTTTCGGGATTTTTTTATAATTACGTGCTAATTAGGAAAAAAACATGAGTTCTACAAGTGATGAAGATATAAGCTGCACTCCCGATTCAATGAAAATGGAAGCTGAAGCAGCAATTAACAATATTTTGCCTGAAAGTTCTAAAGAGAGACATTTGAAAACTTACGACGAGTTCATGAAGTGGCGAAAAGAAAAACAAGTAAAGTCTTTATCTGAGACTGTATTCTTAAAATGTTTTATTCTTGTAATCCCGGTTTTTTTCTACTTACCTCACAATCGAGATGTAAAGCAGAGTAGTTAGCTCGGGGGTAAGCATCAATAGGCTTGTTGCCCATGTTACAAAATTATAAAAACTCTCTATCAGTAACGTAAAATACATAAAACTAGAACGATATGCGATCTTAAAATTTTAATAACTTATGTCCGACGTGTTTTATCGTCGATCAAAGTTTGGTGGGAAAGTCCATTTTAAAGGTATGAAATTATAAAAAATAAATATTACCATTGTAGAAACAATAAAAAATACTATAACTTTTGTTACGGCACTGGCTACATAAACGCAATATTTAACATATCTGTCGTACAAATTTCTGATTTAATGCATATAAAATAGCATGGTGTGACGTCATAACGTGGTGGCCTTTTGTATGGAACGTTTTCGGGATAGTCCAAAATTGTGATCTTCAAGTTATCATATCTCGAGAAGTTTTTATGCTATCGAAGTAATTATTTCACCTATATTTATATTATTGTGACGTCTTTAAATAACAAATCGAAAAAAAAAATGGGATACAAGCCTATTGCACCCTCGAACTATAGGCGCCCTCGCTGCGCTCGTGCGCCTAAATATCTCGGGCTGCAATTGATGCCTTACAGCCCTTGGCTACTAATCTACTATTTCTCGGCAGGCGTACAACGACAGCCCGAACGTATGCAGCGGCCAAGGTATTTCTGCGTGCGGCGTGTGCGTGTGCAATCCTGGCCGTTTCGGCAAGAACTGCGAGTGTTCTGCGGAGGCGGGCGTGTCGGTGGAGCAGGAGCGAGGCTGCCGGCCCACCAACGCCTCCTCCGGACCGATGTGCTCAGGCCGCGGGACCTGCATCTGCGGTGTCTGCGAGTGCGAGAAGCTCGACGACCTTAACAAGGTGAGAGAGTAACCGAAACGGCTTATTTTGTTTAGCCATCCTAAGGCCGGCCTTGCACAGGCGGAATCCGTCCCGGAATTTAAGAATCTGAATTCTGTCGTGTGCGTCTTCGCTCCTTATAAATGTATTGATGTGCGACCGGAATTCAGATTCTTAAATTCAGTTCTTGAATTCCGTGACGGATTCTGGCAGTGTAAAGCTGGCCTAAAACAGATACCCTAATTTAAGGATACTCGTGTCCATCTGTCTACCCTGATAAGTAAGATATTATATGAATTTCAATTATCAACCCCGTTCTGGGTGGATAGATGGACGGACTTACGTTTCTGAGTACCCCAGGGTGACTGTTTTAGGATGGATAAACTGTGCAAAATTCTAACATTTTTTCTGCTATTACCCTTTTTCTCGAATGTTAAGTGAAATACTATACCTTATGTCACTCTCACAGCTTAGACGAATCTAATGACACCTGTTATGTTATAATCCGTTAAGCGGTTAGGCTGTAGATCGTGTAAAAGAAATGCACAGACATACATACAGTCGACTAACATAACTCTCTTCGTCAGTCGGGTAACGCTTCAGCCCGATCATGTCCATGTAAGTCAAGATTTCTCTTGAATGAATTAAAGTTAAAATTCTTCGGAACGGTTAATCCAATTTTAATGGTACTCTTTATGTATCATTGAACTGTCATAGGATACTTTGAATCCACGCAGTATTTAGGGTTCTCGGCATGAAAATTAAAAAACCGTATTTCGACTGAAAAGTTTTATTAAGTATAGGGGGTGAACTCGTGAGTCAGCTGAATTATCTTAATAACGAAATAGTTGGTCTATTCTGATGATTTTGCAGCATAAACTAGCACAAATACAAACGTGAAGTTGGTCTAATATTTGTATATGATATAATATATGTATGAACAGGTGATCTCGGGGCCGTTCTGCGAGTGCGACAACTTCAACTGCGACATATACAAGACCCAGCTGTGCTCGGGGCCGGAGTTCGGCGATTGCGTGTGCGGCAAGTGTGCCTGCAAGCCCGGCTACACCGGCGCCGCCTGCCAGTGCCCGCTCGACACTAAGTCCTGTATCTCACGCGGTAATTATCAAAACACTTAACATTAAGTGCTTCTGCGCCCTGTTTTTATTGTTGTATAACGATCCTATGCCAGTTAAGCCCCCCCTCTTCATGCACCGCCCTTCCGGACATACGAGTATCACAGGATTGCGAGTCTCTCGCCCAGTAAACAAACCAGGCAATAGGACCTTTACCCTCCCTCTAGTTATCTTGTCTTATCAAGTTATCACTGCATCACCCTAAGGTTGACTGATGGAGAATGCGAATAGCGTTGTGTACAGTTTTTTGGGTGGATGAAGTTTAAATAAATAAACAAATGCTAAGTTTGCGAATCTGTCTAGAATTGTCGCTCGACGATTTGTTGTTGAAATAATTCGCTGCGCTTGTTATTTTAATATGGTCTACTGAGTACAGCGAGGTACTTAAAGGCACGAGACCTAGAAGTGTTCTAATGTAAAACATTCAACTTTTCACCTCAACCAGTGAAAAAATATTAGGTTTTAGGCTTTAAAGATTTTCAGACATAAAGTTCATTATGCTATGTTCAATTTCGTAGCAAAAAGTCGCTTCCATTCGCGGCGGTGGAAATTGAGCCTAAAACATAAGTCTTATTGTTGCAGAGAATGGTGAGATTTGCAGCGGCCATGGTAACTGTGTGTGCGGTCAGTGCATGTGTGTCGATCACGAAGGCACGCATTACACGGGCAAATACTGCGAGAGGTGTTCGGTGAGCATTTATTTACTTATTTCAAAAGATCTAGTGAACGAGAGATGGGAAGGCTTGTGAAAAAAAAATCTGCACCATCACTACTTCCATTAAGCTGTTAGACTTGCAAATAAAAAAAAAAGCGGACAATGACATTCAGAAATAAAACCGCACAGTGTGCGTGTCCCTGCACGTCTCATCTTAATATATAAAAATTTCGTGTCACGTTGTTTGTCCGCAATGGAATCCTAAACTACTGGACCGATTTTATTAAAATTTGTGTTGCAGTTTGATACAACTTGAGAGATAGGATAGTTTATAACTCATCGGTAAAATTAACGTAAAAATATTTAAAGGCGATACGAAGTTCGCCGGGCCAGGTAGTACTATATATAGTAATTTAATATTACTTCTTCCGTATTGCTTGTCTCCTGTTGATTTTTATGATTTTTATGATTCTTCTAAAAAATTACATGAGGTGTAAGAGGCATACCTTGTTTACCAAATTGCACCCTGCTGATAGTATTCTATCAGCAGGGTGCAATCACGTGCAGGTGACGCAAGGCTGACGAAAGAGAGGTATGGCATAGCGTATTTATAAGCTGCCCCACTGGGGCAGTACCTCTGCCTTAAAAGTTATTGTGTTCTGCGAATGAATGAGGTCACCAGGAAGGAAGTACCGAGGAGCAGTCGACATAGACATAGACATATAATAAGACATCAGACATCATCAGATAATATAGATATATATTTGTTAATCATAAGCGTATGTCATTTCAATAGTTCATTATTATCATAACTATAAGCAGCAGTTGAAGGCATTCCGTCAACAGCTTAAATATCCTTTCACCATCTGATTCAGGTGCATCTATTATGATTTTTTACGCATATTTTACATTACATTATAATTTTCAGACATGTCAAGGTCGGTGCGGGGAATTCAAAGACTGTGTATTGTGCGAAGTGCACCAACGCGGCCCCCTATATAGTGAAGAAGATAAAACTTGTGGCAAATGCAAGTTAGATATCTTTATCGAGAAGGGAAAAGTAGTTGGTTAGTATATATTTACTAATTAGTCATGTAAAGTACCTCTACTAAATTAATTTCTATTAACGTCTAGTTATATGAAGTCTAATAAGTTTGACCTTGTGAAATTGGTAGCATGGAGTTTTCGATAGTTGAAAGAGTTATTGAACTTTATTCTCTTGTTGCTACATTTAGTCCTGTTTGAATGTGCAAAATATACTGTGTAAATTAGTCAAACAATTATTACAAGTCAAGTTCCAAAAGGTTCTTACTTCTACTAATTTCTTCTGATTAAATTCGTAGTCAGTTGAAGGCAGGCGTAGTCTTAGCCCCGGGACTGCAATGGACTTCACTGTTCATTGCCTTTTTTTGTGATCGCCGTTGTTAATCCTGGCTACACAAGAGATACGGTGGTTGTGTAAGGTAGGGCTCCGCTCCGCTGAAAAAATCAGTTATTGCAACGGTATTACGTTTGTTTTATTTCCAGCGAACGAAACCCAAGAGGAACATGTGTGCAGTTACATCGACGACGATGACTGTTTATTTGTGTACGTGTACTATTACGACGAGTTGCAGAAGTTGCATATAAGAGCACAAAAAGACCTGGAATGCCCACGAAAGGTAAGTAATTTTTATTTATTTATTGTACAACACATCTCACTTCATACATTGACATCATTATATGCCCACAAACAAAAACCTCGCAGGGTTTACCCGTTTTGTGGGGAGTCGCTATGTGTATACATGCATATAACTAAAACATTATTATTTAATGGTCTTGTTTCACAAGATTAGGCTGTGTTAAATATTTTTTATATATTTTAATATACAGTAAGTCAGTAGTCATAGTAACACAAATAATTTTCGTAGGTGTCAAAGAGCGTTCGATCTTACGTATTGGACGTGGCCCAGATTGCCCTACCTCGTCCTAACCCAACCTATTATGTACTGTGTACTCACTCATTAATTACAGTTATTCCTATTATAAATATTACTATATTAGTAATGACACGTAACGTAATGTACGTTACATGTTTAAATAATAATGTTATAACTAGAAGTGGGCAAAATGTTGGGCATTTACAATAAATGCCCAATAAGTACTTATAAATTCCCTATTTATGCCCAAAACTAGGCACTTATTGGTCATTTACATGTTACTTACTGGGCACTTATTGTAAATGCCGGGCATTTTGCCCATCTCTAGTCATAACCTAATTTTGAAACACTATACTGCATACCTAAAAATGAATTTCGATGTTTTATATAGGGGCCGTCGTTTTATCAGTAAAGAGCCACCTTTCTTCTTTCTACCATGGCGTACAGTAGCTTCTTCGAATAGGCTTTAATATGATATTTGACTTGAAAATCCGTCGCTTTTTAAGGCAATAATTTATTTTTACAGGTGTTTATATTGGGCATAGTACTTGGTGTGATCGCCGCCATCGTGTTGATTGGGCTGGCGTTACTCATGCTGTGGAAGATGGTCACCACGATTCACGACCGCCGCGAGTTTGCGCGCTTCGAGAAGGAACGAATGATGGCCAAGTGGGATACGGTAAGTTAAAATTATGTTTTATATATCTACACTCCTTAGCATTGTACTTAGCACATAGTAATTTATAATTATATATTGATATTTTGAAATTATTATTTTTGATATCTGAGTCCGCATCTGAGTGTCCTTTAATTTGACCGGAGAATACAAGTATTGTTATTTTTTCAGGGCGAAAATCCCATCTACAAACAAGCAACATCGACCTTCAAAAATCCTACTTACGCTGGAAAATAAATCTCAAATCATTTCAAAAAGTTTGAAGAGTATCTCAAGTCCTGTCAGTATTTTGTAATATATGACGAAATCTCTATGTTGAAAGAAAAACGAGGAGTTTGTGTGTGTAATGATGCCTTAATAATGTGCCTTTATTATCGGCTTTTTACAATTTTAAAATCTTGATTACGTGCTATATTCATTTGTAGGGCTTATAATATGAATTTTAAAATGAATAAATAGAAAAATCGTAATATTTGCGAATCGAATAAATTTCTACTTATTAGAATTTAAACAGATCGCAGTATAAGTGATGTCTGTTTAAAATATCATGGTAATATTGTATTGTACGCTTTTTGTACTTATGTGTGAGTGTATGTATGTACTTATATGTGTTTGGTAGGTTCCACGTAAATGGACGTAACATGATCATAATTATGTTAAAACTCAGTGCCAAAAGGCTCTGAGTTTAAATTAATATTCATCTAGAATATAAATATTTGATAAGATAAAAATCTTATCAAATATTTATATTCTAGATGAATATTAGTGCTATTTTACGTCCTTTTCGTGGTTTAGATATATCGTCGCTGTCAAACGTATTTTTTTCCTTTTTTTATACAAATGTAAAAATTATATTTCGGAAAGAAATATTCTAGCATGAGATCTAGGCGTTGGACATTATATGCATATCTTATGAATTGACAGTTGTTTACCATGTATATATACATTACAATGTCTACTTGTTCACAATGACGATATTATGTAATCATCACTTAATAACGGTTTAAACACAACTAAGTGAAATAATTTTACTGCTATAATAATGACGCGAATTAATCTTTCACAAAGCCAGTTTTTTTTTTTTTAATATAATGCTGTTAGACGCCAACAAATTTTTGTTTAAAAATAACAAAGTTCTAATATCTGTCAAAGCAGGTATGATGATGGAAACGGACAGATTAAAACAAATAAATATGTTTTCTTATTGTCATATATCTGCTAATGGATGGTGGTTTTTTTTTGTATCGTCCCCGATGTAATCTCTTATGACAAGGTCTTTTATAAATGGCTAATTATTGACTATAATAACCAGTTTCTTTATATTAAACTACTGGTTTATTAATGTATGTAGAAGTAGTAAATATGTATGAATTCTTAAATATGTGGAAGTAGACTTGAGTGTGCCGGTTGCCTGAGTGTTCACTGCCAGGATTCTAGTTATGTTTTTGGTACGATGGCTTCCTTATGGTTCGGTGCCTTATATAATTATAGAATCTAAGAGTATATATAACAAATCTAGTGCCATTACTAATATTGTCGTATAAATAAAAGTGTGTTATTATTTATTAAAAAATAAATTAATGAGGTTATAATTTTATACTTAATTTTTAATTTTAAGTATCGCTTTTTATACACGTAATAATTTTATGCATTTGATTTTAAGAATTATACATAGATAATATTAATTTAATGTTTTTTTTAATAACATCGAATTGATCTATGAATATGATCTGTTGAAATATCTACCGAAATTGTATTTTAAGGTTCTTTTTTGAAAATTGTATGCACAAACAAAATTTTTATAAATACCTTTACACAAATAAGATTTTTAATTCTGTTACATACAGCAAAAATGTTTATATACAATTCAAGACGGGCTCCCAACTAAGTTTTATAATATTGTGTATTGTATTCAATATGGTATGAAACAATATTCCACGTGGACTGTACATATTATTTCGTTGTGATGTAATACCGAAACTGTTAAGCAGCCGTGAGTTCTTAATTATGTAGCTAATAAAACAATTAACAATATACATTGTGTTTTAATACGTACATGGTCCTTCTCAAATATAAAATTTCAGATGTGAGATACCAACAGCTGTGAGCGTCAGACTGTTTCATAATGCCTTTAATGGTGCCATCAAGAGAGATTGCATAGTATTAATTATACGTATAAAAATATTGTAACCACCCAAAAAAAATATTTTTATGCTTTGATAGATATAATATTTATTAGATCGCTGTTACATATTTTACTTAAAAGACAGTGACACATACTTAAATAAATGCAAACATAGATTTACAAATAAGGAACATGTTTAAAAGTGCGCATGAGCTCCAGCAACACCAATGGCTTGGAGGCTCAGTGATAATTATTGCCCGTAAAGGCAAAGCACCGATTTTCAGCTCCCACCTTTAGGAAAATCACTATTATTGCCGAGAGGGCATAAAACAGCGCCTAACAGAGCTTCATCTTCTTCATCATCAAATTACCGTTTATATATAAATTTCCAGTCGCCACCGGTGGAACTCCACGCGGGGGCAACGGGAGTAAAGGATTGTGTGTTATCTTAGCTGGCAGAAACCCTGAAGCACTGCTGACAAAGCTGAAGATGTTCGACAATTACTTAAACCTGTTTTTGGAATCTAAATATTCCCCAGTTCTATGAACCCATTACATTACACAAAAGAAATGTACACAGGCGGATTTAATGCTATAATTCTCTACTAGTCAACATTAGGGTGATCTAGAGATAAGACATGGCAAGGGCAAAAGAGAAATAATGTGAAATTAAAGTGAAATGTAACAAAAATAAATAAATAAGAACAAACTTCGCTACTATTTCTAAAACGAAACATTTTGAGTGTTAGTAGAATGAAATAACAATATTGTCTTGGTAACACAATGTAGGTACATAGGTTTTTTTTTATTAATCTTCTACGCTACGATACGATTTTTTGTTCAAATAGGAGCCACTTTAGCGGCGGGTATCGCTTTTAAACTAACAAAACAGTCTGGGCGCAAGTAGGGCTCGTTGTTGGAAATGGGTCTGAACGGTGAACATTTGCTATGTGTGAAGTCCATGGCGGTAGTAAAGGGATTATGGCGTAACAGAAATTGCAACAATTCAGGAGAGATTATCAAATCAAACAAAAATATTTTCGTTGAGATTTCTTATTATATATACAATTTGTTTGTATTGTGAAGCCCAAAAATAATGGCACAAGTAAATCTGTATAATTTCTATGCTTTTCTTATAGTTAGATAAAATGGATAGCTGCTGTAAGAAGAAAAAAAAGGCGATACAACCTTAAAGAAGAGGAAAGGAAAAACATCGTTTATTCCCATTTTTATAAAGTCTAGTGACAGTTCTAAGTACGGATCTGTTTTTTTATGAATAAACTACATAATTGTAGGTATACTTCCCCAGTCGGGCTTGACATACATTTCAACCTTCGTTTGCTTAGCGGCTGGGTACACCACGTGCAGGCGAGGCCTTTTTAATGTATTGGTTTCGAATGAAACTAATTCTCATCCAAGAACAGGTTTAAACATATTGTAGTCAACGTCAACCCTTATTCATCCCATTGCTGGGATACGGGTCTCCCCTCAATCGAGCTCCTCGACATCTAAACATTTGTATATATTTTTGTGATGTGATCGCCATTCAAAACCTTGGATTTTATACTGTATTTGGTTGGTTTGGAGGATTTTTATACCTACACTGTTATCCATACATGAACCATGTAACATAACACTTCATTATTATTATTTAAATAGGTAATTTGTATTAATTAAATAGGTAAGTTGTCTTGCCAACTTGCCAGAAATTTATAAATATTTTTGAAAAAATTTTCCATTTTTCAAAAATATTTATAATAACACTTAATTTTTTTGGGCGAGTCGTGTAATAAAAATTGCGTCTCGATTGAAGAATACCGACTTAAGTGCTGCGTTCGGGACCTAAATAAATATTCTCTACAAAATAGATACAACGAAGTAACGAGCCGCTCAAAAGATACACCTACCCTTAATTTACACAATGTAATCGAATAGAATCAAATTTTGCGAATAAGCAGGGGCTCGGCAACCATTTAAGTACATTAAGTTACCTAGAGCTCTATCACCTTTATTGAATTGGGCATCCGTCCAATGCAATCATTATTAAGACACTTCAGCCTATTTTTGGGACTTCATATATAAAATGTTGCGACCTAATACAAATATTAACGGTTAATTTTATTAATAACGAATAACATTTGTTGTAGTTTTATTGGATTTTAACTTCTACTTAACTTTTTTTTATTTTGGACTATTGCATACGAAATTGAGGTCTGGGCTGGGTTATGGAGTTCGTACCGAAAACTCCATAGGTATCTCTCAAAACTCTCCAAAGTCAACATACGAGTTGTTGCATGTTGGATGTGGTAGTTGCGCGGCCTGCGAGTACTTCACGGCTACGTAATGTCAAGCACGCTAAATGTCAAAATCGAGTGAGCGCTGTTGCGCCACGTTACAGTTGCAGGTATACGTTACATGCCTGTGTGAAGTTACAATACAAACACTCTTTATAGCCAAAGCCAACCTCACTCACCTGCTGTCCAATATGCAAACGAGATTCGGCAACCGCTTCACGTCAGGCGGGCCGTATGCTTGTTTACAATACTATTGTTTAAATTGGATAATTAAAATAAATATACAGAAAGTTGAAGACAAGAAATGGTGCTGCTTGATGTCACAAATTGGACCCAACTCAACATTGTGCCGTGGTCTGAATGAGTCATACCCCGGCGCTGATTTACAAAGGTTTTTCAAGAATGAAGAGGTTTTTACAGATTGGGATGTTAGTGTTTCATCAACATCTTTGAACCTAAGCCAACTTCACCTGCACGCGGTACACCCTGCTGACTGACAAACGAAGTTCTGGCCAAAAGAGAGGTAAGGAGCGTAATAGGCTATTTTCCAATCTTTAAAAATTTTATAAATTATTTCACAATATCGTAAAATACACAAAACTATAGAGATCTGCAAACTTTCACTCTATAGAGTGAAATAATACGCTAAAAAAAGTCTGACTGAAGATACTATAGTATCTTCAGTCAGACTTTTTTTAGCGTCGATCAAAGTTTGGCGGGAAAGTCCATTTTAAAAGTATGAAATTATTAAAAAATAATATTCCCATTGGAGAAGCTATAAAAAATGCTATAACTTTTATTATGATACTAATCACATGAACGTAATATTTAACATAGCTATCGTACAAATTTCTGATTTGATGCATACAAAATACAAACCTGTGACGTCATAATTCGGTAGTCTTTTGTATGGAGCGTTTTCGGGACAGTTTAAAAATTGTGATTTTCAAATTATCATATCTCGAGAGATTTTTGTGCTATCGAAGTAATTCTTTCACCTATGGTTATATTGGAGACGTCCCTACATATCAAACCGAAAAAAATGTTTGTCAAATAGCCTATTGTAAGGTACCCGACTGGGGAATGTACCTCCACTTGACAGAATACCGCAGCCAAATAACAATTCCCTTGAGGTTTGTTGTGTTCCTGCGAGTGACTGAGGTCACCAGAAAGGAAGGAGATGCTGCATTGGCAGCGGGGGTGGCAGCGCGTGAGCGATATTTTATGTTGCGAGCGATAATATGGCTACGGTAACCGTTTCACATCAGGCGGGCCGTATGCTTGTCTGCCACCCGACGTAGTAAAAAAAAACGGAAAAGCGCGGCTAACTTCTGGTGTTGCAAGCGTCCATAAGCTACGACCACGGATTACCATCAGGCACGTCGTATGCTTGTTTACCACCTCAATGGTATAAAAAAAGCTTCGATTAGATCAGAAACATGCTCAAAAATATTTCTTAAATAATGTCCAAATGACCTAATGCTGTCTAGAATGCACAATGCATCGTACCGTGTGAAGCTAAAGATTGGTTTTTAAATTTTAATCCACATAGTCTTGCAGATCGAAGTAGAAAGAGAGATTTCGGAAATCTAATCTCGATTTATGTTAAAGGTGGTCAGAATTGTCTTAATGTACAGTTGACCATCAGCCTTCATCAAATATTTCCTAGGGGACGTGGGGCAAAGATTTGGTCCCTGCCGTGCGCCTCTTAAAGCCCTGATTTTATTGGCTCCGGCCCTTAGTCTTGTTTTTATTGCCTGACCGTAGGAGTTTCAAATTACTTAATACTATGGCAGATCTCAATTGATTGTCTTTAGTAGGCTACTAATATCACTTAACGTGGCCCTCGAGAACAATGACTTACGTATATAGAAATAGTATTTTATTGTAACTTGGGCACTACTCACCTAATACTGTCTTGTATATATATACCTTCTAAATAAGAAATACTAATTTACTTTACTACTATTCTGTTTACTTGTTACTAACAAGTAAACAGAATAGTAAATGGTGTCTATTTATTATAGACTTACATATTTTTATGGGTGCTTAGGGTGACATTACATTGAAGAGGAATGATTATAGTGGACGGGCCCCTGGACCAAGGGGCCCCAGGCTTATTACAAAAATAAATAAAAATATATTTTTAAAGTTCGGCTATAAAATATAGAATATACAAAATTTTAATAGTATGTACATTATCATTTCTCTTGAAAATAAAATTATTAATAATTAACAGAAAATGTACTTACAACATACATATTTAGTGTTGGTTAGTTACTAGTTAGACGATTTATTAAAATTAAACTACAACGTCAAGCCTTCCGAGAGGGCCCCATCTTCTGAGGGCCCATCTGATGAATTTGCCACAGGCTTCTGATGGTATGGTTACGCCACTAAGTAATTATTAGTATTCTTATTTTACTATATTGGTATACATGTGAAACGGGGTCGTAGTCCACGAAGAGCACCCGTCTGAATAGCACCTAGCCTAATCCACGAAGGGCACCTATCAATATTTTTGGCAGGTGCTCTTCGTGGATTCAAATTTATTTTTACAGGGACCAAAACACAGGCTTCGGTAAACAGCAGTTATTATTTCAAACAATCAAGTGCAGTAAATGTGAGGTACATTGTTTATAACTATTACCTACTTAATAATGAATCAGCCGATCTAACTAGATTTTTTTTAATTGGTCCAATCATCACGATTCAGTCAGTTCAGATTCAGGCAGTTCAGATTCAGTCAGTGACTTGAATTTCCTGTATATTTACCTTATATCTCTACAATTACTTTATTATTATTTAAATAGTTGTCTTGGCCAACTTGCCAGATAAATATTTTTTGAAAAATGGAAAAATTCACCTGCCCCCCCTAGGTGGGATTTGAATAATAATAATTTAATTAGTTTGGCGTTATCAAAAAATAGCTGAATTTCATCTGCAACGATGGACTGCTATGCCTACTTTAGTAGTGTAATTACTTAATAGGTTGATGACGTCACACTGTGACTCACACAGTAGAAATATAAGATGCAAAAATTCGTCAGCAACACAAACCTTCCTGGTAGCTCAGTTGGAAGAGCACTCGATCGGTCATCGAGAGGTCGTGGGTTCAAATCCCACCTAGGGGGGGGCAGGTGAATTTTTCCATTTTTCAAAAAATATCTACAATTACTTATTTCTATGTCTATTATAAATCTAGCCAAACGGGTTATTCGGATGCTCAAAATTCCATCGTTTTTCCATAAACATTCTTCGTCTATGGAACAGCAGATTTTTAATTTACAATTTTTCGAATCGTTTCTACAACACAGAGGTATTATGGTAAGATGCGTTTATCTCTGTGCTCTACAATGACCGTCAATGCAAGAGCTGTATTTGCAGAACAAGGAATAGGTACCGCTCGCATGTTTTCATCTCCGATTATGGTTGTGCCTCTGGTGTCGATACATGGGTATCCACATGTATCGACACCAGAGGCACCACCATAATCGGAGATGCCAATACCTCCTATCTAACATTTATCGAGAAATTGACTTTCTTTATGCCATTCACTTTAAAATCAATTTCTATTTTATATTTCAAATATATTTATATTTCATTGAAACTTTAGCTTTCCATATTTGTATATTCACCATACAAATGAATTAATTATTTTTAAAGTTTTCAGGAAACTAAACGTTTTTTTTTACTTTCTGTGAAATTTTGTTTGTGTTAGTTAGAAGATATTGGCCCTTCGCCGTCGTTATGTTGTTAACTTTTGCAGGAAGTTGATTCCTTAACTTGTTTGTAACTGTAAAAAAGCCTCTGTAACAACATATCACACGACTATTCTCAATATGCGAGTTTAAATTCCCTACAGTTGGCAATCGCTGTTATTGTAGATGGGTACGAAAGTACAATATGTATCCAGGACCGCAGCATAATGTCAACCAACTTCTCCGAAAACAACCATTTACATAATTACACATAAAGGGAAACAATTTCTATCCTTAGACACAGGAGCTCAATACCACGTGAAAGCTTGCAGCCGTAAATAATTCACACAGCTCATCTGTGATACGTGTCACAACGTATCCAGGTGCTCCCGCCCAAAAGTAACAACATTACTCCAGGAGATATGACATGTGACGCATTTGACTTCTGCACGCTTGTATTTACACTGTGTTTAGAATGTACATATTTAAGAATTTATAGTAGCACTAGCTGGCCCGGCGAACATCGTATCGCCTTTAAGTATTTTTACGTATTTTTTTCCGATGAGTTATAAACTATCCTATCTGTTAAGTTGGATCAAACTGCACACACTGTGCAAAATTTTATCAAAATCGGTTCAGTAGTTTAGGATGCTACACTCCAAAGAAACCATTGGCGAAGGTACAATGAATTGGTACAGACATGTACATAAATATGACAGAAAACGGATGCGTCTCATGCTGGGGGCACTAACGGGCCATTATGCCTGTCAAGGACACCTATACAAAATGAGACGTGTTGATAGCCCAGAGTGCAGAACATGCAAAGGGCCTAACGAGTCCATGAAACACTTGATGTGTCAATGTGACGCCCTAGCCGGCAAACGAATGGAAATCCTAGGAAAGGCATACCCGGATCTGGAGGACTACAGACTCTTCCCAATAAGCGGCATACTGAAGTACATGGAACATGTCTCCAGACAGTCAGGGGAGAGTGACTAAAGGATTAGGGAGAGCACAAAAGATCCATTGAGGGTCGACGTGTCACCGGTGCTTCAGCACTGGACCCACTCTAAGATAAGATAATTAGGATTCCATCGCGGACAAACAACGTGACACGAAAATTTTATATATTAAGATTAAGTAATAGTATTCTCATCGGAGTGTTTAGTGCGAGCTTTGTGTCACATTTGTGAACGTTTACAAGCCGACCAAATCGAGAAAAAGTCTCATATTGTGAATTTACCAGACGCGTGTTACTTATACAAATTAGCTCACTTCAAAATGTATGTGAAATTCAAAATGATCAAGTAAGACGCAATGAGTTTGATATGTAACACGCGTCTTATAAATTCACAACATGAGAGTTCTTCTCTATTTGGTCGGTTTGTTTACGTTGACATGATCGAATGCGACCAAAAAACTCGCATTAAGCACTCCGAAGGCAGTGTTTAATAGTCTTAGTGCGCTGTGCGGGCGTGAGGACTTAAAATATTTTACTACAATTTACAAAACGGTGTAAAAATAATAGCTGGGCCTTAGAAGGTCAATTTTTCCACTTCCTCGCTCGCCTGAAATAGCCATTTGCTAACACGCTATACTTCGATATTCTTAAGAGTAAGGATTATATGAGATTAGACCTATTTAAAAAGTATTTGATAGTATCTAGAGGGATTGGAGGGTTTATATTATTAAACCTATCTTTAGGTAGGTAGAAATCAATTTTGAGACTATTGTCTTTATAAAAAAAAAATCGGACAAGTGCGAGTCGGACTCGCCCACCGAGGGTTCCGTAGGTACGTAGTATCATTATTAAATTTGATATTTTTCATTATAAATAAGAAATAATGCGTCGAAAAAAATAAATAAAATATATTTTGCAATGTGTACATCAAGCCCTTTCATATGATACCCCATTTGAACTAGTAGTTTCAATTTGAAATTTCGACACCCTATAAAAAATATAGACCCCCTATTTTTTAAGATCTATTTACAAATGTATAGTTTTCAGATTTATTCCTGTACTTGTAGTCTATAATGATGTTACTTGCCAAATTTCATAGTTCTAGGTCAACGGGAAGTACCCTATAGGTTTTGATTCCTTTGAGTGTGTCGAAATATGCGTTTTTTGCTGAATAAACGGCCGTAACTTTTTTCTACGTAAACTTAGCAGTTTGATTTTTTTTTAACTTCATGGGACCGTAGACCTGTGTATACAGTTCAAATTTCAGCTTGATACCTCCACGCATTCTCGACATAGAAATGTTTGACAGACAGACAGACAGACAGACAGACAGACAGACAGACAGACAGACAGACAGACAGACAGACGGACAACAAAGTGATCTTATAAGGGTTCCGTTTTTCCTTTTGAGGTTCGGAACCCTAAAAAAACAAATACACCGAAGTATTTTAGTACGTATGTATATACTTAAGTGTGACAAGGTATTTGTATGAGTTATATTAATATAAGTATTCGGATTACATATTTAAATGTTTTGGCAATCAGTAGTTAGTAGTAGGAGTAAAACGCCGTCTGTCTTTCATCTGGAGCATAAGGCGGTTAGAAAAAGAATGTGTATCTATATTTTTTATTAAATTATTTTAACAAAAACAAAACCGACTCCAAACATTACTCTACATTTATGTAAGTAGATACAGGCTGATGATGATGATGAAAAAAATATGGGACCAATCTGGAAGTACACTCTTTCAAATAAAATAAAAGTTTTTTTTTTTCAAATCGGTTTATAAATCACGGAGTAATTAAGTAACAAACATAAAAAAAATATGAACCTCCTCCTTTTTTGGAGTCGGTTAAAAATAAACTATAATTGACCCGTGTCAACTTATAGATAACAGGCTGTCAGTATCTACTGACTCATCGTTTTATTGCTCGTTTGTATGTAGGACGAAACTCACTATTAGATTTATGATATTTGCTAACACAAGAAATTTTGGATGAGTGCGAATTTAGCTTTATATTCTGTAGAGTAGACAAACGTGTCATCTTGAATTCACTACAATAATTTAGCGACAAAACAAACCCCTACCACAGATCTACGAAAGCATACTAGCAATGTAGAAGTTGTAAAATACGTACCTAATATTCTGTTTGTACCTTTTCGCTCTGAGACTTTTTAATTATTTTATTTTTATACTTCTAGTGTAACAAACAACATTCGGCATATAAGCGGTCACCGTAGCCTATAAACGTATGCAGACGAGAGATAGCTAACTTGATTGTCTAATCAAGTTAGCTATCCCTCGTCTGCATAAGAGTCAAGATCTATTAAGTAGGTACACTAGAAGCAGAGCAACCTATTCATTATATTTTGATTATTATTTGTATTACTATTTATATTATGATAGTTATTGGGGGTGTAAGTGGTTCATAAACATCTTTGAACCAAAGCCAAATTCATCTGCACGTGGTGCACCTTGCTGATTGACAAACGAGACTCTGGCGAAAAGAGAGGTAGGGCATAGCGTATTTTTTAAGCTACCCGACTGGGGAAGTATCTCCACCTAATACAATACCGCAGCCAAATAACAATTCCCTTGAAGGTTGTTGTGTTCCTGCGAGTGAGTGAGGTCACCAGAAAGAAAGGAGGGAGTATAGGCTGGCAACGGATCGACGACACTTGGTGTTGCTGATCTCCATGGGCGGTGGTGATTGCTTTTCCATCAAGTGACCCACATGCTCGTAGAAAATAATAATAATAAAATTGAACATTTCTATAAAATTGTCTTGGTCTGGGTGTTTTCTATTATTATAACTAAGTATGTATTTAAAAAAAAAATGTATTTAAGTACATCAGTTGTCTAGTAGCTATAGTACAAGCCTTGCGCTTAATTTGGGACTACATGGCGCTATGTAAATTGTCCAGAAATATTTATTTATAATTTTATATATTTAATAACAATGTCTTGCTACATACGACTGGACTAATAGCTGCGTTAGACCAATCGACTGGTTGGCTTCCGAAACTATACCTAGATGCTTTCAACAAACTTTCTTGAGCTTCTAGGCGGCGAAGAAAACTTTAATCTACATTATTATGATAAAAAAAGCACTTTTTGTGTGACTGACTCATCAACGAAGAGCCAAAAACGAGATATGGATAGAAATACCTTTTATGGCTTAGCAAGGAAAAAAAAAACAAGAAAGGACTTTAGGAAATTTACCCTCTAAGGCCGGCCTTACACAGCAAAATCCGTCCCGGAATTCAGAAACTGAATTAAGGTTTTTAATTCCGGACGCTCGGAATTCCATGCAAAACACCTTTTCACCACACACATGGCAGATTTGTCAGATTTTTTTTTTAACTCAATCTGACAAACAAATTCTGACGAGTATGAAGAATTTAAGAATCTGAATTCCGGACGCACATCTTTACTTACATTTTATAAGGAGCTAACTCATACACACCGGAGTTATGTTACTGAATTCCGTGACGGATTCCGGCTGTGTAAGGCAGGCCTAAGGGTACATAATTTTATTAAAAAAAAACAGACTCCAAAAATTACTCTACATTTATGTATATAGATACAGGGTGACAATGATGAAAAAAATGAGGGACCAATCTGGAAGTATACTCTTTCAAATAAAAAAAGATTTTCTCAAATAAAAAAAATACAGCCGAATTGAGAACCTCCGCCTTTTTTGGAGTCGGTTAAAAATAGAGGGAGAACGATACAAACCTCTACTTCTTACTTGGTGAAAAAAACATTATTTCATGGTTGTAGTTTTGTACTAGACTTTCTAATAATGAAACACCTGTATCATTATTTATCTGATCAGCCCTACCGCCCAAGAGGAAGCCGATTACCATCACATATTTTGATTCGATAAATAGGTCTTACGGTTTAGTTATTGACAAACATCCTTAGCTTTGTCGGTGGAGTTCCGGGGTTTCTACCAGCTAAGCTAAACACAAATACCATAAATCTAAGCTAAAGTTTTAATTTTGCAATCAAAAATTCCGATGGTAATAGGCTTTAGGTTCCGTTAGCCGGTAGGGCCACAGAAAAGACAATATATTAGGAGTTGAAAGTTTGTTTTCCCAATGCAGTATAACTTAGTTTGAAAACTGAAGGTTTGATTTTTCCGGATACAAATCCACTCCGTCTCGACGCAGTATAAGGAATGGTACCTCAATTAAGTATCAGCATAAATAAACTTAAAATAAAAATCTTTCTCGGGGTTTCACTATCTTAACGCCGATTTATCATTCGTATATTATTATGTGCATACATTACCGTCAGTCCGTCACTCAAGAAAAAATCGTTAGAAATTCAATTTCCCGTGACTCGTAAAAATAGATCTACCTTATCAGTTCGACAGCTCATAAGGGGGATTGTTTACCATTCTACGGTATATTTTATGGGTCAGGTCAGGGCTGTCCAAACCATATACAATACCGGCAGTGGCGTAGCTTACGCTAGACGAGGATGCTAGACTTTGTATCAAAATTTGGTGGTGGGACGTTCTACCCAAACACTTCAGGGCTAACGGGGCTCTATCGACTCGAACCGAATACGCTGCGGGGCCCTATAGCTCGGGGGCCCGTATAATTGATACAGCTGATACCGGGCCATTACAAATTACTGAATAGATTGGGACGCAGAAACAAATGATATTTTTACTACATAGTTGACTTTGAAAGTTTAAGCTTAGTTATAAGCAAACACGTCACGGGCCGCACAAATATAAGGCGAGGGCCGTGCCTTGGGCAGCCCTGGGTTAGGTTATAGACGACACGTGAATTGGGTTGTTTATATTCAAGGCGATCGTATTGCTACTGAGATACAAAAGCGTAGATGTTGTCGCTTTTCGTGTAGTAAATAAGTATTTATATGAGTCTACCGCGGGCTCGTTGGATTATGTTCGCTCCACTGAACCCTTTTTATGTAGACTTGTCTTATCTAAGAAACTATGGCACCGTCGAATACAACCGACGACGCGACGGTGCCAAATATCAACCTGAAAAGAACATCGAAGAGGCGATTACTACATGTCAAGGCCACACGCAATGTAGCAAATAGATTTATAGTAGAACTTTCTTTGAGTTTCACTTAAATTGTAATTATTTTCTGTAAATGGGCGAAAAATTTGACTTAGTAAGTAATAAATTATTATTGTTTTCAAAAAGCTGATTACTTGGGCTGAAATGAAAATTAATCTCTTATAATCTTTTACTTTACCTTATTTCTAAAATGTGAATGAAATAAAGAAGGTCTTTAGTTAACTACGTAGGAATTAATGGCGTTAATATGTTTTCTCTTTGAAGCATTTTTCAAAGCATAGGCAACAGTACAAAAGACTTATGTTCTCGTTGAAATCTCTTTGTGGAACAGAAGTGAGACGCGAACTTGGCAGCAAAAGCTATATAGCTCGTAGCGAGGTTAACATACGGCCGAAAATCTTGGGTGAAATACAGAAATATTTTTTTCCTTCATAAGTGACTGTGTTGATTGATGTTTTATATGAACTGATGTTTCTTGTAGGAACTATAATAATGATAATTTATTGTCTTGTCGGTATACTTATGTTCAACTAAACTAGCGAATTAATAAAGTACATAGGTACTTCAGTAAGGATGGAGGAGCTACATGGCGTCGTTGCGCGTATCAGTCTAATCCAATACGCAAGTTAAGCAACAGTATCGACAGTAGCCTGTCCATTGATGGGTTTATTTATCTCAAACTCCTTCGTGCTTCGAAGGACATGTTAAGCCGTCATTAGATGACAGTCGTTAAGTCAAGTCACTCCGCCAACCCACAGTTGAGCAGCGTGGTGGATGCCCTAAACCCCTTCGATTGAGCGGAGAGATTTGAGAGCCAACAGTGGCATGAATAAGAGTGGATGCCGACACGTCACAAATTAGATATGGGGTGTAAATGGCTCACTAGCGTCTTTGAGCCCAAGCCAACCCCACCTGCATGTGATGTACCCTGCTGATTTAGGAATGAGGCTCTGAAGAAAGCGAAGTAGGACGATTCACTGTATTTATAAGCTGGGCAGCTTATAAATACAGTGAATCTGGCTGAAGGCTGGGGCAGTATCTCCATCTCACGAAAAACCGCAGTTAAGTAAGAATTCCCTCGAGAGTTGTTGTGTTCCGGCGAGTGAGTGAAATCACAAGGAAAAAAGAAGTTCTTGTGTTGGCAAGGGGGGGTAGCGGCACGCAGGCGCATGTTGCGAACGCTTATATGCTTACGGTAATCGTTTCACATCAGGCGGGCTATATCCTTGTTCGTCACCCGGCGTAGTACAAAAAAAAAGATAATTTGAAGATTGTACTATTGTAACTTTGACAAATAAACATAAACTGCGTATATGCCTCGACTTGCCAGGGTCTGGGAAGTCTTTTGTTGTAAATAACATTCGATTCTATAATAAATTGCTTGAAGAGGTCCTTTTTCTATCAGAATATATGTTCAAGAAACATTAAAATAAGATTTTGGTTTATAAAAAATGTAAGAAGTGTCTAAAGGCCCAAAAGGGGCCATTGGCAAAAATACACACTTTCATGTCATTTCAGTATCCGTCATTATTTGTACGTATCGCAAAAATCTAGAAGAAGCGGTTGCAAGCTGGTGGATATGGAAAGCGCAGGATCGCATATGGTGATAAGGATTGTGGAAGGCCTATATCCAGCAGTGGGCAGATACAGGCTGATGATGATGATGATGATGCTTGCAGGGCAGTTCAACCGAGTTTATCTTGCATTTGTCCAAGGTTTTTGGCTGCATCCCAATATTGATCTGGCTGATTCCCATTTTTGTACTACTAAAGAAGTATTGAGGTTATAATCATATTAGATAAATTAAAAAAGAAATGTATAAATAAATAATAATAATAAATAAATATTGCTGGAAAATTTACAATGTCCCAAATTAAGCGCAAAGCTTGTGTTATGGGTACTAGACAACTGATAAATGTACTTGAATACATTTTTTTTTTGTAAATTCATACTTATAATACATAGAAAACACCCAGACCAAGACAAACAGACATGTTCATGCACACAAATGTTTGTCTTGTGCGGTAATCGAACCCGCGACCTCAGAGTCAAAGTGGCCATTGCTAACCATTCGACCACCGAGCTCGTCTAAGAGTTTATTTGCCAGAATACAAGTTAAAAGTTCTTAAACTATACAGTTAAAGTCTTATACAGTTCGTGTATTCAGTCTGCGCGCAGATGTGCAAAATTTTAATTTATGAAAAAATAACATAGTTATACATTTATCAATATCATTAATTAAAAAAAAATGTATAAGGGGATATTGATTTGACATTAAAATCTTTCAATATTTTATTGCAATTGAAGTTTAAATTAACTATGGATTTCCTAATAGTTAGACAATGATATCTTTGAACTTTTTCGTAATAAAAGTTGTAAACACAAATGTTTTAAGTTTCGCAACTACACACCAATAACATAATTATGACCCACGCGAAGCGGGAACTTTTGTAGTTGCGAAACTTAAAACATTTGTGTAGTTTCGTAAAGTTCCTTGTAAAGTTCTACAATACCACAGAGATATAAAAGACAAAAACAGAGTATAGTACTGTAGTAAAAGGTGTTTAACTTGAATGTCTTTGACTGTAGTACTTCTATAGAGCTATTGGGACAATGTTCTGACAGATATGGTTAGTATAACAGTTCTGTCGATCAAATTCATAGGGAACCTAATAGGATATATCAGACTTTCCATTAATTATCTTTTTTTTTGTACTACGCCGGGTGACGAACAAGGATACAGCCCGCCTGATGTGAAACGATTACCGTAAGCATATAAGCGTTCGCAACATGCGCTTGCGTGCCGCTACCCCCCCTTGCCAACACAAGAACTTCTTTTTTCCTTGTGATTTCACTCACTCGCCGGAACACAACAACTCTCGAGGGAATTCTTACTTAACTGCGGTTTTTCGTGAGATGGAGATACTGCCCCAGCCTTCAGCCAGATTCACTGTATTTATAAGCTGCCCAGCTTATAAATACAGTGAATCGTCCTACTTCGCTTTCTTCAGAGCCTCATTCCTAAATCAGCAGGGTACATCACATGCAGGTGGGGTTGGCTTGGGCTCAAAGACGCTAGTGAGCCATTTACACCCCATATCTAAAGTATTTCATTATTTACTTACGTTCCTTGCGCTAACAACAAGACAAATGAAATAGTCACAGGTGGAAATCGTAATTGGAGTGAGCTTTCACGTTAGCCCTCGCTGTAAAGCGAGTTTTGTTAAACGGCGCGTATTGTTAATCGAAATGTTTGTAGAAACAGAACACATTAGCGGTATAAAGGCTCCGCAGGTGGCTCGGCGATTAATCAAAGCAAGGAATTCGACGCGTGGGGCGGGCGGCGCGCTGTGCTGGGCGGCTGACTCGGGCGGGCGGCAGGCGGTGCGGGCGCGGTAGTGCCGCCGCGGAGCCGCAACGTGTCGCACGCCCCGCCCGCCTCCACCGCCACCGCGACGCAACGCGACACGCCACGCGTTCTACCACGCGTCCCGCCACTTATGAGAATACATAACTTCAAGCGCGCACTTTGACTCCTATCAAACTGTTTCAGCGAAAGGTAAGTAGAACAACTATCAAAACAATAGTAACTTTAAGTAACAAAAAATATAATGCAATGGCTCTACAAAAACTTTTGAACTTTAATAAGTAACGAAGCAACCTGTTGCGCTATTATTTCGGTGGTGTAATGATCGATTGCATTTGTTGAAAGTTTATGCTTGAACTACTTAAGGTTCCCCTAAGTTAAGGTAAGTTTTGTTACATCAAAATATCTAGAAGTTAAGAGTTTTTAAATAAATAAAAAAGTGTTTGTTTATGACATCTTTATTGTGCTAAATAGGTAAAACAATAATGAAAAAAAGCTTACATGGAATAAAAACTGTTCACAAGCGGAATCATCAAACTCTTCCAGTCAACATTAACATACGAGTATGTACTCGTATTTGAGAGCAGTGTTGTCTAGTGAACGTTTTTATACCGTTAACTAGCTGAGCCGGCATGCATTGTTCTGCCATATAAATTATCTCTAACGGTATGAAATATACTTTATTCTCATTCCTACCAAATATACATTAAAAAATCGCAAAAATCGCTCGAGCCTTTTCGGAGGAGTGCCACCTTAAACAAGCTACACGAGATTTATAAATATATGTTATTATTTGTGTTATCTATTGTTAATTACGTTCAAAAGGAACCTAATACATGATAATAATATCATAATATCTATCATCTAATGACAAGTTCATTTAAGGATAGATAGATATTAGATACTAATTGCAACAGCCCTTTACTACCTATCATGTAATGTTATCGCCTACGTCTGTTCTAACGTATGTAATTAATTGCTTATCAGTGCTCCATCAGTACGATGTATTGGAAATGTCTACATACTGTGTTACCCCGCTGTTGCATTTCCGGCTTCTTGTTTCAACGGCTTTTGGAGAAGGAATTAATACATAAAACTACTTTTTAGGGTTCCGTACCTCAGACTGCTTATACTGCTGTACTTCCCGTTGACCTAGAACTATGAAATTTGGCAAGTAACATCGTTATGGACTACAAGTACCTACAAGAATAAATCTCAAAACTATACATTTGTAATTAAATTTTAAAAAAGAGGGGTATATTCTTGAATTTCAGGAAAAGCTCGGAAAAAACTGCGCGAACACAATATATACGAAACACTCAAGTCTCGAGTTATAGAATACACGCAACAAAAACCTCGTAGTGGTCCGCGAACAAAAAAGCAGTCTGAGGGACTGCTTATACTGCTGTACTTCCCGTTGACCTAGAACTATGAAATTTGGCAAGTAACATCGTTATGGACTACAAGTACCTACAAGAATAAATCTCAAAACTATACATTTGTAATTAAATTTTAAAAAAGAGGGGTATATTCTTGAATTTCAGGAAAAGCTCGGAAAAACTGCGCGATTAGAGTCTGAACTATTTATAATTATCCTACGTACGGAACCCCCGGTGGGCGCGTCCGACTCGCACTTGACCGGTTTTTTTTTAATATATCACAAACTCTTTGGAAATCGCTTCTATTAGATGTAATTATGACCTAGTCTATATCTATTGAGTCTTGTAATTTTTTAAAAGTTTTTTCATCAGCAGTCATTTACATTCGACTGCTTATAGACCGCAACACATCCATTATATGAGGGATTCATAGAGTGCTTACAAATCCTATGTAAGCTCTTGGCTAGGCCGGATCGTCTTAAACTGGAAGTGTTCCGGTCTACATGCGATTGACTGTACTTTGTATAGACAACAAAAGGCCAATTCTCGTAATTATTTTACATCGCAGAATGACAGTTGACTGAATCGAGATTGAATTATGTTTCTACTGAAAATTATATATATCGTTTCATTAATTAATAAATGTCAATTCTTATTGCGATCAGAATACCATTCGTGGTTTGTTTAATTTTCGTCACTATTTCGATATAATCACACTTTAATAAAACTTTGAAGTTTCATAATCTGGTAAGGGAATACCAAATCTGACATTTTTGAAATCGGGATTGAATTTTGACTACATTTTATATACAAGTATTGTCCCTCTAGATCAGAGGTTCCCAACCGGTGGTCAGCGGCCCACCAGTGGTTCTTGAGAGGTAAATTATGGTCCGTAATACAAACTTATAATGAAAGAGATTGAACACAATATATACGAAACACTCAAGTCTCGAGTTATAGAATACACGCAACAAAAACCTCGTAGTGGTCCGCGAACAAAAAAAGGTTGGGAACCACTGCTCTAGATTGTAACACTTCCAGTATAAGATGATCCGCCGTAGTAAAAAACTCTTAGTATATGGACTTACTATAGAATTGATGAATACATAAGTGACAAAGATGTATGAAATGATCATCGCAGACATGTAATAAATAACAATATCAAAATCAAATACTTGATAATTATGTTAATTACGAAATGTTACATTACATGTAACAAATTAAATAGGCTAGACGACAATGATCAAAAATTATAAAAAATATTTATCAGTATCAGTATTTATAAAATATACAAAACTAGAACGATCTGCGATCTTGAAATTTTAATAAGTTATGTCCGACTTGTTTTATGGTCGATCAAAGTTTGGTGGGAAAGTCCAATTTAAAAGAATGAAATTATATAAAAAAAATATTAACTTTGGAAAAATAATCAAAAATACTATAACTTTTGTTACGGCACTAGCTACATAAACGCAGTATTTCACATAGCTGTCGTACAAATTTCTGTTTTAACGTATACAAAATACCTAAGTGTGACGTCATAATTCAGTAGCCTTTTGTATGGAGCGTTTGCGGGAAAGTCCAAAATTGTGATTTTCAAGTTATCATATCTCGAGAAGTTTCTATGCTATCGAAGTAATTCTTTCACTTATAGTTATATT
Organism: Hypsopygia costalis; assembly: GCA_937001555.2. Classification (NCBI taxonomy): domain Eukaryota; kingdom Metazoa; phylum Arthropoda; class Insecta; order Lepidoptera; family Pyralidae; genus Hypsopygia; species Hypsopygia costalis. The sequence continues at coordinate 14,396,577 of OW443330.2, read as the reverse complement.
ATAATGACGTCCTTACATAACACATCGAAAGAAAAATTCGTCGCCTAGCCTATTGTAATATTTGTATTACCTCATTATTAAAAAGAAAGACTATATTGAGAAGTCTTTGAGCATTCCTTCTTTGCTAAATTGTCAACACCGAAATGCTACTAGATAAAAAAACGAAAGAAAGTAAGAATATTATTTATGAAAAAGCGTTAGACGTAAGTGCCCACAAGAGCCAAATGGGTGAATAAATAATTTCATTTCAGTAAACGGCAAAAGAGAGGCACTCTTATGTTGAAAGTGTTACGGTCTACAAACTATAAACGTTTTCAATAACAATTATTCGAGATATATATAGGTTATATAGTTAGTCTAACCTGAGTAAAATCTCCCCTTTTTAATATACTAAGTCTGGTGGAAAATATTCATACGGCCCGCCTGATGTAAAGTGGCTACTATAGCCATATAAACGTTCGCAAATCGCAACATGAAATATTGCTCGCACCTCGCCACCTTCGCTGCGAACACAGCAAGTACTTTCTTCCTCGTGACCTCAGTCACTCGCAGGAATACAACTATCCTCAATGGAATTTTAATTTAGCTGCGGTATTCTGTCAGGTTCATTCCACCTCACAGAAATAATATAACTTTAATTACAACTTTCTCCGTCGTGGAGCTTAAAAATAAGCTATGTTCTGCTTGCCTTTTGCCACAGCTTCGTTAGTCTATCAGCAGGGTGCACCACATGCAGGCGAGGTTGATTTTGGCCCAAAGATGGAGGTGAGCCACTTGCATTCCTAAACTCTTTTTTTTTTTTTGTTTATACGACGCCGGGTGGCAGACAAGCATACGGCCCGCCTGATGTGAAGCGGTTACCGTAGCCATATTAACGCTCGCAACATAAAATATCGCTCGCGTGCCGCCACCCCCGCTGCCAACGCAGCATCCCCTGCCTTTCTGGTGACCTCACTCACTCGCAGGAACACAACAACTCTCAATGGAATTGTTATTTGGCTGCGGTATTCTGTGAGGCGGAGGTACATTCCCCAGTCGGGCAGTTTACAATTACTCTCCCTACTTCTCTTTTCGCCAGAGCTTCGTTTGTCAGTCAGCAGGGTGCACCGCGTGCATGTGAAGTTGGCTTTGGTTCAAAGATGTTGATGAATCACTTACACCCCATGGTCTCCCCCAACTCTTTTAAGGTCATTGCTTTCAAGCCAGCTCTGAGGCAGCAGCCAACGAATTCATTACAGAACTGTTAACTTTTAATATAACTTCAGTATTATCTAAGTCCAGCTCTTACGTATTAAGTATACAAGTGCAGTTTAAAACAAAGTTCGCAAGTTATCTCTAGTGTAAATTATTATCCAAGTGCGGAGGGGTAAGTTTGAATTGGACGCAATTCCCATTACTATAAACATTAAACAGGTAGGTAAATACTAACATAATTATAACTTGGGGTCTCAGCCGGCCAATTATAACGAAATTGGATCTTGTCGCGTTCATAAACGGGGTCAAACAAAAGAGCAGGCAGATGGTATTATGCATTAGCTCAAATGACATAAACGGGTAGTATGTTATTTGAACCATTGCAAGAAGTTTTGGATCTAACACTCCTACGTACAATCTACTCTTTATAGCAATAAGGTGACAACAATAACAAAACTCCCGTATATTACTTTTTTTGTTATTGTATCCTTACCAACATTCAATATTAATTAACATATCCTGTTATGCATCAGTGAGAGACGTGTAAGCAATATTCTACGCAATATGTGGAAAATACTCGTATCTTGTTTGTGTAATGCTCCACATATATAATAATAGTATACTTCAATAATAATGTGGCCAGGTTGGGTTCACAATAATATATATCGTTCATTATTACTATTAAATAAGTTAGGATTGTAGATTTGTTTGTGGTCCAAATTAATAAATAAAAAAAACAAGCACATATCCAGTGGGATAGTAAACAATTAGTGTAACCTTTGGGTTTGGACACTTGCAACATCAGAATCATCTTTCACGCGCTTCGGACCTTATAGAACAGCAACGGGTAATTTTTAACCGGTTTCAAAAAAAAAGACAAATCAAAGCCGAAGCCATGCATTCTTTATTGGCTTTTGTTTCATAGGTGGTCGTCAGTTGTTATCTCTTGTCATAGTTATATTTGACGAAAATACAGAGAAAATGATATGATAACGATACAGAGAAAAGTCCTATGTTTATCATTTCATTTGACTGGTATGATGATGACGCAAGTGATTCTGTATATCTTTGCGTATATGTAATCGTTGTAGAATAGATGTAAACATAGGAAGAAATCCTTGTCACTAATTTGATACGTATGTAACCGAATCTCAGACTTTGTTTATTTATGTAAACTTCAAGCGCAATGAAAATGTTCACAGACGGACTTAATGCTATATAAGAATTATATCTACCATTCAGCCTTAGGGTGATACAGAGATAAGACAAGGCAGGTATACAAGATAAATAATGTATAATAATATAGTGAGATTAACATAAATTATATAATAGGAACAAAACCTTATACATAGTGTATATATATTAATCGAATAAACTATCTTTAATAAGTTCATTCGATTAATTTTTCACTGTGATAAAATAGAACGAGCAATGAACTGAGAAACTTACAAACTACTAGCAAAAGTTGTCGAAGAAGTTTCTATATTAATATTTTCTCGGTTAAAATGAACGGGCGCTTGTACGGTCAACCACACAACATGTGTAACGTTTGCACGGCAAAAATGAATACTAAATTACGACCATTTAAGGTCGTACATATTGAATTTTCCATGGTTTTCCATTTTAAAAGTGGAATTTACTGCGATTTGCTTAACTAGACTATTTTTTCTGAAAAATTTAGAACGTATTCGTGGTAAGTCTCGTTTTTAGGGTTCCGTAGTTAATAATAGTCATTATTACTACGGAGAGTACCTTAGAGTCATATCTGTCTACGCCAGGGTTACCCTAAGGGCGAATCCCGAACCAGCACCGAGCCACGAAAGTACAATACCGGGTCTACCGGGACAATGTTGATACCTCTTGTAATGTGGTCGTTTCTTATATAATCTTCAGTGTATCTATAGTTTAAAATATATTAGTGTGTCACTAATGGGAAAGCATTATGGTAATCTGGGAACGCTGCTGAACAAGCTGAAGGCGATTGAGCTCGGTTATTTTGATTGCGGAAATCAAGCTTCAGCTTAGATTAGTAGTAAAAGGGAGCCTGTAGCGTCCCTGAAGCCCTGCCGACTGAGCTGAAAATGTTTGTTTACTTAAACTACAGTATAAGTAATAGTACTACATACAGTATGGCCACTCCCTGCCGCTCTTTCGTGTCGACCTCACCTCCCCTCTGAGACAAATCTGGAACCGTTTGTATGGCGCCGCATGCACACATGCTCATTCACGCACTGCACTGTAATAGTATCCGACCCTACATTTGTATGGAGTGGCCGGGGTGTGCTTAAACTGAAAGCTAGTTTTCGGAGTAAAAACATCGTTCGAAATCGGCTTGAGCTTAGGCGGTAGGACATCGAATCAGGGTCCCTACCGGCTAAGCTGAAGCCGATTCCATCGGATTTTTTGATAGCAAAAATCAAACATCTGATTAGACTTATGGTATTTATGTTTAGCTTTGCTGATAGTAACCCTCATAAATAAGCATATAAATATTTAATGCTTATATATTTAGGTCCTGGGGCCATCGTGCGGTGCCGTGCTTAAATATATTCGTATAAGCATTAAATATATAAATATTTCATGCTTATAATATATTTAGGTCCTACCATATGTAATATACCTATATATGGTACTGCAATAACAAGCAGATTTTTTCCTTTGATTTAATGAATTTTACATTCGCGGTAGTATAAAGACGGTCTATAGTTTAAAATGTAACTCTTAATCTACGGTCGATTGTGTACGTAGTGAAACTGTGTTGTGCTTTATTTATTGCTATGTTATATTGTGATTGTGCTCGTTCAGCGATGCATATCGGCGGCCAGCGGCGGCGGCCACCCGCCTCCCTTTCCCGACGCCCGGTGCAGTGCCAGGGCGACCTCGGCCGTTACCGCAGCTTATTTTATTAATTATTCCCGGTTTTGCATGCAAAGTAAACATTTTTATATTTTTACAGACTCTTTGATTAGTTATACAGGCATAATTGTGTATGTATGTATAGAATTATGTATAACACGATAAATATACAATCTTTGAGATGTTAATGGTCGCATTTACTATAAACTGGTGTTATCAAATAAAATAATCTTGGTGTTATTAAAAAATAGCCGAATTTCATCTACAATGATGGACTGCTATGCATTGTTTAGTAGTGTAATACTTAATAGGTAGATGGCGCCACACTGCGACTGCACAGGAGTAAAATATGAAATGCAAAAATTCGCCACCATCACAAACCTTCCTGGTAGATCTGGGGCCCTGCCGCCGAAGTTGAACCCGATTACCATCGAACTTTTTGATTGCGAATATTGATCTTTGGTTAAACTTAATGACAAACATATTCAGCTTTGTCGGTAGAGTTCTACGGTTTCTTTTCTTTCAAAGCTAAACAAAATTACGGCCAATTTAGGCTAAAGTTTTATTTTCGCGATCAAAAAATCGGATGGGAATCGGCTTCAGCTGCGGCTGTAGGGCACCAGTTGGAAGAGCACTCGCCCGGTAATCGAGAGGTCATGGGTTCTAATCCCACATAGGCGGGGCAGGTGACTTTTTTTTTAAATATTTGTACTATGAATCTGTTGACGCGATCATAATCGTGTCATAGGTATTGCCACAAGCCTTATGTACAATTCCCAATACATTTTGTTGTACGTGTTTCTATACTTTCTATCCCTCTTGTAATAATAAAAATGATAAATACTGTAATTGGAAATACCAGGTAGAGAAATTGTGTGTTATCTAATTCAGGGAGTAAATCAGACAGCTAACTGCTAAAGCCATTGCCTATTCGACCACCGAGCCTATAAATGTTGCCGTGTCGATGTAATTAATTCAGCTGGTACAGTCGGCAACTTGTAGACCGCTTGTACCGTTTACACTTTCAGTATAAAAGTGTTCCGGGTTTGCTACGCACGGTCAACCAAAAAACAAATATATCAGTTTTGATAAAACCAAACATAAACGCTCAGGTCTTTTATTATATTTGAGAGAACAAAAATTAGATTATGTGCAGAGAGACCTTCCTAATTTGAAATTACAAATGAATATCTAAAGGGTTGTTATCCCATAGAGAAAAATATAGTAACACAATTTTTAACTTCGTTGCTACTGAAATCTGTTTGCACGTTTTTTTGAGATATATTAATATTGCATTATTATATAATACTATATTAGGAGAAAATAATTATTGCATTTTAAATTGTATAATACACAGATATTAAACAATATTGTTCATAGGAATGATTCTTATATTATTGTTACAATCCACTGCATATTTTGGGACAAATTTATTATAAGCACCATCGTTTCATTGCTGTCTACAAATAAAATTAAATACGGTACGTTTGTAAGGATAATTAATTGAGTTAATATTGACTACAAAGTCTGCAATAAAGTGTTTTATTTTGCTGCTACGAATGTTTTCAGTTATGCTACGAAATTAACATGAAATTGGCTGCATTCGTAGCACTTCTACGCAGATGTCGTAACCAAAGGCGTTCATTCATGATCAATGTAATACTATTGAAAGTAAATAAAACTGAAGCGCCTTAAATATAATAAATTAAAAATTTCAGTTACAGAGATTACTCTGGGACTATCGAGTCGAATAAAAAAAACTGAGTTTCAAATTTCATACCTTGAAGAAACGAAACATCACGCTATGACCATGAGGAGCCGAGTAACATTACAATGTATAATAGCTAGTGATGTCAAAATCATCACTGTATAGCATAAATTCTTTAGAAGAATTGAAGGCATAAAGGATTTTTTGCAGTGCCAGCAACGTGAGTGATACTTCTGATGTCGTAAGCATCCATATGCTGCGATGATTGCTTACTAGGACTGCTCCAATGCCTGCTTGTGTTTACCAACCCTGGTGGTATAAAAATCCCCTTTTGACTAAAAGAAATCACCACCACGTTTCATAATCACAGAATCTGTTAGAGACACATTTTCAATTATTAAATTAGCGCTTTCTATAATCATCAACAGACAAGCTGGACGATTTGACATTATTATTAAGAGCTAATTAATTAGCCGATATTATTAAGAGTAACTTTGAATACCGTCATTTCAGAATTAGAGTTTTTTGGATTTTATTATTATTAAATTCCAAGCGGCAAAGTCGTGGGTAATTCTAGTATATATATAAAAGGAAAATGTGTCTGAATAACTCTCTATCAACGCAGCCACTGGCTGGATTAGTATCCAACAATAATAGATTTTTTTAATTCCCACGGGACCGGAATACGGCTGGAAGTTATTTCATAAATAATTAATAAAACAGCCAGTTTAATAAATAATTAATGAAATTTATACTAAGCCTGAAGACTGCGCTCATTATTCGTACATACTGATGGAGGCGCAAATGTAATGTTAATAAATATTTAATGTCGGACCAATTATTTCAGGTAAACGACTTTGAATATTTTTAGATAGTGACTGCATTTATTATTAGCAATATAAATAAATATTTCTGGACAATTTACACAGCGCCATCTAGTGCCAAATTAAACGCAAAGCTTGTGTTAATGGGTACTAGACAACTGATAAATGTACTTAAATACATTTTTTTTTGTAAATACATACTTATAATACATAAAAAATACCCAGACCAAGACAAACAGACATGTTCATGCACACAAATGTTTGTCTTCTGTGGGAATCGAACCCACAATCTCGGAGTCAAAGTGGCCATTGCTAGCCATTCGACCACCGAGCTCGTCAAATATGAATCTCTCTCTCTTGTCACTCGCTCGTCATATAAATTATTGCTAATAAATGTGAAAATGTTTTCTCAAACCTGTGACAAAAATAATTATCGTAACCTAAACATTCGAATTCGAAAAAAAAAAAAAATTTGGTGTGTAGTAACTCACCGCCATCTTATGAGCCAATACCAAGACGAGCCCGTGGTCAAATGGCTAACAATGTCTACTTTGACTCCGAGGTCGCGGGTACGATCCCCGCACAAGATAAAAATTTGTTTGCATGAACATGTCTGTTTGACTTGGTCTGGGTGTTTTCTATGTATTGTAAGTAACTATGTATTTACAAAAAAAAGTATTTAAGTACATTTATCAGTTGTCTAGTACACATAGTACAAGCTTTGCGCTTAATTTGGGACTAGATGGCGCTGTGTAAATTGTCCAGAAATATTTACTATTTATTTATTAATATTATGCCATTATAACAGTGTCAATATCATATAAAGAAATAACTTTTATTTTTTTAAATTTCATTAATGCTGTATACAGGGACATGATTGATTGCAACAGCTCCCACAGTCTTTCTGTGTATTCATCTTCCCATTACGTCAACATTTTCGTGGCTAAATTGATTTGGCGATACATAAGTAAAATATTAATTGCATTTTCTTTTGTTTAATATATAAAATAAATGCCTACTCAGCCTACGTAAGGCTAAGTCACAAAAAATACTACAGCCTTAATGTAACTCTATGACTTAAAAAAAGCCTACAGTGGCAAAAAAGGTCTAAAGGCTTTTTAGATTCATAGGCTTTTTTATAATGCAGGCAGGTTTAAATTTAGGCTTTCAGGCCTATAGGCCCCGGGAACGCTAGGAACAGCGGATAGATAAGGTACCTACCGGTGATGTTACCACTTGGCATTGGTTCAATATATGACATTTTAAAATTTTAATAGCGGAACTATTCGACCTTTTTTATTTATTTACTAACTGCACTCTCTGTAGATACCTACTTAACGTATTATATTCCTTGGAATAAGAAAAAGACGTGACCATTTTTGAGAATAGTCAAGCTGAACGTTCATTTTTTCAACTCAATTTACCAACAGATGAGATTTTGACGACCTCAGACAGTGTAGTCATTTATTTTTATATTTCGGGCCCCGAATCGGTCAGATTTATGAATACCAATAAAATTTTGTAATGTTTATACGTCACCGAATAGTACTATATAGTAACAAACGAGTATGTGGTTCACCTGATGGAAAGCAATCACCATCGCCCATGGAGATCAGCGACACCAAGGGGTCGCCGATCCGTTGCCAGTTTTTTTTTTTTTTACTGTTCGGTAAAAAAACTATATTCGCTCGTCGGTCGGTAGCCGGTAACATCTGATCGTGTTTTGTTATTACTTCGCTCGTACAAAGTCAAGCTGCCTCCACCTCTCGCTATTAAACCAAACAAAAAGCGTAACACAATTCCCACACGCCATCGTGTACTACGACTTGAATGTGGCAGGCCGCCATAACCGCAAGTAACAATTTGCCAATGGTTACATAGTTTCAGTTCGACTAAGATCAATCTTGATAAACGTTTATATCGTTGTTTGTCCCTTTGTGTGCATAGCACTTAATATACAACGTTAGAGGGTTATGATGTATCAAACGGGTATACATTTGGTTTTGTATTAGATGGAATGGATTATGACCTAGTTGTAATATTGTAGGATAATGCTACATCATACATGAATAGTAATTAAGGCTTTAGTGCTTTTGTATTAGAATTAACGTCGCTCGGTGTCCGCCCACTCCTTGTAATTAGTTGTAATTACTGCCACCACCTGCTACGTTTGGATAAACACAGAAAATGCACATAAACGCAAGATATTTCTTTTATATTGCACGTGATATTCATCGACGAATTAGCTGCTGGTAGAGTGTTTGAAATATAGAGAGATATAGAGGTCAGCAAACACCAAGGGGTCGCCGATCTGTTGCCAGCCTATACTCCTTCCGTTCTTTCTTTGTGACCTCACTCCTTCGCAGGAACACAACAACCCGCAAGGGAATTCTTATCTGGCTGCGGCATTCTGTGAGATGGAGGTACTTCCCCAATCGGGCGACTTAAAAAATACGCTATATATACCTCTCTTTTCGCCAGAGCCTCATTTGTCAGTCAGCAGGGTGCACCACGTGCAGGTGAGGTTGGCTTTGGTTCAAAGATGTTAATGATCCACTTATGCCCCAAACCGTAATTTTAAAAAACCTAAAGTTCTGTAACCCTTTGTTAAAAAACACGAAAGAGCTGCGCGACTTCACTCGCGAATATTCTATACCGAGGTATATAGTAGTTTATAGTAGTATTATAGTAGGATATAGTAGACGAAGACTCGTCTACTATATCGCTAGTAGGATATAGTAGACACTATATCCTACTATAAACTTCTATAAACTACAAATACTATATACTACTATAAACTTCGCTCTCGTCTTCAAACTCCTTCTATTTTGCTCTAAGTCCAAATTTCATACTTTAACGATTTGATGAGTCCGGTGGTCGAATGGCTAGCAATGGCTACTTTGACTCCGAGGTCGCGGGTTCGATTCTCGCACCAGGTAAACATTTGTGTGCATGAACATATCTGTGTCTTGATCTGGGTGTTTTCTGTGTATTATATGTATGAATTTACAGAAAAATGTATTTAAGTATTCCATTAGTCTAGTTCTAGTATTCCATTTATCTAGTACCCATAGTACAAGCTTTGCTTAGTTTGGGACTAGATGGCGCCGTGTAATTTGTGCAGTAATAATTTCAAGTTTGGTACTTTTGGTTTTAAGACGGTACCATTATTGTTCTGACTCTTGTTGTGATAATTAAAATTAAATTAGTATTCCCTTTGGCACTAAATTATTTCAATACTCCAGCTGCCATTATTCATGACGGACTAACAATACGCAAGTTTATAACTTTGGTAAATTCGATATTTCTCACGAGCTTTGAAACAATTAATTGTGCAGAAAGTTTAAAGAGGGTTTGTGAAGCATACTGGTGTAATAAAATTGTTATTTTCACAGCAGCAAAAACGATATATTTCAATGTTCGACGAACTTAAGAGGTAGAGAGGGAGACAGGTAGGCCACAGCGTAATTTTAAGCTGCCCTACTGTGAGGAAGTATCTCCATCTGACATAATACTGTAGCCAAATTCCCTTCAGGGTGGTGTTCCTGCGATTGAGTGAGGTTATCAGGATGGAAGGATTGGATGCGATAGCAGCGGGGGTGGCAGCCCACGAGCCTTATTTCGTGTTGCGAACATTTATATGGCGACGGTAACTGCTTCACATCAGGCAGGCCGTATAATTAATGCCCGACGTAGTATAAAAAAAAACTTAAAAACTTACGTTTTACTCATAACTACCCGGTTTAACTAAATTACGAATACAACTGAAATTAATTTTATTATTCATTATCATCAGGTCATTTTAGTCTCCACTACAGGAGCACGACCCTCTCTCGTCCGTCTTAGACGGAAGGAGGATTTGGCCTACACTCCCCACGCTGGCCAGACGGGTTGGGGAGGCCTGATCGATATTTGATAATGTAATTCTCTTAGTCGCCTTGTACGACATCCACGGCAAGAAACGGAGTGATTCTATTCTAGTCTGCCGGAAACCACACGGCCGGAAATTAATTAAACTTAATCAATTATACTTATATATATTAAATAAAACATGTATTCTGTACCTACTATTGTGCCAAGCACGTAATTAATTGACCCACCACGCGCAGACGCGGAACAAAATAATTAACATGTCTTATAAATAAGATTGTTAAATGGAGGCGAAATTTAATTTAATAACTGACAAAATTAAAAGACTAAATATTTCTTTTTATGTCGCCTTCGGGAGCCAAACAAGCATGTGTTCAGTTGGATCGCATGTAAACTACCATACCATATCATAGCCTATAGACGTTTGCAATACAAGGAGTAATGATAGCCTCAATGCACGCAATGCAGCATCTACTCGACTTGACGAGCTCGGTGGCGTAGCGGTCAATGACGCGGCTTCGACATCAACGCTCGTGGGTTCGATTCCCACAAAGGACAAACATTTGTGTGCATGAACATGTCTGTTTGTCTTGGTCTGGGTGTTTTCTATGTATCATAAGTATATATTTACAAAAAAAAAATGTATTTACGTATGTTTATCAGTTGTCTAGTACCCATAACACAAGCTTCGCTTACTTTGGGGCTAGATGGCGCTGTGTAATTTGTCTGACAATATTTATTTATTTACTCTCATATGGCGACTAGTAATTACCACATTAGCGTGTCGCTAATGTGTACCTCGCGCAGGCCAGGTTGGCTTGGGCTTAATATCATTACGAGCCATTTACACCCTGAAAGGTACTTAGGTACTGTACCTTTCGACGATAAAATAAATAAATAGTACGTATTTAGTTTTCCAGCTCCCGTTGACCTACATTTCACTTACATATATTTTTCAAGCTAAAAAAGAAACAGTAATTTATCTGTCGCAAGGCTTTTTAGTACACTCTTACGTTAACTTTTCACGGTACGATCGTGAAGTATCTCGTAGACTCGTAGTGAATGGGAGAGAAGCGGGGTGGTACGAACCTCGGTGCATTGTAGTGCGCTTTTAGCGAGCCCCCTCCGCACCCGGCTCCGACCGATAGTGAGGCCCTGCACGAGACGACTACTGTACAAAACAACTACTCTGATAACTACAAGCTACGTCAAATACACTGACATAGAGCTAGATAGATACCGCAAGCCGGTAATAAAAGTGAATTCGTGGAGGCGCCTGGATATGGACGACGGTGGGGAGAAATATTTGTAGGCTTGGGAACTCAATACAATATTTGAACCAAGCCAACGTGTGCATGTGCAACCCACAAACGCACTGGTTGACCTAGTAGTTGAGAATATTTAAAAGAAATAACTAGAACTATTGAAAATTTGTTTATTTCACCGTAAAATACAGGCACTTAACTGATTTTGTAGTAACATGCTCTCTATCTTTATTTCGCAAGCTATATTAATATATGTTACTAGCTGATATACATTATTTATTTGAAGTTATAACTATTTTTCAATGCTAAATCATAATAAAATAAAAATAAAATAAATTGTCAATAAAATAAAAAAATAAAATTAAGGAGTGGGTCACCCTTATCATATAGGGGTATGAAAAATAGATGTTGGCCGATTTTCAGACCTACCCGATATGCACACAAAATCGATTCAGCAGTTTCGGAGGAGTTTGGTAACAAACACAGCGACACGAGAATTTTATATATTATAATAGAAGATTAGCGATGTCTCTGAAAAAAAAAACAAAATTACATTGAATAATGCCAAATAACGCCACCTGCCAGTACGACTGGCGGCAAAGATCTATACTAGTTACTAGACATATACATGGCATGTTACTTGACATGATAGTAGAAATAAAAACGCTGAGCAAAACTCTGTCGTGCACTGTGTGTCGAACCACTCGTTTTTAATTGTTCGTGTCGTACCTATTTGAAATAATTAAATGCATTGAAAGCTTAGAGTGTTTAACAGTATAGTGGCGGCCATCACTGGAAAATAAATTATAGCTTGTAGGAATGAAAATGGTTCTATAAAGTATTTTACGTTAAGTATTTTGGTGGAAAATGATGAACGACATTTTCAACCATATGGTGTTATATTCATGTTGTTTAGTCGATTTATATTAGTTACAAATTTTTGGTCAAGTTTCAACTCCGTCTTTTTTTTTTATACTACATCGGGTAGTAAACACGCATACCGTCTGCCTGTGTAGCTAAACACTTGTTTCTATTTATTAATATGTGAAAATTTCATGGGAATAGTACAATATTGTATGTTGTATTGTTATTATAAAGTTAAAAGGAAAACTATCACGGAGGAGTAGGTTGTAATTGATTTACTAGACAACTTAAAACGTAGTATGTAGTATTCGTATGCAATCGGAACTGCAAAAACATCTTTGTATTGTAATGTATCTTTGTATTGGCTGTTATTGTCATCTTTAGAGCTTATAATATGTCACTTATCTTGTTAGAACCGTTCAAGAGATCGTCATGCATATAAATTTATATTATGTATTCAATATATGATTCCTCGCTATACCATGTTATATTTTGTCCCGCCCATTGGTAGTCTAAATCCATACTAATATTATAAATCTGAAAGTGTGTTTGTTTGTTTGTCTTTCTTTCACGTCGAAAGTAATAAACCGATTGACATGATTTTTTAACAGGGGATTGCTTCTGGTCTGAAGAGTGACATAGGGTACTTTTTATCCAGGAAAAACATTTTATTCCCACGGGAAAAAATAAAGTTTATAATCATTTGTCCTTCTTTCACGTCGAATGGAACCTAATTGCTAACATGATATTTTTTAAACAACCAAGCAAACAAATGTTTTTTAGAGCCAAAGCCAGGCTCCGCTGCACGTGGTGCATACTACGTGCAGCGGAGTCCATACTAATATTATCCATACTAATATTATAAATCTGAAAGTGTGTTTGTTTGTTTGTCTTTCTTTCACGTCGAAAGTAATAAACCGATTGACATGATTTTTTAACAGGGGATAGCTTGAGGTCTGAAGAGTGACATAGGCTACTTTTTATCCAGGAAAAACATTTTATTCCCACGGGAAAAAATAAAGTTTATAATCATTTGTCCTTCTTTCACGTCGAATGGAACCTAATTGCTAACATGATATTTTTTAAACAACCAAGCAAACAAATGTTTTTTAGAGCCAAAGCCAGGCTCCGCTGCACGTGGTGCACCCTGCCGTGTAGCGAAATAGGCGAAAGAATGGTAGGGTACAGCCTATTTGTAATACTGGCCAACTGGGAAGGTACCTCCACCTCACCTAATACAGCAGCAAGCAAGAAAAAAAAATATACACAAATCAATGGCAGCTCCCCTGGACCACGCGGGCGAAGGCGCGGGTAACAACTAGAATAAAAATGACGTAAATGTATATATTTCCTATACGAACACGGAACCCTTACTTGTTTACACGCATGCACTTTACCTGTTTCAACCTTAGTTCTGTGTTATTTGTTTTTTTTAATTAATAATAATAATTTATTCTACTTTGTCTTATTTGTATCTTAACATATAAAAATTTCGTGTCACGTTGTTTGTCCGCGATGGAATTGTAAATTACGTACACATATTTAAAGACGATACGAAGTTCGCCGGGCCAGCTAGTATTCTATATTATTATAAATAATAAAAGAATAATAATAATTCACAATACACAGACACAAAATACAGTAGTTTCATGGTTTACTTCTCCATTTAAATATTACTACCGACGTTTAAACTAGGCAAAGCCTGTATTTCAGACGCAAGGTTCTTCCAGTGACACTTTATCAAAGTAGTGTGGAATGACCATCACGCATTACAGAATTCATAGCTTTAAATTAAATTAAATCACAAATTGTGAATAAACCCACCCAAAACAACAAATCCAATACACATGGCTAGCAGGTAGGTATATCTTTTTTATTTCCTTGGAATATTACATCCTATGCGTAATATGCTGTTCGTATTTGAACTCGTTGGATTGTTTTGAACACATTCCTACGTTATTGTAGACACAAATATTTACGTTATAATTCTTCATACATATGAATACTTCTATTTGAAATACAAAAGTATCGAAATAAACCTAGTGAAATGTTTATGTCGTTTCCAGCTGGTATTCTCAATGCTGATTCTTGACTACTTATTTGTATACGTGAGATTTTTTTCGCGTTCGATCCTGAAACGTAAACACCGACCAAATCACCGTGAAAATCTCTCCTGTTGTGAATTTATAAGACGCGTGTCACATATCAAAATTAATATCTTATGTGTGAAGTGAGCAATCCGGCTAATTTGGTCTGGTATAATCTACTATATAAAAATAAGTCGGGTTTTCCTTCCTGACGCTATAACTCCAGAACGCACGAACCGATTTCCACGGTTTTGCATTCGTTGGAAAGGTCTCGGGCTCCGTGAGGTTTATAGCAAAGAAAATTCTGGAAAAATTTGAAAAGAAAAGCGGGAAAATCTTTTTTCACATACAGCGCCATCTCTAAGGAAATGGATGGAAACGAAAAGATTGAGCCACAGCGAAGCGTGGTCGGGCCGCTAGTCATAATATGAAACTTTAGTCAGCTTGTAAACGTTAAAACGTTCGAATATGACAAAACAACTCGCACGAAGCACTCTTTAAACTGTACACTATGTGTATGAAACGGACAGTGTACAAACCTATACGTATATTCCGCCATTTCATGTTTTTTTTAGCACTTTTATTATTTTTTATACTACGTCGGGTGACAAACATGCATACGGCCCGCCTGATGTGAAGCGGTATATAGCAACGGTTGTTGCTATATAAACGCTCGCAATATGAAATAAAGTTTGCGCCCACCCACGCCGCATAAACATGCATACGGCCCGCCTGATGTGTAGCGGCTACTGTAGCCATATAAATGTCCGCAATATGAAATAAAGCTAGCGCCCACCCACGCCGCTTACGCAGCAACTCCTTACTTCTTGGTGACCTTGCTCACTCGCAGAAACACAACAATCCTTAACGAATTGTTATTTGGCTGCTGTATTCTGTGATTCTTGTTTATCAGTCAGCAGAGGACATCACATGCAGGTGAGGTTGGCTTTGCTTCAAAGATGTTGATGAAGCACTTACACCCCCAATGCACTAAATTGGAAAACAAGCAAACGATTGCAATACCAGCAGATTTTTCAAAAACTACTTCACGTCCTTTTTGAAGAACACTCTGAGTAATGGAGAGCATATAGTACAACTATTAAATATCAAATATTAAGCAACAGCGACCGTAGCTGGCTTTAAGAGTAACATTTATCTCGTGCTCCTCCGTGCTTCGGATGGCTCGTTAAGCCGTCGGTCCCGGCTGTTATCATTAGGCGACTATACATTATTAAAGGGACATAATATTTGATGATTATTTATTTGATTGGCCGTGTGGTTTCCATACTAGAATAGAATCACTCCGTCTCTTCCCGTGGATGTCGTACAAGGCGACTAAGGGAAATACATTATAAAACATCGATCAGGCCGTCATCGTCTGGCCAGCGTGAGGAGAGTAGGCCAAATCCTCCTTCTATCTGCGACGGACGAGACAGGATCGTGCTCCTGTAGTGGAGACTAAAATGACCTGATGATGATTAATTTGACAATTTATTGTACTCCCATTTTTGCATGCTATCTAAGTAGCTAAGTAAGAAGAAACTATATTTACCATAAAAGTTTGTTACTACCTTATTTAAATCATCATCATCTTAGCCCACTCTCTATCTCTTTCTCATATTGGTATCTATTGAAAATAGGTATATGCTCTCGCGGACTTTTTTGTAGTACTCGTTATTTCTAACAATTCTTCGGAACATAATTTTGATATATCTCTAACGGTTTAGACTACATAAACCTAGAAAGCGCAAATAGAGGTATTATTTCGCTGACTTGCTTGACTAATATCATCACTGCTCAACCCCTACGTTATTTAGCGTAATGAAATACAGTCTATAACCATTCCGAAGAACCAAGCTATCGATTGGTGAAGGTTTCATTAAAATCGGCCTACCGCTGCCTACGTTAGAGAAAGGGAAGCTAGACAGACTGGGCGCCGTTACTTTCGTTAGGGTGACATAGACATAACCAAGCGCTTTACCCACCCATAAGAAGTTATCTCTTCAAAAAATATTAATTCATTCAATTGTTGCAATATTTCACCGTGTTGGAAAATGTTACGTTAGCAAAATTTAAACATATGCTATAAAGAAACTCACTATGTATGAGTTGAGTAGTATTAAAATATTCTCTTAATTTTAGTGTAATAGTGCAGATTTTTAGCTTTATCCTTCTCCAATAAATTCTTCGCAAAGCACTTAACAATAGTAAAAGGCGTTTTAGTGAAAAAGATTCGTAACTTACGTGTAAGGGAAGTCATAAATCTACTTTCACAAAAACTAGAGTCGGCCGCGGCCGCGACGAGGGAAGTGCTGGCCGAAATACCACGGGGCCGGCTGTGGTCCCTGCACCTTATCACAGAGTGCTAGTTTGCATTCATTGACGGCCGACCAACGCTTAGCAATTATTTTGAACCTTGAGCACGTTAAAGAAGTGAACATGATATTAAACTACAACTTACATATAACATATTACATAATTATAACATTAGTGATTATCAGAATGACAAGAATCTGTATATTGCATGATATTGCTTTGTTTCAAATGTGTTAATAATTATTGTATACCTAAGACTAAGAGGTGGAATACAGAATAGAGCGGTATAATCTTGTAACATCTGTAAGACCTGTTGTTCACAATAAAAATGCATAGAATTTTTATTTTTTGAAAACTTTATTATGCGCGCTTCATTCATTCTTAGACATTTGTGAACAACAATCGTGGGTAGTGAATGAGACTGGTCACGCTCAGATCTGTAGGTACTGGTCACGATCGTTCGGAATAAATTCGGCAGGGAGGGAGCAAGAATTGTGGTATATACTCGTATAAATTTATTTGTTTCTATTTGAATCAGGGTATAACATAAATGAGTGCATTTGTAAATATTTTTAAGTAAGACTTGTTTTTGCATACCACGTTCACAAAGTCGTAAACGTGTAATGTGTTCACCGTCAGGTGTCGTCCGTAGAAATTAACCTAATGGTTAGGTAATACGTTATCATCTGCTTTTAAAGGGAATAAACATAAAACCCTCCGGACGAATTCGTCCGCTATCTAAATTGTCCATTTACAAAGAAGTTTCACTCCTTAATAAGTTAATGCTATGTACTTAATTTAACTAATTGTTTATGTATTTATTTCTTTGAATTTATAACACAATTACATAAAATATAACTATAAAACTAAAGTACCTAAAACTACTTTAGTTAATTAATTTAACTAATTAATTACAAAGTATTATTTAATTAAAACTTTTGATTTGTGTTAAAAAAAAATCAAAGTAAATCTTATCTAGGATGTACGAGGATAAATTTAGCTCGTGAAAAGTTTAATTGCTTACCTTTTATTATTTTTAAGATTTGACATATAAATATAAATAAATATTTCTCTTAAATCACGGGTCAAGCCCGGTCATTTGATAGGCGTGCGTGGGGATATGGATCCAACGCGTAGAGGCCCTTTTGAGAAGTTTGATGTAATGTTGTACGCCCGCCGTGACCCGCTCCAGGATATGTCAATGGAACGATATACCTATGAGCAGATCTCGGCAGGCGTTGAGACTATTGCGAAGTGTGATGTAAATAAATGGGCTATGGAGATGAGATCTGGGTGAACTTATAAATTAATATTTTATTATTATGTTGATGTAGATGTATATAATGTATATATTTATTATATACAGTCGTGTAATTTGCTGCGTGCACAAATGCACTCACGCCACACGCTTCTCTCCTACTCTAATGGTTCTTGTTAAGAATATTACACATAATATTCAATGACCGAAAACATATTTTTGAATGAAAAATGTTCAACAGTGGCATGGCAAATTGACCTCGCCTGATATAGGCAGCTCAGTAGCAGTACATCCGGGTCCGCCGCTCATAGGCGTATCCGCCCCGATCCATTTGCCGCCCGCCCGTATTCATCAAGTTGCCACTGTGTCGTCGTCGCTATTGGATACTAGATAGCCTTATACATATTTATAAAGGTTGCAACGCGGATAAATGCCCAAGGTTCGTGATAGCCAAGTGGCAACGTGCTCTCATAACAGCACACAGGTACATACATTCTCTATCACGCTCGCGTATCATCCTCTTTTATGTAGAAAGTTGTCTTAGCTAAACCCTTTTTCGTACATTTTTTTCTACTTACTGTAGTGAACTAGTAACCTAAATATAATCGATCCTTATCACCGAATAGATGTAATATAGTACCACAGTATACGTATTAGTACTAGTACTAAGTTCTCCTGTATTGTAAAGGCGATATCAAATGGGTAGAAATTTACTACGCATTAGTTGATAAAACATTAAGAGGACATTTATAATACTTTCAAATATAAAAGTATAAGATATCGCACGTTTATGTAAATTGCAAGGTCTAATGCGCTTAAAATTAAATAAAAAAGCTATTTCTTTGAGAAAACTAAGGTTTTAAAATACATATACTCCTTCAAATTGGAATCAAATTGTGTAAAATTAAAAATTTTCCTCATTTTGCTAAATAATAGCTCCAGAACAGTATGCAATGGCAATATAAGTCATGGTAAAAACAATTGAGTTTTTGGGAACTTAAACAAAATACAACAACATGCCAAAAAAAAAAGAAGAAATTATATCCAGTGGAAAAGTCCAAGAATATTTACGGAAAAAACGCAGCGCGTATTTCCTCTTAAGAAATACATATTTCACGTTGACCTAAAAGTAGTTTTCACTGAATATACATTTCGCTGAGTGTACATACATATGTCGAACTGAAAATGTTCCACTTTTAGATGGCATATCTGTGTGAACGGAGCTTGCCTAATAGGGAAGAAAATTTAGAGATAACTCATAGTCATGGCAAGCAGAATACTCGCGTATTTTTCGGAAATCCACGACAACGCGCCATCTGTCTCCACTCAGTTTCAATAATAATATATCTTATTGAGAATTCTGAAGCTTCTTCAGGCTACCTATGCTTGACATACCGCGACAATATTGTTTAGGGATATTCTTTTAAGTACCTACTTATGAGAAGCAAACATAATAAATTCTGTTTCTGATATTTTGGTGCCATTATCTCACATTGTGAATTTATGGAATTCTTTATTGGGCTGGGCCGGTCTACTTTATTTACGGTAGATATTACAAAGGGCATCATAATAGGAACTCACATTTTTATTAAGGTGTAATAACATACTTCTAAGGAAACACGTATTTATTATTTATTGAAATAATTTCGTTATATGTCCGTAGAGATCAGGGTTAGCTTACGAGTGTAAGACAAACAAAGTGAAAACAGGGTCTTAAAAGTACGAGCTAAATAGCGTCATCGAGAATCGAGACTAGTAGCACAGTGTAAGTAATAGTACTACGTACAGTATGGCCACTCCCTGCCGCTCTCTCTTATCGACGTCACATGCCCTCTGAGACAAATCTGAAACAGTTTGTATGGCGTCACACGCACACACGCTCAGTCACGCTCTGCACAGACGTTATTGTTTATGTAGTAGTAAACGACGCGACATTTGTATGGTGTGGCCGGGGTGCGCTAGTAGTTAAACTTTTTTTTATAATACGTCGGCTGACCAAAAGCATACGGCCCGCCTGATGAGAAGCTGTTACCGCATAGCCTTAAATACGCTCGCGACATGATATATCAATGCTGTCTTTTTTTCAGCAGGCTGCACCACGTGCAGGTGGGGATGGCTTTGGTTCAAATATGTTGATGAACCACTTATAACCAAAACAACTTCAGTTTTAAACTAACTAATGTAGTTTAGACATACTAAACTTATCGTTTCCACCCTGTATCTCTCTATGAACTGGTTTACAGCGGTTGCACGTTGCATAGGCGCCGCGCGGTAGGCAAAGATAGCAAGGAAATTGTTAGAATTGTAGGACAAGTTGCCATGGGCCGTATTTGAGCGGGGCTTATCTCACTCTGTTGCATTTAGCTCGTGGCTTATTGCCGAGATATGCCGACCCGTTTGCAACATATTCAAGGATTCTAGTTTGTTAACTGACAACTTTACATAAACTTGCTTTACCGTACCACACCTCGGCCACTCTATACAAATGTCGTGTCGTTTACTACTTATTAAACAATGACGTATGACGCAGAGCGTGATTGAGCGTGATAGGGGAGGTGAGGACCATACTAGAGATCGGTAGTGCCCATACTGAATGTAGTAGGTAGGTACTCTTATTTTTTTTTTATTTATCCAAAATATTAATTACTAGCAATGTACCCGTGCTTCGCTACGGGAACACTCCTGATTTGCGTCTATTTTTGTTAAGATTCCAGATATTTCCGTTTTTCCCCATAAAGGACTGTTTCGCATTGACCATTATTACAAACATACTCCATTTAGTTTAAGACGTCCCGGTAAACAATATTTTTGGCATTCGCACCAGGAACTAAAATTGAAAGGCTTCCAGGAGAACTTACTCGTAAGTAAGCTATATACAACTGATCATGAGAGAAGCAGTCCTGTCTCAAGTCAACCCCAGCGACCTTTAGAGACTGCGCCTGTGCTTTGCGAATGGTCACAGCGAAGCATACCTTTATGGAAAATTGAAGTCTCTTAAATTGAACGGGGTGGTCTGATGGACTAATGCGAATGCGGGGTGTAAAGAGAGATTCCCCAAAAGCGCACCCCTTACTGTCCTCACTCAACAACTGTAACTCATCGTTCCAGTTGTTGAATACGTAAGCAATGGTGGCGCGAACCTCCTGATGATATACCTCCTTTCCATGCAAGTGGTAGGAGATGGAGCAGAATAGGCCAGCTCCATCACCTTCCACAGCTATAATGGTATGGGGCTTCATCACACCTTCCACAAGTATAAATTTAGCCAATCTTGACGTCATTCTTTGAACAATACCGAAATTTTGATATTAAGTAGGTATACCCTATAAAGTTACTTAGAATAGTTTTTCAGTTAGTTTTCGTTAGTTAAAATCGTTGTTGTTTTCGTAATCAACGACCCGATAAAATATAAAAACAATAATATCCTTGATGATTTTCAGACTTTTTGACCCCATTTTACTCCTTTTTTTTTGGGTTGAATTTCGAAAAATCCTGAAACACGTGTTCGCTCTTTTATCTATAGAAGTACTCGTATAAAGTTTTGGATAAAATAGTCTAACTAACTCATCTCATTTCCCTACACAAACTGTGGACCTCTGTTTCACCCTCTTTGGAGTAAAATTTGAAAAATTATTTTAAGTAATTTCGTGTCCACTATGTTATATTTTCAAATCGATGCCATTTTCGTAATTGACGTCCCAGAAAACCATAGAATCAACACCCTTAATGATATTATGACATTTCAACCCCATCGCATCCTCATAGGGGTGATTTTATGTCACGTCGGCTATGTTGGATTATAAAATAATTGTTGTTTTCGTGATCAGCGACCCGATAAACCATAAAAACAATACCCATGAGGATTTTCAGACTTTTCACTCCATTTTAACCCTTTAGGGGTGAAATTTTGAAAAATCCTGAAACATGTGTTTACTCATTTATCTATAGAAGTACTCGTGTAAAGTTTCGAATAAAATAGTCCAACTAATCTTGTTTCCCCATATAAACTTTGAACCCCCGTTTCACCCCCTTAGGTGATGAATTTTGAAAAATCCTTTCTTAGTGCACGCCTAGACGTCATAAGGAACATACTTACCAAATTTGGAATCTCTAGACCCAGCGGTTTGGGATGTGCGTTGATTAGTGAGTCAGTCAGTCAGTCAGTGAGGACAAAGCCTTTTATTATTATAGATAAACATTAAAAAGACTTCGACCATTCGCAAAAACCAGAAATGGTTTATACGCGATAAGGTGAGTGATTTATAGGTACTGTGACCGTACCGTACTATGAGCTCGTACGTAAAATGACAGTCTTTTTTTGTCTCGCCTGTATATAATTATTATTAAGTTCAAAATTATTTACCGAGTTTATATTGCAACCCATTGCTGAGAAGGTTTAGTAAGAAAAGATGCAAAAATTAGCCACTGCGACGCGGGACAGAGATCAGCGGCATATCCTGATATAAAACCGTTACCGTAGCCTATCTCACAATACAAGCAATCTCGTTGGTTGCGCATTGGCATCCCCGCTGTAAGCGCAAGATGACCTTACTCACTTGCTGGAACACAGCTATTCTCAAGGCAATTGTTTTTTACCTGTGGTCTTTTGTTAGGTGGAGGTAAGTACTTTCCTCAAGTTCGTCATGCCTAGTACTATGTACAGTATGACCACTTCTTGCCGCTGTCTCATGTCGATTTCCCTCTGAAACGAATCTGTAACAGTTTTTATGGCGCCGCATGCACACACGCTCATTCACGCTCTGCACATACGCCATTGTTTATGTAGTAGTAAACATTTGTATGGAGTGGCCGGATGTGGCCTTACCTAACTTTTGACAGAGCTTTGTATAGCAAGCTGCACCACGTGCACGATGCAGACGATGATGGCTTAGGTTCTATATATGGCGGAGAACTCCTTGAAACCTATATTTATGAGTAGGTAGTCAAATATGTATGAATAGCCTGTGGCTATTAAGAGCTACTAATATCCATTTGTTTCTGTGCGAGTAATAAATCAAAGTAAATCGGTTACTGGTGTTATACAGCATAGTTTAGCACGATGTAACGATGAGTTTCTCATTCAATGCCTTTCTGGACGTTTGCCAACGAATCTATATCGTAATGCATATAATATGACATGACTGACTTATCAACGCCCAGTCAAACCACTAGGTCAAACAATAGGGGACTTTTTGGCGCGAACTTGGTGAGCGCGGTTGTGTTTCTAAACAAATTTTCATAATTTAAGGCATAATGATATTGATTCAAATAGTGATAGTGTATTATGGTACAAGTAATCATTTGAGTGCATAAAATTCGCAGGATCTTTGATTAAAAGTGTTTGAATCAGGTCGGTCGTGTCATTCCAAGAAGTCGTGCAAAACAGCAGAAAAATTGCACTATCGGTTTTACTGTTAATTTATTACAAGTACCTAATGGAGGAACAAGACGATTCCTGACTATATTTTTCGGCATGTTCCTGAAGCCGGGAATAAGATAACGAAATAATACAAAAACGGGTTCGATTCCAGAGCCGTAAAGCTATTTGATAAATATATAATGGCCTACAGGTGGGGTTAAGTGTTACTTATTTTTAATGAATTAAGCAAAGGCAGTGGCATTTAGGCGGCTTGGAAACACTGGCCTCCACCAACCCGCAGTTGAGCAGTATGATGGAGTGTGCTCTAAACCTTTTCGATTGAGAGCAGGCCCGTGTCCCAGCAGCGGGATGAATAAGGATTGACGACGACGTAGTACTTTTACTTATACTGTTGTATATAAGCTTTCCTTTCACTGCGCAGTTGGCACTGTAGAGGTAATGTTAGATAAGATTTTTGAAAATTCGCTCGAAGTATTGGAGCCTAAGTGGTCGCGTACCGTGCGGTTCCAGAGAAGCTTTCTCCCGCGTACGGTTAAGCTGTGGAATGAACTGCCTGTCGAGGTTTTCTCAGGAGACTACAGCATGGAGTTCTTCAAAAAGAGCGTGAAGAGGTTTTTACAGGGTCGGCAACGCGCGTGTGATGCCCCTGGTGTTACAGGCGTTCATAGGCTACGGTAACTGCTTTCCATCAGGCGGGCCGTATGCTTGTTTACCACTTTAGTGGTATAAAAAAAAAGTACTGTTGTCGCGCGTAGGTAAGAAATAGAGGGAGGTAGCTAGTATATCTACCTTGAAAATAACAAAAATTATCTATTGATGTATTTTATTTGAACTTAAAAGAAAATACAACAATATTAAAATTTTTATTGTAAGTAAAACGTACAAAATGATATTGACCAAATCCTGTCAAAGTTAGAGCTCCAAGTTATTATGCTTCTAAATTAATATACAATGAAAGCACACTCCCGCGGGTCATATCGCCAGGATCCATTTGTTTTGTTGCAATGCAACTCGCATTTATATAATACTAAACTCATTTTATTTTAGTTAACAGGTTACTTTGTGACTATTCATAAATTAAAAAAAAACGGGTTGCACTCCGGGAGTACCGACAGAAATGAAAACTTGAACATTAACGTTGTGCATTCTTTAATATTTTGGTATGGTTAGGGAATAATTTCGCACGAATTGCTTTATTTATCAGTATAAAAGTATTATTATTTATGTGGTAAAATACAATTTATTGCGCTATCGTACACAAACATGACAATTTATATTACACTAGCTGATGCCCGCGACTTCGTTCGCGTGGACTTTATGATTTCGGCGTATTAATACAAATACGAACTAATGTAGATACATAAGAAAATATTTGTTATACGTTAAAAGTCAATATATTTTTTTTGTTTAACATATACACCATAGTTTAAAAAATAAAATTAAGGGAGTCTTTCCTTCGGGAGCTAATATGAACGGACCTGAAGCGTCAATAACTCTCGAGAAAGCCACGTAAAGTTGGCCATGCGAAAACAACCAGTCCTAAGCTTGTCACCAGCGAATTTTAGTGATTTTTTTATTGTCATAGCAAAGCAAGTGGTCACAGACAACTGCGTACGTTTAAAATTAAAATGGATTTTTTTTTTGGAGAAGAGTGGTGTATCTGGTATACGCGAAATAAATACAGTTTCACCGGCACCACTCCCAGTGAGAATATCAGCTTCAATTATATTGCGCTGCCATTGACTTTACTTCAGAAAGGAGATCTTCCCCAAATTTTAATAATATTCTTGAAAACTCTTGGGCACGTAAAGTTCTATATACAGCTTCTAGTGCCTTACTGTTAGCCATTTCGCATTCATCTCAAACGATTAGACAGCAATCCTGAAACACCTTCGCTTTGTCACAGTTTCGTGTCACAGAGCATGTCGTTGTTTCAATTCTGTTTAAATCGAGTATGATATTGAACATTGTATTTGCGTCCTTTCGCCTAGTAGTAACGTGGCTGCAATACCTGGCGATGCTGCTGCGAGATCTTATTTTGGCGCCTGATTTCAGTGTGGATTGCTCTCGTCAGGTATGTTTTTCCAGTCCCTCCTGGAGCAATTAAGAAAAACAGTTTCCCCTCGTTGCTTAAAACACTTTCCACCACCAAATCAAATAAACTCTAATCTTGCTACATAGCGTCCCGCAAATGCACGTATTCTTCTGGTTTGTGCGAATATATACCAATCGTTCCATTTCAATTTTAGCGTACACGTCTATAATAAACTGACTAAATAGACCACGTTACCCTTGTAAATAAAATAAAACGATTGCTAACTTGTAGCAGGTAAGAAAAAAAGTAGCACCCCGCGGTTTTTTTTTACAATACATTCAATATTTTGTTAATCTATTTATTGTAATCTATGTATTGTAATAAATAGATTTAAAAAAATTAAAAAAACACGCCATAATAGCAAATAGAACTAAAAAAGTTACTTAAAAACTTTTTTAGTTCTATTGGCTATTATAGCGTGTCTTTTTAAAAGTAGTCGTGTTTTTTTAAAAACTATAATTTATTGTAAACACGTGTTGTTTATGCAAATAAATTTAACTTTGTTCTGCATCAGGTGTTCCAAATCTTGGATTTTTATACCTCAACCAAAAAAGCTCATCAGGCTGAACAACTTTTGCTAAGGAGTCATTTTTAAATTTCTTATAGTTTACCTGAACCATTATGGTTCTGCATCAGGTGTTCCAAATCTTGGATTTTTTAAATCTCAAGAAAAAATGCTCGTCAGATTGAACAACTTTTGCTAAGGCGTCATTTTTATATTTCTTATAGTTTACCTGAACCATTAAGGTTCTGCATCAGGTGTTCCAAATCTTGGATTTTTATACCTCAACAGAAAATGCTCATCAGGCTGGACAACTATTGCTAAGGCGTCATTTTTATATTTCTTATAGTTTACCTGAACCATTATTGTTCTGCATCAGGTGTTCCAAATCTTGGATTTTTATACCTCAACAGAAAATGCTCATCAGGCTGAACAACTTTTGCTAAGGCGTAATTTTTATATTTCTTATAGTTTACCTGAACCATATTGTTCTGCATCAGGTGATCCAAATCTTGGATTTTTATACCTCAACAGAAAATGCTCATCAAGCTGAACAACTTTTGCTAAGGTGTCATTTTTATATTTCTTATAGTTTACCTGAACCATTAAGGTTCTGCATCAGGTGTTCCAAATCTTGGATTTTTATACCTCAACAGAAAATGTTCATCAGGCTGAACAACTTTTGCTAAGGCGTCATTTTTATATTTCTTATAGTTTACCTGAACCATTAAGGTTCTGCATCAGGTGTTCCACTTTCCAAAATCAATTATACCCTATATTTTGCCCAGGCTTAACAGCTATATAACAAAAAAAGTTTCATTCGAATCCGTCCAATACTTCCAGAGATTAGCGTGTACAAACAGACATACAGACAAACAGACATACAGACAAACAGACAGACATTTTTTTTTAAATTCTTACTATATTACTATATCTCCATCGCCTCCAATTGTTTTTTTGTAAATATATTCAATGTACAGACACATTATTTTTACTGTTTTATTATATGTATAGAATAGATGTATAGATTAAAAATAAACAGCAGGAGCAGGCATACATTTTCGCCGCACGGTATGAAGAGAGGGGGATATTATTTTCTCTCCTACGGCGCGCCGAGGCGTCGGCGGAGGTCTACTTTCCCTTCGACTTGCGAATTTTCGATCAGGTCACGTGTCCTGACGCGAGTTTAACATTTTTTACCCATCCCAAAAAATGCACAACGCCGCTAAAAAGTTTTCACTTCAAAAACCGGCCAAGTGTATGGTGGGGTACGGGCAGTGCTAGGGCTTCGTAGTTGTCAGTGGCAAGATTTCGTCTAAATTGGTTCAACGGTTTAAGCGTAAAGATAACAAACAGTTTTGGAGTGAACGTGGTTCACCACGATCTTTAAAGCCAAAGCCAACCTCACCGGCACGTGGTGCACCTTGCCGACTAGACTAGCGAAGAGGCTCCGGCAATAGTGAGGTAGGATACAGCGTATTTCTAAGCTGCCCGGCTAGGAAAGTACCTCCACCTCACAGAATACCGCAGTCAAATAACAAAATAACAACTCCCTTGAGGGTTGTTGTGTTCCTGCGAGTGCGTGAGGTCACCAGAATGGAAGGAGTTGCTTCATTGGCAGCGGGGGTGGTGTCGAGCGACCGATATTCCATGTTGCAAGCGTTAATATGGCTACAGTGGTTCTTGAGTTTTAAATGGTGTAACTAACACGACTTTGTTTTATATATATATATATATATAGATGTTTGCCAATGCCGATCTACAAAGGTCAGTAATTCGAAGTTGGTTTGGAAACTAAACTTGGAAATGAAAACATTAAGAGGATCTAAACACAAACAGGCCGATTTATTCAGTGTCCACCTACAAGCTCGAGTGTCGATCCTCTGCGAGGGTCGACGAGCAGTGATGAGGGGTTTACACCTGCGGTTTCGACTCCCATTAGCTATTCAACATGTTTAATCGGCTTTTCTAATTTCGGGTTTGCCTATAATTAAGCAACATTAATTTGGCTTTCAGAGTTCATATAATCTTTCCCTTTAGATAATTTCGCCTATTATTTATGGCTAGTGGATGTTAGAAAGAGATTATGTGTTACTTAATTCATAACAGAAGAACGTTTCGAGAAATTACCCTGTATCCAAAGTTTTCAAAGTAAAAACAAAGTAGGTAAAGACGGTTTTGCAGGGCCGGAAGTATACGAGTTTTCACAGCATACCTTATGTCGTTTGCCGGTTAGCAGTGATTAGTGAAATATGTATGAAAGTATTTATCGATTTATAAAACGTTAACCTTTCGCATGAAGACGGCAGGTAATACTTTATAAAACCTGCTCCGTTTCGCTTGCGTGGAGTTTGGGTAGCAAATTTTTTGTGTTTTGTGTTGTGATTTTTTGTGAGAGGGGGCAAACGAGCTTGTGAGTAATGGAAAGCAATCACCACCGACCATGGAGATCAGCAAAACCAAGCGGTCGCCGATCCGTTGCTAGCCTGTAAATAAATAAATAAATATTTCTGGACAATTTACACAGCGGCATCTAATCCCAAATTAAGCGCAAAGCTTGTGTTATGGGTACTAATAGACAACTGATAAATGTACTCAAATACATTTTTTTTGTAAATACATACTTATAATACATAACACCCAGACCAAGACAAACAGACATGTTCATGCACACAAATGTTTGTTTTGTGCGGGAATCGAACCCGCGAACTTGGAGTCAAAATGGCCATTGCTAACCATTCGACCACCGAGCTCGTCAACTCAATTAAACTCCTTCCTTTCTTCCAAAACGACCTGGAATTTTGTGGAATACTCTCGAATATTATGGACTGATCTAGAAATATCCAGAGGACGAGATATCCAGTCGTTATATCTTCAAGAGCACGACCTTAGGTAAAAACAGTAACCTTCTTCATGGATGGGGAATAGAGGGCTACCATATGACATAACTCACTTCATATTGTCGAAAGAGTCGGAACTTGTTTATGAGTTTAAGCGGCACGCAATGAAGGAATGAGGAAAGAAAGTGTACAATACACTTTCTTTTATGATATATATTGATTACCTAGGTAGTATAATCTCTACTTATAATATTATAAATGTGAATTTGAGTATGTTTATTATGTTTTTAAGGCAAAACTGGTCAACCGATCATCATCAATCTTTGTACACATATTCTCAAAGGTATTAGGAAGGACATACAATAGTTTTTTTTATTAAAACAACCGGCCAAGTGCGAGTCGGACTCGCGCACGAAGGGTTCCGTACCAATATCTATAAAAACGTCAAAATATCACGTTTGATGTATGGGAGCCAACTTAAATATTTGTTTTATTTTTATTTTATTATTTATTTTTAAAGTGAATACATAACTAAATATTATGTGAGTATTTCAAGTGTCTGCCTATTGCCGTTGTCAATTGTGACCAAAAACGAGCAAAAAAAAAATCACGTTTGTTGTATGGGAGCCCACTTAAATATTTATTTTATTCTATATTTTAGTATTTGTTGTAATAACGGCAATAGAAATACATCATCAGTGAAAATTTCAACTGTCTAACTATCACGGTTCATAAGATACAGCCTGGTGATAGACCTGGTGATAGGATAGCGGAGCCTTAGTAATAGCAAACCCCGGCCACTCCATACAAAAATGGCGCTTTTGCATGTAGTAACCAAATGACGTCTGTACACGTGCCTATGTTTGAGTGACGTTCTCTAGGGCTGACATTATTCAATTATTAGTCGGACATGTAAGGGGGTGTAAGGGGTTCATCAACATCTTTGAACCAAAGTCAATCTTACCAGCACGGGGTACACCCTGCTGACTGACAGACGAGGCTCTGACGAAAAGAGAGGTAGGACATAGCGTATTTTTTAAGCAGCCCGACTGACGAAGTACCACCACCTCACAGAATACCGCAGTCAAATAACAATTTCCTTGAGGGTTTTTGTGTTCCTGCGAGTGAGTGAGGTCACCAGAGAGGATGGAGTTGCTGCGTTGGCAGCGGGGATGGCAGCGCGCGAGCGATATTTAATGTTGCGAGCGTTAATATGGTTACGGTAACCGCTTCACATCAGGTGGGCGTAGTGAAGAAAAAAAAAACGTGTGACACTCGGGGACTGCCGCGGTAAAGCTATTGCATAGCATTTTTTATCAACTAATGCTCGTTTGCTCGTTCATCCATCCATATCCATTCATCTATCCATCGATCCATCCATCCATCCATTCATCCACCCATCCATCCATCCATTCATCCATCCATCCATCCATCCATCCATCCACCCATCCATCCATCCATCCATCCACCCATCCATCCATCCACCCACCCACTCACCCATCCATCCATCCATCCACCCATCCATCCACCCATCCATCCATCCATCCAACCATCAATCCATCCATCCATCCGTCCATTCATCCACCCATCCATCCACCCATCCATCCATCCATCCATCCATCCATCCATCCATCCACCCATCCATCCATTCATCCATCCATCCACCCACCTACCCATCCATCCATCCATCCACCCATCCATCCATCCATCCACCCATCCACCCACCCACCCACCCATCCATCCATCCATCCATCCACCCATCCATCCATCCATCCATCCATCCATCCATCCATCAATCCATCCAACCATCCTTCCATCAATCCGTCCGTCCGTCCGTCCGTCCATCCATCTATCCATCCAAATTGATTTTTTTTACTTTCCATGTGTTGAGACATCCATCCACTGCACAAATAACTCTCATCTTTTACATACTCGCACATTATTTTAAACTGAATGGAGAATAAAATACAAGCGACGTCAATTCGTACGTTGTGGCATTCCTTGCGAACGGTTCCAAATCGGTTCCATAGGGGAGGTGAGGTCGACTAGTGAGAGCGGCAGAGAGTGTCCATACTGTACGTTAGTACTATTACTTATACTGTGGTAATAGTTCCTTTTTACCCTTTGGGTACGGAATCCTAAAAAAGTAGACGTGGGCGCTTAAGTTAATATACATAACTAAGATTATATTACTAGTTTTTGACAACTATATACTCATATTCCGTAGGAATTTCGAAAACTTCAGCCGCCATCCCTTACATCGTAAAGGGAATCTGCAAAATTAAAATTTTCCAGAGTTGTGTGGACTGCGCGTTGATGAGTCTGAATTGTTCTGTTAGTGTATCAGCCCCCTTACCACCATCTCTTATTGCATTCTATTCAAGAATGCTTATTCATACCAATGAATAAGCGACTCTATTTCAAATGGGATAGAGTCGTTTATTCATTGGTATGAATAAGCAATATATTCAATTATTGAATCGCAATAAGAGATGGTCGTAAGCGAGCGAAACGCTTATATGTGCGCCGAAAAGTAATTCTTCATGACTTCAAAAGGCTTCAATACCACTGAACCTATTTTATCAAACTTGTCACAATTATAGACCTCGACATACTTGAGGTCTGTGTCGAAAAAAAATTGAGATCGATCATATCCTTGAGGAATGATCAACAAATTCATTTTCCATTGAAATGAATAGAAAACATACGCTCAGCGAATCTACTCACTCCACTCAACCTCGATTTCGGCCCCGTGGGCCGTAGAATCAGGCCTAGTAATTACTAGCTTTTAGTCCACGGTTTGCTCGCATTGCAAGACGTAGTTACTGTAATGCGAGCAAAGCCGTAGAATTATCGTCAGCAATCACGTACCTCTGCGCCATACATAGCAGAGAAAGAGTTTGCTTATGCTGGATTTATTTTTATGTCTCTACAAAAAAAAAGTAATTTATATTTACACAATAGTATATGCAGCTTTGTGTTAGCGAGTCTGCATGGATTAGTAGGGTAGTGTAAAGGGTAAAGTTAATTTGTTTGTGTAGTTGACGGCCTGACGCACACTCTACTTTATTTGCTGCTTTCAAAGCAGAAAGCAGGATTACATTTTTAAATTACCGTAACATGACTTTGCAGGCTCGGTCGCATTCAGCTTTTCATAGGCTATTGTCGAGCCCCCAATGATTAGAACAGTTTACTAACAGTAGCCCGCCAATTGCTTGTTGGTATAGCGACCTCGTCCTTTGTTATTTATTGTTAATTTTCAGGGTAGTAGAATCCAAGGCTATTTAGTACTCTTGTAGAGTGCGGTTTGGCCTTGAAGGAAAGTGCCTGGAGTCATAAAACATGTGGCGGACGACTAAGCAAATAATTTACCGGGCGAGCCTTCCGTCACTGATTCGGGCTTTTTACTGTGAAGCAATAAAAACAACTCTGAACTGAAAATAACTGGACATAATATTTTAAAAGCCTTTTGTGATAATGAATTTACTAAATGAGTCAATTACGCTCGCCGCGTGGGCGAACGCTTGATAGAAATTATGAAAGACTAACGAGGTGGTCGGGATTCACCGTCACGGAGCTTTTTTAATAGTGGGAAAAGCAATTTCACTACTATTGAACTGCATCTACTACAGAAGATTGAAGTATATTCCTGACACCACGTTATTCTACAGATAACATTGAATTATCGCTCTAATATCATTCTGCTAAGACGACGTTCAACATAGGAGGCTATTATTATAATTTAAGTCTTGTACGTGGTAGACTTAAATCTTCCGTAGAATGATGAAAATTTATATTGTTTGAGATTGTATGGGGCATAATCGAAACATATTTTTTTTTTGATAAATTACACACGGCCATCTAGTCCCAAACTAAGCAAAGCTATGAGTACAAGATAACTGATATAGTATTAAATACATTTTTTTTTGTAAATACATACATATAATGCAGAAATCATTCAGACCAAGACAAACAGACATGGTCCTGCACACAAATATTTGTCTTGTGCGGGAATTGAACTCGTGACCTGGAGTCAAAGTGGCCATTGTTAAACATTTGACCACCGACCTTGTCAATTATATAGACAAAAACAAATATAGATACTAAAAAAAAAAGTGAATTAGTCTTAGTGATATTTCCTGTATTTTGCTAAATATTCTTGTAATAATCTATCATTACCTTTTACGAGTTAAGTTATCGATAAACAACATAGTACACTGATCGCGTGTAACCATCGAATACTAAATCTAGGTAGGTAGCATAAGCACAGATTAAATAATAGTGGCATAGGGTTGTGTTTGTCAATTTAGGTCATTCATTTAAAATTACCAAGATAACAAAATAAAATAGAGCCATTAACAATATGAACGGTGACCGTTAAATTATTTTTTTTATTATATTTTTTTTTTCATTCTAAGGGCTTTAAATTTGAAATAACTAGCGTTTGGTCGAAATTCCAGACGATAATTAATATAAATTCTGACTTTAACAATAAACAAAAGACTATATATGCATGTGTGTGTCAAATACATGGTAGTGTGTGTAATGTTTTTTTTATGCATAATTTTAACAAAATATTAACATGTTGCACTCCTTCTCTATATAAACTATAAGTGTGAGAAATTTCATACTCCTCCGTCCGTGCAATTTTCGTAAAAAGTGGTACAAAGTTTTTGGTTCACGTATTAATATACAGATAATATGTACAAAACATATAACTGTAACCTATGCGACCTAGGTTACAGTTACAGAGTACCTTGACAGATAGGTAACATACATAGAGCTAATTGTGAAAGTGCTCCCCTGGCTCAGTCACGTAGAACGATGGCAGGGATGAATTTATTCTCATGAGAATTCCTGGGAGCCAACCGAAGGCTTACTTTAATATACCCTCGACGAAGGCAAGATATTTTTTCACAATTTGCAGTGGATACCAGGCGAGATATTCTGTAACATCATTCATCAGTAATAAGTTATGGTAGGTTTTCCATTTTCTTTACTTTTGTGTGGGTTTTTATTTATTTTTGTTAAGGAGGACCGCAAATGTTTAGTCGTATCGTCGTTGGTCGTAACCAATAACATCGTAAAATAATTCATAAATTATTTTGTTTTATTTTTTTATATTAGTTTATAGAACATGTGAAAACAACAATGACAAATCACCTCGTGATTTCTCATCTCATTATCACAGTTAAAAAAAATATTTGTTTGTAAATATGATCCTATAAAAAAATATTTTTGGACATTAATTTTTGCGCAGATTTGGACGTAAATAAATACCTGCCCCCTTACCACCATCTCTTATTGCGATTCAATAATTGAATAGATTGCTTATTCATACCAATGAATAAGCAACTCTATTCTATTTAATGAAATAGAGTGACTCTATTTCATTAAATAGAATAGAGTTGCTGGAAAGAGATTTTGCGCCTCTTTGTGTGTTCTAGCGATTGTACAATACTACTATTACTTATACTGTGCCAAAACCGTACCGAAGTACAAACTAAACAAAATGAAGACTACGATTGAATAGATTTTCAAGATTGTACAATGGGGTGTGTTCAGAGGAGTTGTTTGACATGATGCGTACGGCTTCCTTCTACAGTCGCGCCGCTCGCCATCGACATGGAATTCATCCTCATACATTGGAGACTAAGTGGTCGCGGTTTCAGAGGAGTTTTCTCCAGCGTACTATTAATCTATGGAATGAACTGCCTGTGGAGGAGAAAACTACAGCGTGGGGTCTCCAAAAAGGGCGTGAAGAAGTTTTTTACAGGGTCGGCAACGCGCGTGTGATGCCCTTGGTGTTACTGGCGTTCATAGGCTACGGTAACTGCTTCCATCATACGGGCCCTATGCGTGTCCACTTTAATAATATAAAAAAATAACTTTATTCTGCGTAAATAATTGGGGTGTAAGTGGTTCATCAACATCTTTGAAACAAAGCCAACTTCACCTGCACGCGGTGCACCCTGCTGACTGACAAACAAAGCTTTGGCGAAAAGAGAGGTAGGGAACGTGATTGTAAGGTAATTTTAAGCTGCCCGGCTGGGGAATGTACGTCCACCTCACAGAATACCGCAGCCAAATAACAATTCCCTGGAGGGTTGTTGTGTTCCTGCGAGTGAATGAGGTCACCAGAGGGGAAGGAGATGCTGCGTTGGCAGCGGGGGTGGCGGCGCGCGAGCGACACTTTCTGTTGCGAGCGTTAATATGGCTACGGTAAAAGCTTCACATCAGGCGGTATGCTTGTCCAACGTAAAAAAAAATAAAAAAAATGGGTCGTTTTTCTGTAATTCCAGTTCTTCCAAACGACTAGGTATTTAATTTTGTCCCCTTTCCTTTCTTACTTACTTATGATAAATTAAATAATAAATTATTTAAATAATAAAGCACAGAGCTCGTGTAATATGCGTACGATATATTGTTTATCATTAGAACTATCTCTTTCTCACAGTGCGCCTAGTGAAGTAACCATCATTTTAGAAATACCTACTGACGACTTTAGTCTAAGCATACTGCGAACTCTTGATTAAATTTTATAATGTCTAAGGTATTACGAAGCACATTTAGTCTATAATTTATGCCACACCTTTTGACTTTGCCTTAGGCACGCTCATTCACGGAACAGTTATTACAACTGTCTCGCACAATACGCAAGCAATTGTTGCTTTTGTAATTTATTACCACACGAGGGTAGTTACTTTCCTCGACACGCGAATCGGTGAAGTTATTATTAAAAGACCTTTACAACTTTTCGACATTATTTCCGAGTACAAGAGAAAGTTCATAAGCGGGCACTTATCGGTGGCGGGGCTCCAGCGGGCCCGTGCGACGCGCGGCGGAGGCGGAGGCGGCGGCGGCGCCCGACGCTTTGTTCACTATATATTTTGCTTCGCTCAATTGAACCCTGGTAACGCCATTAATCACGTCAACATCATTGTAAACGTTGACTGCTGGGTTTCAATAAAATGCCGCGAATGAGCGGCACATTAAATTTTATAGGCAAAGCTTAAATTATATGCTTCTATTTTTGCTGCCTTGACCTGCACGGAACTACATTTGTTTGTACAAAAGCAGAATAATGGACTATGGCTCGTCTGACTTAGAATACAAATCTTTACATAATATAATTACTAATCCTGAAAATGTTATCGAAAACTAACGTGTAACTGATGGTTGGCTACTTGGTTGCGTTACATTCACATTTTCTGTGAAATAAAAATCGGTCAAGTGCGAGTCGGACACGTACATGAAGGGGAACTCCATATAATGTTCTCTGTACAAAAACACGTCTCTTGTATGACGAGGTCCTTTAATTTTTAACTTTAATTTAGTTTTGGTAGGTATTTGTTGCTATAGCGGTCACAGTAATACATAATCGGTAAAATTTCAAGTGTAGTTATTACGGTTCAAGCGAGGTACTGTGACAGACATACAGCGGAGTCTCAGTAATAGGGTCCCGTTGGCATCTTTTGGGTACGGAACTCTTAAAATATATATAATATACGTTAGTAATTAACTTTACACAAAGTGTGCCCAATTATAGAAATAAGAAAAATAGAACCACTTTTAAAATGTGACCTATTTTGATTATACTTTATTTATGTGTATATAATGATAATGTGTCTCGTATAGGGACCTTATCGTCATATCTACTAAGTATGTGTATTTCACATGAAGTGAAACTTCGGTGGTCACGAACTTGTCGGGTCCGTAATAACGTTGCGGATATGTGGCGACTAGTGTTGAGTAGTACATACAAGAGGCAGTACATTTGTCCCGTACATGACGTCAAAATGTAAGAGCGGCTCAACACTATGAAATGTACTGCTTCAAATTTTACGTCGCGGTACAGTACAGTAGTCTTTACTACCAAGTAGAGGCAAATGCTTCAATAGCGTCAGCTTGTCGTTGTCGCTTGATTATTAAGAATTGATTCGAATTTACGCCACCTAGGCTGGGCTCGGAGAAGTAACTGCGACAAGTGCGACAACTGCGTTTTCTCTGATGTCATGTAAAGCATGGTGTTACTTTAATGAACAGCGCCCTCTAATGAGTTTTCTCTTATTTAATATGGATATATTGAATATTTATTTTAACAAATTTCAACTCTATTTCGTCATGCAAGATTTCATGAAGCGAAGACGCGAAAAACCGTTACTATTCGTAACGTTTGACATATGAATGCAGTACCTACAGTAAGTCAGTGACAGCAAACAAAAGTGTTTTGTTGTATTATTAATTAACTTACGTACTTTCTCCAAAGCGGGCCAAGTCCTTACAGAAAGAAGGAACCGGTTAAGTGGCAAAAAAGTAGCCCAAATATTATTTATAAACAGTAGTTAATTACACTGAATAATTTTTAATTTTATTTTTATTTCCCATAATATACATTGAAATTCATTTATTTATTATATTAATTACCCGCAAACTATATTTTATTAATTGTTTCTGATTACTTTGTAATAGGTATGTACTAAACCAGAATGTCATCTCATCAATCAGACTGTGTAGTACAATACTAACACAGTACAATAATATCAAATGTCATAGTCGTAATGTTACTTCAAATATGTCGCCGAACTTCAGTACGCCTCGCCTCCTTTGAAGCGGGACATTGTACTGGCTCAGTACAAAAAAGAGGCTACTCTTACAAACTCTTTTTAAAATCGTGTCCTACCCAACACTAGTGGCGACTGGTGATCGCCCTCGGCCCGCCGCGCCGCTGGCTGTTGGGGCCGCTTAGCGTGCCGAAAACTTAATATGTAGAAGTTTTTCTAATTCACAACTTTAACGGATTTCAATGTACACAAACTTAACATAATAATTAAATAATATAAGTAATCTCTCATGATATCTTAGTTATGTACGAGTATGTATATGCTTATATCCTTCAGCAATCTAATAAACAATTCAATGAGTTTCAAAATGAAACTTCCATTAAGACATGAATACTTATCGTGGTTCTCCGCCAACCCGCAGTTGAGCAGCTTGGTCTGTTCTAAGCCCCTTCGGTTCAGGATAGATCCGTATCCCAGCGGTGGGATTAATAAGGGTTGTCGACGAAGACTTATCATGGTTATTACGATGAACAAAATGAGTACCTACGTGAAATATAATACAATGCACATTACAATAAATCTTTATTGCAAATATAAATAAATTATAGAAATTAATAAATAAATTATAGAAACCAAATAAAATATGACAATACAATAGGCGAATCTTATCGCTAAAAGTAATCTCTTCCAGATAAGAATGATCTATGAAAAAAAAAATCACTCAATCTAAATCATTGATGACAAATTTTTGGGGTCTCAGTGGTTCATCAACATCTTTGAACCAAAGCCAACTTCACCTGCACGCGGTGCACCCTGCTGACTGACAAACGAAGCTCTGGCGAAAAGAGAGGTAGGGAGCGTAATTGTAAGCTACCCGACTGGGGAATGTACCTCCATCTTAAAGAATACCGCAGCCAAATAACAATTCCCTTGAGGGTTGTTGTGTTCCTGCGAGTGAGTGAGGTCACCAGAAAGGAAGGAGATGCTGCGTTGGCAGCGGGGGTGGCGGCGCGCGAGCGATTTTTTATGTTGCGAGCGTTAATATGGCTACGGTAACCGCTTCACATCAGGCGGACTGTATGCTTGTCTGCCACCCGAAAGTAGTAGTATAAAATATATATTTAAAGTTAAACGATAAACATAGTTCTCTGTAAACATAGCTTCAAGTTTCAAAAAGAAAAAAACACTAGGTATATATATATAGTAATTAACTTTACACAAAGTGTGCCCAATTATAGAAATAAGAAAAATAGAACCACTTTTAAAATGTGACCTATTTTGATTATACTTTATTTATGTGTATATAATGATAATGTGTCTCGTATAGTATGTGTATTTCACATGAAGTGAAACGCATGAAATAAGGTAATCCAAAGATAGAACGTAGGTGGCGATATGTTCTCATACCACGCGAGGCAAAGTTTTATTTATAAGAATAATATTTGTTTTAACTTTTTTAGGGGGATTTAGAATAAGATTATTTTTTTATTTAAAATTAAGATTAATTTCTTTTTTATTTATTTGAGTTCTATCGACGAGTTATGAATATTTGCCTGAATGCTATTTTTAGGCCATTGTTAGGTCTCGCAATGGCTTTTTAAATATTCCTAATATATATAGTTTAATTTAGTTAGTAGTTAGTAATAATTACATTAATAGGCGTATAAAACGATAGATAAGTAAGACGCCATAAAATAAGTCATGCGAAATAACATTGCAAGTACTCATTAAGTCGGTGTTTCAGCTGCATTATCAGGTCAAGGGTGGTATTTAACCGATATTATAGAATGATTAGCCAATGTCTAGGAAGGAGTAATAAGTACGGAACACGCAAGCGGTTTATTTACCGGTAGCCAGGCGAGCTACAGCCCCTTGTAACCTCCCCGTAGCACGTCGCGGGCGCTACGACGCGACGGCGTAGCGCTTCGTAGCATCACGTGTCGGGTGTAAGTTTATTGAATTACGGCTATTTACCTGTTTCGTCATTGTACATTCCCTATAAAAACATCTAACAGGTACTATAATATGTTAAACCTTTTTTTCGCACAATTTTATAAAATGTCCTATTTCCTACTAATACCACTAATACTTAAGATGTGAAAGTTTGGGAGAATATACTTATGTATGGATAGATGTTTGTTAATTTATCACGGGTAAACGGCTGCACGGATATTGATGAAATTTGGTATACATATAAAATATTTTCTGGATTAACACTTTTAGTCCAGGTACCGTGCACACGAGGGAGGAAGTCGCGGGTGTTTAAGCGCGGCCGATGGAGTTTCAGAGATAGATGCGTCACAAGCCGAACGCTTAGAGCTCTCTATCGCTTGTTCCGCCCTCTCGCTTACACGCTCGGCTCAGGCGGAACGTGACAATGAGTCATGCTTTTTCGTGTGTGCAGCCGGCGTTCATCGATTTATAAGATAGATCCGTTGTCACGTTGAAAGATAATAAGATAATAATGTCTAAGTGCTAGGCTGTAAGCCGATCGCAACTTCTACATAGAGATCGATAGCAGTTTCCCAGAAAACGTATAGAAATCAACAAAACGTAACTTACTCGTACAGCTTAGGAAATTCAAACAAGCAGGATTTTCCGGTAATTATTGCGAGAAATTATAGTTTTTATCGACTTCCATAATGGCAAGTATACATGATTGTTGTTGAAGAAAATTGTAATGCAAATGCACATAATAATGAACTAAACAGCACAAAAGGTATTTAAATAAAGGAATGTTAACTACTTTTTCAACAGAGATTTGTATTTTATGAATTAATTAAATTTCCCATAAAGGTAAGTTAGTCTAAGTTCAAAATGACTAGTTCAAAATGACAGTTGGATTTAAATAAGTTATAAATATATTTTTTAATATTAACATAATAGAAACTTACATATTTCAAGGGGAATTAAAACTCTTATAACGTACATACTCATCCGTAGAAAAAAGTCCGATTTGTAGGGTTGATATTTTTTTATAATTTATTTTATTTTCTTTATTCGGGACATCAACAGCATAACACATAAATAAGATACAGATTATTTCTACAATAGATAAAGCCAATAATAGATGACCACAACAATAAAAGAAAAAAAACTATACAGTAGACTACTCATAGACTATTACACAATCTAATTTAATAATTTTTCTAATCTCATTACAGAAAAGTTAGTTTCCTATTTATTTGATATTAATTTTCTGCAAATAAAAAAAAATACATAATATAAATCATTGAGGTCATTGGATTTTGTGAAGATATCTCACATGTAAGAGAGTATATTTTGTACATAAATAGATTGATAAATTCAATATAATTTTGTATCAGTATATATATATATATATATATATATATATATATATATACACATATATATATATATACATATATATATATATATATATATACACATATACATACATATATACATACACATATATACACATACACACAGTACACACATATATATACATACACATGCATACATACACACATATATACATATAAACATAGTGTTATAGATATAGATGTAAATCATGTTTAATAAAATATATTTTTTTTATACTACGTGGGACGCCAAAGAGGCACACGGCCTGCTTGACGCGAAGCGAGCAGGATCACTAATAAAATTTCATTATATTATACACAAAATAATTTTAACATTTTATTTTTAAGCGTATTTTTACTGCAGTAGAAGATATCTATGTCACTGAACTTATTATTATAATCACGGAGAACACGTACAAGAGGGGAATTCATAGCATAATTTGTATGTACTAACGGGATGGAAAAAAGAGTGCGGATCACTAATTAAATTAGAATATGAAGAAGCGGGATCGACAAAGACCGAGCTAAAGAAATCGCTGAAGCTATCGCATATTACCTGTCTGTTTTCTAATCTTGTGCCATTATATTCGAAGGATTTTGGATAAGAGGATCCACCTCGCCGTGCTTTAACGTAAGACCACAGTTGTTTTG
Organism: Hypsopygia costalis; assembly: GCA_937001555.2. NCBI lineage: Eukaryota > Metazoa > Arthropoda > Insecta > Lepidoptera > Pyralidae > Hypsopygia > Hypsopygia costalis. The sequence goes on along the minus strand of OW443330.2, from coordinate 14,354,977 downwards.
GATTTTGTTTAATATTAGTTTGCATTGAGTTAACGTAATTATTCCAGCACTCTTCCTGCAGTCTCTTTTGCCGATGACGCAATAATTGAAACTCATCATAGTCCAAAGGGTTATGGTATTTTTTCCATCTTTTATGCATCTTGTTTTTTTCTTTAATATTTTGTATTAAAGAGGAATTGTACCAAACGGGATAGCACAACTTATTAGATCTCGTATCAAGTGGCACAAATTTATCTATTAGATTTTCAAGATAATTATAAAATTTAGAGACTGATTCTTTGAGCGTAGATGCCGACAGATATACATGCCAATTCACACTGTTTAAGTCTTTATTAATAGATTCATAATCACCCTTATAAAATCGATGCCTAGGTGTACTAGATTCTTTAAAAGGCGCGGAGAATATTTCGTCAACAGTGATTTCTATTGAGGGGTGATGTGAGTCTTCTTTTACTAAAGGACAAGTAGATCTGCACGTGTCAATACTAAAGTTACTAAATAGTAAATCTAATATATTACCGTTCTTGTTTTTAATTAAATTAAATTGCGTTAAGTTAAGAGCACTCATGGTTTCTATTAAGTTTATCCCTGCGTTTAGTATCTCCGATGCACCACGGCGAGGAAACTCAGGATTGTAGTCTGGATCCCACTATATGACGACGCATTATATCACCACTATAATGCGTCGGGTGATATGAAGCCCGCCCGATATGAAGCGGTTACCGCAGCCATAACCCGTTATATCATATGTCTACCGTGTTTACCTGCAAATAAATATATTTGATTTCATTTCATATTAACGCTCTTAACATGAAAGATTACTCGCGCGCCGCTTCCCTACCTGCCAACGCAGCAACTCCTTTCTTTCTTTCTTTCTGGTGACTTGACTCACTCACAGAAACACAATTACCCTTAAGGAAATTGTTATTTGACTGCGGTATTCTGTGAGGTGATGATACTTCCCAAATCGGTCAGCTTACAAATACGATGTAACCTACCTCTCCTTTGCCAGAGCCTCTTTCGGCAGGGTGCACCACATGCAGGTGAGGTTCGCTTTGGTTCTAAAGATCGTGGTGAGCTTCTTACACCCCAAAAATTCATTTCATTCTCACACTTCGTGGATTTTATGGGCAGCTAATGTCAGATTGAACGTATTCGATTTTAATATCCGAAAATAAATGAGATAAGGTAATTCTAAACACGTAAGTCTGTAGAGTATCATATTCCCTATCTCATCTAAATATTGAAGTCGTCTTTACTCCATGATCATATCGGACTCTATTCTATAGATGAGTCGAGTTGAATAAAGTAAAAAAAAAATTAAGGACCTACATAGGTACCATACCAAATGCTAAGACAAAACCACACAAAATACTCTATTCCTTTTATGTATCTCAAACATCGAAATCTAAATATGCAATTACAAATTGTGATAATGGAATTTTGTATTCACTTAAGTATTTTTCAGGTACCTATTCCTAGACTCTTATTTCGTATTTAAATTGTTTTTCGTTTATTTGAAACTTTAAAAAAAAAAACAAACAATATTGATTTTGCATGCCATTTAATTTTGTTTCCATTTAAGACACCTTCTGCTCGCGGTTTATCGCGCCAAAAGATCATCTTTCGAGAACAGCTCATTTTTCACAATTATAAAAGTCCATACTCAATAATATGATAACCTATTATTTAGTATGTCTTTTAATATATTTCTTAGTTTACTTATTCTGCACGTCTAAGATGTTTGTAAAATTTTGCGGCAATCTGCCCAATAGTCATTGCGTGAAAGCGAAACAAACAAAAGCTCACCTTCGCATTTATAATATTAGTAAGAATTACACTTGAAATTTGTAATGCCATCAAGGATGTGTTATTTTGAGAGTGTCATAAAAATTCGTGAGCGTCACAAACATTTAGAGTGGGAGTCCATTAGGGCGCGATTATTTTTAAAAAAAAACCTTATATTGTAAAGCAGTGGGTGGTAACCATTTTTGCTGTTCCTTGCCTACATTTTCGTAGACTCACGGACGTCTAATATACTGATATAATAGAACTCACTTCGGATTCCATCTCTGTGAATCGATGTATACCTCTTTGGGAGATTATGCAGCAAAGTCTTCAAAATTTCGCACTAAAATACATTACAGAACTAACATCATAAAGCTTTTAAATTTTTTAATCTTAAAATATTATTAAAGTTAATCTCAAACACGAAATAAAATTTTAATCCAGGTTAGTTTTCGTCCAAGTGCCCAGGTAAAATAATTATAATAACACTCAAGAGTAAGAGTAAAGTGACTCCCAAAACATTAGCAAAACGTATCTACATGTTTGACTACTTTGTGATTCGTCGACTTAGCCATTTTAGGTGATGCCGTGTAAATATATACTTAAACCTTTGCATTTTTGTAGCACTAAGCAAGCATACGGCAAAGAAGCACACGGTCTGATGGAAAGCAGTTACGCCCTTTTGGAAGAACCCCATGCTGTAGTCTCCTGGGAAAACCTCAACAGGCATTTAATTCCTAAGCTTGATAGTACGTGGTAGAAAACTTCTCTGTAACCGCACAGTATGTGACCACTGTTCTAATGTATGAGGATGAATTTCCTGTCGATGGCGAACGGTGCGACAGTAGAACGTGGCCGTAGGCATCATGTCAAATGGCTCCTCTGAACACACCCCATTGTACAATCGGTAGAACTCCCAAAGAGACGCATTTTACGAAATTTGACATTTTACTACCTTATCATTCTGCAATTTGTGCAGCTAGATATTTTATGACTTTGACGTACCTGCGTCTCTTTAATAATACTGTTCTCTCAATATAGACATTGTTCGTACATATTTTTCGACGTGAATTGGAAGAATATTTTCTTCATGGTCCCGGCGGGCAATCCGGCAAATGTAATTTATTAATAAAATGTTTCTTTGGAGCTTAAATATTAAAAATTACAAAAAATATATATTCAACCCGCCCACACGATGACGTCATAGACGTCAGGAGTCAGCAATGTAAATGAGATGTCGTACGGTCGCCCGCACAGGACACTACTCTTTAAATGTTCTGTAATCTAATCATCTTATCTCTTTATTAAATTTTTAATTGTGAATCTAATAATGTCTACTTTTGGCTTTACTATCTCTTAGTCGATCACTCTTGTCAGAACGGGCGTGGTTGTGAAGACGGTGGTGGCGAAGGATCATCTGTACTGGCCGTCCCATAGGCGAGGGTCGCTGCTTGGGCAATGGATCTCCATCTCCGTCTGTTCATTGCTTTGCAAGTACATTATCATGGACTGTCTCGCTGATTTTATAATGTATGTCCAAAGAGGCGGTTAAGGGCCTCCTCTCCTTTTACCTTCCACCTGTCCTTGGACTACAAGATAAGATCAACAAGACTTTGTTACAATCCCTCTTCAGAATCCATCTGAAAAACAGTATTGCAGTCTCAACTGCCACATCATGCTCACCATATTTGTAATTTTGTTTTTGTTAGATATTCAAGTTGTTCTGTAAAAATAAAGTGTTTTTTTTTTTCTTTTTTCCTTTTATCTTATTTATGTATTTTTTAGCCAAAGTATGAAGCATGTTATTAATTAATTATTTTTTTCGGATTGCCCGCCGGGTTGATGAGGAAGATATAAATGAAATTTTCGTCAAAAAAAAGTTGTATAGACGATGTCTATAATGAGAGAACAATACTATGATTACTGCTTATTTCCGGACCTTGTGTCAAAAGTGCCGCAACATAGTTGCAATCTTTCAAGTAAATTGTGCAAGTACATGGTAAAATTACATAGGCAACTACTTAACAGGTGGCAATATCACATTATGGTTTATAAGTATATTAAGTATACTAGCTGACCCGCCCAACTTTGTCTGTGTTACATAAGAGATAATAAATTTTCCCCGTTTTTGCATCATTTTGCATTGATACTTCCCTCCTATTGGTGGGTAGGATGATGTCATATTACCTTTAGTCTTCCTCCACAAATGGGCTATCCAACAAGATTTTTTTATATCATTAAGGTGTCACCTTAGTGGTATAAAAAAATCATACGGATCGCCTGATGGAAAGCAGTTACCGTAGCCTATGGACGCCTGTACTCCAGAGACATCACATGCGCGTTGCCGATCCTGTAATGTCATCCTATATCCTGAGATTAGCACGTTGAAAAAACCAAAGAAACAAACTCTTCTACTTTATAATATCAATATACATTATTCACAAGCTATAAAAACGTCATTTATCGCGGCATAGTTGTAGTAAAGCAGCATTTTTATACTTCCATAGTCTATAGTAATATTTATAAACATGAAAGTGTGTTTGTTTGTCGTTCTTTCGCCAAGGAAACAATGGATTGACATGATTTTAAGGGGATAGTTTAAGATATGACATAGGCTATTTTTTATCCCGGAAAAATATAACCACGCGAGCGAAGCCGCGGGTAAAAGTTTTATATATTATTGATAAAAACTCTAACCTTTGCATATATTCTAACCTTTTTAAAATTATTTTTGTAACCTTTTTATATTTATGATATGTTTTTGACATATTTAAATTTAAAATCACAACTTCTCTTTTGTCATTGTTCAGTACGTAATTAAAAGTCTTTGTAACGCTGATTTCGTTCTTTAATTTTCCCCAATAATCATAATGTAGAACCTACAGGCCATATATTTAGTACCTTTTAATTACCTTATAGGTATAATAAATAATATATAAAAATCCGGTATCTTGATGTTTGTCTCCAATAAATTTCTAAAATACTTAACCGATAAGTTTTGCAAACAAATTATTTCCACTGATTCACTTATTTAAAACAATTCTAGGTCTTAAATCTAAGTATGAAAGTTATTTACAGGCAGAAACACATCTTATATAATTTCTTGAAATTATTTGTATCTAATAATAAAATAAAATAATAACTATGTTGTACAGTTAAGAACACGTCAACCTTTATATTTCGAGCTTTGAATGGTACTTATGCCGTACGTAATACCTAATAGATACAATCGTTTAAAAAAAATCGTTTAAAATATAAAATATTTTTTTTGTTAACCATTGTTTTAAAATAGATTTAAATTTAATATTGTTATTCACATTCTTAATATAAACAGGAATCTTGTTGTAAATTTTAATAGTACCTAAATAAGTGCTTTGGTCTTTTAGCTACTATTTTAGGCAGAATTAAGCGGTCTCTATCCCTAAGGTTTTTATCGCATACATCCGATACTTTTTTTAAATAAGTCTGTGTGTTGTTTTAGTTTACAAATAAACATATCTCTAAAATATAAATTCCTGTTAAGGTGAAGTGAGTCCAGAGAACACGCTTATTCAAATAACTTTTTTATTTAAACTATTTCAAATTGGTTTCTAGAAATTTAAATATGAAATCTTGAGTCCTTTCTGCAGGGTTAAAAGCTATTGAAAACACAATCAATCATTTTTGGCTCGATAGAAAAAAATCGCGAACTTCTCTCTAAATTGCACTAATTAAAAGATATATCTATTTAATACACTCACCTTTTTACATGGAAATTATACCAAAATTTTCATAATTTTAATTAGGAGAGTGTTATGCTATTACTTTATTAAATAAAAATATAATTATAAAAACAAATAACGTTTTGCGTTCGCGCACCCTCCCCGTGTCTCGATCGCTCACAATAACATCACGTCAGTGCTCTAGGAGCTGTGTTCGAGGTGGGACCTGCGCCGCGCGTCCGCTCAACGCGTTGTCGAAGTCGTCATTAAATTAAAATAATGGGTAACAAAAAAAATAAAATTAAACGTGCGAGACGCCGTCGTCTCGCGACAGTGAGGGCCAATGGAAGGAAAACTGCTGCACTACGGTAAGTAAGTGTTCCGTATTCAAGTAAGGTTACAAAGTTAATTTCTATTAGACACCTAAACAAATATCTATTATTATTTATAGTCTAATATATATATATATAGGTATATATATATATATATATATATATATATATATATATATATATATATATATATATATCTATAGTCTAATAATAGATAAATATCTATTATTAGTTATCATATTTGTTTGTATTGAAAACACAAAAAAGAAAATATACAGTACAGTAAAAATACAGTACAGGCAAATGCCTGTACTGTATTTTTTTTTTGTGTGTTTTCAATAAAGATTATTCTAATTGTAATATTTTGTTTCGTTGTTTTAGTTGGTCGAGTCACAATAAAGAAAATAACGAAGCCATGTCTATTTCTTCAAATACATCAGATGAGTAAGTATTTATAATATTATTGATATTATATTTTATGTAATTTTAAAAGAAACAATATAATTGATTGGATTATTCCGTAACAATAATATGAGAAAATACAGAAGCGAATATTCTTGTGAACTTGTACCGGCCTGGACGCCGCGAAATGAACACAGTGTAGAAATATCAGTAGGACAATAAAACAACGTGATACATTTTTTTTTTACTGAGACCCGGTTTCTTGGATTTTTCTCATGCTAAATGTTTCGTGTGAAAACTTTATTATAAATCTTCCTTGAATTATCGCGTCCCGACAGACAGACGCGGAGGGGGACTTTATTTTATAATAGTAGTGAAACTGGCCACGTTTTGTAGTCTATTGGAGAAATATGAATGTTTTAAATTTTATTTCAGACACACAGAAAAAATCAGGTCGCCGTCGTTGATGCGTCGAAAGTACGACAAGTGACAAGTAAGACGTCACTGACGAAACTGCAACGAATAGTCTGCTGTGCAGCCACGGGATCATTTCACACACCTACAGCAGCGATGGAAATGGTCCTAGACCTGTTACCATTACATATATTCATTGAGGCGGAGGCTTTGAAAGCCTTATACAGGATCGAAACATGGAATCGACATTACACTCAGACCAGACATACGCATATGGAGTATATGGAACCAAAATATTTGAAGGTACTGGAGCGGGCATTTTCTTTAAGGACATACAACACAGTCAAAGTATGGATCACTATGCTACTGTATTTCAACCTGAAATGTATGCCGTAACTGCTTGTGCAGAAATGAATCTAGATAATAATAATCGACACATCAAAAGCCAACACCTTGTACCTGGTACACGGTGTTGGCTGTTGATGGTACACTCAGGCCAAGAAAGAGCTACTGATCAAGGTTACGGCAATATACTTTGACCATTCTTGAAGCAAACTGACTTACGAGTCAGTGGTAATCATCAGAACATCGATGATAAACCTTCAACTGTATAGTAGCGCCCCCCATGCAGTGGTAACAGTTTCGGGACACACCTGTAGCTGTATATTACACAGACTGTAGCGAGCTTATTTATGGGAAAGCAATAGGAACGCGACTATGGAACTGACATAAAGAACTGATAACATTGAAACAGGAATGTCGCCAGTGCAATATCAGGCAGTGACAGTGATGGACGGAATATGCTGGGTCAAACAATATAAGTATCTGGTAGGTGGGGTAGGAGAGGGGGAGAGGGACAATAGGGAAATAAACTGAGGTTTTGCTGTGCAGCCATGGCAGTCCAGGTAGTCATGCTCACTAAAGTATCCAAACTGGTGGTAGTGTCGTGTGGCGGGTCGACGCGTTCCCAATAAAGTGATTAAACGCGGCAATGGCTGCCCCATGTATCAACTCGTGAATGGGTGCTGCCGAGGGGACTGGTCTACCGTGGTTGTCATGGTTACAAGGCAAACAATAGGAGGATTTAGATAAGTAGTATTAGGCAATCGTATAATTATTAGCACAACAGCGACGAGCAATTAATAAATTGTAAGAAAATTGTGACAAAAAAAAGATGATTGTTAACAAAAGGTACGGACCCCGGGGTCTGTAGATTGTAACTATTATTAATAATATATATATATATATATATATATATATATATATATATATATATATATATATATGTTTTCTTAAGACTCGCTGGCCGCGGCGCCATAAATCATAGTGTATGCCGGCGCGTGGTAGTTAGTTAGTCTAAGTACCTATTTTAATTTGACAAATAATAAATATAGTTTTCTTTTTATTTTCTTTCTTCTTTACTTCTTCATAATATACCCAAACATCGACTTGACAGTGTTGCATCACTTGCTCGCATGTTGAATATTAATCATGGGATGTGTTCAGAGGAGTTATTTTACATGATGCCCACGGCCTCCTTCTACAGTCGCATCGCTCGCCATCGACAGTGAATTCATCCTAACATGGGAGCCTAAGTGGTCGCGTACAGTGCGGTTCCAGAGATTTTTTAAGCTATTGCATAGCTTTTATCGCGGGCTTCAAGCGCGGCGACCGAATCAAGAAATTCCGTAACGAAAATAAAACTTAACACCCCCCACTCCGCCTACCATATAGCTGTGCCGAGCGTTTGCTTAACGTGTATGTAGGTATGTATATGGTACGACACACACGCACACACACATATAGTTTAAATTCTCAATATGTATATATATGTCGAGCAATGAAATAAATAAATAATTATAATTGCATAAATTGATAAAAAATGCTATGCAATAGCTTTACTGCGGCAGTCCCCGAGTGCCACACGTTTTTATTCTCCCGCGTACTGTCAAGCTGTTGAATGAACGAGGTTTTCTCAGGAGACTACAGCATGAAGTTCTTCAAGAAGGTCGTGAAGAGGTTTTTATAGGGTCGGCAACGCACTTGTATGCCCCTGGTGTTACAGGCGTTCATAGGCTACGGTAACTGCTTTCCATCAGGCGGGCCGTATGCTTGTTTGCCACATTAGTGATATAAAAAAAAATACTACATTATTTAAAAAAAATATCTTTCTATGTGTAGTTTATTTGTTTTCATTATAATTATATTTCCAGATGGATTAAATTAAAATATACTCAAGCATGAAACAATCTTGGAAAATACTTCGCATAAATAATATTTACATACTCGTACATCGTTTTCAGTAGATTATCAGACGTACATTCATAAATAAACTTAATTTCACACTTATAATAAGGATAAGAAAAACAATAAGTAGGTACTTAGTTTATTTCAATATCAAATTTCCGATATCCAATCATTTTAATTTCAAAGTAAGTATTTTTAACTATTGTATTGTATTGACGGTTGTTGTACTGTACAGTCGCTATATTGTGGTATCTCGGCAGCGAGCGCGCGCTTGTAAGGGGGCAACCCCGCGCCGGCTCCTCTCAAGCCCCGCACCTCACCCCCTCGAAAACGGCCAAGCCCTGGACTCACGTCACCTTAAGGTTAGAAACCCCTTGTCTTTGAAGACCGTTCTTAGAGATTCGTCACTACGCATACTAAAGATTATTCTAAGACATCTTTTTTAATCACATCAACTGAATTTCCCCAAAATAAGATCCCATACATCAGATTTCCATAGTATGCAGTTATAGTGACTACAGTAGACGACACGTCCGCCAGCACTGAGAGAGCATAACAGTAACTTCGTATACGGTTATTCAACTTTTCAATATGATTTTTCCAATTCAAGTTTTCATCCAAAGTAACACCCAAAAAACTCGTAACCTCTTCCACTTTACTGCCATCACAAATGATGCTTAAATTTGAAAATATCTGATTGTATTTTTTAAATTGCATTAATTTAGTTTTACTAATATTTACATTTAGATTGTTATCCTCCAAATATTTAGTTAGGTATTTTATTGAATCAATTATTTCTGATTTGTGGCGAGTATATTCATTTACCTTATTGACAAAAAGAACTGCTGCATCATCTGCAAACATGATACATAGATGACTAGATATTTCAGGGACCTCGTTGACGTATATTAAAAATAAGAGCGCACCCAAGACGCTTCCGTCTTAGCTTCGCTTAGGGGGTAGGGCCCTTGCTCTCAGCTGTACATACATAAAGCTGTTATTTGCACGCAAGCGAACCCAAATTATATGAAAATTAAATTAACAAATCCTGTCTAAATAAATTTAGTCAATATATTGTGACTTAACTGTTGCAACTGTAGATTTTCTTAATAACTGTTTTGACTATCACAATGTACATCGATCTAATCATAACAGCGGTTTATCATTCTACCAAATCTTGCGATGGGACAATTATTTCCTAAGACAGTTCTCAGAAGTGGAGGATAAAGTGGTATTTTAATTAAGTTCAACTTGAGTCAAGCTTGACAGATAAAACAGTTTTTATCTAACTCATCCCGTATAAGGCTAATATAGGAACTGAAATTTCCGCGCGATTACTAGTTAGAAGCCGGACTAAAATTGGTGTCAATATCTTGCTTTCTCCATCAAAATTCATGACATTTTGGTGGTAAAATCTATTGGATTCATCCCTTGTTTGTTTTACGACAGCTAAATACAACAGCTTTCGGGTGATAACGATACAATGTCTTACCTTTTAGTGAAATTGGACAGAGTAAAACACTGAAACAAACAAGAATACCTATCACATTTCCTCTGTCGGGTTTCTTATAATTCCAAATTGAGGAAGAATTTTCGTATATTTGAAGACGTTGGTAATTTATTTTAACAATAATCAAATTTAGGTTATTACAAACTACATAGATAGATACGTTTATTATAAACTACAGTCACACATACAAAAATTAAATTATAAAATAACAAGGAGATAACTTATACATTAGGAAACAGAACGCAGAATAACAAGATACATGTGTGTGCTGCAAGCAAATGGTCACAGCACAGTGGGACTATTTTGCACATTGTGCATAAACACTGATTTTCACATGACGCATACATACATGTTTGGCTTCAAAGTAATAGTCGCAACTTGCAACAAGTGTAAATTAAATATTTATTGAACCACTAAACCAAGACCAATCTGCAACCGCATCAATGAGATCGTTACAATGAGTCGAAATAAGATACCTCTGCTGTGAGATGACGAGGAGTTGGATGCGCTGCAGATTTCTAAGTATACTGCAGCATCACATTAAGCTTACCATGTCTATTTGCCAATTTAAATTGCTCATAACCCTTAATAAAATAGAAAAGAATTGATGATCTGGGGCCCTACCGAATACAATACAATACAATACAATAACGCTTTATTGCACCAAATAAAAATACAGACACAAAATAAAACAAAAGATAATACAATAGGCGGTCTTATCGCTCTAAGCAATCTCTTCCAGACAACCTTAGGGCAGGAAAGTATAAATGCAAATTTGAACAGGTGGGTGGCGCAGTGAAAATAAAACAAAAATCATTAAATGTCTTCAGTAAAACATTATGAATAAATACACATACATTACATACAACTACACATATATATATAAATATATACATACACACACACATACATATACATATATATAATACATATATACACACATACACAAACATAAACATAAATACAAATAATATACATATAAACAGTTTTACAAAATGCCAGGAATTTACAGAACATCAAGTAATTGTGACAGGTAATGAGATTTCACATTAGTTTTAAAACATGTAAGTGTTTGAGCTTGCCGAATGCGGAGCGGTAAGGAATTCCAAAGCCGCACAGCCTCAATAGAGAAGGAGTCGGAATAAAACTTTGTGAAGTGAGAAGGAGTTTTAAGACGAAGAGAGACAGTGCTACGAAAGATGGAACTTTGGACTTCTTTGAGAAATGTAAAACGTTCTTTCAAGTAGAAAGGAGTGTTAGGGTTGAAAAGAACTGAATACAGTAGAGAAAGTATATGCAAATTCCGACGAAGCCGAATTGGGAGCCACTTGAGCTGAGATCGATAAAGAGAAATGTGGTCGTATTTACGTAGACCGAAAATAAAACGTATACAGATATTTTGAAGTCTATCTAGCTTATCAAGTTGTTCTTGATTGAGATCCAAATAACAAGTGTCAGCATAGTCTAGGATAGGAAGGAGTAGAGACTGAGCCAGCGCAATCTTGGTGTCGATAGGCAGAAAATACTGGAGCCGTCTAAGGGAACCAACGGCAGCAAATAGTTTTCTACTCACTTCTGCCAACTGAGGAAACCACGACAAAGTTTTGTCCATATATACACCAAGGTTTTTCACCTTATCGCTAAGATGTATGTGAGACCCATTAAAAACGATAGGAGCGAGGTCCGGCCAGTTAATTCATCCAGGCCGAATGTGTAATGCGAAGAAAACACTACTGCTTAGATTGTTGGTAATTATATTTAGCTCACCTTGAAGATACCATACAGCTCTACCGAATAAGCTGAAGATGTTTGTCAATAACTTTAACCAAAGACCAATTTTTAGAATTTATATATTCGACGGTAAACGGCTTGAGCTTCGGCGGTAGGGCCCTGGAAACAGCTGGACAGATTTTCTTGAATCATAACTAAGAACCAACTCGATTACGTTAGCTTTCAAACAAAAAAACCTTCAACAAAAACCGTACATTCATATTTAGGAGCTATGATGCTATAGACAGACACGGCAAACTTATAACAACCTTCAAGAAGATCATAAATTTTCTTTGTATCTATAAAAAGGCAACTGATTGGTCTATCAACGCGTGGTTCAAACCAATGGACAGGTCAGGGGCCTTGCCGCTGAAGCTGAAGCCATTACCATCGAATATTCTGATTCGAAAAATAGGTCCTACGTTTTAGTTATTGACAAACATCTTCAGCTTATTTGGTAGAGATCTAGAGTTACTACCAGCTAAGTTAAACACATGTACCATACATCTAAAGCTGAAGTTTGATTTTCGCAATCAAAAAATCAGATGGAAATCTTCTTCAGCTTAGTTGGTATGGCCTCGGGTTGAAATTTGACATACTCGTAGCTATCATGAGGCAGGCATCTATCTGCTAAGAAATAATTTTTGAAAATTTCCAAGGCATACCAGGATACCCTACTTGTATATAAATGGTGGTTAGGGTCTGATAATGGAGTACAGAATTAATTTGTTTCTGTTTAATATTTTTTTAATAAAATGTGATAGTTGAAGACAGTTATTATCTTTTATTGTTATTCGGAAGGTCCATCATGACACCCATCTCGGGTTTACGGCATCGTTCACGGTTAATGAGCTTTCCTTAGATTCAGCCCACATTTAACATAATTTCGCTGACATTGTCTATCGACCCTCGCGAGTTATTACTCGTTTAATCTTGGCAGATTTCTTTTTTAAATTAGTTTACAAATCGAATTTTGTCAGAAAGGAATGAAATGATTAATTTACTTCGCCTTTTTATGTAAAATGGATTAAAAGATCAAAGAGAACATTTGACAAAGAATGGCAATGTCGGTGAAAAATACAAACAAACGATAAAATATATCCCATTTAAATGAGAATACAATATTATCACAGTATAAGTAATAGCACTAACGTAATATTATCGTGTTTTGTTTCTTCGACTCATTATTATTACTATTATAGAAAAAGTATTGATTTTCGCTTTATAGAGCGGGCGCTGTATGGAGTTGAGTGTGCAAAATATGAGGACCGCATTCTCTAAACAGTTTTGAATTCAGAAAAGCTTGTAGAATATGATTCTGAATGTTGACAGGAAGTTTCTTGGTCCAATTTTTTTTTATACCCCATTCCCTTGGATATCGAGTAAATGGACTGAACAAATGCTTTACAACAATTTTCATCATTGTTTTACTGAAAATTTTCAATTGTTTCTTATGATTAAATATACTTAAAGCTACTAAGTGGAAAAAGAAAAAAAAAATGTTGATAAAAAAAAAATTACATAAAAGGATTATTTATGTAATATTTTTTTTATAAAAAGAAATGATTACATAAAATGATTACAAAAATCTTATTGATCGACCTATACGATCCTCTTTTGAAAAAAAAAAAAGAATACTGCTCTGCCGTGTTTCTGGACATACAAACAGCCTTTGATAAGGTGTGGCACAAATGCCTCCTGTGCAAGACGAGGACATCTCTACCCCATAGCTATTATCTACTTGTAGAGTCCTGTCTCGCAAATCGAATATTTCAGGTGAGAGAGGAAGGAGAACTGACTGAACGGACTTCCATAATATAATAGTAGGAGTTCCACATGAATCAGTGCCGACTTCCCAGAAACACTGATATAGAAAATAAATCAAAGATCAAATGTAAATGCCAATCACTTTTATAATAAGGAAAACAAAGGAGTAATTTATAAAATGCACTAGAATGTACAATAACGCATAAGCAAAAGGAAGTTGAGTATGCAAAATGTGAGGACCGGCAATACACTTTCCATTTTTAGGAGAATGTGTATCTACATTTTGCATAATAAGGATTTGCATGTTTTGTTAGTATTATTATTTATTTTTAATACTTTTTTATTTTTACCCGCGGCGGAACGGAGACGGTACATGCGTTTGGAGTGCTAAGGATGTTTGTGCAAATCAATGTTGCCATTTATCTCCAAAACTACGAGTCCGATTTAGATGCGATTTTCAGTGATGGGTTCGGGTTTGATTGGTGCATGTTCTTAGATAGGTGTTACGGTGACAATTCACCAGGGGGCGCTGCAGTAAGCATTTGTTTGTAAAACCAATGTTGCCATTTATCTCCAAAACTACGAGTCCGATTTAGATGCGGTTTTCAGTGATGGGTTCGAATTCGATTGGTGCATGTTTTTAAATAGGTATTACGGTGACAACTCACCAGAGGGCGCTGCAGTAATCATTTGTTTGTGCAACCAATGTTGCCATTTATCTCCAAAACTACGAGTCCGATTTTGATGCGGTTTTCAGTGATGGGTCCGAGTTTGATTGGTGCAAATTCTTAGATAGGTGTTACAGTGACAACTCACCAGAGGGCGCTGCAGTAAACATTTGTTTGTGCAAAACCAAAACTACTAGTCTGATTCTGATGCGGTTTTCAATTGTAATACCTACGCTTGCTCTCTAAAAAGTTTGAAATAAAAACAAAATTAAAATTTTTGAAAAAACACACGACGGTTAAAACGTAGTCGAAAAAGGATAAAATAATTTTGAAACCCCCGACTTAAAGAATTTATGCTATGAACTTAATAAAAAATCCAAGAAAATCCGTCGGGGGCTGCCATCTCTATTTTAAATTTCAACATAAATATAAATAAGTATACAAGTTACTATAAAACTGCCAAATAACGCATATACCGTCTCCGTTCCGTCGAGGGTAAAAAAACAAACTGTACAAATATAAATTAAAATTTTTGATTACTTATGTAAAAATTTCCTTTTATGTTTTTTTTTTAGCAATATTTGTTTAATTTTTTTTTTTGTTTTTTTATTTCCACTTAGTAGCTATTTGGATATTTTCAATAAAACAATGATGAAAATTGTTGTAAAGCATTTGTTCAGTCCATTTACTCGATATCCAAGGGAATGGGGTATAAAAAAAAATTGGACCAAGAAACTTCCTGGCAACATTCAGAATCATATTCTACAAGCTTTTCTGAATTCAAAACTGTTTAGAGAATGCGGTCCTCATATTTTGCACACTCAACTACCTGTGGCGCCTGCACTATTAAGGCCAAATAGCATTTTCGTTTACGATGATATAAATATCATTTATATTATAATTATAAGCAATTCATGAAAAAATATTTTCGTGGTGCACAACGGTGCTGAAAAATATTTATATACTTTAGACCCGAATTTTGTACACATATTTTACAATTAATTTATTCAAGCCTCTGAGGTTTGGTCCGAGTTAGTACATCATTGGCATGCTATATTAAATCAGAATATACTAACCTAACGCATTGAGATTTAAGTACTACCGCAGATTACATAATAGTTACTACTAGACATGGGTAACACTGCGCTACGCCGCGCAATTGCGCTAACACACTTCACTGCGCTGATGTGTTAACACACTTTTACAAAAGGTGTTAGCGCACGGCGCAGTTTCAACGCAAGTGTCAAAGTCAACCATCCAACACATCTAGCGCACCACGCGCAAAGGCGCGCGGTGCGCGGCCGTGCGCCGCTCGGCTCAGTGCCGCGCACTTATGTACGCAACGCCGAGGCGCAGTGCGCGGCGCTGAGCCGAGCGGCGCACGGCCGCGCACCGCGCGCCTGCCGGCTCAGTGCCGCGCACATAGGTACACAACGCCGTGGCGCAGTGCGCTACGTAGGTCACTTAGCAGCCGGAAGCGCGTTCGAACTCATTGCGCCATGGCGCAATTTTGCGTTAACTCAGTGAGCTGGCGCAGTAAGCTGCGCTAGCGCTATTGGGTTAACGCACGAAATTTTACTGAGTTACCCATGTCTAGTTACTACGTGTACTACGTACACGTTCGTAGTGCAAACTTATATTTCAATGACCCAAAGTGAAATTACCAATGTAGATAATTATAAAGACCAATATTCGATCGAGCCGCCTTGATTTTCTGGTGGGCGACAGCTTTACATCAGGCGGGCTGTATACATGTTTGGGCGAGGTAAAAAATCGTGTTACCCAAGGTCGTTTACGTCCCTCGTTAATTACATTAATACATTAATTTAATTTAACCTATATTACTGCATTTAAAGTGTTAAATATGTATGAATCTCTTGGCACTATTACGGTAAGATTTAACGAGGCAAAGTAAAGACTAATCTATGCACGTCTGGAACGAGGCGACGACGACGGAGCGACGGCAATTTACTATTTTTCGCGAGCAATTCGGGTCAGCACGCGATATCCCCCTCCTTCCACACTTATCTACAAGAATTCATCAGATGACTATCACACGATTTGTATACCTTTTATATTATTATTATTATTTACTAGTGTCTGTCTATGTATACTATATAAATTAAACAAAGTCAGGTTAGTTACACCATATAACCACAGTATAAGTAATAGTACTACGTAAAATAACTCAAGAACAGGTGAACCGATTTTTATGATTTCGGATTTGGCGGATTTGTTTTCGTTACGAAATGTGGAATAACTATAATAATATTGGAAAAATTAACGAAAAAATAAGATATTTTGTTATAATCGAAACGTTTATCTATTTGGAGATGTTTTTCTTCAAAACGAGGAGCGTGACGATTTTCTTACAGCGTCAACGACACGCGTGTACCTAATGCTACGTGTGTTATATTATGTGTGCTAACTGTAAAAAAAATGCTGCGGCAATGGGTTTTTTATTTAGTGAGGATAATAATAATTGGCACTAAAAATGTAAAATAAAATCAATGACGTTATAAATACTATAGATATGGCATATCCATCCTAATTTGAGTCAGAAAACGATGTATGAGAGAGTATCGCTATCCTTATCATCTCGGCACTTTAAATTACTTTCTGATCGTGTTATCAAGACCATGCCTTTACTTAATGTCGAAAGCGATCGGTAAGACAACAGTAGGTACCAGTGATTTCATTAATACATAAAGTTGATTTAAAAAAAAAATGAAACCGACTTCAGTTGGCGAGCGCAGCTTAAGTATTGGTGGAATACCCCGGCAGACGCTGCTGCCCGTCTTCCGGAAGAAAAGTTATCGTGTGACACAAGATTCCTTAGTCGCCTTGTACGACATCCAGCGCAGAGCAATGGAGTGGCACAATTTTATTCTGCCGGCTACCATAGGGCAAATTTAAGGGTTTCCCTCGATTTTTCTGGGATCCCATCATCAGACCCTGACTTGGTGAATATGGAACCACCTCGCAATTTTCAAATAAAAAAAGAATTATGAAAATCGGTTCACAATTCGCAAAGATATCGAATAACATACATACAAAAAAAATATCGGTCGGTTAAAAATAATTTTAATTCCAGGTTATGAGGAAATCTATGTCTTTAGAGCTTCAGTTCTTCGGTTCCAAAATATAGTAGCTTAGATCGCCCTGAAAGTGTACCGAAAAGAATTATACTCACTCAGGAATAGACCTATTTATGGAAAATGCCTTTGGACATTCGAAAATGTTTCTCTAGAAAACCATTCGCTTTAATGTAATAACGATTCCGATGTGCGTGGGTTCAATTGAGTTGTATTCTTTAATTTCAATAAGTTTTATAGCAATCAGGGAAGCGAGCGTTTCGGGCACATTTAAACGTTACCAACGCTACCCAATAATCTCTCACTTCATACTCGTATTACAAAATTATATGGTGAATTTCAATTCTTCTAATAATTTCACTGTATCCGACTACGTGCTAACGTAATATAAATACAGTTCAATGTCTAGCTTAGGCATGCCTAAGCTAGACAGCTTTTTTTATACCACTAGGTTGGCAAACAAGCATACGACTCGCGTGATGGAAACAGTCATCGTAACCTATGAACGCTTTGGCCCCAGAGGCATTACTCACGCATTATTGCCAATCCTAAAATATTGAATGCCCAGCTAAATTGAATTTCTAAAGCTTGCCGAAGCTACAGAAAATTAAAATTTTAAATTGATAACTGTTGACTGTTCCTATTTGCTTCGATCATCATATTATAAAAGGATATACGTATAATAATATGGTGTACGGATCAAAACTACTTACATATAATATCTTAACTTTACTCGAACCCATATCATAGTTTTATATGAAGGGAGGAGTCACCCTTAGATACCCGGCTTTATTTCCTTTTATTACTATCTTCAACACGACTAGGCAAGGTTAGTATTTCACCTAAATAATCTATTAGATAACATCGTATAAAGCTGTGTGTGGGCATTAAACTGTCTATTATAACTGGGCTAATCTCGTGAATTAAAATGATGCCCTCAGTAGAAACCCAAAAGGCGATCACGTGATGACGTCATTTGCTTATCGCCCATCTTAACGATTCACCCCGCTAGAGTTTCCGCTTGACATTAGTTACCCTGAATAATTTCCAAAAACGGAATTACAAGCCAACACGATTCAAAAAATAATTTCCACGCTGCGTTTTGAATATTATTAGTTATTTATTTCTTATTACGGTTATTCAGATTGGGTACGCCATTTTGTACGAATATTAAAAAGCAATTCCAGAATGCGTGTTAAATTAATTTCTAAATCTAAAACTGTTATTTACAAGACTTAAATAGTAATTAATTTAATTGAGCAGCTGAGCCTTTTCAAAACGTCCTTGGTCTTTATTACTTTTACAAAAAAAGTATTTCAAACGGGTTATGATTACTGCGTGAACTCGAGCTGTAAAAACATAAGGAATCTTGCCAGTCTGTAAAATGTGTTATGGTACTGTCGTGATCGTTTATGGAACGGAAACATTAGTCATATCCCCATAGCATATCCCTAATGTACAGTTACGTTATGACACACATTATGCGTTTTTGAATACGCTTTCTCCCTACATGTCTCTGAGAAACATCGTTTACCGTGACAATGCAATCTGTGTCACAACTACCCATTAAAATGGTATCTTTTTAGAGCATTTTCTATTTTTTTCTATTATCTGTCACGAAATGAGTACTAGAATTTAAAAAAATATGATTAATTAAGAGGGGGGGGGGGGGGGGGGGGCAAACATGCACGTGGGTCACCTGGTGGAAAGCAATCACCACCGCCTATGAAAATCAACAACACCATTTATATAAATTAAAAAAAAATGTACATAATTTAACATAATATACATACGAACATTTTATTAATAATTTCATGTGTGTAACTGGTGTAATTATTTCATTTACTATATTCTATGAAATGATCGGTAAGACGTTTTGTTTATCTATGATAACATGTTAGAATCTCAGTTACAGCCATAGTAGCTATATTTACTTTATAGTTGCAGCTATCAAATTATAGATATTTAAAGGTGTGGAAGTCGTGCCGAGGTCAACCGAAGCAAGGGTGGAGACACGAACGTCGGCGGGCGTTGTCATGGTTCTAATTTCCGGTGACCGGCACTTCGTCAAGTCTCCCACAGTCCACAGTCACATCTTCGAGGTGTTAATACTGCGATTGGATCTCTCTGATATCCGACAATTTACATAAAACCACTTAGGGTATGGATTATCAGTATGAAACACTTCTGGAATACGTAATTAGATTTAAAGCGTAGGCACGCTCGTCTTTATATTAAGTACCAATATCATTTTATAGAATGCTTCTACTGATTAGATTAGATATAGTAGTACATATTATTTAAAATATTATTTACGAAAAGACTTTGTAGATATCGATTTCTCTGTGTGCAGATTGCCGATGCTCAACTTTTGTACCGAGTGGTGGGGTTCTCAGCATTATATACATATATATAAGAAAAAATACCGATAAAATAATTTTGAATCTTTAGCTAGTGATATTGGTAGGTTAGTCATTTCAATTACTATACTTTGGAGGGCGCAGCGCCACAGGCGTGGTACAGAAGCTTGGCTTGGTAGGGGTTTGTTCTAGAACAAAATTTATAAGACACCATGACGGTCTGACCACAGGACTAGTGCCCAAAATATGTCTAAAGCTAATTGCAGAAGGACATGAAGATGTGATTTCTCCGAAACTGTTTAAATTGGAAGATGATTTGAAGTTTCTGAAATTGGAAACAGTGTGGCACCAACATCAACGGTGTAATTATTTCTCTTCTTCCATTTACCGATGGTATAGTGATTACTGCGGAATCGTAGTAGGATCTACGTACAATGATCTACAGCTCTCTATAGAGACATGGTCACATTAATGGTTCTGTACGAATGCTCAAGATTGCGTAACATGCGTTGGTAGGCGCTATACCCGAAGTATTTCTTCGTATTAAACTCTGGAATGGCAAGATTCTTCTTGGGATCAGCAGGCAGAAATGACAGTGGACAGGAGATATAGTTTGCAGAATCGATTCTGGACGTAGGTGCAGAAAACCGGATACTGCAGCGTCGCCAGAGAACTCTCAACTAATTAGACCGATGACCTGTTATAAGTCAAGCAAAAGATGAAAGCCAACGGCCCAAAATTGCTCATTGGATGATTAGAATGTTGGAGATCTTTGGTTAGCAGTAACTGTCTTTCGGCTAAAATGATGACGATTTTTAACAATTATTTCACGATGTGCTCTTGTATCAATTTCGATAAATCGATATTAAACTTGCCTATGTTATCCAGTCGTGCAAATAACAGATTCGATACTGTATGCAAATTCCTAGAATGCAATCTCATTCAATTTTCGCAAATGCATCGTATTGTTTGTACAGTTAGCAGCGATTGTTTGATGGCACGAATGCCATATAATACACATAATATATATTTTTTTTGCGCTACGTCGGGTGGCAGACAAGCATACGGCCCACCTGATGTAAAGCGGTTAACGTAGCCATATTAACGCTGGCAACAAAATATAGAGCGAGCGCTGCCACCCTCGCTGCCAACGCAGCAACTCCTTCCTTACTGGTGACCTCATTCACTTGCAGGAACACAACAACCATTCAAGGGAATTGTTATTTGGCTGCGGTATTCTGTGATGTGGAGGTATTTCCCCAGTCGGGCAGCTTAAAAAAGACGCTATGCCCTACCTCTCTTTTCGCCAGAGTCTTGTCTGTCATTCAGCAGGGTGCACCACGTGCAGGTCAGGTTGACTTTGGTTCAAATATGTTGATGAACCACTGTCAGCCCAAAATAATAATATAATAAAGATTAATAATATAACATACATTGACGAGCTTGGTGGTCGAATGGTTTAACAATGGTCACTTGACTCCGAGGTCGCGGGTTCGATTCCCGCACAAGACAAACATTTGTGTGCATGAACATGTCTGTTTGTCTTGGTCTGGGTGTTTTCTATGTATTATAAGTGTATTTACAAAAAAAACGTATTCAAGTACATTTATCAGTTGTCTAGAGTACCCATAACACAAGCTTTGCGCTTAATTTGGGACTAGATGGCGCTGTGTAAATTGTCCAGATATATTTATTATACATAATGTTAAAATAATTATGAAGTAAAAATATTCATTTGTTCTGATAAGGACAGATGCTCATAACGAAAGATGTAAAATTACACAGTCCCGTCTAGTCCTACCACAGAACTAATAATAAAGATTCATCTTTATTATTAGTTCTGTGAGTCCTACATTAGGCAATGCCTCGTATGAATACGAAACATGTAAATATATTATTTACTTCCTATATCAGGCATAAGAATAAAAGCATGACTAAATTATATAGTATGTCAATTTTCTCTCGATATTTGTCTAAACAAATACCGGGATTATTGGATACGAAATTGGTAATCATTTTTTGTCAGGGACATGACATATTTTATGTAGCAGTCAATCATAGCAGATATCCTTTCCAATCCCTCGGGATTACTGAAGGGATACCTATCGTCAATGTTGTTTCAGCATACAATAATAGGATTGTCGGTGCTGAACTGACCCGTTTGTTTGATTTCGATTAAAATATGAGATTGTCATCGAACAATCCGAAGTTCCACGTAGTAATTACTGACGCACTTATATTAATTAGAGTTTCTGTACATGTAGGCACAAATTATAGTTACCTAAATAAGGCAATCAGAGGATTTGGGTTCAATTATTTATTACATAACAAAATAAGCCACGAAGTATTAAAAACAAAAAACCTTTGGTCCTTCAGCCCACACAAATCAGGTTCTTTTTTTGTGAATATTATTCAATCAAATAATAGAGCCGAATTTTTTTTAGGTATTTTTTTTCGGCAGATGTTAAAAGCAATTGTATATAAGTATATAATATTTGTATATAATTAGTATAAAGAATAGGTGTAAAAATACTGACGAAATTACAACCTGCAGTGGTTTCACAAATCTTAAGCCTGCTATCATGTGTCTGTTTAACTACAGTCACTAACGATTAAACAAACGAAACGAATGTTAGAAAGTTACCTACACTAATAGTTAGTAGTAAGTTTCTTACAAATGATCGAAACGTTAGCATGTGCTAGTACTCAGTGCTCAGCAAGTATTTTTATAATATTCCGAAGATACCAATAGCGTGTGAGGATTGAGGGACCACACTTCAAGAACCTAACTGACTACAAATTCCAAGACTCCTTTTACATTTCTTGTAAGTTGGCCTTTAAACTTTGATAAGCTTATTTCATGAATTTCAAACATGCTTCCTGAGTCTACACACACATGTTTCATATTGTTGTGATATTAGTAGATACTACGATATAACTCGATATGGAAAATCGATCGGCTGAAACTTCGAATTTCCAGTTGTGAATAGATTGGAGCATCCAGTTGGTACAAACTGAAACATTAACTGTATCGGTTTAATCATATTCTATGGTATACAAAACGGAAGAGCTGTGTTTTAGCAGTTTATTTAAAAAATGCATATTTATTTATTTAAACTTCATGAACAATAAAAAATACAAGCATTCTCTACCAGTCAACATTAGGGTAATGCAGAGATAAGATATGGCGTGTGCAAAAGATAAATAATGTGAAATAAAAGTGAAATATTAACAAAAATAAAAAGGAACAATACGTTATAAATATTATAGATATACTAAACCAAATACTTATACGCATACTTAAATACGTATCGTGATTATGACAAATTTCCGTAAGAGCCAAAACAGGTAATTGTTGTAAAACAACAACGCAGCGGCGGAAAATTATACCCAAGAGAGTTACTTACTAGAGCAAGACGTAGGTAGTATAACGTATATTATTGTTATATATTACATTCAAAGCGCTCTTGGTATGTTGAAAATGTCCACAGCGCGAAATTCGGGTCATTCGTGGACTTACCTACGGATGCTCTGGATGAGTGATATAAGTATGCAGGTATACAGGCATGCCAAAAGCTAAAGGTAAGCACTACAAAGGAAGATACAAGAGAGTATTACTACTATGTCGGGTGGTAGACAAGCATACGGCCCGCCTGATGTGAAGCGGCTATCGTACTCGTAGTAGTTCGCAGGGAAATGAGACCTCGCGATAAAATTTTCAAATTAATTTGATATGTCAAAAACTAGTAAATTGATTACAATGCCCCAAGAATATATGAATTGTATGTACATGATGTATTTATCTACCAAGTTTCATCAAAATCCGATTAGCCTTTTGCGAGTGATAGAGCGATATATTTATTATCGTATCAATGCAAATATATCAAAAATTACTAAAACGATTTCATACACCAACGAACTCAAAATTTGTATTATAATTATTGTAAAATTTTTTGCCAACCAAATTTCTTCAAAAACGGAGTACAGAGGGCAATTCTCGTAATTAAAATATAGTCAAAATTCAGTTTCGATCCAGTCTCGATCTCACAAATGTCACATTTGGTATTCTCGTAACACAATATGTAACTTCAAAATTTAATTTAAGCGGGATTATATCGAAATATGAGTGAAAATTAAACAAACTAAGAATGTTACTTTGCCAACAACAAGAATTTATAATAATTAATTAATGAAATCAAGTATATAATTTGAGTCAATTCACAATTCAATCTCGATTCGGTTAACTTTCAATCTGCGATCGTAGAAAAATTACGAGAATTGGCCTTCAGATTCGAGAGTAATCGAGAACACAAACATAAAAAAAAATGTTTTGTCTCCCAACTCCTTAACTCACTTAGCTCACTTCACTCGGTCAATAAGTATGCGTAATGAATTTTGTTCGAAATGCCATACACATTTCAATACCGGGGCCCATACTGCACATCTCGGGAGTTGATTTATTTCGTTAACCCTTATTCTTCCCACTGCTGGGATGTGGGTCTCCTCTCAATTGAAGGGGTTTAGAGCATACTCCTGCTCAACTGCGGGATGGCGGATGCCAGTGTTTTCAAGCCACCTAAAGGCTACTGACTTGGCTTAACGACTGTCATCTATAATGACAACAGCCGGGACCGACGGCTTAACGTGCCCATCGAAGCACAAAGGAGCTCGCGATAAATAAACCCATCCATGGACAGGCTACGGCCAACCTTGCTTAACTTGCGTGTTCGATTAGACTGACACACGCAACGACGCCACCGAGCTTAATCTAATTTAATTCTAGTTTATTCCACCTCTACAATCTGAAAGACATCTAAATGCTGATTATGCATTATCTTGTTAGTCAAAGTGACCTGTCCTTTTTATTAATGGTATTTGTAGATAATGCCAATTTAAATAAATACTTACTTAGTAGGAAATAAAAGAATGTTTAAGTCAAAAATAACAAAGGATTAATTATGGTTTTAACTTCATAAGTTCAGCGTTGTTAGTTAAATATTCTCTCGATTTTCAAACATTTTAAGAAAAAGGTAATAATCTTAAAAGTAGGTAGAGATTAAAATGGCTGTGGGTTACACTAATTGACTACTAATCCTGTTTGTTTATAAAATATTTTTTTAATAAGCTCTCAGTAACGTAAGTAATAAAGGTCAAGATAGTATGGCCGCTCTAAGGTCAGGGCGGCTGCCGTGGTTGGCGGTTTCCTCAAAGAGAATTGTAGATAGCCACTGCTCAAACTTACGTAGCAACGGCTTTTTTTCGCCCTAGAACCTCCACTAAATATATCCGTTCGAATAATAGTTTACTGAATAGTGTTGTTTTATAAGACTTAGGTACCCGAAATAGTTCAGTTTCGTCCAGCCCCCTTACCGCCATCTCTTATTGCGATTCAATAATTGAATAGATTGCTTATTCATACCAATGAATAAGCGACTCTATTCCATTTGAAATAGAGTGGTGACTGGCGCTGTGTAATTAGTCTGACAATATTTAAAAAATATATATATATATATTTAATATCTCACTTTCACGTAGCCACACAACTTTGAAATTGTCATTTGACTAAGATATCCTATCAGGTAAAGATACTCTGTCAGGCTGATTCTAATCATAATGCTGGGTTCTACTGTCCTAGCTCTCTTTTGCAAGAGCTTCGTTTATTTATAAGCAGGATGCACCACGTACAGTTGAGGTTGAACAAATTCATGTATTTTCAATGCAAGTAAAGGATAAAATAAAATGTATGTTTTTGTCGCTACCCGGTGCTCTAGTTTTCATGTTGTAATATTTAAGTATTTAACTAGGAAATGTAAGCACGATTTTTAAGTTTGCCGGAAATTAGTTCAATAGTTTATGTACTAAGTGGACCATTACCTTACACTTTGAGTGCAATATGTAGACATTTACTTTCTTATAATTACGAGCACGAAATTTTTTTTCTATAGCGGCGATACTGGCGGCTAATGTTACTATAAAATTTTGCTAATATATGTATTCTCTTCTTCAAGTATCTGTATTGAACCATTTAGGTCTCATTTTCATTGACTGCAATGTCATGCACATTGCAGTCAATGAAAATGAGACCTAAATGGTTCGCGCAACGCACTCGGAGGTCAAGCATGAAGGCGTGCACTTGCACTTTACATTTTTTAACCTTTATGTAAACTTTGTAATCTAGGCAACATACGGGAAGAACATATCTGAAACTGGGTTACACTGATCATATATTCCTCGAGTTGGATTTCTTCATTGTATGTTAGGTCGATTAACTTAAAACAATATTTTAACTGTATCCTAACATCACAGTATGGTAATGATCTGTTTGTACGCGAAAATGTTCTAATTTGTAACTTGGGGGAGTTAAGGATAGAATAATACATTTAAAATTAGTCCAAAGTAATGAAAGCTACAGTTTACATTATTTTAGAAATAATAAATATTTTCTATAGTAAATCGAATCCCACACAATTTGGAATAAGTAGTATTTCTATGTAATTATTATTTCTCTGTGTTATTTATGAATCTAGTAGCTCTATTATACATGTTTTAAAATCAGACTTAAAGTAGTTAGTCGTATACGGTATAGTTCCTTTATAAACTCTATGTACAAATAACTTTATGCACTAATTCGTTACCCTAAGGTCGTCTTGAAAAGATTGCTTTCAGCAATAAGGCCACCTTGTTGCATATACAGTGTGCCTGGGTTTCGACCGGCGATAATTTAAGGGCCTTTAATTCATCCAATTTTATTGACAAAATACCCCCCATGTGGGTGTCTGACTCTCCCCCTCTTGAAATGGCCGCCATCTTAATTTTTTTTTTTTTACTTTTGGTACTGCAGACAAAAAACAATTTTTCTATTGATCTGGAGGTCTGCAGATATAAAAAAAAATTAGTTTAAAGGTATTCTGAGAATACATTTTGAGATTATCCACAATCAAACAGAGGGGAGAGTCAGACCCCCACATGGGGGGTATTTTGTCGATAAAATTGGATGAATTACAGGCCCTTAAATTATCGCCGGTCGAAACCTAGACACACTGTATACAGATCTGTAATAATTTATTGACTGTACTTAAAATTTGTATTATGCAAATAAATAATATTCTATGTATCTATCAATTAAAATTGAATAAAATTTAAGTGTCTGTCAAAACAAAATCTTTTTACTGCATAAATTATTAAAATGCCTATCTACGATACTTGATTTAAACATAAGGTTTTTATAATTTTTGGCTATCCGTGTCTTCCGGCAAATCTCCGTTTCGGCCAGATCGATTTTGTGTTGCACACATAAAGTCGGCCCATGCATCGGCATCAGATTTGTACGTGAATAAAAAAAAATAGAAAATCTGCGAGGTAAAGGAGTTGAGTTTGCATACTTACATAATATCGTTCACATGGGGTTCAAGACGTTTCCCTATATTGTAGCTAATTCCTTAACAGCGTTCATCATCGGTACAGCTGTTACGACGTGAAAGAACAACAAACGCTCCTAACATGCTTACACAATATAATTGGGTGCCTCGTAATGCCAAGGGGTATTTTGCATACTATTGACAATAAAGGATATTTTGCATATTGTTGTCAACAGTATGCAAAATACCCCTTATCAATAAGAACTAATAATGCGCACGAAGTTGTAGAACCTCTGGGTAATAAATCAAGTAAAATTAGAAAAACAAGACGTGATGCCTATCATATTATACACAAGATAGGCACTTAAGGAAGTGCCTCTTATATTTTTAATATCTGGTGAAAAGACGAACAATTTTAATAAGTGTTGTGTGCCTACTTATCGGAAACAAAACTTGAGTAATTTCCTTTCGTGAAATGGACGCTTTGTGGATGTAGAAGTTCCACAATTTTAAGCGCCTCCACAAACTTCCTCTTGCAATTATTAATAACCGAATTTGTGATTCGTAATTGAGAAATATTTTGCTTTGTTTTGGTGTAATCTATTTAAACAACGACAAGGAATAATTTAATATGTTTCGCTAGGCATCTTGCATTTCGTAAATATATTAAACTACGTCAATGTGAAAATATTATTGATTTTACTCTTATTCGTCTGGGAATTGTACCGCATTTTATAGAAAGATTTTAGAGAAAAATTGCTGACTCGGCAAATATTGTTCTGCCATATAAATTATTTTCTTATTTTATTTCTATTATTTCTTTTATTTTTTTCTATTAATTATTTTTGTAGAACTTTCGTCGCGTCTGGTCGAAACATCTCGTGACCAAAATGCTGGCCTCTACTTTGCACAAAGAATTAGTGTTGCGATCCAACGAGGCAACGGGGCCAGCATATTGGGAACTGCCTACGGGCAGCGATTTATTAGATTAGTTTTGTTTTTAGTTTATTTTAATTAGTTTTAATTTAGATGTATTTATTTATTTATTAATTTTAAGTATTACTGAATTTTAGGTACTTTAGTTTTATAGTAGAAATGTACTTATTATTTATAGCTTAAGTTTATGTGAATAAAGTACGTTTTGTGAGAAGCTTGCAACAGTAAGCAAAATGTATTTCTAGCTGTATGAAATATATTTACCTATTCTCATCCCTATCAAATATACATAAATAAACACAAAAATGGTTCCGGAGAGGATGGTGGGATCACAATCACCGTGAGACTAGATTTTTTATAAGTATATATTATACATTTACATACGAGTATACTATAATTATCATTTACATATACTTACAAAAAATCTCGCGCACAATATATTAGGTTGGGGAAAAAGTCTTTTCGTATTTTATATGAAAATTCAAAACATTTTTTAATAAAGTTTATTTACATTTAACTAAAGTATGTAGGTGCCATTTTGTTCGATAACTTTTTGCCATCTTGTAGGTAGAGACATGATCCCATTACTATAGAATTTTTGGGACTTCTGTTCAAAAAACCGCGACAAGTGGTTTTGGCAGTCTACTCGTGATGTTAACCTGACATTGCCTAAAGAATTCTTAAGAGACCGAAACAGGTGGAAATCAGAAGGTGCAAGGTCAGGACTATACGGCGGATGCATTAACACCTCCCAGTCAAACTCTCATAATTTTTGCTGAGTGGCTAAAGATGTGTGAGGTCTAGCGTTATCATGATGAAAAATCACACCCCTTCTATTAATTAATTCCGGCCGCTTTCTCTCAACTTTTTGCTTTAATCTCATCAGATGTTCACAGTAGAGTTCAGAATCGATAGTCCTGCCTGGCGGTAACAGCTCATAATGAATATCTTCCCTTCCAATCCCACCATACACACAGCATCACCTTGTAGCGGGTTAACCCGGGTTTCGCCAGAGTCTGTGAAGACTGGCCGGCCTTTGACCACGACCTTTTTATGCGCCAAAACTGTTTTGTGGTCAATTCCTAGTTCTTCAACTACGTCGTAACTACTGATATGCCGATCTTGCTCCACTTTTTCAGAAATGGCATCCATTTTATCCGTAACAGGGCGACCAGAGCGACGTGCATCTTTGACATCAAAATTTCCGGATTGAAAACTCTTAAACCAAATTTGTGCTACTCTCACAGACACTGCACTAGGTCCATAAACGTCACAAATTTTTTTCGCAGCTTGCGTTGAATTTTTACCTTTTTTGTAGTAAAATTTTAAAATGTATCGAATTTCTTCATTAGATTCAGTCATCTTGACAGTAAATAAAACAAATGAAAATCACACATTTACCTAATTTGAATTTGGAATTATCTTTTTTAAAATTTAAACTTTTTAAAGATATCAAAACCTGTCAGATACAAATGGTATAACCAAAGAAATTTTATTACAAGTTCATACATACTATAATGCGAAAAGACTTTTTCCCCTACCTATTATGTACAGCCTAGAGGCCGTCTCTTCAAAGACAGAAATATTTGCGGAAGTAGAGAGTAGAAATTTTATAGCAAACTTTATGCTGTACATCCATTTGTCCCTGCACCGGCTACTAGTGTAGGTGATCGCAGAGCTCCGTTAACCCGCCGTTAATTACACCGAAGACATTTCAGACATCAGCATGAGTGACTGACAACAGCATGAATAACCCTTGAACAGCTGAAAAATTGATGAATTGGATTCGCAAATTTATTATTATAATTTTTAATTAAAAAGCAAAAAATAAAAAGATATTAAAATAAAAAACATACATAAAAAAAATTGCAACATTTTTTTTTGCTACGTCGGGTGGCAGACAAGCATACGGCCCGCCTGATGTGAAGCGGTTACCGTAACCCTATTAACGCTCGCAACATAATATATCACTTGCGCGCCGCCACCCCCGCTGCCAACGCAGCATCTCCTTCTTTTCTGGTGACCTCAATCACTCGCAGGAACACAACAACCCTCAAGGGAATTGTTATTTGGCTGCGGTATTCTGTGAGGTACAAACCCCGGTCGTATAGCTTACAATTCCCTCCCTACGCGCTAACGCTCCCTACCTCTCTTTTCGCCAGAGCTTCGTTTGTCAGTCAGCAGGGTGCACCACATGCAGGTGAAGTTGGCTTTGGTTCAAAGATGTTGATAAACCACTTACACCTCTAAATCATCCTACCTAAGAAATAAATTAATTTGCGTCTAAGTCAAAACTGTTTGTTTAACTAAAGATCCTTCCAAACTTAATGTATGGACAAGCTACTAGGAGAAACTTTAAGGCTACTGAAATAATAATACAGGTAGTCAACCAATACCTAGATGATTAATATTCATGGGTGATTAAAGGACACTAAAGAGTCGCCTACGCTACGGTCACCCAACTCGCCTAGGTGACTATAGTGGCTATAGCGGCAGTACTGTTACTGAATCTGTGGATATACTCGTAGGTAATGTATAACCAAAAACAAAAGACAAACCTATGTTAATGAGAGTTTTAAATCATAAATCTTGCGTACAACCAAACCCCGGCCACTCCATACAAAAATGGCGCTTTTGCATGTAGTAACCAAATGACGTCTGTACACGTGCCTATGTTTGAGTGACGTTCTCTAGGGCTGACATTATTCAATTATTAGTCGGACATGTAAGGGGGTGTAAGTGGTTCATCAACATCTTTGAACCAAAGTTAATCTTACCTGCACGGGGTACACCCTGCTGACTGACAGACGAGGCTCTGACGAAAAGAGAGGTAGGACATAGCGTATTTTTTAAGCAGCCCGACTGACGAAGTACCACCACCTCACAGAATACCGCAGTCAAATAACAATTTCCTTGAGGGTTGTTGTGTTCCTGCGAGTGAGTGAGGTCACCAGAGAGGATGGAGTTGCTGCGTTGGCAGCGGGGATGGCAGCGCGCGAGCGATATTTAATGTTGCGAGCGTTAATATGGTTACGGTAACCGCTTCACATCAGGTGGGCGTAGTGAAGAAAAAAAAACGTGTGGCACTCGGGGACTGCCGCGGTAAAGCTATTGCATAGCATTTTTTATCAACTAATGCTCGTTTGCTCATTTGCTCGTTCATCCATCTATCCATCCACCCATATCCATTCATCTATCCATCCATCCATCCATCCATCCATCCATCTATCCATTCATCCACCCATCCACCCATCCACCCATCCACCCATCCATCCACCCACCCATCCATCCATCCATCCATCCATTCATCCACCCATCCACCCATCCATCCATCCATCCATCAACCCATCCACCCACCCACCCACCCATCCATCCATCCATCCATCCACCCATCCATCCACCCATCCACCCATCCACCCATCCATTCATACATCCATCCACCCACCCACCCACCTATCCATCCATCCATCCACCCATCCACCCATCCATCCACCCATCCATCCATCCATCCATCCATCCATCCATCCATCCATCCATCCATCCATCCATCCATCCATCCATCCATCAATCCATCCATCCATCCATCCATCAATCCATCCAACCATCCATCCATCAATCCGTCCGTCCGTCCGTCCATCCATCCATCCATCCAAATTGTTTTTTTTTTTACTTTCCATGTGTTGAGACATCCATCCGGCTTTTTTACAGAGAAGTTGTTATGCTGACGGCAGTGAGACCAGCGGCTGTCGAACCGCCGTTAGCGGTGTAGGCGCGATGTGTTGGCGCGGCGGTCAGGGAGACCCGGTGAAACGGCTGTCCGCTGGCCGCCCGCAGGTCAGTAGGGTTCCCGAACCCGGGGATCACTTAATCTCCGCCCCGGGAGGCTGAACCGCCAGCCTGTGTAAAGTCCCTGTTGTAGTAGTCGTGCCGGAGGAGGAGACCGGAGTGGACCCGGCTGCTGCAGCAGGGGGGGACCGGGGGCCCTTCCGCTCGCCGCGCCAGCAAACCGCACAACCTACACTGTACTGCGGGGGTAGACACCGCGCTTTTTTGTCCCTCGCGTCGTCAGTGAAACAGCTTCTCATAATCCTCTGACACCTTTTTTATGGCCATGAAGAAAAAAAGAAAGAAGTTTTCTCCAGCGGCATCCCCTTCCACACTTAACGTGGATTTCTGTAATATTAGGGGACTTCACTCAAATATAAACGCAGTTCACCACCATCTTGAAACTGCAAAGCCGACCCTACTTTTTTTAACGGAGACGCAGATATCTTGCCCGGCCGATACTTCTTACTTATTATACCCCGGGTACAAACTCGAACATTCTTTTGTACGTCGAGCCGGGGTATGTATGTACGTCCGGGATGATATTTGCTGTCGACGTCTTCACGGCCTTGAAGACAGGGACCTGTCAGTGTTGTGGGTACGCGTGGATCAGGGCGGCCGCACCCGTATCTACGCGTGCCTTTACAGGTCTCATAGCGGTGATGCAGACACAACTCGTTTGATCGAGCACCTGCAAATGACGTCTGACAAAGTCATTGAAAAGTACCCCTCCGCGGAGTTAGTGATTTTGGGAGACTTTAATGCCCACCATGCCGAGTGGCTTAGCTCTCGGTCCACTGACTTCGCGGGGAGGTCTGTTCATGATTTTGCTCTGGCCTATGGTTTCTCACAGCTGGTTCATTCTCCAACGAGAATACCAGATATAGAGGACCATACCAGCTCTCTACTGGACCTTCTGCTGACCACACACCCGGATGGGTATACAGTCTCGGTGGATGCGCCACTTGGCTCATCGGATCACTGTCTCATCCGGACACAAGTGCTATGCGCTAGCCCTGTCGCACCCCGGTCTACCGGTTGGCGTCGCATGTGGCACTATAAGTCAGCAGACTGGGATGGATTGCGTGAATTTTACGCATCGTACCCGTGGAGGCAGCTCTGTTTCGAGTCGGAACATATAGACATCTGTGCATCTGCTGTAGCTGAAGCCATTTTAGCTGGAATGGAATTATTTATTCCAAACCGGCGGGTAGCTACTTCAGGTGCTAAGAAGCGGCCGTGGTTTAATCGGTCTTGTAGGGAAGCTAAACTCCGCAAGCAAGCTGCTTACGTGGCTTGGACCACGGCACGTATTAACGGAGCTCATAATGTTTCTGACTTGAAACGCGAGTTTAATGCTGCCTCGAGGTTCTGTAAGAGAGTAATTGCCAGGGCAAAATTCGAGTTCATCGGCAGGATTGGTGAGCGCCTAGCTAAGCACCCATCTGGGAGCCGTGCGTTTTGGTCGCTCGCTAAGGCTGCCGAGGGAAATTTTTGTCAGTCGTCCTTTCCACCACTTCGAAAACCGGATGGTAGTCTGGCCCACAGTGCTAAAGAGAAAGCCGATCTGTTGGGGAATCTCTTTGCCTCAAACTCGACTTTGAACGACGGGGGTGCTGCACCGCCCTCCATCCCGCGGTGTGGTGATTTAATGCCGGAAATCTCATTTTCACAACGAGATGTTCGGCGGGCATTATTATCCCTCGACGTTCATAAGTCGAGTGGGCCAGATGGCATTCCGGCAGTGGTGCTAAAGCTGTGTGCTCCTGAGTTGTGTCCTGTACTTACGCGCCTTTTCGCGCTCTCTTATTCCACCAGGCAAGTTCCATCATCGTGGAAGACTGCGAACGTGCACCCTGTGCCCAAAAAGGGTGACAGATCAGACCCATCGAATTACAGGCCTATCGCTGTTACCTCCCTTCTCTCCAAGGTAATGGAGCGCATCATTAACATCCGGCTCCTGAAATACCTAGAAGAGCACGATTTAATCAGCGACCATCAATACGGCTTCCGTCATGGTCGCTCGACTGGTGATCTTCTAGTGTATCTTACACATCGCTGGGCTTCAGCCGTGGAGAGTCAAGGTGAGGCATTGGCTGTCAGTCTGGATATAGCGAAGGCGTTCGATCGGGTCTGGCACCGTAGTCTTCTTTCGAAGTTGCCTGCATACGGTCTACCAGAGGGTTTATGCGAATGGGTCGCTAGCTTCTTGTCCAGCAGAAGCATTAGAGCCGTTGTTGATGGCAGTTGCTCCGATAGCATGGACATTAATGCTGGCGTCCCGCAAGGCTCTGTATTGTCCCCGACGCTGTTTTTGCTGCATATCAATGATATGTTGTCTATTGACAGCATTCATTGCTATGCGGATGATAGCACCGGGGACACATTTTATACGGGCCGCGCTAATATTCCCCGCTCTCTGGTGGAGGAGAGCCGCGAACGACTTGTGTCGGAAATCGAGAGCACACTAAGTAAAGTGTCCGATTGGGGGCAACAGAACTTAGTGCGATTCAACCCCTCTAAGACACAAGTCTGCGCGTTCACCGCTAAGAAAACCCCTTTTGCTGTGGCTCCTCACTTCCAGAATACACCCCTTACTGTCGCCAAAAGTATTGGGATTCTAGGCGTTGAAATCTCCAGCGACGTCCAGTTTCGATGTCACCTGGAGGGGAAGGTCAAGCTGGCGTCGAAGAAACTAGGCGTGCTCAACAGGGCCAAACAGTACTTCAATCCGCGGCAAAGGCTTCTGCTCTACAAAGCTCAAGTACGGCCGCATATGGAGTACTGTTGCCATCTGTGGGCGGGAGCGCCTAGATACCAGCTTGCACCTTGTGACTCGATTCAGAGGCGTGCTGTGAGGATTGTTGACGATCCCAAACTGACAGACGGTTTAGAACCTTTAAGTCTGAGGAGAGATTTTGCGTCCCTTTGTGTGTTCTACCGTTTGTACAATGGGGTGTGTTCAGAGGAGTTGTTTGACATGATGCCCACGGCCTCCTTTTACAGTCGCACCGCTCGCCATCGACAGGGAATTCATCCTCACACATTGGAGCCGAAGTGGTCGCGTACCGTGCGGTTCCAGAGAAGTTTTCTCCCGCGTACGGTTAAGCTGTGGAATGAACTGCCTGTCGAGGTTTTCTCAGGAGACTACAGCATGGGGTTCTTCAAAAAGGGCGTGAAGAGGTTTTTAAAGGGTCGGCAACGCGCGTGTGATGCCCCTGGTGTTACAGGCGTTCATAGGCTACGGTAACTGCTTTCCATCAGGCGGGCCGTATGCTTGTTTGCCACTTTAGTGGTATAAAAAAAAAAAAAAAAAAAAAAAAAATCCACTGCACAAATAACTCTCATCTTTTACATACTCGCATATTATTTTAAACTGAATGGAGAATAAAATACAAGCGACTTCAATTCGTACGTTGTGGCATTCCTTGCGAACGGTTCCAAATCGGTTCCATAGGGGAGGTGAGGTCGACTAGTGAGAGCGGCAGAGAGTGTCCATACTGTACGTTAGTACTATTACTTATACTGTGGTACAACCTATCTACTGCTACCATATTATGCAGTTTTATTTTCATATTTTTTATAGATAAATACACTGGGCCGCAATGAAAGCGGGTCGGTAACAAAACTTTTGAAATCGTCTTTATTTTTTATTTATGGTTTTAATACAGTCACCAAAAAGAAATAAAAAGATTTTACTTCTGCCTATATTTGTATGGAAATAAACTTTAATTCAGTATTTATTTCATAAAGCTAGATAAAATATTTTGGAAGTTATTGATATTTTTGTTACCGACCCGCTATCATTGCAGCCCAGTTTATATAAAAGTAAATAGAGAAAAACGAGACGAGGGCCTACCACACATTCCCACCACTGTGTCTCCTGTGAACCCAGGATTAACAGCGGCGACCAAAAAGTCAATGAAGTCCATTGCAGTCCCGGGGGTAAGACTGCATTGGAACTCATAACGAATTTAATAAGAAGAAAATCGTATGAATGCTTGGTAATTCTACATTGTTATTACCAAATCAGAAAAAAAACCGAAAAATTCAGAAAAAGAAACACTATATAGTTTTATGGTGTGGTGTACGACTATGTACCTTCTTGAAATATAAGTTTCAGTGTCGCTATAATTTTTATGACCGTGAACTTCTTCTTACAAATACCAAATTTTTTGTCAATTTTTTTTATAGTCAAGGAACATAACACTGCCTTACCCTTACCTTATTATTTTTTTATAAAACTTCCGTTTACACATAACATACAAATTTCCTTAAATTATTATTTATAGAATGAAAAACAATTAAAGAAATTTTTCATACAACGCGTAGAAGTTGTAACTTAACTATAGCTATTTAGTTAAGTCACATCTAAGTTGCTACGACTGATTATTTCGAAATATTCATTTAGCTAGGCTTTTTTTGATAATCACATAAACTGCTGCACTGCATCAAACCACATTCATTCCACTGTTGAGCTACGGGTTTCTTCACTCTCAGGGGTTTTTTTTATACTACTTCGGGAGACACGCAAGCATACGGCCCGCCTGATGTGAAGCCGTTACCGTAGCCATATTAACGTTCGCAACATGAAACATCGCTCGCGCGCAGCCACCCTCGCTGCAACTCTTCACGCCGTTCATCCCGAATCTACTTAACCGATTATAAAACTTTGTACACATATTCTCAAAGTTATTAGGAAGGGCATAGGGTATTTTTTATTAAAAAAAAAGTAAACGGGGGCGAATCCGCGGGTGGAAAGTGTAAAATCCGCGCTAGTAAAGAATAAAGTGGGCGTCATTAAAAAAAAATCTTTGGTTTATTAACCATATTTTTTCACTCTTATTCTTATTACAACAAAGTGAATTATTATGACGGGTTACCAAGATCGAGCGAGAATTCCTTGCAAATTCTGGACAGGCTGACGCTCAAGAATTTTCTGATAGGATTCGCTTGTAACCTAGAGACTGTCTGAGAATGGAATGTGTTCAGGTATCCATACTTTAATATTAAAGATGTGAAAGTGTGTTTGTTTGTACATCTTACACGTCCAAAGAGTGTTGATTTTTTACGGGTATATATACTCGTAGATTACAATCTGAAGAGTGACATAGGCTGCTTTTTATCCCGGAAAACATTTTATTCCCGCGGGCAAAAACTTTTATAAAATAATGACCACGCGGGCATAGCCACGGGTAACAGCTCGTATATTATAATAAAGTAACTTCAGTAACGAAAAATTTATCGATTTGGTTATCCCATAACTTTTGAATTTGAAACATATAAAACTTACGACACTGCGACTTCACAGTATAGAAGGCAACGCAAATATTCGCCACTATCATAAACCTTTCCGATAGTTCAATTGGAAAAAGCACTCGACTGATAATCGAGAAGTTGTGGGTTCGAATCCCACCTAGGCAGTGGTGGTGAATTTTATAATAATTATAATATATAATATTCTGACAAGTTGGCCGAAATCAACCATTTAAATAATAATAATTATATAAAAGTAACTTATAATTATATACATATATTTCTAAATAAAATAATTTGCTGTTTAAAATTAATCCTATAACCTTTAGAAAATATAATTTCAACAAAAAGAAACCGACTTTTAACATTTACATTTACATACACTCTACATTTATGTATGTAGATACAGGCTGATGATTATGGTGATGATAAAAAAAATATGGGACCAATCTGGAAGTATATATACCTACTCTTTCAAATACAACTTTTTTTTTCAAATCTGTTTATAAATCACGGGGTAATTACTCGTAAGTAGCAAATATTAAAAAAATACAGCCGGATAGTGAACTTTGGAATCATGAGAAAACCAGACTTCCTCACTTGAGCGATTCTGTACACTGAGCTTTTATTTCTACTGAAACACAGTAGCACATACACGGTGTGCTCGTATGTTAATAATGTACACTTAGTTTTATTACGTTAGCAATCACTCGTATGAAGTAACAATGTCTGAAGAAACAAATGATTTTTATTTAATTTGGGGTCATACCCAAATTACTTTCGTATGTTTTATGCATGCGCTCCCGAGTCCCGACTTCGTATGCAGGTAAACCGATTTCCCGTGGGATTTTTGGAAAATTGATTCTTAGCGGATGCCTACGTCATAATATAACCACCTGTGTGCTAAATTTCAATGCAATCTGTCTAGTGCTTTGAGTTGTGCGTTGATAGATCAGTCCGTAATGTTTTAATAGATACATAAGAGATTGTTGTTGATAAAGAAAACCAGGGTCCCTACCCCCGAAGCTGAAGCCGATTTCCATCGATATTTTGTTTCCAAAAATTGGATTTAGGTTAAAATTATCACAAACATCTTCAGCTTAGTAGGTAAAGGTCTAGGATTTCTACCAGCTGAGCTGAACATAATTAGCAACAATCCAAGTAGTTTCATTTTCGCATTGCAAAATTCCGATGGTAATCTGCTTCAGCTTCGGCGGTAGGGCCTAGTCGGCATTTTTAGTCATTTTTGATAATTTAACTTAAAATATGACCATATTCATATCTTCTTAGGTTCAAATTTAAATATGACCATCTTCGACGTTTCACTACCGAATAAAAAAACATCATCAAAAATCGACAACTCAATAAAAAGTGGTCATAATATAAAACGTATACGTAAACAAATAATTTTTAATACTCATCAGTTGGAAACCCTTCTTCTTATTTTAGTCGGCTATAATGTTTAAATTGTTTATTTGACTTAAATTACACGAAATGCTCTATTCAAATTTCGAACAAAATTAATTCGTCACTGAAAAAGTTTTAAGTAGCGAATTTTGTGTTCGTCGCTAAAATTAACTCTAATTAATAAGTACAGATTAAATTAGGAGAATGCTTAAATATTAAACCCTGACTAATTGCCTTTTAAGTGTAATGCTAATGATGAATTTTAAATATCGTTTATTATCAGAGTGGTATCAAGATTGGGATAATATTAATGCTTGCATTTGGGTAAGTTTTATTTAAAATCTTGCATTATGAGAATCAGTATATTTTACTCTAAAGCTTGCTATAATGGTGGCATAAAGATAAACCCGATCTTTGTCTATTTATTGATTCTGTAAACTTAGCAAAAATATGGCAAAAAATTTTAAGCTTTTAAAGTTTACAAAGTTTGAAAATACATAAGTAGTTTTAGTAGTAAGTTTGAAAATAGAATACCCTGAAAATGGAAAAAACAGAAATAAAATTACACACTTAGGCAAAATAAGGTAAAATATTATACGGTTTATTTTTAATAATTATTTTGTACATAAATACATAAGTATATATATAAAAATCAAACGTAAACCGACCAAAAAAACACTCATATTACCTACCTAATATTTATTTTCAATTAATCAGCTCTTTAATTTATTTACATTTTCGTCTCCTCACCCGAGGCGAAGTAGGACCGTGAACTTAATATATATACATAGTTATATAGATATTATATGACGATTTTGTTTTCTATGTATCATAAGTATATATTTACAAAAAAAAATGTATTTACGTGTGTTTATCAGTTGTCTAGTACCCATAACACAAGCTTCGCTTACTTTGGGGCTAGATGGCGCTGTGTAATTTGTTTGACAATATTTATATTTATTATTTATAATATATAGATATTATATGACGAGTCCGGTGGTCGAATGGCTAGCACTGGCTACTTTGGCTCCGAGGTGACGGCTTCGATTCTCGCACAAGACAAACATTTGTGTGCATGAAGATGTTTGTTTGTCTTAGTCTGGGTGTTTTCTATATAAGTATGAATTTACAAAAAAAAAAATTAAGCACATTTATCAGTTATCTAGTACCTATAGCACAACCATTGCGCTTAATTAGGGACTAAGTAGATAGCGCTGTGTAAATTATCCAAAAAAAACCTATATATATCGCCTTTGTTTTCCACTTCCGCTTTTCCTAAATTCAATTGTGTTTCTTATAGCAGTGTTAGCTGTCACTGCGTAAGTCCCGCCTCCGACGATTCATTAAGGGAACGCTGTGATGGCGGCCGCCCACGGTGATCCTGTACACTCGTATTTATTAAACTTATAAAGCTAGACCACCCGTGACGCGTTACTCATTATTAACATGCTTTCTAAAATGGATTAAACATATAACATAATCAAACGGATCTTTAACATGTCTTTTTCATTCATTCTTTGAAAGAAGGAAAGGAAGGAGTATAGGCTAGCAACGGATAGGCGACCCCTTGGTGTTTCTGATCTCCATGGGCAGTGGTGATAGCTTTCCATCAGGTGACCCTCATGCTCATTACCCACCCTCTCATATAAAAGAAAATCCTATTTTTTTTTTTTTTTTTTTTTTTTTTTTTTTTATATATTAGCTCAGCATATTGGCTCCACTTCGCCTGATGGTAAGCGAAAAGAAGAGCCCCAATCGCAACGGCAACGGACAAGATACCTTGATGTCCTGTCAGTTGACGCTGCCATGCTGGCCCACAAGATGCTTCTTCACGCTTCGCTTGAAGGATCCCATATTGTATGATTGAGGAAATACATATGCCGGCAACGCGTTCCACTTTTTAATAGTGCGACATGGATAGGAGTTGCCAAACTTTTTAGTACGCGACGGAATGATACCAACGGTGAAATTGTGGCATCGCAAGCCTGTACGTGTTGTTCGGTGACGGAAAGGGGAGGAAGGGATAAGGGAAAACAGTTCTTCAGAGCACTCTCCGTGGTATAGGCGATAAAATACGCTAAGTGAGCCAATATCTCTCCGGAGCTGAAGAGGTTCAAGATTCTTGGTGACCTCTTCGTCACCAATTATACGGACCGCTCGTCGCTGCAACCTGTCGAGAGCCTCGAGGAGGTACTGGGCGGAACCATCCCAGAGATGCGAGCAGTACTCCACGCAGGCCCGAACTTGAGTCTTGTACAAAAGACAAAGCTGGTCCGGCGTGAAGAACCGCCGCACCCTGTTCAGGATCCCGAGTTTCTTTGAGGCTGTTGAAATGAGGCTCTCAATATATTCCCTTTGGTTAAGGTTGCAGCGAATATCCATGCCTAGCATGTTCAAGCTCTCTCGTAAATTAAGCGAAGTGCTCTGAAGGCTGGGGGTAGGATGGAATGGAGATGTTTTTGTGGTAAACGCGCACACTTGGGTTTTCTTAGCATTGAACTCGACCAGATTGCTGGAACCCCATTTATTAATGAGATCCAACACCCGATCCAGTTCAACGACAAGAGTCTCCCGTTTCTCACCAATCTCTGTCCTACCAGCACCAGGTCGACCGAAATATCGCCCATGAACCGTACTGTCGTCAGCATAGCAATGAATGTTTCCTAGAGGTAGCATGTCATTGATATGAAGCAGAAAGAGGGTGGGCGATAGAACGGAACCCTGGGGGACGCCAGCATTCACTGGCATGAACCGCGAAGCGCAACCATCTGCAAGGACGCGGATTCTACGTTCATGCAGGAAGCTAGCAATCCAGTCACAAAGCTGGACAGGCAGACCGTATGCCGGAAGTTTGGAGAGAAGTGCTTTGTGCCAGACCCGATCAAACGCCTTGGCAATATCTAGGCTGATTGCCATAGATTCACCATGTTTATCGATTGCCTCACCCCAGAGGTGCGTCACATACGCTAGAAGATCACCCGTTGATCGTTTCGGCCTAAATCCATATTGTCGGTCATTAATTAGGGAACGATCTTCTAGGTAGCGGATCAGTTGGTTATTGAGGATCCTCTCCATGATCTTGCACAGTACTGAGGTTACGGCTATGGGGCGGTAATTTGATGGATCCGAACGGTCTCCCTTTTTTGGGACCGGTTGCACATTAGCTTCTCTCCAAGCTTCCGGAACACAACCGGTTGAGTACGAGAGACGATAGAGGCGCGTTAACACCGGAGACAACTCTGCTGCACATTTTTTTAGTACTATCGCCGGAATACCGTCTGGACCACTGGCTTTTCGGACATCGAGTGATTGTAGTTCTAGTCGCACATCACACTGCCTGATACGAATATCAGGCATGTTAGAACCACAGGAGGGTATAGTTGGTGGTTGTGTGCCACAATCATCGATCCGGGAGTTAGCCGCAAAGAGGCTAGCCATGAGGTCGGCTTTCTCCTGCGGCCGATGTGCCAGTGAGCCATCGGGGCATCTCAGCGGTGGCAGCGACGGTTCACAAAAGTTGGCCTGCACAGTTTTAGCTAGTCGCCAGTAGCTGCGTGACCCAGTGGGATGCGACACCAACTCCTGTCCCACTCGTGCAACGCGCTGTGCGTCCGCTCTGATGTATGCCCTCTTGCATACCTTGGTGGCAGCGTTGTAGGCTAATTTCAGCGAGTTGATGTTGGGATCATTGTGGGCGCGGCCCCTGGTCCAAGCACGGTACGCCGCCTGCTTGTTACTAACGGCATCGGCGCACTCGCGATTAAACCACGGGCGTCTCCGGCTCTTGATGGCGACATCGGAGTAAGGGATGTAATACTCCATCCCAATGCCAATCTCGTCAACAATAGCCGCAGCACTCGCCGTAGCATCCTTCTCACTGAAACAGCACTGCCCCCATGGGACGGAAGCAAAGTAGTCGCGCATACCGTCCCAATCTGCTGACGAGTAGTGCCATACACGGCGCTTGACTGCCGCGGGTTGCGGCAGGACTACGCTTGGCACTATTGTGGACACCAGGCAGTGATCAGAGGTGCCCAGGGGTGCCTCAACAGAAACCCGGTATCCCTCAGGGTGGGTGGTCAGCAGTAGGTCGAGCAAAGAGGGCGCCTGATCAGCAATGTCAGGTATTCTGGTAGGTTGATCTACCAATTGCGTCAGGCTGTGGGACAGAGCGAACGCATGAGCGGTCCTTCCTGCATGGTTGGTTGTGGAGGAACCCAACCAAGAGTCGTGGTGGCAGTTAAAGTCCCCCAAACACACCATCTCCGCAGTAGGGTACCGCTCCTGCGCTTCATCTGCCGTCCGACTAAGGTACTCGAAGAGTCTAGTTGTCTCCATATCCCCATTGTGTGATCGGTATAGGCACATGTACAGCCGGCTCCGGAGGCCCACAGTCACATGCACCCAAAGGACGGGAAAGGAGGGATCCTCATAACAGCGCAGACGGCGACAACAAACATCCGAACGGACAAACAAACAAACCCCGGCTTTCACGTGGAAGTTCTCCTCAAGTACATAGCCGGGGTACTGCAGGTAAGAAGTGTCCGCTGGACGCTGGATTTGTGTCTCCGTCAGAAACAGCAAGGCAGGCCGGGCCGTCTCGAGGTGCTGATGGACGGCGTTGAGGTTTGCGTGGAGTCCGCGGATGTTAGCAAACTCCACCTTTAACAGGGTGGTGGGGGAGTGCACCGCTGTATGACCAGTTCTCTTTTGTTGCGCTGTCATAAGTGTAGGATGGGAAACGTGAAGATAGGAAATTGCTGTCACGACAAAAGGGAAGGGGGCGGTGGCCCCGTCCCTCCATAAACTTGCCGTTAGAGGAGCTGCACTGACCCGACGGACGGAAGGGCCCCCGCACCCCCTCGGAGGTAGTCGCCGGGTCCCCACCTTCCGGTCACCAACCGGCACGACGATCTACCCCGAGATTATGCGCGGTATGATAGGGCAGCCTCTCGAGGTGGTTAGCCACGATTGGGCCCCTGTACTATACCGCGGGCGGCCAGCGGAACAACCGTTTCAACGGGTCTCCCTGGCCGCCGGGTCAGCTCAGTCCTCCTGGCAATGAACAGATGGGATCCTCCGCCGCTCCCACAATGTCGCCACAGCAATCCCCCAAGCATTTCTATGCTGTCTGTAGACCTCACTCACTCGCAGGAACACAACAACCGCTGCAGACATCGATCACTAATATATGTTAGTGGTCGATGCCCCCAGGGAATGCTATTTGGCTGCGGTCTTCTGTGAGGCGGAGGTACTTCCTAAGCCGGGCACTGAGCCCTACCTCTCTTTCGCCAGAGCCTCGTTCGTTCATCAGCAGGGTGACCACGTGCAGGTGAGGTTGGCTTTGGCTCTAAGGTAGTGGTGAGCCACATACACCCCAAACTATTTCTATTCAATGCTAAAAGAATTAAGGACATAGTATTCGTAGCACTAGTGGACTACGCGGGACCCGCGTATACTGAAATTTTATGGGCTACAGACTGTCTGTGCACTTGTTTGTACTGCTATATCCATCCAGTACAACACGATCGCTCATGGTCAATTTAATTAAATAAGCTGCTTGCGATATTGACTGAATACACCGAATAGAATGTCACAATTTTTATTTTTTCAATTTTTTATTTGAAGTATGTACATTAATATTTATCTATGGTAGTTTAATTTCCAAACCGTCTTTAAAAAGAAAACCGGGCAAGTGCGAGTCGGAGTCGCCCACCGAGGGTTCCGTAAGTACGTAGTATCATTATGAAATTTGATATTTTTCATTATAAATAAGAAATAATGCGTCGAAAAAAATAAATAAAATATATTTTGCAATGTGTACATCAAGCCCTTTCATATGATAACCCATTTGAACTAGTAGTTTCAATTTGAAATTTCGACACCCAATAAAAAATATAGACCCCCTATTTTTTAAGATCTATTTACAAATGTATAGTTTTATTCCTGTACTTGTAGTCTATAACGATGTTACTTGCCAAATTTCATAGTTCTAGGTCAACGGGAAGTACCCTATAGGTTTTGATTCCCTTGAG
Source organism: Hypsopygia costalis (assembly GCA_937001555.2). Classification (NCBI taxonomy): domain Eukaryota; kingdom Metazoa; phylum Arthropoda; class Insecta; order Lepidoptera; family Pyralidae; genus Hypsopygia; species Hypsopygia costalis. The sequence continues at coordinate 14,310,106 of OW443330.2, read as the reverse complement.
TGTGTCGAAATATGCGTTTTTTGTTGAATAAACGGCCGTAACTTTTTTCTACGTAAACTTAGCAGTTTGATTTTTTTACAACTTCATGGGACCGTAGACCTGAGTATACAGTTCAAATTTCAGCTTAATACCTCCACGCATTCTCGACATCGGCTAAGTAAAATACATACACTGATTTATACGCTGATTTCAATGAAAATTGTAATACTTCTGAAATTTTAACTGTGTTTTTCTCAAAATCTATTCATTGACATTAAATGCCCTAATGAATAGATTTTGAGAAAAACAGGCAAAGATCAGGAAAATTTCCTGATCTTTGCCTGTACCCTTATGTAAGTAAATTATCATTTATTTACAGTGACCATAAGTTGCCTTAGCTGCGTATATTGAGAATGATATGTGGTTGTACAGGATCATAATGTTTGCCACCCACTGTTCTACACCGACCGCTACGTCGGTCCCAATAAGCTATAACTATTATTCTCTGCCATCACATGAGCGAGGCAATCTCCTTTGCTTTGGTTTATGGAAGCTAAGATATATAATATCGCCTACGGCATACGTTAGCACACCCCGGACACTCCACACACAAATCCTCCGGACACAAATGTCGAGTAGTTAGCTATAATTACATAACTAATTACGTCTGTTTAAATCGTGATGAGCATGTGTGCGTACAGCGCCATACATATAATACAGATTCATTATTATTTTATTTTTTGCCAACAGACAGTCACTGATGTTGGCAAAAAATAAAATAAAAATAGGTACCTATTACATTGATGACATTTCGTAATGTTTCCTTAAAAATATTACAACTATATTTTATTTATTTGTGTCGAAACTCGATATTTAGGTATAAGATTTTGAGAACTTGAGACTTCTTTGGTTTCACAACAAAGATAATTCTGAGACTGAGTTCTTGAACTTAAAGTCAAGAGTTCTTGAACTTTAAGTTCTTGGAACAAACCGCAAAACCAACAGACTACGATGAGACAGACGCGTCTACTACGTAAGTAGAGAAATTACTTCGCTCAGCTTGAGCCTAAAACCTTAAATTATTCTCCAATTACCTTTTAGGGTTGTTGTGTTCCTGAGAGTGAGTGAGGTTACCAGAAAGAAAGGAGTTGTTATGTATGTTGCGGGCGTTAATATAGTAACGGTAAACGCTTCTCAGGCGGGCCGTATGATTTGTCTACCATCCGACGTAGTATAAGAAATGTTCCATTGTGTTTCTGCTAATGATGGACCGCGGTGGCCGTGTTGTCATTTTAACAAGCTTATAATTTAGTTTCACCGAGGTGTCTGTAATCCCGGCACCCGGCTCGGTTTCTAATCTAATCTAACAAGTATTTTGGTATAAAATAATGTGGAATCAAGTCAGGATATAACAGGAAAATTGGTGAAATAGGGGGGAAATTGGAAAATAGTTACGTATTTTCTAAAGAAGACGGCAACCAAGTGACAATACCAGAGTTATTATGTTCCTGTAAGTGAATAATGGACACCAGGAGCTCCTGATGCAGCACCTCTGTCACATTAGCAGCGGGGGTTAACAGCGTACTTGTGATGTAAGCGCCTATAGCTTCACGTTTGCCATGCGATAACGTGTTTAAAAAAAACGAATTCAGTGTATAAAAATAATGTCATGAAAAGATAAAAAAATCCCGAAATCATTTATAGTGTAGGCTGTGTAATGAAGATTTTTTAGAATGTAAAATGTAGTAAGTACATATTAACATACTGCGCTTGCCTGACATCTAGCGAGCATGCTTTATGATAAAACGTGCACGATGTATCGGCACAGAAAAGAAAGCGGTTTTGAAAGTCGAACATAGGTGGCGTTACTAGTTTTAAAAACCAAACCATGTTGCTTCGTATCGTATGTAACCAAGTAATTTTTAAATTTTAACTTGATATCTTCGTTTGTAAACAAGGATAACTACTCCTTGTTAACAAACGAAGATATCAAGTTAAAATTTCTTTGTTATTACATTAGCAGTCGGTTGTGTGTCCGCGACTTTGCTCGCATAAGGGATTCCTGTCTCATTAGCGCCATTCGGGTTAAAAATTAATTATTAAATAGCTAAATAGGTACTCTGTGTAAACAAATAATAAATAAACCGTGTAACTCGATTGTTAATTTTTATTAAGTCGTATATTTTTTATTATCTACTTACTTAGAAAACGATGCAACGTAGCCTGCAGTTCTGTGTTGCAGTTATTATAGTAAAATTTGTGATTATTGGAATAAGAAGAGTAGTTTATAAGAAGTTTTACAACAAGGATTGCCTTTTAAGTTTGAAACTTTGGACACAGAGTAAGTAGGTACTATAAACATATAATAAAGTGTAGCTTAGACTGGATTTGCATTTGTATGATATAAGTAGGTAGGTAATTAAAATATTTCGATTTCCGTTTCACTCGTTATAATAACAATTTAATAACACTCATACATAAGGCCCTAAAACTATAATTGGAAACTTATACTTACTCACTTATTGGGTTTGAAATATTTGTAAAAAGAATGTAGGCATTTTCTTTGCTCCTTGTTTATATAACTTCATGAAATAAAGACAAATAAAAAGCTTAAACGTATTCACACGTTAGCTTTTATTAAAGTTAGGAACAACACGTTTATTAGCTATTTTAACAAAAAGTTTGAAATGAGAGTTCTAATTACCTAATCTAATTACCTAATTCTATTTTTTATTTTTACAAATTTAACTTTCACCATTTCATGGTATGTAGGTATAAATATCACATATCTAAACACAAATAGCTAGCGATATAAATAGACTTCTTTGATTAAGAATGAGAAAGGATACCCATGTCAGTTCACACAATCTTTTATTGGGGTACAATAACAGCTGCAAAATAAAAGGGGCCATCTGTAGCTGTTAGCAGATGAATGCAACACATTTTTGCCGCTAGTAGGATAAATTATGATGATCACGCACGCATGTCGTTTTGCTTTGTGATAAAGTATGATAGATTACAACTGTATAAAGTGCTATGCCCGCGATTTCGTACGCGCGTATCCCGGTATCCCGTGGAAATTTTCAAAAATCCTATATTTAGCTAATGCCTACGTCATGACATTTACATGTAAGTATGCCAAATTTTAAACAGAAGGCGAGAGTACGAGAATTGTCGTAATTACTTTACGATCGCAGGTTGAAGGTTGACCGAATGGAGATTATGAATTGACTTATAATTATATACCTACTTGATTTCAATAATTAATTATTATCAATTCTTAATGTAGACAAAATAACAATCCTTAGTCTATTTAATTTTCGATCATGTTTCGATATAATCCCTCATAAATAAAAACTACATTTGTGAGATCGGAACTGAATTTTGACTTCATTTTAATTACGAGAATTGCCCTTCAGATATATGTTGAGGTATAAGTGGCTCACCTTCATCAGCCAAAGCTAACCGCATTGTATGTGGTACATCCTGCTGGGTAATTAGAGAGGCTCTTGCAAGAGAGAGGTAGGTCATAATTATAAGCTGCCTTACTAGGGAAGTAGGTGGTACCTCCACCGCAGAGAAGAAGCAGTCACATAATAATTCAGTCAAATAACAGTTTCCTAAAGACCTAGAGGATTGTTGTGTTGAGTGAGGTCACAGCAAAAGAGTTTGGGGTGAAACTGATTCATCAATATCTTTAAACAAAGCCAACCTCACCTGCACGTGGTGCACCCCGCTGACTGACAAACGAGGCTCTGGTGAAAAGAGATGTAGACCATAGCGTATTTTTTAATAAAGCTCCCTCCTCCCTAACTGGGGCTCCCTGACTGGGGAAGTACCTCTTCCTCACAGAAAACCGTTGCCAAATAACAATTCCCTTGAGGGTTGTTGTGTTCCTGCGAGTGAGTGAGGTCACCAGAATGAGTGAATGGAAGGAGTACCTATAGGCTGGAAACGAATCGGCGACCCCTTGGTGTTTGCTGTCCATCAGGTGACCTACATGCTTGTTTTCCCCCTCTCATAAAAAAAAAAAACCGGCCAAGTGCGAGTCGGACTCGTTCACCGAGGGTTCCGTACGTAAGATTATAAAATAGATATTTTTCATTATAAATAAGAAATAATGCGTCAGAAAAAATAAATAAAATATATTTAGCATTGTGCACATCAAGCCCTTTCATATGATACCCCATTTGAACTAGTAGCTTCAATTTGAAATTTCGACCCCTATAAAAAATATACACCCCCTATTTTTAAAGATTTAATTACAAATGTATAGTTTTGAGATTTATTCTTGTACTTGTAGTCTATAATGATGTTACTTGCCAAATTTCATAGTTCTAGGTCAACGGGAAGTACCATATAGGTTTTGATTCCCTTGAGAATGTGTCGAAATATGCGTTTTTTGCTCAATAAATGGCCGTAACTTTTTTTTACGTAAACTTAGCGGTTTGATTTTTTTACAACCTCATGGGACCTTAGACATAGTATATAGTTCAAATTTCAGCTTGATACCTCTACGCATTTTTGACATAGAGGGTCTTGACAGACAGACAGACAGACGGACAACAAAGTGATCTTATAAGGGTTCCGTTTTTCCTTTTAAGGTACGGAACCCTAAAAAGGAGCTGTTTTTTGGCAGCGGGAATGAACATCTGGGGCCCTACCGCCGAAGCTGAAGCCGATTATCATCGGATTTTTTGATCACCAAAATAGATCTTAGGTTTAAGTTAATAACAAACATATTCAGCTTAGTCGGTAGAGCTCTATGTTATCTACCACCTAAGCTAAACAAAATTACCGCCAATCTATGCTAAACCTTCATTTTCGCAATCAAAAAATCCGATGGTATTCGGCTTCGCGTTCGGCGGTAGGCCCCCGACCCCCTTACCACCAACTCTTATTGCGATTCAATAACTGAATGGATTGCTTATTCATGCCAATGAATAAGCGACTCTATGAAAGTTGAAATAGAGTCGCTTATTCATTGGTATGAATAAGCATTCTTTTCAGTTATTGAATCGCATTATGAGTTGGTGGTAAGGGGTCGTCCGTGGATGTTTGATACCGTTGATACCACGTTGATACCGTGTTGATACCCGATTTAGGTAGTATAAAAAAACTGTACTGCCACAAAATACTGATGTACCGCCGACAATGTTATAACAACGCGATTTCCAATTTGTATATTAATCTGCGTGCCTAGTGTTTAGTATTGGTTCTTGGTCTACAAATTTCGGTATACATGTAGGGGAGAAAGAAGATATTACGGACACATCGCAATTTTTTGCAATAAAATCATAAGTATTAATTGTAATACTACTCAGTTTCCCTCTATTTATTATTAAACTTTAGTCCATACCCAATACCTTACAAAATCGACATATATAATGAAGTATATATATATAAATAAAGGGGATATGGATCCAACGCGTACAGGCCCCTTTGAGAAGTTTGATGTAATGTTGTACGCCCGCCGTGACCCGCTCCAGGATATGTCAATGGAACGATATAGCCATGAGCAGGTCTCGGCAGGCGTCGAGACTATTGCGAAGTATGATGGAAAATAAATGGGCTATGGAGATGAGATCTGGGTGAACTTAATACCGGGCTATTACAGAAGAGGGACGAACGCCTGCCATAACTGCTTTTATTGCTAGTTATTTGCGGCAGGCGGTGGCTTGCCACTCACTAGATGGGCCCCCGAAATGCCAGGAAATCGGCCGGGGGCAATACCGGTGTGAGTGACTCAGGGATGTCGAGAGGTGTGCTGCGCTTTCTCCGAAGTTACTCGCGGCGTGATGCCCTTTAACACTTCCACCCCTGGAGCATATAGCTCTAGCGGCTCCTCTCTGGACGGCCAATGAAGGCAAGCCAGAGCTGAGAGTCCTGCGGGCTTTCTTGTGTTTACACTCCGACCGATGAAGATACGTCGGAGACGAAGGCCCTGACCGACTCTCTGGAGACTCGGGTCCGTGGTGTCGCTACTCACACACAACAGCTCACCACAAGCTGCCCTGCGGACAATAATATTATTAATATTCGACCATAGAGCTAGTCAATTAATATTATTAATTGACTAGCTCGGTGGTCGAATGGTTAGCATGGCCACTTTAACTCCGCGGTTTAGATCCCTGCACAAGACAAATATTTGTGTGCACTAACAAGTCTGTATGTCTTGGTCTAGGTGTTATCTATGTATTATATGTACTAGCAAAGTACCCGTGCTTCGCTACGGGAACACTCCTGATTTGCGTCTATTTTTGTTAAGATTCCAGATATTTAATTTTTTCCACATATAGGACTGTTTCGCATTGACCATTATTACAAACATACACCATTTAGGTTAAGACGTCCCGGTAAACAATATTTTTGGGATTCGCACCAGGAGCCAAAATTGCAAGGAGAATTCCAGGAGAACTTACTCGTGAGCTACATACAACTGATCAGAGAGAAGCAGTCCTGTCTTAAGTCAACCCCAGCGACCTTTAGAGACTGCCTCTGAGCTTTGTTAATGGTCATAGCGAAACACCTTGATGGGAAATTGAAGTCTCTTAAATTGAACGGGGTGGTCTGATAAAATAATGGGAATGCGAGGTGTAAAGAGAGATTCTCCAAGAGCACATCCCGTACTGTCCTCACTCATCAACTGAAACTCATCGTTCCAGTTGTTCAATACGTGAACAATGGTGGCACGATCCTCCTGATGGTACACCTCCGTTTCATGCAAGTGGTAGGAGATGGAGCGGAATAGGCCAGCTCCATCACCTTCCACAGCTATAATAGTATGGGGCATCATCACACCATCCACAAGAATAAATTTAGTCAATCTTGACGTAATTGTTTGAAAAATACCGAAATTCTGATACCCCATAAAGTCGGTACTTAGAATAGATTTTTCAATCAGTTTTCGGCACCAGATGTAACTTGATTTGAAGGACGCAGTTTTATTTACGCCCTACGCGCGCTATGGACAACCTTCGGGGATAACTACGGGAATGAGGTGAGCGATTAACCGTCATGGATAACCCCATAGTTTGAAATAATCGCCCGTATACTCGTTCCTATATAACGAAACCATATCGCGCTGTACAATAGCTAGGTATAGCGCCACCTGGTGGTGAGTTATTTAAAATAGAAATATAACATTTTTAAACATTTCTTGACTGGGCGCTGGTCAAAAGTTAATCAGTTAAACATCCATTTTATTATCTAGCTTTTGCCCGCGGCTTCGTTCGCGTGAAATTCGGGCACCTTCATGTAGCACCTTTAATTGTAGGTACTAAATACAGATGCAAGAACTTTCCAAATAACTACTACACCCGTCTTGCCCTCGTCGCGCCGCCCGCGATGGTATAAGCACTGATTGACCGATAAAATTTGAAAAATCCTTTTAAGTAATTTCGTGGCCACTATGTTATATTTTCAAATCGATGCCATTTTGGTAATTGACGTCCCAGAAAACCATAGAATCAACACCCATATTGATTTTATGACATTTCAACCCCTTCGCACCCCCATAGGAGTGATTTTATGTCACGTCGGCTATGTTGGATTATGAAATAGTTGTTGTTTTTGTAATCAGCGACCCGATAAACCATAAAAACAGTACCCATGACGATTTACATACTTTTTCACTCCATTTTACCCCTTTAGGGGTTGAATTATGAAAAATCCTGTAATACGTGTTTACTCATTTTTTTTTAGAAGTACTCGTGTAAAGTTTCGGATAAAATAGTCCAACTAATATTGTTTCCCCATACAAACTTTGGACCCCCGTTTAACCCTTAGGGGATGAATTTTGAAAAATCGTTTCTTTGTGCACCTCTAGACATCATAAGGAACCTACTTGCCAAATTTGGAATCTCTAGACCCAGCGGTTTGGGCTGTGCGTTGATTAGTGAGTCAGTCCGTCAGTCAGTGAGGACAAAGCCTTTTATTAATATAGATGTATTTACTAAAACAAAATGCATTTTAATATTATATCAGTTATCTATGTAGTAGGTATCCTTAGTACAAGCTTTGCTTAGTTTGGGACTAGATGGCAGTGTGTAATTTGTCCAGGAATATTTATTTAATAGACGCATTGTAATAATTAATAGTAATTAGGAGTAATGTATTAATACAACTTACGTATTTTATAAATAAAAAACCAAAGTCCTGCCTATCTACTAGTAGCTTCCGGGTAAATCTTATTTCTCTGAACTTTGTTAAAAACGCACAGGGCGTGGTCTGGATCGAGACAACTATTCATTTGCCTGAGTCCTAACCTGACGTGCATTTAGCAGGCTTTGGAACGATAACGAAGAACAAACGAAGCTCTGGCGAAAAGAGAGGTAGGGAGCGTAATTGTAAGCTACCTGACTGGGGAATGTACCTCCACCTCACAGAATACCGCAGCCAAATAACAATTCCCTTGAGGATTGTTGTGTTCCTGCGAGTGAGTGAGGTCACCAGAAAGGAAGGAAATGCTGCATTGGCAGTGGGGGTGGCGGCGCGCGAGCGATATTTTTAATGTTGCGAGCGTTAATATGGTTGCGGTAACCGCTTCACATCAGGCGGGCCGTATGCTTGTCTGCCACCCGGTAGTATAAAAAAAAATACACTTCTTGGTGTATATCTTATTTTGAGCAGGTTAGTACGTAGTATAATAATATTTTTTACTTACTGAGTTGGTTCAATCACCCACTCAAACATTGTAAGAAATATGTAGGTAGGACACGTTTGACTAATCAAAATATCTTTCTGTTTTTCTTTCATTAGGAATAGTCCTTGGGGCTTTGGAGCACAGTAATTACAATATCTTTTATCAGACAATTATGTAATGTAACATATTAGGTATAATGTACCTATCTAATATGTATGATTTCTTAATACAGTTTTACCTCTATTATCTATAGATATATATGTCATATTGATATATAGATAATAGATATACGAGTACGTTCCGTTTTTAAAAATCTACATCCTACCTACCTAATTAAAATAAAATTAAACAAATATTAATTATTTCTGAACAGTTTACACAGTGCCATCTACCTAGTCCCAAATTAAGCGCAAAGCTTGTGCTTATGGGTACTAGACAGTTCTGACAAATGTACTTAAATATATGTATTTTTTTTTATATTTATAATACATAGAAAACATCCAGACCAAGACAAACAGACATGCTCATGCACACAAAATGTTTGTCTTGTGCGGGGATCGAACCCGCGACCTCGAAATTAAAGTAGCCATTGCTAGCCGCCATTTGATCATCGATGCTGTCAAATTAATAAAATATGTTCAAGTTGAACATAATTTCCTAATTAAACATAGACATAATTTAGTTCCGATCTAGTCTCGATCTCACAAACGTCACATTTGGTATTCTCGTAACACAATTAGGTCAGGCAAATTAGAATTTATCGAGGAATTAATTTGCAGCAAGCTGGAAATCGATTCAATATCTTCATTTGGTCGTCAAATGCGTATAATCAGAGTTTGCTCCATCCCAGATGATGTTCGTGCATCATAAGTTTTTCGATTATTTCCTTGACCTATTTTCAGCGCTATATAAAAATCACGAATAAGATCATGTATTTTTTATATTTCATATATGTATTTTATAGTTTTTAAATTTTATGCAAAAACCCAAATATTTTTTATTCGTCTTATTTTATTAATAATTTTGGTATTTTTTATGGACAAAAAATCCCTAAAGTTCTAGGCGTCATTAAAGAATATGCTTACACTACGCGAGCCATTCCGGATCCCACGAGCTATCGCACATAATTTCATGAGCTATTTTTCACGGATTTGTATTTGTCAGACAAAATCCCTTGAAGTTTCAGATGTTCATTAGGCGCAGATTTTAACCCTTTAGACATCTTTAGATATAATATTGAAAGGAATTACATATTACATCGACGCATGTAGCCAAATGTAAGAGGATAAATTTCGTGGTTATTTGGCTCCCAAAAATTATGCATTCCTCGGCTGTGACAAACTCAGGTTACACGCATTTAGGACTAAATGAAGGTATTAAAATGATTTCCAACTTGCTGAAAATTAAATCCTCAAAATGCTTTTTAACGTGATAACGTCTTAACATGAAATCAAATCGATGAACGCCGGCTGCATGAAAAAGCATGACTTATTGTCACGTTCCGCCTGAGCCGACCGCGCAAGCGAGAGCGCGGAATAAGCGATAGAGATGCACGATCAGACCGATCGTGCATTTTTTATGACGTTTTCACGTAAAATTATCGTTCCATTATTTATTATTATGACCAAAAATGAAACAAACGAATATTTATTCAAAGATATTTATTATACGGATAAGATATGTACTTGTTAAAATTTATTTACTACTTATTCACATTATTCTGATTACCAAAAGAATGTAATGAATGACAACTGGGGGTAAATTTTTCAGTCAATTCAATTTATAATTTTTTAAATTTCGATTCGGTCAATTTTCATTTTGCGATGTAATATAATTACGAGAATTGGCTTTCTATATTTTTGCATATATTTATTTGACATTATTGCCTACCTACCTACCACAAAAAGTAATTAGTTAAGTCTCTGCCAACCCAAAGCACAGTGGTGGAGTACGGACAGTTAAAGCTACTTCGTTTGAGGGGAAGCCTGTCTACAGTGGGATGAATAAGGGTTGACACCGAATTAGTGAATGAATATAGAGAATTTGCGTGTTATCGTTAGTGATAATAACGATAATGCTATGCGTTATTGCGTATATCAATAGAGACTTCTTCGAGAAATAAAAGGAACATTTGTTTTGATTTCCAGGACTACTTTCTAAAATCTATAAACTTTCATCAAAGTAGCAAACTTTTCCAAACTCGTTACAAAAACTATTCCGCTAAACCCGACTTTAAGATAAACAAGGGTACCTACCTACTTAGTTTGTGGTTAGATTAAAGCGGTGCTCGTGTAACTAATCTATGAACATTAGCGTGTATTGAGTTGGGATAATTAAGTATATTACAATTTTGTTTATAGATTGCAAATCGTAAAATACCCGATCATGAATAATGACATTTCATGAAACATTAAACCTTATAAACCTTAGATTTTTAGTAAGTAGTGCCAGGCATTCGCCGGGTTCTTCATTCTCCTAAAAAAACATTATTTAGTTGACCGAATTAAGTATGAAGCGATCGTGGATATTTGTAGTCTATGTACTACGTTTATATCGACAGAACGTATCTATGAATAAAAACATCTTGGTTTATATCTATGCATACCTATTTCGTACGCAATAAACTCGCGATGCTCTGATTTTGATGAAATTTTGTAGTAACCTTTGAGTATAAATATAGTAACGTATACGTAGGAAATGTAGAGACAATTTTTAATGTAATCGGTATAATAGTTTTTGAATTTCTATCATTGTATTTCTATGATCGAATTGTTTGAATTAAGTATTCGCTTTCACGTGAAAATAAATATTGCGTTATAGCTCTTAAATCGATGACCAAAATTTGGCGAAACTTGATATGGGATATTAAATACTTTAATATATAATCTACCATTCACATATTCGGGTATTACAACCTGGTTAGTAGTTTTTGTAGATATAGAATTGATTTGAAAAATCAATCCCGAACGATTAGGTAGGTTTGAGTCTCGATAACTCTCGAAACGAACGCGTCTGATTTTGATAGTAGCAATTTCAATCAGCCAATTTGCAGCAGATATGTAATAATTTTTTAGTGAAAAATGGCTTATTACATGATGATATTTTCAGACATTGTTACTGTTTCGCTTGTATCACTGAGGTGTAAAGGAGATGAAACTATGATAGGCAGTGTGAATATCTCGTCGTCTAATAAACCCTTAAGATTCATTTTGATTACGGACTCAAATTCTCCAAATGCAAATAAAAGTACCTACAAAAAGTGTTTACTTCCGCTGTGGTAGCCAGAAGTAGAGGTCAGGTAGATCTCGGGTAAGATAGTAAGTGCGATGCGAATGCGAGTCGAGATTTCGAGATGGGGAGCATGGTACGGGCGGAGGGAGGATGGGACTTGGGATGACGCCGGGATCGGGGGTCCCGGGAACGATTCATTGATCCGAACCGTTCTCGGCTTCGCGATAGAGACCACAAGGGAGGGCCCAGCTTTTGTGCAGCCTCTCTCTCACTCACTATCCGTTCATGTGAATTTCGTTGCGTTTGACATTACGATGTGTTGTAAGCACACACAGAGCGGAACGTGGTAAAGAAGCTTGAACTGAAAACAAATATTACATAAAAGTATACAAAACTGAAATCATTATATATCATTTAATTAATTCGACCTTGGATTTTAACCGATTTTGACCGTTTGACCCATATGCATCTTATGTAGGTATGGTCACGAATTTCTCATAAATTACTGGTCCTATTTGCATGGAGTTTTCGCTATTAGAATACACATTTTTATGGGAAGGGTTTTTTAAACATTGTCTTGGTTTCGAATATTAGACACCAGAGCTATATAGACTAAAAGATAAGTTCGTCAGGTCAGGTAAGTGTCTGTACTCTTAATTAGAAAAAACACATGGCTTTTAGTGAACAAAACAACTGTGAAATTGTTTGTCGAGGTCAAAAATGAATGCCTAATTCTTTATGTAACGTTTATTATTAATGAACACCAGTACCTATCTGCTGTGGATTCTGAACTTTAAACCAACGAGACCACAAACCATGGATTAGACATTAAAAAACTCAAATCCAACTCAAGTAGGTCTTAAATGAAGTAACGTCGTCGTCGACAACCCTTAAGCACCCCAAAATGCTAGGATATGGGTCTCCCCTCAGTCCATTGTTTTAAGAGCATACTCCATCACGCTGCTCAACTGCGGGTTGACGGAGGCCAGTGTTTTCAAGCCGCCTAAAGGCCTTGGCTTAACGACTGTCATCTAATGACATCAGCTGAAACCAACGGCTTGACGTGCCTTCTGAAACACAGAGCTCTAGATAAATAAACCCATCCATGGACAGGTTGCGGTTGATGTTGTTTAACTTGCGTGTTCAAGGAGACTGGCACCCTAAAAATATTCTAGATTTTATTTTACCACTTTTTCATCATGATTATGCTGTACATGGAGCTTTCTTACGGACGAAGACTAACAGAAAGCGACGGACAGACATGGCGAAACTATAGGATCTACTTATTGCCTGTTTACAGAATCATAAATGAAATTGACTTTGAATCTCATACGCAAACTCAAACTCAACTCACGCACACTATTGAACATAAACAACGCGCTGCCATGAAACTATGTGTGCCACCACCCCACGATGTTGTATACAACCAACTTCACAAGTGTGAAAAGAACAGAAAGTATATTTTATCGCATTCAATAAGCCGAAGTTGGCCGATGAAGTATGCTGTCTTTGTCTCACAAGGCGCGATCTGTACGAACGACTCGTTGAGTGGACACGCGTGCCCCTCCGTTCGTTGTTGCACATCGACATTAACCGCTTTCAGTGCTAAAGCGCGTTCCTCCGCGCTATAACTTCATAACCTAAAAAGTTATACAAGCTAGTTATTTTTAGTATTATTCATTGTAATTATTCCTAAATACTCATGATTACCTCGAATTTATAAGTTAGTGTTGTGAAATATTACGCCCAGACGAGGGCGTGCGTGGAGTGTATATTTGTGCAACACAAAGTAAATACAAACGGCAAGCTGTGGGGATCAGGGGCCTTTTTTTTGCCGCCGCAGGGGATGTATTATCCTGTGAGTATTCATAAATAATTATCTGAAATTTAACATTTATGGTTTAGACGTACCAAAGGTCAATAAATTACGCTTAGCGTCATGTACATGTCATGATACAGATAACCCTGTATCTAACATTCGGAACTTGAGTATCGAGTACAACAAATGTATGGCGTACCATCCAATTGGTTTACTTCTTCTTTATAACTGGCCAAGTCTCAAGCGGAATAGTAATTCTCGCAGTAGTTTAGGTAATAGCCGCTGGAATCCGCACATGATAATGTCTACAGAGGTTGTCAGGGTTACCTACACTGATCCCATTGATAAGTTGATGCGTGGTATTATTACATTCATCATTTACATACCTACTAGCCTTCTCTCCGTATCAGATCTTATATCAAGTAGTAGTAGTGGATACAAAGCAGTTAATAATGATTAAATAACCTAAACAAATCTTGTTCATTGTTTGGTAATGAGCTGATCATACATTTATTTCTGTCCTCTTCATGAAGAAGACAATTACTTGACGTTTGATAGAGAGAGAAAAGAATGCTTGGGGTGTGATTGTGATGCACATTTATTGTCAATAAGTTTTCATAGTTTGTGATGAAATATGGTACACAATTACATGGCTTTTTATTGATTTTTTTAATAAACTATTATCTAAAAATAACAAATTAAATTATCAATTATGATTGATAATTAAATTTTCCATGCACAAATTTTATAATTACTATTAATACTTTTGATCCGAGGTATGAAAATTTAAACATGAACTCTGTTAGGGCACAACAAACTTGCATCCGGATATGTTCAAATTATTACTCACTAACACATCACGACACAACACATCAACACACAATCACATTAAGTCCTGCAATTCATACCTACTAAATTATTTTACACATTCAAATTGGTATTCTCTGAAATAACACATTCTTGTGTATGCATACCTAATATGCATTGATGCTCCTGTGTTTTACAGTTGATGCACACACACCACGCTAGACGCGTGATGTTCTATTTCCACTTCTGTTTCATACAGCATAAGGGCTGTACAAATCTCAGTATTAAAAAGATAGACATTCTGTCAATTCTTAGGTATTATTAGCTGTATGTAAACAATCACAGATGTGACTATTTTGACAAAATTTTAGCATAATTCATAGCTTTATATTTCTCCAATAAATTGTTAACATGAATTTGTCCTAAGTTGAAATAGTTTATTAAAGACAAAATTTGATTTTAAACTATTTATGCGGGCCCATCAAACGAGATAGACTTTATATTATGGGCTCCTGACGCCTCCGTTCTGTAGATTGTCTGACAAATACTAAACTTTGGAGGCAATATTATGCGTTTGGTTATGATGATGGTGATGTCTGTGGTGATATTTTGTGAGTATATCTACTCATCCGAAGAATAAAGTCAGATCTGTTCTCCCTGCTGACTGACAAAGGAGGCTCTGGTGAAAGACAGTTACAGCGGTTGGGCAGCTCAGCATATTAAAAAACCCGACTGGGGAAGTACCTCCACCTGACAGAAAACGCAGCCAAGTTAATAATTTTTAATGAACACAAAACACTTTATGGTCAGCTAATTTGATCCAATAATATACTAATTTGGTTCTTTACCTGATAGGGTTTTTTTAGTTATACTATTTTTATACCAGTTATTACTCAGCTCCTATAATTTCTTTTTTAATACCACATGGGATACCAAGCACGTGTGGCGACGGCCAGATGTAAATACAATAATAAAAGTTTGCAATACAAGAATCATGCCTGCTGCCAACCCAGCATCTTATTACGTCTGGTGGCCTCGATCATTTCTGGGTACATAACAATTCTCAAGGGTATTATTATTCGTTGTGATCTTGTGACGTAGAGGTATTTTCTTAGTCAAGCTCGAGCTGGGCATGCCCTAGCTCTCTTACACCAGAGTCTCACTTGTTAATCAGCAGCGTGTACTATGTTCAGGTGTGGTTGCCTTTGGCTCTAATAGAGATCAACTTTTACCCCAAAGTGCTATGTGTGTTAGAATAATTTTAATAGACAAAAGGCTTCAAAAACCCTAAGCCTTAAAAAGAACACATACATATTCGTCAAGGGATTCATAAAATTAGCGCCATCATACAGAAAATACAGATGCTCGCCGGATCCATTTTCTATTTTATATAATATCAATATCATTAATAAAGTTGTGCAATTTTTAAAAAGAATTATGGGGTTTGGTTTTACATTGGCTTGAAAAATTGCATCTAAAGTGTATAATATAAAAATACCAGCCTAATATTTGACTGTACTTCGACAAGCTTAAATGTGGGACGAACCAAAAAATCAACATAAGCTGGGACGAAATAAGACTTTCAGACGAACATGCAGTCCGAAACAGGAATAAATGAACAATTTTGTTAAAGTTAATTGATTCATATTTTTATTTTCCTTGATTGTGACAATCAACCACAATTTCTAGCAGTTGTCAAGAGGTTTATATTATAACTAATAGAAGCTTGTACTAGATCTGTAATATAATGGTGGCAAACATCCATATGGTCCATATGACGTGAACTTTCTTCATTATGGAGCCCTTTTGAAAAACTAAATTATGATAGAGCCTATTAATCTTCCTCTATGATTAAATGCATAGTTATTATTGATTCATTTATTGAATATACTTTTATACATAATTTAGGAAAGAGATTATATTAACTACCAGTATAGCTTTCAGACTACTGGTAGGTAGATTATAGTTTTTGTAGATAGGGAGCAAAAGTCTTACGTAAAAAAGAAGCTATTAAGCCAAATAAATACTTAAGTCTCATACATAGTTATCAGTACCATCATAACATTTTGTCATGAAACTCACTCAGCTTAATACCAGCATACTAATTTGTTTACTTTACCCTGCACTGCGAGCTCAAGCTAACTGTTTTCCCGATTTATACTAATATTTACTTTACATTGTAAGCTTACAATTAAAGACCAAAACATAATAGCAAATCTCTTAATACAAAAGTTAGCTCAACCCAAGTTTGATGTCCCTGTTTATGTTACTAAGGAATGCTCTTTATGGAATACTCTGAGCCCTGCGAAGAAGCATTTAAGGAAATTTTCGTTAATTTCTTAAGATCTTTGCCTTGTCGCATCCGAGCTATTTCATTGTATGTTACTTGTTGCTTTAATAAAATCTTAACATGTTAAGTTTCATTACTTTTTTTGCAATACAATAATTTGATATATCGTCGTTGTCAAACCAAAATCTGCTATGTTCATTTTTTTTAATTTTTACAGTTTGACAATTGCAACTGGTAAATGAACCAAAATATCGTATGAAAAAACTGCTATGTTCTTATAAGTACTATATGACGTACTGTGTCTTGGTTCATTTACGAGTCGCAATTGTCAAAATTTAAAAATTATAAAAATGCACATAGCAGATTTTGGTTTGACAACGACGATATGTAATATAGGTATGTATAATGATATGATTTGCTTATGGGTGGAGTGGTAGTAACACAATGTTTATTAAACTAAATATTTTGTATTGTTTATTCATACAAAAAATGAAAAAAAAATTCTGGGTAAATGCTCATATCTTACTTCGTCAAATATATAATATTAAGAAATTAAATAATTTTAGGTCCCCTAACACATGTTTCGTTCGATCCATTCATATTATACTTATGAATAGTTGATAACTAATCAAAAAACTAAAATCACCAAATCGAAACAAAGCACTTAATTCTCCTTACACTACATCGGGTGGGCTTGTTTACCACCCGACGTAGTGTAAGGAGAATACGGCCCGCCTGATGTGAAGCGGTTCCAAATCAGTTAAACATGAAATATCGCTCGCGCGCTGCCATCCTTGCTACTAATGCAGCATCTCCTTCCCGGTGATCTCACATACTCGCAGGAACAACAATCCTCAAGGAATTGTTATTTGGCTGTGGTATTCTGCGAGGTGGAGGAACTTCCTCAGTCTAGCACCTTATAATTAGTTACGCTGCCCTATCTGTCTTTGTGCCAGAGCCTCGTCAGTGAGTCAGTAGGGTGCATCACGTTTAGGAGAGGTTGGCTTAGGCTCTAAAGATGGCGGTGAACCGCTTTACAGCCCAGTACATTACGTAACGTTTACATTTGCCATTAAAATTACCTTTCAATACAGTTTAACAGTGTTACACTTTGTAATGATGTCTTTAAAGAAATGTTCTTTTATGTGAAATATAATAATAAGTTATTATATTTCATTACATTTCTGATTAAACATAGTTTTTGTTGTCCTAAGGGAAATTACGAGTACCTATGTTAAACTAGCCAATCGCCACGCTGCGCCTGGGGAGAACTCGCTCTCTTGTCCCGTGGTATTTCATTCATTAAACATTTTGGTGGGGAATTTGCGTGCATTTTTCTTACTTCAAGAAGCTGTCCAAAGTATAAGTAATAGTACTTACAGTATACTACTTACATTATAACCACTCCCTGCCGCTCTCTCGTATCCTCTTCCCCTCAGAGACCTGGAACAGTTTGTATGGCGCAGCACGCACACACGCTCATTCACGTTCTGCACATACGGCATTGTATGTGTAGTAGTAAACGACGCAAATTTTGTATGGGGTGGCCGGGATGCCGGTTACATTTTATTCCACATTCATTGATTTGTTGAAAATTAATTACCAAACTTTGTTCAAAGGTTGGCATATAATGTTTACACAATTTAACTTTCATATTTAAATTTCTGTTTTACCAATCTATCCTTTTTGAACGTCTACACATGTTATGGAATCCTTACATTACAATATCTAGCCAATGAATAACCCTGTAACCAGAGTTGGAAAAAACATTTTTCATTTTATTTTATAAAACATACAGTATGATATTAGATAATACCATGATATTAAACTTCTCTAAGGGGCCTCTAAGTGTTGGATCCATAGCTCCGTGGACGTCTATCAAATGACCGTGCTTCTAAATAGTATTGTTAATTATTACAATATTGAGAATATTATTGTATTATTGTTGTATAAACTCCCGGAGTCCCATCAATATACGCATCAATATTATTGGCTGTGTAAACGACGCCGTAGTTCTCCTGCTTCCGAATTTGTTTTCAAAATTTAATAAAAGCCGCGTTATGCCGCTCGTTTAATATTTGGGCCCCGCGGGTAAACGTCGCGCGCCGTCGGTAGGGATAGGGAGCTGGAACCCGTTCACTCAAGGTGAACGCGAATACCGACCAGAGATGGTAATAAGGACAAATTATACGCATACCACCCTTTGTTCACATTTCGAGTTCATGGATATATTCGCAACCTTGGGTGCGTCTACCTGCTTGCGGACGGCCCGGTCAGGTACACAAAACATTGTAGCAGATGCTGAAAGCTGATTGGTCCGCAACCGACTTGCACACTATGAATGGCAATGGTGTGAACTGTGAAATCTATTAAGAATTTTTAATATTATAATATTCATAGCCGTATGTTATTAACACGTTCGTACTTCATATAACATTACAACATCATTGCATCTATCCAATAATGTCAAAGGTAGACATTCATTACGAAAGTTTGAATAAATTATAAAAATACATGAAGAAATAAATCTCAAACACGATGTACTATTTACTAATATTATAAATGGTGAATTTGATGGATCGCCTGCTGGCAGTTGACTAAATTTTACTAGTAATTACCTAGAGCAATTAATCACTTGAAACACGATAGAGGAGTGCGGTGTCTATCTGAGTTACGAGCAAACAGAGTTACATTGCGTTATCATGTCGCTCGTGTTGTTAACCGATTGTGATTGAATGCATGCAAACCGAGTAAGTAATATTCGATTACGAAATGTAGGTACAATACCTCTAGTTCGTCTACCGCGATATTATGTCTACGTTCAAAAATTCTATATTGTTCATTTAGATAAGCGTACCTTTGGCATTCTACATTACATGTTTTTCGTTAATAACTTTGCCTGTTTGTAAAGAATATTGTGATGTTGTTATGAACAGTTGGTACTTAGCTCTATATATAATAAATAAAAGTGAAGAATGACTTCTGTTTGCCCGGGGTAATCTGCGGAACGGATAATCTGATTTTAATGGAATTCACTCGAAGGTAAAGGAGTTTATAGGGCTACATAGAATATTTTGTCCATGAAATGTTTAGGATTCCTGCGTGAAATATAAATAAGGCATTATTTAGTTCTACTCAGAAAAAAATAAGGTTACGCGGCCCATACCTTAGGTAACAGATAGTAAAAAATTAAAAAACAAAGCGAATTCTGAAAAGATAGTCGATTTCGCACACTGAATATTTTGTGCCAGTGTGACGGAACTACTGTGACTATAACTGTGATTTTGTAATATCATAATATTTGAAGTACTGGCCAGTAATTTTATAGAAGCTGTAACATACTTTTAGAATAGTTATGTTTTGCCAGGTATCTGGCGAATACATATTATATGGTTGCTCCTAGAGATGGGTAAAATGCAAGAAATTTACAATAAGTGCCAAGTAAGTACCTGTAAATGCCCAATAAATGCCTAGTTTTGAGTATAAATAGGGACTTTATAAGTACTTTTTGGGCATTTATCGTAAATGCCCGGCATTTTGCCCATCTCTAGTTGCTCCTTAATGTGTAAAATATGTATAATAATCCTAGACATAAAATGTATACATACACCTAAGTGTATGACATGAACAGTTATCATCATATTTGAGACATTTTAACTCAAAAACTTATTGAATTAAAATCTAAACCTTTCTCATGAATCAATCCCGTCCATTTATGAAAATCCGTTTTGTAGTTTTTGAGTTTATTGCGCTTATCAATACAGACAGACAGAAGCGTCTGCAACTCTAGCAAAATATAATAAGGTATACATGCTAAATTCTATTTCCTTGAAAAGAACAAGACGCTCCATCAAACCGTAAACCAGTTTGATGAGATTGATTGTCAAAATGCTGGTATTTCACTCAGAAAGAGATCAAATAGAAGGAACGAATCGATGTAATATGTAGGTATACTTACTCGCTTTGTTTCCAATTGTTTTACAACTCAAAACTTCAGTGCGCCAAAATGATTACATAAATCGCTTTGCTAATGTCAAAGGCGGTAGGAAGAAATTATAACGTGATTAATGATAGGCGTGATATTTTATAAGTATCATCATCAGCTTGTACATAATTCTACTATAAATTTTACTCACTGCTGGATATAGGCGTTCTATTTAAGCGATCTTCCCATTTCTTCACCAGCTACTTAAATAAATGTATAGATCGGTTTTTACCATAAATTTATATTAGACGCACATCGAGTGTTACACGTCACTACTTTTGCTTATATTACTGAACTTTTGTTAAGATAGTCTTCGATCACTGAGTAGATAGTATATGGATGACGCCGGTCCTGTCGCGTGGTGATTGTGCTCCCTAATTAAAATTAACTGGCATGAACCCATAATCATCCCACTGTTGGGATACGGATCTCCCCTCAATCGAAGGGATTTAGAGCATATTCCACCACGCTGCTGAATTGCGGGTTGGGGGAAATTTACCATATTATGAATTAACTCCAGTGTTTAATTTAGTACTTGGTATTTATTTACCGGGTTATAACATATAAAACATCACATGATTCTTGTTACAACTTTACAAATTAACACTGGGTAGCATGATAAGTGTCAATGTTTTTGAAAATGACGTCCCAATTATAAGATTACATTTTTTAAATCGATATTTTATAAATGGAATCGTTCTTTTGATTCTAAAATCGTTGACTTGTTTTTAAACTGTGGCCAATGATTTTCAGAAATAGAACCACGAGGTTGACACAAACAGTCTTAGCATAGACTTAGCATGCGTATAAAACGTAGTGTACTACACTACGTTTTATACGCCTGGTCGGCGTGGTAAACATGAGATGTGAGAATGTCAAAATTTTATATAGCGCTATCGTGTTAAAGCTATATATGTTTCGAACATTATAGTGCTTTTCTTTGAAAAAAAAAATGCACATGACGTGAAACAAAAAATCGTATCATTCTGTCTCATTTCCTTACAAGATGATAGCATAACTTACTCTCTTGTGAAAATGCGATGTAAACTATCAATCATTTGGTCTATAGTTGTCTCTGTCTATGATTAGACTATGCTTTCAATATGGATCAAACAAACACGTCAATTTCACACCACGTGCACTGTCGCAGACACGCGACGGTAAATAAATATTTGCATGCCATTTGAAATTGGAATATGTATATATCTTGGTGGATTATTCTTATCAACTCTATATAGTGCCTATCGATTTTACGAACACGACACTTTTTGCAGATACCCTTTGACTATCAACATTACAGTAGATGCTTTGTACGTGCGTCTTATCCGAAAGTGTTATCCTAAAATTAAAGTAACAGTAAGTAGGTTGGTATTTTCTAGTGGTTTTTATTGCCGAATCGCGAGCCAGAAGAATCTTGTCGACAGAGTTGCGACAGTTTACTAGTATGTAGGTTGTGTTTTATTAGACACTCTTTTTAAATGATGGACAATAAAATATGAATTAAAAAGGGGTCAAATTTGTAAATACTGTTTGTCTTACAATGAAGCTGTAATTCGTAATTCTACATTGCATTTCATTTTTTGTTCTCGTTTTTATTTCCTTTTTTTTGTCAAGTTTTATTGCTTAGGTACGAAAAAAATAACATTCTTGTGGATATTACAATAAATGATATGATTGAAGCTTTTCAATTATTCTATGGCGACTAGAAGAATTTTTTATTGGCATAGGTACGTGTTTCATTGTCCGAGTATACCTATGTATATTATACAATAATATTCACCTGTAATTTACCTAGTTTTAAATATCTATTCATAAATATATATAAGCTTATATTTCCGTGTGTTTAAAATATAATATCTATGCTAAAAACGGGTTGTAAGTTATTTTTAAAGTAGGTACGTTACTTTTCTATGAAATAATAAATTTTAAATATTAGGTTTATTCATTTATTCTCAAAGAATTTGCAACATACACATTTATTGCAATGATTATATAATACATATATTTATTTTAGGAGCACACTAAGAATGTTATGTAGGTCCAATAATCCCCTCAGTTGAATCCGCTGAATTTCATCTCAAAAGGCCACATTCGTAAACCACCACATTCGCAAAATATCATGATCTTGTAAGAGTCGCTGGATATGATATCCAGCGCCGGAGGGCAATAATCACAGTAAAAAAAAAGTTTACATTTTTCCACGTTATATTTTTTCACACGTGTAAAAGTGACATCACGTCAGTAAAAGTGAGTCTAACAAGCCATATATAAGAAAAGGTCACATGTGAGTTAATGACGTCCAAAATTAAATACCAAAAATATAAAACGAGTATTTATGTACACGGCCTTCCACATTTAATCGTTTATTGGCTAAAACGATCGCCGTCATGGCTGCCTCTTTGATTCCACTAATTCGCCTGTTTAGACCCCATCGGCCTTAATGGCGGGCTCCATTGTATGTAACCGCTTTGAGAAAGTTGCAAATTAATTTAATGTTCGCTATATAGCTAGCCTGGTCGGACCTGGTAATGACTTACTTATTTTGTTCGTTTCAAAGCTCAACCCTGAAGCAGGAAATTTATTTATCTACCCTTTGTGCCCTTAACCCTGCGGCCCCGTATTAATAAGATAGCTGTCGCGCTGTTTGTATGCCTATTCAAATGAATTCTTTTCTGATCAAATCGGTATGTAATACGGACCTTTTTGCGTTTGATGTTGTTGTTTTTAATACTAACTTTCGTCTATTGCTATCGCTATATATCGCGCATATTCGAAAAATCAAGTTTTATTCCTCGCCTATATCATAAAGAGAAACTTTGTATAAATGTTAGCTTTACACGGTTTGTGTTGGGTTGAATCGAAAATCGAATAGAATCGGAATCTTATAAAATATTTTTCCCCGAAATTTAGTACACGCGTATACCGGTAGCCATCGAGCTCCTCGTTGCGCGTAGCAGTTTAATCGATCACGCAAGCTAAGCAACGTCGACTACCGGCTGTCCATGGATGTGTTTATTTATCTCGAGCTCCTCCCTGCTTCGGAGGGCACGTTAATCCGTCGATCCCGGCTGTTGTGGCTAGGTGACAGTCGTTAAACCAACTCAGTGGCCTCTAGGCGGCTTGAAAATACTGACCTCCGCCAAATCGAACAATGTGGTGAAGTGTGCTCTAAATCCCTCCAATTGAGAGGACACCCATATCCCAGCAGTGGGATGAATAAGGGTTGACGCTGTATACCGGTCTCCTGGTGGAATTATTTCTGAATTCTAAACTAATTTCTCATTTCAACTCTAAAACAAATCGTACACTAAAAGCAAAAAGGAATATATTTACATATTTCATGTTTCTTCGGCGAAATGTTTAGGTTGGGCGTTGATGAGTTGGTGAATAAATCGGAATTATTCAATAGAAAATATTTCAAGATTTCCGAGAAACCCATTCAACTCTAGCTAGATCTTAAGGTAAATAAAACTCGTGTTTCTAATAAATATGCTTTTTGTTAGCCTGTACTTCTCGGATTAAATCTTCTATTTAATATCTGGCTATCTGTATATGTAATAATTAGCGACTCGACGGTGTGAGATAATTATATAATAATATATACATATAAACCTTTCGGAAGACATACTCTCAATGATAATCGCATCAAAATACGTCGCGTGGTTTAGGAGTTAGCGGTAAACAGAGGTCTCGGAAAGTGGCTTTGTTTTCTTAGTACATAAATCGTTAATTATCTAAGTTGATTTTGACTGCATTTAAAGTACACATTGTTATGAACATGGAACGCAAATAAATCGTCCGTCGACGCTGCTCAGTTTTCATCGTTTTGTCCATTCCAATGTTAATTATTCCTGAGTTTTATTACATCGTCATAAACATTATTAGTCCAATTTCCTAATTGTAACAATAGAATGTTATTTTATATTTATTTGATAGAACCAACAAGATACAATACAATACAATACAATATACTTTATTGCACCAAAAGGAAAGAAAAAAAATATACAGAGAAAAACATTAAGTAATTGTACAAAGGCGGTCTTATCGTCGAGCGATCTCTTCCAGACAACCTTAGGGTAGAGGAGAGAGTAATTTGAAATGATGGTAGGTGGTGCAGCTCAGATTTAGTTCTATTCATTACTATGACTAATAAATTACAAATACTTATATAAATGCTAAATTATATAAATAAATATTCACATATACTACATATACACATACACACATATATATATATATATATATATATATATATATATATATATATATATATATATATATATATATATATATAAACATACATAAATATAAATATACTTAGACTTAAATACAGATATATACACACAAATTATACAAATATAGTAAAGTACTAATGAGGTAGAGGTTAAAATTATGACTGATGAGAATTAAATAACATTAAAAGAAAGATAGTGGAGTTTAACGAGATTTTTAAACGAAGCTAGCGATTGAGCATTCCTGATCTCAGATGGTAACGCGTTCCAAAGGCGCACTGCCTGCACAGAAAAAGATTTGGAGTAAAATTGGGAAGAGTGAGACGGCGTTTTGAGTCGGAGCAAGAGTGTATTACGCAAGGCACGGCCCTGCACTTCGGTATGAAATAAGAAACGTTCTTTTAGGTAGACAGGAGATTTAGGATTGAAGAGAACAGAGTAGAGGAGGGTAAGGATATGCCAGTTACGGCGAAGTCTGATGGGGAGCCACCTGAGCTGAAAGCGAAATTCAGAGACGTGGTCATATTTGCGAAGTCCAAATATAAACCGTATACATAAATTTTGAAGACGCTCAAGTTTATTTAGTTGCTCTTCGTAATTCAAGATAATGCACTACATCGAATGACAATATAATATACTACATACTACACATGCAAGGAAATCAGATATTTGCATTAGTGTTGACCACGGCATGCACTGAAGGTATGCACTAGTTTTATTTTAACATATATATCCGCAAATACATATATGTATATATGCCTACATATATATATACATATATGTATGTAGCCTATAATTAATGCAACACTAATGCAAATATCTGATTTCCTTATACACATTTCCTTCATATGTACTGGGTATATGTATGTGACATATACCCAGTACATATGAATACATACACATGTGTAAACATATTTCCGATCATTTTTGTGTTTATATTAGGAAGGACATCATAAGATACTTTAAAAAAAAAAGTAAACTCGGGCGAAGCTGCGGGTGGAAGCTAATATATTATAATTTAAATTATCAGGATTAGTCAAAGAATTAATTATAGATTGAGTTTTCGAATTTATTAAAGTTTATGAAGATGTCTATATCTGCTACAATATTATATCGTTTTGTAATTTATCGATGGATAAATAGTGTCCCAGATTTCTTTTCAAAACGAATTTTTTTGGGTGCGCACATATCTTGGTGTCTATGCCATATGTTAATATCCCACAATGATGATGATGAGGATTGAAGTAACAATGTAGTTAAACTAATTTAGATAATGCATTTTTTTTAATTACTTAGATCATCTTTTTGTATAAAGCTACGGAACTATTATACCTCGCAATCCGATGTGAATTGTCTGCGTTCGCATCTATGGCAAATAGATTTCCGTCTCGCGGAGCGTCACTAGCGTCCCGACTACCGCTCGCTCGGAACGCGCCTTGTACGTATTATGGCAGTTGTGGAGCCCACTTCCGCACATCTGATTTAGTTCTATTTCTGTAAATGAATAAATTTTATATTAACCTAACGAAAGAATAAGAACTATATGCAATTTAAATTAATTGATATAAATAAACACAGCAATCCATAGAAATATGCGTATGTTGATCGCGATAGGGGGTCACATTTTTAATACATCAACTAAGCTACAGGTTCATTATCACAACTATAAAAAATGTTAAACCGAGAAACCTTAAACGAGCCCCGATTCGATTTAATTAGTACTATTAGTTAGCTGTTAAGGAATAATCCATCTCTCGTTATCATCATACCATTGTATTGTCATTAAAATTGCTTATTACGATTTAAGTTTTATACTACAATGAACAGCTAGTTCATTGTTCCATTTTTTGAACTGGTAACATTTACCAGGTGTTAAGAAGTGACTATGTTTAGAAGTTATGTTGTATTTAATTTATAAAACAATGCCGAATGGGATTCATCATCATTTCATATATCCGAATTTCGGCTTACAAATAAACTAAAAGGAGAAAAAAAAAATAATCATACATCGCAACGCTTGACCTATGACAATATAAAACTGCAACCTTGAACGTGAATAACATCTTTGTGCAATCTCTTAACGATGTAGAAGACAATAGAGTTGTAGGTAGTTATTTACTTACATTGGATGTATTTATTTCCGTATAAACGCGTCAATGGAACCATACAACACTTAGTATGCAATTATTGTAAAGAGAAATCCCCGTCTTTCCTCGAAATAAAGCAAAAAAAAACAGAATAATTGAGTAGAAGTCCGTTAGTGAATAAATTAGAGACGCATCACGTAATGCAATAAAATTGTTTTGCCATATTTTAAACAGAGTTTTACATGTACGTACGGTCGGGTCCCTAAGATCTCTATTAAGCCAAACATGTTTGAGACTAATTTCTGGAACCAAAATATTCCATCGGAATGTGCTTCAGTTTAGGCGGTAAGGCCCCTGTTGTCAGCGCCTGGTAGCAACAGCTAGCACCTTTTAACTCGGTTCAGCAGAGACGGTCTGTGCTGTGAGGATTATTAACGTTCCCAAATTTACAGACGGATTGAATAATCCGGATTGAAAGTCTAAAGAGAGACCTTGCCTCTTTTTGTCTGTACTATCGATTATATAGTGCTCAATGGCTGGAACTCGCCAGTGGTAACGAATTTGATCTTGATACTTTACAAAATAAATGGTGACTTACTCGTACTGTGCGGTTACAAAGAGAATTTCCCTCGCATACTATATATTTCGGGATTGTTAAAAAGAATCCGTGCAGATTTTTTTACAGTATCAGTTATGCTGTGGGTTTTCTCGCGATCATAGGTTGCGGTATGTAATTGCTTTCCAACGGGCGAGCCGTATGCTTGTTTACTGCCTTAGTTACATGAAAATGATGCTTGTTTTTCATTTTCTGAAAAATATCCGGCTAGCCCTTTACTGAAATTCAATGATAAGGAAATTGTTGGCGGTAACAATATGATGATAACATTTTATTGTAATTCGGTTTACTTTATACAATTGATTAGATACAGTGATGATATACTTTTAAGCGGATATTTACATAAAAAACGTTTTAATACTGAATTTGGTATTAAATTTATTATATTATTGACGAGCTCGGTGGCGTAGCGTTCAATGACGCGGCTTCGACACTAACGCTCGTGGGTTCGATTCCCACACAGGACAAACATTTGTGTGCATGAACATGTATGTTTGTCTTGGTCTGGGTGTTTTTTATGTATCATAAGTATGTATTTACAAAAAAAAAATGTATTTACGTATGTTTATCAGTTATCTAGTACCCATAACACAAGCTTCGCTTACTTTGGGGCTAGATGGCGCTGTGTAATTTGTCTGACAATATTTATTTATTTATTTTATTATGCAATAGTTTTTACAAAGATTAACATTACTATGTAAAATATGTTCCGTGTCGAGATTGTATGGAAATTGAAATCTTAGCAGCGGGATGTAGCGGTACGCTTCTGATACATTACCATACTAAAGCATCGGCGACGTAAACGTGAATAATATAACGTAAATCTTCGTATACTATCGCACGGACACTGAGTTAAGAATTCCATATTTAGTACTCTGTCTCAGCGACCCGAAACGATTCTTCTTGACATCTGACTCGAGATCCCGCTATTTTTACTATATTATCTATTTATCTATATTATAAAATGAATCCCCATTTTCCTTGGTCACGGCATCACACGTGAACGGCTGGACCGATTTCACTATTTCTTTTTATGTTGTATTTGCTATTGCCAGGAGAAGGTTCTTATAAAAGAGAAAAATAAGAAGGTTGCGTGGAAAATTAGAAAATTTAAGATAACTGAACGACCGTATTAACTTTTCTAATGTAACTTTATGTCGTTTGGCAGAATTGTCAGTCATTTGACAGATTGCGCGAAACCAATTCGAATTCAATATTTATTGTGAAGAAGAGAGGATAACGTATGTCAGGTCAGCTAGTATTATATATAAAAGTTGACATATGCTTTACTTTACACTTTACACTAAAAATACGAGCCGTAGATAATTTAAAACAAGTTATATTTAATTTGCATTAGCAGACAAGTTACTTAAAAAAGCTTTTATGAGTTTTTATTCTAGTTATAGAATCTACAATAGGTTCCATTACTACTACGACTATATTAAAACCTTAATAAAGGCTGTCTTTATGCAAAGCATTAAACTCGGAAACTACATTAGGGATTTTAATTTGATATTTACAAATAGACACAATGATTCCCGAGAAAGATTATTATCTATGGAATAATTTGTGCAAATTGTACTAAACTCTGTAGATATTTGTCGAGGTGGTTGGGTTTCTGCGCGTGAGTGAAGTCACCAAAAAGGAGGAAGCTGCGTTGGCAGCGGGGGTGATGGCGCGCGAGCGATATTTTATGTTGCGAGCGTTAATATGGCTATGGTAACTGCTTCACATCAGCCGGGTCGTATGCTTGTCTGCCATCCGACGTAGTATAAAAAATACGAGCTTAGCTGCTGCCCGTGAAGTTGGGCAACTGTAATAAAGGTAAAATGTGGATTAAAATTCGACTATAAATAAGTACACAAAGATTTTATTAAAGCTTTTAAGCATACCCAGTGAAATTGATAAGACACGGCGCGCCATAATACCCCCGTGTCGTAGTTAACACACCCTTTCGCTGGGACACAAGAACCCTCCCTTTAACTAATCTATCAGATTCAGCGCTTACTCTGTCACGCCTTGACACTGCTCTGTGGCCGTTTGTATACTGATAAAATATATCTAGTTTTTAAAAAATCAGTTAACTTATTGTAATTCTATGTAACATAAATTCGAACAGATTGATTTGTCCAAATAGTTTTCAAATTTCGTTCAACTACAGGGCTAATGAAAATAATTTCGAAGTGTGCCTAATACGATACACCCCCGACTTATTACCTTTTTTATTGAACCATCGTGATTGCTTGGAACCATCCCGATTAGACCAGCAAAAAAGTATTGATTTCTGAATAGCGTTTTGGTGCTACGATTCATAGATAGACAGATAATCAAATTTGGTAAATTTATATTGGAAAAAACTAGACTTTAAAATTTAGTAGCTTTGACATCAACGTTACAAATAGTTATTAATTTAAAATACGGAAAAAGTGCCTACCTGCCCGCTGACTGAAGCGTAAAAATATAAAAGCATAAAAGCTTAAAAATATGAAGAATTTTATCTCTGTAAAATTACTTACCTTTGTTGTTATTAGCGGTCCTTGGAAATTGTGCAAATGTTTTAAAAGGGTTTTTTACATATAATTCGGAATATTCAGCGGAATTACCGCTCCGTTTTGCGAAAAATTAAAATGAGATTAACAGAACTCGTACATTTCGGAACAACGTGCCCTTTTGGGACTTTTTAATTAAGGTGAGGTAATTAACACAAAGGCAGTTTTAAGACGATGTGGGAATACAATGGTTGTGGATTTCGACAAATGATTTATGAGGCAGCCTTGCATGAATCATGTTTAAGAAATTGAAAGGAGATTCGATTGATGGGTCGTGATTTATTTACAATTTGTGAGCCACGTTTTGTAAACGCAATTCTCGAAGAAAAGCTTTTCTGGTATACATTTCACTTTACCGCAATGTATTAAAGCCAGCACTCCATTAAAGACGTTCCCTTGAATATAAATTCACTTGAAATTGTTTCGATACCTTCAATGGAATGATATAGATGTATTTGAATTACTGATACATAATATATTAAGTACGACTGAGTTGGTACATACGTCTATACTTCACGCAATTTGACATTATTGGATAATGTTGTCTTTGGAAATACGTGTAATGTATTCTCTGTAATATGTCATTTCATTAGCTCATTAGTCAATGTCACTTTTTTGTATTTGCGTAAGATTTTTCGAAGATGAAAAGGATTTCGTTTGCTTTTAACGCTTTATTGACTGCTGCTTTCTAATAGTTTACCTACTCGTCAAAGTAACGAGGCCCACATATGAAAAATCAAGTTGTGTTAAAGCTACATAATGCATTTATATGGTGTTTTAGCCAGTACAGCCTACATTAATTGTGTCATAAAAATAAAATATTCTAACTGACGGCCCTGGATACTTACTCTTACTCTTGTGCTCATTGTAGTTTTCGGAGGCCACTATTACGTTGTAATATTTCTTGTAACTGTTGAATAAATCACACAACATTTTCATAATACTGGGATTAACTATTTCATTATCATATTCATTAGGTACAAAGTGATATAATGTTTTATGAATGTGATGTTTGAAATTTAATTTTATCGTCTAATTCTGTGTTAGAGTTAGGTATCTACATATTTATGTATTATTTACAATTTTATAAATTACTCGCGGTCCCTTTTCCCTTCAGCCGCCCATTGTGTTACGGACTTGTTATTTACCGCTCACGAATCCTCGTTGGAAAAGTAGAAACAGCTGCGAACGTAAACATTCATTTTTAATTGTAATTGCTTGAAATGTGTTTCAAGATTTAGTGTTATTCGCTACTTGGTTAAAATATATATATAAATCCTTTCATTTTACTGTAGTTGAATAAACATTCGTAGTTTATAATCTGGCCTGGAACGCGGTGTCACCCACTTTCTTTGTAAGCGCCTGATTTTGCTGGCAGCGTGTCTCCGGCTGATGTTCATTTGTCTCGCTACAACTCGCTGACGGACACTAATCAACAAATTGTCGTGGAAAATATGCGCAGATAGTCAAAAATATTTTAAACTAGGCTTTCTTCGTTTACTTCATAAAAAAATAAGTAAATTAATTAAAAAGTTTTTGTATTACAAATGTTTTATACACTTTGTTTTAAATGTGGTAACTGTTACTTTCTGACGTTATTTTGTATTTTTATATCTATTTTCTATTCGACTGTGTTTTCATAATATTAGTTCAAATTGGACTTAAATTTATCTAAAAGGTTAAATTTGTGACAAAAAGGTAAATAAATTGTTATATGATAATTTTAGCATAATATAAGTAATAGTACTGTATGGTTGTTATTCCCTGCCGCTCTCTTGTGTCGACCTCAACTCCCCTCTGAGACAAATCTGGAACAGTTTGTATGGCGCCGCATGCACACACGCTCATTCACGCTCTGTACAAACGTCATTATCTATGTAGTAGTAAACGACGCGACATTTATATGCATTGGCCGGGGTGTGATATTAGAAAGATCAAAATATTGACTGCCTAATAAAGTCGATGTTTGGAATTACTTTGTCAGGGGAATTCACTTCGTTTTAAAGATGTCGTGAAAAATAAAAACCATTTAGTTATTTCCTGTGTTGGCATGATTTCAACAAAACACGCTGAATAATAAGTGAAAAGAGTTAACGGCATCGTATAACTTCCACTGTACCGTGTTTAAGTAATCTTTAACATTTGTGGTCGCGTCTTAATGTATTTTGTGGTTTTTCTTAGCAGCTTTTTCTATTACTGTTTGTCTGACACTTTTAACACCCCTTAGCACCCGTAAATCTCGTAGGCGTCTACGACCCATATCTGTTGCTCACGATATGCAATGTTAGAAAGGTGAATTACATTTCAGTACGTTATCATTAACAATCACATTTCGAATTGTTCGAAAGAGAACCACATAAATAGGCATTGCGAAGGAAAATTCATACATCAAACGAGTAATGTTTATACAATACAACGTATCGTCGTCAACGCTTATTCATCCCACTGCTGGGATACGGCTTTCCAATGAATCGAAGGGGAGTTTAGGACATACTTCACCACGCTGGTCACCTGCTCATCTGGGGGTGACGAGTTGGCGGAATACAATATAGTATTTAAGTATGTATGTTATATTTTATTTTAATCACAACATATATTTGAATTACATTTTTTTCTTAAAAACAATATAGTATAAAGCCAGCAGGCTTTGGAACAATAGTAATCTACGATATTAAACAGCTATTCAATGTACAAGTACCTTCATTAGTATGTATTAGGTGTACTTAATAATTACATAAAGTTGTGTATTCTGTATAATTATTGTTGTTTCGAAATATATATTAGGTATATTTATTTCTTTTATTGTATTTTACTTCTTTGCACCCCTTTACTAAATTGAGTTGGAAGAGAATGTTCGCCTTTTGTAACAATTTTCCGGCAAGATTGTGCGCAATAGAGTATAAATAAACAAGCAACAGCACTGACATACAGTATGGCCATTCCCTGCCGCTCTCTCGTATCGACCTCACCTCTCCTCTTGTTGAATGGAACAGTTTATTCGGCACCGCACGCACACACGTTCATTCACGCTTGGTACAGACGTCATTGTTTATGTAATAGTTAACGATTCGATATTGTACGCTCTACGTAGTGGCCGGGGTATGACAATATTTTTTTACATAATATGTCGTAATTTCTCTTCCTACATTATGTGTTAAGTATATGAGTTTTGCGTGCTGAGTTAAAACTTGATCTATATGGATAAATCTTTAGGCATCTCAACAAATTACATAGGAAATATTAGCGTGTATTGCTTCCAAAGTTCTTTAATTTGATAGTAATATTATCGACCTGCACAATTTCAATAATATCATTTACTGTCAAGTTAAGCATTTTGACAAAAATGTTTTTGGACAAGTTGGCATCCATCCAAGAACGGTGGCAGATACCAGAGTTAAATGCCGTCGTATACTCATATCAGACGACTGTCGGCGAGTTGAGCGCTAGCCTATTACATATGATTTACATTTCCCTCTGTCAATTTAATATAGGTGTACGTATCTAATGTCTTGAGTAAGTGTGTGCTCTCGTGCCAAGTTTTAATATTTTATTATCAGAAAATAGTTATACAGTTTTTTCTTACATCGGTGTCACGTCGAACAACAACAAGCTAAAAACAATTCCCTAATTATCATTTCGCAATCAACGTTTCGCAAAGTTTCTTTGGAAACGATACAGTTTGCAAACTATCCGTTTCGAAATTATTTGACTAATATACTTGTAATTTAATAAAAAGGCATTTGTAAAAATTCTAGTTTAGTTCGTCATTGAATTTTTGTGAAAATAAAATGTATTTGTATGTCAAATAATACCTATTATAAAGGGACCATTTCAATAATATTCAATTTCGCAAATAATTCAATTCATAAATTATTCGAAATGTGGCTAAATAAATAAAGGGCATTTAGCTAAATTGTGTTTGATAAAATAAATGAACGTTTCAAGATTTGATACAACTGTTTGTAAAAAATATCAAATGAAATGTTAAAAAATATACTTTGATCAAAGTAATTTGTTTTGATTGTTACTCCAAAAGTTGTGTGAGCTAAAAATGTGAGGTAAATTTTATTGAGGCATGAAATTTGAAAAATCTTCATTTTCGTGTTACTGCTTAGTAGCCGGTACGAGTACCTACTGTCTATTCATGTATATATTCCTCTATATTGTCCATTATGCTTTTAATAAGAAAATAATACTAGGCCGGATTCTAGACCACGGGGCCGAAATCAAGGTTGAGTGGAGCGAGTAGATTCGCCGACTGTATGTTTCCCATTGATTTCAATGGAAAATGTATTTGATGACCATTCCTCAAGATGATCCTTCCACAAACTTCAACCATGTCCATGTCCATCCAAAATCGGTTCAGTGGTTTTCGAACCTATTCATTTCCAAGAATTACTTTTCGGGGTACATGAGCGTTCCGCTCGCTCCACTCAATCACGACTCAAGCATCGTGAGTCGTGACACAATTAAATTCACCCTGTGCATATATTTTGGATTTACAAAGGACATTTACCGAAACCCTAAAACGATTTACGAGTCGTTGAATTTTATACTTTAGAATTAGGTATGTTATAAATAGAAATAACGGAATGTTATGCCATTCACGTATTTCCATTTACGTCCGTACGCCCCACCATATACGAGACGGCTTGTCGTCTCACCCTCTTAACCATTCAAAAGGCCACAGGGTCATTTGTCCCCTCTTCTAAAGAAATCCTTACCCTGACAGTATCATATTTATTATTATAATATTTACCCCCACTTTATTCAGATGATAATAAGAGTGATGTAAAAGGACTATTTAAATTTATACTACTTGTAATCGTTTTGAAATGGTAAAAGGGTACAAGGGTACAAATTGTATGAGTTCCTAGGACTAAAAATAACTGTCTTTAGAATAATTTTACAAGTTGATTTTGGTTATATGAGTGCAGTATAGATGCCACTCATCTTTATTATTCCAATAGATATTATGGTAGTACATCAGCTCCATGGACATGTCCGAAATCGACACCCTTCCAAATATCGAATTGATAGTATTTATTGCTTTTATTGGTATGGTATGTAACACCCTGAGAATGCACCCCACGCCAATCAATTGTTGATTGGTGGACCATGGATAGACAGCGTCAGCATATCTATATCGATTGGTATCGATCGACAATCGATCGATGGCATCGCATCGTATCGATTAGTTTAAAGGCATCCTAAGCTTGGAGTAGAATCGTACTGTAGTATCAGTCAAGGCGACCAGATAGTCCTACTTCTCAAATTAAAATTTAGTATTTATTCTTCTAAAATCCAACTTCCGTGATTAGGCCTGGACTTCAAAATTGCATGGTATCCGACTATATAGCTACTTCGACACGAGATTGAAAATAATGAGGTCATAGTTATCTATTGATGTCAATTTCTTGATTAAATGTTTCCGCACACACACAGCAGATGCGTGTTAATTAATTGCGTTTTATTCTCTTATATATGCTAATAGGAGTTAAGTAATTACTTCCCGGGACTCTTTATGTAATCACCAAAATTTTCAACTTTTACGTCAATGTCAGCGGGAACAGTGATTAATTATGTTCGCTTCCACGTGGCTTGTATCCGTAGCTCGCTCTGGCACTCTATTTGCGTTTTTGTGTGCGAATGCAAGCCAGCTTTGATTGCTTCCACACAGAGTTGCCTGGTCGACCGAGTTCGCCATAATAAACTTCGTAGTGAAAGGAAGTGCTTTGAATGTTTCCATCATTATAAACCTTGTACGACCTCTATGCACACATTTCTGTTTTTACTTTATATATGGCGTAGTAAATTCGTAGAACCGCCGTATTACATATTGGCTAACTTTAGGCGAATTGTTTTTAAATTGTCTGTCTATTCGGTTCGATTAGTTTTGTCTTGTCATTTATCAGAAATAGCTTCGCGAGACTGCACAAACTTGGTAATGTGCAATCGGGTGAGAATTCACTCACTTGACAATATGATAAAAAAGGGTTGTTTTAAATATTGAATTGGCTGCGACGTATATATATTTTCCTTTATTACTCATATTTTTCTTTCTTATCTACTTAATGAGGTCAACAATAAACCGACATTGACTCCTAACTGAACTAGCTATTAACTTGTTTGTCTTCGATAAGAGCACGAGAAATTACAAGGCATACACCCCAGTAATATGTAAATAATAAATATCGAACTTCAACTTTAGATAAAGACTCGTCATATTCCACTTTATGTGAATTTAATAAAGTTGGAAAAAATAAGCCGATAAAAGCGTACTAAACAATCCGCACAAAGGAAAGGCTTCAAAAGGGTACAAAGAAACATCATTCCTATTTGGTAGTGATTTACAACGTTTCGACAATATTGTTTGAATATAATTGAACTGTGAATGTACCTATTTATTTAGTTTATGTGGTGAGTTCTATGGTTGTGCCTTTGGTATTCGAAGGCAAACCAGTGCGCAGTAAATGGGTGTTGTAAAGAACATAGGCTATATAGTAACTTGTAGTTGTACGCAACAACGCCCGCGCTGCTGCCAGCGGCACTGAGCTGTTTTTACCCGACTGTCATAGAAGGGAGGGGTATGTTTTTCGAAAATGTATATGTCTAATTCTTTTGGATGCTTTACCTACAGTCTCATTAGATTCGTCTCAACTGTGAAAGCGACGTAGGCGTAATTTAAGATGGCGTTAGCAAAAAAAAAAAAACGCGTAATTACTAAATATTTTCGCTTTTCAGTTTGTATTTTCTAACACAGATGGGGATTTCCATCTAATAATTTCTCGTTCACAACGTAGTTTTACGTGCACAGGTAACCGACCAATACGCGTGCAATGGGGCGTCTAATGGAAAGTTAGCTCGAATGCACTGCCATGCTCTATGATGCTGTTCGCCGTGTTCACACACGTTATATCTGCCGGTAATAATCGACGAGAGTATTACTGTTTTAAAAACCAGTTCCAAAACTTTCTACAAGTAATTTTTATTTGCCTTGTAGTCGTGTTCTAATGAGAAATTACGCGTTAGCTTAATTAAATATTGTGGATTTTGGAACACGTGTTTTTGAATCTATGAAGTATTTATTGATAATATACAAATAATAAAATAATAAAAAATAAGTTTGTAATTAGAAAAATGAATGATACAGAAATATGTGTTTTCAGCGTTGCCTAGCATTAATAGAAATTATGCAAACATTTTAAATTATTTTATGCTCACTTTAAAAGGTTTGACAGGAAAGTGACTAGTCTGATTAAATACGATGAATTCGTATGTTTTTTTTTTATACAAAGCTGGCAAATAAGCAGACGACGTGCCTAATGGTAGGCAGTCATCTTTTCGTTCAGACGTTCGCAAAACCAGAAATATCACTCATGCGATGCTGAACCTGTAAAAACCCCTTCACGCCATTCTTGAACCCCGTAATCCAAATATAGCAAATGACTTTTATACAGCTGATACAACTCATGTTGACCAAAGACGTAAGATCAAAAGTAGCATAATATTGAAGGAATAGCTAAGAATATGCATTGGGGAACGATCCTTACATTGTGACTATTCCACCGAAGTGAAAAACCGAAGCAAGTTCAGGCGGTAATTCGCAATTTTTCAGATACAAATTTCATTAGTGCGTTTTTCATCCAGCAAGACCTAATTTGGTGCGACTAACTGATGTCCCCGTACGAGGATATCACGTGCTGTTTCGATAATTTTATTATTATGCTTTTATTCGGTACAAAAGTTTGTATGACAATGTAACCCATGTGGATCGTCTTAGTGATTGAACACAGCAATCATTTCTCGCTACTCTACTATCTCAGTAAGTAATAGTACTACGTACAATATGGCCACTCCCTGCCGCTCTCTATCTCTCTCTGTCGATCTCACCTCCCCTCTGAGACGATACTGGAACAGTTTGTATGGCGCCGCACGCTCGTTCACGATTTGCACAGACGCCATTGTTTATGTAGTAGTAGTAAGTGCAGTAGTAGTAAAGCGGAGCAACAGATAAACCTTGTATGGTTTTCGTTTGCTACCTTTTGTAGTTTAAGAAACAAAAAATGTAAAACATTTATGGTTTTAAAAATTAAAAAAAAAAGTAACCGACGCGACATTTGTACGGAGGGGCCGGGGTGTGCTACTATGGAGAACGAGAAAAAAAAAAGCATGACGAAGCACAAATGCAACTCAATAGAACCCTTTTTCAAATGTATTTTTTTGTCTTCAAAATAGAAACGTTACTTTCAATATTCATTTTATCAGCGTGTTATGCTAATATTCACTCGCATGAGCTGAAGAACGTTGATTCAGGTCGATCCATTTACATGATAATTACGTTTACGGAGCTTATGTTGCTGAAATATAAATTAACGTTTACGGCAAATTCTACGTGTCTCCATGGAGCTTATTGGTGTTGCTACATGCACACTGAATTTGCCTCAAAGTTGTTATGTTGGACTTAATCATGTTACCATGAGATGTAACAGTACCCTATCCTATTAATATTATACGCGTGAAAGTTTGTGAGGATGTATATATGGATGCTTGGGTGTATGGATGTTTGTTCGTCTTTTACGGGTATACGGATGTACGCTTTTGCTTTAAATTTGACATACGTATAGAGTATGTTCTGGATTAACACATACCATGATCGGCAACGCGCGTCTGATGCCCCTAGTGTTACAAGCGTTCATAGGCTATGGTAACTGCTTTCGATCAGGCGGGCCGTAGGCTTGTTTGCGAATTTAGTGGTTTAAAAAAAATACAATACTTTTTACCCATGACACTGTTCACGAGGGTTGAAGCCGCTAGAAGCTACTAGAACGAGACAAAAAGAACGAGAAGAAAAGAAGAAATTAATATTAACAGTGTCTTTTGCGGAATAAGATTTTCGATAATTTTTGTAACATCCGCAACTGACTAGCCGAAGTCGAGAACTTTATTCTCATGTTTTACTGCTACTTTCTCTGTGGTTTTGTGCAGTAAGTTGGCTGCATTTGTGGTTGGATGTAAATGTATCCCGATTCAGGTGAACTTATCCCAGTCCCGAACTGGGTGCATGAAAAATATTTGGGCGGTTGCCAGCGCTGCTCGATTCGCGGCCGGCGCGGCGGCGGCGTCGGGACGCCTCCCGTCCGTCCACCGCGATAGCGCCGTAATGCAATACCTACCTAACGCTGAAGTGCATCATTTATCTTGGCCGTTCAGTTCAATACGCAATACATTCTAAAAAAATTCCGACGCTGGCCACATTTTACTATTTCTTTTTCATGACGTTAGTTTGATTAATTCGACCAAATATAGTCATGCCATGCTTCTTATATTATTATGGGGAATTCTGCGGCACGGGAGAGGACCTGGAGAGCAAGCATACAGGTACTATGAGCTCT
The DNA here is from genome assembly GCA_937001555.2 of Hypsopygia costalis. NCBI lineage: Eukaryota > Metazoa > Arthropoda > Insecta > Lepidoptera > Pyralidae > Hypsopygia > Hypsopygia costalis. The sequence goes on along the minus strand of OW443330.2, from coordinate 14,270,472 downwards.
AGTTGCTACCACTGATGTATTCAAGGAGCCGAAATCAAACTTAGTGGTTAAACTAAATCAGACTATATTAGCCCTATAATTAAAATCTGAAATTAATATTATGACGTGATACAAAAATCTAATAAGATATCTTTGATCATTCTTCACAGATTATCGTATTAGATTTTTGTATTTTTGGTACTCGTGATAACAACTTTCCTAAAAAAACATGTTACTATGTTATTTTTTCTATACGGTTTAGTACAGTCGTAGATTGCAATGCAACCTACGACCGTTACGTTTCCCAGTAAAATTACATTAGGTTGGTAGACACTTCTATTATTTTAAGTACTAGCTTCTGTCCGTGGTTTTGTTCGCATAAAATTCATGGAGTTTTCTGCACGGTTCAAACTTATATAAAATTTCAATAAATTCGATTCTACATTGGTTTAAACGCGTAAGATAAAAAAAAATATACCTATTAATATTAGTCATGATTGATATACATATTTGTAAATACAAACGAGTCCGAAAATGGTTCCTTATTTAATATATACAGACTTGCGTATATTAATTAATTTATTCATTTTCCGTGTGAGTATGTCTGACGTAAACTTACATTATCGAAAACGTATATTTATCGCATTAATTTTATAGGTATGTCTTTAAAAATTATGTCTCATTTTACATACAAGAAACGCACAAGGACTTCATGTCACGTCCGATTATGACGCTACCGTCGTCCCAAAGCAAGGGTCACGAGGTCTAATTGGACTAAACTCTCCTAACGGATACGTTCATAAGGGTTTATTGAGTTTGTGATTGTTTGCTCTCGACTACAAAGTCTCACGACTACAAAAACTGCACTGTATATATTTATTTAATTACTGAGCTGGTAAAATCATACGGCCCGTCTGAAAAAGCGGCAGCCTATAGATGTGCGTTACTACTTGAGCGTTGCTGTTTCTGTAAATAACATATTCACGCTCTTTGTGAAGAAGACATGCGTTTTTAAGAATCCATAATCCATACCTAGATCATACGCCAACCACTACTATTACGTAAATGCGCATGTCCAGGCTAAGGCCTTAGAGGGGAAGTCGGGTCCTTATTCTGTGCCTGATTGTGTACAAAAAAAAATTTTCCTCACGACCGTTCTGATTCTAATGTATTTACTGCACAGATTGAGGTCCATCTGCTGGTAATAGCGAGCGGTGCGACAGTAGGCTGTTGGCCGATGCTCTCGTCTGCGACAACCCAGTAATTATACAAGTGGACACGACAATAAGGGAGATAATTAAAGTCTCTCTTCTCGTAAATGTCTCGTAAAAGTGGGATGTCATTCGATCCAACAGCTTGTCTTTGAACCGAGTCATAAACTGTATTTTCGGAATTTTTAAACGACTCCGAAAAAAGGAATGAAATGTTTTAGGGTGAATGTGTGTAATATAGATTATTGCATCGAGCACAAAGTAATTTATTATTGCACCGAGTGCCTGATTTAGAGCCCGAGCGTTAGCGAGGGCTCTAATCTAACAGGCACGAGGGCAATATAAATTACTTAAGGCGAGGTGCATAATCTGCTTTTCTTTCAACTAATACCTATAGGAATAGTAGATAAAAGAAACTCATGTCAAACAGTTAAAATAGAAGTTTCTATAACACTGTCGGCTTCATTTAGAATTTTCCGGAGTTAATGTGTCGCTAGATGATTCCATTTTAATTCGAAGCCGAAGCACTCAAAATCAGATAGTATCACACTTTTATCGTTTCCAAAAATATTGTCAAGCAAAATTAACAAAGTTCCCGCCAAATCACTTTTTTAAATTTCTTTCATTTTTAACTCAGAGTTAGCAGCAATCATTTTTTAAATTTGGAACAAGTAGGATAGAAACGAATAATACGTACGAAAAAAAAAGTATTGATATCGGCTGGCTGAATAGAGCTAATCCATTGAGATTGGCACCTTCTGGTGCGATTAAAAAAAACTGTGCAATAATGAAATTTCATACATTTTTATTGCTCTAGAGCATTAAAGACTCGTTTTGTACTGAGTTTTTAGTGTGATTGTGATGAAATTAAAGCATAGTTGGAAGAAATAGTTATTTGTTATGCAAGGCTGCAAAGTTAATTTTTGGCGCGAGTACCTTGTATTGAAACCTGAGCAAGCGAAGGATTCTAGGATTGAGCCACGAGCGAAGCGAGTGGTTCAAATATAGAATCCTGAGCGTAGCGAGGGTTTCAAAGGTACGAGACGCTAAATAACTTTGCTGCCGAGCGCAACACACAACTTTTCACCTCACTAAAGCGAGAAAAATGTTAGGTGCAAGAAAAACAGTTTTCATAAATAATCACCAATGGACTGGCTGCAGAGAATATAAACTATTACGAAACCAATGAGGTTCTATATATATGTAATTTATTGTACGAAACCTTTATTGAATAAAAATATTCGAATTTTAAAAACACTTTCCACGCTAGCGGATAAAGTGCGATTTTCCACGCCGATTTCGAATGATAAACAGAGCTTTTACGAGCTAGTGAGGTGAAAATAATATTTTCTTCCAACTATGCTTTAATTTCATCACAATCACACTAAAAACTCAGTACAAAACGAGTCTTTAATGCTCTAGAGCAATAAAAATGTATGAAATTTCATTATTGCACAGTTTTTTTTAATCGCACCAAAAGGTGCCAATCTCAATGGATTAGCTCTATTCAGCCAGCCGATATCAATACTTTTTTTTTCGTACGTATTATTCGTTTCTATCCTACTTGTTCCAAATTTAAAAAATGATTGCTGCTAACTCTGAGTTAAAAATGAAAGAAATTTAAAAAAGTGATTTGGCGGGAACTTTGTTAATTTTACTTGACAATATTTTTGGAAACGATAAAAGTGTGATACTATCTGATTTTGAGTGCTTCGGCTTCGAATTAAAATGGAATCATCTAGCGACACATTAACTCCGGAAAACATTCTAAATGAAGCCGACAGTGTTGTGTAGAAACTTCTATTTTAACTGTTTGATATGAGTTTCTTTTATCTACTATTCCTATAGATTAGTTGAAAGAAAAGCAGATTATGCACCTCGCCTTAAGTAATTTATATTGCCCTCGTGCCTGTTAGATTAGAGCCCTCGCTAACGCTCGGGCTCTAAATCAGGCACTCGGTGCAATAATAAATTACTTTGTGCTCGATGCAATAATCTACTATTATATCACAATATCTTTTTTATTTCACTGTAATTTCTGAATAATTTAACCGATTTCTAGAGCGTCATAGGATATTTATTTAAACCGTCATATCATAATGCGATGAGAGTATGTCATTTTGTCAAGTCCCTCATTGTCATCTTGAGCATTCTTTAACAATAAATAAATAATAGTAATAAATAAATATTTCTGGACGATTAATACAGCGTCATCTAGTCCCAAAATCGCAAAGTTTGTACTATGGGTCATCTGGGACAACTGATAAATGTATTTAAATACAGATTTTTTTTTGTAAATAGATACATACATATACTACAGAGATAACACCCAGACCAAGACAAATAGGCATTTTCATGCATACAAATATTAGTCTTGTGCGGCATCGAACCCGCGAACTCGGAGTGAAGTGGCCATTGCTAGCCATTCGACCACCGGGCTCGTCATCATTTGTCATTGTAAGAAGAGGGTATATAAACTGGCATAACACCAAAAATGCGATGACAATATATAATTTTGTAGAAAAAACAAAAAAAAATCGTTTTTTTTTAACAGAAGTCGTGTTTTTAATATATTTTTAATTGTTAACATTTGTTACTGGCAATTTTATCTATTGACTCCGGTTTGTTCATTTCAGGTGAGTAACGGCAATGTCATCGATACAGGAACACCTACCCTACTGGTATTTACCATTTATTATTTTAGCACTTTCAATTAGCATGTGAATGCGTAACACGTCAACATAGAATTATTATCATCTATCATAATATATACATCATACATACATGCAGTAAGAGCATGACTGCTAATATTACATTTGGTAAATATCATAATATCCAACGTATATTAGGTTTACATTAACTTAGATTTTCAATATGCGTATGCGTTATACATAACTACGTCGAGTGGCAGACCAGCATATCGCCAGCCTGATGTAGATTTGTTTGGGGTGTCAGTGGCTCATCAACATCTTTGAACCAAAGCCAACTTCACCTGCACGCGGTGCACCCTGCTGACTGACAAACGAAGCTCTGGCGAAAAGAGAGGTAGGGAGCGTAATTGTAAGCTACTCGACTGGGGAATGTACCTCTACCTCACAGAATACCGCAGCCAAATAACAATTCCCTTGAGGGTTGTTGTGTTCCTGCGAGTGAGTGAGGTCACAAGAAAGGAAGGAGATGCTGCGTTGGCAGCGAGGGTTGCGGCGCGCGTGCGATATTTTATGTTGCGAGCGTTAATATGGCTACGGTAACCGCTTCACATCAGGCGGACCGTATCCTTGTCTACCACCTGACGTAGTATAAAAAAAAAATAAGTAGAGCGGTTACGTTAGACTATAGACGCTTGCAATATATTGCCCCTCAGCCATTGACCAACTAGTATATCCATCCTTCCTGGTAATCTCATTCACTCGCAGCCACACAGGATTACAACAGCCCTCTAAGCTTCTGAGAATTATTATTTCGCTGCGGTCTTCTGTGACATGGAGGTACAACCTCCTCAGCCAGGCTGCTCTTAATATTGTCACGATCTGCCTTTCTTTTATTATACTCTCGTTTGCTATTCGGCGAGATGCACAACGTGCAGCTGCAGTTAGTGCCTCTATCCATGATAGTCATAAGTGTGATATTCAAAACTCATTTTAACATATAATCTTGAAAGCTATGCTATAATTACCATGATACAATTTCCCGTTCAATGTTCACATTAATAACGCGCATGCTAGTTTAGCTTCATCAAACACCATCTAATGAATAAATTGTTTTCATCTCGGCATGGCATTGATGTAGGCAAGGAACTGGCACATGACATTGTGGAATGCTTTGATCTAATGTAGGTTGAACCTAATTGTAGTCTATGTTATTATTTATTCGTAACTATCGAACACCGCCGCTCACTAGCGTCGAACAATTATATTCCGATCGTTAACGTATCCAATTGGTAATAATCAGCATTTATTCAAAAACAATATGATATTATTTCCAACTAATATTCTTAGGAAAAAAATAATCCATATATTTACATAAGTTCAACTTTTTCTATAAGCAGTGCTAGAAAATAGTTAAGTATTCATAGAACTATGTAGTAAATAAACATGCAATAGGAATTTTGTAGGCCTAAAAAATAGTTTTAGTGTCATTTATAACGGACTTGTGCTTTTATTCTTGTAAGTAAAACCAATAATAAATAATTTCAAATCATTAAATGTTCACTAAGAAGGAGTTCGCTTATATTTTTGTACGGCAACCACGGCATTGGCGTACAACTCGCGCGTGCTTTGTGTACAAACATGTTTTGATCGATTCACGTTTTGATGCTACTTTGAGCTCTCTGCAAAGTATATACAAAGCCGTAAGGAAACATTTAGCACAACATATACCGCGATGTCTCACGCACATGCTGCATATACATAGCATATTTAATCCTTGCATAACCGTCTAGGTTCTTTCGTCGATACCGTCTCCGCACTATACTGTACTCGACTGCTTTTGTATGGAAAATGATAAATCCAATAGGGTAATTTTTATTTGTTTGTAAAATCTTTATTACATTTAATATTACATAACATAGATTGTAGTGATAAGACACAGTGTACAACGGCGGACTTTATCCCTATAAGGAATCTCTTCCAGTTAACCTTTGAGTTCCTGAAAGGAAACTGTATTTTTATTACATAGTCTAATTTCCTCATGGACTTTATGTGTATATCATCATAATTTTGCATGAAATATTTATGCATGAATCCTAGTTTAGTAAGCAAAATATACCTGCAGTTAATTACTTCATTTTATCTATTGTAAATATTTCAAAACAAAAAGTTATTTCGGCATAGCCGAGATTTAATTTAAGTATCTCTTTGATGTTCTTCATAATAATTAACTACATTTACATAATAAAGAAATTAGTTAATTGTGTTATACGAACGCGTCATCGTTGGATTATAAAGAGAACCTACAACGTAAAGTAAATTTGAGATTTTAATATGCCTTTATTTTGCCGGTCGTGTTTTCTTTCAATCATTTACTCTTGTTTATTTAATTAAATGTGTTATTTAAATACGGCCCCTTCATTTCAGATATCGCAAAATTTGAGGTTGTATTTCTATTGTGTTATTTTATTTTCGGACAGCTATAGCAATGATAAGGAATCGTAATTCCATGGGGTTTCGGGTTGAAATGGGTTCGCCACGGGGTTTGTACGAGTTCCGGCCGGTGGCTACAGTGCCGTCTGACATTCGAAATAAGAGCGCTATGGATTTCTTAAAAAAATATAAATTAACTCTCTATCTTAGCTATTTTCTATTTTTAAAGAAGCTTTTATTAGCTGGTAACAGAGTTGGAAAATATCTGTTTTTTTATTGTATAAAACAAACAGTTCAAATTGTTTTAAACAAGTGTTCTTTTTTCATGTTTTTTTTCCTTTTAGTTTAGGCCACTAATTTCAAATCAATTAGTGCTTTTTCCAATTCGCCATAGTAAATACTTACAAAAACCGTTCAATGGACTAGTCCATTGAAGTACTTTCTTTTGTTAGTGCTTTTTTTCTAATATTTCATTTCATTATTAACCCGGCAGGCATGTAGTGAAAACACGGTTTTAATTCTGTTTTAAAGACCTGTTTTAAAACAACTTGTTTTAATAATACCAACCTTCTCGCATTGTCACAGGAACCTAACGAGTGTGCAAAATTTTAGCTCTATCGGACACTGGGGAAGTGGGAGTGCGTCAAATAGTAACTTGCCAGATTTGATTACAGACAGCGTGGTGAAACTAAATTCTAAAATCTTGTAACTTCTTTTTAATTTTCCACACACATCCTTTATTTAAAATATAATAATGTCGATATTATTTATATCAATTTACAATAGAGAGAGGTGTTTTGATTACTTTTTTCTAAATTATTGCGGAACCCCTACAGGGGTACCGCGGAACTCTAGGGTTCCACGGTACCCCACACATCATTGAGCTTAGAAATTGTAAGAAATTCCATTCAAGATAGGGTTTGAATCTCTCTTCTTCCAGGTAATAACATATTATCGACGTATCACAGATTACTCAACTCCAACAACTGTGATATGATAATCCTCTCCCAGTCCGAGAGCGCTTCTCTCATAATTGGCCCATATTGGGGTTAGGACACTACCCTGGGGAACAACTTTGCAAAAATTAAGAGTCGCGATGTTGCTCTTTATGTTGTTTCGAAACAACGTTAGACAGTGCCGAAACTTTACTTATACGATCGATCGTACGGATTCCGTTAATACTCACTGGTTAGTACTCCCTACCGTTCCACGCAATCGAATGCCTTGCTGTCCTTGCTTGAATCCGCTAAAAAGGAAACAGTCCGCTCATCAAACATAGCATTTTCAATAATTTCATATAAGTTTCTTCTGATATATTGGTATATATCAGAAGAAACTTTTATGAAATTATTGAAAAATGTTTGTAAAGAAATCCAAAATACGACTAGCAAACGAAGTTCTGGCGAAAGATAGATAGATAAATAGATAGAACATTTATTATAAAGATTTCCTATTAAATAAAGAGATGTGAGACCATGGCAATCCCTATAGTTAAGTATCTCCCATCTAATACAAGAAGACCACAGCCAAATAATACCCTTGACGCTTGGTGTGTTCCTGCGAGTAAATGAGATCACCATACGTGAGATGTTACGGCACATGTATCCGGCAAAACAGCAAGCAATGCGGACGCGTGATCAACATTTCATGTATTGAGAGCGTCTAGCGGTGGGCCGTATGCTTGATTGGCACTGAACGCTGTGTAAACCTGCCTGCCACTAGGGTATTTGCTAAACCAAGTCAAGGGCAGATTATTATATGGGTTAGATTAGGATATTGCTTGCGTGCGATCAGTGATGTTGTGTGAGAGTCGTTTCGTGGTTAATTATCCTTTTTATGGAAGAACACAGTCGATATGGTTAGTAAGTAGGTCATTTGCAGTTTTGCCAGGTGTGATCGCAAAGCTAATGATAATATCGGGTCTAGCTTTTTTTCCAAGCGATTATAATTTTTCCGTGGCTTTCCTATTAAATAATGTGGCGAAATCTAACCTTACTACTAACCAACCTCATAACCTTTTCTGAAAAGTAGGCAAAAAGAGGTTACTTGGACAAAAGTTGATGTAGTACTTTTTTTTCGCTGTTAAATTTTTTGTTTAGATTTCCCTAAATTATGCGTGTTCCATCATATTCTTGGTCGGTTGTTTGATGAGAATGAAAAATACAGTACAAAATTTTAATACGCTGCGTGAGTTTGAATTATATATGTACGAATCAAATTCACATCTAAACCGTGTCACCTTTGAAAATTGTCGTGCATCGAAGTACCATTAAGGCCTCGCCTGGATCAGTGCCAGAGTTGGGATATTATTAGCACGCCGACAACGTCTGAGTTAATCAAGCTCAAATAAGATCAATATTTCCCGTAGGTGATGCTCTCAGGGCCGGCCGGTCCGCGGCGGCTGCCCGTCGGACAGGATTACTGACCCGACCGAGACAGAGATCTATGCGCTGTCAAAAATAAAATTTATATACTAACCTAATTACGCCACTTCATCTATATAAACACATAAATCTGTTACGATACATTCCTTAAATATATTAAATAAATTTGAGACGTACTTGCGTTTAAGGTAACTTTCTATTATAACTACAGTCTGGTTAGAAATGAAGAAAGCTGTAAGGAGTTTGTCGGTTACCAGCCATTATAAGTCTTAAACAAACCGGTCCGGTCTTTCTTGGAACTGATGCTCGGTGCGGCCCACTGACACGAGCAACTAAGTCGTTTCCACAGACATCTGATTAATTACTTCAGAATATGCCCTCTACAATTTTGTAGATACCATCAATTAGTTCCGTTTAGTTTTCTTTTGTTTCTTTCCTGTCCATTGTATTATATCCTACTTCAAGTTTTATAACACTTAAACGAGGTGCGGTCCAAGAGTGTCCGGCCTAACAAAGAAAACAAGTAGATAATATATTTACAAAACCTTTTTTATTTTTCGTTTCAAAAACTTCTTGAGAACACACTTTTCGCTCAGTTCGCTGCAAGCTCGAAAGAAGTTTGGGTACCCATCTAGCACTAACTTTATTCATGTGAAGATGTTCATGTAATTCTGTAGAATTCTAAGTACTGAAGTTTTCGAAAGCCCGGTTCTTGCCACTATTTCTTTAGTCTTAAGTCTTCGATTACTCAGAACTTCCTCTTCTACTAATTTGACGCAGTCCTCGGTAAGTACTTCCACAGGCCGGCCGGAGCGAGGTTCGTCGTCAATAATGGACTCCCGGCCTTAACGAAACTGCTTACTCCATTCTTTTACGGTGGAAAATGACGGAGAAGTATCGGTCGGGTTGACCTTTGTCAGGAATTTGATCACAGAGCGACATTCCAATTTGAACATTTTGAAAAATTTCCGACTTACTATCGTTAAAACGCCGTGAAATCAAAACAACAACCAACAGATACCCCAAAACCATACTCGAAAAAGCAGGTTAGATGACAATCGCGATGACATATTTTTAAGCTGCCTAATTCACCAGGTATAAAGATAGAATATATTATAGAAACTTTTGGACCGCACCTCGTATTAGTCACTTTTCGGTTTTTCCTGTGTAAAAATCAGGTTGATAAAATACCAACATCAAAGAAACAAAATTGATTTTAAATTAAAATCGTAATTAAAGGTACTCTTGTAGGTAACTTCATTTTTGTTACTTGCCCTCTATTAATCGAATCGATTAAAGTTCCGTATACTTCTAAACACTATTATATACAGTTGCTTTTTTATAAAATTCTAAACAGCTCTGTTAACAATATTTTATTGATTAATTAAACCATGATTTTCCCACTAGCTGTTTGCCCGTTTTTCTGTTTTTATTGGGTACGGGATAGTGGCCCATGTCCTTTGTGATATCAAACATCAAAATCGGATCAACGGCTTAGGGCGGTCTCCTGTCCCGTATACGGATTTGTCATAGTAACATACGCATTTCTTTACTATGACAAATCCGCATACGTAGCCAATGAACATGGGACAGAAATCACCATAGCTTTAATAGGACGAATAAGAGTACAATTTCACATTCATACTAGTGAGCTATTCTCTAATCACTTTCGCTGTTTAGAAATTCTTACTTACTTATCATCACGCCTGTCTCCCGTTGGGGTAGGCAGAGACCACGGAACGCCAGGTGCACCGATCCAAACATACTTCCTTTGCTTCCTCCACATTCATTAACCTCCTCATGCAGACCCGTCGATTTCGGATACTTCTAATTTGGCCCTTTATCAACACATCGCGTATTTGGTCATTGTACGTACGCCTAGCGCGACCCTTTCCCTTTCCACGACATTTCCACTTACTTTTGCTCGATAAATCTCTTTCGTGAAATGTATTTTAATCTCGTTAAATATCTGTAACAGCAAATTTACAGAAACACAGGGACAATGAAAATAATAGATAATTAACGAGACCGGCGACCCGTAAAATGGGATATACCTCGGATGCAGTTTCAAAGAGATTGGTGGTCGGCCTAGTTGGGAGTGCGCCTATCGCTCGTATGCCCTGCATGTTGCAGCACGATTTGCACTGTATTTTAGCCCTATTTTTACTTCTTGTACAAAATAAATATTTGTAAAGATTTTGTCTATCGTTCCGAGATGAAATATATTATTTTACGTAGCTTAATCAATACTGATGTTCTTTTTTTAATTTTTGAGTGATACTGGACGGTCGCGGATCGGTACTAATCTCTGGATACATTGAGTTGTTTAAATTTTGATTTTGCATAAAATTCTACTTAATATTATAAACGCGAATGTTTGTGAGAATGTGATTTGGATGAAAGGCATTCAAATATATGTGCTGTGAGTTCATACGGTCGAAACCGGGGGCAGAAGCTACTTATGTATAAAACTCATATATATAGATTAATTACTGCGTATAAATAACCTCATGGTAAACCCGCATCAAGTTTTAATTAATTTATATTAGATACATCATGACATTTTCTATACAGGTAAACACAACATAGAATATGCTTTATTTGCGATACAAATACAAACCCAAGTTACATAATATACTCGTATACTTACATGACATGTATGTTCAACAACGGATCCTTAAACTAATTGTTTTTATTGAAAAATATTATTATTGTTTTTGTTAAGTATCGGCATATGAAGTACCACCGAGTCATTACATTTTTATCGGCGCCTATACTGTTGTAATCAAATATTTATTGGTTCCCATAATTCGCTGAGCGTCGGCAATATACGGCGGCAGCGCGCGGGTAGCACGGAATTTATTAATGACCGATTCCAACCAATTTCCGTGTATCCTTTCTACTGATGCCCTTTATATGTTGCTGCGTTTTGTATAAATCCTATAGCGTTCATAAAAAAATATTTGTACATAAACTTATAATAAAATCATAGCAGGTTTGTGCGAGCACATCGAGCTTGACAAAACCGTTCTTAGCCGTACGTAATAAGAATTGAAATCAGACTGCAACTATCAAGCATGATGTGGTCTTAGCTGTACGTGTATTTTTTTTTTCAAACAGATCTTAAGATAGAAATTCTGTTGGAATCTGCTTTCGATTCGGTATAGAAGTCAAAACAGTCATTTTCAGGCCGGTGTAACACAGCCTAAATCCGTCACGGAATTCAGAATCTGAATTTAAGTATCTGAATTCCGGTGTTGGTGCATATAAATATACGGAAAGATGTGCGTCCGGAATTCAGATTTTTAAATTCTTCATACTCGTCAGTATTATTTTGTCAGATCGATCTGAACATACTCGTACACTATGAACCAATTTTAATCGCTCATATTTACTAGTGTAGCAGAATTATCAACGTTTTGTTCGTTAGAACAAAACATGTAGCTGTGCTATAATAGCCATTTTGTGTTACTGCGGCAAACATATGATTCTTTTTTGTGTTTATTTTAAATACTTTACTTAAGCTTACTTAAGTTTATAAGTCATTATTATAAGACTCGAAATAACTAATTATGTGTGTGCTGGAGATAAAAAAAAGAATATGAATCTGAAAAAATCTGCATGTCTCTAGTGAATAGGTGTTTTGTATTCGATTCCGTGTGTCCGAAATTAAGATCCATAATTCAATTCCCGGACGGATTCCGGGTGTTTGCACAGCCGTAAGGACGGCCTTATATTGTTTGAATGTTTGCCTGTCTGAGAGACTGCTGTATGTGTACTGCGCACGTATCACAAAAGTTCATAATTCCCGGATCAATATTTAGGATTATTTTTATCACGGACGGTCTTTCGTAATTTTGAAGGTATTACTTTTTCTCGTTGTTTACTAGAGACCCGTAACTGTACACGTATTGGATAAATTAAGACATTAATTAAGACTAATGCGTTTACAGGCGAATATAAATGGTATTTGGCATGGCTTAAGCAGCTCTTCATTATGTCTTCGTGCTATGTCGACAGGATATTTATATTACTTTGCTCTTTTCGTTCTTTTCACAACTTTGAAGACTTAATTAAATTGTTACGCACTTTTGAAGGCGTTGACTTACATTATACGTCATCTTTTTTGTTCATTAAAGAACACAAAGGAAATTCTGGAATAAAATGTGAACACGATATTCCATCCTTATGATCAAATCCTCAGTATATTGCACACCTTCTTGGTGGGTAAAATATCAATCAAGGGTCATTACCCTTGATTACTAATAAATAGAAGGGAGGGAAGGGAAGGAAAGATCTAGACCGATTCTAGGCGTTTCTATTCTAATTAATTTCTGTTTTCTCTCAGAAAATTGGCAAAGGTGCGATTACATTTATTCTATCTACTACAAACAGTTAAATAAGTATTTGACACATTTTAATTAGAATTTTTGCGGCACGTATGCTTTACTACTTTTTTATTCTCTAACTACCTTTCGTTTCGTCCGGAGGTATAGGCTCGCAACCAACTTAGCAGCCAAAGCCATCCTTTCTTCACTTACACGTGGTGCACCTTGCTGTCAGACGAGGCTCTGGCGACAGTCGCCAACCCGCCTGCCCAGCGTGGCGACTTACAGGCATATCTCCTCGACCAAGGTGGCGGTCTCGGTTAAGGCAGAGCAGGGGTACGAGGAATCCCCGGACGATAAGCGACCACAATTAAGTGTCACTTTTTATAACCGGACATTGAGGTGATGAGGATGTGGGGGAACTGGAATAGAGGTCCATTAAATGCCAGATTCTGGAATATTCGAAATCCGGCAACAGAGGAAGACACCGTGATCCTCGAATCAGGTAACATCTTCTAATAGTGCGTACGTGACCAGTTTTCCCAGGATGGTATCGGGTCTCTCGTCCATAAAGCTCTCGTCAACAACTTAATGGAGGTCTGTCAGTCTGTCCAGTGTGTCATCAAGGGTAGCATATGTTATACTAAAACTGACGGAGAGATATTTTCTGAAAATGATACAGGTATATGCTTCAACGACGATGGATGAGTCGGCAATCGTAGGGTTTGGTTCGGGGTCAAGAAATCACAGGGGGCAAATATCCTCTGGCAGCAGAAGCTGGTAAATATCCTCCACATGGAGGGATTCTTCAAAAATAAGCCTCAGAGGAGATGGACCTGGCAAAACCCCAACAAAGTGAACGGGCTGGAGTTCAATTTTGACATCCCTAGCTCAGTTATTGAAATGGTTAAACACCTACATCTACCTCGGACAGGTCGTACCATAGCTTGGTCGGAGTAATTTCAACAAGGAGATCAATAGACCCATTCGACTGTGCTGGGCAGCTTTTGGAAGGCTTCGGCACCTTACCGCAGATATACCCCAAAGCTTGAAGACTGAAGTCTTCAATCACTCAATAATGAAAACAGAGCAACAATCAAACTCACTTTCGCATTTATAATATTACGGAGTTAGAACTATTATTTTGGAAGATTTTTGTACTTATTTTGTCAAAATATTACTAAATTAAATCGTGATACCTATGTCTAAATATGCTATAAAATAAATCGTGAAATAGTGGAGTTTATGAAACTTCATTACTTAAATTTACGCAATTTAGATGAATTTAATTTAAATAAAAAATCACAACGTACAAATACTGAAAAGTGAAAGAAGCTAGGCAACGACTGAGGCGTAGTGTGAGTAGAACGCGCACCGCACGCACAACGTATCGCCGCTCCCACACAGTGAGCTCTCTGCAACACGTCCGGATAAGAGCTATTGGCACTATTGGGGCTATTTTACGAGCACTGAACGCCCATGCCTATTGTCACGGGCATACTGAAGAGTGACGCCCTCAGCTCGACCTTGTACTCGTTGAGTTGAGAGTCGCCCGCCGTACCCATTACTTTATCCAGATTGCTTTTTATTATACACATTTTTAGATGTGAGTCATCAAGTACTAAGTACATTTGTACGCAGATGACATTTTAAATCCACAAATATAATGAACTAACGACAATACGACTTGAACATACAGAGCGCGTCGCGTCGGTCGGTTGTCCGCACGGTTGTTAACCCGACAAGCATTGATGAATAATAATTGTATCCATTGTGAAGGAAAGGATATCTTATTATCGTGTAAATATCTACAAAATAACATTTTTTTTATGACTTAAGCGACTCGTATCGTATACGTCCCTAAAAACGCGATTTTACATTAAATAAACTAGACAATTTTGAAAGCATCTGGATTTTTGCTGCAATTATAAAACATACAAATGACATTTTGAACAGAAAGAATTGGGTATGGCTGTGTCATGGACACGGCCGTGTATTGTACGTGAATACGTTATATGCACTAAAATTATCTTAAAATGGCAGCGTATCCCTTCCCGCGCACGCGATGTTCCATAGTTCTTACTTAACGTAATAAATTATTTGATCCTCCATCTATTGAGTGATGTGATTGAATTTTGGATGGAGATGAAGCTGCAACTCCAAACTGTATCCCCTGATTTTGTAATCATTCGTTTTTAGGGTTCCGTACCTCAAAAGGAAAAACGGATCCCTTATAAGATCACTTTGTTGTCCGTCTGTCTGTCATGACACTCTAAGTCGAGAATGCTTGGAAGTATCAAGCTGAAATTTGAACTGTGTACTCAGGTCTACGGTCCCATGAAGTTGTAAAAAAATCAAACTGCTAAGTTTACGTAAAAAAAAGATACGGCCGTTTAATCAGCAAAAACGCATATTTTGACACATTCTCAAGGGAATCAAAACTCATAGGGTAGGTACTTCCCGTTGACCTAGAACTATGAAATTTGGCAAGTAACATCGTTTTAGACTACAAGTACAAGAATAAATCTCAAAACTATACATTTGTAATTAAATCTTAAAAAATAGGGGGTCTATATTTTTTATAGGGATTCGAAATTTCAAATTGAAGCTACTAGTTCAAATGGGGTATCATATGAAAGGGATTGAAGTGCACATTGCAAAATATATTTAATTTATTTTTTCCGACACATTATTTCTTATTTATAATAAAAAATATCAAATTTGCAATGACCCTACGTACGGAACCCTCGGTTTTTTTTAATTACCTCCCTATGGAAGTAATTTTAACGACGTATTCACGTTAAAATCATCGCAAAGTAAAGTTTTAAACAAAGATGTGTATTTTGTAGGCATACGGCGCAGAGTTTGAAAGTAGGTTAATACTATTTTATGGGGAAAAAACCAGGATCAGCGCGCGTTTTCGTATGAAATAATAGGTATCATCCATATGAATGGAATATAACTAATTATTATCAATGCGTCACCTGAACAAGACGCCGAGCGAAGCCCGATCGGTCCGTTACTCAATACTATAATTGCGTCATAATAGTAAATACTTACCACTGTATTTCAATCCGTTATATATTACATTCCTTGAATGAACATATAGAAGATTTAACGCAGAAATCCTATGGGAAATACTATTACTTTAATTTGGTGATTTCTGTCTGTGTGTTATTTTAAACTACGCAATTAGGTTTTAATGTGATTGTACCATCTTTCAGCTGTACTGAAATTAACTAATATTTCGTACGTTCTAAGACGATTTTGTGTCAATAAACCAAAGCCTTATTGCATAACTCCAACGAGAAAATAAACATTTAAAACAATCGTTTCTTCGGACCAGAGAGGGAAAAGTAGAGTGTCCGCCTCGGGAGCAACACTATTTTAAAGCTCCATCGCGTAGGTACTTTGAATGAGGGATTCAAAGTACTCAGGATTCTACTTTAGAATCCTTCGCTGCGCTCTTGATTCTACTCTAGTATCCTCCGTTTCGCTTCGGATTCAAATAACATTCTCGTATAAAATAGTTCTTTGCTCCCCTAACAAACAATCTACTATTTTTTAATTTTGACAGTCATCCTTATTACAAGATTTTTTTTTACGTTATAAAGTACACTCGATTTTAGATGTAATTAACAGGTATAAATAGATGTTCGAAGGTAATTAATGTCTAAAGACACCCCACCAAAACATAATAACGGAAAATTCTTCCGAGGCAAACGGATTTTGTAAACGATACGAAATTACGCGGATCCAATTACATCTCCTAATCATTAGACATTCTACGATACGGATCAAAACGTACTCATAAAATATCGATATTTTAAAACAAAAATGGAGCTGTTGGGGCACTACTGATAGTGCGGAACGTGAAAGTATATTTGTATAGAAAATATGTATTTAATGAATACCTGGTTTTTTGGTTGGTGGCATGCCATATATATTTTTCTAATGGCGTGAAGAAGCGTGAAGAAATATTTACATGGGTCGTCAAGGGGTGGACTGTCAGCGCTGCCCTAATCAGAGTGATAGCGGTCCTCACATTTAGTCTTAACTTGTGCTCTCCATCAGGCGATTTTGGCCGACCATATAAAAAAAATATAGCACGATCAAAAAACGAACAATTAGTATTTTTTAAAGAAAAACATGTCGATACATGAAAGGAAATGGCGCTATTACGAGTAGCGAGAGCGACGGAAAAAGTTCAAATCGAAGACGGGTTCGGTCTCAGAACAGCTAATAGATAAATTCGTCACACTATACGAATTGAATTGGATTTTACATTTTAAGAATGTGTACAATTAGTAAAATAATAGAAAAAATAAACAATAAATTAATTGTAGCTACAGCCGGACCTGACGCATTAGTTGATGTTTCACTGCAAAAACATTCGACGTCGCTACTTATCCCTCGCCGTTTCCGTCATAATTCAAGTCACATTTCTTTCGCATCACTAATTAGGTACATTTCCGAAGTGAAGTCGTGCTTTGAATTGGGAAAAATGTTAAATGCAAGTCATTATATACATGCATAAGCACAGATAGCGTCGCGGTCGTAACTGGCGCACCACGAGGGTGCTGGTTCCAAGCTGAGGCTGCGCGGTTCGCTAAGCACTGTAAATACTCCCCAAGTCACGTAGCGCTGCTGCAAACTGTTGAATATTAATACAAAATAATATTCACTAGAAGAAATCCCACTGAAAACGAAGCCCTATCCGTGCCTGAGTACGCGAATCTCGAGCCCAATGCAAATCCCCCTCGTACGACAACCTACATTTGTGAGAATTAAAGTAATGGTTTTGTATTTATGCATAATTTGAAAAGAATCGTTCGAAAAAATGTTTAATATAGATTAAATCAATCATCATCATTTCGTTTCCGGCAACTGCTGCTGAACATAAGACGTATATTTGTTCTACCGAGATAGAAAAAGGAAGGAGTTGCTGTGTTGGCAGCGAGGGTAGCGGCGCGCGAACTATATTTCATGTTGCGAGCTTTAACAAGGCCACGGTAACCGCCTCACATCAGGTGGGCCGTATGCTTGTTTGCCACCCGACGTAGTATAAAAAAGCATATAATACGTAATAAGTATTAATATTTATAAAAAATTACTTCATCTGTATTAGTTAGTCAGCGATAAACTTTAAAATTATACTCTTTATTAATAACACCTACCTAGGCGATTAGTTCTATCAACTCAACTCTAATCAAATAATGTTTTTTTTTACTAATTCAATTCATTACTGTATGAAAGTAAAAAAAATGAAAGAAAATTAAAACTAGCGATATTCTTTTATGTAAATAATTTCGCTCGCTCAGTATACCGTACGTGTTATCTCGTAGAACAAATACAGAACTAATCATTTCGTTTCGTATTAGTGTATTCGTTAAACCGACAGGTATGGTCAATCACCAGGTACAGTGACATGAACATAGGCCACATAGACTTCCAAAACGATCGGTTTTGTTCAGTACACCACAGACCAAGTATTTTTCGCTACGTTAGATCTATACAAACGAGTATACATGATATTGAAGAGTCTGTTTTACTTTGACCGGGAGTAATTATTGGAACGGCTAATCCGATTTTAATGGGATTTAACTTTAAGGTAAAGGAATTTATAGGGCTGATAGGATAATATTTAGGGGTCCTGCAACTCCTGCATGTAAATCAAACAAGACAGGTGCCAGGCCTGATGTAAAGCAGTTACCAATAGATAGCTTACAATACAAGTAGGCTCGCGCGTTCTTCTATTGTATTTCCTTACGTCCTCACTGAATCGTTTACAGTAAGACAACAATCCTCAAGGTATTGTTAGTTGGCTTCTGTAAAGTGGAGGTAGTTCTCCAATCTGGCCCAATAAATTAATAAATAAATATTTCTGGACGATTTACACAGCGCCATCTAGTCCCAAATTAAGTACAAAGCTTGTACTATGGGTACTAGATAACTGATATTATACTTAAATATTTTTTTTTTGTAAATACATACATATAGTGCATTTAAAACACTCAGACCAAGACAAAAAACAGACATGTTCATGCACACAATTATTTGTCTTGTGCGTGAAACGAATCCGCGAGTCAAAGTGACCATTGCTAACCATTCGACCACCGAGCTCGTCAATATGCCATATTCCTATTTTCACCAGGGCCTCATTAGTCTGTAGGGCAAGCAAAGGCTTAGGTTGTAAAGGTCCGTACACAGTATACCCATAGAGCATCATGCAGGCAGGAAATACTGTCATCAACTGCAAATTTCGAAATTTGTTAAACCACACAAACGACGTCGCTGGTAAATAATAGTAGTTTCTTCCATCTTGGTTAAATACTTTGTTACGTAGGTATAAAATTTTATGTTTAGAAATTTCGTAGAATTACTTTTAATATGTAATGGAATCAATGTTGCCTAAATGTACACTCTAATCTGTGTTTAATATTCGGTGTAGTTTACACAATTGATTTATTATGTTATTATTATACATATACCGGGTAATAATTATTACGGTTACTTGATGTTTTAGTAGAATTTAACATGGCATATTAAAGTACGCTTAATTAATACGAATTTATTATTCGAGAATTTTAAATCGTAATTATGTTACATAAATAACAATATTTTTTGTAACTAATTATACCGTATACTTATAATAGTATTTTATTTATTCTTATGTACATTCTTGTAAATTAGTTTTGTTAGAAAAAAAAACGCGGGTAATGAAAAAAGTTTGGAAGTTTTGATTAGGGTTTCCAATCTCGCAGCCTATATTCAATCTCTGTATTTGCGGGAGTCGGATTTTACAATCCCGCGGGATACCGATATTTGTGGATGCATGTCGCCAGCCGATGGCGTGTTGGGGGGGGGGGGGGGGGGGGAGCAAGTTGATATGGAGTATGACAAAAGTATGAATTGTAGGTATTGTAATAATAACGATGCAGAGTCCAACGTGTAAATTTTCACGAATTCTTGACTGTACAATGAATAACTTATAAATAAATACTAACTTATAAATGTGGGCCGAGGCGAAGCCGAGACACATACGTAAGTCCATCAATGCCTAGTTGTGGCCAAGGCTTGTATAGTACTTTTCTCAAATAATGCGCGAAAATTAAAACTAAGTAGAACTTTTTATTTAAAAATACAGTTATTGAATGTACAATTATTGAAATGTAAAGTGGACTTTCTAGGGATTATGTTGGTTTGGGATAATTAACGGCCTAACGAGGCCGAAGTTTGTTGCATATCAAATATTTTTCTTTCCATTTTGGCGCCAACGAGTTTTCAATGTTTTCATGTCTTCATTTGAACTCATTATAAGTCAAATACAATTACTTTTCAAAATCAATGACGAACAACGAAAAACATTTTTCACGCGCCGAAGGCTTCATTTTGTTTTCCATTATCAAACAGGTTTCTTTTTGTAAGCCAGTTCGAAATTTAAATAAAACTCTGATAAGTTGCCTCCTTGGTTGCCATGTTTTGGAGTAACAAATCGTTCCATTTTTAAAATACACGATAGATATGAATTTACATGTATATTTGGCCGCTAAAACACGACAGATATGGATTTTCTTACATTTTTTGCCGGCCGCTGCTCGCATGTAGGTATTTGGTCAGTACAGCAATTTCGATTTATCTCGAAGAAGGTTGTCAAAATAATGCTCAAATTTCCAAGCATGTTTGAAAAAGCTAAATAATTATTATGTATGGCAAATAAAACAATTAATGAATCAACATAACTCCACTTATATGACGTATCCTTAATGGAACAATATCCTCCATGGGAACAAGTTAAATTTTTCTTTCATTGAATTTTCACTATTTTGGATTGGAAAATGGTACGTGATTCTCGTTCATTCAATCAGTACAAGTCAGTAGACGAACTATCACACTCGCAAAAGGTTGTGTACAATCTTTTTGACAGTCCCGCAAATCCCGCGGGATCTCGCGCCCGTAATGCCGCAACACACGGGACTGAGAAATGACGCGAGATCTCGGAATACCGATATCTCGGTATTGCGGGATTGGAAGCCCTAGTTTTGATCGAGAAGTGTTTCGCTGGAATGGAACTACGTCTGTAGGGAGTACAAATTAGTGATGGAAGATCTTTAAGACGTATTAAAATATTTCGATTCCGCTCTCTCTCTCTACACGCAGAGATGTGGCGTCTCCTTGCGTTCTGACTCCCGACTAGGACTCAGCCAGTAAGACATTTTTAACATTGAAGCCTATAAACTTAGCACAACGTTAATTAAAATACTTACTAAGTCCTATAATATCAGTCTCAAACTGTGGTGTCTTAGAACTTATTAAAGATTAACGACTTCTGCATTATGATCTCGAAACCTCTAAGAGCGTTTGAGTGTTTGCCCACTTGTCCGTCACGGATCTGACATTTTGACGGAACCAAGAAGCGGCTCATATGGGTATATATATGGCCTTTTGACTACCCGCCCAGGGTCGGGCATCCGGATTTTTGGCGGATTGACTGGCTAAATTCATACGTATAATATATGGACAGCTTCTTCTGTCCGTTTAAACGCCGCCGGATTCATGACGAACAAATGGACGATGATATACAGGTTATCAGATCTTTGTGAGACGAAGATGACAGTCATGCCAACTATACTATAAAAAAACCGGCCACGTGCGAGTTGGACTCGCGCACGAAGGGTTCCGTACCATCATCTATAAAAACGGCAAAAAAATCACGTTTGTTGTATATGGCTCCCTTAAATATTTGTTTTATTTTTATTTAATTGTTTATTTTTAAAGTGAATTACTCACATAATAATATAACTAATTTATAATTGACGTTTGTACTCACATAATAATATAACTAATTATTATGTGAGTATTTCAAACGTCTACCTATTGCGGTTGTCAATTGCGAGCAAAAACGAGCAAAAAAAACCGGCCATTATCTATAAAAACGGCAAATAAAACACGTTTGTTGTATGGGAGCCCCCCTTAAATATTTGTTTTATTTTTATTTAATTATTTCTTTTTAAAGTGAATATATATAACTAAATATTATGTGAGTATTTCAAGCGTCTACCTATTGCCGTTAGCAATTGCGAGCTTTTGCTCGCAATTGCAACGAGCAAAAAAATCACGTTTGTTGTATGGCAATAGATATACATCATCTGTGAAAATTTCAACTGTCTAACTTGATAGTTAGATTGAGAACCGTGATCGGTTCATGAGATACAGCCTGGTGACAGACGGACGGACGGACGGACAGCAGAGCCTTAGTAATAGGGTTCCTTTGTACCCTTTGGGTACGGAACCCTAAAAATCACGTTTGTTGTATGGGAGCCCCCTTAAATATTTATTTTATTCGGTTTTTTAGTATTTGTTGTTATAGCGGCAACAGAAATACATCATCTGTGAAAATTTCAAATTTCTAACAATTACGGTTCATGAGATACAGCCTGGTGCCAGACGGACGGACAGACGGACGGACTGCGGAGCCTTAGTAATAGGGTTCCTTTTTACCCTTTGGGTACGGAACCCTAAAAAGTAAGGAAGCTAAAATTCACGCACGCCACACATGTGATTCTGAAGGGCTCGATTTGTTTAACTATTCAATCGTTTTAGTTTTCAACCCATAATGTTGGTAAACAAGCATCAAATTTGCATGATAGTAAGTCGCCGATGGACTCGTGCAATACCAGTAGTTGCGCCGTTCGACTGCCGTTTACGTTACCATTCGTTTCTCACTGAATTCAACCTATTGTACAGTCAGTAGAAATATAAAGAGAGGCAAAGCCACTTACTTAGACCTACTCAGTACAGCCAGAAAGCTTGAGACCATCGTCAATCTTCACATTGTATCTATTGAGTAGTTTTTAGACGACCGACAGCTTCACCGTTTCTCACAGGTACGTTCAGAACAGGACGCCGAACAGGTATTTTAGTAAAGATCGGAACCTTCAGTTTGATTTAAGAGTCGAGTCGTTTACAATGTTAATTTTCGTGTGTGTACATTTCGTTATGTACTAGGATTTAAAACCCAATATAAAATATACCAATATATTTTATACCGAGACCACCGAGAAGATCAAGTGTGTCATTCATGTGTCTATTTGTAGTTAGACGATTGTGTCCGCTTGGCAGGGCGTAAGTTTTATTATCGTGCCTTTAACAGGGACTGTGTTTGTGTTTACAAGAGCCAGCATCTGTTCAGTGGCGAGGGTGAGGGCGGTGTTGGGTGGGCTTGGGCAGTTGGGATTTGGGGAGTCGCCGCCGCCTGCCTACACGCTTCGCGGACTCCTTGTCATTAGTCCACGCGCTCGAGGACAGGGTCTCTACGACGGCGAAACATTAGATTTCCCGTATTTTTTTTATGTTACATTTATGATTATCGTAGGACGGTACCATCTGAAATATATTGTCTTAATTTTAAACAAATTAACTGTAATGTTGTGTTTGTCTTTTCGGATTAAAGAGAAATAAATCAGACAAGAACGTCATTGGCATAGACAACGTAAATAGTATTACTAAGTTCGCATGGCAAGTTTATTAACAGCATACTCCTTGTATTAATCTCATAGTCTCGCTACATATGTCTTCTACATATAATACTTATTCTGCTACCTTGTCCGCAGTATGTTATAGTTATAGATACGCTTTCGCAACATCATCCAGGATTTGATTCCGGCAAAAGCTTCAGCTCGATCGAGATATACACACATGCTAAATATAGGAGTTTGTTGAACTCACTGAACTCTTTCGCAAGTTGGCTTGGCGGTCGTAAAATATGCGTACCACTGAAATAACTAGCTGTAACAAGTTCCTTACTTGGCCCTCTCCTCGGCATGAAACAGGATTCGCTCGAGTGGTAATCGGAGGGAAGTGCGATCATCTATATTCCACACGCCACCTTCTATTCCATGGACCACCCCCCCACGTTTTCCGCTGTCCGACACAACCGCACGCTTACACGCGGTTGAGTAGTGATTTCCTGAGATTCGGAACCATGTCGTAATGAGTATACGAATATATAAGTTACTGTTAGTGCATGATAATACATTAGTAATGTTGTCTATTTTAGTCCTAGCTTTATTGTGAAGATAGTTAACATACATAATTGTATATCGCTTTGTACCTAATTTTGAACCTTGTGTAGAACTGTAAAACATGCAAATATATTATTTAATATATATACATTTTTGCTAAATGAATATCTAATTCAAAATTTAAGTTCATAGAATATTAATTGTTAAAAAAAACTATCGATACTTTTTATCGATATTGAATTATATTTTAATAATGACCACATACATAGGTACAGGTGTCTCGGGGGAAATCTCGGTCATTCTTAAACTTTTCTCATTACGCTGCTGTTTTCGGCTGGTCTCGGCTAGTATAATAACAACGCCTAATGAAAAAGTATCGTGTTATTATGAGTAGTTGATGAAATCCCAAATAAGATTGAAAGAATCATAAAAGATTTAGAGGCTCTCTGTCTGCAGCTCTACCACGTGAAGTTAAGAAAAGTTGCCTCAGAATTACTGTGTAGGAGTTACTGATATCGTTTCATTAAAAACTTTTTTATTTAATAATATAACTGCGCAGCAAGTCCTCTTTGTAAATGAAATGTTTAAGACCTCTTAGAAATTCCTTTCAAGTAACATAAAATAATTAAATCTTACTTGTTGAATTAGTTTGGAATTTAGATCTAAGTTTCAATTACGTTTGTCAAATTAAAACAAGGAGCAAGGATGTGGCATTAGCATATTTTCGTAGCAGATGCCATCACGGCGGGGTGACGCATCTTTTCAATGTGCCACCGGCCGGTCCTCGACGACGACGCAGGCCCGTATGCTACTTACATTCAATTACATTTAATTGTTCTTGATAATATTACCTAATTGTAACCGACCAGAGTGTGACACCATACCAATACCTACTTACTTCACATGATTAAGATATTTGTTCTGTTTATCAATCATTATGTTCTGACACTTCCAACGATGCGGTGCTATAATAAAATATCGTGCTTTAAGTTCCAGTATACGTGTGAATTGACATTGTCTTTAAAATGAATAAATGGAATACCTAAATTCAGACATTAGCACTAGTGCCGTATCATTTTGAGTCTATACTTTTGTATAAATTATATCCTAAATTTACATATTTCTATGTACATCATCTGAATTTAATTAGGTACTATGTCCCATCCCATCCCACTAATTTGTTTAGTGGGTAACTAGATTCTATGATTTCTTCAACGTTTTATCCTCGAAAGACTTTTCTCTTCCAAAGCAACCGCTATCAAACATTTAACAGTCTTATTAATAGCTCATATTTAGTAAACATGTGTTCGAATTGTTTATTCTAAATGTAGTTAATATAAACTGTAGATCCATAGTTTTGGTGTAAAAGATACTAACCAGAGTGGATGCCGGCGGGTGCGAGACGAATCGCAGGCGCTCTATAAAAAGTCGGTTTGTTTACGCGACGCCCGGATATGACTGGCTCGCGGCGCACCGCATGCTGATGGTCATCTACAGTAATCTACACTTCAGCATAATAATTACTAGTGTTAATAAAATTTTAAAAATAGGTAAATTTTACCCTATGGCTGGCACTCTTCCAGGTTATTGTCACCCTGTGTTTTACCGAAAATTCACTAGCTGTTCCCTCGGTTTCGCCCGCATGAATGTTCGGTGTCTCGCCAAAAGATAGCATATCCTTCCTCGGGACATAATCTACGTCCATGCCGAATTACATTCAATTCGAATCAGCCGTTTTGTTGTGCTACCTTAGCAAACAGACAGATGTGTGTATACCCACTTTCACATTTATCTAGTATAGATTTCCTTAATTGACGAAATATTGTAAATATCAAAATTTACTCCTTATGCTTTCAAGTTGTAGAATGAACTCGATGTCGAGTTTTTACCAGGAGACAGACAAGCGTGACGTGATTGATGCATCTAGTATTGCAAGGCTATGATGACTGCTTAGTTATCATTCGGTATGGGTATAAAAATGTGTAATTTTGGAGTTATAGTATGTTACCAAATAGGAAAAAATATTATTTTATTATTGATAGTAAAGTACCGCACTGCATTGTTACTAATACATATATTCTAGGTTCACCCAACTCGACCCTTCTACGATTTCATTCGTAGTGTTAGAATTCCTTCTGAGAAATAGCAATACTAAATTACTAATATAGTAATAAGATTTCTTAGAAATTACAATACTACGTCAATTTCTACACGAAAATAATTGATTTACACTTTGTAACTGTGACTACGTATCTCCCTATACTACGTTTGTTCTCGCTAGTAGCTCTTTTAGCGAACTGTATAAAATTTACAAACTTGTACTTACTTGGAATTGAATTTGAATAAAATTTCGTCTCATACGATTTGACTGGGATATTAAGGACTTGGATAAATATTATAACTCGCATGGTCGCTAAATTGTGAGTCATGACTATTGTGTTGTTGTGTTGCCATAAATAGCTACAAGATGTGGAGGGTTATGTGGCGAGCGGGGCACAGCGAATGTAGTAAATCGTCCAGTTGTCGCGGTTGGACAATTAGAACTCAAAAGCAAAGAGTTCTTAGTTTGCTCGCAATAGAGACGGAGGCGGCGGCACGGCACTCCATCTTACTTGACTCGCCTCGAGCACCTGTGTACAATAACTCCCTTCAACTTCTAAATATACATGTGTTCATACATGGCATTATCGTCGAGTTATTACAGGATAACCAGCCATTCTCCATGTTGCCCCGTAGGCGTATAATAACGTAGTTAAAGATCGTTATCGTCCCGTATAAGATATTGCTGTCATTACGTTCCTTTAATATTTGGGAAGTTATTACATTTTCCTTACTTTTATAACAGAGTTTCATTGACAATGATTTTTGTTAATATCATCTTACTCGTAATGTAGGTGTTTTAATTTCCGTTTTGAACTTTTATTAAAAAACTAGCTGGCCCGGCGAACTTCGTACCGCCTAATAGTCAATTAATGTTGTGGTATAAATATTAGCTAAACAAAAATTATGATTTCTTGAAATTTATACAATGAATAATAAAAAATAATAGAGAAGCACGATGGCGTCATTGCGCGTGTCAGTATAATTGTACACGCAAGTTAAGCAACGTCAACCGTAGCCTGTTCATGGGTGAGTTTATATTTATCTGGAGCTCCTCCGTGCTTCGGAAAGCACGTTAAGCTGTCGGTCCGGGTTGTTATCATTAGATTATCTCGAGCTCCTCCGTGCTTCGTAAGATACGTTAAGCCGTCGGTCCCGGTTGTTATCATTAAATTATCTCGAGCTCCTCCGTGTTTCAGAAGGCACCTTAAGCCGTCGATCCTGGTTGTTATCATTAGATGACAGTCATTAAGTCAAGTTAGCGGCCTTAGTCGGTTTGAAACCACTGGCCTCCGCCAACCCGCAGTTGAGCAGCGTGGTGGAGCATTCTCTAAACTTCTTCGGTTGAGGGGAGACCCGTAACCCAGCAGTGGGTAAATATTAAGTCCAGTACATTATACGTCACAAAAAAAGTACCAACTGACAACCAAAAATATTTCAATCCACAAAACTGTTTTCAAAACAAATTACAGACAACTTTCAAGACGTAAAAATGAAACCAATAGAGTTGACCTTTGTTTTTAATCTAAATTTGTTCTATATTAAATGAGCTTGATGTACATTTCTGAACGCACGCATACATTTGACGTACGCACGTTAACGTCACGTTTGACAGGTCCGACATCCACGAACATTTTGTATGGAAAAATGATTTTTCTTTTATTTTATTTTTTTCGTAAATTTTCCAATGTTTTTAATAGTTATTCTGCTATTCTGGACGGAGACAAATCCAACAAATCAAAAACCATGTCAATCGGTCCAGCCGTTCTCGAGTTATAAGTGTTGTAACAAACACGACTTTCTTTTATATATATAGATGTTGTTCATAAGCTATCAGCATATATCCGGTCTCTTTGCCCTATGTGGGATCCGTCATCCGTTATCTGTTTCTCACGCAAATTTGATTAATTTTCAGCGAAATTTGAGTGTTCAAAGATATCCTATAAAAAAAGAATCATAAACCATCCAAACCGCTAGGCGAAAATCTTAATGGATGAAACCCAAACTAGTCGTAGACTGAAACGGAAGATACCCCGGGACATACTTAAATAAACTCCAGTGAAGTAAAGCAGGATGTGACACAGGTCTCATACCGAACATGTCAAGATAGATCCCAATCAACATACTACTCAATGTCCCACATGGTAAGAAAAATGACAATAAAAAAAAGATATCTGAGCAAATGATTTAATGATTTCATCGCATTAACTGGCATAATTTCATACAAAGATTTTAGATCAAGTCCTAGATAATGAAATACCTTAGAGTTTAACGAACTCTGCTTTCAAATTTATGTTAACCGATGTCCTGCAAAGTATTACTAACGTAAAACGTAATCAACTCGGTGTCGTTTATCGTTGGGTAGGGTCCCTCGGGTTGAAAGGAAAGAATAGCACTCAGGACTAGTCCGGAGCAATGAGAATGGTAAAGGAGCCGGCCCACCTCCGGCTGTGATTAATAATGTCTTCAACAAAACCCTCCACCCACTACTATTGACTGTATCGGCATCGGTATTAGTATCGGCCCGGCCAGCTTCAATAGGAATCTCGGTGACGTTTTTTCAGGGAGCAACCTATTGTAAATCAAGCACAATGAGGCTGAAATTGTGCTATTCAAGGAGAAAATATCCATTTATATTATATTTATCAAAATTGCCTTGCTTTGTAAAGATTTATCTTTTTTGTAAAGATGTCAAATAAAGGAGGAGAATATTCTGAATTCTGAGTTCATAATATAAATAATACAATATACTGAGAGAGAAAATAACAATTTTAGTATATTTCAGCGCTTATGAATAGTATTAGCGTTGTCTATTGGCAGTTAAGAGAATGTTCATTAAATGTTTTAGTTATCAAAATGCTTAAAAACGAATATTGTAGGTAGATAGTAGATAACATATTTTCGTACTGCATGAAGTGTAGATTGGCTCTCTTTGAACAGACAAACACATCCGGCAATTAATGCGAACGATAATTGAGGAACTGTCGATACAGAAAGAGAGAGATGTAAACAGTAAATTACAACAATTTGTCTTAATTTCATAGCTTCGTTTTCATAGCACTTGTAAAAAATATCGTTATTTATAAAATTAAAAATGTAATCAGAAATACTTACAAAATAAAATTAATTAAAACTAAATCTATTTCAACAATGAAAAAAAATATTTTTTAACATAAAAAATAAATAATTTTCAATGACTTTATCTGACAATTATTTATACTTTTATAAAAGTATTATTAATATAGTCGGTCATTCTTAGTAAAGATAGTCCTCTTTATGTATTTTTGCCGGCCGCATTGGCTAAAAACATTATATTTTCTAAAGAAAACAAACGGTTATAAAAACAATGAAGGGTTCCCATGGTTTGCCTTGTACTGAGCGTACGAGGTACAAGGCAGTTTCACATTTAAAACGTACATTTACACGAATAACACGATCGCGCGTGGTCAATTATAAAAAGCAAACATTCTAATTTGAGATACAAAATGAATAGAGATGCCATCAATCAAGGATAAAAATACGCGTGGCTCATGGAATTTGAATTGAATTATTACAAGATTATTGTGAAAATGCCAGAAAACTTTATTGGAACAAAATTATCAGATATACTCTAGTAATAGGTAGGGGAAAAAGTCTTTTCGTATTATAGTATGTATGAACTTGTAATAAAATCTCTTTGGTTATACCATTTGTATCTAGCAGGTTTTGATATCTATAATAAGTTTAAATTTTAAAAAAGATAATTCCAAATTCAAATTAGGTAAATGTGTGATTTTCATTTGTTTTTTTTACTGTCAAGATGAGTGAATCTAATGAAGAAATTCGATACATTTTAAAATTTGACTACAAAAAAGGTAAAAATTCAACGCAAGCTGCGAAAAAAATTTGTGATTATTATGGACCTAGTGCAGTGTCTGTGAGAGTAGCACAAATTTGGTTTAAGCGTTTTCAATCCGGAAATTTTGATGTCAAAGATGCACGTCGCTCTGGTCGCCCTGTTACGGATAAAATGGATGCCATTTCTGAAAAAGTGGAGCAAGATCGGCATATCGGTAGTTACGACGTAGCTGAAGAACTAGGAATTGACCACATAACAGTTTTGGCGCATAAAAAGGTCGTGGTCAAAGACCGGCCAGGCTTCAGAGACTCTGGCGAAACCCGGGTTAACCCGCAACAAGGTGATGCTGTGTGTATGGTGGGATTGGAAGGGAAGATATTCATTATGAGCTGTTACCGCCAGGCAGGACTATCGATTCTGAACTCTACTGTGAACAACTGATGAGATTAAAGCAAAAAGTTGAGAGAAAGCGGCCGGAATTAATTAATAGAAGGGGTGTGATTTTTCATCATGATAACGCTAAACCTCACACATCTTTAGCCACTCAGCAAAAATTAAGAGAGTTTGACTGGTACGTGTTAATGCATCCGCCGTATAGTCCTGACCTTGCACCTTCTGATTTCCACACGTTTCGGTCTCTTAAGAATTCTTTAGGCAATGTCAGGTTAACATCACGAGAAGACTGCCAAAACCACTTGTCGCGGTTTTTTGAACAGAAGTCCCAAAATTTCTATAGTAATGGGATCATGTCTCTACCTACAAGATGACAAAAAGTTATCGAACATAATGGCACCTACATACTTTAGTTAAATGTAAATAAACTTTATTAAAAAATGTTTTGAATTTTCATATAAAATACGAAAAGACTTTTTCCCCAACCTAATATATATATTTTTTTATACTACGTCGGGTGGCAGACAAGCATATGGCCCGCCCGATGTGAAGCAGCTGCCGTAGCCATATTAAGTTAATATGGCTACGGCAACTGCTTTAATTTAACGCTCGCAACATAAAACATCGCTCGCGCACCGCCACCCCCGCTGCCAGCGCAGCATCTCCTTCTTTTTTGGTGACCTCACTCACTCGCAGGAACACAACGACCCTCAATGGAATTGTTATTTGGCTGCGGTATTCTGTAAGGTGGAGGTACATTCCCAAGTCGGGTAGTTTACAATTATCCCTACCTCTCTTCGCCAGAACTTCGTTTGTCAGTCAGTATGGTGCAACGCGTGCAAGTGAAGTTGGCTTTGGTTCAAAGATGTTAATGAACCGCTTACACCCCACGAAGTTTACGATAATAGGAAATTACCACTTGTTTCTTATTTTTGGTTTATTTTATTTACTTATAGTCGGCGTACAGTTGTTATACGTTTTCTATTTATAAATGCCTTCTGAACTTTGATATCCGAGAACATTGTTTCCAACAATACCTCAATGTGACACTGACTGGGGCGTTGTCATAAGGTGACACATGTATTATCAAAGTAACTTAGGTCACAGTATAAGTAATAGTACAGTATGGCCACTCTCTGCCGCTCTCTCGTGTCGACCTATCCTCCCCCCTCTGAGATGAATCTGGAATGGTTTGTCTACCCCGAGAATTAAAATAAATATTATTTATTGTAATTATTCATAGTTTTAATAAGTTGCTTGAATATTTGTACTTTAATCTATTGCGCGATTGTGGATTGACAAAAGGCCCAGATAGTGTCTACCCCGAGAATTAAAATAAACATTATTTATTGTTATTATTCATAGTTTTAATAAGTTGCTTGAATACTTGTACTTTAATCTATTGCGCGATTGTGGATTGACAAAAGGCCCAGATAGTGTGGCTAGGAATGAACAATTGTGGTCAGCTTTATCTTGTCATGGTGTTATATATACCTGTGAGCTGATACTTTCTTATTTCGGCCACATAATGAGGGGAGGAGATGGCAGCCTGGAAAAACTTGTTATCGTTGGCAACACCGAAGGCAAGAGAGCACGTGGCCGTTCACCAACGAGATGGTCTGACCAGGTGAAGGAGGCCTCCTCCTTTCTAAATTCTGTCAGGCGGCGAGAGCCACTTATGACAGGAATCGATGGAGACAGATTGTCCGTTCGCGAGGTTTCCGTGACCACGATCCTTTGTAATGAGGGACCGAGTGTGAATGAAAATGATACGAGCACTGAAGTCTCACTATGTAGCACACTCATTGGCTTAGCATTGAAATAGGTGTTAAATAAGGATGTGTCGCGTTGCCGTGGGCATTTAACCTGTTTATGGACAAATGCTTGACACATCTGAAAGCAACTGATTGTGTTGTAAGAATGATTGAATTACTGTGTATGTATTATGTATGGGATGGAAACTTTGTATGGCAGAAGAAACATGAAAGAAGAATAAATGCTGTAGAATGATGCGGTAAAATGGGGGGGACAGTAGTTTTTCACCGTGTTCCTACTTCAATATTGAATCACATTTCTAAAAGTTACACGTATGCCAATTTTCATGAATTCTGCCGAATGAGACCAATATTCGTATATTTTTTAGTTAACAAGCCGTACTTTTTTGCTACTCAGAACCTCACGCGAGTGAGGTGAGAGTGATTATACGTAAAGTTGATGTTAGCATGTCTAACACCTAACACCTGTTATCTAACACCTATTGCAACTGATAAATTACGAAGACGAAATCGTGTAATAAGACGAAAATTCCATAACGTTAGCTAACTTAGGGTAATCTTGCGGCTGCCCGCCGAAAGCCGGCCTAACTCCACTATCTCCGCGGAATGGCTCCTAGTAAACAAACAAGAATAAGCAAGTAACTTTGAATTAATTTTCACCTCCCGAAGTTGAGACGTCAGCAGCATAGGGTGGCTCAACTCAAATTTAACTAATTATTATGTATATTTGCTTGCGCAACTACTAAATAATTATGCTATATTTGATGCTTTATAGAGGAAAAAGTTTATTTCGTACACTCAAGTATTTGTCGAATTAAAAATCAAAGTATTGGTCTAATTACTACACGTTGGCAGCGGGGGTGGCATTGCGTGTGTTGTTGCAAGCGAAATGCCTACGTTTTAGCCTCTTTACCCACCCTACGTTAGTTTAAAAAATGAGTTAGTTCGTAAAAGTCGAAATGTTTGAGTGGAGCGAGCGCATCGAGCGGAAAATATGCCGAAAAGTCATTCTTAGAAATGAATAGGCTCCAAAACCACTGAAACGATTTTGATGAAACTTGTCACAATTAAAGACTTAGACATGCTTGAGGTTTGTGTCGAAAAAATTTGAGATCGATCTTGTCCCTGAGGAATCATCAAATACATTTTCCATCGAAATCAATGGAAAACATACACTCAGCGAATCTACTCGCTCCACTCAACCTCGATTTCGGCCCCGTGGGCCAGAATCCGGCCTAGTTATTTAATTAGTAAAAGATTTGCAAGAAAATAATATTATTTTCTTGCAAATATTATCATAATATAATAATGTATTAAAATATGTACCTATCGGGTCGTAAAATTGTGCCGTCAGGGTCCTAAATCGTTTTCTGAGAGAAAATAATTACAAAAATCGTATCTCTGAGAAAGTAATCTTTTGAGTTATTACGCATCACAAAGTTCTCTAATCTGTATCCGTCCCTAAGGCTTTGTTTATTACCGGTACCATTTATATTAACATGTATACTGATCGTGATTGATTAAGGTCGGGTACAATTTCACTAAACATTATATTTTAGAAATGGTCGCGTTGACGGGTAGCCGTGTAGATATATTATCTAAAATTATTTAGCTATTAACATAATAATAACAAACTGTTATGAAACCAATGAATGTATGACCATGACATTCCTTGATAGATCTTGGTGTTATATGACGAGCCCAAGAATAAATAAAGAAAAATATGTATACTTAAGTGTATTTATTAGTTGTCTAATACCCATAGTACAAGCTTTACGTTTAATTTGGACTAGATGGCTCTGTGTAAATTGTCCAGAAATATTTATTTATTTATATGTAGTTGTATGTTTCTATTGACATAACTCATTATATTAATACATGCAGCTGTGACTTAACAATGTATTTGAATATCCTATTAATAATAAAGAATACTTGGATATTGGATATAAATGACACAAAAACGCTTAAAGCGATTTGAATGAAATTTGGCATTCTTGCAGATTTTTAATCTGTACAGGCTAAGAAACAGGATAAAGTTCTGGTTAATGTGTTTACTCGGGAGAAGCGGCGGACGGGAGGTAGATTATTTATAAGTAAAAAAATACATAATGTGTTTGCAACGCCTAACCCGAGCCGTACGCGCAGCGAGCGCGAGGAACGCGCGGGGGCGGGCGGGACGCGGGACAATACGCAATTGTGTTCAATAACCACTTCCTAATTTTCTCGTTTCCGGAGAGCTACTGTGTGACTATTTGCTCTGTTTGGTTCAATAGCTGACTGAGCTGATTCATATTCGCATTCATTTAATCCGTTCGTTTAGGTGTAAGATCTCGATGAATGTACAAAATATTCCTGTCATGTATCACTAATTTATATTAATGATCAAGTTACGTACATATTACTCAGGGTGCAAAATAATTAAGTTGAGCAAATACAGTATTCAAAAACCACATACTATTAACTAAGGGGACTGTTAAGCCTTTTAGGCCTGTCGCTGTCGCAATGAATATTTTGTATTTATGATATGAAGTTATACTCCTCTGTCGAGGTGTTCCCGGGAAATAACAGCCTGGGAACAAAATTAATAATAGATGGAGTTGTTTGAGGTGCAAAACACAAAACTTACTTATAATAGTAACTCGTACAAAGCTGCGATGTAATCTAGACCCATAACAAGGAGCTTGATTTTGTCAGTGAAAGAATGGTATTTATTAGCATCATATCTGACATATTCCAAATAGACCGAAGCCCAAATATGTAAAAAAAAATTGGTGCCATCACTTAGCATCAATTGTTTTTACGTATTTGGGTATTTTAATTATTATGTCGAATCGAATATATCAATCCATGTAGAGTTCTGTTCTGAGAGGAAGGGCTCTACCAGCCCTGCAGAAGATGATTTAGGTTTTCTTTCTTGATTCAAAAATCGAACGACGGTTTAGTTTAGTTGCAATAATTTTCTCAGTGCCATGGTTCATGGTTAAGTCCTTAGAGGTGACAAATGTTTTTTTTTATAATAGTCCCGATTACATCCTTTTTATTCAGTCATCCTCTAGATTCATCTCTTGTGGCGAATTGGGAGTAATATATTTTTATCTGTCTCCATTGAGGATATTGTTGAATTACCCGGACAGTGGCAACTGGGAATATCCCCCTCGATCGAAGCTCACGACGATTGCCACTTACCTTACCTTAATCAAACCTCAATTTTCGCAGTCAAAAAATCCAATGTGAACTATCTTTACTTTATTCCGTAGAACGTGATAGAAATTTGTTTTGAATCTCTATCAAAAGATTTTCAAATCCATTTACGTATCTTATATTTTCATCTTTAACCATATTTTGTATGTACAGTGTTTTAAATTCTAAAAGTTAGTAATTACATCTAGATTTCATTTACTTATGTAAATGAAGGACATAGGATTTTTATTTTAAAAAAGTAAACACGGGTGGTGGAAGCTAGTACACGAACGGATTTCACCAATGGTATGTAATTCATTAGGTTATACCAAACATTGCCTGAAATAGACCACAAAATTATTGAAGACGTCGGAAAAAAATATATGCCGACTCACAGGTTTACTGGCGTACTTACGTCGCATAAACAAATAGAGTTCCACCCGTGCGAAGTCTGACCGGGTCGCTAGTCTTAACCACCATTTCTGCATGCATAATAGAAATGTCAACTACAGTCTTAATTTTTTAACCGACGAAAAAAAGTCTACGCGTATGTTTTTTTTTACGAAATATATTTGTTTAATTATTATAGTATTCATAAATAAATATTCCTGGACATATTACACATCGCTATCTAGTCCCAAACTAAGCAAAGTAACTATAGGTACTAGATCACTGATATTATACTCAAATACATTTTTTTGTAAATGCCTACGTATACATAAAAAACACCCAGACCAAGACAAATAGATGCAAATAGCCCCATGCACACAAATATTTGTCTTGTACGGGGATCGAATCCGCGACCCCGGAGTCAAAGTGAACATTGCTAGCCATTCGACCACCGGGCTCGTCAATTATATAAAGTACTAGCTTTCGCCAGCGGCTTCGCTCGCGGGAAATTTGGAGCAAACACGTGTTTACTCATTTATCTATAGAAGTAGTCGTGTAAAGTTTAAGATAAAATAGTCAACTAATCTCGTTTTCCCATAAAATTTTTGGATCTCCGTTTCAACCTCTTAGGGGTAAAATTTGAAAAGTCCTTTTAACTAATTTTCTGTACACTATGTTATATTTACAAATCGATGCCATTTTCGTAATTAACCTTCCAGAAAACCATAAAATCCACATCTATATTGGTATTATGGCATTTCAACTCCATCGCACTCCCACATTGGGTGATTTTATGTCACGTCGGCTATGTTGGATTATAAAATAGTCGTTTTTTCCGTAATCAGCGACCCGATAAACTATAAAACAATACCCATGACGATTTTCAGACTTACTCGAGTACAATTTAGAATAAAATAACCCAACTAAACTCGTTTCCCCAAACAATCTTTGAACCTCCGTTTCATCCTCTTAGGGGTAAAATTTGAAAAATACTTTTAAATAATTTCTTGTCCACTATGTTATATTTTCAAATCGATGCCATTTTCGTAATTGACGTCCTAGAAAACCATACAGTCAACACCCATATTGATATTATGACATTTCAACCCCATAACACCACCACAGGGGGTATTTTATGTCACGTCGGCTACGTTTGATTAGAAAATAGTTGTTATTTTCGTAATCAGCGACCCGATAAACCATGCAAACAAAACCCATGATGATTTTTAGACCTTTTCACCCCATTTTTGACATTTCCATCCCATCGCACCCCCACAGGGGCGACTTTTTGTCACGTCGGCTATGTTTGATTAGATAATAGTTGTTATTTTCGTAATCAGCAACCCGATAAACTATAAAAACCATACCCATGACGATTTTCAGACTTTTTCACCCCATTTCACCCCTTTAGGAGTTGAATATTGAAAAATCCTGAAACACGTGTTTACTCATTTATCTATAGAAGTACTCCTGTAAAGTTTCGGATAAAATAGTCCATTTAATCTCGTTTCCCCATACAAACTTTAGACCCCCGTTTCACCCCCTTAGGGGATGAATTTTGAAAAATCCTTTCTTAGTGTACCTCTAGACGTAATAAGGAACGTACGTGCCAAATTTGGAATCTCTAGACCCAGCGGTTTGGGCTGTGCGTTGATATATTAGTCAGTCAGTCAGTCAGTCAGGACTTTGAATTTTATAGATATAGATAGATATTTAAGTCGAAGCCATATTCTTTGATTACTTTAGATATTTGTTAATAGGTAAGGGCACTGCTGAAAGACTGAAAAATTAACTGCTCGTTTAGTCTGAGACCCTCCGGTTGCCTCAATTTTTCGACGATAACGAATTCTGAAATGAGGCCTGCATTCGATTTCAGTCTCAACTTAATTTTGTACTCGTCGGCTTTTTCGAATATAAAACGTGCGTTACTTGTGAAAATTGCTTTTGTGTTAAATGAAACGCCAAGAAATTTATTCTTCGTAAAATGTTCAACATTTCTTTCTGCTCGCTATGAGGCTCGCTACATGGTGTATCCTTTTACTTGTTACGTATTTTATTTATTAAGTATTCTTTATCATGTTATTGAAAAAAAAAAGTAATAAGTTCTTTGCCTCTCGCTGTTTTTGCACATACAAATTGCCTTTATGTGTAGTGGTCCTTTTGTGAGTTAATCAAAATTCGTATGTGTACTTAAGCGTATTGGTGGATACTTCATATTGCGACTTCGATCACTAATACTAATATTAATGATCTAAGTGTTGCGATAGTTAATATGGCTACGGTAACCGCTTCCCATCAGGCGAGCCGACTGCTTCTCAGTCGCCCGGAGTAGTTTAAAAACAATCGGCTAGGCGTAATTTCTTGCACATTCAAGTCGTTTGAGAGTTTTGGGAGTCAAGTGAAAATGTTGTATCTATTGATTTGCTTCATTACTAGACGAATTTTGGTAACTGACGGAACGTGCAAGTGACAAACCGAAGATTCCGGCGAAAGTTCGGAATTTTTCAAATAGGTATCAATTCGATTCGATCGATGGGTATAATTATCAATTTTTCATTCGAAACGGCCTTCTTTATTATCTAATTGACGCAATAAACGTCTAATATTGACTTATATTTCGTCGGAGATGTAATGTGACAAAAGGTATTATTAAATAACATCCGAACTTCGGCCGAAGCTTTGAATTTTAATTTAAAAATAAAGTATTCTCACATGATATCTATCCAGAAGATACTGGGGCGGGTCCAAATGTATTTTAACTTATTGATTTATTTAGGCATCAAATTAATACTTGCTCTCTTACGTCCTACCATAAAATACATAGTTTACTAAACCTCATTACGCCGCGTGATTGTAGGTAACAAGTGTGGTAACGATTCGTGTTTTGGCACCATCTCCCCCGTCAATATTTCGATCCGCAACCCACTAACGTCAACTATAATCGGGAGTATTTATTGCGACAGTTAGTTGCGTACCGACGTCCCTGATCTAAAATTTACTCTAAATTCTTCATATCATTATTATAGTTGTGTTGACACATGTATACTGTGTTTTGACAAGTTTATCACATATTACATAACATAGCGCCGTCTAGTCGCAACTTATCAAAGCTTGTACCATAGCTTGTACAATGGGTGTTATGTACCTGATTTACATGCTTATACATTCTTCTATTGCCCTCACTCATTTTACATACTTTCGTATGTATCTTGTATATGTAACTTTTATTATATAAATCTCAGTTTTATTTTGTAAAATGCGTAAATAGCGCACGTCATTTGTCCGAAGCCGTTCGGTAACTTGTTGACACAGGAATTGTTACATACTTTTCTGTTATTTTCTGTAAATTATTCATACGACATGTTCACGCAATAGAATTTTTACTTTAACCTTAGCTTCTAAAATTCAGAAGAATTAAGTATATTAAATATTCATTAGTTTGACAGATTTCTCTATCAAACCGCAGTAGAGAAGCTTGGCGGCATGGCAAAAAACCCTTTCCGATTGAAGGAGACCCATATCCCAATAGTGGGATGAGAATGGGTTGATGTAAAATATTAAGTATGCCTATTAACATGTTGACATGTATGCATTTCAGCACATGGTGGGAACGGGCATGGCGGCCCCGTTCCCCGCGGCGGCGGCGGCTGCGGCAGCGGCCGCGCAGTACGCCGCTAACGGTGACGCGCTGGCCGGCGTGAAGGCGGACGGCGGGCCAGCAGCGCCGCCACAACCTCCCCTCGTCAAAAGCGAAGGTCCACCGCCACCAGCTCCACTCCCACCTGCCAACTTCTCACCACAGCCACCGCCACAACCGCATCCGCCAAATTCTATAGAAAATCAAAATAATAGCTCAGTAAGTACTGTTAATTTTTTAATGCAATCGAACTTTTTCCAAATCATATTCCCACTCACCTTGGGGCTAACTAAGAGCCTGTATCCCAAAACAAAATCCATCCTCGCAGTGACAATTAACAGTGAATCCTTGCCAAAGATTGACAAAAAACGTGTTCCTTATCTAATTAGGTTCTCATCTAGTTTGTGATTAGTTCCACATCTACCACTAACTCGTTCGAAATCTACTTTTTAATTAGTTCCCTGTCTACTCTGTCTACATTACTCAAAGTATGTTACTTGCCGCTGACAGGGTTCCGCCTGCAGTTATAATAGAATAACATCAAGTGGTAAAACTTATCCTTTCCTATATATAATCCAAAGTTTGTATGTATGTATTTTTGGATGTATGGATGTTTGTTACTCTTTCACGGGTAAATGGTTGGACGGATTTGGATGAAATATAGCATACATCACTACATAGTATAAAACAAAGTCGCTTTCTCTGTCCCTATGTCCCCATGTATGCTTAAATCTTTGAAACTACGCAACGGATTATGATGCGGTTTTTTTTAATAGATAGAGTGATTCAACTGGAAAGTTTATATGTATAATATATGCATAACATAGTAGAAAAACACTGATAATTTAGAGGTATCTAATGTGATGTCGTAAATAAACACATTTTTTTGCTCTTTCATTGCAAACGCTGGCTGAACCCAACGAGATAGATCAAAATAATGTAGTACAGTATTGTTCACCTTAAAATGGTCTACAAAAAAGTTCACGATGGTATATGTCTATCTCTTAGTGGTAACACACAATAACCGTTATTTTATCCTTTGCTTTTTACAAGAAATAATGCCTTATTTACGAAGCGATTTTAAGCAATACAGAATTAATCCTTATCCAATTAAGTACCTTAAATACATTGCGCATTTAATATAGATCAATATGGCCCTTCACAGCATGTAATTTAAATGAATAGTTTAGAAGATATTACACATTTAAAATGCAGGGACATAACGGCTGTGGCGGTACCGGCCGCGGAGCCGGCGGCGTGTGCCTATAACTGGGGAAGGACTGGATAGGACAAAGCGCAAAGACCTTCTGTAGTACATTTAGTATCAGTATTGCACCCGTGCGAAGCCGGGGCGGGTCGCTAGTATAGAATAAGTTCTGGATTATCACGTAGGATACTTTGTATCCATGTTTATGCGGGGCGAATCCGCGGGCAAAAACTAATGAAATAATAAAAATGACCAACAAGAAAACTGATGTAAAAGTTAATTTAAACTGTTGCTGACAGTAAGCATAAGCACCTTTTTTGTCTGATTACAATTAATAAATATTACACATAACAAGCTGGTTTTGCTTATTTTGGTTAGAGTTCCATCACTCAGGTTCCGTCACCAAAAAGGTTTGAATACCGGTGTATTATGTAATCAGTATCCTACAAAAATAAGTACGTAACGATGAAAGTGTTGGCTGTCATCTTACGCATCGCAACTGCAACATAAATTTTTATTAGTGAGCATAATACTCACCTATGGAGTAGAGATACAACTTTGAGGGAATCAGGGTTAGCATGATTAAAACAAGTATTTCAAATATTGATTTGAAATAATGGCCTAAACTAACAAGAAAAAAAAAATCATAAAAAGCAATAAACACTTGTTTAAAACAAATTTGAACTGTTTGTTTTATAAAATCTAAAAAAAACAGTTTTTTTCACTGGAGGGTATGTACCTAAAGACATCTTTTATTTTGTCCCGAAGCGGTTCTCACTGAATAGCTAATCAATATTTTACGCATGTTAAAGCTAGTGGTTATAAAGTTACATGTG
This sequence comes from Hypsopygia costalis, assembly GCA_937001555.2. Classification (NCBI taxonomy): domain Eukaryota; kingdom Metazoa; phylum Arthropoda; class Insecta; order Lepidoptera; family Pyralidae; genus Hypsopygia; species Hypsopygia costalis. The sequence continues at coordinate 14,229,109 of OW443330.2, read as the reverse complement.
TTAAGTATACCTATTACTAGCGATCGCCCGCAACTTGTCCGCAACTGTCATCACATATAACAACCCTTTCGGGGATGATTTATATGAAACCTATCCTACACACATGTGTAAAATATCATTAAGATCGGTTAAGTAGTTATCTCGGACAAACAATGTTACACGCGATTTTTTTATATATAAGATTTATAAATGGGATCTGGATCCCATGAGATTATTTAGCTTAAAATAAACTGTGAAAACTGTGAATGAGTGTTATAATAACAAATAATTAATCACAATAATATTTGACAGGCCAAAGATCACCTTATCATGATAAATGAATGTAAGTTGGTAGTAAATGGTCATATCAAAGATAACGAAACAGTATTTGGGTAATATTCTAACTATCAGTCTTATTTAAGTATTTCGTTCTGTATTACTTATTGTACTATTAATATACTGTATATATTAATATGACATTACATCCTACAAATTATTAATGTCCTAATCGCGAGAAAAAGAGATAGTATGCATTTGCATTAAGTTTGCCTTTTATACTCATCGCAAATTAGATTGTGCGTAATATAGAATAAATAAATTGGCAACAGTATATTTATTATTTGGTACTATATAAGTAATAGTATAGTAATGGGGAGCTCGATAGCATCGTTGCTCGTGGCAGTCTAATCAAACACACAAGTTAAGCAATGTCGACCGTAGCCTGTCCATGGAAGAGTTTATTTATCTCGAGCTCTTCCGTGCTTAAGCCGTCGGTCCCGGCTATTGTCAATAAGCCAAATCAGTGGCCTTTAGTCTCGCAATTGAGCAGCGTGGTGGAGTATGCTCTGAACTCCTTCGATAGAGGGGAGGCCTGTATCCTACCAGTAGGGTGAATAAGGGTGGACGACGACGACGATAATATAAGATATAAGTATGAATACAAATAGCATCGTGAAAGTCCACAGAGAAGGCCTATGTTCACCAGTGAATGTCCTTTGGCGGAAATGATGACTATTTTTTAAGTGGTAGAGCTCTAACTCGTTTACATATTTCACAGTATATTAATAGTAAGCCCTTCCATTGATGGTTTACTCTTATTCTGACAGTGGGATATATCGATAATGATAAATAAATATTCCTGCACATTATTATTTATACACCGCCATCTAGTCCCAAACTAAACAAAGCTCGTACTAGATAACTGATAAAATACTTAATAATTTTTTTTACTATATACTTATTAAATAGAAAACACTCAGATCAAGACATACAGACATGTTCATCATGTACACAAATGTTTGACTTGTGCGAGGATTGAACTTGCGACCTCGGAGTCAAAGTAGCCATTGCTAGCCATTTCGGCATGTATTTAATTTAATAAAACAATATCATAAACTGAACTAGAAAAAAACTAGAAATTCTATATTTTTAGGGTTCCGTACCCAAAGGGTAAAACGGGACCCTATTTCTGAGGCTCCGCTGTCCATCCGTCCGTCCGTCCGTCCGTCTGTCACCAGGCTGTATCTCATGAACCGTGATAGTTAGGCAGTTGAAATTTTATTTCGTTGAGTTGAAATTAAATATGGGGCTCCCAAACAACAAACGTGATTTTTAGCGAAATTTATTGAGCTTATAAAATCGACCGGTCGTTCTGTCTGTCCGTCCGGTGAAACTCAAAATTTCGAAATTCTGACTTCGGATTCGTGTAGAGCATCAAAAAGTAGTAATGTAAAGTGACCTTGGTTTTCCGATATCAATTCGGGAAAGTGGCCAAAATAAATATATAAATTTCGCTATGGTGGCGCATGCTGCGCGTCCGATATTTTCGCTTGTTTTTGCTCGATATTGATAACGGCAAAAGGCTTGAAATATTCACAGAATATTTAGTTATATGTTCACTTTAAAAATAAATAGTTAAATTAAAATATTTAAGGGGGGCAACAAATGTGATTTTTTTGCCGTTTTTAGAGTTCCGTACCCAAAGGGTAAAAAGGAACCCTATTACTAAGGCTCCGCTGTCCGTCCGTCCGTCCGTCCGTCCGTCTGTCACCACCCTGTATCTCATGAACCGCGACAGTTAGACAGTTGAAATTTTCACAGATGATGTATTTCTTTTGCAGCTATAACAACAAATATTAAAAAACAGAATAAAATAAATATTTAAGGGGGCTCCCATACAACAAACGTAATATTTTTGTTCGTTTTTGCTCGCAATTGATAACGGCAATAGGTAGACGCTTGGAATACTCACATAATATTTAGTTATAGTTATATTGTCAACATTCACTTTAAAAATAAATAATTAAATAAAAATAAAACAAATATTTAAGGGGGGCATATCATATCCCATACAACAAACGTGTTTTTTTTTTTTTGCTGTTTTTCTAGATAATGTTACGGAACCCTTCGTGCGCGAGTCCGAGTCGCACTTGGCCGGTTTTTTATAAATTCATTTTATAACGAAATCAAACTGAGTAGAATCTCAGTGTATCGTGTTGATGACAAAAAACACTTAATTTTGAAGTGCTTAACTAAAATGTAGATTATATAAATGTCCACAGCAAAGCGAAGGCGAATCAAATGATGAAAATACCCCAGTGAGTGTGGCGGCGGTGGTGGCACAGCAGCAGGCTGCAGCCGTGGTGGCGCAGCAAGCGGCAGCGGCGCACGCGGCCGCGGCGGCTGTCAGCGCGGCCGTCGCCGGCGCGGCCGCCGCGGCGCCCGCCACGCCCGACAAGAACCTCGTGCCCGTCTCACAAGCCTCCCAACCGAAGCGGTTACACGTCTCCAACATACCGTTCCGGTTTAGAGACCCCGATCTCAGAAATATGTTTGGCGTACGTATTTTTTTTTTCACTATACACCCTCTTTTAGCACGGCATGTACGAATTGGTGTTGTTGAATAGATGTGACGATTACAAATTTTAATTTTCGACATTTTGTATTTCAGCAATATGGCACAATTCTTGATGTAGAAATTATCTTCAATGAACGTGGCTCGAAGGTAAGCATCGTTAACTCACTGTAATTTAATTGATAAAGTGGCTATTTGAAATCTTACTTTTAGATTTCAATGTAGCGACTTCTGATTCTATTTGTTTAAGTACACGCTTGCGCAGATAGATCAGGCCATTGTCAAGTATATATGCATAATTTGAGAAAAGCGGCTATACGTCGAAACTAGCGCTACTACCATTGAAAAAAAATTACAGTTCCTGAATGAAAATAATGAAATTGAAAGTTTTCATTTATGAAACAGCCAATTTCTTAAATTTAGTTATTTTTATTGAAACTGCTAAACCGCAGGTTCAAGAACTGTTTTCCTTTCCATCGTAATATTATTTACAGTGCAGGTATAGCTTGCCCTTTACCTACATAATCGCATCTATCTGCGCAAGCATTATAAAATCAACGACGCAATAAACTTAAAATTTTGTCATATGCCAAACTACTTGCAAATTTATTTTACTTTGTATTTGATATTTTTTTCTTAATAATAACTGTTATTCTTCCAAATATCGTTTGTTGCTTCGTTTCTTTTTGTAATTATGGGAATATTATCAGGCCCAAGAGTGTTTTTTATATATATATATAAAGTGGGTATATTATTATCTATAATACATAGATATCCGAAAAAAGTCCCATAATTACATACATTATTAGGCATAATATCTTTCTTCGTAGCTATTGCAGACTCTCGTTTTGTTTCCAATGTATAAATTATGACCACTAGCTACGAAGTGGTACTAACATTTCTATTAGTAAATTGCTGCCCAAACTAAAGTAATTTCCTATCAAGACAAGTATTTCCTTGTAATTATAATATATTTCAAAGTCTATCTTTTTTCAGTTCATGTGATTTAATAATTTACTCTGGCTTAACAAAAGACTTAAAGGCAAATGGGCTTAGTTAAAATAATAATCGTTTTTCAACAGACTTCTGTCTCATAGCATATTCTTGGTTTTAATGTTTGGTGCAGTATCTCTAATTGCATTGTATATTACCATTAAATAATGTCTATTATTCTGAATTTAAAATAAACTATTTACTTTGTTACACCTCTGACATACTTTTACTTGTCTTGTGTATTAAATTTATTTGTAAATTTATGTCAAATAAAATAATAATATTTTCATAAAAGTGAAGGAAGTGAAATGAATTTATTACTTTAAATGTTAATGTAAAAGTAAGTCACTGGTACGAGAATTGTTAATATCAGCATTAATAAACATTTTAATGAATACTCAAAAAACAACTCACTGTAAATGTCAATTTTCATAAAACAATGAACAATGAGATACTTTCGAACTGATTTTTATAATTGATTGGATTGAACGCTTTTTCGTGTTTACGCTTTCCTTGTGTCAGTTTGGTGACCGCCCCTCAAGTAGTCAATGCTCGCTCATGTCAGAAATATTTTACTCTTTTGGAATAATAGCTCCAAGTTATTTTTTCTTCAATGCCTCACATTGGGATATGCAGTACTAGAGAATGATGCATCGTCACTATAACAGCTGATTTCCTAAGTCATATTTTCAGGACAGCTCTATTATTCATTACTAATATTATTTTGTAATCGTCTAAACTACTCCATTTCTTGAATGAATGACTTTTTTAGATTTATTTAATTTAAAGTTACTTATTTTGTGTATGTTACTTGTATTTTAATTATCATTTTGTTGATGGTGTGTGTAGTTTGGATGAGAAATCATTCTGAAGTATTTAATTAATACAATCTTAGATTGATTGATTATGTCTTTAATATTTCCTGTCCACTTTATATTAATAATCAGTTTGTTCGGTCATACGCTTCCTAACAAGGGAACATATTTTCATTAGTTTTGGGCATGTATATTTCGCTGACTCTAAATAATGTGTTTAAATTTTTTAAATTTGTAACAAAAGTTATATTTCCCAGAAGTAACTATGGTGCATCACTAGTTTGGCTTTACCTCGAATGTCACACGTGTCTTCCTCGTCTGTCGGTTAGAGTTTGTATCTGTCGTCAGTATATTGAGAGCTTGTTGCATTGCGTGCGTCGCAACCCGCAACCTCGCAACGTCCCCGCGCCGCCTGCCGCCCTCGACGGCCAGCGGACGGACGCGAGGCTCGGTCCTACCCTCGACACTTTAGAGCGATATATCCCTTTCTCTCTCTGCCCATATTATGTTTATATATAAAAAAATCTTGCACTCAGAATGGTAATAATAGAGCTGTCATTGCTTTTATAAGTGTAAGCATTTCGTACGATCAGCAACTTGTTTGCCACTTTCACAACTCGTCTCTTCCACTGTATTGTGTGCTGTGCTAGCTGCTTTTTGTATCTATGGGTTATTATCACCATGTATTGACAGTAGTTTACTTTGTCTTAGCACGATCGATTGATAAGAGTAATTTTGGTGAAGACGTACCCTATGTTTTGAACGCAATTTTAACCTTTAACCTAACTTGTAATAAATATGAATATTTTAAATGTGATTCACTTTAATTTAATACCGGAGACACGTGGGGTTATACATAAATTGCTTTTGAATCTATTTGAAATGTTGTTATAGAGTTTGGCACTGTAAAGTACATGCACATTCTAAAATTATTTGTCATTCCGTAGGTATACGTTAGTTGAATCATACAAATAAGTAAATGAAATATGTATTAGTATATACGCTGTTGATTGTTGAATGGCGAATTTTAGTTTTCGAACCTGTGCAGTTGTTACATGAAGATTGTCTGTATTATATAATGCGTGTAAAAGTTTCATACGTGTGTAAGTTTATGTGTAATATTCTTCTAGCTCCAACTAGTCCATGATAGTACATGCATGATCGGTGATTTTTCTATATAGAACAAATTGCAGCTAACATTCCACACAATAATACTTGTCATTTTGATTAAAGTAGTGTCTTTCAAATTAGCTTCGGAAATGATCCTTAAGCCCGATTCACAATGATACGAGATCTCCTACCAATAGTACAGACTACTAGGTCGAGCGACGTTATATTAATTTACTGTAATCCAAACGCTTCTGTGTACCCATTCAGCTAGAATACGCTCAAAGTATCAACGTAACGAAATCAATAATCCTCTCGATATTCCACTAGAATATTTAAATAAAGAATATGCATAAATGTTAATTTTTGTTGCACGTTGTTTTTTGAGCGACGCTGTTTTTAATGCATGTTTTGTCTGTCTTGCATGCAGGGATTCGGTTTTGTAACATTCGCAAATAGTGGTGATGCGGAGCGAGCACGAGAGCGTCTTCACGGCACCGTGGTTGAGGGCAGAAAGATAGAGGTGTGCATGAATCAAATACCATCCGTAGCACTATGTAACTTATAACATCCCGCTCCTACGCCCACCGCCCACCGCAACCTGCGCTCGTCTGCTCTGTAGTTACTGTCATGCTAGCGTGCGCGCGCCGCCGCCGGCAAGCATTAGCACTAAGTATGCCGTCGTCTAATCCACAAACAAACCTTATTTATTTTATCCCTTTACTCTCTAGACGGTCATTTAAAATGCCGATCGAAAGAGAGAGTGTCTCACAGAGAATGTAGAACGAACCGACATTGCCGAAGAGGTAAGATTACGAACAGTTTTAGTTCAATTCTATTTATATATCCTAAAGTATTCGAACCACTAACAATAATACTAGACGACTGAGTGGCGTTAAAGTCTTAAAATATATAATTGTATCTAAATCTATAACATATCCTCATACATATATATATTTATTAAACTCCTGACTCCGTACATTATAATATGTCAAACGTCTATTACGCCGTGAAAGCAAACATTTCGTAAGAAACAATGTATTATCAAAAACATATATCAAAATCAGTTTTGTTTAAAGCTATATAGACATTTGACATAAAATTGGCTGGCTTAAAGATAGTACTAATATTGTTTATTAAGTTTATAATTTTATAACACTTTCAGTGCAATATATAAAGTTAGAATAGATATATACTTGTTTCAGACTGGGTTCGAATCCTAGACATAAATCTTGCACATTTAGTATTGCCATTAGTATTGTCAAATAATTTCCTGCATATTTTTTTTTTCAACTGTAATCATTTTTCAAATATTAAATATAGAAAGCCAGCCAATGATAGTTTGGATTTTAAGAACATATCTGACATAATTTTAATTCCAAATCAGGTCAACAATGCGACGGCAAGAGTCCAGACTAAGAAACCACCGACGGTACCTAACGGTAAGGAAACACTATTTTATCGACTCTGTTTTCACATACAGTTTATCACTTATAACGAGAAATTGGCTATAAATTATTATTGAAAGTTTTAAATGTCTCACAAATTTATTCATTACTTTTATTACATTCTATCTATATGGGTGTAACTTCCCGTAGTGCCTCCCCCGGTCCCATAATCAAATTCATTACACACGTTCATATAATTACACATTTGCAAGTGATAATGCATCTTGAGATTTTCTTTTTTAATCCATCCAGTTATTCTGGCTAGAAATGGATCAGTTCCCACTTTGGGTGAGAGAGCTGAAGTTATAAAATCGGTGTTGTCTTATGTCAATGTACCTACTTACGTACATGTTGGCTAGATCCGTTGTCTGAATGCAAGTAGGTGAATGCTATTTAGAGAATGAAATCACTGTCAGCGGCCGGAGACAGTCTGCGCTTGGCCGGATTGCATATGATGCACTGCGCCAATGCACTACTAATTGTCACATAACACAAAATCTGTTTCACAATTTCGATACGAGACCGTTGCGGGAATTGTACGAAGCTTTGCTTTTGTCTCACTCCACTCGACAGTCATACGAAACAACCTAGGCTGTTTCCGGCGTTAATGTTTGTCTGACCAAGTGAACACGCTGAATGAACAGATAACACCAACTATTAGACAGCTTTTTAGTTAATATTACACTTTCTTAAAGTTATGACAAAAATATTTATACATACTTAATATTATCTTAATATTTGCTGGAATGGATGTATCTTCAGTCTTGCACTATTCATATTTCAATTTTGTAGTGGAGAATGCCTGTTAGGTATGTCTTCTTGGTGGCTAGTGTTAGCGGCATATAATTATGATACGTATGTAGGTTTCCCTTAAACGTGTAATTTCATTTTGTTTCAGTGTGTGTCCAGTGGCCGGAAGGTAAGAAAATCACTGTAAATGCTGTAAGCGGTAAAGTTATGATTAAAACAAATGCTTCCGCGTCCACATTGTTATAACATTCATTCGAGCATGACTTTTTTTTACTCAATGTGGTGGTATCATGGTTGCTAGATCTACTGCTCGATAAGATCTTGTATGCTACAGATAAATCTTAAGCATTTGTAAAGTATTTTTTTCTCTAAGCCAAGCTTCATTAGAGCGGAAAGTCACTGGCTGCGTATTTTTTTGTACTTACGTTCATCGAGTATGTATTTAACCAGCACTCGACTCGTGCTGTAATGTGGCTCGGCCCTTACTCCGAAGCGAAGTAAATTGGACTCGCGTTTATGTGGCATCTAGTTAGAATACGTGTAAAGGTCATATAGACTCGTTGAGCCCCAACGAGCGGTATGCGCGGCCGGGCCGGCGCGGTAGTGAGTTGTGCGCGCGTGTATGCGCAGGGCTGCGGGTGTCGGGCGTGACGTGGCCGTGGCTCGGCGCGGCGCCGGCGGCCGCGCCCGCGCCGCCGCTCGTGCTGGCGCCGCGCGCCGCCCAGCGACGCAGGTAACCCTCCCCGCATGTTAGCTCTCCTGTGTGTTGCATGTAGCCCGCGGTGCGCGCGCAGGCCGCGAGCCCCGCCTGCCGCCGCCTCCCCCGCCGCACCACGCGCCCACCCTCCCGCACGCCGTCCTGCCCCGCGCCGCCGCCTTCGCGTCGCCGTTGCACGCGTATGCACAGTGAGTACTCCCTTGCACCGACCCGATCTCTGCACCGCACCATCACTATTTCCCCGTCCGTCCTGTGCGCCTCTCCCGCATTAGTTCTCTACTATTTATCGTGACTGTACTCGTTTATGAGTTCGTTACTGTAATAATGTAGTACGCTATAGCGTAGTGAAAAATCTTAGATCTGTGGTTACTACACCTACAATATAACCAAAAAACAAGAGTGCCGTTCACAACCTACTGTCGCTGAACGTTTCGTAGTGCTTCTTGGACATTTCTTTCTGTTGCTCCTCCCATTGATAATTAATAATCAGACTCTTAAACAATGGTAAGCCACAGAATGGGGTTCTCAATCAGAAGTTACATCGATTTTTTTCTTTTTTTCATGTTGAGAACTACATCTCTTTATTGATTGAATTTACATTCAATCGCTTTATACGAAGTGAAGCTCATTTTTAATTTATATAAGTGACGTCCTATTTAACCGTGGGTCTGTTGAGCCCTGGTAGTTTATTGAATACTTATAACAACAAATTCCATTTACTATATGTCAAGTTTTGGGCAAACTTATTTAGAGGACAAGCATAATTAGACTTGTCTTAATTTTCTCACAATAAGTTATTTGACAGGGGGAGCCGCATGTCTTACCTATACCTCCCGAAAAACAACCATTCCTGAACAACCCCGGTCCTTTCCGTGCTTTCCACTTGGTATGATATTTTTTATATAGTTAGATTTAACACCTGCAAGCCATATTAATAGTCGTACACAAAGTATTTTTTAATTTTGTAACTAACATTCGTAACATTTTAACTGCAACATTTTGGCTTAGCCTAGTTTAGTGCTTTTCACCTATATTCGACGCACACACTATAGTCGTTGATTAATGTATTTAGCACTCATTAAAAATTCACAAGTAGATTTTAATTTTTGTATGCACATGGTTGGAAATGATAAGTGTTTATACTTCGCGCCACGACCAGAAGGAAATTCGTCCGTTGACCTTTAGTGTTTACTGCAGGTGTGAAAAACATTTTTCAAATGTGCGACTATCAAACAAAAATTTGGAATGGAGGGAAAAAACCGTTTGTAATCTCTGTCAAATTCGATCGCTGGCGTCCCCTATACTAAGCGAAGCGCGTATGTCGCTGTAACGATAGTATAGCGACAGTTTTGTATGCCATTTAAAACGATACGTATTGTACAAAAAGTCATAGTACAAGAGGTCAACGGACGAATTTCCTCCTGGTCGTGGCGCGAAGTATAGAAGATTGTTTTCTTATTAGTAGATTAGGTACAAACCGGGCATCGCCCGGATAAAGCTGAATCTTTCTGCATCTTAGACATCACGCCTCTCACATATATAGAACTATTATCGTACATTTAGCAACAGTTTTTCACTAATAAATAGTATATTTAGTATACTACTTCTGCTACTTAAATACAAGAAAGCAATGGTAGTACCTACCTATATAACCAAATTGTATTTAACAGTAATTTAATTTCGATAAATAATTTACAACTACGCGACGGTCTCTCCACTCGTGCTTCTATAACGTGTCGTCAGCCCGGACTGAAATTCCTGTTGTGAGAAACGTACGTCAGCGGCGATATTGTTATGTATTACATTTGCTGTGGTGTCGCCTCTGTGTTGATTATTATAATATTTACACTACCCTGGCTTTGTAAGCTGTGGTTACTACTCTTACAATCGGAGAGAAAGTAGCTTATTATTGGCTCTCAAAAATGCCGGGACGTAAAGTTATATGAAAATATATTACGTACTTGAAAATCAGGGGGGTACAAATGTAAGAAAAGCCATTATCTTTATCTCCCCTAGTTTTACTTTTTAATTTTGATAAACGTCAGCAGGATCATGAAAAAACTGAATAGCGCCAGATATTGTTTCTTTTCTCTTTAGTTGCGATAGATGGCGCTTAGTTATCATTCATGACGAGGTTGCTTTGGCAGGCTAAAAATATTGTAATGTCGCGCCCTTACTAAGCGACGAAATTGCAATAAAATATTAATTACTTTTTTTGTGATTGATATAAATCATGACTCACATACTCAAGCAAATTATTCCTGATAAAAAAAAAGTCATCTAAAAAAATTGGGAATCCTGGGAAGTCAAGAAAATATGCCCGACAGTATGTCCATTTTTTTGCAAGGTATAAATGAGTACATATCACTAGGGGGTAAGCTCAAATTACATCTCGTGGCTGTTTATTGGTTATTATGTAATTTGTATCTTATGCCCCTTGGTGGCATGATATTGATATAATTGTCCACCGAGCAAAATATACACTATTATATTTCATGCTAATTTGTAAGTTGAGTTAGGGTTGAGTTGCACAATGTAACTTCTAGATTACATTTTATTATCGGTAATACAACACGTAATCATTTGTCAACAATTCTTTTTTCGTATACATTCATTATTAGTACAATTGCATATGTGATCAAAACATACTCATCGCCACATACAAGTTCTGAGAACATAGCTTGTATAAATAAAAATAATAATGTTGTATTGAACGACTCATATTCTATACCAGTTTAAGTTTTACTATACCTTTTATAATATTGAAATATTTGGTTTGTAGGTTCATTTAATATTACCATCTTACACTCGTATTAGAAAAATTACACTTATATTTTCCACCATGTGACAGCAAGATAGTAGTGTATAAAATAGAAACAGTAGTATAGTAACTCTTATATTACTTCATTTCAACTAGAAAACTTAAAAAAAAAACATGTTTCAACATTAGTATTTATTTACATGTGTTACTTGCACGTAAATAGGTAGGATGCTAATATCAATCTGTTCTACTTGCAGTGTATATTACGACCCATTCTTAGCCGCGGCTGCAACGGCCGACTCCAACTACAGACTACAGGTGAATAAATAGTCACATCACTATACATACTTCTCCCATACTACCCAGTCAATATTTTATGTCGCGGTTAAATTGGTCTATTCACGTTGACATCTGACGAAATATTTAGCTGTTTATTAATACCCACATTTATAATTAATTCAATGAATTAATAATAAACATGTTTAGCCGTTTCATGATCTAGTTATACATACTTGCCATATCGTAGATTAGTTACATTATGCGCATAGCGACGTTTTTCGTTTGCGCCGAAAACTGAGATCAGACAATGATGACATTCTTATATTAATTATTCTTACATGATTATTCTATATTATTTTTATAACACCATTCAATTAAACATGATATTATTGTAATGTCCTTACTGAAATACAATATGCCCAGATGTGGATTGACAAACCATCATGTTTATATTAACATGCAGTAGTTGTTCTTGTCATGAAAATATCACCAGATGGTGGGCGCATCATGATGTGGCTAATTCTGCGATTGGCCTGCGGCTACGACATCCACATTTAATTTGATTAATATGAAATATATAAGAAGGTACCGTTGTGAGTGTGCACTGCCGCCGTGGTGACCGTGCGTGTGTTGTTGCAGGCCACGAAGCCCGCAGCCGAGGTAACATCACGCCTCTAGAGTTCGGTTACGAACGATATGCTACCGTATTATGTATCTATCGCTTCCTGATTCATGTACCACCACGCTAGTATAAGTTGTATATCATCGCGGAGTGAGTGCTGGGATTTTGTTTGCTCCTTTTATATCGTATGGTCTTATTGGTTGGTATCCACAGTAATACAGGGTGCACATGTGTTTGTGGTAACAGAGAGGAGCGCGCGGCGCGTGCTCGCGCTGCTTGCTTACTGTTGAGTTGATATCCTTGTTCGATGGTATTGTGGTGGGTGATTTAGTTTTAGGCGTTTGCTCAAGCTGTGAATTGACACGACCAGATGCTAATTTACATCATGCTCCGTGTAGAACATTGAGCCCACAAAACTTAATTGCAACTATCTGAGTATACTAACATTCACCAAGTATTTAGAATTAGTTCTAGTTATTTATTTTTATATTACCTGTTTATTATATTTATGAGTTAGTTTTTGTCGTTTTCGTCATCGCATTCCTCTTTTTCTCATGATACCTAGTGCATGCCCGTCAATTTCACGTGAAACATTTTTCTGCACGAAACGTTACCTGTAATCGATTATATTGAATCGAGTTTGCAGCAGAAAACCACATCATACCATATAGTTCAAGCGTGTGTAAGGAACGTTGCATGTTTTTATAATAATAAGCAATCACAAGTCTACGCATATACTGTTATTTCGTGTACAAATCTATTTCAATGCGTTATTGTTTGCATCGTCCGCGCTTTGTATTTTTGGCCAAACAGATGATAAAGCATAAATGAAAACACCATCCGTGCTACGTTCATCCCACATACGGCTACTGAATGGTAAGCTAAATAACAGACGAGTGATTAACTTTAACGACAAACGCAGGGATCATTGGTCACGCAGAATTGTCTCATCGACCGGAACGATCGTGACGTGACATGAATGCAATAAACAATTACTCCACGCAATCGTCCCTTTGTGGGCTCATTGTTCGTGCGGTAATTTTTTACACGTCGTTCGTTACCCCAGCGAGCTGCCTGTTTTAAATTAATGGGCGCCGGTTAGCCATATTTGTATGGTACTACACGTCGGCCAGGGCCACGAACACATCACTACGCCTGTGACCTCAATTCATTTTACAGCGTATATAACTTCTATTTTATTTTATTTATTTATTAAATAGAAACAAACTGTCATTTAAGTACTTTTTCATAATTATATAGTTTTTATATTACAGACCATTAGCTTCATATATTTTCAGAATATACTACGTTAAGCAAGAATAACAATTTCTAACACAATTTTAAATTATTATTTTAAAATTTGCAGCACTTCTATACAATAATAAAATCTTTAACGAGCTGTTTTTGTCCTTTAAATATTTTTTCAAAAACAATGTATAATATAATATACACATAACTTATGTACTTATGTTATGTTACTTATTTTAGCCAGGCAATTTTATTTTATTTTTATTTTTTCTGTTTGTGTATGCTCAGAAATTTCTTAGCCGATTTCAATGCAGTTTTCACTGATGCATTGCAGCACGTTTCTCGTGACATTTATTATTCGTTTAATTCTAATCGGCTCACTTACAAAAAAAATATCAAATTTAGTTTTTTATGTAAAGTCCACGCCGATGCAGTCGATGGCACGGCTAGTGTTTTAAATATAATTAATTTATATTATCATATTTTCACTGTCACTTGTAATACTGATTTGCGGCCTCTTAGAAATTGACTCATATTAGATATTTCTAATCTTTACACGCGGACATTTACAGCGAAAAACTAATTATCTTGACGATTAATAACATTTTGACTTTTACCCGAACTAGTAGAAAGTGGTAATGGCCGTGGAGTAAGTATCATACTGAAAATGATGTATTGTAGCATATTCATACAAATATCATATGTCGTGTGTTGAATTCGTTAGACGGTATCTGAGATCAATGGGAAACAGCGCCTGTTTTCGCTCATACTATATATTATGTCATATAGAACTCTTTCTATCCGTTATTTGGCTTTTCCCACATAGTTGTTTATAGATAGATTCTGATAGAACCTGCGTGGCTTAAAGCTCGCGGCTCCACTGGCGTGGATTTCGAGATAGTGACAGCATACCCAATACGCGGGTTTTAAAAGACCTATTCTATACTTTAGGTGACGTGATTTTTTTAAAATTCGAAGCGTGTTGTGTTGCTCATGACTCGCCGGTATACCTATTTACACTATTGTATGTACTATAGTAAGTCCTAATGGTTAAATAGGTAGGGAACGCGTTGCAGGCAGCAGCAGCAGCGGCTGCGGCAGCGGCGCCACTGCTGAAGTCCCCGCTGGCGACGGCACAGCAGGCAGCTGCGGCGGCCGCGGCCGCTAACTATGGCGCGGCCGCGCGCGCCGCCGCCGCCGCCGTCAACGCAGCACCCGCACCCACCGCGCTCACGCCGCTCGCTGCCGCGTTAGTGTACTTTTCTTATTATTATTATTTATTTAAGGAAACAACATATTAATAAGCTTAGGCTCATCGCGAGAACGCGAATAGTCGGGTTATCGCGATGTAGGTAGCCAAGTATTCGCGAATACTTCGACACATCGGGCGAAGATTCGGGCACATCGCTCCGCTGTCGGTAAACTCTCGCACATCAAAGGGTTTTATCGCGATGAACTTCGCTTGCGCGGCCACACTTCAGTCGGCCCGCACCCATCGTTTCTAGTGTTAAATGTAATTTAACAGTGTATAATATAGCTGAAAAGTAACGATATTTTTTTCTCCTTTTTCTTGCTTTTAATTTGTTTTTTAGATGACATAAATTTAAAAATAATTAGTTGCTGCCATAAAATAGGTACAGAGTAACCGCGGCGTCCATGTTGTTTTTTGCGTTCGTACATCGCGATAAACTTTACAACGCGCATTATGTGGCCGCGACCATTCGCCGAAGACCGAATACGAAGTTTATCGCCCGAATGTTATCCCGATGAGTGCGGCCCAAGCATTACAGGCATAATTTATACAAATAGACCTATAGTTCCATTAATAGATACTTTTTTTTTTCCAATTGCGAACAGTGCAAGTATCTCAAAACAATAGATATATACTACACAATGCAAATATTCTTCGTTTTCTCAACATAATTCCAAACCAAACCAAATGGCGCAAACTATTACAATGAATCACCATTGTAACAATTCGCACCCCTCAATCCGATCTAGACCCATGCTAAGAGAACAAAAATGTGACAACCATTCTCAAATCGAGAAAAACATATCACTTTAAATTCTTTTTTCGCACACCATGTTCTCTGGGCAAATTAAGCAACGTCGACCGTAGCCTGTCCATGGATGAGTTATATTATGTCGAGCTTCTCCGTGCTTCGGAGGGCACGTTAAGCCGTCGGTTCCCGCTGCTATTAGATGACAGTCATTAAGCCAAGTCAGTGACCTTTAGGGGACTTGAAAACACTGGCCTCCGCTAACCCGTATTTGAGCAGCGTGGTGGAGTATGCTCTAGATTCCTTTAATTGCTAGGATACTCATATCCCAGTAGTGGGATGATTGGGTTAAGGACCAAGGGACAATTAATGTTTAGACGATTTTGTCATTGGTCTACTCACTGGTTTAGGTCCTAAATAGTGTGAAGTCCAAGAAATGAAGGAGTTGACGTTACTTTCTAGAGTCTTTGTACCAGTTTTCCATGAATTAAAATGTACATCCACTCATTTTTCATTACTCGACTTGCGATTGCTTTTGGAAGTCGAGCCTCGCCTGTCCAAATCGAGCCTTGCTCGCTTCGCTCGTTGTATTTCGTTTTGATTTTAATATCATCATGTGTAAATAATGTTATGAGTATATCCTTTGGACGAACAAAAGAATACCATGTTATATTATGTTTAATTATATCTATAATTTATTAGAAATGTTGATAAATATCTGAGAAAAACATGTTTCCGGTTTAATTCATGTCAAGGTTATGATACGTTATCAAGTTATCACTTTCAAGGAAATTATTGTAGAATATCAATCGTTGTATAAAATAAAAATTTTCGCAGAAAAGAATTTATTGATATACTGGTCGCAAAAATTACTTACGAGGTACCCTCTTAAACATGAAACCGTAGTTTTTTTGTAATATCAGTTCCCTATTATACTTTTAGTAAACATATTAGAATGTATACCTAAAATGGGATATTTTAAACAAGTGTACAGAATCCTGGGCCGCCTTCTCTAATACTGAACTACCCCAGCTCAGGCATCCATACATATTCAGAGTCCAAAGTTTACAAAAGATATCCCTTTTTTCGCATATTGTTTCTTTTTGCGTAGTACAAGTACTTTGACATAACTATGATTGGCATATATACTTTTGACGAGCTCGGTGGCGTAGTGGTCAATGACGCGGCTTCGACACCAACGCTCGTGGGTTCGATTCCCACATAGGACAAACATTTGTGTGCATGAACATGTCTGTTTGTCTTAGTCAGGGTGTTTTCTAGGTATCATAAGTATGTATTTACAAAAAAAAATGTATTTACGTATGTTTATCAGTTGTCTAGTACCCATAACACAAGTTTCGCTTACTTTGGGGCTAGATGGCGCTGTGTAGTTTGTCTGACAATATTTATTTATTTTTATTTATTTATACTATGGGGAACTCTTACAACAAGATCCCACTGCTGCGATATGGGTTTTCAATCGAAGAAAACGCGTAGAGCGTACTCACGCTGCTCAATGTGAGGATAGCGAAGACCTAGTATTTATTATCAAGTGGCCCAAAGGCCGGATTCGGCTTAATGACTGTCATCTTAGACAGTAACTGGGACCGACGGCTTAACGCGCCCGAAACTCGAAATTTTACCTTTAATTTTCCGGTTATTTGAATTTACTCGGCCGCCGAAGAAGCGCAAAATTTTTCAAGCGTATCTACTCTACTGTCTGGACCATATGTGAAGCCATTTCATTAGATTCGTTTCAGTCTAACAGAACATATTATTCTAATATAGCATGCGATGAAAAATGTCGAGACAATTAAAAATATAATATGTACTTACTTATGTATAATAACTTTAAATATACTGACTTTAAAACGAAAAGCAATTAGTATTACAAACACTAATTGCTTTTCTATTAAAAGTCAGTATTTTCTAACGCAGTCGGGTTATTGTGTCATATATATTTTTATTTTCAGGTACGGCAGAGAATACGCGGATCCATACCT
This sequence comes from Hypsopygia costalis, assembly GCA_937001555.2. Lineage (NCBI taxonomy): Eukaryota > Metazoa > Arthropoda > Insecta > Lepidoptera > Pyralidae > Hypsopygia > Hypsopygia costalis. Next base: position 14,211,532 of record OW443330.2, on the reverse strand, counting down.
AGGGCACGGCATAGGTCCGGTCACAGGTTATGGGGTAAGTAAATTAATCATAAGAATTATAAGAAATATATTAATGAGTGGGGCATAAATATCATAAATTTTGACTTTAAACTAAATAATACGTGTTGTTTTGTTACATTACAGACTGCAGTGTATAGAAGTGGTTACAACAGATTCGCGCCATATTAAGCCAGTGGAACAAAGAAACGATTTTACTCGAATATGGAACTACTTTCAACTTTACCCTAACATGACAATGGACTCTCTTTATAAACGTACAAACGTAATACATAATTAAGGTATCAGTAATTGTGCTAGCCGATTACTGTATAGGTAAACTTGGGTAGCATAGTGAACTAACAAGCGGCCGGCCGGGCGCGGGCAGAGGCGCCCGGCACCGCTCAGCCAAGTGTCCAATACGTCCACTGCATCGGGCGTCGGGAACTTATGAATACCAAAGTCAAAAAATTCTAACAGAAATAGTTTGTAAACTGTATTGTAAATTATTTGTGTACCTAATGCTATACAAGTGCGAGCAGCTAAACTAAGTGCTTTCGTTCAATTAGATATTTGTAAGAGTTACTATTTTACTAATACACATGAATGAATGTGAATATCTACATTTTTTAGTGTATTGTTTAATGTAGATGTTTCACTCGTAATTGACAATAGAATATTTCATGTAAACGATATTTAGTGAGCTTTGCACTTGCATATCATAATAAAATGTAAATATTGAAACCCGAACACATTAATCTGTAATAACGATTTTAGTTTAGAAGTTGAAACACTGGCGTGTTTGCTAGGTATTTTTAGACGATAGCCGAGTGCCCAGTCGTTGAGCGTTGTATTGTACACGTGTCTCGTCATTCATCGACTTTCAATTCGGCGACGCGCCGTCTTAAGTCTCCAATAGATTTGATATGCTATATTGTAGTACCTATTTTATCTTTTGTTTTATATTTTTACATTATTGTAGTCCAGTTTACAATTTTTTATATCTCTTCGGGGTTAATGGAATTTTGGACCCATGAAGATAAGATTACCTTCCAAAAATAGATTTTTTTAATTATAACAATCTACATGGTGCGATTTTGATATGGTGCCATTTATTTGGTTGTTATTTTACGAATATATTTTTTCATAAAGTTACCTTCTCTAACCTGTATTTTTAATTAATAATTTAAAATAGTGTTAGGATTGTTCGGCGTGCTATTCTGTATGCGATTACTATAGATAAGTTCAGCTTGAAGCTTGCCCTGTGCGCGGTGTCCGCAAACAAGGTGCAAAGTGGCAAAGTCCATTTCGTGTTCCCGACATTATCTATAATTTCTAAACGCGTAGTGTACCATATTGCTTGCCGCCTATGGCGTAACACTACTGTATTTTAATTTTCACATATATTTTTCTAAATTCGAATTATATCGATCGCTGATTTAGCGTTTAATATTTTTACTAAAACGTAGGCATAATGCTTTAGAAGTAGTGTTTAAGAAGAGAAGGGAACTCCATCGAGTTCTTACATATCATTGAGATTTCTCCTCGTAATTATGTTTAGTGTTGTCTTCGACGGTGTGTAATTTTACAGTGATATTAATATTTGTACCGGCATACCTTATTTCCTTGGAACAAACACGCGTACGGGTCCAACCCTTAGACTTCGCCGTCGTATACTTTAGATCTAACATTCGCATTAGGATTGTAAAATAATAATAACATCTATAATTCGCTCAACGTTTATACCAAAGCACAAAAACCCATCGATTCATACGTATTTCGAGCGTTTGCATGTCATTTACTCGTATCCCATAGATTTCATAGTCTTTCAGTCAGAAAAACTTAAAAAATCTGTGTCTGTTCTGTACAACTCAGAAGTTTGATTTTGAATGATTTCGTCTTAGCTAAGTAACTTTCTCTATGAACATATCTAATTGCCATCTAGAGTAGTATTATAACGTAGTTCCCCGATATGACTATAGATCTGATATGGTTCGTTTGATGTCGACGGTCAGTTTGCCGTAGATACTGTTATTTTATATAGAGGATGTAAACAATCTCAATTTATTTGAACATTTCAAGCTTTATTATCCCGTTTCATTACCAGTATTGGTAACACGCTGAATTGTGTTGAAGTCCATCGGAGCCGTTCGTCTTAGCTCCTTCCGCTCACGTATCAGTTGGAAGACTTTGCTGTCCTCATACATACTTTTCAACTCGGTGTCGTCTACGTTGATAGCTTTAATTACTTACAAAGTTAAGGTAAGGCGCGTCCTTGTGTCCCGATGCGCTCAGCCAATGTGCGCGAACCTCTAGCGATCCCATGACTTCTCTTATATTGCAAAAGTTCTAGTCTTTTGACGCACAAACTATTATTGTAAAAGGTGCTTTGTAAGTTTTCATGTGATATATATGGGGTAATTATTTTATACCTTTCCGAATTTGTGTTGGACGTAAGCCCTTTCCGTAGGTTCTATTCGTTAAGTTCGTTTGTGTCATATACTTTTGCAAATTTACATTTTTCACTCATCTCTTAGTGCCACTGGCTTATATTATAAGTTGTAGTTTATAATGTTATTAGACTGTAGTCGATCAAGTTGCAGCTTCGAACAATATTTGTGCTTTACTGCTGAATACTCATGCGTGAATACATTATTTTTAGGAGATATCCTTAGTTTCGTAGTAATTACCTGTTTTAGCTTTGTAATGCAAGTTTTGTATTAAGTACATTATAGAAGTACATGTGATTTTGATTCGATGATTTTATTTATTAGTTTTATATTGTCACATGACGATACGTGTCACAAATTTTTATGATTTTCTACAAAAAGCCAATCATTTTATACGTATAAGTAACAGTCGCGTGGGTGCGTTTGGCCGGATCACAACGGCCAGCGGCGTTGTTTCTAGCATCACTCGACCGATTTGAGTCGCCGCTTTTACTGATCTTCGATCGCATCATTTCGGTTACTTTATTTTAACGTTGTTATTTTAACCTTGTGTTGATTATTTATTATAATACTTAACGACAAATTTACATAACATCAAATCAATTGAATATTTATTTTATGGAAGACTTGGTAATCTAAGCCAAATTATTACTTGGGGGAAATTTTGAATTTAAATTACATATCTGACAAAATGGTTAGTGTGCTACGATAAGATTTGAAAAGAATAAATCATCAAGAACAATGTATTATAAATATAATAATCATTAAATTAAGGATAATATGTATTTTGTATCGCGATTTGTTTCTCGGTTTTTATGAGAGGTTAAATTAAATTTTCATACTATTCTCATTTCTTTATGCTGTGCACAAATTGTACGATCGACGGCTTCGATTATGTAATCATTAGATCTAAAAGAATTGTTATATTGTGCATAATAAGATGTCATATCAATAGTATTGTTGGCGAAAGTAGATGTATGCTAGCAACATAACGACAACAAGATTACTGTTATACATGGCGCGTGTCGGTGCCGTCAGCGCGCGGGCGATGCGTTCACTACATGACTCAATGTTGCTTTCTTGCGTTTACTCGATTATCTGTCCTTTAATCTCGTGTTGTGACGGCACCTTTTAGCGACTACGTGCGTCCGGCACGTACCTACTCCGTCCGCTGCACTCTCACACATCGCTGTGCTACCCTAAGATTATATTTTCTGTACGTAATTCAGGGTTCAATCGCGTGTCGTAGAGATCGGCGGGCGGATAGCTCGTGCTGCCGACTGTATATAGTGTTATCGGCGGATTCGCCGCCGCATGTTGTGCGTATAATTTGTACCCTCGGGTTCATATTGTTATCGTAGCCAGAGTTAATAAGTATCACTTGTTCGTCAATTGCACTCGACGCTGTTCAGTTAGTAGTAGTGTACTCATATTAGCAGGGTTATAACATTTATGCCTGTATATCCACGTGTATGTAATATTAAAATCGTAGACGTGCCTCGTTACTCAGTAGTAACATTGTAATGCACGGTCATGCATGTCTATGGATTTAATATCTTGTTATAAATAAAACGAGGGAACATTAGACGTTGCGCATACTGTTTGTCGGTGACTTAGTATAGTGAGCTTCGTTTGTAGTGTGTCCCGTAGCGTTGTTTTTTACGAGCGATACGATAACTGAGAAACAGTTTTAACGTGTTAAATTAGTTTGTAAAATACGCATATAGTTATTATATTCACATGTAATGTAAGGCCAGTTTTTTAACTAAACGTTGTGAATACCAGTCGCTCACATAAAAATCGCTTGTCTCATCCGTTGAGGCTCGCGTGGCGGGACACATGAAAACGGCTCATTGTCACATTGTCGCTTTGTACATTGTGTTTCGCTAAAGTGTAGAGACGGTCGGCTCGGCAGCCAGCGGCCGCTGAGGCCAAGCGGCCAAGCGGCAGACGTATGCGTTACGACCGCGCGGCGGAGGCCCGCTGCGATCGTGACCGCGGCCGCGATGGTAGCGAGCGTTCGCTGCGCCACGACCAGTATTTGGAAAACTATTACAATACCATGCTCAATTTCCGTATGTGTATATTGTATGTGTGATGTTGAACTAAATGTTTTTGAATTTAATATAACCTACAATAGATTTGTTACATACATAATGAATGTCTTCCGTTCGGCACGGTTCATAGATTCATCGCACATTGTATTGTTGCACGTCGGTCCTATTCGAGGTATATGCTGTTATAGAACGAGCATTATCGAGCTAGTGCACAGCGGGCTCCCTCATACGATTTGTGATAAATAATTAATGGAAATTTTCCTTTTTCGTGTGGCAATTTATAATGAATTGCAGAGCTGATTCTCTCTTTTATTGTAAATATATATATTTTTTTCAAATGAGAAATATTGAATGAAGTTAAATCATTTGAAGCCATTGGCATTGTGTACTCATTTACGTTATTAATAAATTATAGTATGAATTTATTTGTGTTTTTATAACTGTTCCAAACGGATCTCCCAAGTATAACCGAGTATAGTTTTTTAAGCCCGAAATAATGCATACGAATACACATAAAACTCTAACGTTAAATGAAGATCTTAACGCCTGAAATACAGTACTTTATCGTGACGTATCACGTCAGAAGCATATCGGTTTCATACAGTTAGTATGGCTAGAGAACCTATTGTGGTGTTTTGTGTCGACACAACAGTTATTTTGTCTCTGTCAGTGTATTTTAAGCTTTAGAATTTCACGGCCACGTCAAGGAGTCGTACCATTCCATGTATGTACGCCAAACCAAAAATTCAAAGTATGCTCTTGTCGTAATGACTTCGGCGTACATGGCACATTTTGTGCTGTCAGCCATGGCAGACTTTGGCAGTGAACAGGTTAAGCTTTTCGTATTTACTCCACGCAAATTTCACGAGCTGTCAAGTTCAATATCAGAATTTGTCATGAAATAATAAATGGCTTCAGTGAATAGGTGGCAATGATAATTTTATTAACCACGAGAAGATATCAAATCACAGTAATATTCATCACTAAAGATGCGCATACACTGGTGTATTGTGTCGTGTTTAGAGATGGGCAAATTGCCCGGGCATTTACGATATGTGCCGGCCGTTTACGATAAATGCCCAAAAAGTACTATCCCTATTTATGCCCAAAATTATTTATTGGGCATTTACAGGTACTTACTAGGCACTATTGTAAGTGCCTGGCATTTTGCCCATCTCTAGATACGACACAATACACCAGTGTATGCGCGTCTTTAGTGATTAATATTACTTTGATATCTTCTCGTGGTTAATAAAAATATCATTGCCTTTGAAATTGTAATTTGATATTATAAATTATATTTGAAATTATCATTGGCATTAATTGTATGTGCACACTAATGTGTCGTGTCGGGGCGCACTCCTATTTTTTTTCAGCACAGAATCAATCGAATCTTTGCAGCGCTTACTTGTTCATAATGTTCTGTTTTTATTCTGAGTGTGATTTCTTTTTATATATAAGAAGGGGGCAACACCAAGGAGGCGCTTAACGTTGCCAGCCTATACTCGCTTCTTTTCTTACTGGTGACATCACTCACTCGCAGGAACAACGACGATCAAGGGAATTGTTATTTGGCGGCGGTATTCTGTAAGGTGAAGGCACTTCCCCAGTCGGGCAGTTTAAAAAATACGCTATGGCCCTACCAGAGCCTCGTTTATCAGTCAGCAGGGTGCACCACGTATAGGTGAGGTTAATTTTGGTTAAAAGATGTTGATGAAGCACTTACACCCCATAACATGTGTCGCGTGACGGCGTTTGTGCTCACTAGTGTGTCGTATCTTTGCAGCGCTTACTTGTTCATAATGTTTTGACATGTTAAGACATTTTTATAAGCATAGGTTTTTATATATTTTTGGCGTGTAAGTAGATCATCACCATCTTTAGAGTCATCACCATTTTATATTGAAAAAAGGTAGGACATAATGAGCCGGATTGGGGAAGTAGGTACCTCTACCTGACAGAAGAGCGCAGCCAAACAACAGTACCCTTGATAATTATATCGGTCCTTCCACGTAGTCAAACTATTTTGTCCAACCTTCTCCTGCGATTGAGTAAGGTCAGAAAGAAAGAAAGGAAGGTATAGGCTGGCTGCAAAGATCAATCTTAATTTTTTATACTAAGCAGAATACCAAATTAAACATACGGCGCATCCTATATTAAACGGCAACCGTAGCACTTGCAACATAAATATCCTTCACATGCCGTCACTCTTGCTGCTAACGCACCAACTCCTACATTTTGCAATACGTTGACTGACACACAAGTTCAGTTAATTCTTTAGACCTTTTAATAAAATAAACACTGCGCACTAAGATCATTAATCATTAATATTAATGAACCAAGACTCCAGCGTCCGCTAGATAGCTAAAGACTCATTTTCATTGGTCGATAAGTCGGTCGATAGCTCGAATGCGGGGACTCCCTGCATGCGGTCTAATGACTAATGAAATTCAACGGTCGATAACTATTCCCGTATGCGGGCTCTATGGCATGCTTAAACAGAAATCTCCCGCACCCAGCACCAATGAAAACGTTTCCCGCATGCGGGCCCTATGGCTTAAACAGCAATCTCCCGCACACCGAATGCGGGCCCTAACGACCAATGAAAATGAGCCTTAATTAAACAACTGCGTCAATGCTAGAAACATTGTGTGTCGAGTTGACGCATGGCATGGCATATAGTTTGTTACTGAATGTGTGGGGTATAAGTGGCGCTTCTGACGCCTCAACCCCACGCGACACAGTAGTGTGTTTGATGCAACTTCTGCCTCTTAAAATGAAATAGGTAATCACAGAAATAATTAATAAACAATCGGTATAGTAAGATTATCTGGAAGTGATAAGGCTTGCTTTGTGCCAATCGCGCAGTATACATTAACAGTCCAGTATTGCAATGGTCGCGGCCTTGTTTGGTGTTGTTGGTGTTATGAGTATAAGTTTTGTTGGCGAATAGCCACTCTGTAAAATGGTGCTGTGTCTTCCCTTTAATTGTTCGCTGAAGCGAGACTTCAAGTTAAGTAAAACTGCGGCGAAGGATACCGAGGAAAATACGGGGCCGCGGGCCACCATTGTAAGTATAACACTTATTTAGTACTCTGTGATTTGGCGTTTCACTTAAATGTCAACTATCAGCACAATATAAGTTAGATATGTGTCTGTAATACAAAACTATAACAACACAGGCACAAAATGAACCATCCACTTTGCTTTCTTGATCAAAGCAAAGTTAAATTGTACTTGTGAATAATATAGCATATACTTACATTTTATAACATTAGATACTTACATTATAATCTTTTATTTTAACTTAACTCCTATTTACGTTTTAAGCAACGAAGTATATCCATTATTGGGGTTTATGCTTACATTCTAACATCATATAAATATTTAACAATATCGTAAAATATACAAAATAAATTAGAGAAACAATAAAAAAAATATTACTTTTGTTACAGCATAAACTCTACATTTAGCTGTCGTGCAAATTTCTGATTACCTGACCAGCCCCCTTACCACCATCTCTTATTGCGATTCAATAATCGAATAGATTGCTTATTCATACCAATGAATAAGCGACTCTATTACATTTGAAATAGAGTCGCTTATTCATTGGTATCAATAAGCATTCTATTCAGTTATTGAATCGCAATAAGAGATGGTGGTAAGGGGGCTGTAAGCATTTTGAATGGACTATGAAACTGTGATTTTCAAGTTATCATATCTCGAAAAGTTTTTATGCTATCAAAGTAATTCTTTTAACTATTATTCTGACGTAGTTAAATTAAACAACAAATCTAAAAAAAGTCTAAGAGTATGCATCACAAATTAGGAATGTCACTCGTACCTCGTAATTAAAAATAAAGTATTATATATTATTGCGGGCAATTGTACTTTATTTTTTATAGAAACAAGAAATTCCATTATTTTCTAGGCCCGTTAAATCGCACATAAACAAACAATGGTGCATATCGCAAAGCGTACTAAGTACGTATGTACGTAACTTGTATTAACAAGTTGGACAGTTCCCTATACGTTCATAAAGAACCTACGAAGTCGATGGAGGCAAACAAAAAGTTGGCATAAACAAAACTGATATTTTGATTTTGGAACTCTAATTGGAAGGGTTTTGTTTAAAAGTAATAATTAATTTAAACTTTTGTATTTGGGGTGTAAGTGGTTCATCTACATCTTTGAACCAAAGCCAACTTCACCTGCACGCGGTGCACTCAGCTGACTGACAAACGAAGCTCTGGCGAAAAGAGAGGTAGGGAGCGTAATTGTAAGCTACCCGACTGGGGAATGTACCTCCACCTCATATAATATCGCAGCCATATAACAATTCCCTTGAGGGTTGTTGTGTTCCTGCGAGTGAGTGAGGACACCAGAAAGGAAGGAGATGCTGCGGTTGCAGCGGGGGTGGCGGCGCGCGAGCTATATTTTATGTTGCGAACGTTAATATGGCTACGGTAACCGCTTCACATCAGGCGGACCGTTTGCATGTCTACCACCCGACTTAGTGTTAAAAAAAAAAATGGTAAAGAAATGTTTCGCGATGTGTTTAGGATTGAGATTAGATTATTTTGGGATGCGTTAGGGTTGGTTTTATGATGTATTAAAGATTATAAGTTGGGAAGTGAGTGATACTGCTCGTGTTGCGAGCGTCCATAGGCTACGATGACTGCTTACCTATCAGGCAGGTCATATGATTGTTATGGGATAGGTTTTGGATCTGTCAGGAATAATTTTTGGTTGAGTTAGGGAGTGGATCATACACAATTCACACTATACCACACAGTAAATCCCGAAACCATACTTAACATGTCCCTAAACAAGCCTTTTTAAAATATTTGGTTTTTCCTGGGGAAATCATGGAGTGTGAAGGTCGGAAAACCTGCTCGTGTAATCTAAAATAAGCATGCTGCTCCGCTGGGCAGCGTGGTAACCTCAGATCACAGCAAACAAGGTGCTGTGATCTGAGGTGGTAACCATATAGGATTTCCCCAGGAAAAACAAAATATTTTAAAAGGCTTGTTTAGAGACGTGTTAAGTATGGTCTCGGGATTTACTGTGTGGTGTAGTGTGCATTATGTATGATTTGTGGTATAAAATACAACAAAATCACAACACAAGGATGAGACTGGAATGTATTTGGATTATTTTAGGATGTGTTGGGGATGGGGTAGGATAAAAGCAAGCAAACAAGCCCAACCCATTCCAAAACAATTCTCAACACATTCCAAGATCGGAGAGATTTAAACACTAGAGTTAGGTAAAACAGGGTATATCAATATCTTAATAATTGATGTTTAGACACACTTGTGTCCAGGCAATTTCAAGCAAGCAATTTAAAATAATGGATTAAGATGAACATAAATCCATCAAGGTACTTATTTTTAAAGGATTTTATTGGACAAAGATGTGACTGATACCGAAATTACAGGGAGCGCAGACGACGGTAGAGCACAGTATAAGTAATAGTAGGTACTTACCTACTGTAATAGCGACCGAAATTTTTAAATATTAACTATAATTTCGATTGCAGAAATTGCAATCGAAATTATTTTTGCTATGAAACTAGCAAAAGTAATATCGATTATTCATTTCTTTCAAGTCTTTTATTAATTTCTTTCATTTCGATTATGAATTTCTTTCAAGTCTGAGTCTTGTCTGTCTAAGTAGTAAGTAATAGTCTGAATGAACATTTTCGTTGTAGTGACAGTTTTTATATGCTGATTATTTCTATGTTCCGCACTCGCCGATAATTTTATGTTAGCTAATAATCATTAAATAAGTTAATGGTTCAAAAAATCTGTAGGTAGTACTTTTACTTTAGGCTTCAGGAAAGCGCACTACTGTACCTTAGGAACAAGAGAAGCGGTGGAATGAGATTTAAGCAGGATTTGATTCTTTTTTAGGGTTCCGTACACAAAGGGTAAAACGGACCCTATACTGATACTCCGCTGTCTGTCCGTCTGTCACCAGGCTGTATCTCATGAACCGTAACAGACAGTTGAAATTTTCACAGATGATGTATTTCTGTTGCCGCTATAACAACAATTACTAAAAAACAGAATAATATAAATATTTAAAGGAGCTCCCATACAACAGACATGATTTTGTTTTGTCGTTTTTGTAGATAATGGTACAGAACAGAACCCTTCGTGCGCGTGTCCGAACTTGGCCCTTGGCCGGTTTTTTTATGTTTGTAACTGGAGTAGATTCTAGAACTAATATTATAGATGTGTCTTTGAGCTTAACCTGCAAATAAACACATAAAAATACAATAATAACAAATACAAAATATATTTATTTGGTAAAATTTTGTGAAAAAATAATTTGTGATTGGAGCTCCTTTTAAGTACTAAAATGTGCTAGGAAACTCCGCTCTTCTATACAATTAGGTGTTGGTAGTAGGTACCTATTAAATTTTTTTATTCCTTTTTGAGCGCGAATATCATTCAATCAATCAATCAAAACAATATGATTAGCAATATACGTACGATTCGTAATTTGATGGAAACGGTGGAATCTCTCATACGTAACTTTTTTATCACCTACATACTTATAACTACACAATAGTTGCGTTTGCGCTGCGTCCTGCTTTCCTGCGTAGGCAAACTAAACACGAACGAATACAACAAAATATGTAGTCGACGCCTATTGTATTCTCCTAGACTCCTACGTGAGCAAACGCACGTTTCTTTGTCATATAAGGACGTCAACGTAGCTAACTATAGGTGAAAGAATTATTTTGATAGCATTGAATTTTTCGTGTTATCATTTGAAATCACAATACTTATTGGACTTTCCAGTTGCTATTCCGAAAATGCTCCAATCTGCTTTATTCAAAAAGCTACTAGACTATGACGTCATACGTAGCGTAGTTACCTGTTAAATCAGAAATTTGTATGCATATAGGTAAATATATGCGTTTATGCAGGGTTGCCATCCGTCCGGGTTTCCTCAGATTTGTCCTAGTTTAAAGGGCGCCCAGGGAGCGTCCGGATGGAGTTTCATTTGTAGTCCGGTGTTAAAAGTTTTAAACTATTATTTTATCCTAATAGAATGGACTTTCGCGCCAAAACTTTGATGGTCGATCCAATGAACTCAAATCAGACGAAAATATTCAAGTTAAATATCATTAGGGCCTTCTAGTATTATAGAGATATCATTAAATACATAAACAACTTTAGAAAATATTCATATACTCCACTGAGATTTCTTCAACTTAGAATGCCTTCGATTAAAGTAAAGTAATTTAAAATAAAATGTCCTTTTTTTTATCAGAAATTTCACAACCAGTTCATGGACTTAGAACGTGGCAGCAATGCAAGGAACGATAATAGCGATGCAAGGAACGGTAATAGCAATGCAAGGAACGGTAATAGCAATGCAAGGAACGGTCATAGCAATGCAAGGAACGGTAATAGCAATGCCAGGAACGGTAATAGCCCTTCGCCGCCAAGCTCCACAGTGGACGTTCCGCCGTCAATCAAAAAACCCAGTCACACGAGCATACATAGTACCGATTCGACCATCGTCAAAGATTCAGACACAAAAATAAGTAATAGCCCTACGCCGCCAAGTCCTACAGAGGACGTTCCGCCATCAATAAAAAAACCCAGTCACACGAGCGTACATAGTACCGATTCTAGCATCGGCAAAGAGTCAAACATAAAGATACTCGAATCTAAACCCATTGCCCGTAAGACGTTAGCAGAAATAATATATGAAGACCCGGATACAATTCTAGAGGGCAAACGCGACCCTCTCCCTCCTCCTGTACACATCGATATCACAGACTTGCAGTATCAAAGATATGAGAAAAGTGAGCAGTAAGTATCTCCAACTAGACCATTGCTAGTCATTCGATCACCGAGCATGTCGGATAATGAAAATTTTGTATTAACAATGTACCTACTTATGTATAAAAATATGGTAAATGCTCCAATTTATTACCTATGTTATTGTACATTTACTATTTTATTGGCTATGGCCTATGCCTGTTATTTTAATCAAAATATATTACCACCACCACTTAATTAAAAAAATATACCGATTTGTTTACAGAGGATCCACACAAGATAATTAAAAAAACAGTATATAAAATTTTACTTTACTTTACCTTTTGACGGCGATGCGGAAGAATATTTTGACGCCATTTAGTTTATTATATTTTATTACTTTTAATTAGTTTTTGTGTATAAAACAATTTTATTTAAATATTTTATTCATCGATACAAACGGCTCTATTTTCATCTACATTTGTATATGCACTTTATGAATACTCAAACTATATGTTGAATGTGTTTTAGATCGACGGAGCAGATTAAACGCGCCTTAAAGAATAATGACTTTCTAAACAATTTTATGGATAATGAGCGACTAAATATGGTGACGGAGGCAATGTATTGTCAGGAGTTTTCTGCGGGCAGCTTGATTATTCGCGAGGGAGAGAGCGGCAACCACCTATATGTGTCTGGAGAAGGGCAATTCGAAGTTCTTAAAGGCGGTCAGGTTGTGATGAACTTCGGAGCAGGAGTGGCTTTTGGAGAGCTTGCTATTTTATACAAAGCTAAACGATTTGCTTCTGTACTATGCAAGTATCAATTTCTAAAATTCATACTTTTAATGTAAGTAATTATATCTTAGGTAGCCAAATATTGGCTCAATACCTAGTTGTATACCTACTAAGTATATACTGCAGTATTCTTTTCTTCTCAAGTTTTGAGGTATATTCATTGAAAGAAATTTTAGTAACCGTAAATATTATTAACTTTATTTTTTATTTTTATTATTGGCCGTGTGGTTTTCGGCAGACTAGAATAGAATCACTCCGTCTCTTCCTGTGGATGTCGTACAAGGCGACTAAGGGAAATACATTATAAAACATCGATCAGGCCTCCCCAACCCGTCTGGCCAGAGCGTGGGGAGTTTAGGCCAAATCCTCCTACTGTCTGGGACGGACGAGAGAGGGTCGTGCTCCTGTAGTGGAGACTAAAATGACCTGATGATGATGATGAAATATTATTAACGAACTGTAGCATTATTTCGTACAATTTTAGATAACATAGGTATTAAACTCACGTAATCTATTCGCGCAGAGCGAATATATATAAGAAGAAGTCATAGACTCTACATTTTTAAATACTTACTATTATTTTTAACGTGTAGGCATAACCCCGGCGACAGTGTGGACACTAGAGCGACGGACATTCAAAAAGATCATGGTACACAGCGGTCGACAGGAGCAAGTGGACAACATCAAGTTTTTGGCATCCGTGCCGCTACTAAAGAACATACCACAAGCGAATTTGTCGAAGATCGCTGAATGTCTGAAACGGGTATGTTTTGTTGCATTTTATGTGCAACGACGGATTCAAAATTACCTTCCTGCAATTGGGTCGACGGGGATTAGAGGTCTCTGAAGTTTGCGGTCATCCGACGGAAGTTGCTGGTGACTAAATGATCTGTGAAGTATAGAAGCGTTTTAGTTTACAGATCCGTACATTTAATGACATTGAGCTGCTCGTGGAATCGTAACGTTGTTACAATAACTTAGACTGCACGTTAAAGCCATTCCGCTATTCCGGCTAACTCTAACCAAATACATTTGGCCGCACTATACTGCAACAGCGATAACTATGGACTCATGTATAGGAATGTGAGTTTCCATTCTATCGCAATAAATGTAGTCGGCTCACCTACTCCACTATAATATTTCACACCACTTAAAGTTTGATTCCACGCAACGAAAGCTCAATCCATTCATCCAACTTAGAAGACACTTAAATCATTCCTTTGCCTTTTTAAGAATCCTTCTCAGGAGAGACCGCTATCGTTAGGCAGGGTTTTAGTAAAAACATCCATCAATTACGTCGAGCTGCTCCTGACGTTGTTGCTAGTTAGAAGCCGAGAGATCGAGCTATTCAGGTTAGCCAATTTACGTCATTATCAAAGGGTTGGCTGATCTAACAATAATATGATGACAATGGACTCATCTTACTGTTGGCATAAGGGGCGCTTTTCTATCGTAAAAATGTATTCACTCCATCATCAATCCACTCAAAATTAGCATATACTCAACGAAAGCCGTGTCCATTCAACCGACATTAAACATGCTTAAATGATCTCTTTTGTCCGCTTAGGAATTCTTCTCAGCAGGGACTGCTATCGTCAGGCAGGGAGACCGCGGCGATACATTTTACATAATCCGCGGAGGCACAGTGGTGGTGACAAAGCAGGATGGGGACGACGAGGAGAGACAGGTGGCCACACTTACCCGTGGGCACTACTTCGGCGAGCAGGCACTACTTTTTGAAGAATACCGTCTGGCCACCGTCACTGCACAGCCGCCTGGAGTCGAATGTCTCACCCTCAATGGAAGGTATATTAATGTACGAGTGTATTATGGTGTCGGTGATGCTCTACTGTGTGAAGAATACACCCGAGTTCATTAGCGGACTTTGTCCAGAGTGATACATAGTGATTAATACTATATCTACGAGGAAAATAAAAAAAAATAGGTGACACTAAACCCCATGGTGGAACGAAGTTCCTTTCGCTTTGCCACATTATAATAGTGTTATGCTTAATAGTATGACTGTCTTGGCTTGGTAGAGCTTCGCTATGGTAGCCTGAGCATAGCTCGAGTCGGCTGATCATTACTCAGTTCATCTGACGAGCTCGGTGGTCGAATGGCGATTCCCGCACTAGACTAACATTAAGTATATAATATAGTAGTTATAGTACCTCATTAAGACCGTAGGATCGCGGTGGATGCAAGCCGCTTCCAACCGGTCTTATTGGAGATCTAGAGGGGAGGCCTATGTCCAGCAGTGGACTTTTAATGGCTGAGATGATGATGATGATGATGATATTAGTTGTACCCATAGTACAAGCTTTCCGCTTAATTTGGATCTAGATGGCGCTGTGTAAATTGTCCAGAAATATTTATTTATTACCTGAGCATTGCTCGGGTTGCCGGAGTATAGTCAGAATCAGATAAATCAGGTAATGAATAATGGATTTTTAAAACATTACCAACGAGGGTAAGTAGTAGTGAAGTCTCTTTGATTGTTGACTACTCATTCACAGGGCTGTAGACTCGTCGGCCAGGAAGACCTGTAGGCATGGTTTTTCCGACTATCGACGTTGTTTAACTTGCTCGTTCGATTAGACTAGTACGTGCAACGTAATAAGCATAAGTACTGTGCTTATTACGTGCGTAAGTGTAATCTGTGGCAGTAGCCAACCGCCGATGGCTTTACCTGTTACCTATAGCCTGCGGCCGTTCCCTACAATGGGACGCCCATTGATTTTATTTTTTATTTCGCAATATTTTTTTAGGAACTTTACTGAGCAGATTGGAAGTTTGGTTGAACTCGAAAGACTTCCTGTGCCGCGGACATCAAGGAAAAAATCTGAAATCAAGAGTGGTAAATATAATTTTTATGTAGATGTATGTTTTTACGACTTACAGTATGTTACAGCTTCCTTTGTCTTTTGTATAACAATTCCCTAGAAGGTTATTAGTGTTAGTTATTGTTAGTGTTCCTGCGAGTGGAGGCCACAGAAAGGAAGGAGTTGTTGCCTTGGGGCTGGCGGCGTACGAGCAGTATTTCATGTTGCGAACGTTAATATGGCTACGGTACCGCTTTACATCAGGCGGGCCATATGCTTGTCGTCCACCCGACATAGTATATAAAAAAAAAACATTGTAATGGGCTCAAAGGCTAGACATCTCCGGATCATAATGAACTGCCTTCAGCGTTCGTCTAGGTATAAAGGGTGCTAGATAATTGAATGCAGTACTCGAATACAATTAATTATTACTATGAGGACTTGTCAAATCGAGGAAAATATTAGCTGGTACCATACATTTAGTCCAGTCACTATGCATGATTTAACCCACGCTTTGACAATGGGCTCCAGAGTCAGACTCGCACTTATTCGGGTGGGTTTTTTAACACAGTTTTTACTAGCGCGGGGGGTAGTGGTCATTGTATTCACTGTTATAGGTACCATTTTGGATATTAATAAAAGATATTAAATACTCTGTAAATTAAACACTCTGTAATAGTAATAAACAATGTCACCGTATTTATTGTAAGTGTTAAAATATGTAACAGTGTATAATCAATAATGTTAAATAAAGATTATTATATTCGACGGTCCCTACGTATAAAGCGTCATGTCAAAAATGGCAATTTTTTTATTGCATAAATTGCAATAGAATTGTCCGTAAAAAAATTTTTTTCTTTTTTTAATTGGTTGTATATATAATTAAAAAGTAAGAAATTAACTCATTTGACCAATAATAATATTCTTTAATTACTATATCGTAGTATAAGCAGACATGTCTGAAATGACATGTCGCTTTATACGTAGGGACCGTCGAATTATTATTATTATATTATTATATTTTTTCAATCTAACACGACTACACTGTTTGGAGTGGGGGTATCAATCTCAGAAAACAAAATGGGGGTTAAAAACTATGACATTTAATCATATAGACAGTTCCTAGGCGAATATCACGGCAGTAAAAATGGCTACAAAGCGCTTACTCAAACTATATAGGTATACATTAGGTATGGATACATGCAGTATGCAAATAAAGGAAAAGAAAGTGAATGTACAGGTAGGTACAGGTAGGCATTTTTCTCCCTACATATTTTGGTTTTTGTTTAGCGCTGAGGTCTTGCAGCGACTTATTAGGGTTTCTTCTTGCCATAATCGAGGGAGGTAGAACGCATCTGTAGGTAAAGACATCTTGGATTACAAATAATAATTTGCATTACAGAATTTGAGTTCGTCGAACTGAAAGACTTGGAGATCCTAGGCACACTGGGCGTGGGTGGTTTCGGGCGTGTGGAACTGGTACGATATGTGCCCAACCCGAGTCTCACGTTCGCGCTCAAGTGCCTCAAGAAAATTGACATGGTACAGCTACAGCAACAAGAAAACGCGTATAATGAGAAATATATCATGCTGGAGTGTAATAGCATATTTATTTGCAAGTACGTCATGGTTTACTTACCTGTATTATTTAGAAATAAAAATGCTGATGGTACGTACTCGCATCTTTCACGCAAACTACCTCTTGCTCAAGCGATATTAGCCAATAAGGCTGACCGCCTTAAAATATTGTGCTAACGTGAACTAAGTTTCTTTATAGGATCTTTAAAATATGATCCAAAATAGTCTAATTGAACTAAAGATAAACTATTTCTTTTTTTGTTTTAATTTAGGTACTTTTATATTTTTTCTACTCTAAGTTTAATTTGATTCTAGCCCATATTCTCCATAGATAACCAAAATTGTACGCCCATTTTGCAGGCTTTATCGTACATTCAAAAACGACAAATACATCTTTTTCCTCATGGAACCACTCCTGGGCGGAGATGTATGGACTATACTACAGAAGCGCAAGTTCTTCAGCGAAAAGGTCGCCAAGTTTATAATGGCGTGCGTGCTGGAGGCATTCCAGTATTTACATTCCAAGGACATCATTTATCGAGACCTCAAGCCAGAAAACTTGATGATGGACAAAGACGGATATATCAAACTAGTAATATTTCTCTTTACATATTACTTCAAAACCGATTTTTTTATTACTGGAAATCACCGATAAAAATAACTAATTAAAAATAATTAAAATATGTAATTCCCCTATTGCATGGTGTTAAGTGATAACTACTTATATATTTAAATAGATAAATTTCGTGGTAGATAAGTATTTGTATAATGATAACAGTTTTGCATTCACTTTATCGAGGAAATTATTCTAGCTAATCTAAGTAGGTACTTTCTTTTTTTTTAGGTTGATTTTGGTTTTGCTAAACGAGTTCCCCTAAATAGCAAAACGTGGACTTTTGCAGGCACGCCAGAATATGTTCCACCTGAGATTGTGATGAATAAGGTAGGTACTTATTCCACTTTCCACTTTCTTGAATAACAAGGTTTAGGAGGAGATGGCCGATAATATAGGTTGTTGTAATTAATCTGATCAAGATCATCCTTAAATTATACATGAGTATTCTATGATCCAATCCATCAAAATTCAACAATTGTCTCAAGATGTCGCGGAGTTGATTTTTTTTCCTGCTAAGTCATAAAATTGTGAAGTCGTTAATACCTGTACATAAATCGCGACCCCTTTGTGTGCCTTTGTTTGTATTCGAAGTACATCAAACATGACACCATGCTAAAGTCATGCAAGCATGGATAAAGTCGCCTTATATCGGTCATATCAAGGAATTTTCTTATTAATTTGCTCCTTAATCTTATATTTAGGCCTCATTTACGGAGACGCGGACCGTCGTCGCGTGTCGCGTGCGGCTGGGCGCATTATTGTTCAGTACCACCCGCACTTAATAGGCTAATTTGACTAACATTTTTTTCGGTTTGATATGTAGGGACGTCTCCATAATATAATCATAGGTGAAAGAATTACTTCGATATTCTCTCGATATATGATAATATATGATAATTTGAAAATCACAATTTTTAAACTGTCCCGAAAACGCTCCATACAAAAGACTACCGAATTATGACGTCACAGGTTTGTATTTTGTATGCATCAAATCAGAAATTTGTACGATAGCTATGTTAAATATTAGTAGTAGCTAGTATCATATCAAAAGTTATAGCATTTTTTATAGCTTCTCCAATGGGAATATTATTTTTTAATAATTTCATACTTTTAAAATGGACTTTCCCGCGAAACTTTGATCGACGCTAAAAAAAAGTCTGACTGAAGATATTAGAATGAAAGTTTGCAGATCTTTATAGTTTTGTGTATTTTACGATATTGTTAAATAATTTATACAATTTTTAAAGATTGGAACATATGGTATATGGTGTTGTATAAGTGCGTTTACGGAGAAGAGATTTTTCACGCGTTTGCTTGAAATGGAGCGTGTTTTGTGACCGAGCCCGCGGATGGCAACAACGCGTCGCATGCGGAGTGTATCGCTGCGGCGCACGCACGTACGATATGATCGCCTTTTTTTAGAAGAAAATTCCATGTTTAAAAAGTGAATTATCTAATATAAGAAACTGGTCAGACGTTGGTTCAAGTGTTGACTCGCGTGCGCCGCAGCGATGCACGCCGCGTGCATCACTGCACGCTTGAGGAGTCGCCGCGGGCGCAGCGGCGGGCACCGCCACTCTTCCCGTCTCACATCTCTATGAACAACGTCGTATCTTGCCATATATTTGTGTTTGCGCGTGCGATGACACGGGCCGCTGCAGGCACTGTCTATCTATAAACGGAAAAAACGCCCCACGCGCCGCGGTAAGCCACGCCGCACGCGACGCACGACGCCCCGCGTCTCCGTAAATGAGGCCTTATTGTTCAGTACCACCCACAGTTGAACTGTGCGGTGGAGCACTCTATATACCCCTTCAATTGAAGGAAGACTCGTATCGCAGCAGAAAGATGAAATGGGCCGGCCCGCCTGAACAAAGCGGTTATCATGTCCTACATAGATAGACGAATGCAATACAAGACTCGCATGATGGCATGCCTGTTGTAAAAGAAGCTGATCTGATGATTTAGGGGTTCATCAAGATCTTTGAACCAAAGCCAACTTCACCTGCACGTGGTGCACCCTGCTGAATGACAAACTCTGGCGAAAAGAGACGTAGGGAGCGTAATTGTAAGCTACCCGACTGGGGAATGTACCTCCACCTCACAGAATACCGCAGCCAAATAACAATTCCCTTGAGGGTTGTTGTGTTCCTGCGAGTGAGTGAGGTCACCAGAAAGAAAGGAAGGAGATGCTGTGTTGGCAGCGGGGGTGGCGGAGCGTGAGCGATATTTTATGTTGCGAGCATTAATATGGCTACGGTAACCGCTTCACATCAGGCGGGCCGCATGCTTGTCTGCCTATCTAAAAATATACTAAATTAGCTGTTTTTATTCCTCTCGATCGATACATTATTGACAAGGTTACTTTTTTAAACTTAAAAAAACTTACTTTTTTCCAAAGTTTTTGATTTCGTTAACCACGGATATGTACTTCAAAAGCTCGATTCCATGGGAATTATTAGCATGGCATGGGAATGGATACCTTCATATCTTAGCAACCGAAGTCAATGTCTTGTAATTAATAAAATTATTAAAAATGAAAGCCTACTCATCCAATCTTAGACTGATTAAAAATGGTGTCCCCCAGGGAAGCATTCTGGATCCAATTTTATTCGTATTATATATTTACGTTCGTAATGTATATATATTATAATATGATAATGACATCTCAATAATTGTGACATCCAATAAACAGATTAATTCAATCGATAATAATGCACTTGAAATAAATAATGTATTTGATAATATTAAGAAGTATTTAGAAGTAAATAATTTAAAAATATTTCTTTAACTAAATATTTGAAAAATTAAAGAAGCACACCAAATTAAGTTTAGCAGTAAGTGAGCTCGGGCTCTTAAACATGTTAGTAGGCATTTACACTTCAATCACAGATTTTACTTGCGTTACGAGGCTAAGAATTGTTCATATAACTTATTGAATCAATTTCAGAGTCACGACCGCGCTGTGGACTATTGGACATTAGGAGTGCTTCTGCACGAGCTACTGGTGGGCAGGTCTCCATTCCGAGCGCTCGGCGGAGACCACATGAAAACATACTCGCTCATTCTGCGCGGCATCGATGCAGCCATGCATCCTCACATCATCCCACCCGCCAAGTTGATCATACGCAAGCTATGCCGTGTCGTACCTGGCGAGAGACTTGGTTATCTCAAAAATGGTATTGAAGACATCAAATCTGAGAAGTAAGTACATTATTGAAGATCAGGGTGGACCCGAACCGCCGAAGATGAAGCCGATTACCATTGGATTTTTTGATTGCAAAAATCAAACATTAGCTTAGATTGGTGGCAACCATGTTTAGCTTAGCTGGTAGAAACCACAGAGCACTGCCGACTCAGCTGAAGATGTTTGTCATTAACTTAAACCTAAGATCTATTTTCGGGAACATAAAATCTGATGGTAAGAGACTTCAACTTTGACGGTAGGGCCCCAGGTTTATCCATGTCTTATCCTCTTGAACACCCGCGGTCCGTAACTACAGGTAGTCTTAAAAGTCTGAGCATTCGGACGAAATATAACGTGGATATTCTCGTATGAGCGGGATAAAAACTTTAATATCTATCAAAGTGCAATTAAAAGCCACGGGTAAGTAAATATAACGTATTGCAGAGAAAATAGTGTCTAAATCATGAAATTATTAAACGAAACAAAAAAGCGACTAAAGATGCTATTAACCTCAATTTTCTTTTTCGCGTATTTTCTGTTTTAATCCTGACTAAGAAACATCCGAGAATGGACCGGAATAGCCAGTGCCGTTGAGCTGTACCGTAGAGCTAAGGGCAGGAAGAACTTTATCACTAACCTTCTCAACTTGGAGAGGCACCTAAGAAGAAGAAGATATTGCTGCTATATTGAAATAATATATCCTACGTCACACTCCCACCCTGATGAGACGAATTGAATTACACCTTGATGAATGAATTACCTATATGTTGAAATTCGTCAAGCTGTTTAGGCTGTAGAGCGTGCAAAAAAAAAATTACATGCCGACACTCGAAAAACATACCCCTCCCTTCGTCATCAGTCGAGTCTAAACGTATACATTTTAGATAAAATATTCAAAACCTGTAATAACTTTTGTGTAAAATACATACGCTACGAAATTAATAATTCAATGAAACTTTTATTCATATAATAAATATAATCAAGAATATGTATTTCGAAGTTAACTTGTCCTGAAAATAACTCACAATTGTATTTGTGATTTGTGTTTGAGTTGAATGCCATTTCTGTTTATTAATGTACTAGCTGATGCCCGCGACTTCGTTCGCGTGGACTTTATGATTCCGGCATATTAATACAAATACGAACTAAAGTAGATACATAAGAAAATATTTGGGGCAGTATTATACGTTAAAAGTCAACAAATTATTATTTTTATTTAAGATAGTCACCATAGTTTAAAAAAAAAATATAAAATAAATGAAGGGAGTCTTTCCTTCGGGAGATAATATGAAAAGACCTCAAGCGTTACTAATCTTCGATAAAGCCACATTGTTGGCCATTTCGCATTCATCTGAAACGATTAGACAGCAATCCTGAAACATTTTCGCTTTGTCACAGTTTCGTGTCACAAAGCATGTCGGTGTTTCCGTTCTGTATAAATCGAGTAGAATATTGAACATTGTATTTGCGTCCTTCCGCCTAGAGGTAATAATATGGCTGCAATACCTGGCGATGCTGCTGTATGATATTATTTTGGCGCCTGATTTCAGCGAGGATTGCTCTCGTCAGGTATGTTTTTCCAGTCCCTCCTGAAGCATCTAAGAAAAACAGTTTCCCCTCGTTGTTTAATAGACTTTGAGTCACAAAATCTTGCTACATAGCGTCCCGCAAATGCACGCATTCTTCTGGTTTGTGCGAATATATACCAATCGTTCCATTTCAATTTTAGCGTACACGTCTATATAAAACTGACTAAACAGACCACGTTAACTTTATATATATATATATATAAAGGTTA
Organism: Hypsopygia costalis; assembly: GCA_937001555.2. NCBI lineage: Eukaryota > Metazoa > Arthropoda > Insecta > Lepidoptera > Pyralidae > Hypsopygia > Hypsopygia costalis. The sequence goes on along the minus strand of OW443330.2, from coordinate 14,188,446 downwards.
TATATTATATATGGGGTTAAAACGGGGGTTGGAAGTTTGTATGAAAGTTCTATGTTTTTGAAGTAAGAGACTTGATATTTAAAATGCATGCTCTATAGATGGTGTGGAGGTGTACTAATAATGTATCTTTAGAAATCAACCCCCTTTTGGGGTTAAAAAGGGGGTTGGAAGTTTGTATGAAAGTTCTATGTTTTTGACGCAAGAGACTTGAAATTTAAAATGTATGCTCTATAGATGGTGTGGAGGTGTACTAATAATGTATCTTTAGATATCAACCCCTTTTTGGGGTTAAAATGGGGGTTGAAAGTTTGTATGAAAGCTCTATATTTTTGAAGTAACAAACTTGAAATTTAAAATGTATAGATAGTGTGGAGGTGTACTAATAATGTATTTTTAGAAATCAACCTATTTTTGGTGTTAAAACGGGGGTTGGAAGTTTGTATGAAAGTCCTATGTTTTTGAAGTAAGAGACTTGAAATTTAAAATCTATGCTCTATAGATGGTATGGAGGTGTACTAATAATGTATGTTTAGAAATCAACCCCCTTATGGAGTTAAAACGGGGGTTGGAAATTTGTATGAAAATCCAATGTTGTTGGAGTTAAAGTTTTTAACTTTTTCATCTTTTTCCTTTCATTAGGTATTTAGCTTTTTCGAATGTAATTAAAAATTATTTGCAAATAACTAACTCCACGCGTACGAAGTCGCGGGCGGCCGCTAGTATATATATATATGTGTGTATATATATATATATATATATATATATATATATATATATATATATATATAAATCGAGTGCTACAAGTTAGACGCAATAGTTTTATTTATTTTATATAAATATAATATTTTATATATTATTATATATATATATATATATATATATATATATATATATATATATATATATATATATATATATATAAAATAAATAAGACTATTGCGTCTAACTTGTAGCAGGTAAGAATAAATGTAGCACTGCGTGTGGTTATTTTTTTTACAATACAATCAATATTTTGTTAAACTATTTATACTCATCAGGCTGAACAACTTTTGCTAAGGCGTCATTTTTATATTTCTTATAGTTTCGTTTAGCTGAACCATTATGGTTCTGCATCAGGTGTTCCAACTCTTGGATTTTTATACCCAGATGGAAATTTCGTGTCCACGTTTTCAAATCGATGCCATTTTCGTAATTGACATTTTAGAAAACCATAAAATCAACACCCATATTGATATTGTAACATTTCAACCCCATCGCACCCCCACAGGAGTGCTCTTGTGTCACGTCGATTATGTTAGATTATAAAATACTAAAACAATACCCATGTCGATTTTCAGACGTTTGCACCTCATTCCACCCCTTTAGGGGTTGAATTTTGAAAAATCCTGAAACACGTGTTTACTCATTTATCTACAGAAGATCTCGTGTGAAGTTTCGTATAAAATAGTCCAACTAATCTTGGTTCCCCATACAAACTTTGGACCCCCATTTCACCCCCTTAGGAGTTGAATTTTCCAAATTCCCGTCTTAGTGAGCATCTACGTCCTGAAAGGAACCCCACTACAAAATTTGAGACTCCTAGCACTTGTAGTTTCTTAGATTTTGTGATGAGTGATTTTCTATAAAGAAAAATTTTCTTTAAACTTTAAATGACGATAACTTTTTAATCTGACATCAGATTTCGATGAAACAAAGCCTATATGTTGCTCAGGGATCACCTTAATCTTTTAGTGAAAACCGCGTAAAAATCTGTTCAGTAGTTTTAAAGATTAGCGAGTACATACAGACAGACAGACAGACAGACAAAAAAATCAAAAAAATCTTTTTTGTGTTCTATTACTCTTTTTTTATCGCCCACACTCATTTTTTGTTAATTTTATCAAATGTACAGACACGCGGTTCCTACTGTTTTATTATATGTATTGATATATATATATATATATATATATATATATATATATATATATATATATATATATATATATATATATATATATATATATATATATATATATATATATGTAAAAGATTAAGGTGATCCCTGAGCAACATATAGGCTTTGTTTCATCGAAATCTGATGTCAGATTAAAAAGTTATCGTCATTTAAAGTTTAAAGAAAATTTTTCTTTATAGAAAATCACTCATCACAAAATCTAAGAAACTACAAGTGCTAGGAGTCTCAAATTTTGTAGTGGGGTTCCTTTCAGGACGTAGATGCTCACTAAGACGGGAATTTGGAAAATTCAACTCCTAAGGGGGTGAAATGGGGGTCCAAAGTTTGTATGGGGAACCAAGATTAGTTGGACTATTTTATACGAAACTTCACACGAGATCTTCTGTAGATAAATGAGTAAACACGTGTTTCAGGATTTTTCAAAATTCAACCCCTAAAGGGGTGGAATGAGGTGCAAACGTCTGAAAATCGACATGGGTATTGTTTTAGTATTTTATAATCTAACATAATCGACGTGACACAAGAGCACTCCTGTGGGGGTGCGATGGGGTTGAAATGTTACAATATCAATATGGGTGTTGATTCTATGGTTTTCTAAAATGTCAATTACGAAAATGGCATCGATTTGAAAACGTGGACACGAAATTTCCATCTGGGTATAAAAATCCAAGATTTGGAACACCTGATGCAGAACCATAATGGTTCAGCTAAACGAAACTATAAGAAATAATAAAAATGACGCCTTAGCAAAAGTTGTTCAGCCTGATGAGTATAAATAGTTTAACAAAATATTGATTGTATTGTAAAAAAAATAACCACACGCAGTGCTACATTTATTCTTACCTGCTACAAGTTAGACGCAATAGTCTTATTTATTTTATTATATATAGATATCCCTTTGGGCACTTTGTGGCTCAGACGTGCCGTATAGGTAGTAATTTGTTGATCAATTTTCACTTGTTGATCCGGACCTCTTTTGTTGATCCAATGCCAGCTGAACATAAATATGTAGCTCCCTTCGGAGCCACAAGTGTCACGATGAGAAATAATAATAATTAAGGGATTTTTATACAAATCTACCTTTTTGGCGTATGAGCAGTTGTTGATCCAATTCAAATGGGCCAATCAGGGCGCAGCATTTGCCAAGGGCTTCCTCATTGGCACGTTTGGGCTACTATATGACTGTCTACAGTAACTAGTTAGTATTTCAAATTCCCTCAAAGTAGTAGAGAATCTTGTCTTAAAAAAAACGTGTGGCATGAGTTGTGTTGAGTTGATTTGAGTGTAGTTGAGTGTTGAGTTGAGTTCAGTTTTGAGTTGAGTTTTGAGTTGAGTTTTGAGTTCAATTTTGAACTGAGTTTTTAGTGGGGGTTTGAGCAGTTTAGTTTTGAGTTGAGTTTCGAGGTGAGTTGAGTTTTTAGCTGAGTTTAGAGTTGTTGTGAGTAGAGTTTTGATTTGAGTTTTGACTTGAGTTTTGATTTGAGTTTTGATTTGAGTTTTGAGTTGAGATTTGAGTAGAGTTTTGCGTTGAGTTTTGAGTTGATTCAAGTTTTGAGTTGAGTATTGAGTAGAGTTTTGCGTTGAGTTTTGAGTTGATTCGAGTTTTGAGTTGAGTTTTGAGTTCAGTTTTGAGCCGAGTTTAAAGTTGAGTTTTGAGTTGAGTTTTGAGTTGATTCAAGTTTTGAGTTGAGTCTTGAGTAGAGTTTTGCGTTGAGTTTTGAGTTGATTCGAGTTTTGAGTTGATTCGAGTTTTGAGTTGATTCGAGTTTTGAGTTGATTCTAGTTTTGAGTTCAGTTTTGAGCTGAGTTTAGAGTTGAGTTTTGAGGTGAGTTGGGTTTTGAGTTGAGTTTTGAGTTGATTCGAGTTTTGAGTTGAGTTTTGAGGTGAGTTTTGCGTTGAGTTTTTAGTTGATTCGAGTTTTCAGTTGAGTTATGAGTTGATTCGCGTTTTGAGTTGAGTATTGAGTAGTTTTGCGTTGAGTTTTGAGTTGATTCGAGTTTTGAGTTGATTCTAGTTTTGAGTTGAGTTTTGAGTTCAGTTTTGAGCTGAGTTTTGAGCTGAGTTTTGTTGTCAGTTTTGAGTCGAGTTTTGAGTTCAGTTTTCAGTTGTTTTGAGTTGAGTATTGTGTTGAGTTGAGTTTTGAGTTCAGTTTTGAGTCGAGTTTTGAGTTCAGTTTTAGATTGTTTTGAGTTGAGTTTTGAATTTAGTTTTGAGTTGATTCGAGTTTTGAGTTGTTTTGAGTTGAATTTTGAGTTGTTTTGAGTTGAGTTTTGTGTTCAGATTTGAGTTGAGTTTTGAGTTCAGTTTTGAGTTGAGTTTTACACTATTTATACCTAATTATTTATACCTATTATTTATACCTAGCTCTTTACGTTTTATAAAGAAGAAAAACTTAAAGAGCTAAAAAGAAAAAGAAATTATGAACGTCAGGGCAATATCAACGTCAGAAAGATTTGAAGAAAAATGAAAAAATAAGTTGATAACAAATGCTATGCAATAGCTTTACCGCGGCAGTCCCCGAGTGCCACACGTTTCTTTATTTAACTCGTTTGCTTGTCCATGCTCGTCCGTGCTCGTCCGTGCTCGCTCGTGCTGGTCCGTGCTCGTCCATGCTTATTAACTCAACTCAACTCAACCCCCAACTCAACTGAACTCAACCCCCAACTCGACCCTCAACTCGATCCCCAACTCGACCCCCCAACTCGACTCAGAACTCGACATCCAACACGACCCCCAACTCGACTCCCACCTCGATATCCAACTCGAACCCCAATTCGACCCCCAACTCGATCCGCAACTCGACCCCCAGCTCGACCCCCAACACGACCCCCAACTCAAAGCCCAACTCGACCCCCAAACTCGACTCACAACTCGACACCCGACACCCAACACGACTCCCAACTCGACCCTAACTCGACCCCCACCTCGACATCCAACTCGAACACCCATTCGACCCCCAATTGGACTCCCAACTCGATCCCCAACTCGACCCCCAACTCGACCCCCAACACGACCCCTAACTCGACTCAGAACTCGACATCCAACACGACCTCCAACGCGACCCCCAACTCGACCCCCACCTCGACATCCAACTCGATCCCCAATTTGACCCCCAACTCGACCCCCAACTCGACTCACAATTCGACCCCCAACTCGATCCCCAACACGACCCCCAACTCGACCCCCAACTAGACTCCCACCTCGACATCCAACTCGAACCCCAATTCGACCCCCAACTCGATCCGCAACTCAACCCCCAGCTCGACCCCCAACACGACCCCCAACTCGAAGCCCAACTCGACCCCCAACTCGACTTACAATTCGACACCCAACACGACTCCCAACTCGACCCTAACTCGACCCTAACTCGACCCCCACCTCGACATCTAACTCGAACACCCATTCGACCCCCAACTCGACTCCCAACTCGATCCCCAACTCAACCCCCAACTCGACCCCCAACACGACCCCCAACTCGACCCCCAACTCGACTCAGAACTCGACATCCAACACGACCCCCAACGCGACCCCCAACTCGACCCCCAACTCGACCCCCACCTCGACATCCAACTCGATCCCCAATTTGACCCCCAACTCGATCCCCTACACGACCCCCAACTCGACCCCCAACTCGACCCCCAACTCGACTCACAATTCGACCCCCAACTCGATCCCCAACACGACCCCCAACTCGACCCCCAACTCGACTCACAATTCGACCCCCAACTCGACCCCCAACTCGATCTCCAACTCGATCCCCAACTCGACCCCCAACTCGATCTCCAACTCGACCCCCAACTCGACCCCCAACTCGACTCACAATTCGACCCCCATCTCGACCCTCAACTCGATCCCCAACACGACCTCCAACTCGATCCCTAACTCGACCGCCAACTCGACCCCCAACTCGACTCACAATTCGACCCCCAACTCGGTCCCCAACACGACCCCCAACTCGGTCCCCAACACGACCCCCAACTCGACCCCCAACTCGACCCCTAACTCAACCCCGCTATTTGGAAAATATGTTAAACTCGCATCAGGACACGTGAATTGATGGAAAATTCGTAAGGCGGAGGGAGAGAAGACCACCGGCGCGGCGTAGGTAAGGAAGTAACATCTCTTTCTGCCGCGCGGCAAAAATGTATGCAGTCATCGCAGCCTATGAACTCAACGACAACAGAGGCATCACTCATACGTTGCAACTGTAAAAACTCCTTCACGCCTTTCTTGAAAAACCCCATACTCAATGTCCTGGGAAAACCAAAGGGCGCGAGGTGCGGTGTAAGGTGCTACCACCGCACCTCCACCGTTACACCCGAGGCGGATCTTTTTTTTTATACTACGTCGTGGCAGACAAGCATACGGCCCGCCTGATGTGAAGCGGTTACGTAGCCATATTTCTGGTGACCTCACTCACTCGCAGGAACACAACTGCCCTCAAGGGAACCGTTATTTGGCTGCGGTATTCTCTGAGGTGGAGGTACATTCACCAGTCGGGTAGCTTACAATTACGCTCCCTACCTCTCTTTTCGCCAGAGCTTCGTTTGTCAGTCAGCAGGGTGCACCGCGTGCAGATGAAGTTGGCTTTGGTTCAAAGATGTTGATGAACCACTTACACCCCTAAACTTACAATGTATGGAGCATTGCGAATATTAAATATCTAGATTAGGTATAATATATTCATAATTGATCGACCGTTACGACCGTTATCGACGGTATCGGTACCTATTCGGATCAAAACAAGTATTACTGGAAGTACGAGTATATAAGCCTCCCCAACCCGTATGGCCAGCGTGGGGAGTGCAGGCAGCAGGTCAAATCCTCCTTCCGTTTAGGACGGACGAGAGAGGGTCGTGCTCCTGTAGTGGAGATTAAAATGGACCTGATGATGATGATGACGAGTATATATATTGATCAACACAAGTAATTGATTTTTGAAATATATACAGAGCCAAAAAGTCTTCGTGCATTTAAAAAATTTTGTCGTTACGGATCGACTTTTACATGAAATTGTTGAAAAAATATGTATGGAGTATAATATACTATCGACGAATACATTTGGCAACAGCGCATAATAGAACGCGACGTTGCCATTTCGCCCGAGAAATACGCAACTGGATTCAAGTTATTCGGTGCAAAAGGTGGAGTCGGCAATGTACGGGGTCGTGGCGGGATCAACTTAGTGTGCAAAGAGGTGTTTATATATATATATATATATATATATATAAAATAAATAAGACTATTGCGTTTATAATAATAAGATTATTGCGCAATAGTCTTATTTATTTTATATATATATATATATATATATATATATATATGTAAAGAAAAATATAATTTCTTTCTTCTTCTTTTTTTAAATAATTGATCGCATCAACAATGTCATTGTTACGTGTCATACAAGTGGCGACCTTTAACCTTGATAATCTGTGGATACGTCATGAGAAAGCAATTTTTCAAATAATGTCTTTGTTGTTAGTTATTTAGAAGTTGAGAATATATTAAGAAAATTGTGATTCGGATCGACATTGGGATTAAAAACATTAAATGTCGTTTCTTTTTATTACAGGTAGGGTTTGTTTTCCATACTGATTATTTTGTAGTCTAAAATAAGCAAATGAGTGTATGTTACACTTAGATTAACAAAATAAATCTTTTTATTACAGAGAAACTCAATTGTGTTTGACTCCGTCGCCCAAATCACTAATTTAGTATTATAAAACGACATTTATTGTCAGAAAATGGAAAAGTTAAAATTTACGTTTCAAGTCAAATCAACAATAGACGGAAAGTCTAATTACATTGCCATAACCTCTATCACCACACAAGATGACAAAATTTACCTGATTCCTGAGGAATATCAAGCAGTATCACAATACCATAAACATGTCCAGACCTCAAAAGCTTTCGCTACAGTGAGAAATACATTGAAGAAAAGACATCAAAGTAGAGGCGTGTGGATTAAAGTGACAAAAGATCTATTACAAACATATTGTGATGAGGATGAAAACATGATTTTCCAAGACCAATTTCTTGAGGAAATTACCCAAGAACAGGCAGCTATTGTCAACAAAAAAAATTTGGAAGAACCTTTGGTGAAAATTTTGGAAAAGTTAATTGAAAGTCAACAAAACAAAGAAAAACAAAGTTTAAAGAGGTTAGCCGATAGATTTGTGATTGAAAAATTTGATGGAAAAGGTATAAGTGCATGTAACTGGATGGAAACGTTTGAAAAGGAGTGTGATAGATTTGATATAGGAAAAGAGGAAGAAAAAATTGAAATTATGAGACTATTTCTGGAAAAATCCTGCGCTGATTGGTACTCTTCAATGATGATCAAGCATAGTTTACAATCGGAGTGGTCCGAGTGGAAATCAAACTTTTTGCAAACCTACGCTAATAAAGGTTGGACTACAAGCAAGTATGCTTTATTTTTCAAGTATCAATCAGGATCTTTATTAGAATATGCTATTAAAAAAGAAAAACTGCTACTGGAAGTCAGAAAAACAATAGACCAAGGAACCCTAATTGATATAATTGCTGCCGGGTTACCAGATTTTATAACGGATAGAATTATCAAAGAGGAAATTGTAGAAACAAAAGATTTATTTAGTGAACTCGGCAAGCTAGAACATTTGGTTGCAAGGAAGAAATTTATAAAAAAAAAAAGAGAAGATATAAATCCAATGAAAGAAAAGTGTAGTATTTGTGAAAGTTTACAAAAAGGTGTGCGCTATCATTCAGAAGATTCTTGTTGGTTCAAAACAAAAACAAATAGCGCAAGAGAAAGAAATAATAAACAAATCAAACACATTAACAATTCGGAATTAGAATGTGAACTGCAGTGTGAAGAGCCAAAAAACTAATAGTGCCGCCATTAATCAAGGTAAAATTAGTATTGAACAAAAATATTGAAGTGTTTGGAATTTATGACTCTGGCTCTAACGTGTCATTGATAAATTCAAAATTATTGAAGATAACCAAAAACCAATCGAGTTATTCTAACAATACTAATTTAAAGACAATTAATGGCGTCAAAAAGGCAAATGGCATAATAACACTCGATATAACCATTTTTAATGTGAAAAAGAAAATGAATATTTTTGTCATTGATAAGGAAAACTTTGATTATGATTTTTTAATCGGATTAGATTGCATCAAAGAGTTTTTCTTAATTCAAAATGAAAACTTAGAAATCATTCAGAAAGTTCCTACACAAAGAAGTGAAGAAGTTTCTAAGGAAATAAATAAGTCAGATGTTGCTATTTCTAAGGAAATACAATCTAATAATTTAATAAACTTCAATGAGAACTTTAGTGAGGAAAACTTCGAAATTTGGATAAATCATCTAGACTATCAAAAACAAACAGTTATTGATGACTTGATATTGAATAATAAATCTGCATTTGCAAAGGACAAATATGACATCGGAATGGTAACGGATTATGAAGCACAGATCGATCTGTCAGTAGAAAAATATTGCAGTAAAAGGCCATATCGTTGTACAATTGAAGACAAGAAGGAAATTGAGAATCAAATTGCAAAATTGCTGGAGAAAAATATAATAGAAGAATCATATAGTCCTTTCGCAGCCCCAGTTACATTAGCTTATAAAAGAGATGAAAATAAAAAGTCAAGATTGTGCATAGATTTCCGAGAGCTAAATAAGATTGTTGTACCCCAATCCCAACCATTCCCACTTATTGAGGACCTAATAGTAAAGACCAGAGATTGCAAGTTTTTCTCTACCCTGGACCTAAATTCAGCTTTTTGGTCAATACCTCTGCGTATTACAGACAGACAAAAAACTGCATTTGTCACCCAAGAGGGCCATTATCAATGGACTTGTTTACCGTTTGGTCTGAAGACCTCGCCGGCTATTTTCCAGAGAATAATGTGTAATATAATACGGAAACACAAGCTTGGAGACTTCACGGTATGTTACATTGATGACATTTTATTATTCTCAAAATCATTCTCAGACCATGTCAGACACCTGGAACAGCTATTTCAAGCAATTAAAAGTGAAGGCTTAAGACTTAAATTTTCTAAATGTATGTTTGCAGCTGACTCAGTTAAGTACTTAGGTCACATAATACAGAATAACTCAGTTAGGCCACTGAAAGATAACTTAATATCGATCAAAAACTTCCCTACTCCAAAAACGAGGAAAAACGTGAGACAATTTTTGGGGAAAATAAACTTTTATCATAAGTATGTGCCACAAATAGCAATAAAATTGGAACCATTACACAACCTTTTAAGGAAAGGACAAACTTTTAACTGGACCAAGACATGCCAAGAGTCATTTGATGAAATGAAGCAAATATTATGTTCTCATCCAATATTGACAATTTTTGATCCAAAATTACCTATCCACATATATACAGATGCCAGTATTCTGGGAATAGGAGCAGTCCTAAAACAGCCACAAGAAAACAATGAAGAGAAACCAGTTGCATACTTCTCAAAAAAAAAAAAATGAAGTTCAAAAACGAAAGAAAGCTGTATATCTTGAATGCTTAGCAATTAAAGAATGTGTGAAGTATTGGCAACATCTGTTGATAGGTAGGAAATTTATTGTGTTTTCAGATCACAAGCCCCTGGAGAACATGAATATAAAGTCAAGAACGGACGAAGAATTAGGAGACCTAACATACTACCTATCACAATATGATTTCCAAATTAAATATTCTCCAGGAAAATACAACATTGAAGCTGATTGTCTAAGTAGAAACCCAGTTATAGAAGCGAATGAAAACCTGGATGAACAATTAAAAATAGTCAACATAATAACATTAGAAGATATCTTAAAAGACCAAGTCAATAATGAAAAGATTCAGAATATAAAAGCCAAGTTAATAACAAAAAACAATGTTTATTACAAGAAAGTTAAGGAAAAAGAAAAAATAATCCTTTCAGAGCAATTCAGTATACTATTCATGAAAAATGTACATGCCGACCTGGGTCACATAGGAATTAAGCAAATGCAAAGAATGATCAGCCCATGGTATACAGCAGAAAACATGATAAAAAATATAAAAAGAATCTGTGAAAGTTGTATAGTGTGTATAAAAAACAAATCAAGGGGAAAAAACAAATATGGATTGATGTCCCACTTGGGTCCCGCCACAGAACCTTTTGAGATATGTTCCATTGATACAATTGGAGGATTTGGTGGTTCAAGGTCAACAAAGAGGTACTTGCACCTGCTAACAGATCATTTCACAAGGTATGCATACATTTTGACCTCAAGTACACAAAATGCAAATGATTTCATTAAACTAGTCAAAATCTGTGCGGAAACTAACAATATTGGCATGATTCTCTCGGACCAATACCCGGGTATCAATTCAAAGGAATTCAAAAGTTTTTTGGATGAAAAGAATATCCCAATAATTTTTACAGCTGTAGACTCGCCTTTCTCAAACGGACTCAACGAGAGACTAAACCAAACACTAGTTAATAAAATCAGATGCGGAATAAACACAAATAATGCTAAAATAGCGTGGACAACCTTAGCACAAAATTGTGTAAAAAGCTATAATGAAACTGAGCACACTGTTACTGGATATGCTCCAAAATATCTCCTAAACGGCACTGATGTTACAATTTTGCCAAATGAGCTGAAACTTAAAAAGACAAAGAATGAATTGATCCGAGACAGGGAAAAGGCTTTGGAGAATACATTAAGATCACATAATTACAACAAGACAATTTATGATAAAAATCGAAGACATATAGACTTCAAAGTTGGTGATACTGTTTTTATAGAAAACGGAAACAAGCTGAATAGGAAAAAGCTGGATGAATTGAGAATCGGACCTTATAAGATCATAGAAAAAATATCAAACTCAATTTACAAGATAAACACTGACCATAGGAAATCAGAGTCAAATTTTTTCCACATTTCGAAGCTAACTCCAGCCCCTGCGCTTGGTGATCATGAAAAGGATGAGTAAGTTGTCAGACTATTATATCTTCTGTGGGAGGGGGAGATGTAAAGAAAAATATAATTTCTTTCTTCTTCTTTTTTTAAATAATTGATCGCATCAACAATGTCATTGTTACGTGTCATACAAGTGGCGACCTTTAACCTTGATAATCTGTGGATACGTCATGAGAAAGCAATTTTTCAAATAATGTCTTTGTTGTTAGTTATTTAGAAGTTGAGAATATATTAAGAAAATTGTGATTCGGATCGACATTGGGATTAAAAACATTAAATGTCGTTTCTTTTTATTACAGGTAGGGTTTGTTTTCCATACTGATTATTTTGTAGTCTAAAATAAGCAAATGAGTGTATGTTACACTTAGATTAACAAAATAAATCTTTTTATTACAGAGAAACTCAATTGTGTTTGACTCCGTCGCCCAAATCACTAATTTAGTATTATATATATATATATATATATATATATATATATATATATATATATATATATATATATATATAAAATAAATAAGACTATTGCGTCTAACTTGTAGCAGGTAAGAATAAATGTAGCACTGCGTGTGGTTATTTTTTTTACAATACAATCAATATTTTGTTAAACTATTTATACTCATCAGGCTGAACAACTTTTGCTAAGGCGTCATTTTTATTATTTCTTATAGTTTCGTTTAGCTGAACCATTATGGTTCTGCATCAGGTGTTCCAAATCTTGGATTTTTATACCCAGATGGAAATTTCGTGTCCACGTTTTCAAATCGATGCCATTTTCGTAATTGACATTTTAGAAAACCATAGAATCAACACCCATATTGATATTGTAACATTTCAACCCCATCGCACCCCCACAGGAGTGCTCTTGTGTCACGTCGATTATGTTAGATTATAAAATACTAAAACAATACCCATGTCGATTTTCAGACGTTTGCACCTCATTCCACCCCTTTAGGGGTTGAATTTTGAAAAATCCTGAAACACGTGTTTACTCATTTATCTACAGAAGATCTCGTGTGAAGTTTCGTATAAAATAGTCCAACTAATCTTGGTTCCCCATACAAACTTTGGACCCCCATTTCACCCCCTTAGGAGTTGAATTTTCCAAATTCCCGTCTTAGTGAGCATCTACGTCCTGAAAGGAACCCCACTACAAAATTTGAGACTCCTAGCACTTGTAGTTTCTTAGATTTTGTGATGAGTGATTTTCTATAAAGAAAAATTTTCTTTAAACTTTAAATGACGATAACTTTTTAATCTGACATCAGATTTCGATGAAACAAAGCCTATATGTTGCTCAGGGATCACCTTAATCTTTTAGTGAAAACCGCGTAAAAATCTGTTCAGTAGTTTTAAAGATTAGCGAGTACATACAGACAGACAGACAGACAGACAAAAAAATCAAAAAAATCTTTTTTGTGTTCTATTACTCTTTTTTTATCGCCCACACTCATTTTTTGTTAATTTTATCAAATGTACAGACACGCGGTTCCTACTGTTTTATTATATGTATTGATGTATTGATACGTTGCAACTGCGAGATTTTCCTTTGGTTCTCCCTGAGATTTCGTAAAAAATTTTTCACTCTTCACTCCAAAATATGTCAGCACTGACCGTTAGTGATGTGTAACATTTAGTTTATTGTATATGTCATATACTCTTCACTGTTTCATACTTCCTCTGAACTTCGGTAGTTCAAGAAACCGGTGTATGAAATTAAATAACATTTGTTCAAAATATTGATCGTTCCATTGCACGTGCCATTATGGTCGGTGTCATGGTGGGTTTCCTCGGTGCAGTTAAATAATGTTTTTTGACATGAATACGTTTTTAAAATCGTTTCCATATGAAGACAATTAAAAAAATCGAAAGATAACAAAATCGGGGGATACAGTTTAGTGTTGCAGCTACAAATCTATCATCCAAAAATCAATCACACCACTAGATAGATTAAGGATCAAATAATTTCTTACGCTAAGTAATGACTATGGAACATCGCGCGTGGGGGATGTGGAATCGCTGCCATTTTGAGATAATTTTAGTGAATGAAACGTATTCGCGTACATCTCACGGCCTTGTCCATATCATAGCCACATCCCATTTTTTTGTACTTTGAAATTTATACTATTCCCCGGACGGACGTCCAAGTGGATATGGCATTTTAGGCTAGGATAGGATAGGCTGATGTAGTTAAAATTCCTTGTTTTTGTACAGGTGGTTCGAAGGTTTCGATTGGGACGCACTGCGAGAACGGCGTATGAAAGCGCCTCTTATCCAGCGCGTTGCTAACGACTGGGATCTAAGATACTTCGGATCTTACCCAAATAAGGATACTATACCGCCAGATGAGAATTCGGGATGGGATAAAGACTTTTGATAATTATATAATGAGAAATTCATTTGAGAATCGATTATATACTACGAATGCACCTTCGTAATACGCGGCGTCGCGTAGTGATCGGTTCCACATTCGACGCAGAGGAGATGAGGTCGCCTTGTGAGAGCGGCAGGGAGTGGCCGTACTGAATGTAGGTATTTCTCATCAGACCTCTGTTGTGCAGGTGCCCATACATACATTATTATTTGTTCTGTAGTGGTATAAATTGATTCTGTGCGAAAGGGACCGTCACATGGTATTAAAGTATTTTTTTTTAATTACATAGTACCTATATGGCGACTTAAAAAGTTGAATGACAATGAATTATACCTATACTAGCGACCCGCCCCGGCATCGCACGGGTGCAATGCTGATACTAAATGTACTATAAATTATACTTTTATTAGGCTATAGTCAATGACAAAGATACTCATAGATAATGAAATTTATATGTATTAAGTGTATTTTAGATTTATGGAACAAATAAATTAACCGAACTTATAAATACATTTGCTTGTGTTTAATATATACTAACAAAACTAACGTTAAGCCGCGTATTCACTAGAGACAGCCTCGGGTCGAGCAGCCTCGACTTCAACCAAACAGCCTCAGTTTCGAGCTGCTCGCTAAGAAGCAAAGGCTCAATCCACGTTGCGGATCAGCTTGAGGCGAGTTGCATACATAGTAGTTTCGTTGTCCATTGCGATTTGAGGCAGCACGCCCGTCTCCTTCAAATGCACGACTCGGACTGAGCCGACTGAGGCTCTTTTGAGCACGGCACAAAAATCGACAAAATATGGCTCGGCTCGCGGCGACGAATTTGCCTCGTGTCGCGGCGTGTCTTAGGTTGAGGCAGCGTCTCACTCACTCTCACACTTACGGAGCCTCGGAGCGAGGCAGCCGCTCGATCCGAGGCTGCCTCTGTGGATACGCGGATTTAGGCATTTGTCTCACCGCCCGTCGGCGCCGCTGGCGAGAAAACGAATACAAACTACTCGTATCGACTTTCTCGCTCAAGAAACGCAAAATAGATACATCGTAACCAAACGTCGTTCATCGCTGGCGGTGGGACAAGTACCTTAGCTTTGTAATTTTTTATTCTAGATTTTATATTCGATAGACATAGACTGGAAACTTACATTCCGTAAAATTGTTCCCATCAGTTACTATGGGATGACATAAAAGACATGAAGACACAAGAACTCTATAGAATCTTTCTTACTAGGTAACATGTGTTGTAAAATATTAGTAATCTATGTACTTATGGTCGGCCAAGCTATAATTTTTGTCAATTTTTCCTGTCAATCCACAATATTGCTAACGTAGACAAAGGATACAACTAGGCACATTTTATAGACGCCTGTTTGGCGTGCCAAGCATGCGCTATATAAAATCTATGACATTATATATAGAATGTCATAGATTTTATATAGCGCTATCATACAACTGTTTCGCACATTATTGTGCTTTCATTTGAGAAAACCATCGTAAATGACGAATAAAAAAATCATATCAATCTGTCTCATTTGCTTACATCGTTATGGCACTCTCTTTCTGTGAATACGGTGGATACTACGAATATGTCTATGGTTTTCTCTGTATACGGTTGCTAAGGTTGGATTTGTTTTATTTTTGAGAGCGTAAATAGAACCTTATTTGAAAAGTACGGTAGACAGTTAGGTACGCTTTACAGTTGCACTGCAAAACTCATCCTTAATCCGACAACTTAAGAAAGCTCCAAACGTCAAAGTGTGACTGTGTAGCTCGATCTGCTGTTGACTGTACAAACGATTGTCACTTTAGGTGTAAGATTATTATGTGGTCAATTATGCAATCTAAGCATCTAACACTTATGATGATACACCACATATTTGGCCCACAAATTATTAATTACTTTTTTTGGCTATTCCGTAAAAGACATCAGCATACGCCCGTTTGTTAGGGTTGGATCCAGTATAACTTGAACACTCAATAGTCAAATTAAACTAAGCGTTTACGATGTTCACATTCGCAGGCCTAATGATTGATGCAAACTGAATACGTTGATCTGAACCTGCATTACATCAATGTAGTTTCAATAATACGTGGGGACCGTAATCTATCTCATATACGGAATCTATTTAGGAAGTTATCTGTGGTAATATTTTAGGTCTTTATTATAAAATAATTTCAGTAACAGGTTACACATTTTCGTATATAATAATTATAATACAAATTTTAAGTATTGTATTACTAAACTTGTAATATTCATTAATTTCTTTTGATTTGCAAATCTTGTGCACTCCATGCTCAAATTCGTTACGTTAAGGTTGCCTTGAAAAGATTGGTCTCAACAATAAGGCCGCCTTGTTGCATATATGCAACAATTTATTGATTGTGATTTAGTGACAAGTCTGTAACAATTTATTGATTCAATACTTAAAATTTGATTATACAAATAAACTATGTATATTATAACTATCTAAAATATTTACACATTCCCATTAATTTTAGTTTATAACATTATTACCATTGTCATGCGAAATAATTTTAATAAAGTAATGACAAGTCCATGACTATCTTCAGTATTTTAATACCTAACGATAAACAAAAAGCTAGCTTTAAAAATAAAAATCTAAATATTATCTCCTAAGAAAACATACTATCAAATCTTTAGATAATATTGTAGGCAATTTTTTATGTACGAAATAAATAATTATATTTCAATGTAATTGCATTTTTTTTTTCTTTAATAAACGTTTATATCTATGTTCTTACCCCGGATATGTTTTATTTTAGTGCAAAAAAGTACCGTACATACATGGATATGTATGTATAATTAAGATTGACAGCAGACATGCTGTTTTTAGTATCGCGATTTGAGATTGCATCCGTGCTGCATCGCGTTTTGGCGACTTGCTGCGCTTGGTCGCAACATCGGTAGTGCTCGTTTTTGCGATTGGAACGATGCTGCATCGCGTTTTGGCGACTTGCTGCGCTCGGTCGCAAATTCGGAAATGCTCGTTTTTGCGATTGGAACGATGCTGCATCGCGTTTTGGCGACTTGCTGCGCTCGGTCGCAAAATCGGAAATGCTCGTTTTTGCGATTGGAACGATGCTGCATCGCGTTTTAGCGACTTGCCGCGCTCGGTCGCAATATCGGAAATGCTCGTTTTTGCGATTGGAACGATACTGCATCGCGTTTTAACGACTTGCTGCGCTCGGTCGCAGTACCGAAAATGCTCATTTTAGCGACTTCGTCGAAGCTGCATCGTATTTTTGTGAGTGGTTTGATATGGGAAACGCGCGACCTTATACAAGGCAGAAATAAGAAATCATATAGGTAAATCGCTTTAGTCATACTCGAGTCATAAATGGTACAACTTTCTGACTTTGTTTGTATACATATAGATATAATATTTTTATCAAATGAAAAATATTGATTAAAGTTAAAACATTTGGAACCAGCATTGAGTACGCATTTACGTTACCTACCTACTAATTTTCGTTTTATAAATGTTCCAACCGGATTTCGATAGGAACACTCGACATTGTTTTTAAATAATATTAATGCATGCATAATACACATGAAGCCGTAACGTTGAATAAAGATAAAGGTATTCGCATTCAATTCGTAGGAGTGAAATAAAGTGAACTAGGCAGCCAATTCGTTACGACTCAATATCAGAATTTGTCATGGAATGCGCTGCGACCTGCGACGGGCCAGAGCACCGACGCGGACGCTTTGAATAAACAGTGATTAGGTGGCAATGATAATTTTATTAATCCAGATAAGATTGCAAAGCACAGTGATAATAAACAGTAATAACTTCTTACTATAAAATAATTTAAACAATCGGTATGGTAAGATAATCTGGACAAGTGATAACGCTTACTTTGTGCCAATCGCGCAGTCTACATTTACAGTCCAGTGGTGCAATGGTCGCGGACTTGCTTGGTGTTATTGGTGTTATGAGTCTTAGTTTTGTTGGCGAATAGCCACACTGTAAAATGGTGCTGTGTCCTCCCTTCAATTTTTCGCTGAAGCGAGGATTCGACTTAAATAAAACTGCGGCACAGGATGCCGAGGAAAATACGGGGCCGCGGCCCACAATTGTAAGTATAATAGTCAACAATCAACATACCGTTAAATACGTGTCTGTAATCTTTATTTACTCGGGAAATAACTTGAAATTTCAGAAAAGAAGGCGTAAAGGATGTGTGAGTTTTATTTCAGCGTAGAGGTCATTATAAGGCTTAAGGTCGATAGCGCGAGCGATATCCTTTAATGTCGTTGTGACTAAATGTCATACGGCAGGCTGTAGTCTTGTTTTGTCCTCTGTGGTGTAAAAAAGGAATAAGTTCCACAGTTTAATAACATTTTTTGATAGACAGAATTGTCTAATAGAACATGACATCCGAAAGATTCAGATAGAAAAGACCTGAAAAACTAGGAATGACAAAAAATATTTATTTACTAGCTGATGCCCGCGACTTCGTTCGCGTGGACTTTATGATTCCGGCATATTAATACAAATACGAACTAATGTAGATACATAAGAAAATATTTGTTATACGTTAAAAGTCATTTTTTTTTGTTTAACATTGTAACCATAGTTTAAAAAAAAATTAAGGAAGTCTTTCCTTCGGGAGCTAATATGAACAGACCTGAAGCGTCACTAACTCTCGAGAAAGGCACGTAAAGTTGGCCATGCGAAAAACAACCAGTCCTTAGCTTGTCACCAGCGAATTTTAGTCATTTTTTTATTGTCATAGCAAAGCAAGTGGTTATAGACAACTGCGTACGTTTAAAATTAAAAAGGTTTTTTTTTTTGAGAAGAGTAGTATATGCGGAATAAATACAGTTTCACCGGCACCACTCCCAGTGAGAATCTCAGCTTCAATAGGCTTGTATCCCATATTTTTTTTCGATTTGTTATTTAAAGACTTCACAATAATGTAAATATAGGTGAAATAATTACTTCGATAGCATAAAAACTTCTCGAGATATGATAACTTGAAGATCACAATTTTGGACTATCCCGATAACGCTCCATACAAAAGGCCACCACATTATGACGTCACACCGTACTATTTTATATGCTTTAAATCAGAAATTTGTACGACAGCTATGTTAAATATTGCGTTTATGTAGCCAGTGCCGTAACAAAAGTTATAGTATTTTTTATTCTTTCTACAATGGTAATATTTATTTTTTATAATTTCATACCTTTAAAATGGACTTTCCCACCAAACTTTGACCGAGTATATAACACGTCGGACATAGGTTATTAAAATTTTAAGATCGCATATCGTTCTAGTTTTATGTATTTTACGTTACTGATAGAGAGTTTTTATAATTTTGTAACATGGGCAACAAGCCTATTATATTGCGCAGACTTTACTTCAGAAAGGAGATCTTCCCTAAATTTTAATAATATTCTTGAAAACTCTTGGGCACGTAAAGTTCTACCTACAGCTTCTAGTGCCTTACTGTTAGCCATTTCGCATTCATCTCAAACGATTAGACAGCAATCCTGAAACACCTTCGCTTTGTCACAGTTTCGTGTCACAGAGCATGTCGGTGTTTCAATTCTGTTTAAATCGAGTAGGATATTGAACATTGTATTTGCGTCCTTCCGCCTAGTAGTAATGTGGCTGCAATACCTGGCGATGCTGCTGCGAGATCTTATTTTGGAGCCTGATTTCAGCGTGGATTGCTCTCGTCAGGTATGTTTTTCCAGTCCCTCCTGGAGCAGTTAAGAAAAACAGTTTCCCCACTTTGCTTAAAACACTTTCCACCACCAAATCAAATAAACTCTTTAAAAAAGTAAAAAAACACGCTATAATAGCAAATAGAACTAAAAAAGTTACTTAAAAACTTTTTTAGTTCTATTGGCTTATTATAGCGTGTTTTATTACTTTTTTTTAAAAACTATAATTTATTGTAAACACGTGTTGTTTATGCAAATAAATTTTGTTCTGCATCAGGTGTTCAAATCTTGGATTTTTATACCTCAACAAAAAATGCTGATCAGGCTGAACAACTTTTTCTATGGAGTCATTTTTAAATTTCTTATAGTTTACCTGAACCATTATGGTTCTGCATCAGGTGTTCCAAATCTTGGATTTTTATACCTCAACAAAAAAGGGTCATCAGATTGAACAACTTTTGCTAAGGAGTCATTTTTAAATTTCTTATAGTTTACCTGAACCATTATGGTTCTGCATCAGGTGTTCCAAATCTTGGATTTTCCAAATCTCAACAAAATATGCTCATCAGGTTGAACAACTTTTGCTAAGGCGTCATTTTTATATTTCTTATAGTTTACCTGAACCATTAAGGTTCTGCATCAGGTGTTCCAAATCTTGGATTTTTATACCTCAACAGAAAATGCTCATCAGGCTGAACAACTTTTGCTAAGGCGTCATTTTTATATTTCTTATAGTTTACCTGAACCATTATGGTGCTGCATCAGGTGTTCCACTTTCCAAAATTAATTATACCCTATATTTTGCCCAGGCTTAACAGCTATATAACAAAAAATGTTTCATTCCAATCCGTCCAGTACTTCCAGAGATTAGCGTGTACAAACAGACATACAGACAAACAGACAAACAGACAGACATTTTTTTTTAATTCTTACTCTATTACTATATCTCCATCGCCTCCAATTGTTTTTTTGTAAATATATTCAATGTACAGACACATTATTTTTACTGTTTTATTATATGTATAGATATGAAGGTTTTATATTTTTTATCGAAAAAGCCGTTTGCCCAGATTAGACATTTTTTTTTACAATGAGTAACTACAGAAACGCGCCATACGAGAGGTGTGATGTGTGTGAGCAGTATTCCGTGTGAGGCTTACAAATCAATTTTACTCTACTGATAAAACAAATCTTCTTAGTACATTAATACTGGTAACTTGGTATTCCGCTACAAGTGACAGCGAAATTGAACATCGCTCAATGTGTTAACCCTCAAGACACCGATGCGATGCTAGGCGCAACGCAGACAAAAGTGCCAGACAAAGAGGAGTTACGACAAATGGGGACATTTTCGCGGCAAACGCACATAACTTTACCCTTATTCGAGTTTCTTTTATTAAGGGGCGTCTCGATCTCAGCCACTTGTGAGTAGTGCACTCACTCATCGACGCAATCTCAAGAAATACGTATGTATGTATGTATATATCGTTCACGGTACTTACATCTTCCGCATAAAAATGTATATTGTGCTAGTGTATATGCAGAAACATGGGTATAATATATCTTATATATAAAAATGAATTGCTTTTTGTTAGTCTCGCTAAAACTCGAGAACGGCCAGGCCGATTTAACTGATTTTGGTTTTGAAATGTCTGTCTTAGCCCAGGGAAGGTTTAAACGGTGAGAAATTTTGGAAAAAATTCAAGAAAGATAGTGAAAACAACAATTTTAATTTCCCATACAAAGTGTTCCTACTATAGTCGAATGTCATAACAGCAAAGATGGCGAACCTACCTATCAATAGTGTCATTGTCACAAAGAATCGACGTCATATTTGTTGGTTGTTCAGAAGTGACATAGAAATGACACAATACTAATAGACATCAAGAAAGGAGTTGAAATATGTAGTGACTGTTTATAGTAAATTATACTTTGTACAGTACTTTAGAATAAATAATGGAAATCTGCAAATTTCATAAACACTCGCATTGGAAATTACAAAAATGATTGCAATTGTAATCAGCGTCCGCAGTGCGAATAGTACCAGACAATGTGGGTTGAAAGCAGAACGGGGTTTGGATTCACATAGAGTTGTATAACTTCGCATATAGTAAGACCAAAATCATATTATATAGGTCAGTCATGTTCCAAAGACCAAGATTATATCATATATTACAAAATAAAACAGATTCCTCATTATTTAATCTATCTAAATTACTGAAATCTGTACTTCACATTTGTCGTTTAGTCACAAATTTATTGGGCGAGAACTTTCTTTACTGAGGTCTAAAGGGCTACCAGGGGCTTTTATCGACATCATCAGAGACATGTACCAAAATTCCAATTCCATAGTTTAGACCTCTGTCGGAGAGACAAAATTCCCATTAACGTCGGAGTCGACCCAAGGATCAGTCGTTAGTCTGATTTTGTACATATTAGACATATTCTTATATATTAGACATTCGTGATATTAGACGAATTGTCAAGTAGTATCATGGATCCACATGGACCACCTCTGCAGTGGGTTCATGGGTGTTCATGTATGCTGATGATATTGCACTGGCGGATGCGGATAGGGGGCAGTTGGTGCGACGGGTGAAATAATGGAAGAAATCTTCACAACTATGGCCTGAATCTGAATGCAGTCAAGTTCGAGTACTTGGGCTGCAAAACAAAAGTTCCCACGACCGTGCACATAAGGATATGGTCGAATGCACGGACAGTGTAAGTACTTGGGATCTGTTCTTCGATCATCGGATAGCATCGACTGCGAGATTTCAGTAGCTTGGACTAAGTGGCTTGAGGTAACCAGTGTCATCTGTGACTCCAAAATTCCGCCAAGTTGAAAGTACAAATCTATAAATCCAAGATTAGACAATTTTATAAGTTAGTAAAGGATCGCCAATACTTGAGCGACAAGTGAGGTATTGTTTTTCATGGAGTTGAATATGCTGCGCAGTATGAGCGAGGTTTCGTAGAAGAACCGCGTCAGGAATTCTCGGATATAGCAAGCAAACAGCAAGAGAGTCATTTAAACTGGTATTGTCAAATTTTATGGAAAGCGGCAAGTTAGGAAACAAAGCCTTGCAATGGCACATCCTCCAGGTTCGGGCACACAGGGTAGGCTCTTCTTAAAAAGACACAGATCTTAGATCGTATATATTTATCAAGTAGATAAATGTAGGTGAAACGAAGTTCACCGGGTCATCTAGTAATATATAAAACACAGTAGAATAGTATAAAACAGCCTTGTCACAGAATAAATTTTTGCCACACTTTATTTACACACAAAATTTCTAAGGTAGCCCAAAGGAAAAAAACATGTTCGCCGATACAGATAACAATGCCTTTGGTGATTGTTGAATGCTTGCTAGTGAGTGAGGTCACCAAATGCGAGGAAATGCTGCGTCACCAACGGGGATGTTAGTGCGTGCGCTCTTAGTGTTATCAGCGTTTTATATGCATGCATCGGTCTTCTGTGTAGTGGTGGTACATCCCTAACTACCACGGAAGCTGAAAACAATTCAAATAGATTTAGTCGATTCCGAAAATCGAATTTCGTTTTTCGGATTAGTGACAAAAATGTCAGTAGATAAAGATTCTGAATCTCTACCGATTAAGATAAGATAGATTGCCACTAATTTAAATAGAAGAGCGATTTTTGGAATCGTTAAATCGAGTGTGCTATGGAAAAAGTTGTTCTAAATTGTTTTCAGCTAACGCGGTAAGGCCCCAGACAGAACATGTTTTACCTCTCTTTTGCCAGAGCCTCGTGTGCTAGACGACAGCCTCACATTACTTTTGTTGAAGACGATTAAAAAGATAAAATACTTAAATGATACTTTAAACAACATGAAGAGCGTACTTCCGCGAAAGTTACTCATTAAATATGTGACATGTAGTTAGGTGACGCATTGATGAACGAAATATTCCATAGTGATGAATGATCATACCTATTATTTCATACGAAATCGCGCTGCCCCTGGTTTAATCGGATTTTATTTTTCTTAACGATTTACTTTTTTGTTATAAAAGTTACACGTATATCAGGCGTAAGTATCAGGCGGTCAAAAATTACATTCGTATGGTTTGTAAATCCCTGTACTCAAAATCGTCAATGCGTTGTCTAAAATTTCGCCCAACCGATTAACAAATTAGGATAAATAGGCATTGCTTAGAAAACTTATTTATGGGCTTTGTTCCTAGCTTGTGACGAATTATAAAACCTCTTAAAGCAACATATCCATGTACGATTTCATATTATTACTCTGTTGCTCTCTACTTATAGAGGTGTAAGTGGTTCATCAACATCTTTGAACCAAAGCCAACTTCACCTGCACGCGGTGCACCCTGCTGACTGACAAACGAAGCTCTGGCGAAAAGAGAGGTAGGGGGCGTAATTGTAAGCTGCCCGACTGGGGAATGTACCTCCACCTCACCGAATACCGCAGCCAAATAACAACTCGATTGAGGGTTGTTGTCTTCCTGCGAGTGAGTGAGGTCACCAGAAAGGAAGGAGATGCTGCGTTGGCAGCTGGGGTGGCGGCGTGCGAGCGATATTTTATGTTGCGAACGATAATATTGCTACGGTAACCGCTTCACATCAGACGGGCCGTATGCTTGTCTGCCACCGACGTAGTATAAAAAAAAAATACTTCGCGTTTTCGTTCTAGCTATAACTATGTCTGCTTAGGTTTTGCCCGCGGCTTCGTCAAGTAAATAAATATCGGCTAAAAAGTCTTTACAAGGCTTTACAGATCTTATTCTATATGTATACCAAATTTTATCTATATACCTACATTCAGCCGTTTACCCCTGAAAGAATAACAAACATCCATACATCCATCCATAGAATTCCCATACTAAAGCGAAACGACTCTGGTACGCCCTACCCGACATAGATGAGTTTAATTTCTATAACAAAGTTTATGCTTATTGCTTACCTTCCAAATAGTATAATCTAATACTGAATCATCATCTTGTATTAGAATAGTATGTAATGTTTATGTATAGTCCCTTTGTATTACTCACTGTTTATGTCAAAGTAGTGTTATCTGGCAACTAATTTTCCTTAGTAAATAAACCACATTCATGGAAATTTGCACTTTTCGAAGTTTTTCTGGTACCTACAAAAGTATACTTTCTGTACATTCACGTGGATAGATACCATTGTATATTGTGGTTAACACTACAGCGCACGCGCCCCCTTTTTTTACAAGTTTGCTCGCGTGCTCTACCAGAGTAGAAAAAGAAACTTACTTTTACCTTTGAACAGGAAGATTTTCAAATTAAAAAAGAGGATTAATTAATATATTGGTTTATTATTAAGTACTATAATAGAGAAAAGTAACAATTTGAATACTTAAATACTACGTTAGGAACATTTTTAGAATAGTCTTTAAAAATCAACATTTTTGGCAAGTAATAATAAGCAACGTTATATATAGCAATGTATAAAATATTTATAGTTTTTTTCTAATCATCCTCAAATTCAATACACGGGACAGCTTGGTGATCGGGGCAGATCCATCTGGCACAACGTTTGCACCACTTTTTTGTGGATGATTTCGGTCCCCAAAAACGTGGTGCTCTTCCCGTTACGCCGACCAGAATGTGACACTTCTATCCTATCCTATAGCTAATAACAGGCCAATCATCACTGTTATTTCTATCAAATCTGTCTGTTTTGCATCTCCTTCTCTTTGGAATCTGTTCTTAATTTTATCGATGTAAATATTTGTACTAGAAACCACGGTATCCAGAAACTTTTCATCAAAAAATAACTCGAAGCAAGATACAGGTGTTTCAACATTTCTTGCGTTACCCTTTGGACCTGGAGATCGTAACCTAATATTTTGACGTCTTACCCGAGTTTCTGGAGGACATGTTTTACTCCACCTCGTTCCATTTGTAGACACGTAAACATCTCTGCTCTGATTATTTGATGGAAATTCAGAAAGAGAGAGGTACGACATCTACGGAAGAATAATGTGAGTGATCAGATCCAACCTGTTCCATCGCTATGGGCGCTACTTCATGTTCTCCATCATCTGACTCACTCAGAAGAACTTCGTCACCATCATCATCCTCTTCTTCAAGCATCCTAAAACGTTTCTTTCCATAGCTGAATCCATTATTATTACTGCATCAGAGCGACAAAAGTTACTAAATAATCAACAAAATATATTGTTAATTGCTTACTGTATACACCTCACCTACAAAACTACAGTAACAATATGATATTATTATTATAAATTGCTAATTGGTTCGCTAAATAATTTATTTACTTACGTTAACTTTTGTTACACCGATACTCGCACGTACTACTATAGTAGAATGGTCATTTTGGTGGGTAATTATGGTCGTGTGCGCCCGCGCTATTACTAGGCGCGCTACTAACCTGTTGCATAATTTTGTTGTCGAGGCTTATCTAGGGGCGCGAGGGGAAACGTCTAGAAATGAAAGAGTGACACGCAGATGAGTAAGTACGATCTACCATAGTAGAGCGCGCGTGCACTCTAGTGTTAATAAACTATTAAAAAAAACAAGTTTTCACGTGTTTATTTAGATTAGAATTAGTAAAGTATCACAATCCTACTAATATTTTATACGAGGTATACGCCCTGGCTTCGCCCGTGTGATATAAAATTTTAATACAATGTAGGTGTTTAGGGGTCATCTCTGAATTGGTTTGATTCTTATCTGAGGGAGAGCAAGCCGTGGAGGTGCAAAACTAAGATTATAAGTCTAATGTAGTATCAAATATGTCCAAGCATAAGAGATGCATTTGGTATACCGCAGGGAAGTGTACTGAGTTCATTATTATTTCTACGATATATAAATGACTTTCCGAAGGTAACAAACCACAAATTTGTTCTATTGTAGCGGATGATGTATCTGTCATTATACCTTCTCCAAACTTATTAAATTACGAATCAGATATAAATAATACAGTTAATTCAATAACTACATAACTGGCTTAAACATATTTGACAGTAAATCTGAATATTACAATTATTGTATGACTTGGCACAAGACTAAAACAATACACATCATAATATTAAATACTTGCCAGTCGTCCCGGCTTCGCACCGGTGCAATAAAATATAGCATGATTACTACGGGTACTCAATGGTAAAAACATTATTAGAATAAATGTCTTAAAAATCAGTAGTAATTATTATAATGCCCTGTTAAACCAACAACGTACTGTTAACTAACTAAATATAAAAAAGTAAGCAGTTAAGTAAATAGTAAGTAAAAATAAATAAATTACAATGCACTTAACTATACTAATTTTTAAATTTGGGGGAATGAAGATTCTAGGTATTAGTAGTGAAACAAGGACGAAGGAAAAATTTTAAAATAAGACTACCTATATATATATGTATATCTATATGTTTCGTAACTTCTTAGTATGTTTTGTTTACATAAGCATGTTGATAATTAGGTTAAGTAGCTAGGTAGGTACATTCTCGATAATTAGAATTAAACTTAAACGATATTTATAATATGCGTTAACATTTGATTTTGGACAAGTGAATATTATGTTCCGAATATCTTGGTCATAAAATTATTTAGCAGATAACGATTTTACACGGGTACTTACTTACTTTATCATAATCACTTGTTTAAAATCACAGTTGAGATAACTTAGGCATGTATTGATAATACCTGCACAAAATTATTTTATTTTTGGTCTCTCGTGAACTTTATACGCGATGATACGTACGCCTCGCTGCCGTGCCGCAAGTGATGCGAAAGAAACGTTGGACACGCTATCAACTGAGTCGGGCCGCAAATGTAGCCGATGTAATGTTATTATTAACGAACTATTAGCTTTCGTGTGTGATAAGGTGGATACGTTGACAGAGACCGATATTATACAAATATGTCTAAGTGCATTTACTAGTGAAGTTATTGAAGATGGCCGCCAAATACTCTGCTCACTGTTACGTCCTAATCTGAAAATATTGCGACGCAAAGAAGGATATGAGCAAAAAAGCTTATTGGAAATTATTAAGATAATAAAAGATACGGAGCCTGACTGTTTACCTGTCTTCGTCGCTCATAAGCTGCACAAATTACCACCTGTAACTTGGGAAAGCATAGATATGATGTCCTTTTTGAACGAAGTAACTATGCTCAGAAGTGATATTGCCTTATTAAAAGCCAACAATAAAGCGGATATCTGCAATGATGAAGGGCACACCTCTTTAACTTCTCAAATGTCACAAATACAAAAATCCTTAGTTGATCTCTGTGCAATGCAAGTTACAATGAACACTGAGCTGACTGAACTCAAAACACAAGTTAGTGCTATAACAAAAAAGAGCCAAGAGAAACAAACGGATATTGACATTATTGACAGTGAAACATATAGGACAATATATTCACCGGGCCGATTCGACGGCATGCTAGCAGCGGAGCAGCACGTGGCAACCGCCGTAGTGGCCACTCCACCGAGGCGACCACGGCTGTCAAAACCTATTCCAACCGCTATCGAACGTGGCCTATACCCTGATTCTAACACAACGGAACCGTCATATCGAGATACGGTATGTAATTTATAAAGCGCTTATTACATTATCCAACTCGACTTTGACCCAGCTTAAAAATTGGCTTGAAATTGCACAGTGTAATACAAACACAATAATGTAACGAGAGACAACTTACAATCAGAAAATAAAAATAGGACTCGGCTGCTTTTCGACCCTCTTCAGGTGAATAACATTGTTTGAGACAGTTATGGCGGAAGCTGTGAAGCGAATACGTAATAGTAATAAAACAATTTATATTAATCTCAATCGGCACCTACGTGGTTCAATGTTAATCTGTTAGAAACTTCGCCTGTTGCCACTAGATTTTGAAATTTATTTTAAATTGTTTAATTTAATAAATATTTTTCATGAGCCACGTAGGACAGCAGTAACGTCGGCCACGTATATTGACAACATATTTTGCAATTGTACTCCTATTAATACAGCTATCATATCTTTATAATTTATCATTTTGGTCATTTGATAACGATGATGATAAAATATAATTTAAAAAATACTTGGCCTATTATATTGGTATTAATTGCTTTAAAAGTACCTAGTTTCTGGGATATTTGTTGAAGAAAAACTTATTGTTAAACTATTGCTCAAACTTCTTAATAAAAATAAACTTTTTCATCCTGAGCATGATTTTTCAGCTATGAAACTCTTGTGCGCTAGTTAAGCTAAGTATGTACTTAGCTTAATTAGCGCACAAGAGTTTCATTATACCATACGACATACCTTGCAAATAGATCCCAAAAAATTGATATTAATAGGATCAAATCATCAGGACGATCTGTTTGTATGAGCGTTTCTCAAGGTTATTGGGACCTTTATTATTCATTACAGACATAAACTATTTGCTATTTTTAATTAAAAATACTTGCGATAATGTATTATTAGCAGATGGCACACTATTACGTTTTAAGGTTGACGATACGAAATACAATTATGATGACGTAATAGTCTACTATCACAGGTACCTTTTATATTTCGATTTATGGCAAATAATATTGTATTAAAAGCAAAAAAGACTAAATGTGTTAAATTTATCATGCCAACTCCAAATATCATGCAAAATCATGCTTACGAATATTGTAATAAACAATGAATATGTAAACGTCAACTAAATTTTAGGCATTACATTTGATTCGATAATTACGACCAAATTAGTGGAAAACTCATATAACAACTCCTGCCGATTAGCTCTGCAATATATGCTACAAGAAGAATGAGACAGCTGACAGATATAAATACTGCTAGATTTGTGTATTTTAGTTAAGTACATTGTGCTCTGGGGAAAGTGCCGCAAACATTAAAACAATATTCGTCCTACAAAGGCGTGCGATAAGTTCCATCTATAACCTGGGCACCGGAGCTTCTCTGCGGGTATTGTTTAAAGAAATAAATATTACATTCACGTGCCAGTATATACGTAATCCAAATCCAAAAATGTGCTCAAAAAACACGAAACTCACAAAAAAATGAAGATAATGTAGCAATTATAATTCTTTCAAGATTTTTTAGTTTTAAATAAGTTTATTTCTGAAACAAGATTGTTGACTTTGTTTTTTTATTATTTTTAGATACCCTAGGATTTAAGCTACAAATTGATATCTCTTGCATTAGCTGTATTTAAATGGTAAATAAAATGCAGAACGACTTTTAAGTCGTCACTTTAGTGACATGTAACTCGGACTGAGAATTTGTTAAATAAAATAGTAAAAGCCCCCGTAGCGTAGCACATTTACGTCAATGAAATGTGAGATGATGTATTTTCCACCTTACATTTTTTATATACCAGAGAGATGAAAAACAAGCTCAGGTACAGACAGTTTCGTCTGATGCCGCAAACATCGTTTCACTATGAATTCGTTTGCCACTGCTTCGCATTCGCTTTGAATCGCCTTCGAATGACTTTGTAGTTCGCGTTGTTCAAAATTTACAGTTGAAGTGATTTTCGTATCTAAATAGGTAGACAGGGAAAGATGAAAAATATGTAAGTCTACACTTACATACTTTTTATCTTTCAGTGAAAATCCTATTTAGCCGTTACCAAGATTGCCCCGAACAAAATTCAATTTTACACATGTATATATACCAATATACTCGTACATAGATCGCTGAACTGAACTGAACTGAGTCATAGGATGAAATTTGGCATATATTTAGGTATAGTATTATATATAGGTAGAATAGGATAACGAAAATATCCCAGCATATTTTTTATCCCGGTACTGCGTTGACTCGAAGCGAAGCCGTTGGGCGGAAGTATAACATAATATTCTACATATTATACTCAAAATCAACTCATTGCTTAGATGTTTTTATGACATAATCATCTTCGGCTAAAAGCAGTAGGTATACTAAATGTACCGTCTCAAAATCAGGACAAACTTACGAAGATTATATAATTAAGATTTAGTGAATTGAGAACGCCTTCGAATAAAGTAGAATATTGTAAACTAAAATAACTTAAATTTTGCCAGAGATTTCATCCCAATTTCGTGGACTTAGAACGTGACGTCGATGCAAGGAACGTTTACTTATCAAATGGATCTTCGCCGTCATACTCCGCATTGGACATTCCGCCAACAGTCAAAAAACCCAGCCACACGAGCATACATAGTACCGATTCGAGCATCGGCAAAGATTCAGATACAGAGATATTGGAACCTAAACCTATTGCCCGGATGACGGTGTCAGAAATAATATATGAAGACCCGGATATAGCACAAAAGCGCAAACGCATCCCTCTCCCTCCACCTGTACACGTCGATATCACAGACTTACAGTATGATAAATATGAGAAGAGCGAGCAGTAAGTATCTCCAAATAGAAACCAATTATTATTATATTAGTATATAAGTCAGGTGTATAGACAGGTTTATAAACATTATTCCACCGATAAAATGCTTCAAAAATAACTTACTTAAAATATATTTCCTTGAGTGAGTTCAATGTCGAGCGATGACGAGCCCAGTGATCGATTGGCTACTGTGTTTCTAATGGTCGCGGTTTCGAGTCCCGCATAAGAAAAACATTTGCGTCTATGACACACTCTATGACTATGTCTATTTTGTCTAGGACTATGACTGTTTGTCGTGGTTTGAGTGTTTGCTATTGCTATGTATATATGTATGTAATTGCAAGATTTTATAAAGTCTTTTTTTCTGTTATGTAGTACCCATACTACCAGCTTTGCTTAGTTTGGGACTAGATAGCGCTGTGTAATTTGTTCAGGAATATAATATTTAATGTTTTTAGGGCGTTGGAGCAGATTAAGCGCGCCTTGACAGAAAATGATTTCCTGAATAATTTAATGGATAGAGACCGACTAACTATGGTGACGGAGGCAATGAATTCTCAGGAGTTTTCTGCGGGCAGCTTGATTATTCGCGAGGGAGAGAGCGGCAGCCACCTATATGTGTCTGGAGAAGGGCAATTCGAAGTACTTAAAGGCGCTCAGGTTGTGAAGAAGTTCGGAGCCGGAGTAGCTTTTGGAGAGCTTGCAATTTTATACAGAGCGAAACGATTTGCTTCTATACGATGCAAGTATCTATGTTTTAAATTCTCCCTAGCCTATTTTTTAAGTTTCTCTTTATCCCACCCTCCCCTTTTCATCAAGAACCAGACGTCCAGGTAACAGGGTAGGGTTACCGGCTAAGCTGAAGTCGATTCCCATCGGAGTTTTTTCTTGCGAATATCAAACTTCAGATTATATTTATGGTACTTGTATTTAGCTTAACTCGTAGAAAGCCTGGAGCTCTACCGACTGAGCTGAAGATGTTTGTCAATAAGTACAATGTAAGACCTGTTGTCCGAATCAAAATATTCGATGGTAATCGGCTTTTGCTTCGGCGGTAGGGTCCCAGACCTGCGATAATTTCCTCGTGTACTATAAAGCTCCGCAACTCCTGCCTTTATCGTCATGTGTGTCCTCCTTCATACAATATCGAATCCTTCAAGCGAGCTCATGAAGCTTGAAGAATCTTGCGGGCTAGCATGGCAATATCAACTGACAAGACACAAAAGATGCCGTTCCTGATACGATTTAGGCCCTGTTTGTTGTTTATATCAGGCGAAGCGGAGCCACTGCTAAGCTAATTATATAAAATATTACATTGATATATTAGATTACTTTACGAGCGAATTGTGTACATAGCCAGCAATACTTCAATATGACTATACTTTCTCTTTGATCATCGCTAACATAAATAATGTTATTACAAACTGTACAGAAGCCTTATTTCCTACAACTGACTGTAGATAACATAGGTACATATTCCTACTAATATTTAAATTAAATAATTTGTTAACAAATTAAATAAATGTGAATGTGTGCGAAATGGTACCTACTCTTTCACGACAAAATCGCTGAATGAATTTTGCTGAAATTTGCCACAGATTACAAAATATGATTTGGGGGCCTACTTCTAAATGAAAATTTGAAGTTTTGGCCGAAAGTTGGGATTTTTCTTCATGATATTTATTTATTTCGTAGCGCTTATATCCTCCTTCTGTCTGGGACGGACTGGAGAGGGTCGTGCTCCTGTAGTGGAGACATAAGTGACCTGATGATGATGATGATGCTTACAGAAAATGACTGTCAATATTTTATGTACACTGCGTTATATAGATAACTAGCGACCCGCCCCGGCTTCGCACGGGTGCAATGCTGATACTAAATGTACTACAGAAGGTCTTTGCGCTTTGTCCTATCCAGTCCTTCCCCAGTTATAGGCACACGCCGCCGGCTCCGCGGCCGGTACCGCCACAGCCGTTATGTCCCTGCATTTTAAATGTGTAATATCTTCTAAACTATTCATTTAAATTACATGCTGTGAAGGGCCATATTGATCTATATTAAATGCGCAATGTACTTAAGGTACTTAATTGGATAAGGATTAATTCTGTATTGCTTAAAATCGCTTCGTAAATAAGGCATTATTTCTTGTAAAAAGCAAAGGATAAAATAACGGTTATTGTGTGTTACCACTAAGAGATAGACATATACCATCGCGAACTTTTTTGTAGACCATTTTAAGGTGAACAATACTGTACTACATTATTTTGATCTATCTCGTTGGGTTCAGCCAGCGTTTGCAATGAAAGAGCAAAAAAATGTGTTTATTTACGACATCACATTAGAAACCTCTAAATTATCAGTGTTTTTCTACTATGTTATGCATATATTATACATATAAACTTTCCAGTTGAATCACTCTATCTATTAAAAAAAACCGCATCATAATCCGTTGCGTAGTTTCAAAGATTTAAGCATACATGGAGACATAGGGACAGAGAAAGCGACTTTGTTTTATACTATGTAGTGATGATAAATTAGGCCTTGCTGAGTGATAAATTCACATCTATCGACCAATCGAATGAAATTAGTATGTAAAAATTTGGATTTCGGAAATCCCGTAACATCGGTTTTTCACTTCCCCACTGTATTGGTACATAGGACACATTTTGTGCCCATAAGTAACTACTCTATTCGCGCGAAGCGTGCCCGCGGGCAGGAAGTAATCGGTCATTAGTTCTACATTTTCAGTCTTAAAATATACTTTTTTAATATGTAGGCATAACGCCGGCGACAGTATGGACGCTAGAACGACGGATATTCCAAAAGATCATGGTACGCAGCGGTCGACAGGAGCAGGATGACAACATCAGGTTCTTGGCCTCCGTACCACTTCTAAAGGATGTGCCTCAAGCAAATCTGCCAAAGATCGCCGAATGTCTGAAAAGGGTATGGGGTTTTATTTGCTATTTACGCGGAATGAGGGGTAAAAGAGGGATTTCGTTTCCTTCATGCCCCTGCCCGGGTCTTTCTTCAATTAGATGGAAGGTTAAATGTTTCTGAGAAAGTCGCCGAGGACTAATATGATCTGTGAAGTATAGAAAAGTTTTAGTAAAAATATCCATCAATAACAGCTAACAGCCGAGCTGCTCCTGACGTTGTTGCAAGTTAGAAGTACTTAACTCAACGAAAGCCGTGTCCATTCAACTAACTTGAAACATACTTAGATGATCTCTTTTGTTCGCATAGGAATTCTTCTCAGCAGGAACTGCTATCGTCAGGCAGGGAGACCGCGGTGATACATTTTACATAATCCGCGGAGGCACAGTGGTGGTGACAAAGCGTGACGGAGAGGACGGAGAGAGACCGGTGGCCACACTTGGCCGTGGAGACTACTTTGGCGAACAGGCTTTGCTTTTTGAAGAACGCCGCCTGGCCACTGTCACGGCCCAGCCACCTGGAGTCGAATGTCTCACCCTCAATCGAAGGTATGTATGCCATAACTGGAGTGAACTGCAAGGTTCACAAATAGGGAGTGTCAGTGATGCTCTGCCAGCTTTTTAATATCGATGCAATCATAGCAGCTGCTGTCGAAAATGGCTATAATGCATTTGTTGGACACTGGGCAATAAGCTGGCACACCGTATTGAATAAATCCTCGGACAGCCCGCATGGTGGCTACTACGACATAAGACTGTAAGTTCGAGAGCTTGAGATTATATGAAGCTCCACCAACTCGCAGTTGAGCAGCGTAGTCGAAAAGGTTTGCGAAAAATCGAAGGGATTTACAGCATACTCTATGCTGTAAACCACTTCGATTGTCGGGAGACCGCCCCCTTACCACCATCTCTTATTGCGATTCAATAACTGAATAGATTGCTTATTCCATTTGAAATAGAGTCGCTTATTCATTGGTATGAATAAGCAATCTATTCAATTATTGAATCGCAATAAGAGATGGTGGTAAGGGGGCTGTGTCTTAGCAGCGGGATGAATAAAGGTTGCCGACGACGAAGACGACCAACTTAACAAAGACATTTAAGCAAAATTTATGTTTGTTCAATTGCATTCTAGTTTGTAGGGTCTCTTCTTTATTGGTATGGATCTGTTAAAGGTAGTTCTTTAATGGTAGTCCAGAGAGTCATTATGATATAATAAGGGATTTTTGTATCGCATGTGGAACTCGTACTCGAACAAGTACGAGTACGTACCTATCGATGCCGATTGATATGAATGTTGTCTTTGGCTCTAAAAATATAGCGAGCCTGAGCTCTAAAACATAATAACTATTTAATTTATGGAATGACAAATTATTTGTTCAATTCTCATACGCATAGCATTACCCCATTGATTTGTTCGATTTTTATTCCTTAATATTTTTTAGGAACTTCACTGAGCATATTGGAAGTTTGGTTGATCTCAAACGGCTTCCTGTACCGCGGATATCACAAAGGAAAAGATCTGAAATTAAGAGTGGTAAATATCTATTTTATAATGTACTGTTTTCTTTTATCTTTTGTATTACATTGAGGAGGGCTCAGTGCTTCGATTCCCGTAAATTCCAACGGTCCAAATATAGTTCCCGTTTATAAGTCTTTCGATGAAAAATCCTATTCAAAGTTGGTAAACGCTCTTCGACAGGACTTCAACTGGCGATATTTGATGTTTAATCGTCGCTATCCGATTGAATTGTATCATATTCTACTAATATATGAATCACGTCTAACTGATAGGTGACTCATGTTTGAAAGGCAATTACTTATACCCACACGACAACACGATTTTACAACGGATAAATCCTTGTAGACTACAGTATGTCTAATCGATTAGTGTGAATAGGAAAAGGGCTTCAGCGACTAAGTCGCTACGGTATAGTAGCGACTTTCATCTACGGGAATCGGACCGCTGCTGGGGCCAATCAAGTCCAGTTCATAATAATGATTATAAAACGGAAACGCCTTCAGCATCCGCCAGCAATACAAATAACTATTACTATGACGACCATTGTCAAAACGCGGCAAAAACATGCTATTGTCCATACAGTTAATTCACTCATAATGATTGATTTTCATCCCTCGTTTTGTTAATGGGCTCAGAGCAACTCATACTTGTCCTGTTTTTTTATATCCAACACGAAATAAATATTTGCATTTCAGAATTTGAGTTCGTTGAACTAAAAGACTTAAAGATCCTAGGCACACTGGGCGTGGGTGGTTTCGGGCGTGTGGAACTGGTACGATATGTGCCCAACCCGAGTCTCACGTTCGCGCTCAAGTGCCTCAAGAAAATCGACATGGTACAGCTACAGCAACAAGAAAACGCGTATAATGAGAAACATATTATGATGGAGTGTAATAGCTTATTTATTTGCAAGTACGTCATGGTTTACTTAGTTATATTACTTTTGTTATAAATTATTTAATTTTATTTATTTATTTAACAATATATATAGACATTCGTATCTAGGGTAAAACCGCATTTCATCGGCCTTATACTCGTATCAACAACAAACATATGGGGTTCGGAGAAGTATTTCTGTTGTTTATTTCAAATTTGTATTGGAAATAAAATTTTCTTCATGATTTTTTTCTACATGCGTTCAGTTTACCTTCATGCTACCTCTGTCGAGTACTGATAACATAACCATTTTAAGCCCACGACTGTTGTAGTGATTAAATTATGTTTATATTAGTTTCCGTTTCCATCGGCTATCAGTTTTGCGTGGTATGTGCGCTGCTCACTGCCATTTCAACCAGGTGCTCCTTGATAGCTCAAGTAGTGTCGGTATCTCTACTTCTAGCAAAAAGTGAGATTCGTACAATTATTTCATTCATATTCGCATGACGGAGTTTCATACAAACCTTCAGTGCCTATTTTTACACCTTAAAGAAAGAACTTTCATACAATAAGTGATACAGTAAACTTTTATCTCTAACACATCACAATTAATCAATTTTAACATTTCCAACTTCAAAAATGACAAAGTTTCTCATAAATTTTCGTCCCCTATTTTACCCCCTTCAAGAATATTTTTTTTTATTTGTAAATAATATCGTACAGTAAACTTTTGTTTTTAACCATGACCATGTTTTAAACTTCTGATTTCAAAATTGACCAAGTTTCTTACAAACTTTCAACCCAAGCTTCTACTTAGATCCAACGGTTTCAACGATCAATCAGTGAATCAGTCAGTCAGCTAGTCAGTTTCTTTTTTTACATATTTGATTTTTTTGCCGATTGCTGATGCCAGATCGTGGCCGATATACAGCGGTTTTACCTTACACACAGAAAAATACGACAACAAAATTGAACATTAAATTAAATAAAAAATTGCTAGAATCTTTTCATTCAATTGAAATGGACTAAGGATAAACAATTTAAAACACTTATCTATCAATTTATGTGTTTTTGGTTGCTTATAGATTTTTTTTACCTCAGATCCATGAGTTTATTCTAGCTAGCCAATGGTCTGATTGAATAACTAAAAATGTACATTCCTTTTGCAGGCTTTATCGTACATTCAAGGACAACAAATATGTCTACTTCCTTATGGAGCCAGTCCTGGGCGGAGATGTATGGACTATATTACAGAAGCGTAGATTCTTCTCCGAGACCGTCGCCAAGTTCATGATGGCGTGCGTCGTGGAAGCATTCCAGTATTTACATTCCAAAGATATCATTTATCGAGATCTCAAACCAGAAAACTTAATGATGGACAAAGACGGATATATCAAACTAGTAAGTAATCTTTCGCTTAGCCTACTTATCATATCACAAATCTAATTTTTGTTATTGCTGGAAATCACTGCTTATAAATGAAATAATTGCCCTTTATACTATGTTCAATGATATAAATTAGATAAAATTCTTCGTAGACATTTGTATAATGATAACAGTTTTGTATTTACGTCATCAAGAAAATTGTTCTAATTTACTTCCTTTTTCAGGTAGATTTTGGTTTTGCTAAACGAATTCCTACAAATAGCAAAACGTGGACTTTTGCAGGCACTCCCGAATATGTTGCACCTGAGATTGTGTTGAATAAGGTAGGTACTTACTGTAGTCACTTTCGATTTCCTTGAAGAAGACAGGACTTAGCAGGAGATGGTAGATTCTTAAGTAGGTTCCTTTCTTGGTACGGGCTTGAAATGCCACTGCATTACATCCCTTTGAATGAAAGAAATGTGACAAAAGAATTATGAATTGAATGTGAGCGAATATAATAAGAGAGAAAGATCGAACGAAAGGTGGAAGGATTGTGTGAGAGGATGATTTGGATAAGAAAATGACAAATGACAGCAGAAAAAAAATATGGTAGAAAAATACATACTGCAGCAAGCCTAAATAATGGGAAAAAGACAAGCGAATGATGACATATAACTTACCAATTGATTATTAAATAATCTGTGAATGAATCAACTTTAGGGCCACGACCGCGCTGTGGATTGTTGGGCACTAGGAGTGTTTCTGCACGAGCTACTGGTGGGCAGGCCTCCATTCCGAGCTCCCGGCGGAGACCACATGAAAACATACACACTCATCCTGCGCGGCATTGACGCTGTATCCTTCCATCCACGCGTCACCCAATCCGCCAAGCTGATCATACGCAAGCTGTGCCGTGCCGTGCCTGGCGAGAGGCTCGGCTATCTCAAGAACGGTATTGCCGACATCAAAACTCAGAAGTAAGTACATTACTGAAGATCATGTTTAATCCATGTCTTATGAAACTGTTTTGCCTAAGATACAGGATAAGAATTTTGTTAAAATTCTTGTTTTTGCACAGGTGGTTCCTCGGTTTCGATTGGGACGCACTGCGCGAACGGCGGATGAAAGCGCCTCTTATCCAGCCCGTGGCTAATGACTGGGATCTATCAAACTTCGAATCTTACCCAAATAAAGATAAAATACCGCCAGATGAGAATTCCGGATGGGATAATGACTTCTGAGCAATAATGACTTATATATGTATAACCCGACTAGATTGCCCTGCCTGAGCATCGACGATGGTCTTGTTATATAGTGTTTCTTGTTACAACAAGAACCTCATTTTAGTTATTAAACGCATTCAATTAAACATTATTATTTGTTAAAATGGGTTTTAACTATGGAAATAAAATTTAATAAAAAATCGTCAGACGATTTTATCAGTATTTTTAGAAATCTGTTAATTTTCATTAGCTGTTTATTAATCTCGTATAACCACGGAACCACAAGGGAATCCTAACCTAACCCAAATCAAAGTATATTTTTAATTTCACACGTTAAATTTAAACGTACTTTCACTAAAATGAGCTTTACGCTAACATCATCTAAGTGCCATGACATGATGACAAATTGTCGTTAGAGGTTTCTGTTGATGTCTGATTGATTATACGTATTATATAGGTACTATCCATGGATTTATAGGTAGTTACTATAGCTCCATGGTACCATCGTTTCTCACTCTGGGAGTTCGATATAGTTCAACTATCAAATATCAAATAATTACACATATTAATATCAAATATTTACAAATATTACACATGTGGCTTGTGATTTAAAATTGTCTGTGGGTATACATGACAAAAGTAAATAAATGTTCTTACCAATTCTTACTGATAAGTTCTGACGTAATATTTTGGTAACAATAAAATATATTATACTATAAAAATAACAATGGTAAGACCGCTGTTAGGTACACCCAAATTTACTTGTTCTGAGTTAATATAATTTAATTCTGTGAGAAAAAAATTTTAATAATGTAGTGCCATGTGATGCCCCATCACATGGCACTACATTATTAAAATTTTTGGTTATTGTGCATGTATCTAAAAGATTGAGAAACAATGGATTATGTATTGATTAATAGAATATGATACCTACATTTAAATTGCTGATGAATATATATATATATGATATACTATGCTCAATGACAACGATAGATAATGAATTTTATATGTCTTAGTCTTAGGTGTATGTTTAGATTTATAAAACAATTAATTTATCGAACTTAGGTATGGAAACGTTTACTTGTGTTGTTTTCAATGTAGGTACAGTGGGGCACATCAAAATTGTACTTAGACAAAAATAGGGGTGCCATATCTTCGTAACGAGACTTATCACATAGTTACATACAAAATACTTACTTAATTTAAAAAAAATTAAAAATTAAGTTTGCTTACTTACTTTCTTTTCTGCTCTTATTTGCGGCTGCCAATTGTATCTTGAACCTCTTGAACCCTTGTAGTCTAATTAAATATATGAACCACTTGCATTGTCTACGGGTCAATTGGTCGACACTGAATGCTGATGCATGTTAACCGTAAACAGCCCTATATGTGGAATCTTTTTAGAAGGCTGTCTGTGGACATGAAATAGGTCTTTATTCTAAAATGTTTACACATTTCCATTAATTCTAATTAAGGACATTGTTACGATTGTTATATGAATTATTTTTATGAAAGTAATGACGACGATTCTTGCAAAAGTACATGTTCCTGAGTAATTAATTACTTACTCATAGATATCTGATGATAAACAATAAGTCAGCTTTAAAATAAAAATGTAAATATAATTTACCCAAGAAACTTACTATCTAATCATTGCAATAACGCCATAGATTTATTTATATTTTTAGAAAATAAATTATATGTAAATTTAAATTGCATTATTTCCTTTTATAAACATTTACCCCATATTTACCCCTTGAAGCCCAAATATGAATACACTACAGCAGTCTTCCGCAAATTGTGTGCCGCGGCCTAAGAACAATAACTAAAGCAGTTGCTTCTAGTTATTGTTCTTAAGCCGCGGCACACTGGTGTACCATAGTCATTAGTTGTTGTGCCCCGGAAACATAAGGTTATCTCTTAAAGCTAAATAGACAGACGGAAGAAAAATTCTTACACAAATAAAAACAGATTTTTAATTTATGGTGTACCTCCAAAAAAAATATTTTTCCTAGATGTACCTTAAACACAAAAAGTTTGCGGAACACTGCACTACAGAACTTCACTCAATTACGTATTTGCCCAAAACATTAATGCAGCCAAATCTCAAGCCATCATCATCATCAAGAGTCATTACTAAATTTTCCAGGTAGGCAGTTCATGAGAGTTCCCAACATCGATTTGTAATGATACGATGATAGTAGGTACTATTACTTATACTGTGACGATACCTTACTCCTCTACTGTAAAGAACTTGCAGATTTTCATGGATCAAACTTTATCTTGGGGTTTTTCAATGCAGCTTGTTAGTACTAGCGGCCTGTCCCGCTTTCGAATGGGTAAACATAAGTACAAAATTTATATGAAACATTTTATGATAAGAGATGATTACAGCTACGCTAAATGTCATTAAAATCAAGTGCAATGAAATTAAAGGAAATCTTCCTAGTAATTTGTTTTGATTACATTTTTTAATTTATGATATCTTTTCAATGAAATGTCCGATTCCAATCATTCGATAAGTAACTTACAAACAGCTACAAAGGCATTTATTTGAGTAATGATAAATACCAAGATAATAATGCAGTCTAATTTTGGCCTTCATTTGTACTACCTTTTTACATGTATGTAATATGTAAGGTTTGTAAGTGGCTCTCCACGATCTTCTGAGCCAAAAAATATCCTCACCTGCACGTGGTGCATCCTGGCGACTAACAAAAGAGGCTCTAGCAAAAGAGACAATACAAGCGACTGGGGAAGTAGCTCCACCTCACAGAATACCGCAGCCAAATAACAATTCCCTTGAGGATTGTTTTGTTCATGCGAGTGAGTGAGGTCACCAGGAAGGAAGAAGTTTCTGCACCGGCCACGGGGGTGGCAGCGCGCAAGCGATGTTTCTTGTTACGAGCGTTTTTGCAACATTTCATGTTGGGAGTGTTTTTATGGCAGTGGTAACCGTTTTATATCAGGCGGGCCGTATGCTTGTTTAACATGCTAAAGAACTTTATTGTAATAAAATAAACATGACAATAAAAGAGTTACATGTAAATACAATGGCCCTTAAGGGATCTCTTCCGTGCGTGTCATCGTGTGCTTCGAAGTGCACGTCAAGCCGTCGGTCCTGGCTGTTGTCATTAGACGACAGTGGTTAAGCAAAGTCAGTGGCCCGCAGGCGGCTTGATAACACTGGCCTTCGCCAATCCGCAGTTGAGCAGCGTGGGATGTGGGGGCAATCGAAGCAGTCTAGTTTAGAGCGTATGCTCTAATCCCCTTCGATTGAAGGGAGACCCATATCCCAACAGTGGGATGATTATATATATGTTGATGCCATACAGTTGACGTTCTTAGTGTAAGTAATTGACAATTATAAAAAAGTTAATCGCAAAAAAATTACCTTTAAAAAAATAATAGTTGTTGCTAGCTAGCGATTTCTGGTATAATTCAGTTATCGTGCATTGCCTGAAACATGGATGTCTTGATGACCCTTCTTATAACTCCTGACCCCTCAACGGGTATGAGAAGGAAGTCGAACAAGAAAAAAAACCCTACTTCCTGCAATATAAAAATTATTAACAAAACGTGATATTACAAATGTTAATATGGAAAACTATCAATGATGAATAATCATTTTCATATAAAATAGTCTTTGTATGACATTTTTAGGGTTCCGTACCCAAAGGGTAAAACGGACCCTATTTTGAGACTCCGCTGTCCGCCCGTCCATCCGTCCGTCTGTCACCAGGCTGTATTTTATGAACCGTGATAGTTAGACAGTAGAATTTTTCACAGATGATCTATTTCTGTTGCCGCTATAAGAACAAATACTAAAAAACAGAATAAAATAAATATTTAAGGGGGCTCCCATACAACAAACGTGATATTTTTTTGCTCGTTTTTGCTCGATATTGATAACGGGAGCAGGTAGACGCTTGAAATATTCACAGTATATTAAGTTATAATAATATATTCACTTTAAAAATAAATAATTAAATTGAAATAAAACAAATATTTAAGGGGGGCTCCCATACCACAATCGTGATTTTTATAGATACGGAACCCTTCGTGCGTGAGTCCGACTCTCACTTGGCCATTTTTTTTACTATACAATTCAAATATAACATAGATATGTAGGCGTTGAAGGCGCAAAATATATTTGGCCGAGGTTCAGGGCTCAACACCACACCGTGCGTTATTAACTGATCTATGTATAACGCACAGTTCAAACCACTGGACGAATTGACGGACGGGGTTGAAAATCGACATACAGGGGCCCTACAGCCTAACCTAAAGCCGATTACGATCGGATTATTGATTGGGAAAATCAAACTTTAAATGTTTATCACAAATTTAAACGGAAATCCGATTTTCGCAATCACAAATAGGTAGTAGTAATCGGCTTATAGGTAGATATTATGACGTATGCATCCGCTAAGAAAGGATTCGATATCGGCTTATTACTTAATAATTTGCACGGAATAAGATATCGGCCTATTACCACTTATCACACATTCCCACTGGTGTGTCTAATGAACAATGAAATCCATTGCTGTCCCTGGGGTCCTATGGCTGCCTTGCAACGCACAACAAATTTAATCAGAAGAAATTAGTACGAGTAGGAAGCTTTGGAGTTTGAATTCTCAAGGGATATCGGGATACGCGAGTACGAAGTCGCCGGTGCAAGCTAGTATACTATAAGTATACAGGGTGGAAGCTTTATACAGTAGATAGAGTTACACTTACAGATACCGGAAAAAAAATTTTAGAGACCACTATGGTTTTTTACCTGATTGACGATGAAGGAAGGGTTATGTTTTTCGAGTGTATGTACTCGTACCTACATATACAATTATAAAAATAAATAAATTATAAAAATAATCAAGTACCTATAGTATTTCTTTCGTTTACTCTACAGCCTAAACAACTTGACGTATTTGAACATATGAGATGTTACTAGAGTGATAGTGACACTGGGTATATCAAAATAAAAAAAACCGGCCAATGCGAGTCGGCCTCGCCCACCGAGAGTTCCGTACGTAGGAGAATGTGTCGATATATGCGTTTTTTGATGAAAAAACGGCCGTAACTTTTTTTTACGTAAACTTAGCAGTTTGATTATTTTACAACTTAATGGGATCGTAGACCTGAGTATACAGTTCAAATTTCAGCTTGATACCTCCACGCATTCTCGACATAGAGGGTCTTGACAGACAGACAGACAGACAAACAGACAAACAGACAGACAGTCAGACAGACGGTCAACAAAGTGATCTTATAAGAGTTCCGTTTTTCCTTTTGAGGTACGGAACCCTAAAAATTTTGGCGCCAAATATACGTACAGAAAAAATTTTTTGCTTTAAACCCTATCGAGTGGAATATCGAAATAAAAGGTTTTAAAATGCTTACAAAA
Source organism: Hypsopygia costalis (assembly GCA_937001555.2). Lineage (NCBI taxonomy): Eukaryota > Metazoa > Arthropoda > Insecta > Lepidoptera > Pyralidae > Hypsopygia > Hypsopygia costalis. The sequence continues at coordinate 14,143,791 of OW443330.2, read as the reverse complement.
ACATACGCAACTTATATGTTTATCTGTAATTTGGAATGAGAAATGCTGAAAATGTACTAGATTTTACGCAAAATCACTCCGAAAGGAAATTGTTATGCTGCGGCTACAGTACCGTGATATGCCAATAATTATTGCCATAATTTCAACAACGCCTCGGTGTAACCACGATTTATGGCCATAATTTTACAATGCCAATCAATATGGCAAATGGCGGTAGACAATAGCTCCGGCGGCGGTCTTTTTTCGCACATCAAAGAGAATTACCGCAGTAATTAATGCGTTTGTGGTCACACTACCATGTTGTCCAGTGTACAACATGAGCTCAACGGCGACGCACGTATCCAGCGACATGGAGTGGTTAAATGAAAAAGCTTGAGTTTTGGAATTATTCTAATGCGAACCGTATCTTTTTATGGGCTTTCAGTCGGGTATACCCCGATAAAAATCGCGGTGTACAATGATGATTTGAAGAAGAAAAAACCGAAACCATCTAAATAAATATAACAGCTGCAGCTTCAACCGCCATCTTGAAAAATGATATTTTTACCGCCTAATTTATTGACATATCTCGGTAAACTCTAGTGTAACCACACCACTTCACGCAGTAATTTAAACGGTAATTTAATGCCACAATTATTGCGGTAACAGCGCGGTAGACGGTAAGGTAGTGTAGCCGCAGCATTAGAATGTTGCGGTCTGGGGTTTTTAGGGTTCCGTACCCAAAAGGTAAAAAGGAACCCTATTACTAAGGCTCCGTTGTCCGTCCGTCCGTCCGTCTGTCACCAGGCTGTATCTCATGAACCGTAATAGTTACACAATTTAAATTTTCACAGATGATGTATTTCAGTTGCCGCTATAACAACAAATGTTAAAAAACAGAATAAAATATTTTTTAAGGGGGCTCCCATACAACAAACGTGATTTTTAGGGTTCCGTACTCAAAGGGTAAAAAGGAACCCTATTACTAAGGCTCCGCTGTCCGTCCGTCCGTCCGTCCGTCTGTCACCAGGCTGTATCTCTTTTTTTCTATAAAGCATGATGCTTTAAATATTACGATCTAGCTTACAGGCTAATAAGTAATTTAACTATAACATAAACTTCTAAATATTATAGTCTAAGAATATGTCCATTGACTTTTCTTAGTGTCTATTAAGGTGAAACACTTTCTTGTTGTATTATATTTAATGCACTATCACTAATTCAAAAGGTTTTGTTCTTTTGAGTCTCCTCACAAGGTCTGTGTTATCGAGAAGTTTGACTACCTTTGGATTCACATGGCGATGAAGTCTAAGTTCATGAGCTTCTGCATATTTTTGTATCACTTTGTCCACAAACTCGATAGTTGAATATCGACAGTAAAATTTTCTACTTCGAAATTTAACTCCTCTTCATTGCGGAGCGGTACATTAAGGTTAATTTTATTCTCTAAGTCTATTTGAAAACTCTCCCAATCAGTCTTTCTATTTACTAATGTTGGATGGTTTTCTTTATATATAGCCGTATCACTTAAATTTAAAATAATGGGCGAATGATCTGAGCTCATGTGAAAGCCGTCAACACTCATATAATTACTAGATATATTTTCACAGATGAAAAAATCAACCAGGTCTGGGATTTTTTGTGGGCCAATAAGTTGGCTTTCCAGTCGATAATACGTCACATTGATTTTCTTTTAAAGCATTGAGTAATTCTCATCCTTTGGTTGTGGTTAGGAAGCCCAATATACATTTTTGGCATTTAAGTCACCTCCAAGGATAAACCTGGTTGGAACCAGGTTTATCCTTGTTTTTGTAGTAAGTTAATGTATTGATCTTTTTTAGCGAGTACCTCGGCAGGCAATAATAATATATTATATTGCTGAAACAGTAATCGGGTATTTTTTAGTTTTAATACATACCGCTACAGCTTGTATTTCTCGTTCTTCACACATTCGTAGTGGTAAAGATTTTCTTTCACGATTATGGAACTACCTCCTCTTGCGCAGTTATCAGGATGTAGTGCGTGATATTTTGTATCCTTTAGTGAAATGTGATTCAGAAATTAAACACACATCAATTTTTTCAGTATCTAGGACTAACTGCAATTCGTTTTGATGTTTGAGTAGCCCGTTTGAATTCCAAGCCATGATTTTGAAAAAATAATTTATGATTTGCTTTTAGATAGTGTTATTTTCCATCTTTTTTAAGGCGCTCATCAAATGATGTCATTAACATGAGTACTTTATTTAATTTTTCTTCAATGTCAGTCTGTATCTTATGAACCGTGATAGTTAGACAGTTGCAATTTTCGCAGATGATGTATTTCTGTTGTCGCTATAACAACAAATACTAAAAAATAGGATAAAATAAATATTTAAGGGGGCTCCTATACAACAAACGTGTTTTTTTTTTTGCTCGTTTTTGCTTGCAATTGATAACAGTAATAGGTAGACGCTTGAAATACTCACATAATATTTAGTTATATATCACTTTCAAAATAAATAATTAAATAAAAATAAAACAAATATTTAAGGGGGGCTCCCATACAACAAACGTGATTTTTTTTTGCCGTTTTTATAGATAATGGTACGGAACCCTTCGTGCGCGAGTCCGACTCGCATTTGGCCGGTTTTTTTTTGTTTTGGCTACAAATTTATTGTTTGAAATAGGAAGAAAAAATACTATAGATTATGATATAAAAAAAATCTCTGAACTCTAAACATAAATAGCGAAATCGGTCTAGCCGTTCACGCGTGATGCCTTGACCTAGAGAAATAGGGATTTATTTTTAAATACGGGAAGGGGGCCTCCCACACATTCCCACCACTGTCTCCTGTGGATTAACCGCGGCGACCGCCAAAAAAGGCAATGAACAGTGAAGTCCATTGCAGTTCTCGGGGTAATATTACGGCTGCCTTGAAACTCACAACGAATTTAATCAGAAGAAATTAGTAGGAGTAAGAAACTTTTGGAATTTGATTTCCCCTCTTAGCAATGTGAGAGACAGCAATATGGCAAATAAGGCATTAAAAGCCTAAAAAGATGGCTAGTCAAGTGAAGCTCAACTGCCGTGCACCACGAATTTTATGTATCTAACATTATTGAGGACCTAAAGCATTGAGTTGTTACCTAACACATCAATCATATCATTTTTAGATATTTAAATATGTATTTTATGAGAACTTAAAGGCGTAGGCATTACCGCACTTATGGCCCTTGACTGTACGTACCACGCGATAAATAAACCATCGATAAAAGTTCATTCGTTTGCAATTAATGATCGAAGGCAGACTCAGACAAACTCACAGGATAGTTGTGTTAGTAATACTTTACAATAGGAGCCAAACACTATAATACAATGTCATGGAAGTAATAATATGTAATATCTCTCGCGGCTAGAGTACCTTATCGTGCACTCTGGCCGTACAAATGGGAACCGTCACTTCCTTATAGCAAACCTCATTGCCCACCGCGCGTTGGCTACTGGAATTATGCATGAAAGTGCACTAGAACATCAACCTGCTTCAATACTTTCAATGAACTAAATTTATATGCCGCAAACGGGTCGGTCACCGCTTTACACATGGGTACGAGCAGTGCAAGAGTGGCGTGCATGCGATGTGGCGGTGGCGAACGACTCCCAACTCGCTGGCGTCACGCGGTGGGCTCCTACCCATCTTCAATTTATTTAGTGTCGAGTGTTAGCCGCAGCCGGCATTACGCGCGCGCTCCATAAATTTCCCACGTTCGGAATCCCACAATATAATGGATGTTGCATAAAAGAAATCGTAACTAAATCGTAAACTCAACGCAATCGCAAAAAGTGATGAAACTAGTGAAACATGCTGTATACGAGTGATTGAATTGTGAGCTTGGAACGTGAATATTTAAAAAAAACTACGTAAACACCTTCGCTATTGGTGAGTTGTTGCAAACCATGAATCGAATGCCAAGATGTATGTACCTAAATAATTATATACGTTATAATATATGTTGATCTGTATTGTCAGTGAACGTTCATCCGAAGTCCGGATGTAAACAATCTACGTAATATAAATCTATGGAAACGTATCGGGATCGTTGCAATTGTTTCCCCTGAAAGGGATACAGTACAAAAATTATAAATTGTTGGCTCCCAATACTTTGGGTTTCCAAATCTCCCGAATTTCCCCTTCGGCAGGCACACCATCTGTCCAGACCGCTGGGTCTGGCTGACGGAATATCCAAAGGATCTGACATCAACTACTTGAGAACCTTGCGAACCTAGAAATCATCAATCCACGGTTTTTTTTTTAATTTCAGCTCTAATATTAATGATGCCGTATGGAATTATATCAAATTTTAGTTAACTGCGAATTCCAACTAAATACCGTAATCAATTCCTTCATTACAGTTGTGGTCCTGTGCTGGAGTATAGTCATTATTGCCATCATTACCTTTATAGCCTTGGCAGGTATGGTGGCAACGCGCTAGTGATACCTCTGCCACTGATTAAATGACCTCTGCCACCCATCAGTTTCCCATCTAAGGTCGTAGGTATGCATGTTACCGCACGAATGATATAAAAAGTGCCGTAAACGTTCTATTTTTAGTTAGTTGAGTCAACAAAGTAATTAAAGTATACATATACTAATTAATTACGCAAATTAATGAAAAACATATTATAGGTACATAAGTTATAGGTAGTATAAGTACTAAAAAACATTATTGCCTTTGATTTGAAACCTGGTTACCTACTAGCCGACGAATAAATGTCAAAAAATAACATGTTCCATATTAGAATGAAAAAATACTAGGTACCTTAGTACATACTTAGTACAAACTACATACATAAGATGCGCTTGAGGGTAATAATCAGTCACTCTGGATGGAAGCAACGCCACAAAGAATACGAGGTATCCATCACATATGCGTCACCCTGTACAAAGCCCTTCTCTTTCCTTATTCACATGAAACCCCACACTATGCGACTACTAGTTAGTTAGGTGTATTATTAGGTATAATTACAGTAATTTCAATAAAGTCTCCTGAGAAAGCCTCGGCTGGAAAATACTTCCATAATCTGACAGCTCGCGGGAGAGAACGCTTCTGGAAACGGTACATTACCAACAGTAGGTACATTACCATTTTGAAACTAATATAGATAGGATAACGAAACTAGTAATATCAGGTTTTTGTGTTAAAAACTATCACGATATTTTAATCTATGGACAGCCAATTCATTAATAAACAACATTTTTAACGAAGTAACACATACATGCCGGGATTTTCCACGTTACAGATATTTACACCATTTTAAAAGGAAAATAGCAAATTGAGCGAATAAAAAAACTAAATGAGCGACTGAATTATTAGGTATGGTATTACGTTTTATATAATTTTTAATCTAATAGTCGCCCAGATAACTTTAGCTGCTCGGTTAATTACTAACCATTATAAAATAATAATTTCTTTTGTAAATATTTAATTACTGTTCGTTTTTCCTCGTCCTCACATTTCATCTTTTGTTTTACTTTAGGCTTTTATATTTTAAAGTAGCTTCTAAATATGGATAAAATGTATCCTATGTGTTAATCCAGAACAAATTCTATATGTGTGCCATATTTGATCCAAACGCCTTCGGCCGTTTACCCGTGATAGAGAAACAAATATCTGTATATCCTGATTCAAATTTTTATATTTTTTGAATTGAAAAAAAAAATAACTTTAATATTTTTACGTACCTACCTCTAGAGATGTCTCTAGAGATAACCCCGCTTTTAATGTTATTTTGAAATTATTGTGAATGCAATGGACATAAATAAACATTTATGTCCATTGCTTATAATACAAACAAATAAACAAATTTTGCATTAGTATGGATTACTTACTGATGACACTGACACACCGCTATACATACATTTTTTTCTCATTGTTAACTACTAGCAGACCCCCAACCCCGTTTATTTAATAATAGTTAGGCATGTTTATATTCGCATGGACACAGTATAAGTAATAGTACTAACGACATAGATAGGGTCTAATTGCAAAAGTATATAAAAAATTCAGTATTTTTTGTGCTTGAATAGTTCAGAGTTCGTGCATGATCATAATCATGAGGCACTTAATTCAATGAACCGCTACCGACCCATCGCCCGGCGCATTGTTCTAACATCCTGTGAAAATTGGAGCCCTTGGCATGAGTCCATGTCACGCAAATGTTAGTCGTACTGAGTAATAACCCTTTCACGGGCATCAAAATCTACGCCAAACAGTACTATTGCTTATACTCTGGTCAAGCATAGACAAAATAAGCATAATAAATAAACAATAACGTTTATTGTCCTTATTCATTCCACTGCTGGAATACAAGCCTCCCCTCAATCAAAGAGGTTTAGAGCATTATCCACCACGCTGCTCAACTGCAGGTTGACGAGGCCAGTTCTTTCAAGCCGCCTAACGGCCACTGATTTGGCTTAACGACTGTCATCTATTGTCAATAGCCGGGACTGACGGCTTAACGTGCCTTCCGAAGTACAGAGGAGCTCGAGATATATAAACCCACCCATGGGCAGGCTATAGTCGACATTGCTTAACTTGCGTGTTCGATTAGACTTACACGCACAACGACACCATCGAGCTCCTCTATAATAATATTAGGTAGGCTGACGAGATTAGCTGAGAGATAGGCAAATAAAAAAATATAGTGGCGAAATATTTGCCTATTTGCGCCTTATTTGTGGTCATTTATATGGATTAATTTAGAAATTGTATTTGAAAAAATCGATTCTCAATTGTTTTGCCACAACCATGAAAGGGTTGTATACCAAAAAGTAATAGTATAATAATATACATAAGTAGGTACTATTACTACTATTACATACGTACTATTACTACTAGTACATAATATAATTAAGTTTTTATTAATGGATGTGCTCTCATTCGTCAGTCACTCATGAATGTATGTATAACATATATGTAACATATATATGTAAACATAACAATTCATTGTTCATATACGATACCGTGGTTAACTATAATATCGATACCTATCTATTTCGGTAGCTTGTAGCATTGTGTGTAGATCATTTTATAAACACTATAATATATAATTTTCAAAAAGAAAGTTTATGCTAACCTCTTAAACAGCTTAATTCAGCATTGAGTCATCTTATTTGGCATATTCATGTTTATGTATACATATATATGGATATGTATGTATGATAGAAAATGTATAAATGTAATATATAAATAAATAAATATTCCTGGACAAATTACACACGGCCATCCAGTCCCAAACTAAGCAAAGCTTGTACTATGGGTACCAGATAACTGATATAATACTTAAATACATTTTTTTTGTAAATACATACGAGTACATTATAATACATAGAAAATACCCAGACCAAGACAAACAGACATGTTCATGCACACAAATATTTGTCTTGAGCGGGAATCGAACCCGCAACCTCGGGAGTCAAAGTGGACATTGCTAACCATTCGACCACCAGACTCGTCAATTTATTTAAGTACAGTTTAAGTATAGTGTATTAGTCACTCATTCGTGGATCTCGCATTCGTGGATGTCTGCACTTCCTGAAGGTTGGCTGGTAGAGAATGCTTTTATTATTAAGTCCGCCTTATGTATCATTGGCCCTACTGTGTACAAAGAACTTAAATTAAAAAAAAATAAGCTTGCAATGCAATAGCATGCACATCACAGATACATGTTTTTAAAATAAATGTTGCATAAGCATAAAAGCCGCTGGATTTTTTTATATCAAGTCGCGTTGGGTGATATGATAAATAACCATGTGGCTAGCCAGATGTAAAGTAGATTCCGAAACGATTTCAATATAGGCGCATACGCTGCCATCTTTGCATCTCTTTGAAAAGAAATGCATGATCTCCTCAAGTCTGACGACCTTACTCACTCTCAGGAACACAACTATACTCAGGAGTATTGTTGTATTCTGTATGTGAATACTAAAATCTAAATAACATGTACGGATGTAAAGATGAACATCACAGAAGTCAAAACTGACTACAAAGCACTTACTCAGTACCTACACATTTATACATGCATTGCACCAAAAAAAGGAAAAGAAAGTGAACACGCAGGAAGGCGTTTTTTCTACAATTTTTAATAATTTAAGCGCTGACTTGTCTTGTCGCTACGGTAAATGGCATGGAACTGAGTGAATGCCGGGCAATTACCTTGCTTTTTCTTGGTACAATGAAGGTAGGTAGAACGCATCTATAGGTAAAACCGTCTTAGATGCAAAGATGAACTTTATTTTCAAGGAAGTATTTACTTGAAAATATTTCACAATGGAATGATTTAGAATTATTAGATAGTAAATTCTCCAGCCTAGTATAGTTTTTTTAGTGTTCGCCCGTTAATAACGGTTATCTTGTTAATTATCAAAAAAGTATCCTATTGTATTCTGGACTTCTAAAATGATGTATGCAATATTTCATGGCAATCGGTTCAGTAGCTAAAGCGTGAAAGTGGAACAAACAAACAAATTCACTTTCGTATTTATAGTATTTTAGTAAGTATTTTCGTACTTCTGTAAAACCCTTGCTAATAGGTATATGAATTACTTAGACCGATTTAGAAACCACTTCGAGAATAGATATGGTTTAGGGAATAATTCATTAATGATGATACCCAACGAACCATTCAACCATGCATAGTGAGATGTCTGTGGTGCTATGTGACAGCGGGTGTAGCCAGCCGGGTGGTAGGCGCCACTGTGTGTGCGTGCCATGGAGGCGGTGTGCCCGCGCGGCGATGCAGCCTGCGAAATGCACGCACTCGCTGCCGCGCTGCAATCGCTGCACCTGTACTGCGCCTTCATATCAACTGCGCTCATATGCTGTTGCGCTGCACGGCAGCCACACTGGTCAGTAGAGTTTATTTGCACATGAAAATTTATGATATTGTTCCTAATACAGACGAGTAGAAATTACCTACGTTTACGAAATAAGTCAAATTTATTTCGGAATTTACTTATTTGGTTTTAATGTGTCATTGTTTTATAAGATAAGTTTAAGAAAATAAGAATAAACCAAAAAATACATTTTTAACATCATCATCATCAGGTCATTTTAGTCTCCACTACAGGAGCACGACCCTCTCTCGTCCGTCCGAGACAGAAGAAGTTTTGGCCTACACTCCCCACGCTGACCAGACGGGTTGGGGAGGCCTGATCGATGTTTCATAATGTATTTCCCTTAGTCGCCTTGTACGACATCCACGGGAAGAGACGGAGGTCTGAGGCCTCTCAAACTGAACAATCTTGTTTGATATTTGCTCATATCAAATATACAATAATTGAGATCTGTCCCAAACTAGAACGAAGTTATTTATAAACTCTAAAACAAAATTAGACAAAGCCGGTTTAAAAGTATTGTATAATATTATGCAAAGTATTCAATGGCATTTGCATTTTCTATTAACTCCTATGGTATTTAATTTACGCAATCCTATAATATTGGCAGATCCTTTATTTTATGAGACTTTTTTTACCGTATACACATATAAACCGGTTACCGTATACATACTCGCACGCTTAAAATATAAATAGTTTTGTTCGGGCGCTGGCACCCCCGCATTAACGTAGCATTTTCTCACATCTGGTGACCTCACACACTCACAAGAACACAACAATCCTCAAGGGTATTGTTATTTCGCTGTGGTTTCCTGTGAGGTGGAGATACTTCCCCACTCGGACTCGACATGCTCTACCTCTCTTTCGCCAAATTAGAGTCAATTCGCTCGGAAGCGTTATATTCTGTTGAATTCTCGATCACACGAAATGGACTATGTTTACGTCATTGAGGTCTTAAACTTATATATTATTATTTATTCTGTGACTTCACCAACCATTCATAACCATTGAATAGTCGTGTCATTTTTTCTAAATAATTATTTTATTTCTTTAAATGGCGCTACAGCTGTCTTACATTTCAAAAATAGGTGCAGTAATCAGTGGCGAGGTCAAACTCTACGCGGCGTAGCCAGTCTAGTCCTGGGCGCGACTTGGGCAGGCGCTGCAGGAGCTGCCGCCTTGCGCTCTAACACTGTGCATCTAGTAGCTGGTCTTTTGCTGCCGCTGGCGTGGATTGCAGCGGCTGCGCTTCACGTCGCCCTCTGGACACGACGCTCCACAGCACCCATTCTTTACTTGGCAATCTACTGGCTCTTATCCGCCGTCTCCTCGGGAGGCATACTTTGGCAACACCTCGCTATTGAATCTTCAGCGTTACACATCGAACTCTACATACAAGGATTATCCACGATATTGTGCTTAATCATATCTGGAGTGGATTGCATATGTTTTTACGATGAAGTAAGTAACTTTCTTCTAGTATGCCTGGTTACCTTAAACCTTAACCGAAATTGTCACATACGAAGCTGATGTAATGCATGCATGTAATTGACGGTGGTACAAGCTTCTCTTGTGTCACCTATAAGCAGTTTGTTGCTCTAAATATTCGAATCTGCTCAGTGTGTAACCAGCGGCGCGCTGACTCTATAGTCGTGACGATAATTAAGTAACATAGTAATTATTATTAAGTAAAGTATTAATTAAGTAAAGTAATAATCAGTACTCTAAAGGCTTCTAAAACATTCTTAAAAATATAAATATGTAGCGAGGTTATTAGCTTTCTGAATTGTATGCGATTGTAACATGGATACCATTAGACGCGGAGCACGCATGCATACCAGCACTCGCAATTAGCCTGAACGGCGAGGCGCGACAGACGACAACGAACGGAAAGGTGCGGGCGCCCGCTGTGGCCGCCGCGCCCGCTGCGCTGTGTGCTTCCGACAATTGACCTACAAGCTCCACACATACGTACATACTACTTACTGGTTTCAAGAAAAAAAAAAGTGCGATGAGACCCAACATTATCCAGTTTTTTCTCAAAACAACAACAGTATAAGCAGGCTCTATCGCTAGTATGTCTGAGGTTGGATCACCTGTTGGTGCCTATGCGTAATTTAAATAAAATAATTTTGATTAGATTCATTGGATAACATTTTAAATACGTATATTTCTTTAGTTGAAATTGTTGTTATCAGTTATTTCCTCGATAATTTAAAGGATCTGGAAATCTATAATTTGAGAGAGTTAATAGATGTTTGTCAAGTCGGAGAGTGCAACAAAAAGAAGTGTCAAAAAACATAAAATTAAAAATACAATAAAACTGACGTTGTATATTCATATTGTAATGTACATGTACAATACACAGTGAATAGATAAATGCGTATAAATAGGTATATGTCAGGGATAACTATGAGTCAGCGAGCTAATAACAAAATAAGGATAATGCCAAAGGAGCTAACAAGAGCTAAAACGAACAGCTGACTCAGAAGTAGGATGACTATGCGACGCCTAAAGAGCTTAGCGCCTACTTACTGCCTAGAACTGTAGACAATTACAATTATTTTGCCCAATGGTATATTGGGTCGCAGCTAACTATAATTACACTAAAGTTTAATCACGCAGGGTTCCTACACATTCGTACCAGCAACTATCTCTACTGTCATTGTATCACCTTATGTCTTGGTCAATTCTATACGCTGAAAGGTATTTGCCTATACGCAGTTTATTATGCGTTTATGACCTTATTATTACTTATTCAAATATAGTAGTATACAAATGGCATATAAAACCGAATTTACAAGGGGATTTATGTCTTGAAGAGGTTTCTTCCAACCAATTATTTTTGGTACGGCACTTTTCTCCTTCGGCCGGAAGGAGAAGAGTGCAAACATATCAACAAATATCTAGAATTAATAATCAATAAACTTGACTGAAGTAGTGCGATGTTCTATCTTTTTGAAAATGGTCACAGTGATACTGTCCCGTATTTCCACTGTTGTTATATTCCAGATACACTTATATTCTAGTGCCGTTCTGCACAAACAGTAAATGAGTTAAAGAAAAAAGTTGAACTGGATGAGAGATAATTCGAAATGTTTTTAATAAGACATGGTTTATATCCTATAATGACAATATTATACGCTTATAGTTGTAGTTATTAAAACGTATTTATATCGGCGGCCGTGATAGAGAGTCATTATGAGGAGAACTGCCTTCAAACAAGAGCAGGGGGGGACTATGTAGAGTTCTAGACTAAACATTTCCATACTAGTAGGGTCACATCGTAACGTACTCATTAAAAAGCCTATGCGAGCGAAACAAGCAGAAAAACTCAGTTTGAATAATAAATTAGCGTGAAAGCGGATGCCAATCACGCATTTTAATCATCTATGTCCAGTTAGCTTCAAAGACATATACATAGCATGATATTGTTATTGGAATTGCTAGTTTAATTTTCCAGCACGGAGCTTACACATAAATTTAGGACCGTCTGAGCGGTTACGGGTTCATTCGCTGTGCCGGATCAGTAGAGTTCTTTAGATGAATACCTCCCACTTTTGAGATAACAGGAATTCTTATAAACCACACCTATCATACTTACGCCGATTTAAAATATCAGAAATAGAAACATGTCCTTGCGATACCGCATACTAAAAAAAAATGGGATGTGGCTGTGTCATGGACACGGCCGTGTATTGTACGTGAATGTGTTCATATGCACTAAAATTATCTGAAAATGGCAGCGCTTCCCCCTCCGCCGCACGCGATGTTCAATAGTCCTTACTTAGCGTAATAAATTCTTTGATCCTTCATCTATGCAGTGGTGTCATTTAATTTTGGATGTAGAGCATAGATTCGAAACTACAACGCCATACCGTAGCCCTCGATTTTGTTATCATTCGATTTTTTTGGATTGCTTGAAATTACCTGGATACAAATGTGTCTAAACATCCATTATTAAGATATAGATATATCCTGTTATACCAAACTCGAGTGTTAACAACTTTCCGATCTTGGAATGTGTTTAGAATTGTTTTAGAATGGGTTGGGCTTATCCCCCGATTTTGTTATCATTATATTTTTCGGATAGCCCCCGTATGGTAGCAAATTTAAAGACATATTCACGTCAAAAGTTACCCACACTTTAACAGAATGCTATACGACCATGAAATTAATATGTAACAACTATCAAACTTAACTCGAACGACATAACCAAGAAACAATCTACATCTAAAACTTTCTTGAAACATACAATTGCATCAATCGGGAATCTGAAACAAATAAACATGCAATAATTGACAAGTACAAAAACAAAGAATTTATACACTTACATCCTGTATCAAAATGCAGGATGCAATGAAGATCTTACTGCAAACTTATATTTGTAGAAATTTAACTATATGAATACTACCTAAGATACGTTAAGACAATAATATATTAGAAAAAGAAAAAAATCCGAGTGGAGCGATTTAACTCTTCGAGGAAATAAAAAAAAAAACCGGGTCAGTAACTAAAAAATCGCGGTTTTTTGTCTGTATATACACAGAAAAAAAACAATACAGATAAAAAAGATTTTTTTTTTAGATCAGTTAAAAAGTATTTATGTAAGTTAAACGTGTATGTGTTTTGGACTAAATTACACTATGTAGGTAGTTTATAAAAAAAACTTTTATATAAAAAAAAATGTTACGATTTAAAAACATAATAGACTATTGGACAATGTTCAAAAATTTTATAAATTATTTAACAATATCGTAAAATACACAAAACTCTAAAGATCTGCAAACTATAATATCTTCCGTCCAACTTATTTTAGGGTCGATCAAAGTTTGGCGGGAAAGTCCACTTTAAAAGTATGAAATTATTAAAAAAACCGGACAAGTGCGAGTCGGACTCGCCCACCGAGGGTTCCGTAGGTACGTAGTATCATTATTAAATTTGATATTTTTCATTATAAATAAGAAATAATGCGTCGAAAAAAATAAATAAAATATATTTTGCAATGTGTACATCAAGCCCTTTCATATGATACCCCATTTGAACTAGTAGTTTCAATTTGAAATTCCGACACCCTATAAAAAATATAGACCCCCTATTTTTTTAGATCTATTTACAAATGTATAGTTTTGAGATTTATTCCTGTACTTGTAGTCTATAACGATGTTACTTGCCAAATTTCATAGTTCTAGGTCAACGGGAAGTACCCTATAGGTTTTGATTCCTTTGAGTGTGTCGAAATATGCGTTTTTTGCTGAATAAACGGCCGTAACTTTTTTCTACGTAAACTTAGCAGTTTGATTTTTTTTTAACTTCATGGGACCGTAGACCTGTGTATACAGTTCAAATTTCAGCTTGATACCTCCACGCATTCTCGACATAGAAATGTTTGACAGACAGACCAGACAGACAGACAGACAGACAGACAGACAGACAGACAGACAGACAGACAGACAGACAGACGGACAACAAAGTGATCTTATAAGGGTTCCGTTTTTCCTTTTGAGGTTCGGAACCCTAAAAATAATATTTCCATTGGAAAGTCAATAAAAAATAATAAAATGTTTATTATGATACTAAAATATAAATATTATTATTATTAAATACAAACCTTTTGTATGGAGCGTTTTCAGGAAGGTTCAAAAATGTGATTTTCAAATTAACATATCTCGGGAGATTTTTTTACTATCGAAGTAATTCTTTCACCTATGGTTATATTATTGAGACGTCCCTACATATCAAACCGAAAAAATGTTGGTCAAATAGCCTATTTAGTCCAATATTTGTTAACAAATAGATTTATTTCAAAAACTACACTTACGAGATTTTTGTGCGCTTGTAACTTTTTTTTGAGGTGAATGAAATATTGTTCTAATTTTGTTTTTTAATCGTTCTCAATTGGATATGTATGTAACTTGTTGCATAGTGCAAAAGTACAAATGCCACCTATCTGTACGTACACTTTTCATATCACAATTCCGTTTATTGTTGTTTGCAATCCAAATAGGTATATAAACATCGGCAATATGAACGTCACAAGAAATTGAGAATGGAATACCAACAAAATCTACCATTTTCACATTTGGATAATTCCAATGGATCGTATAACATTGTTGATCTAATTTAGCCGGTTTGTACAAAACAAACGTAGTACAATAAACCCTTTTCATTATTCTCTTGCGTGTGCGAATAGTGGTAGAGTGTGAGACGCCCGCCAGACGCCAACGCCGGTCAACGTCGGTCGTCGGTCGCCGGTCGTCGCCGCCGAGACGCTCTTTCAGACTGGCGCCGCTGTTCTTGCGTGTCGCTTTCAGTACTATACAACCACAACATGTTGCTTTTTTCTTTATAATCATAGTACTCGTTTATCCGAACACACGTCCTAAAAATGTTTTGCGAATTAACGTTTATATTTGTTGACAACTATTCTTACAAATTCTGCCATATTACAATATTAATACGTACGTTCTTCGTCTGATAGTATAAAACTATGCACATCTAGTATAATATGGAAATAGATATATGTTGATTTATTGTAAATCAATGTAGATAGTAGGGGCTTAACACATAGATTAAAACCGGACAAGCGCGTGTCTGACTCACAAGGGTTCCGTGTCCTTTTTAAATTTCCGCAATCATTTTTAAATTTTATTACACCTTTATTAATTGTTGGTATAACTGCCACAGTAATACACATTTTGTGAAAATTTCCAGTGTACGATTCTAACGTTAAACCCTGTGACAGACCGACGTGGCGACAGACACACATACATATGTGCATATATTTAGGCAAACCTTAGTAATAAGATCCCGTTGGTTGGTACCCTTTGTATAAAGAACTCTCTAATGCGGAGGTTCCCATCCAGTGGTCCGCTGACCACCAGTGGTCCGTGAGAGTTAAATTGTGGTCCGTGATACAAACTTATAATGAAAGAGATTGAGTACTAGTTATAGAATAATGGATTCATATGATTTTCGGGGACCATACACCCAACGAAAACCTAGTAGTGGTCGGCGAATAAAAAAAGGTTGGGAACCACTGCTCTTTTAAATAGATCCTATCTTGACCAGAAAATTCACCTACATAATTATTCAATAATATTTAAACTCTTTTAGGTTACAAAACGTTATAGAAGACATCAAAAATCCTCAGCTGAGCCTCTCAATATTCCTTATAAACACAACGACACACATTTTTATTCAAAGATTACTTTTTACTGGCTAAATTCTCTGCTGTGGAAAGGATATGACTCGCCTCTGGAACAAGACGACTTGGGAGATTTGCCCGAAGAACAGAAGTCCACTGTACATTACCAAAAATTTAAAAGAATATACAGTGATCTCATGGTAAATATCGAATTTTGTTTTCTTTCACTGATTAAGGTTGTAACCGATTATTAGGCACCTGTATTACTGCCGGCGATGAACGAGAATCAAGTAGAATCAATATATAAAAATGATTCGCCGGCATCGGTCAACAAATCATATTATATGCATTCCTTTCATTCACACGCGATCTGTATCTATTGTACCTTGTACCATACGTTTCATACGTACGTTTCATAAGCGAGTTTTGTCGCTGGTGGTGAGACAAGTGCTTTAGGCGACGCCGATGGTGATGCATACTGCTTGAATTATACGTCATTGTTTAGGCCCGATTGTGATCGGTTACTAATACATTCACTTGAATGAAATCATTCGATGACACAGTAAAATTTTCATAGATTATGATGTGATGTTTACAAACCATTTGGAAACTCTTTCAGTACAAAATAATGCTCTTTATTGCACCAAAATATTAATAAAATTATACAAAAATGTACAAAAGGCGTTCTTATCGCTTAGCACTTTCTTGTATCATGTCATTATTATTTATGGTCATTATGACCTACTTCATTACAGTTTATATTTTCACATTGTATGCTCACATATTACCCATATATTAGGTACTAGCTTGCGGCCGCCACTTCATACGTGCATATGAAGACCATTGAAGAAGTAGGCATAGAAATTTTCAAAAATCCTTACTTATCGGTTGCCTAAGTGTCATAAGTCATAATAGCTACATGTATGCCAAATTTCAACCCGATTCGTCCTGTGGTTTGCGTTGTGTTATGATAGTCAGTCAATATCATAATTGAGTGCGCCGTATATACGCCGAAATGTCACTTTTGGAAATGAATAGGCTCCAAAGCCACTGAACCGATTATGATGAAACTTGCCACAATTAAAGACCTCGACATGCTTGAGGATTGTATCGATAAAAAATTGAGATCGATCATGTCCTTGAGGAATGATCATCAAATACATTTTCCATTGAAATCAATGGAAAATATATACTCAGCGAATTTAATCGCTCCATTAAACCGCTTTCGGCCCCGTGCGCTAGAATCCAGCCTACTAATCTTAGGTGATACAGCGATCACCTACTGAGCTCGTTTACATTTACCTTATTATACATACCCGTACCTAAACCAAACTAGACTTTCATTTTCAGTTTTTTATTTTCAGAATATAAAAGCGGACAAAGAACCTCCTAACATCTGGCAATGTTACGCGCGTATCGTATGGCCAAACTTTTACATCGGTGGAATTTTGAAATTATTTAGTGACCTGATAAGTGTACTGCCTCCATTAGGACTAGCCATCATTATACAGTACATTGAAGACCCCGCAGGTTCTAATGACAAGGATTCTCAAGTAACCGTGAAAGATTATTTTATGAATGGATACATAATGTTGATTATTGTTACGTTCGCGCTCTTGGCCCAAGCAATTATCTCACAAAACTCTACGCATTTGATAACGGTGGAAGGAACAAGATTGAAGACAGGTTTACAGGTGGGCTTAATTTGTTTGCCTTGGCTTTAATTTTCGTTCACGGTATAATACAAATATATAGATAACGTTGACCTGCATTCTAAAGATAATATGCTCGAAGTCAAGTTCTCGACATACTTATGAAGATAACATTGTAAGTATGTAGTGAACAAGAAGTACTTCGTGTTAGACATGAGGAGTGAGAAGTTCTTTAGATAGATTCTGACACATTAAATTACTTGTAAATCCATATTATTTATTACAGGCCATGTTATATGACAAATGTATGCGTTTGGCGCCGTGGTCTTCATCAGATATCGACGACGACGAAGAGTCTCCTTTGCTCCACGTCCCTGAGGACACATCCTATACTCCTTCAGGCGTCCTCACCAATCTCATGTCTCAGGACACATACAACATAATGTCATGCGTTTGGATCTGTCATTATTTGTGGGCTATACCTTTAAAGGTATGATAATGTAATTACACTTTATTTGAAACTATTGTCAAGATATAACAATACATGATACAATGGCTGATTGATGCTGATCACTCAGCCATTGTACCTCACTCACTGCTTACCTATAGATTGAAGTGTAACCTTAATATAAACTATATACGAGTATTACGTTCGCCGGTATTAGCTATTTATTTCGAGTTTTGCCACAAAAGAGAATAAAATTCGGCTTTTAGAATAGGCCTTTTAATTGTCGCTAATCGATAAAAACTACATTCACCAATCATGATTATTTTGCGATTAGGTCAATAGCGCGATTTCCGTATCGCACAATATCGATAACAGTCTTCGAAAATTCATAACAACGTATGGTTATTTCTGCAAAATAAGAACTGCTGATGGCTCATTAATCTTATGTTCCCGCGCAGCAGGGAAACCTAGATAATAGTAAATTTGTAAATTTAAAAACATAACGATAAACGCCCCGATCATAGAACTGTACTCATATAAGTAGTTATAATAACTATGTACCTACATATTGTGCATTTCTGAAAAGTAAAAATTAATATAGATTTAACCTTTCAGGTAGCTGTTATACTATACTTTTTGTACACTAAATTAGGAATAAGTGCAATAATAGGAACTGCAATAAGTGTATTATTCATTACTCCTCTTCAATTTTATATCGGCAAAAAATTATCGGACAATTCCAAAGACATATCAAAATGTACTGACCACAGAGTATCTAAAATGACGGAAATCCTACAAGGGATCAACGTGATAAAACTCTACGTGTGGGAGGATTTATTCAATGAAAAAATATTGAACCTCAGAGAAGTGGAGTTAAAACTTCTGAATAAGGACTCCGTTTATTGGAGTTTTTTGAGTAGGTACCATTTGAACTGGATGCAAATTACATGATTGTCTATAGAATATTATCTTAACGTTATTAATCTTTTGTTTCAGCGTTTACAACTCAAATTTCTACAGTTTTAGTTACTGTAATTACGTTTATAGTGTACTATTTTTTGGAAAACAGCAAAAACTTGACCGCTGTGAACGTGTTTGCGGGATTAGCGCTCTTCAATCAGTTGACTGTACCATTGCTGATACTTCCGGTGACTGTCCTCATAGCCATTCAAGCGATGGTAACTTGATACATTTTTATCTTTAATAGACTCATTTCCATCACTTCCGCTGACGCAACACTACCAGTAGATAAAGGGTGTAACTTTTTCAGGTCAGTACAAAGAGAATTAATGATTTCTTGAATCTACCGGAATCATCGAATAATGAAAGAGAAAGTTTCAATGATGATGTGGGAAAAACAGCATCCGATCCATTCAACGATGCGTTTATTGATGAAAGTCCTGAGGAACTGTCAACTCCGCAAGCTGGTGAGGAGGTACAGCCACAGGAAGACACGGACGACCAGTTCTCAGATGATGAAACTGACAGATCATGTTCCGAACAGGAATGTTTCGTTAGGTTTAGAAACGCAGCGTTCTCATGGGGTATGAAAAACGACGCGATGCTGGATGTTGACGATTTAGATATCCCTGCAGGTGAGAACCACAATTTATATTTATATTACAGCCTAGAAATGGAATATTTCCAGTTTTAAAAATTCTCCGGCATTTGCTTACCTTCACAACGGACGTTATTTTACCGGCGATAAGATATGATAATATAGTTAACATGATTAAGTATTTATAGTCAATCACTGATAGCACTCGCTCATTAATATACGATACCATTATAAGATTGATATCTGCATAGCGTCACCGTTCCTGATACCGAATGAATGTCAGGATCATGCGAATTATATTAATATTAGGTTGGGGAAAAAGTCTTTTCGTATTTTATATGAAAATTCAAAACATTTTTTAATAAAGTTTATTTACATTTAACTAAAGTATGTAGGTGCCATTTTGTTCGATAACTTTTTGCCATCTTGTAGGTAGAGACATGATCCCATTACTATAGAAAATTTGGGACTTCTGTTCAAAAAACCACGACAAGTGGTTTTGGCAGTCTTCTCGTGATGTTAACCTGACAATGCCTAAAGAATTCTGAAGAGACCGAAACAGGTGGAAATCAGAAGGTGCAAGGTCAGGACTATACGGCGGATGCATTAACACCTCCCAGTCAAACTCTCCTAATTTTTGCTGAGTGGCTAAAGATGTGTGAGGTCTAGCGTTATCATAATGAAAAATCACACCCCTTCTGTTAATTAATTCCGGCCGCTTCCTCTCAACTTTTTGCTCTAATCTCATTAGTTGTTCACAGTAGAGTTCAGAATCGATAGTCCTGCCTGGCGGTAACAGCTCATAATGAATAATGCCCTTCCAATCCCACCATACACACAGCATCACCTTGTTGCGGGTTAACCCGGGGTTTGCCAGAGTCTGTGAAGCCTGACCGGCCTTTGACCACGACCTTTTTCGCACGTTCTTGTCGTACGTGATCCACTTTTCATCACCAGTTATAAGCTTCTTCAAAAACGGTTCACTTTCATTACGTCGTAGAAAAGAATCGCAAATGAGTACACGGTTCATTAAGTTTCTTTCAGTGAGATCGTGAGGGACCCAAATATCGAGCTTTTTAATGTACCCCGCTTTTTTCAAATGCGCCAAAACTGTTTTGTGGTCAATTCCTAATTCTTCAGCTACGTCGTAACTACTGATATGCCGATCTTGCTCCACTTTTTCAAAAATGGCATCCATTTTATCCGTAACAGGGCGACCAGAGCGACGTGCATCTTTCACATCAAAATTTCCTGATTGAAAACGCTTAAACCAAATTTGTGCTACTCTCACAGACACTGCACTAGGTCCATAAACGTCACAAATTTTTTTCGCAGCTTGCGTTGAATTTTTACCTTTTTTGTAGTAAAATTTTAAAATGTATCGAATTTCTTCATTAGATTCACTCATCTTGACAGTAAAAAAAACAAATGAAAATCACACATTTACCTAATTTGAATTTGGAATTATCTTTTTTAAAATTTAAACTTTTTAAAGATATCAAAACCTGCTAGATACAAATGGTATAACCAAAGAGATTTTATTACAAGTTCATACATACTATAATGCGAAAAGACTTTTTCCCCGACCTATTATATGGTCTTTTCTGTATAATGTTTACTTTTTAAATAATAATTATTCGTCATTGTAATCAGCGATTACAATTAAGTAGTAATATTTAACGATTTAGTTACAATAAAAACGTCTTTGTCTAGCTACATTGTACGCCATTTCCAATGTGAAAGCTACCGTAACACAGAAATGTTTATCGATTGTACTTGTTTTAAATAATAAATGTTGAGACTTAATTGTCTAATTAAAGTACTATTTCTTTGAAGGTAAATTAATAATGGTCGTGGGCTCTACCGGTTCTGGTAAGACGTCCCTGCTGTCGGCGATACTCGGTGAGATGTACCTAGAGCGAGGCGACGTTCAGTACCACGGGTGAGTTCGCCCTCTTCTTTAGACTCCTTTCCACGTTGCATCAACGTTTCAAAATTGAAAGCCCCTGTAATTTTTTTTCTTTTCTGCGTCTACTCCGAAATAATCCGAATTTTCGAATTTTCAACTCAAATGTCGAAAATTTGAAAATTCGGATTTTGGTAACACGATTCATATATTTAAAAATTCTGGTCTACGGAAAAGGCGTGCCGAATCAAATTTAAGTGAATCATAGCAGAAAAATTTTTGGACCTCAGCCTCAGGCCTCCAGGGGAGCTCCCACCTAACCCTTGCTGAGAGATTTTTTTTATTCCAAAAACTATGATTTAAGTTAGTGATAGCCATCTCTCACTTAAGTGGTTGGAACCTTAAAGTACAAACTGATCATTGCTAACAAGATCGTAGGACGTTCTATTGTATGTCCATCCAAATACAACAAAACAGTATAAGTAACAGTACTACGTACAGTATGGCCACTCCCTGCCGCACTGTCGTATCGTCCTCACCTCCCCTCTGAGACGAATCTGGAACAGTTTCTATGGCGCCACACGCATACACGCTCAGTCACGCTCCGCACTGACGTCATTGTTTATATAAATATTTAATGACGCGATATTTGTATGGAGTTTCCGAGGGAGTGGTAGAAGGACATAGTGTTCAAGACGACTAGTGGGTACTCCATTATGTGCGGTAAAACTCCGTTCCTAACGCAGCGTCTCCTTACCGATGCTGACCTCATTAACTCGCAGAAACACAACAATTCTCAAGGATATTGTTATTTGATTGCGGTTTTCCGTGAGATGTAGGTACCCAGTCGAACAAGACATGCACAACCTCTCTTTTGTCATAGCCATGTTAGTTATTCGGCAAGGTGCAAGCAACAGTAGCAGTGCAGATGCAAGAGCAGTTAGCTTACGCTGTATAGGAGGTACTGGGCCTCTTCCACTCCTAAAGGTTCTGATATAGGTCATCGGTATATGCTTATACGGAATTTGTAAATGACGGTCTTACATCAATAACATCGCATCTTTATTATCAAAGACCGAAATAGAACGGTTGGTTTAATAAAGTTGATTTAAAAAAAAAAAGAAACCGACTTCAGTTGGCGAGCGCAGCTTTTTGGTGGAATGGTCTTCCGGGAGAAAAAGACACAAAATTCCTTAGTCGCCTTGTACGACATCCAGCTCAGAGCAATGGAGTGGCACAATTTTATTCTGCCGGCTACCATAGGGTTTCCCTCGATTTTTCTGGGATCCCATCATCAGACCCTGACTTGGTGAATATGGAACCACCTAGCAATTACCCTTTCAAATAAAAAAAAATTTCACCATACGTGCTTATAAAATTTAAGGGTTTCCCTTGATTTCCCTGGCATCCCATCATCAGATCCAGACTTGGTGAATATGGGACCACCTTGCAATCATACCCTTTCAAATAAAAAAA
Source organism: Hypsopygia costalis (assembly GCA_937001555.2). Classification (NCBI taxonomy): domain Eukaryota; kingdom Metazoa; phylum Arthropoda; class Insecta; order Lepidoptera; family Pyralidae; genus Hypsopygia; species Hypsopygia costalis. The sequence continues at coordinate 14,120,750 of OW443330.2, read as the reverse complement.
GAAATATGAAAATCGGTTCACAATTCGCAAAGATATCGAATAACATAAAATATTCAGTCGAATTGAGAACCTCCTCCTTTTTTGAAGTCGGTTAAATAAAATCCAGTCTCGATTTTATTTTGATATGCGAATGTTGAGGAGCTCGATGATGTCATTGAGCGTGCTTAACTTGCGTGTTCGATTAGACAATCGAACACGCAAGTTAAGCAACGTCGACTGCAGCCTGTCTATGGATGGGTTTATTTATCTCGAGCTCCTCCGTGCTTCGGAGGGCACGTTAAGCTGTCGGTTCTGTAATGCTGTTGTTATTAGATGACAGTCGTTAAGCCAAGTCAGATGGCCTTAGGGCGACTTGAAAACACTGACTTTGCCAACCCGTAGTTGAGCAGCGTGGTGGAGTATGCTCTAAACCCCTTCGATGGAGACCCTTATTCCAATAGAGGGAAGATATATCAATATATTGGATAGTATATGTACCAGTTCTGATCTAACCTGTCACAGAAAAATTCCTAGCGTTATTAATTTCAATACTAGAATATTGACAGATGGCTGTCAATATTCCAGTGTTGAAATGAACTTATAACGCTAGGAATTTTTCTCTGCATTTAACTAAAATTTTCCTGTTATCGTAATGTCGGCAGGCAATGTAGTACGTGGTATGCAGGGCAGCCGCCATGGTTGCTAGAGGGTTCCGTACGTGATAATATAGTCATGGACGGTACTTGGTGCCAGCAAAGATACGCTCGAGTACTACGTGCGACCGGTTTGCGACCCGATCTACAACTTTTACCCGGTAAGAAAGTCGTCTAGATACCTACTAGCCTAGTAAAGATAGAGACCGACTTAGCAAAATTCCTTCTCAGCCCTTTTCGATAAACCGACATCGAACACTAATAAATAATTCATATCTAAATTTGAACTCGTAATAATAAAATAGCATAGACTTAAAATAAACTTAAAATTTAATCAATCATTTTATTTGTAGGTACATAAGGTGACATATATTTTTCCCCATATACAAGGGGTCTTCTTTGAGATATGTAAATTAAATAAAATAAATACAACTAAATTAAAACTACATATCATAAATAAACTAAAAGCAAAACTAATCTAATAAACCGCTGCCTGTAGGCAAAGTTCCCAATATGCTGGCTCCATTGCCTTGTATATCTTATATTATCTACGTGCACATAAATAAAATACAAATAGATTATATATTTATATGTGCATATAATAAAGATATTACAATCAAATTATGGGTAATTATAAGGGATGCCCCGAATGTTGTAATTAAACGTATTTATGCTACAAATTACTATATTAAGCGGGCCGATACTTGTTAGAGTAATGGGAAACTCGGAAGTACTACTAACTTTATTACTTGGTCTGTGGTGGTAGTACGTAGTAGTATTAGGTAGTAACAAAATGAATACGATAATTCACTGCACATACTATCATTTAACTCTAATAAACTGTAAAGGGAGGACCTCGATGGCGTTTTTACGTTTACCAGTCTAGATAACGGGACGGGGGCCCACCACATATTCCCACCACTGCGTCTCCTGTGTAGCCGTGTAGTAGCTGTGGATTAACAGCGGCGACCACTAAAAACACATGAACAATAAAGTACATTGCAGTCCCGGGGTTAAGACTACATCTGCCTTGAAACTCACAACGAATTTAATCAGAAGTGCCAGTTACATACTAGACAGTCAGTCATATTCGAACACGCAAGTTATACAACGTAGCATTTATATGGATGTTCATTTAACTCGAGCTCCTTCTGTAAAAAATGTCGCGTCAGTACCGACTGTTGTCTTTATATAGCGAGCGTTAATCCAAGCCAGTACCAACTACGAAAATACTGGCCTAAGCATGTATTTAGCTACAGTATTCATCAGGGTAGCGGGGTATGCTCCTAACTAAACCACTTCAATTGAGGTCCTGAATCCAGTGAAGCAGTGGCATGAGTACGGGTTGAGAGGAAACTGTAAACCTCCTTTGTTCAAAATCTATACCTGAACAGGAAATTATATATTGTCTTGCAAAGTTCATGCATAAAAATCAGTATATTTATGTAAGTATGTTTATATTGTATTTTACTACATTACTCGCGCGTTGGTGCCCACGCTGCTAATGCAGCATCTCTCCACGTCCGATAACATGACACCATTCACGCATTGGAACACAATAATCTTCAAATGCATGTTATTTATTAACGGTATTCTTAGAGATGGAGCTAATTACCCAGTCAAGTGCGATATACTTCTCTCTCGCCAGAGCCTCGTATGCTTAACGGCAGGGTGCACCACGTACTTACAATATAAAAATTACTTCACAGAAGGCGATGCTACTCATCTTGGTAGTCACGGAGCTCCGTTGTCTGGAGGGCAGCGTGTGCGAGTGTGCGTAGCTCGCGCGCTGTACTCGAGAGCTCAGCTCCTGGCGCTCGACGAGCCGCTCGCCGCATTAGACACGACACTCGCGCGGCACATAGTGGCTCGTGCATTTGTGCCCGCCGCGCGTGCCGGTCGCACCGTCATCGTAGCTACAAACAGACTGGAACTGATGCATTATGCTGATATGGTAATTTTTATTCACTAATAAGCAATTCGGGATAATGTATTTTGAAAAACATATTCTGTAGACGAAGTAAATGTATGAAAAAACTCATGGAGCAACCCATGTCAGTCAGAATGGTGGAAAATATCGAATCGTATATCGCTTCTAGAGTCCACTAGCCAGTAACCTAAAATTAAGTTCGATTTTACGGAATCAAAAAAACCGATCCGGCCTACACGGTAGTGGCAGTGGATTGGGAGTGAATAGCGCACTTTTCCATTAATTTTTTCCACTTACTACACTACTTTTGTAGTAGATTTTTGGACATGAGTTGTTTTTTATTACAGCACCTCGCCCTAGCAAACAAGCATACGGCCCGCCTGCTATAAAGTGATTATCGTTGTCTATAGACAATTGCTATATAAGGAGCATTGCGCAAGTTTCACGCGGCTATTGATGCTGGCTTACAAGATCGTCCTGGTAACCTTATCCAGTCTCACCCAACACAACAATCTTCCATGGAATTGTTAATAGGCTTCCGTGAGATGGAGGTACTATCACTCCGTCCTATCTTTCTTTCGCCAGTGTCTCGTTTGCGTTCAGGTGAAGTCGACTTTGGTTCGAAAGGTTACCTTACAGATGAAAACGTATTTTTTTTTCTATTATTAAGGTAATAGCGATGGAAGATGGGCACGTGTGTGGATGCGGGCGCGCCGGAGCCGTCGGCGATGGCGCGTTGGCTCGTTGGGCGCGGCTGGCGGGTTCGGCGCGTGCGGCAGCGGCGCGGGGCGGCGCCGGCCCGCCCGGCGGATCCGCTCGGGAGCGAGACCGCTTGCGACGAGCTCTCAGCCGCGCAAAGTTCCAACAGTGCAACTCGGACGACACTATGGTAGGATACTTCTTACGAGATTTCATTGTTCTTTTTTAGGTACCAAAAAATTTTATATATATAAGCGACATTATAATATTATGATGTACGAGTACGTACCAGATGACGTATGTTTTTTTTATTATACTGGCCAGCTTAGCAGTAATCGTTGAAGCTGATAATATTATCTGTCTCTAACCCTTTTTTATACTAGGTCGGATGGCAGATAAGCATATGATCCGTCTGATGTGAACCAGTTACCGTAGCCATATGAGCGCTCACAACATGAAATAAAGTTCGCGCGCCGCCATCCCCGCTGCCAAGGCAACAACTCCTTAAGTCAAGGGAATTGTTATTTGGCTGCAGTATTCTGTGAGGTAGAGGTACTTCCCCAGTCGAGCAGCTTACAAATACGCTGTACCTTACCTCTCTTTTGCCATTCTTTTTATCCATTTTATGCTACGCGGGTGAAGAAATCGTCATGTATCACACTTACAATCCGCCTGATGGAAAGCGGTTGCTGCGGCCTTCGATGCTAATGATATCACAGTGCATACTGGTAGAGAGGCACATTTCGATACCATGTTTGCCACTGCCAATGTCATATATTATTCCAGATCGGCATCACTGAGCCGGCCGGCGCGCACCTGCTGCCCGAGATGCCGACCCGCGCGGGCGGCAGCTGGCGGCGAGCGACACTGCGTCCGCGGCCACAGCTCTCTAGACAACTCTCCTCGCCGCCGCCGTTGATGCACAACTATAAGTAAGACACAAGCTAACACATCACCGTTGTCATCTATAGCCCGGGATGCTGACACGTGCGGGCGGCAGCTGGATGGGAGCAACGCTACGTCCGTGATCACAGCTCTCTAGATAACTATCCTTGCTGCCAATGTCAATGCATAACTGCACATAAGACACAAGGCACCTACTTACCCACAAGAACGGCACTGTATTGTAAGTTCCTGAAAAATTTATCCATTCAATACTTCAGTTCTGTATGATACGAGTATACCAGCATAAATCACCTCACTCTATCCATCCAATGAAAATACACTGATATGATATAACTCGGGGCTGGAATGTGAAGGCCTATATAGGTTCAAATTATACCTGTACGAAAGGAGAGCGCGTTGATGTCTTTTATACAAATGTCTATTTTAAATTTGGTCCAGAAATCAATCACTCATGTATTTCGTTTAGTTTGGTGACCTCTAAGCAGTACAATATATCCAACATATGACATCTAGTGTGTGTTATATACAACATATAACTCTCTTGCAGGTGGAGAAGAGAAGTGCGTCGTGCCGTAAGCGCGGACGCATCCAACGCCGCACTTCAGCGCGAGGCGAGCTTGCTCCGACGGTTGCTGCGACCGCGCACGCATCGCACACTCGCCAGGTTACATTCTAACTTACTACATAACATCTTGTACAAATATACGACAACAGTTAAATTAGACCCCTTTAGGTGTCTAGTACTATAGATTAGTTATACCTTTTCCTACAGACTTCTTCTGCATTATTTCAAGATGTTGTTAATAGTTAAGATTAAGGTTCATAATATAATTGTGAATTGCCATAACATGCTGCGCCATCTTCCTTCCTTCCTTCGACCCTCACTTTTCAACGCACTCTTTTGAACTAAACTGATTACACAGCATACCAATTATATGTATCCACTGACAGGCGACACACTTTAATCAGTCTCACGCTTGTAATTGGGTACTACGCAGTTGGTAAAATGCTAAAAAAATGATAAAGCTCAAACGCATACACAGATGGTGTATGGGTTTGCAGAAAAAATATTGTGTGCAGTTTTTGACCTTTCTTCGCAATGTTTCGTTTTGGACTAAAGGTCAAAAACTGTACACAATATTTTCATCATCAATCATCCTTATGTCGTTAATAATTATAACATATTATGTTATATTACGACATAAGGGTGATTCATAAGTCAAAGTGTAACGCTTGATCTGCAGTTGACTGTACTCCAAAGTACCCAAATTAATTTACTTACTACGTCCCTACGTAATATCTAGTACTTATTTTGTAAAAAAAAATGCAGGTGGACACCTCGTACTCTTCGTCGTTTACTGAGCAACGAATCGGATGAACACAACGAAGAGAATCGTACAAATGGTAAGCGTTACCACTTTGTTTCCTACATTGATATTAGAAGATATATTTTTTTGTGTGGCTGCACATGCCATGCTCTATTTACTGCTAAACATATTCGTTTTTATCTAGATGTGGCGGACGAGTCGGCAGTCGAGTCAACATATACATCGATTACATCGAATGGCATCGAGACTACTACGGGGATTACAGTTGACAAGGCTGACAAGGATGAAGAAAACGACATTCATGAGGTAGATTACACCAGAACAAGTTTGATAATACATTTTTGAACTTAAAAGCATGCTACGTCCACGTACTATTTATTTACTAGTTTTTAACCGCTGCAGGAGGAGAGAGTATAGTGATAGAGTAGAGTGTGTCAATCCAAATCATATTCTATATTAATGCCAAATTTCATCCAAATCCGTTCGACTAATTACCTGTGAAATAGAAACAAACATATTTCCATATTCACAAACTTTCACATCTATTTCTTCTTTATATATAAAACTAGCTGCCGTTCGCGGCTCCGCACGCGTGAATTACGGTTATCCATGGCGTCATGTGGCGGGTTGCCGTATTTGCAGTAAGATGTTGAGTGCCGCGGTGGCTGCCCTATATGTCAACTCGTGAACGGGTGCTTCACAGGTGACTGGTCTGCATGAGGTGTCGGCGCTGCAAAGGGGGGAGACGATTTACCTAGTTTAAGTCAATAAATTATAATAATGTAGCACGTTAAATGTTAACAAAAAATACGGTTCCCGGAAACCGTAGCTTATAATGTTTCTCAATAAAAAAAAGAATGTCGGTTATCATGTGCCAAAAGGACAAACGTTTTTATCGGATAAATTCCTATTATTTATTCTGGACATCTAATATGATGTATACAAATTGTAATTGCAATTAGGATGTGAAAGTGAAACGAACAAACTCACTTTCGGATTTATAATAATAGTATGGACGACTCTTCGCCCTCTAAAGATTTCTCTACCATTAATTTGATTGATATGAAACTTTTGTGGATCGTTTTACATATGCCACGGAAGTATAAAGTAAGGAAGGAAAATACTTCCAAACATGAAATGTATAATGCATTGCAATGCATGCCAGCAACGGCTAAGTAGTTTATTATTATATTAGTAGAACTCTGCTCAGATTCTCATCACATCTTTAGATAGCTCTGCACATGTTCTATCATTATTAGTTAAATACGTGACTGAACTAATGTAGTACGATATAAATTTGTAGTGGGCGATATGGTGGGTGTACGCGAGAGCTTGCGGCTGGTGGGGCGTGGGGTACTGCGCGGCGGCGGTGGCGGCGCAGGGGCTCGCGCTCGCCGCAGACTACTGGCTCACCTGCACCGTCTCTGACAACTCTAGAGAACCATTGGACGACCACCAAGTAAGAAAGAAATGCATTTTATTTGGCATCACATTGGACCCACACAGCGTAGCTTTGGCAACTCCTCAGCTTTGTGGCTTAACATTTTGACGGTCAATGCCCAAGTCACTGCATCGTGAGTCGGCGGGGATGATGCATTGGTTTCTTCCTTTCTTCGAGTCTTCACCAGTACCGTTGCCCTACAAAAAATTTCGACATAAATTTTAAATAAAATCGTGCGTATATTTTATCTACTAAAAAAATTTCAGATGTGGGATCGCGTGAGCATGTATGGCGTGTGGTGCGCCCTGGGCGCGTGCACAGGAGGCGTCGCGCAGGCGTGCAACGCGGCGGCGGGCGCGCGAGCGAGACGCGCGCTGCACAACCGGCTGCTGCACGCCGCGTTGCACGCGCCGTTGCATCGCCTGCACGCCACGCCTCGCGGCGCGCACCTGCATCGGTTCTCTGCTGATGTACAAGTCATCGATAAGGTTTGGATAGTTTGTAATGTACATTCTATCAACCTCACCCCCTCGTGGGGCAGTGTCTGAAGCTCTGGCGAAAGGAAGTTAGAGTATGTCGAACCCGGCAGGAGAAGTACCTCTAGATACTTACAGAAAATCACAGCTATAACTATGTGTTTATGCGAATGAGTAATGTCACCAGACGTAAGGAAATGCTGCATTATTTATTGCTTGTGTTATTTATAAGCGTTTATAGGCTACGGTGACCACTACACATCAAATGGGCCGTATGCTTCTTTGGCACCCGGCGTGGTATAAAAATATTTAGTACAGTATCCAATAAAATCCAAGGAGAGAGAGTGAGAGAGCTGTACATTTGTAATAATTACAGAACTGTAGATTTTTAATATGTAATTTCTTTTGATGAAATTTTTCGTGAATTCCAAGGCAATCATAGTGTTACCTCAGGACTGTAATGGATTTCATTGCCATTTTAGTTTCTTGGCTGCACAAGAGACACAGCATCGGGGATGCCGGAATGCGTGGTGGGTAGGCCCACCACCTATATAAGTATGATATTAATGTTACAAATGGTTTATCGAGAGGAATTTGTACGAGAAATATAACGCTTGCACAATACTACGATACTTACACAACAGGCGTCATTCATTTCCGTTTTATCGCAAATGAGGATGACCGCAAACAGAACGCAGTCACGTATTAGCGTTCATAGTAGATTATTCACTATTGTTGTTTACTACAAAACTCCAGTACCATACAGATATGCTTTATATCCTGCCTAGATGCTCAGAAAACTTGATCGTAATCACTTTCTATTTACGATGTCAGAATTTTTATCACTTATTTTCATGTTATGACAGAAGCTGCCCATAGCAGTAAGCCGCTGGGCGCAGCTGGCGCTGCTGTGCGGCGCAGCCATGATGGTGAACGCAGTGGTAGCACCCTGGAGCCTGCTCGCGCTGGTACCAGCCCTGCTGCTCTATCTGGGACTGCAATCAATTTACCTCTGTAACGCTAGGTACATCAGTAGTAAGTAGCTAAATACGACGAACTGTGAAGACATTCTTCGTATGTAGAGTCATGTAGATAATCAAATACTTGCATATTTTCATCGAAAAAATAAGTAGGTACAAACCTATCCGTGACCAATTACCTAAATAAGATCGGCGATGACAAACTGTGTTAGTGACGAAATGCGTTTGTGACGACCAGCGTGTAATCCAAAAAGTACTTGGATTGGGATAATACTTGGGCGCAGAAGTCGGTAGTTTTTAATGAGTTTAACTTTAAAATAATAATTTGTTACTTCAACGTGGACTTATTATTTTAGCACAGATATAAGGTTAAGTCGCCAGAAACAGCGCGATTTTTTTATAAAAGACAAACAAGCATGTGGGTCACCTAACGATAAGTAAAGTCATTAAACCGTTGAAATAAGACTCTTTTCTTGAAGACTCTCAAGGAGTATTTGTTCGGATACACCGTTGAAGGCTAGGAGAAATCCACCACCTCACCGTACGTGGTACGTGTGGTAGAAAATACCATAAAACATACCGTCAATTCACCAATTTTCAAGGTATGGATAGAATTCAAATGTGTTTTTTAGCTTTAGTTGACTTTATGAATTCTTATTATATAGCTAATATCATAATTGATGGCCATGCATGCATCTAACAGGCAAATCCAGCGTGCCGAGGCACACAGCGCAGCGTGTGTGGTCTCTCTGGCGGCGGAAACGAGCGCGGGTGGGCCCACAGTGCGCGCGGGGCGGCTGCAGGAGCACTTACGCGCCGCCTTTTTGCGCCGACTCGATCGAAACCATAATGCTCTGCTGCTTCTCAACGCTGCCAATCGCTGGCTAGGACTGGCTTTGGTATGACATAATATGACACGTCAATTTGTTCAATCAACGCTTACTAAATTCATCTGTTAAGCGCACCTTAAGAATTATAAAAACCTATTCCAAAAACCATTTTAGATGGTCTTCCAAGGTCATTAAATTGCTCTTCGACTTTAATTTTCAAAATTTCAGATTAGGTCTATATACCTACCTAATTCTTGTAAGACGGTATTACGAATACTCGTCGTCGAATATACATTCGAAAGTATAATCCGTTTAACGGAGTTCCGATAGTAAATTATATCGTCTCTCAAAATAGCAATTTGTAATTTTATGCCAGTCAATAGCTAAAATGTTGTTGAGTAATTAATTGCATATTATTATTTAAAATGCCCATTTTAAAGCAATAACGCTCGATACAAATATATAAACTTGATTTTGTGGTCATCTTTGTGGCAACTGTTGTGGTACTTATCCACACAAACTGGTGGCGGAAGCATGTAAAGTATTAGAATAGAATCCTTTATTTGCTTAAATACAGGTGTACAAATAACTTAAGCAGTCTGATCCATCACATTTGCCCAAATATTTAGGCATTCAAATATACGCAGTACAATAGATAAATATAAGTAGGTACATATTGAATATATTGCCTATTGCTTGAACACATTAACCTATAAAGATTTTCGCGAAATAACACGTGAATGATATAATAGGATTTAGTGGGCGCAGTAAGCGTGGCAGTGTCCCTGGGCGTGTGCGTGTGGTGCGGGCGCGGCGCGGCGGCGTCGGGGCTGGCGGCGGCGCACGCGCTGCTGCTGCCCGCGTACCTGGCGCACCTCGCCAAGTGCCGCGCCGACCTGCACCTGCAGCTCGCCGCCGTCGAACGCCTGCAGCGGGACACGCGAGTGCCGCAGGAGGACTACAGAGACGACTGTGAGCTGTTATCCAATATGTTATAGCAACGCGCGTGTGATGCCCCTGGTGTTACAGGCGTTCATAGGCTACGGTAACTGCATGCCATCAGGCGGGCCGTATGCTTGTTTGACAAGTGGCAAATAAGCCTCCCCAACCCGTCTGGCCAGCGTGGGGAGTGTAGGTCAAATCCTCCTTCTGTCTGGGATGGACGAGAGAGGGTCGTGCTCCTGTAGTGGCGACTAAAATGACCTGATGATGAAACAAGCATACACTAAAGTTAGTGGTATAAAAAAAACACCAGAAGGCTAATTCTCGTAATTATTTTACGATCGTAGAATGAAACTTGACAGTACCGAGATTGAATTGTGAATTGACAAAAAATGATATATACTTATTTATTTCATTCATTAACCTGTCACGTGCCGCAGTCCCATGGTGGGTACAGCATACTGCGTTGGTACAGTATTGACAGGTCGCGGCACGCGGGGGTTAATTATTATCACTTCTTATTGCGGGTAAAATAACATTTTTAGTTTGTTTCATTATTCGGCCATATTTCGACATAATCCTACTTAAACTAGACTTTGAAGTTTTATGTTGTGTTACGAGAATACCAAATTTGACGTTTGTGAGAACGAGACTGGATCGAAACTGAATTTTGACTACATTTTAATTACGAGAATTGCCCCTCAGGTATTTTCTTTACTGACAGATGCGGTCACCTGATTTAAACTTGCCTACCGTCAGCAGCTGTTTTTTGTATGGAAAATGACAGATTTTGATAACCAAACTCGTGATGTAGTCTTGGGCAATAAGTGGGAAGAAGATACCTGATGTTTTTGTACCACGGTTTCCGGTTTCCACTACAGCCGCTCGCTAGTACCTAGTGGTTATGTTGCGAAAGCTCACGTACGATGGGTTACCCCACCCCCGTACCTGTATAAACCAGCCCAAATTCAAAATGGAAGTAAAAGTAATTACAGTATAGTCTTCATATTATCTATTACAATACCTAATTAATATCGTCCTAATTAAATTGATAGAACATAGAAGCCCTAGAATAGTACTAACCCCCAACACAAAAATATTACGTTCTGTAACATAAGTATGCAAAACCGACACAAAAATAGTAAGGTACCAAATTACCTATAGAATACTATGTAATATGTAAATGACAAAATATTAATTAAAAATTCATTTACAGGTCCTATACCTTCAGGTTGGCAGAGAAGCGGAAAAATACAATTTGAGAATGTAAGCATACAGCATGAACCTGGATCGGAACCCATTCTCAGCAACATAAACCTTTCGATCGCTCCTGGACAAAAGGTGATTTGACGTAATATTAAAATTTTAATATAACGGAATATGTATGTGTAACGGTATATGTATTATCATAAATAGCACATGGCAGATAGACTCGCATAAAAAAAATATACTTTTCCATTTATAAATATAGTAGCTTCCCCCTTGGTTTCCTCCACCGTTTCGACTCTTAACAGGTCCAAGTCCATAAACAATTTGACATTTAACACTCTCAGTTTCGTACTGGACATAAGGCATATGCGCCGCATTGACATACCGACATATAATGACCGTAGTATGATGTAATAGTGGACAAACTTCCTCAAGAAAAGAAATGTCTTCAAAACCGACTAGTAGTCCCAAAGATTAGCGCGTACAAACTTTGCGCTTTGTTATATTAAGATAGTTAGCTAGTGTGGTCGCTTACGTACCTATTGAAATAAATACCTATGTAAGTATGTACGTTTCAGGTAGCAATCTGTGGTCGAAGTGGCAGCGGCAAGTCAACGTTGTTGCTTTCATGCGTGGGCGCCACCACTATTCACGGTGGACGCGTGCTCATCGACGAACAAGACGCCCTTCACGTCCCCTTGCGTGCCCTTCGCCACAGAGTCGTAGTGCTGCCCCAAGAGGCCACTATGTTCTCCACCACGTTACGAGAAAACCTTGACCCTCTTGCTGTTCACACAGATGAAGAAATATGGCAGAGCTTGAGAGCAGTTGGATTGTCAGAGTTCGTAACCGCTCAATCAGCCGGATTAGGTCAGTACACTTAAACAAAATGATTAAAGGCAAAGTAAAATCTTTCATTTTACTACCTATGTCTAGATAAAACTAGAAGATATGAAGCTGTTACTGTAGCTTAGACTCTTCATCACAAGAAATATCGTCCTCGCCGTGCCACTCCCGCTCCCAGCGCAATGCCAACCATCTATATTGATTTCATGGCGACCATCTACAGATGGTCTATGGTTGTAAGCACCTACTTATGTGCTACCATAATCATTTCACAACAAGTTCTACTATATCTAAGTAATGATAAGTGCTGAGCATAAACATGAGCAAATGGGGTTAAAATATGTAGATTATTACCTAATACTTATTTGTAAATTGTGTAATGTGTATCATGTGGACGAAGACGCGCGGCGGACTCCTACAAATTTTGTAAATATTGCAGTTTATTTCGACGAGCTCGGTGGCGTAGCGGTCAATGACGCGGCTTCGACACCAACGCTCGTGGGTTCGATTCCTACACAGGACAAACATTTGCGTGCATGAACATGTCTGTTTGTCTTGGTCTGGGTGTTTTCTATGTATCATAAGTATGTATTTACAAAAAAAAAATGTATTTACGTATGTTTATCAGTTGTCTAGTACCCATAACACAAGCTTCGCTTACTTTGGGGCTAGATGGCGCTGTGTAATTTGTCTGACAATATTAATATTTATATATTTATGACCGCTGCCACCACCGTGTTCCACCGCTGTCCAGATCAATTCTATTCTCATAATTAAAACCACAATATAGTCAAAATTCAGTTCCAACTTTCAATTTGCCTATGTAAGTGTACCTACTTATATACCGAAAGTGACCGGGATGTGACCGTGCAGTATATGTGGATTGATCATGATTATGTGTTGTAGAATGCAGCGCGAGCGCGGTGGGTGTGGGTGCGAGGCCGCGCGGCTGGAGCGTGGGTCGCGCGGCGCGAGCGTGCGCGGCGCGGGCGGCGCTACACGCGCGCACCGCTGCCGCGCTGCTGCTGGACGAGCCGGCCGCCGCGCTCGACGCGCCCGCCGAGCGCGCGCTGCTCGCCGCGCTCGCCGCCGCCGCGCCGCACATCACCATCGTCACCGTCGCGGTAACCACTACGGCTATTTAAGGCTCATTTTCATTGGTCGTTAGGGCCCGCATTCGGTGTGCGGGAGATTTCTGTTTATGCATGCCATAGAGCCCGCATACGAGCCGTAGGAATATTCTGCACCGCAGATTTCATTTTAGACAGTTGTTTTGAGAGAGTAGCACTAAATAGACGCAATTTTATGTTTGTGACTTACTGAAAAAGTCATCGTCCCCGCACTCCACATGCTTTATACCGACCGATAAATTTCATTGGTCGTTATCCCGAATGCTGGGAATCCCCGCACGCATCGACCGAGTTACCGACCGTTGAATTTCATTAGTCATTAGCCCGCATGCGGGGAGTTCCCGCATTTGGGCTAACGACCGACTTATCGACCAATGAAAATAAGCCATTACTGATTTGTCGGCTCAGCCGCGGTGCGGAATCAACACACTACGTTATTCGCGGTATCGAAAGTTTACCGAGCATATATATTGGACGATCCTGTCCTTGGTTAGCTTGGTATACGCGGAAGTGACGCGTTACAGAACTAATCAGGTACGTGGAACTGAACAAATCAGAAAAGGAACTGCCACCTGCTACTTTACGAACTTCGTTATCACCACTTTATCATCACGTTACTCGCATAGTTATGAGAGTAACGTCCACAGAAATATGAATATTTTCTATTTCTATGATAGTATCCAATTGTGGCGGAGGTAACTGCTTGCTATCAGTAGTACTATTACTTATACTGGGCTATCGAATAGGTCGTATGATTGTTAGAAATATAAAAAAGGTCAGACTAACCCAGAGATGGACAAAATGCCGGGCATTTTATGATAAATTGCCAATAAGTACATAGAAATATTATAAATGAAAATCTACAGACTAACCGAATAATTACCATGTCTGAAACGTCGTATAGTATATCGTCATAAGAGCAACACACACAAAGGACGGGTACGGGTCGGACATGATTCGGGACAGTTACATATATTTGTCGCTGTTATGTACTCCAAAACTCTATAACTCAACGATCAAATAATACCTTTCGTGGATTAAGATTGGTGACATATCACTCGCACCATTTTGATTTTTAAAACGCTACCATTTTGAGATCGTTTCACTGTTTCACTGTTTCATATGACATAAAGCATAGCGAAACGAATTGTTCACAGCACCGCATCTCTTCAGTGCGCAGTTATGACCGTGCCGTGGTTCTAGAAGACGGTCTGATAGTGGAGCAAGGCGACGTGACCGCTCTCCTCGCGCAGCCAACCTCGCGGCTCGCGCGCATGCTGGCCGCTGAGCAACGTCACACCTAACAGAACACCAGCCTTGTGCTTGGACCCACCAGACTTTCCAAACATCACTAGCCTCGTAATAGGAAATGAGGCTTTGACGAAACCCCAGATGACTGACGGAAGAAATGAGACTACAATATTTTAATGTCTGTTATTACTTAATTCGTTAATATTTTTTGTGTTCCGTAGAGTTTTTTTTTAGTATTATTATTTTATAGCAGTTTTATTGTATCTATCATCGTATGTCGAGTAAATTGACTTGATCAATATTTACAATTTCAACAATAATCTATGTAGACACTAATGGTAAGCAATTTAATCACTAGACCCAGAATAGGGATGATAACACCTTTGGCAAATTAGTTAACTTTTATCACTTTTTAAAACAGCTATTTTCTATGAAAATCTTACTGAAAACGGGTCATATAACGTCCCTGTTTTAACTGTTTAATTGATGTAATTATATATATAGTGTCGTTTATTTTTAGTAATTCGTAACGCTGTTAAAAATCTAAACGAGTTGTTTTTTCGAAGGTGTTTGAAGATAATTAATTTAATAAAATATGTTACTTTTCATACAGTCAATATTTCTATTCAAACAAAACTTTTGGACTGTTCCCATATCACACAAAATTCAAAAGCTAGTCATTCACTATGTTGCCAAAATGAGAATGCACTTCATGTACCTTCCTTCGAATCGCTTTCAGCGTCCAAGAGCTTCAAGGGTATGCAGTTAATTTATAATTAAAATAAATGAACACATGTTTGTTTTCAATTTGTATTTCCAATAGAACAACAATTGCACATAATTCGTTAAAGCTCACATCGGAGGCGGCGCGGCGGTGGCGAGACGCGCGCGCCTTCTGACATACAACGTGCTACCGAGTCAACGATAATCATAAAATTATATCACTACATAACAAATTACAACAATATTTACGTTGGCACCGATTTATATAGTAATATATAAACATTTGTGTTTCACCACAAACAATATAAAAATATTTACTTTCTAGTACTTATGTAAATATACTTACAGTACGTAATTCTAAATTAAATCTCGACAATCTGAATAAATTCTTTTTTCTTATCCACTATATTGGTATTCACCTGCAGTCGGAGAGGACGGGCGGACGCGTTCACAATTTTAATGTTTACACACATTTTATCACATACAATGTTTCAGTTAACAATCCATTTGCGGTGACCGTAAATCTTTGGTTTTACAATCTTTTGAAAACATTTCACTCAAAATGAGGACATTGTTATACTAGATAACAAAGTATATACAAAGGCACAGCAGTAGGCCACACTTTACGTATTGTCCATTAATACATATTATGTAACTCAGACGTCTGTGTAACCTTATGAAGTAGGTTTTTGCATCTAACGCAAACCTGAAAATAATATGAAGCTACCACAATTTCACACGCACCTGTACTTTGTCCTTGATTTTTACAGTGTAATTGTCCAATTGTTTTAAAATGTTGTGCATGACTATAACGTCTTATAAACTATACGAATCGTTATCAAACACCAACAAGTTGTACAACAACGTATAAACAATTAACCGTTTCCATAACAAATACCCCCGCTGATGCTACAAGCATCTATGATATAATACCTGCATATAGCGGCCAATACACATCGAACACCAACTGTTAGACTCGACTCGACGACGGCGACCACGTCAATCAATCAGGTGCTTAGTGCGAGGATTTTGCTCGCGTTCGGTCATGCGTCATGTGTCGTAAACAAACTACCAAATAGAGAAGAACTAGTATTGCTACACTAGCGCCACCATAGAATATAAATGATATCTCGCAAACGATTATAAAAACGAAAATTATAAGACACTACTTTTATCACAAAGACAATGAAGTACTTTTACATCATTTATCCAATATTTAAAATGTAATTTTCATATTTTGATTCATTTGCAAACTATGCTGTTTATACAGTAGACGCGTTAGTTTAGCATTAAATTCTCAGTGGTCCAATATATAAAACTACTATATAAAAATGTTCGTGATTCTATGAGTATCCAGCAAATTGTGTGTTACGTTACGGCGAGTCAATGTTCGGTGTGTATTGGCTCTTATGCGATTTGATTAAATTTCGAAATGGCTATCCAAATGCCACATGAATTAATGATTTCTTGTAACTAAGTCTTTGATGTAGAATTAAGTACCGCTACTTTTATATTTTCAAAAATCAATAGACACACTCAAGCGGTGCTGAATATAAAATTCACCTGAATTTCATAAAATATAAATTCAAAAGTAACAATTTTACGAGGTATTTGTTGATTGTTATGATATAACAGAGTTGTCATACGACAATACTAACAACAATAGTGAATCGGTGGCGTCAGACGCATAAACGCTCGCGTTGCGTCATTCAACTCTGTCACATCACTACATAAAATTTAGCAATTTAAAATCGTATTATCCGATTAAACACTAAGATATGCCTCTTTACCGTAGTAACATTTTCTAAAATAATTTTTATCGCGTCCCATATCGACCTTGGGACCAAACATTATTCACAGTTGATAAAAATAGTAAACATTTAAAGATGATGGCCGAAGCTTCAAATATGCGAACACAAATATCTCGACTAGCGCTCTAAATATACCTACATCGTTCTCTTTCCTTACAATCAAAATATTACTGTTCATTGAGATATACTCTAAACTGTTACAAAAAATGTATAAAAATAACACATATTTACCAATGAGGGCTTTCGCGTATGAATTCGCCGCTAGAGGCGCTAGTGTAGAGTGAGGTCTCCGAAATGTCAAATGTCACTGTTTAAGAACCATCTACTCGTGTTAATTTCTATTATGTTATGAATATTTGCAACAACTGACCTTAATTTGTGGTAAAATGAGTTACAGGTCAATGAATGTCAGTGCTCTGACTCAGAGCTTCTGAAACAGTTATACTTCAGAAACTTATGCCCTCCTTTTTTCCGAAAAAAAACGGGACTGCACAATAAAGCGGCGTTGTCGATAATTTTGTGGTACGATTGCTAAGGTATAGATATGATCTACCTATGCATAATAAACTTTGTTTTAATTTCAGTATCTAAAAAAAATTACAGTTCTACTTCCGGACCCCACTCCACAGAGGTGACAACTAGTGAGCGCAAAAACGGTACCTTCATTGATCGATCGCCATAATAAACATATCCGTTTGACAATCTTTTGTTATTTACAGTCCAGAATGAGCAACATAGAATTTTAGGTACCTACTTCTCTAGAAGCAGTAATTATAAGAAAATTTACAAGTTTGAGTTTGCGCAAACCCAAAAACAGGTAAATAAATTGCATTGGAAGTATAGAAATTGGCATTCGTAATCATTAGCTAAATAACATGGCCGTAAATAACAAGGTATTTTACGTGTGGTTCATACCCGTATGTGCTCAGATGCCTCTACTGACAGACATGTGGCGCGAGCTCGACTATTATCCACTCCAAGCCCCATGTGTCTGCACCTGCCCACTGCTTCAATCTGGCTGAAGACTAAAGGCCACGATAGCTGACAACAAGTTGATAGCTGCTTTATCTAAGACATAAACGTTTTATATCGTTTCTATAAAGCCGCCACCAAATCCCTGCCGCCTTAAGTCTTACACATCAACACGAGAATGACCGCAAAGGAGAAGTTCATGGCTGTATTTTAAAACAGCACGAGCACGAACGCAGCGAAATGCGTATAATATTAAATGTTACCGGTAAAGAGGCAGTGATGGTGGGTCGTTATGTGGGCTCCGTCTTGACGCCGGCGCTCGAAGCAATCGCCTGTCGCGCCTCGTCCGGCAGCCGCTCGGGGTTCGTCAGAATATCTGTCTTCGTACACAGCACTCTTAACGAGTTCAGTACAGCTGCAAAATTAATATGCACGTGTACATTTTTACTTTCTTACCTGTATTGGACAATAAGTAAACAGAATCAATCAAGAAAGAAATCGGCTTTGAATAGTAAAAGGGAATGACAATAGACCTACCCGAACAACCCTGGGGCCCTACCGGCTAAGCTGAAGCCGATTCCCATCGGATTTTTTGATTGCGAATATCAAATTTCAGCTTTGAATAAAATTATAGAAGCTGTGTTACGCTTAGCTGGTAGAAACTATGGAGCTCTACCAACTAAGCTGAAGATGTTTGTCAATTACTAAAACGTAAGGTCTATATTTCGAATCAAAATATTCGATGGTAATCGGCTTCAGATTCGGCAGTAGGGGCCCTACTTGATATGGTTAGGAGGAGGTCTACGCTAGTGTTATAATTGGCTATTTGACAATGTTCAAAAATTGTATAAATTATTGAACAATATCCTAAAATACACAAAAGATCTGCTAACTTTCATTCTAATATCTTCCGTCCGACTTATTTAGTACAAATTTCTGATTTGATGTATACAAAATACAAACCTGTGACGTCATAACTCAGTAGCCTTTTGTATGGAGCGTTTTCGGGAATGTCCAAAATTGTGATTTTCAAATTAACATATCGCGAAAGATTTTTGTGCTATCGGAGTAATTCTTTCACCTATTAATACGGTTATATTATTGAGACGTCCCTACATATCAAAGTGTGCCTTATTTCGGCACTGCCCAGGTCTCGCATCTTGATTTTAACTAGACAAAAAATTTGTCGTTAATTTGTCGAAAAAATTTAATGCGTGTAACTTATTAATTACGCATCGACCAGTTGTGTTTTATTTCCGACAAATTTCGACAAATTCAAGGCAACATCTGGGTGAAATCAGATTTTCGGTAGGTGGTGTAGTTTTATTGGGCAGTGTCGAAATAAGGCTTATTTCGCAATTCACAAAGAAATACTTATAACTTTTTAACGGGAGGTAGACTAATTCTGATACTTGGTGTCTGAATTCGACAAATTGACGACTAATTCTGGGGAAAATCATATCTTCGCTATGTTATGTAGTTTAATAGATCCCGAGTGGGCCGTGCCGAAATAAGCTTATTTCGGCACTGCCACAAAAAAGACATAGCTCTTTAACGGGAGAGCGACAATTTTTTTCCTTTGGGCGACAAATTTCGACAAATTAACGACAAATTTTTTGTCTAGTTAAAATCAAGATCTGAGACCTGGGCAGTGTCGAAATAAGGCACACCATATCAAACCGAAAAAAATGTTGGTCAAACAGCCTATTGTAACAAACAGTGTTATGTCACCTGGTCTCATCTCGACGAGCGAGCAATGCTGCTCGGCCCAGAGCAGCGTGGTCCGCACGAGGTCGGCGCCGCTGCCGCACGAGACGCACGCACTGAACGACTCAACCAGCGCCGCAGCAACCACACTGAACTGTGCACCCGTTAAAGAAACTGTCGTCCACATCGTATAACCATCACATCACCATTCATCATGTTTAACTAGGCCGGATTCTAGCCGACGGGGCCGAAATCGAAGTTGAGTGGAGCGAGTAGATTCGCTGAGTGTATGTTTTCCATCGATTTCAATGGAAAATGTATTTAATGATCATTCCTCAAGGACATGATCGATCTCAATTTTTTTTTAACACAAACCTCAAGCATGTCGAGGTCTCTAATTGTAACCAGTTTCATCAAAATCGGTTCAGTGGTTTTGGATCCATTCATTTCCAAGTTTATTGCTTCGAAAACAAAGATAATCAAATATCACATTATCTTTGTGTATAATACCAAACCATAGTGTCGACTGCAGAGCAGCCATTGAAAAGGATACGAGCCAATACTTCCAGTTGTGCATGGTCCGGTTGGCGACATGCCTCGCGAACATTTCCCTCAGGCGGCCGGCGCGCGCTCTCGAGACTGGCGCGCCTGTCGCCGGCAGCAGAGCGTGGCAGTTGCTAATGACAAACACAACATCGTCACTGCCATTTTCAAAGGGTTTAAAAACAATTAGAGGACACTAAAGCAGATAATATAAGAAACTTATAATGCTGATAAGTCATCGTCCACATAAAGTGTAAAAGTTCTACGTTAAAGTAGGGTTAAATGACCTTTAATACTATGGAAAATTAAATTTTATTGCTATGAAGTCGTAAATATCTTGGACACAAACGTGTATGATTCACATGAGACTCGCATGCAAGGCGTAAGCGTGATATCCTTTTCGCTAAGTTGCCATCTGTTCAATATTAATTGATGTGGAGATGAATTTCATTTCTAACATTGGAGAAATATAGAATAGTACAGATGCTATGAAAGCATACCTATTATATAGCAAACATATTTGTTAAACAGTTAAAAGACCTAATTATTGATAATTGCATTACGCTAATCCAGATGTGAAGTATTTACTCGCATTGGTTTACTTGTTGAGCATAAACAATGAGGCGATGGACTTCAACGTTGGATGAACAAAAATTATGTTAGCTTTAGTAGAATGTGACGGCTACTTTCATTTTGTCCTTGTGAAATTTCCACTTGCACGTAGTACATGATCGTTACTCAAAAGGAAAATTAAAAAACCATGACCACGAATGTGCCGACCCTATTAAAATAAACTCATCGCATAGTATGCTCCATCTAATTAAATAATAATAAATAAATACTCCTGGACAAATTACATACTGCCATCTAGCCCCAAAATACGCAAAGCTTGTACTGCGGGTACTAGGTAATTGATATAATACTTAATTATATAATGTTTGTTTTTGTAAATGTATACATAATCATCAGGTCATTTTAGTCTCCACTACAGGAGCACGGCCCTCTCTGGTCCGTCCCAGACAGAAGGAGGATTTGGCCTACACTCCCCACGCTGGCCAGACGGGTTGGGTTATACATATAATAAATAAAAAACACCCAGACCAAAACAAACAGACATGTTCTTGCACACAAATATTTGTCTTGTGCGGGTATCGAAACCAGGACCGAAAGTAAAAGTGGCCATTGCTAAACATTCGACTACCGAGCTCATCAATCTAATTATATAGCATATGTTTTTTTAATACTCACGAAATGGAATTATTTAAACACTCGATTTGTTGCCGCAAGTTGTCCATTTCCTCCTTTATTTGATTCCTCTCTGCTTTCAATTGTTTGATGTACTCTGCGCCCTTTTGTAGCATGGCAGCTTTACTGATCTGAAAATAGCCTAGTACTTTAGTATGAAACACATGTAAACATTTCAGAAGATATTCAGAAAATATATGTCAAAGGTATTGAAGTAGAGGACAAGACAATTTATACGTTTATGGTGTTTGGAATCGCCTTGGATGGGAATAACGTTAGATTTTTATCCCACAAGTATATGTGATTTTTATACTCTACAAAAATTCAGATATTATTTAAATAATTCTGTACAACTTCAATTAGACCGTATAAATAGAGTATCACAGTATCACAGCTGCCAAAAATCTTATTTGTAAAAAATCCGAAAATAATAAACCGATTTTGATATTTCATTTTCTTGTTCCACTTTAAAAGCTTATGAAATGTAATGTTTCTTTTATAATAAGCATACCAGTGATATATTAATTTGATTAAAACAACTTTTGATTAAAAGAAACCCTTTTAAATGACGCTATTTAAAAATCAAGCCAATAATGAACATTTAATGATGTCGATATGTAACTAAAACGTAATTAATTAAAAATAAATAAAAATATATTACGAGGTGTTTTTTAATTTTTATCGGAGATTATGTAGTGAAATTGAATATCGCATGTCTATGCCAACATGCCATACATGTTGGCCACCCGCCGGCGGTATAATAACGTCGTTGTGTTACCTTAGCGGCGGGGTTGTTGTTGAGGTGCGGTATGAGCGCCTGCAGCGTGTCGAAGCCGTTCTTGATGTTGTACCGTCGCTTCTGCTCAGCGTGCAGGTGCGTGCGGCGCGGCTCGCGAGGGCTGCCCGCGCGCGGGGAGCCCGGGGACGCCGGCGGAGACAGCGACTGGATAATACATCACGGACATGCTACGGTCGGCCAAGAAAGTAGTCTTTGTCGAATAAATAAGTAATTATTTCTTGACAATTTACACAGCGCCATCTAGTCCCAAATTAAGCGTACAGCTTGTACTATGGGTACTAGACAACTGATAAATGTACTTATTTTTTTTTTTGTAAATATATACTTACAATACATAGAAAACACCCAGACCAAGACAAACAGACATGTTCATGCACCCAAATGTTTGTCTTGTGCAGGGATCCAACCCGCGACTACGGAGTCAAAGTAGCCATTCGACCACCGGGTTCGACAAATATATATGGCAAAAATATATACGATGATATGACTCACTTGGTGCGGTGACATGACGTCACTGCCGGGCGAAGGCAGGCCGCGTCGAGCCGGAGATCGCGCCGCACCCGCTTCAACGAAACAGTCTTCGCTGCTGTTCACTTTGTACAAACTTTGCGAAGCTGTAAAATTAATATCACATTTTTTTGTATGTTCGCCGAACTCTGTAACGGGTCATATGTCCGTTAATCGTCGTTTTATAGTACTTAAGAACAAATACAAGAATTATTCTTTATTTACACAAAATTTGACTCTTCCAACGGTCAGAGCTGCTGTTGAATGTTCTTTCATACAAAATGTTCGAAGAGGGATAAGCTCAAATCATATAGAAGCGGTGCGCCGATGGCGTGTCAGAAGTGCGTCTGCGCTTGCACACTTTCTATCTGGCTTACGCCAAAGGTGTGTGGGGTCTGGCGTGCAGTCGCTGTGTTAATCAACTCGATGGGCGCGACCCGTGTTTTCATGTGTGTCAGTGTCAGTGCGAAGCGTTCGATTGGTCGCTGCATCTAACCTCCGAAAAGCGGCTAAATCATTGATCGCCGATGCTGAAATTAGCATGTGTGCTAATTTCAGCATCTTTTATTGACATTAAACTTGTTTATGAAGGCTTATTTTCTATTCGGTTTTGCACTAATGTGGCATCAATCTAAAGTACTTACAATGTTGAGCGGAGAGTAGCTGGGCGAGCATGACGCTAGCTTTCGGCAGACTAGGCTCGGAGGCGACACTGTTGAGAGGCGGCGGGCGGCGGGACAAGTTGCTCGGCGAGCCACTCGCCGCGCCCTCCGCGCCCAACCCGCTCGACGACGAACGCGACCGTATTCGCAGTGCGTTCGGATTCCCCTCGCGCGTCTGAAATACAGTCTTGATACTTTACATATTGCTGTCTGCGCCTACTCAAATGAAGTACGGCAATTTTACTTAAAACTAGAGATCTCGCTTGATTATTTCTAAACTATACATACAAGATACTATTATCAAATTTCCGAAGTGATCCAGTTTATTTTATAAACTACTATTTATATGATTCGATAGAGCTGGTGAAGCACTTTTTGGGGTAGAATTATTTTTTTCAATATCTTGTATAGTTTAGAAAATAACCTAGTGAGATCACTTAACCTGTTTCCACCATGTATAAATTATAGTTGTATTATGTATACATATACGGTCTTATTCATAATAAGTTATAGGCTAGTTGCTAAAAGGAAGATCATAAATCCTAAAGAGGAGATCGCAACAAACACTGTTCATAACGTTGCAATCGGTTCACGCCGAATTTATAGCGCCACTTAGTATTTTTTTTTCTAACAGTCTAGATAAACTACTTGACATATTATTATTGCCAGTAAATATATGTATTATGAGTAACACCGACGTATTTTTTTTTTTATATTCTTGTACTTGATTTTTGTTATGTAAATCGAGCGTACAATAGCACTCGTTCACGCCTAACAACATTTCTAGTTATATTTAAATACTTACTACCTAGTAATAAATAACAGACTACAAAATACATTCAGCATAATATTATCTTAACATAGTCTGCTTCAAACTCTGGTGTTTTTTTTTTTCTAATTTGTATGATTGTCTTATTATAGTTGGCACAAAATCACTAAAGTTCCGAGATATTATCCTGTGATAAACTGTTATTTTAGTAATAAACTGATCGTTTATCATCAGATCAGATATATACATATTATGAATATTATTTAGAAGTTCATAGAGGGCAAGTATTAAATGACAAAATTAAACAATATAATAATTTAAAAAAACTGTATTTATAAAATCACATGTATTTTAAAAAAAAGTAATTAAAAAAAAGAATACTGGTCTCATAAAATAGTTTTTCTGTAACATTAACAGTTACGGTATGTAGCGCCGTAACAATTTACCACCCTGTATATATGGAAGATATACATGCTCTGGCAACAGAAAATAGGGCTCTGCATATTTATAAACTGAACGACTGGAGAAGTAACTCCACCTCACAGAATACCGCAGCCAAATGACAATTCCCTTGAAGGTCGTTGTGTTGTGAGGTATTCAGTAACGAAGGAATTGCTACGTTGGTAGCGAGGTGCCAGCGCGCGAGCAATATTGTATGTTTTCAGCGTTTATTCGCAGAGCGTTCGGCTGCGGTTACCGCTTCACATTAGGCGAGCCGTATGCTTGTTTGCCTACGGTCGTAGTATATTTTTTAAACGGATGTTCAAGACAACACAAGATTAAAGTTAATTACTACATTGGCTGGGATAAAAAAAATGTACTTGAGCGCACGTTGTTGTTTAGAGGTTTTATTCTCATCATCTATAATTTCTTGAAAAAAAAATATTTAAACGCAACTACATTCACTCATGAATTCAGTTCAAAATCAAAATAAAAAGAAATGACATGTAATAATTTTATGTCAAACGTCAACCTTACCCACCTTACGATTATATCCATAGATAAACTGTCAAAAAATCACCGGTTTTGCACTCTGTTAAGGCTATAGAATTTTTTGGGATCTTCCTTTTAGCAGCTTATTAAACCTTCTATAACTTTTTTTATGAATAAGACCATAAGTCTACGCCTATCTGGAATTATAAATAATGTACATTTCACACGTGTAACTTTTTTTTACAAACGAGACATACATTCAGAAAATTCACACTCACCTTAATAGTATCATCGGTCATAGAAAAGAAATTATATACAGCACTTCGTACGTTAATTTCAGAAAGGAAATTATCATTATAGTAGAGTGTGCGCAGCACGCGTTTCTCTTAATTAATCAGAAATTAATTGCGGCAGACACAACTGCGTAAAGTTCCATATCAAGACACTAAAGTAAAGTAGTAAACTGTTTTGCTTGCCTGCTAAGCATAAGCCTGTTAACCATAGCGTTATAAATATATATCCCACAATAGCGTAGATGCGATGCTATGCGATGCAAAGTTTCTGCCGATTGGAAATACCGCTGTTGCCGCTTTCTGCTGCCTTGTAGCATTATGCCTAGACCCAATCCAATCCAGGCGTATCGCCCAGAAAAATTAAAATAAAATAATTTACGTTTTTAATTATTTCTTGATCATTTACTGGGTGCTTATCAGTATAACATTGTAATAATATATTATGTATCAAATAATTTTAAATTTGTGGCCTCTTTTTTTTATAATATCAAATTGTGGATGCTCGAAGCGCCTTACAGGTGCAGTTACTAAACAGTAAACTACGCTACTACTACATAATATGTAACTACTAATAATAGGGCGCCAATACATCAAACGGTGCAATGTCGCATCGCAAAAAATGAACCGCGGTCGCCCATACGAGTGTGGATCAAAACATCGATGTTGGCGTTGCAGCGTGTTGCAAGTGCTGTCGCCGTTACGCATCGTCAATATCCAGTCATTTAAGACCTTACTGAATAAGAGCGGGAAAGTGCTGGTAACTTACCCTCGCAGTGTGTCTAGCGGGGTCGGGCGGCGCGGGGGGAGGCGCGGCGGGGGCGGGGATGACAACGGCCACGGGCGTGCTCACCGACCAATCAGCGTTTAGCTGTGCGCCTAGTGGCAAACTGTGTGAACGAAACTGCTCCTGCTTGCCGCGCTGCGCCACAGCATTCGTAACGCTAGAAATGCTTGTCGGCACCTATAAAACATTTCCGCATTTTTAAAGCTCTACATTGAATATAAATTCTCAATATCGTGTGGTAGGAGCAAGAAAGCACGCCTCTTGTGTAGCGATCACTACAGTAACGTTAACGTGTCTATGGTGTGCTGAATGCAGCGGGGATTTCAAACTTACCTAAGATGAAAACGTTTATTTGAAAGGAAGAATATTCTATTTTTTGTAGCTTCTGTGAGGCAATAAAATTCAAATACATACTATTAAAATTAAAAGCATTTCATTACAGTTATTAATGTAAAAGAGGTAAAAAAGATCATCAATTTTTTTTAAAGTGACATTTAAAAATAATTATTCATGTGGCCGCAAAACCATTACGTATGGTAACGGCCGAGTAAGCTAAGGAGCTACCAGATCTCACTCAATTGAAGAAATATAAAAACTTTTTTGGCGAGAGCATCTTGAAGCAACGATTGACGGTGGGCAACGCTTCTTTAGACTAGTACCAGTCTGGTGCGAGCAGTTAATGCGGGCGCGAGTCGTAGCTACCGTAGCCTAACAGCCCAGCGTTGGCTGCTCGCTTACGTACGGCGCTAGACCAATTGCGTACCTGTTGCGAAGGGGCGGGCGCCAATGGGGGCGAGGGTAGCTTAAAGGAGCGATTATTGATGGTGGGCGAAGCAGCCTTGGGCTTGTAGCAGTCAGGCGCTTGCATGTAATGCTGGCGCGTGTCGCAGCCTCCGTAGCCCGCCAGCGGAGCGCCCGGCAACTGGCTCGCGTACTGCGACATGCGCGTTCGGGGCTTCTCCCGCTCGTACCCGCTCCGCAACGGAACGACTATCGTCGACGCGTACTTTGAGTTTTGTACAGGCTGCTGTAGCAGTGAAACGGTTTCTGGTGCCGTTTGAGAAGGCGGAACTGTAAAAAAAAGTAAGTATAAGTACACAAATTTTAGTTAGTACAATCAATCGCTAAGAAAACAGTTTCCATTTCTAAAATGAATCCGTCTACCGCAACTGGCCATTAGTATGCTTTCAGCTCAACTATAACAAGAAATTACTGAATTAATCTAAACTCCCATCAGCGTTAGAAGGTGACTAAATATTTTTTTCTTCTCCCTTTTTTTTCGCAGGCGTCACACTGCAATATTTATGTCACTTCCTAAACTAAAACGAATCTCAGGACACCTTATATGTTGAAATCCATGAAACGGTTTAGCCGAAGAGCGTGCCAAAGAAATAGACATATATGTACATGTTTCAACAATATTACCCTGCCTTCTTGACAGTAGATTAAAATATATCTTCCTATAAAACAAATTGCTGCAAGCCCCATTTTTATAACTGTGCCCGTAGCTTTCCTCAAATAATGATATACACACCTGAATTATTATATTTGTAGCACGTGTCTGGCTGAGTAACAATTTTCGACGTGTTGACGTACGGCATCCTCGCCTGCTTGCCCATGTACACGTCGCTTAACTGCGCATCTGGCTGGGCCTGGTGCTCGTACGACAGTGGGAAAGATATCATCTCCTGATTACTAATCATACTGTCCTGTAGATTCGCTTGTGTGTACATTCTCCCACTCTCATACATCCGCATCTGCTCATTTTTTATATTTTGGTCAGACATCGTTATCATCTGAGTATTATTGTTAGAACCTGAAAAATAATATTGTTGGACTAAAGCAAGACAACAGAAGGAAGTTTACAAAACTAGTGAACTCATATAGCGTTAAAATCGATACCTATTGTAAGTACACATTAATGAAGGTAACTAATTAATGTTTAAAATAAGAGTTTTCTGAACTCAAAATTACACTACAGACCTGTTGCTAGACGTCGGAACTCTTGCAAATATTTCATGCAAAAAGCAAAAAAGACGTCACTTAAATAAACCATGATGCTTCAATGGATTTTAAGCCGCAAAGTGCAGAGTGCGTGACAATTTTCCTCTTGATGCAGACTGTCCAGTACGTAAAGGCGTTCAAAATACGAAATGTTAATTTTCTTTAATTAGCATTTGTCAAAATGTTCAACATATAATATGTGCAATACGCCAAATGTTCTATTCGCAAAACGATTACTGACAATAAAAACAAGAATTACAAATAATAAAAAAATTGTAAAAAAATATATTTGTCATTATTACTTTAAAAAAAATTATAATATGAAGAAGTAACACTTTAATAATATTGCATTTTGATCGTATAAAAGAAATTGTACATTTTGTGTCTCGAACACTGAGTTTTAAAACGTTTTACGTATGGAACATTCTACGACGAGCCGAATTTGTCGTGAAATAAATTAGCTCATAAAGACGAAGAAATAATAATGATGTACTAGAAACAATAGTAATGTACTAGAGCTGTAACAAATCGTATGTATTAGTTACTGAGTCACGGGTATTCGAAATACCGAGTCGTTACTCACAATATGAATTCGTTACTCTTTTCGTGCGTTAACAAGGTACGAACGAAATCGAACTGTATGCGACGATTTTATCTCATACTTCGTAACGATAATTCCCGATATTGATTGTTATAGTAACGAATATATACGAGTACTAAATTTCTCGTTACTTTTACTGTTCTATTATGTACCGTGAATGGACATCTGAGTGGGTGGCATGGTGACCGTAGTAGAGTTTTGATTGCCGGACATATACCCCTGCGAAGTATACGAGTCCACTGACATCCCGCTCCTGTAGAGCTGGTCCTCCGAAGAAACGGCACTCTCTTCCGGCACAGGCGGCAACCGAGGCGTCGATAGAAGTTCTGTGAAAACATAAGTACACGTGCTGGGGATTATCCAAGTGTAAAAATAACCGAGTATTAGTGATTTCTAATTCTTTATTTGCACTTTATATTGTGTTCATTGGTTCTTACAATATATGGTCAGATCCAAACATGAAGCCTGATAGGGCAAACTTTCATCTTAGGATTACCTATTATATTAATAATGCATACTACAAGTTTATCTTGTAACTATAAAATTATATTATTACTATAAAATGTCATCGTTATTACTCGCAATATTTACTTCACTATCACAGTTAATAATTTACATTCAGTACAATCTAGCGTAGTGTAATATGTAAATAGCGTAGTTTCATAGTCGGTATACATTAATTAACTTTTTCTATAGTGTGTGTAACGCAGAATTATTAGCGTTTTGTTCATCAGAATAAAACATATAGGTAGGTAGATCGTAGTACTTTTTACCACAAAGGTGTAAAATAAGCATATTAGAAATAGCCTGATAGAAAGCAGTTACCGTAGCATAATAAATTGTGTTACCGCTAGTTTTTTTATGTATTCTCAATTTCACTCGTAAGTTTACAATTTTAGAAATAACTATATTGAACTGTAGTGCGTCTAAACATACAAAATAATGTATTATAGGTATATAAATATGTTATGTAAATAAATCTCAAAATAATCTTATTTTCATTTCCGATGTGTATTTGCATAAAAGCAATGGACTGAAATAATGCATATGCGAAAATATTGTTTCTCTCGTTGCATTAAGGTCGTCTGGAAGAGAGTGTTACAGAGATAACATCACCTGATGTACTTTTGTCATTACGTGTTTGATTATTATAATTTGTTTTTTATTGGTGCAATAAAGAGTATTCATTTATTCATGTTGGAGGGAGAATGATATTGTTACAATTCTATAAACTGCTCATAACCTCAACATAAGAATTTCGATTTGGATACCTAAGTTCAGTATGCGCACTTTCATGTATCTACGCATCGATTTAATCTTGACGTAACCATTGCAATAATCTGACCCTATTCGAGCCGCGTTCGCTTTGATCCGCCTACGCAATACGTAACTTACGACTTATGTAACAAGAAATGAAGATGAGGTCAACTAAATGTAAGGACGTGGCACAAATTTAGAATTAATTTAAAAAGTAACTTACAATGTCTGTCTTATTTCCAATATTTTCATTCATTCACTGGGTTAAAGCATTCATTCATTCACTTGCCGTGCTACATTCAACTTCGTCTCATCGCTTTTTAGACAAAGTTGAGTTCTAAATACACGTGTGATTGGATCAAAAAGAGAAGATTACAACAGATTAAACATTATATAGTAAAGGTGAAACAGATCGGTAAAAATAAATTTAATTAAGTTGAACAGTAAAGTAATTTATTAATAACAAAATGATTTGATAAGGAAAGCCTACAGATATTGCCGATATAATATGGTAGGTGATACTCGTACTAAACAAATTAAGTCGCTTAAAGTGGAGATAATTATGTTGTCAAATCATCGAGTTTGGTAGAAGTCGAGATACTTACGCTAGAACACTTTTTTTGTAAATTCGATGTCCTCCAGTAAGATTCAACAAGAAGTGTTAATGAGATGAGATTTA
The DNA here is from genome assembly GCA_937001555.2 of Hypsopygia costalis. NCBI lineage: Eukaryota > Metazoa > Arthropoda > Insecta > Lepidoptera > Pyralidae > Hypsopygia > Hypsopygia costalis. The sequence continues at coordinate 14,089,861 of OW443330.2, read as the reverse complement.
GATATCATAAGTTATACTGAACGAAACAACCGCGCCTGCACGACACATATTTTTAGCGTTCACTCCTGGTGACCTCACTCACTCGCAAGAATACAACAAGAGAATTATTATTTGGCTGCGGTATTCTGTGAGGTGTAGGTACTTATCCAGTCGGACATCTTACATATACGCTGTACCCTACCTCTCTTATGCTAGCGTCTCCTTCGCTAGTCGGCAAAGTGCACCACGTGCAGGTAAAATTGGTTTTACCTCTAAAGATCGTGGTGAGCCACTTACACCCCGTGTGTTCTCGTCAAATGGATCTCCACGGCGTAATAACTTTGTTCAGTAATATACTGAACCCCCCACCCAAGTCCCCCTTACTTTCCCCCTTCCCCCATTCCCCGCCATCGCTCCATGTAGTATTTTAGTTTCCACCTACTTACCTGTATTTTTGGGGTTTTATCTTTTAATAATAAACCAGTATAATGGGAATCAGAGGCCACTAGATAGCCGTCCATGTTATTATTTTTTTAACCTTTGCCTCGTAATTCGACCGCAATTTTGTTATCGAGTTTATCAGACTACGTTACAATTACTGCGAGGCTCTCTGCACACTACCATCCTCTAAATTAGTCTAAATCAAGGTAACTGTTCTTTCGTCTCAGTCGAGAACTTCTTACAAATAAAAGTGGCGATCATATTGGATATTGGGACCCTACCGCCGAAGCTGAAGCGGATTATCATCGGATTTTATAATTGCGAAAATCAAACTTCAACTTAGATTTATGCTACTTCTGTTTAACTTAGCTGGTAGAAACGATGGAGCTCTACCGACTAGGCTGAAGGTGTTTGGCAATAACTTAAACGTAACACGTATTTTTGGAATCCAGAAATTCGGTTTTAGTTCGGCCTCAGCTTCAGCGGTAGGGCCCCGGAATTGAAGTATGTAGGTCTCACTTTCTCCTTGTAGGGTATATGTTTTAAAAGAGTAAATAATACTCCTTCTATAGTACTCAAAAAATAAGTGTATTGCTCTATTTCCTTTATTTCAGTTACGTATTAAGACTTAAGTCTCTACTCTTACATGTAAACTTTCGAAGATCTTATGTAAATGCACTATAATTTACGTGACTGCCTAAATGTTTGTAATTAGATAGACATTGGGGAAGATTAGATAATAACAATTGCTTGTCTCTTTACAATGATATCCATGAAATAGAGAATTGTGAGCATATTACAATAAGGTACCAAATTATTTATTTAATACTCAACTGTACACCCCTCACACACGTCGCAGTTATTCCCTATTAAAATTAAAAAAAAAATCGGATAAGCGTCTGAGGGGTGAAAAAATTTATAATATAAATAAACAGGCGTAAATCTGTAATATTAAGTACTGATAATGGCAGGGTTATATGGCAAGGCAAAGAGCTACATAGACGGTTTTACCAGACTCTACATAGACCTGGTGTAGATCCTGTTGCCTCCGTTGCCTAACTGCGTTTCGGGGATGTCTTTGGGGAAACCGAAGGTTTTGTCTAGTGAAGTTATCAAGACGAACAACTACAAAAAATACATCATGGATGGATGCTTGACATCTGCCGAGCGTGTCATCTACCTGGGGAATCCCTCAGACATGTTTCCGGTATTTCTCATGCTGCGGCTACAGTACCGTGATATGCCAATAATTATTGCCATAATTTCAACAACGCCTAGGTGTAACCACGATTTATGGCCATAATTTTACAATGCCAATCAATATGGCAAATGGCGGTAGACAATAGCCCCGGCGGCGGTCTTTTTTCGCACATCAAAGAGAATTACCGCAGTAATTAATGCGTTTGTGGTCACACTACCGTTTGTCCAGTGTGCAACATGAGCTCAACGGCGACGCACGTATCGACCGACATGGAGTGGTCAAATGAAAAAAGCTTGAGTTTTGGAATTATTCCAATGCGAACCGTATCTTTTTATGGGCTTTCGGTCGGGTATACCCCGATAAAAATCGCGGTGTACAATGATGACTTGAAAGAGAAAAAAGACCGAAACCATCTAAATAAATATAACAGCTGCAGCTTCAACCGCCATCTTGAAAAATGATATTTTTACCGCCTAATTTATTGGCATATCTAGGTAAACTCTAGTGTAACCACACCGCAGTAATTTAAACAGTAATTTAATGCCACAATTATTGCGGTAACAGCCCGGTAGACGGTAAGGTAGTGTAGCCGCAGCATCATATTGCTAACGGGGAGCAGACATAATCAAGTAGTCAGGATTATCCATCAGCAATTTGTCTTCAAATATGGTCTTGTGCCGAGGTACTATATTATAGGTATATGCCCGAACCAGTTCTCGAAAATGACCATGCCACATTATACTGGGATCGATCTATTATCACTGACAGTACTATTGTAGCCAATAAAACTGACATTGTGTTAATAGATCGATCAACACGCCGAGCAATCATTATTGATATCGCTATCCCACATGACGTTAATCTAGTGAAAGCTGAAAAAGATAAACTATCAATTCTCATAGTTTTACCGACATGTGGGACTATTCAACAATGACTGCCCCGATAGTTGTGACGGTAAATGACTTAATCGCCAAGAGCTTCGGCAACCATCTAAAGAAACTCGCGTTAGGGAGCGGAATTAAGGATCAGATACAGAAAGCTGTCCTCCTTAGCACGGCACGTATTGTGAGGAGTTTTCTGTCTCTATAACCTTGACTACCGATAGTTTGGACCTTGTTCCCGCTAACGGGGGATTCTGATTTTTTTATATTTTTTAATGTATTTTTTATATTATATATATGAAAAAAATATTTAACATGAATCGAATCAAATAAATGAGATATAAACAAATAATGATTGATAATTTGAGTTAAATCATTTTTCATAGCATGTAGTCTTGTCTTATAGGTGAGTACTAAGCGCCGGCTTTTAAGCATCGATACGTATCACCCTCGATGAAGTATAAGAAGAAACATACATAAACCATGTTTATCAGATTTTTATTTATTACTTTTGGGCAGGGATAGTTATGGATATTTTACGAGTATATATTAAACCTCTACATTTATCGATAAAACAATAAAACGTCAACAATTTGGTATCTACGCCAAAATAATGATAATATTATCAATACTCTGTATCGATATTGCATGAAACTTGCGAGGTTGCCACATTTATGGTCGGTGTTTGGCATAAATGTTAAACCAGAAAATGTCTACAAATATCCATAATTGGTTATCGATATTTTATTCATGATCTATAGTTTCATTATCAATTACTTATAATAGTTAAATTCTAATCAGGTCGATGAATTTTGATATCGATATAATTAATATGTAAATCCTTGCATTTGGTATATAATGGATCTTTAATATCCTTCATAAAACTTGTATATGATATCAGATACATCATCAACCCGCAGTTGAGCAACGTGGTGGAGTATGCTCTAAACCTCTTCAATTGAAGGGAAACCCATATCCCAGCAGTGAGATGATAAGGGATGACGACGACATTCTAGTATTTACAAGCATATTTACATATATTTAAATGTATTTTAGATTTGGTCGGACTAAACAGATCAATAAAATTGAATACGCAGAAATATATTATTTTGCTTGATATAAATTGAATATTCACCTAATCCACCTAGGCGGGGTAGGTGAATATTTTCATTGTTAAAGTACAAGCATAAATAATTTTAGAAAACTCCTCATTATTTGGAAATTCTTTAATTCTATGCATATGGTTAAATTGCAGAATACACTTTTCAACAAAAAAAAATACAAAATAATTCAGCAGAGGGGGTGTCATCGCCTCGCACACTACTCTGTGTTACTGTAATCGTACCAAATAAATTGGATTAAGATAAAACAAATAAAACAGTATATAATTACACTTGTAAGTGTTATATATACAGTGTAAGTGCATATGCTATAAATAATGTTCCTCTGGAAAATATTCAATATAATTAAAACCCCAAAAAATTCAAAGACATGAAATAACTCCCTAAATTCAGGGGAAAATACACTAAGGTGGTAATACTGTCCGAATCCTTCCAGATCCATCGATTCGGTCGATTCCCCCTGAGATGCGGACCATTTGATAACGCCATCCGTACCGTATCTGATGACGTAATCAGATTTTTTTAGGATTTCTGAGGTTCTTTCCGATTCGGACGATTCGTCTCGGATAGGTGTTCCTCCTAGTCGGTACACTCTTGCCAGAGTGGTCGTGGTCATCATTATAAATCACGATGAGTGATCATTTTGATAATACAGCGCCATTCATTCTACAGCTTTCCTGGTGCACTAGCAAACCGGACACTCAGTTGCTGCCTTATTTTTTGCCTATAGGTGTACGAGGTGTCATAACATTTCAAATAAAGAATTCTAAAATTCGGTTCGGCGCGTTCAGCTCGGATAGATGTGTATTCAGCTTTAGGTTGACCTAATACGTTTGACAGCAAAAAGATAGATCTCAATTTGAGACTTCTAAATATCAAATTAATGGTGATAACCTGTTATTTAGCCCACCGTCCCCTGTACACTGTCATACCAGCTCTATGCACGTGTTACAAACACGTGAATGTATTAAAATTGCCTACTTGCAGTTGTCACACAAGTAGATAGCGGCATATTTGATTTTATGTTTATTAATATACCTGTTTAGGTAGATTGCACAATATTTGATTTTGTAGCAAGCATTGTGCACTATGGGATGTGAGGATCGTTGTTCTGGCCTTGCCCGAAGTTAAATTGCATGCTACAGTGCAATTTTACTTCCAACTGGATCTATTGTGCCGTTCGCTGAACTCTACCAAATTTTGGGTGTGCAAGCCACTTCTCATTGTACATGATCATCGTGATGCTTCTCTTGTGTATTCTCTATTGTAGGATTCTTTAGAAACTATTTGTATTGGAATAAATGCGTATGGCAGGAAGAAAATTGATAAGATAACGCGTGAATCGAAGTACCAAATAAATAAATTGAAGTTTTGCCAGCCCATTGTAATGTTTTTATTTTACACAAAATTTAATCTAGATAACTATCGCAACTTACCTTGGAATGGCTCTAATTCCATGTAATCGTCAAGGTTAGGTTGCAAAGGGCCTAAGCTTGGTTGGATGAAGTCAGCCAAACTCGCACCTCGAGCTGCAATATCATAACGATTATTTAATACAAATTGATGCCGGTATGATTACACATATAATCAAGATAATGTTCATATTCATCCGGATAGCCATCTTTAAAATAATGCAGCTACATTTTTTGTGCAATATAACTGTGCACAACGCACCTCTTTTTATATTTTTGGTATACTGTCTTTGAAATAATTTATTTTTTCTATATTGTCTAAAAATAGCTGTCTTTTGTTTATCTGCTGATTTTTCTGTAGTGCAACAGTAAATTCTCAATTTCCTTACGTGTTTTCATTACTATTTTACAAAATATACCAGCTTTACAGAAATACAGACCTTCAATAACATTTTTGGCCCATTAACATTTTGGTCCACTAACAATAACTATAGCTGGTTATAGGCGTTATTTATAGTTAATTAACTACAATATACGGTTTTCTCCGTCATCAAGAAAAATTGAAGCGAGGTTGATGCGTTAGAGTGAAGCTAGAGCGGGTGGCTAATATTAAATAAGTGTTTTTACCAATTTCTCTACAATCTGGGAATGCGAAAGGCTGATGGTTTGTGATGGTTGAAAACAGTGTGTCACTCATGAAGTTGAGGTAGTCCTCGTCTGTGAGCATATTGCCCGCGAGGTCGCTGCATTGCGAGAACGACTCCGCCGTGTCCATTTCCGAAATCTGAAACAACACTAGTGGCTAAAAAAAATTTTATTGATCATGTTTTTTATATCTAGTGCTCGAACAAGCATATGGCTCGCTATGTAATGCCATTTTATAATCTCCCTTGTATACTCTATCTCTGATACACAACAATTCTCATGGAACTATTGAGATACAGCATAGCAGGCTTCCATGAAGCCTAGACCGTACAGTTAATATACCCTCAGGTACTTAGTTGTGATTAAGGCACTTGAGTGTTTGGATTTAAAATGCAGCCGACCTGCTCCATATTAAATATTAAAAATATTCCTGGTCAAATTACACACCGCCATCTAGTCCCAAACTATGCAAAGCTTGTACTATGGGTACTAGTTAATTGATAAGTAAATACATTTATTTTGTAAGTACATTCAAATAATACACAGATAACACAGACCAAGACCAACAGACATTTTCATGCACACAAATGTTTGTCTTGTGCGGGGATCTAACCCGGGACCTCGGAGTCAAAGTAGCCATTGTTAATTCGACTACCGAGCTCGTCAAATATTTAACATAAAGATTGCCCTACAGCATCATTACCTCGTTCATCAATGAGTGAGGCCTTTTAGTTAATAATATGATGAATAAATATTAAGTCATACATACCGTGTATTGGACATTGCTGTCCCCCTTGCCGAAGAGGCGCATTATATGAAACATTCGCCATTTTTTGTATTCTGCTATTACTGCCTCAGCTCTTCTTTTCCAATATTTCCCCTCCAATATTGTTGTCTGAAATTATATTAACTTATTATTTTCTTATATTATAGAACACCCCGACAACTCCAAACAAATATCGCATTGTTTACTATTACATAAACAATGGCGTCTGTGTAGAGCGTAAATGAGCGTGTGTGCGTGTGGCGCCATATAAACTGTTACAGAGTCGTCTCAGAGGGGAGGTGATGTCGACACGAGAGAGCGTCAGGGAGAGGCCATACTGTGCATAGTACTATTACTTGTACTATGATTATAGATAATTTTTCAATAATATAAAAAGGGCACTGATTTCATCTAAAATCAAAATAAAAACCTTTATACTTAATCATACGAAACTTCAATCATAATTTAATTCAGTTTAAATGATATACTCATAATAAGCTTCTTTGTAATTAGTATACATTACAACGAATACAAAACATTTTTTTATTATAATACCTTCTACGGTGGTAAACAAGCAAGTCATCCAGCTGATAAGAAGCTGATATGGCGATTACCAAATCACCATAGCTTATAGATGCTTGAAACAATGCACGTAGCACCTTGTCTCTTCCCCTACCAACGCAGCATCTGCTTAAGAGCTTCCTAATGATCATACTTTCTCGCTAGATGACAACAACCCTCTAGGGAATAGTCATTTGGTTGCAGTCGTGTATAAATAAGAAGGTAATCAAAAATCCCTACCTCTCTTTCGTAACAGTCTCGTTTACTAATCGGCGGGGTCCATCACATGCAGGTGAGGTCAACATTGGCTCTAAATGGTGCGTCAAAGACTTATCAAAATTCTCAATATTTAAGTCAACAATAAAATATATAAAAACGTAAAGATATTTAAAAGACTAAGACAGTGACGTCATATGTTAGTTATTAGTCTTACAAAACGACGAGTTCAAACGAAAAGTAACTAACAATAGAAAGCGCATCCCACACGACGAAGATAGTATATATTTAGAGCGAGATACTGCTATATTATGCGTGTAAGAGACGTTGATAAGTATTGCCTCTCTTGTCTCACCTATGGCAGTGTCTCGCTCTAAATACAATTCTTAAAATCACAAATTTGTAGGGCATTGGATTTTACCTCTGGTTTCACGTGTGTGTCAACGTCCAACGGTGATGCAAACTGACACACCAAAGTATTTTGTTTCTTTATAACTGTAATCAAACAAATCATAATACAATTTTTGCACAAAGAAATTTGATAATATGTATTGGTCATAATCATAATGCTCTACTAATCATTTCTAAGTAGGTACTTTAAAAAATATTGTTATAATATAAGTCTATTCACCGAGGGAAGTAATGAGTTGTATGGCAAATGTAAAGCCGTTTGTTCGATACGGCGTTTCAGCGGACTAGAAAAGTGGTCTTTAGATATGTGTGAACTTTTGTCTGGATTCAAAAAATCCGGATCTCTGACGCGTAAACAAACGACCCACGGATCCATGACGAATAAGTGGACAAACGCTCTTACCTGGTATTCAGACTAATGTCATCTCGCGCGTATTAGTGAGGTGTAAGTGAGGCGACACTATAATAGACACTCTGAATACCTCGTGATCTAATAAGCCCTTTAGGTGTGCAATTTCAAAAAACTAACAAGAGCGCATGCTACAGTTAATAATTTGCCCATTCCAAACATTAGCTTAACTTACAAAACCAATTATGTGTCTATGTCTAGTTATCTCATTATCTTGTTATGTAAATAAGTTGATGTATGGTTTAAGTTAAGTAGCAGAACCTTAATAAATATAAATATTTCTGGACAATTTACACAGCGCTATCTAGTCCCAAATTAAGCGCAAAGCTTGTACTATGGATACTAGATAACTGATATTATACTTAAATACATTTTTTTTTTGTAAATACATACGTTAATACATAGAAAACACCCAGACAAGACAAACAGACATGTTCATGCACACAAATATTTATCTTGTGCGGGAATTGAACCCGTGACCTCGGAGTCAAATTGACCATTGCTAACCATTCGACCACCGAGCTCGTTAAATATTTTGTCGTTATTTAATAGTTTGTCGAATCTTCTAAACTTTACTGATTTTCGGAAGTATAATCGGTAATCTGGCGCCTGGGTAATGATCAATCATTGTACTACACCTCAAATTCAAAATATGTATTTTGTGAGTCACAGGTTAGATGTACGTGTATATATACACATGTGTGTGTGTACACATGTCTATATACATGTAGAGATACTACATGCCTCAAAAAAAGGCGTGTCTTATTAGAGGTGTGTCAACCCGTGCATAGGATGGACGACGCTTACTATGGCCCAGTAATACTTCCTGTCATGCTTACTTGTGTGTTTTTATCGCCTATAGATACGATGCGATAAAATTGTCTATAGACGACCTAAAACTTTAGGGAACACGATAAGCATGCGTGATGATTGTCTCGGTAAATAATCTAATAATACGCGTCATTACTAAAAACGGGTAAGAGCGTGTATACACGCACAGATATAATATATCGTATGTATATATATTTTTTTTATTCACAAGTGTTATAATATGTATATATATTGTTTATTTTACTTTAAGTGTAACGCTTTCCGTCCGGCAACCGCACAAAGTCGTTTTATATATGTTTACCATGTACATTTATGGTTACTAAAGTTATGCTAAACATATTACATCACGTACAATTAGCCAATGAAACTCGGAAGGAATACAATAGTCTCAAATAACTGGAAATCAATTTACTATACATTTAAAAAACTACACATTTCATAAAATTCTAATGATACGACAGCCTTTACTTCAATGACTTAAAATCCGTCATATATAAGCATATTACGAATAAATACGAGGAGAAAAGGTATTGCGGCAAAACTCTAGGTATGAATGTATACAGCGAGGTATTTTCAACAAATATTGTATACTGTTTTTCGAAGGCTTACAGATAGGGACTATATTCGTGGCAAATGCAAGGAATGCGGCTAGAACGGCGCGTTCGTCTGAGTTCAATACATCGATAAATCGATAGTAAATTAAAACAGTTATATATTTTCTAAATTATATACATTCTATGTTTTATACTATGTAGTATCACGCTTCACTATGAATATAATCACGTTTTCATGGCATATTTTTTTAGATAGAAAATAGATTGTTTATTTGTCTGAAAGGCGCACACAAACAATAATACAAGAGCAAACGGTACACATAGAGCGTAAAACACACAGACTTCTATGTGTATAGTAGTCTTCTATAAAACACAAATTTAACTGTAGGTGTGTGCAGCAGCAACACAAATGGACCATAGCTCAGTGGGGATGATGCATAAGCAACGGACAGATTTTATTAAGTAATCTGATTTTATTAAGTAAAAATATGAACAATACAAGAATTAAAAAAAGCCGATCACACGCGCACGTGTATAACAAATAACGACATAAAATAAAGCGGGAAAACTCAGGTAGTATAGCGGTAGGTGTCACAAGTGGCGAAGCGAGGAAGTGCGCGGGCGCCCGCGTATTTGCACCCTTCATATTCATACCCCGACGTCTCACATAATATACGGGTTACATAAGTACTGTTATATATTTTGTGATCGGGTTCATGCAGTAGTGAAGTAAAATATGTAGTAATATCGAAGCCTTAAAGCTTTGAAAACTATCGATATAATTTTTTCACAGGTAAGTAATAAGTATTTTTAAAACTTATACTTGATAATGTAAGGCAGGTATTATGCAACATATATGTACATAATATACGTCGGCAACAATAAAATTACGTAGTGAGATCTATGTGTGTAGATAATGTGAAAAATATTCTTTATTTTTAATACATTACAGCTTTAATACATTATTGCGATTCACTGGCCTAACTGTTATTCGACTTTAGATAAGTGATAAGAGATTCTACTACACTTTGAAAAAAAAAGTAAACTTGGCGAATACATACTCGTATAATGTATATTAATAGTTCTATGCAAACCCACCACACAATTTAAAACTTGTAAGATATTTGGAAGTACCTCACAGAATACTGCAATCAAATAAAAATTCCTTTGAGGGTTGTTGTGTTTCTGCGAATGAGTAAAGTCACCAGAAACGAAGGAGTCGCTGCGTGAGCAGCGGGGCTGGCAGCACGTGAGCAATATTTTTTGTTGAGGGCATTAATATGGTTACGGTAACCGCTTATAACCTCAAGAAAGCGGATACAAGCAGCTAGGTGGGGAAGACAAAGGTATGCAATTGGTGGAAAGCATTGGGTAAGGCCTATATTCAGCAGTGGTCAGATACATGCCTACTGATGATGACATATACGAAAGTAATCATCATCATGAGCCAAACGAAACTAATGAAGTCGATTAATAAATTGAATTTAAAACTAAGCAAATAGAATTGTGGTGTAGAAAAATGAGACTTAAGATAGTTAATTGATTCAGGTGTTATTTTGCGGAAGTCAAATTTACAGGCAATTTGATCTACACTACTTTGCGTGCTTCCGCCACCAATTAGTTCATGCAAACTGCCGACGAACGGCAGTCGGGGCAGCGGCGGTCGCATGTATCTTCTGTTTCAGATGTTGGAGATTCGCCGAGACGACCAAAGCAGCCACGGCAGTCGCATGCAACTACTAACGGTAGTGGGCGGGTGCCGGCCGGCAGTAGTTTGCATGAACTAATTGGTGGCGGAAGCACGCAAAGTAGTGTAGATCAAATTGCCTGCAATGAGACTTAAAGCAACTATTATATCTTATCTATGACATAGAATAAATAAAAGTACCTACCCATTATCTGCACCAAGTTACATAAAATAGATAACAAGCTGGCTCAATTACCAGAGAATATAAAACGAATCGCTATATGACCTATTTTTCCTCATAGGTAGAAACTCTGTAGATTAAAAAAAACAGGAAGCTTTATATACATGTGGCTAGTTCAACTAACAAGAGATTTAAAATGTATCATGTCGGCTGTTTTAACTATATATTGAATACTTAATTTGAAAATTAAATAGCTAAGTAAGTAAATATTATAGACCTACGATAGAATATTCTAGATTTAAGAGCGTCAGGCAAAATTCATTTTTTTATATGAGGGGTGCAAGCGAGCATGTGGGTCACCTGATGGAAAGTAATAATCACCACCGCTCATAGAAATCAGCAACACCATGGGGTCGCCGGTCCTTTGACAGCATTTTAAGGGAAAAATTGACTCAGTTCTTGAAGGCTCCTATGTCCATATTTATTTGGGATTACTGCTGAGGGAAGTTGATTCATATAATAATCATAGATATTAGACATTTTCCAAACACACGCAGTTTTTCCAAGTTTCTGATTACGAAAATCTAATTATCGCGATGTGCAACGAGCGTTAAATTTAATAAAAAAATAAAATAAAGTCGCATTGGTTTAGTTAAAACAGAGGTTCCCAGCCGGTAGTCCGTGAGAGGTAAATTAAGGTCCGTGTTACAAACTTATAATGAAAGAGATTGAGCACTATTATACAAAATACTCAAATTTCGAATTATAGAATAATGGATTATATGACGCTTGGGAACCCTGCACGCAACAAAAACCTCGTAGTGGTCCGCGAACAAAAAAAGGTTGGGAACCACTGAGTTAAAATAAGGTGACAGATCACAAACATTAATATCAAAAAGATTCAACATGACACACCTACTAAAAGCTATCACCAATTCAAGACATACGTAATGTTTGGTAGTAAAATATATGTTACTGATTATAAGAAACTGACATAAATGAAATAATATAATTTCGTACAAAACATTCAAATTAAAATTTAAAACAATTGCAGAGCTCCAAGTTGTTAAAAATTTCGAAGTTTTTAATTTCGAATAAGGTTACGCTGCACATGTACCATTATCGTGTAAAGGCCTAACTAAGTAAAGCTTCCTAGATGCCTATGGCACGTCGACACTGTGGTTTTGTGTTGGTTGTCGAGGGTTGTTTCAATTATTGTAAAATAAAAGTGAGTATAAAAAAAGATATTATAGTTTATTTCTGGGGCCCAATTCTGTAACTTTTAGTTAAGCAACACGCCATTGACACACTATCGACACACTATAGACATTATATTGCCATTGTTGCAAATTCCGTATTCTGCAAATACTACAATGGCGGCTCAATGGTGTTTCAGTGGTGTCTCAGTAGTGTCTCAGTAGTGTCTCAGTGGTGTCTCAGTAGTGTCTCAGTGGTGTCTCAGTGGTGTCTCAGTGGTGTCTCAGTGGTGTCTCAGTGGTGTCTCAGTGGTGTCTCAGTGGAGTCTCAGTAGTGTGTCTTGACTATGGCCGTACAATAGGTTTTCAGTGTTACTTACCAAAACCTACCATCCGACCATAGATGTACACTAACCTCCTAAAAATCCTATTTTACATCAATTAACTCTATTTATTAGACGCATTTTAATAATTTAAAAACGTTTTATTATCAAATGCATCAAATTTCACTACAAACATGCGTAAAAATCAATATTAATGAATATTATGACGTAATTTTTTTGTCTACGACTTTCGTAAAAAAAAAACAACTGTCAATTGTCAAAAACTATCCGGCGGGAAGCTTTATTGGAGACGTTAGCCAAATAAAGTTTTGGAATATATAATCAAATTTATAAGTGTACCTATTGCAAATTATTGAATTTTCAGGAGCATTTCGGTAATTCATCAGCATTCTAATAGTATCATTTTATCACTTACAAATTTAACAAACAATACACTTCAATCAAAGTGTAAGTGGTTCATCAAGATCATTGAACCAAAGCCAACTTCACCTGCACGTGGTGCACCCTGCTGACTGACAAACGAAGCTCTAGCAAAAAGAGAGGTAAGGAGCATAATTGTAAGCTACCCGACTGGGAAATGTACCTCCACCTCACAGAATACCGCAGCCAAATAACAATTCCCTTGAGGGTTGTTGTGTTCCTGCGAGTGAGTGAGGTCACCAGAAAGAAAGGAAGGAGATGCTGCGTTGGTACCGGGGGTAGCGGCGCGCGAGCAATATTTTATGTTGCGAACGTTAATATAGCTACGCTAACCGCTTCACATCAGGCGGGCCGTATGCTGGTCTGCCACTTGACGTAAGTAGTATAAAAAAAAATCAACAGTAGTTTTATAAGTTGTTGTCAAGCACGATCAGAAATATTGCCAAGTTGTCGAGTAACCTTCATAGACAAATCTTTAATTCAGGAGAGATTCCGCTCCGACATTGCTTTAACTGAAAAAAGGGAATGAGCTCATCCATTAGCTCCCTTGCTTGCACCTTCCCAAGCCGAAACGTTTTCATAAAATCAACCTCGGGAAGGTCATCGAAGGCACTCACATGCTGCCTCATTAATGCGCGAGATTTGCGACGCTGACGCCAAAGACGATCGACGGTCGGCACTGTTGGCTAATGTCAAAATACGCCACCGCAAAGTAGGTGCTATCGGCCTCATTGCACCTAAAAAATACGTCCACTTTATTAACAGGGCCTTTAGGGGACTACCACAATACACTCCCACCGTTGCACACACACAGGGACACTTATTTATAATTAAAAAACCGAGTGTCATAGAAACGCAATACCGAAAAAGGGTGTTGTTGTTCGATGGTCTCACAATGGCAGTTCAATGGCCGAAACACTATTCAAATACGATAGACACAACTGTCAAATACACTTTAAATATTTGCAGACTACCGCAACTTCGGCCATCACGATGCCATTGAAACACTATAATGGACCAGACTACCATCATTACAATAGTCTTACTATGGCGTTTCAATGGCACTACAATGGCAAGTCAATGACCATAAATAATTTGTAGAATACCAAATGGCAAAGACAATTCTATCGAGACACTACTGACACACTATTGACACGTTGGTTATTTTACAGACTTGGGCCCCTGGACACATGTTTCCTTTCGCATGATACGGTCCGCGCGTTAACAAAAAGATTATGTCACGCCAACCAATCTTTGCTAGCTGCGGTAATGCGGTATCGATTCAAAGCAACCAAAAAACACGCATTATAATCCATATTTTTCTACCTAATCATTTATTATTCATAGTATAACACTAGATGACTCGCTGTCTCACTCTTAATGCATTTAGACTGAGTCGGGTTTCATCTACGATCAAGCGATTCTCCATAAATTGACAACGATATAGTGCGCTATTTTCAGATATAGTATAGCGTAGGTGGCCAACCGTACGATCGCCCAGTCTTCTGCAGCAACATTTAATTTTGCCTTCCACCATCGATGGTGATTCAAATTTTACTTTTTAATACTAATTCAAATTTTATTTTTTAATTATGCCGAAAAAACAACAATTGTGATAGTTTTGATATTAAACGAATAAATGACCATTCTATTTATTAAAAAAAATACCTAATTTCCAACAGCATCTCTGAGCCGGTGTGCTCCAGTACTTGCTTGCTCCATTTGACCGCGTACAACGAAGAGCAGCTCGAATCGACGGTGACCCAATGATCTCGGATCGATTGGACTTTCTCTCTCTACACGTAGAGATGTAGCGTCTCTTTGCGTTCTATACAAATTACATCACGGGGAGTGCTCGGATGAGCTGTTTGATTTGATACCTGTCGCTGAATTCCACTATCGTACAACTCGCCATAAATTAAAATTCCATCCATATCACCTTGATAATTGGCGATCTACTACAGTACGTTTCCTAAGACATTTTATACCACGCACAGTGAAACTGTGGAATCAACTTCTCTCAGCGGTATTTCCAAACAGCTATGACATGGATGCCTTCAAGAATAGAGTTTTCATTACCCTTAAAAGGCTGGCAACGGATCGGCGACCCCTTGGTGTCGCTGATCTCCATGGGCGGTGGTGATTGCTTTCCACCAGGTGACACACATGCTAGTTTGCCCCCCTCTCACATAAAAAAAACTGAAAAACGAACTTTGTTAACAATACTCACATTTATTAATGTAAGTAGTCGTAGTTGCTAAAAAATAATAATCTGACTTTGTGCGTTGTGTACAAAAATCCCAAACAAGAAGGAAAACTCTTTAATTTTATTGTTTATGTTTTCCTACAATCTCATTGGTGTGATCTGTCTATAAAACAATGTGAGGAATAATACTCAACAAACAGACACACGTTCATATTAGTTAAGATAGTAAATACTTATAGATAACGTTGTCTGGCAAATTAATATAACACAAGTCTCCCCGGCAACTGCGAATCAAGTATTAGAGCACGTCGTCCCTAGATTATGTTATAGATTGTGGGGTCACTGTTCACTGATATACAGTGTGTCTGGGTTTCGACCGGCGATAATTTAAGGGCCTGTAATTCATCAAATTTTATCGACAAAATACCCCCCATGTGGGGGTCTGACTCTCCCCATTTTGAAATGGCCGCCATTTTAATTTTTTTTTTTTTTTTTTGATACTTTTGGTACTGCAGACAAAAAAAAATTCTATTGATCTGGAGGTCCTGCAGATATAAAAAAAAGATTCGTTTTAAAGGTAAATGATATGGCCTATCAAATAATACAAAAATTTATAGCAAAATTTTAACTCAAAAGCAAAAAAAAAATTTGCATAAAATTATCTAAATTTACCAGTTTTTCAAAGATTTTACAAAAACTAACCCTATTAATGTATTTGCTTTTTGTATTCTGAGAATACATTTTGAGATTATCTACAAAACGGTATCAAAATTACTGCTATGGGTGTCATACTTTAAGAGTTGTTGTTGTTTGAACAGGACCCAGGACAGGAACCGTCCTGTCCTGCCTACCGAGGTCCGGTACTTAAACAGAGAAGTAGGAATAAGGCCGTAGAGCTCTACTAAGCATTCGAAGTGAGTCGATAAAAGTGACTCAGTGCAGCGTCATCTCTGCAGAGTAAAGCAAAGTCGAGCTTCTTCGTTCTTCGGAGGGCACGTTAAGCCGTCGGACCCCGCTGTTGTCATTAGATGACGTTAAGACAAGTCAGTAGCTCTTCGGCGGCGGTTTGAAAACACTGGCCTCTGCAAAACCGCAGACGAACAGCTTGGTGGAGTATGCTCTAAACTCCTTCGATTGAAGGGTGACCCTTATCAGAGCGTGTGGAATGAATAAGGGTTGAGGACATAAAAGCCACACTGCTTACGTACGCGCAACACAGTTACAGTGCGTTAGATGTACCTGAGTAGTTCCAGTTTTAGATAGTTATTTTCGATTATTACAAGAATACAATGGAATTTAAACGTGCACCTAAACATCTACGCATATGCGTAGACAAAGTGTAAGCAATGCGCTCCTGTTGGCCTTTAGGCCCTATACATGGATCCGCGGCGCGTAAGTAAATTGTACATATAAGGCAGTGTATGAGGGCAATCACATAGAGATACGTAACAATCGTTTTAGGCGTCTGTCTCACCGCTGGCGATAAGTACCGCAAGCACGCGGCGAACGCCTGACAACACAGCGCACGCGGAAAAAGACCGGTCCAATTTTTATAACAAAGATGTGCTTAATTATTAAATTAACATTTATGATCACAATTTTATTGGTAATCTAATTAAATTATCACAATTAACTGATCAATACCAAATTTAATTACAGTAATATCACAGTATAAGTAATAATAGTACTACGGTAATACTACAATTAATATTATTATTCTAAAATTCTGGTCTGGTCAGATTTCAATTATAATAATAGAATATTATTTAACGTCTGTGTGTATGCAGAACAAATTATATAACAATGAGCTTCTTCAGTTTATGATCCAATAGCAACTTCATTTGATCTATCATTAATACATGCAGTGCCTTGTAGAAAAAGCCTATGAACATAGGCATGAACAACAACTTTTATTTAAGGTACCAGTGGCATTAATTAATGTATGTTTCGAGAAATAAATATACAAAACTTACATTGCATGTGCCAGCATCTCCATATAACGTTGTTCAGCCTGATCTTGTCTTTCCACCGGAGTTTTATACCTTTGAAACGATTCCATTTGGGAGATGTTAGTTTTTGTCTGAGAATTAAATACAAAAAAAAAATATGTACAAACATTTAGTATATACTCACCATGCTTCCTCTACAATCACCCAGTCACAAACAGACATTAGAAAGAAGCACTTTCATAACTAAATTAACTATAAAAGTCCTTGAATTCGTAAGAATCATTTTGACTCGAAATGAATTTGATATAGCCATTATTAAATAATAAAAAATATACAATTCAATGTACAAGTACAGTTCTGCTCGATGAGACTGCACTATTGAAATAAAAAATTGTCAGACAATCAAATGCTAAGTGCTTATCAGTATTGTTATCTAAAAGATCTTAAGCTTATTGCAAATAACAAGTTGATATGAAATAAACTCGTACTATCTTATCAGCGTACTTACAATGTACGGTCTCTAACTGTACAGGTAGGAAAATACATTAGATTAGCGGCATAATAATTCTATTGCGTCATAAAAGAATATAGCGACAACTTTTCAAAGTAGAAATAACAAAAAACATAATTACATGTGGATTTTATAATTATTTTATTCAAGCTTGTCTCATCAACCAAAAAACTAAGAATTTGAGAATGCACCTATTCAGTAAGGAACGTCTTCCTGAACTCAATGTAATTCAAATATACATACTCTAAACATTCGAATGTTGAAAAATAGTAGTAGATACATATATGAAAATTTTGTCTTTTATCATAAATTCACTTCCCATAATTCAATAGCAAATATTAAACCTGTGCTTTAGATCTTCTTTAAAATTAGTTGATTACTTTTAAATATGGAAATCATTAAAATAAATTATTAAATCAATCAATAGTATCATATATTTAATCATATAATGGTAGCCCAACAAAACACTTAGTTCTTCAATTAATTGAAGATCTTATTAATAAGATGTTCAACAATTTTTAAACATTAAAGAGAATCTCATACTGTCTTAACGCTCTGCTGTCTAAGAAAGGCAGTACTTCAATCCAGTACAAACACTTTACTCTTTCCAGGGAAGACGGCAGTAATATGATTGTAGGCTTAAATCACATATAACAAAAGTATATTTGATTTTTTGTTACAGAAAATTTGAAAAATATACAACAAATAGGGTGGACCAATAATCTTAATAATTATATATGTTGTAAATATTTTATCCAACCCTTTATCACCACTCTGGTGCTATATTGTCTCAACTGTATCTTGTATGAGTATGTATTGATAGCCAGAACTCTGTTATTAGTAGTTCTGAATGAAGTATTCACAAACAACAAATTCAAGTGGCAAAGTTCATATTCTCATTATTATCCTAAGTGCATCACACAACAAATTATTATAAATCTTCCTGGTAGCTCAATTCAGAGAGCACTCAATTAGCTGCCGAGAGATAACAATTCAAGTTAACCCTGGCAGTTTAATTTTTCAGGAAATTTATTTTCTATTTTAAAAATACCTACCTATTTTGATAATTTTGGCAAGCTGGACAAAATCAACAATTTAATTGTTGATTTGATTTTCGAATGAAGACTGTTCTAATATAAATATATATATTTATCCTGTTATCCTATAGACTGTTCTAAGGATAATTATATTATTTATCCTTAGAACAGTCTTCATTCAGATGAACTGAAGTGGAGGCAGTGCGTACAGGTACAGAGAACATTGCAGCATAGGCAACTAGATAGTTGCAGTAGGAGTAGATACTCCTAACACCCCTTTGCTACATGACATAAAGACGTTGGTTATCCTCAACCCTTGACTGCATAGATCTATAAATATCTGCGTAGATATTTACACCTCATTTAGTTAACACACTTGGTCAATGTCTAGTAACACTTCCACTTCATTATAGATACCAACAAAATTTTGTATTAAATTAAGATAATTTAGCATTGAATTCATAATTAAATACCTTATCTTTGTTATGACAAAATTGAGCTATCCTGGATCATAATATCAAAACGGACAGCACAAATAATGTAAATTGCACCTTCAACATTAAAATTACTGTTTATTATTTACTGCAAAACAGCTAAGACAAAAATAAATATCAAAAATATATACAATTAAAAATGCAAAGTTGACTAAAATATCATACAACTGAAATGAAGTAATTTATCCGAGACATTTATTAATAGCCAAGCATTTGTAGATAAAGTTATCTCAATGACCTGTGTCTTCTGTATACACTAATGATGACCTACTGTTATCTTTGCATGCCAAACCAATGGAAACATACTATTTCCTCAATTTTAGACAATACAGTTCTCTAACAGCATTGATTTTTCTTGCATTCCATACATAAGTAAATAATTTAATTGATGGGCATATTTTCGATACAAATCTACTAAAATATAGACAAAAATATTTACAACAGTAAAAAAATATATTTAAAGATAACTAAACGTAAGGATAGAAAACTGCAACTGGCATAACAATTTTTTTTTTTTAATCATTGTAATATTACTTTTCTAATAAAGATATTTATATAAAAACTAAAAAGACTCACCTGTAAGCTAAAGTCATACATTTGAATAATTTTGTAAGGGATATCTCAATCGAAAGCTGTTGTTTACTGTGCAGTTGATCAAAAGTAGGGAACGCTTCCTTGGAGCCAGGCACCGTATACGTAGCCACTGTTGTAACTTTTTGCACATTTTGCTCCTCGTCAGGCACAGATACACCTAGATCGTCCAACTCATCCTGGCCTTCTGCTTCAAAATGCGACACCATAAAGTGGCCAGAGTGGATAGCTTCAGTTCCAGCCCGAGCCTGGCGTTTCTCAACATGGGTCATTTTGATACTCCAAAGAGTTACGGAATCCTGATTATGCTTTTTATAAATATAGATGTATCAACTTTTAGATCTAGCCATATTTTTTTTCACATTATTATTGTAGTTCACTACTCACATTGTTTTCTCATCTGACACAATCTGACAGAAACAGAAAGACAGATCTAACGAATGAAAATTATAGAAGTGTCAATATTGAATGAATGGTAACGGGATGTCAAAAAGATAACACTAGTTTACAAAATTTAACTGTTTGTCTGTTGCCGCGAATTTTGTGGTTGATAATGTTCACCTATGACTTGTTTTCGTCAAATCTACCCTCAAAATTTTTTGAGCAGCTCGAGTTACTTTGTTTTTGATTTTTGTCATTTAAGCGTATATATTAAGCGATAACAGGCATATTTTACTGTGTTAAGATTAGTATCCAAAGTTTTTGCGTCATGAGTAGTTCAAGGAGACGTTGTTTAAACAATCCAGATCATTTTTGTTATATATGCGGGGAATATGTGTTTAACGATTGTAGAAAAGTTATATCAGAGTTGGTGAAAAATACCTATTTTGAGTATTTTGGAATGCTCTTGGATAAAAATGAGAAGTCTTGGGCTCCCAATTGTGTTTGTAAATCGTGTGTGGAATATTTAAGATTGTGGAAAAATGGTAAAAGAAGTGCCTTTAAA
Source organism: Hypsopygia costalis (assembly GCA_937001555.2). Lineage (NCBI taxonomy): Eukaryota > Metazoa > Arthropoda > Insecta > Lepidoptera > Pyralidae > Hypsopygia > Hypsopygia costalis. Next base: position 14,068,871 of record OW443330.2, on the reverse strand, counting down.
TTTGGAACACCGACTATTTGGCGAGAACCACGAAATCATCTCGAAGACTGTTATTTTTGTAGCGTAAACGTAAACGGTTTAAATACTAAAAATCGAGCTAAATGGCAGTACCCAAGTACTAGTTGTGTTCAGCGTCCAGTGCAGCGTTCAACTGACTCTTCAGTGCCTAAAAATATATCTGAACCCATGGAACAAGACATCGAAGGACCAAGCTCATCACAAAATGATGCTGATTTTGAAGGTATGTCAAATGAGCCAAAATGCTTTTCCCAAAATGAGTTAGATGATCTTGTAAGAGATTTAAATCTTTCTAAACAAGCTTCAGAATTTTACATTTGCCAAAAATTTCCTCAGCTCACTATGGAAAAAATAAAAGCCGGTATTTTTGACGGCCCCCAAATTAGACAACTTACGAAAGATACTCAATTTAGAAATTCTATGACTGAGTTACAACTAAAGGCTTGGACAGCTTTCGTCTCTGTGATGCAGAATTTTCTCGGAAATAAAAAATCTGAAAATTATATTGAACTTGTAGAAGACCTTCTGCTACAGTTAAAAAATATGGGGTGCAATATGAGCATAAAACTCCATTTCCTCCATAGTCACCTGGACAGGTTTCCGGAAAATTTAGGAGATATGAGCGAAGAGCAGGGAGAGCGTATGCATCAGGACTTACGTGTCATGGAAGAGCGCTATCAGGGTTTCTGGGATACAAATATGATGTCTGACTATTGTTGGTCGCTAATACGTCATTTTCCAAAGTCTACACATCAGAGAAGAGCTTTAAAACGAAGTTTTTTAGAACTCAATGATTAATTATTTTTTTTAATAAAGTTTTTCTTAGTAAATACATGTTTTTTTCTGTTTTATACCTACATAGCTGAAACTCAGAAACTAGAGCTGATAAAAATCTTTTACTTATATTTTTGAAAATAGCATATCATATGTAGTCAGCAACAGCTAAAATTTCTTTGGCAACAGATGTACTGTAAACTAGTGTAATTTTATTACTTTGTTTATAGTTATCCGACCATGGAAACAAAGCCGAGAAAACCACAAAGATATAAACATTATATATGTACATAATATGTAATTTAAGCCTGAGGCAAACCCCGGCCACTCCATACAAAAATGGCGCTTTTGCATGTAGTAACCAAATGACGTCTGTACACGTGCCTATGTTTGAGTGACGTTCTCTAGGGCTGACATTATTCAATTATTAGTCGGACATGTCAAGGGGTGTAAGTGGTTCATCAACATCTTTGAACCAAAGTCAATCTTACCTGCACGGGGTACACCCTGCTGACTGACAGACGAGGCTCTGACGAAAAGAGAGGTAGGACATAGCGTATTTTTTAAGCAGCCCGATTGACGAAGTACCACCACCTCACAGAATACCGCAGTCAAATAACAATTTCCTTGAGGGTTGTTGTGTTCCTGCGAGTGAGTGAGGTCACCAGAGACGATGGAGTTGCTGCGTTGGCAGCGATGATGGCAGCGCGCGAGAGATATTTAATATTGCGACCGTTAATATGGTTTCGATAACCGCTTCACATCAGGTGGGCGTAGTGAAGAAAAAAAAACATAGTAAACACACTACACTGACTTCAGCCAATATTTACCATTGCTAACTTACCCAAAATTTTATATTTTGGGTAAGTTCGCCTTCCGAACACCGGTTCATTGTGGTCAAGCCATTTCATTCTTACTAATTGTAGCTTTTTACTATTCATATAAATGCATGCGCAATGATTTGTTTCATTTTCATATTCACATGGAACAAACGTAATTTAAAACTAATACGCACAATAAACATTGAAATGTAAATAAGAAAATTGTAAACAATAACAATAAACCACCATAACTCAAGTGACAGCAATGTCACTTCCGCGTCTGCGCACTCACTTGCTCTTTGAGACATATAATGCTATCCTTTTCTCATCTCGTATTAATTGTATCTCGTATCCTACATTGACAGACATGAATTAGTTATGATGAAACTATGGCTGCCGCATGCTTTTTAGGTAATTTATAAAAAAAATCAGTACTTTATTTCATTTAAAGGGATTGAATAAATTTCTTTTTTTGATTTTCCATGTGTTGAGACATCCATCCACTGCACAAGTAACTCCCATCTTTTAAACTGAATGGAGAATAAAATACGAGCGACGTCAATTTGTAGGACGTTGCATCCATTGCGAACGGTTCCAAATCGGTTCCATAGGGGAGGTGAGGTCGACTAGTGAGAGCGGCAGAGAGTGTCCATACTGTACGTTAGTACTATTACTTATACTGTGCCTGAGGTAACCTTTCCGAAAAATAGTAGCATCTATAGCCAAAAATAAACATATGTAGCTAAAACGGGGCCGCATTAAGGCTTAACACTCAAAACAGCCAACTCAACAAAACGTTGTCATGTCACAGGAAGTTAAAGTCAATGTTAAATATTTTTTATAGAATGTTTTAAGTAGTTAATTGATTCAGGTGTTATTTTACGGAAGTCAAATTTACAGGCAATTTGATCTACACTACTTTGCGTGCTTCCGCCACCAATTAGTTTGCATGAACGAATTGGTGGCGGAAGCACGCAAAGTAGTGTAGATCAAATTGCCTGTGAATGTTTTAAGTATTTATGTACTATATTATACATACGTTTAAAATTTATTACATACGTTTAAAATTTATCGGACACATTTCAGGGTAAGCACGTATTTTTGATACGTTTAATTTTGTTATTTCGGTTACACCTTATACATAAGCTATTTCCTAATATAATAATTTCTCCTGATGCCCACACTAGGAGAGTCATGGTGCTAATCTATAACAATTTCCAATAATTATTATCTACTCGGTTTTGCACAACAAAGTATACCCACAATAGGTATAAAATAAATATATTGGGTATACTTGTTGTAGGTTTCTCCCCCCTCTTTGGAAATTACCTTCAGTAGGTCTCATTTAAGGATCTTCTCAATGAGACCATTCACAGCAATCGATCTTTATCTGACGCATGAAATATGCAGTTATTAAAAAGTAAAATAAAATGATTAGCAGAAAATTTGGTCCAGCGTTTACATATAAGAAATTTCAGACGATGTTTTTCAGCATATTCTTTATTTACGTACGTAACGTAGGTTAAAGCACAGACATTCAATTATTTATTGGATGTTTATGGGTTAAAGATACAGAAACGAAATACTAAAGTTGAGCTCACAAGACTTGTATCTAAGGCCGTAAAACTATTATTAAAAATAATTAGACTGTTTTGTTCATTTTTCATTCGTTCAATTGGCGCTTTCAGTTGGCGCTATTCGTGTACAAAAATAAGAAATATTTGGGTTTCTTTTCGAAGTTTTCGGACTAATATATTGTACATATTTTTGGAATTAATTATGAGCTCACCAAAATTTAAGAATCTAAAATGTCAGACCAAACATTCACCGGTGGAAATTAAGGAAAAAATGCGCAAGGTATGTCATTATCGAAACCAATCAAAATTATTAGTTAGTGCCAAGCCCCAAAGAGTTGCAGTATAAATTAGATAAAAAAAAAGGCAGATTCGCTATTGTATAGATGTGTATAGCTAGCTATCAATATTAGTATTTTATCGCTACGGTCTATTCGTCCTAATATATGTTTCTAATGTCTCTATCTAAAAAACTGTATATAACCATGTAAGCCATTTCGTCATCGCAGAGTCACATCAGTCATAACCATATCAGTGAGACACATGCTGAAATAAAATATAATAATTCTCATTGGCGGGAACACCAAGATCGCCATGAAGAAGAATTGAATTGAACTGTGTAACTACATAATTTTTACTCTACTGTGACTATTATTGTTATTGATTTCGAACACTGTTGAACCAATTTTGTTGCCCATCAAACTTTAAAATTGTATTTGCCTTTCCTACATACCGACCAAATTAATATAGTTAAGTACTGGTTTGAGAGTGTGGTAACTCTCAACATACATATAATAATAATAATAAGCCTTTCAATTTCCGGCTGGGTACTCTGTACATTGTCTATGTAATATGTATTCTTTTTTGCTATATAATATCCCGCAGCTCGGTGTGCCTCTTGGCATAGGCCTCCTCCAACTCTCTCCATTGAGTTCTATCCTCATACTACCTCATGCTACCCGTGTCCAGTAAGGCCCCAAAGTTAGGTAAATATCATCTGCCCATCTGGTTCTCGGGCGTCCCTGTTTTCTAATACCGTTTCTGGGGGGTTTCAACATACATACAAAATATAAAAGTAATGCACAAACATATAGCCCTGCCATACACTCGTCGAGTGGCGAGGGAAGTAGGCAGGATCGTAGTGTGGCCACGTTACTCGTCATGCCGCTCGTCTTGCTCTTTGTCTTCCCCATCATTCCCTGTTTTGTCGGTTTTTTGGGCGCGATTCAAAGGGCCGGCAAGTGAGCGCGGCTACACAATCGCCTCGGACGCATTCCGCATCGAGCGCTCGGGCGCGTAACACGCGTCCTATTTTTTAAATCATTTTTTTAAAATCATGTCTGTCATGAACATTTCCCTATAAGAGCTGGTAGCAAAAAAGAAATGTTTGATGTCATCTTTTAGACCGTTAGTCCATAAAAAAAAGCTTCGTTTCGCTATAATAAAAATGCATATCGCGGACGCTGCCGCAGCTTCAACGTCCATTGTATAGCAAAGGCGAATGTCCAAGTGCGGAGCGTCGCGAATAATTGCGCGAGTAGAGCAGTGTGTGGGCAGTGAGGGAAACATCGCGGCAGCGCGAGGAGCAAGGCGATGAGCAGCGCGAGGAGCATAGTGTGGCGGCGATACATACAAAATATTTTTTTCCCCCTAACTTGATCTCTTCTAATTTGCTGGCTTGGTCTATTATATTGTTATGATTTTAACTGCACTTAACATTTTTATTTTCTGTTTTAGAACTACAAAGATAAAGTTCAAAAATGCCGTGACATGTTATTGAACAGATTTCGTGGCACAGTTGATACAGAAATCCGCAATACTTTAAGTGAAATTTATAAAAGTATGTTTAATTTCAACAATGTGCATACACATGATGATGAGGAAATAGAAATACTCAATGAAATTAAGAATGAACTTGTGGATGAGGAATTGGAATGGTACAGTATTTATTTTCTTACCCAGTTTTTTGGACTACCTAAATTAACAATATATTTTTTTTATTTATGATTTACAGGTTAATTGATGAATATGAAAAAACACATTCAGATAATTTTGACTGGGCAACTGTAGAGGAAGATAACAATATTATTTGTCCTGTCTGCCAGAAAACTAATTGCAGTATACAAAATAATGTTCTGTCTTGTTCATATTGTAAATTTTCTATAAACACACAGCATACTGTTGTAGAAATGAAACAACATATATTTGACCTTATAGAAAAACATTCGTATGTTTGTGACAAAGAATGCCAATTTACGTTGTTCTCAGAATCAAATGAAGCACATATATATCTGATTTGTGATGTATGTACAGAAATGCAAATTGTTGTTTAGACAAGATTTGTAATGAAAGGAACATATATGCCAATCCTGTAATAGACACTGCAGGCACAATTTTGTGAAATTTACTATACCTGTGATAAAAGCAAGTTGCTACATTTATAAAATAAAATTCTTTTAGGATAGGGTTTTAAATTGTGCTGTGAAAAGATTTTTAAAAATAAAGCATTTATCTAGTATTATGCAGTTAAGTAAACCAGATTCCAGGCCAGGAGCATCCTATGAATGTCAGATTAAACTGGTTTGTATAGAAACTGCATAGCGGCATAGGCAAAACTAAAAAAATTCTGGTCCAGATTTCACAAAACTTATCTGCCTAATACTAGAGGACGTTTTTTGCCACCAACTACCTGGGTACACAATAAATTCTGTTATTACAATGTCTCACCTCTCAGATAAACGGACGTATGTGACTGTACACCTTAGAAGGTGCTGGCTATAATAGTTTTGACACCAAGGTTGACAGTGGTAATTTAATAATTCCCACAGTACTCTCAGCTGGACAAAGGTAAGTCATTGTAAAAAAAAATACTTACCAGAGTCCACCCAGGTGGACTCAGGAGGTGGTTGGTGGTCAATATTATAGTTGGAGTAGCCCCTGCTAAGTTGGGGCTATAATACAAGTATCTGATTGTAATTTGTATTTGATAAATTGTTTGTGATAAGTTAACATTTCATTCTGTTTATTGTAATGATGTCTACCTCAGGCAGGCCAATCATAGACACATTCAACTGAGGAGCTTTTCAGTTTTTCTTTCACTTTCAAGTTTCAGTAGATCTTCTGTGCTCGGGTACCCCAGACAGCTTGAAGACTAAAGTCCAACCAGTGCGTCCTTACCGCTATGACCTATGGTGCAGAGACTTGGACATTAACCGTTAGGCTAGTTCACAAGCTAAAAGTCACACAAATAGCTATGGAGAGAGCTGTGCTAATAACTTCTCTCAGGGATTGAATCCAAAACGAGGAAATCATACAAAGAACCACAGGTTGTCGACAGAGCTCTCAAAACCAGCAAGCTGAAGTGGTAGTGGGAGTCAGTGATGCCAGATGAGGGGAGAAAGGTAGTGGAGTGGAGGCCCCATATGTTGCAAGGAAGCGTTGGGTGCCCATCTCTGGATGGACCAATGACCTCAAAAAAGATGCGAAAAGCGGAGGATCGCATATTGTGGAAAACATTAGGGCAGGCCTATATCCAGCAATGGATAAATACAGACTGTGATTGATGATTGTAATGATGTAAAAGTATTGTCATTATACTATATCGCGAGGTGAAGCCACGGGCAGAAGCTCTGCGCATCACTACATCACTACATAGTATAAAACAAAGTCGCTTTCTCTGTCCCTATGTCCCTTTGTATGCTTAAATCTTTGAAACTACGCAACGGATTATGATGCGGTTTTTTTTAATAGATAGAGTGATTCAACTGGAAAGTTTATATGTATAATATATGCATAACATAGTAGAAAAACACTGATAATTTAGAGGTTTCTAATGTGATGTCGTAAATAAACACATTTTTTTGCTCTTTCATTGCAAACGCTGGCTGAACCCAACGAGATAGATCAAAATAATGTAGTACAGTATTGTTCACCTTAAAATGGTCTACAAAAAAGTTCGCGATGGTATATGTCTATCTCTTAGTGGTAACACACAATAACCGTTATTTTATCCTTTGCTTTTTACAAGAAATAATGCCTTATTTACGAAGCGATTTTAAGCAATACAGAATTAATCCTTATCCAATTAAGTACCTTAAATACATTGCGCATTTAATATAGATCAATATGGCCCTTCACAGCATGTAATTTAAATGAATAGTTTAGAAGATATTACACATTTAAAATGCAGGGACATAACGGCTGTGGCGGTACCTGCCGCGGAGCCGGCGGCGTGTGCCTATAACTGGGGAAGGACTGGATAGGACAAAGCGCAAAGTACATTTAGTATCAGCATTGCACCCGTGCGAAGCCGGGGCGGGTCGCTAGTAATAAATAAATATAGACTTCACCATATTATTGTAAATTTTTTTCAGAATATAAACATTTAGTCTATTTCAATCTCGTATGAATTGTTAATTAAATTGTACTTATAATTTTTAATTTGTCATTTTCTAATTACATTTAGTTTATACTTATGGTAAAAGTGCAAATTAATAGCAAGAAGCATTTCAGCTTTTGCATTTTTCAGTCCTTTAAATTGGTAACATTTGACAGTCTCGTCACGCCAAATATTCTGTAAAATAGAGACAAATAACCTGACCCGCAACATCTGGCAACATGGCGACGCACAGCGTCTGTCGAACATGTAAAAAAAGAAAAAAATGGTTGTCTGTAAAGTCGGTTTACGGACGATAATTTTACGTGATAACGTCATATGAAAACATCGGCCGCTAGAGATCGGCTTAGGCCGATAGTGCCTCTTTATCGCTTGTTCCGCGCTCTCGCTTGCACGCTCAGCTCATGGGGAACGTGGCAATGAATATGCTTTTTCATGCGTGCAGCCGGCGTCCAGTTATTTATGACGTAATCACGTCAAAAACATACTAATGCAGTGGATCACGTTTGCGTAGCACCTCAAATAATGCCTACTTTGTAAATACAACATACGTTGTTTACACAGTGATAATATTGTATTGTTTAGAATGATTCTACACTTCGATCGTCATTATCATCAACATTACTGTGAAACGACGTCATAGCTTCATTGGCGCAGGCGCAGTGACAGTTTTGCTATAATGAGAGCCTACATCTGTGCCGCGAAGCTCCGCGAACAGGCGTGAACGTAAATGTGGATGGTTTTTTGTCCCGCGACAAAGGCGGCGTGAACGAAGCGCCTACGTTCACGCGGTGTTCTCGCGTACACATTTAACGGCGCGGCGCCAGCAGTTTACTCCTGACTACCGATGCGTACAAGTCATTATAATTTCAGTCATCCACCATCTTCTCCAACGATTTCTAATTATTTTACATTCTAATTATTGTACATATAATTATATGTTGCAACAGCAAACAAACTTATTGCAGCCGCAGCTTCCACGTCCATTTCGAGGCAGGTTTCACTCACGAAAGTTTGACCCATGAATGTAGAGGGGCACAAGTACTGCCGTGAAATCACGGTGAGAATTCACGGCACTGATGTAGGCATAAGATATTTTTCATAAGTAAGTTCTTATAGCTTTGTTTGTAGATACGTTGTATTATAATAATTATAAATAAAAACATGTTTCATTATTGTTATTAAATGAATATTGAATAGTTTAACTGTATTATTTTTATTTGTTACGGTAAGTAGTTGTCTTGTAAACTCGCCACTCACTTCCACCTCACCGGATACAGCAGCCAAATAACAATTCCTTTGAGGGTTGTTGTGTTCCTGTGAGTGAGGTAACCAGAAAGAAAGGAGTTGTTGCGTTGGCAGCAAAACGTACGTTAACAGAATTTAATCGCTTCTTATTTAATTTCTTTTTTTTTTTTTGTTATATTTAAACTTACATGAACACATTCAGTCAAAACATTTCGGCAAACAAACATTACATTACAGCAATGCTATACAATTCATAACGACTTTTGCACTGGAAAGACAATTTGGTTACCGAGGAATCACTCTTAAACGTCGGGTGGATACGACCCGCCTGTGTGAAGCTGATGTACTACGTGCAGATGATGTACCTACTACGTGCAGCTGCAATTGACTTTGCCTCAAGTATGATGAGGAACCACCTATACTCCCATTTGCATTTTCCCAATTCTGTAAGGTAATACTGCCGACCGGAAGTGTCTGGGTTACTGATTTTTAACGATATTGTGTAACATATACATAAGTACAAATCAGCTATCAGTATTCGAATGAGGCGAATTGTGTTTTTCGTACCTTGATTCCCTGATTAATTGGAAAATGGCCGTCTGGCCAAGGTAGCAAGCTAGTCAGGAATTGATCGATAGTCTTCAATCGTCATCCAAATTGATATTTCTGCCGTTGACACTATTTTAGGGCCTTGGATTGTCACGGGGAGCGGGCGGTTAGGCATTGATGATGGAGTAATTCTCTGTCCGCAGAGCTATATGGTACAATGGATAAAACAACGTACCGATATACTTCCCCTCACAAATCGCGTGATTTGGACTATATCATTAGCTGTAGGTATTTTGTATGAAAGATGTCAGTTGACTCGCTCACACAGTTTTTGACGTAATGTAGAGACAATAAATGGGAAGAAATTCCTTGTTTTATACAATGGCGAAGTCTTACGCAGTATTTAAATATTCTTTGTGCCAGAGGCCACTGGAGGCCACAGAGCCACGTTTGTTTCGCAGGGAATATTATGTCCGTGATTGTGATGAACCACCACATACGCACAAAATTCAGTGTATAAGTAGGAGTTCGTTCTTTATAGGGTTCCGGTTTTGAATCCTTATGTATCACTGGCAAAAGAAAAAAATCTTCGGAGTTGACAATGAATTACATTTTGTGTGCGAGTCTGACTCACATTTGCTCGATATTTATTTTTTATACTCAAACAAGCATACGGCCCCCGCCTTGTGAAGCGTTTACATTAGCTCTATAAACGTTCGTAATATGAAATATCGCTCGCTCGCCACCAACGCAGCCACTTCGGTGAGCTCATTAACTCGCAGGAACACAACAACCCTCAAGGAAATTGTTATTTGGCAGCAGTATGCTGTTAGGAGGAAGTACACCCCCAATATGTCCACATACAAATACGCTGTACACACAGTAAGTACACTTTTTGTTTTTTTTTTTTATAAACTACTGCTAAAACTTTTTGTTCTTATTTATTCTTGTTTACATTTATGATAGACACCCGTAAGTGAATGTGGTGAAATTAGAGGTGGGGAAAATGCCAGGCATTTACAATAAGTGCCCAGTTAGTACTTGTAAATGCCCAATAAACGCCTAGTTTTGGGCATAAATAGGGAATTGATTAGTGCTTTTAGGGCATTTATCGTAAATGGCAGCCTTTTCTCTAGGTCAAATATGTATATATCTTCCGAAGACGCGCTCTTACCTGTTGTTGATTGATGAAATAAAAGCCAGATTTACAAAATAAAAAATGACCTTTTAATTCAATTCATGAAGCACGGTAACAAGGTATTGTAAATTATTACTTTTCGTACAGTCGGGGTTAGAACATTTTAATATAGTGATTAGACCCTACCAAACATTAGACTAAACGGTAACTTGTATAAAATGTACATTAATTATAATATGTAGTATAAAATATTACCATTATTTTACCGACATTATTACATGACCGGTATATTTATATATAATTCATTCTTATTTATAATGGTCAATTAGTGAGTTATTGAAAGCTTGAAAATGAAAACTCTGTTCAATAAAATATTTTTACCTGAACTAGGAACAGGCCAATTCTTTATTTAACTTCATAAAGTAAAATTTATATACAAACATATTTATATCGAATTTAATAGTTTGGTGTAGTAATTAGTGAATGAAGGTTTAGAGAGACAAACACAAATCTAAATAAAGTTAGAATTATCCCACCACAAATACATAGCTTCAAACAAACACCACAAACAATACGATGATCACATTTACTTAAATACCTATATAAACATGTGAATTAATAAATAATCAAAATATAATAAAGAAATCGTTAGTAAACATGCCCCTCCGTCGATCTGTGATATTTAAATAACCGACAGTGATAGTTTTATAGCATTATATTTAGAATAAGAATAGTAATAATTAGGTTTGTGTTAGCTCGATGTGTAATTTTTTTCGTCTACCTATAACATCATTTAGCTCATAATGCAAAAAGTGTTCTCAAATATCTAAAGATAAAGATATAATTCACGATAAATAATGTACTAGCAAGAACTGATTTTATAAGGGACACCTTGCAGATTCCACACTAATATGTATCTCGCTCAAAAAAATATTTTTCACTAAATACACAGGCGAATAAAATTCTCATTTTTTGTTTTCAGTCAATAATAATCAGTTTTTGGCTAAGTGGCGCTAATAAATTGTTTTTACAACACAAAGAGAATCAATCAAATGGATCTATACAGGACTTACACTGTCCTCCTTGTGAACATGTTTAATTGTAAATGTTGGGTCTTGATTTTTACAGATCTGTGCCCAATTTTTACTTAGGTATCGTTTAAATGAAATGATATTCTACCATTGGGCTCTTGTGGGCTTCCAAATCGTACTATACAGTTTCGCAAGTGACAGATGGAAACTACGGTTTCTTTACGCATATCAACAAACGGATAAGTTGGTGCGTCCAACTTATGCGTTTGTTGATAGACGTGAAGTGCGCACTACTCATACAGACTATTGTGTAGTATTGTGATGTTATGTTCAGAGGTGTACGAATGAGTTCAGGAGATTAAGCATTCTTTCGGCACCGAGACTTTTCATTTTGATAGAACTTTTTAAATATAACGAATAATAATAATAGTGACGGTTTTGTTATGAAACCTATAATCCCTCCATTTATAATAAAAATAAAATACCTAATTAGGTATATTATAATAATGTCGGCAAAATGAATATTAACATACATAAATGATTTTTCAGACTTTAGTCGCATATCCATCAACATTTTCTTTACTACCACAAAATCTAACCCCTGATTTGCATAAAGTATATTATAATATATATATACACTTAATTGCTACGCGGTATTCTTCCATAAATATATCCCGCGTTAATTGAGAAACTACTGTAATAACTAGATACATTAAATATTTCTTTAGAAATTATTGACAATGAAATAAAACAAATTTTGTTTAATCATTTAAAATATGAATAAAAATTAAAGGACATTTATCTATTTTACACAACCTCAAATAAACAGTTTTGAAATGTGTGTTACAAGAACAAGGCGCGTTCTAATCTCATTCACAAATCATTTAAAATATTTATCCAATGCATAGAAGACAAATCTTGAGTAACACTAAATATAATATAGCCCTTCGATTGCACTTCAATTCTGATTTTTGCATTAGTCAGAATATTCACATTTTGGTACGGAACACTAATTATTATTATAAAAATTACATATGTTGTAATTTAGTTGAGACAGAGTAACCGCACGCTAATAGGGAACAGCTCCAAATTAATTAAACACAACTTGTGTGAGGTACTCTGTTTTTTTTTTGTACTTATGTTAATGCCAGTTATGAACAAACGAACCATGAAAAAAGTTTTCTGTTACCACGTACTACCACCAAGAATGTTTCAGTTCATCAAAAATTTAACAAACTTCATTTTACGATGCTACGTGGCTTCTAGAATTAAGATATTTGTATAGCCGTTCGTAAAGTTTTCGTTAAACTATGACACAAGGCATACCTTATGTTTAATACTGTACTCGTTAAACAAGACAGAATACGATGACGTATTCCGTACGGTAGGTATGTACCTTTATTGCTTTAATTTTATTAATTTATTAATATACAAATATTATGAATGATCTAACATCTGTTACCGATAGTGTGCGGTTTCACGACATAATTCTCGAGTATTTGTTCCCATTTATTGCACTAATAATAGCAACTTCCCATCTTTGAAAGTAATCAGTACGACTGGTGGGAAATTCGTCTATTACAAGAACATGGGATTCTCTCGAGGCGAAATGGCTGGGTCATTGGTTTCCAATGATAACTATAAACTCACTAATAATATACATGTTATTATGAAATAACACAATAGCACTATAGATTTTTTTATGATTATTTCCTAGCGCGGTAGAGTAAACTCGGACGAGGACAAGTACATTGCGGAGCTAACAACACGCTAAATATACTAACAATGACACCAGCAACCAGTGTAACGCCACTCGCCCGATTTTGCTCATACCGTGTACGTTATAACTTAAGGGTTAGCTCCAACTGAGAAATAAAGTCATCAATCAAATCTTCACTATTACTTTACGTGAATACATCTCAAAATTTGCTACCATACGGGGCAATCGAAAAAATCTAATGATTACAAAATCGAAGTACACTGTTTGGCGTTGTAGTTTTGAATCTATGCTCTACATCCAAAATTCATTCACACCACTGGATAGATGAAGGATCTTAGAATTTATTATGCCAAGTAAGGGGCTATTGAATATCGTGTGCGGAGAGGGAAGCGCTGCCATTTTGAGATAATTTTAGTTGATATATCGTATTCTCGTACAACGGGCGTGTTCGTGATACAGCCACACCCTATTTTTATTCCACATTGGAGCTTATCCCAAATTGTAACAAACTTGTACACATCTTTTACGATAAAAGTATATTGCCAAGTTTTTTCTTTTTATTATGAGAATATTACTTATTATAAACCGCGTGCGCGTAAGTTAGATGGTAATATTAATAAATTAAGTTCATTATTTATGTTAGTATTACAACTGAAATCCTATGACCCAGCCATTGGAACTTATCTAAAAATTAGCCTAAGTATTATTAGTACTTACTATATAGGTAGACCTTGTACATCCATGAGGTCTTCTTGTTGAGCGTGGGCGTGGGCGTGGGTGTGGGCGTGCGCATGGGGGTGTGCGTGAGTATGTTGTGTGTGTGAGTGGGCGGTGGAGGCGGGTGGTACTGCGAATGCTCCGTGGTGGTGGGGACGCGGGCGACGGGGCGAGCGTGCGGTCACCACGCGCGGCTTGTGAATCTCGTCCATCACAGAAGGCGCTACGTACGTGAATCCCTGTAACAAAGCATGATAATTTTACTATCATTATTTTTTTATCGGGTGTAAGTGGTTCATCAACATCTATGAACTAAAGCCAACTTCATTAGCACGAGTGCACCCTGCTGACTGATAAACGAAGCTCTGGCGAAAAGAGAGATAGGGAGCGTAATTGGAAGCGACCCGACTGGGGAATGTACTTCCACATCACAATACCGCAGCCAAATAACAATTCCCTTAAGGGTTGCTGTGTTCCTGTGAGTGAGTGAGCTCATCAGAAAGAAAGGAGATGCTGCGTTGGCAGCGGGGGTGGCGGCGCGCGAGCAATATTTTTAATGTTGCGAGTGTTAATATGGCTACGGTAACCGCTTCACATCAGGCGGGCCTGCCTGTTACTCGAAGTAGTATAAAAAAAATAGCTGCGGAACGTAAAGCGCTGACCCGGTACTATGCACTGCATGTACAGACACGTGCAAAAATGCATATAGAATTTGCGAAAGAAGTGACTTGCAACTGTCAAATAGCAATGAAGATGTTTCAAACCTTACGATGTTGCATTAAGGTTTACATTACTATTGATTGTTTGATATATTACAATTGTGACCACGCTATTTTAGTATTTAAGCTATATATGGAATTTTGTATATGACTGTATAAGTAGTGCAGGCATAATACTTAGGATCGGGGCGTGTAACTCTTTATGCAGAAGATCTATGTCCAATAGTGGACGAGTACGCGCTAAAATGATAATAAAGGTTTCCATTTAACACTATCCTATTACACGATACTGTATATTTTTTGTTCATTCCATTGTTTTTTTTTTTTTTATTAGGACTCGGAATGTTACAACCAGGACCTGCCTGATGGGCCGCAGGAGACTGGAGTCCAAGAATGGAAGCAACGAAATCACACGATCATGTCATCTAGTCGCGTCGACTACGCCGGCCTAGAATGTCTCTGATCTTATAATAAAGTTTTAAATAAATAAAGACACATAACTAAAGTATAAAAATACCTGAAACATCAAATTGGCACTTTCACTAAGAGTAGACTCATCAGGAGAATCGATAGGTGTTTGAAGAGTGAATCGCGTGTCAAATTGTGAAACGTCGTCTTCACTTGTCTGAAAAATACAAAATGTATATTATTTCCATCGTCAATGTTAAATATAAGCATACGTTCGATGTCGTGACAATAGATGATGCTAGGCGCGGGCATAATTTATTCATTTATTTTATTTATTATATTGTTGTCAATAAAATTAACGAATAAATTACTAGTGGATTTTAAAGGCCAAATTAAAAGCCAAATTGTGACATTTGCACAAAGGTTTTTTCTACTGGATCTAAAACGATTATCGTAGCCTATATACACATACAAATATTGACCGCACGCTGGCATTCCTGCTGCATTCATCTTCTCATTACACAGAGGTATGGTTAAATCGAGCGATTTAACCAAGTGAGCACTTGGAGGAACGTAAATAACGTAATATACGTCAAGGTTGTTATTATTTGGCCGTGATCTTATCTGAGGTGGTGACTTTTCCAGTTAGGTTCCATAAGATCCCTCTCATTTCTTGGGAGCCTCGTTTATTATTTGGCAGGACGTAGGTATAACGTGTAGGTGAAATTGGGTTCTGCTCGAAAAATAATGGTGAGCCACTTATAGATCAAGCTTCACTATATTTTTATTTCGGCCATAACGGATAAAACAACTGCATGGATATCTGCATACTAATTTACCTATTTTGTAAGGCCACAAATTCATTTAAGTAGATAACTCCATTGGCGGAGCACTAAATCGGTTGTCGAAGGATTGTCGTTTCAAATCCCATATAGTCAGAGGTATGTATAATAGTTTTCATTAATTATTATCATTGAATACAGTCTGTAATTTTCAATTAAAAACTAAAACGATAACTATGTGTTTTGAACAATTGTAAAGATATTTGTTTTCGGTATTACATGATAATACTAATTATAAAACGAACTAGAAATTAACACAAACCAATCTGGGCTTTATTGGAGGTTCCAATCTACGAGCGAAAACGTCATCCCAATGGACGTGTTTGAAGAATGCATGGTTCCGGACTGCGGCTGCTCCAGCAGCTCCTAGACGCTGGGTCTCCGATCGTTTCATAAGACGCCGGATCAGATCGCGCGCGTCTTGCGTGAGATAGGCAGGCAACATTAATTTACCCTTCAAAATTTTTTCTATAGTCTTCGTACGATTGTCTCCTGTAAAGGGAGGCTGAAAAGAAAATTAACTTTTACTATTTATGTTCATAAGTGTACACAATGAAAAACTGACTATTTCCTAAATGGACGTTTTGATATATAGACCTCTTGATAGTTAAGACGTTTTGCTACATGGGCGATTAGCTAACTAGGCAGATTGCTCATTAGACGTTTCGCTTTGTTGGACGTTTTGCTACTTAGACTTTCTGATCGGGAGGGAAAATTAATATTATGTACTTAATCAAAAAAACCATATAGTAGCTCGTAATTTCCTAAAATAAACATTCCTCATAGTACTGAAATCATTTAGAGCACAGACAATCTGTCGAAGTATGGTTTTTACTGCCATAAAATATCATAATAATGGACACTGTGCTTGTTGAAGTATGTTTTGTAAACACACTTAACCTTACTTGTCTGCGAAAATCAGGGCCACCACCTAAGCTGAAGTCGATTCTCATCGGATTTTTTGTTAGCGAAAACAAACTTCAGTTTTGATTTGTGGTATTTATTTAGCTTAGCTGGTAGAGACTCCGAAGCTCTCTCGACTAAGCTGAAGATGTTTGTAAATAACTAAAAGGTAAGACTTATTTTTCAAATCAAAATATTCGATGGTAATCGGCTTCAGATTCGGCGGTAGGGCCCCCTACTACAAAAACGAAGAAAAAGTAGTTTAGATTTATTTCAGAGAACGTTATGTTGATATTTATTTGACAGTGAATACTTATAGCACAGTATAAGTAATAGTACTACGTACAGTATGGCCACTCCCTGCCGCTCTCTCTGTCGACCTCACCTCCCTCTGAGACGAATCTGGAACAGTTTGTATGGTGCCGCACGCACACACGCTCATTTTTGCTCTGTACAGACGTCATTGTTTATGTAATAGTAAACAACGCGACAATTGTATGGAGTGGCCGGAGTCTGCTTATAGCGTTGCTTGAGACAAGCGGGCTTTTGCTGTCATTACAGTAAGAATAGCGAAAAGTTCGTATATAGTGTACGTAAGTATTACTTACGTACCCATATTGACATGATATGACATGGCTAAATATTGGCTTTAGCATTTAATATTTAAAGTACAATAATATTTTACCCACGGCCTCAGACAAGGTTTACTACATTACTTAGATATAAATAAATCTTAAGAAAGTCAATTACTATTTTCCAATATGAACACCGATAAAACGTTGCGATGCCTTCTGAAGCAATATTACCACTGACTGGTGTTAAGGACCCTATGGGTGTTAAGGACCCTATGCCTACAACTAATGGCGTGTAAGTGGTTTAACAACATCTTTGAACCAAAGCCAACTTCACCTGCACGTGGAGCACCCTGCTGACTGACAAACGAAGCTCTGGCGAAAAAAGAGGTAGGGAGCGTAATTGTAAGCTACCCGACTGGGGAATGTACCTCCACCTCACAGAATACAGCAGCCAAATAACAATTCCCTTGAGGGTTGCTGTGTTCCTGCGAATGAGTGAGGTCACCAGAAAAGAAGGAGTTGCTGCGTTGGCAGCGGGGGTGGCGACGCGCAAGTAATATATTATGTTGCGAGCGTTAATACGGTTACGGTAACCGCTTCACATATGCTGTAGGCACAGGGTAGTGCGGACACTGTCAGTGATGGTGATTTATTTTTAGCTGCAGTTACGCTTCTCTCTGTATACAAATGTGTAAAAAAATATAGCTTTAACAATCGAACCTGGCCAATAAGCATGTCGTACATCAAGGCACCCAAACTCCACCAATCAACGGCTTTACCATGACCACTCCTTGTTAAGATTTCTGGTGCCCTGCAATATAAAACTAGCATTAGCAGCAATGTCTATTTATTTAGTCATTTTAAAAGTGTACTTCATACCAAATACTCACATGTATTCTATTGTGCCACAGAATGTATGTGTAACAATTCCTTCTTGAATATGTTCTTTACAAAGACCAAAATCTGTCAGTTTGACATGGCCTTGGGCATCCAGCAAGACATTTTCAGGTTTTAAATCACGATAAATTATTCCTAAACTATGTAAGTGTTCCAATGCCAAAATTATTTCTGATAAGTAGAAACTGGAAAAAACATTACAAATAAATTAAATCAAATCAAAATATCTTTATTCCTTGGACTTTATAAAGCACTTAGAAACGTCATACAAATTAAATATAAGAACATGTATAAATCATTATTACTCTAAATCCGCAGAGCTTAGATTCACTTTATCACGCTATCTTGAATGTGAAAGTGAATTTAAGTGCCAGTTCCGGCGACGGGGCTTCTTGAGAAGAACTGGCAAGAAACTCAAGGCTTATTATTTTATTTTAATAAAACTTAACTCAATACATACTACAATAATGTTTAATTGTATGTAAAAGTAATATTTGAGTGGACCGAACGAAATTCTTATATACGCCGAAAAGCCATTCTTGGAAATGAATAAGCTCCAAAACCACTGAAAGGATTTTGATGAAACTTGTCACAATTAAAGACCTCGACATGCTTGAGGTTTGTGCCGAAAAAAAATTGAGATCGATCATGTCCTTGAGGAATGATCATCAAATACATTTTCCATTGAAATTAATGGAAAACATACACTCGGCGTATCTACTCGCTCCACTCAACCTCGATTTCGGCCCCGTGGGCTAGAATCCGGCCTAGTTAAGAATATAACTAGGGTCAGTTTATACTAGTTTTCAATCTTTTATACAAACTTTCATTTTACCATGTATTTTTTAGAGTACCTATTAGAAATTTCGCGTTACGAATATAGGTGTTAGGTGGGCGACGTGGCTCGAGTGAGCGAGAAACTACACATGCGCGTTGATACGGTTGCGAGCAATACGTTGCGAATACCTACCTACGTCCTAAAGAGTTTTGATTCACACCCTGGCCACTCCATCCAAAAAAGTACTACATTCTTATACAGTCGAGTTTTATTGGTTCAATTACTGAAAAATGTACACATGCTTACACTTCATGCTATAGGCACAGTATAAGTAATAGTACTACGTACAGTATGGATACTCCCTGCCGCTCTCTCGTATCGACCTCACCTCCCCTCTGAGACAAATCTGGAACAGTTTGTATGGCGCCGCATGAGCACATGCTCATACATGCTCTGCACAGACGTCATTGTTTATGTAGTAGTAAACGACGCGACATTAGTATGGAGTGACCGGGGTGTGCTATAGGTATAATTTTATAAACAATCAATCTGCATCGATCACTGTTATAGATTAATTGTTTATTTCAATTACGTACGATGTAAACATAAGTTGCATTATGTACGTACGAGTATGTTGTTTTATGAACATTTTATTTCTCTACCACAGACGATCACAGTTTAATAAAAAATGTACCTACCTACCTACTTATGAATGTCTATCGGTTATATAGTATGTAAGTAACAAGTAACAAAACTAAGCAAAGTTTTGTACTCGCAGGAACACAACAACGCTCAAAGTAACAATTAATTTGAGGGTTGTTGTGTTCCTGCGAGCGAGTGAGGTCACCTGAAAAGAAGGATCTGCTGCGTTGGCAGTGGGGGTGGTTATGTTACGGTAACCGCTTCATATCAGGCGGGTCGTATGCTTGTCTGCCACCCGACATAGTATAAAAAAACGGGCGAAGCGCGAGTCGGACTCGCGCACGAAGGGTTCCGTACCATTATCTATAAAAACGGCAAAAAAAAAAAACACGTTTGTTGTATGGGAGCCCCCATTAAATATAAGTTTTATTTTTTATTTTTTAAAGTGAATATAACTAAATATTCTGTGAATGAATTATGTGTGTTTGAATATTTCAAACGTCTACCTATTGCCGTTATCAATATCGAGCAAAAACGAGCAAAAAAAAAATATCACGTTTGTTGTGGCTCCCATACAACAAACGTGATATTTTTTTTGGTAAAAATAAATTAATAATTAAATATTTATTTTATTCTGTTTATTAGTATATTATATTCGTTGTTATAGCGGCAACAGAAATACATCATCTGTGAAAATTTCAACTGTCTAACTATCATGGTTCATGAGATACAGCCTGGTGACAGACGGACGGACGGACAGCGGAGTCTCAGTAATAGGGTCCGTTTTGCCCTTTGGGTACAAAACCCGTAAAGATTGCAAATTTAACCCTAAACGCTAAAAAAAGATATTCGTAAAGATTGCAAATTTCGGGTAGCAGAGCGGTACGTCCTCACTTCCAAAGCGCTTGACGCGGACTGGCCGAATTTTCGAAAATTTGGCTGTGTAACAATATTTACTCAGCAAATTTAGATGAAACGTTTAAAAACTAATTAGTTTATTCAATTAAAACATTTTATTTTTTTCGAAGTATTTCCTTAACAATATCTATAGAGTCAAGGACATTGCTTGAACCCTGTTAATCACGAACGCGAGAACTGTTGTCAAATCGAAGTGGATATATCCTATTAGTATATTAAATAAAATAAAAAAATATTTGTTTATTCGTCCGTATTGGAATGGTCTTTCGTTATATATACTGAAATACTCTGTTACTGTGTAGTATGTACACTTTCTGGAAAACAAAGTTGAGCATTTTTTATAAAATCGGCCAGATACGGACTCGTATTACCACTAAGGTCGGCTACAAGAACAAACAGTAACCACACGGTAAGCAGTTACCGCAGCTTACGGATATTGCTTTCGCCATTGTCGCTCAACTGGTGATCTTCTAGTGTATCTTACGCACCAATGGGCTTTGGCGGTGGAGAGTCAAGGTGAGGCAATGGCGGTTAGCCTGGATAAGGCAAAGACGTTCGATCGGATCTGGCACCGTATACGGTCAGCCTGAGGGGTTACGCGAATAGGTTGCTAGCTTCTTGTCCAGCAGAAGCATTAGAGTCGTTGTAGATGGCAGTTGTTCCGATAGCTTAGATATTAATGCTAGCGTCCCGCAGGGTTCTGTATTGTCCCCGACGCTGTTTCTGCTGCATATTAACGATATGTTGTCTATTGACAGCATTCATTGCTATGCCGACGATAGCACCGGGGATACTTATTACACGGGCCGAGCAAATCCCTCGTTCTTTGGTGGAGGAGAGACGCGAACAACTTGTGTCGGAAATCGAAGGCACACTGAGTAGAGTGTCCGACTGGGGGCGACAGAACTTACTGAGATTTAACCCCTCTTAGACACAAGTTCACCGCTATGAAAACCCCATTTGCTATGTCTCCACACTTCCAGAACACACCCCTCACCATCGCTAAAAATATTGGAATTCTAAGAGTTGGAATCTCCAGCGACGTCCAGTTTCGATGTCATCTGGAGGGGAAGGTCAAGCTGGCTTCGAAGAAACTAGCTGTGCTCAACAGGGCGAAACCGTACTTCAACTCGCGGCAAAGGCTTCTGCTTTACAAAGCTCAAGTACGGCCGCATATGGAGTACTGTTGTTATCTATGGGCAGGATCACCTAAATACCAGCTAGCACCTTGTTACTCGATTCAGAGGCGCGCTGTGAGGATTGTTGACGAATCCAAATTGACGGACGGTGTAGAACCCTTGAGTCTGAGAAGAGATTTTGCGTCGCTGTGTGTTCTACCGATAGTATAATGGGGTGTGTTCAGAGGAGTTATTTGACATGATACCCACTGCCGCCTTCTACTGTCGCACCGCTCGCCATCGACAGGGAATTCATCCTCACACATTAGAACCGAAGTTGTCACGTACTGTGCGGTTCCAGAGAAGTTTTCTTCCACATACTATCAAGTTCTGGAATGAACTGCCTGTTGAGGTTTTCCCAGGAAACTACAGCATGGGGCTCTTCAAAAAGGGCGTAAAGAGGTATTTACAGGGTCTGCAAAGCGCATGTGATGCCTCTGGTATTACAGGCGTCCATAGGCTACGGTAACTGCTTTCCATCAAGCGGACTGTATGCTTGTTTGTCACCTTAGTGGTATAAAAAAATGTGCAGCACCAGGGCCATCACTTGTTTCGCTTGCGTGTTGCCGAGCCTGAATTTTCAAAGAATCTAATGTTGTATGTGGCATAAGTATATCTTATTTATTATGTAAGTTACAGATTCATACTAACCAGGCAGTGTCTTCAAGAAATATCCCTTCTCTCTCAAGATGCATAAATAATTCTCCACCACTTAAATATTCTAATATTAAGTATAATTTACCACCAGTTTGGAAAGCGTACACCAATTCGACTATGAATGGATGCTGAAAATAGAACAGAAACAAATAATTAATCGAAATTTAGATCTTTTACCTATAGTCATGCCAGTTAAAATGCCAGCGCATGGCAATTGGCAGCTGGCATTCCACAAAAAAAAATTCCAACAAATGGGCAAAGTTGTTGCTTAATGCAAGTACCCAATTTAAATCCTGAATAGCCTAATAGATTTGTATCATGAACATAGCAAGTAATTCTAATCGACTATTGTACACAGGGAGGGATTTCCAAACACGAGGCCTAAAAAAATTGTTTTCATGTGCATCAGTATGTATTTTCAACAGCAGACTTTTACCATACAGGAAAAATATTTGGGTTTAGAAACTATTGACCCCGAAATCAACAAGAACAATAATTTACTATATTATTATATTATACCATATATCCACCAGCCACATTCTAAACCATGGAGCAGCATGAAGTATGCTCTGAGACAAGTGTTCCGCAAACTTTTGTGTTTAAAGTATGTTTAGGAAAACAGGGTTCGAAATTATCAAGATAATTACGCTTCTTGATATATCCGATAATTATCTGATGATTATCGGATAATTATCACCAGTGTAAGAAATTCATTTGTTATATTCTTTTGTAACAAATGCATTATAATTTGAGCAATTCTAACAACAAAAAATAAAAACAAAGAAATTTTATAATTTTTATTAATTATCCAATACAAATTAACATAATTAAACGTAGTTTGAGAAAAAATCAGTGTCGTTAGATTCGACATCATAAATAAATTAAATTGGATTGACCAAAGAAGCCAATGGGATGTCTTCATCTGCGTAATTCGAACTTAATTTTTCCCCTTGGCCGTTGATACTTCGTGCGTTCGGATAGACGCAAGTGCGGTCATACACGTTCGAATACAGTTCACTTTCACGTGCGCAATGTTTTGTTATTATCAATCGATAATTATCAATCTGTTATTATCACGATAATTATCACGATAATTATGACGATAATTATCACGATAATTATCACGATAATTATCATTGATAATTATCCTTTCGAACCCTGTAGGGAAACGAAAATTTTTGGAGATACACCATAATTGAAAAATCAGTTTTTATTTGTGTAAGCATTTTTCTTCTGTCCGTCTCTTTAACCAATAATGACCAAGGAACTCCAGTGTGCTGCGACACATACTTTGGGGTGTTCTGCAAACTATGACTAAGTTCCAAATTTAGGTAATTACTCCCTCAGGGATCAAAATTAGTATGGGTAGGTGTAATATAACCGATAAAAGATAACAAATTATTTCAGACCAATAAGATCTAATCTAAGCAAGGGCATAGACCATAAAATCAGTTTGCTTTGTTGGTCGTAGTGGTAACAACACTGAAAATGTTAGGAAACACTGTTCTTAAACCCATTCTGAGAGACCTGTATATTCTGGCAGTGAAATTAATATAAGTTAATGTCATACTAGGTTAGAAGAAGTAGCATTGGCTTAAAGATGATGATGAACCACTTCGACGGTCCCTACGTATAAAGCGACATGTCAAAAATGGCAATTTTTTTTATTGCATAAATTGCTATAGATTGCCCGTATAAAACATTTTCTTTTTTATTTTATTGAATGTATATAATTAAAATGCAAGAAATTAACTCATTTGTCCAATAATAATATTCTTTATGTACTATATCGTAGTATAAGCAAACATGTCTGAAATGACATGTCGCTTTATACGTAGGGACCGTCGACTTACACCTCAAATTCATAGTAAATATGATTTAATATTAAAATGTATGTATGTAGTATATATTGTATAAACTATTCTTGCACAAACAAAAATAGCATGTTACAACTTACAGTATAAAACAGTTAAAAGGCGATAAATTTATATATTATTTATATACCTTTATGTTGAATTGTAAAAATGTAATGTCATTTAATTATTTATTTTTAGAATGGCAATCCAATTTGGGATCCGCCAGATGGTCTAAGGTGGCCTTCAGATGACATTGAAGCAATTCATTTCAGAACTAGCCCTGGCTTTATTATTTTTATCAACATTATTTCAAAAAATTGGAGTTTGCAATTTTTACATTTTGCCTCACACTCACAGCAAAAAAAAATTTTGTTACTAGAGTTTTTGAACTACTTTTTTAGCCTTGGAGAGACAAAATACTTTCTTTGTGTGTGTAGGGACTATGATAGGATTGCAACTGAATTTGATCTTTCACACTGTGTGCCCCATTTCAATTCAATTAGTTACTAACCATTTCGCTTTATATAAATTTAAAGTACCTATGACATTGTTAAAAAAATTAAAAAAGTATATAAAAATAAATTTGGTAAGTAAAAAGTCAATTTGGTAACTTGAAGGTTGGCTGGTAGAGATTTCTTATAGAGATAAGCCCAACTTTGTACATTTTTTTTAAATTCTGCTAGTTATATTGTGTATAAATCTATGTATATATATGTTCTTTAAGTACAATAAAGATACTACAAGGAAACAAATTAAAATCCCAACTGAGTTAGAGGGAAACTTACTTAGCAAGTTGTTTACAAGAGCAAAGCTCTTTTAGTGTGTTTTTTTCTGTAATAACACAATATACAATCATAAAAATAAAATAATTTACCTTAACAGCCTCCAAAATATTTCTTTCTGCTTTAGTGTGTGCAGTATCTTTTTGATTACGAACTATGGAAGCTTTTTTAAGAACTTTCATTGCAAAATGTGACCCTGCATCAGGGCCGGTAATTTTACGAACTTGAAACACTTTGCCATATCCACCTTTTCCTAAAACTTTTCGCAATTCAAAATCTTGAGGGCCGAGACGTTTTTGACCAGGGTTTACAGTATCTTCAGATAATTGTATGGTTTCAGATCCCTCTAAGCTGTAAATACAGTGTGTTTATCATTTTATTGTAATTTTATTACCTGTTTACTGCATCAATATTCTTTTTTGTACTTACTCAGCAATACTGTTCACATGTAATTCAGGATCATAGTCCACCTGCCACAGAAATTACTTTATTACAACCATATCCTATTGTTTTAGGTATTTAAATGCTATAAAATAACACAAATAAACTAATGACATAAAATTATATAATAACAGAAATTATTACAATATCGTTTTAATAAATTATAATACTTTTATAAGAATGATACATTATACACATATAGTATACAAAACTTAAATTATGTATTGCATACAATAAATTGCAATATTTCTTCCACGATTTTCCACACCACTCCTTCCTTACTTGATTGTATTCATTATAAAAAGTTTTCTGTGAAAACTTATTAATATGATATTAAAAAAGACATGCAAAAGTGAGAGTTAAACAAAATCGTGTACCACAACAACAAATCACATGTAGTGGAATCTTCATATGACATGTGTTGATTTCAACACAATACCTATCAACATTACTTTTGAGAGAAAAAATTGATGCACTACAAAATGTATGATTCACATACCTATGTGGAGTTAAAAATGCTGCGTTGTACAATAAATTATGAAACTACGACGAATTCATCCTTGACAATTGGCTCAGTCAACACAAGGATTTCATTTTAGGTTAGGAATTTTATAGTATCTAGAAAATTACATAAATAGGTACCTCATCGACTTCAATTATATCGTCTTCATCAGAATCTCCAACTGTAACAGTATCCACACTGTCTACATCTAAATCTAAATCGAAAACCCCTGCCATATACGATGACATTTCAAGATTATCACATCAGCAAGTGCTTGGATTGGACCCTAAAAGTTTCAACACAAATGCACTGTTTGGTTTTTAATTGAATAATAATTTAACACATTAACAAAAGCGACGTTTGTATTTATTTGTTTTAGTCTTATTAAATTTACGGAGACACTATTTTACACACAAATATCACTAATGTGATCAGTGAAGTGAATGAGCTGAAGTGAGCTGAGTGAATTCAATTCAATTCAATGATAGCTTGCATGCAGGCAGCGAGCCAGCGAGTCAAGTCACCCATGAGTGTGAGTGGGATACAGATAGATTAGAGACTACTAGAGACAGTGACAGCCAATGAGTGACATTAAGTGTCATGGTGTCACCTTTGAATTTTGCGATGTAAGCGGGTATGGGATAGACGCTTTTTAACGACAATTTTCATAATTTAACTAATACATATTAGAGATAGTGTAAAGATGCAGGTGATCATTAGAATGCTATATAAAATGCGGAATCTTTGAATAAAAGTGGTTAACTCGTCGTACCAAAATGTCGCGTTTTGCCACAGACATCAGCCCCGGATCTTGATTTTTTTCGAGGTGGGGCAAAAACTGAAAAATGCCGCCCCTGCTCACCAATATTCTTACATTCATCATCATTATCATCACTTCAGCTATCAGACGCTTAATGATGCCACAACGATGGTCTAGAGCTGCTCTTTCTCTGATAAGCTTAGTTTTATCCAAATACTAGCGGACCCGAAAGACGTCTTGTTTTATCTTTTTATCGCATTTAATTAAACCGATCGCATCGCCACCTATTGGGTTCAATTATGAAACCATCCAGAGACCCACTAGAAGACTCGCAAAAAAAAAAAAACAACGGGTTGCACTTCGGGAGTGCCGGCAGAAGTGAAAACTTTTTTGAATATTTTAGAATGGTTAGGAAATAATTTCACATGAATTGCTTTTGCATCCACTTTGTTCAATTTCCATATTTTAAACACTTTATAACTTTATATACACGAATTTTACAAGTATATTTGCGATCAAGCCATCAGCAGTCACCGTCCGTGGATGCGCGTAGCAGACTGTAGTACAAACACACACGCACACTCGCGCAAGCGCCCTGCGCCTCACTAAAATTTCCTTTATGAGTTAAAATATGTATTATGTTCTTATTTCTTTTAAACGCAAACGTCGTTCTCGAACGAGGTGACACTACGTATTTAATCATTCTATTATAATTCTTATCGCCTTTTCTTAAAGTTGAATAGTCTCGCAGCTTTACTATTTTAAAAATGTCAAAACTATTTCGATTCAAACCAATCTCAATCGTATCGTCTTTGCTTAAATTTGAATTTTGTAGTTTCGCAGCTTTATCTTACAGTCACGTGTCCCTGACGCCAGTTTAACATTTTTTACCCATCCCAAAAAAGTGCATAGCGCCGCTAAAGAAGCTTTCACTTCAAAAAACAATATCAGCCCGTAGTTTTGTTAAAAACTTTCCGTACCATTTTGTAAAATTTCTCTCATAAATAAAGCTTGTCCTGATATTAACGAACACAACAAAAAAAGAAACACACTGTAGATAGAAAATTTTATTCAAAGAAAACATTCCTTTATTTTGGAAAAGAAAGAAAACTGCATTCAAACATTTTCGAAAATTCATTTGTCACACCCGGGAATCGAATCAATTAAAAACTGTAAAAATTACTACCCTGTACTTTTATTGCATCGATCGTTAGGGTCAATTATAAGGATGAAATCCCTCTAACAAACTTAATAAATTAAATGAATTATGAAAGGGAACCATGAAATCTGGACTCATAAATTCAATGGGTCAAGTTAAAGCACTTTTACTCAAAGATCCATCTGTTTACTTGTTAGTAAATAATAATTATCATTGAAGTCATTTATTCATTAAAATGACAAATTACTACATATTTGGAAAAGACGATTGCAATTTGCACGTGTTTGTAACACAGACTCCTTTCTTAGATGCGACATCACTGCGTGTATGTGGTAGTTTAAATATGGAATGTTACATTTGAAAATATATTGTCATTTATTATTCACATTTGGTTGTTTTTAAAAATCATTTCATATTTGTCTCACGGCAAAAATGGCTTATCACGACCAATTTGATTTAAGGGGCCAGATCGTGAAAACTGTGAAAAGAGTGTTACGATTTTTCATATTTAACCTATTTAGATATGATTGATATCAATGATAATTTGTATATATTACAATCAAAGACCAAAAATTATGGTATGCTTATATTAAACTCTTAAAACCTAATAGTTGTTTTATAATAAAGGTCAACAAACGCACAAAATTGAGAAAAATGGCAAAAACATGCCTTCGTATTTTTCAGATTTAACCCAATAAATCAACACAAATTGATAAAAAGAAACACTTTTTGAATACTGAAGAAACCAATAAATATAACATATACTTTTTTTTGTACCTTTACAAACAAAGACTTCCTCTTTTAAAGCCCTAAAATCTAGATATGTTTTACGAAAATTCTCCATAGAAAAATGTATGAAAAATAACGCACATTCCGATATTACGAATTAGTACTCAGCGTCGCCACTAATCGCGCCAGTGCGTTTTTATATGTCAAGGTGACACCACGCATGTCAGATGCTCCAGCAAAATTACGTGTTGTGAATTTGTGTTTTTTGTGAAAAACTGTAAGTATAACTAATTTACCGATATAATGAATGTATATAAATCGTAAAAAATACAAAGAATGAATTAGATACTTTGTTGAGTAGGTAATTTTATGAACCTTGTAAAGTATGTATCAATTCAGGCTTGAAACATGATTTCAACATGATAAAGCCAATATCATAAACGTATCTAGTCGGTAATCGAGGGTTTTTTTCGCAGGACTGATTGAATTTGAATTTGCTGAGTGCCATGCCAGGGAAAAGAAAGTTTAGTACGCATTATAAAAATATGAAAGCCAAAAGATCTCGGAATAAAATGTAAGTTCCTTCCTACTTATTTATTTATCTGCCTACTTTACTACGTCTTGTCCTAAATACCTACCTAGAAAAAAATTACGAGATTTCTGTGAAAGTGTCATGTAAAAATCCTAGTTTTATTTGTGTGCTTATCCTGTCTAAGTAGTAATAATAATATAATTTATTTGCATTTGAACAGGGTACATTACAAAGCTAATACAATACCTATGTCATATGATTTAGATCGCTTGATTCAGACATATACAATAGCATGTAAATATTGGTTTGTATTGTAAGTAATAAAGTCAATTTCTATAGGAACAATTTTTATTAGTTTTCATGTTCATCATTATTGTCTAAATATCAGATTGAGGAAGTAGGTATGTTTCTTAGCAGAAATAGCACGGGCGCGCGGCTTTGTCGACATACTTACCGCCAAAGAGACGCGACGCGCCTAGGGTCTGGCTTAGTGTTGTACAAAAATTGCAAAATAAATAAAAAGTGGATAATAATGATGAATAATATTTCCAGTATTGAAAATAAAGAAAACCTTCAGGCCGAGACTACGAGCAACACTGCTACGCGCTGTATAGACGTAAGTTGTTATACGTAATTCTTGTAGACTTTTTTTTTTTTTTATACTACGTTGGGTGGCAGACAAGCATACGGTGTTGAAAATTGTCTATGAATGTCAGTAGTCATTAGATTCAAATAAAAAATAAAAGGTTTTACAAAAGGACGTCCTCGCTTTGATTATATTTTTCCCCTCATTTTTCCACAAGTGGCGACCGTGAATAATAATGGAAAAACTAATACGGGAAAGGAGCATAATTAGGCGTCTTTTTTCTAATAATGTAAACCTATTTGAGGATATTACGAAAAACTCAGAATTATGTACTGCCAAATTCAAATTGATTCGAGAACTGTCAGAAAAATTGGGAGCTTTGGATGAAAAAATTCGAGAAATTCTTTTGGAAACTGAGGTTGAAGATACGGAATTAGAAAGGGAATTGGTAACTGTACACGAATATCGCAGTAAGTATTTAAACGTCGAAACTTGTTATAAATCCCTAACCAAAGAATTTTCAGTCCAGTCGGTAGTCAAAAATACGATGTATTCCGCTGTAGGGAAACCTATCCAGAGAGATTTTAACTTGCCGGAGCTGGAGCTAAAGAATTTTGACGGGAACATAAAAAGCTGGCTGATATTCTGGAGTCAATTTCGCAAAATTAATGACGACGAACAATTGGACGATGATCTGAAATATCAATATTTGTTACAAACTATGGAACCAGGTACTGAAGTCAGAGCTATAGTCGAAAGTTTCTCTCCATGTAGAAGCAGTTACCAACAGGCATTAGATGAATTGAAATCGCGATTTGCTAGAGATGATTTGCTAATCGAGATGTATGTACGTGATTTATTATCATTAATATTTCTCCAAATGAATAAGACTACCGCGTTACCTCTAACTGTTCTGTATGATAGACTTAATACTCAAATAAGAGCTCTTGAAACTCTTGGAGTTACAAAAGAAAAATACTCTGCTTTTATTTATCCCATGATTGAGTCAGCCTTACCTCATGATATTTTAAAAGTGTGGGAGAGATCACAACGAGCTACGTACACTGCAGATACTCTCTTAAATGGGTTAATGATTTTTCTTAAACAAGAGATTGATATCGAGCAACGAATAAAAGTGGCTAAATCAATGTTTTTGCCTTCATGTAATCAAATTACACTGACAAACAATCAGCGCACTGACGAATTTATAATAACGGAAGTGAGAAAAACGCAGAACAGCAAGATCTGTATATTTTGCGAGAAGGGCACTCATGTTAGTCTAGAGTGTTACAAAGCGTACAAAATGACATTGAAGCAAAGAAAAGAACACGTCAAAAAGAAACGTGCATGTACATTGTGTTTGAAACCTGGTCACAATGTGAGGTCTTGTAAAGCTTTCAACACTTGCTGCATCTGCTCCAAACGCCATTCCATATTACTTTGTCCTGGCAAGGATGCTAACTACAGGAACGATGCAAAGGCTACAAATACGATAGACGCAATTTCTACGTCCACAAATATGAATATTTCACAGGTTAGAGATGTGACATTATTACAGACCAAACAGTTGAACATTAGAAACGGCGACAAAACTATAATATCTTGTGGATTCATCGACAGCGATGCTCAAAATTCCTACGTCAAGAAATCTGCTGGTGGAGGTATAGAATTTTTAAGTCATTCGTTATTAGACGCTGTTGACGTAAACCCCAAAGGATTTCGTTTGTTCAATAGTATTGAAAGTTTCAGTAATAATAGTAATAATTTTGAAAAGTTCTCTTTAGAACCATTATGTATTTGTCGAAATATTCCTCATGTTAATTATTATGACGTATTACTGAGCAACTATGACGTAGCCAAACTAAAATGGAATTTCACGACTAAAAGTAATGTTTTGTGTTCTTCGACGTGTTTTGGTATAGGTAATAAAATACTTTTGGCATCGCTGACCCGACGAATATTTTATCCAATCAAACTTCTTTGTTCTGTCACTCAGATTCCACGAATGTTACTATACAATGTTTGGCATAAAGTAGACTGGGATGGGTTTCAGAAACAATTTACATATAAAAGAATAAAGTGGAACTTTAATTGTGCTTCAGTGCCTTGGCAGCGCGTTTTTTTTTTTTTTTTTGAACGTCCATTCGGTTACTGAAAGATTAATCGAAACTTGTATTACATAATTCTATGCTTACTCATAACTGTAATGTAAGTTTATAATTAATTTCTGTATACATTATTTAATTTCTGTTTTTTTGGTTGAGAGGATGTTGAAAATTGTCTATGAATGTCAGTAGTCATTAGATTCAAATAAAAAATAAAAGGTTTTACAAAAGGACGTCCTCGCTTTGATTATATTTTTCCCCTCATTTTTCCACATACGGCCCGCCTGATGTGAAGCAGTTACCGTAGCCATATTAACGCTCGCAACATAAAATATCGCTCGCGCGCCGCCACCCCCGCTGCCAACGCAGCATCTCCTTCTTTCCTGGTGACCTCACTCACTCGCAGGAACACAACAACCCTCAAGGGAATTGTTATTTGGCGGCGGTATTCTGTGAGGTGGACGTACATTCCCCAGTCGGGTAGCTTACAATTACGCTCCCTACCTCTCTTTTCGCCAGAGCTTCGTTTGTCAGTCAGCAGGGTGCACCACGTGCAGGTGAAGTTGGCTTTGGTTCAAAGATGTTGATGAACCACTTACACCCCAATAGACTTATTACATAAATAAACAAACTACCTAGTTAGTGATGGACGAAGACAAAATCTCAGTAGGGTGAAGTCTCCTAGTATCGGCCTCCTCCTAATATCGGCCTTTGCGAGAAAATGGAATATAGGGTAAGTGCTCCATTGAATGAACCCTTAAGGGCATTCCAAACTTTGAAAATTACAGCCAGCTACTTATGAGATCCTAACCAAAAAATATTTTATTATATTATGTTCACAATTTATTCATGATTGATACAGTATACATATTTTAGCATAAATGCTGATAGTTATTGAGATAATCTGCATTTTATCAAACCCCGGCCACTCACGTGCCTATGTTTGAGTGACGTTCTCTAGGGCTGACATTATTCAATTATTAGTCGGACATGTAAGGGGGTGTAAGTGGTTCATCAACATCTTTGAACCAAAGTCAATCTTACCTACACGGGGTACACCCTGCTGACTGACAGACGAGGCTCTGACGAAAAGAGAGGTAGGACATAGCGTATTTTTTAAGAGCCCGACTGACGAAGTACCACCACCTCACAGAATACCGCAGTCAAATAACAATTTCCTTGAGGGTTGTTGTGTTCCTGCGAGTGAGTGAGGTCACCAGAGAGGATGGAGTTGCTGCGTTGATGGCATGGCGCGAGCGATATTTAATGTTGCGACCGTTAATATGGTTACGGTAACCGCTTCGTAGATATAATAGACGATATGATTACTATTATAATTTCGTGTTACTTGATATTTTATAACCTAAAGAGAACTATCTAACATAATATTAATACTGGATTATTATTATAAAATATTTAATATTATTATTCATCACTTCTATGTTAGATTCTCCTTTCTCTTCTAAACTATTATATTTCTATAATAGAAGATTGGTTCTATATGTCATCATTATTTATTAAAATTTTTTAAGCTTGCATTTTGCTGTCTTTCCATGGTCGTTTTAGCTGAAAGGCACTTCTATGTGGAGATCTTTATTTATTTTATTTAATCAGTTCACTTCGTCTGGTTTTCGTCCTGGGCACAGTACTATTACTGCACTTCTAAAAGTTACTGAAGATATCAGGCTAGGCATAGGTATGGAGGATAAACTGGTAATAATAAAAGAACACCTCGTTCGAATATTGGTCCAAAAATTGACAACCGTTTATAAAAGCTGTGTACAAAAAATTAGCCAACTGCATTAAGGCTAAGATGCCAAATGCTTAAAACTATAAAATAAGTCAATTCCTATGAATGAACCGTCTGTTCATTGACTAGATTTTCTTCAATTTCGTGATCCAATTATCGAACACCCCTATAATTTATTTATGATAATTAAAATTTATGCAATCTGCTTTTTGTAAGATAAAACAGTTCTTTTTACATCCTACTCGTACTATCAAATTTTGTTAACACTATCACACTTATAGTGTCTACAAAGTGAATATCAAAACACGAAGTCTCAGCAATGCCCTAAATTCTGCTCCATACAATCAAAAATACGACAGAATACTTTCATTTTAGGCGGTCGCGATTTTGAAACTATAGGTCACAGGCAAATACCTGTGTGTTCAGTTGACGTAATATAATGTTTCGATTGAGAAAAAAATACTGGCTTGAGTAGAAAAGCTTAGATTTCTTATTATATTGAAAAATGTGTGTTTTGTTCATTCACTGGTGGGTGTTAATTCACTGGAGCACTTACCCTAACTATTAAAATAACCCTAAAATTATAATAGTTTTTATTCAAAAAGCGACTCTATATGCGAATAATCCATATTTTGGTGCGGGTGCTTCAATATTTGAACGTTCAGTTGGCAATAGAGCACGCGCCGGTACCGACTTGTGTCGTTTAGTGGCAGTGGCGAGTCAAATCCCGGTTGCGAGCGCATTGAGTTAGTTAGTATTTAAATGGAATTAAACATACCTATGGTATTTTATATTGTTTTTTATTGAAGAAAAACCAAGGTTTTTACATTTACTTGTCTTTTTTATGAAATAATCGCAGGGTCGAGGTTAGGGATCTTTATTTATTGATAAATCCCAATATCGGCCACCCGGCCGACATTAGGAAAATGCATGAAAACGCTAAACAACATGTTTAGCTATTTTTTATGTTAACAGGAATATCAATAAGGTTAAAAATGAAACAACAGCTTTTTTTATTAAAATTATTGTCCTGAACCGACTTTACAAACAACCAGTTTTTATTACGTTTATTTATATAAAACGTTCAAGATTTTGATCTAGTGTTATGTGTTTCAAAGATGTATTCTAAGGGAGTTCTTAGCTATGTTTGAAGAAATTTGGCCCATTCTTTTTTAATTATTTTTTATAAAACAAAATAAAGCCATTATCTTTCTTTACAGGAACTAGTTATTGAAAACAGTCAAGAGGGAAAGGTGGATGAAGTGGAAGTTGGGCGTAGAGTAATAGATATTTCTTTTTTTTATAAAGCTCTTCAGGCCATAGGGGACCACGGTCCAATGGATTGTAAGTTAAGTTACCTCAGTATAATAGGTGAAGTAAAAGTTGGTCTG
This sequence comes from Hypsopygia costalis, assembly GCA_937001555.2. Classification (NCBI taxonomy): domain Eukaryota; kingdom Metazoa; phylum Arthropoda; class Insecta; order Lepidoptera; family Pyralidae; genus Hypsopygia; species Hypsopygia costalis. Next base: position 14,033,775 of record OW443330.2, on the reverse strand, counting down.
GACTCAAAACTCATCATGAAATGTAGTATGTGTAGTATGAAGTTTACTGTGTGTTTGGTTGAAAAGAAAGAAGATAGCATGGAAGTGAATCATCAAATTGTATCTGGTATCATCTGGTGGGAGCTACTCTCAGTTAAAAACATTAACTGCCGCAGTAACCGTTACCAATCATGTCACCTTCATTATACAATGAAATTAATAATACGGTTTGCGATTGGTGGGAAAAGACAGCAACACATTCCATGGCAGAAGCTGTCAAGGAAGAAGCAGAGTACTCAGTGTCTATAGGTAGTGTTGATAAAAATGGTACACCATTAATATCTGTTGCTGTTGACGGTTGTTGGAGCAAGAGATCTTATGGTAAGAATTTTTCCGCCTTATCCGGCGCAGCTGCGATAATTGGCATTAAAACTAATAAAGTATTGTTTTTTGGAGTTAAAAATAAATACTGCGTAGTCTGTGCACGAGCCGCAAAGAACAACAGTCAGCCCCCGAAACACCATTGTTTCAAGAATTATTCAGGATCATCTACCGGGATGGAATCGACCATAATAGTTGAGGGGTTTAAACGTTCCATTGTTGATCACGGTGTAATTTATAATAAATTTGTAGCAGACGGCGATTCCAGTACTTATAAAAAAATATTAGATTCGCGTCCGTACGATAATTTAATAGTAGAGAAAATTGAATGCAAAAATCATCTTTTACGAAACTACTGCAATAGCTTGGAGAAACTGTCGAAAGACACTAAGTATCCTTGCGAATTGCGGAAATTCCTAAAAGAAAGGTATTTGCGTTTAAGAACGGGTGTAAAATGCGCGATTAAATATTGGGCGGATCAAAATCAGTCACTCGAAGAAAAAATAAAAAATCTTAGTGAAGATATCCTAAATGGTCCACAACACGTATTTGGCAATCACCAACATTGCAAGGAGTATTTCTGTAGACCTGATACTCGTCGAATAGAACCTGTTGGATTACTTCCAGCAATTGTTGGATGCGGATTAATGGACGCGGTAGAAATTTTAAGTAAAAGACTGTCATATCATTCTAGAAGTTTAATTCATAATTGCACAAGTAATATAGTTGAAAGTTTTAACGGAGTAATTGCCAAATTAGTTGGGGGTAAGCGTGTAAATTATTCTTCCCGTGGTTCTTATGCGGGCCGATGCGCAGCTGCTGTTGTGTCTTTTAATACGGGATCGATTCATAGTAAAACTCATGAAGTCATATTTAAATGTAGTCCGAATCCTTTGATCGCGAAAGTGGAAAATTGTAATCGTAGAAACCGTTTAATTGCTAAACCTAAATTAAGATTGAAAAAAAGCCACAACGCTGTATCGAAAGACGCTCACTATGGACCAAACTGCGAAAAACCTGATCTGAGTCCAGAATTATATGAGAAAGCCAAGTCATCTTTTCTAGCCGATTTAAAGTTGTCTTGTGCTGAAAGAGAGGAGCTTGAAAGGTCGACCCATTTGCAAAGAAGTAGTGCTGAGTGGATGAGTACAAGGAGAAAATTACTAACCTCATCATCATTCGGGGAAGTTTGTAAAAAACGAGAGAGCACAAGTTGTGCTGCTCTTGTTGGTAAAATCGTTTATGGTAGTAATATCTCCAGTTTGCCTGCTGTACGGTACGGTATCGAAAACGAAGAAACCGCAATTAGACAGTTAGAAATTCAAGAGAATATTAGTATACAAGGTTGCGGTTTGTTCGTCGACGATCAATATGAATTTCTTGGTACTACACCAGATGGCATTTATGCAAACGGTTTAATTGAAATTAAGTGCCCACATTCTTTAGCTGGCATGACTCTTGATGAAGCAATGGCCAAACATACCTTTTGGGTTAAGGACAAGGCTTCCAAGGGTTATGTCATAAATAAAAATCATAACTGGTATTTCCAAATTCAGGGACAGGTACATATTACTAAAAGAAACGTTTGCATGCTTGGCATCTGGTTTGGTGCTACTGTACCTATGAAAGTTTATATTATAGAAAAGGACGACAAATTTTGGAAGGAGAAAATGGAGATGAAATTAGTTAGGTTTTATTACGATTGCCTACTTCCAGAATTAGTTGATCCTCGGCAGTCACGAAGCATGCCCATTCGTGACGCGCCCAGTATCATAGAGGCTATGAAAGAGAGGAAAGAAAGAGCTTTACGTGTTTTGAAAGAGAAGAACGCCTAATGATTTTGAAAGAGACTGAGGTAACTTAACTATCCAGCCGGTCGATTCACGTAAACACGCCAGTCCAAAAGTCGTTTTAACTTAGAAACTTAGAAATCGCCTTTTGGTTTTCTGTTTTAAACGCACTTACTTATCTAGTCTTGGATTGTCATAAATCTTTCAATAGCTCAATTACTATACAATTCCTATATGATTTTGAAGAGTTACCTGGTGTAAAGAATCATCAAAATCGTTTTAAAAATACAGCGAATTGAGAAGCTTCTTCTTTTTTTAAGTCGGTTAAAAGGGCTTAATTTGCAAAAAACGATGTGACATTTTTAAGCCCCTACGCTACGGTTTTTATTACGTGAATCGGGCAGCTGGTAACATTTTAATTCTGATAGGTTTTGCAATAGCAATTGATTTTATCATCAAATTAGCAGAAATCTGAATTTGATCAGTAATCGTAGAATTTTGAACTCATATTTTGTTATTGTTTACTTACTTTTAATTAGTATATTAATAATTTATAAACTTGTGTTTCATTTATTTTTGTACAACCCTAGCACGCTTTTTAGATGGCGACTCATATTTGTTATTGTTTACTTACTTTTAATTATATGAATCATTTTTATACTTTCCTATACTAGCGTAGCAAAAGTGCAAACAAAGTTGAAAAAAAGTTGACATGGCCGATAATTGGTGCCACCACCCTATTTGATTTTACGCAATAGGCACATTTCCTTGCATACAGATATACACTAGCGAGGAAAGCTCGATGTTATTTCGACCGTACTTCCTACTGAATTTGCAATTATTTTGTTGAATTAATATTTTACGAAATAAGAATAAACTTTGGTAGTAAAATTACAAAGAAATACATAGTTGGAATTTTTGGTAAGTAGAATACAAAAAGGTCAGTCCGGACCTGCTCTTGATTGTTTAATAAAAATAGAAAAACATAAAAATTGTGTCTCAACTACTCTTATTATTCTAGTAATTAGGATCATTTTATAACGAAAAACTAGTCTTAGAATATTTTACACTCGTCGTTTATTTCCAATTAGTATTTCCATTTTTGTTATGCTGTAAATATTCAACTTCAATAACAATATAACTCAACGTGGAACGTTTGTCGCAAAACATTTTGAAAATCGCGCTGTCTTTGGGTCATTCACCCGCCCCGTCGGTTGTTTCAGTAAACAGTAGCGCTGCGGTCGCTCAAAAACGATGTCGCGCCTAGGCAATCTGGGCCCTTAATAGAAGCTTATCTCTCTTATCACTTAAGAAATGAGTTAAATGGTTTCCCCGAGGAAGAGTGAAACCAAATAATTCTACAGCAAGATGGTGCTCCAGCCCATAACAGCAGAATCACTACTGCCTACATTAATAACAATTTTAATACCTGGATTGGTACAAACAGCACAATCAAATGGCCTGCGAGATCACCAAATCTCACCCCTTTGATTTTTTTTTGTGGGAATATGTAAAAACTCAAATTTACAAACTATATGCGAATGTAAATGTGTTGAGAGTTGTAGTTGAGAATACGATATAAAATATTATAAGAAAATTTCAACAAAATCCATTTCGAACAACTAATTAGTTGGTTTACTATTTTTTGTAAATAATTACAAAAAATAATTGCACTTGTATACATGGACGCGTCGGAGATATATTTTAATTAGTTTAGGACATTATAGGGTCTGAAGTAAAACGTGATACTAAAAAAAATTTCAATTCAAACGTCCCCGGGACGCGGGTTCCCGAAATAAACCAGCTCCAAACGTCCGGGGAACTCGCGTACCAAGCGCGAGTCGCCCGATTTCAAAAAATAATTTTTCCAACTTCTCGTTATGCAGGGCCTTTAAAACTTTATTAAAAAGAAGACGTATTTAGTTGGCTGCACTGTAAAAAATTAAAAACATACTGTGGCAATACAAATTATTTAAAAAAAAAAAAAAATTGTCGTTGCGTCACGTCATCTAGTCTGCGCATGTTCTCGTAGTGTCAGTGACCGCCGCCATTATTATGAGGTAAATAGTTTGATTTATTAGATAATTCTTGGATTGTTGTATACGAAAATAATTGTTATAATGTGTACGTCGTGTATGTGTATAAATATCTGAATTTCGAAACACTCCTGTTTAATTTGTGAGCAAGGAAAGTATGCGCCGTACTTGATTTCAAAATGGCGTTGTTTTATTTACGGTTTTATTAATATGTCTAAGTCTATTTTATTGAAATGAAAGCAGAAAATGGAAGATTAGTTTCTTGTTAACATATACACATCCTTTTATAACACAAATGGTGTCGGTTCTGTGATTATTCTTGCAAAATTTCAACGCAGGCGTGGTGATTTTAGCGTTGGGACGCGAGTAACCAGGGACGTTTCGATATTAGGTTGACTAAGGACTCCCATACACGGTTTTATGTACTGAATATTGTTCGCTATTTTGCCTGATTTTTTTTTCGAAAATCATCATCATCATCAGGTCATTTTCAAGTCTTTGTATAGATTATTAGGGGTGTAAGTGGTTCAACAACATCTTTGAACCAAAGCCAACTTCACCTGCACGCGGTGCACCCTGCTGCCTGACAATCAGCGAATAGATTTTTTTTCGAAAATTACATATTAATCATCATCATCATCAGGTCATTTTCAAGTCTTTGTATAGATTATTAGGGGTGTAAGTGGTTCAACAACATCTTTGAACCAAAGCCAACTTCACCTGCACGCGGTGCACCCTGCTGCCTGACAATCAGTGAATCGGTGCTATTTTTTTTATTAATGGCTTTATTTTGATTTTAGTGAGCAAAGTAATTCTTCTGCCGTGCGAGGAAGAGGGCGGGGACGAGGACGAGGACGTGGGCGAGGGTCTACTAATTCAGTGGAGGCGTAAGCATCAACCACACTCCACACATACTCACTCACACACAAACACACACGTCATTATGCTGTAAATTCAGGCTATGTAATGTAGTAGATGATTTCTTTGCAGTACGGAACTGGAAAGAGTGCGGTCGCAACGCCAGCTGACCCAGCGTCGGCTGGCCTGGTTAACAAAAGAAGTACGCAAGGAGTTGATAGACAAAAAACGGTCAGCTCAACTCCAGCGCGTGCTTCTGCCCGATGCGCCCCCGCGAAAGAGACGCTCTCTGTAAGTTTTTTTTTTATACTACGTCAGGTGGAAAAGAAGCACACGGCCCGCCTGATTGATGTTAAGCGGTTACCGCAGCCTATGTACGCGTGCAACATATATATATATAATTGTGACTCCGTTCAACGTTATAATGCATTTTAAATTTTCAGGAAACCATCTCCCGACCGTGAGGCCTGCGAGCTCCACGTGGTCGACGCTGCGGCAGAAGTGCCTACGCCTGAGGCTGCGGCAGAAGAACTTATGGACTTAGGTACCTAAAATATCGCTCGCGCGCTGCCACCCCCGCTGCCAACGCAGCATCTCCTTCATTTGACGAACCACTTACACCCCAAAATACTATTTTACAGAGATCCCAGGCGTAGATACTGAAGTCGAGGTGTTGACGACGTGCGGTCCTGCCGATCTCCTAGCTGCTGGCCCTTCGACGAGCCAGCCATCGACGAGCCAGCAGCGGGCTTCTTTTATTAGTGAGTATACTCTACTACTCACTGTTCACATCTCTGGGCTGGTGCGCCCCAGTACTTACTCGCTCCATTCGACCGCATACAACGAAGAGCTGTTCGAATTGTCGGTGACCCAATGATTTCTGATCGGCTGGATTCTCTCTCTACACGCAGAGATGTTGCATCTCTTTGCGTTCTATATAAATTGTACCACGGGGAGTGCTCGGATGAGCTATTTGATTTGATACCTGCCGCTGAGTTCCACTATCGTACAACTCGCCAAAAATTAAAATTCCATCCACATTACCTTGATATTTGGCGATCTACTACAGTGCGCTTTTTAAGGCATTTTCTACCACGTACTGTGAAGTTGTGGAATCAACTTCCCTCAGCGGTGTTCCCAAATAAGTACGACATGGGGGCCTTCAAGAACAGAGTCAATATTTCCCTTAAAAGGCTGGCAACGGATCGGCGACCCCTTGGTGTTGCTGATTTCTATGGGCGGTGGTGATTGCTTTCCATCAGGTGACCCACATGCTCGCTTGCCACCCTCTGTTATATATATATATATATATATATATATATATATATATATATATATAACGTAAGACAGAAGTGCTCCATTTATAGTATTAAACTTCCTGTTTGTTCTTTCTATTTGCTGAATATGAACTTTTTTTTTTTAAAATCAGGTCCTGCCGATCGCCTAGCTGGTAGAAGTCCGTCTGCGAGGCAGCAGCGGCAGCATCGTACTTTTAGTGAGTGTATATATATATTTATAACGTAAGACAGAAATGCTCCATTTATAGTATTAAACTTCCTGTTTGTTCTTTCTAGTTGCTGAATATTAACTTTTTTTTTTAAAATCAGGTCCTGCTGAGCTGATTAAAAAAAAAAAGTTAATATTCAATTGCATATTTGTAATAGTTGCATTTCATTTGTTCCAGGTGTAGACCATGAGCGTTTCGGGGAGGTTGTCGAGGACTGGATGCAACTGAGTGACAGTGACGATGACTTTGACGCAAACGACATTGACAATGACGCTTGCTTTCTCCCGACCTTCACAGCTCGTGATGCCCGAGTAGAGCCGTCATGTGCCGCCGACCTCTCGATCTTCCAGGCTCACGTACTGGAAGTCGAGGATACGTGTAATGACGCTGTTATTCGGGATATCGCAGCAGACGATAACTTTAGTTTTGAGTGGAAGAAGGACATTTCGGCCTTTACAGGACGCCGTGAGACTTTCACTGGTACACCTGGACCGACTGTACCGGTGACTAACGACACGACAATACTCGATATATTCTACAGAATGTTCGAGAGTGACTTCATTGACCACATTTGTACAGAGACCAATAGATACGCCGACCAAAAAATTGAACTTTTACGACGACAGGACAAACTAACTTCTAACTGTAGACTAACGAGATGGACACCGACTAACCGCGACGAAATGATTAGCTACTTGGCAATATTGGTGCTCCAGGGCCTCTACCCTCAGGTGGCAGAGGAAGCCTATTTTTCATATAACGGTTACGGCACTATGCCTTATTTCTCCAGGATAATGTCGTACAACCGTTTCCTATTGCTCAAGTCGCTACTTCATTTTGTCGACAACGAGACTTTGAGTGACAACCCCGACAAACTGAGCAAATTAAAACCCGTGACTGACTATTTCAACGACAAGTTTTCTTCGCTATACAAACCGTCTCAGGAGATATCCATAGATGAGTCGCTATTGAAGTGGCATGGGCGATTGAGCTTTGCGCAGAAAATTTCTACCAAAGCCGCCCAGGTCGGTGTAAAATCCTATGAGCTCTGCGAATCATCTACTGGATATCTCTGGAATTTTTTTGTATATGCGGGGAAAAAGAGACAGACGGAGACTCAGGCCGATAACAGACCAGACGCCAATGACGACACAAATGACGGTGACGACGTGAACGACAATAACCGACCAAATGACCCTGCATTCATTGGCGGTAGCGATGCTCGTCCCACCAACGCTACCGCCAAAATTGTATACGACTTACTAGAGCCACTGCTTCACCTTGGGCATACAGTAATAATGGACAATTTTTACAATGGTCCGTTATTACTGCGATGTCTCAAACGACAAAAGACAGACTGTTACGGGACATTACGACTGAATCGGGAATTTGTTCCCGATTCGTTAAAGACTTTGACGAAGAGTGACTTACGTCAGGGTGAAGTCGTGGCCAGCTACTGTTCCGATTTGGCGGTAATGGTATGGCGAGATGCGAACTTAGTTAGTTTGATCTCAACGTACCATCATTTACAAATCGGAACACAGCAAAAGTTCAATCGGGTGGCGTACAAACCACAGATTGTACTTGACTATAACAAATCTATGGGTGCGGTAGACAGAAAAGATCAGTTTCTGTCTGCTCAACCCGTAGAGAGACTGAGAAATAAGGTGTGGTACAAGAAAGTCTTTCAAAGACTTTTTAGTACCGCACTGTTTAACTGTTTTTTATGCTATTTACATGTGTCATGTCCGGAGTCTCCTTTTAAGCAGAATTATGCTTGTGCATCATAGTAATAATAATTCATTACAAGTAATCTGATTTCGGCGGAAAGTATTTTTCCATTACAAATAGATATTAACAATTCATTACAAGTAATCTGATTTCGGCGGAAAGTATTTTTACATTACAAATAGATATTAACAATTCATTACAAGTAATCTTATTTCGGCGGAAAGTATTTTTACATTACAAATAGATATTAACAATTCATTACAAGTAATCTGATTTCGGCGGAAAGTATTATTTAGGAAATATTGTTAAAAATAAAATTTCATTAGCAGCTATTCATCGAGGTTAGGCTTTTTATGGTAATTCCTAAAACAGACGTCTATACATAGATAGACGTCACACTCTCGACACTTCCAAACCGTGCGTGCCTCTATTTTACGCCTAGCGCACAAACAACACCGAAATCTCCTCTTATTAGTGCGCTCGGGGAAGTGGTCGCTCTGTACTAATCGTCTATGTACGTCAGTCGCGCTCTCACGTTGCGGCGTTGTTATTTGTCCAGTCTGTCTTCTAAATGTCAGTCTTGGTTCTTGCGTCAAGTTTATTTGCCGGTGTTATAAAAGTAAGTTTTCGGCCAATAGTCGTCTGAATTGTCTGTGTGACATGTTTCGGTTGTTAGTCGAGTAAAGAATTATTATAATAAGCATTATTTACATATTATTACTGAATAAAGATTTATTATTATTATACTCGTTTATTCATTTTGTATCTCCTCCTTACTTATTACATTTTTAAATATAAATAATGCTTATTCATACCAATGAATAAGCGACTCTATTTCAAATAGAATAGAGTCGCTTATTCATTGGTATGAATAAACATTCTATTCATTTATTGAATCGCAATAAGACATGGTGGTAAGGGGGCTGGTTCTTGACCCGAACTATTATTATTATACAGAAATAACAGCACTTGGTAGAACTTTTTAGACATTTTGTTATCAATAAAATCACTAATACTTATCCACCTAAAAAAAATCTTTTTTACAGTAAAGATTTTTTTTTATTTGTATAAAAAGGAGAAAACCGGCAGTCTAAATAAATTTAATTAGGTGGAACAGTACAAGTGATTTTATTGGTAATGTTCATGTATTTTTTACATGCCAATTAATAATAAATGCATAAAACTTGTTAAAATACATTTAATTTATTGTACAATTTATTACATAAATTGAAAGTAACATTATTATGTTTCATTGAATACATAATCCAAAAAAACCGAATGATGATGATGATAATGATGCATAAAACTTGTTTTATTACATTTAATTTATTGTAATTATTTTTATTACTTAATTTGAAAGTAACATTATTTTGTTTCATTGAATACAAAACCCAAAAACACCGTTTACAGGAAGCCTTATATGTCGGCCATCTTGGTGATTTCAACACGCCGGCTCCCGCCGGTGGCCGGGCCTCGCGACCGAGAGAAGTAGTGGTCCTTTTTATTTAATTTCTCCACGCAGCGTAAACCTACGAAAGATATAAATATGGCATTTTAAAGATGAAATAGTCTAGTTTATTTCAATATAAGTCTGATTGCGTAGAATTGAAAAGTATATTGATAAAAACTTGTTCAAAAAAAAAAATGTAGCAAAATGTTGCTAAACTTGACTTTCACATTTTTTTTTTTTGCACTTTAGCTTCAATTCTAGCAATTCGAGACAATGTAGTCTAATTCTGTATACTATAGCCTATCCGTAGATATTTTTTATTTCAATTTAGCTGTAGTATAATTCCAGCTATCACGGTTTTTGTTACAACGTAGCGCCGCCTCGCCGCGTATTTGGGAACAAAAAAGTCCTTCGGACGTGTGAGCCGATATCGTCTCGCGCGCTCGGACGTGTGAGTGATGTTGGACATTGCAATTACAATTTTACCCTTCAAGCCTTTTGTCCTGCAAACAAATCTATGGTCTTGTCTAATTAATCTCATGTGCAATTCGATTTAATATTTGGCTATACTCATATTGCAAATAGCTTCATCCTTTTCGCATGCATGATAACTGCCCTCAAATATGAGCGCGTTTCACTTGCCCACTGACTGCATAGGACGCCGTGCCCGCGCCCGCGCCTGCGCCGTCGCGTCGCCCGCGCCCGCGCTTGACAGTGTCTCGCAAGTAGAGTTGAGCGCTTAAACGAAAAGCGCTTAAAAAAGTCTGCTTATCAGCGTAAGCAGATAAGCACGCTTATAAAAATAAGGCATTTTCGTTTAATTTTTTTTATAATATTTTGACTAATTTGATATAGCGCCATCTATAATTGATACACATAATTACTGCCTCGTCGCGTCGTGCTGTATTAGCTAGCCATATAAGCAATAATAAACCTTACCATCAACAAGTTTAGGTTTACTATCGATTAACGTTCGTTTCATTTTCGTTTAAACAAATGCGTTTCGTTGAAAAAAGCGTCAGTAATCCTCATTCAATATTGAACCTTATTCGCAGGCGCCTTAGGATTAATGTTGTTTAATTTTCTTTCACTTTCGTTTCAAAAATGATTTTCGTTTAAATAAACAACGCTTACGCTTTTTAAGCAGTACGCTTTTTGTTGTCAACAGGTAAGCGCGCGTGTGAATGTTTGCGCTAACGTTTTTGCTGTTGTCGTCGGTCGATTAATGCGAATTTTTTTGCTTTGCTGTGTTTTAAGTTTGTTCATGCGTATACGAAACTTTAAATACTTAGAGAAAAGAAATCGGCTGCATAGATACTGTCTGTGATCGTTACCATTGCATTGTCTTAAAGCTGCGACTAAATGTTTAAACGTTTTCCATAAGCGTAGACGCCTCAAGTAGCATCAACGACAAAAAAAGAGTTTAAAACTTAAATTTAAAGAACGGAAAGATATTGTGTCTCTCTCTGTAGAATGTTCCATTGAACTATCCTGTGTACAATTAGAGCAGTTCATTGTTATATGTGTATATAAACCTCCTACCGCGGATCTTAATTTATTTTTAGAAATCATGGATGAAGCCCTATGCAAAGTTAGTAACTCAGGTAAAACTATTTTGGTCTGTGGAGATTTTAATATTAATATACTTACAAATACAACTGCATCAAGTAAAATTTTAAGTCTTTTTAAATCCCATAATTTAGTTAACTTATTTATGGAGCCTACTAGAATAAGTGCCACCACGGCTACCTGCTTAGATAATATATACACAGATATTAGTCCAACCCAAAAAAGTATTATTAATAAATTGGATTCTGATCATTCTGGGCAAATGATAAGTATTAAAATAAAAAATAAAAATGTTGTCAAGACAAAAATTACTTTTGTGCCAGTAACAGTGAGTCGCTTAGAACGTATGAGAGTAAACCTAACTAGTAACTTACCGTTTTTAGATAATGACTTGGAACCAAACTTGATGTATAATTCATTTTTTAATGCATTTCTTCGCGAATTTAAATCAATATTTACTTCCAAGGAAATTACTTTTACCAATAGCCTTGTCTTTGGTGACTGGGCAACCGTAGGTATTTATAAGAGTAGGCAAACTTTGTACATGTTATACTATGAAAGACAATTCAATAATAGTGAAGAATTTAAAGAACATGTAAAATCATATTCGAAAATTTTCAAACGCGTTTGTCAAGTAGCAAAATCTATATTTATTAAATCAAAAATTAGACATAGTAGTAATAAAATTAAAGCCACTTGGACGGTTATCAATGAAGAGACTGGGAAGGGTAGGACAAAGGATTCAGAGTTTAAATTAAGTATTGATGGTCATGTTACCAAGTCAGATTTAGAAGTTGCCAATGCTTTTGAAAGATTTTTTTCTGCCTTCCCTGTCACTTTAACTAGTGCCTTGGGCTCTTCCACCTCCGTTGCAGAGTCATTAATTAAAGATAATGTGCCTGAATTTTATAACGATTTTCATTTCCGTCATGTTAATGGGTCTGATTTAAAAGTTGCATTTAAATCACTTAATATTAAGAAAACGGCTGATCTATGGGGCATTTCCGTACATATTATAAAATCTTTATTTGACATTGTTGCTCCCGCCTTAATTGTGATATTTAATAGATGTATTGATTGTGGTGTGTTTCCTGACTTGATGAAATTAAGCAAAATTATTCCTTTGTTTAAATCAGGTAGTACATTAGACCCCACAAACTTCAGACCAATATCAATACTACCTACATTTAGTAAGATTTTTGAAAAACTAATTCTCGCTCAGTTACTTAATTACTTTAATGAAAATAATCTCCTGCACACTAAACAATTCGGTTTCACTCATGGACGGTCAACATGTGATGCTGGGGTAAAATTACTAGAATGTATATATGAGGCTTGGGAGGAGTCACGGGACGCCTATGGGGTGTTTTGTGACTTATCTAAGGCTTTTGATTGTGTGCAGCATGAAACTCTAGTCAGAAAACTACACCACTATGGTATAAGAGGCATCGCTCTTGATCTTCTTACTTCTTATCTGAGTGATAGGGTTCAGAAAGTAGATGTTAATGGAAAGCGATCACATGGATCAACTGTAGCGATGGGGGTGCCACAAGGCTCTATTTTGGGCCCTTTTCTGTTTCTCGTGTACATTAATGATCTACCTCATCTTGTAAAGAATAATCACGAAATAGTATTATTTGCAGATGACACTTCTTTAATTTTTAAGGTAAATAGACAACAATCAGAAATTGACGATGTAAATAATGCTCTTTCAAAAATAGTAAACTGGTTTAGTGCTAATAACCTACTTTTAAATGGTAGTAAAACCAAATATGTTAGATTTTTTACAAAAAATGTGAAACAAGTAAAAACCAATGTGGTGATGGACAATGAGAGATTGGAATTGGTCAATAAGGTTGTCTTCCTTGGGATAACATTAGACTCTAAATTACAATGGGGCCCACATATAGAAACGTTATCGGGTAGACTCAGCTCAGCAGCGTACGCCGTAAGGAAAATACGTCAACTGACTGATGTTGACACTGCGCGTTTAGTTTATTTTAGCTATTTTCACAGCATTATGTCATATGGTTTATTGCTTTGGGGTAGTGCTGCGGATGTAGACTCAATTTTTGTGCTCCAGAAGCGAGCTATCCGTGCTATTTATATGATGAGTCCCAGGGAGACACTGAGAAATAAATTTAAAGAGATAAATATTATGACATTACATTCTCAATATATTTATGAAAATCTTATTTACGTTCATAAAAATCAAACTAAATTTAGGAAAAACAGTGATCTCCATCAATTAAATTTAAGAAATAAAAACAAACTCGCTGTGCATATTACTAGGCTCCATAAAATCTCTAACTCGTTCCCAGGTCAATGTATACGCTTCTACAATAAACTTCCAAATGACGCGTTTAAATTATCCATGGGTAAATTTAGAAGATTTATCAAAACTAGACTATGTCAAAAGGCTTACTATTGTATCTCAGATTACATAAATGATAAAAGTATTTGGAAATGAATTGCTCTTGTTATGTTAATGATTGTATTTGTGTTTAATGTAACGATATTGGCAATTAAAAGAGTCGGCCTTGAGTTTCTTGCCAGTTCTTCTCAAGAAGCCCCGTCGCCGGAACTGTCACTTAAATTCACTTTCACATTCAAGATAGTGTGATGAAAGTGCATCTAAGCTCTGCGGATTTAAGTAGATAGTAATGATTTAGATACATGTCTTATATTTAATTTGTATGACGTTTCTAAGTGCTTTGTAAAGTCCAAGGAATAAAGATATTTTGACTTTGACTTTGACTTTAAGTAAAAAGCGCGCTTAAAAAGCGCGCTTTTGATAAAAAGTACAACGTTTAAACGTTTATTAATTTTAAGCCGTTTTTTCCAACTCTACTCGCAAGCAAGCCCGATTTTTGTCTTATACATAAGCACATAGACCTACACAATAATTTATGTGCTGAAGTTTGAATTTGCCGCCCGGGGCTTGAGCTCCGGCTTGCCCCCCCCCTAGATCCGGGCCTGACAGACATTCAATTTCAGTTTTGCTGTTGAGTTATTATAAAGCTATGTAGTGGATTTCTGGCCATATTTTTTGGTATATCCCTGATGACAGGACGATGAAAATAAACAAAATAACTTGTTAATGACGGAAAAATCTTCGACTGAACAGTGGTTGCCATCGCCAAACAAACAAAGATAGAAGGGATGTAAGTTCTGTGACGAAAGGGAGAAGAAGGTGGGATAAACGAAAACAGTTCTTCAGAGCACTCACCACAGAAAGGCAATCTATACGAAGTTGAATCTTTTGAAGGTCTTGGGTGTTGGTGACCTCTTCATCGTTGATTATGCGGATAGCCAGTCGCTGCAACATATCGAGAGCCTTACAAAGGCTTATAAAAAGGCTGCCAAGACAAAGCGACTGCCGTGGAACGATAAAAGTCGTCGCGCCAATGGGAACAGCTAGATACGATAGTCGCTAAACGATAAAAAAAATTACGACAAACAGTCGTTAAAATGGGAACAGCTAGAAACGATAGTCGTCCGACGATAAATAACCGTTACGACATAGTGGGAACGCGCCATATGAAGATATTATGTGGAACTGTCCCAGATATGCCAGCAATACTTCACGCAGGCCCATTTGAGTCTTACAGAGAAGAGAAAGGAGGTCCGGCGCGAGAACGAAGCACCCTGTTCAGCACACCGAGGTTTTGAGCACCGAGCTGTTGAGATGAGGCTCTCGATGTAATTCCATTGGTTTTTTTGGTAGGTATTGCAGTATCCATGCCTACCATATTCAGGCCATCTCACAAATTTAACACGCAGGCAGGTATAAGCAGCCACAAAGCCCGATAGGCAGACAAAGTATATGTCCAACATATATACCATAGTTTGAAGTTGAGTGCTTTGTGACAAACCCGATCCATTTGATCGGGTTTGTCACAAAGCACTTAACTCCAACCTTAGAAATAAATGTACCTATCTAGGCAGACTGACCAAAGATTCGCCATGATTATCGATTGCCTCCCACTAAAGGTGCGTCACATACGCTAGAAGATCCCCTGTTGATCGTTTCTGTCTAAAACCAGACTGAAATTCAATAATTAGAAAGTAATCTTCTAGGTAACAGATCAATTGAATCTGAATCCGTTCCACGACCATGCACAACACTGAGGTTACGGCAATGGGGCGGTAATTTGATAAGTTAGAACGGTCTCCCATTTTGGGGACCGATGCCAATGTTGAATGATGCCAATGCCGATTAGGCAGAGATGCCAATGCACATTATCATTCTAGTTACGTATATATTTATTTCTGTTTATTACCCAACCGCGTGAAGCCGAATTAAATCAGTTAGTTTGTCTAAAGAAATTGAGGCATGGTCGCCAAGTTCTATTTAATTATATTAGAAAAGGACTACAACAAGTGTCTCTCGCTCAGCTTGTTCTTACTCATAGGAGCGCTCAGTCTTAGAATTATTAATGAACCTCTTAAAGGATGCAAACAGTTTTTTTTACGGGACGGGGACCTAACCTAACCCAACACACATTCCCACCACTGTGTTTCCTGTCTAGCCAGGATTAACAGCGGCGACCGCCAAAAAAGGCAATGAACAATGAAGTTGCAGTCACGGGGCTAAAACTACGGCTGCCTTGGAACTCACAACAAATTTAATCAGAATAAATTAGTAGAAGTAGGAAGCTTTTGAAATTTGACTTGCCCTCTTAACAATGTGAGAGACAGCAATATAGCAAATAAGGCATTAAAAGCCTAAAGAGATGGCTAGTCAAGTGAAGCTCAACTGCCGTGCACTACGGACTATAAGCATCTAACACTATTGGGGACCTAAAACATTGAGTTGTTACCTAACACATCGATTCCAATAATATGAATTGCAAAGTCGTCTGAACGCTTGGTAATTCTCCCTTGTTGCTACCAAATCAGAATAGTATACTACCTCGGATGCCACTTGCAATGAATTCAACTCCCAAGGAACATGATGTGCTGTTTGATCGAATTCATAATTAGCCGTAGAACATTCGCCTTAATGCGACGACGGCACTAATATAAACGAAAAGAGTTTAGTTTTAAAATTATGAATTAAAAGCTTAATAGTGTAATTAATTACTGTCCACCTAAAAATAATCTATACCCTTTTTTAAATTCGTTAAATGAAATACTTACGGACTTAACTACCAAAACGTTTTCATAATTAGGGATATTAACATATTCAAATGCTTGAAAAAAATAAACCACGGTTCCAACTCTTGGACATTCGGTAACCGTGGTGTCTTTACTCTTTACTCACCACAGTTCGCCACAAGCTGCCGTATGTATGGAATCAGGGCGCCTATTTCGTTGAAAATACCAAGTTCGGTCGAAATTTTGGATTTTATAAAATAAATTTGGTGTGTCTTCGAGAAAAAAAGTTTCAATGATTCTTTATTGAGATATTTTGTTTGAAAAATTTCGAAATTTCGGCTAAAACTCCAGATTTTCACTTCGGAGCAGGCTCTTTAGTTCGAAATTTCGAATTGGTATTTCGAAACGGGAGCTCAACAAAATTATTGTGCAAAATAATGGCGGGCTCGCGTGTGGGGTTAGGGCCGTAAAATTCTTTTAAAAATAAATTGAGGGAGCGACAGAGAAAGGGTGTAAACATGTAAAAAAATTAATTTTATTTGTGTTTTTAACTGATTCTATAATTTGTGTTGTGACAATGTACATTATCATGAAATGTGTGTAATTTGACGATCTCGGGTGATAACGTGACTAAAATATGATACTATTCCAGATAGAAATAACTTTGTTTGATTGAAACCTTTCAATGGCTAGTGACAGCGACAAAAGTTCTGGTTATCACAACTTGCATGGCTCCTTGAAAAATATTAGGACACAAGGAAACCCTGCTAATATTGGTAAGTATCACTGTTTTTATTTATTAAGTATATACTTGATTAGTTTAGGTGGTTACTAGAACTAGAGTTGCAGGTACATATTCATAACCTATTGTAACATTATTATTGTATTATGTTCATACATATGTACATTTTGTACGATTAGCAAATACCTACTTATAAAAGTTAAAATTTAATCAAAGTTCTTTTTCTACCTACATTATTAGGATACATAAACATTTTGTTTTTATGTACAATAATGTTATCTCAATAGTCTCACTTGGAAGTTTCCATTTTTTGAAATGAGAGGTAAAGTTTGAATATGTAGCACGATTACGGGTGTAATTAAAGTCAAGTAAAAACTAAGAAACAAGCTAGAGTGCTTTAATCCTGTTACCACAAAGCAGAGCAACCCTCTGACCAAAACAAATTTTATGATAAATAGATTCCCATTTTATTTAGTTACATAATTTATTGAAGTATTCTGGTAGTTCCACATTATTAACAATATACAGTGAAACTTGGTTAAGTGGGACCTGGATAAGTGAGAAACCTCCATAACTGGGACTCATGCTGAGGTCCCAACACTTTGGCACTGAATTACCTCTGTTAGTGGGACGAAGCAAACCTCTATATCTGGGATTCGTCCTTTCGATTTTATAGTCATGGTTACCTCTATAACTAAGACAGTGATTGAATTTTATATGCATTAACCTCTTTAACTGAGACAACATCAATTTATCACCTCCCTAATTTGGGCTATTTTGCATTTCAATTTGTTACTTTTTTGAAATGACATCAATTGGTGACCAGAGCATAGGTACTTGATAAAATTTATAACATTGAAAAACATCGGATGGATGATACTTCCAAAAGATAAACTAAAATGACCAATTTTTTTGATACATTTTGTTTACTTTTTTGAACTATTTGCTTTGATAATTAATTTAGTGATCGAAGACTATTTGTAAAAAAACGTGGCTGAATATTTTTGTTTATATATATCTTTAATATTGATATTTTGATTTCCAATAAAGTTAAAACTCCCATACAATAATTAAAAAATATGTTACTTTATTCAATAAGCGCACCCCTATAACTGAAATAACCTGTATTCTGACCTCTATTAATGGAACCCTCTGTAAATGAGACAGATATTTATTTATACCTGGATATCTGAGACACTGGGTAAGTGGAATACCTCTATAAGTGAGACAAATTTACAGGTCCCTTGAAGTCTCACTTAACCAGGTTTCACTGTAATAAAATTTGAAACCAAATAAGGAATGGGCGCCAGTGTGTTTTCGGACGACCTGAACATTCCCTTATGAACACCATTAATGCTGTATTTGTGCATATTTTTTATCCTTGATTGATGGAATCAACACTGTTTTCTATCAAATTAGAATGTTCACTTTTTATAGTAGACCTGGTACAATTGTATAGTAGAAACATAAGACATCAAAAGTCTTGTCATAATCAATAAAATGATATCAGCAATCAATAACTTGTTTCTTGATTTTTTATCTGTGAATCACAATCTTCTGGATGTTTCCTTTTCTTAAATTTTTACTATTTTTTTTAAATTTTAATCTGTTGATATATTATTTATCTATATAAATGTGGTTGTATCAATATTTCTTTATTATAATATAATAACCAATTGAACATCAATATGATACAAAGATTCCTTTATACCATACTCAAACAACTGGCAGCAACCATGGAGGGTTTATAACAAATGCAGAAATCCACAAATTGCTCGAGATTAAGACAGTGGGAGAGGTGATCAAGGTTTACTCAACAAAATACAGGCATCGGCTTAAGACACACATCAACATACTTGCTGTACAACTCACCATACCCAATTATGTAAAACGCCTGAAACACTCTGATGTGCTGGAGTTGAGCACTCTGTGAACTAACTGAAATAAATAAGTAGCAAATTTTAAAGAGGAGTTGCTACTGGGCGATCACCTCTCCACGATAAGAATAACAGCGCATTTGCTCATAATCTACAATTGATTGCAGATAAGATTGGAAAAAAAATATATATTTAAATATATAAATGATAATCAATTTTAAAATGTCAGGGTTATTTGTACAAAAAAAAAACAAAAATAGCAAATAACTTGTGAAGACAATGAATATAAAAAAAATAGTCATGACTCACATATGAGATATAATAATCCCTACTTAGGGAAGTAGGGATTATTTTTGTTTGAAACTAGATAGACATTCACATTTATATTATATTAATAGGTATATATAATATATATATATTAAGTAGGGATATAAGTAGGGACTTATATCCCTACTTAATATATATATATATTATATATACCTATTAATATAATATAAATGTGAATGTCCGTTTGTTTGTTACTCTTTTCAACTGATCATCATGAAAGTTTGTACACATATTCTTGGAGGTATCAGACGTAACATAGGATACTTTTTATTAAAAAAAAATATATATTTAGTACGAAAAAGAATTTCACGCGAGCGAAGACGCGGGCAAAAGCCATATACATATAAATATATAATTTTTTTTTGAAATTTTTGCAGTATTATTCCATATAAAGCAGGGTTCGCATATATGTTTAACTAGCATGCCTGTCTCAGTTTTGCTTGAGTATATTTATACAAACTTTCATCATACTTTCTTTATATGTACATTATATCATACATACTAAAAAGTATTTTAATTATTTTTTTTCATAATTTACTCTACTTTCTCTTCAGGTCGTATGCTTGTTTGCCTCCCTAGTGGTTTAAGGAAAATTTGCCACAATCTTTTATGAACCTAAATACTATATTATCAGATATGTATCTATTATCTTAATTAATTTAAATTAAAGTTATACATATGCATTAACATGTTTGTTGTCTTAATCTGAGTGTACTTTAAGTATGTATTACCACTGTCATTTATCATTCATTGACACTATTGTTCTCCCAGTTCCCATAGTAGTAGAACAACTAAACTTGGAGAGTATATAGCAAAAGATACTTGAAGAAAAATCCTAAAACTTGAAAAAGTCCTCTTCATTAAGTCGGTACCCACCTGCCTGCCGGAATGGTAAGAGATAGCTGGGTACGCCTTCACAGATATTAAGAAATGTTCGAAATTTGAAAATCAAGATGGCCAACATACATAATTTTAATGTTTACATCTCGAAAACTAACAGAGCTAGTTATAAGGTGCTTAAGGAGATATTATAGAGGGCGATGGGGGACACCCGACTGAAACTAGCTCCGATCGGGCTAAAATTTAGTATGTGGGGCTTTATGGCCGCCTGACTTACATTATGGGTCACAAATTTTTCCGTTATTTTTCAAGATGACCACCATACAACAGTAATTAAATTTTTTGCCATCTTTTGTTCTCTCCCTTCTTGCTTGAGTGAAAAGGTCAAACTTGTGATGAAACAGATAGGAGTACTGTGTCATTATAGCAAAAACCAGTGTCCTTAAAGATCATCAGCTCAACATATTTTGGTCACCTGCCTAGATAAACGGTATATATATAACTAGTCATTACCAGAGCTGTCATATTTTTTTCAAAATGACCGCCAAACAATATGCAATGCTCTGCAAAATTGCTTCGATTGGGATGAATAGTTCTGAGGCAAGCTTGCTTGGTGCCATAGTGGTACAAAAAGAAAAATAAGTATGTACCCCTTAATATTTTTTTATGGACTGTACATTTACAACCATTTTAAAAGTGGACAAGAAATCAAAAGAATTAGGGATGACAAGAATTTTTAGAGGAACCTGTGAACCCCAACAATTAATTCCGAAAACAAATTTAAAATTGTAGTTGATAAACATGTTTCCCCATACATTTCAACTGCAAATGTAAGTTGCACACAAATATGCAATATAATATATTTCGGCGTACAAAAACCGCGTTGTACCCCACTGAAGTTGAAATGAGACCAATGTACTTGGGGATATTTTGGATGATGAAATTGTCTAAAGCTCTAGTAAAATATCAAAAGTCGGATCCCTAACATATTGTATACATAATATATGTATATGGAGTGTACAGGGGAGCTCTTTATTTTGTTACTTAAAGTTGAAATTTGATACTAAAATTGAAACGTGTATGTTTGTATTGGTGAATATGGGCTCAGTTTCTAGAGAAAATTACAAAAAAGGTTTTTGTATGCACTGCACTTTAATCTCTGTATATTTATTGCTCTTGTATATGTGTAGGCTAGTTGTGAAGCGTACACATATACAAGAGCAATAAACATACTATCTATTTATTATTACAAAAAGAAATTATGAGGACCTGTACGAAATTTTATATTTGTTTTTATACCACCCGAAGTGCCAACACATATAGGGCCCATATATAATACACGGAGTATTTTTCGCGCGGTATTTATTTCTTATTATTTAATAATGCCTTAACGTTGACTCCATAACCATAGTATAAATTATAGTATAAAATAAAAACCCTCCACCTTCCCATGGCTTCACCGACCTCACGGTTATATGAGGATAATCGCGAAAGATGCGCGCGACACCGTTGCTATAAGGCTCTTTTGTGCCTTATATATGAGTATAACGTACACGCACCCTATACCTAACAGCTAATGCGCCCCGTGTGCCAACCTTCCGGTTATATCACGGGTTGCGAGTCTCTCGTCCAGTAAATCAACCAGACGAGAGGACCTTTACCTGCACCGCTTTTGCGCTCAGTAAACCAACCGAGCACGCAAGCGTAGCAGTAGCAGGTCTTACTCCGCTTTCACCTGCATGCAGGCTACTTACGTACTCTTAAGTCGAGTTGCTCGTGGCGACCGACGCTCAGAGAACCCAAGCATCGGGGCCCTACTACCACTCCCCATTCTCCATGATGGGTAGCCGGAGCTATATGGCACGCTCACATCCCGGCGCACAAGTACAAGTACAAGCGCGCCTAGTGTTTCTGTACCCACACTGGGGCGCCGGATAGCCGGCTCCCTGATTTCCTTGACAGGTACCGGAGCTGTATAAGGCGCGCTCACTTCACGACATCCTTCAAAGAAGAAACGCCTACCCCGAGCCTACGGTAGGGTGACCGGGGTGACGGAAGCGATCGCCCGTCAACCTCCTTGCTCAGCAAGCAGGTACCCGAGCCGCGACGTCAGCTGGGAAGCCGACGGCCGCTGTAAGGGCCGCTCCAAGCCCCGTTGAGAACCACTGTGGCGGCCCTTCGCCTTAGGCCAGTGATAACCAACTCGCTACGCGCGAGGCCGAGCGCCCGGCCGACAATATGGCCAGGCAGACGAACATGCCCGACCTCTGTAGCTAAACCACATGCACGTGAGTGATTACACGCACATAAAGCCACCTCGAATCCGAACCCATGACTGGCAAATTGGGCTGCCGCCAGTCCCCGAGGTACCCTGATCCAAACAGGGGGACCCGTAGTTCCCCCTGCGAACTCTCCACAGTCGGGTACTCCGTGGAGGGTAGAGTATAACGTACAGTATGGCAACTCCCTGCCGCTCTCACAAGGCGACCTCTTTTCTCCTCCGCCGAGTTGAATGTGGAACCGACCGTAAGTGCGGCGCCGCGTATTACGTAAGTTCGTTCGTAGTTACATACTACGAACTAACGTATTACAATATCAATTTTTTTTTTCCACTTTTAACAATGAATTTTATATATTGTCGAAATTGTTGATTTAACAGTTCGACGTTATGCAATTTTTGGAAGTTCAATATTGATATTTATTCCACATTTTTAAAAGACAACCACAACGTTAGATCGTATAATAACCAATTACAACTCGCGTGAAACATTTAGTGTAGCACAGTAACATAACGGAATTTCATGTAGTCTCATAATCACCACCAATTAAAATGAACTTTTAAAGACATTTATTATCGCAATATTACCTAAAGTATAAAATCTTACAATATTACTTAAAGGTAATATTTTAAAAGTTACGTTGTCTGCAGAGACCTGCTTATTGGTATATTATTCCATTGATATCCTGGATCTTGAAGCGGGCACGGCGGGTGTACAACGTTACGTTAAGCTTACCAAAGGGGCCTCTACGCGTTAGAATCATATTCCCGCGCACGCCTTTTAAATGACCGGGCTTGACCCGTTATTGTAATAATAAATATCTTTAATTGGTCTTGGTGTTTTCTATGTATTATAAGTATGTATTTACACAAGAAAAATGTATTTAAGTACATTTATCTATATATATATTAGTGTCTAGTAGCCATAACACAAGCTTTGCGCTTAATTTTGGGACTAGATGGCGCTGTGTAAATTGTCCAGAAATATTTAACATGATGCAACTTGTGCACAGCGCAAGTTACCTACTTCGATTTGCCACACCCTGGCCACTCCATACAAAACACGGCAACACTGACAGATCGCGTCTGTATACGTGCAAATGTGTGTGTAATGTCTTAGGGTTGACTGCATAACCGCAATATATAGTACAACGCACAGTATGGCCACTCCCTGCCACTCGTACAAGGCGACCTCACCTCCACTCCGCGTGCCTAGTTGAATGTGGAATCGACCGCAAGGGCTGCCATGCGGTGACGCGTATTACGCTGCGTATTTCGTTCGTAGTATATACTTAATAAATTTTCAACTAAACTTTTAAATGGTAATATGGTTTATTTCTTACGCTTCGCTTAAAGGATCCCATTATGTATGAATGAGGAAATACATAATTATGTCGGCATCGCGTTCCACTTTTTAATGGTGCGACATAGATAGGAGTCGCCAATCTTTTTAGTACGCGAAGGAATGATCCCAACGGTGAACTAGTGATATCGCAAGCCTGTACGGAAACCTGTACGAACGATGTTCTGTGACGGAAAGGGGAGGAAGGGATAAGGGAAAACAGTTCTTCAGAGCACTCACCATATTTAATTACGCTTAGTGAGCCAATATCTCTGCGGAGCTGAAGGTGTTTAAGGTTCTTGATGGCCTCTTCATCACCAATTAAGCGGACCGCTCGTCGCTGCAACCTATCGAGAGCCTTGAGGAGATACTTGACGGAACCATCCCAGAGATGTGAGCAGTACTTCACGCAGGCCCTAACTTGAGTCTTAGACAAAAGACAAAGCTGGTCCAGCGCGAAGAACCGCTGCACCCTGTTTAGGATCTCGAGTTTGGTAAAAGGCGGTCACTTGTTGGGTTTTCTTATCATTGAACTCGACCAGGTTGCTGTAACCCCATTTGCTAATGAGACCCAACACCCGATCCAGCTCAATGACAAGACATTTCTCACCGATTTCTGTCCTACCAGCACCAGGTCGACCGAAATATCGCCTATAGACCGTACTGTCGTCAGCATAACAATTAATGTTTCCAAGAGGTAGCATGTCATTGATATGAAGCAGAAAGAGGTTAGGTTTTAGCACGGAGCCCTGGGGGACGCCCGCATTCACTGGCATGAACCGCGAAGCATTAATTTGCAAGAACGCGGATTCTACGCTCATGCAAGAAGCTAGCAATCCATTCACAAAGCTGGACAGCAGACCGTATGCTGGAAGCTTGGAGAGAAGTGCTTTGTGCTAAAACCCGATCAAACGCCTTGGCAATATCTAAGCTGATTGCCATAGATTTGCCATGTTTGTCGATTGTCTCACCCCAAAGGTCACATACGCTAGAAGATCACCCGTTGATCGTTTCGGTCTAAAACCATATTGACGGTCATTAATTAGGGAACGATCTTCTAGGTATGTACCGGATCAGTTGGTTATTAAGGATCCTCTCCATGACCTTGCACAGTACTGAGATTACGGCTATGGGACGGTAATTTGATGGATCAGTACGGTCTCCCTTTTTTTTGATCGGTTGCACATTAGCCTCTCTCAAAGTCTCCGTAACACAACCGGTTGAGTATGAGAGACAATAGTGGCTCGTTAACACCGGAGAAAACTCAGCTGCACTCTTTTTTAGTACAATCGCCGGAATACCGTCTGGACCACTGGCTTTTCGGACAACGAGTGATTGCAGTTTTGATCACACGTCAGGCATGCTAGAACCGCTGGATGGTATAGTTGGTGGTTGTGTGCCACAATCATCGATCCTGTCCAGGAGTTAGCCGCAAAGAGGCTATCAATGAGGTCGGCTTTCTTCTGCGTCTCATGTGCCAGTGAGCCGTCGGGGCATCTCAGCGGTGGCAGCGACGGACAGAAATTGGCCTGGTTTACGGTTTTAGCAAGTCGCCAGTCGCTGCGTGACCCATTGCGATGCGACACTAACTCCTAGCACACTATTGCAACGCGCTGTGCGCCCGCTCTAATGTATGCCCTCTTGTATACCTTGGTGACTGCGTTGTAAGCTGATTTCAGCGAGTTGATATTGGGATCATTGGGCGGCCCCTGGTCCAAGCGTGGTACGCCGCCTGCTTGTTGCTAACAGTATCGGCGCACTTGCGATTAAACCACGTGCGTCTCCGGCTTTTGATGGCGACATCGAAGTAAGGGATGTAATACTCCATCCCAATTCATCCAGTGATCAGAGGTGCCCAGGGGTGCCTCAACAGAAACCCGGTATCCCTCACGGTGGGTGGATAGTAAGACTGTAATAATGAAATAAATCTATCTATATAATAATATTTATAAAAATCTCGTGTGGGAAAATGTTTGTGGTTCCTACGGCATGGTTTTACAGATTTTTCATGTATATTTGTTGATAGGTCTGAGAAAGGCCATAAAGTAATATTTCATTCCGCTAAACTATATATTGATTTTGTATTAAAAAATGTATTTGTATAAAATATAACTTCATATACAGCACATAGCTTGTTTAGAATTTTCCGAGTTAGGCCTTTTGTATGGGCCGTTTTCGGAAAAGACCAATATTGTTTTTTCATGTTATCATATCAAGAAAAGTTTTTATGCTATTAGGACCACTTCATGATAGTTATATTGTGACGAGAAAAATGACAAGTAGCCTATTGGTATCAAAATATATAGGTAAGGATATGCTGTAATTATTTTCACACTTTTTTTTTATTGTATAACTTACAACTAACGATTTAACAAAAATTTCAAACAATTGCTTTTTCGTTATTTTTTTAAAGAGATCTATCCGACGACCTAACCACACTAGGCTTACGTGTATCTATCTGTATATGGCGAAAAAAAAATTGTCAGGTCAACTAGTAGATAAATAAATTACTGTACAACTGCTCATTAGACGATTTAATCACATTTAAGTTTTAATCAAACATTACAGTATGTAATGTTATACACTTTATTAATAATACAAAATTACTGTATTTTTTTATTAAAACTTAAAAGTATTTAAATCGCCACTGTCGAGTTGTTCCAAATGTCGTGTAAAACAAGAGTAAAATTACTGACATATCTCTGTACTCTGAAGTCACGACGATAAAATTTACAAATTATCTTAATAATGACCAAAATAATTTTCGACTGAATAGTGATTGCCAAAAGTTAAGAAACAAGTTATTTCACGGTTGTCACTGGTTGTCATTTCCCTCTAAATTATATTATAAGACATATCGTTGAATGTTTTATTTTCTGACTGCAAACAAAGCAACATATTTTCATGTTTGTACAATTATTCTGGTATAAGTAGTGTTAATTTACTTAATTAATGGATAGATTTAAACAATATGAATTGCACATTGGAGGAAAGCAATACAGAGAGAGTACCACTTTTGTTAGAAGATTTAATGAAAAAATATTTGAGTCAAACTCACACGATTGATTCGGCCCAGAAGGATATCTTATTCATTGTAATCATTGTATTGATGTTGGAAAATGGGTTTGTTCTTGTTAATGAAGAATCACTCACTACAGGCATGATGCCAATTGATACAGAACAGATGTTGAAGTGGAAACGCCCCACAGGGGTATTTGAAGCCAAATTTATTGTAACAGGGTTTCAAAATCTCTATTTAAAATTGATTATGAGCCCATTGGGCTCTACTGTTATTGTGAATATAATGATTAATGAAATAAATGGAGAAACATACTCTTTATGTCTGCCTGTAAGTCGATACATTGTATCTCCTCGAGCTTCAACCATACCTATGATATTTCGAGACTTGAAACAACTTTCAGTAACAATAAAAAATAAAATTTTGTCACCAGTGAAGAGTATGGTTTTAAGTTATCATGGATATCCTAGTGCAAGCTTAACAGGCCTTCCAGAAGAAATATTTCTTAAAATTATGTTGTACTTACCAATTATGGATATTATTAGCATTACAAAATCATGTAACAGACTGCGTACATTAACAACAAATGAAAGTATTTGGCATCGTTTATGTATAAGAGACTTTGGTATATATGCAGTTGACAGTAATTGGAAAGCTTTGTACAAGACACTGTACATGGCAAAACAAATGGATCACTTCAGCCCGGCTACAGGATATGATTCTATGTCTTCGAATATGCATGATTTGATGGATTACTCAGATTATATTTCTTACATTGATAATCCTATGTGGCATATCATATGATAAACACATATATCATAGCTTGGATATTAATAACACAGACAATGTGTGGATATGAACATTTTAAGAAACACATTATAAGTTTACTTTATATCATTTATACCAAGTGCATGCACAGATTAAAATGATTTCCATTTACCTATATATTTTTTACTATCTTTCCTCTCCTGTAATATTATTTTCATTGAACTATAATGTATATTTATTTGAATGAAATTAAATTTACCACATTTTCTTTGTCAAAATAACTGTAAATAATTTTATAAAATATTAATTGAAATATCATGTGATTAAAGACATTCATACCTATACCTATGTGTTAAATTCACACTTCCTAATGTAAGGCAAGTCAATTTAAATATATTGAGAACAATAAATAAATTTTTTTTAATACTTGATTTCCTGGTAATTACTATTGATTCAAAATTACGTTAAGTTTAGTTAAACAGCCCAGTTGTTTAACTAAACTGGCTTATATACTTAGTTTTCTTTAATATACCTACATAAATTATGAATTCGATCAAACAGCACACTCTGTTCTCTGGGAGTGTGATCTTTGGTGGCAGAAGCAGGATGACATGTTGAATTCACTGCAAGTCGCATCCGGGGTAGTATACTATTCTGATTTGGTAGCAACAAGGGAGAATTACCAAGCGTTCAGATGATTTTGCAATTCATATTATTGGTATGGATGTGTTAGGTAACAACTCAATGTTTCAGGTCGCCAATAGTATTAGATACTTAAAATCTGTGGTGCATGGCAGTTGAGCCTCACTTGACTAGCCATTTCTTTAGGTCTTTTGATACCTTATTTGCCATATTGTTACACAGTTGTCTCTCACATTGCGAAGAGTGGAAGTCAAATTCCAAAAGCCTCCAACTACTACTAATTTCTTCTGATTAAATTTGTTGTGAGTTCCAAGGCAGCCTTAGTTTCACCCGCGGGACTGCAATGGACTTCACTGTTCATTGCCTGTTTTGGCGGTCGCCGCTGTTAATCCTGGCTATACGGGAAACTGGTGGGAATGCATGGTGGGCCCCATCCCGACTTCAAAAATACCTTCAGCATCAGGCAATTGACAGATGTATCCATCGGACAGGTGGTTTACTTTTGTTGATCCCACTGGAATGTGTAGTATGATGCCATATGGCTCTGGGAGCAGCTAAAGTATACAGAATTTTATGTTTGTACACGGTGTTCCGTTTTACAGAAATGAGCAATTTGTTCTTACTATTAACCCATTCAGTGCTAAAGGCCGCCCAGTGGTGTCCATCATTAAACACATGTCTAATCTTCTATCGGCGTCTAGGTTTAGGTACTTCCATATCTAACCTCAATAGTTTCTATGGTGGCATGAAGGTAAACTTCTTAATACGTAAGTCGATTATGAATGGGTTAACTAGGGATTTCCTATATGAGTTTTTCAAAGAAATCAATGTTGTAGTTCAATTTACACCAAGGTCAAGACATTCATTATAGGCTATCAGATACCACTGAGATCAGGGGTCTATCGCCTAAGCTGAATCAGATTACGTTATCGGATTTTTTGATTGCGAAAATCTAAATTCATCTTAAATCAGTGCTAATAGTAATAAGTTTAGCCGGTAGAGATGGAGGCCCTGTTCCGGTTAAACTGAAGTTATTACAAATTTAAATAAAAGTCCGATTCTTGCAATAAGATACCTGATCGAAATCGGCTTCAGGTTAGGCTTAGGGCCTGGATGGTTTATCATTGTCGTCATATAAGCCCAAAATATATGTTACTGGCATAGTATAATATTTAGCCAGTGTAAAAACACTTCAATACTGGAATCTGAATATCGGAAAATCTATTCAATACTGGACTTTCTTAGGTAATGTAAAAAAATAATTGAAGTATGTACCCAGTTATTATAGTCTATAAATGTATAGACTATAATAACTGGGTATTCTGTATAATATAATAGTATTCTGTATAATGCATAGGCAATGGCCTATGCATTATACAGAATACTCAATCTCTTTCCATATGTATGTACTAGCAAAGTACCCGTGCTTCGCTACGGGATCACTCCTGAGCAAGCTATATACAACTGATCATGAGAGAAACAGTCCTGTCTCAAGTCGACCCTAGCGACCTTTAGAGACTGCTCCCCTGAGCTTTGTTAATGGTCATAGCAAAATACCTTTATGGGAAATCTCTTAAATTGAACGGGGTGGTCTGATGGAATAATGGGAAGGCGGGGTATAAAGAGAGATATGAACCTTTAATTGATGGACGTTCGTTCAGGACGGCCGATCAGATTAGTAAAAAAAAAAAATATCCTTTGAAAAACTCGAGCGTCAGATTAAGATAAGGTAAGTTAAGTACATGGAGAAAAGTGTATATTTCAATAATCTGACGATTTGAGCGTAGCATAAGGAAATGGGCACATCACAAAATCGTAAAAACAAACACCACCTCGAAATACTCGAGCGTGATTTGTTTTTTATTTTGAAGGAAATCAAATCAAAATATCTTTATTCCTTGGACTTTATAAAGCACTTAGAAACGTCATACAAATTAAATATAAGAACATGTATCTAAATCATTAATACTCTAAATCCGCAGATCTTAGATTTACTTTCATCACACTATCTTGAATGTGAAAGTGAATTTAATTCTTTAAGGATTACGGAAAAAATATAATGTGACGTTTTTAATGGGTCGATGTTGATAAAATCATCAACAAAGTGTGGAGAGTACAGCTACTGGCTGCTGTGTATTTCCCACTCCGCGCATCTCTTTCCTTCTCACTTTTCCTTTTGTCTCTCACTCTCTCGCACCGTCTGTCGCCATGATGCTATCCCAGCTGATCTCAAAGATGTGTGAAAGAAAAAAAGGCTGGCAACGCATCGGCGACCCCTTGATGTTGCTGATCTCCATGGACGGTGGTGATTGCTTTCCACCAGGTGATCATGTGGGTCACCTGGTGGAAAGCTCGTTTGCCCCCCCTCTCATATAAAAAAAGTGTTCGTTTTAGTAGAAGTACGACACTTTGGTCTTCTTCTTTTTCTACAATAATGAGTGATTATTTGTATATATGTAAATATATGATAGAATCCTCCGCCAACCCGCAGTTGAGCAGCGTGGTGGAGTATGATCTAAACCCCTTCGATTAAGGGAAGACCCGTATCCCAGCAGTGGGATGATTATCGGTTGATGCCTGACATGATAGAATTAATACATTTATATTGTTTTTATTACGTCTAGTAAGTAATTGATTTTTTTTTTAAACAAACTGTCAGATTAACGATATTCCTCCTTATAATTGTCAGATTATCATTGAGCACGACTGGACATCAAGTTGAACCATCTTAACCCTTAGAGTCACAAAATATTTTTTACAATGAAAGTCAAGTAATTGTAAAACAGTACTTTATTTTATGTTTTACTAACACAAATAAAAATAGAAAAAAAATTATTAAGTTTTGGAATATTGAGTAATCATACGTATATTATACTATACATTGCGATATGTAGATACAATAACGTGGTACGAATTACTCCATATCATAAGGTATTGTATGATATACGACGAAGCAATTTCTATTCTTCACGTAGCACAAGTGCATTTTGCATTTGGTGCACATTGTATTGGCTTGTCCTCCCTTACAATATTTGCACCTTTGATAAGTAGTCGGCTGAGGCCAGTGATCAAATTTGTCGAGACGAACAGCATCTGTAGGTCTCTCTGCTACATTTATTTTTATTTTCTGCTTCTCCGTCACAGATTGAATACCTTTTGTAGCTACAGGTCTGTCTCTTTTCAACAATCCGGCATATATTTCATACCGAAAATCCTTCAAGCGATCTTGCTTTCTTTTGGTGTTAGTCATTTTATCATTGCGGCGACGTAAAAGCCACGCATTATTAAATATCGCGGTTTTTAGTAGAGTGCAGCGACACCAATCATTCATCTAAAATTATATTATTATAAAGTATTTGTCCGTCACTATAATTCATGTCAACCTTGACCCACATTTCATGATGTATATTATCCCATACTTAACAAAACAACAGTAATTCTAGGTAAATGTAATGATGTATACTATTCTATACGCTAACAAAAAACCCGTTAGTTTGGCACACATGTAAGTATAAATAAATTATTTATCAACACAATTCATGCCTTAGAATGCACTATTTATCACAAAAAATAATAAAAATTAAATAATTACCCCTGAGAACAATGTTGTATTCCGCCTCGACGCCATTTTTGACAACTTGAACAAAATGTCAATGCAGAGAATGGAAGCTGATATTTTTTTTTATGAATTGCCAGTATTGCCAGTCGTTCATTAAAATTCCATAAATAAGTATTAGTTTAAGAATTATATTTTTTTAAATTTTGTGTATAGAATACTGTACAAAATGAACTTATGGGTTGAAAATCCAACGAGCTCGAATATTTCAAGCTCATATTTATTTTACATTTTCAAAAATCGGTCACGACTTTAGGTCGCGCCCAAATCGTGTTATTTGAATAGGACACTCTTTTGAGGTTACTTAACATTGCCTAAATATCTGACACGCTCGAATAACTCTTTTTTTTGTTTTCTTTCTACCTCTTTTTACAGCCTTTACCCACTAATTAATCGTCAGATTAATATCTTTCGGTTATCAGAAAGGCATTGCGCGTATACACTATAAAATGTCTCACGCGCTCGAGTATTTCCATGTGACTATTTTTTTTTACATTTTTGAAAATTTGTACAAGTTCCTCCCCCACTAAAATGAAAAACTTTATATAAACCTTCGTTCGTTTTAGGACCTAATCTTCACGATCTAACAGCCATGGGGACCTCCCCATGACGCTTTAGTAACTGCAAATTTAGCGTCCAGGCCTCACCTACCAATATAATTAGACACAGTCATGTCATGCGACACGTGTCACTGCTATAATTATTTAAATATGATTTATTCAAATGTCAGTAATGTTAGCCAGGTTTGTCTACGAGTATAACGAATATCTATCCGAGCCGAACGCGCCGAAGGAATTGCTATCAACTCTAGCTATTCCCTTGCATATAAGAGTATAATCTAAATTATACAACATGAAGAAATGATTTTGTTAAAGATAATCTCAGAATGTAAGTGTAAAACAAAAAAATTTACATGAAGGAGCCTCTTTTTAAGGATACACAAATTCTAAAAATTTTACAAATTTTGCACATAAAATTGCAAGAGTAAATTAATTTTACGTATCAGTTTTATTTTATTCTTCAAACTTATATTAATTTATGGTAGACAATATTGTCAGTACTTATTTGACGTTTTTATTTTTGGAAATTGTTCTTTGCTAGGTACTCTAGCAAATTTTTTTATTAAAAATGGCTACCTTTCCAAGGGGGAGGGGACCTCTAAAGTGCGTCAGTCTTTACCCAAAATTATCGCTAGTTCCATCCCAGACATATTATAATAGGTAGGGGAAAAAGTCTTTTCGCATTATAGTATGTATGAACTTGTAATAAAATCTCTTTGGTTATACCATTTGTATCTGAAAGGTTTAGATATCTTTAAAAAGTTTAAATTTTAAAAAAGATAATTCCAAATTCAAATTAGATAAATGTGTGATTTTCATTTGTTTTTTTTTACTGTCAAGATGAGTGAATCTAATGAAGAAATTCGATACATTTTAAAATTTTACTACAAAAAAGGTAAAAATGCAACGCAAGCTGCGAAAAAATTTGTGACGTTTATGGACCTAGTGCAGTGTCTGTGAGAGTAGCACAAATTTGGTTTAGGCGTTTTCAATCCGGAAATTTTGATGTCAAAGATGCACGTCGCTCTGGTCGCCCTGTTACAGATAAAATGGATGCCATTTTTGAAAAAGTGGAGCAAGATCGGCATATCAGTAGTTACGACGTAGCTGAAGAACTAGGAATTGACCACAAAACAGTTTTGGCGCATAAAAAGGTCGTGGTCAAAGGCCGGCCAGGCTTCACAGACTCTGGCGAAACCCGGGTTAACCCGCAACAAGGTGATGCTGTGTGTATGGTGGTATTGGAAGGACATTATTCATTATGAGCTGTTACCGCCAGGCAGGACTATCGATTCTGAACTCTACTGTGAACAACTGATGAGATTAAAGCAAAAACTTGAGAGAAAGCGGCCGGAATTAATTAACAGAAGGGGTGTGATTTTTCATCATGATAACGCTAGACCTCACACATCTTTAGCCACTCAGCAAAAATTAAGAGAGTTTGACTGGGAGGTGTTAATGTATCCGCCGTATAGTCCTGACCTTGCACCTTCCGATTTCCACCTGTTTGAGTCTCTTCAGCATTCTTTAGGTAATGTCAGGTTAACATCACGAGAAGACTGCCAAAACCACTTATCGCGGTTTTTTGAACAGAAGTCCCAAAATTTCTATAGTAATGGGATCATGTCTATACCTACAAGATGGCAAAAAGTTATCGAACAAAATGGCACCTACATACTTTAGTTAAATGTAAATAAACTTTATTAAAAAATGTTTTGAATTTTCATATAAAATACGAAAAGACTTTTTCCCCAACCTAATATATTAAAATGTCTACCAAACACCCTGAATATAATATGTATTAACGCGTGTTGAAGTAATAAACGTTAATCCTATTCATCCCACCCTTGCAAACTTTTGCATTTATAAAATTGGTATAATTAAATCGGTCACTTCAAAACCTCTTAAGTCACATTTTTTTCCAACTTGCTTTTTCTGTTGATAATGGTTCCTTAAAGGGAGATGCGTATTCTGGATAAAAATCATGATGATTTAAACTATTGATTTAAAAGTGCCCATCAATAAATAAAATAGACGATTTAAAGCCAGTTCAAAATAATTTTATCACAACAGTTTTAGCTGGCCAACTGCAAATTTGGAAAATAATGAGAATGATGGAGAATATGACCTTAAAACATGACAAATTAATACATGTAAAATGTTAATAAGCTTATTTTTAGGTGTAGTTTTCAATAATAAGCAATAAAAATATGACTACTACGATTAAATTCTATACCACTAACGTCATTTCTCGCTAAAACAACATAAGGCAAGAACAGGTTATCAGGTTTCTTTTTCATTATTTTTATTAATAAACTATGACAGTTATTCACAATTAAAATTTTTTACTACTCAAATACTAAACTAAGCATAAAAAAGTCCTTTAAAACTCATTTATTAGTGCATGAAACAGTTTTTATTGATTCCTGAAAAATTATAATTGAGTGACTTATGAGGTTTTTGAAATGACCGAATTTTTTGAATGAATTGTACAGAAGCTCAAAAGTGTAATTTATTTCATATAGGTGACAGTGCAGAGAAAACAAATCTGGGTGGAAAAGGAGGGCGTCACTTGTCTATTCCATTTGACTCCACGACTGCTAATGGTGATTTGAGTGAGTATAGATTGTTAATTTTATATCATTTTAAAAATGGATTAAAATTCCATCGCTGTGGCTCTACAAGTTGGTGGAAGCCTGTGTTTTTTAAGCTACTCAAAAGCCAGTGGTTTGAGTTAATGTCAGATATCGACCATTGCCGAAATTGAGAATGCCGAGATAAAGATGTATGGAGGATAAAAGTAGTGAAACGATTTTAAATATTTTACATAACCAATAAAAATATTTTAATTGGTTATATACTGTGCGGTTCTAGAAAGATATCCTTCCTCGTGCCAGCGAACAGTGAAAAAAAGCTTTTTTTTATATGAGAGGGGGGCAAGCGAGCATGTGGGTCAACTGATGGAAAGCAATCACCACCGCCCATAGAAATCAGCAACACCAAAGGTTCACCAATCTGTTGCCAGCCTTTTAAGGGAAATATTTACTCTGTTCTTGAAGGCCCCCATGCCGTATTTATTTGGGAATACCGCTGGAGGAAGTTGATTCCACAACTTCACAGTTCGTGGTAGAAAATGTCTTAAAAAGCGTCCTGTAGTAAGTCGCCAAATATCGAGATGATGAGGATGGAATTTTAATTTATGGCGAGTTGTACGATAGTGGAACTCAGCGGCAGGTATCAAATAGCTCATCCGAGCACTCCCCGTTATATAATTTATAAAGAACGCAAAGAGATGCAACATCTCTGCGTGTAGATAGAGACTCCAGCCGATCAGAAATCATTGGGTCACCGACGATTTGTACAGCTCTTCGTTGTATACGGTCTAATGGAGCAAGTAAGTACTGGGGCGCACCAGCCCAGAGATGTGAACAGTATTCCATATGAGGCCTAACTTGTACTTTATACAGTTGAAGGCGATGCTGTGGTGTAAAATACCGTCTGACTTTAGAGATGATACCAATTTTCCTAGAGGCCAATTTGGCCTTGCACTCCAAGTGACCACGGAACTGAACGTCACTCGATATGTCAACACCCAAGATGTCGATATGTCAACCTTCCAATCTGGGAGATACGATAAATGGGGACTTTTTTTGCGGTAAACGCACAAACTTGTGTCTTTGAGGGATTCAGCTGGACTAAGTTCAGTCTACACCAGTCAGAGTCGTGTCCAAGAGACGTCTCAATCTCAGACACAAGTTTTGTTCGGTACTCAGCGACGCAATCCCGAGAAACATTGCATAGACCACTGTATCTAGCGTCCAAGGTAGTGTCATCTGCATAGCAATGGATGCTGCATACATGCAGCAAGTCATTGACATGCAGAAGAAACAATGTGGGGGACAATACGTAGCCTTGTGGCACACCAGCGTTTAGGGGTAATGGATCCGATCGTGCACCGTCAATCACAACTTTAATGATCCGCCCAGTGAGAAAGCTGGCGATCCATGTGCAGAGTCTCTCGGGTAACCCAAAAGAAGGAAGCTTGGATAGTAGTGCCTTATGCCACACCCGATCAAAGGCTTTTGCTATGTCCAGACTAGCAGCCAAAGCCTCGCTCTTGCTTTCCAGAAAAGCTGCCTGTCTTCCCAAAATATTATAGCATGGATTCATGCAAGAAGGGTATCAATAGATGTTTACAGCGTTGATAACGTGCGTGATACTCCTGGAGCCCTGGTTTTGCACCCAGAAGTTGTGGTTGCTGCTTTCCATCAGATGGGTCGAATGCTTGTTTGGCAACTTAGTTTTTAAAAAAACCGGACAAGTGCGAGTCGGACTCGCCCACCGAGGGTTCCGTACGTAGTATCAATATTAAATTTGATATTTTTCATTATAAATAAGAAATAATGCGTCGAAAAAAATAAATAAAATATATTTTGCAATGTGTACATCAAGCCCTTTCATATGATACCCCATTTGAACTAGTAGTTTCAATTTGAAATTTCGACACCCTATAAAAAATATAGACCCCCTATTTTTTAAGATCTATTTACAAATGTATAGTTTTGAGATTTATTCCTGTACTTGTAGTCTATAACGATGTTACTTGCCAAATTTCATAGTTCTAGGTCAACGGGAAGTACCCTATAGGTTTTGATTCCCTTGAGAATGTGTCGAAATATGCGTTTTTTGCTGAATAAACGGCCGTAACTTTTTTTTACGTAAACTTAGCAATTTGATTTTTTTACAACTTCATGGGACCGTAGACCTGAGTATACAGTTCAAATTTCAGCTTGATACCTCCACGCATTCTCGACATAGAAATTCTTGACAGACAGACAGACAGACGGACAACAAAGTGATCTTATAAGGGTTCCGTTTTTCCTTTTGAGGTACGGAACCCTAAAAAGGCAATATTTGTTGATGCTTATCTTGGGCGAATAAAATAAATATAATAGAACGGAATCACAACCGCAATTCCGCTTTAATATACTCTCCACCATATTTGGTGATTGGTTGTGAAATATTTTAATACGGTATATAGAGCCGATAGATATTCAGATCAATAGTCGTTTTGTACTGAAATTCATAACTGAGCATGGTTTCATGAAGAGTCGACGTGCACCGGTGCTGCAGCACTGGACCCACTCTTAGATAAGATGGTTTCAAAATCAATGTATGTGTCCGAGACCGCATGTGTTTACTTACGTTGACTTATCCAATCCGTTTATCAGACCAATAAAATAGACGTTTGGGGATGTTAATATTATTTGTATAATATAGTGTTTGTTTCCAATAAGTGATATCAATAAAACTGAAGATATATAAAAGAAATACATATCGGATATAAAAAAAAAAACGTAATTGTATGGGAGAAAGTTTCAAATCCTACAGAAATTACTGGGAAGTGAACGAGAAATGAGGATATCATTTCTCGCTCCTGGTCCCTCATCAGCTTGACCCCTAATCTATTCATTAGATCATTCTAACCATTCCAATAAGCCCATAATATGGATACCCACTGCTTTAAGTTGATGAGGAGGTTCTAGACGACGCAGCAGCATATACATAGTTGGTCAAGGTTATCATCATCTTGCAATATCATTAAAAGTACTCGTAATTCTGAATCGATCAGACCTTGGGAAATCGCCTTTCGTCAACTAGACAAGAGCTGATGAACTTCAAGTAGCTAAACAAATTTTAAAATTACCTTTAAAAAATAACGACACCTAAATAAATTCATTTGGGTGCTATTATTACAGGTCCAAATGTTATACGTAGGCACCCCTCTGTTTGCGTCGAGAATTAAAAGATCATTTTTGGATGGTGAAATTATGTTCGATTGATGAGTGATTAAAAATAACAATATAATTAAGATGAAAAATTGTATGATGTGTCTAAGTGTCAACAAGGGCCCAGTGGCCGAAAAAAAAATATATTTCACTTCAGTTAGTTGTATTAATGACAGTCTACAAGCGTAATGCTAGGTCGTTATAATGCACTAGTTAGATATGGACATATATTTATATAAAAGAAGTACAAACATTATCTATCAGCTTTAATCACAATATACGTATTCTGTCATTATCGCAGAGCTGATAATTCGCCTACATTATTGATCCATATATCATAATTTTTAGCCTATTTCTTAAAATTATGATTCCGTTTCATTCGTTCTTTTAACACCAAGCATCTGTAATTGGAATGGGTATTTATTTACAAGCTGGGCGAATGCTAATTATGTATATTGCAAAGGATAAGCGTAGCTCGTCAGAGTAGCCAGGCGGCTGAGGCGGCCGCGAGCTTCGGGAATTAGGAAGGGCGAGGGGTGCGCGCGTGAGATGCTCTGCGCAGCCTCCGTCCGTAACGCCGACATTGTGGCGCCGCCAACGCTGAGTTGATTTGAGTTCCGCGAGGTAGACGCCACGCCGAGTGCGTAGATGTAGGGCTCCGTGCCGAGCTTGTGTCCTGATGGCCTGGTGTAGATGAACGGCCGTGGAGGGCCCCAGGGCGCCGCGTGACAGGCCGCCGTGGCGGTGCTACGGACCCATGCTTACTCACAGTAGATCGGAAGGCGATTTTCCCATATACACTAGAGGTGAGCGTATCTTCTTTACTCTTGTGTTATT
The DNA here is from genome assembly GCA_937001555.2 of Hypsopygia costalis. NCBI lineage: Eukaryota > Metazoa > Arthropoda > Insecta > Lepidoptera > Pyralidae > Hypsopygia > Hypsopygia costalis. The sequence goes on along the minus strand of OW443330.2, from coordinate 13,994,737 downwards.
GTCATTATGAATTTATCATTTTCACGCATAAATTATGTAAATACTAAACGCCATTCTCATTGCCTTGTTTCCGGGATTCTTCTTATTACTTATTTGGAATAATAAAAGTGTTTCAATGTTATAAACGAATCAACTTACCTGCTATTAAAAGCGAATATGGTAGATTCGATAGGTATATATACTTCTCTTTATTCATCCTGTGATTTGTCTATGTTCACTATTTCCAAATGTATGATTTAGTCTTAATAGCATTATAATTTGATGCAACTGTATCAATAATAGTGGCGTCATGTTGTCGGATTGCAAGAGATACATAAATCAATAAATCTAGGTTGTATACCGTATATATTCACCCTTCGGATAACAGTATGTTAAGTATATAAATAATACAATGTCAAATATCTTGTCCGTTTTTTGCATCATGTATATAAATCTTTATGATTATACCTGTACTTTAAGCTTGGATGAATGCATTATACGCTACGCAGGTTTCAGGCTCATGGTTCGCTTATTTTCTAGGGCAATAGGCACCTATTAATAAATAGAAGGCACACGCTTAATCTCACAACGGTGGCTTCATCCATTTAAAGTCAGCGATAGGCCCTGTGATCATTGAGGCAGAGACTATGTGTTTTTTTAGTGTTCCGTACCAAAATTGCGAAAACGAAACACTTCGGTATGCGTCAGTCGTCTGTCATAAGCTTAATGAATATATTACTCATTATACTAGTCGCTCGCCGTGAACTGTGACCTGGCGATATTTTTTTCAAATCGATATCTGAAATACTATTAAACCGAATACAATGCCCCATGGTAAAGGTGCATGGGCTTGTGGACTATATCCATTCTTTATCTTTATATAATACTAGGGTGACAAATAAGCGTACGACCTGCCAGTTGGTAAGCAGTCATCGCAGCCTATGGATGCTTGTATGCTAAGTTTCAAAATCGAACAATATTTGATTAGCCGTTCCAGTCACAGCGTGATATTTACTTTTTTACTACGTCGGGTGACAGACAAATATGCGGCCCTCCCGATGTGAACATTTGTTTACTTTACATACGTTATTTATTCACGTTATTGCCAATATTTCAAAAACTAATAAACAGATAAAAACGGCGTGTGCTTGACCACACGACAAAAGTGAAAACTTTATCTCTCGCTCCGTCTCACTCCCCCATACGATACGAGAGGGGGCAGGGAGTGGTCATACTGTACGTCAATCTTTCATTGATTTTAAAAGATAATAACTGAAAATATGAAGCATTCTTCAGAACTAGCCTGTGGCTTCCTCTGCGTCAACATCCTTTTAGTGCTTTTTTGCTATACACGGTTTATCAGGCGGATTTCAATTTGAAAGAACAATAACTGAAGGCCAATTCTCATAATTTTTCTACGAACGCAGATTGAATTGTGAATTGACTAAAATTATATACTTGATTTCATTATATATATTGTTGTTGGCAAAGTAACATTCTTAGTTTGTTTAATTTTCACTCTTAATTCGATATGATCCCGCTTAAATTTAATTTTGAAGTTACATATTGTGTTACGAGAATACCAAATGTGACATTTGTGAGATCGAGACTGGATCGAAACTGAATTTTGACTATATTTTAATTACGAGAATTGCCCCTCTGTTTTCACTGTTTTCCGATTTCAATGAAACAAAGCCTAGATGTTCCTCCTAGCTAAGCATAAGAAGCTTGTGAAAACCCTAAAAAAACTGTTAAATATTTTTTTGAGATTAGTGTACATACAGACAGACGGACGGACAAAAAAAAATATTTGTATTCTGTTACTCATTTCTTATCTCACACACAAATTTTTTATTAATTTATATGAACTGTGCAGACACGCGTTTTCTACTTTTCTACTGATTTATTATACCGATGGCTCCGGGCAACAAACCGGTAATATAAAAAAAACGAATTTTACACTAGCTCTAATAACTCACCAAAGAGTCATTCAAAATAAACGTTTATGTAAAAAAAAAAAAATTTTTTTTCAACTTATCTAATTAAAAATTTGAATTATTATATTTTAAATATTAGGTTGGGGAAAAAGTCTTTTCGTATTTTATATGAAAATTCAAAACATTTTTTAATAAAGTTTATTTACATTTAACTAAAGTATGTAGGTGTCATTTTGTTCGATAACTTTTTGCTATCTTGTAGGTATAGACATGATCCCATTACTATATAAATTTTGGGACTTCTGTTCAAAAAACCGCGACAAGTGGTTTTGGCAGTCTTCTCGTGATGTTAACCTGACATTGCCTAAAGAATGCTGAAGAGACGGAAACAGGTGGAAATCAGAAGGTGCAAGGTCAGGACTATACGGCGGATGCATTAACACCTCCCAGTCAAACTCTCTTAATTTTTGCTGAGTGGCTAAAGATGTGTGAGGTCTAGCGTTATCATGATGAAAAATCACACCCCTTCTGTTAATTAATTCCGGCCGCTTTCTCTCAAGTTTTTGCTTTAATCTCATCAGTTGTTCACAGTGGAGTTCAGAATCGATAGTCCTGCCTGGCGGTAACAGCTCATAATGAATAATGTCCTTCCAATCCCACCATACACACAGCATCACCTTGTTGCGGGTTAACCCGGGTTTCGCCAGAGTCTGTGAAGCCTGACCGGCCTTTGACCACGACCTTTTTATGCGCCAAAACTCTTTTGTGGTCAATTCCTAGTTCTTCAGCTACGTCGTTACTACTGATATGCCGATCTTGCTCCACTTTATCAAATATGGCATCCATTTTATCCGTAACAGGGCGACCAGAGCGACGTGCATCTTTGACATCAAAATTTCCGGATTGAAAACGCCTAAACCAAATTTGTGCTACTCTCACAGACACTGCACTAGGTTCATAAACGTCACAATTTTTTTCGCAGCTTGCGTTGCATTTTTACCTTTTATGTAGTAAAATTTTAAAATGTATCGAATTTCTTCATTAGATTCACTCATCTTGACAATAAAAAAAAACAAATGAAAATCACACATTTACCTAATTTGAATTTGGAATTATCTTTTTTAAAATTTAAACTTTTTAAAGATATCAAAACCTTTCAGATACAAATGGTATAACCAAAGAGATTTTATTACAAGTTCATACATACTATAATGCGAAAAGACTTTTTCCCCTACCTATTATGTAAAGATGTAATAAAAAAATGTATAATATTAATTATAGAACATACCCTTTTAAATTGCGAATGCAATAACGACTTTATAATCACGCCGAATACTGACATTCAGAAACGTACATACATACAATACGAGGTATTTCCATTTTAAATCTTAAGCGTATCGGTCACCGGTACCATTTTTTTCAGGGAAATTTTATAGTCAAACCTTGACTGTCTCACCTACAAATTACTATTTTGAAATTCTATCAACGAAACATATTTTTATGTATCTACTGTTGCATACTAGCCATATTTATAATTGTATTTTTTTACTTTTTAACCTTCAAAAAAGGAGGAGGTTCTCAATTCGACTGAATATTTTTTTTGTATGTATGTTATTCGATATCTTTGCGAATTGTGAACCGATTTTCATAATTATTTTTTTATTTGAAAGAGTATGATTGCAAGGTGGTCCCATATTCACCAAGTCACGATCTGATGATAGGATGCCAGGGAAATCAAGGGAAACCCTTAAACTTTATAAGAACGTATGGTCAAATTCAATTTTTTTATTTAAAAGGGTAATTACGAGGTGGTCCCATATTCACCAAGTCAGAGTCTGATGATGGGATCCCAGAAAAATCGAAGGAAACCCTTAAATTTGCCCTGTGGTAGCCGGCAGAATAAAATTGTGCCACTCCATTGCTCTGCGCTGAATGTCGTACAAGGCCAGTAAGGAATCTTGTGTATGTAAGGAGCAGCGTCTGCCGGGGGAGTATTCCTCCAATAAGCTGCGCTCGCCAACTGAAGTCGGTTTCAATTTTTTTTTAAATCAACTTTTTGCTATGGTAGACTGTTTTGTGAAATTAAACATTTTAGTTTAATTAATGCTAACATCTAATTAATGCCAATCTAAATTCTAGGTCTAACCATGATTTTGCTAATATAATTATATATTTGTCAATATAAACACTAGACACCCTGGTGCCTGTGGTGTTTTTATTGACAAATCAATAAGAACTTAATCGTGACATATTTTTCGTGCAATAAACCTGTTGCCCTCAGTTATCATGCTGAAATAAATATTAATGAAGAAATTGTATTTAATTGATAGATTGACACTTAGAGATGGCAAAAATCAAGTATAACAGAGCATTATAATTGTATGAATATACTCGTATAAGCCACGACTTCTCACAAGCGGCTCTAACAATTTCGATGAAATTTGTAATTTAGAAGTTTACGTGGGTGAAAAATCGATTAAGTCTAATTAAATTTAATTTTCTCTTAAACTGAAGCAAACCTCATTGCCTGAGGTACTTAAAAATTTACATAGGCTCTTAACTGTCTGGTCTGCGTAGGTGCAACCGTGAAGGTGAAGGTACAGCCAAAAAATGTATTTTAGATTTTGAATCGTATAATTAAGTCACATTTATGCTAGCTTTAAAGGTCAATAATTGTCCTATTTCCTATCTGTACAGATAAATAAAATTGGAGTGTCTGTTTGTAATATTAAAATAACAGCTTTTACTAAATGCATATCAATTTTTGTCTGTCTGTCTGTCTGTTTGTTCCGACTAATCTCTGAAACGGCTGGACCGAATTTAACGGAACTTTCACTGGCAAATAGCTGATGTAATAAGGAGTCACTTAGCCTACTTTTATTTTAGAAATTTTATTTATTTTTGTAATTGTAAATAAATAATAAAGAAGTAACTAATCCGCGTGGATCCGCGTCGCGGGCACAGCTAGTTAATAATATAAATATGTATGTAAGGATGTTTGTGACTCTTTTACACGATAATTCCTGGATAGATTTTTAATTTTGGTTCTGTAGTCCAATAATTTACAAAAAAATACGTGTGGCACTCGGGGATTGCCGCGGTAAAGCTATTGCATAGCATTGTTTATCAACTTATAATTATTTATTTATTTATGCAGTATTTTTAATAAGACATTTACACCTTCTCAGTAGTCATACAAAACCCAAACTGATATATAATTGACAATAACATGCTTATATTTGAAATAAAATGTTAATCCCAAACTCTTACGGTAGCACTTAAGCTCTCGTGAAAAGTAAGGTTAGACGGCCGAGAAACTAATGTCAAATTCGAATTTTCGTGTCGGGCTCGTATGATCATAGTAAGTCACCCGTAGCAGTAAACGTCAAACTCCGATTTCGTTCCGTTGACGGGCCCGTAGTATTGTCGTGGTAGGAAACAGCCCGAAAATACGGAGTTTGTTCGGGTTTCGTGTGTTCATAGTAGGCCTCCAGCTCGTCTCGATCCGTGCGAGCTTCGTACAGTCTGTACGAGTTACATGGTAGGCGGATTGGGGGGTGTTAGGTTTTATTTTCGTTACGGAATTTCTTGATTCGGTCGCCGCGCTCAAAGCACATGAGTAAAGAAACGGAACAGAGATAAAGCTTCATTAAACCGCGGTGTTTAGGTACACTACTACAAGCATGCGTGGCCTTGTGTGCGTGTCCACTGGCCGCTCGTCGCGTACACGCCGCGGTTGGAAAAAACCGGTTCAAACTGACTCCGCCAGTGGACAAGCTCAGGGCCTGCGCGTTGCACGTATAGGTGTTTTTGTTCGCTCCACGTTGTTTACGAATAGGTATGAGAATAAAAGTATTGAACAAATTGATAACTATCCCAAGGATTCAACTAGGTAAGTAGATATTTGATTAATTTATTTATTACAATATGCACACGATTTATATCCATCGGCCTGCTAATGTATCAAGTATTTAATAAGCTGTAATTTCAATATACCTACTTAATCTAATTCTTCATATTAAATTAATTGCAATTTTAATGTAGTGAATATTAATTTTATCGATATAAATACACTTTTGGTTTCCTTATGTAAAGAGTACATAAGTAAGTGATCTTGTACTCCGTGATGTAAGAGTAAGAAAGAAGTCACGATAGCCTAGGAGCGGAATGCAATTTATCGACCCAGTAGAGAGGGGCTAAAAGTCAAATTTTTAAATCAATTTGCTATCATAATGTTATTGATATCTAAAAACATTTTTTAATGTTCGTGAATAAGTTTTTTTATTATTAGCATTACACAATCTGAAGTCAAAGAACTGTCGTATAGAACTGTCGACATACCAGTAAAGGATTTTTATGCTACGTCGGGTGGAAAACAAGCACATGACCCGGCTGATGTGAAGCGGTTACCATAGCCTATTATACTCTTGCAACACAGTAAATGCCACTCGCGCGTTGCCACCCCGGTTGCTATTGCTGCTAATCCTTCGTTTTGATGACCTGACGCAGGAACACAATAACACTCCAGAGAGATGTTATTTGACTGCGGTCTTCTGTGAGGTGTGGTACTTCCCAGTCGGGTTATTGATGTGACCTACCTCTCTTTCGCCAGAATTTATTGGCAGGGAGGTTGCCACATGCAGGTGAGATTGGCTTTGGCTCATAAGGTGATGCTGAGCTACTTATACCCCCACAAATACACCCCACAAAGGTGTCAACCCTATGAGAATAGGCACAAATTTTGCAGATCTTAGACAGCTTTCCCTCTGTTCCTTCTTTACTCATGTGCTCAAAGCCCGCGATAAAAACTATGCAATAGCTTAAAAATGTGTGCGTGATAAGAAGAAATGGTGAGTAATAGAACACAGTTTTTTTTTTATTTTTCGTCAATATTACTTCAAAGCAGATTTTTTTTTTGCGATTTTCACAAATATATTATGTTCTGCTAGAAGCAACATAATATATAGGCTTTGTTTCACTATTATAATAACAGCAAAGGAAATCTTCGCGTGGTTGACTCGTTAACGTAGAACCGAATCTTCTCTAGCTAGAATTACAAAATTTTTAATACATATATTAGAAATCACGAAACACCTGTTTCAGGATCTATCAAAGTTTAAGAGTAAACTGTATAAAATAACGTTTGTATGGTGACAAGAAAATGACCGAAAACTACCGAAGCTAGAAATACAAAATTTGGATATTATATTGGTTTTAGAAATGTACAATTTGCCGTTCTTTGTGGCTTTTGTGGACTACGACAACGCCTTCGACTCCATCGAAACTTGGTCTGTTCTGGAATCCTTACAGCGGTGCCAAGTCGACCACCGCTATATCGAGGTGCTGAGATGACTATATAGCGCTGCGCCAATGACAGTCCACGTCCAGGACCAGGTGCAGCGGGGAGTACGTCAAGGAGATGTAATTTCCCCCAAACTATTTACCGCTGCTTTGGAAGTCGTATTTATGATGCTGGACTGGAAAAAACGGGGCGTCAGTGTGAATGGCGAGTACATCTCACACCTTTGGTTCGCCGACGACGTCGTCATAATGGCTGAATCGCTAGAGAATCTCGGTCGTATGTTGGTCGATCTCAATGCTGCATCTCGACGTGTGGGGCTGGGGATGAATTTCGACAAGACGAAAGAACAACGATTTTGTCATCCCTAGCCCGGTTATTGTAGAGAATACAGATATTGAAGTAGTTAAAGACTATGTCTACCTCGAACATTCCATACAGCTTGGCTGGGGTAATTTCAACAAAGAGATCGATAGACGCTTTCGACTACGCTGGGCAGCTTTTGGAAAACTTCGGCACATCTTCGCCGCGCAGATACCCCAATGCTTGCGTCCTCCATGCCATGGAGCAGAGACTTGGACAATGACCATCGGACAGGTCCACAGGCTAAAGGTCGCGCAGCGAGCGATGGAGAGGGCTATCTATGCTCGTGGTTTCTCTGCGGGATCGAATCCGGAACGAAGAAATTCGACAGAGAACTAAAGTTGTCGACATAGCCTTCAGAGTTTGCAAGCTGAAGTGGCAATGAGCCGGTCACATCTGCCGAGTAAGTGATGGCAGATGGGGAGGAAGGTATTAGAGTGGAGGCCGCGCGTAGGACGACGTAGTGTTGGGCGCCCTCCTACTAGATGGTCCGATGACCTTAAGAAAGCGGCTGGGAGCGGTTAGATGCGGAAGGCGGAGGATCGTATCTGGTGGAAAGCATTGGGGAAGGCCCCAATTAATATTATACCAAGCAGTGGATAGATACAAGCTGACGATGATGATGATGAAATAGGTGATTCCGGTTAACTTTTAAGTATTTAAAAGATGGAAATATTCAGCTCCCCCACATAGGTGGGATGCGTTAGGTATTTTCAAATTAGGCCTTTCGTCCATAGTTATTATTATTATGCCTTGAAGCTTTAAACTTTAGAGATTGTGATATGTAATCCCTAAGTATAAAGAATACTAAAAATAACTATTATTAGAATTTTAAAAAGATTATATGTTTAAGAGTACAATTGAGAACAATTTACCTGTCGCCGTTTTCATTACATTATGATTTCACAAACAAAAAACTGAAATCTTAATAATTATTTATAGTATGCGTTTTAATTGTTATAGCTGCTGGCAAATTATAGCCCGTAAGTGTTTTTATATGGAAGCCTATAGTTGCCTATAATGTAATGTTTGCAATCCACCATCCATGTAGAGTACATTGTGGACTCGTTAATAAAAATAATGAAACATATGTTTTAGCATTAATTAATTCATAAGTTAAGGTTGAAAATAAGGGTTGAGATGTTTGAGTATTCATCGACGACAGCAGAAACTAACCGACGTTACCTTACCCAGTTCATAGAAACACCGATAATAATATCTTTATATTATTTTGTAGCAACCGCTACTGAATGACTAAATTAACACTGTTTAAAGTAAATTTACGGGGTCCTAACTTTGAGAGAAAAACGATAAAATCAATTTTGCAAAGACTTGAATCTACGAAAGATAAATACTACTATTTTTTTTTTTTGTGGTATCGTTAAAAGTAACATGATTCATTAAAGTTAATTTACGATTTTACGAACTTTACATTATTTTTTTTGTAATGAATAGAATTCCATAGAGAACTCTACTACAGATAATAAAATTAATTTAATTAAACGGGTCACGGGCATATTTTAATCGGGAAAGCCGATTAGTTGTAGTCAAGTAGCGGTCTTCATCTGGGTACATATGCATAAAAAAAGAATTCGCAACGTTCACTCCTCTCGTGCAGGGAAGCACATAAAGTTGGTACGTACTACGTCATAGGCAGCCGTACCCACTTCCTAAAGTGTCGGCGTAACGTACCTCCTTTAAGGCGACAGCCAACCGCGTCAGATACTTTAAATATCGGAGACCTTGTTCTTATTGTAGACGAGACTCTTCCACGAGGTGTGTGGCCACGAGGACGTGTATCGACAACCTACCACGGATAGGATTCGGTAGTAAGAGTGGTGGATGTCGCGACTAAAGGAGACATCTTACGCCGACCCTTAAGGACTGGTTAGGCTGCCGGAGTAGGTACTAACTTTCTGTATAATAATATTTTTTTATGTATTTTGAATTTGAATTTAGACATATTGCTTAGTTCAGATGTTCCATAGAAAACAAACTATGTTACTCCAGCCATTGTGCGTACATATTGTATTATAATATATTTTCCACCGAAATATATTCTGTTGATTTGCTTGTTTTTAGGGTTCCGTACCCAAAGGGTAAAAAGGAACCCTATTACTAAGGCTCCGCTGTCCGTCCGTCCGTCCGTCTGTCACCAGGCTGTATCTCATGAACCGTGATAGTTAGACAGTTGAAATTTTCACAGATGGTGTATTTATGTTGCCGCTATAACAACAAATACTAAAAAATAGAATAAAATAAATATTTAAGGGGGCTCCCATACAGCAAACGTGATTTTTTGCTCGTTTTTGCTCGCAATTGATTACGGAAATAGGTATACGTTTGAAATACTCACATAATATTTAGTTATATATTCACTTTAAAAATAAATAATTAAATAAAAATAAAACAAATATTTAAGGGGGCTCCCATACAACAATCGTGATTTTTGTGCCGTTTTTATAGATAATGGTACGGAACCCTTCGTGCACGAGTCCGACTCGCACTTGGCCGGTTTTTTTTTATTATACAGGTAACATCTCCATTAGCTATCTGTTTCATTTAGAGGATGTTGCGAACTCTTTTATTATATTAGAATGTTGCAAAATGTGTTCAGCCGTTATAATGAGGTCTGCAGTCAGAGTGGTGGAAAGGTGGTGGATGTCGTAGCTCTAGAACTCGCGATCATAAGTCTACGATTAGAAAAAATATTGGTTAATTTTGAATTTCGAAAAATTTGTCAAAGGATCTAACAATATTCGCAGCTTGGTGAACACGGGCATTAGCGCGAACTTAGCGCAGCCAGCTACAAGAATGCAGTTCAGCAGTAATTGATGTTGATAACAGAATTACTTATGAAAGACTCACCAATTACTTTTTCTTGAGATCTTCGGATGCTATAGGAGACTCTAGTGATTCTGTAAGCCAACTCTCTGAAATACGTATGAGAAAGAATGCGCTAGTTAATCATCTAATACATGTTTCTAATTGTATCGGACGACTTCTGGTTGCGTCCTTGGCAAAATTAAACTCACTTGGTATCCATCGCCAATCCGAAACATTAGATTTTTCGAGAATTTCTCCAACGCGATGGTTGATGGTTTCGAGAATTTCTCCAACGAAATGATTTGAAGGCGCGCGCATCATTTCTTATCCAACCAAGAACAGTCATTGAGTCAGTTCAATAGAATTACGTACGGGTTTTTCCTATGACTGTTTCTTTGGGCAGCGTGAAGTACAAGCTGTGGTAATGATATCGGCTTTAAGGCTGTGACACGGGCCTAACTGTCATCTTATTTATGAAGACGATACGGTAGGGCTCGTTTTAATTTGCTGTCATTCCCAGCTGGTCTTCTCATATCATCTGAGTGAATTTTACATTATTTTGTAGTAACACTACGGAACTCTACCTATACTGAGCATGATCCGACATGCTCTTGACCGCTTGCTATTGTGTAACAGAACATATGCAAAAATTATTTTTACACGAGTTACTAATAATACATACAGTAAAAAAGTCAACTAACAATTTTAGCCCGGCCGGTTCCAGTCGGATCCGTCGGAATAAATATAATTTTATATTAAATCGTATTAACGGTTATGGAATTCTACCCACACTCAGCATGACCCGACATACTCTTGACCAATCACTATGGCATGGTCAACTGCACACCAAGTGTGAGAAAAGGTGCAAAAATTATCTCCGCATAATACATGCAAATAAAAAGTGTATAATTATCAAAATAATCATTTTGGAATTTGGACTGCGTAAGGGGGCACATATTAGAAATTTCTAATAGAAAAATACTGACGCTGCTCGCCCTAGTCCTAGAATCGCGGCCCTAGAATGACGCTCGTCCGCGAATCTTCTGAAAAATTTTCGTACACTCAATAACTTTCTATAAAATCAGCAATCTTCCATTTCACTCATTTTCGTTTGAAAAGTACGAGACAAGAAAGAATTGAGACGTCCGGTTAACATCAAATCTGACACGTATCGGAAGCGGATCGTAGATCCATCAAATCCTTTTGCGGGGTTTGTACAAAATGTCTCCCGGCAAGCGTTAGAATTTCTCTAACAGAAATTTCTTAATGTGCGGCCTAAACTCGTCTAAAAATTAATCTGGTAACAAATATAATTTTAAAATATTTATGACGAGCCTTTTCTCAGATACTCCCATTATAACCAATTAAAAAATCTTTTGCTTTAATTTATTTGCTAATTTGTACAGAATAGATGTGACATTAGTATTTCCTTATTTTTCTGTTCTCTACCTCCTCTTCTAAATCATGTAATTTAGTGACAGTTTTTGGATATTTCCTCTTTTCCTCCTCTGTACCGTACTATCATGTGAAAATTCAAACTCTAAAGGTTAGAGTTTGAATTTTCAGAAATTCAAACTCTAACCTTTAGAGTTTGAATTTCTGAAAATCCTCTGTTATGGCTTGCGTAGTTGCGCGAAAAAGAATTTTCTCTGTATAATATTAGTTGTAGGTTATGGGCTTTATTTAACTGAGCGAGAGTGGTTTATTAATAAAGAAGACATCATATATATATATATATATATATATATATATATATATATATATATATATATATACTGTGATACACTGTCCATTGTAACAATCCATCGCTAAATCGATAAAAAATTGAGTCTTTATAAATTTTCCGATCATCCGACTGAATTTTGTATGGGAATCCCAAATTATTTTACCTGTAGATAGATACACGTGAATACAAAGACTCTTGAATTAGGTAAAAATAAATCTATATATATATTTATACTACATCGGGTCCGGTAAACTACATGTATATGTCCCACCGATGCAAAGTAGTGTAATAGCCTCTAAACGCTTGAATACAAGGAGAATTTGCACATGCATTAGCACTTACGCTGCTAATACAGCCTCTTTTCGATCTGATGACCTTACTTGCACGATCGCAATTGTTATTTGACTGTGGTCTCCTCGGAGGTGGAGGTACCCCACTCGGACTCGATATGCCTATTCCTGTTTCTCCAGAGCCACGTTTGATAACCCGTCATCGCTCTGATGGAGATGGATGGAGAGCTGCTACCCAAAGTTATATTATGTAGGTATGGAGGAACTAGTAGTAACGATATTTTTTAATTTCTTGATTGCTTAAGACGCCAAATACAACACAATATAGCAATTTGATAAGTTGTACCGTTGTTATCACTTGCTTGATATCTTATCTTTGACGTTTGAATGTGTCTTAGTCGTAATACGCGTTTGACTCAACATAGTCATGGTCCAGGTAAAGGTGACGGAACTTGAAGGAATAGTGTAGTGCATGTTTCAAGTGTTGTTTTGCCAGCATGAAGGCCACATGGCGAAACAAAACAAGACACAGGCCTATAGATGATGACACGAGGAGTGAAATTGGAGTTATAGAAGATGACGAAGAATTCTGTAAGTCATTGACAAGTAATATTCCAATTATTAAAAAAAAAGTAGTTTATCCAATCATAGATAAAAACAGTATTGAAGGTGAAGTTGCTGTGGTAGTTTATGCTTCTTTTATTTAATTAATTCAAGGTGGCTAACGAGCAGAGTTTACGATAGAAGAATCTATCTAGGTAGATATATTTTACAACCCCAAAAACACCTGTTGTGTACATCTTATCAAAATATTTAGAACGTTTTCGAGAATCTGATTACACAATAAAATTATACAATGGGATAAAAAGATGGGTATAAGACTAGTAAATTTATTTGTTTTTGGAATATGTATTCGTACACAATTTGCGGATTGATTAGGCACTTGTGTGCCTGAGTAACTGGTTGAAGTTGTACAGACATTCTCCGTGTTTTAAAATGTACATTATATACTCTACATCCAAGGCAATTTTAGAAAATAAAAGCATAGACTACTTTTATATCACTGGTGGCTATAAAATCAAAAAGAGTTACGATTGCGCACTTCGCAATTATACATTTAACGTTACTAGGATTGCCTGATTCCGAACTGTCCAGTATGCGCTAGCTAGACGGTGAGTCTCTATATATTGTCAAAATTGTATTGATTAACATAGTTCTCTATTGAAATATTGTAATGAATCGAACTTTTTTTCTGGAGACTTGTATTTTTTTAACTAAATAGATAAATTGTAGACTAAATAGATAAAATCTAGATAAATTGTATTTTTAGTTACCATATTTAATAAGTAATACTCCCAAAGAATAATAAATAAATAAATAAAATGTATAGACGCTTATGATGCTTAACAATCATCTATACATTCGCAACCCGAATGTAAGAGTACCATAAAAAAAAAAAATTACATGACCGTACATTCATTTGTTGAATCTTCACAATACAAAATTTTCTTTTTAGGTACCTAGTTACACAAACGTAAGACAACATATAATCCCTACCAAATCAAATAATTGACTTTCATAATTAAATTTTATCAGTTTAGATATTATACAGATAAATATAATCAACGGTGTACATGATTTAAAGGAGATCTTGATGAAACTGAAATCATTAATTAATCAGTATTGACATTGTTTCATCAACAATAATTTTATTCTGTGCTTCTGTCAAAGCCTGGCGTACACTGGTAGAGTAAAATCGATAGAGTAGCGTTACATTGACTACTCTGCTTTCATCGTTACAGTTCTTAGCATGCTCTGGTAGCTCCACAATGTATGTACTCCTACTCGCCATATTTTACGGATTTCCAAATTCGTGTTAAATATTCGTGGTACCACATAGTATATTACCCCTTCGAAATAGTTGATATACAAATACAAATAATTACAAAAACATTGCTATGTTTTTTGCCTAATAATTTAGATGCGAAAGTGTTTTCTTGTTTGTTTGTCTGTATTTTATGAATGAAAAGCAGATTTTGATGAAATTTGCTGGCGACACCACACTACGCCATTACCGACTGCTAGCGAAAGCTAGGTTTATCTGATTCATATCTCTTATTAAATACAACACTTTATCTACGCCAATATAATAATTTTATGATATGATATTAATTATCCTTAGTCATGTCATAATTAAAGATTGAACGGCCAGCTCTACAATTGTAATTATCACCTACGAGTACTATGATGCTTCCATTGGTTGAATGTCTGCTGCAGCGAGTCGTCGGGGGTAGTTAATGCACCTGTCGGTACGGAAGGGTGCGGGGTTGATCACATAAGTACCGTGTACTTGTTTGAATCGTGTCGTTGCTCTACTAAACGACCGTTGTGTTGCGTATGCATAGGTAATTTTGCAATGTTCATGAACATGCTTGTAAAATTAACATCTGAATGAGTGCTACATGTTCTAATCGAAACAGTGCATGTTAAGTTATAGTACTGGTTATTGTCTAATGTAGTAAGAATTTGTAATATTAATTTTGGTTATTTGAGTGAGGAAGTAATTCTTGAGAATATTCAAAATTACCACCAGAATGTAATACACAAGCCGCACTCATTTAATGAACGATTTCTGATATACGCGAAATTACAATTTGCATAAGAGTATTCAAGTATCTTTACTTTTATTTTAACTGCTGCTGCATTCATTACAAATGAAGCAAAACGATCACAATCCAGTCTTACTCTGACTTGTTGTCTTGTCTCGGTC
Source organism: Hypsopygia costalis (assembly GCA_937001555.2). Taxonomy (NCBI): domain Eukaryota; kingdom Metazoa; phylum Arthropoda; class Insecta; order Lepidoptera; family Pyralidae; genus Hypsopygia; species Hypsopygia costalis. The sequence continues at coordinate 13,979,547 of OW443330.2, read as the reverse complement.
TGTGTTGTTGATGTGATCTGGGAGACTCGCTGTTCGTAGTGGGCTCGCAACGGTTCGTTCGTCGAGGCGAGTCGAGTGCATTTCAACATGCAAGAGCGACAGAGGCAGGCAGGCGGGCCCCGCCCTGCCCCCGCTGGCGGCCCGCGCGCCAGTCCGCCGCTGTGCGTCCGTCGCGGCGCAGGCACTTCGCTATGAACGTATTATAGTTTATCGTTGTTCGTGCCGGTATCGCGTGTGTCTTTGTTAGTGTTTTTGTGTTGATTCCATGCTGAAGATGCTGTGCGTGCGTCATGGCTTCACGTAGTTGACATGTCGTTAAGCGCGCCCGCCCAGGCGGCGCGCGGGACGAGGACCAGTAGCCTCGACCAACTGGATTTTCAGGAGCGCAGGCAGCTGATCGCGAGTTCCTTGTCTCTTACAGACTTCCTTCATGTCGGGGCGAAGGAGGTTGCAGCTGTTGCCGGTCAGTACCCCTCCGCTTATGTCTCACACGCCCAGCCACATTCCTAACAATAGCTTTGCGAAATCAAAGAGTTCGTGCATGGCACTTGGCCTCTATACATACCGACATATTTACTATGCATGTCTGTTGCACACAGTGCGGTACAGATCCCTTCCAATTACGATCTGGTTGTTAATTAATCTCGACCATATTTCAGCACACATAATCCTGTTATTATTTTATAATTTCCTACTAGATATCCTTGTTAGATAACATACCTACATTTGTGCCTTGTAAATTCATATGATAAACTATTTCAGGCCGCAGTATATATGTATTTAATCGGTTCTACAACCATTTATAGTATTTATCCTCATAATATCATATAAATATGATAGTAACCATAAACAAACTAATCTAGATACAACTTTTCATTCAATAAGATTAGCTACGCGTATAAAAAAAAAACTTCGTTTCCAGACATGGTATCATAAATTTTACCTGCAGGAGTGTCTGGTCACGATCATTACAAAAAACCTTTTGTACCTACCTGTGGAACCCGCCCACGGCTTATTAAACCCTTGCGTGTTTGGGGATTTTTGTTGGTCAGACCGGCCGCGGCTACCTACCTACTACAACATGCGTTTGATTGAATTAATGAAAGTTGAAACAAAATTTTGTCGTAGGAAATAAATTTGTAAAATCTTAGTTCATGTATAATTTTTAATCAACCTAACGGACAGTAAGCCTGTTGACCTTATGATTGACTTATAATCAAGCCTAATACAGCCTTTGTTGAGGTCATTTCTAAGGTCGTCATCTGCGGAGTCAGTGTCTAACAATTGCTTTCTGGCACCTGTGTTATTACAGCTAGTATATCTTTTTGCATTGTTGTAAGTTGTTCATAACTGATTCATAACAAAGGTGAATACCGCATTTACCCACGTTTTACCGTCGACGTTTTCCCGTCATTCTGTCACTATATCGAGAGTGAAAACTTAATAAGTGTTTTGTGGATGTGCTTCTCAATGAGTATACAATAAGCGCATATTATAGTAAACACACGATACACATAAACGTTATTGTAGTCAATTCAAAGCCTGTAGTTCAGTACACACATCCTATGGCCATCTAGTGAAATATTTATTTTAGTAGGCGCTGTGGTTTCTAAGATCACGACTCCATACATGAAAACACATAAAATTCGCGTTTTGTCTTACAATATTAGTATGAATAGTACATACATATAATATTAGGTGTTGTGACCACCTGCTTGAATACTCTCGCAGATATCAAAAAGTATAATATGGATTAATTTTGCACATACCTAGCACTTATTTTTGACTTTTCACTGTAACTGCGAGTTTTCTAATTTTGTCTTAACTCGCGATAAATGTTTCAAAACGTTATTATTGTTTATTCGTATATCAATTATTTCTAAAGTATACAAATATTTAGAAGTATTAAAAAATATGAAAAACTTACCAGTATGTATTTGTTCTTTTTTATTAAATTATGCAAACAGGTGTGCAATATGAGTATCATAGTGAGCTTAAAATATTCCGATATGAAACAGAAACAAAACAGCCCCCTTACCACCATCTCTTATTGCAATTCAATAATTGCATAGATTGCTTATTTATACCAATGAATAAGCGACTCTATTCCATTTGAAATAGAGTCGCTTATTCATTGGTATGAATAAGCATTCTATTCAGTTATTGAATCGCAATAAGAGATGGTGGTAAGGGGGCAGCACCCATTATTTTGTCTGCTATAGAGCAGGAGCAGCGGAGGGGCAAACAATACTTTAATGTGATGTTATCTTTCACTGATTATTCATGCTCTGGTGATGTCACATGTTCTGTTTTCGCTGACAATGCCATTTATGAACATAACTGTAATTTTGGATTATATTCGGTAGTGATAATTTAAAACCCAACACGTTTCAATAATGCAGCCCACAACGCCCATCCGCCTAGGATTATTTTAAATCGGTATGTGTAACTAGTATTAATAAGGGGGGAGGGAAGGGGATGGGGATTATTACGAGTCTACGTAAACGCTTCTCACTGTTGTTCAAGTGAAGGTTGTTCAAGTGTATACTCAAACATTCTCGTACACAGACGACAAATTGGTGAGATTAATTGTCAAGAATTTTTACGCAAACCTGTACAAATCAGAATAGCAAAAAAAACAGCAAAGGTTTTTAATATTCTTGGCATCGCTCAAAATCATGACACCGAAGACCTTCCAGTAATTAGCCTATACGAAATAAAACGTTCCCTTAAGCTAATGAAGGCAGGAAGGTCACCTGGTGAATATATAATTACCTGTGAAAGTCTGCAACAAGGAGGGTAACCCGTACGGATACAGCTGCAGATATCATACAACAAAATGCTATTTGAGTTCACACCAGAAAAATGGAGAAATTTGATTCACAAAATGGGTGATGCAACTAAGCTTTCTAACTACCGCACGATTTCCCTACGGAATCTAGCATACAAGTTTTTCATTATAGTGATAATTTTGCGCTTAACTAAAAACGCCGAACACATTGCTGTGCATATAATACGCTGTGGAAAGAGTTGAAGAGTCTTTACTTACTTTAGTCAAACAGTAAGCGTGGAGGAGTACGGGTAAGATAAGAAGATCCAACGCCGCATTCAATTACCATGGGAGCATTCGGCAAACTGTCCGCCGTATTTGCTCATAACCTCGGGTGGTTTACTCATAAACCTCAAACGCCGAGCTTTGGAATAATGTGTCCCAGTGAGGGTGTATAGTGCTGAGACACGGGTGTTCACGCAACAAGTCACCTATAAGGTGCAAGTCACTCAGAGAGCGATGGAGCGGTCTATGTTAGGTAATTTTCTATCCATGATACAGAGAAGAATAATGCTTACCGATACTGCAAAAATGATAGCATGAAGGAAGTGGAAGTAGGAGGGCCAACTATGCCGTAGAAGCAGTCTTCGTGTGGAGACCTAGAATTGGTCGCAAAAGCCCGGGCAGGCAACTGATGCTATGGACTGACGACCTTATCAACATAGCTGGAAAGAGCTGGATGAGGAATGCCTAAGACCGAAGCGAATGGCGTGCAATACAAGAGGTCTGTAACTTTGTACTCAGCTTTCGATGACAACAGGCTGATTAAAAAGAAGTATTAATAAATAAAATATAAGGTTTGCAGACACTTGGTCTATTGTTTGTGCTGTACCTTAAGAATACCTCCTTAGGTAAAGGAATTTCTGTTATCGGTTATCGAAATGCTAATATAATATGAAATGTATGGATTGACGTAATCTAGATCGCGTGACGCATCGTTGGACTTGGATTATATCAATCCGATACATTTCACATTCTACTAGCGTTTGAAATGCATTACAATAACAAAAAGCTACTCTACTACTACGACTTTAGTTTTGGGGTCAGAAAGCTATTTGTCTTTTGCACGGTTTCTCCAACTTATTGCCCCACCGTACCCTTATTAGAATTTCAAGACAACGGCGAACCCCTGTCAAAATTTGCCTATAAGTATCTGTTTATAGCAAAGCAGGGATTTTTTTAAAAAACAAATACACTTTTTAAATTTTAGGCGTGTTGAACGCGTAAATCGGCGAAGTCAATATATGCAAATATTGTTGCATATTCTTATGATTTTCTGGCGTACCTCATGTGGCATGCGTATCCCACTTCGAGAAACTGATCTAGGGTGACGGAGAAATAGATATAGAGTCTCTAGAATATGTTTTATTTCTTATTTTAATTTTCTATGAAATCGTGTCGCGAACATATATCTACTTTCAACTTGGATTTATTGTCAACACTTTAAATGCGAAAGTTTCCGATAGTTAAGAAAATATCGTGTTATATGTTGGCAGGAGGCTACGTTTGTGGTAAAGAGCTTATTATCTAAACATATTTTAGCATAGCGTTTGGTATTTGTTACTAGCTTCAAATAGTGAGATGTAGAAATAATTTCACGTCGCGCTTCCACGCCACGCTCCCGTAATCCGCTAATGTTTATCAATTAATTAAGTAAAAATGGAGAAAGGAAAGTCTTTAATAATGCTACTTTGTAGAGAGTATAATATGTAGTGCTTTGTACATAATATACCTATGCGGCGATGATTCTTCAAACAAGATTTGAATCGTCTACTTGTCAGGCACCGCACGAAAGGCTGGAACGTTCCTGCGATGCCATTGGCGTACGTTAATTGGACTCAATCATAATAACTGTGATGAATATTTTTAATGATTATTCATCGTAAGTCCTTAGAGATTAACTAAATTAGGTATATATTTATTAAGTTAGGTATATATTATTCAAACTATATTTGAAGTAATTGTGTATTTTTACCCGACTGACGAATATATTTTTCAATTTATATTTTTCAAGTGTATGTCACACAGCCTAAACCGATTGACGGACAGGTTCGCTCCCTGACTTAAACCGAGACGTCCGATTTTCCGAAGTTCGATTAGAAAAATTCAATCAGAACTGACTTCAGCTTAGACGATAGCTTGGTCGTGTCCCCATATCATATTTTATATGTCATGTATAACAAATTTCACCTAAATCCGTATAGTGACAAACGTCCGTATATCCTCATAAACTACAGCTTTAATATTAGTAGGAATAATATGACTATCTTTAATAGAGTCTGGATGGTTCTATTGATGTTTATAAAATCACAAACAAGTATGTACTTATTAGCTCGTTCAAACTGCGTTGCATATTTACCTGGTGGGCATAATAATACGCGCCACGTAGTTGCGCAATAAAGGTACGACAGTGATTCATCATAGATGAATATTCAATGTACAGCACACATTACATTCCTAGGTACCCCCTTATTATTGGTAGTCATACTCTACGTAGGTAATTTTATTAGGAATTGTAGTACACTAAATGTAGTATAGTAGGCGCTGTGAGTTTGATAGTAAAAGTGTAAAAAAATAGTGCTTAAGTAGGTACTTACAAAAGTCCAGAGGCTAATATACCTAGTAGTAATATACATAGTAGTAATTAGTACGGCCATGACGTCATATCTTTTTGAGATAGCAGATTAAGTAATGTTCCTCAAGAAGATAAATATTTTTAGGTTACTTAGTCAACAGTTTAAAATATTGCTGTTTAGCGATAAAACTGAACATTTAAAATGTTGATTGAGCGATTTAGTAATACTTGTCTTCTTAGGGGACATTACAATAGTACCATTTTTTTATAACTTTTTTTTCTGTTGCAGTACTAGAAGCAAACAAACCATTCTTAATGTTTGATACATTATTGATATTGTTACTTTTTGTAACATTCATAAGTTTCTATTATATTAGGCAAATAAAGTTTATATACTAAGTAGGCTCTATTGCTCATTAATACAATTAAGTTACATGTTTATTTGTATGTACAAAGTTGATATTGTCTCTACTTGATACCTCTTCCATGTATACATGAATAATAATATTCTTGGACGAATTACCCGCCGCCATCTACCATGCGTACTATATAACAACAGATGAATATATTATACTATTGTATAATAAAAATATTAATGAATGAAACTTTTTAAGTTAACGGAAGATTTCACATGGACGTAGTAAATCTGTAGTTACAAAACGTCATCAACGTCTTTCTGTTTGTTCGTTTATGGCATTTTCACGAGAGAAAACACTAATTTACTTTTGAAATATATCCGTGTTATATATATCCGTGTGATATATATCCGTGTTTTAAAAGTAATTTTATTGGTAGTTATGTTTTCCGGCCGGAATATCCTACTAATAATATAATTGTGAAAGTTTGTATACATGACCTGTAGATGTGTGAATGTTTGTTACTATTTTATGTTTAAACGGGTGAACGTACATAATATGTACTCTTTGTATGATACTTATAACCTCTGCACCCTAAAGTAAAACTCTAATATGTCCCAAAGGTAAACTGGTAGACAATGCTTTTTAGCATTAAGTACGCCTATTTTATAAAATACTTTTGTATTTGTGTTCAATAAAGATTAAATAAATATTTTTTTCTCTGTTCTATTGCTTTGCTCGATAAGAGATAATGTGATACTTAAACTACTTAAAGAACTTTGTACTGCAATAAATATTGAAATTTAAATATCTAAATATAAGATATAGTCCACGCGAGCGGAGCCGCCAGCACTGCTAGTATATTATAATATACTAAGATAGTACTTTGGTGTCGTACCAATGATCTTTGTGGGCGATAGATATTACATGCTGACAATTTGACGAGACGCGCTACGGTACTGTGACTCACGATTCTTTGCCATTTACGAACCTAACGCTATTCTCATCACGATCCCATGTTTTGGCTCTTCTGCTGTTTAATCTCATGGTCGTAAATCGTTTGTAGTAAATATCATACCAACATCATTGAATTCGTATGTCTTAACACCTACGCGTTGACTATGATTGACGATTATCCACGATTATGAGCTGCTAGAAAAATTATTGGTATTTTCTTAATAGTGCGTAGTAGGTGATTTTATTAGTTATTCTGTGATGACAAGTTTACCTACAAAATAAAATTGTGCGGGAATATTAGGTGTATTTATTGTACATACGTATTTAATTTTGCTTTCGGCATTCAGAAACCATCTAGAAACATCTGACTGTTGCTACTATGCTCATCGCATATAAATTTCGGTCCATTCTGAAACGGTCATTTGGGTTTGCGTTTCCAACATTTGAACAATGTTAAAATGCTAAGTAGGTGGCTAGATAATTTAGCGCAGAGATAACATAATGACAGCTGATATACATAATGAGGTTTTTCTTATCGTCTTGCCTGTGGACACGTCTTCGACGAACGGAGACGCTGGATAAGTAGGTTCGTCAGTTGAAATGTTCTCCATGAAGTTAAATCACAAATTCATAATGCCTTTATCATGTTTTTAAGCTTGCGATGTAAATTGGTTGTTTTAGCTATTATATACAATACTGTTATATCTATAGCCAGAACTAATTCCATCTATATGTGCATCTTATAAGGGAATGACATTTCGCAGAATGGTTACAATTCAATAAGATTTTTCAATTCCGAAGTTCAGGGCGACTTACGAAATACTCCTAATTTACACACTGATTTCGTGTCTACTGTCTCATTTGTTACATCAAATGTTCAGTAATCTTTGAACCAAAGCCAACCTCACCTGTTCATGGTGCACCCTGCTGACTAACAAACGAGGCTCTGTCAAAAAGAAAGGTAGGGCATAGCGTATTTATTTAGCTGCCTAACTGGGTAAGTAGGTACGTCCACATCATAGAATACCGCAGCCGAATAACATTTCTTTTGAGGGTTGTTGTCTTCTTGCGAGTGAGTAAAATCACCAGAAAGGAAGGGGTTGCTGCGTTGGCAGCGGGGTGGCGGTGCGCGAACGATATTTCATGTTGCGAGTATCAATATGGCTACGGTTACGGCTTCACATCAGGTGGGCAGTATGCTTGTACGCCACCCGCCGTAGTATAACATAGGATTAAATAAACCTGCTACTGATTTCTTACATTCCTATGAGTGATATGAGAATAAGAGCACCACAGTTAACATGGAAAAGCTACTGGAGCAGCCGGTGGTACTGCGCGAGTTATTGTACTACATGTTTTACGACGTGCGTTTATTGGTATAGCAGCTTGACAGACTGGAAGTCATATCTTTTAATCTGAGTGGTATAAAAAAAAATGTTGTTGCATCCTATTCTTCATTCATGAAAACAAAAATATCACGTTATAATATAACCTCTAGTCAACGGAAAACTTCATAAATAAGCAACAAACAGTATTCAAAAGCATGTCCTTAATTTTAGATACAGACATAATTAATGACATACAAAATCAGGCTCTAGAGTACTGGCATCCAGTGTCTTAAAATTATCAATAAAAAAATAATAAAAAAGTCGTAGAAGAAACTCTGCAAACCTTCGATAGATGCTTTATTCAGCATTAGATTGTAGATTAGACTAAAATTAGATAATAATAATAATATAATAATATTTGTCAGGCAAATTACACAGCGCCATCTTGCCTCAAAGTAAGCGAAGCTTGTGTTATGGGTACCTACTAGACAACTGATAGACATACGTAAATACATTTTTTTTTGTAAATACATACTTAGGATACATAGAAAACACCCAGACCAAGACAAACAGACATGTTCATGCACACAAATGTTTGTCCTGTGTGGGAATCGAACCCACGAGCGTTGGTGTCGAATCCGCTACGTCACCGAGCTCGTCATAGATAATGTAGTTGTATCAAAATTGTCATAAAATACACAAAACTAGAATGATCTTTCATTTTAGTATGTTTTGTCCGACTTGGTTTATGGCTAAACAAATGAAATTTTAAACAATATTATCTTTATAGAAACAATAAAAAATATTATAACTTGTTTCAACTCTTGCTATACTCAATATTTAACACGAAACCGAATTAAATTGGTCATAAACGAAGGTAGTATAGCCATATATTCAACCCGGTGAAAGAATTTAGTGGGTTAGAGAAGAATTCGCTATATATTTCTATTTTTGAAAGCGGCATCCAGAAAGCAAAATTAAACAACGTAAACAAACAAATAGTCCTGATTAATGACATGCTTTTGAATATGGTTTGTTACATATTTATGAAGTTTCCCGCTGACTGGGGGTATTTTTTATAGCGTGATCTTTTGGTTATGATGAATGAAATCTACGTCTGTTTTGACTTGTATATTTAAATATAGCAATAGCCTTAATAGTATAACTTTATTTCAACGTGATCACATTCATAGTAAACAAGTTTACCGCTGGTTATATGATTTTTTGCAACAGCCTTTAATTCTGGAAATCAGACGAAACAAAATGTGTCAGTCTCGAAAGCCCTAATTATATAGAGCCATTTCATGTAAAGATCTATCACCAAAGAACAGATGCTCCCGCTAAGTATAGACACTCTCATGTAAGTTAATTAAGTTACCTTAACTACAGGAACCCCGCAATACCTACATAATCCACTGAGTGTGCGTTTTGTTACCACATTTCCTTCAAGATAATACCTTCTCTACATGTTCTGTATCTGTACAGACAAATTGAAGCTGGCTCGCCACCACCGGCGTTTCTTGCATATCAATTAGATACCTCAGGAATCGTGAGTTGTTTTATGCATGCCTCGATAAATCTTAACTTTCTTGTGATCACAGTTCGTTGTCTTCTCTTCTTTGAGAATCCTAACTTTAGTATGTCGCTGCAAAGTTCCCTCATGAATTCTTCGGTACGTCATCAGAAATATAAGCAAAGGCCGGAAATAAACTATCTGACGTGCAATGTGAGCAGTAGTAGTATTATCGCATTGATAAAAATACATTCTTTTTGAATGACGGCAACCAGACATTCTGTTTTAAAAGTACTCGTAGGGTTGACAAGAGATGAGAAAGTAGTCTCTTTTGTAGTAGGTACGTATGTACGCAGTTCTCGTTGGTATTGTGATAGTCACGGACAGTTCTCAACAATAGGCTCTCGACGTAATGGGGCCATTGATTGTGTGGATATGTTGTATGTGTGAGTGCTATTGGGTACCAATCTTGTGGTCTATTATCTGTATTGATGTGGACTTGTCTTCCAGAACGTGCTCTTTGCACTGTAATATGATTAATATGCATCTTGTATCATCCTTGTTCGCACTTGATAAAGTCCCGGAGCGGCGCCCGGAGCGGAGCCACTGCCGTGAAGTCAAAATGCGGGAATATATTTTTTAGGTAATTTTCCAATGTTGTATTGTATACAACGTTGCAAGCCGCCATAGGCTCCAATGACTGCTCATCAGACAGGTCGTATGTTTGTTTTAGCAATCAAAAGTTGCAAGATATGACTTTAAATATGGTACAGTTGGTGCGCATAAATGGCGTAATAACTGTACATGTCGTGATGTACTAAACTAGAAATGGAGGACCTTCATAAAACCCTATCAGTGCTTAGGGTACTAGACTGCTGTAAACTTATTTCAAATTATCATCTCACACAATTGAATAGAAATCTTGTTTTTAATCAATTGCGGAAGAATGCACTCGGGGTTTAGTCAACAAGCATTTTTGCAGCGTCCGAATTGTATTGAGATTAAGTACTTTTGATAACTACTAATAACTACCATGGTTAAAAATTTGCCTATTGTTGTTGGCGTAAAATATTCCAAACTTAAAAATATTCGTAAAAATATCTAAAGCCTCGTCATTTTGGTAAACAAATTCTCAGATTATCACAAGAAAACTGATGGGAAGTAGTTAAAATGAGCGATGATATCATATACACACAATACCCATTATTATGACAGTGATTATAGTCAGTACCTAATTTAAAAATTTTTTGGTTGCAGCAAAAAAACAAAATGGCTCAACAGTTCGTACGAACAGCCTGGGCTCAGGTGCTCGTACGCCACCCGTCGAGAGGACCAAATCAAAGTTCTCGGCGTTCGGTAGACTCTTCAAACCTTGGAAATGGAAGCGGAAAAAGAAATCTGACAAGTTCGAAGCGGCTTCTAGAAGTAAGTTATGCATTTTTTTTATTTGAATTCATTACAATCTACTGACTCCGAGGACCGTACTTTTTGTTAACAATAGTTAACAAAACGTACCCGGTACTTTGAAATATATATGAAATATATTTTAAAACGACAAAGTTACATTAGAAAAGTAGATATGGTCAGCTTCAGTTTTCTTAAATTTTCTATTTTTGCGCGCATCTTTTTTCTTTCATAAGAATCTTTTCCTGACAATAACAAATAAATCAAAATCGGTCTAGCGGTTAACGCGTGTTGCCATGATCAAGGGAATTAGAGATACATTTATATATATATATATATATATATATATATATATATATAGATTAAATTACGTGCACATCGCTACACTATTATAAGTTATGCTTTAACAATGTATATTAATTTATGTTCTTAGTTAGTTAATTTCTCTTCACAATTTATGTGGCAATGTTAGACAATCGAGGCAATTTTATTACCATTATGTATGTACCGTATTTATTCGATTTCATTTTAATATCGATAATAGAGAAACCCGGCCAGTACAAAATATTAAATATAGATACAGATACAATGGATGGACGTATATGTGGGAAACCACAATGCCTGCCACTTTAACAATAGATTCATACCTGAACTCATATAGTATCTACCATATATTGTGTGCATTTTCCCCCTGTATTCATACAGAGTTAAAAATAACACTATCACTGTCTCTAAATTATTACGTACTTGATATACCTATATAATTGTACGCGTTTGGTACCTGATGAAAAAAAGAATCATTATTACCAGTCGTTTAGATTCCGAAAAAATGTCGTGCACATATGATTCCCCGTATCATATGTGCACGACATTTTTTCGGTGGATGTGGATGATTTACTGAAGAGCGAAGAGATTTTTTCATTAAAGTTATTTGCAAAGATACTTCCTTTTTTAAGTCGATATTCAGATAATGACTTATTAAAATAAGACTTTTGAATGTATTATAATTTGACATTTATAAATTTTAATACAAACATCAGAAACGTAGCGTTTTTAGTAGATTTTCAGAAAAAAATGCCTTTTTTGCATGGGGTTTAAAAAGATGTCAAGTACGCCACAGAGTACTACTCTACAAAGAGCAAATACATCACTACACATAGTATAAAACAAAGTCGCTTTCTCTGTCCCTATGTCCCCATGTATGCTTAAATCTTTGAAACTACGCAACGGATTATGATGCGGTTTTTTTTAATAGATAGAGTGATTCAACTGGAAAGTTTATATGTATAATATATGCATAACATAGTAGAAAAACACTGATAATTTAGAGGTTTTTAATGTGATGTCGTAAATAAACACATTTTTTTGCTCTTTCATTGCAAACGCTGGCTGAACCCAACGAGATAGATCAAAATAATGTAGTACAGTATTGTTCACCTTAAAATGGTCTACAAAAAAGTTCGCGATGGTATATGTCTATCTCTTAGTGGTAACACACAATAACCGTTATTTTATCCTTTGCTTTTTACAAGAAATAATGCCTTATTTACGAAGCGATTTTAAGCAATACAGAATTAATCCTTATCCAATTAAGTACCTTAAATACATTGCGCATTTAATATAGATCAATATGGCCCTTCACAGCATGTAATTTAAATGAATAGTTTAGAAGATATTACACATTTAAAATGCAGGGACATAACGGCTGTGGCGGTACCGGCCGCGGAGCCGGCGGCGTGTGCCTATAACTGGGGAAGGACTGGATAGGACAAAGCGCAAAGACCTTCTGTAGTACATTTAGTATCAGCATTGCACCCGTGCGAAGCCGGGGCGGGTCGCTAGTACAAGTATAAAGCATAATGATCGTAGTTGTATTGCTGAAGGTGTAACTCTGGTGCTTGTTTCATTTTCATACGCCTATTAGAATCAGAGGCTCCTCCTGACCTTTAGAGCCATAGCCAACCACACTTGCACGTGGTGCATCCCTGCCGACTAGCGAAAGAGGATATGGCAAAAGAAAGGTATCGTATTTATAAGCTGCTCGACTGGAGAGTACCTTATAAAATACCGCTAGAGGTAAAAAGGAGACGCTGCGTTCGTAGTGTGGGGTTGGGTGTGGCGACGTGCAAGCGATGTTTAATTTTGCCAGCGTTTATATGCCTACGGTAACTGTTTCACATCAGGCAGGCCGTATGCATAGCACACGACGTTCTATAAACAGAAATCCATGCCAACGAAGACGCAGGCGGCTGCTAGTATTTAATATTTCAAAAAATGGGATGTGGCTATATCACGGACACGGCCGTGTGTTTTACGTGAATACGTTATATGCACTAAATTATCTCAAAATGGCAGCGCTTCCTCCTCCCTGCGGGGGAGGAGGAAGAGCCAGATGTTCCATAGTCCTTACTTAGCGTAATAAATTCTTTGATCCTTCATCTATCCAGTGGTGTGATTGATTTTTGGATGGAGATGATAGATATGTAGCTGCAATTGTATCCCCCGATTTTGTTATCATTCGTTTTTTTAATTGCCTCCCAAAGGAAGCAATTTTAAATACGTATTCACATAAAAATAGGCAATGATAACAGCCAGAGTCTGTTTTAGTCACATCGGTATAGTCTGATGTTTAATTTATCATTCGCACATTCCCTGTGTCTCGGCTATCTCTCGTTAGCGCCACGACAAAGTAAACAAGCCGAGCCGTGATTTGTTCTGTTCGCGATGTATAATTACAACAATAATTGCTGCTCTAATAATGCTTTCTTCATAAAACAAACGTAACTGATTAGATTATTATCGCAACTGTTTGTTTTAGCGTTACATTTCATTTAATTACAAGATCCATTGTCAACTTATCACCTAACGTACAGAAATATTTATAGCATTTATAACTGTTAAATCTTCTTCACCTATATTCATATTAAATATAACCTATACATATAAAAATAATCAATATTCAATCTTTTTTTTTTAAATAAATAAATACACAAATAAATAAATATTTCTGCACAATTTACGCAGCGATATCTAGTCCCAAATTAAGCGCAAAGCTTGTGTTATGGGTACTATAGACAACTGATAAAATTAAATGTACTTAAATACATTTTTTTTTGTAAATACATACTTATAATACATAGAAATCACCCAGACCAAGACAAACAGACATGTTCACGCACACAAATGTTTGTCTTGTGTGGGAATCGAACCCGCGAACTCGGAGTCAAACTGGCCATTGCTAACCATTGGACCACCGAGCTCGTCAAACTCGTCAAAAAAGTCATTAACTCATTAATGCTTAAAAGGCATCTGAAATTTTATATAGAGCTTCCCGTTATGATATACCTAAGTATAAATCCGGTTTATGAAATCAAAAACAAAAAAATATTTTATTAATCCTCCATTCTCAGAGTACAGTTGATTCTGTAATATAAAGTAATATTATGTATGATTGTTAAAATTTTTATTATTTAATTACGTATAAATGATTGAGTCTGAATGGGTTTTATATGGAATTACATACACCGATAGTTAATCTGGATTAATAGTAATTAATACACGTATATACTTTTTATTCTGGTAATATCTCAGTTAACACCGCTAGAAGTGCGTTATCAGAAGACATTCTTCGCTTTTTTGTTACTTAAGAGGATACTTAGTACTCTTAAACTCGCCACCCGTAAATTGAAATTCTAGTTCGCAAACACGAAACAAAAAGAAAAATATTGAAAATATTATTCTCGTAAAGACAATAAGAGTATTTTTACGTCACTTACCCGATATCTGTAACATAATAAACGGCCGGTTTTAGCTTTCATTCAGAGACAGACAAAGAAAATATCAGCGTAATGTATTCTATTTTTACATCGATTTATTTAGATTCCAAATGTACAGTATGTCTGATTTCCTGTTTTATTAATGCATTGGCTTAGTATGTAATTGTCGAGCAAGCAGCCATGTACCCCATGCATACATCCTTCGTCATAAACGAGCCCTGCTGTTAGGGTGTAGTGTAACGATTACGTTACACTACACCCTATATGTATTAACATAGTTACTTTTATAGATATTTTTTTTGTCACAAAACTGTTTACGAGGGTTAAAGAAGCATACTAGCGCCGTCTTTAAAAAATAAATCATAGCTCGTAAACACAGCTAATAAGTAATGATGCTCTACTTGATACCCGCGGCCGCGCCCCGAACACAATACCTGAATAAAAAGTATAGTATGTGTCAAACCAGAACAATAAAGAGTAACAGAAATTCATATATCCCCATATTTTAATATGGGCAGTAATAAAACGAGCATCTACAATTTGTGAAACTAGGCGACCATTATAATGACTTTAGTCGCCAAAGTTGATATGAAACATACCAAACCTAACCTAACCTAGTATTTCTGTTGCTCATTTAGTATTTTTGTGGCTCATGTTATTATTTTCTTTTTAATATTAGTAGGATATTATCCCTCAAGAATGCTAGAAGATATTTTTAGATCAGTTCGTTATATAGTTTCTCGCGTATTATTACTAAAAGTAGCACGCTATAAGTAAACATTTTAAGTGACTAAGTGACCTAGACATACTTTATTGTGTTCTGAAGGGACGATAAACACAATTTACTGTCTTACTTTCCTTTACAAGTTTTTTCATTGGTAGCGCCAATTCATAACTGAACGGTAAATATATTTTTATACCACTAAGGTGGAAAACAAGCATAAGATCCACCTCATGGTAAGCATTCACCGCCGCCTACGAACGAAACATAGCATATATATTATAACATATTTTTTAATTAACTACTAAGGATACATATTTATATTATATTTCTGTTATTATTTGCAGCTTTGGAGAGGAAGATATCCGTCCGAGCAAATAGAGATGAGTTGGTGCAGAAGGGCATCCTACTTCCGGAGAGCCCTATTACACCCGTACCCGAAGCCAGTAAGGTTTATTTTTATATGCATAATATATTGCGATTGTACGGTCGGTCAAAAAAGTGGTCTATATCATTTTTGACGAAATGCATGGAAAGACGAGCTCGATGGTGTAGTTATGCGTGACAGTCTAATCGAACACGCAAGTTAAGCATCATCGACCGTAACCTGTCCTCATGGACATAATATAAACCCATTCATATGGGTTTATATTATCTCGAGCTCCTCCGTGCTTCGGAGGGCAAGTTAATCCATCGGTTAATCCATCGGTCCCGGCTATCGTCATTAGATGTGATGTGTGACAGTCATTAAGCCATGCCTTTAGGCGGTTTGAAAACACTGGCCTCCGCCAACCCGCAATTGAGCAGCGTGGTGGTATTCTCTAAACTCCTTCGATTGAGGGGAGGCTCGTATCCCAGCAGTGGGATGAATAAGGGTTGACGACGACATATGCATCGAGGAACATGAACATCGAACACGAACTTTGTTTTGGTTCTTATATATGGGCGTAAATTTATTGTTAGGTAACACGACTGGGGAAACTTCCCCAGTCACTTCCCCAGTCGTGTTACCTAACAATTTTTTTTTTTGCAATTCAATTTGGCTGCAGTATTCTGAGAGGTGGAGGAACTCCTCCACCTCTCAGAATACTGCAGCCAAATAACAATTCCCTTGAGGGTTATTGTGTTTTTTTGTAAATACATACATATAATACATAAAAAACACCCAGACCAAGACAAACAGACATGTTCATGCACACAATTTATTTGTCTTGTGCGGGAATCGAACCCGCGACCTCGGAGTCAAAGTGGCCATTGCTAACCATTCGACCACCGAGCTCGTCCGTAGTCCGTATAAAGAGTAGACATGTAAGTTAATGATAATATTCAAAAGTTTACGGTACATTAATAGATGACAAGTCACCTTGGTTAGAAATGGTCATGTTCGTCACTTTCATCTAACAATTTCACATTGACTAACTGAATGACGGAATGAAAGTGACGAATGGATCGCAATGAATTGTCAACTTACAACGCTAATAAAATATAATGTAATAGTAACTTTTAAACTTTTGCATTGCATGGTTTATTAAAATAAGGGAATAGGTTATTTGACAATGTTAAAAAATTGTATAAATGATTTAACAATATCGTAAAAAACATAAAACTATAAAGATCTGCAAGCTTTCAGTCTAATATCTTCCGTCCGACTTATTTTAAGGTCGATCAGTGTGGCGGGAAAGTCCATATTAAAAGTACGAAATTATTAAAAATTTATATTTCCATTGGAGAAGCAATAAAAAATACAATAACTTTTATTATGATATAAATTACTTATTTGACGCATACAAAATACAAACCTGTGACGTCATAACTCAATAGCCTTTTGTATGAAGCGTTTTTGGGAAAGGCCAAAATTGTGATTCTCAAATTAACATATCTCGAGAGATTTTGGTGCTATCGAAGTAATTCTTTCACCTATGGTTATATTATTGAGACGTCCCTACATATCAAACTGAAAAAAAAATTAATTCAAATAGCCTATTAACGCGATCATGCGTAAGGGTATTTACATACCTTTATTATTACCTGACGTTTCGACCAGGTTGCACCGGTCTCAGCGGTGTGCCTCTGCCTCTGTTGCAGAAGTCGATGACGTACGTATACGTGTTGTTCGATATCCATGTACAGCCACATACATACACTCACGATATCCCTATTCTGCGAATACGGACGCGTCGGTTATTTCGCAGAATAGGGATGTCGTGACTTTATGTATGTATGATTCCATACTTGGATATCGAAACAACACCGGGGTAGATGAAGATTCATCGACTTCGGTAACGGAGGCGAGGCAGAGGTACAGTGCTAAGATAGTCAGTCTGTGACCACGGCCGGTACGATCGTGTTAATTCCCGTTGTTATTTTCATAAATATAATGTAATAATTTGAATCCTCCGTGGTTCCCGTGAGAAAGCTGAATTGTACTCGTATCCATAATTCAAGATTAACGCCTTACAAATATTCCACTATAAACTCTTCTGGGCCATACAAATTTTAATGCATCATCGCAAACGAAAAAAGACCAGCCCCCCTAGCCAAGTGTAATTCGTAGCATAACGAACGTTAGATAGATCACGTGACATTTGTCAAAATCGACCATTTTAGTATGAGAATTGACAAATGTCATGTGATCTATCTAACGTTCGTTACGCTACGAATTACACTTGGCTAGGGGGGCAGGGGGGCTAGCCAAATGGCAGTTTGCGAAGTAGAAAAGCGTAGCGATCGCTAATTTGAACTGTGGAGCTCATACTAAAATGTTCGAATTGACATATGTCACGTGATCTATCTAACGTTCGGTACGCTACGAATTACACTTGGCGACGGGGACAGGGACTACTAATCTAATCGTCTACAGAATAAGCCTGATAAAGCCCAGGGTCCCTACTGCCGAAGTTGAAACCGATTTACATACATAATGTTATAATAAAGCACTTGTACTATTCCACGTTATTATATTTAATATTACCGACCGGTTTCGCCGCTAAAGCATTATCAAGGTACACAGATGGTGTTTGTGTTGGTAGAATATCTAATATTACCGACCGGTAATATTAAATATAATAACGTGGCATAATACAAGTGCTTTATTATAACATTATGATAATAATGTTCCACCAAGTGCCAACAATCAACGATTTACATACACCTTCAGCTTAGGCGGTAGAGCTCTATGGTTTCTACCAGCTAAGCTAAACACAATTACTGCCAATCTAAGCTAAAGTTTGATTTTCGCAGTCAAAAGATCCGGTGGTATCAGCTTCAGCTTCGACGGTAGGAACCCTGTTCTGACGCGTTTTTTGATAGCGAAAATCCGAGTTATATTTAAATTTGCGATAAACATATTCAGTTAAATCGGTAGAGTGCATCCGTCCCTATCGGCTATGCTTATTACTATTAGTACTAATTTAAGATTAGCCTAATTATAGATTTCGCAATCAAAAAATCCTGTTCCGAATTTATGTAATAAAATCGGGGAAAAAATATACATTGTCATATCTGTAGCATATTTAAGAAGAAACGTTTATCAATTACCTAAAAGGGTCCCAAAAATTCTTTATTAGCAGTTCCCTTGGTAACTTGGGTAAATTTGTTACATAGATACTATGATTAACACTTTCAGCTTCATAATTACAAGGTCTACTACGCGTGAGCGATGCCTCTGGTGTTGCAAGCGTCCATAGGCTGCGATGACTGCTTACCATCAGGCAGGTCGTCGCTTGTCAGACTGGTCGTATAAATAAATTAATTTTACTCGCACCGGCGAGGCATCTAAACTAAAAGGCATCATATATATTATAAATTAATAATATTAATTTATTCTTAAGTCCAGACCACAGATTCAATGCTTATATTTTTTATTAAACAATGGTACATCTTTATAAAACACTACACATACCCTCTACTTTTATCTCCATAATGCACAATGTATAATTTAAAATTTTACATTTTACTATGGGTTGGAATAGTCGTAAGTGAGTAAAACTGGCATATTTCAACACACCATGCGAACGAAGTCGCGGATATAACTAGTATGAAATAAAATTCGAAATCTTCGAAGTGAAACGTATTCGCAATGCTAAAAAAGGTGCGTATTTTGGCAGCCGTTACATAGGTAAAAGCGTGCGAAATGGTCGAGTTTAATGGCCATAAAATTTATCAATAAGTATGACCATGCAATGTCTTCTTACGAGACTGAGTGAATTGAGTCTTTATTGGTCACAGACATGCGCAATTGCCAAACGCAACCCTGCTGAGGTTTTTCCAAGTGGCATGGGGTTTTTCAAAACTTGACAGGGGTGGGCCACGTCACACTATGGTTATCAATTATCATTATTGAAAAATTTTCTGGGGGCAGTTTCGATCACACAAATGTCACATTTGGTATTCTCCTAAAACTAAGAGAATAAGAGAGGTAGGGAGCGTAATTGTAAGCTAGGCCTCATATGGAATACTGTTCACATCTCTGGGCTGGTGCGCCCCAGTACTTACTTGCTCCATTTGACCGCATACAACGAAGAGCTGTTCGAATCGTCGGTGACCCAATGATTTCTGATCGGCTGGAGTCTCTCTCTACACGCAGAGATGTTGCATCTCTTTGCGTTCTATATAAATTATATAACGGGGAGTGCTCGGATGAGCTATTTGATTTGATACCTGCCACTGAGTTCCACTATCGTACAACTCGCCATAAATTAAAATTCCATCCTCATCATCTCGATATTTGGCGATCTACTACAGTACGCTTTTTGAGACATTTTCTACCACGAACTGTGAAATTGTGGAATCAACTTCCTCCAGCGGTATTCCCAAATAAATACGACATGGGGGCCTTCAAGAACAGAGTCAATATTTCCCTTAAAAGGCTGGCAACGGATCGGTGACCCTTTGGTGTTGCTGATTTCTATGGGCGGTGGTGATTGCTTTCCATCAGGTGACCCACATGCTCGCTTGCCCCCCTCTCATATATATAAAAAAAAAAAAAAAAAACCCGACTGGTGAATGACAATTCCCTTGAGAGTTGTTGTGTTCCTGCGAGTGAGTGAGGTCACCAGAAAGGAAGGAGCGATATTTTATGTTGCGAGCGTTAATATGGCTACGGTAACCGCTTCACATCAAGCGAGCCGTATGCTAGTCTGCCAATCGACGTAGTATAAAAAAATAAAATAAAATAATTTTTTTTTATTAGAGGCGGATGAGCGAGCATGTGGGTCACCTGCTGGAAAGTAATCACCACTGCCCTTAGAAATAAGCAGCACCAAGAAGCCGCCGATCCCTTGCCGGCCTTTTAAAAATTGACACTGTTCTTGAAGGCTCCCAGGTCGTATTTATTTAGGAATACTGCTGAGGAAAATTGAAATTTCAAAGTAATACTGTAGTGTGATTATAATGAATTACGACTGATAGATAAACAAACTGATAATGGTTTCTGCTCGCAATAAGAATTTACATTATTTATTGAATGAAACCAAGTAAACAATTTTCAGTGAATTCATAATTCTATCTCTTTCGTTTGGTAAGCTTTTATTCTGCGGTATAAAATCATTATGAGAATTGATCTTCTAATTCTTATTATTTTATATACTGATTCGTTTACGGGATTCAGTTTTTAATGTCTCAAATTCTTTTAGCTTCATCTTCAGTTCAACTTCAGCATGTAATCGCTCGCAACATAAAATAGCGCTCGCACGCCGTTCTTCTCGGTGACCTCATTCAGTCGCAGGAACACAACCATCCTCAAGAGAATTTATTTTAAGTTAAGTTATTTGGCTGCGCGACATTTTGCGAGGTACGTCCCCAATCGGGCAGCTTACAAATACGCTGCGCCATACCTCTCTTTCGGTCGCCATAGCCTCGTTTGTCAGTCAGCAGATTGCACCACGTGCAGGTGACATCTTCTTTTATGTCTTGTTTTTATATTTACTTATTAATATCCCAGTAGCTTAACACGTCTACACAGTTTAAAACTATGTACATGATTCGTGACGGGTAAACATGTAATATTTGATTTAAAACTGATAATTACTCGGGAGAAATATTTACATGAGTTCTTAATGAGTATAGATATTCTCAAGTAAATTCTGAGTTATTCACCCATCATCCCTACAAGACATGACTAGGAATAAAATCGTGCCATGTCAGCTCTCTTAAACTCTGTAATGAGCTCGTGAAACGTTTCACTTATTGTGATCCATTAATAAAAATAACGGGCCTGCCAACGCCAGCTCAGTCACCGTAGTGTCCTATGCTAAAACGCACTTTCACTGCTCATTGTAAACAAATAGTAAGTGGCCGTCACACTGCGGATGACAATGACATAATCATGCTATGGGCCACACAAAAGGTACAGTTAATGTACTGTTTTACATTTGACACTATATTCGAATTATTTTTTTGAAACTGTATTAAATATGTATAGTATCATAGTAGTGGTGTATCAACCCGGAGTTGAAAATATACCAATTAATTGACCTTATAAAAACCTAATCATATGTAATTAAATTACTCTCTTCAAATCACGGCATAAACCCGGTCATTTTGCAATAGTCAGTTATTTGTGGCAAGCGGTGGCTAGCCACCCACTAGATGTCCCCTGAAATGTTAAATTTTATTATTAAGGATTAGTCTATGGTGACAATGCTAACCCAATGTTAATCTGAGAGATTTATAATAAATATTAAATTTAAATCTTTGCTTTCGTATACGATGACGTCGGCGGTGACGTTGTCGTATACGAAAGCAATCAAAGATTATTATTATGTAGCATTGGCTACTTTAACACCAAATTTGGGGGTTCAATCCAGGCACTAGACAAATATTTGTGTATATTAACATACTGATCCGAGCATTGTGAAAATTTTAGCGTTTGCATGTGGTAATGACTATTTTATTTAAAAAAAAAATGTATTAATTATATAATGTTATTGTACAGATGAAGAATTGTCTCCGACGTACGGCAACGATGACACGCGGAGCGAAGCAGTGAGCGGCGGGACCAGTGCACAGGACCGCACCATCGCGGGCATGCACGCCGCGTTGCAAGCGCAACTCGCGTCGCAACTCGCGCAGCAGCAAGCGGCGCTCGCAGCCGCTGTTGCCGCCGCCGCTGCTGCGCACCATCACCATCAAAATAATAATATTGGTGAGTACGTCATTGCATGATAAGCCTTCTAAAGCATGAACCGATAGTGCGTATCTGCTATATACGATCAGTTTTTGTACGATTTTCTCTGCTGTTACACGTCTATTTATTATTCTTAGCTTCCAAGGTTTATTTCGAATTACATAAATACGTGGCATACACGGATGGACATTCACAGTATCCTTATATAATGTGTCGTTACCGAACTGTTTGCTCAATTTATACTGAAAGCAATCACTTCGAAAGAACGAACACACGTATATTTGGCGTTTACGCATTTGGAGTGACCTTAAAACAAGCTTTAAACTGAGCCGCATGAGTAGCGGCCATTAGATGCTTTGGCAGAATTTTTACAAAATTTTGTACAGTAATATTCAACAAGGAACCTAAGACGTAGCGTCCACAAGATATAGGAATTTGTACCATTTTTTTTTTTGTAGAACGATATTCAATAAAAGACATAAGCAGACCATTTGTTGTAAGTTACAACTTGTAACAGACGCATGGCAATCACGAATGGTGCAGTATAGCACAGTATAAGTAATAGTACTAACGTACAGTATGGACACTCTCTGCCGCTCTCACTAGTCGACCTCACCTCCCCTCTGGGACCGATATGGATCCGTTCGCAATGGATGCAACGTCCTACAAATTGACGTCGCTTGTATTTTATTCTCCATTCAGTTTAAAATATGGGAGTATGTAAAAGATGAGAGTTACTTGTGGATGGATGCTTCAACACATGGAAAGTCAAAAAAAGAAATTTATTCGATCCCTTTGGATGAAATAAAGTACTGATTTTTTTATAAATTACCTAAAAAGCATGTGGCGGCCATAGTTTCATCATAACTAATTCATGTCTGTCAAAGTAAGTAGTATACAAGATACAATTAATACGAGATGAGAAAAGGATAGCATTATAGCAGATTTATATGTCCCAAAGAGCGAGTGAGTGCGCAGACGCGGAAATGACGTATACGAAAAAGAGCTATTTTGTAATTTTTAATATATCATTATCTCTATAAAATCTTCGCATGTCGCCACTAATCCGCTTCTCATCATTCATCATCATCGAGGTTGAGACCTAAAATTTTATGTTTGGCCCCTAATTCGTTTATTTTTCTTTTTCTTCTTCCAAAAAAATGTTATTACCTCTGATTAAATTTATTCTTATATATTATAATTAAAATTGTAATAAATTGTAATGTTACAAAATATGACATTAATTTTTAAAGTGAAAAGGTATTCCTGCGGAAAGATATGAGCTGTTCATAATATACCAACGAAGTTGTGGGTAATAATAGCTAATTATTAAATATTTATGTAGGATTGTAGTTACTGGGATTTTCGTTACCTAACGAACTTAAAAATTGTATTCATCTTTCCTGATACAATCACCAAATTTCATAAATATCAATATTCAACATAAACAATTAGATTTTGCACACCAAGTTGGTTTCATCATATTCATTGACAATCAATCGTAGAAAAAATGCTTCATTCAATCAAGAGTAGACTAAAATAATGACGTCATAGCTTATTATGTTATTTTTTAGTACGTTCATCCATATTTGCGATCTTGACAGCTCATAAAAACGAACTAATTTGGCGAAGGTGTCTTCTATCCTGTTATTCATAGGAAAACTTACACTTGCATCCAATGTATAATATAACATGTATATACAAAAATTACTTATTTTAAAGTACAAGATAAATGCTCAATTATAAAATTGAACATTAATGTTAGACGTGAATAATGCATTCAGATTTTATCAAACTGTACTGACGAAATTTTTATTAATTATTTTTGTTAATCCGTACACAATTACACTGTACTTACATTTATCATATCAACATAGAAATTGTTCAAAATTTCAAATACATGCTTACTTATCTTTTTTACTGTAACAATTACCCCCAAAATGTTAATTGCACATTAAGTGTTCTATTCCGGTTAATGAGTTTCAAATTAATTCGTGGCTAGGCAGAAACACTAGGTGATTAAAAAGCAACTGTTGTTGTGTGCGTCATGGGGATTGGAGAGGAAGAATCGTGCTTGGAATATATGACGTCCCGGCAGGATGGTCGACGTGCGTTGATCCTGCCTGCTCGTCAACGCCATGTTGTCATAATGACGTAACCATTCGTGCGGATCACGTCATTAAACATTGCGTATTAATTTTGACAAAGTAAAAGAAACTACCTACCTTTTACCGAATATTTTTACCACTAAGGTGGCAAAAAAGCTCATGGCTTGGTAACCACAGCCTATCTATGGTTGGAACTCTAGGGGCGTCATCGTGCCAACCCTGTGAAAACGTTATCATATAAAAACCTTTCGATACTCTAAGGTTGATTGTCCTTGATAAATCCTCCTTCCGATTGCCTGAAGGCAATGTACAGATCATCCCGCACAGGTGTCGGGTCAGCTGCTGGTATTTTGAACGACTTCAGTTTGCTGTGGGCTTGCACCAAGAGTCAGATTTAGACTCGGACTCTACCAAAGCGGTGACGAGCGGAGAGATGTGTTTTCATACATTTGACTTCGCATGCGGCATCCAGCGTAGTACAGCCAGGTGTGTAATATAATATGTATGGAAACATACATTAATCCTCTCCGTACATCTCCGCATTCGTGAAGTCCGGGCCTTAAGGCTGTACCTCTCCTACTGATCATTAATAATTTGATGTCGAATATACATAAAGAGACACCCTGGGATGGGGTCCCAGGGTGTTTCTCCCTGGACGAGAGCGATGTTGTTCTCGTCAATGAAGACGGATTGGAGTTACAGAGCAAACTGGTGTAATGGAAGCAAAAACTGGAGAATAAGGATCAGTAGATCAAAAACAAAATATGTTTTATGATTTTGGCGGTATCTCCAGTTCTATTTCCAAATCATTAGGCAGTGTTGCATTGCTAGTTTGCTCTGAGTTTAAGTAAGTACCTTGATTCGATAGTACAGAGATTTTATAAAATAGACTGTGATGTAATGCACCGAATCGCCTGTCGGCATTGCTTGCATCTCGTGGATGCAAGCAATGGCGATAGATCTCGGTAACTATACGCGGCCCTTAATTCCACAAACTATGATCAGACCTATTAATCTCAATGTTAGTCCGTGAAAAAGAAAGATGAATGAAGAATGCATGTAGTTGAGATGGATGGATAAGATAGTGATTGCAGAAATAAACCTTCACTAAGATGATATAAATAAATAAATATAAATATTGTCAGACAAATTACACAGCGCCATCTAGCCCCAAAGTAAGCGAAGCTTGTGTTATGGGTACTAGACAACTGATAAACATACGTAAATACATTTTTTTTGTAAATACATACTTATGATACATAGAAAACACCCAGACCAAGACAAACAGACATGTTCATGCACACAAATGTGTGTCCTGTGTGGGAATCGTACCCACGAGCGTTGGTGTGGAAGCCGCGTCATTGACCGCTACGCCACCGAGCTCTTCATTGATGATGATATTTGTAAATTGAGTGTCCATTCTGAACTTCCGTGCAAAGTGCTGTGTAGTTAAAGTTATATAAAAATATTTTCTTAGTTAGTATAAATTACGAAAATGAAAAAGCCTTCTTCAAGTTATCTGGTTAAGCGACACTCGTATGAGCCTTGAGATGCCCGAGTGTATCACTAATCCTTACTTCCTTACTAATATTATAAATGCGAAAGTAACTCTGTCTGTCTGTCTGTCTGTCTGTCTGTCCTGCTTTCACGGCAAAACTACTGAACCGATTTAAATGAAATTTGGTACACAGATAGTTTAGAGCCTGAGGAAGGACATAGGCTACTTTTTAATGCAAAAAAAGGGTTGTAAGGGGTTAAAAGGGGGGGTGAAAGATTGTATGGAAATATCGTTATTTTTAGAGCTAGAAGCTTGAAACTTATTTTTTAGGCTGTTGATTCGATATAAATAAATATGACATTCAAAGTTTGTAAAAGTTTTACCCACACGGGGGTAAAATAACAATAGGGAATAGGGGATGAAAGTTTGTATGGAAATATGTAAGGTATAAATGAATGTTTTATAAGTTTGTTTGCCAAGAGACAAAATATTAGTGCTATCCTGATGTAGATAACATTTACGCAGTCATTACAAAATGAGAAACTGAAATTAACGCGAGTAAAAAACTTGCCAAGCATCGCGCCGTACTAGAGATGGGCAAAATGCCGGGCATTTACAATAAATGTCCAAAAAATAGTTATAAATTCCCTATTTATGCCCAAAACTAGGCATTTATTGGGCATTTACAGGTTCTTACTGGGCACTTATTGTAAATGCCAGGCATTTTGCCTATCTCAACGCCGTACACCACCCGTACACATTGAAAGCTGCCACGCGGGGGTCAGGGAGCGGGCCGGGGGTCGTTACGCGGCGTGGTACCACATGAGTAAAAAACGGTGGTACGGCACAGAAAAAATATGCCCAAGTGGGCTTGCCCAAACGTGCAGACACGTGACAATTATTATTTTTTCCGCTACAAATGCATTATTATTCACTGCACATTGTTTACAATTCGATTTGCTTACTTTAGTAGATAAGTTATTAAATATTTTTTTCTTTAGTTGGGTCATTGTTTTATTTATTTCATTCGTTAAAAGTAGATTACTTTCGAGTTTAATTAGATGTTATTACGTCATTTTTTTTTGTTGCACATTTGTATGCTAGGCAGGTACCTAAGAACGGTAAGTTAATTGCCCTCACCAAATAAACAGTACTTTTTTGAGCATTGTACAAACAAAGCATTTGACCATCTGTGAATGTAAACAAAAGATAAGAAAGCTTAATAGTTTTATGAATGAGTCTTTATGCCTTTGCATGCCGACTCAGTCAGAAGTCGCAATATCCGAAAGGGATTTCTAGGAATCGGTTACAAATGGTTCATAAAAACAAGTTCTTAAGTACAAGTGTAAAAAGTTATACTTAGTATAGAGATTTTGTTTATTTGGGTCAATAAAATTAGTTAAATTTAATTCATTTGGGTTTATAATTTTTTTTAAATAGGTTTTTATACAATTAAATAAAATACTTAAATAAGTTATTTTCATAATAAGAAGTTTTGTTTTCTGTGTTTACGGTTAAAAGCAAAATAAAGTGTAAATAGTTATAGGGGTATAGCGCACTCGGTTCTAAAACTACCATTGAACTTAGCTGATGAGGACATGCCGGTATGTAACATTAGCAAAAGCAGTGAGCGCGGAAGAAAGTTGCAGCTGTGTAAGCTGTTGGTTGGGATGAATGTTCAATGTTCCACAAAAGAGCTATATAAGCACTAGATGGCACACTGCAACTCATATAAGTATTAATACGTATGTGTCTTATTTGTAAAATAATTAGCCGAAATATTTAAAAATGCTGCCCAAAGACACTATTCCACGCGGACGAAGTCGCGGGCACAGCTAGTTTATAAATAAAATAAAAGTGGAATAAGGATGACTCTGACGATGTTGAGAGTTGTATTTTCAGCGAAATTTATTGAGCTTATAAAATCGTCCGGTCGTTCTGTCTGTCCGTCCTGAAACGTAAAGAGACCTTGGTTTTCCGATATCAATTCGGGAAAGTGGCCAAAATAAATAAATTTCGATATGCGCCAGCATGCTGCGCGTCCGATGTTTTTTATTATTATATAGCGTCGTCGTTAGGGTTGTTATTGTTCCTTTGCGTTCGTGCTATCTCCATACTAAATTTCATCAGAATCTGTGTAAAGTGCCACACAGTATATTTGAGTTTTTGTGAAAGTTTGTGAGTGATATATAGAGCTCGATGGCGTCGCTGCGCGTGTCAGTCTATTCGAACACGCAAGTTAAGCAACGTCGACCGCAGCCAGTCTATGGATGGGTTTATTTATCTCGAGCTCCTCCGTGCTTCGGAAAGGAACATTAAGCCGTCGGTCCTTGTTATTTGTCATTAGATGACAGTCGCTAAGCCAAATCAGTGGCCTTAGGGCGGCTTGAAAACACTGTGGCGGAGGCCAGTGTTTGCACACGCAGTTGAGCAGCGTGGTGGAGTATGCTCTAAACCCCTTTAACTGAGGGGAGACTTGTATCCCAAAAGTGGGATGATTATGGGTTTTTGCCGCCGAAATGCTAACTCTGTAGGCTATAAATAGCAATGTTCTACAGTACCTACGCCTTGATTTATCTGTATCTATTTACATAATTGTATGGTACCGTCTTGAAACTAATAAACAATTTCTTGGCGAACATTTTAGGCTATAATAATACGTAAATTATTTTATCTAATCTCATACTGAAATTTACACATTAAAAAACTAAACACAGTATCATAATGACAGTCTTTACGCACAAGCTATCAAAATAAATTTAAAAAGTTATTTTTCGATACAGCTCTTCTATGGACAACTGTATCGTAAAATAACTTTTTTACCATTTCGATACAGCTTCAGCCCTGGATACAGGTATTTTAAACAGGTTGCAATGCAACTACATTGCAACTTTGCAAAATTTTTCTACATAATCTGTGAACGCGGCGCCGCGCGGCGCGTCGCGCATGCGCACTACGCATGCTCGATCTGCAAATGGATTTATAAGTAAGAATTATAGCTGTTAAATTAACTTCATGGTTGTATTTAAAATATTATTATCATATATTTCATGAGATTAGATAAAGTAGTGTATGAAATTGCACATAATTAGGTATTAAAATACTCGTGTGGTCTATTAAAAAACACGCCTTCGGCTCATGTTTTAAACTCACACTCGTATTTTAATAACCCTTATTATGCAACAGTTTCATAAACTACTATTATTGTATTAGAAAATAATACAGTAAAACATAGCCGGAATGGATCTCTATTACTTATGTACAATCTTGTTCATCTCGTCTTTTAGATTCCTGTCATGAAAATGCGAAAGAAAAATACGATTTATACTAACAAAAACGTATGACTGACACAAAGGACGGCCCGTTATAATGACGATTTTTCTTTTCCCGAACCTCTTTCCATATTATTTGAGGTTGGTTCTTGGAATATTATTTGGCCATTTGGCTCTATCGTTTGCTGAAACATCCTTTATTGGATTATTTAGGTAAACCTATTCCTGTACCGACATATAAAAACTACATAGTAAACTCTACATTTATATTCCTATAGAACATTGTCATACAGACCATATAAGGTTTATACTCTAGACTGCTTGATAGAGTACTCTAGTATGCTTGGTAGAGTAGCCTAATCGAGACCTCTTACGATTAAGTGATAACGTTTATATCTCTTTATAATTGCGTCCATGTCTCTAACATCGAATTTGTCTTTCAAGTATAATAATAAGCCACAGTCTAAATATGTAGAGCTTTTAGTACCAAAATTCAATACTAAATCTTAATATGGATTATAATATAATATTATTTCAATCGCTGATATTATTAAAAATTAATAAAAGTATTCTCTATGGGTTGGCATTATCCATGTTATCTCTTAAAAAATATTCCGATCTAAGTAACTGCTATATTCACTCAAGTGAAAAAATATACCCGAACAAATTAACTTCTATTTCCGACTAGAACAGTCTGAATACAAAGTACATACATGTTTAGCGAAAGTGTAGAACTAGTTAGTAAGAGTTGCGCTATGGTCTAGCTGCGAGGGGTAGGTGATCGTGGAAGTCTAGATAGCGGCCGGGGGCGAGGGGTTGAGGGCGCGCGAGGCGCGGCGGCGCGGCGCGCGCCTCAGTGTCGGCCCGCCCGCGCCCGCGCCCGCCGGCCCGTGGCCCGCGACCTGCCGCAAACCGACCCTCGCACCTCGCGCCCCGCCTGCCCTAACCTCACTCGATCACCGGCTCACCTAGATATCCCACCTGTCATATCTTTCGGTCGACACTATTACCCCATCTTATGATTTTTGAAATCTATGCACCATTGTATGTGAGAATGGTGTTGATAAATCTACTCAAAGATGTCGACTTCTATGTGGTGTAATATGACACATTTATATACCTAGGCGACTGTGTGAAGTGTTTGTTTTTATAACTGATGTATCCTGTTCGAAGGAACACATATATAAACCAAATAACACATTATGATTACGAATTATGGCGATTTTTTTTTTCAAAAGTATTTGCTCAATTTTTACCCTTAGCAATTGATCATTCAAAATAAGCATTTGTCGGTTTATAGTTATAACTTATAATTTATTCAATAAGTAATATTATATACAATCCTTTAATTTAGCGTTAATTTGTTGATTAAGATCTCTATCGAAGTTTGATGGCTTTCAAAAAATTCTTGAACGTTCTTTGAAAATCTTGTTGATTAAACATCATTCTGATGACTCAGGCGGTTTTTTTATAATATCGTCGTCGTATTTCACTTATGTTGTGTGGCAAGTCGCGAAGTTTGCGGGCGCTATCGATCGCCACCAGCCGCCAGCACGCGATCGCGCCCGCTGCACCGGCAATGTTGTCCCAAGCCACTCGTTATGTGTTCCAATAAAACTATACCTACATATTTTCCAATTAACCTCGAGTGCTATTTATTCATTTAAACTAGATGGGACTAATTGACTACCATTGGAAACAGCGGCCTGCAGGTCGCCGTTGCACTAGTACACGTATGTTATGCAACAAAAAGTTCACATGCAACGCAATCGATCAGACCAGTATTATATATAAAGGTGTACTTATAAAAGATAAATAAGTATAACTTGTGTTAAGGATATTGTAATGGATTTTGTAAGTACCATGGATTGAAAATTGTACCGTTTAAGTGTAAGTCATATGATACGTGAACCAAGTGTGATCATATTCGATGAGAATGTTGGGGCGCGGGAGGGTTAACAGTGGCGGATAACCGTGGGCGCGGTGTCGCGAGCGCCGCACCGCGGCAGGCGCGTGCCGCCGCCACCGCCACCGCCACCGCCTCGCCTGTCTATGATGGGCTACATCATGGGGTGCGCCTGCTTGAGAGGTGCGTAGCACGGTCACTCACTAACATAAGTACCATGCAATGCAATTGTTCCGACAGCTGAAAATATCTCACATTTCAGGATCGAGACCTGAAATATGAGATATGTAGAGTATGAGCATTAATATTATTTGTTAAGTAAATTACTTCAGTTTGAGACACAGTAGAGCGTCGTTTCTATGACAACAGCTAGTCCTGCTCCCTATTGTAGTCTACTTTGGCGGCCATGTTACTCGTATCGTGGAAACCATGAATCCGAGTGCCAAATTGCCAACGATCGCTTGCAATCAAAGTGAAGTAGGACCGTGGACTTTTCGAAGGGATTATCGAATTGACTTACTCTCCCTTTTTACAGTGCAGAGATAGAATAATTTATGTCAAATCCTTTACGAGTAAAGTATGTATTAACGTGTTGAGTACCTATCATAGTATATTAGGATGGAGGCCTCTCTATTACAAAACACTCGTGCGAGTGAACTCGTATCGTCAAATCGCCGCTTAATAGCATAAACTTTGTCGTTCATTATAAACCAACACCGTCATGCCTCGAATGTAATATAAATGGGGTGTAAGGGGGTCACCACCATCTTTAGAGCCTAAGCCACCTCATCTGCATGTGGTGCACCCTGCTGATACACTGACGAGGCGTTGAGTCTCAAAGAGATGTAGGGCAGCGTAATTTTAAGCTGCCCGACTGCGGAAGTACCTCCACCTCACAGAATACCGCAGCCGAATAATAATTCCCTTGAGGGTTGTTGTTCCTACGAGTGAGTGAGGTCACCAGGGAATGAAGGAGTTAATGCTTTGGCTACAGCTGCAGTAACCGCTTAACATCAGGCGGGCCGTATCTTTGTTTACCAAACGACGTAGTATAAAGAAAAAAGATATTTAATCTTATGTAAGAACAAAGTTATGTGTGGACTGTGTACTTTGTTTGCCAATGCACGAAGTGTGCTACGTGAAGTAATATAAGTACAGCAACAGTCCTATAAATAATCACTCAAAAGCTATTTATACAAGAATCATAAGAAAACTATGAACCCCGACGGATTCTTTGAATAAAATTAAGATCACCATCATCTTTAAACACAAAATACGTTGTATTAATGATGGAAGTGTGCACACTATCAACTCGCAAAAGAGAGTCAGCTGAAAAATACTTAGGACATACTTTAAAATTCCATGTATTTTTAACCGACTTCAAAAAAGTAGGAGGTTCTCAATTCGACTGAATATTTTTTTTGTATGTATGTTATTCGATATCTTTGCGAATTGTGAACCGATTTTCATAATTCTTTTTTTATTTGAAAGGGTATGATTGCAAGGTGGTCCCATATTCACCAAGACAGGATCTGATGATGGGATGCCAGGGAAATCAAGGGAAACCCTTAAATTTTATAAGCACGTATGGTCAAATTCATTTTTTTTATTTGAAAGGGTAATTGCGAGTTGGTTCCATATTCACCAAGTCAGGGTCTGATGATGGGAGCCCAGAAAAATCGAGGGAAACCCTTAAATTTGCCCTATGGTAGCCGGCAGAATAAAATTGTGCAACTCCATTGCTCTGCCCTGGATGTCGTACAAGGCGACTAAGGAAACTTTTCTCCCGGAAGACGGGCAGCAGCGTCTGCCGGGGTATTCCATCAATAAGCTGTGCTCGCCAACTGAAGTCGGTTTCAATTTTTTTTTTTAAATCAACTTTATGTCGATTAAACTTTTCACCGCCAAAGTCAGTCTGAAAATATGTCACGTAGGTATGCCAATGTCAGGATATCATGACTGAAGAAGTAAATAGCTCCAACTTACAGAATAGTTTAATTAAAATTCCATCCATATAATCTTGATAATTGGCGATCTACTATAGTACGTTTCCTAAGACATTTTATACCACCAACGGTGAAACTTTAGACCTTGAACTTGAATTGAACTGTGGAACCAACTTCCCTCAGCTGTATTTCCGAACAATTCCGACATGGGAGATTTCAAGAACAAAGTCTATATTTCCCTTAAGCCTTGCCAGCCTTCGCAATGAATCGGCGACTTTGGTGTTGCTGATCTCCATGGATATATTTTCCTACTTAGAAAACAGCTTGTTGTATTTCTGCGATTGAGTAAGCTCAATAGGTAACTCCTGAGGTGATGCCTTAGCAGCAGGTCTTGCAATGTGCTGAAGAGCCTTCAAGAACAGAGTCTATATTTCCCTTAAGCCTTGCCAGCCTTCGCAATGAATCGGCGACTTTGGTGTTGCTGATCTCCATGGATATATTTTCCTACTTAGAAAACAGCTTGTTGTATTTCTGCGATTGAGTAAGCTCAATAGGTAACTCCTGAGTTGATGCCTTAGCAGCAGGTCTTGCAATGTGCTGAAAATAATTCTTATGTCGTAAGCATTTATTTTTACGGGCGGTCCGTGTCGATTTCGCCCGGATTTAAGTATTCATTTATGTAAATATTTATATAGCCTAAGCGTGATTACATAAAGAACCCGATTACCTACTTACAAAGTAGCCAGTACGTGTGAATACATAGCAATTTATTTCATACTCTAATTTTATCATACCGAGAGCTCGGATCGGTAACCAGTCGCTTTATGTTACCCACCCTATGCCAGCAAGTTGTGCATTAGTTACTTTTTCAAACAAAGCGAATACATCTTGCAGTGTTCACACGAAATGTATCTGCAATATGGGAGAGCAAACGTCATCTACCCACGCGAAAGGGTACTTATCCCATGTGGTCGGTTACAAAGCTTTAACGTCAGTAGGTACCGCATAATTGCATAGTGAATGAATTACTAAACTTCAAACTAAACTTTCGGATTATTTACGGAACCATTTTAACAACTAAAACTATCTTAAGGGCCCAGATTGCCTAGGCGCGACATCGTTTTTGAGCGACCGCAGCGCTACTGTTTACTGAAACAACCGACGGGGCGGGTGAATGACCCAAAGACAGCGCGATTTTCAAAATGTTTTGCGACAAACGTTCCACGTTGAGTTATATTGTTATTGAAGTTGAATATTTACAGCATAACAAAAATGGAAATACTAATTGGAAATAAACGACGAGTGTAAAATATTCTAAGACTAGTTTTTCGTTATAAAATGATCCTAATTACTAGAATAATAAGAGTAGTTGAGACACAATTTTTATGTTTGAGCAGGTCCGGACTGACCTTTTTGTATTCTACTTACCAAAAATTCCAACTATGTATTTCTTTGTAATTTTACTACCAAAGTTTATTCTTATTTCGTAAAATATTAATTCAACAAAATAATTGCAAATTCAGTAGGAAGTACGGTCGAAATAACATCGAGCTTTCCTCGCTAGTGTATATCTGTACGCAAGGAAATGTGCCTATTGCGTAAACTCAAATAGGGTGGTGGCACCAATTATCGGCCATGTCAACTTTTTTTCAACTTTGTTTGCACTTTTGCTACGCTAGTATAGGAAAGTATAAAAATGATTCATATAATTAAAAGTAAGTAAACAATAACAAATATGAGTCGCCATCTAAAAAGCGTGCTAGGGTTGTACAAAAATAAATGAAACACAAGTTTATAAATTATTAATATACTAATTAAAAGTAAGTAAACAATAACAAAATATGAGTTCAAAATTCTACGATTACTGATCAAATTCTGATTTCTGCTAATTTGATGATAAAATCAATTGCTATTGCAAAACCTATCAGAATTAAAATGTTACCAGCTGCCCGATTCACGTAATAAAAACCGTAGCGTAGGGGCTTAAAAATGTCACATCGTTTTTTGCAAATTAAGCCCTTTTAACCGACTTAAAAAAAGAAGAAGCTTCTCAATTCGCTGTATTTTTAAAACGATTTTGATGATTCTTTACACCAGGTAACTCTTCAAAATCATATAGGAATTGTATAGTAATTGAGCTATTGAAAGATTTATGACAATCCAAGACTAGATAAGTAAGTGCGTTTAAAACAGAAAACCAAAAGGCGATTTCTAAGTTTCTAAGTTAAAACGACTTTTGGACTGGCGTGTTTACGTGAATCGACCGGCTGGATAGTTAAGTTACCTCAGTCTCTTTCAAAATCATTAGGCGTTCTTCTCTTTCAAAACACGTAAAGCTCTTTCTTTCCTCTCTTTCATAGCCTCTATGATACTGGGCGCGTCACGAATGGGCATGCTTCGTGACTGCCGAGGATCAACTAATTCTGGAAGTAGGCAATCGTAATAAAACCTAACTAATTTCATCTCCATTTTCTCCTTCCAAAATTTGTCGTCCTTTTCTATAATATAAACTTTCATAGGTACAGTAGCACCAAACCAGATGCCAAGCATGCAAACGTTTCTTTTAGTAATATGTACCTGTCCCTGAATTTGGAAATACCAGTTATGATTTTTATTTATGACATAACCCTTGGAAGCCTTGTCCTTAACCCAAAAGGTATGTTTGGCCATTGCTTCATCAAGAGTCATGCCAGCTAAAGAATGTGGGCACTTAATTTCAATTAAACCGTTTGCATAAATGCCATCTGGTGTAGTACCAAGAAATTCATATTGATCGTCGACGAACAAACCGCAACCTTGTATACTAATATTCTCTTGAATTTCTAACTGTCTAATTGCGGTTTCTTCGTTTTCGATACCGTACCGTACAGCAGGCAAACTGGAGATATTACTACCATAAACGATTTTACCAACAAGAGCAGCACAACTTGTGCTCTCTCGTTTTTTACAAACTTCCCCGAATGATGATGAGGTTAGTAATTTTCTCCTTGTACTCATCCACTCAGCACTACTTCTTTGCAAATGGGTCGACCTTTCAAGCTCCTCTCTTTCAGCACAAGACAACTTTAAATCGGCTAGAAAAGATGACTTGGCTTTCTCATATAATTCTGGACTCAGATCAGGTTTTTCGCAGTTTGGTCCATAGTGAGCGTCTTTCGATACAGCGTTGTGGCTTTTTTTCAATCTTAATTTAGGTTTAGCAATTAAACGGTTTCTACGATTACAATTTTCCACTTTCGCGATCAAAGGATTCGGACTACATTTAAATATGACTTCATGAGTTTTACTATGAATCGATCCCGTATTAAAAGACACAACAGCAGCTGCGCATCGGCCCGCATAAGAACCACGGGAAGAATAATTTACACGCTTACCCCCAACTAATTTGGCAATTACTCCGTTAAAACTTTCAACTATATTACTTGTGCAATTATGAATTAAACTTCTAGAATGATATGACAGTCTTTTACTTAAAATTTCTACCGCGTCCATTAATCCGCATCCAACAATTGCTGGAAGTAATCCAACAGGTTCTATTCGACGAGTATCAGGTCTACAGAAATACTCCTTGCAATGTTGGTGATTGCCAAATACGTGTTGTGGACCACTTAGGATATCTTCACTAAGATTTTTTATTTTTTCTTCGAGTGACTGATTTTGATCCGCCCAATATTTAATCGCGCATTTTACACCCGTTCTTAAACGCAAATACCTTTCTTTTAGGAATTTCCGCAATTCGCAAGGATACTTAGTGTCTTTCGACAGTTTCTCCAAGCTATTGCAGTAGTTTCGTAAAAGATGATTTTTGCATTCAATTTTCTCTACTATTAAATTATCGTACGGACGCGAATCTAATATTTTTTTATAAGTACTGGAATCGCAGTCTGCTACAAATTTATTATAAATTACACCGTGATCAACAATGGAACGTTTAAACCCCTCAACTATTATGGTCGATTCCATCCCGGTAGATGATCCTGAATAATTCTTGAAACAATGGTGTTCCGGGGGCTGACTGTTGTTCTTTGCGGCTCGTGCACAGACTACGCAGTATTTATTTTTAACTCCAAAAAACAATACTTTATTAGTTTTAATGCCAATTATCGCAGCTGCGCCGGATAAGGCGGAAAAATTCTTACCATAAGATCTCTTGCTCCAACAACCGTCAACAGCAACAGATATTAATGGTGTACCATTTTTATCAACACTACCTATAGACACTGAGTACTCTGCTTCTTCCTTGACAGCTTCTGCCATGGAATGTGCTGCTGTCTTTTCCCACCAATCGCAAACCGTATTATTAATTTCATTGTATAATGAAGGTGACATGATTGGTAGGGCTACTGCGGCAGTTAATGTTTTTAACTGAGAGTAGCTCCCACCAGATGATATGATACCAGATACAATTTGATGATTCACTTCCATGCTATCTTCTTTCTTTTCAACCAAACACACAGTAAATTTCATACTACACATACTACATTTCATGATGAGTTTTGAGTCCAGACCAACTTTTACTTCACCTATTATACTGAGGTAACTTAACTTACAATCCATTGGACCGTGGTCCCCTATGGCCTGAAGAGCTTTAAAAAAAAAGAAATATCTACTACTCTACGCCCAACTTCCACTTCATCCACCTTTCCCTCTTGACTGTTTTCAATAATTAGTTCCTGTAAAGAAAGATAATGGCTTTATTTTTTTTTTATAAAAAATAATTAAAAAAGAATGGGCCAAATTTCTTCAAATATAGCTAAGAACTCCCTTAGAATACATCTTTGAAACACATAACACTAGATCAAAATCTTGAACGTTTTATATAAATAAACGTAATAAAAACTGGTTGTTTGTAAAGTCGGTTTAGGACAATAATTTTATGGGATAACGTCAGGATCTAGTGAACAAAAAAAACCGGTTGTTTCATTTTTAACCTTATTAATATTCCTGTTAATATATAAAATAGCTAAACATGTTGTTTAGCGTTTTCATGCATTTTCCTAATGTCGGCCGGGTGGCCGATATTGGGATTTATCAATAAATAAAGATCCCTAACCTCGACCCTGCGATTATTTCATAAAAAAGACAAGTAAATGTAAAAACGTGTGTTTTTCTTCAATAAAAAACAATATAAAATACCATAGTTCCATTGAAATACTAACTAACTCAATGCGTTCGCAACCGGGATTTGACTCGCCACTGCCACTAAACGACACAAGTCGGTACCGGCACGTGCTCTATTGCCAACTGAACGTTCAAATATTGAAGCACCCGCACCAAAATATGGATTATTCGTATATAGAGTCGCTTTTTGAATAAAAACTATTATAATTTTAGGGTTATTTTAATAGTTAGGGTAAGTGCTCCAGTGAATGAACGTACCAGTGAATGAACAAAACACACATTTTTCAATATAATAAAAAATCTAAGCTTTTCTACTCAAGCCAGTATTTTTTTTCTCAATCGAAACATTATATTACGTCAACTGGACACACAGGTGTTTGCCTGTGACCTGTAGTTTCAAAATCGCGACCGCCTAAAATGAAAGTATTCTGTCGTATTTTTGATGGTATGGAGCAGAATTTAGGGCATTGCTGAGACTTCGTA
Organism: Hypsopygia costalis; assembly: GCA_937001555.2. Classification (NCBI taxonomy): domain Eukaryota; kingdom Metazoa; phylum Arthropoda; class Insecta; order Lepidoptera; family Pyralidae; genus Hypsopygia; species Hypsopygia costalis. Next base: position 13,940,627 of record OW443330.2, on the reverse strand, counting down.
TTTTGATATTCACTTTGTAGTCACTATAAGTGTGATAGTGTTAACAAAATTTGGTAGTAGGATGTAAAAAGGACTGTTTTATCTTATAAAAAGCAGATTGCATAAATTTTAATTATCATAAATAAATTATAGGGGTGTTCGATAATTGGATCACGAAATTGAAGAAAATCTAGTCAATGAACAGACGGTTCATTCATAGGAATTGACTTATTTTATAGTTTTAAGCATTTGGCATCTTAGCCTTAATGCAGTTGGCTAATTTTTTGTACACAGCTTTTATAAACGGTTGTCAATTTTTGGACCAATATTCGAACGAGGTGTTCTTTTATTATTACCAGTTTATCCTCCATACCTATGCCTAGCCTGATATCTTCAGTAACTTTTAGAAGTGCAGCAATAGTACTGTGCCCAGGACGAAAACCAGACGAAGTGAACTGATTAAATAAAATAAATAAAGATCTCCACATAGAAGTGCCTTTCAGCTAAAACGACCATGGAAAGACAGCAAAATGCAAGCTTAAAAAAATTTAATAAATAATGATGACATATAGAACCAATCTTCTATTATAGAAATATAATAGTTTAGAAGAGAAAGGAGAATCTAACATAGAAGTGATGAATAATAATATTAAATATTTTATAATAATAATCCAGTATTAATATTATGTTAGATAGTTCTCTTTAGGTTATAAAATATCAAGTAACACGAAATTATAATAGTAATCATATCGTCTATTATATCTACGAAGCGGTTACCGTAACCATATTAACGGTCGCAACATTAAATATCGCTCGCGCCATGCCATCAACGCAGCAACTCCATCCTCTCTGGTGACCTCACTCACTCGCAGGAACACAACAACCCTCAAGGAAATTGTTATTTGACTGCGGTATTCTGTGAGGTGGTGGTACTTCGTCAGTCGGGCTCTTAAAAAATACGCTATGTCCTACCTCTCTTTTCGTCAGAGCCTCGTCTGTCAGTCAGCAGGGTGTACCCCGTGTAGGTAAGATTGACTTTGGTTCAAAGATGTTGATGAACCACTTACACCCCCTTACATGTCCGACTAATAATTGAATAATGTCAGCCCTAGAGAACGTCACTCAAACATAGGCACGTGAGTGGCCGGGGTTTGATAAAATGCAGATTATCTCAATAACTATCAGCATTTATGCTAAAATATGTATACTGTATCAATCATGAATAAATTGTGAACATAATATAATAAAATATTTTTTGGTTAGGATCTCATAAGTAGCTGGCTGTAATTTTCAAAGTTTGGAATGCCCTTAAGGGTTCATTCAATTGAGCACTTACCCTATATTCCATTTTCTCGCAAAGGCCGATATTAGGAGGAGGCCGATACTAGGAGACTTCACCCTACTGAGATTTTGTCTTCGTCCATCACTAACTAGGTAGTTTGTTTATTTATGTAATAAGTCTATTGGGGTGTAAGTGGTTCATCAACATCTTTGAACCAAAGCCAACTTCACCTGCACGTGGTGCACCCTGCTGACTGACAAACGAAGCTCTGGCGAAAAGAGAGGTAGGGAGCGTAATTGTAAGCTACCCGACTGGGGAATGTACGTCCACCTCACAGAATACCGCCGCCAAATAACAATTCCCTTGAGGGTTGTTGTGTTCCTGCGAGTGAGTGAGGTCACCAGGAAAGAAGGAGATGCTGCGTTGGCAGCGGGGGTGGCGGCGCGCGAGCGATATTTTATGTTGCGAGCGTTAATATGGCTACGGTAACTGCTTCACATCAGGCGGGCCGTATGCTTGTCTGCCACCCAACGTAGTATAAAAAAAAAAAAAGTCTACAAGAATTACGTATAACAACTTACGTCTATACAGCGCGTAGCAGTGTTGCTCGTAGTCTCGGCCTGAAGGTTTTCTTTATTTTCAATACTGGAAATATTATTCATCACAAACCAATATTTACATGCTATTGTATATGTCTGAATCAAGCGATCTAAATCATATGACATAGGTATTGTATTAGCTTTGTAATGTACCCTGTTCAAATGCAAATAAATTATATTATTATTACTACTTAGACAGGATAAGCACACAAATAAAACTAGGATTTTTACATGACACTTTCACAGAAATCTCGTAATTTTTTTCTAGGTAGGTATTTAGGACAAGACGTAGTAAAGTAGGCAGATAAATAAATAAGTAGGAAGGAACTTACATTTTATTCCGAGATCTTTTGGCTTTCATATTTTTATAATGCGTACTAAATTTTCTTTTCCCTGGCATGGCACTCAGCAAATTCAAATTCAATCAGTCCTGCGAAAAAAACCCTCGATTACCGACTAGATACGTTTATGATATTGGCTTTATCATGTTGAAATCATGTTTCAAGCCTGAATTGATACATACTTTACAAGGTTCATAAAATTACCTACTCAACAAAGTATCTAATTCATTCTTTGTATTTTTTACGATTTATATACATTCATTATATCGGTAAATTAGTTATACTTACAGTTTTTCACAAAAAACACAAATTCACAACACGTAATTTTGCTGGAGCATCTGACATGCGTGGTGTCACCTTGACATATAAAAACGCACTGGCGCGATTAGTGGCGACGCTGAGTACTAATTCGTAATATCGGAATGTGCGTTATTTTTCATACATTTTTCTATGGAGAATTTTCGTAAAACATATCTAGATTTTAGGGCTTTAAAAGAGGAAGTCTTTGTTTGTAAAGGTACAAAAAAAAGTATATGTTATATTTATTGGTTTCTTCAGTATTCAAAAAGTGTTTCTTTTTATCAATTTGTGTTGATTTATTGGGTTAAATCTGAAAAATACGAAGGCATGTTTTTGCCATTTTTCTCAATTTTGTGCGTTTGTTGACCTTTATTATAAAACAACTATTAGGTTTTAAGAGTTTAATATAAGCATACCATAATTTTTGGTCTTTGATTGTAATATATACAAATTATCATTGATATCAATCATATCTAAATAGGTTAAATATGAAAAATCGTAACACTCTTTTCACAGTTTTCACGATCTGGCCCCTTAATGGATGTGCGGTTCAACCGTTAGTTGATATGTATTTGTTCCATAACATAGCTCTCTATTCGTCGCGTAGGAAGCTATACTAATATTATACAGAGAGAGTGCAAATTTTGAGAGTCTATACAAACAGGGTGGAATTTTTAATGCCACCTGGATGGAAAGTACTCTACACAGTGGAAGCAAATTTCACTCAAAACTTGCTACCTATCTAAGATTTTTGGTCAGTTCAGTTCCTGGATGTGTGAAGCATATTTTAAAACATATTGGAATGCTTTGTTTTATATAAATAAGGTGGCAACCAAGCTTATGACGTGGCGTGTATTATGTTATGTATGATTGCATGCTGGTAAGCATACATCTTAGTCTATGGAAGCTTGCTTCTTTATAAGGTATGTTTTTAGGGTTCCGTACCTCAAAAGGAAAAACGGAACCCTTATAAGATCACTTTGTTGTCCGTCTGTCTGTCTGTCAAGAATTTCTATGTCGAGAATGCGTGGAGGTATCAAGCTGAAATTTGAACTGTATACTCAGGTCTACGGACCCATGAAGTTGTAAAAAAATCAAACTGCTAAGTTTACGTAGAAAAAAGTTACGGCCGTTTATTCAGCAAACAACGCATATTTCGACACACTCAAGGGAATCAAAACCTATAGGGTACTCCCCGTTGACCTAGAACTATGAAATTTGGCAAGTAACATCGTTATAGACTACAGGAATAAATCTCAAAACTATACATTTGTAAATAGATCTTAAAAAATAGGGGGTCTATTTTTTTTATAGGGTGTCGAAATTTCAAATTGAAACTACTAGTTCAAATGGGGTATCATATGAAAGGGCTTGATGTACACATTGCAAAATATATTTTATTTATTTTTTTCGACGCATTATTTCTTATTTATAATGAAAAATATCAAATTTAATAATGATACTACGTACCTACGGAACCCTCGGTGGGCGAGTCTGACTCGCAATTGTCCGGTTTTTTTTTAGTAAAAAATCCTATATCGTGTGTGTAGCCAGAGATTACGTTATGTTATGGATTATGGGGAATTACAGGTACTCCAAGAGGAAATTTAATCTGGCGGACTATTTTGAGCATGCAAGCAATATTAAAATATTAATTTATCAATGCCCGCCACTTCATTCGCCAGGAATTCGTCCATATCAAGCAAAAATCCTCTCGCGTCCCTGTAACATCTTCTCATTACAATAAAATGAAACATAGATTTTATTTTGAACTCAAATTAAAATCGACCCCGCTGATTTCCCTTGTGGCGTCTTCAAACAAACGAGCACAGCCAGGTAAACAAACACTGTGATAATAGTATATTTCATTACGAGTGCAGAAAGCCTGTCATTGCAAAGAGTTCCGACAAATGTCTACCCGAGCCGAGGCGCAGCCGAAGGTGAGGGTTGACAGTCGGAACAAGTTGCAATGACGGTTCCGCACGTGTACTGAACAACTATTTCTAATACAGTTGCGAAAAAATGAAGCAATTTAATAAAATAATAAAACTCAACTAACTAATCATTTATTTCTTTTATAAGTTATAATTCACATATGCATTGAAATTGGTACAGTTTTTTATACTAACTGGGGAAGTTTTAGGTTGCATATTTACTGTTTGAGACAAACTATTATTAATTTCGTATGATTGTTCATGTTATTTTAGCTTTTTCTCTTCTCTCCACGCAATAAATTCGTCGTATGTAGATATGTAGCGACTTTTTGACCTTTCCGGTAAAATGTTCTCCGAAGCATTTTGTGCAATTATACTGAGTTCCGGTGGTGTTAATTAAAAAAAAATATCGTCGAAATTACTCATTTTGTGCAACAAACAACTAAACTCGCAAAGAAAATTTTTGGAAAATGGCGCCAACTGTAAAATAATGCAGAGATTTTTTTTTGTTTTCTTCACCCATTCTGGGTAGGCAAAGGAAACTTTATATTTTTTTATTTTTTTATTGATATGAAATGAAAATGAATATTAATGAGATGAAATGAAATGAAACCTAACCTAATTCATTGAATCAAATCATTAAATCTGATGTTGAAACAAATTAGTGGCTTCTTTTTAGAAATATTTGCATGAATCATAAAAACTTCTATGATTTTTTTTTAGTAAAAACTTCGTGGTTGGTTTTTTTTTCAATAGACATCATTTTGACAGTTGGGAAAGAGAACGCACGAGTTCGGAAAAGGTAAAGAAAAAGCACGAGTGTGTAATAGCCCACATCCCGAACGCTATACGTCCTTGCAATACGCCACTTTTTGAGCAACTGTATTAAAAAAGTCTTTTTGGGCTGTTTAGTTTGATGGGTCTGTCAAATTTACCATATACAACGTAACGCGATTCGAAGTGTCGGTAACCCGGCGAATTCTGACTGGCTGGATTCGCTATTTACATGCAGAGATGTCGCCTTACTTTGTGTCCTAAGTATACAAATTACATTGCGGGAGTACTCGAAAGAGCTGTCCGATTTAATACCGGCTAAGTTCTACTTTGGAACCCTCGCAAAAACTGAATTTACACCGATACCGATCTCATATAGTACGAGTACGTTTACGAGGCATTTTTCTACAGTGTATGGTGAAGTACTGGAATGAACTTATCTATGGTTTTCCCGAACAAATACATCTTGGGTGTTTTCAAGAGCCTGTATGTTCAAATGGCTGACAACGAATCAGCGACATTTTGGTGTTACTGCTGTCCATGGGCTGTGATGATTACTTACCATCAGGTGACTCGCATGCTTGTTAGGGTGGAATGTATATTATATTTTTTAATTTTATTTCTAACCCAAGTCGCCACCTCAAGATATCGGTTTAAAAATGTAGGTCATTGATTGATATTATAGTATTATTAAAATAAATGAAAAAAAAAAAAAAAAAACTTGCACACCATAATGCTCGTTTGCCGCCCCGATTAAAAAAATATTTATTCAAAAATGTACTTTAAGTTATTTAACACTTTACGGGACAGAAGGCTGAATTCAAATTTCAGAGGTTGTCACTACGACTTTCCATACAAAAACCAATACATTTATAGCCGTACTTATCAAAATAAATAGTATCATACCAAACTACGTCAGTAACCACGGGCATTACCGCTATATGGATACAACGGCACTGTTATAAGTAACAAAGTTAAGTGGACAAGATGGTATTTTCCAGTCGGCGCGACACTGACTTGGTGATTCTATGAATTCTCTAGGCAAACTAAGCCGTAGTGTCACTATATGAGTCACTTTTTTGTGTTTCTATGCGATGTAGAAATGTATATATTTTAGATCTTAGATTTGACAGTACAAAGAATTGATTAACTTGCAGGTGGACAGTAAATCTTGTTCTTTACAATGATAGTATGAGCATAGCGCGGTAAACACCGGTGTGCACTATACACTATTTTTTGTAGTTACTGCGATGCCTGTACTGTTAAACTCCTGTTCTGTCAGAGCACTGATATCGCCGTTACTGTCCTGTAAAGTGTTAAGAAATTTGACCATTTCCCCTACATTATCTCCGAAACCATTGAGCCTAATTTTGATAGTAAACAGAAAATAGATTTTGACATAACGATTACAGAAAAAACTGTAAGAATTACGGTCATGCTAAATATTTGAATTTTGTGCATACAAACTTGTATTAAAAAGCATATGGGAGAATATGTTTTTTAACTGCAACGTTAAATTGATTTTTGGGATAAATTATTGATACTACTCATATAACTTAACTATGCTAGGCACCACGCACATACTACGTACAACTTCACTTTTCTTTTGTTCTTCACGACCATTCCACTTGCACTTGTTCGGTTTTTATTAAAATTATGTTTCTAGAATACAAAACAAAAGTTTATTATTATTTATTTTTCCATATATACTTATAATAGAATCCTGTCCTTCCTTCAAATACCTTCGTTAGCAGCAGTGGTCATCGACCCGGTGTAGGTGTGTACCCGGGTATTACTTTACGCTTGCAGGCGAACCCATTAGTTGGGAATGTAAGAAGCAATCTTCAGTATCTTTATCATGGACTGAAGCTAAGTATATATCATTGACCAGTGCTACTAACGAAGCTATTTCTCTGCGTAGGTAGTGTTTGATGTCACTAGATACACTGATATAGTCCTACTGAAGGTACAACAAAAGTGCGCAAAAAAATTGCTGTCGATGACAACAAACAACAGGAAAACATACATTGATACGAAATATAATTTTATCCGAGAAAAAATATCTGAAAATGATACGAAAACTCTACTTCTTATTGATCAAGTAAAAAAAAAATGGTTTTGTTAAAAACCATTTTTAAAGATACTAATGTAAAAAAATTAAAAAAATGAAAAAAATAAATTTATTTCAAATAATTTGTTTTTACATAACACATGGTCAGGGTTTCCTTTTAAGTAAAAAATATACTTGTGATAGAAAACCCTGCTCTTCCTTATTTGTGGTATCTAAATTATTTGCAATTAAAAATGTAAAATACAAATATAAAAATTCGATCATAATCTATAATAAAATTAATGAATCATTAAAAAACAGATTTCGTTATTGCACATAAATAATACATTAAAGGTAGTTTATTAAATAGTTACGCAAAGGCGAGCTTATCTCTTCGAGTTAAGTGTTCCCCTCACCCCAGCTATATAATTAATTTAAAAGGAAAACTATCACAGCTAAGTAGGCTTTACTACTTCAAGTACATTTATGTTATCGTATATTACTATATACGATAACATAAATGTACTTGAAGACTAAATTTACATAGAAAATTACTTAGATTAAGTTGTTAGTTGTGTAAAAAGTAGTAAACATAAGTTCATGAGCCGTGTAAAATTAAGGGATTATAAAATCCTAATAACAATACCAGTAATAATCATACATACTTCAATTCCCAATTTCAACAACTAGTTTCAAATCACGATAGAATTCTGCGATCTTCCAACAGATGGTCCTCTTTGTTCCATCTCACCGTACTAGGTTTTTCTTTCGCCATTATGGCGGTACGATTATGGAAAGCTCTCCCCGACACTGAACATTTCTTGAAGCTGGAATAGACATTGTTCCGACACATTTAAATGCATTGGGTGTATATGTATGTATTTATGTGTATATGTATGAGTATGTATGTATGTTTATATTAATATGTAGGTATGTATTCATAAACGAAAGTCTTTTTATTTGATGAATACAAATATTTTCGCATTATGTATTTGTTTTTGTTGTGTTTTCCCAGTTTACCTTTGTCACATTTTAAACGTTTAAAATGTGCCAAAGGTAAACTGGGAAACAATGCCTTTGCATTAAGTTCGCCATTCGTATACAAATTTTGTATTATGTTAAATAAGTAAAATAATTCATAAAGTAATAAGTATGGTAATAACAATGTTAATGGCAAAGCCTCAATTTTGTGTCAGTGTTTGATTTGATTTGACGTGGCATGTTATGATGATGCCCGCGTATCCAATCAAACTACCAAACTACCTGTAAAGCCGCGTTTTCACTTAGTGTTCTGAGTGCTTAGTGCGAGTTTTTTGATCACATTCGAAGGTACTAATGTTTACAAGCCGACCAAATTGAGAAAAAGTTTCATATTGTAAATTTACCAGACGCGTGTTACATGTCCAAATGAGCCGGGTTGCTCTCTTCAAAAGGTGAGTAATTAAGCCACATAAGTTAGATATGTAACACGCGTCTTATAAATTCACTACATGAGAGTTCTTCTTTATTTGGTCGGTTTGTTTACATAAACATGATCGAAGGCGAACAAAAAACTCGCCTTAAGCACTCTGAACAAGAATCCGTTCGTTCGGGCGTAAATGTAAACGCTTCAGCGAACGAACACGTAACAGCGAATGCACGGAGCAAATGTTCTGAGAGAATGCTCGTTCAGAATACCAAGTCAAAACGCATCTTAAGGCTAGAAACACAAAACAACACATATTTTCAGGTAATATAATTATAGTAACAAATCGATCTTTGAATTGGAATCAAGTTAAACATTCCGTAGCAGTATCTGCTTAGACTTAAAACTCGGTGTCTTTTTGGGGATCGTGTTAGTTAAATAAACTCTTACTTTGTGCTTAGTATAATTGTTTTTTATTTTCTTATGTATCATCAACTTCATTTAGATAAATTATGTTCGTCCGTACTTATTTAGAAAAAATATAATTTTAGTAATATTCTTTATTACTACATATTTGATCAGTAACCTTTAGTAGGGATACGTTATTTGTATCATCGTCATTGGGGTCATCTATGTGGTTGGTTTTTTACTTTATGGATTTAAATAGAGTTTGTGGCAGTTGGTACGCGAATAAACATTTATCTTTTACCTGCAAGTTGCAGAAGTTTCTAAGATGATCCGTTGGTTCATTGAATTAATACTTTTGCGTATCCGGGTTTATAGCACTTTCGCGTATCCTTTTTGAAGTATATTTTTTAATTATACAACCGTGGAAACAGCTTAGTTTGGCTTAGAACTGCACTTTGTTGTGCGGAAATATATGTGAGATATTTTCTTATGTATCATCAACTTCATTTAGGTCAATTATGTTCGTCCGTACATATTTAGAAAAAATATAATTTTAGTAATATTCTTTATTACTATTTGATCAGTAACCTTTAGTTGTTACATATTTTGTGCGTACCGTAATCAGGCTGAGCAGGTCACCGAACCTCTACCCCTTAGAGCTGTTCTTTTTCTCGTTACACGTCGCACGAGTGTTAGATGAATGGCGATAAATTAAAAATTCAAAACAAAGCGAGGCGGCGCGTGGGCGGGCGGATGGCGAACGCGGAGGGCGGGCGGCGATCGAAGAGCGCGCGCGGTGCCGGGGTTGGGGGGCGGCGTAACGATCGTATGGCCGGCCGCAGTCTTCCAGCCGCGAGCGCGCCGCGAGCATGAGCGACGTCGGCACGCTCGCTGCCATGGACGCCTTCGCAGGCGGCGCGAGGCGAAGGCCCGCGCGTCTGCCACCGCCGCCTCCGTTCGTGCCACCACCGCCACCGCAGCGCCACGACCATTACTACGTGCGCCGCAAGTCGCCTATCCCGAGGCACGCCGCAAACCTCACGCTGTTCGCGCGCAACAACGGTATCCCTCGTTAAAGAATGCCGCATGCACTTGCACCACGAAAACGTCATTCATCGCTCGCCATCACCACCGCCTGCACAGTGCAGTAGCCGGTCGTTTGCCGGCCACGCCGCTGCACGCATCAATGTCAATGTCACGCTCACTTCACGCTCGCACTTATCATTTTTGTGGTATTTAACAATTCTCATTTTTTCGTTAAAAGTTGGTAAATATTTATTTTACTGAATTGATAAAAACCATGATGGAATCGAGTTTAGTAGAATTTGCGATACACTATTGATTATATGCGATACAGTATCAAAGAATAATTATAATTATAAGTGAGACTCTACATTTATTTAATATCATTATACAATTTTCAGTGAGTAATAAAATTTTGCCGACATGCTGTACTTATGTCCATTAATAATAATAATAATAATAATTTATTTCTTTAACAATTACATAATATTAAACAAGTGACTGAAGTCTCCTTTTAAGCTTGTTGCCTGTACCAGGAGACTCCACTCTTCCATAGCTTGAATAAGGTAGTTGCTACATAAAATAACAATAACAAATATTATTCAAAGATTAGCATCGTTTAAATTTTATTCTTATAATGCGGGTGTATGTTAATAATTTTGTACGTATCGTGTTTGGTATAAGAGTGCGTGCACATTTGGGACAATAATATAATGAATGAGAATAAGAGTAAGTACGAATGTATATTGTCCATTGCCATCTTAATAGTTAAACTCAGTATTCGTGATGACAATTTCGACGAAATGTGCTCTTGTATTCGTAATCCAAGTGTATCAACACGTATTAGTATTAAACGAACCTATTTAATTTCGGCCGAATTAAATTATCGTAATGAATTTATTTCGGGACAAATTGCTTTGTGAACATGTTTAACGATTATTTTATACACACAGCCAATTTATTCTTAGGTATCTGGGGAGCACGCTCCTCATGCATATAAGAGGCTACATCAACTGGGCATATCGCTCTGCGCCCGTCTTCGCTTGTGCAAAGCTCATTAAAATCACCCATGTTTGGTTCGAATTAGCCTCTTTGCTGGAGATATATTAATTATTACTATTATGAGAATATTTGATATATGCTTGTTGGTATCATTATCTGTTATCGATTTACGTAGTTGTTAGATAATAAATCGTTATAAGGACACCAAAGCATACAGGTGTACTGACATATTCAGTTAATTTAAATTTTAAATATTGAATATTTAACTCAGAAATTCAACAGACTTAAAAAAAATGAATTTATCATGCTTAGTCAACAACAATTCCATAAAGTTTGAAAAAGGGAACACATTTTGTTATTGTATTACTGCTTTGATTTTATTAATTAGAGTATTATTCGTATACGAGAATACAAGTGTCTCTCTCTACTGTTCTTAAACTACTACTGACCTTAAACTTCAATGTAGTGTACATTAGATGGGATTTATTTAATGCTAGCTGTTACCCGTGTCTGCGTCCGTGAGGTTCGAATAAGCTCGATTTTCTTGTTTAAAAAAATAAATTTCATTCACAATCCCTAAATATTTCCGGGATAAAAGTATTATGTGTGTAGCCCTATAAAAATTCAATTTTAATCAAATTAGCCGAGATGAGATTAAAACTGAATTAGAAGATTACCCCGGACGAACAAAACAGACTTCAATTTTATTTTTATTTGTAGGTACAGTGCGCATTACTTTATACTCAAAATCTCTTTATATTCCAATTATTAAGGTCTATTTACACTGAGAAATTATAATAATCTTCGCAACATTTACGTTTGTTATGAAATTTGTCAAAACCGGTAAATCGCTATCGTGGCCGAACATATTAGTGCATCATCCGGATATCAGGGGCCCCCGCTTTAGGTTCAAAACTGCATAAAAACTTTTGGCTCGACCTAATATAAAATTTTAGCTAGGACCAAACGAAACTGAAAATGCAAGGTGGGCCAATAGATGTGTCCAGAAGTGTATTTCCGCGGGTTTACTGAATAGATTGAAAAGAAACATCCTTATATATCAGCCTTGTTGGTATTGGTTTAAATAGACAGACAGACAAACATAACAAATACGTTTGCCTTCGATCAATGGTAGCCATCTCTTAATAATAAAAAAACCTTTTTCAAGATGTTTCTACTAATTGCATTATTTTTGCAAAATAATAGTAGATTATTGCATCGAGCACAAAGTAATTTATTATTGCACCGAGTGCCTGATTTAGAGCCCGAGCGTTAGCGAGGGCTCTAACCTAACAGGCACGAGGGCAACATAAATTACTTAAGGCGAGGTGCATAATCTGCTTTTCTTTCAACTAATACCTATAGGAATAGTAGATAAAAGAAACTCATATCAAACATTCCGGAGTTAATGTGTCGCTAGATGATTCCATTTTAATTCGAAGCCGAAGCACTCAAAATCAGATAGTATCACACTTTTATCGTTTCCAAAAATATTGTCAAGCAAAATTAACAAAGTTCCCGCCAAATCACTTTTTTAAATTTCTTTCATTTTTAACTCAGAGTTAGCAGCAATCATTTTTTAAATTTGGAACAAGTAGGATAGAAACGAATAATACGTACGAAAAAAAAAGTATTGATATCGGCTGGCTGAACAGAGCTAATCCATTGAGATTGGCACCTTTTGGTGCGATTAAAAAAAACTGTGCAATAATGAAATTTCATACATTTTTATTGCTCTAGAGCATTAAAGACTCGTTTTGTACTGAGTTTTTAGTGTGATTGTGATGAAATTAAAGCATAGTTGGAAGAAAAATAAATTAATGTCAAATTTTTCAAAATTAAATTCATGTCACTATGTGAATTAGATTATTTATTGTTACAGTTATCATAATAATTTTGAAATAAAAATAAAAACGAACCTGTGTTTTATGTCAAAAGTGCACTAAGACTTGTTTAACGTCGGATATTGCTATACCTTATGAGCCCATACTCAGAAATATAAATGATAATTATTCATTATAAGTGAAAATATCTTTTAAATAGATTTAGACTTTTTTGTCAACACTTAGGTCTGAATTCACCCTTAATTTATCACGGCACGCTATAGATTACGTACTGTCTTTGTTCAAGAAAATACTGACAGCCGGTCAAGTGTGAGCTTTTAGCACAAACGTTAAAAAAAAAATCTCGTCGAACTTCCACAGGTAGAATTCGCGTTACGTTACACCATTCATTACTCGTCTTGGTCCGCCTTAAAGAGCTACATATTTAACTGTAGGTAACATTTAATATTATATTTGATACGAAGTATTATTTCGGCGAAATCACAAAATATTCATTGTTAGAGTCCCCGAGGTGCGGTCCAGTATTCAACGCCCACGCCGCGCCCGTTTTCATAACTTTGCCATAATGCTATCTTAACTGCTCGTGTGTTCAGCTTTTCTGTGTGTAGCCTTTCGTGTATGAAACAAATTACATATTCAGTCTCGTTTTGTAACGGTCCTTTGGGATTAGCTTTACCAAGTTTGCCTTTTGACTCTGGTTAACTCATAAAGAAAGCGATAACGCTTTGAGAACCTACTGTATGAACACTACTAACTTTGATTTTTTATCATTAAAAAGTAGCATATTCAAACAAAAGTAAAGAAACTGTATGGAATATTATGAAAACAAAAGTTTGTACCTAAGCATAGAAACATTAACATTTGTACGTCTCTTATGGAAGCTCGAGCTTGGAGGCGTTTTCAGCACGTGCCAACCTCATTGAACACGCAAGCCAAGCAATTTTAGTTGCATTAACATAAATAGGTTTATTAATCTCGATGTCTTCAGTTCCTCTGAGGGCACTAAAAGCGGTCGGTCTTGGCTTTCATTATACTATATAAATAAATAAATATAAATAAATATTTCTGGAAAATTTTACACAGCGCCATCTAGTCCCAAATTAAGCACAAAGCTTGTGTTATTATGTGCTAGACAACCTGGAGGATATGGGCGCCAACGCGGCCGCATTCGTACGCTGTGGAGCAGTGTGGCGGAGAATATGCTCTATTCTTAAACCCCCTTCAATTGAAAATCCCGGTAAAGGAATGAGTTTGCATTGTTGATGAAATCTGTAATGCCAAAGCGGCTGAACGGATGAATATACGGCCATTAAACTCGGCACCGAGATATATTATGTTCAAGAATAAAACATCCTTTAAATTTTACATTTCCTTTAAATTATGAGTATCGTTTATGTTATCTTTGTTCTTGTCGAGTTTTAGTAGGTATACTTGTATATTTGTTTTTTCTCTTTCTGCGAGTATTCTATCACATTATACCTTCACTTAGCTTTTTGTAGTATGGATGGGGCCTTAAGTGCGCTTTAATTTTTACAGAAATTATTTATATCCGTAATATTATCATAGAGGTAAAATTTTTTTTTGTAGGATATAATCTCCGAAATAATTCATCTCACTTTAAAAATTCGTTTACGAATATTTCAAATAGACCTTCGGGAGGAACATAGGCTATATATTATTAACCCGTTAAAAGGGTTTTTTGTGTTGGCCGATAACATAAGTCGACGAAACGGCCGTACAATGTCATGCGAACATTTCTTTATAATATTTCGCAGAAAAAGTTCTGTAAATTTTTTCTAGCGAATCCATTTTTACAAGCAGAGAAATCGAGACGATATTAAGCTGAACGTACATCTATTCGAGCTGAACGCGCCGAACGAACCGTACGAATCGAATTTTAGATTTCTTAGTATGAAATCTTATGACACCTTGCACATCTATGCGCGCCGAATCGTCCGGATCGGGACTAGCGGGTAGGTGTACGAGGAGTCATAAGGTATAAATAATATTAAAATTCGATTCGTACGGCGCGTTCGGCTCGGATGGGATGTGCGTTTACCTTAAAAGAAAATAAATTTGCATCAGGGAGATATGGTTTATTTATAAACGATACATGTTTCACAGTATTTTTAACAAAAAAAAAGGATGTGCACTATACCGGCACCATACGACAGAAGGGTAAACTTCATCTCTCGCTGCGTCTTGTTCCCTCCATGCAGACTTTACCTGAACGAGCGTTACGGCTCAGTCTCATTCACTAGCCACAAAATTTGTGTACTGCACCTAAAGAAGTTTTTACTTCAAAAGTAGCCAATGACTAAGAGAGGCAATGCACAGCGCATGTGTAAGCTGCCCGACTGGGGAAATACCTCTACCTCACAGAATACCGCAGTCAAATAACCATTCTGAGGGTTGTGTTCGTGCGAGTGAGTATATAAGAAAAAAATACAACATTTATCGCACCGGTCGTCCTTCACACTACAGCGCCGATACAAACAGCGCTCAAAATTCCGATACAAAAATCTATCAAGTGCAAAAAATATATAAATTAATTTATTGCAACCAAACACTATTTGTATATATGATTTTATGAAAATAATTATAATATCCGATTATTTAAATATTTCCGAGTATTACAACTCACTGATAGAAGCGGATTTCAGTATTTGTTTACATTTTTGTGGATTAGAAAATATTTTACAGAGTAATTTAATTGTTCGTTGTGAAGCAAAAATAAATTTCTAAAGATATTATTGCATGACAAATAACCAAGGCAATTTGTACATGGGTGGTTTTTCAGTTAAGTTAAGGTTTTCTTGTCGCCGTAGGTGATGACCAACACATGTGAGTGTTGTCTCTTAAGTCAACAGTTCCTATTTTTGTTTCCTGGGCACAAAACAACCCTAACCTAACGGAAAATTAACCGGCACCTCAAACACGAAAACAAGGCACGACAGATTGGGTCATTTTATATATTTCCTACACAAACCAGGTCATTCTATATAATGCCTAGGCATTATAATATATAAAGAATAGTGTATAATAATTACAGCTACATATTATACATTGCCTGGACACGCCTGGTATTGTATAGAACGACTAGGCGTTGCATACAACACGTTAACTGAATTACAATTTGCCAATAACATGTACATGTTATTGGCAAATTGTAATTCAGCAAATTAATAATAATAAGTGTATACTTAATAAAAGAAACAACAATCAAATGTTGTTTTTATGTAACTAGTGGCCCGCCCACGCTTCGCCGTGGCTCAATCTTCTTATTCCCATTCTCTTGAGGAAAGGAATTTTCCTCATAATTTATTTTTTCGTAAATTTTTCCACTGTCTTTATAGTTATTTTGCTATTCGGAGCGGTGACAAATCCAACAAATCTAAAATCATAAAAATCGATTCACCCATTCTTGAGTTATAAATAGTGTAAATAACACGACTTTGTTTTTTATGTATTTTTATTGTTTATATAAACATGTCCAATTTCTAAAATAATGACGGTTTCGTAGAAATAGCGTATTTCTCCATTTCGCCCGACTCGCAATAACTTGATAGCTTTATTTATTTTACATTCATGAAGACAGCTAGTAAATAGGTTTATGTGTTCATTGTCTGCCTACATTTACGGCATACACCAGTCTCGCAACAAAAAAGCTACAATGATTATTGACCGAGTGATAAATAATAACAAACGATTTAGTGGACGCAAATAGTGCGTTCACTATAAAATTATACTATGCAAATAGGTCATGTATGTGTGCAATCTCTATTGAAAAACCGAGTCGAGAAATGATCTAAAGGCAGGATGATAGGTCAGGGCGCGCACTCATGAGCAACTTTTGTTTGCATCACCGTGGTATCCCACATTAGCGGGACTTTCAATGTGTGATTCTAATTAAGTACAGGCTGCTGCTATTGAAATTGACGGCACCATCGTAAGAGCATTTATTTGTTTTTACACAACATCAACGAACTTAGTAGATGCGCAAAAAAATTTACTCATGAATACTTTTTTTCATGTCGAACTCCGAAGATTCATCAAACATTCCTTTGTGTTGTTGAATATATCTATCTTACGTGGCAATGTCCGATTTTTTAAGGGCTTGCATATTAATTAATTAAAATTAATTGAAGCAAAGTGAAAATAGTAAGGTAATCGTTAGATAAAATATTATATACAATACACTATACACATTTTTAGGTGTATGGGTCTTGCCACCGCATTTAGAGGCCAAGCCAATAAACCTTCACGTAGTGCATCTTGCCGACTAGTAAACTAGGCTCTGGCGAATGAGAGATAGGGCATGTCGAGCCCGACTGGGCAAGTACTTCCATCTCACACAAGGCCGCAGCCAAATAAATTTTGAAGATTGTTGAATGAGTGTCCTTACCAAACGTAAGAAGATGCTACAACAGTAGCAGAAGCCGTGCGCAATCGCGTTTGGCACCCAGCGTTTTGTAAAAAAGAAATGGAGACCCTAACGTTTCTTAGGCGTAAACTTGTAATAGAAACCTGATTTTTTTTCTGATTTTTAAAACGAAAAATTCAAGGTGCGAAGAAAGTAAGGTGGCATGCTTGTTAGGAAAAGCCTGGCGCCACCCGCAGGCGACTACGTTACAGATAAATAACGGGCTAAGCGTCGTCGCGTGGCCTTGCTCAACTATTTGTGGCATGTTGTTCCCCGTCAGTTTCGGCGTCGATTCAGACTAAATACGAGTTTAAATTGCTCTCTCGAATGTCAATCGCCACATTCCGGATAATAGTGATGCGCACGTCCGTCGCCTGCCATTGGCCTTTCTACCGAGATAAAAAAATATATTCATACAGGATCAGTACATATAATTTGAAAAATTGTTTTTTTATTTCGCTCACAAATAAACGGAAGTACTGTAGTCAATTCTTGACTGTCTTATTGCTTATTTAACTATTGCGAAATTATTTTTGACACTTTGTGATTATATAAGCTGATTTTCTTTTTGATAGTGTTTCCTTACACTGTGTGTAAGTGTGCACTTATTGTGTAACTTGGAAATAAGTTGGAATCGAAGCGCACGCCCATATATTTCCAAGATAGCCTTTTCAACTTTAAGTACAAAATAAGTAATAATACTACCGCAAGTGTTCGTATGCCAAGTGTTTCATTCAATATTTATCACAATAGCTGTGTGTTTAATTAGTTCCTTAGACACACAAGGCAATAATTCGGAATATGTGAAAAGGTTAGGTGGTTGTAAGCGAGGGCGGGCGGTCGCGGCCGCACTTCGCCCTTGACCCGCCCGCCCGCCGCGGTCGCCGCGCGTTTCCGCTCCGCGCGCGAGCCCATCGCCGCCCGCTCCGCTCGTGTCCGCACCGTTTGACAACCATTATAAGCATCAAAAGGCTTTGTTCACCTTTACATTTTACCAGCTAAAAAAATGGTTAGAATTTATATAAAAATGTAAAATTATCAAGGTCCAATGCTTTTATACGCGGTCACTCCCAAAATAAATAAAAGGTATTTTTGAATAAATGCAGTAAAATGTACCATACCTGCTTTCTCCTTGATTTATATCTACTACTACTAGATCCTTTAATTATTCATTAAGGAAAGAAAATATTTTAATGTTTATTTATCGCCGAGTTTAGAATTATATACATCATTTCGTTAGCTACGTTTTTAGAGCAAAAACATTCACTATTCTAAATTATTATAGTATTTTACGTAACTGAACCCTGACCATTTTTAAAACTTCTAATGATGACAGCTAGCAATTTTTCTTGTTTATAAATTAATTTTGTTTTATTTTTGAGTGGCTGCTTTCTATCAGGCAGGCCGTATGCTTAGTGGTGTAAAAATATTTGAAGAATAATAATGAACAGTGATTCGAGTGTCACTACTGTAATACGTGGAGTTGGAGGAAGTAACTATGTAGTAGTAGATACATAGGTCATTGGTGACTGCACTTTCTTTTTGTTTTTTTAGTTTTCATAAAAGTTTTTCTTTAATCTCCATGTAAAGCTGCGAAAGCTGCGGCTACAATGTTTTCTTTTCAATTCAAAGGCAAGCTTTATTACTTCAGCCGTCATCGCCACCCACATGCCTCTCGTCACTGTCGCGGACGTTTTCTCATCATCGTCCGAATACCATCGCACAGAATATTGTGCGACCCAGTTTACGATTAGTTTCACTAATTTTATTGTCCCCTTTACGTCATCTGATCTACTATTTCTTCTAAGATTTATCGTAATTTTTTACACACGCTAACTACTTTATTGTATTAATCTGCCGACCTACAGACGCGACAGCTTTATGTCTCGGTATAAATAAATGCTAAAATTTACACGTTTACAAATTCCACAAAATTATTAAAGATTTCAATGCATTTTTATCCCCCTTTTTGTATCCTACAGCAGGTAACAGACAAGCATACGGCCCGCCTAATGTGATGCTGTTAACATAGCTATATTAACGCTCGCAACATGAAATATTGCTCGCGCGCCATGTCCCCCGCTGCCAACGCAGGAATTCCTAACTTTCGCTCGGTGACGTCACTCACTCGCAGGAACACAACAACACTCAAGGGAATTGTTATTTGACTTCGGAATTCTGTGAAGTGGAGGTACTTCCCCAGTCGAGCAGCCTACAAAATACACTATGCTCTATCTTTTCGCCACAGCCTCGTTAGTCAGCCAGCAAGGTGCGTTACGAGTAAGTGAAGTTGGCTTTGGTTCAAAGATTGATGAACCACTTACATCCCTTGTTACATTATGACCTAGCTTAAATTTCTCTTAGCTTAATACGGACTTACATTATATTTGCTACTTATATGCACATTCCAAATATTAGACATATAACATATTAACGTGATATAAAAAATAATATGACGACAAACCTCACTATCGCCTGTGGCTAATTTTAACATTGTGTCTGTAGAAGTGTGGACAAGACGACTCATTCCAAAACAGCGTAATAAAGTATTCATTTAAAATGTGTGAACAGGCCAAATGCCTACCAAACATGTAGGCATGAATGTTTTCTTTTCATAAATGTATTTTTAACGAGCTCTTGGTGTTGGGTGCGCACCGTGCCGTTCGTCGTTGTCGCGTCGTTTTACGCGAGATGACGATGTAATCGAGGTAGCGGGGCACGAGCACACAGCGCGCGCGCTGCTATCTCGTATTCTTGACATTGTATGATGCTATTACTAGTCTCCATCCTTCTCGCTATTGGCATAACTTCCCGGTTACGTCATTGCACTTCGACGACCTTCTACACATCGACATCATACAAAGTGATGAGAGAAAAATAATTAGTATTTTCACAAAACCTGACTAAACAGACGATAGGCAGACTTTTTTTCACGACGACTTCTCATTGTATTGATAAACTATATATTTTAGTATATTTTTAAAAATAAACAGCGCTATCCATCTAAAGCTTAAGATTTTAGAGTATGTCAGCTTCTATCCGCGGTTTCACCCCGCGTGAACACAGTAGATTGATAAAATGTATAATATTATGTGTTATTTCAGAACATATTCTATATGTATGCCAAATTTCACCCAAATCCGTTCAGCCGTTACCCGCAAAAGACTAACAAACATCTATACCTACATATATTCTCACAAACTTTCACATTTATAATATTTGTAGGATTTGATGTACGAAATCTATTGTATGTCTTTAATTTGTTAAATTATTTGCCAATTTTATTTGTAGTTTATAGTAAAGTAATAAATCTATATTTATTTTACAAAACAATTACTGTAGACCAGTATTAAAATGAAGCGAAACAAATATTGTAACGACAAGGACATTATCACGGACGCAAAGTAAGCCATAGTTCAATATCCACGTGCCAGGAGGCTGCGGTTACATAACGCTGCTGCGAAACCGATCGACGTCCTCGAGGCAAGGGCGGCTCGGCCAAGGGCGGGCGGCATCATTGATCCGCTCCGCCGCCCGCCCCGAGTGGACGCGCCCGCGCACCGCCCCGCTCTCACACCCGCCCGCCTGTTGAATAAATACTGTCCTCATAAACACCTGTAACAACGAGAACGATTCAATTACAATAACGTCGATAAGTTGCTCCCGTTTTGGCCGATTGTTATTTTTGTGAAGTACGACGTTAAATTAATATTGGTTTATGTACCAAATTGGTTTTATTTTCAAATGTGAACGTAGGTAGGTTTCGCACCATGACCTTTAAAGCCAAACTCAATTAATGCATTTCATTGATAAATGCTCAATGACGAATTGGCATGGAATGATGAATAGGCATAGCGATATTTAGAAGCACTTAGGATTGTATATTTTTTTGCTGTTGCCTAAGAAATTTATATATCCTTTTGTTAGAAAATTTTCACACAACTCTCCCGGTTATTGTGTTATCGTCAATGTATTCTCCAGGAAGCTTCTGGTAAGTTGCTGTGTGACGCAACACGCAAGCTTTAAGGGCGTCACTCGAGCCAAAAAATAATTATTCGTTAATTACACAATAAATTGAAAAAACTATGTTACTGTTTATATGACCCCATATTTTTAGGGTTCCGTAGTAAACAAGGAACCCTTATAGTTTCACTATGCTGACAAAGTGGTAGAATAAAATTTTGAAAAATATCATCCCCTACACGTAAAATGAGGATGAATTTTTTTTTCTGCACCTACCCCATGGTGTGGGGTGTCGTTGGATAGGTCTTTTAGAAACATTGGGAGTGCGGGAAGATCATTTTTCGATATAGTAATCTGTTTGCGAATTATTTACATTTAACGTGCAAATTTTTGTTAGACGTAAGTGTGCCCCCCCCCCCCCCTCCCCCCGTATCAACGAAACTGTTATATTTAGAAATGTGAAAAAAATCATGGTAGTAGTCCATATAGTGAATTTAAAAGGAAAACTATCATGGCTATGTAGGCTTTACAAGTTACTGAGTAATAGCCGACGAACTTATAAAATGTATTGCAAGACGAATAGAATTGTGTAGTACATTACCAGAGGCTAGATGGATGGAGAGGAAGTTGAAATGGTACATATCGCTCACGACCTAATAAGTTTTTAGGAACATTGGGAATTTACTTTCAAGGATATTTTTAAACTGGTAAGGTTATAGATAGTACGGAACCCTTCGTGCGCGAGTCCGACTCGCACTTGGCCGGTTTTGTTTTATAACTCAGATAATCGATGATATATAGAACATAAAACGGCATTATTGCCACATGCTACTCGAACATTTAATAGTAATATTTGTTATCGATTTTATTAGTTACTAAGAAGTATTTATTATCTTTGTAGCTTAATTAACAATCGTGTAATATAAATCGACTGGCGCTAGTTGTACAGCAGGGACGGCCTTAATCTTTGTACAAGCCGTTATAGGATTCTTTAATAGGTTCGAATCAGGGAGGTCGTACAAGTACTTAAGTATCTGAATGATATAAGCAAAACATAGTAAATTATCGTGATGATATTTTTGCTAGTTAGTATATATATGTTATTATAGTTATACAAACAAATATAACCCCGAAACAGTTTATTTATGTCGCAACGTACGACAGCAACGAGGCTTTAGTGGGTCATGAAAATGGCGAGGCTGGCGCCGCCAGGTGCTGTACGATTTCTATTGCTTCATATAAAGCTAGATATTTGCTCTATCCGATCGTGACTGATTCATTATTACTGAGGAATTTAATTTGTAATCAGGCGTTTGCCACATGTTACTGTTACGATTTTGCCAATTTTCAATGAATAAACACAGGTCAAGTGTGATTCGGGATTTCGGACTTGCGCAGGGAAGCGTTAACTCATATAGGTGAAATGAAGGATACAGACAAAGAATGAGGATAGCACAAAATGAATTCATGGGTCATTGAATGAGATCTTGGTAATCACGTATTCTACTGATATTAAAAAATGTGACGTCATAAACCGGGTTTTCTTATATTTTTAATTTCTACTTTCTTCTTTTATAATCTCATATGTTTGATTTGGTTACGATATAGAATTTATACATACAGATCTTGAGACTTTGGAATACCAAAAAATATTAGATTGTGATATTGCTGCAATAATTGACAGAATTTTACATAACTATGAAATTTTATATTTATTTTATGTATAATGCTACAGTTAAAACTTAGTAGCGAGGAACGTAACAAATATTCTTTAGAAACAAGTGAACAACGTTATACATCCCTGTAACCTAATTTGAAGAAAACACATAAGTAGATTTTGGACCTTCGGAATCATCAGTCTACTTTCCCTATCGGTCTACTTTCACGATTTGTCTATTTTACCAAAGCGTACACTTTTTTCCTTATCTGTCTATTAACCACACTGTTTATGACATAGTATCAGTAAATGGGCAGTATGTAAGTGCAGAAATACATACATATGTACATAATCATCATATCATAATGTACGAGTAGGGTGACAAACAAGCGTACAACCTGCCTGATGGTAAGCAGTCATTGCAGCCTATGGAGGTTGCGACACCATAGCCATCACTCACACGTTGCGACCCTGTAAAAAGTCCTTTACGCCTTTATATAAGAACGCCATACTGTAGTCTTCCGGGAAAACCTTGGCAGCTAGTTCATTCCCCAGCTTGAGATTTCGAGGTAGAAAACACCCTTGGAATCTTACAGTACGCGTAGTCTAAATAATTTCTAACTTCTGCACAGACACATATATATATATATATATATATATATATATATATATATGTATTTCATGCCTCAAACTAATTTCCTTGGGAATTTCTCGTCATCTACATTGTTCCTTTGACTTGAGTTGCCTTCGGGTAACTTTACTATGACCCTATTAACTTAGTTTGTCGCCTATGAATAATATTACGATCCACAAGGGCGAGACGCGGCATCGTTATAGCTATAGATTATAGATGTAGTACGACGACGTAGCTAATAATAAACCATAGAGAAGCAAACAGCGCGTGCCACGCGCCTCCATTCACTCAGCATCGGCCTTGGCCGCCCATGGAGTCGCATTGACGCATACCTTCCCTGTACGTTCATTTGTACGATATAGTAAGTCTCAATAAATAGATCTAGTACAGTCAAAACTTCTAAACGAACAAGATACACCACTTGGCGTGTCCTGTTGCGAATGCGAAAATCAAGAAGCTTTTACCCATATTCTCAGTACTTAACCGCAACAAATATGTTTTAGGTACGTATTTTACAGGTCAGGTTAGAGTTGTATTGTGATTCGGAACTAGGAAATTACTCTTAACTCATTTTCGCATTCAAAAGTAATGAATTTTGACAGTCACAAATCATTGATTTCTATATTGTAAACAAAAGATAGTATTCCGCCTGAAATAAAAGAAAGCTCCGAATGAGATGCCGTGTTAGCAGGTGTTACATATTGTGTTGATAACATTTATCTAATTCGTTGATATAAATACAATACATTAAGCCGCCTTACATTAAGCTTTAAATTTACATTAGAATGTATATTCGTGATATTTCACACACAGATATGACATACAATGAGACTCCGGAACAGTAGACCATTTACTAATACTATTGCTGGCACAAGTGAAAGAATATGGCTTAATTCCATTTATTAAGTACTTCTCTCCAATTATTGAGTGTACTGCACGTTATATCCCAGAGCTGGAGCCAAAAGAATAATGCTGTCACTAGACTATTGATGATATTAAGAATACAAAGTTGTACCACCTGTACAACTTATGGTACTAGTCCCCTCCGCATCAGTAGTACAATGGTACAACTGATACGGGTACAGATAACTAAACTATACTCGTACATATAACTAAAATGCAGCCACTAATGATTTCGATCCATGAAACCATGAGCAGAGAGGAGATGAATAATTTTAATGAAAAAATTTAAATGAAATAATTACGGGATGTTTGTATGAGAGTTCATGCAGACTAAGTCGAGGGTGCGCGACCGCTAGTAGTTTTATAAGAAAATATATTTTTTTATGGTAATTAGTCTGACATTTTTGTTTTAGTAAATAGAAAACTTCAAATGTTCTAAAATTATACTGTGGAGTTCTCTGGATTTATTAATAAAATTTCACTTCACAGAGCTATAAATGTTGTGTTTTCTTTTCAAAGATTATACTTAATTGGATTTTCATGAATGGTAAAATTTTAGTATTTTCTTAGTGCCCTTTGTAAGTAATTATGGTATGGAAATTCACCTCCTTTTTGTGCGGAGTTCAAAGGAACGCTCATATAAAGACCCACGAATTTCAATTATGAATCCTTTTGGAGCCTGGAGTTATTTCAGAGCTTCTATTCATCTTTGTTGGACTATTCCCCGAATATATTTGAGAATGACTTACATCGTGCTTCACCATTAAGTAGTACGAGCTTCGATAAACTCGCTCAGTGGACATTTTTTATGCATGAAATAAGTATTTGTGCGAGTGGCCATTCTGGGAAGTGATCATAATGACACAGTAGCCAACCTAATAAGGGAGAATTAGAATTTATAGTGTGTGTTGTTGTTAAATCTTAGTTATAAATTGAAATTGCTCTCTTTCTTTTCAGAACCAAAGAAAGACAAATTGGAAAATGGCGGGGAGCTGCTGAGGCTCGAGAGACCCAACTCCTTGACAGCGGGGAAGCTACCAAGGCGAATATGCTATCAAGGGGATGTTGGCAATGGTATGTATACTTATATGACAAAGACTTTAAGGACTATGTACAGTACTCGTTAATTAAGTTTAAGTTAATACTATTTGATCGCCATTTATCTGGTGACATGAAACTATCATCAACATTTCAGCCAAAACACGTCCACTGCTGAACATAGGCCACCCCTATAGACTTATGATTGTTTGTACACAAAACTAAAATATGCCATTAAACTATGGCTTAGTAAAATTTTATTTTTTATATAGTAAAAAAGGATCGCCTAACATAAAAAAGGTTAATGTAAGAATAATAAAAACTGCAACTTTTTTGGAAATGAAAGTATATCAGTAGTTAGATCTAGTACGTAAGTAATTGTTGAGTTTTCAATTCGTGCAGCACGTGATACAAAAGTACATAGCTAATGCTACAGTTTGAATCGACTTAAAATCAGAACAAACAAAACAAATTATTACGATGGAACTAACTAATATAGAACTAATTATCTGATAGAACGGACCCAGGACTCCTCCCGCCAGGACATGATCAATCGCTAGGTTTCTACAGTTTACAATGTGGCTTCTCGGAAGCTCTTGTTTTGTAGTAACCTGAAGGCAACTGAATTGATTTATCAACTACTAACTAAAAACAATGGCCAGACTCTAGTGTTTCATAAACATACTGCCTCGCTGCTCCATTGCTAGAAATTTAACAAATAGTTTGCGTTTCCAGTGGGCGGGTACGGCACGTCGGGCGGCGACGGCGGCGGCGACGAGCCGCTGGTGCTATCCGAACTGCCGGAGCCGCCGATCGCCGTCTCGGAGATCGGGCCCATCCCGCCGCCGCCGATGTTCAGCTCGCCCAGCCCCACGCGGCATCACCACCAACATGCAATGCCACAACATCCTCAATCTGACTGTAAATATATTCGAAACCTGTTATAATCATTTGATTTGGGTATCGCGGGTTTCTAATTTTGTCTTTATTACCTGTTCTAAGCGAAGTAATTTCTTATAGAAAGGTTTTGATATGAGCAAGTCTATCTATGTGAGTCTATGAATGTATAAAGGTGCACATACATTCAATTGGATTGTTGCTCGACAAAAAAACAAAAAGTTCACATCGATTGACTTGTGATTAAAAAGTTGAACAACTATCTATGTACAGGTGGAAACTTGAGGGTTGATTTTCTCATAAAACTATTTCACCAGTGCCACTAATTTAAGCCTAGAGAGACGTATAGCTCTTGCATTTTGTTCCAAAAACGCAATAATTTACTAAGAAAATGAAGATATTATGTGTATCCGATATTGAATGATAGACTAATGAATTTCACATGATATATTCTAAGAAAAAATACAGATATATCTAGACGCGTCAACAAAAGACGATACTCGTACGATGTGAGTCTGATTAGTAACAGGTCGATTGTTAGATAGATCTTTTTAACCAAAAGTCAGATGAAGTGATTTTTTTACTATAGTCTTGCTACAATCGAGTTGATTGTAGCACGACCTTTATACATCCCTGTAAAATGTTTGGACAGACGATTAATTATGTAGTAGGTAGTTCCATCAAAAGTTGTGTAGGATTATAAGTTGTATAGGTATTCGTATAATAAATAGGAAATGCCTGTGTTAACATGACGCATGGAGCAAATAAAACATACACGAAAAAGTTATTGATCGAAATCTGTTGAGATGTTACGAAGTCTGTTGGTTTTTTTTTTTTTATCAGATAGATAGAGTTGAATGTAACTTTTTTATCAACCTAGATTTAATAATATAAGAGTAAACTAACCTATGAAGTTCGATCATTAGTATAAGAGTTGTATTATTTGAAGATACAATTTACTAGTTATTTTCCATTATATTTATCATGGGCTAAAGAAAAATATTTTTTTACAGTAAATCGTGAAATGAAAGGTAAATAAACTGCATGGTTCATTTCCGGTGCAATCCAAACGAATATAATTCCAAATTATCATTCCCAAAATCGATTGGAAAGTTGATTGGTTTATTGAAATGGCATAAAATACCCTGTAATTCCATGTTTATAATAATGACTAAGCCATTTTTGATCATTATTATTTATAAATGCCTCACCCACCACCACCAAACGAGTGCAGTGAGCAGGCAAACGTGCTTACTAAAGCGCGCGAATGTTCCCCTCAACAGTCGGATACTACCGCAAAATACTCCGAAAATGCTTTTAGAACTATTTTATTTGCAATACGGAGCGAGCATTACTAAAACTATTCCAAATTTCAATAGCATTCGTAGTTAGAACCCTTGAAATAGTCATCAGTTTTGTATATATAATTAGTATTTCAGCATATAACGACAAATACAATTATTTATTATCAGCCGAAGAGGAGGACGACCACGAGGAAGAAGACATAGAGTCCATCACGATAGGCACGGACACAAACCGCGTGGAGGAGATCCCACCCAAAGAGCCCATCTTCAACGCGGTGCCCCTCAAGTCTGCGCTGAAGAAGCGGCCCGCGCCGGCCGCCTCGCCCGCCGGCACGCCGCTCGCCACGCCGCTCGCGCCGCGCCAGGACCACCACCACGCCAGCTTCAAGTCAGTCGCACCCCCTCACATACCGCGTACCCACCTGTACATACATTAGCATCGAATGAATGCTACCTTACTTATTAGAACACATTTCTTATAGAAACGATTTACGAAATCGACCACTCGTTTTGATTCAATGTGATCACCGAACGACTGTAAAATTGCTCGCTTTCTATAACCTATGACTATTTAACTAGCTTCTTTTGGTAACTTTGAGTCATAGTTGATTTAAAACGCAATATTAGTATTGTTTTGTGGGCGTAATTGTTATACGTTTATTTCCATAACGTGCCGGCGAGCAGACGTCCGCCGCCCAAACCGAGGATCCGCATATGGTAACAGTCCCACACGTTATGCCAGTGTTGTCGAACCACCATTTCGCCCAGAGACCTCCCGACGGTCCGCTTCGCCTTTAGACCATGCATCGTGCATCGCACGCTTCCGACTGTCATCTCTGTCTTGAAAATACTCACTCTTTGATGTGTCTGATGCTCTCTCCACCACAATGCCATCATAGACTAAAAAAACTAACACACGACTAACTCTGTGTGACTCTTCACACGAGTTATAGACCGCACTAAACTAATTACACAATGGTCTATGAAACATAAAACATGTTCAGAACTACTTTGTTAAAAAATGTAAAGTTTATTGTGTACCTACCTTTTATTGATCTATGAATGATGAATGACATAATGTTGTGTATTGAGTACTTATACTCATCTAAACATCGTTGGTCTGTGTTGCATGTAGATGTATTCATTTAATTTCTTAAATTGATACAGAATTCTGAATTAGGTTTATTATTTTGTTAATAAATTGGTTCTTATCTTGATTTTTACATTATGACATTTAGATATACTTTGATTTAAAAATATATTTCAGTTTTTGCTTGTCGTTTTAATTTCTATTAGATTTATGCGTCTATGTTTACTGTTATGAATATAAAATATATGTAGTTTTCACGCTCACTTCTACAGTGGTGTAAATATTGTATATTTAAAATTTTATGTTATCTTATAGCGAAATTAAAATAGTTTAACTCATTGAGTCAGTAACTAAATACCGAACTTAAGTGACGGGTGCTTATATAGATACAAACATACTTAGATTTACTTTAAAGATACTCGTTCAGTAATACAAACAGTGCACTACATAATTAATTCACTACTGATAACTCACGAACACATCAAATTATAAATTATAATATGCTGTTCTATTTTAACTCCCTCTCTTCACTGCATTAAATTTTCAAACTTGACGTACTGAATTTACCTAATACCGATAATAATATTTCATAATTATATATAAACAGTAGCAGACCAGTGCGACTGGGCCCTACTGCAGAAAACAAGGAGAACGCGCGGCCGTGGGAAGGAGAGTACCGTGACGACTACGCGACGGAGTCGGAACGCGTGGCCGCCAAGCTCGCGCGCAAGGAGAGCCTCAATATTAAACTAGCATTGCGACCAGACCGTCAAGAACTAATCAACAGGTACGGTATTATATCTATATCCGTGTATGATCGTCATAACAACCTGCATCAATTCATATTCATCCCACTGCTGGGAAACGGAGGGTCTTCCCTCAATCGGTGAGGAGTAGAACGTCCTCCACCACGCTGCTTAACTGCTGGTTGACGGAGGCCAGTGTTTGCAAGCTGCTCAAAGGTCATGAGTTGGCTTAACGACTGTCATTTTATGCCAAAAGCCGGAACCGGCGGCCTAACTTACCCTGCGAAGCACGGAACAGCTGAATATAAACGCATCCATAGATTGATTATGGTCGACGTTGATTCACTTGCGTGATCAACTAGACTGACTAACGATACCATCGTGCTCCTCGATCCTCATAAATCTATAACTAAAAAATGAGAACAAATAGAAATACGGATAAAAATAACCCGACTATCTATACGAGTTCTGGTCGATATCAAATACGGCAGTATTGATGCCTGACGTTAGAGTATATGTGTTTTCTACCAAATAATACAAGTTAACTTATGGAACTTATTAGGAATACACTTTTCAAATCCTATGGGACGCGGTTTCCAGTCACATACAAACACACGTTTCGTCTTTCGGAATTTTGCTTGAATTGGTTGAAAAATATACATATAAAGACGGCCCCAATGTGAGCGCAAGCCCCTGAGCCTTTATCTCCTAAAATATAAATTTATTTTATTAAATTAAAAGAGATTATATTATTTGTATGTTAGTTTATAAGGTATCTATTAGTTCAATGTTTATTTTTGCACACTTTGTAACCATAAAAATGTTGCATTGTGAAACTCTGACCAGACCATGGGTCACATCGTAAAAGGGTTTGGGTAACATCAGAAAAGGAATGATGAGTGTGTAAAATGCATTTAATAATTTTCTGATGCATTTTTGAGCGTATAAGCAGTGCGCCAAAAGCGACGCGCGTGGGCGATTATATTGAGCCACTGGTGACTCCGATGTGGAGAATCATACTGTTATATAGCTTCGGCGGGTAACCACTAATATATACATTAGTAATTGAATGACTCACACTTATCATTAGCACGAATTACTAGTGACTTATGAACTAATATTCAGCAGTATAGTGTATCGAATAACACTTACATTACGTTTTAGTAAATCTATAATTTTATTAAAATGAAACCATACGTAAGGTTAGTTTAATATTTATGTATTTTTTTAAATTAGCCAGTCAATATATATATATGCAATGAAAAGAAACGCTAGAAGTAATGATTACAGTACGCGTGGTGCGGCACTCGCCTGGGAGGGTTATTTTTGTTTGCATCGTCGGGCAAAGTCATTGTTATCAGTGTTTTATTTCTTCCTGTTTTGCGCTCTGTGTAATATTGGCATTAGCATTGTGATGTGATAGTGACATTGGACGATTAGATTTAAGTAATTGTATGGTTTTTAAAAGTAACTACAACGGAAAAAAGTGCAATAGGTGGCCAAGTAAAATTATGAATGTTTAATAAAGTGACCTTAATTAATTAATCGAGCTTACTGTTGTTGGGATTTAGCCAAGAGATTGTGTTAATAGACATTATGAAAACATTCTCGGCATCATGTAAGCTTTGGCAAATTTTATATTGCTGCCCGGTCGCCAGAGCTCGTAGTGTTGCGAATGTATTTTATCTTTAGTATACTCTACCGACTTGCACAGAAAGTTACGTCAATGAAATTGTAATACGTATGCTAAAAATACATTTCTGTAATTATAATAAAATTACATGATTAATTTTGTCACAGAAACATATTGGTGGTTCAGAGTGAGTGTGAAAGACAAGAGTCGTGGGAGGCGATAGGTGCGCGATTGATACGCCGACTGTCCATGCGACCCACCGCAGAAGAACTCGTCGAGAGAAATATATTGAAAAGTAAGTGATTTTTCTAGCGTTACTAGTAAAATGTGCCGAAAAAAACCTTATTAATTATTTATCTTTATTAATATAGGTCAGTCCCCAGCTGAAGAGAAGAAACAGAAGGAAGAAAAGAAGCGGTATCTCCTACGTAAACTTAGTTTCCGACCCACTGTAGATGAGCTTAAAGAAAAGAAGATTATTCGCTTCAGCGATTATATAGAGGTTACACAGGTAAGAAAACAGTATTGGTTGAAAATAACGAAACATTTGAAATGTTTTGCTAATGTTAAATTTTTGTCTCTACTGGTGAATCCATGGTTCTCTCGTAGTATCACAACCTATCATACAAATTAAGTACCTATAATCTTGAAAAAAAAAACAAATCGTAGTGAGGTATATCTCATTCCCGCGATATGTTCCTTAATATTTTTGTATTAACGCAGTTTTTATTTGAAGCTTAATTATTTTAATAGACAAGCCAGTATTTGTTAAAGTATATAGAAGTACTTATTAAGGGTTGAAGTCAGAGGGTTTATATAAGTTTCATAATTCTCAGAGCGAATACCAATATCATATGCTATAAGAAATCTGTGTTTGAGTTCACCGGTTGGCTCACTAATAAGGAAGTATGACGACACGTGCGTGTGTTAATTAGAATTCTATTCTCTGATATAATCTATTGAGATGTTTTCACCAAAGAAATAATAAGATTTGAATTGATTTTGAGTTCATTCATTAGAAAAACTAAAGCTGTTAAAACGTATTTAAGTATATTTATCACTTATCCCCATACCCATAGTACAAGTTTTGCTTAGTTTGATATTAGATGGCAGTGTGTACTTTGTCCAGGAATATTTATTTTTATTACTACTGGTTGTTCCGAAGTTGCAACTCTGCCCCCATACAAAAAGAAAATGTATTTAAGTACATTTATCAGTTGTCTAGTACCCATAACACAAGCTTTGCGCTTAATTTGGGACTAGATGGCGCTGTGTAAATTGTCCAGAAATATTTATTTATACTTAGTTTGTGCCAAAAAAGCTTTTGATTAATAAATCGTAAAATTTTATTAGGCTCATGACTACGATCGCCGCGCTGACAAACCGTGGACGCGTTTGACACCGCGCGACAAGGCTGCCATCCGCAGGGAACTTAACGAATTCAAGAGTTCAGAAATGGCGGTGCACGAGGAGAGCAAGCACCTCACCAGGTAACTATGTTATTATCTGTATGAGTCGAAAAGCCACATCTCGCATGACAATTTATTTTATGTTTTTCGTAATATATAAAAGAAGAAATGTAGTTACTGAAATGTCTATTTATTGTTCATGAAAAAACAAGAGCGTAACCGCGGCTGTACTGCAAACTGCAATTAATGACCAGTGTGACCAAGTGTGGCCACATAAGATAAAGACTGTCGTAGATTTCTTAGACAAGAAGTTTAGAAGGCACTCTAACGCTGTCCTATAATAATGCAGCACAATGTTGTAATTAATTTGAAAAAATCGACACTGGACGCGATAATGAAAAATCGTATCGATTGATACGATTTAATTTGTTGATTGAGAAATTAGACAGATTTGTCTAATTTCTTAACATGATGATGGCAAGGTATAGTTTTACAATAGTCATTATATTACAATGATTATTTTAGGAAATAAATATTCTCAAACTATGATTATTATGCTCTGTAACCAAACACATTATAGCGATGAGAAAACCGGAACAAGTTACGTGATACGCTAGCAGCATTTCAATCGGTAGATTGTTTGTGTGCTGCAGTCGCGTGCTGTTCATTCGATTCATGGCGGTTATTGTTTGGCGGCAGGTTCCACAGACCATGACGGCTGCGGCCGACAGCCGGACGGGAGTACGTCGCGCGGCGAGTGGTGCAGCGCGGCGCGTGAGCCACAGGCGACGCGCCCACACGCTGCCACAAGTGGCCACTCGCGGCCACACGCGGCCACACGCTGCCATACGCGGCCACACGTAGCCACACGCGGCCATACACGGCCACACGCGGCCACACAAGCACCCTACACACACGGCGACGAAGTACTACGACTCGACCACCTGAACGTGGCCGCACTTGTGATTTTTAACGTTATTTATATATTGACTGCTTCCGGTTTCCGGAAGATTCGTATGCAATAAATTACCAAATGGCATCGGTAAAGTGTTGATTATTCTAAAGTTGCGTTGTACCGCTGATTCGACGTTACAGTTTTGCGAATGCGTACGTGAGTACAATCTTGTTTTATTCTCGTGTACCTATTCTCGTGTTGTAGTTATTGCCGAGTACAATTTATTATTATAATTTTATTATGGTATCGTTTTATGTTAAGTTGACGTATCCTAAGCGTACCTATACATTCTTTAAATTGACCTTCGAGAAAGGTTAGTGATACTGGTTATTGTCGTGGAGATTATGCGCTTCAAGCTCGGTGAACAGTGAGATTTACGAGTGAATTATTTTGATATGTGAGACGTATCCAAGATAGGGAGTTAGTAGTTTGTGATTTTTTTTCTTATATTGCTAGCTTTTAGCTGTGTAGTCATTAAGCTAGATTCGATTTGAAAAAATATTTATTTCACATTACTGTCCATGTACATGCGTTACTGTCTCTTGTCACAAGTTTTGGTTTCACGCATTGAGTATTATAGTGTTGCCGTAGTGAACAATCAGCTAAATTATTTGCATATTATAAGACGTTAATAAATGCAACCTGAGGGTCATTAAGTACAGTTTATTTTTATACATTCGTTTGTTTGCTTTTTTCTGACACTCTCGTTGTCAGACTATGAGATACCTACCACTGATTTTCACTAATCAATTCTATGAATGACTTAGTCAAATTATTCAATCTTCTCTTTATTATTAATTAAATTTATTAAGGTAAGCGTATAGGTGTTATATTGGTTACCACCTATAAGACATTGTATCTTCATTCTAATCCGTCATCTTGGACCATCCCGGGAGTGCTTCCAAATTATGTGCAACATCAAATTCCTTCTTATTGAAGTCCGCTCATAACACTTACGTTGTGCAATGTTTGCTACAATAACTACATTCTACACAATACTAATTTGCTCAAAATTAGATTAAACCTGATATACCACCTATCTCTTATCAAATGACGATTAGTGTCCGTAACATTTACGTTTTAACATTTAAATACTTTGTGAATTCCAGACAGAAGTTATCATAAAACTAATCCCAACGTCACAATGTAAGCGGTATTCCAAATGTGGTATATAAAATTCGTGAATTCGGTTAATAAGGTAATGCTTGTGTAGGGATGCGATTTCTAAGTACAGGGAAAGATTCGGTGATCATAAACTCTCAAATAGATCGCTATTGTTATAAAGTATAACCGGTTAGTGCACCGGTGGCGTGCTCAATGAGAAACGAGACGAATAGATAGTTTTTATTGTGTGCATCCTGTACGACACGAGCAACCTCGGCGGGAACAACTTGTTAATCATCTTGTCGCTCTAGCCTAGCTCTAGAATAAGTTATTCAAAGTTGAACGAAGTATTGAAGTAATGGACTAAATATTAATGATCGAATAACTCTTATAAAGCTGTAGGTGTTAAATAAATATATATACGCCTTCCGAGATTATATCGTGATTATTGTTTGGAATAATACGTTGCGTATTTGTACGTCTGTTAACAGAACGATCGCAGTATCTTGAATTTACATGATAGTATGAAGAGCAATAATATTACTATCGGTTTATTTGGATTAATTGTTCGATGTTTTGATGTTGAGACATTTTTTACATTACTGTATAGATAATTTCTTCGTAATATAAAATCATAGATAGGAATCAGTTAAATATAAAACATTTTTATAAGGGCGATGTATTGTTCAGTAGTGGTGCCATTATGTGTGACGTGTTCCGAGTGACATTTGATGCAGAGCATTTTGCATGCCGACTGGCGGCTGGTGGCCGGCGGTGGTTACTACGCCGGACCACGCAGTCACCAGCCAGGGGTTCATGTCAATTTGGTAAAGCGGATTTTGCATTAGTTTTATGTACGTATATGAAATAATACCTATATTTATATCATAGCATTTTCATTATGGAACTCGATCGTATTACTCGTTTTGTATTCACAATAAATTATGCAAACATATAGCAAGCTACAAAGTTTATAATGGTTATTCTTGAGACCATTCCATATAGATTAACGTGGAAGCCAAAATGACGACTTATTTTTCTAAACAATTTTGTTAGAATTGAAACATAAAATATTAAGGTAAATTGTAGATGTTTATTGGTATATTATAATAATTATTAAGACATTCAGATTTCCAAAGATCTAAGGCTCAACTAAATTCTTTTAGCTAGCTTAGTATCGTATGTGCAAACGCGCGGGACAAGGGTCCGATTCCTGCAATGTTCATCCGTCACGTTATCGTAACGACTCAGTCGTTGAAGCCATTTGGCTACATTCACATTAGATTAGAATTTTTCGCGTGTACTATTTTCGCGTATATTCACCATTTAATCACATGACGGCAATTCCATATGTTGTAATTGTACGTTACTAGTGCGAATGAGTGTCGGGAACATAGTCTACACGGGAAAATAGTCGTCGTAAACCCTTATTTATCTTACTGCTGGTATATGGGTCTCCTCTCAATCGAAGAGGTTTAGAGCGCATTCCACCACGCTGCTCAACTGCAAGTTGGCGGAGGCCAGTGTATTCAAGCCGCCCAAAGGCCACTGACTTGGCTTAACGACTGTGTCATCTAATCACAACACCCGAGAGCTATGGCTTAACGTCCGAAGCACGGAGGAGCTCGAGATAAATAAACCCATCTATGGACAGGTTACGGACAACGTTGCTCAATTTGCGTGTTCGATTAGACTGACACGCACAACGACGCCATCGAGCTCCTCTAATACGGGAAAATAGTATACATGAAAAATTCGAATCGAGTAATCGTCGTGTGAACGTAACTAAAGGCCTTCAACGACTAAGTCGCTGCGATATCGTAGCTATTGAACATTTACGGGAATTGAAGCACAAGTCGGCTAGGCGACACGGGCCATGCGTCGGAGAGAGGGTGCGCCGTGCCCAGCGTTTGAAATAAAAAATCTACATTCAAATCGTAACAGACATCACAATACGTTTAGACATAATAATTTACCAATTAAATGTGATACGATTCGACTTAGTTTGTTGTATAATTTAAATTAGGCCAAGTTGAAACGAATTGGTAAACAGTGCTATCATCACTGCAATAGTTCCATTATTTTATCCACATGTTTGAATGATAATATACGGTTATGATATACATATTGTATCTAAATTAAATGGCTGTTTGCGGCTAGAACAAAAATACTACCTATGTCATTGTTGGTACGAATATTTTGTTTTACTAAATTTCGTAAGGTTATTTACTAACGAAAGTAGTTTTGTTATCTTTTGTGCATGTCGTAAGAGTGTCTGTGCACTATCCCACGTATTCAATGGGCTATTTGACCGACTTTTTTTCGGTTTTATATGTAAGGACGTCACAATAATAAATTTTGGACTTTCCCGGAAACGCTCCATACAACAGGTTATGACGTCACACGTTTGTATTATGTATGGATTAAATCAGAAATTTGTATGACAGCTATGTTAAATATTACGCTTATGTAATTAGTATCATAATAAAAGTTTTAGTATTTTTCATTGCTTCTCCAATGGAAATATTATTTTTTAATAATTTCAAACTTTTAAAATGGACTTTCCCGTCAAACTTTGATCGACCCTAAAATAAGTCTGACGGAAGATATTAGAATGAAAGTTTGCAGATCTTTATATTTTTGTGTATTTTACGATATTGTTAAATCATTTATACAATTTTTGAACATTGTCAAATAGCCTATTCGTATTCATAAAATTACTAGTCTGT
Source organism: Hypsopygia costalis (assembly GCA_937001555.2). Lineage (NCBI taxonomy): Eukaryota > Metazoa > Arthropoda > Insecta > Lepidoptera > Pyralidae > Hypsopygia > Hypsopygia costalis. The sequence goes on along the minus strand of OW443330.2, from coordinate 13,903,201 downwards.
AAAATCTACATAAAAAGAGACTAGACTTGATAAGTATAATTTGTATGTAGGCATTTCCAATTCATGTATATCTTTGAATACGGTTTGAATAAACGATAGCGCACTAACGCCCTAAGTATGTATTTACCCATAGAAAACATATTTAAAATGGCAACAAAATATAAACCTAAATTGTATATCTCTACAATTATATCGATAAATATTCTTTTGGATAATGTTTGTATATAATTTTATTATGATGTACATTATGGAATCTCTTTTATTTCCATTTATATCGTACGTAACTTTTGTGCTATTATTACATTTTATAATTGCTATCTTCAGTAACCTGTATACTGTTGCTTTTATTTTAAATATTGTGTAAATTATTAATGACATGTTGTAATAAGTATATTTAATGATAGCCATAAAATTACTTGTTTTATATAACATAAGCCTGTAAATACCATGATTATACATTAAGTTTTATACTTCATTGTTTTTGTTTCATCTCCACTGCCTCTGAAAGTACCCTTTAAACTTGCGCAGTAAGTCTCGGGGTGTAAGTGGTTCATCAACATCTTTGAACCAAAGTCAACTTCACCTGCACGCGGTGCACCCTGCTGACTAACAAACGAAGCTCTGGCGAAAAGAGAGGTAGGGAGCGTAATTGTAAGCTACCCGACTGGGGAATGTACCTCCACCTCACAGAATACCGCAGCCAAATAACAATTCCCTTGAGGGTTGTTGTGTTCCTGCGAGTGAGTGAGGTCACCAGAAAGGAAGGAGATGCTGCGTTGGCAGCGGGGGTGGCGGCGCGCGAGCGATATTTTATGTTGCGAGCGCTAATATGGCTACGGTAACCGCTTCACATCAGGCGGGCCGTATGCTTGTCTGCCACCCGACGTAGTATAAAAAAAAAAAAAAAAAAATCATTCATAAATTTGTGTTTGCTCTGCTGAAGGTAACTTAAAATCGGACAGAAAGGGTAAACTGTACGTTAGGCGGAACTACGCGATACGATGCAATATTTTTTGGTATAGCGCACTAGACTTACAGCGGCGCTACAAAAAATTTTAGGTAACTTCAGAGGAGCAAGATGGACGAAATGAATATGATAATAATTTCTTCGTTGTGCGACGACGATCTTTTTCCAGCCGTCTGTTTCCGGATCCGTATAACGTATTTTTTTCATACTACGTCGGCTGGCACTTGTGGCAGACAAGCATACGGCCCGTCTGATGGGAAGCTATTACCGTAGCCATATTAACGCTCGCAAATCGTAATTTGAAGTATTGCAAACATCACTCGCGCGCCGCCACCCCCGCTGCCAACGCAGTAACTTCTACCTTGCTATATTACTACCATCCGGATATTATGACTACAATTATTTTTTTCTTGTAATTGCATTTTTGAGAGACTACAGAAGATTACAATATTGCGCAGTGTCGCGTTGTAAAGTTCTGTGTATTTTTTTAATGTTTTCGCAAGTCAACAGGGCGACCAGGGAAGCACTACCACCTCATAGAAGACCGCAGTTATAATAACAATACCCTCGAATGAGAATTGCTGTGTTTTTGCGAAGAAATCTCGTCACATCCTTCCCGCGCCAGGCGTCTACTTATCAAATAACCAATTTCTCATTCTGCCTACTTCTCCAGGCGACTACTTCGCATCTAGCCTATTTAACGATAAGCATATGTCGCATTACAGTCAACGCACATTTATCCGAGTCGAACCCGCCGAACGCAATAAAGTCAACGAAGTCTCGCCGAAGGAACCGAGCCGAACTAATAATCGCTTTACATCAGGCGGAACGTATGCTTATTTGGTACCCGCATATAATATTAGGTTAAAATGTCTCGGTTTTGTTAGATAATGGTGATAAAAAGGAAATGAAACTAGTGTCCGACCGAAACTGGTTTTTACGACCGAAACCGAAACCGAAACCGAATTTCGGCAACGGTCTCAGTTTCGGCCGAAACCGAAACCGAAACCGAAACTTTTACGAAACAATTATCTAACTAGGTAACGTAGGTACTTTTCTTATAATTGGGGGTGTAAGTGGTTCATCAACATCTCTGAATCAAAGCCAACTTCACCTGCACGCGGTGCACCCTGCTAACTGACAAACGAAGCTCTAGCGAAAAGAGAGGTAGGGAGCATAATTGTAAGCTACCCGACTGGGGAATGTACCTCCACCTCACAGAATACCGCAGTCAAATAACAAATCCCTTGAGGGTTGTTGTGTTCCTGCGAGTGAGTGAGGTCACCAGAAAGGGAGGAGATGCTCCGTCTGCAGCAGGGGTGGCAGCGCGCGAGCGATATTTTATGTTGCGATCGTTAATATGGCTACGGTAACCGCTTCACATCAGGCGGGCCGTATGCTTGTCTTCCACCCGACGTATTATTAAAAAAAAAATACGTTACGTTACGTTATAATTGCTAGAAACTTGGTTATAATTATTAAATTGAACGTTGAAACTCTAAATCTTTAATATTATCACCACTAATGCACTATAGTAAGTACCAAGTACCTAACTATTGTTTGTTTACGTATTAGTAGGGGAACCGAAGAGGGAGACTTCGGGAGTTACTGAAGCGCGGCAGATTAACATACAGGGAGATACCTTGTACTCGATTAAATGCCTCCACCAAATATGAGCCCCATATATATGGCCGCCCGTCCAGGATAAAGGATCAGATTAGTAAAAAAAAATTGATCATCTGAGGTTCTCGAGCGCGTCAGATTAAGGTAGGATGAGTTAGTTACATGCTAAAACGTGTATATTCCACTAATCTGACAATTTCAAAGTGACGTAAAAAAAGGAGAGGGTTACAAAGTTGTAAAAAAAAACCTCAAGTGGACATTCTAGAACGTGGCTAACTTTTGAAGGGAATAATTCAAGGTTTACGAAAAATATATAATCTGACGATTTCCATAAGCCGAAGTAAGAAAAAATAATCGATAAAGATTAAAGCGTGCAGCTACGTGATGCCTGTATTCCCCTCTCCGTAGATGATGATGAAGATGTAGTCATAACACCGGATATTCTTGAGGATACTCCAGAATTAGGTATTTTTTTTTTCCAATAATCATAAAAAAGAATATCGATAAATATTTTAATGATTTCTTATACAATCTGAGATTGTAATCGAGCTAGAGGAGGAAGATGATAATTAAAAAAAATTCGCAAAAAAAAATAATGAGGCTGATGATGATGATGACAAGTATTCTACTTAAAAAATATACACTGTTTTATTTGCATGCTATTTCTTCAGCTTTTCAATTAAGTTCAATGATTTAAAAAAATAAAAAAACTTCCCCTTAGAAAATCTGATAAACTCGAAAAAAAATTTTTTTTGTTAAATTTTGAACCCTTACGTACGGCCACCCCCATCATGGAAACAGTCAGATTAACATACATACATTTCCAAAAAATACGTAGGACATGGATGCTATCAATATCTGATGCGCTCGAGTATGTCCATGCAACTGTTTTTTTTTTACATTTATGAAAGTCTATAGCCGCTCCCCCACCGATGAAAAGGTATATATTATATGACATTTTTTTCTTTTTATCATCTAAGCTTCGCAATCCAATAGGTCTCTATGACGCTCGAGTAAATCCCGATTTAGCACCAAGGGCTCCCCTACCATATAGCATTACCGAATGAGTTAAATTAACCACAAAATATTCAGATACATATGTTACACTTTATTCTACTATAATCTATGCAGTAGTTTGTTATACTAAATTATTATGTTTACTACCTACCCTTAAACAAAATCACATGATAAAACTTCCGAATTCAAAACAAATCACACGAAAACTCACAAACAACAAACAAAACGCACTGCAAACGCAAACAAGTCACAACATTATTAGGCACGTGGGCGCGGCAAAATGTCTTCGTCGCTTGGATGGAATTAACTGCGCCGAACATGACCGAGCACAGCGCGGGAACTCCCGAATGAAGTTTCGGTTTCGGTCGTAGTTTCGGCAGGATTGCCGCCGAAACCGAAACTAAACCGAAACCCGTTATTTTCGCCGAAACTCGACCGAAACCGAAACCGAAACCGAACATTCGGTCGGACACTAAATGAAACCAAAAATCCAGAAGTGAAATATAAATTTGGAATTTATAAGTCTACTCAAATTACAAATAAATTTGTAACAAAAATTTTAACAATACTGTAAAAATATCGCTTCCTACGCCAATAAAGGCAGAATATGCATGTACAACTGAGCGAAACATCTTGTATACACCATATTCTTGGGAATAAATTACTATCTATCTATCTAAAAATCTTGGAAAGGGTTCCGCTGAACGCTTTTATTGTGCACCCTCTTAATTATTAAATATTATACTTAAGTTCTGGTACGAAAAGTAGAAATTTTACGAAGTGAGTAGTCGCTTTGAGAAGTAGGCTTATGCGAAATAGATTACTTGTGAAGTAGTCACCATGAGAAGTAGACAGGATGCAAAATTGACTATTTGATAAGTAGATACCCGGTACCTACCGGAAGCCACCTGACGAAGAAGACAGGCTTATGTTTTTCATATACTCGAAAAACGTATGAGGTGTCATTGTGACATCAGCTGTGAGATTTAGGGTCACAGACGTACAAGCATTATATCGTATTTAAGTGTCGACCTCACCTCCCCTCTGAGACGGATCTGGAACAGTTTGTATGGCGCCGCACGTATACACTTATTCACGATCTGCACAGACGTCATTGTTTATGTAGTTGTTACAGACGCGACATTTGTATGTAGTGGCCGGGGTGCGATATCGGTGTCCATATTTAAATATGGCGCTCGTGAAAAAAAGTAGGATTTTCAGTGCCAATAAATTTTAATATAGTTATCAAATAAGCTATGTAAGTATATATATAGTTATTATGTTATGATAAAAACTATGTCACAATAATAATAACGAGGACTTTTTTATAAGGTATAAATATTATATATTTTTTTAATTTAAATAAATAAATAAAAAATTGAAGCATTAGGAGTACATGACGTTAAATGACATTAACATTGGTTTTTGTAATGTCCTCCCTTACGCGATGAAATACAAAAATTTGGCCTACCATGACAAATTACAAAAAAATATATTTCATATCTCGAAAACATTGACCTCAGTTTATAGGCTCAAAAGTGTTTCTAATGGTGCCATTCTCAACAATGAAATAAAAAAGGGGAGTTACCATGGCCTTACCATTCTTAAGAATCAGAGACGTAACCGCACAATACAAAGACAATTGAGTGCGTCAGAATGGCCGGTCACTAAACGAGTATATCATTGAACGTATGCCTAAACATTGCTGCCTTATTGTTTCTCATTGCTTCCCATTAAGAAAGAATTGCTTCCATCGTAACTTCGAAGAAATAAAACATTTTTGGGTGACCGGCGGTTCTGACGTCAGGATGGCCGGTCACCTAGCCGTAGTTTCTTTGTTACGTGGAATTAAGAAAATCTTCATAGACTAATCATTGCTGCCCGTTTGTTTCCGTCACACGTAATGTACGACAGTTTGAAGTTATCGCCATAAACAGAAAAAAAAATATTACGCCTAAAGTTCCTGACAAAATTTCAAGAGCAATAACGCTTTATTTAAACATTGCTTTTTTTTAATGTAGCGTTAATTTTTGTTTCGATACATTCACGTGTTTCCGAGATGGACTGTCTTGACAGACCCATGGTCGGATGAACAAAAAAGTGATCCTTCCTATATGGGTTTTGTTTTTTCCTTTTGAGGTACGGAACCCTAAAAAATGGCGTAATTTTCTGTTGTTGGCTGTAGCCCCCTCTGGCTTCATCCCCTTTGGGGGCTGGTTTCTTTTTGTAAAAATCTGCCGGGTGCGAAAGTAGTTATAGTTTTATTATTCCATATAAAAAAAAAACAAGTTATTTAAACTGATTTTGATGGCTTGATTGTTGATTCCTAAATACATAAAACATTTAAATAACTGAATTGTTTTTTTTTTACACGAAATAATAAACATAAATATCTTTCGCAATTAGCCCCTAATTCCCATTTTCTGTTCGCCATTAGGCAATCTTCGTTATATCCAAACCCACAGTGTACAATGTACAAATGTACAGTGTACAATGTACAGTGTACAAATCATAACAATCCTTTATTATAAGCGCCGCATTTTACGGCAAAGTCTCAAGTGGGGGAAACTGGGACATTTAAAGATTAAATTCCGAATTGACCTCCACTCTCTCCACCGGTGATACTGGGGACAACTGGGAGATTTTTATAATAAAAAACCGGCCAAGTGCGAGTCGGACTCGCGCAGGAAGTGTTCCGTACCATCATCTATAAAAACGGCAAAAAAATCACATTTGTTGTATGGGAGTCCCCCTTAAATATTTGTTTTATTTTTATTTAATTATTTATTTTTAAAGTGAATATATAACTAAATATTATGTGAATATTTCAAATGTCTACCTATTGCCGTTATCAACTGCGAGCAAAAACGAGCAAAAAATCACGTTTGTTGTATGGGAGCACCCCTTAAATATTTATTGTATTCAATTTTTTAGTATTTGTTATTATAGCGGCAACAGAAATACATCATCTGTGAAAATTTCAACTGTCTAGCTATCACGGTTCATGAGATACAGCCTGGTGACAGACGGATGGACGGACGGACAGCGGAGCCTTAGTAATAGGGTTCCTTTTTACCCTTTGGGTACGGAACCCTAAAAAAACCAGTTGCCCCCCAGAGGGGGCTACTACATTACACATATACACCGAAAATTACGCCATTTTTTAGGTTTCCTTACCTTAAAAGGAAAAAACAAAACCCTTATACGAAGGACCAGTTTATTGTTCATCCGCCCATCGGTCTGTCAAGACCGTCCATCTCGGCAATACGTGAAGGTATCGAATTTTGTACCTGTATGAAACAAAAAATTAACTCTACATTAAAAAAAAGCAGCAATGTTTTTAAATAAAGTGTTATTGCTCTTGAAATTTTGTCAGGAACTTGAGGCGTAATATTTGTTTTTTCTGTTTATGGCGATAACTTCAAACTGTCGTACATTACGTGTGACGGAAACAAACGGGCAGCAATGATTAGTCTATGAAGATTTTCTTAATTCCACGTAACAAAGAAACTACGGCTAGGTGACCGGCCATCCTGACGTCAGAACCGCCGGTCACCCAAAAATGTTTTATTTCTTTGAATTTACGATGGAAGCAATTCTTTCTAAATGGGAAGCAAAGAGAAACAATAAGGCAGCAATGTTTAGGCATACGTTCAATGATATACACGTTTAGTGACCGGCCATTCTGACGCACTCAGATAATTGCCCCCTGCTAACGCAGCATCTCACGACTCATTCAATCGCAGGAACACAACAGTCTTAAAGGGCTTTGTAACTTAGCTGCTGTATTCTGTAAGGTGAAGATACTTCCCCAATAAAACTCGACATGCTACCTCTCTTTCAACCTATCTCTCAGAGCCAGTATTTGCTTAACGGTAGGGTGCACCACAGGCACGTTAGATCGGCTTTGGGTATAAAGATGATAGTGTGCTCTTTATACCCCATGGTTTCTTTTAACCGCTTTGAGAATCACTGGTAAAGACTTTGGGAAAAATTTACATTTTCTTAGGTAAGAAATTAAATTAACATTAATGGATGCTTTGACCCGTGAGGCATTGGCGGAGACTTTCGATAGCGTTTAACTCATAGTCGTGCGACTGGGTTGAGAGAAAGTTAACTGTAGTGCGTGCCCGTTACCGCGGCCCGTGGCGCCGCCGGAGCCCGAGCGCTCGCTCTGCAGCTGCAGTCAGACAAGTCAGTCCGCGCCGGCGACGCAACCAACCGACCCGCGCGACCTCGCCGCACCAGCCGCCCTGCACACAATGTTTACATTCTGTTCGACGAGCCGGCAAAAAGTCGACAGAAAGCGACAGTGTTAAAGTTTATCAATATTCCATATAAGACAAGTGGACAATTAGTGAAGTGATACTTCCCGTCGATGAACGGTCGCCGGTCGTAGTGTAAAGTGCGACGGCCAAAACAAAGGACTCGTGATGACGTTCTCTGGAAATATGAAGGAGAGCAAGTCGCGAGGCGTGAAAGACACATGGGAGTCAGAGGTGAAAAGCGATTTCTACTATTATTGTCTCACGTTAATGATGTATCTGGCACGCATGTGATTCATAGCATTGTATTGTTTTAGGTTTGATTAGAAAGTTATCTGTGGGAGATGGGTTATAATTTTATCTGTTTCCAATGTCGAGGTTTTATACTAAGTAAACTTTTAAGTATAGATTTTTTCAGCTAGTTCACTAGTGAATTTTCTACAGTAATATCAACATACCTAGCCAGCTTTTTTGTATTACATTCTGCATTTAATATTTATGCCTATATATAACTACACAAATCAAGACAAATTCTGCACAATTGTGACAGATTTCAGTAGGTAATAAGAAAATAAAATCGGAATAACTGTTCGGTATAATAAAATGTAACAAATACATTATCGCGTTTAATTGATTAGTTAGTGTAAACAGGGTTGTTTCAGTAGCATATTCAGCAACGGAGGGCTATGGAGACGCCCTTCCCGTCTCGTGTCGCTGAAAAAAAATCAACGTCTCGAACTCTATGCAATTTGACAATTTTATTTTTTATACTACGTCGGGTGGCAAACAAGCAAACGGCCCGCCTGATAGGAAGCGGTTACCGTATACGTATAAACGCTCTCAACATGAAATATCGATCACGCGCTGTTACTCCCGCTACCGACCCAGCAACTCCTTCCAATCTAGTGACCTCACTCACTCGCAGGAAATCAACAACTCTCAAGGGGTTTTTTATTCGATCAGGAACCCTATTGGCTGAGCTGAAACCGAATCCCATCAGATTTTGTGATTTGCAAAAAAATATGAAAAGCTTAGTTTTATGGTAATTGTATTTAGCTTATCTGGTAGAAACCGTGGAGCTCTGCCGACTAAGACGAAGATGTTTGTCAATAACTAAAACGTAAGACCTATTTTTCGAATCTCGATTGCATCGTTTCGCGTGTCAGTCGAATCGATCACACAAGTTAAGCAACTTCGGCTGTAACGTATCTATGGATGGATACATCGCAGATCTCCGCCATGTCGTAGTTGAGTACGCTCTATACCCTTTCGATTGAGGGGAGCCCCGTCGTAACTTAACAGTGGGATGAAGACGACCTCGGTGGTCGAATGGATAACAATGGTCACTTTGACTGCAAGGTTGCGGGTTCGATCCCCGCACAAGACAAATATTTGTATGCATGAACATGTCTGTTTTTCCTGGTCTAGGTGTTTTCTATGTATGTATTATAAGTAAAAAATGTATTTAAGTAGGTACATTTATCAGTTGTCTAGTACTCATAACACAATCTTTGCGCTTAATTTGGGACTAGATGCGTTGTGTAGATTGTCCAGAAATATTTATTTTATTTATTTAAAACATCACTGACCAAGTATATATTAGATGGGATGTAATATATAGTACAAGCTTTGCTTAGTTTGGGATTAGATGGCCATGTGTAATTTGTCCAAAAAAATAAGGGTTAATGCAGGTTTTTGTCATATAGGCAAAACAACATTCATCACCATCAGGTCATTTTAGTCTCCACTACAGGAGCACGACCCTCTCTCGTCCGTCCGAGACAGAAGGAGGATTTGGCCTACACTCCCCACGCTGGCCAGACGGGTTGGGGAGGCCTGATCGATGTTTGATAATGTATTTCCCTTAGTCACCTTGTACGACATCCACGGGAAGAGACGGAGTGTTTCTATTCTAGTCTGCCGGAAACCACACGGCCAAAACAACATTGTTTGTCTAGAATCTAGATCATCTTTGGTATCGATAAGTGTCGACAATCGTTGAAACAAGGCAAAAATCTCTCCACCAATGGGCAGAGTAGCAGAGGGTGGCGAAGTACTAACCCTTTCGATTGAACAGAAACTATACCATATACGTGTTAGATACAAACTATGACAAAAAAACACGAGATAGCATTTACTTGTATACCTACAAGTAACTAAGATTTCCTTGAGGTGCTGTGTTGAAATTGAAAGCCACAAACGCGCTTTCTGTGTCTTGCAAACGTCTGTAGGCTGCTTTGACAGTATCATATCGGACAGGCTGTATATTTGTTTGCTTCCTGAGTGGTATAAAAACATGTCTAAAACGAAACCGCAACGACTATATGTCCCTTTTAATCATGACAGAACCACATTCTTCTCATAAGCAGGAAGTGTTAGACGCTAAGGTAGGTACGTGTTTTCTGTCCTTGCTTGTAACCGCCTCTCACTGATACAGTTTGGAACTAATGTAGAAATAGTAATAATAATAATAGCAGTAAACAGAGCTAAATAAACGACAAGCCCTGTGGTTGAGTGGTTAGCAATGACCACTTCGACACCGAGGTCGCGGGTTCGATTCACGCAGAAGACGAATATTTGTATGCATGAACATGTCTATTTGTGTTGGTTATGTCTATGGGTGTTTTCTACGTATTCTATATATGTATTTACAAAAACAATCGTATGTAAGTATAATAACAGTTATCAAGTACTAATAGTACATGCTTTGCTTAGTTTGGGACTAGATGACGCTGTGTTAATTGTTTAGAAATATTTATTTACGAAATATCGTATTTGATGTCACTATGGAACAATTACGTGTTATATTACATAAATATCATAAACTACGCGCTTGCCTATATATGTATAGTTTCACCCTTTACAGAAGTGCAAGAATATGAGGTTCTTCAAGGATATTCAAATGAACAGTTCTTCAAGAAAGGCGTGAAGGGGTTTTTACAGTCTGCGATTACTGCTTACCATCACGCAGGCCGTAGCCCTGTTTGCCACCTTAGTTGTAAAAAAAATTTACTTATGTTGAAATCACATTTTTTTCTGAGCAGTGCACTAGTTTGATAGAACTAAGGGTGTTTTACCATAACCCATTGTCATACCATACTTATATTAGCTCTCCCTTTATTCGGAAAATGGTTACGAGCGTTGCTCTCCTATGTGTCTATGAATCTTTTTGCTGGTAAAATTTTGCATGCCAGTAATGGACAGATATAGCGGTTGCTTTTATAAATACTGTAACAACTATATTGTACCACATCTATAACAAATAAAGTTCATTCATTCATGCTGCTCCACTGGTGCTTGGTAGAGTCAAAGCTGCTCGGCGGTCTGGATTTATCTTTCTTTCTAATACTGTCTATCAACAACCGCCTTGTTGCACATACATATTATTAGTATAAATGGATTTTTTCTGTATGCTAAATTATTTCTGTAGTTTGTATACTGCAAATAAAGCATGTTATATCTAACAACATACCGGTGTATGAAACAATGAATCGTGCCTCGAACAGAAGCACGGAAAAATCCGCAAAATACGCAACGGTATAGCCGCTGATAATTTGTACAATTTGGAATCTGACATTGTCCGCTTGGACTTTTATCTTTATCCCTTATAGAGGATAGATCAGAAGTACCTTATCGCTCAAGTTGGACCAAATTATTTCTTTTAAATACGAGTAGCATTTGCATTGAGATACAAAAAGTGTATCGCAGACCAAAGGTCACCCGGTATAAACTGTATACTTAGAACATTTCTATTACAATTATAAAGACAATTTGCGAAGTGATGGGCTCGATTGACGCTGGATAATTAATTAGGTACTCTACCTACCTATACCTTATCTACTATTAACCATAAATAAATATTACTGGACAAATTACACATGACTGCCTAGTCCCAAACCAAACTAAGCAAAACTTGTACTATGGGTACTAGATAATTGAAATAATACTTAAATACATTTTTTTTTTTTTGTAAATACTTACCTACATTACATACATTGACAACAACTAGATCGAGACAAATAGACATGCTCATGGACACAAATTTTTGCTTGTGCGGGGATCAAGCCCGCGACGAGTCCAAGTGGCCATTGCTAACCATGCGACCGCCGAACTCGTCACTGACTATGAATAAAATGTGAATTTATTAAGATATTTAAATTTTATTAGTTAATTCTGTATCCCTAATCATTCATATCCATAATTTAAGGGTATTTTAATATAATATACGATATTTTCTTATAATATATATAAGAAGTAAAGAAACTAACGTAAAGTTGTGTGTGTGACTTTATATTTGTATATATATAAATGCGTATTTTTTTTTGTTAATGGTCAGGTGGGTATTACACGTATGACCCTTGTCTGTACATGTTTAAAGTAGGTAATCGTTGCTTCGTTCAGAAAAATTGGCAATAGTGGAAGATAGTTAAATTTAAAAATAATTTTAAATTTAACTATCTTCCACTATTGCCAATTAGAGCTATAGCAATACGGCCAATTGATTGGAACGATCAATTGCTACAAAATTCAATAAGTAAAAGACCTTTACAACAACCGTTATAAGTCTATTTACAGCAATTATCAAATCAACTATAATTTGCATTCAGACGCGTGTGCATGACTAGTTATTTTCGATCACAGCTTGTCAACAGCGATGATATCTTCAATTGGTGAGATATGAACGATGAGCATATAGGTAATAGGAAACGTACAATTCATTTTATTATTTTAATTATGGGTACGTTTTTGTGTGGTTGATTTATCTAGAATTAAATAATTGTGTGCGTCTAGCCTATAAAAAAGTCTATAAAAATATTTTATACTTTTCCTGTATTGGCAACTAGGTACCAAGAACGCATGGTTACGTACCTTCTTGCAAAACGGTCGTACATACAAGCTTATGTCACTTGTTATATTTTATGTACTTATAACGCGCCTATGTTAATATTCGTTCATAAATTTGAAAAAGTAATTTTTTCGAGACACATTATTACTAGCGGCCCGCCCACGCTTCGCAGTGGCTCTATCCTCCCGTTTCCATTCTCATTCCAGTGGATTTCCCATATAAACTTTGTCCAGAAAATTTCAAACACAATAAAAAAATAGCGAAATAATACGACACTATAATATGAAAAAAATTATTATCTTCATATATTTTTAGGGTTCCGAACCTCAAAAGGAAAAACGGAACCCTTATAAGATCACTTTGTTGTCCGTCTGTCTGTCTGTCTGTCTGTCTGTCAAGAATTTCTATGTCGAGAATGCGTGGAGGTATCAAGCTGAAATTTGAACTGTATACTCAGGTCTACGGTCCCATGAAGTGAAAAAAAAATCAAACTGCTAAGTTTACGTAGAAAAAAGTTACGGCCGTTTATTCAGCAAAAAACGCATATTTCGACACACTCAAGGGAATCAAAACCTATAGGGTACTTCCCGTTGACCTAGAACTATGAAATTTGGCAAGTAACATCGTTATATACTACAAGTACAGGAATAAATCTCAAAACTATACATTTGTAAATAGATCTTAAAAATAGGGGGTCTATATTTTTTATAGGGTGTCGAAATATCAAATTGAAACTACTAGTTCAAATGGGATATCATATGAAAGGGCTTGATGTACACATTGCAAAATATATTTTATTTATTTTTTTCGACGCTTTATTTCTTATTTATAATGAAAAATATCAAATTTAATAATGATACTACGTACCTACGGAACCCTCGGTCCGTTCTCTGTCCGGTTTTTTTTTAGTTATTTTTTCTAACTAACTTAATAGTTATTCTGATGTTCAAGACGGATACAAATCAAAGGTCTTAAAAATCGTTCCAGCCGTTCCTGAGTTATAAATACGACTTTCTTTTATATATACTCGTATATGTTGTAGTCAATGTAATACATTAGTTATTATTCATACTGACCGATACTTGGTCAATGTAATAAAACATGTTTTGGTTAGATTTGAGTTGATTTTTGGTTAGGTTAGGGTTTTCTTATGTCCTGTCATCGGAAATAGAAGCTCCTCGAAGCGGAGCTCTGTCAACCTAGATGATGAATGATGTGGTGCCAAGTAAGCTTAATTATTAATAGTTGACAATTTATTAAATTGGCCGGCCATTATAAATAATGACTAATTTATTACATTGACCGTAACATATAGATAAGATTGAGTCAATGAATGTATCTTTTACTATTATTCAGATAATATCGTCACTACAAATATGAAAGTAACATCAAGTAATGCTTGTATGTGTAATTTAGGTATAGGTAGTTATGTAATTACATATAGTAAGTAGTATCTATCTAAGTACTTAGATACTTACCAAAAAAGGTACGCATATTATGAAATATAAGAAGCTTCTGTTGCAGCTCCTACGCTTGCTTAATTTAATAAAACCGACACCTACTCAGCACCTACATTGTTTTTCCAATTAATTAATAGGCGCTATTCAACATTGTTACCTACGTAAATCATCTTGAATAAACAGAAATGAATTTCGAAACCGTGCAGATAGATACCTCTATAAAATTATATTGTACTAGCTAAGCCTGCAAACGTTGTTCTGCCACATCAATTAATGAAATATACTTTACAATCTATTCTTATACCTACCATATATAAATAAAACATATCATAAAAATCGATCAAACCGTTTGGGAGGAGTGCGAGTATAATTGCTTCTATGCGTCTACTGTGTATTATATATATAGATTAACGTATATAATTTTAAAATATAAATGCCCTATATACCACACAGTAAATAATATTACACATACATTTAACATTCTACTAGGTACTATTGTATATAATTTTATTAAATACTTATGTTACGATGATCTCGTAAACAGACACTAACAATTTCCTCGAAATTTACAATATAGAAGAAAATTTAATTGCAATATAAAAGAGAACGAAAATAGATCTAGCTAGGCCCCCGGGAAACCCTCTCATATACATACATCTAATATATATAAAATTCTCATGTCACAATGTTAGTTACCATACTCCTCCGAAACGGCTTGACCGATTTTTATGAAATTTTATATACATATTCAGTAGGTCTGATATCAATTTTGTTATGGCAAAACAACGTTTGCAGGGTCAGCTAGTATCCTTATACTTATTTCACAATACTATTGGTATTGGTAATTGTTGACACTGTAATCTTTATTCCAACGTTTAACATGCTATACTTATTAGTAAAAAAAAACTAAAATTACATATAAAAAACTTAAAATTAAATTAACAATAAAATGTAACTAAATTAAAAAGTAAAATACATATACACAGAAAAAAAAATTCAGTACATTGATTGTCTCGACAATTTTCGGGGATTGTGGTCAAAAGGCTGGCCGCAGTTCCATGCTGTACTTATAGCGATGGAAATATTCACAATACAAAAATGTGTGCTCGTGATAACGTTACTAATTCGAGAAATAAGCGTAAATTGAGAATAACGATATATCGACTTGCTAAGTCCAGTAGGTATTTTGTTGTAAATTTCATTGTCAATTTCAAAGCTGATGACCCTCAAACGGCTGAAAAAATATTTTGAAATAATTGAGAACACTCCTGAATAAGTCTTTTAAAAAAATAACCTTTAAAAAAATAAATTGCTAATTTGATTCATCCGTTTGTCAGTTACGACACCATGGACAACGGTCCTATGCCTCAGCTATTGCGCCCCTGTACACTAACCTTTCCGTTATATCACAGGATTGCGAGTCTCTCGCCCAGTAAACCAACCAGGCACTCAAGCGGATCACCACGGAAAGACATACCGATACATACACGTGTAAAAATTATAACAACCTTTTTTCTTTGAGCAGGAGTTAAATTTTCACGGGATACTTGAATACGTGTGTACCAAATGCAGGTATAAGTAGTTAATAAAAAAATAACGACTACATTGGGTGCTTAATTGACATGAACATGACCGACGTGTTTTCTAGTTTTACAACTTCAATACGTCAAAAGCATGATACTAGGGTACAGCTATTGACAGTCAGCTGGTGAGATCGGAAGTATGTCAGTGGATTTAACGGCGAGTGCTGCGACGACGGTGTCGTGATCCGGGTCGACAGCCTGCATGCTGAGTGCTGACCACGAGATTCAAGTGTTCTTTTTGTATCTATGTTATAAAATCTGTTCTACATGTGCACTCACGGACATAGTACAAAAAATAAACACTTTTTTAAGTACCTGAGGTGTAACACGTAAAACGAAAGTTCTATAATTAATGCTCGAAGATATGTACGATCGTCTACATACCTGTGTCAAAGCTTAAGTTGGGGTTTACTAATTATGTAGTTCATACGTGTATCTATAGGAAATAAAAAAAACAACATATTTTGCTCATCTCGGACACCGCAAGGGACACTTCCTATTCCCTTTTATTGGCTGGTGAAGGTAGAGATTTTACCGCTTTTTTACCAACTCTTGCGGCTGTCAAAAACAATTTTACATTCTTAAATAAATATGTGTATTTGTGATACATGGCTATTTCTTTAAGTTCAATAAAACCAGATTTTTTTATTGTGTTGTACAATCAAAAACTATAAATAATTTATTTTTCTTAATTTAAAGAAACGACAAGAAAATGATGACGAAATGCAGGTATTGCTTAATATGCCTAAGTTATGAGTGATATTGCTTATATAATAAAATATTTACTCATACTGTCTAGTATGAGTAAATATTTTATTATTTGTACTCAGAATAATTATTATATACCACGTAACAAGTGGTTATTTCTTTTTATTGACGATGATAGTAAATCGCATGTACTCGTATGTATAAATATCTACTCGTACCTACTATGAATTTACTCAAAGCAAACGAAATGAATGATCGTGCTTATAGTATTGCTTATAAATTACGACATTTTGAGACAAGGTGAAAAAGTTTGAAAGTTCATGGACTGTGATTTTGAGTAGTCACGCAGTTCATCTCTGTTCATCATGTAAAGATGATTAGACACAGTACGATGAAAAGTTGAAGGACGACGAAGCAAATATGACCTTAAAAAAATTAGTATTCAAAAAACGACAACTCCTTTAAGCGACCTTCATTGAGTTTTTAATTTCATGATGATTGCTCAGCTATATAATAAGGGTGCAGCTGGTCAAAATAATAATAATAAGTCGCCGATACTCAGTCGCCAATGTGTTTACCATAATCTCTACATTCTTATCCGCAAGTCCTTTCTAAACGACGCGGCGGATTTTGATTAGGGTTTTACCGTCAGGTATTTTTTTACGGAAGGCGTGTACGATTATATTATATACCTATTTATATTTTTAATAGGTAGTTACTTGATCCATGCATCCTTGAAAATACATACAAAATTTCTAATCAGAAATTCAGTTTTTAGACCCGATTCTAAGCGACCGCTCTAAAGTTGAAAATATCTATTTTTATATTAACAGAATGGAGAATTATACTTTTGTAGACAAATTGAGCAATTTGGGTTTTGAAGTTATAATAATGACGTTTGATCTGACCACTGACCTTGTCGCAGCCACTGCCTCGATGAACAACTGTTTGTTTTGTATATTCGCGTTTCTTCAGATACAGAAACTAGGTGAACAAGTTTTCTACTATTGACTTTATATGGAATGATGATCGAGATGATTACCAACCCACACACAACAAGCACACACATCGTTTACCAAGCATAGCATAACAAATTCGCAAAATTTTGCTAAAGAAGTAACTCCTACATATCCTAAGAATACTTAAAGGCACATATTAGACATGAAAAGTGTAACCGCAAGCGAAACGCGAACGAATGTGAAAAATATGGGGTGTTCATATATCTTTGAACCAAAGCCAACTTCACCTGCACGCGGTGCACCATGCTGACTGACAAAGAGATGCTGCGATGGCAGCGGTGGTGACGGCGCGCGAACGATATTTTATGTTGTGAGCGTTAATATGGCTACGGTAACCGCTTCACATCAGGCGGGCCGTATGCTATTGTCTGCCGCCCGACGTAGTATAAAAAAAAAGAATGACATCTACTAGGTCAAGTAGGATATTTTTTTATTTTTTTTTTATTTAAATTTATTTATTTATTTAAACTTTATGTAAATAACTTATGAATAAAATACCTACTTAAATATAACTTAGAAATAAATAGGTAACTATAAATAATGAAGCCCCGCCAAATCGTTACCCACTTGAAAAGTGCCCAAAAGGCTGGCAGCATTGCCACGTTGAATGGCAATGCTAATCCTCTGGCCGAGATATTGGCCAGCCCTTTGGTCATGTGATACTTCGATCAATCTTTTTGACAACTGTTGAAACAGTTTATGTGCTGATGGTCCCCACGGACCTAGCGTCTCTACCCCAAACGGCTCAAATATGTAGCTCTGATCCAAGCAACTATATTTTGGCCGTTTGAGGTTTTCAGCAAACGCTGCAGCCGCACCAGCCCTAACTTCAGTGACCCGAAGATGAGACGGCGCAAGGGTGTCGACGCAGGTAGCATCCCACACCAAAGGTCGCCCCAACAAGTAGGATATTAATTTTTGCTAGCCATGTGTTCCCATTAATCGCATAGTTTTTTTATAGTACGCCGAGTGCCAAACAAGCATACAGTCCGCTTGATATAATGTGGTTATCCTACAGATGTTAGTACTGTTCTCGCACTGGCACTCCTGTTGCTAACGCAGTATGTTCTTACGTCTGGTGATCTAACTCACTCGCAACATCACAATAATTATATATGGTATTGTTATTAGCCTACATTATTACTTCTCCCATCGGTGCATGTCCGTCCTTTCTTTTGCTAGACCTTCGTTAGCTAATCAGCATGGTGTATCGGTGGAAGGTAGCGGCTCACCTTCCCACTATACCCCCATCATATTTAAAAAGATACATACTATTCAACCCGATTAGGGTGTACATGTGGACTGTTATATAGATGGTGGTAGTTATTCATATGGCGCGCGCTGAAACTACTTTGGTTATATATATACCAGAGGCATAGATAAAACTAGTATTTTTCGCTGTTGTTTCTAATAATAATAATTTATTTCAGGTTCCGTTTAACAAAATTTTGTTTTTACCTTTGGTAGAGTCTCATATAGCCACAGAATTAGAATCCCGTAGACAACGGCCGATACAAGAGGGGGGGAGCTCATGCCCCCGTCCTTCGCACCGCCTCGGGCTAGGAAAAACCCAATAATCCGCCCGTGGAACGTGTAAACCTATCATAATGTATATAGTACTGCAACTCATAGTCTGAGAATCATATCACTCTTAAGTAAGAATAAAGTAATAAGTATATAAAACGAAACTCTCTCTGTTTTTACGATCAATAAGTAAACACTAATAATAAAATTATCGACGGCTGAGTTCGTCATAGTACATTTACGTGTGTGTATGAAATTTCAAATAGCGTATAAATTAAGATATGATGTTAATTGCTTTCTCATCTAAAGCCGTTACACGGTTTAGCGACCTCAAAATTTTATATAAAAAAATACTGTAACTGGCAAATTGGTTTCCCGTTAATCTATACATACCTATAGGCAAACAGTAAGGGGCCTGACAATGTTTATATAGCGGCCGCATACAACTTCGTCCGCGTGGACTTCATAAGATAAACAATGAGCTAGACGATAATCTTTTCTTTCTATTTGTTATGTAAGGACGTCATTATAATATAACTATAGTTTAGAGAATTACTTCGATAGTATAAAAACTTCTCTAGATATGATAACATGAAAATCACAATTTTGGACTTTCCCGAAAACGCTCCATATAAGAGGCTAGTGAGTTATGACGTCACACCTGGTTATTTTGTATACATTATAACAGAGATTTGTAGCTAGTGCCGTAACAAAAGTTTTTATTGTTTGTTTTTTTATAATTTCATTAATCATCAACATCATTTCAATTTAAATAGGACTTTCCCACCAAACTTTGATCGACCGTAAAACAAGGCGGATAAGTTATTAAAATTTTAAGATCGCATCGCATAGCTCTAGTTTGTGTATTTTACAATACTGTTATTTATTTTTTATAATTTTAGAACATAGGCTTCTAACCTATTGTTTGTTTGTTATTTCTTTCTTTTTCTATTCGCCGTATCAAGATACACCGGATTTTAAATACATAAGACCTTTAATAAGAGAATTTAAGTATTACAATTGTGAAAACTGTATTGAATTTCGTCGACAGGCAATTAAAAACTTTAAATTAAATTCAAAAACAATTGTTTTGACTTTCATTGTTTCTTCACACATTTCATTTGCAAGCTCTACATTTCTGATTCCTCAATAGAGACAAAAGAATTTTAGATAAAAAGGAACTTTACCTACTAGGCGTTCCTGCATTTGATGATGCTTTAGATTGCTTTGTGCTCAAGAAATTTAAAATTAGATTCTCATTTGGCCTTTTTGACGTGATAACGTCTTTTAAATCGATGAACGCCTGCTGCACGGTCGAAAAAGCATGACTCATTGTCACGTTCCGCCTGAGCCGAGCGTACAAGCGAGAGCGCGGAACAAGCGATAGAGAGACACGGTCGGCCTATGCGTTCGGCATGTGACGCGTCTACCTCTGTTGCACTCCATTGGCCGATGTTTTCTTTCTTACGACGTTATTACGTAAAATTATCATTCGTAAACCGACTTTAGAGACAACATAGGTACTATTTGAGATGTTCTCAATTTTGGAAACGTACTGCTCTATTAGAAAAATTGGATAATAATAGTATCTAAATTATAGTCTCAAAAATTCTCAACATTAATTTTGATTTTAATTCTTGGATAAAAGCTTCCTTGCCCATTAAGTTTCGTGGTTTGGGTGCACGCAAAATGTCTAGTGTACCTCTGCTGGCATTTTTGTCATATACCCAATTGCACTTTTCATAGTAGGAAAATGCGGCGAGCCTTTTGGCAATAATCCCCGAAAATTATCGGGTCAAGTAATATAATATTTGGGGTGTAAATAGCTTACCATGATCTTTAGATCCAAAACCATAGTCACCTACACGTGATGCAGCCTGCCGATTAGCGATAGAGGCTCTGGCAAAAAAGGGATAGGGTAGGTACAGCGTATTTGTAAGCGGCTTGACCGAGGAAGTACCCCTCACAGTATATCGCAGCTAATTATTCATTACATGACACATTACATTTGCAACGTTACATAAAATTTGTTTGTATAGCGAACACTATGGATTCAAAATGAGCACGTAAAGAATGAAAGTGAGGGTGTTCGCATTGTAAGCTAGATATCTTAATAGAAACTAGCGAAAAGGCTACGGCGTGCTTCGTCGGTCGCCGCGCGTGGCTTTGTTGCGGCGCGGGCGCAGCAAAAACGTGAGAGGATGTAGGTCGCGGCAAGTGCACGCTGCACGCGCCTGCTCAATTTCGTACCTATTCAAACGTTTTGTATTCTTAACCACGCCTAAAGTAAAAAAGTAAACACTTTTTTATGTACAAAAATCACTAACAAAAGAATAGTCAGTATCTTTTTAGAAATAAGTAAGAACACCAAAATTGATTCTGAAGTAGGAAACACACTCCACATGTTCCACCACCAAAATATTTTACGCAAGGAATAGGCCTTTGTGGCATGACCTTTCCTGGAAACTCCCTTGTAGTAGTAACATTTTCATGCACCTTGAAGCTCATTATTAGTACCTATATCCAAGGTCGTCGCCAGCCGATGGCCCAGGGGGGGCATGTTGATATTGAAAAGTATGAGTTGTAGGTAAAGTCGACAGCTCATGAAGCTTTTCACTTGTAGTACGAGCCTTACATCTACAGCGACTGTAATAATAACGGTTCAGAGTCCGTGTAAGGAGTTCTTGACTGTACAATAAATAAAACTTATAAATAAATAGAATCTCTGGGGGGGGGGGGGGGGGGCTTGGCGACGCCCTTGCCTATATCTGAATGTCGTCAGCCCATTTTGGATTTAAAGCATATTCTAAGTATGTTCGTAAATATATGCAAATATATATTGGGTAATTTGCAGGCAGCACTGTGTTGTGTGCAGTACTATTAATTTTGATATTAGATGTATTTTTAGTTAATTGTGTAGATAAATTTGTTACGTAGAGCTACAGTCACTACTCAACTGTCATTACAATCCAAACATATTTACCACAAAAGATATAGTATATCATTATGGTCGGTAATAGTACCTATTTTATAGCTCCAAATCAACCTTAACTATTACAATATTTTCGATAGATAGCGGACCACTCGTTGACTTGACCTTGTTCGGTACGTGAAGGCAGAGCTGATGAAAAGGAACTCGCTCGAAAACTCTACAAAATATTCTCTTTGTTCGAGGCATATTTGTGTTCAAATGCCATTTGTATGTCAGCCATGTCACGTTTTGCCTCGCTTGTTGTGGTTACAAACATAACTCTGGCAGTATGCTAAAATTTCATGATAATTTGCGTTGTTAAGAACATTGTTTCAAAACCTGACTTGTTTTCAGAAATGTTTTAATATAAATATGCATATGTATTTCTTAACAGGGATGTTGCAAGCTTACCAAGCTGTGTATGAAAAAAGCAAAATGTGATTGTGCATTTCTCTTGTCAGTAAGTCGGTCGAAACGGCAACAGATGACTAGGTTAGACTACAAACTACATAATCAACGTTATCTACTAATCTTACGAAGTTTCATCAAAATCAGAATAACGGTCCGCAAATACAATTTTTATTTTCACGTATTTTACTACATACTCATATCAGTATCACAGTATAAGTAATAGTATTATCGTATCAGTATATGAGAATTGGCGTTATGGTGAAAATTAATTTTAATGTCCTGCTAACCTAAATTGTATTTAGTTTTCTATATGTTAACCAACAAAGAAATCTTAAACTGCTATAATGTATTTGCCTACCAATTTCACAAAAATCAGGCCGACCGGCGGCGGTTTATCAAGAGAAAAACATGCATACATACAAACATTCAAAATGTTTGTATGAATTTTAACCCAATTTGAGTAGAACACCTCATCTGATAACTTGCTCTATCCATTAAGTGCTCCGTTTCTTTATAATCTTAACAGTAAGTAAACCGTCTGGTCAAATCCACTTTACTTTTTACCCTCCATCCAATGTTTCCATAACAATAGAATAGTTTGAAATAGCGCACTATCTGATCTGACATTCAATTAAAGTAAACGTGAACTATAGTCACACTGCAGTGGACTCCGTTGACGCAACCTGAGTAATTTCTTGCCATTTGATATAACTAGTGTTCTTATAGATAGAGTTACGTTTCGACACAACGCAGCCGCGAAACTATCACGACAGCTTTGCTCTAGAAAATATTTTATTACCATAGTTACAGTACAAAAACTGTGAAATAACATGAAGTAACCCCACTTTTCAAACCACTGAACGATTTACATTAACTAAATTGAGTAAAACAAACAAAAGCTCAGCTCAGTTACAATTTCAGTACTACTTTAGAAATTACCACAGTATAAGTACTACTTACAGTATCGATACTCCCTGCTGCTCTCTCGTATCGACTTTACCTTCCCTTTGAGACGAATTTGGAATAGTTTGAACAGCGCTGTAGCGTCGCAAGCACACACGCTCTGCACAGACACCATTGTTTATGTAGTAGTAAACGACGCGACATTTGTATGGAGAGGCCGGGGTGTGACATTATATATTGTGACATTACTGAAAACTGTAGTTTTCACGATCGATTTGGATATAATTGATAAATCATCATGGCTATATACAATAAGTTTTTGTGCACTTAACAATATAATACATAATAATATAGTTGTAAGATAAGGTAGGACTACTTTATTTTCTCGCTATTTCCGAGCACACTTTAAATTTCTAACGTGGGTCAATTTGGTCTCAATTGTAAAAATAGACTAAAGGATCAATATCTTTCGATTACCTATTATGTATAATTTATATTCCAGACAAACTTTTTTCTTCCATATAAATTATTTTAACCTACCAAACCAAAAACGAAAATCGTAAAATTCAGTCAAGTCATTTAGTGCGACCACAAACACAAAGAGTGCAGTATTTATTGTATAATGCACCGTATTAATTAGTATATTATATCGAAGTTATGCATATATATTATTTTCATTAAAATCTTGACATACGTTTTTTCACGAAACTTTCCACAGAGCACAGATTATCTGGAACAGATCTCGTAGAGAGATAAGTTCGCCTTAGCCATAACATTAAATTGTTACTTTTGCATTAGTTCTTATTTATATTGGGTTATAGATAAGTGACAGTCAGAATTATATTTTATTTTATTTGTGTGCAATAAAGAATATTTAAATATATATATATATAATAACTAACCAATTGAGTCCCTAGATCCCCACTATCCGACTAGCGAAATTACATCTTCATACACATTGGCTTATGTAGAGTTCATTATATTATTGATTCTTTTTTACAATATCGGGTACCAAACAAGCTTAGTCAACTGAACTCTTTTGTCATATCCAATCTCCACCTCATCATAATACGTTACTCGTTAAAAGTCAGCAAAGCAGATAATTAACCAGGGCAAAGTACGTAAAGTGTTCGCCTCCATTTTTAATTACATAGACGGACATAGACTTGGAATAAAGCATAGATTATGAGCATAAATTTAAACAATTCGGATAGCGCTTTTTGATGGGTCCTCTAGATAAACCTCACAGGGGCGCTCGTGCAGTTGCCGTGATGGTTTCAACTGAAAACCAACGCCGAGGCTACGCCAGCTACGCTTCAGCTAAGTTGGCATTTTTTGGTGTCGCACATACTATAAAATATGTACCTGTATTGTTTTTATGGTTTTTTGTGATGTCAAATAAAAACATTCTTACTTTTTATTTCTTTATTTCTTCAAAAATTATACCTACTTAGGACATTTAGAAGAGTTTAGAAGATGTATTTTGCTTTTCTAATTCATTTGCGTCTTGGTACAAGTACCAATAGCTATTAATTAAGTTTTAGTTTCAGTGCCATAAATAATATATTTTATGTTAAAGGTTAGAAACTGCAGCTAATGAAATAGTAAGCAGCTTGGTCTGAAACATTGTCTATTGTTTGTTTCACTATCGCGATACATCATTCGAAAACTCTACTACCGGTGCGGTAACCATTTCGCTGTTGTCAGGAATTTAGATCACATATTGTGATTGCAGTACGGAAAAATCTTCAACTTACCTACATAGTCGACTTTTAACTTTATAAAAGCGAACGTAGTCAAACACTTCCCCAATAAATATAGTACCAAAAAAATAAAAGTATCAGACTAAGTAAGAAAAAAAAAAAAATTGGACCAACTCTTTGCCTTCTTCTATGTCTTCTCTGATACTACGCTTGCATAGACTGTTTTAGGGAGACCGATTTGGGGACATGAGCTTTTTTTTGATTTTGTGATAATTTCAACTGTTTGAAATTACAGAGTAATTAATATGTACTTGTTTGCTACCTGACGTAGTATAGAAAAGGGGCTAACCAAAGATTTAGGTATTTATGAAATAGCACCAACAAAGTAGTTACAGGGGGGCGCGTTCTAGAGCACAGAGTACAGAAATGTCTCCCTATTTTGTTACTTTGTTGGTAGTGAAATTGTGCATATTTCCGTAGTACATACATAACTATATCGTCGCAAAATTTAACAGTCTACCTAATGATTGCTTTGATATAAATATATTTAAATGATAATGCTGCACGTCCTTACTAATGCTATAAATGAGAAAGCGAGTTTGTTTGTTTGTTCCGCTTTAACTATTGAGCCGTTTGCTATGAAATTTTGCATACATCATAATAGTCCAGATTAAATAATAGGAAACTTTTTATCCCGAAAAAATTTGCTGTTCCTGAGGGACGAGCAAAAGTTTGGCGCGATAACCAAAATTCACGCCTACCAAGCCGCGGACAGAAGCTAAATAGAAAATAAAAATAAAGTACGACTGTAAAAGTTTATCTTATATCATTTTACTCGTTCTTAAATCATTAAGGAAAAACACGCTATAAATGATTTAAATATATATATACCACGTCGGGCAGACAAATACACGGATCGCTTAATGTAAACAGGTTACCGTAGCTCTATTAACGCTCGCAACATGAAATGACGCTTTCACGCCGCCACCCCCTCTGCCAACGCAGCAACTCCTGTCTTTCTGGTAACCACACTCAGTCGCAGGAACACAACAACCCTCATGGCAATTATGATTTGGCTGTGGTATTCTGTAAGGTGAAGGTACTTGTGCAGTCGGCCAGCTTACAGATACGCTGTACTCTACCCCTCTTTTGTCAGAGCCCCTTTCGCTAGTCGGCAAGGTGCACCACGTGTAGGTTGGCTTTGGCTCTAAAGATCGTGGTGAACCACCTATACCCTGAAATTATTATGCATATTTCACATAATTTTAAAATAAATTAAAGTACGACTGCAAAAGGTTTACTTACGTAATATTATTTGTTTTAAAATCATGAAAAAAAAAACAATATTGAATTTACTAAAGAGGTAGGCTCTCAAAAACATTATCTTTTTGGTTATGTAAAGTTTTATAACGCCAATAATAAGTTCCGTGATTATATAATAAACAGTGTTGTTATGAGATAGCATAGATTCGATGAGAGAAATTGTTTTATCTGATGTGCCCTGTTTTTGTTGATATATTTCATCTTTGTCGCTTCACTCTTGCCAGAGTGTTCATGGTTATCAAGATGAGGAAGCAGACAGGACTCGCCTCACGACGTCTCGCCACCACTGCTTGCTGGTCGTCATTTTTTAATTTACGTATATAGGGGGTGTAAGTGGCTTACACCATCTATAGAGCTAAAGCCAATCTCACCCTGTACGTACACCCTAATGAGTAGCAAACGAAGCTGTGGCTAAAGTGAAGTAAGGCATATTGAATTGTTATATATCTACAAGTTTCTATATCGTACATATTGCAATAACTGACAGAGTTTCTCTGTTCTGTCCAGCTCGGCTATGGATGGACTCGTACTGGCCAGCGTCGCTGCGGGCGCCACCGCGGCGCAGAGTCGACGATGTCGGTGAGCAGTGACATCAGGTTCACTCGCCGGAAGCTAAGCCGCTCGTGCCGCGGTTGCTGCGCTGCCATCGCTTCCCTGTTGGTGCTGCTGCTGCTCGCCGCTGTCGCTGTGTACCTCGGACGTATGTAAATTTTAATTTACTTAAATAAAATATCAAATTACGTGCAATAAGGTGTTTTTGTCGATGTTCTATGATTAATTTCGTTACAGCTAATGTCATTTAATATTAGTTGTTAAATACTAGTTTCGGCCGCGGGTCTCCTTGCCTAATCCGGGAATAACCTTTCTTTGCAACAAATTTCAATAAAATCGGTTTAGCCTTTTAATCATAACATATTTACAGATAAAGTTGATACTGTTGATTGTTGGCACTTGGTGTTGTTTGTGTTTCTAGCAACACCATCTGTTTACCTTGATAATGCCTTAGCGGCGAAACCGGTCGGTAATATTAAATATAATAACGTGGAATAGTACAAGTGCTTTATTATAACATTATGATATTTACAGATGTTTATCCTAATCCACTTTTGCATTATAATATTAGTTAGGACTTTCTAGTATTGAAAAGTAATCACAGATTTTCGAAAAAAAAAATGCATATTAGAATCTACAGTTCTACACCATAAGTACTAACGTATTGGTTACAAATATTATATTTTTTCAAAAAGAAAAATCACAATCAGTTGAGAGAGGTGGTTTAACTTGGGGTAAACATACTATTGCTCAACTTAGGTATCTCCTGCCTGCATACTGCATACTCGACTCGCCTTGAAGTCCCCACATCTGTCTATACTCTATACGGTACACGCAAAGAGCGTGCGAAAAAGGATAAACCGCATTTACAAACCACACATCAACACAGTTGTAATACTACACTACTCACACTTCCACGTTTGAATGTAATCAGAATATTAGAGAGCAGAGTTTAAAAAATTATAAGTTCTCAGTATATAATATATGAATGCATACTATCCATTCTTCGAAAATAATATTGTAAATGCGAAAATGTGCCTGTCTGTCAGTCTGTCTGTTTGTTACCTTTTCACGACTTGAATGAAATTTGTCATGGACATAGACCTTATCCCAAGGAAGGACGTAAGACGTATGCTACCTTTTGATGCACTAAAAACAAGCGGGCGAAGCCACGACCAGAAGCTAATATGAGTAATATATATTTAATTGACGGTTGAAACGTTTCGTTTGAGCGAGTCGTAAAGTATTGCTTATGTGACGCGTGATTTAGCTGGGCAGCAGCATTTTGGATAATTTGTTTTTCGTCGAGACACCCTTTGATTCTATACAATGCATTACGAATTTTGCTAGGATTTAGGATCATGTATCGGACAGTGAGCACCTATGTAACTGTGTCGAACACTTTTGAACATTATTGAAGATAATGCATTACGGTAATGCAGTGCCCTAGTATTCCGCAGGTGTTTATCGGACTTCATTGTTAGTAAACATAGAGATGGATTCCGTCTGTAGACGACTGTTGCAGATACGTAGGCTGCGAGTAGCCCGTCACCGGCAAAGGCCAGAGGCGTATGCGGCCTTGCTGCTCGCCAAGCTACCACGACAAGTGTACTGCCCTGATATTTAAATGCTAATTACATTTCATAGAATCTTACTAGCCGCAGTAGACTTTTCAAACTATAATAATGTATTACTTAACGTCGAACTATCTGTTACCCAAATCAATTAATAAGGTAATTAAGATTTATCTTTTGACCATGAAGTTTTTAAATCACTGTTATTAAAATGATTGTTACATGTTAGAAAATTGTTGGAGTTAGGAGTTAGAGAAATGTATGTATGGTATTGACCGTTCGACTAATAATAATTTCCCAGCTTCGATCATTAATCGAAGTTTCCCAGCTATGAAATGTAAATTAAGAAATAATGCTGTGTATGCCTATGTATGCGTTGCGGTGGCTATTTTATTTTTTTTCCTTCAGATTTGTACCTGTTCGGCGACCCATTGAACCGGCAAACGTTCCGGGGCTCGTTCGTGATGTCCGGAGCGGAGGACGAGGGCAGGGAACTCGGAGCCAAGGGCAATAACACGCGAGAGAATCACTTTCAGAAGTTGTTGTTCGATCTCTATCAAAACTCCGAGCTGAGATCCTGCTTCGTATCTGCAGACATTCTGGCTTTGGACAGGTAACATTTTAATTTATTGATACAATAAAATATACTGTTATACCATATGTTTATATCTATACAAAAAAAACATAGTGTTATATCAAGTATACTATATGTCATATACTGTTATATTAGCTAGAGCAATGTGTTTAATTAGTACGCGTCGAACTGGAGGTTTACGAAATTGCACCAAGGATTACGCGCGACTTTGTCTCTAATAACATAAGTTAAGAAAAAAACACACACAAACAACATTGCGTGTAGAATAAAGATTTTTTTGAAGTGGTACTTCGAAAAACTAATTGTGAACTAGAGGGTGACTAGAACTAATTGTAAAGTAATTACTACTTATAAGTATGTCTGGTATACGCTACTACGCTTTACGTACTTTGCTAGAGGAGAAAGACAAGTTTTTGGTCCATGTCGTCTATGGAACACGACAACATTTAAAATTATTATTTTATTGTCCATTTCCGGCTTCCGTGATACTCACGCGAAACCGGGTTACGTTACCTAATCATTCACTCACTAATATATTTTTGTATTTATTTCTATTTTATGTATTTAAAGCGTGTCATTAATAAGCATGTTTGTCTAATTTTTTTTTTCATTGAAAAAGAAAGTATTTGTGTGTTGTAGTATTTGATAAGCTTCCTACTCCTACTAATTTCTCCTGATTAAATTCATTGTGAAACTGTGATCCAAGGCAGCCCTAGTTTTACCCCATGACTACAGTGAACTTCATTGTTCATTGCCTTTTTAGTGGTCGCCGCTGTTAATCTTGGCTACACAGAAGACACAGTGGCGGGAATATGTGGTGGGCTCCCGTAGAGTTAGTGAGATAATCGTAGCTCAGTGTGTCGATTTCCACAATTGCAATATTCTAGGTCAAGTATTCATAAACGTGAATAACTTTAAAATCTACTGTTTCATAAACACAAAAAACAGATTTTTCTACATTTCCAAGTTGGTCCCACAATGTTGCTCATATTCATGGATGGACACTTTGACCTCATAGAATATTACGACTATGCAAATCATCGCCGTCATCAAAACCTCATCAGTAATGTCGAAGTGATTGATAGAGAATAAATAGCGTGATATTTTAGTTCCTTTTAAGCGTGTAATGTGGATATTTTCAAAGTGAAAGTTTAAGAAAATTTACAAACAATAACACAATAAATTTTTATATGTCTTTGTACGAATATGTATGGGAGAAAGGATCAAAGTAGATTATGGCAGAGATGCGGAAAGCGGAGTATCGCATGTGTTGAAAAGCATTGGGGAGCCCTATATCTAGCAGTGGGTAGATAGTGATGCATCAGTCGTATCAACAATACTGATTTGCTTTAGTTCTAAGTCTCTAGACTCATGTTGTATAATTCTTGTAGAAATTGCCTACATTATTAATTACTTGTCATCTACAACCATATTAACTTAACTTAAAAATACAAATAGGCCTTAAAAATACATTTTGAATGTTAAAACGAAGAGACTAAAATATAACCAAATATGTACCTACAAATTAAATAATAATATATATTTTTTTAATAACTATAATAATACATTATTTGTTTGGTATCAATATCCGGAATCCATCTTGAGTCAAGCACCTGTCTTTCTTACCGTAAGTCAGCGTTTCCGGTACCCCTCCGATAGCCGAATCCCCTCCACCTCCAGCGAGGCCACTTCGAGCGCACACCAGGTGATGGCTCCTCATTATAGCGTCGTTTTTCGCGCCGTTCACAAGTCAGCTCCGGTAATATTAGCAATCTAACGCGAAAAGCTACTTAAATTTTTTAGTGTTTAAATTTTATTAACGTATCTTTACCTCTCCGATAAAATATGGAGGACGAAAGTGTTGAGAACCTGACAAATGCAAGACAAGAGTCTAGTTTTCGAAAACGAAGTCGACCTTCATCATAGAGTTCCAGCATTGGAAGAAGTGAGTCGTCGACGAGCAGAAAAGCGGGCCCAGCGGGGGACGTAAGTAAAGGAGGCATAGTGAAACCGTGAGTTATGCACACCTTTAATGTTTATCCCAACAAGTGGCTTACTTTAATTTGTAGATACCCACGCACGTTACAGATTCATTCTAGTGTGGGTACCACTGTGCAATGTTATTTTTTAATCTCGCAACAGCCTCAATTAATCTTCTATTGTTATAAAATTATGGGAATAATGCTTGTAAGTTTGGTTGTTTAAAATAATATTTTTGTATTTGACGAATATCGTTACGGCAAGTACATACTTGCTTGACGAATCAAAATTCTGCTTCGAATGATACCAGCCTACGGCGACTGGAGGGTAAATATAGAAGCATTCAACTTTATATTTTGTTCAAAATGAGCACTACGGTTAAAGATCCTGTATATGCGAAATCAAACAATAATTATTATTTGGAAAAATTTACCGTTTTTAGTAGCATGCCGGTCTTCGGATTTGTATCGTTGCAATTCAACGTTTTGAATCTGAGGACTGGTATGCTATTAGGTTTTTGGATGCTCAAAAGAAATATTTGGTTACACCCGAGTTTGTAGAATTGAACGTTAATGACGAATTGAAGCGATTTGAATCCTCAATGCTAAAGGAGGATACTCGTTCACATTTGTTAGAGCGTTCCTTTGCCGCTTTAACTAATGCTTTGGTGACCCAAAACAAAGCACATTACAAGCATTAGTCGATTGGGTCCATCATTACAAGGAGTCTTTAACTTCGAATATGTTATTTGATAAGTTGTTATATGTATGTTTTCTCCAAGGATTCTGGTTACAGTAAGGTAACGAAATCATATCCGCAAACTCAACCAGTAAAGCTGCGGATGAGCCGTTTTTTCAACCTACCTCTCCCTTCAAACCCCACGAGGGTTAGACGAAACAACAATCGCGACAAACAGAAGGGTAAAAAACCACAAACACACACCCCTTTTAAAAATAAGCGTTGCGATTGATTCTTGTGCATTTTTAGTGGTTGTCTAAAGGAATTTCAGTATGTTTAGAGCAATCTGCGGGCACCAACAGAAATATGTCAACTGCTGTGTGGAAGTCACATACCGTTTGTTTTAAAACCGCCTTTGTTTTTTCCAAATCCCATAGTTATGCGGTGTTACAGAACCAAAAACTTCATTCAAGGACTATGCAAATACAGGACATACTGGATACAGGAGTACTGGAGGAAGCAGAGCTGAGCCCCAGTTATCTGTCGACTTTCTTCTTGGTGCCGAAGTCAGACGAGACTTTCAACCCTATCTTCAACCTAAAGCAGCTGAATCGGTTTATACTGTCAAAACCATTCCAATTTTAGTCACTTTCATATACCAGCATTTCTACAACATCAGGACTGAATGGCAAAGTTTGACGAGTAAGCCGAGCCTGCTTCTGCGTGCGTATTTTCAGCAGCATCGCAGATTCCTAAGGCTCAATTACCATCACGATCTGAGTCAACGTCGAATACTCCAGACGACCTGTCTTCAGCTCAGAGGACTTTCGCCTCCATAACCAACTAGGTAGCGGAGTTTCTAAGAAGCCACGGCATCAGGTATTTATTTGGATGATTTCCTACTTGCAAGTCAGTCGGCGCAGCAGCTGGACGACGACATAGCTTTCACACTGAACATAATACAACTGCTGGGTGGGACAGTCAATTACAGCAAGTCTGTTTTGACCCCGACACAATTCGTCGAGTTCCTCGGGATAACATGGGACACAAAACGCAACGCAAGGTCCCTGTCCGAGCAGAAGTGCTTAACGCTACGCAAGGCACTTCAACTACAACTCGAAACAGGCAAGTGGTCTCTCAAACAGTATCAAACGCTAATGGGTAGACCCAACTTTGTAACAGTCGTGACGCGAAGAGGTCGCTTCACAATGCGTCGAGTTCTCGGGATAACATGGGACACAAAACGCAACGCAATGTCCCTGTCCGAGCAGAAGTGCTTAACGCTACGCAAGGCACTTCAACTACAACTCGAAAAAGGCAAGTAGTCTCTCTCAAACAGTAACAAACGGTAATGGGGAGACGCAACTTTGCAACATTCGTGACGCGAAGAAGTCACGTTCTCGTCGAACACTGCAACACTACAGTCGACAGTTGCCAAAAAACCATCCATACCGCCAAGTGAGTATCCCTATTCCTGTTCTCTTTGAGATACAATGGTGGGTCAAAAGTGTCGGGGAATCCAGGCCAATATGCATGAGCTCTTTGACGCACCTGTTGACCACAGACGCGTCCAACATCGGCGCACATTTCGGAGACACCGAAATTGCAGGGACTTGGACACGGCAACAGCAGTCCTGGCATGCAAACCAAAAGGAAATATTCGCAGTTTATGCAGCGATACAGCATGAACGTCATCAACTACAGAATGCACAGTTATTTCTTCAGACAGACAATCGGACAGTGGTATCGTATATTGACAAAGTCGGCGGTACAAGTTCCAAGAAAGTTCTAAAACCAACTCGACAACTTTTAGCATTGTTAGACTAACTGAATGTACATCTGACGGCTTATTTTCCAGGCAGATTCAATGCCGAAGTGGGAAATGCTCTTTCTTGTCAACGAGTGGCATCGGACAGCAACAGCAATAACTTTTTCAAATGTGGGGAACGCCTCCAAAACAGCACATGTAGTACCTAGATACATCACTATAGACGTACACGACCAAGTGGCAATACGGCACAACACATTTTGTCAGGTGGCACTACGGTCTGGCGCGGCTGTTTCCACCACCGAATGTCATTCCCAGAGTTCAAAATCGCCTAAACCAGGCCAGAGAATAAATATTGATTGCTCCCATATGGAACAAAGTATTTTGGCGAGCAGATGTTCAAAATCGAGCTCGCCAACCCCCTTATCTGATTCCAGATTTAGCACAGGTACTTTTAGATACAGGCAGGCAGCCGCCGGCGATACAAGATCTGTGTTTAGAGGTATGGTTGATTTTGGGTGGCATGACATTCTGATAGAATGGACCGATCGGGAACAAGAGCTTCTGATGTCCAGCTGGCGGAGCTCCACTATCAACACTTACAAGCCGGCATGGAACAGATGGAGAAAATGGGGTGAGTCTCATGCTATTAATCATAATCTACCCTGACCAGGTAGCACGATTCGCCTAATCTACATTGTGACTAGTACTTGCCTACAGGACTATTCTGGTGTAAAAATCTGGGATTTCGACATTTACTCACATGACAACTAATGTAGATTTGTCATCAAATTTCTTTGTTAGTCATATGTAAAAGCTATATCTGTTGCTCACGTAAGAGTTGCCAAGCCGCCCATTTGGAATCCAAAAATACTAATATAGTACATGACCATGTATTATAGCCTTAGCGAAACTAATATTTACCAAGTTCTGAGACACACCACTACTTTATAATTATTGGCCACAGGTCGCAGGGTTCGCGACCTTACATTGCTATGTATCGACGAACATAGTTTAATAGATAATGATGACACTATAGTTTTATGGCCGGTTTTTGGTTCGAAAACAGATAATTTTAGTCAACGGCAGTCTGGGTAGAGGCTTCGACAATATCCAGATAAAAGATCAAATGTCATTTTCTGGTTAAGACGGTTATTACAAATGTCTTAAAATCGTCGACAAATTGTTCATAACAGCCAGGGGTGAAGTGAAACCTGCGACTAAGACAATAATTGGCGGTTGGGTGAAATCTCATAAAAGAAGCTGGCATCGAGGCAACTGCAGGTTCTATTCGTTCTGCAGTAACTTCATTAAATTTTGTAGAGAATTTCTGTATTGAAAATCCTTACAACATGATATTGGAAGATGATACATACTTTTCAAACGTATTACCAAAGATAATTGATTAATCATAACGTTGTTAATATTAATAACGAATCAATGTCTTTGTCTAATTAAAGGGATTCTATCTTAATAGCATTTATAATAATATTGTACTTATTATGATGCAATATAATTAAATACTGTTGTTGGTTTATACGAAAAATAATTATGATTATTGTTGCTATCCTAACACATTATAGCGTCTCTAGCTTACCAGCACCAGGTGATAACAAACACATCACTCAAGATGGATTCCGGATATTGATACCAAACAAATAATAGAGAGTTTTACCATCAAATAAAACTTACCTATTATTTTTTCATCAATATCCGGAATCCAGGTAAGGGCTACCTGGTGCATCATGAGCCTATAATGAGGAGCCATCACCTGGTGTGCGCTCGAAGTGGCCTCGCTGGAGGTGGAGGGGATTCGGCTATCGGAGGGGTACCGGAAACGCTGACTTACGGTAAGAAAGACAGGTGCTTGACTCAAGATGGATTCCGGATATTGATGAAAAATAATAGGTAAGTTTTATTTGATGGTAAAACTCTCTATTTAACATCTTATCCGGCGACCGCCAAAAAAGGCAATGAACAATGAAGTCCATTGCAGTCCCAGGGATAAGACTACAGCTACCTTAGACCTCACAACGAATTTAATCAGAAATAAGTATTAGAAGTAAGAAACTTTTTGAATTTGACTTCCCCTCTTAGCAATGTGAGAGACAGCAATATGGCAAATAAGGCTTAGAAAGCCTAAAGACATGTCTAGTCAAGTGAAGCTCAACTGCCGTGTGTTACATGTCGCATTGTCTTTTCACTTAGAAATTCATAAAAAATAGAGGTATCTTCAGTTTTCCTTCCACCATACATATAATTACTTTTTTAACATGTCCTACGATAGCAAATCACCTTTTATTTTTCGCTAGCGTGTTTCTTCAACTTCTAGATTGTATGACAAACCATACGGTTTGTTTGTAAAGAATATTATTCCAGCTTTACATAAGTTTCTCATTACACAGCTGAACCTTTTTCTATAGATTTAGGTCCGTACCTACTTAACTAATCGAATTAGACCTTTGCTTCATTTAAGATATTATAGAAAAATATATTAAATTCGGGACAACCGTTTTTCCGTATTGAAATATACGGTTTAAAACAAAATAAATCCCACACGTTCCTAATTTATAGCATCCCTATTTTAGGCCGGAATTGCATAGTTCAACCAGTGCAGCCGTGGCACAATTAAAATAGATGTGTATTTTTATATGAAATATGATTTTGCTTTTTAAGGTAATGTAGAATTAGCTTTTAAAAGGTAGCAAAAACCGATTGCTTACTTACTTAAAGATGTTATATGTAACTAATTATCTATTTATTTTATTATTCTTACGCTTACTAAATGTTATTTAGCTATTAACAACTTTGACATAAATGTAAGTTGTGCCACCGTTGCACTGGATAGCAAAATATAAAAAAAGAAAGGATGTCCTTCTAATGTAAGAATAAATAGTTCTAACGTGTAGTTATTATTGTACATTATTATACCGTGTGTTGTTGTCGCATTTGTGGTAAACACAGAATGGTAAACTGAAGCTATTAGCATTAATTTGAAGATAGGGTGAATAAGAAAGGTTCGTAGGTGGCAGGTGACAGGAAATAAATTAAAGAAGTAAAGGGGAGGTTGAAGATAAAAGATAGTCATATATGGAGTTTAAACTGGGGCAGAATCGAGGGCACAAGTTACATGTTTTTAATTTATTTCCGTTACCTGTTTGATAAAGATACTCAATTTGTAAAATTCAAACCGTGTCATCGATTCCGCGACGGTGAAATTACGTAAACTCCTAATCAGAAATATCTAAATCTAGAGTAGACGTTGTATTTGAAAATCATTCAATCACGACGTTCACGAAGTCGAGCCCGCCAGCTAATTTCAACTTATTAGTAATGCCAGTGATATAGTATCAGTATTTACACCGGTACACCACGAACTCAGCCAGAGAAAGTTCACTTTCTCGAAATCTTCGACTTTGTATTCGACGCCGTACCTTGTACTCTATATTTGGCGGAAATCCGCCCGTCTAACACTTAAAATGATGTATTGTTATTGTATTATATGTATATTAATAATAATTCGTAACAGTGTTAGAAATCTTGTTGTTTTTTCTAATAGGTTTTGTAGTAGGTTCTTGTTTTTGTTTCAATAGATTACCTACCATAATTTACTTTTCAACCAGTCAATATCTCTATTTAAAAAGTATAGCTCGCGCATTACCACGCTGCTACCGCAGCATCTCCTCACATCTGGATACTTCGCTCACTCGTAGGAATACTTACAACAGTTTTCAAAGGTTGGCTACGGTATTTTTTACCTCTCTTTCGCCAGAATCTCATTTACTAATCGTCGAGATGATGAGCCACTTATTTGACACCGCTGATTATTTTGTTAGTTTGACAAAAACCTGCACACCTACTGATTGCAATACCGGCGTATAATTAAATGAAAAGGCACCAAACACCAAACTGTTAGTATCTAGACTACAAGTACTAGTACTGAAGTCTACAAAAGCAAAAGAGCAGTATGGTCGATGATAAATATTAATTCTTTCGATGGGTTAATCCAAATTTTATTGTATCGTGAGTGATTCGTGCGTGACTGGCTGATTATCTTATTAGATATTACTAGGTATCGGTATCGTACGTATGTGATGTGCTATGATTATGACACGAGAAAGTTTTATACGTGCTCTGAAGCTTTGCGCTTTCTATGCCGCTTGCGTTCGTGGACCCACATTGAGTTGTATTCCCGGATATTTATTTGTGAGACGGCCCTTTCTTTATGTGAGCGGAATCTAAATCGAGAGCCACATCAGACAAGTCTTATTTATAAGTCAGGAGGTGTCTTTGACGCTATTTTTTATACAACTAAGGGGCGACAAATAGGCATACGACCCGCCTAATGATAAGCAGTCATCTCAGCCTATGGACGTTCGCTATACCAGTTGCATTGCCGACCCTGTAAAAACTTCTCGTCTTATTTAAGAACCTCATGCTAAGATGAGAAAATAAAAATGTATTCAATGTGTTAGGGTGTACCATAGTAATTGTTTAAGTACTACTAAGGATATTTTTATTTTTATTTCAAACTGTTTTGTTTAGGGTAATCTGGTTTAGTCATATAATTTTACGGAATAAAGAGCGGTCAGGACATTGCGTATTTCTGAAAAAAGAAACAGAGCTGGAGGCATAATCAGCGTGAAATAGAAGCAATAAATTTCTAGTGACTACTGGAAATTTATGAGAGAATTTCTGCTGTGATTTTCGTGACTTAATTTGCATTCCTACAACCTACACTTTACCATGTCTATAATTTGACGTTTATGTATCATATCAGGATCCCACCACGAGTACTATCTCCAATGGATTATCATTTTCTCAGCAACATTTTTTATATACTTACAACAACGTATGCCAAACAGGCGTCTCTCCCGCCCTATGTAAAGTGGTTACCGTGGTCATCACCTGCGATGCTAAGCAGCATCTCATCACGTTTGGTGATCACTCATTCGCAGAAACACAACAATCCTCAGAGCTTTCTTACTTAGCTTGCTGCCGTTGCTTGGCTTGATTGCGGTTTCCATTGAGGTAAAGGTACTTTCAAAGTCGTATGCTAGACTCTCGTTTACCTAACGGCATCAAAGTATACCCCTCCGGCGTTGTCGCAACTGGGACTCGAAACCAGTTGCAAATTAAGAATTTTCATTCTTTGTTTGCAACCACATAGATCTATCAGCGGGGGGCAGGGTCCACCTCGTTTGGCTTTAATTAGGTCGGTGTGTCAGTTTTTGGTTTAAGTTAATGACATACTTTAACAGCTTATTAAAAAACAGTTATTAAACATGAAATTCTTATTATCTTATATTTATTTATTATATATATATATATATAATATTTATTTATTATATATATATATATAATAAATAAATATTTCTGGACAATTTACACAGCGCCATCTAGTCCCAAATTAAGCGCAAAGCTTGTACTATGGGTGGTATTAGACAACTGATAAATGTACTTAACTACATTTTTTTTGTAAACACATACTTATAATACATAGAAAACACCCAGACCAAGACAATCAGACATGTTGATGCTCACAAATGTTTATCTTGTGCGGGAATCGAACCCGCGACCTCGGAGTCAAAGTGGCCATTGCTAACCATTCGACCACCGAGCTCATAATTTTATATTATAATTATATGTCTGGACAATTTACACAGCGCCATCTAGTCTCAAGTTAAGCTTTTGTTATGGATACTAGACAACTGATAAATGTACTTAAATACATTTTTTTTTGTAATTAAATACTTATAATAGGTATTGCTAACCGCCGTGGTCGAATACCACCGAGCTCGTAAGATATATAATATTTTTAATAAATTTAATAGTTAATAATAATTTCACGGGCACTAAACTGTACGCTAAACCGATTTATATCGGATTTTGAAATTGTTTGGTATTTAAATATATACATATAGGATAGGATTTATCAGTAAATTTTCAAGTTGATATACATAAATCGACTTTTGTTTCAGTGTAGAGGGAGGCACTCGCGTACATTTCGAAGTGTCGTTCGAACCGATCTTCACAGCTGTGACAACGGGAGAGGTGCGGGCAGTGGCGGCACGCGAGTTAGTCTCTCCCGTCTACTTCTACAACGTCACCACTCTGCCGGACACCCTGCACATTGAGGTAATCTTACTGTTGTACTAAATACATGTGAAATTGTTTTAAAAAGGTTTCCATATCGAGTTAGAGCTTATTTCTATTCCGTCATTCAGAGCTTGCAATTAGTTACTTTTGTTGTCTCCAAATATTTCAATTATTGTGACTCAATAGTTGAGAGACCAAATAGTATTACTGAAAACTTACTATAATGGAATTTGAGGTCTCTCTGAAGACTCAGATATTTTTAAAGACTCGAGTCCATCTCAGATCATTTTGAATGACGAGTATTTTAAAGGAAGACTTGACTCACAACGAGAAGAACTCATGACTAAGTCATAATGTTATAATAAAGCACTTGTACTATTCCACGTTATTATATTTAATATTACCGACCGGTTTCGCCGCTAAGGCATTATCAAGGTAAACAGATGGTGTTTGTGTTTCTACAAAACATTTTTATACCGTGCAATCAATGACAAAAATTATTAAAAATAATAGTAGATTATTGCATCGAGCACAAAGTAATTTATTATTGCACCGAGTGCCTGATTTAGAGCCCGAGCGATAGCGAGGGCTCTAAACTAACAGGCACGAGGGCAACATAAATTACTTAAGGCGAGGTGCATAATCTGCTTTTCTTTCAACTAATACCTATAGGAATAGTAGATAAAAGAAACTCATATCAAACAGTTAAAATAAGGGTAAAAGATTTTCTATAACACTGTCGGCTTCATTTAGAATGTTTTCCGGAGTTAATGTGTCGCTAGATGATTCCATTTTAATTCGAAGCCGAAGCACTCAAAAACAGATAGTATCACACTTTTATCGTTTCCAAAAATATTGTCAAGCAATATTAACAAAGTTCCCGCCTAATCACTTTTTTATATTTCTTTCATTTTTAACTCAGAGTTAGCAGCAATTATTTTTTAAATTTGGAACAAGTAGGATAGAAACAAATAATACGTACGAAAAAAAAAGTATTGATATCGGCTGGCTGAATAGAGCTAATCCATTGAGATTGGCACCATTTGGTGAAATTAAAAAAAACTGTGCAATAATGAAATTTCATTCATTTTTATTGCTCGTGTGATTGTGATGAAATTAAAGCATAGTTGGAAGAAAAAATATTAAAAGGGTATTCTGAAATAATTTATTCCACCAAGTGCCAACAATCAACAGTATCAACTTGATATGACTAAGTCTTATCGAACCTTATTATCGAAATAAAAATATATTATAGTAAATAACATTACACACACCGTAATTATTTAAATGATTATGTAAGCTGTTTTTACGACTTCATTCCTTAAACTATGTTAACACACTAACTATAAAACTCACGACTCATGGCTCACGAGACTAATAGTCTAAAGTCATGCAAAATGTCTAAAGTTGTTATGGGCTTACGTCTTTTTCAACACTACATTATATAAAGTCCTTTCATTTCGTTCGTGGGTTCACACAGAACTACAGTTATATATTGTAAAAAAAAATACTGAATGTAGATTATCTATTATATGCCATTCATTGATTCTCATTGTTTTTTTAATACATAGGACGGTAGGTATAAATATCTTCTGCAAGATATCCATAAAAATTGTATCTCATAATAGTTACCTGTTATACTTATTTAATTTAGTTTTCTAATCATATTTTATTTTAACATTTCGTAGCCATTTTTTTCTATTACATAATTCATCGTAACGAAGAGCCCTTTCTTTAACTTTCTATTTCATTAGTTATGGTAGGCATGTTGATGATCATTATGAATAGCGAGTTATAAAATTTGATATTCTGGGAATCAGTAAGGAATCAAAAGCAAGTTGTTATAGATAGTCCTAGGGCAATTACGTAGTACAACAAAGCTTTTTTAAATATAATAAGTTTGCTTACCTTATAAATAAGCAACTAACGTCCCGGCTTTACACACTACTATGCCGAAGAGTTTGGCAAATTGTGTGTACCTGTATATTATTATTGCTATCACAATTGTTATACCTTATGTTATTCAAATAAGCTCATAAAGAATGTTTTTTCTGACGTTTTCAATAATCATCGTTATATTTACCTACACAAGACCTTAATGTTTTAAGATACGTACATTGCGGCCTTAGGGAAGGTCTGTATCTATATATGTATGTATGAAGATAGGTACAGGCTGATAATGATGATGAAGAACTTATGTTCTCAGTGTATTGTGCTTATAGTGATGCTCATTACATAAACGGAAATTATTATAAAAAGTAACGTGACATTTTGGTTTCGCGTTACATACGTACCGCTACCTACCTGTTTATTGAGCGTACCTCTTATCTAATATTCTTGGCCAAATAAATTATAAACTAGCAGTTAGAAAGCAATTCAGTTAGTTTATAATAACGCATATTTAATAGTGGTATTTAAAAACGAAGTCGTTTTTAAAACCTAATATTTTGGTTACAATGCGGAACGATTGCTCTCGAAATAAATGATTGTGCAATTTTATAATAAAAAAAATGTAGGTTTATTTATAAAATAATACACCTGCTTTCTTATAAAGTACATTAGGTAACAAGTTAGTTTTTAGAAACTTCGAGTTTTAGAGTTTAAAACGAAAAAGTAGAATCTTATATAGATATCTACTTATTTTATTCATTACAAAAATGTATTCATTAAAACTCTTCAATAAGTTCGAAACTTGTTAGCATTGATTTCTTTTCAACCTAAATTAAAACAGGGCGCAAATAAATTTCCGTACATAGTATTCCTTAACTCGTGTCTCCGACAACGTTAATATACTGCAAGTAATTAATACGTTTGATTTATAAGTGTATGTAAGTATTTACCTTGAATAAAACACATGCCTACTTATACTTAACAAATGCACGGCACGTGTTATTCCACGAGGCAGATGGCGACGGGTGAATGAGCGGAGCGTCATTATTCCTTTGCATTTTAATCCGACTTCGTACGCCAAGTCAAAATAACAAGTACTGTTTTTGGCTATTCTTTTAGATGAATAGGTATCTAATTAGATTAGTTGATTGATTAGTTAGATTGCGATTCGAATTACATACATACCAAATATAGCTTCAAATACAAGGAAACTCGTTGATGTCTTTTGCTGAATGCCGACTAAAAAGGGCAATTGAAATAAATAATCAACAGGGGCCCCCGAAGCCGAAGCAGATTATTATCGAATATTTTGATTAGCAAAATAGGTGTTCCGTTTTAGTTACTGACAAACATTTTCAGCTGAGAGCTCTAGAGTTTCTACCAGCTAAATTAAGCACAGGTGTACCTTAAATCTAAGCAGAAGTTTGATATTCGGAATCAAGAAATCCTATAATATAGTAGTATATAATACAGGCTAGTGCTATGCTGGTAGGGCCCCAAGTCACCCTTTAGATAATAGAAAATCAAAACCGGTCATTTAAAAAAGAAAGCTTTGTTCGCGGTGGGACAGTCTTTAAATCTTGCCCGATATCAGACTGGAGAAGTGCCTCCACCTTACACAAAACCGCTTCATAACGGCTTCTCTATGTTACTGCATGCGGCTTATTCATGTGCATGGGCTTTTGGAGAGTTTGCTATGCTGACAGCAGTGGGACTAGAGGATGAATGGCCCGCAAAAATTGAAAAACAAAAAAGATTTAATTTATATTACCGATTTTTTCAAATATTGCGTTGATTCAATTGTTGAACACAAAATGATTCCTCAACATCAGTTGTTACATATCTACATTAATTAAAAAAGCGTATCTTTGGTATTTATTAAGAAGAATATAATTATCCGAAAAAATGTTTTCGACTAATAATAAAGAATAATAATAATAATAAGTCCGCAGGGCAGCTTGTGTGGCGAGCTGTTGTGTGAGTAGCGACACCACGGACCCGAGTCTCCAGAGAGTCGGTCAGGGCCTTCGTCTCCGACGTGTCTTCATCGGTCGGAGTGTAAACACAAGAAGGCCCGCAGGACTCTCAGCTCTGGCTTGCCTTCATTGGCCGTCCAGAGAGGAGCCGCTAGAGCTATATGCTCCAGGGGTGGAAGTGTTAAAGGGCATCACGCTGCGAGTAACTTCGGAGAAAGCGCAGCACACCTTTCGACATCGCTGAGTCACTCACACCGGTGTTGCCCCCGGCCGATTTCCTGGCATTTCGGGGGCCCATCTAGTGAGTGGCAAGCCACCGCCTGCCGGAAATAACTAGCAATAAAAGCAATTATGGCAGGCGTCCGTCCCTCTTCTGTAATAGCCCGGTATTAATTTCACCCAGATCTCATCTCCATAGCCCATTTATTTTCCATCACACTTCGCAATAGTCTCAACGCCTGCCGAGACCTGCTCATGGGTATATCGTTCCATTGACATATCCTGGAGCGGGTCACGGCGGGCGTACAACATTACATCAAACTTCTCAAAGGGGCCTCTGCGCGTTGGATCCATATCCCCGCGCACGCCTATCAAATGACCGGGCTTGACCCGTGATTTAAGAGAGATACAAAGAATAATAATAAAATTTCGACTA
This sequence comes from Hypsopygia costalis, assembly GCA_937001555.2. NCBI lineage: Eukaryota > Metazoa > Arthropoda > Insecta > Lepidoptera > Pyralidae > Hypsopygia > Hypsopygia costalis. The sequence continues at coordinate 13,859,111 of OW443330.2, read as the reverse complement.
ATAATAAAAATAAGACTTAATTCGACTCTGGCTTCTATCCTCCCCTCAATCAAAATACGAATCGCTGGCCTCATTTCTCACTGTGGATTCGAGGTAGAATTGGGATCGCCCTCTAAAAGACCGTAAACTGTGTAACTATAGAATTAACATAAATAATTATAGAAGTTACATAAAAAAATAAATCGTGTAATTTTATTATTTTCAGGAAAACTCCGCGATATCGTCGTTAGAGTTAAAAGAAACCGACACGACCATTGAAGATGTACCAACAACAGAAGCCGTTACGGCCGACATCGCTGAGGAAGTGCGCCAGTGTTCGCCCGTCACTTTGCCTCTATGCTCACATCTGCCCTACAACACTACCTCTTACCCCAATCTCGTGGGCCATCAGTCAAGAGACGCCATGACAGCGGATCTTGTTGCGTTTCGCGAGCTTCTTGATGCCGAATGTTCGCATCTCGCTCAGGTAAAGTTTTAATACCTATTTAATGGTTATTTATATAAGAGATCCCCAAACTTTTATTATCTTTTAGACTCCTTCCATATATATTTTCTAATTTCCGTAGATCACCTGTCCTACTAATATATGAATCTCCCTAATCGATATAAATTGCCTAGGAACTCAATGATTTATTTTATAATATACGAAACATAAACAATTACTTATTGTTACTTATTGTTACGTAGAAAATTGTTCACACCACTAGCCAACGTTCGACAGGCAATTTCATCTTCACACATTGCAACCAAAATGATTGCTTTCCATCAGTCAGGCAGGCCTACCTACTTGTTTGCCAGTTTAGTAGGAAGTTTAGTAAATACACTGATTTATGTAGAACAAACCACAGATAAGTAGACTACGAAGTTTGAGGTAACGGGCCAATTCTGTATACTATTATAGTTATGCCTAATGCAATTGCGATTATTTTCTCTCTCGTTATGCAAAAATCGATCATTATATAAAAATCTCGCAGCCAGATATTAGTAGCCATTGCATTACATAACGGCTAGCTATTTTGTATTGCGGCATAAAGATGTTTCACCGGGATTTGACATTGCTCTATACGTTCTTCATTAAGACGGTCATAGATAATAACATAAAAATCTCGTGTCAAAACAAAATTATATCGGACGTTTTACGTACATTGACGAAAGGTCCAATTTAATCAATGATTTCGCAGATTTTGTGTACCTAATTTAGTTCAACTTGAGAATAGTTATAATATATACTACCTATAGTTTGAATTCATCGCCTAATCGAATAAAAAAGAGAAAAGAAATCGATGATGATCGTAGGGTGACGTGATCGTGATATTGGTATATTATATATATTATTAGACGAGCTCGGTGGCGTAGCGGTCAATGACGCTTCGACACCAACGCTCGTGGGTTCGATTCCCACATAGGACAAACATTTGTGTGCATGAACATGTCTGTTTGTCTTAGTCTGGGTGTTTTCTATGTATCATAAGTATGTATTTACAAAAAAAATGTATTTACGTATGTTTATCAGTTGTCTAGTACCCATAACACAAGCTTCGCTTACTTTGGGGCTAGATGGCGCTGTGTAATTTGTCTGACAATATTTATTATTTATTATTAGTAGAGCAAGGAATCGTAAAAATATATACCTACCCTCGCAAGGGGTTTATATATTACATAGTGATTCTAGCTCAATAGACTCTACAATCTGCTGAATACAAAAAAAGTTCAACATGTGTCAAAGGGGTACTTATTTTAATAACTTATTTTAATGTTAAATCACGTTGAACTCTTCGGCCCGTTGCTAGGTAAAAATTTACATTTGTTTTTCACATTTGTATGTCAAAATTTTGTTCTATTTATACTGCTCCTGGCTGGCTCCTAGATTCTGGGTTCTATTAACTTCATGTGTGCCGATAATAGCGACTCTCTGCTAAGCTACATTACTCATCCGAACTCCGAGCTCCATTCCTCCTTGCGTATCCTTCGCTGTTTTAGTGCGTATGACCAGTTTCATTTTTAGTAAAACGCATTATCTACCAACATATTTACATACTAGCATACTCGTTAGGCACATAAGTAGATACGTAAGTAGAGTAGTAGAGTGTATGATACTCATGAGCAAATACTTTACGTAGTAGTTTGTAATAAAAATTTAAATTGTCTATGAAAAATACCACAAAAATTATATTATATTTTTCATTGATGATGACATTCTCTGACAATGATCAAACTGATGACTATTTTCCAGGATTTTGTATGTCAAATGTTGCAACCCCGGTGCGACCAGCATCGACTGATCCGCCCCTGTCGTGCATACTGTCGAGCGTTCCACGCTGGCTGCGGGGCGCGGCTGCCTGAAAGATTGCGTCCACACTTCGATTGTTCGCGATTCCCTCACTTTTTCGGCCCAGGTTCCTGCATTTCAGAGCCAGGTACCTACTGATATATTATTTGTAAGCCTAATCTTTGCTATTAATACAAATTCAGAGCCAGGTACCTATTGAGATATTATTTGTAAGCCTAATCTTTGTTAAGTGCGAGTTTTTTGTTCGCGTTCGATTATGTCAATGTAAACAAACCGACCAAATAGAGAAAAACTCTCATGTTGTAAATTTATAAGATGCGTGTTACATATCAAAATTATGTGGCTTACGTGCTCACATTTTAAATTGAGTAACCCGAGTAACTTGAATGCGTTACTCGCGTAGTCTGGTAAATTCACAATATGGAACTTTTTCTCAATTTGGTCGGCTTGTAAACGTTAACACGTTCGAACGTGAACAAGAAACTCGCACTAAGCACTCAGAGGTAGGAGCGCTAGAAGTAATTCGATACCGATAGCTTTTTTATAGCACTAAGGTTAAGAAACTTACGGCCCTTCTCATTAAAAACAGTTACCGCAGCCTAGGGAAGCGTCACTGGCGCATTGCAGAGCCTGTAAAAACCCTTCACGTGCCTTCTGAAGAACCCTATGCTTATATTTAATACCAAACATAACCAACTCTGAAGAGTACATATTTAGTAATTTATTGAATTGAATAATTAATTAAACAAATCCATCACAATAAATGTGCAGATTGCAGCGGAGGGCTTCAACGGCTAGCGTTATCACGTCGGTCGTGCGACGGCATTCCCGACTGCGCCGGGGCAGACGACGAGCGCGGGTGCGCACACTGTGCGGCAGCCGGCGCCAGCCCCGGCGGCGGGCTGCGCTGCGCCCTGCAAGCGCGTTGCCTACCAAGCCACCTGCGCTGTGATGGCACCCCCGACTGCCCTGATGGCAGTGATGAAACTGGATGCTGTTAGTCAAATTACATATTACATTCCTATGTTAAATTACATATTATATTCGTATGTTTTCGGTTCACATTCGTAATACATCGACGTTACGATCTGTAAAAGAATGTCATCGAAGGGGAACTTTTGGCATAGGCGCATCATAAATAAATTAATTAATATTTCTGGACAATTTACACAGCGCCATCTAGTCCCAAATTAAGCGCAAATCTTGTGTTATGGGTACTACACTAGGTTTTTTTTATACCACGTCGGGTGGCAGACAAGCATACGGCCCGCCTGATGTGAAGCGGTCATCTTAGCCATATTAACGCTCCCAACACCAAATATCGCTTGCGCGCCGCCACCCCCGCTGCCGACGCAGCATCTCCTTCCTTTCTGGTGACCTCACTCACTCGCAGGAACACAACAACCCTCAAGGGAATTGTTATTTGGCTGCGGTATTCTGTGAGGTGGAGGTACATTCCCCAGTCGGGTAGCTAACAATTACGCTCCCTACCTCTCTTAAATACACTTTTTTTTTTTGTAAATGTATGTATTTATTTATAATACATACTCGTAAAAAACACCCAGACCAAGACAAACAGACATGTTCATGCACACAAATGTTTGTCTTGTGCGGGAATCGAACCCGCGACCTCGGAGTCAAAGTTGCCATCGCTAACCATTCGACCACCGAGCTCGTCGCATCATAGATTTATGGCTTTGACTTAATTAGACTTTATATTATGAAGCCAAATGGTAAATTTAGAAAGTGGCCCACATGACATAATTGTTTACGTAATATTTTGGGGGTAATAAATTATGCTAAAACAACTTATATAACTGAGCCATTGTCACTATAATTACTTTTTTTATTTAGTATGGATTTCTCGTTCGTTGGCGTCTTGGCGCCGTGAAAATTCTGAGACGACGCTAGGAGCTATACGGAGTAGATCTGGATACGCAGTGTGGGCGGAGCGCGGTAGAGATGGTAAAATTTGCGCGGCGCCCTACGAGCACGACAAACGAGCCCTCACCAGCGTTGCTACCTCATTGTGCAGAGCCCTCACGTTTAGGTAAAGTATCACATCATCATCATCAGCCTGTATCTACCCAACTACTACTAAACTACTGCTGGGCATAAACCTTCCCCAACGCTTTCCACCAAATACGAACTTCCGTCTTCTGCATCCAGCTGCTTTCTTCAGGTCATCGCAACATCTAGAAGGACGTCAAACGCTTCGTCCTACGTATAAAGTATTACATAAGAATTGTATATAATACCCTTGTTAGTACATAAATTAATTGCTCAGATGCAACGCTTAAAACGATCAAATTATTGACAAATTCATAGTTCAAACAGACCTAGGATTTTTCGCTAGGTTCAAACTGTTGAAATGTCCGAATCGAGTTATGAGCTTCCCGCAATACTATCGTATGGACTGGGCACAGCTGGTCCTGCCCTCTGTACTGTCTGAGTAGATCCGTTTGATCTCGTGTGTATGTAGATCTCATATGTTGCGGGAAGGTCGTGCTAAGTAGCAAATTATTTAGAACATTTAATAAGTACACAAACCAAAATGATAAAAACTACAGTTGCCTTAGAGCGAATTAAAAAAAAATGAAGAGGAGTTGAAAAAATAATTCTTTAGGAAAAAAACACACACTGTAATATATGCACATTTCTTAAAAAAAAACTTAGTTCAGTTTCTTTTATACTTCGTCGGGTGGAAAACAAGCATACGGCCCACCTCGAACCTCCTACTCCAGCGCCTTCTATCTGGCAACCTCACTCTCAGGGACGCAACATACCTCTTATCTCTCTCTCGTTATATTTTTTTTTATTTGACCTTTATAATCAAACATTTTATTTATAAATGCATTGTCTAATTCAGGTCAGCATTAAATGCAGAAGTCGTACCTGACAGTGAAGAAGAATTGGACAATGATAAAATAATTGAAAACATTGAGACAAGAGACAAACCAGAATATGTGGAAGTGGTGGACCCGTTCGCACCAGAAATATCATTCGTGAAAAGCGAATGTCCACAGCGGAAAGTAATCCGAGTAACTTGCGACAATTTGGGTAAGTGGCAGACGAGAGGTAACAGAAAATTGGATGTATCAATTTCTTGAAATGTTATTTCAAACTTAACCTGTACTGAAACAGAATGTGGCTTGGCATCAGCGAGAGGAAGCCGCGCTGCGAGCGGTGTAGAGGGTTTAGCCCGGTCAGCACAACCTGGCGACTGGCCGTGGCATGCAGCCCTGCTCAGGTCACATGTACATGCCTGTGATGCCGCACTCGTACATCCATCGTGGTTAATCACAACTGCCTCGTGTTTCCAGGTATTTTATTTATAGTCTTTTTGACCTGTTGAACTTTACTTACATTGACGAGCCGGGTAGTCGAATGATTAGAACAAGATACTTTAACAGCAAGGGTTGCGGTTCGATCCTCGCACAATACAATTCTTGTGTGCATTGACATGTCTATTTGTCTTGGTCTCGTTTTTCTATGTATTTCATGTATGTACCTATTTACGAAAAAAGTATATATCTCTTATTTAATACCCATAGCGCTTACAAGATTTTCTTAGTTTGTTGGGTGAGCCATCTGGCTGTATTTAATTTGTCCAGCAATATTTATTTATTTTATTATGTTCGTCAACTCCATTATGCTTGAATAAAAATAAATATTACAGGGCCAACCAAAAGCAGAGTGGACGGCAAGATTGGGAACAGTAAGGATACAGAGCACCACGCCGTGGCAACAAGAGCAACGTATTGTTGGTATGGTGCGTTCTCCGGTAGAAGGCAGCATGTTGGCCCTGGTGCGTCTAGAAGAACCGGTCGAAATGACAGATTTTGTACGACCACTATGTCTACCAGAAGAGAGCGCCGAGAATAAAGAGAACAGTATATGTAACACCCTTGGCTGGACGAGAAATAGAGACCAATTGCAGAGAGTGCACGTAGTTACGAGTCCCATGAATACATGCGAAAATGTTAGTATTGCTACCGTCAATGGAATTTGTGCGGAGCCACTTTACGACCAGGATGACTGTGATGTAAGTTTTTTATATTTTCAAAGATTTTTTTATATAATGTACGAAAATGTCTTCACCTCGACTATTGAGACTGTGCCTCGACCTCGACTGATGTCATATATGTTTAAGCAGGCAAAGATGCAACCAAATATGAAGACCGTCTAAACCGCCTTTGACGTCATTATAGCAGTTATCTCGCCACTGTCCATTGATCAATCGTCACCTAGACATAAAAGATCCGGGACAAAAAGTAAACACAAAAGTAAACAAAAAGTAAACTGGAAAATAACTGATGGAAAGCTTTATGTTGTATTTTTCTTTGTTCATACAATAATTTATACTGCAAATCAATTAATGAAATTAAACGTAAGTATTTTTGCCGTGAAAGGATACTAGTTTCTATCTCAAACGGAGATCTTCATAAAGGCGATTGTCCAGACGCGGCTCCCTGTCGGTATGATTTTAAAATAGGTGAATTAGCCTAATGATCGTCATATACCGGAAGTGTAACACTGCGTGAATTAAACCGTACATAATATAATTTATTTTTACACTCTTATAGTTTTCTTTATATGTTTACAGGAGGAAGAGTATGCTGGAAGTTCGATGATGTGCTTCAACCCAAAATCGAAGCGTTGGTCATTGGTTGGAGTAAGCGGCTGGCGAATCGCTTGCTCTAAGATAGGACTCGGTCGGCCTAGAATATACGACGCGATCGCATCACACGTCGACTGGATTCGACGGACTATCTCGAACGCGGCTAGATGACCTTTTCAAATGGTTTATTTTTATGTTTGAAGACTGTATTGTATGTAATGTACCTACCTACTTGAATAAATTTATAATATTGTGAAATTTTCCAAATTATGCAATATTTTCTTAGGATTAAGTTGTAAATTAACAATCAAAAACTGTACACGACTGTATCATCCTAAACGGTAAATTTTCAGAAACATGCAACTTAGATGGTGTCTTAGCTTAATGTTATAATAAAGCACTTGTACTGTTCCACGTAAAATTACGTGGATTTACGAGTAATTACGTGGAACAGTACAACTGTTTTATTATAACATTATGTTAATAATGTTCCACCAAGTGCCAACAATCAACAGTATCAACTTATGTTAGTCTATTTTGATTGTCTGTAACTAAAACTTTGTTAAAAGTACTAAAATACTCATGTCTTATCATCATATGTAGGCTGTTATGTTAGACATACAAATTTTATAAACTGTTATGAACTTTTTAAATGTATGATAGATAAATTAGGTACTTATTCTTTTAGTTGATTCATAGTAAGATAATTTATTGCATTGTAAATTACTGTATTGGTTAATTGTAAATATAATAATAAGAACAGTACCAAATTGAAAATAAATTGTCATATACATATAATTTTTGTTGATACTTATTATTTTATACCCCTTTTTATTCCTAATTGTCGCTTCATGTACTATTTTATTATAGTGTGTTACTTGTACCAAAGTAGGTACGTAAAGCGTCCGCACCCAGTAAGTAGGTAATCTTTCCTACTAGCGGCTGTTCATGAAGGTTTAACCATAAAGTTAATCTAAACATATTAAATTAATGGGTTTAATACGTGGCGCGTGTAGAGTTGACGGATACGACCCGCCTGGTGTGAAGCCGTTACTGTTGCCATATGAACGCTCGCAACATAAAATATCCCTCACGCGCCGCCACCCCCGCTGCCAACGCAGCAACTCCTTCCTTTTTGGTGACCTCACTCACTCGCAGGAACACAACAACCCTCAAGGGAATCATTATTAGATCAAAATCTACAGATCGTCTGATGCCTCGCGCAGAGGCGAAACACGTGTCCAGAGACGACCACGGCGGTCGGGTCGTTAACGGTCGCATGTTTCTTCTGTTTCAGATGTTGGAGATTCGCCGAAACGACCACAGCAGTTGGAGCAGAGACGTCCAAAGGAGCCACGGCAGTCGCATGAAACTACTAACGGTAGTGGGTGGGTGCCGGCCGGCAGCAATTTGCATGAACTAATTGGTGGCGGAAGCACGCAAAATAGTGTAAATCAAATTGCCTTTCAAATACTCTATACCCTACCTCCCTTTCGTTTACCCAGTCTCTTTCACTAGTTGATAGGGTGCCCTTTTGTTCAGGGTGCACTGCGTTTGGCTTTGGTCTTAAAGATGGTTAAGGCCACTACGCCCCAAAAATCATAGGAATTAATGTGGAAAACGGCGCTTTATAAAATCTCCACATTGTGGCGGCCGCCATATATTTTGTCACTGAACTTATCGAAATGCTCCTTCCATGCCTCTGCAGAATATTCTTAAATTTTTCGGAGGTGTTCAGTAGCATAAGGCTCACAGATGTAAAAATGTTTATATTCTTGTGATTTAACCTCTCGCGTGCCACGGTGCCATGGTGGGCTGGTACTTTTGTGGCGAATTTTTGGAAAATTTCGTGGCATGCGAAAGGTTAATGAAAGCAAACAAGGCTGAAACGAGAACGATGACGAAGAAAGATAGGCAAGCATGTCTTTTTTTCTATAGAGGTAAGGCACAGCAAAATTAAGTAAGCAATATCCCAACTGCCAAAGAGACATTCTTTTTTCCCTTTCGGGCACTTTACAGAAAACCACAGTCAATTAACTATTCCCATAGAGAGTTGTTACAATTTGAACCATGTTTACCTATTGTAGCTCTCGGTTACTTTAGAATGGAGCCCCTGTAACTACGTCAAATGATTATTGTATTAAAAATATGAGTCTAAATTAGGGCCAATTCAACCCCAATTAGACATGTTTCTGCATTTCCCGCTATAAAAACTGCATTTACTGTAACTTCCTGCTTTTGAAACATTTTCATTTTACGTTTTTGGAAATAAAATATTTGTTTTGTAAACATATTGAATTGAGACACACAATGTATTATTCTCGAAAATCGTAATGGCTTCGTCAAATGAAGGGGTCGCAATCAATACAGTTATACTTATTAGGCACCTCACCTCGCCTGTAGGTACCTTGTAGGCTCATCATCAGGTTTACTATTCCAACAATGTATTGATTTTCAGCCTCCTACCTTGATTAGGCTTCATGTAGGAAAATGAACCTCATCTCATTGTGGTTAACACATTTGCTGCCTGTTCTTTTTTCTGACCTGGCAAAACAGGTGCCCTTAATTTCTGTAAGCCTCAAATGCGCAAGGCCATTTAACATCTATGTTGCTATGGCTTGTTGAGAAAATCACAATAAATTTTGTACACACACATTAGTACACACTTTTATCTATTTGTATATAATTAAAAATCAGGAGCACATTGAAGATTCTGATTTTAAATAAATATTCCCGAACAAATTACACACGGCCATCTAGTCCCAAACTAAGCAAAGCTTGTACTTTGGGCTCTAGATGACTAATATTATACTTAAATACATTTTTGTTAATAAATACATAGAAAACACCAAGACCAAGACAAACAGACATGTTCATGCACACAAATATCTGTCTTGTGCGGGGACCAAAACCCGCAATCTCCGAGTCAAAATGGTTATTGCTAACCAATCAACCACCAAGCTCATTGTGTCCTGTTTGTTGTTTATTGATTCCACTATTATAAGTGACTATAATAGTATACAATATATTCAATATGAAACACCAACAGTGAAATTATTTTAGGTAAATGATAAGTCAATGAACAAATCTAAGATTTTATTAGAGTTATTTACAGGCTATAATTCACATACTAAAAGCTACTTTAATATACCTTCATCTTCTAATTCTTTTTTGATCTTTGTTTGTACATCTTTTGGAAAATTCTGCAATTCCTTATTTATGTACAAGTGTAAATCTTGCAATGGGCGATAATATTGATGGACTACTTGAGATCCAGCAAGCATGGAGATCATTGCTGCTACTGAGAAAGATATATACTGTCCCCACGTTACGCCAGCAGGCATTTTAAACAGCTGCGTATTTCTTAATTTTTTCTTCAACTATATTGTGCGCTTGACGCTTCTTAAACGTATGATAAAAATTTACTTGGCCAACTTTCCAGTTGATCATTGAAAACTCTAAAGCAGCTCCAAGTACAAAAAACATAGGCAGAAATCTATATATACCAAAAGTCTTTTTCCCGGGCCATTTACTGACAAGTTTATGAATAAAGCCTATTCTCATGGCATAAATCTTAATAATTGCACGGATATGTTGTAAAAAATGTATTTTAATTCCACTTAGATGATTAGATCATTTCTGCTACAAATAACCTTTCATTATTTCAAACTTTTGCACGACTTGACAATTTGACAATGACAAATGAATGACAATTAGAATACAAGTCTGGGTTGCCAACTGTAAAAAGAAAATCCTCGTAATTCGCAGCTTAAAATCTCTTAGTTTGACTTTCAAACCTCTTAAAATTTTATCATGCTGTGATGTCGCAGATGGCGCTACTTATCAGCGTAGCACGAATTGAAATATATAAATTAGGTATTTAAAATTACATACATATTATCAAATTTTAAGATGTGAAATAATAATTTTAGTTAAAAATCGAAAATTCTTTCTCTGAATACTTTTAGGACGTAGTTCTTCTTTCGTTATTTTTGGCTTAAAAAAAAAAGGAAAAATGAACTTAGACTTCCTAATACAAAGTGGTTGAGTGATTCCAGAACCATGTTTTTGCCAGATGACATTTGGGACTTTTTTATGAAAAGCCATAGAAGACACGTGTGGGAAACTCAATGGGCCTGTTGTTGTTCAAAGAATAGGTAATAAAATAAAAATAACAAAATATGTAACAAAGTAAGAAATAAGTTGGATAAATTCAATTTGTCATAGTTAATATTAGTTAACAATAATAATATCAAATTAAATAAATGAGTAACATATTACTTTATTAATACTCAAGTAAAATCGAAATGTGTCTATATCATTACGAGGCAAGGTAACTTATTTTACATTTCCTCTCCAAATATTATATCAGGAACATCCTCACTGTCATCGTTTTTTCTGCCGTAAATTTTATCAATTGTCATGCGGCTATACATTTCTTTTGTGGGTTCAAAATTGAAATTTTATTATAATGGTGATGCAAAATGTTCATATGGCCATATTATCAAAATCTCGTACATAATTGTACGAGGTTAATAGTGTCCTCGTACCTCGTACTGAAGACCGCAAATCTCGTATTTGTACGAGGAACCTCGTACGCTTGGCAACCCTGGTACAAGTGCCACAAACCCGGTGGCCAAATTTTAAAATTAAAGCCGCCATCTTGAAATGTCAAGTATTGCCAGGTACAATTAAATTATTTACCGCGTATGCACATTCCATTGAGGTGTATTTTTTTTAAATACATATTATCTTTTTCTATACATACAATAAAAAAATCGTCAACGAATTGTCTCTGTGCAATATTATATTTCTCTAATATTATATAATAACTATGATCGCGACTTAGCGTATTGCATTTTTAAAACTAATCAACAAAAAAATAGAAGGCAATTGATATTTAATTGAAACACCACACAACACAATTAATAAATATATCAATGCTATTATTTTAACTGTGTTTATACTTCTCAGATTTTTATGTTTCCTCTAAAACGGGCGGCATTTCGTTTAATGGTAACACTTAAGTCGATCGTACCGCCCCCGCCACCGGGCCAGTTACGTTTGTCGCACTTTACGGTAAGATTACACGAGGCCATCGCTGGCTGCCAGTCTCACTGGCGCGGCTTGGTATTTGCCTTGTGTAAACGGTTTTTCAAGCCAAGCTAGCGCTGGCTGCCAACGCTGGCGAGAATAGAGCGCCCGTCTATTTTACAAGCCAGTGACCTCCGCCCGCATACCCCTCGACCCTCGCGCCAGCGTTGCGAACACGTGTAGACGCATCACGCCACGTAGAAAAATCCGTGGCTGAATGGCCTCGTTTAAACAACAGGGGCCAGGCCAACGCTGGCTTGCCTGCAATGGCCTCGTCTAAATAACAGGGGCCAGGCCAACGCTGGCTTGTCTGCAGGACTGGCGCCAGCATTACTGGCTTCGTATAAACTATGCTGTACGGTACGGTATGGATTTACAATGGATGGATGGTCGTGCCCAGTGTTAACGCTCTCAAATCCAGTAAACAACAAAAACATTAAAATTATTCTGAAAACTTACTAGAAACTACGTGATAGCACGTCCACATTTTGATAATACATAATAGAATTTATCATGAAAAATAGTGAAAATATTTTAAAAAATTCAGTGGCCGCAATGGCAATAGTAGCACTATCAAGTGGATAATTTTTCTTGTCCTGTACAATTTTCCGGTACGACGCACCGTTTGCGAGAAAATCGAATTTCGCTACTTTTCCAAATATTTTCTCAAAAACTATGTGACGTACGAGGAGGAGATTTAAAAAGAAAAAAATATCTTCTAAATATTGGCTAAGTCCTGACTCATACATTGTTAAAGTCTATTTCTCTCGAAAACGGCGCGTTGTACGAAAAGTTTGTACATGACAAGAAATGATCTATCTGATGTGATCTTTGTTGTGCGCATATAAAAATATGATAATAAAAAAAAAATCGAAAATTCCATGCCCCTTAAAAAACACAAAATATTTTTTTTTTCATTTTTATTTTGTTTTCTGCACGTTTCTTAATGCCCCGAAGAGTATACCCCAACTCCAACAACCCGCCCCGAAAGCTACCAACTGACCCTTTATTTCCTTTCATCCATTAAAAGTACATACAATTATGTTTGAAAATAGTCCTAAAACATATCTACCCAGTACAAACTGTGACGTCATTCATAAATCAAGTTCACATTGTCTGATCCATGTGCGCCAAGCGAAAACAGCGAGAGAGGCATGGGATGCTCTTAAGGTTGCCTTTGAGGATAAGGGCCTTAACAACCGATGTAGACTGCTTTCGAAGTTGGTGAGCCTGAAACTGGAGCAATTCGTTCTAGCGTAAGACAATACGTGATGTCCTTGATGACGGCAGCTCAGCAGCTGCGAGACCTTGGCAAAGAAGTAGACGATGAATTGCTTGCAACATTAATGCTACAGGGGTTGACGGAGAATTTCCAACCTATGAGGCTAGCATTAGAGAATTCTAATATAGAAGTAACCACAGACTATGTTAAGACAAAGTTGTTTCAAATGGAAGACTTATACCAAGCTAGTTCCAGTACAGAGACCTTGTTTTTTTTTATTAGTATATTTGCACTACGAGCAAATAATTGACAAGTCTGGCTTTAAGATTATAAAAGCAGATGGATGTAAGGTAACTGGTGAAGTTTTGCATTCAGGTACTGTAAGTAGAGGTGTATATAAGGTTAAATGCTGTTTACAGGAAGTGGCGCTAACTTCAACTGTTTCTAACGCGATGGTACTGTGGCACAGGCGTTTAGGACACCTTGGAATGCGGAACCTTACATTATTGAGAAATAAAATAAAAAAGGCTACCGGTTAGTTAATCCTGCTACAGGTGAACTGCATAAGTGAGGAGATGTATTGTTTTTTGAGAACCAGAAATATGCTAGTAAGAGAATTCCAAATACTGGGGATTTAGAAACAGCAACTCAACGACCAGTGAAATCACCATCAGTACATGCTCCATTTCAGCATGGGGTTCCATTGACAGAGACGGTCATAGAAACAGAAGTGTTTTCTGATGCAAGTCCGGAGGGAGCAGTTTTGGACCAAGGTTTTCAAGAGAGTCTAGAACTAAACGATGAAGTGGCGTCAAATGACGAGGGTGCTGAAGCTGATGATGATGTATGGGCGACATCTGATGAAAGAGAGCGATCAGAAGCTGAAGAGGTACAATTAAATAATAACAATGAGTTGTTAGGGAGACGAAATCCATGGAGGGATAGAAAACAGAAGCTAGAGAATTCAGCCAATGCAGAGGCGTTGGAAACCGTTGTAACTCCAGCTGCACAAGGTTCGGCGGTTCATTGCAGAGATGACTGGTCAAAAGAATCCAGAAGCCATAACTTTGTTTCCGGATAGCCAGTCTGCAATTGCTATCGCCAACAACCCAGTTCATCACCAGCGTACGAAACATGTTGATGTTAGATACCATTTTGTACGTAATGCTGTTCAGTCAGAGGTTTTAAGGTTGGAGTATCGTGAAACTGAGAGAATGGTTGCTGATGCTCTGACGAAGCCTTTGCCTAGAGGCAAGTTGGAGTGGTGTCTATATGAATGAGATTAAGGAGGAGTGTTGAAGCAAAGAGGTTGCTCACATAGTAATCTCATTTATACATATGTAGGTAATACACATCATAGAGTATGACATGTATTTTTTGGTGTCAAAGTGTAAACTTTGAGAATCTTTGTGTTCATATTTTTAGTTACCTATTGTTGTTATTATTATTTCTATTATACTCTGGCCAAACCTCTAACTCGACATTATTGCTACGAGGGTTCTTCCATCACCTGTAAATAACTATAATAAAATCTTATATTTGTTTAAAGACTTATCATTTACCCAAAAATAATTTCACGGTTGGTGTTTTATATTGAATATATTGTATAGTGATAGTCACTTAAAACAATGGAATCAATAAAACACAAACAGAATCAGAATCTCCAATGTAGGTACTGATTTTTAATTAAAATACCTAGTAGTAAAACTACTAGAAACGGTAACACCGGCATGCCGCGATCTTCAACTTCCTTTTTTGTTTCGTTTTAGCAACCACTCTTCAGTCGAAGATTATTTTGACGTGACAACGTCTTATAAATTGGTTAGCCGGGTGACACTTCAAGAAACTGCGTTACGCTGCGCTCACGTTATGCGCTCACAATGAGAGCGAGTGAGAGGCACGCGTCCCTTCCACTCCGGCATGGTTAGCCCGCCTAAGAGCGAGAGAGACAGACATAAAAAGTGAAAGGCATGCGTCCCTTCCACTCGAAAACATTTTACCACTCAAAGTCGTTGTCACGTAAAACTTTCGCCCGTATACCGACTTTACAGGCAACCAAATTTTTTTGTCATTAATATTATAATTGCATCATCTCGGCTTCATTCGATCACTTCATCCTGCTGGGACTTTATACGATCACTTCATCCTGCTATTCCTGCCTGATACACTATCTGTATTATGAATCAATATACATGAAATCATGAAAAGGAGAATGTGCGTTGTAGTATGAAGCTTTGATCAAAAAAGAGTTAGCGCCCGCTTCAAGAAGTTATGCCATTAGCCGGGGGCCGGGACAATGAAAATATTACATACATAACTTTTTAATGGCAAACACAGTCTTCGATGACTTCAACTGAAGAGTGGTTGCCAAAATGAAACAAAGAAGATAGAATAAGAAATTCAAACTTCAGTTTCAAATTTTAGAATAGTTTAGAGTTATCTGTGGTTTCAAACTTGCGTCAGAGGAACAAAGAGAATACAGAATTTGAAAATTCTAATTTTCTGTGTAATACAAAGTACTCACTCTGTGATTCTAATTTTTAAAAGTCAACTCAATGCTGCTGTATTGTTGGAGTTTCACAAATTAGACTAAATTTATTATGGCATAGGGAGTTCTAAACTTTCAATTCCGAAACTTGCTAAACAAATTAACAAACAGGGATTATCAAAATATTATGATTTGAGCATATGATATGAATGATCAAAAATATATAAAGAAAAACGTTTACACCAAAGATTTTTTCCAAAATGTAAATCCCACCAAAGTAACAGAGAGCAGAAAGCTAAAATTGCACACCGATCATTGGACACTGATTACAAACTATTATTTGGAATCGGTGAAGATTAACTGCAACCATACAGGCGATACTTCGACTGTAGCAATCTTGAAAATTGGTGACAAATCTGGTCAAGTAGTCTGTGCAGTCAGAGGGCGAATGGTAGGTTTGTTGTTCGGATTATCTGATGAAGAGTGGCTTCAAGTTGAAAAGTTGTGTAGTTATGGCCAGCAATTGTTTTACAGGTATTTTAAAACTGGCCTATCAGAAAGTTTTTGTTACGAACAGAAATTGTTTTATAACTTTTGTCTTAGCAATCAAACAAGTAATGTTCTTGTAGCTATTTTTCATAGAAGTGTAAACAAAAGGAACAAAGACAAGACTGATGCTTTTATTGAAATAAAGGAACTGAGGAAATGCAATAGCTATTTGTTGGATTTGTATGTAAATCATATTCAGAATTGTGTTCTGAATAATAATGTTGAACAATCCATCTCATGAAACATCTACTTATTATTTCTTATATATACTGTAAATATATTTAGCTATAAATGTAATTTAAGTATCTACCTACCAATAATGTCAAAATTATGATTTACAAATATGCATTTTAATATTTAGTTATATAATTTATGAATTTTAATCTTAGTTATTAAACAAATAATGTTATTTGTGATTTTAATGTTTCTTTTACAATCTTCTTACGAAATTAAAATAGATATATGTATTACTTCAGAATTAATATTGGGTATCGGAAACTTCATATTTCCAAATATTATCAAGCTTCGTTTAATTTTAAGTTGACATTCTCATAATGTAGTTATCTAAATAATATGCGATGGGAGTTTCTCAATATGACTTCCTAAAGATATGCTTGACATCTTAAGACAGTATTAACACATATAAAACATATTATTACAATCTGAAGGTTTTTTTCTGTAAAAACCATAATAAAAACCTGAAATAAAAAGTAATAATAAGTACAATGTTTTATAGCAATTGATATGACACCACACTTATCTATGGTTACCATATTTCTCTCATGGTTACAATCTACCACAAATAAAATGATTACCTTATATAATAAACCGATACGGGGGTGGATAATGAACCGAAACGGGGGTGTAAGGGGTTCATCAACATCTTTGAACCAAAGCCAACTTCACCTGCACGCGGTGCACCCTGCTGACTGACAAACGAAGCTCTGGCGAAAAGAGAGGTAGGGAGCGTAATTGTAAGCTACCCGACTGGGGAATGTACCTCCACCTCACAGAATACCGCAGCCAAATAACGGTTCCTTCGAGGGCTGTTGTGTTCCTGCGAGTGAGTGAGGTCACCAGAATGGAAGGAGATGCTGCGATGGCAGCGGGGGTGGCGGCGCGCGAGTGCTATTTTATGTTGCGAGCGTTAATATGGCTACGGTAACCGCTTCACATCAGGCGGGCCGTATGCTTGCCTGCCACCCGACGTAGTATAGAAAAAAAAAAAAAAAAAAAAATGTATATTTATTATAAATTAAGTCAGAACAGTGTGAATTGACTACACATTTTTGTAGATCTTGATGAACTGAAGTGAATAGAAAAAAAAACATTAGGTTGCCGTAGCGCCCACATAAACTAAAGTACATTAAATAGAAATTATAAAATGAAATAAGTAATTTAAAAAAACTTTACTTCTAGGAGTTCTATGGCTCACAGACAACAAAATAAATAGCAATACCTACTTGGAAATCATCAATATCGCGGTGGGGTGTAAGTGGCTCACCACGATCTTTAGCATCGTCACCTGCACGTGGTGCACTCTGTCGACTAGCGAAAGAGAAGTAGTGTACAGCATATTTGTAAGTGGCCCGACTGAAGAAGTACCTCCCAGAATACCGCAGCCAAATAACAATTCCCAAGAGGGTTTTCCCGCGAGTCTGATAGTGTCCCGAAATGCGGTTTATAAAGAAAACCGTACACACACAAAAAGTGTGTAAGAACCAAATGACCCTTGTTTCCTACCGCGGACTACAATCAATAAAAATAAAATATTAATGAGGTTTCAGTTGCGAATAAGTGTAGTAAATCTGAGCATTGTTGGTTCGCGACTAGAGAATTAAAAAAAAATATGCAAAAAATTTTTTCCGCCCCATCTCGATTTCTCTCGACTCGAGAGACCTCACTCGGTTCGCTCGGTCAGCGAGAAAATTAGATATTAACCCTGAACAACTTGTAGAAGGTAATGAAGGCACATCATATTCAAATCATTCGGTGTTTGATGCAATAGTCGTACAATGCGTAGGTGCCGATATGCGTCTGGGTGGCAAAGAGGTACCTTAATACCAGGAGTGGGCGTATTTCGAGTAGGTATGGTTTTTTGCCAACGGAAGGCAATACCGATATTCAAATTTGTTTTGTGGGCTAGCTGAGTAGCTGATCGAGTAGAGTGAGTCGCGCGCGCACCAGTAAGCATCGAGCCGGCGCGTTATTCGAACGTTTGTTCAACGCGTCGCGAGCAAAGAGCGCGGTGCTCCGAGTGTAGCTGCAGCGATCGACACCTCTTACCGACATGGAAGTTGCAGGGCAGTGGCGGCGCGAATGGGCCGGGACTGCCGAATATGGAAAGGTAACCACAGCTTTCCGCACCATAATCCTCCCCAACTACACCACCCTATTTAAATTAGGATATGTTCTAATCATACGTTAACCCATTGTTCAAAAGCAAGATTATGCCAGTAGGTAAGTTGAAGCTTTCTTTACTTGTTACGTAAAACCAAACGTAATCGACCTTATTTGCAATTTGATTACTTGTTAGGAACTTCGTTCAAAATATTTATTCCACAAAAGTATGTAAGTGAATAAACAGCGCAGTAAAGTTGAATGGGAATTCAATATCACTGCGGTGTTTCGATTAACGAGCGGTCATTGCCAAAAGAATAAGGTTGTCGTTTCCTTATACGGTTTTAAAACTTAAGCGGCCCGCCTGTCTGCCTGTGCTGTAGCTTTTATATTTTTATTATTTACAAAAATGGCACTTGTGCTTCGTTGGCCTAAAGTTCAATGTCGAAAAGAAATATCCAGCCAAACCAGTCTTAGCCGGTTTACTATTTTTTATTTATTCCTTAATTCTTATCTGGGATTTGCAGTCATGCAGCAACGTTAGGTCATCTGTGTGTCTATACTAGACGTCAAAAAAACATCAACTTTTCTATTTATTCAAGTTCATATTTATTATACATATATTATTAGTTATATATGTTAGTTACATATTATTCAAAATAATTAGCTTGATATTTAAAAGAATTTCTTCAGGTATCTGATCTGATGTAATGAATTGCAATGTCGTTATCCAGTGTACGCTCAATCGGACGAGCTCGTTGATGTCTTTGATAGCGAGACGCAATATTTACAAAGTCTACTAATCAAGTTAGTTGACATACCTTCGTGTGTATATTATACGTTCATAACCTTCCATCTTAATATCTTGTATTTATGTTTTTTTTTTTCAAATTCTTCAGATAAGGAAAATCGCTTTACGTCCTGTGAATCGCGATACGATACGATACTCTTCTTTAGCATAAGGCGTAGCATGTAAAAAAAATATAATTTTAATTCCACTCTTGCACTTTTAAATTGGAACTAATTAGAAGCGACAAATGTTGAAACTGTGAACACGTTGCGTGATAATTTTAAAATGTCTTTGTGACATTTTGAGCATTATGTAAGCAACATAGATTCTACACGAGTTTACAGTTCTGCAATATTTATTAAATAAACGAAATAATGGACGAAACACAAAGTTTCTCTTTGCATATAGGTAACTATTTAAAATAAATATACTAGGACAACGTACAGAACTGTATTCTATACTTATATGGAATTCAAAGGGGAATGTCTTTAACATGAGACAACTGCCGTCGACGGCTTCGACTAATCTGAAACTTATAGCATTCGCCCGCGCTGCCCTTTCGAAAATTTTACTTTTTAAACCCTCCTAATGTCCATATATTTTACCATTTGTTAAACGGTATAATTGCAATTATTTTTGAATGCATCTAGATAGCCTCAATGCCGCCTGTTTTTCTGTGAGCCATGAGGGATTTAGTTAACCCATGAGGTCGTCTAACAAGCAGAGCATTATTTACCCACTGAGAAAGGACTCGTGGGGTTATTAAGTGTAAAATACTTTTGTCTGTTCGTTTACTACAACGAACAGACAAAATGTAGAAAAATCGTTATCTTGAAATCCAAAGACTAAGCTACTTCCTCAATTTCCGTGAGAGCGGGGCCACAAGTAAAATCTAGGTAGGCGATATCGAATGTAATAATATGTATTCTAAGCATAATACAGCGGCTTATGCTGGGAAGCTGATGGGGCACAATTTTTGAAATTGGTGGCGCAGGTAGGCACAGTTGGAGTAACGAATGTGTGCACTAATTTAGGCATCGTCTTCGTGTGGTTGGGCGAAAAATCATCCCAGAAATTTATATTAGTGAGATGTCAGTTTCCCAATATGCTCACGATATAACATAACTGTGAAGCTCGCTTAATGCCTGTATGAATAAATAAATAAATAATATAGAGTTACATGACAGATTACTAGGCAATCGCGTGTGATGTAAAGAAACAATTGTAAAAGGCGTAGGAAGGAACCAATCCGCAAACAATAGCAATCTCGATTATCGAACGGTGAAAGTTACGAGACATACGTGAGGAAGCTGTTAATGATGGGTTGTTGCATGTTCGAGAAAGATGATGCCCTATATAACATGCTGCCTACCGTACTACAGTAAGTCTTTGTTATCTACAGATAAAAAAGAGTAGGTATCTCTAAGCATTGGATCATAAAACGTACATTCGAGTATACATTCGTTGAAGAGGTGTATAGAGTAAGAGTTGTAGTTGAATTTTTACATTTTGCATCATCCCATATTCATCCCACTGTTGGGATAAGGGTCTCCCAGCAATTAAAGGGGAGTTTTAGATGCCAGTGTTTTCAAGCCGCTCAAAGGTCACTGACTTTGCTTAATGATCGTTAACTGAAACCAATAACTAGGACTAACATGTTAAAGTGCCCTCTGAAGCACGGAAGAACTCCAGATATCTGTAGACTGGCTACGCTCAACGTTGCTTAACTTGCGTGATCGATTAGACTGACATGCGCAACGTCGAAATCGAGCTCCTCTGTAGTTTAATAAATTAGTGAAAATAGTGTGCGGTCCCAAAGATGAGATGAATTTCCCTGTCAATGGCGAGCGGTACAATATAGGAGGCAGTGGCAACATATCAATTGATACATTCGGAACAACACAGGGATGCACAGTTTCTCCTCAGTAGTCCTCACGAGCGTAATACCGTTTATTAATCTCTTCAGTTTAAGTCTTATATTACTACATACGTCGATGACTAGGAAAATACTTAAATCGATTCAGTAGAACTTTACGTATGAATAAATAAATATCAACGACCTGCCTTTCCTCCGAATATATTAGAACGTGATTCATATAGGAAAAGCCAAAGGATACGTCAGTATTTACTTACCTAGAACATAATTATACAGCTCTATCGTTTGTCATAAAAAATTAAAGCGGGTTTACAAATTAATTTAAACAAAATATTCTGGTAAACATGTAGTATCGAGGAGCACGATAGCGTAGTTGTGCGTGCCAGTCTAATCAAATATGCAAGTTAAACAATGTCTACCGTAGCCTTTCCATGGATGGGTTTATTTATCTCGAACATCTCCGTGCTTCGGAGGGCACGTTAAACTGTTGGGCCCGGCTGTTGATATTTGATGACAGTCGTTTAAGCCAACTCAGTGGCCTGTAGGCGGCGTGAAAATGTCCTTCGGCATGTCGCAGTTGACCATCATGGTGGAGTATGCTACAAACTACCTTACAGAATACCGCAGCCAAATAATTACAAAAGCAAAAGGTAGCACACAAGATTCTTTATTAAGGTTAAGCTTCTTTATATAGGCGAGCCGTATGCTAGTTTGACACCCTGGTATATTGCTAAATCTAGAAGTTATGACTACGATCTAGAAGCATTAAAATATCAATCAATAACGTTACTACAATCAGATTTTTTGAGACTAGAGCAAAAAGCTACAGTTACAGTATGTAACTGTAACTTTTTGCTCTACGTTCCCATCTCATTCCTGTGGATTTCCCGTAAAAACCTTGTCTTGAGAATTTCTACATATTTATATTTTGATATTTTTTCTGATATATGAGCTGTACTGCTATTCGGGACGGAGACAAATCCAACAAATCAAAGATCCTAAAAATCGGTCCTGCTGTTCTTGAGTTATAAAATTATGTAACTAACCCAACTTTGTTTTATAAGTATATAAAGATATGAAAGTGTGTACAGTGTTTACATATTTGTTTGTCGTTCTTTCACGTCGGAAGGAACCAGTGGCTTGATATGTTTTTTACGGGGATAGATTAAGGTCTGGAGAGTGACGTAAACATTTTTTTATCCTGAAGTTATTCCCACGAGAAAAAAGTTGATGATCCCTTGTAAACAACAACAAGAAAATGCAAATTTCTTGAAACGAACACCTTAAAAGAT
Organism: Hypsopygia costalis; assembly: GCA_937001555.2. Lineage (NCBI taxonomy): Eukaryota > Metazoa > Arthropoda > Insecta > Lepidoptera > Pyralidae > Hypsopygia > Hypsopygia costalis. Next base: position 13,836,549 of record OW443330.2, on the reverse strand, counting down.
GAATAGCAATAATTTAATTAACAGGGATCTGTACATACACTACTCTTTGATATGGATCCTTCAGTGTAGACGGTTGTTAAAAAAAAGAAGGGGGTTCTCAAGACGACGCGTATTTTTTGTGAAAAACAGGCATAACTTTTGACAAGTAGTCAGATTTTATTATTCTTTTTGTGTTCCTAAAGAGATGCTCCCACCAACATCGACATATTTCCTTAGGATCTCAGGCCCCCATCAGTTAAACAGAAGCAGTTCCACTATCGTACAACTCGCCATAAATAAATATTCCATCCATATCATCTCGATAATTGGCAATCTACTACTGTACGTTTCCCAAGCCATTTTATACCACGAACTGTGACATTGTGAAATCACCTTGCCTCAGCAGTGTTTCCGAACAATTACGACGTGGAAGCCTTCAAGAACAGACCCTTAAAAGGTTGGCAACGGATTGGTGACTCTTGGTGTTGCTGATCTCCATAGGCGGTGGTGTCTGCTTTCCAGATGAACATGCTCGTTTCAGATTAAAAAAGATTCAGATTCGTGACGAAAATCATACATTAACATACAGAAAGTCATACATAACAGAGTAGTGGCAATCATGTTTAGCTTGGTAAATACTTCATAGCTCTACAAGCTGAAGAAGTTTGCCACTAAGGTGCCTATATCAAAGTTTTATTTTTGGTTCCGAAAACCCTGGACCATTGTCGCGTAAGCTGAGGCCGAAAATGAAAAATTACCTGCTTATTGAATCCAACACATATAAATAAGTATATACGTCGACACATCATTCTTGATCTTTACCGTCGACTTCAAGGAAGTAGTTCCTCTATTTTAATTATTTAGTCCTTCACATTGGTAGCAATGTTGTTATAGGTAGGTAACTATTTTAAACTGCAGTATGTTTAATTATAAGTGTTAATTCAAAACAATAAAATCAAATAATTCGTACCTATAGTTTCATAATGATTTGCAATTAAGATATGATTGAAGGCATATCTATTGTAAATGTATACGAGTAGAAGTAGATCAACCTACGATCAACAAAAAGTAAAGCAATGACCCTGACAAAGAGTCATGTTCATGATCAATGTCGATTACGGTTTCAATTTGAGGTGCCAATAGGCAGGTTTCATGAAATTAATAAATTGCTAATTACTATTCCTGCCTACTTGTTCACTTAGTATTTAATATCACAGAATATGTAATGGATCACTAGTACATGCAATATCTGGAAATACTCCCGTGCGATTTTTTCTTCTATTAATAAACTATACGTTTATCTATCCGAACAGTTTATGCAAGTATAATTATAGTATTTCTGCACAGTATATCAATAGCAATGGAACTTGAAAAAATAGAAATACGAGTAGTTCTTTTTTAATCTTGAAAAATAATAAAAATAATACCTTTTTCCAGTTTTCGTTGTGCATCCTGCTGACTAGTGAAAAGGCTCTACCAAAAGAGAGGTAGTTTATTTGTAAGCTGCCTGACTGGGGAAGTACCTCCACCTCAGAATACCCCAGCCAAATAACAATTTCCTTGTTGTGTTCCAAGTAATTGTAAATGTGAGTGAAGCTTTAAGTGAGGTCACCAGAAATAAAATAGATTCCATTCAGTAGGTAAATTAAAGTTCTGTTCAGAACATTTAAAAAAATCATCATAGGAATTACTTCTTGTACATTGCTATCAGTTTTTGGTAAATGCATTGAAAGTAAATAAATATTCCTGGACAAATTACACACGGCCATCTAGTCCCAAACTAAGCAAAGCTTTTGCTTTGGGTATTAGATATACTGATATTATACATATTTTTTTTTATAAATATATACATATATTACATAGTAAACACCCAGACCAGACCAACAGACATGTTCATGCACACAAATATTTAGCTTGTGTGGGGATCGAACCCGCGACCTCGGAGTCAAAGTCAAGTGCAGAGACATTGCTTTTACTCTAGTATTTTAGGGTTTCTATACGTAATATCTATGGTATGAATATAAAATACGCCTGGCGCAATATTTGCCATACATTGAATTAACAAAAGTCAATGAAATCGTAGGCGTAGGATTTTTTGCTAAGCTGTTAATTGAAAAAGGCATACTAATGGATGGGATGTACGTATATAGCCAAAGGCAAATTCACTCGATTTGAAGCATCTCGAGCGGAAAAGTTCCTACTTACGTCTTACAAATTACCGCCCACAGCTACATAACAATTCTTATAGTCTTTTGTTGATTCTGTCCCGGGGCCCTACCGCCGAAGCCGAAGCCGATTACCATGGAATATTTTGATTCTAAAAATAGGTCTTATGTTTTAGATATTGACAAACATTTTCAGCTTAGTCGGTAGAGCTCCAGGGATTCTACCAGCTAAGCTAAACACAGGTACCATAAATCTAAGCTGGAGTTTAAAAATCCGATGGTGGTCGGCTTCAGCTTCGGCGGTAGAACTCTCGGTCGTGTCTAGGTACCTGTTCAAAATAGGAACTGATTCGGGCCTCCATAAAGCTCCTAAGACTTGATACATTAGTAGCAAGGGTGGTAACTAGCAACGAGTATAGAATGATATACACTTATGGTATATATCCAAAGCTACTCCTCATGTGGTGCACCCGAAGTAGAATTAACACGACTGAGGAAGTCATTCAGAAACCCGTAGTCACTTAACATTTCCCTGGAAGATGAAAGTCTTGTGTTCCTGCCAATGGGATGATGGATGGATGCTCAAGGGATTGCTTAGCAGCACGAGCCATATCCCTTATATTAATATATAAACGTTTAAGTAAATTACGGTAACCACTTCACTTGACTTCACATCAAACTGGTCGTATGTTTGTTTTCCATCTGATAGTTATGAAAAAAAAGGAATAAATTGTATTCCTTCGCAATGAAACCAGCCTACGTTTTCCAATACAGAAGGCTTACCCGCAAAATCCCGGTGTTCGCTGCATAGGTCGGTAATTATTATTGCAACAAGACCCCATTCAAGACACATATTAGAATACCGTGCATAAACAAGAATGAATCTACACACTTTATCATCATTCAAAACGCTTAAATTTCTTGAAATTGTTTCCGGTGTTTAATAAATGTTATAAAATTAAGACGTATATAAGTGTATACGGTGACAATGGCAGAAGTACCGTCGAGGTAATCATACAGTTATCACTGAAATGGGTACCGGAGCATGGCAGCCGTATGTGAGGTTGTTGGCTCGGCGCGGCTTCGTGCGCAGGCTGCCGGAAATCCTGCGCAAAGGCCGACGCGAGGCTGCCTGCGCCCGCGCAGACGCGCCGGTCTGAACAAGTGAACTCATCAATATTTCTCTTTTTTACCAGACTTGTCTAACATCAAGGTTTGATTTAATATTCGTACCAGAATAAATCGTAACTAATTCTAGCAAAATATTTGTTAGTACGTACCTATCTATCCTCTATCGATATGAAATTTATCAAGATATATATTATAAACGTAGATTTTCTGTTGGATCCGTTTGTATTAACTATAATATGTTCGAGATTTACTCAAAAGTTACTGGTTATGTTTCTTTTATTTACAAAGTTATTCTGTAACTAAGTAATACTAGTCTACTACGGAGTAATACTTACGGCATATTACAAAGTACTCTGTGACTAACAGCGTAGTAAGTAGTACTTTACTACTAAGGTACTTCATTGCCGGTTTCGTTTGTAAACATTAATATTGTGCAATTTACAGAAATTCCTTATATTACCTATCTATCATATCTGAAATATTCTTATTATATGTATATAGCAATTAATTTTCCATAAGAAGACCCCTATGGGTATTTTTAGAGTATGTACGACCCAAAATTAAATAAAAGCAAAATTTTATTAATGACTTATATCGATGCCCATCCAACTATCACATACTCCTGAAGCCAAACAATACAAACAAACTAGAGAATTAAGAGGACCAGTTATCACATCTGTTAATAGCAACATCTTAATTTAAGAATGCTGTATTCAATTCATATATGTGTAACTATTAAGTATATTATTGCTGGAGGTTGCAAGGCGAGTAGAGTATGAACGGACCACATATTGTTGTAACGTAAACGGATTAGGAACCTACAATTACAATATAAATACGAATACGAATTTATGCTTTCTTGGGTTCAACCTAACGAATAAATATAGACTAAGTACTTAGCTTAATTTTAAAAACACAATATACATATACTTACCTATGTATTCTGTGATAGAAAAGGTTAATGAAATGCTATTCTTTAATGCACATCAATTGTAAAATACAGGTAGGTAGCGTTATAATAAAGTTTTGTAGTTTTACATGGTTTTACTTATGTCTTTAATAGATCTCTTCCAGTCAAGTTCTGCTGTGGAACGATTTGTAAAATATGTGTCAACGCTGGGTGTCAAATTAAAGCTGCAATAAAATTGTGTAGAAATACTAGTAACAAAATAACAGAGAGGTACATACTTAAATAATTGTAGGGAAAATATTGTTAATAAAAATGTTTGTTGGTTGTTTATGAACAGTCGAAGTTTCGAAAAATAATAAATACCTACGTAGGTACCCGACCTTACTTGAACTGCGTGTTTAAGTAAGTGGGAGTTCAGATAATTGAACTAAAAATAGATTAGATGGTAACCGTGAAGTGTTTGCTATCACAAAGCTGGTTTGCTACTTACAAATTATATTTGAGGTCTATCTTGACAGTTCCATTATTTCTACATCTCGTCGTTGCATCTATTGTTTCGTTGAGTAACGTAGTAAATCTCATTTTTCATTGTTAGTAATTACACAATATTATTTCGAGAACTACTCATCTCCTAGTTTCGATTGTCAGTGACTAGGTGTGTGGCTGCTAATTAAATCAATGACGCACAAAGGGTATTCTAGTTTTATATCTAGCACAAACTAAGAGGTCACAGTAATTAACATTATGTATTTACTTACTACTTATATTAAGAGTGACGAAACGATCTTCTAAGATGACAGAAGCTTGAATTGAGTTAATCAGACATTTTTGTATATACGTTGGGTGACAAACAAGCATACGGGCCACCAGATGTGTAGCGGTTACCGCAGCTATATAAACTTCAATCGCGGGAACTTAATAAGCTTCGAGGGAATCGTTATTTAGCAGCGGTTTTTGTGAAGTGGAAGTAGTACTCCCCAGTAGGGCAGCTGGCATAATACGCCAATGCCTCGTTTGCTAGTCAGCAGGGCTTTGGTTCAAAGATGTTGATGAACCACTTACTCTCCAATTTTTTTGAAATCCGATCAATTATTTGAAATCCTAAACTTAGCGGCTTTTTGTATACAGTACGCTTTGATCGGTATGATCCCTATGTATGAGTATACGTACGATAACCCCCTGGCCCACTTGACTGCTCTATCTGGTGGAAGGTGTATGAAGGATGTGATTATGTGAAGTGAATCATTGACTATTCTTCCATCACATGGGTATTTGAAACAAATATAAGAGTGTAATTCGTAACAAGGCAAAACACTTTATTTCCTATTCATGTTTAAATGTACAATTTGTTAAGTAAAACGTCATTAAAAATTACCCAGTTCTACTTACCCAGATACCATGCATTACTTTTAATCATCACACCCCGGTATATAGAGTCATCAGACTGCTAACGGTTTACGCATATGTATTTATAGGAAATTACGTACGATACTGATTTCCCGCTTATGTATGAGATGAATCAGTTGATTTGATATTTATTTTGATAGATTTCCCTATGTAGTCTTTATTTCTGCAGATATTATGACGTGTCTCATACGCCCGCGCGTGTCGACGACCTCGTGCCACGTCACACCATGGGTGCCATCCTCTCCTCTACATCATATACGCAGTATTTTCAATGAAACGTAGTTTGAACGAAGTTATATTTAATACTACCGTTATAACTCTACCAAATACAGATTAGCACTTCCACCCACTTACCGAATAAGTAGATAGTAATAATTAAAAAAACACGACACCAGCATTTTGTTGCAAAATTTGTGTGTGTGATGTGGCATGCATTACAAATTCTCTGTTCGTTGTCTCGTCTGCCTCGAGGCTTTAGGTAGAGTCAGTGGGTTGCGGTAGTGACCTTACTTTTGGTGCTGGCTGGCGTTCGATCATAAAGGTGACGTCATTTTTATCCACTGAAATAACTAGCCTTGATCCAATAATGCAAGTAAAAGGTTGTTCGTAGAAATTAACGCACTAAAATACATACATCTTAAAATATACAGATTAACTTAAAATTACGTGCAGTACCTAACCCTGATTAGGTTTCTAATTACCTACGCATCAGTTATTGCTTGCTATGCTTCAGACAAAATTATTAATCGATCATATCCAGTATGTATTACGATACCTTCAAAATATGTTATGGAGACGAAAGCTGTGATGACATAGCAATAGTTACATGGAAAAGATTATATGACTATTTCTTCTTTAATTAACATAAATAAACTTATGCAAAAGTCAAGTTTCCGTATCTTGCATATACCTATCTAGGTTTTATTTATTTCTCACATGTACAACTGTACTAAAATGACTAAGTTATTCGTATACATTTACTGTTATGTTGTAGATTATACCGAATTACTTAAAGTTAGGAAACTAAACTGCTTTCCGCATTCAACTACTTACCTGTTTCCTTGAGACTATCTGTATCGCTGCGGCTCCGATAAGAATAATCACTACATAGGCATATATATATATATATATATATATATATATATATATATATATATATATATATATATGTATATGTATATGTATATATATATATATATATATATACTCGTATGCCTATACTCGTATATGCCTTCTTCTACATATAAAGTGTGTATGACACGCATACTCGAACACCAACCCAATTAAATATGACACACATATAGGATAAGTTCGACATTATCTCATTTAATTTGACGAGCCCGGTGGTCGAATGGCTAGCAATTGCTACTTAGACTCCGAGGTCGCGGGTTCGATCCCCGCACAAGTAAAACATTTGTATGTGTGTCTGGGTGTTTTCTATGTATTATAAGTAGGTAGGATGTATTTACAAAAAACAAATGTACTTGTAAGTGCATTTATCAGTTTTCTAGTACCCATAGTACAATCTTTGCGCTTAATTTGGTACTAGATGGTGCTGTGTAAATTGTCTAGAAATATTTATTTTATATTATTTATTTAATTTCTCTGTATTTCAAATTACTTACTGTAAATTTTTACAAAAAAAACACTAATAATACCTACCTGTGTAGATATCTTTGACACCCACCGAAAGCCGCAAAAGTGGACTGTTCATTGGAAAGATTGCAATCGAGAGACACTGCAATTTCATCTCGCCCCCGCGTCGTCGATCACGTCATTTGTAATTTATAAATACTAACATAAGTATTAGGTACACATGCTTATAACACGAAGGACAGTTCATCCCGTGCCTATACATTGTGATGATGATGAATAAATTTCATTTAGACATGTTGTTTCACGTTGTTATCTAAGAAATTTTAGGTACACTTGTGACCATCTAATCTATTCCTTCTTCTAATCTTGATAATGGCGTTGTTCTATTTATTTCTGGAGGTCGACACTAGCAATCAACAGAATACAAGTACTTATAGTAAGCCCATAGGTACCTATGTTCAGGTACCTATGGGAGCCACCAGCCTAGAGTTAGGCTCAATTTACACCGTCGCGGAATAGAATGGACGCTACTTTTTCCAAAGCCAAAATAGGGAGATTCTCGACAATGCGCGAGGATTCCGCGGAAGACGCGCGACCTTTTTTAGTTCGTATTTACGTTTAAGTATATGTTATACAATTGACATAAAGTTCATTATGCCATGTACAATTTCGTTGGAAAAAGTCGCTTCCGTTCCATTCCGCGGCGTTGTAAATTGAGCCTTTTCGCCAAGTCGTCAAGCATTTTCGCCCGACTGCGGCAAAACTTTTTATTCCACTCTTCGGTCGTGGTCCACCTGCTTGCTACTGCCTGGACCACTGCCACTTTTTCTTGATGGTGGTACACATGAGTCCACCTAGGTAAGCCACAGGGACTTCTGTGTCGGTCAGGGACTTCGTCTCCGGCGCGTCTTTCAGCGGCGGTCGGAGTGGAAATCCCGCAAGAAGGGGGCGCAGGGCTCTCAGCTCTGGCGTGCCTTCATTGGCCGTCCAGAGCGGCCGTTAGAGCTATACGTATGATCCAGGGGTAGAAGTGTTGAAGGGCAGAAGCAACTACCGAGAAAGCGCAGCATATCCCTCGAGACCCCTGAATCACCCACACCGGTGTTGCCCCCAGTCCAGTCGTTACCTGACATTTCGGAGCAGTTATATACCCAAATCATCCTCATAACTCAATTATTCTTTATCACACCTTGCAATAATTTCAATGCCTGTCGAGACCTGTTGTTTTTGAGATTAGCGCGGTCAAACAAACAAACTCTTCAGCTTTATAGATTTAAGAAATCATTTCAGCCGGATCGTTCAATTCAATTCGACGAACGAATTGAATCAAATTTGAATTTTAAAAGTTTTGGCAAAAATTTAGGATTTTGAATTTGGGGTAGACACTCAGACATATGGACTAAAATATAGAAATAAGTCAATAATAATTGTCATTGAATTCGGTATTTTTTTCTTATGAACCGGTTATAAAGACATGTAGAATTATATTTAAACATTGCATTATTATGCACAATAATGTAATTTATGCATATTCGCCCGGTTTGATTCATTTAATATTCATTTATGAAGTCACAGACAACCTCAATAAAGTTTAAAATAATAATAATAGAAACTACTAAATGTTACAAACTTTGCAATTGCGACGATTTAAAAAATGTAAGTTATATTTAGTTATTTTATAGTAGTTTTTTATAGATGAAAGCTTTAATTAGGTATTCATTGGATGATAAGATAATAAAGACTTCCATTATATGTAGACATATAATAAAATTTTAACAGGCCGAAGTCTGTGCATAAGTAGGAGATATTTAAGAAAAAAATTATATTAGTGGGTTTATAGGAACAATAGAAGCCTAAACAGTTATTTTTAGTTTTTTTATCTATTAATCTTTACGCGAACGTTGTTCCGCGCATCACACAAAGGCTAGTGCATAAATTTGCATGCTGGTTCCACAGTAGTAATACTACAGGGTATAACTTAAAATCTAGCGTAGGTATGTTTTATCTTGATACGCCGAATAGAAGAGGAATTACGTATTAACAATAATAATTGTTTTTTTAATAAAGCACGTTTTTGTTATTAATAGAAACAAAAGTTTTGTAGAAATGCGAACACCATCTGTTTACCTTGATAATGCCTTAAGGCGAAACCGATCGGTAAAAAATAATTTAGTTAAGTGGAACAGTACAACAAGTGCTTAATTAATAACAAATTGTTAACCATGTGCGAACAATCAACAGCATCAACAATATAATAATTGTTTATTTTCGAAAGTGCAGGCGGACGAAGACGCAGACGATCGCTAGTTAGGTACTATATAAATATCTACATTTGACGTTGTTTGCGCAAAGCTGCATTCAAATCACGTAGAATGCAATGTACTTACAATAAGTACGCTGTCCCAGTATGTATCAGTCACCGTCTACATGGAATTGACGCGAGTGTCTACGAACGAAACAGTTATAATAACAGTCCACACAAACCGTCATGTTCCTCGCTCCATGGAATGTTTTCGAGTGCTTTGATAAGTGTCGCAAAAGAACTAGTCATTAATTATTTATAGGTCTTTCAAATATTTGACTGAAGCTTGTAGGCTGTCATTTAAATTGTGAAAGTACAGTTGGAGAGCATACCTAGTTAACAAATTATCTATGAACTACACGAAGAATGACCTACTTACCCAAATTCTAACCAACTAGTAGGTATACATACGAACGAATAGGTACCTACATAGTCACTCATATAAGTATTTTATGTCAATAAATTGGTAAGAACATGGTTATGTTTCTTTTTGGAGACGGGGGCCTACTACACATTCCCACCACTATGTCTCCTGTGTAGCCAGGATTAACAGCGGCGACCACCAAAAAAGGCAATTAACAATGAAGTCCACTGCCGGGGGTAAAACTACGGGTGCCTTGGAACTCACAACGAATTTAATCAGAAGTTATTAGTTATATTATATTTTTTCTATTAAATTTAAATTTGATGGAAAAAATATTCAACGCGGCTAGCGTTGAATATTTTTTGGGTCTCGACCTCTGATTAAAGCCTAAGGGGTCCTTACAGACAACGCTTTCGCATCTCATTTATTGAATATAAATTTATGCTATGTAATAAATATAACAAAAAAGTTTCAAACTTTTATTGCTTTACCTTACAAATTCAATTAGCGACTCAAAATATTATTATTAGCTTGAAAATTTTTGTCACATTATGCCGCTCCCTGCCACCTGATGACTATCTAAATAATATACGAACTCGTATTTAATAATAACGCCCGATATAACTAAACATTTTTTTTAAGTATAGACTACGTGACCTAAAATATTTCATTGTTTTTCGAGGAATTTTATAGAGAATATATTTTTTACATTCTTAACTCAGTTTATTAACTACAGATTTATTCAATCGCACTAGTGGCTACACAAAGCATCTTAAAAAAGGGTAGACGACGCACTTTCATACTGTGTGCTTCGATAGATACATATAGCATCGGTAATCGACGATTTTGCTGCTTCTCGGTACCTAGATGTAGCGATTTAACGCCTCGAACGCTACACCTATGAATGCCGGTTAGAGCTTCTTTTGGTCGCTCTACGCATCGACTCGACGCTGCATTTCACTCACATTGCGATGCCAGTTGCAGCAACTTCAGCTTTAAGAAAAACCATACGTAACAAATCGCCAAAACGCGATGCAAATCGTTGCAAGTGTTGAACTGCGTGATTGCGACCGAAAGCAGCAAGTTCGCCAAAAAGCGATGCAGTTGCTAAAACGCGCGTTTTGGCTACTGTTGCGCCCGCACGCAGCAAGTCACTACGATGCAGTATTGATGCAATGGTAAAATCTCTTATCTCCGTTGCTAAAAGTAACCAGTCTGCTTGGACGCATAAACACGTAAAAAGAGATGAAATTACATCAAATGTCTCATTTTCCGCGCACTAGTACGATATCAATCTTTTACTAAGCTTGCGCCTGCGACTTCATGTTCGCGTATCTCGGTATCCCGTGGGAATTTAAAAAAAACAGTTCTTAGCGAATGCCTAAATCCTAATACCTGTATACCAAATTTCAACCGGCCGCCGAAGCTGAAGCCGATTACCAACGAATATTTTGATTAAAAAAATAGATCGTACGTTTAAGTTATTAACAAACATCTTCAGCTTAGCCGGTAGAGCTCCATGGTTTTTTCCCAGCTAAATTAAACACAAGTACCATAAATCTAAGTTGAAGTTAGATTTCATCAAATCCAACTTCAAAAAATCCTATGGGAATCGGCTTCAGCATAGCCGGTAGGGCTGATCCATGGTTTTGAGCTGTACGTTGATTGATCAGTCAGTAACGGTTGCCTTTTATTTATACAGATTATATTGTACGTTTTCCAGGTGACAGAGGGCGGGGTGACGCGGCGGATAGCGCGAGCGATGGAGGTACTGAACGCCAGCGGGCCAGGCGCACGTGTCCGTGTCATGCGCGCCGCGTACCACTCTTCGGCCGGGCCTGGCGTACCCGCTGCCTCTTATATGCTTCATTCTTCACGCAGGGTAATTATTAATTTAGAACTAAGTAGGTATCAAACACACCAAGTCGAAGACATATTATGCCACTGCCACTGAAGTTTGGTGTATTTATCAATTTGACACTTACGCAATCGAACCCTTTGGACGTTCAGTCATATGAACAGCCAACTCCCGGATGATATATGTTACTAATCATAGATTCCTTCCTTGACTCGGATGGCTTTGTTTTATTATTACAAGGTATTCTATTTCACTCAGTCGCCAGTCTCTTATCTAGAGTGCTACGTTGGCAGCGAAACAACAAATACTTTGGTGTTACCAGCGTTTATAGCTACGGTGCGTGCAATCACGCAGATGATGTGTTACTTAAAAAATGCTCTATTCTTGTTACTCCACTAAGCGCAGAGTGAGTAAAAAAACTAGAGTTTCTCGGTCACCTAATTATTACTGGGTGTGTAAGTGCAGAGAGAGTTAAAAAAAACTAGTGGTTGTCACTCATTTAATTAACACTATATACTATTGAATGGGGTGTGTTGAACAATTTGTGGGCCACAATCTCTATTTTTGTACACCCAGTAATCGCAGAGTGAGTTAGAAAAACTAGTGCCGAGCGACTTTTTTTATATACTACGTCGGGTGGCAGACAATCATACGGCCCGCCTGATGTGAAGCGGTTACCGTAGCCATATTAACGCTCGCAACATAAAATATAGCTCACGCACCGCCAGCCCCGCTGCATCTCCTTCCTTTTTGGTGACCTCACTCACTCGCAGGAACACAACAACCCTCAAGGGAATTGGTATTTGGCTGCGGTAATCTGTGAGATGGAGATACATTCCCCAGTCGGGTAGCTTTCAACTACGCTCAGAACCTCTCTTTTCGCCAGAGCTTCGTTGTCAGTCAGCAGGGTGCGCCGCGTGCAGGTGAAGTTGGCTTTGGTTCAAAGATGATAATGAATCATTTACACTCTTAAAATATAGCTAGAGATTGTCGCTCATCTAATTATTATCACAACATTATCGAATTGAGTGTTGGGTAATTTATGAGCCACGATCTCGTAGCAACTCGTTACCGTAATCGCAATAGCCCGTCTGACAGCTGTAGGTTGGTACGTCATCCACTACTGCATAAACCAAACGACACCGTCACGTAGTATACTTACTTATACTTCGGTACGTCGACTGAACAAGGTAAACGCAATTTAATATAAAGTATCTATAACTTAGGCTCAAAAAATTCTAAGTTACCAGGTAGCACCTCGGGAAGTCAATGTACAAGCAATAATAAAATGTCCCGTGACCATGGCGTCTGTAACGTCCCCAAAAATCGGGAAAATATAAATATTGATCGCGGTAAGTCCCGTACATACAATAGTGATATAAACAACCGCGAAACTTTAAAATTATAAATAATGACCTGTGTTTTTGATTTTCAACAACATCATAACATCATATACTTACTTAAAGCGAATTAAGTATGCAGAGCGTAAGCTGGCAATTTCACGAGTTATAACGGTTTTATGGTAGGTACTGAAATAGTGCTCAAATTGAAAAGCCAAATCTTGGCTTTTCAATTCGTGTATGTATTTTAAAAAAACTCATCATCTATCCCATAACAAGATGTTGTGAATTTTCGAATATAGTTTATTCATATTCATAAATCTCTAAAAAAATTTCAGGTTATATCATCAGGATTCAATTTGCTGGAATCGCCATCGCTACCAAGTAAACCATTGGAAATATCTTCTACCCCGCTAGAGCCATTTCGTGATGTAAGTGCAGAAACAGACAATTACAAAGTAACAGAACCAGACGACACCGAAATTTCAGAACCATCCAAATGGAGGGTAGCTTCTAGTGGAAGTTCAATACGAATGCCAAGTGAAGAATCGTCCTCAACTGATAACGCTAGTATTATAGATTTAGATAACAGATCTTCCCATAGAAATGTATTTAGAAAATTCTCACACGATTCCGAAAACAGTGATATTCAACCAAGTAACAGAAATAGCGCACGAGCATCACCTCTCTTGGATGCTCCAGTAACACTGAGTACTCTCAAATATAAATCTCTTCTAAACAGCAGCAATGATTGGAACAAAAGAAGAAAAAGTTACAGTTTTGAAGATACATGCCCTGTGAATGAAACTATTGTACACAGCAATGACACATTAGCAATGGAATCATCAACAGATAGTGGAATATGCAAGTCTAGTGAAAAAGTAAATGACCAAGTGGACGACAATACACACCTTACATATTCAGAGTCAAAAGTAAAACAACACGAAGGAAACGACGAGACATTCAAAGACTGGCTACATAAAAATCGCCCAAATACATTACAATTTTATAAAGGTACGCAACTTAAACCTTGCAAGGAACAAAAAATTGAGACACAGGATAAGACAGAAAATAAAATCACATTGCAATCTTCAGGTAAAGTTTGCATTACCGTACCGATAACTGTCGAGAAAAGAGATGAACATACAAATGAAGACACAGACAGAAGAGTGAAAAAAGTGGAATTTTGTAAAACAGAATTACATTTTGCAGCAGAGTCGGGGAAAGTTAATATAATCGCAACGGATGAAAAGCCTCCTCCGTCAAACGATTTTAGAAAAAGAAGAAGTGCTTTTATACCATTGGCGGATACGTTTGAGAGACCTATCACACTTTTCAGTGAAAGGAGGGACATGACAGAATCAATAAAAAGTAATGAATTTTCGATATTCAGTAATAGTGAAACGAATGATTACGATGAATTTGAGAATACAGCAGCTACAAAGAGTATTCTCAAAAACAAAATTCCGAAGCCCAAACCGTATCTCTTGGGAGAGAACATGGTATTTGGGAATTCGGATGATCCTAATGACAGAGGTCATACAAAAGGCGACGCATTTGTTCCGCTAGGCGTTTCATTGATAAACAAGCAATTACAAGCAGAAAGTAAATACAATAGTGACATAATTTCCACCTATTCGAGCGCTGTGGACGATAACTATACAAGTAACTATGTTGGGACAACCAAAAAAGGTATTACCATGACAATGAAACAAAACCTTAATGCTACTTAACCTTTTCAACACCATGTATTAATCACACTGACCAGAAGCCTTTTTGTTGCAATATTTATTGAAACGTTCATGTAAAATTCTAAATATGAATGCAGTATATAGTCATATTTATTATAAAAAAACTGAATCTCACTTTTTAATTCACTATTGCAATTGGCTAATAAGTTGTTATCGGCCAACCTGTAAAGATTATATATTAATCATTGGCGTCGGAAAGGTTAAGATATTTCCATAGGTACTATATCATACGATTTATTGTAAACGTTATTTATGTATGTTTAATAAAACCCACAATTACATTTTATTGCTACTGATTAGCTTTTACCTGCTTCTTCCTGCTTCTGCTGTTTCGCTCACGTGAAATAAAAGTAATCCGCCGTCCACTGTGTGCAAGCCATCTCTATGACCATGCCTCATCAAAATCGGTGAACGATTTGGACATGAAATATAAACAAATTATAACGTTTTCATTTACATCATTATGGATATCACCTCTATTATATCCACAACCAAAACCCTTCTTATATTTTTACTTTCTTACAAACCACTTTTAAAATTCTGTTCCAGGTCCATCAAGAAATGAAGATTCTAATATCGAAAGTATAGTTTTTGATAGTGACAATGATAATATAACATTCCAAAATAAAACAACTGCAACCAAAAGTCGCGGTTCAATCAGACATAAGTTGGATATACAACCAATGTCACCAGTCCAAAAACCTAAAACGAGAAAACTTCGAGACAGCGATTTGATGTACTTCGGTATTGACAATGATAGAAAAGACAATTCGAAAGACAAAATAAAATACGTGGAAAGTGTATTAACTTTAAATTCTAACCTAGACAGCGATGTATTACATTCAGTTCAGTTAATAAAACAAATATCCAATAGTGCTTGCAACAGTGAAGCAGAATCTGAAGACGGTCCAGAATATCAAAATATCCTTATGAAATCAAATATCACTTCTATTCCTACACCGAAACCACGATCAAAATATGTCAGAACGGCAGAAATCGATAAAAGCAGAATATTGCAGCCTATACAGGAACAATCGAATCAAAATACAGCTACGAATACTACCCAAGAACATCGACGCTCTAGATATAAAAAGTGTGAAAATGTTGTAGTTCCAGCTCCCCGAAGTCGTTCAGAACCTTCGAAAAATCGAACCAATATAATTACGGAAAAATCCCGGCGAGATGAACATATGCATAATAATAACTTGAAAAGAGAAACTCCGTCCCCGCGGTAGGTATTTTAAAACAAAGATGTGTATACTATTATCAATATATATCCCTATCCAATTTCTATGTCAATAAAAATAATAGTCGATAATATTGTACATGATCTCAGATTATTTAATAGCTATTTCGTAATATGCCACATGAAAATTTAACTTTAATATCTGTTACATTTCAGGTTAAAAAAATGTCAAGGCCTTGAAAGAAAAATAAGAATACAGTCACAAAATAAGGACATCTATAAGAATAGCATATCAGAAGACGAGACACCTCTGTATGTTAACCTAAATAATAATATAATTGACGAAAGTACAAAGAATGACACGCGTCAACGTCTTCATAAATCGCAGCGAAAGCAAGATAGACAAATAGAAACGAGCCTTCATTCTCGCGGGATCGAAGATAAAACCAATGACTCAAAACCGAGCAAAAAATATAAGTCTCCCGAAAAATCTGAATCGAATAAAATGAATAAATTTGACATGGCACACGATACTTTAGAAAAGAAGTCACATAAGAAAACTACAAACATACATAGAACTAAAAAACTTGTTACACCAGAAAATTCTTTTTGCAGTAAGACGAAGACCAATGAAGAAATATTCAACAATCGTCAGACTAACATACATCCGGCTAATGTACTTAATGTTACTAATGAAAATAACTCATCTTTAAAAGTTAAGCAAAGACGAAGTGTATCGTCGCATCGACATTCAAATGACACAGAAAAATTACATGGAAATTCAGTTGAAATAAATCAACGGATAGAACCAATTAAAGAAAAAGCGGATAAACATGGTTCAAAACATCAAAGCAGACATCAATTAAAAGAGGAAACGAAATCCAGAAAAGACACTGAACACCACAATGAAATTATCCATAATCATGATTTAAAGGTAGTTAACAATACTGGGGATCGAAACGCTGTCACTGAAACTGTTCCTAAGAAGATAAGTCATAGGACTCCAAAACGAAGGGAATATGTAATAAATTATGATGACAAAAATGGGACAGTGTCTTCAGTTTGTAAGGTAAAGCCGGGCCATAGCTTATCAAAAAGAAAAACCGTAACAAAAGAGAGTCCAAAAGATACTAAAACAAAAAATAAGATGATAGATAAAACTCCTCTGCGTAAGTAAGTCGTGTGCATGCATGCTCTAATAAACATAATCCTAACAAACAGCAATAAACAATAACATGATTAAAAATGAACACGTTTCAGTTCAACTCCCAGATCGGCAATGGAGTCAAAATGGATTAGCTCACGAAAATAAGAAATGGAAGACAAAGATTCATGCACAAAGATCTTGCCAGTTGTTGTAATTAGGTATCTATCATTGCTAGTCTAGTAAAAGTTGGAGTTCTTGACTGTTAAAATATATAATTATTTTATTACAATTTTGTAGATCCTTTTATATCGTAGGTACTTATGCAGTAATAATAGAGTATAATGATAACAATGATCTCACATAGGCTTATTTTAAGTATCATTTTTTTTTCTTTTTCCAAGTCTTAGAAATATCTATGCATATATTTCAAGATGAATAAGCTAACACAATAATAGTAAAAATGTATTTATCATACTCGTATTTTGTTATTTAACGTAAAATTGCAGTGAAATTTCATAAAATGTTGTCTAGACTAGATTTTCTAAGTATTTTAAAAAGTTAAGGAGTGATCTGTATGCACTACTTATTTACAATGTTCAACCTGTTATCCCGAACTATCAAATTCTTAAATAAACTGAAAACAAAATATAACAACTATTCAACAGTTTAATTTGTTTTATTAATTAATTTCTCACATTAGATATAATTAGTATAGTTATACTGTTATCAATGGATCTTTATCACATTTACTAACAATAACTTGAACTTGATTATTCAATCTACTTTCTAATTCTGGTGAAAATACGCGCAGGAAACCTCTCTCTGAGTCTGAATGATTAGTTAATATCACCGATATACCTTTCTGGGCTGCATCTAACACGTCGTGATGGAGCATTTCTCCTGAAAAAGAAATGTTGTTGAGTTTACGAATAATAAATAGGGTTCAAATAAAAAAATGGAAATACGAAAGATCTGTCACAGTATGCGGAAAGTATCACAATCAGGCCTAGTTCACTTTGCACTGTAGACGACGAGGTCGACGTCAAAGAGCAGCCGGTTACTAGGGTTCGGAACCGTTTATATTTATGATATGATAACAATAAGGAATATGAACGATTACTCTTTATTTAATGGTTTCGGTTAGGGTGTTTTTCCATAGTAAATAACGCCGGTTCCCATCCCTGCGGTTAGTGCTACGTGCTCTTACGCGCTCAGCGCAACGCATTTACAACGCAAAGTTTGTATCGTTGCTCGAACAAGATGTACAGTAATAAGTTAACTAACTAGGTGAAGTGGTTCATCAATCTTTGAACCAAAGCCAACCTCACCTGCGCACGCGCACGGTGAATCATGCTGCCTGACAAACGAGACTGTGGCGAAAAGAGAGGTGTAATTGTAAACTGCACGACTCAAACTTATAGTACATATAGTTTATGTATATATTCAACTTGTAGTTACGCTTTGCGCTACCTCTCTTTTGCCAGAGCCTCATTATTAAATTAGCAAGGTGTACCACGTACACCACGTACAGGTTGGTTTTGGGCCAAAGATGACAGTGAGCCACTAACAGTTGCAAAGTATATTTAATTACTCGTAATAATAATATTTTTCAGTCTCTCTTAAATCACGGGTCTAGCCCGGTCATTTGATAGGCGTGCGCGGGGATATACATCCAACGCGTAGAGGCCCCTTTGAGAAGTTTGATGTAATGTTGTACGCCCGCCGTGACCCGCTCCGGGATATGTCAATGGAACGACATACCCATGAGCAAGTCTCGGCAGGCGTTGAGTTTATTTTTCAATATTTTTATGATTTTATACTTACTGTGATCACAATATCATTATCTACCAACATAGTGACAGAAGTTATTACCTGTTAAATACAGATCAGCCGGGACTCCCTTCAACACTGAACTCCCCGAGCCGGCACAAAGCGCTATAGTTTGTA
Organism: Hypsopygia costalis; assembly: GCA_937001555.2. Lineage (NCBI taxonomy): Eukaryota > Metazoa > Arthropoda > Insecta > Lepidoptera > Pyralidae > Hypsopygia > Hypsopygia costalis. The sequence goes on along the minus strand of OW443330.2, from coordinate 13,817,466 downwards.
TGCCGCCAGTCGTTGTTTTGCCTCTTCCCAAAGTCACACGAACGTGTTGTAGATCAGTTAGCTTTTTGACTTTACAAATTGCTTCCGATAGCGTTATAGGGGATTCTAAGTTAAGCAACCTGTTTCGTTGAGAAAATTAACTTTTAGGTACGTTGGAACAGTGAATGTACCACAAGCTCTAAACGCAGGAATGAAACTATGATAGTTGCGTATTTATCAATGAATTTCATTCATAAATTCGCAAACATGATGGTTCCAATCCTGCGTTTAGAGCTTGTGGTAAGACCTTAGAGCAATAGTCGCGAATAAACTACTGAGATAAAATGATATTGGTAGCCAAATCTCAAATTTATCTGCGTATGGCCACACCACGGCCACTATATACAAATATCGCGTCGTTTACTACTACATAAACGAAGAAGAACGAGACTGTGTAGGGAGTGAATGAGCATGTGTGCGTGTGGCGCCATACAAGTGTTCCAGATTAGTCTCAGAGGGGAGGTGAGGTCCACACGAGAGAGCGGCAGGGAATGGTCATACTGTACGTATACGTAGTACTATTACTTATACTGTGGTATCGCTGTATACGTTTCTTGTATACAGCCATACCACTGTGTGTTTGGTCTGAACAGACAAAGTAAATAGTAAATATTTTTTGTATTGTACCTTTTTTGGCAAGTGATTTGTTTAAAAAAAATCTGTCAATGCTATAATTAATTTTAAAATTCAAAAATTATTGTCATTCGGGTTGAATATATCTACTAATTAGGTACATACAAAAAATCTCTACTTACTAAAAAAATTGTACGGTTCCGTTTCTTGTGTATGGTATTAGTCGCGAACAAACTACTGAGATAAAATGATATTGCTAGCAGAACAGGCCATACACAAAAATGGAATCATGCATGCAATTGCAATGCAATTTTAGTTGATATTTTTTGTAAGTAGGTACCTAATTTGAAGATCCAAATATTCAAACCAGAAAGAAAAAAAGGAGTATGGACTGGCAACGGATCAACCCCTGGGTGTAGCTGATCTCCATGGGCGGTGGTAATTGCTTTCCATCAGGTATCCCATATGCTCGTTTGCTCCCCTCTCATATATATAAAAAAAACAATCTGCGTGAAAAATATTTTTGAATTTAAAATGAATTATAGCCTTGATAGGATTATTTTAAACTCACTTGCTATAAAATTTATTAAAATGGATACGAAATATTTTACATTGTGTAAATGTGAAGGTGAAGGTCGGCTTTCTACGAAGAATATGATTTTGTTTGTCCTACATGACCACATTTTATTTTTTATTTTCTTTATTCGGGACATAAATAAGATATAGATTATTCACATGTTTCAACTATCGAAGGATTATAAGTGCCAGAATAGGTAGACTAAAAAAAATTATTTGTTTCTTACCTTCCTGCTCCAACGGATGGGTCAGCACCTGGTATAATAGGTTTGCATTCTGATGTTGAGAAAGCTGAGGCCAACCAGTCATTGACTCCACCTTTAACGCTGTCCCAACTAGTGTGCGGGGAATACAGCGATATGCGTTTCTCGAGTAGATACGAAACAATTCGTTCTTTCCATGACCTATAATATAAAATTTAGGTGAAATAATGTACCATGAAAAGGTATTTATTATACTATGACCAACACCTCATCTACACACGAGTAAATAAGTATATTTGTTTCTGTGCTAGTTCTTACACTGTGATTTCACACACTTGAAAGTGTAGTCTTAAACCATGCGTCAGAGTCCGATGTCATGGGACTGTCTGCCTGAGAGGAGTTAGTCAGTGGTCTTTTATTTTAAATTGTCCTGCCCCGGCTTCGCACGTGTAAAACATGGTGATATATTTCCCTCGCAATTTATACATCTTTTCTCTACATAAGAACCTTCCTTATACCTTAACGAAAATATTAAAATTATAACAATTTGCAGATTTAGAGTTTTACCTAAATATAGGTAATTCATATTAAAAAAATGCTTACTTTTGAACCACAGACTTCAAAGGCACAAATATAAGAGGATGATAAGAAATAATCATTTCACAGCCATGGTCATTAGCTTCGATAGCTACTTCTTCCGTGAGGTCGTTTGTAAGCAATATTTTATTTATGTTCCTAAAAAAAAGAGCAATCAAACATGTTAATTATGACTTGTAACGGTTTCTCGTAAAACAAACATCACATACTAGCTACCAACTAGTGATAGTCCTGCGTCCAGAAAGAAAGGAAGGAGGCTGGCAACGAATCGGCCACCCCTTGGTGTTGCTGATCTACATGGACGAGAGACTCGCAATCCTGTGATATAACCGGCAGGTTGGTGCACAGGGGCGCATTAGCTCATAGGGTCCGTTGCGACTATATGCTCGGTAGCCGCCTTACACCGCGTTTCCCTCTCAAATTATGAGTAACTATTACAGAGATTTAATACTTTGAGTATATTAACTATGTTACTATTTTCTGAAGCACCTGTGAAATCTCGGAGTCAGGAATTGGCAAATGCTGACCCAGGATCAAAAGGCATGGTGCCATCTGGTGTCAGAGGCCAATATCCACTTTAGGTCGTTGTGCTGCAGCAGTACAATCCAGTAACTAACATTTACCTTGGAGTATATGGTTCTACCAGTAAACCAGTGTTGTCCCAACTCTCTGAGAGGTCTTTCGGCGCAAATTTTTCTAGAGCGTCTATAACAGTATTCAATGCCAGCCCAGTATTAGCTCCGGTCATCATCTTGGAAGAGGTGAATGATGTGTAAGCAGCTCTTAGAATTACCTTCTTCGTAGCTAATAATCTTCCAATTTGAAAAAGCATCAGATATATTCTGAAATTCAAGATTACATGCCGATTGTACAATATACCTATGCTTGAATTGTGGTGCTGGCCTCAAATGCTCCGTATTTCTTGGACAGCAACCGGCACTAACATGCCAATTTTAAAGGAATTAATGATTGAAACAAGGCTAAATACAGTGTGCGTCTGAAAGATATATCTGTCATAGCATGGCCACACCCCGACCACTCCATGCAAATACTGCGTTGTGGACTATACTACATAACCAAAGACGTCTGTGCAGAGCGTGAATGAGCATGTGTGCGTACGACGCCATACAAACTGTTCCAGATTCGTTTCAGAGGGGAGGTGAGGTTGATACGAGTGAGCGGCAGGAAGCGGCCACTGCACGTAGTGCTATGACTTATACTGTGGCATGGCCAGAGGAGAACGAGGTTCTCAAGTATATGCTTGAGAGCAAGATGACAGTTATGAAGCCAAGGGGACGATCACCAATCGGCTATCAGGATTTGTATCAGACACGACCCTCAACCAAAAGGAAACGACTGAGAAATAGCCATTATTATACAAATGAATGATGGACGGCACATCAGGATTGCAGATCTCCCCAGAACAGAACAGTGGCACATACATAAGCCTCATTGTTGTTGGATTCTAGTGATGAAACGCATGGGCGCTATATTATTCTATCCAATCAATATAGTACACAGGTAGAGTAAAATCGATGGCTGGTTTCATAGTTAAGCGAGTAGCTCTGCAATGTACTCACTCGCACGATTTTACTCTAACCGCAGTATAAGTCTCGAACCGTGTAGGTAGTTACTATATTAATTGGATAGAATAATACTTATAGCACCACGGATCATAGTACCCATACGTTTGATCATTAGAATTCAATAACAATGTGCATACTATACTTGCTCATTTTAATTTGATTACTATATTAGCTTCCGCCCAAGGTTTCGTTTGCGTGAATGTCGGTTATCATGAAAACTTTTGGTTATCCTTCGGGAACAGGTCGTTAATTCGGGCTAAAAGGTATCCTATTATTTATTGAAAACTTTTATTTAGATGTATGCAAAGTTACATGGCAATCGATTCAGTAGAAAGTGGCGTGAAAGTGAACCAAACAAACAATCACTTTCGTATTATATAAAATTATTAGGACATAGTAAGCATTGTTGGCTCTCTATATCGATTCTACTGATTTCATAGACTTTTCAAAGACTACGTCTGTTAGCCTAGAATTTAGGCAAGATATGCTTTCCACATCCAGACATATTAAGTATGAAGGCCCTTGTAGCCACGAAAGTGGAGTTTCTTTGAATAAAAAATCGTATCGTAGCGTAAAATAAATGTAACAAAACGTAACTGTAAGTTTGTTATCAAAAATATAAAGTATTTTACTTCATTATACCAGCACTTAAAATGTTTCGTTTTAGAGGTAATAGCGAGCGTAGGTTTTTTTATATGCATCTTCTACGCTACGATACGTTTTTTTGTCCAATGAGACGTCACTTTCGTGGCTTTATATGTAGGTACTAGCGCACTTCAAAACATCTCTCCAAATGTCCATAGACCGTTAGATAGTTAAGTAGAATACATTTTTCATAGACCTCTACACTACTCTAGTTTAACTGTGCACGATTGTATTAACCATACTTTTCAATTCCATGTTGGTAGAATGGATAACCCTGTAAATGTTCATTGTTAAATAATACACTTTGAATTGAATAAATATTTATTTATTCACAAAGTCTATCCTTACCCAAATCAAAATTTCATAAGCTCAATATCTAATATTCGATATACCTACCTATTAAACCCATAATAACAAACAAATTATAATCAATAACATGATAGATATAAAGAGGAACTTAATAACAATGATCAATTTTACAAAACACGTGCCCGCGATTCGATCCCCGCACAAGACAAACATTTGTGTGCATGAACATGTCTGTTTGTCTTGATCTGGGCGGTTGCTATGTATTTTAAGTTTGTATTTACAAGAAAGTATTTAAGTATATGTTATCAGTTATGTAGTACCCAAAGCACAAGCTTTGCTTAATTTTGGATTAGATGGCGCTGTGTAATTTCTTCCGGGATATATATTTATTATTCTTATTAAAACTATTCCGAAAATTTCCATATTCGTATTTCTCCATCATCGCTGCAAGAGAGTAACTCTTGGCTGCCGGCAGGGTTCCAAGTCACACAGTTAACATCCTGAGCATGGGCGTTTAGCTTGGTACAAACAAGTTCAAACGTGGGCGCATTAGGATCAGACTCGTCACACTCTTTGAAAATTCTTATAATGTCATCACCACTAGCAGTCGCTAATAAGCCTGTTTTGTGACACCATGCAATGTCATACACACATCTGGAATGATATCCTGATAATGTGCATACACATTTCCAAATTGATTCTCTTTCAGTAACCACAACGCCCTCCTGATTGTCTGGCTTGTACTCTTTCCAAATTTTAACAGTCTGGTCATCACTGCACGTGGCTAGCCTCTCTCCAGTCTTATCAAAAGCTAAGCTCCACACCGTAGACTCATGGGACTGAAGGGTAGCAACACATGTCCAATCATTGTCAACTTGATCTTCTTTGTACATTTTGACTGTGTTATCATAAGACGCAGAAGCCAACACATCCAGGTTAGGATGCCAAACCACCTATAACATAAATAATTTTAAAATTGCATGTTATGTTACGAAAAATTGAGAGGAACAGATCAACGTGACTTGTAATTTCTGAAAATTCTTAGACCAATAAGTTTTTGTCCTCGTATTGTAAAATCTAATCATGAAAAAAAAAACCAACGACAAATATGAAATGCAAAGAAATAAAAATACATCATAAGGAATCTATTCCAATGTATCACAGTAGGCCTGCTACTTACCTATTATTTTTGTCGTAAACTCACTTAACAATAAAAATCTGAACTAGGCAAGTACTGCCCCCGACTTAGTATTTTTCGCTACATTACACTATTTACACTCCTATATACAGATGGACGGAAGGTAATATACCTGATGGGTATTTACCCGGGTAATTTTTTTGTTTATTTGAACTGTACTTTGTATGTAAATACGCGTGTGAGTTGACGGCGAAAGTAATAAATATGTAAAATCGTATGGGGCCCAATTGTACGATAGTGCAAGTTTCAGTCGCGCGAGATGAAATAAACTGTTGATATTCGTTAGTTTATAGTTTTGATTTCAATGTTAGAAAATAATTACTTAGGTACCTACTTATGTTTAATACTAAGGTGATATTGCTGAAGCCGAATACAATCGCATTTTTTGATTGCAAAAATGTAACTTCAACTTAAATTCGTATTAATTATAATAAATAAGCTTAGCAGGTAGTAGCGGAATAGCTCTACCTACCGATTACTCTGAAGGTGTCTATTACAAACTTAAACAGAAGTCCAATATTCACAATCAAAAAACCAGAAGGGAATCGGCTTCAGCTTAGGCGGTAGGCCTTGTTTCACTGTATTATTCATTCATTACAGTGTTACATCTGTGTAATATGCAGTCAGAGGATGGTAAATTGAAACAGGGCAATAATGTGAATAATGACAGCTACCATAAGTGTAATAGATACTATAGCATAGCATGTTGAAGAAAGGTCAGAAAGAACGAACTGCTGACGTAACCGCAGGCGATAGATAGAGCTGCCGCCGTATTGATTCTTCCCACTACGTCATAGGCGACAGTGAATTTATTTTAGTCCGTGCCAAGTGTTCGGACGTATACGACATTAGTGCATTTTTTTTTACTTATCTTCAAAATCCGACAAAATCAAGTTGGCAGTAGCGGCAGCCGCCACTGTCGCCATCTACCGAAGTAATTTCATAGAAGTACATAGAAATCAGTAGTGGTGCTTGCGGTCTGCTGCTGCAGCCTGCAGTCTGCTGTCGTCTGCGAATAGGCAGCTTTTCAGAAAAGGTCTAGCTATCCTTACTGCCCAACTTTATTTTCTCAGTCAACCCATATTCATCTCACATCTAATGACAACAGTCGAGACCGTCGGCCTAACTGTTTTCCGAAACATGAAGGAACTCAAGAAGCCTAAATAAACGCATCCACAGACAGGCTACAGTCGACGTTCCATTGCATGTCATTATTCGTTCACAGCAGTTAGCTGTGAACGAATAGACTGACATGCAATGATGGCATTAAGTTTCTAGAGTTTCATTTTACCACCCTTTTAATTTAGATTAGTGCTTAGTTAATAAACAATAATTTGTAATGTACGCACTTTTTTAACATCTTGGTTGTGTGCATTCAAAACAGATTCACATTCATATTCATCTTCTCCAGCCACTTCCCAGACCCAAACTGATTTGTCTCGTCCACATGTCGCCAGCAATTGACCAGATGGTGACCATGCAACACTCTTTACCTCATTTTCATGACCTTCTAGAGTTGCATTGCATTCAAATTCACCTATTAAAACATATGTCATTACAAAATATTCTATTATTTTATGAAAATCTGTACAAAAGCTCTGTACAAAAACTCACCACTTTTCTTATCCCAAATAGCAGTTGTAGCATCAAAACTGGCTGATGCCAGGAAATTCCCACATGGAGACCATGCCACTTGCCTAATTGTGCGTTGGTGCCCATCCACAAGAACTGTTCTAATTTTCCACTCTGATCCTTCTTTGCTCCACAACTTTATGGTTTTGTCTTCTCCACATGATGCAAACACTCTCCCTTCTGGGTGCCACGCAACATTCCAAACAATGCCCTTGTGACCAGTTAATGTTTGGAGCAATTCTATGCTGGCCATTGTGTTCTGTTATCAGGGTTTCTTGATTAACATTTATTTTGATTAAAATAGGGATGTTGAAGCCTTACTCAAATTAGTTACCTACTTTTTATCCTAGGAAATAGAAATGAACTAAAACTGATGTGACTTGTTCAGCCTCTCTATCAGAAAGAAAACTAAACAAGTTGTTTTTTCAAAGAAGTTTGTGGAACAGTTGGGGACTATGTTTGTGGTGGTCGGGGTATGAGGGGTACACAAGGCTCTGCACTCCCTCTTTTCACTGCTTGGGATGCCCGCTCGCCAAAGCCGCTCTACAGAAATTCTCTCTCTATCTGTCATGTCAATATTTGTTCTAAACTTGCGAGTGTGTTCAGCCATCTTTGATTCTTATATATATATTTACAAAAAATATGCCTCCAAAACATGTTAGTATTCAAAGTCAAGTGTGATATATACCTAGTAAAAAGTATAGTATGTATTTAGCTAAATATTTTTTTAAGTGTTTTGATCCTATATCAATATACTAAACTCAAGACGAACTCGCTGCACTACCAGCATTCCGTGCACCCACCACAATGTAGACCCCATGTGTCCCCATGTTTTAATAAATTACATAGGCACTATGATTTACTTTTCGTACGTTATGGGCCCATTCTTCATCATTATCAATCAATCCTAGATATAGACCTACCCCAATCAGGTGGGTCCATCTAGTGAGATAGTTGAATATATAATCTTCTATAACTTTTTACCTACATTGTACATTACTATTTACGATGGTATTTATTTTATTTGTGCTGTTTTATTTTATGAATAATCATTCTAAAACACATCAAGATTTGAGTTTGAGGTGTAGAACTATATAACGAAACAAACAAATGTACATAGAACATGCACAAAAGTTGTTATACAGCTACTACATATTTTTGAGACACCATTGAAAACTTTTAATAGTCTGTACATAAAGTACACACACTTATCTGAGTACATAGCTATCCAGGGAGGAGATATTCATGCTAAGTTTGCGGGCCAGGGCCAAAAGTTTTGTTTTATCGGGTATTTATTTTTTGTTGTATCGGGGTTATTATAGAAATACTAGCTAAGTGACCGTGAAACTAAGACTTCAGAGACCAGCTCAGTTGGTACTCTCCTATAGTCTCCAGATTTTGGTAGCCTGAGTAGATACATAACGAAGGAATAATATACAAAATTTCTGTTATGTTAAGTAGGGAGCCAGCTCAGAACACATAGGATTGATAAATGCGAAGACCTAATGAAGTAAATACAGAGATTTTGCTCTTTGCTGGGATCGAGCTAATAGCAGCCTGCATCTGCATAGACCCAGAATTTGACGGAAAGTCTGCGCAAGCTTAGATCTATCGTCTTATTGGTAAAAACAGAAGCAGCACTACAGTTCACTGAAACGATTTACAAACATGATCAAAACTTTCCCAAATTCACTCACCTTGAGGGATTTATTGTATTAACAAGCACAGTTAACAAGTTGGATAAGTGCAAAGTGTTAACAATGGGTTTTCTTTAAAACTAAATATTTTAATACGTACTTCCAAGTTTTCTAACCAATAAAGGAGGAACGAGCCGAACGAGGAAAAAAAATTGTAATACAAAAAAAAAAAATTATTCATTGACATTGACAATTGATTTGACATTGACGTCCAAGCATATTTTATAATTATCAGTTTTACTGTCCTGGAAGCCACTGATTCAAAGCCTCTATTATTCTCGGAAACGGCGGCAGTAGTAAATAAAAGCTTGTTATAAACAATTTTGGGCTTTGGAGCAATATATGCTTACCTTATAAAATCTACAAATAAAACTAAATAACAATTATACACAATACATATCTGTAGACATTCTAGGAATATATGTCAGTGGCAAACTCGTAACATTTTTTCACTTGAAGTTTAAAGGACTCAAGTGACTGGGACTTTCTCACTTTGATCGGCAGTGCATTCCACAAGCGTGCAGCATGAACAGTGAATGATTTTGTGAAACACTGAGAATTATGGTGAGATGAATTCGCAAAAATGGGTCATTGCTGGTTCGAAGACGGTCATCCATAACCCGAAATTCAAAGCATTCAAAGAGATAAATGAGAGCATTGGGATTAAAAAGGACGTTGTATAGTAGTGAAATTATGTGAACATTTCTGCGATACCTAATTGGCAACAGGTTAAGCTTTTTACGGTATTCAGAAATATGATCAAACTACCGTACTCCGAAGATAAATCTGATGCACATATTCTGAATACGCTCTAACTTGTTGAGAAGTTCTTCTGAAGGATCTAGATATGCCACATCCGCGTAATCCAGTAATGGAAGGAGTAGTGAGTTTACCAGCAAAGATTTGGTGTGGACAGGAAGGAAATGTTGAAGCCTTTTCAAGGAATGAAGTGACGCAAAAACCTTTCGACTAACTTCGCTGATTTGAGGTGCCCAGGATAAATGCAGGCAAACGGGCAAACGGCCAAACAGGCACACGGCCAAACGAGCAAACGTGCAAACGGCCAAACAGGCAAACGAGCAAACGGCCAAACAAGCAAACAGCCAAACGGCCAAACGGCCAAACGAGCAAACAGCCAAACGGCCAAACAAGCAAACGGCCAAACGAGCAAACGGCCAAACGGGCAAACGGCCAAACGGGCTAACGGACAAACGGCCAAACGGACAAACGGCCAAACGAGCCAACGGGCAAACGGGCAAACGGCCAAACGAGCAAACGGGCAAACGAGTAAACGGCCAAACGGGCAAACGGCCAAACGAGCAAACGCTCAAACGGCCAAACGGCCAAACGAGCAAACGGGCAAACGGCCAAACGAGCAAACAAGCTAAATAAATAAATAAATAAATAAATAAATAAACAAATAAATAAACAAATAAATAAATAAATAATTATAATCAAATGTTGATAAATAATGCAATAGCTTTACCGCGGCAGTCCTCGAGTGCCACACGTTTTTTTTCTAAACTAGTTCATCGTCGACGGTAAACGGTCTCGTTGCGTCGACGCCGCTCAAACGTCCTGGGATAGTCTACTATCCCAGCGCGCCGACCCTATTTCAAAAATTTATTTTTGCCACTTCGTGTTATCCAGAGCCCTGAAACTTTTAGTAAAAATAAGATGAATATAGTCGGCTAAACGTCAAAAATTTAAAAAGTGACACTGGCAGTACAAAATTAAAAAAAAAACAAAAGTTTTGTATAATTTTGTCAAGTTTTCTGCGCGCCGCCATGTCGACTAGCGGTCGACACAGGCATTTTAGCTATTTTAGCTATTTATTTTGATTATAGTGTTTCTTTCTACGGTTATTATAATTGTCGACGACCCACCCACCACTAGTCGACGACAACTTACTAAAATAATTGTTATCGATATAATCAATTATATATTGGGCATTTAGACAATAGGGGTGTAGACTATTTTTTGGAAATATTTTTTTTACAAATTTATTACACCTAAAAAAATATATATAAAAAATAAATACACTCTTACTTAAATTAAAAAAATCACTTATTAAATTTCGATTAAAAAATTCCCGGTAAAACGCTAAAGTTCTGTCATGGCGTCGCTATGACGTCACGATCCTATAAACAACAACATTGTTTCATAGTAAGCGGATGCAGTTCATTGTAATATTATATTTTATGCGTATACTAACAAAAACTGTATAAGTAGAAATGGATTCCAAGTTCTACAAGTATTGTGCAGTGCCTTTGTATCAAAATACTACAATCAAAACACCACAAAAACTGTTTGTGCACGTGCCAAAACAAAAAGCAATACGAAAAAAGTGGTTTCAACTTGATATGAGAGATAAACCACTAACAGCGCAAAATGTTTATTATTGTGAAGATCATTTTGATATAAGTAATATTTTGTTAAAATTCTATTACAATGTCTTGAAGTTCCGTACAAAAATACTGATAACTCGGTGAAGAAGACAGTCATAGGTTATTTTCCTTTATAGGTCAAAAATCTGGTGATGAACAATGTACTTTGTTATTTCAGATGCCAAACGATAAGGAAAACTTTACAAATGTAACAAATGTTCACTTAATTTCTTCTTTTTATCAAATCAAAAGTAAAATGTTCAAGCTAATCTTTGTTTACATCTAAATGTTACTATCACACACAATGTTTGGAAGATCGTGACGTCACACGCTTTGATCGGTGTTTGCGATCACATGATATTACGGATTAAATAATTACTTTTTATTAATTAATATAAAAAAGATAATAAACTTAATGAGTAAAAATATGTCATTTTCTGACATATTTTTTCTATAATATACACTCCCAGAAAAACAATAATTTGTATTATATTTCGTTTTTCTGTCTACACCCTTATTATAATCGATTAAAATCGATAGTATTGCTAAATAATTGAAATCGATTATAACGAGAATATCGATAATTCGCTCGATTTTATTGGTAATTTTGGTGATCATTGTTACTCGATCGATTATGCGGCAACACTAGTTGGCAACACTCAGTTTTGTCTTTGTTGTTTTTTTTTTATTTGTTTGTAGATTTTAGGTTATGAATTATGATATGATTAATACTGAAATTGTGATTGAAATAAAATTTGAAAACGTAATTATTTTAGCAGGACGTGTTAATAAAACAAAGATATTATAACTATTATTGGTATTTATCCGTTGTGTAACTCATTAAAGTTATTACAATCAGATCTTTAGTTCGGTCAGTAACCTATGGACACCAGATAACCAAACATGGATAATAGTAATCGCATTGTGCCGCCACATCTAAATGCTGAAGTTTATAGGACTGACACTACTGGTACCAGCACAGTGTCATACTTTGATTATGTCCGCATCAATACAGGTATTTGAACCCTTGATTACTTAAGCCTTCCTTTAATTATTACCGAATTTATAAAGAGATGAATGAATGCAGGTAGAGAAAAAAGTATTGCAATTTACTTCTACTGCTGCAGTTTCTTCAAGTACCAGGGTCAGACAGTTCGGTTAGCATAGCATTATCATTAGCCACAACTGCAGAAGGTGAAGCGCCGAAATCGGACTATTAAAATAATAATTAATCTTGTGTACTTGCACCCAACGGCATCACACTATGCTCGTGCATGCGATGTCTCAGACCAGACCGAGATAAACATTCTCATCTATTAGGTTATTTATTTAATTGCTTTTTAAATATTGTTGGTTATGATACAAAAGTGAAAGTGAATATAATTGTATTAAAATTATGTAAAAAATGATGGAACTAGCTTTTAAGTGTTTTTAAATGTCTCCTAAAAACCAATATTTTTCGTGTACTCAACTACCTATATATCAATTATAAACTTATTCATGGACTATTAAAATATGTGAAATGTAATAAATACATATTTATCATCAGCAATATTAATTGTATAGCAATCAGAACAGAACAAAACTGCATGTTTGAGACAAAAAATTAACTTAAATGCCTGACAGCATTATTTAGTATGGTAATTTTGTTTGTGATTAGGAAACCTGATTGAAGGTACAAAAACAGCAATGTCCCAGAGATTATGATTTTTGAGAAAACATAGACTTAATGACTTGTTGCTCTTATGAGACCAATGCATTAGTATGTGAAGGTTAACTTAAAAAAAAAAATATGATACCTGTAAAACAGGGGTTCCCAACCGGTGGTCCGTGAGAGCTAAATCAAGGTATGTGATACAGAATTAGAGATTGAGCAATACTAAACCAAATATTGTATTTCCGAAATATAGTGTACAAGTAGATTTATAGGACAATTGGGTCTCTACGTTGAATAGGGACCTGGAAGTAGTTCCCGAACAAAAAAAAAGTTGGGAACCTCTGCTATAAAAAATTGTATCTGATTTGAAACTTGCAACAACCCTCACAATTATTTTTGTCTATACTAAGTAATATGGCAGACAAGCATTAGGTCCACCTGATGTCTTTACATCAGGTGACCACTTTTGGTTACCGTAGCCATATTAATGCTCACAACATGATATAACAGTCGCGCGCCGCCGCCTTCGCTGCCAGTGCAGCAACTCCTACTTTTTCTGTTGGCCTCACTCATTTGCAGGGACACAACAATCCTCACGGGAATTGTTATTTTGTAAGGTACTTCCCCAGTCGGGCAGCATACAAAATATGCCATGCCCTACCACTCTTTTCGCCAGAGTCTTGTTTGTTCATCAGTGGGGTGCACCACGTGCAGGTGAGGTTGGCTTAGATTCTTGAGATGTTGATAAACTGCTTACGCCCCAAAATCATCAATAAATTTTATAGAGTGGACAGAAACAAAAGTCATTCTATACTTTTTTTACTTTTTGTAGAATTAAATCTAAATTTTTTTTGCACAGATGATACTGTCCTAATAGGCTGTTCAGAATTAACAGGACGATACTGGAATGGAGGCGCCATCATTTATAAATCTGTACTTGATGGACAGAGATCTCATAACGAAGTTAAAAAAAGCATTCATTTGTCTAGTGGATCTCCAGATGGATGTTTTATTGGCAAAGGAGGCAAGGTGAGTACATAAGAACATAGTTAATAATAATAATAAGTCCGCAGGGCAGCTTGTGTGGCGAGCTGTTGTGTGAGTAGCGACACCACGGACCCGAGTCTCCAGAGAGTCGGTCAGGGCCTTCGTCTCCGACGTGTCTTCATCGGTCGGAGTGTAAACACAAGAAGGCCCGCAGGACTCTCAGCTCTGGCTTGCCTTCATTGGCCGTCCAGAGAGGAGCCGCTAGAGCTATATGCTCCAGGGGTGGAAGTGTTAAAGGGCATCACGCCGCGAGTAACTTCGGAGAAAGCGCAGCACACCTCTCGACATCCCTGAGTCACTCACACCGGTGTTGCCCCCGGCCGATTTCCTGGCATTTCGGGGGCCCATCTAGTGAGTGGCAAGCCTTTTAATTTTCTATCTTTTAATCTTCTAAACTATTCATTTAAATTACATGCTGTGAAGGGCCATATTGATCTATATTAAATGCGCAATGTATTTAAGGTACTTAATTGGATAAGGATTAATTCTGTATTGCTTAAAATCGCTTCGTAAATAAGGCATTATTTCTTGTAAAAAGCAAAGGATAAAATAACGGTTATTGTGTGTTACCACTAAGAGATAGACATATACCATCGCGAACTTTTTTGTAGACCATTTTAAGGTGAACAATACTGTACTACATTATTTTGATCTATCTCGTTGGGTTCAGCCAGCGTTTGCAATGAAAGAGCAAAAAAATGTGTTTATTTACGACATCACATTAGAAACCTCTAAATTATCAGTGTTTTTCTACTATGTTATGCATATATTATACATATAAACTTTCCAGTTGAATCACTCTATCTATTAAAAAAAACCTCATCATAATCCGTAGCGTAGTTTCAAAGATTTAAGCATACAAAGGGACATAGGGACAGAGAAAGCGACTTTGTTTTATACTATGTAGTGATAGTACTACATACAGTATGCCAACTCCCTGCCGCTCTCTCGTGTCGATCTCACCTCCCCCCTGAGACAAATCTGGAACAGTTTGTATGGAGCCGCACGCACACACGCTCATTCACGCTTTGCACTAGGTAAGTTCTGGTGCCACACACTATGTATAAGCATCCTGGCATACAGATTTATTGTTTGTTTTCTGTTTGTTTGTTGTGTGTAATTGGTATGAAATTTTGTTATTTCAAGGTTTTGCTATGTGAAGACAGTGGTGCAGTCAGTATATGGTCAGCATCTTGTGATGATGCCTGGAAACAGTGGAGTGAAGATGTATCTGTTGCTGAACATGATGATGCTGCATTGGCAGTTGGTTGTCTTCATCCTGGACATGAATATGTCACTGCTGGAGCAGATGGTAATCTCAAGGTAATTTTTCATCACACAAAATAATCCCTCTCAAAATGAAACGCTGGTTACCTTAGTTACTGAACATATAAAGTATGATGTTAAAAAATGTATATGAGTCGGCCGCGCTCGCTTCACTCACCTCGCTCCCGAATATTCCCGATACCTTTCTGGTACCAGAGGGCCTGCTACGAAAATGAAAACCCGCAGTTTCGGGAGAAAGTTCCGAATTTTTCAAATACGAATTTCATTCGATTTAGTCAATCGATTCGGATTTTTCTACTGTCAAGATCTGATTTACTGTATACATAATACAACAAACATCTAATTATGGTGTTTATTTTTTTCGGATTGTCATTACGTAGTGGCCCTCCAGTATGTTATGTCGTTCGTTTTCTATGTGACTGTCGTGACGTATTTGTTCGCCGTTATTGGCACAGAGAGAACTAATATTGGAACCATAGAACGACTTAGATATTATTGTTATTTTGAAACGGCAAGGTGTACAATAATAAGTCACTGTTATAATTTTAGACTGCAGATCACAGTGATTTAATCATCGTTACAAGTTTTTAGGCACAAGTCTAAATGTGTTCTTCAAAGCACGAGAGAGTTCGAGATAAATAAACCCATCCACAGATAGGTTAGTGTGTTTGTGACCTGAGTTATTTGCAGAAATACAGAAATCCTCATGTGCAAATTTCTGATTTATAGCATAAAAAGTAGGCAGATGTGACGTCATAACACCTTTAGCATGGATCAGGATAGTCCAAATTGTAATATAAGTACAGTATATTAAGTGTAAAGCTTTTGATCCATTGGTTTTAAATAATATATTCCAGGTATGGGATGTCAATGAAATGATTTGCATACGAAACTATGCTGCAGCTCATAGCTTGGCCATACATGGTGTTGCAGTGAGGCCACAAACTAACAACTGCTTCGCCAGTGGCTCTATAGACGAATATATAAGTTTATGGGATGATAATGTTGCTAAACCAGTTCTAGGTGAGTATTTTCAATACACATCACACACACCGTATTATTATAATAGCATACTAATTATAATAGCATACTAATCATAATAGAGTAAGAGCCCATGACTGGCAGACTTTCGTTATTTTATTAAAGCTGAAAGTTTCTCTGTACATATCCCTAACAATCAATAAGATCGATCAGTGAGTATGGAGTTTAGATAATTTTTTACACCAACGTAATTACAATTTATTAAAGTTTAACTGTCTGGTAAAGGGGGTTAACACGATAGAAAGTATCTGGCAGTAAACGACGTGATTTTTAATAATATCCCAATGAAAATAGAAATAATTGTATACTTTTACTTTGAACATTGTGGGAAACCTTTGATACCAGGAGGCCTACTTCAAAATGAAAATCCGAAGTTTCAGGCGAAAGTTCCGATTTTTCTTATTATTGTTACGAGCTAGGGTTCTAGATTTGGTGTAAAACGCCAATGACAACTTGCAAGGACTTATTAACGCAGGGTCTGGTCTGCAGGTCTTCACAACACGAAGTCCACACGAAGATTCCCAATCGCAGGTCAAATCGAAGTCCAATAGTATCGCTGAGGTTACCACTTGTCTCGCAGGTAGATTCGCTCGAAGTTTACTCTTCCGAAGTCCAAACTGAACTGCCTATGCGCCGCGACGGTCGCTATTTATATCCGCCGGCAAGGGTTCCCGAATGTTCTCGTATGTACATGTATGTACTTCCCTTCGGTAATGTGTCTCGAACACTTTCATGTCATAGTGTTATGAACCTTATTACATTAGATATACGGGTCATTCTTGCTTGCAGCGAAGTATGCGGCGACTATTCTAGAAGGTTTCATTCTAGAATCTAGATGATTTGCGACAGGACCGCGACTATATGTTGTGTCTGCGAGAAAACAAAGTTTCGTATTTATTTCATAATCACATCATATAGAACTAAGCGTTGTTGAATGGAAACTCCACTCCACATGAAAAATGTCGTCCGAAATCTCGGATTTTCACTTCGGAGTAGGTCTCCTGTCAAAACCACGATGTTCTAAACTCCAAGCTGATCGTTCTTGCTTGTGTTAGGAGTACGCACGGACAACAACTGGCAACTTTCAGCTTTTATAATATCACGAACGTTTGGCAGTCACGGCCTCTTAGGTTATAATTCCAATTGGCATTTCAAGTTCATAATATACTGTTATATTTTTTTTATAACGTAACGTAATGGTGCAATAAAAATAAAAAGTGCCTTCTCAATTCAGTAATTTAATTTGTCGCAGTTCCCGAATTTGAATGCATTTTGTTGACACTGTCTATAATAATATGTTTCTGCATTTCATCCAACATTAGGGCTTATATTTTTTTATTAATACAATGAATGTTTTTATACCACGTGAAGTAGAATACAAGCCCGCCTGTTGGTTACCAATTGATGCAATCTATAGATACTAGCAGCAGCTAGCAACACTAATATAATAGTTTGTGAATTATATTACAATGATAATTATTTTTACATAGGTACATATTTTCCATTGCAGATTTGGTGAGAAATAATTGCGGCATCCGTTGCATCCAATGGATAAATGAAAACAAATTAGTATTTGGTGATGAAGCTGGCGTCGTGAGTTTAGTCGATGCAAGATCTCCACATACGACAACAAAACTGATTGACTTTCCCGCCGCAATTCACAAAATTATTATTCACAATAAGTAAGTAATGGCGTAAACTTCTTTAGAATGTTCAAAATTATTCTAAAAATTTTAATAATTAATGATCTATTGAAAAAATTTCGAGATTGATCAGTTCAAGAAAAAGATCAAGAAAACTAAAAATAAATTTAATTTATTTTATAACAATATAAGACATTCTTGTATATTCTGGATTGTTATAAAAATTGTAGAATTTTCTGAACAAAATATGAAATATATTTAAATATATCAAAATAAATATATCATATATATATTCAAATATATATCTATTATTTCTATTATATTATATATATATATATATATATATATATATATATATATATATATATATATATATATATATATATAAAAGAAAGTCGTGTTTGTTACAACACTTATAACTCGAGAACGGCTGGACCGATTGCCATGGTTTTTGATTTGTTGGATTTGTCTCCGTCCAGAATAGCACAATAACTATTAAAAACATTGGAAAATTTACGAAAAAAAATAAAATAAAAGAAAAATCATTTTTCCATACAAAATGTTCGTGGATGTCGGACCTGTCAAACGTGACGTTAACGTGCGTACGTCAAATGTATGCGTGCGTTCAGAAATGTGGGTATAGGATAATAAGTATTAAAACATTGACAAAATTGTCGAAAAATTAAATTTGAAAACGGATTGGGATATTTATTGATTTTCAATTAAATGTCAAATCGATTGGTCTAACTTTTACGTCGCGAAAGTTGTCCGTTGTTGTTTTGAAAATTGTTTATGAATGAATGCTTGAAAATGAATATTAATTGGTTGTCAAGTGTCATGGTACTTTATTTTGTGACATAGTAAAATACTGAACTTAATATTTACCCACTGCTGGGTAATATTTACCCACTGCTGGGTAATATTAAATACGGGTCTTCCTTCAACTGAATATGTTTCGAGCATACTCCACCACGCTGCTCAACTGCGAGTTGGCGGACGCCAGTAATTTCAAGCCGCCTAAAGGCCACTTGGCTTAACGACTGCCATCTAATGATAACAACCAGGACCGACGTCTTACGTGCCTTCCGAAGCACGGAGGAGCTCGAGATAATCTAATGATAACAATCGGGACCGACGTCTTACGTGCGTTCCTAAGCACGGAGGAGCTCGAGATAATCTAATGATAACAACCGGGACCGACGTCTTACGTGCCTTCCGAAGCACGGAGGAGCTCGAGATAATCTAATGATAACAACCGGGAAAGACGTCTTACGTGCCTTCCGAAGCACGGAGGAGCTCGAAATAATCTAATGATAACAACCGGGACCGACGTCTTACGTGCCTTCTGAAGCACGGAGGAGCTCGAGATAATCTAATGATAACAACCGGGACCGACGTCTTACGTGCCTTCCGAAGCACGGAGGAGCTCGATATAATCTAATGATAACAACCGGGACCGACGTCTTACGTGCCTTCCGAAGCACGGAGGAGCTCGAGATAATCTAATGATAACAACCGGGACCGACGTCTTACGTGCCTTCCGAAGCACGGAGGAGCTCGATATAATCTAATGATAACAACCGGGACCGACGTCTTACGTGCCTTCCGAAGCACGGAGGAGCTCGAGATAATCTAATGATAACAACCGGGACCGACGTCTTACGTGCCTTCCGAAGCACGGAGGAGCTCGAGATAATCTAATGATAACAACCGGGACCGACGTCTTACGTGCCTTCCGAAGCACGGAGGAGCTCGAGATAATCTAATGATAACAACCGGGACCGACGTCTTACGTGCCTTCCGAAGCACGGAGGAGCTCGAGATAATCTAATGATAACAACCGGGACCGACGTCTTACGTGCCTTCCGAAGCACGGAGGAGCTCGAGATAATCTAATGATAACAACCGGGACCGACGAATTAACGTGCCCTCCGAAGCACGGAGGACCTCGAGTTAATCTAATGATTACAACCGGGACCGACGGATTAACGTACCTTCCGAAGCACGGAGGAGCTCGAGATAATATAAACTCATCCATGGACAGGCTACGGTTGACGTTGCTTAACTTGCGTGTACAATTAGACTGACACGTGCAATGACGCCATCGTGCTTCTCTATTATTTTCTATTATTCATTATATTAATTTCAAGACATCATAAATTTTGTTCAACATATGTATACCACGACATTCATTGACAATTAGGCGGTACGAAGTTCGCCGGGCCAGCTAGTAGAAAATAATTTTAAACGATCTTAAGGGGTTCTGGAGTATTCTCGAAATTTCCAGTTTGATCTAGGCAGTTCTGTAATATTATTACATTTTTTTTTAAACTTTAAATTATAAAAAATAATCTATCTAGGTTAGTAAAAAAAATTCGATTGATTGATTTGAAAAGCTGTAGATTTTTTTAAATTGTTTTGTAAAAAATATTTAAAAATGGTTTATAGCAATTTCTAAAATACTGTATACAATATGGTACAAAGATTTGTAGACAAATTTGAGACTAGCGATCCGTTAGTCAATGATCGTGTAAATTTCTATGACGAAATGGTAGGCGAAAGAATTTATTACATCGTTTCAGTAAATACAAATCGCCTCTTTTTATAATATTAGTATAGATATAAAAACTGAGCGTTACATTTTGACCCAAACAATACTGCGACAACTATATAGCAATATATAAATCCGAAATTGTAACGTTTACCTTTATACTTAAACAACTCATTCGATTTTAATTAAATATCGTTTATCTAATCTCATACTGAAATTTACACATTAAAAAACTAAACACAGTATCTTAATGACAGTCTTTACGCACAAGCTATCAAAATAAATTTAAAAAGTTATTTTTCGATACAGCTCTTTTATGGACAACTGTATCGTAAAATAACTTTTTTACCATTTCGATACAGCTTCAGCCCTGGATACAGGTATTTTAAATAGGTTGCAATGCAAATACATTGCAACTATGCAAAATTTTTCTACATAATCTGTGAACGCGGCGCCGCGCGGCGTGTCGCGCATGCGCACTACGCATGCTCGATCTGCACATGGATTTATAAGTAAGAATTATAGCTGTTAAATTAACTTCATGGTTGTATTTAAAATATTATTATCATATATTTCATGAGATTAGATAAAGTAGTGTATGAAACTGCACATAATTAGGTATTAAAATACTCGTGTGGTATATTATAACACTCGCCTTCGGCTCATGTTATAAACTCACACTCGTATTTTAATAACCCTTATTATGCAACAGTTTCATAAACTACTATTATAATATATAACCGTGAAAGAAGACACGAGATCAATTCACAAAAATGAATGATTAACAAACATGGAGAGAAGCAGTACTATAGAACTATTTGACAAGGGCATGTGGCCCACTTTTACATTTATTTAGTACTTGTAATCGTTTAAATTAGTTGTTTATTTGTGTAGTACCTACATAAATGTATTTTTATTTTTAGCTCCGACAAAATGGCTGTATGCTGTGATAACAAAATAGTGTCAGTTTGTTCATTTAATGAAGATAACGAGTCAAAAGTGATATACTATGATAGACATTTACATAGCAACTACGTAAGGGGGCTGGCTTGGGACAGGAATATACCAAATGTGCTGCACTCCATAGGATGGGATGGCAAGATAATAACGCATAATATTGTTAGTGAGTAAGATAATATTGTTAACTAAAAGTTGTTTTTCTGAAAATATTATTATCCCACCACATCTTTAAAAATTGTTTCATTACGATATCCATTCATTAGTAACATCAGACCTAGGAATGTATAATGTTTAAAGTCAGATTTAATAATTTTTTTCACTATTTACACACAGATTTTTTACTATTACCCCTCTTTGTAACACCCAGGTAGGTAGACATTCGGTTTGACGCCTCTTTCCCTTCGTAACGTAATTTTTACCCGACCACCGTTTTTGAGCCAAAGCCAACCTCACCTGCACGTGATGCACCCTGCTGACTGACTGGTGTGTAAATGGCTCACCACCATCTTTGATCCAAATCGAACCTCACCTGCACGTGGTGCATTCTGCTGACTGACTAACGAGGCGCTGTCGAAAGATAGGTAGAGCGTAATTGTAAGCTGTCCGACTAGAAGTAACTACACACACAGAGTTGTGTTCCTGCTAGTGAGTGAGGTCATCAGGCCTCCGCCGAAGCTCAAGCCGATTACTAACGAATTTTTTGATCGCGACAATCAAATATCAGGTTAGATTGACGGTAATTTGTTTTCTGTTTGGTTTCGCTTCGGTAAAAACACTAGAGCTCTAACGAGTAAGCTGAAGATATTTATCATTAACTTTAACTTAAGACCTATTTTTGAAATCAATAATGTCGATGGGAATCGGCTTCAGCTTAGTTAGGTGGTAGGACCCTAGGAAGGAAGGAGTCGCTGCGTTGGAAGCGTAGGTGGCCGCGCACGAGCGATACATCATGTTGGTGATATATTTGCCGGCACCCGACGTATAAAAAAAAATTGGATATAGAGATGTAATCGATAGAGAATAATCATCACTATGTCGATTATTTATAGTGATGTGAATATCAGGAATCCATAAACACTATTTGGCAAATTGTTGACGATTATTTTGGTAAATTTACTTGAACGTCTGCTGCAAAACTAGCACCTGCGTCACTCGGGTGAAAATATTCATTTTTTATTCATATTCGCTGAATCAACAACGATTTGGGGTGTAAGTGGTTCATCAACATCTTTGAACCAAAACCAACTTCACCTGCACGCGGTACACCCTGCTGACTGACAAACGAAGCTCTGGCGAAAAGAGAGATAGAGAGCGTTATTGTAAGCTACCCGACTAGGGAATGTACCTCCACCTCACAGAATACCACAGCGAAATAACTATTTCCTTGAGGGTTATTGTGCTCCTGCGAGTAAGTGAGGTCACCAGGAAGGAAGGAGATGCTGTGTGGACAGCGGGGGTGGCTGCGCGCGAACTATGTTTTATGTTGCGACCGTGTTAATATGGCTACGGTGATCGCTTTACATCAGGCGGGCCGTATGCTTGTATGCCACCCGACGTATAAAAAAAACTGATAAACGGTTGCTTATTAAGCCTCATAGATTTTTTAATAATTTCTATTGTTATTTAATACTTATAAACTGTTGAGCTACACACCAAAAAATCATATTTTCATTTAGGATAATTCTTTAAAAAAAATAAAGAAACGTTATACAAGTAAGTTACAAATGAAATGATACATTTAGGTGCAAAACATCATATTATCATGTCTATAATTTTGTGTTTAAAACGTTTTGGTGTGACATTCGTGTTGTAGAAATTAGTTTTTATCCTTGGTGACCGATTCCCATGCTCAGTTTATTTTTGACCTGAAGTAGACGTTAGATTTACGTTTAACCTTTTGGTTTGGAGCTCCATATTAGTAGTTGTATAAGTAACATGTGCCAGAAAGTCTTTTTCTTTTGCTACAACTTCAGTATTAAATATTTTATTATTTTTTTAGTTTATAAATAAACCAAGGGGCTCAATAAACAATAAATATATTTTTTTAAATCGAGTTGCATTTGCAGCATGTACGAAACATTATTTTAGTGTTCCACTTTGGAGGTATTATGCTCTATCTACATAAAATGATAAATCAATGATGTATATAATCTAATAAAATACAGTTATACACTATATAAATATATTATAGTCACTTGTATCACCGTCGGCAAGGAAACGAGCTACTATCGACTATTTTCTGGCTCAAGAAAAGTACAATATATACAGATTGCGTGTGGATAAAAGAGATGCATATATTTATAGTTGATCGCTGCCAGTTCACATTTCGGCGAGACTCTTTGTCTACTGCAACGACAAGAGCTATCAAAGATAATAATCGCTAAGGGATGCTCGCTTGGCGGTGAAAATATTCGCTGAGAGACTCGCTTAATACCAAGCTTTACAAATGAGTTTGAGTATATCACCTAATCACCCAGCGTATTCGCTATATGTTAAAAACGAAAGGTTTGTAAATTGGAATGTGGTTATCTCCGAAATTACTCTTCCCACTTCAACCACGGTATAGGAGTATACCGTGGTTGATCAACTTTTTCCACAAATTACATTACAAATTTTGAAAATAAATCTATCTTTTTTCTAACATATTCTTCAGACTACCGCTTTGAGGCCGTAACACTTCCATACATAGTATAAAACACAGTCTCTACCCGTGTCTGTGTGGATTTCCGCTAACTACTAAACCACGCGACGGATTTTTATACGATTTTCACTATCATTTAGTTAGAGAATGTCTTCTGAAGAAAAAAAAAATACATTTGTATTATTGGTCGCTAGTCCAGTATACGAGAGCCCGCATAGCTACGGCTGGTGGCTACGTAAAACCGCCTTATACTGGAAATGTTACGGTCTACAAGCGATTATCTATGCAAAACAGTAGGTAATATCCTGGGGTGAATAAAATAGCTTATTGTAGTGATTTTCTAATTGGTCTTATATAATCTATTATTATTCCACACGGGCGAAGCCGGGGCGGGTTGCTAGTCCAGTATAAGAGAGCCCGTGTAGCTACGGCTGGTGGCTACGTAAAACCGCCTTATACTGGAAATGTTACAACAGGTATCCTGGGGTGTATAAAATAGCTTATTGTAGTGATTTTGTAATTGGTCTTATACAATCATCATTATCATTAATAAAAACAAGATAGATATGACTGCGCTGTTTCAAAAGGATCATAAATAAAACATAAATGCTCAATGCTCAAGAATTATTTATTTATGGGAGTACTGAAGGAACATGTAGGGCTATGTGAGGGGGCACGGTCAACGCGCGGAGGGTGACAAGTCGCGGCGCTCGGGCGAGACGCACGGGGACGAGCCGCGGCGCCCGCTCGTGCCGGGACTCTTCAGGCGGACCATCGTGTCCAGGTGGCGAAACCTGGACATAACACGAACAGTTATCTATTTTACTACATTTGCCTTATCATATTTATTGTTAGGTCAGGGTCATCATAATCAACCTGAATAGGTACTGTTATATATAGGGCCTTTGAATGGGGCTTTCGATTTCTTTGATCTCCAATGATTCTGGCCAATCTATACGAATTGATACGGTACATATAATAACTGCCTAGGGCAGTAGTGGTTTTTATCTCATTTTGTTAGGTCGTAACTAGAATATTACCATTTATATTAACTGAGGCTTTATATTGCGAAAAGCGTACTGGTACATTTACCTCAGCGGCAAATCATTAGTGTCATGATCCACACTCTGGAAGAAGAACGCCAGCGGCCAACTTATCCAAGATGACGGTTTTCTGAAAGGATAATAAGATAAGTAACTTTGAGTCAGTAATGTTCGTATTCTCCTTTAGTAGTACAATTTTAAATGGCAAACTTAATGGAGTACCTACTTTTATTTATCGGAATATGTGCGTTATAGAGCGAAGTTAAAATTTATCTACTCTCCCTCCCTCTGCCACGGGAGCGTCACGGAATATTGATTTTTAAAGTTAAGTGCAGAACAGTTCAATGTAAATTATAATTGTATTAACAAATATCTAAAAATATACGTAAGTTTGAAGAAAGTTAATTTAGCTGGTTTTATTTCCACTCCCTCTCAGGCAAGAAATGTACATATCGTAAATTTCGCTCTACTGAACCTATTACAATACAGTATTACAATAGGGTAAACAAAAATACATTAAAAGATCTCCCCCTACCACACTTGGACACGCCACTTATCTCGTAACGTTTTATGTGAGTGAGTTTTTAGAGCTTATTTCGCTGAATGGCCGAGAAAATTAAATTTTCAAAATAGCATAGCAACGTGAAATGAAGGAGTTTAGATATAAATTATACCTCTTTTTAAAGTTTATGTCGTACATATTTTGGCGATAAATTTAGAACTGGCAAAAACCGCGATTCGGGACACGCGCGGGGGGGGGGGGGGGGGGTGATACTCGCGTCGTAGATGAAACCTTCGCTCTATAGTGCAAATATCCCGATAGATACTAGTACTCCATTAATTTTGACACTTTTCCATACATTGCTGTCTAGAATGATTGAACTATAGGTTCACCTGCCCCCCCTAGGTGGGATCCCACCTGGGGGGAGGCAGTAGGGTTGCCAACTTATTTTTGGTTGGCAACCCTAGGAGGCAGGTGAATTTTTTAATTTTTCAAAAAAAAAAAAATATTTATATGGCAAGTTGGCCAAGATAATAATAATGAACTATAGGTTCCCACTAGCTAAATATACGGTACAACAATAATATGACATTATATATATACACAAGTTTACGTCCACAGCCGTAACATATATAAATTAATAAATTAATTTTCTCCTGGACAAATTACACCGAATCTCTAGTCAAACTGCCGTCTAAATATGCCGTATAAAACCGTTACAGAAAATTCAAAATACCCAGATGAAGACAAACAGACATGTTCATGCCTTAGAGTATATATAACCCGCTAGTTATATATACTCTAAGGTTCATGCACACAAATGTTTGTCATGCGCGGGGATCGAACACGTGACGTCGTCAAATATATCATATACTAAGGGTCCTATTAACTACCTAATGCATGTCTGTTTGTCTTGTACTGGATGTCTTCTGTGTATTATGTATGTAATAAATAGATTTATTTTGTAAATACAAAAGAAATCTAACGACATTATATCAGTTATATTTATAGACGAGCTCGGTGGCGTAGCGTTCAATGACGCGGCTTCGACACCAACCCTCTTGGGTTCGACTCCCACATAGGACAAACATTTATGTGCATGAACATGTCTGTTTGTCTTAGTCTGGGTGTTTTCTACGTATCATAAGTATGTATTTACGTATGTTTATCAGTTGTCTAGTACCCATAAAACAAGCTTCGCTTACTTTGGGGCTAGATGGCGCTGTGTAATTTGTCTGTCAATATTTATTTATATTTATTTATATAGTACATACCTACCCATGGTACAAGCTTTGCTTAGTTTGGGACTAGTCCCAAGATGGCGCTGTTTAATTTGTCCAGGAATATTTCGTCGTCGTCATCAACCGTTAGTCATTCCACTACTGGGATACGGGTCTCCCCTCAATTGAAGGGGTTTAGAGCATAGTCCACCACGCTGCTCAACTGCAGGTTGGCGTAGGCCAGCATTGTCAAACCGGCCAAAGGCCTCTGACTTGACTTAACTGTCATCTAACGACAGCAGTCGGAACCGACTGCTTAACGTGGCCTCCGAGGCACGGAGGAGCTTGAAATAAATAGACCCATCCATGGACAGGCTACGGCCGACGTTGCTTAACTTGTGTGTTCAATTAAACAACATCGAGCTCCAAGAATATTTATTTATTTATAGTTCGCCTACAGTTTCGGTCGTGTCAAATGGTCTGCGCATGACTTTGTTCTGGTTACGTATGTTTCTCATTGCATGTTTTTTGATAACCGCATCATTATGGCATTTGTAATTGTAGTACCTAACTGAGTATATACTGTACTTGATACATATTTCCCCCGGTACACGAATGTACCCGACTGACGACAGTGACGACCAGCAGGCAGAGATGGCGAGACGTCGTGAGGCGAGTCCTGTCTGCTGCCTGATCATGATAACCACGACCACTCTGGCAAGAGTTAAGCGACAAAGAAGAAGAGCCATATTTCATTGCTTGTCAACCGAAATATGCATTAGCCCTGTAGGTACTGATATAAGATTAAGATTATTGACTGAGTTGTAGATGGAACCAATACATACGGCGTGGGCGGTTGGTCGATGTCGACATCGCTTGGTGTATCGGGCGTGGTGGGCATGGCAGGCGGAGGAGAGCCCGGCGTAGACGCCATCGGGGGCGGCGTCTTGTTGATGGCCGGGTTGTAGATCTTGGGGTCGCTGACCATACGCACGAAGAACGAACGCTTGTGAGCCAGTGCGGTGCGATTGCGGCGCGTGCGCTGCTCATTCATATCCTACAAATTATTGAAATAAATGAAAATTACTGTCTACAATTTACTAGATACATTATACTTAATATTACTAAGAACTTCTGTAATGAAGACTCCCAGACGAGACAAACCTAGTTTAGCGTAATGTGGGTATTGGTTGGTTATTAAAGAATTTATTATTATAGGTACGTTCCTATCTATTTCATTGAACGGAAACATTTCTAATTTGGTCTAATAGTTTAGTCGATTTTTAACGGGACACACATTCCCGCCAATGTGTCTCCTGTGTAGTTGTTAATCCAGGGATTAACAACGGTGACTACCAAAAAAGGCAAAGAAATATGCCTGCCCATTCCGGTACCGGGGGTAAAACTGCGGTTACCTCGGAACTTGCAACGAATTTAATCAGAAGAAATTAGTGGCAATGTGTAAGCCTGCTATAGGTATGCCAAATAAGGCTAAAAATATGTCTAGTCAAGTGAAGCTCAACTGCCGTGCATCGTGGATGTTAAATACTTAACACTGTTCCTAAACACGACGTAACGACTTAAAACTCATTGTTTTAGGTCCCCACCTAAAACAATGAGTTTTAAGTCGTTATTTTGTGAAATATTTCTTTATTATACATAGAGGTTACCTAGATTGCAACTGCCTACTTAGTGGCCACTATTTACCATAACGTAGTCTGGTTTCCAAGGCACTTGCCTTACGGGAATGAAAATCGTATTTCTGTAGTCGAATATCTGGATCACAGTTTGTTATTTAACTATTGTAGTAATTACAATAGTCAATAAATAACATGTAACGTTGCACTCCTACCATACTCGGAGACCTATTATAAATCTATTCCGCTACGTAACTGTAAACATAACAACTATGTAACGATAAACAGGTACCTAGTCAACCGCAAGTAGATCGATTACAAAAAAATATTAGATAGTATTATCCCATAATATAGCGACAAGATATAGGTGCCTAAGCACTTGTGGCATTTCGCGGAATTATCTTATACTGGAATATGGATGTTAAAAGTACTTCGTTTTTTGGAAGTGTAACACCACAGCATAAGTAATAACACTCTACGCGCGTATGCCCGTCATTGCCCGTACTTACTTGATGCTTTGCCCCTTTCCAACTAAGTATCTCTGTCATTCCTACTTCTTTCTCTGTATTAGTTTAGTAAGGATACTTTGTAGTTGGTTGATAACAATGTCTTTTCATATCGAAATACAAAATAGTAGGTAGCCAATGATTTTCTTTTCCGTTACCTACACAGCTAAACTCTATTCGCTGAGAGTTGATAAATATTACTAGAAGTCTTGAAATAGCGATTGTTGTTTAAGTGTCGCATACTGTATGACCAGAGATCACATAGTCGCAATCGCCGTGCGCTCGCCATTGAGATATAAGTACTACGTAGTACTTATATATCAATGGCGCTCGCTATGTTTTATGGTACGAGGCACGCAGCTGTTGTCAAACGCAGGCCGTTGGCAAGTCTAATTTTTTAATTGCTATTGATAAAAAAAAATTGCGGGCCGCAATCTATGATGAGGCCCTGTTTTTTAGGGTTCCGTACCTCAAAAGGAAAAACGGAACCCTTATAAGATCACTTTGTTGTCCGTCTGTCCGTCTGTCCGTCTGTCCGTCTGTCTGTCTGTCTGTCAAGAATTTCTATGTCGAGAATGCGTGGAGGTATCAAGCTGAAATTTGAACTGTATACTCAGGTCTACGGTCCCATGAAGTTGTAAAAAAATCAAACTGCTAAGTTTACGTAAAAAAAAGTTACGGCCGTTTATTCAGCAAAAACGCATATTTCGACACATTCTCAAGGGAATCAAAACCTATAGGGTCCTTCCCGTTGACCTAGAACTATGAAATTTGGCAAGTAACATCGTTATAGACTACAAGTACAGGAATAAATCTCAAAACTATACGTTTGTAAATAGATCTTAAAAAATAGGGGGTCTATATTTTTTATAGGGTGTCGAAATTTCAAATTGAAACTACTAGTTCAAATGGGGTATCATATGAAAGGGCTTGATGTACACATTGCAAAAAATATTTTATTTATTTTTTTCGACGCATTATTTCTTATTTATAATGAAAAATATCAAATTTAATAATGATACTACGTACGGAACCCTCGGTGGGCGAGTCCGACTCGCACTTGTCCGGTTTTTTTTTATCAATTCTCAACGAACAGATTATAGCTATAACAATATGGTCAATTCCCGCTGCTCTCCTACGAGCGACGGTCTGTCTTGTGCCTCTTGCAGTGACCGATTCGTGTAAATAACTGAACGGTCTGTATAGCCAAATTAGAGCAGTGTTAGTATGGAGTTGTCGGGGTGCACAGTGTGCTGCATTTCAATTATTAACTTACCCTTTCTTTGTCCGGTCCTTCCAAAAGCTCTGTAGCGAAGTCAGATATTATATCCCAAGCAATTTCTGAAATAATCATTAATCTACATATATTAGTTGATCTTGTTTTTCGATAGATGGGGCAAATAAGTGGTCTACATTTATGACTGTGTCTATCGATTTTAGTTGTTTGTAAATTTTCATTCCCCTATACTTATAAATAGAAGATTCTTAGCAATTTATTTATCTCATAATATTTAGATTTATTAGGAAGTTTTGTCAAAACTGATAGACAATTTTTTTTTTGTACCACGTCGGGTGACAGACAAGCATAAGGCCCGCCTGATGTGAAGCGATTACCGTAGCCGTATGAAAGCTCGCAAATCGCAAACAAGAAATATTGCAAGAATCGCTCGCTCCCCCCTGACGCCGTCAACGCAGCACAACTCCTTCCTTCCTGGTGACCTGTTCCTTCGGTTCCTGTTCACACACTCGCAAAAAGAATTGTTATTTGGCTGCGGTCTTCTGTGAGATGGAGTTACTTCCCCAGTCAGGCAGCTTACGATTACGCTCGCCCTACCTCTCTTTCGCCAGAGCCTCACTAGTCTGTCAGCAGGGTGCACCACGTGCAGGTGAGGTTGGCTTTAGCTCAAAGATAGTGGTGAGCCTCTTACACCCGAAATTCGATGAAGATTTTTTCCGATTATAAATCGCATCTTTGTATTAATATCAATAGGGCACTATGTACTTAATCGATATCTTTTATTATTTACCGATGTCTTCACGCGTAGCATGTTGGTGTACTACGCAAAATCGAATAACGAAGCGGTCACGTACTGATGCCGGCACCATGTGGATTTTTCCAGAAGCATTAATATTGGTAAGCAACTTCTTGTTCATCTCATCTACCTGCTCGCCGGTCTCGCTCGGCCCGCCCACTAGTCGAAAACATACCAAGCCCAGCTGAAAAATTATGATTAGGCATAAATCTATACTACCAAAAATGGGGAGGTAGACTGATAATGAGAAATTGTTGATCAATCTCATTCTTGTTTTTAATATATATATACAGCTACCTAGATCTATATTTCCACATCGTCTTTATATTATAGATTTGTATATAGCGCCCTCTACAATAAATGTGAATTACTAAAATTGTTAAGTATAGTTTATACTTTCAGCCTTCTGGAGCGACAGCCTATTTAAGCCTTAGCTATTAAGAATCACAATAACTTAATTTTTTTTTTCTTATATCGCCGCGTACGCCTATTATAATAAAATGTGTCAAATAAAATGCAGATAAAAATCTGCATTTTATTTCTCGCATCTTCATATATACATAATTAATCAAAAGTCCCATTTTTACACAGCACACTGAGAGCGTATATAACAAAAAGTCATCAGGTATATAATCATTTGTGATAGTAGCAGCTATAGATACCTTTACTTGGTTGCAAACTTGGAATCGATCGTCCTTTTTGACTAGCTTCTCAAAGTATTTAGCCAGTTCACAATGGCGTCGAACGTATCTCTGTAATCCGCTGATCCCGTAGCTCCTCAGCATGAACCAGAGTTTTAATGAACGAAAACGCCGGCTCAGTGGTACTCCCCAATGTCTATAATCTATGGCTGTATGATCGTAGCAGTGTTGAAGGTACAACGGATCCACAACGAGAGCTGACGTCAGCAAATATCTGTTCGTTACCCACAAAAGTGAGCAGTCGAAACTTGTGAGCATCAATTTATTTGGATTGGTGTTGAAGGAATCTGCATATTCTATTCCCGCCAAGTTATGCTTGTGCTCGGGACACAAGAACGAGTTGCCGGCGTATGCGGCGTCTACGTGGAGCCAAACGGAGGGGAACTTTTTTGCCACCGGACCAATTTCGGGCAAGTTGTCAAAGGAACAACACGAAGTTGTGCCCAATGTGGTGGAAACAAAGAATGGCACAAGTCCAGCTTCTTCATCTTCTTCCATAGCCTACAAAAATATAAAAGAAATTTTGAAAAATGGAAAAATACACCTGCCGCCCCTAGGTGGGCGCCCACCTAGGGGCGGCAGGTGCATTTTTCCTGGGGGAGCAGGTTCAAAATATTTATAATATTCTGGCAAGTTGGCCAAGACAACTATTTAAATAATAATAATATTAACGAACTAAAAACAACAACTTCCAATTTTGTGGTTTATCGCAAGCTGTAATTCGGTTATTTGATCATTGTATCGAACATTCGGTTACGTAAATTTAGTTTTTACCTACTAGTAATCAATCACCTAAAGTCCTTACGTTGTGAATATTGCGATGCAAAATAAAAACACGTTTTTCAGTAGAAATTTCACTGGAAATTTCATTCGAGACCGTTTAAATAGGCCAAATATTCTACTTTAGAGAGGCTGCAATTAAAGAGAACTTTCATAAGAGGGTCGTATCGCGAAATTTCAATATTTGCGGCATAGAAAGTGGCACACAATGCGGCTCCATTACCGCCTGGCTCGCTACGTATTTCCGGCATCCAAGGGCAAGTCATTAAACGTGGGATGGCGCCGCCGCTGCCTCAGCGTCTCGGCTCTCGACTCTACCCATAGTGCTGCACGGCATATAGCTGCCCAGCAATTCAATTACCGCTTGATTATCTAGGCCCTGGCTTGCTCCAATTTATTTTGCAGTACCTAAGATTAGCAAATTTTCAGTGCAGCAAAGATAGGTATTTTGTAGTATTCTTTTTATAACTTAGATCATTTATTAACATAAGTGATATAAAAGCAGTAAATTAAGTTACAATTTCTATGGTAGTTTCTGAAACTGTTGCATAATCACAGACATTCATATATTGAATGTCTGTGTGCATAATAAAGCTTCTCAAAATACGAGTGTGAGTGTATCAAATGAGCCGAAGGCGAATTTGATAATAGCATCACACGATTAATTTAATACCTAATTATGTGCAGTTTCATACACTACTTTATCTAATCTCATGAAGTTAATTTAACAACTTTATTTCTTACTTATAAATGCATTTGCAGATCGAGTATGCGTGGTGCGCATGCGCGACGCTCCGCGCGGTACCGCGTTCACAGATCATGTAGAAATTTTTAGCAAAGTTGCAATGCATTTACATTGCAACCTCCTTAAAATACCTAAATCCAGGCCTGAAGCTGTATCGAAATGGAAAAAAGTTATTTTTCGATACAGTTGTCCCTATAGAGTTGTATCGAAAATTTTTTTTTTTTAAATTTATTTTGATGTCTTGTGCGTAAAAGACTGACATTAAGATTCTGTGTTTAGTTTTTTAATCTCTAAATTTCAGTATGAGATTAGATAAAATAGTTATTTCTATTTTTATTGCTAGCTTGCTTGTTTGCTTTTCACGTCTTAGCTCGCATTGAATATTTGATCCGCCAACATATTTTATTTCACTGCCACAATAGACAAAGTTTGTGATGTTACTTTCATCACATGCAATATCTAATTACCTATGAATCCTAGGTTTCTCTATCAAATATAAAACTACGAATTCACTTTCATTGGATATATTTGAAAAATATTGGTGTTACCTACTGAAAACATTACCTACCTCTTTCAAGGTGTTGCCTCTCAGTGAGCCATTGTCGTCCGGCTGCAAAATTCGTAATTTCACGAAACATATCATTGCTGCCTTTTCGACACAAGAATGTGCCTCTTTCGAGCAATACGCGATCAGCTTGGACAATAGAAGACCTTCATCGACAGTGGGGAACTGGTGCTTCAGCCTTTTGATGCCATTGGCACGGGCGGCCAGCATCGACACTAGAATACACTCACTCGCCGATCCCTGTAAAAAGTGATTTAGTATAAAAGGTGCTGAAATATATTTATTCTCATAAGAACTATAAACTTCACTTAAAATAAGAATGCAGTTAATTTATAGCTTACCAGAAGGGCAAAACTAAATTTAAAAACCCTGTATTGTCAATGACACTACTGGACCACACTACTTGGGTGTCATTTACAATTTATTTTAAGTAACCAAACCACCATAATGAAGCATTTCATTTTAGAAAGCCCACGAATTATGCATGGATTATTTTGGAAAAATTAAAATATAAATTACATAGGTACCTATTCAATCCGATCTGTCAGTTTTAATTCTAATAAATACTGCATGTTGACATTTTTTACTACTCTGTGGTTACGAAATGAAATGAGCGGATGACATCCGTGAAATGTGATTGATTCAATTATTTAATATTTTATGAATAAGCAGCATTAAAATTGACATTTCTGTAAAATACATCAACGCAAATGAATTCAATTTATTTTTACATATATTACGTAATACTTTACTTGTACTGTGCTTATAGTATTACTTGAACCCATGGAATTCATAAGTACTTACAATCGTCCTTGCTTGAACCCTACCATAGAATAAATAATAGTACAGGTAAACGTAATTCTGCCTATTTAATTACATGTACCTCTGTACCTACATTATTTTACTCACAAATGAAATGTTTTTTTGTCATACTATGTACGGGACAGAGTGATGCGATGGACTGTTTTTTTTTTATACATTTAGGGTGGAAACGAGCGCACGACCTGCCTCATGGAAAGCAGTCATCGCAAACAAATAGATAAAATTTGTGTACAAAACAATTAAAATTAAATAAGTAGAATAAAAATTAATTTCTATAAAATATATCCGCCTCATTGCTATATAGTGCGTGCTATGAAATCCTATGAAATTTGCAGATAGAGAGTGTTAACTTGCCTCTATAACGCCACCTCCTTTACTTCCTTCTTCTAGAGCTAGAAAAGCAGATGGTAGACCTATAGCTTTACCTATAAAACAAAATAAATAATAATAAATATTCCTTAGTCCCAAATTAAGCAAAACTTGTACTATGGGTATTAGATAACTGATATAATAATTAAATACATTTTTTTTAAATACATGTAATATATAGAAAACACCCAGACCAAAACAAACAGACATGTTCATGAGCACAAAAAAATGTGTATAAAGTATGTCTTTATTACGATATGAAATATTTCTTTCTTAGCCCAATCATTCTCTAGAAATTAATTTAAACAGAGCATTTGAACGATAGTTCTGATTGATACAGAAGTAGGTTTGTTCCAAAGGCATAAAGCATACCTCGACCCACAAAAAATTTACTCTTATCACACCCCGGCCACTCCATACAAATGTCGCGTCGTTTACTATCTACTGCATAAACAATGACGCCTATGCAGAGCGCGGATTAGCGTGTGTGCGTGCGTCGCCATGCAAATTATCCAGATTATTTCCATCATCATCCAGTCGCTTTCTTAAGGTCATCGGACCATCTAGAAGGAGGGCGTCCGTTTCGTCGTCCTGTGCGCGGCCTCCACTCTAATACTATTTTCCAGATTCGATCCCTCAAATCCAACGATCCCTCGCCACTCGGCAGCCTCGTCCGCTGATCGACAGGGTGTACTACGTGCAGTTGAAGTTAGCTTTGGCTTCGGAGATGGTAATGGGCCCCTTACACCCCAACTACTTCTGGGTGGTTCGAGGTACGTTGGTACGAGGTATTATGTATGTTGTTAATTTATAACTCCATGAAGAACTATTTATACTGTTAATAAAGTTTGCAGGCAAAACCAGCCAGGACCAAAAAATAAAGCAACAAGAAAACGAATTCAATTGGTCCTAATAAGCTAACTTACTTACCCATCCAATCAAGCATAATGATTTCTAATTCTGTGCAGGCAGGACTGGCGGCCTGAAATAAAGAAAATGTTCATTTATTCTTATTAGAAACTCCTGAACTACATTATTGTGTAACATGTTTCTTACCAATTTTCTTGATCATATGAATTGGATAGCAGTTAACGTTGGGTAGGTACCATCCACCCCGGTCGTCCAGCCCCGTTAACGGGGCGGTTGGGAAAAAGTGTTTCATCGACCCCGGTAGTGCCGACCTCGTCGTCTAACGGGGTGGCTGGCACTGATCAAGGTTCATCTACCCCGGCGTGGTTTTTAAAGGGGCGGTTGGCACCGATTGAGTAGCATACGCCCCGGTAGTGTTCAAAACATGGAGATTAAAATATTATTTTATATACATAAAATATGAACTGAAAATAAAAAGAAATTTGTATGCAACAATCAGTTTTTATTATTGGTATAAAAATACTATCAAACATACACTCATGGACAAATTCAGAGGAACGCAAACAAAGGTTTATTATCTTGCGTACTGGCCTCATACTTTAGTAAATCTTATTAAAACAAGAAAGTTTTGGAATTTTCTTATTTTTCGAATTTCATTTGTTTTTACGTAATTAATGCGTAATAATGTGCTCTTCATAGGTACTGCGAAAAATTTTGCTAACTTCTGAATTTAAGTTTATTTTTAGGTTTTGTTTAAATTTTTGCCCCGCGTTCCTTGTGCCTCGTCATAAGGGTGAATTTTTACTGCAAATAAACTGAGAATGCCAGATCCAAACGCCACTCAAGTTGCTAGGGCTGTTACTTTAATTGAAACTGGGGACACCTACAAACGTGTGGCCAAAACTTTACGAGTATCAAAATCTGTGGTACACCGGGTTGTCAAGAGGTATCGGCAGACCGGACAGTACACGAGACTCGCAGGACAGGGATGTAAACGGAAAACTGTAGCCAGAGACGACCGGTTCGTCGTTACCAGCGTACTCAGAAACCGAAACTTGACTTCTTCTGAAGTAAGAGCGAAGCTTTAAGAAGTTCGAGGGGTTACAGTAATCACACAAAACTGTGAGAAGAAGACTGAAATCGGCTGGAATAAATTCACACTTGCCTGCCAGAGACCCTCTTCTTGCCAGATGCCATAGAGTAGCTCGAGTCAATTTTGCTCGAAATCACGAAAATTGGAATGACAAAGCCTGGAGTCAAGTTCTATTCACATATGAGTCCAGATTTTGCCTGAAGTCAAATAATGAAAGGATTAAAGTGTGGAGACGCCTGGGAGAGAGGTACGCTCAGTGCAACATCATTGGAAAAGAGGCATATGGTGGAGGGTCAGTTATGGTATGAGAGGGTATTTATTCGGGGGCACGTACGGAACTCCGCATCATAGAGAATGGGTCACTAACAGCGGCACGATATGTAACCAGATTTTAGAAGAAATTGTAGTGTCATTTGCCCTTTTCCTAGAAGATGGATTCGTTCTTATGCAAAATAATGCTCGCCTACATACCGCGGCCGTAGTTGTTGAATACATTCTAGACGTTCAATCAATGCTATGGAATGGCCAGCGCGCTCGCCAGACTTAAACCCCATAGAGCATGTATGAGATAAGCTTGGAAGACAAATTAAAAATCCTGCCCCCGCTAATCTGAGAGATCTTAAAAACGCATTACAGGAAGAGTGGAATGCAATCCCTCAAGATTTTATTGAAAACTTGATTAGGGGAATGGAAAATAAAAAAAACTAATTAGTAAAAACTAATTTAGTATTGCCCCCTCGAGATTTACGAACAGCTTCCAGTCTCCTTGGCATTGTCCACGTTATTGAATTTTTTTTATATACTACAAGCGGGCGGCAGATAAGCATACGGCCCGCTTGGTGTGAAGCGGTTACCGTAGCCATATTAACGCTCACAACATAAAATATCGCTCACGCGCTGCTGCCAAAGCAGCATCTCCTATCTTTCTGGTGACCTCACTCACTCTGAGGTGGAGGTACATTCCCCAGTCGGGTAGCTTACTATTACGCTCCCTACCTCTCTTTTCGCCAGAGCTTCGTTTGTCAGTTAACAGGGTGCACCGCGTGCAGGTGAAGTTGGCTTTGGTTCAAGGGTGGTGATGTACCACTTACACCCCAAAAAAGAAAAATTACTAAGCAATTAAAAAAAAAATGTATAAAACTGTTTCCTTCCAATAACATTTATCTTTTTTTTTAATTTGCTTAATTTTGACCGTTAGATCGTTTTATTTTTCAACGTATATTTTTAAATTATCGTATAATAAGCAAAATCCAAATAAATAAATTTAATTCTCACAAACATTCATGACATTTTGCTTTATACACACAAATTTTGTGTTCCTCTAAATTTGTCCATGAGTGTATATTTAAAAATTATTATAAAGAAACATAGTTGACTTGATAAAAACAGACATAGCTAGATATAAACCCAATTAAATTATAACCCATTATAATAATAATAATATGTAAATATTACATAATATATATAATTGTGTTATATAATAATGGGGTTTATATCTACTTATGTTTATTTTTATCATGTCAACTAACTACGCTTCTTTATAAAAAAATAAATATATTTTTATACTCATAATAAAAACTGATTGTTGCATAGAAACTTCTTTTTATTTTCAGTTTATATTTTATGTATATAAAATAATACTCTAATCTCCCTATTTTAAACACACCGGGACGTATGCTACTCAATCTGTGCCAACCGCCCCTTTAAAAACTACGCCGGGGTAGATGAACCTTGATCAGTGCCAGCCACCCCGTTAAACGACGAGGTCGGCACTACCGGGGTCGATGAAACAAATTTTCCCAACCACCCCGTTAACGGGGCCGGACGACCGGGGTGGATGGTACCGACTCTTAACGTTTAAGAAGTTAGGAGTTTCAGCGAGAAAGTTTCAGTTGTACCTAATTAAATCCTTGAATTTTACTTGAATGTAATACCGCTGT
This sequence comes from Hypsopygia costalis, assembly GCA_937001555.2. Lineage (NCBI taxonomy): Eukaryota > Metazoa > Arthropoda > Insecta > Lepidoptera > Pyralidae > Hypsopygia > Hypsopygia costalis. The sequence continues at coordinate 13,778,371 of OW443330.2, read as the reverse complement.
GCTCGTGGTTTTGCCCACATAATATTTTTTGAAGAGGTTTTTACAAGGCCGGTAATGCGCATGCATGACCTCGTGATATTGCAAGCGTGCATAAGATGCTGTAACTGCTTTCCATCAGGCGGATCATATTCTTGTTTGTCGTCTTAGTGTAGTATAAAATATATACAACTGTTAATTTAAATTTAACGATTATTCTTGACATTTTATCCTTATTCTCTATCGATTGGTTTTACACAGAATATGGTTTTTGCGCTCATGTGTGGGATCGATTTGCACACAAGAGGCAATTTAAAAATTCCCGAATAAAGTTTTACTTACATTAATACAAGAAATTATTAAATATATAAATATTTCTGGTCAATTTACACAGCGCCATCTAGTCCCAAATTAAGTACATAAATTAAGTACCTACTAGACAATTGATAAATATTATACAGTTTTTTGTACTTACATACTTATAATACATAGAATATTAAATAGAAAAAAAAACCGGCTACGTCATAAAATACTAACTAAACGTTAAATTATCCCTTTATATTTTTCCAGGATTCTATATTGAAATAACGTAAGTAGAATATTTATGACACTTCCACAACTCAGATGAATCAAATGACCGACATCCCATGTTATTGAGTGAACTGTATATCTAAAGAAAACCGGTTTATCCTTGGAAAAATAGTTATATTTTATATGAAGTTTACCTACAGCAAAAACCAAATTAGAACGAAAAGTCACAATTTTGGTATAAAATCACAGATAATAGAAAAAGAAATATATATTATATATTGTAAGTTGTCAAACGCTAAGATGTTAGCTCAAACTGCCTCAAACATGAACCACAACCGCCACAAGTACGTAGACATACATATATAATAATAATAATAATAAGTCCGCAGGGCAGCTTGTGTGGCGAGCTGTTGTGTGAGTAGCGACACCACGGACCCGAGTCTCCAGAGAGTCGGTCAGGGCCTTCGTCTCCGACGTGTCTTCATCGGTCGGAGTGTAAACACAAGAAGACCCGCAGGACTCTCAGCTCTGGCTTGCCTTCATTGGCCGTCCAGAGAGGAGCCGCTAGAGCTATATGCTCCAGGGGTGGAAGTGTTAAAGGGCATCACGCCGCGAGTAACTTCGGAGAAAGCGCAGCACACCTCTCGACATCCCTGAGTCACTCACACCGGTGTTGCCCCCGGCCGTTTTCCTGGCATTTCGGGGGCCCATCTAGTGAGTGGCAAGCCACCGCCTGCCGCAAATAACTAGCAATAAAAGCAGTTATGGCAGGCGTCCGTCCCTCTTCTGTAATAGCCCGGTATTAAGTTCACCCAGATCTCATCTCCATAGCCCATTTATTTTCCATCACACTTCGCAATAGTCTCAACGCCTGCCGAGACCTGCTCATGGGTATATCGTTCCATTGACATATCCTGGAGCGGGTCACGGCGGGCGTACAACATCACATCAAACTTCTCAAAGGGGCCTCTACGCGTTGGATCCATATCCCCGCGCATGCCTATCAAATGACCGGGCCTGACCCGTGAGTTAAGAGAGATACATATAATAATAATAATAATGTTTATTCTTTCTCCACAAGCTTTACAAAAACAACACATTTTGAATGGTAATAAGTAAGGTGGTGAACGGAATTCCATGCCAGTCAGAATATTTAACAAAATGCCTTCAATATTATTATCATGTTCTGGAGCTAGGAATTTCGCTTCACAAACAAGTAAGCTGTGGAGAACTGGCGCCTGAACTAGGCTTCCAAAGAAGCCTGTTTCACAGGTCACCAGGTCCCCACCCGGGTTGAAAAACATTAGTAAATATATAACAACGAGTAGGTAATAATAACTAAGTATACAGTTTTAAAAAATAATAGTAGATTATGCACCAAGGGGATAAAGCAATGTCTTATTTACGGGCGGCATATTTAACTCTGAGCGTAACGAAGGACTCTATAGTTAACTCCCGAACGTAGCGGGAGAGTTAAAGTTAACTCTCGAGCGTAGTAGCGAGGGAGTTTAAAGTTAACTCCTGAGCGAAGGAGGGCGTTATGTAATAGAGTCCTGAGTGAAGTGAGGTGTTCAAGCCGCCCAAGACGAAGACAGGCTTTATCCCAGAGGTGAATACCTTTTTTGCCCTAGGCACTACTGCGTGACACTACCAGTAGTGTCATGGGAGATTGTTCTTTCCCGAGACTCTACTATTCTCATTAGCTGATCCGATTCTCATATCATAATTTCCCGTGGATTAAATTAACTCATATATATATAAATACTCTACTTTGCATACATTCAGTATTAGCACAATAGAATATTTACATGCAATTAGTAATTTTATAAATTAAAAGTGAAAATACTTTCCCTCCGTCGCTGAATATCATATTCTCAAAAGACCACATTCGCAAAACACGATCTTCGCAAAACATCATATTCTCAACATATCATGATCTTATAAGACATTATAAGAATATATTAGATAGACGTACACTTTCTGTGAATTCTGTTTTATATAAATTTACAGATTATTTATACTTTTAAACTTTATTATACATACATAAAAGTACATTGCACAGTAGGACATCAGTAAGACGGACATATTAGGTTGGGGAAAAAGTCTTTTCGTATTTTATATGAAAATTCAAAACATTTTTTAATAAAGTTTATTTACATTTAACTAAAGTATGTAGGTGCCATTATGTTCGATAACTTTTTGTCATCTTGTAGGTAGAGACATGATCCCATTACTATAGAAATTTTGGGACTTCTGTTCAAAAAACCGCGACAAGTGGTTTTGGCAGTCTTCTCGTGATGTTAACCTGACATTGCCTAAAGAATTCTTAAGAGACCGAAACAGGTGGAAATCAGAAGGTGCAAGGTCAGGACTATACGGCGGATGCATTAACACCTCCCAGTCAAACTCTCTTAATTTTTGCTGAGTGGCTAAAGATGTGTGAGGTTTAGCGTTATCATGATGAAAAATCACACCCCTTCTATTAATTAATTCCGGCCGCTTTCTCTCAACTTTTTGCTTTAATCTCATCAGTTGTTCACAATAGAGTTCAGAATCGATAGTCCTGCCTGGCGGTAACAGCTCATAATGAATATCTTCCCTTCCAATCCCACCATACACACAGTATCACCTTGTTGCGGGTTAACCCGGGTTTCGCCAGAGTCTCTGAAGCCTGGCCGGTCTTTGACCACGACCTTTTTATGCGCCAAAACTGTTATGTGGTCAATTCCTAATTCTTCAGCTACGTCGTAACTACTGATATGCCGATCTTGCTCCACTTTTTCAGAAATGGCATCCATTTTATCCGTAACAGGGCGACCAGAGCGACGTGCATCTTTGACATCAAAATTTCCGGATTGAAAACGCTTAAACCAAATTTGTGCTACTCTCACAGACACTGCACTAGGTCCATAATAATCACAAATTTTTTTCGCAGCTTGCGTTGAATTTTTACCTTTTTTGTAGTAAAATTTTAAAATGTATCGAATTTCTTCATTAGATTCACTCATCTTGACAGTAAAAAAAACAAATGAAAATCACACATTTACCTAATTTGAATTTGGAATTATCTTTTTTAAAATTTAAACTTTTTATAGATATCAAAACCTGCTAGATACAAATGGTATAACCAAAGAGATTTTATTACAAGTTCATACATACTATAATGCGAAAAGACTTTTTCCCCTACCTATTATAAGGATTTCATCCAGCAAACCTTTGATTATCCGAAATGAATCCGAAAAAATATATACGCAGATATTATATGCTGTAAGTTTTAATTAGACAGTTCACAAATAATATTCTTCTGATTCCTCGAGTAATTACGAGCATCGCACAGACGTTTCGTTTACCTTCACATAGTAGCTACTTACAATGGTTTAAGTTATTTAAAACGAATAATCGATATCGTTGCTTGCAATTGATGTCATTGACGTGTGCACCTACACGTACATTGTTATACATCTAGCTATTACTATTTCTATCGTTAAACATGTATCTATTACAAAATAATTTACTTAATAATCTGAGGAACTGTTACGCGTCTAATCGATCACGCAAGTTAAGCAACATCGACCGTAGCCTGCCTATGGATGGGTTTATTTACTTCGAGATCGTCCGTGCTTGGAAGAGCACCTTAAGCCGTCGGTCTCGGCTGTTTTCTTTAGATGTCAGTCATTAAGCCAAGTCAGTGGACTATCGGCGCCTTGAAAATACTTTCCTCCGCCAACCCGCAGTTGAGCGTCGTGGTGGAGTACGCTCTAAATACTCTTTTAGATTGAGGGGAGATCCATATTTCAGCAGTCGCATGAATATGCGTCGATGCAGTCTGTACTTATATTGTACCTAGTATTTACCTAATGTCCAGAGGTAACCATCGTTCATGAAGATATTAATTAATAATTATCATGGCGTCTATAGATGTATATCTACATATCAATGTCTTTGTCCGAGGTAATCACTGGAACGGCAAATTCAATTTTAAAGGGATTTATTTCGGGACGTACACGAGTTTAGCGAGTTACATTACCTTTTTCACGAAAATATTTAGAGTTCCAATGTGAAAATTTAACATCATCAAAAATATTTCAACTGTTGCAAGCAGATTGTATAATTTATATGATTGACCTAGTTATTATCAAACTAAAGATACTGTTAATTTTTCGTTTCAATGCATTGCCGTAGAACCTAAACCCGTGAGGTGACAGCGCGCACGAGTTCTTCAAGTAGCTCACCAAACACCTGTGGGAGGCAACTGAAATCCATGCGCAAGCAGTTTTCTCGCGCAGAGGCTTAACTTTTTATTCTGGTGGCTATTGAATGATGGCAGCTTTATGGGCATTCTCCCTAAGCGGCGCGGTTTATTTTAAATACTTTGTTTAAATAGTAAATAAAGTTTAATTTAGATTTGAAATTTATTATAATACTTTATAGTTTGTGGTTCAAAAATAAACCTCACTAAAATTATATCTTTTTTTAAACGTTGTTTTTTTTTCAATAACATTTAAACAAAATTTGGAGCTAGTTAGTAATCAAAATAATGTGTAAATAAATCAAATCTTAAACTAGTATCAGGTTACATTTTCCAACAAAGTACCGATATTAGGACTGTATCTATGAATGCACTTTCAGCGTAGCTCATCTATCATTGGCTGTCATACAAAGTATCCAATATCGGTTAGAAATATTATGTCATGTGTAACAATATCAGAGCTACAGCACTACTCTTGGATAAATAAATAACACAGCTCTTGGAAAATAATTGTAACTAAAACTGACAATTAAATGATGAAAGCGACTACTCGAATTGATTAATTTCCAGCTCTGAATTAAAATTCTGCTATTCGCCTAACATATTATACCTTTAAGCAAGTTTTACGTCTTATTTTTGAGTATATAAGTGTTTAGTAATATTAACATATATATATTAGTCGATGTTGTTCTACATTTAGTAGTTACCTAATATAAAAAGGTGTCATATTGCTTCACGGCTGTATCTTGTAACATTTTGAATGCCTTTTTAATGTTATCTATTACTTATTGTAATATTTGCTATAATATGTTACAGTGGTAATTTTATTTATTCCTTAGTAGTCTACAAGCTGTCGTTTGTTACATAGCGTTTGCAGGCTACGTAGTACCATCGTATACTGGAAGTGTCACGGTCTACAATCTGTCATTTGTACATAGCGTTTGCAGGCTACGTAGTACCATCGTATACTGGAAGTGTCACGGTCTACAAGCTGTATGTACGTAGCGTTCGTAGGCTACGTAGTACCATCGTATACGGGAAGTGTCACGGTCTACAAGCTGTCGTCTGTACGTAGCGTTCGTAGGCTACGTAGTACCATCGTATACTGGAAGTGCCCCCGTCTACAAGCTGTCGACAGTATGTAGCTTTCGTCGACTTCGTAGTATCATCATATACTTAAAGTGTTCTACAAACTGTTGTATGTACGTAATACCATCGTATACTGGATGTGTCACGGTCTACATGCTGTCGTCTGTACGTAGCGTTTGCAGGCTACGTAGTACCATCGTATACTGGAAGTGTTACGGTCTACAAGCTGTCGTCTGTACGTAGCGTTTGCAGGCTACGTAGTACCATCGTATACTGGAAGTGTTACGGTCTACAAGCTGTCGTCTGTACGTAGCGTTTGCAGGCTACGTAGTACCATCGTATACTGGAAGTGTTACGGTCTACAAGCTGTCGTCTGTACGTAGCGTTTGCAGGCTACGTAGTACCATCGTATACTGGAAGTGTTACGGTCTACAAGCTGTCGTCTGTACGTAGCGTTTGCAGGCTACGTAGTACCATCGTATACTGGAAGTGTTACGGTCTACAAGCTGTCGTCTGTACGTAGCGTTTGCAGGCTACGTAGTACCATCGTATACTGGAAGTGTTACGGTCTACAAGCTGTCGTCTGTACGTAGCGTTTGCAGGCTACGTAGTACCATCGTATACTGGAAGTGTTATGGTCTACAAGCTGTCGTCTTTACGTAGCGTTTGCAGGCTACGTAGTACCATCGTATACTGGAAGTGTCACGGTCTACAAGCTGTCGTCTGTACGTAGCGTTTGCAGGCTACGTAGTACCATCGTATACTGGAAGTGTCACAGTCTACAAGCTGTCGTCTTTACGTAGCGTTTGCAGGCTACGTAGTACCATCGTATACTGGAAGTGTCACGGTCTACAAGCTGTCCTCTGTACGTAGCGTTTGCAGGCTACGTAGTACCATCGTATACTGGAAGTGTTACGGTCTACAAGCTGTCGTCTGTACGTAGCGTTTGCAGGCTACGTAGTACCATCGTATACTGGAAGTGTCACAGTCTACAAGCTGTCGTCTTTACGTAGCGTTTGCAGGCTACGTAGTACCATCGTATACTGGAAGTGTCACGGTCTACAAGCTGTCGTCTGTACGTAGCGTTTGCAGGCTACGTAGTACCATCGTATACTGGAAGTGTCACGGTCTACAAGCTGTCGTCTGTACGTATAGACTACAAGCCCATGGAAAAAAATTACCTGTGAAATGAACCATCGTGAATAACGCTTAGAAGGCTGTTACTATATCAGAAAATAACTCGGAGCACTATGCCGTCATTTCTGAGCGGTACAGGTGAGTACATGAGTAAATGGAATTTCCCAGGTACAAGTGAGGAATTACGATTAATTATTAATGTACGGCTTTTTTATAGTTTATAGATGATTAAAAATAAATGTCAAAAAACCCAGTGCCGTACTAAAGCGGTGGTGCAGGAAGTCAGTGCAAATTTTTAATTCGCCGATAATTGTCGAAGCAATATTCCGGACATTTATTACTGTACGTAATATTTTTATTTGTTACCATTTATAATGAACGGCTATAAGGTACAACGATAATATTTAGTAACATTATATATTTAAAAAAGTTGCCGTACATTATTTTATGATCTTACAGCAGTAATAACTCGGTAAATCCAAAAATTTTGATAATTATGTAGTTACACAAATATTAACAATAATTTTTGGACGGCATATTTATTTAACATTATTGTATGTGTTAAACAATATTTTGAACAAGATGCCGTACATTTTACAATGACCTTATATCATATGGGTGTAGAGAAAGGGTTGCGATCCTTGGCTTTCGACCCCAGCGCTGGAAATATGTATGACGTTCATGGGTAAAGTATCTGTATATTTATACAAAAGGAATTACACAAATGCCGTACAGTAATAGATGACCGGAATATTGCCTCTTAAAATTAAAAATTTGCCCTGACTTCCTGCACCACCGCTTTAGTACGGCACTAGGTTTTTTGACATTTATTTTTAATCATCTATAAACTATAAAAAAGCCGTACAATAATAATTAATCGTAATTCCTCACTTGTACCTGGGAAATTCCATTTACTCAGGTACTCAACTGTACCGCTCAGAAATGACGGCATAGTGCTCAGAGTTATTTTCTGATATAGTAACAGCCTTCTAAGCGTTATTCACGATGGTTCATTTCACAGGTATTTTTTTCCCATGGGCTTGTAGTCTAGTAGCGTTTGCAGGCTACGTAGTACCACTGTGTGTGAATGGCGAGTACATCTCACACCTTCGGTTTGCCGACGACGTGGTTATAATGGCTGAATCGCTGGAGGATCTCAGTCGTATGTTGGTCGATCTCAATGCTGCTTCTGGACGTGTGGGGCTGGGGATGAATTTCGACAAGACGAAAGTCATGTACAACGACTATGTCATCCCTAGCCCGGTTATAGTAGAGAATGCCGCTATTGAAGTGGTTAATGACTATGTCTACCTCGGACATTCCATACAGCTTGGCCGGGGTAATTTCAACAAAGAGATCGATAGACGTATTCGACTGGGCTTGGCAGCTTTTGGAAAGCTTCGGTACATCTTCGCCGAAGAGATACCCCAATGCTTGAAGACTAAAGTCTTCAATCAGTGCGTCCTCCCTGCAATGACATATGGTGCAGAGACTTGGACACTGACCATCGGACTGGTCCACAGGTTAAAGGTCGCGCAGCGAGCGATGGAGAGGGCTATGCTCGGTGTTTCTCTGCGGGATCGTATCCGGAACGAAGAAATTCGACGGAGAACTAAAGTTGTCGACATAGCCTTAAGAGTTTGCAAGCTGAAGTGGCAATGGGCGGGTCACATCTGCCGAGTAAGTGATGGCAGATGGGGGAGGAAGGTATTAGAGTGGAGGCCGCGAGTAGGACGACGAAGTGTTGGGCGCCCTCCCTCTAGATGGTCCGATGACCTAAAGAGAGCGGCTGGGAGCGGCTGGATGCGGAAGGCGGAGGATCGTATCTGGTGGAAAGCATTGGGGAAGGCTTATATCCAGCAGTGGGTAGATACAGGCTGATGATGATGATGATGATGATGTAGTACCATCGTATACTGGAAGTGTTACGGTCTACAAGCTGTCGTCTGTATATAGCGTTCGTAGGCTACGTATTACTATAGTATACTGGAAGTGTTACGGTCTACAAGCTGTCGTCTGTATATAGCGTTCGTAGGCTACGTATTACTATAGTATACTGGAAGTGTTACGGTCGCTGTCGTCTGTATATAGCGTTCGCAGGCTACGTAGTACTACTGGGTGTGCCACGGACTACAAACTATTTTACATAAGTAATACCATCGTATATCTGGAAATTTTAAAATTTGTGGTGCACGGCAGTTGAGCTTCACTTGACTAGCCATCTGTACTTAAGGCTTTTAATGCCTTATTTGCTATATTGCTCACATTGTACAGAGGGAAAGTCGAATTCCAAAAGTTACCTCTTACTAATTTCATCTCATTTTTTTATACAAATTTGCGAGTTCCCATTCTGCCGTAGACTGCAATGGTCTGCAAATCCGGGGACTGCAATGGTCTACGTTGGTTATTGCCCTTTTGGTGATCGTCGCTCTTAATACTGGCTACGCAGGAGACAGAGGTGGGAATGTGTGTCCCGATGTAAGATCTTACAGTCAACTATACGTAGAACCAGAACTACACGAAGATTTCCAGTAAAATATGATATTGCGTACACGCAAGGTACCACTATCTACCACGCTTCTAGCTACGCCGCAGCCCGAGGCGTTTTCGGTAGTATCACAGAATAATATACTCTAGTAGTATGGCGTTATAGCCACTATTGTTGGGAGTATATAACGAGAGAACAAAAATCCTTGTTATCTACTATAAAGTAGATAATAAGGAGTTATCAGAATTTAATACTGAATCTTCATAGCTTGCAGAGGTAAATAATGTTAAAAATCATGTTTCTCCTGTTATTTTATTGGAAAAACTTCAGGTTCGATGGAGAATCTCTTAAAATTAAAATTCCTAGCTGCCCTTTGGACATATTCTACAAAATTTTGGGCTGAGAGTAAAAAAATAGACTTTTATCGACGACTTTGGCACACCCTAAATATTATAAAGAGATTCAAACTTGCTACCAGAATGTGGATTCAAGACACGTTCTAAGAGAAGATGTGACGTATACTATTTAATTACAACAATCTATATCAATATAATCCTTATTACTACACGTCTATTCTTGAAGCTAGTTGCCGAGCTAAAGGTAGGTGCATATCTACTCGTACTACAGTGATCCCCATAGGTTAGCATGTGTGGCACTACTCGGTACTTTCCTATATCAAATGTATTGAGATTTATATTCTTGATATTTTAATCAAAGTACGATTAAGATTAATACACAAACGTCCTTATCCCGTTCGATTTGCTTTGTTAAAATAACCGCGCAAATATTTGTTTAAGAACCTCAAAGGAATTTTTGGAGTAAACTATGTATTTATTTCATAAATACTTTTCCAGCTACAAATTTGTAACATTTCTGGAAGGCATCGAACAGATGGCAAGGCTGTGCTTTATTTAATATTGGAATAGGTAAGTAGGTAAGCTTAATGGGACGGGGGCCCACCACACATTCCCACCACTGTGTCTCCTGTGTAGCCAGGATTAACAGCGGCGATCGCCAAAAAAGGCAATGAACAATGAAGTCCATTGCAGTCCCGGGGGTAAAACTACGGCTGTCTTGGAACTCACAACGAATTTAATCAGAAGAAATTAGAAGGAGTAGGATGCTTTTAAGTTAGGAGTTAGGAAGCTTTTTTTTTTTTAGGTAAGCTTAGTTAAAAAGATATTATAATTTTTTTGTTAGCATCCATTTTCAATTTACTGCTCATGCAAGGTAGCACGGAAGGTGTTTTATAAATGAACGGGCTACGAGCTGCTACGGTTCTGACCTCTTAACATTAATATAGAGTAAAAATTTGTGAGTATGGATTGAATGCATGTTTGTTACTCTGTCACGAGTAAACGGCTGAACGGATTGAGATGATTTGTATTGATATACATAGGATACTTTTATCCCGGTATAACATACTACCATACATACTACAAATTCGTTCTACACGTAATAACGATTGTAGACTACTTTCAGCTTAAGAAGGGTTGTAGCGCTACTAATGATACGTCGTCTTTTGGCTACGCAGACAGGAACACCTATACCGGAAGTGTTACGGTCTGCAAGATGTTGTCTGTATGTAGTAACTAGAGTTGGGATGCTACCTGGTAAATACTCGGTAAATTCCAAAATATATAGAATTTTTACCCGGGTAATTACCCGAAACCAGAGTAAAAACTAATGACGCTACTTTTACAGTATGTAACATAACGATAGAATTCCATCGTTGTAGTCAATTTAACAGGCGCTTTGTGCATTATTTTATATTATATTAGATTAGATTAAACTTAACGTTTTACTGTGAAGTCGTTAGACTTTTGTTAATAAGTTTCACCTAATATATAGGTATGTCGGGAATTTGAAATCGAAATCGAATTCTGTTTCTTAAAAACAAGTTCGATTTGGTTCCGGTTCTAGTTCTGATACATTTCTTATGCTTGCAGTTCCGAATCAGCGCCCTTATCACCAAATCTTATTGCGATTCAATAACTGAATAGAATGCTTATTCATACGAATCAATAAGCGACTCTATTTCAAATTGGATAGAGTCGCTTATTCATTGGTATGAATAAGCATTCTATTCAGTTATTGATTGATTCAATAACTGAATAGAATGCTTATATGAATAAGCATTCTATTCAGTTATTGATTGATTCAATAACTGAATAGAATGCTTATTCATACCAATCAGAATTTGATTTCAAATTCCCAACATATCTAAGTACATGTCAGGTGAAACTTATTAACAAAATGTCTAATGTCTTCACAGCAAAAAGTGTAATTTAATCTACAATACACAAAACGAATGTTAAATTGACTACCTATATCTTCCCAAATGGGAATTTACCCAGGTAAAAATATCCATCAGGTATTAATACTTTAATTTACCCAGGAAAAATTATCCATTATGACCCGCCGCCCATCATTAATTGCAACTTAATGGGTTCTACGAGTTTATGGGCTACAGATGGTAGGAAACACGTAGAGACGCTATGAATGCTACGGTTCGACTATTACGGTTCTGGGGTCCGATTACCATAATGTTCTTTCGCAATTTTAATGCACTTGATATGTATATATCAAGTGCATTAAAATTGCAAGATATATGTATATGTATTTTCGGAAAAGTCAAGGAAAGTAAAACTGGAAAAAAAAATATATGTTTTTATACTGAGCTAGTAATTTGTTCGAGGTTTGAGAACAAAATTATTGGCAATGATCCCGCCTCAGACCAATCCCGTTAACCCATGGCCAAATTTGGACCGTCACTTCTTAGACATATGTGTGTACAGATTTTGCGATGTGTCAACAACATCGAATTAGATTAGCTCAGATTAAATTAACAAAAAGACGGCAGCTCTTTGTTATTTCGTACGCGTAGTTTCTATCCCAAAATTTTTCAAACACTATTAACTTTTTATTTTTATAACAAAATAATGTGTATTTAGAACACATAAAAGTAATAATTAAGCACAAACAAAACTACTAACCTAAAAGAAAAAGTATATACATATTTACTAAATTAATTTATTAAGAAATGATAAACTTACAAATAAAATATAGGTATAAATAATATAACTTTTAATGACGAATAAATATTTGTTATTTTAGTATTACAGATATAAACTAAATACACGGATAAACCGCTAAACCGAGCTTTCAAATAAAATTATATTACTAGTAAAACTCGTTATAAAAAAATACTTTTTATTCTAGATCGCAAATACAAATCACAAGGTTAATGTGAATGTAAATGAGCTTACCCATGAGAATCCAACGCATCCTATGCCTGCAGACAGCATATCTCCAAGAATAGATGGGTATCCATTGCCCGCTGGGAAGTACGCGTGAAAACGGGGGTGCTGCCAGTGCGTTACTCCTGGCATGATTTTGCTTTCCACATCGCTCATCACATCGTCCCAGTTTTCCGGGTGGTAGGGCGCCTCGGAAGGCAAGGCAGCTCTTAAATAACCAGGCTCTACAGATGGAGTCACTCGTCGCGTACGCAGTGTTGTCATATATGTACAAATGTAGTCAACCATCTCCTTGCCTCGAACGCGAAACTCTTCCACGTCCATTTTTTACCAGGTTTCAAATAAAGCGGCAATAAGTGAAGTTAAGAGTGTCGCATGAGGCACGAGACTACTGCGTTGTCAGCGCCGCGACGGCCTCCGGCTGACTCGTCGACTCCGCCGCCAACTCTAGTGGTCGAGAAAGAGGGTGGTGCGGCGCGCGGGCGGCCGCGGTTGCGAGCGTGAAGGTATGGTGAGCCTTTGCCACGGCTCGTAAAGATCCGCCCTTAAATATACGATGAGCGGTTTATTTAGCAATACAAGTACGATAAAGATTTTTTTAAATTCTCTAACGGGATTAATTATCAATCGCCTGGTCAGCATCTACGAGGCAAAGCTTGCACGTGGTGTACTCTTTTATTTTATACTACGTCGGGTGGAAAATAAGCATACGGCCCGCCTTATGTGAAGCGGTTACCGTAGCCATATTAACGCTCGCAACATAAAATATCGCCCGCGCGCCGCCACCCCCACTGCCATCGCAGCATCTCCTTCCTTTCTGGTGACCTCACTCATGCGCAGGAACACAACAGCCCACAAGGGAACCGTTATTTGGCTGCGGTATTCTGTGAGGTGGAGGTACATTCCCCAGTCGGGTAGCTTACAATGACGCTCCCTACCTCTCTTTTCGCCAGAGCTTCGTTTGTCAGTCAGCAGGGTGCACCGTGTGCAGGTGAAGTTGGCTTTGGTTCAAAGATGTTGATGAACCACTTACACCCCAATATATATAGCAAAGAGAGGTAGAGAACAGCGTATTCATAAGCTAGGCCGAGCGGAGAAGTAGGTACCGCTGCACCTCACAGAATGCCGCGACAAAATAACAATTTCCTTGAGGGTTGTTGTGTTCTTGCGAGTGAATGAAGTCACCAGGAAAGAAGAGGTTACCGTGTTGGACACGGGGGTGGCGAAGTGAGAACGATATTTTACATGCATCTTGTTGCGACTGTTGTGAACGTGTATATGGTTATGATAACCGGTTCTAATTAGGCTGGTCGCATGCTTGTTTTCCATCCGACCTGGTATAAGTAATATATATATATATATATATATATATATATATATATATATATAGATCTACATACTCGTATTCTCTAAAAATATTGTTTTTTGCAAAAAATATTGCAAAACCGTATCTGATAAAGTTTTTAGGGCATTGGATGTATATGTACAGTTTAATACCCCCTTTGGGAGTGGTAAAGAATTACCATATAAATTTAATATATAATAATACTTTACTAAATAATAGTTGTTAATTGGTTCAATTATACATAGTATTTCATGCTTACTGTTTTATGACTTCATTTGTTTATTTTTAATAACATTAACAATGACACTAGTCAAACATTAAGTGCTGGCCATCATCGTGAAACGGTGAAACATTATATCTAAAAAAATAATTCGAAGTCTGTTTTTAAAAATTATTGTCTGACAAGTAAATTGATCAGTTCAGTTACTAAAATCGCGCTGGGCACCGTTCCGCACCAGTCTCCGCTGACTCTCCGCTCGTGCACGGTGAGCTGTCTTGAGTCCGCCTCGCGGTCCGCGGCCAATGATACGCCGCCCTGCTCACCGCCCGCCCTCGATGCCACTTCATTATATCAGCTGAATGCGCCCTATTAAGTATGCGACTTCTCACACCGAGCTTGAAGTCTTTGACTATGACATTTTTTCAAAAATAATTTATTCCGGGTCCTTGAAGATGTAAAATGAATTTTTTTGAATAAATGTATGAGGCAAATAAATCTTAAAATGAAATGAGATTAAAATAAATCTATATTTGGTAAGGGTTCCGGATGAACCAATATTATATGGGACGAGCTCGGTGGCTCAGCGGTCAATGACGCGGCTTCAACACCAACGCTCGTGGGTTCGATTCCCACACAGGACAAACATTTGTGTGCATGAACATGTCTGTTTGTCTTGGTCTGGGTGTTTTCTATGTATCAAGTTTTACAAAAAAAAATGTTTTTATGTATGTTTATCAGTTGTCTAGTACCCATAACACAAGCTTCGCTTACTTTGGGGCTAGATGGCGCTGTGTAATTTGTCTGACAATATTTATTTATTTATTTATATGTAAAATCAATTAATTTGGGGTGTAAGTGCTCACTTTCGAGCCAAAGCCAGACTCGCCTGCACGTGGTTGATCCTGCCGACTAGCGAAAGAGCCCCTGCCAAAAAAAAGATAGAGCACAGCGTATTTGTAAGCTGCCCGACTGGCGAAGTTACCTCCACTTCACAGAATACCGCAGCCAATTAACAATTCCTCAGAGGGTTGTTGTATTCTTGCAAGTGAGTGACGTCATCAGTGAAAAACTTGCGTTGGCAGAGCGGGTGGTGGCACACGAGCAATATTTCGTGTTGTAAGCGTTAATATGACTACGGTTATCGCATCACATCTAATAAAATAAAATAAAAAAAGATATTAAATTGTCATATATGCAAACGTTCACCATCGCATTATTAGCTTCACCATGCAGCCACCCCACTGATCTGTGGGCCACCCACATCTAAACCTAGTTAATAGTACTTACCTACTTTAAGCGTAGTAGTGGTTATTTCCTCTGCGTATTTGCGGTCAAGTCAAGACGTCTTTACTAAGACGAGAGTTAATATAATATTTGTGCTTACATTTCATCTACTGTAACACAGCTTATTTATAGGTAACGAAGCGTATAGAGCATAATTTTGTTTATTCTACAATAACTGTGTACGTAAACATTATTGAGACTTTTGAACTTTGTGATTTCCGATTGTGTTTATAAACAAATTTTCATAATTTAATGCATAATAAAATGAATTCACAATAGAATTCTGATATGATGCAAGTAATCAATTGAATGCATAAAATTAGTAGAATCTTTGATTAAAAGTGTTTGAAACGAGGCTTTAGTCATTCCAAGAAGTCGTGCAAAACAGCAGAAAAATTACACTATCGATTTTACTGTTTATATCAAGTAATGGAGGAACAAGAAGATTCCTGACGATATTTTTCGGCATGTCCAGGAGCCGGTAATAAGATAAAGAAATAATACCAAGAGGGGTTCTAAAGGACATTGATTCCAAAGTCGTAAAGCTATTTGATAAAAAACAACTGACTATCAACTATCACTGTGCAAATAATCACTACGTGTCAATTATTAATTAATGTTACATAAACTGCCTTGTCTTGATGTGTTTAGATAACCTGTAAAAAGTTATTAAGTGTAGAGCTGGAGAAAGTTACACATAAATGCCAAGTTTTTGGGCATAAATAGGGAGTTAATGTACTTATTGGGAATTTGCCGTAGACTACGACTATATTATGCGTAAATTATCGGCATTTAGCCCTTCTCCAATTGAACACGTTATCTTAGTTATAAATTATAGTATAACATAGACTTTCTTTCTTAAACTCGATTATTTTATTTTCTAAATTCCCATAGCTTTACAAAGTTTGGACAATTATACGGGTGCTCTAGTATCTAGACCCAAACGTTCACAATGCAGAATCTAAAACGAACTCCAGAAAATGCTAATAAACGAGCAATTCTTGTATTTTATTTATATAACTAGGTGACCCGACAGACGTTGTCCTGTCTTCTTAACAATTATAATAAATTCGGCAAACAAAAAAAAAATACAGCCGAATTGAGAACCTCCTCCTTTTTTGGAGTCTGTTAAAAATAGCTTCGAACACAGAACAAAGTCTTACGTAGGAAGTAAGGAGTAACTAACGTCACTCAATTGTTTTGCCTTCCCGGAACCTCTCCACTAAAATTTGAACTATATGGTGTCGCGTCGGGTAATAAATTTATTAAAAATGAAATAATACCCAGCGTACACGATTAAAAAAATTTATTAAAAAAATATAAGTATCGGGTTCACAGTGCCCGGCTGATAAGTTTGGTTCCGCGGTCCCGTACTTCCCTGGCGAAGGTGGCCGAAGGTGGATGATGGCTCGGTGGTGTAGGGACGTGGCAGCAGGGGACCTCAATGCTCTGGTTCAAACTTGAAGTGGTATTTAATTCCTTTTGCAAGTGGTATCTAATTCCCCTATCGGGGAATTCCTGTCCTCCGCGACTTATTACGTAAGTGGCAGAGAAGAACTTAGATCACATAATATACATTAGGTACTTATATGCAAATTGATTAAACCCAGTTAATTAAATTTTACAGGTACGAAATATGCATAGAAGTACGTCTATGCACTATGCTAGTCTGTGTGTCGTCTGTGCGGTTGAAAAAAGTAGTGTGGGGTCCGAGTATCGGCGTTGCCGATGAGCTGTCTTTGCTCCGCCCATAAGATCGTACGATGTGTGTCTAATAGGGTACCGTGTGACGCTCAAGAAAACCATTAGCAAATACGTTTTGGGCAATTGAGTAATACGACTATTATTATTTTAATTAGGTTATTTATACTTATTTACTGTGTTTTAAATTATTAATTTAGTGATTTATTTTTCATTTTTTATTTATTATTCCGACGATTGTAAATATTGAAATAGACAACATTTTGTTCATAATATTAATTAACAATTAATATTGTCATGAATCAAATGTAACTCATTCAACTCAAGACACCATTTAATATTTAACTTTAGTTATAGAATTGAGTTATGTAATCCAATTCATATCTTTTTTTATTATTGATTTTAAGTTAAATAACACAAAACCGTGTTGTATATAGTTTTATTTTAAGTTTAGTATTATGTATTTTTATGTAATTATGTTTATTATATTGAATTTTATTAAAAAGAAACGTATAACGTTACAATACCCCCTCCCGTCACCAAGGATTTTATTCTATAATAAAATCCGCACTTAAGTAAATAAGGTAACGTTTGTATTTACACTATCACTCATAATTTCATACTTCACGCAAACATAACGCAACAATAAACAATATGTGGAATATTGACGCATTCTAACAATAAAGAAAGGTTCCTGTTTTATATGAACTGGTAACCTATACAAACAGTGCTTACTCAATTAAGATATTTAAGCAAAATTAAATAAAAACAAAATTATTTACTTTATTATTAGGTATTTACACGACACCTAGGACAAAAATGAGCTTTAGGAGCTTCAATTGCTTGTCACTTTTCATTTATATGTATTTATTTTGTTAAAAGTATTAGATTTAATTTAATTTTTCATTATCATTATAGTAAGTTTGTTGTAAATTTTATTGAATTTAGTAAATGTATTCTGTGATCGATTATAATTTTGTTTATTTGTATTTATCTTGTTATTAAATAGATTTTTGTTGCTATTACTATTATATACGAAAATTCCGGAGTTAAAGTATCAGAATTTGCACTACTAGGTTCACGAAAATTAGCAACACGTGCCTGAATATTTTCATAGTTACGGCATAAGATTTGTAATGATTCGAGAGTTTTAATTTCGTTAGCTGATGCTAAGGTGCTAGCGTAGCAAGGCCTAATGTTATGGAGGATTATCTCTAATTTGTCATCTTCAGATATTGATTTCGATAGACGAGAAAACAACCCTGACGTAATTGACAAATAAATGGTGATATCAGATTCACCCTGAGTCCTCGAACGTATTTCTGAAAGCAGTCTAAAATCGAAGTCAGACTGATTGAAACCGTGTTTTAATAAGGCAACCAGTTTAAGCGGACTGTCTAAATGCAGAAGTAAAACCTCGTATTCTAATTCGGACTTTTGTAACGATAGAAATTTTACAGGAAAAGCCATTGGAAAAAAAAATATTATACGGAACCCTCAAAAAAAAAAATTCAAAATAAGGTAAGTGATGACCAGTTTTTACAATAATATTTTAGAATATAAATAACTCCGTCTGTTACAATGAGTATTAAGCAAAACTGAAAAAAAAATTATACAAATATGCTAACTACGTGAGCAGTAGCACATAAAAATACAAAAAAAAGTGAACACAGAAATAAAAAAATATGTAAAAGACGTTACACATAAAAACCACAACACACAACTACCTACTTACCACGGAAACAAATTATCAGCCCATAAAATTACCACGTTATGACGCCAGTGTCGCGTCGGGTAATAAGTTTATTAAATGAAATAATACCCAGCGTACACGATTTAAAAGAAATTTATTAATAAAATATAAGTATCGGGTTCACAGTGCCCGGCTGATAAGTTTGGTTCCGCGGTCCCGTACTTCCCTGGCGAAGGTGGCCGAAGGTGGATGATGGCTCGGTGGTGTAGGGACGTGGCAGCAGGGGACCTCAATGCTCTGGTTCAAACTTGAAGTGGTATTTAATTCCTTTTGCAAGTGGTATCTAATTCCGTTGTATCTAATTCCCCTATCGGGGAATTCCTGTATACGTGATTTCGGTTACAAATGTTCTCTGCGACTTATTACGTAAGTGGCAGAGAAGAACTTAGATCACATAATATACATTAGGTACTTATATGCAAATTGATTAAACCCAGTTAATTAAATTTTAACCCAGTTAAAAAAACAGGTACGAAATATGCATAGAAGTACGTCTATGCACTATGCTAGTCTGTGTGTCGTCTGTGCGGTTGAAAAAAGTAGTGTGGGGTCCGAGCTAAGATCTGCAAAATTTGTGCCTATTCTCATAGGGTTGACACCTTTGTGGGGTGTATTTGTGGGGGTATAAGTACCTCAGCATCACCTTATGAGCCAAAGCCAATCTCACCTGCACGTGGCAACCTCCCTGCCAATAAGATCTGGCGAAAGACAGGTAGGGCACATCAATAACCCGACTGGGAAGTACCACACCTCACACAAGACCGCAGTCAAATAAAATCTCTCTGTAGTGTTATTGTGTTCCTGCGTCAGGTCATCAAAAAGAAGAATTAGCAGCAATAGCAACCGGGGTGGCAACTCGCGAGTGGCATTTACTGTGTTGCAAGAGTATAATAGGCTACGGTAACCGCTTCACATCAGACGGGTCATGTGCTTGTTTTCCACCCGACGTAGCATAAAAATCCTTTACTGGTATGTCGACAGTTCTATACGACAGTTCTTTGACTTCAGGTTGTGTAATGTTAATAATAAAAAAACTTACGCACGAACATTAAAAAATGTTTTTAGATATCAATTTATGATAGCAAATTGATTTAAAAATTTGACTTTTAGCCCCTCTCTAGTGGGTCGATATGTTCCATTCGGCTCCTAGGCTATCGTGACTTCTTTCTTACTCTTACATCACGGAGTACAAAATCACTTACTTTTCTTTTCTCTTTACCTAAAGAAACCAAAAGTGTATTTATATCGATAAAGTTAATATTCACTACATTAAAATTGCAATTAATTTAATATGAAGAATTAGATTAAGTAGGTATATTGAAATTACAGCTTATTAAATACTTGATACATTAGCAGGCCGATAGATATAAATCGTGTGCATATTGTAATAAATAAATTAATCTAATATCTACTTACCTAGTTGAATCCTTGGGATAGTTAAAATACGAAGTATTTTTACTTTTTCTATTATTGTTCATACACACAGTACAGTAAATAACCATTTTGTCACACTTTTTTTTATTTTTAACATTTGTTCAATACTTTTATTCTCATACCTAATCGTAAACAACGTGGAGCGAACAAAAACACCTATACGTGCAACGCGCAGGCCCTGAGCTTGTCCACTGGCGGAGTCAGTTTGAACCGGTTTTTTCCAACCGCGGCGTGTACGCGACGAGCGGCCAGTGGACACGCACACAAGGCCACGCATGCTTGTAGTAGTGTACCTAAACACCGCGGTTGAATGAAGCTTTATCTCTGTTCCTTCTTTACTCATGTCACATGAGTAAAGAAACGGAACAGAGAGAAAGCTGTCTAAGATAATGCAAAATTTGTGCCTATTCTCATAGGGTTGACACCTTTTGCTCGTACAAAAGGGTTAGGGGAAAAAAATAAATGTACATTAATAAAATGTATTCGACACACGTACACTAAAGTTAATATCTAAAATACAACGTACTTATTCTAAAAACTAAAAGTAAATTACTAACATCAATAGCCCGACTGGGAAGTAGACCTCACAGAAGACCGCAGTCAAATAAGATCTCTCTGGAGTGTAATTGTGTTCCTGCGTCAGGTCATCAAAAAGAAGGATTAGCAGCAACAGCAGCCGGGGTTGCAACGCGCGAGTGGCATTTACTGTGTTGCAAGCAGTGGCAGCTGTACCTTAAGTGCGCTCGTGCGCTGAACCACCATTTCGAAAGATTAAAAATTACATAATTTATTTCATCTTTATTTTTAAATTACCATATTAATTTGTTTTTTAAACATACAAAAACATATAACGAATAAAATATTTCATAATGACGAAACAATTAAGAGCTCTTTGCTAAACTATTATGAGTTATTTTCCCTGTAAACAAAAATCGCCTCTCGCCGAAGCGCACGAGAGCTGCTAATGTAACTTGTATGGGCGACGAGCTATTATGCCTAACGCGTGAAACAAAAGATAGTTCATAGAAATGTACCGAGTATTGGGTCTGTTTTCGTGCGCGCCGCACTGGCGAACCGAAGACATTTTACTATGCCGAAGATTACCGAGAGCAGCCGACGATGTTTGACGAAATTCGCGGGCGGCCATGTCTAGGGATCGCTAAAATGCACTTTCTATGCTCAATATTTAAAAAATAAAAATATACAAACAATACCATCGGGTATTGCTTGTATAATTATTTAATTTTAATAAAAAGGTGATTGAACTTTTCGCTTCAGGAAAATGGCGTCGCATAGATTTAATGTATAAAAACTAATAAAAAAAAAATATTGGTTGCCTGTAAAGTCGGTATACGGGCGAAAGTTTTACGTGACTTTGAGTGGTAAAATGTTTTCGAGTGGAAGGGACGCATGCCTTTCACTTTTTATGTCTGTCTCTCTCGCTCTTAGAAGGGACGCGTGCCTTTCACTCGCTCTCATTGTAAGCGCATAACGTGAGCCAGTTTCTTGAAGTGTCACCCGGCTAACCAATTTATAAGACGTTGTCACGTCAAAATAACACGTTTTATGTAAATTGTTGTTTTGTTACAATTTTTAATCTTAATACTTATTAGTGAGCAAGTAAAGTGTGATAGTTAAAATACGAAATATTTTTACTTTTTCTATTATTGTTCATACACACAGTACAGTAAGTAACCATTTTGTCACACTTTTTTTATTTTTAACTTTTATTCGTAAACAACGTGGAGCGCACACAAACACCTATACGTGCAACGCGCAGGCCCTGAGCTTGTCCACTGGCGGAGTCAGTTTGAACCGGTTTTTTCTAACCGCGGTGTGTACGCGACGAGCGGCCAGTGGACACGCACACAAGGCCACGCATGCTTGTAGTAGTGTACCTAAACACCGCGGTTGAATGAAGCTTTATCTCTGTTCGTTTCTTTACTCATGTGCTCATGTGGTCCGAGTATCGGCGTTGCCGATGAGCTGTCTTTGCTCCGCCCATAAGATCGTACGATGTGTGACTAATAGGGTACCGTGTGACGCTCAAGAAAACCATTAGCAAATACGTTTTGGGCAATTGAGTAATACGACTATTATTATTTTAATTAGGTTATTTATACTTATTTACTGTGTTTTAAATTATTAATTTAGTGATTTATTTTTCATTTTTTATTTATTATTCCGACGATTGTAAATATTGAAATAGACAACATTTTGTTCATAATATTAATTAACAATTAATATTGTCATGAATCAAATGTAACTCATTCAACTCAAGACACCATTTAATATTTAACTTTAGTTATAGAATTGAGTTATGTAATCCAATTCATATCTTTTTTTATTATTGATTTTAAGTTAAATAACACAAAACCGTGTTGTATATAGTTTTATTTTAAGTTTAGTATTATGTATTTTTATGTAATTATGTTTATTATATTGAATTTTATTAAAAAGAAACGTATAACGTTACAATGGTATGGTTAAATTGACTTTTAAGTATTATTACGAATCGTGTGTATGGCAGTATATAAAAATGTTATTTTTAGACTTTTTCATGCAATCATTTAATTTTTTCTCTGCGTAAGAACCATCCTCGTACTTCAAGGAATATTCTAAAAAAAGAATTAGCGAAATTGGTTCAGCTATTCTCGAGATTTGCGCTTAACAGTTTCAGCAATTCATTTTTATATTAC
This sequence comes from Hypsopygia costalis, assembly GCA_937001555.2. Taxonomy (NCBI): domain Eukaryota; kingdom Metazoa; phylum Arthropoda; class Insecta; order Lepidoptera; family Pyralidae; genus Hypsopygia; species Hypsopygia costalis. The sequence goes on along the minus strand of OW443330.2, from coordinate 13,755,205 downwards.
AGATTATAGGCAACGGCGATCTTGCAAACGGTTCTAGCGATTTCAATGAAATTTACAGTGTATAGGGGCAGCTAAAAATTTAGTTTCGAATAAATTAAAGATTGCGGAATAAAACTCGGTTCATATACGCCGACATTATCGCGTAACTTGCATTGACAAAATACAGTCGAATTCAGAACCTTCTCCTTTTTTGAAGTCGGTTGAAAATCTTATAAAGAAAACACCACTTCATTTAAGTCGCTTTTAGGGATAAATAACTATAGAAAATTATCCTTCGGTTAAGAGTGATCTCAATGCAGCCTTATAAATATTCAAGTCGGTGCTTATCCCCACTTCGAATATTTCTTTTGCCTACCTACGTCAAAAATTAACTCTTTAACTGCCTTCCTTCCTTGCTTCTACCTTTTACCTTCATGAAGAATTTAATAAACGAAATGAATGATCACTCCGAATACCATTATGGTTTTGAGGAGGTAGTCGAGAGCTTCATAAAAATAATGGTGATGCCATTCGCAATTTAAGTGTTATTTGTATTGCTGCTATTGTATCTGGGGTATGAATGGCAGTCAAAGGCCAGAGCAACGCGAGAATTTCCGTAATACCTTTTTTGAAAAGAATATGAGTATAGGAATATTTTAAAATTAGTGGTCCAACATATTCTGCTGTTAAGCAGCGAGCAAAAATTATAGTATTAATATCTACACATGGCGAATGGTTAGCAATAGCCACTTTGACTCCGAGGTCGCGGGTTCGATTCCCGCACAAGACAAACATTTGTGTGCATGAACATGTCTGTTTGTCTTGGTCTGGGTATTTTCCATGTATTATAAGTATGTATTTACAAAAAAAAATGTATTTTTTTTTTTTTTTATACTACGTCGCGTGGCAGTCAAGCATACGGCCCGCCTGATGTGAAGCGGTTACCGTAACCATATTAACGCTCGCAACATAAAATATCGCTCGCGCGCCGCCACCCCCGCTGCCATCGCAGCATCTCCTTCCTATCTGGTGACCTCACTCACTCGCAGGAACACAACAGCCCTCAAGGGAACCGTTATTTGGCTGCGGTATTCTGTGAGGTGGAGGTACATTCCCCAGTCGGGTAGCTTACAATTACGCTCCCTACCTCTCTTTTCGCCAGAGCTTCGTTTGTCAGTCAGCAGGGTGCACCGCGTGCAGGTGAAGTTGGCTTTGGTTCAAAGATGTTGATGAACCACTTACACCCCTTTACGTATTTAAGTACATTTATCAGTTGTCTAGTAACCATAACCACAGCCATAACACAAGCTTTGCGCTTAATTTGGGACTAGATTTATACAATTAATCTATACAAAAAATAATACCTATCTCTCCTAGTCACGACATCACGCGTGAACGGCTGGAACGATTTCACTAATTATTTTTTCGTTGTGTTTGTTATTGTCAGAAGGTTCTATTGAAAAAAAAAGTTGTGCGGAAATAAATTTTAATTGGCCGTGTGGTTTCCGGCAGACTAGAATAGAATCACTCCGTCTCTTCCCGTGGATGTCGTACAAGGCGACTAAGGGAAAATACATTATCAAATATCGATCAGGCCTCCCTAACCCGTTTGGCCAGCTGCAGCGTGGGGAGTGTATGCCAAATCCTCCTTCCGTCTAGTACGGGCGAGAGAGGGTCGTGCTCCTGTAGTGGAGACTAAAATGGACCTGATGATGATGAAATTGAAATTGATTAAATGGGTGAATCTCAACAAGACATTTTTATCTGTCATTTCGGTGAGATTTTTTATTCTACGCTATTCTACATATTTTTGGGTGACAAATAAAACTTTAACCTTTTTTGTAACATGTGCGTAGGTAGACACCTATTATCATCGAAACTTACTTAAATATTTATGGGTTCCTTTTCCCCATTGGGTACAACCCCGAAAAAAATATATATATATATATAATGAATTAATTAAAAGTAATTAATTATATATGTGTATGTATGTACATAAATATATGTATATATATGCGTGTGTGTATATATATATGTATATATGTGTATTTACAAATAAGCTATTGTCACTTATACATATTTGGGGGGGACCTGGTGCTCTAAAATACAAGCCACGGTTTAGTTTAGGCTCCAGATCTCTCACAGATTGCATTTATTTTGTATTCTTAACAAAGAACTGTATATATATCTTTCTGTAATTTGTGGAGATGAATAAACATTTTTTGATTTCTTTTTATTTTTGATTTGATTTAAGGTTTAATTTTTATAAGACCACTGAAATGAAAAGTATATATATATAGTAGTTATTAGAGGTGATACAGTTATTTGTTATAAGAATATGTATCTTTCTTTAAAATTATTGTCATTGTTTCTTTACTCAAATACACGTTGTTAGTTTATTTGTTTGTTGCTGTATCTAAAGACAGAAAATATTTTTCGTAAATGCTCTAGACCATAAATAAATAAATGTTCTTGTATTTTTATTTATATACAAATTAATTTAGTAGATACATTTTCAAAAGTGAACAAAGCGAGATTAGAAAGCTAGAGATTTTTAAATTTACGACTACAGTTATAAGTAATTTTAGTAATACATAGTAAAATTGGTAACGAAACGAAAATAGTGTTCTTACAGGTGTGTAAATAAAACTTGTAAATTAATCAAATCAACTCTTATATTTTTAGAACACAATACTAACATTATCAAAATATATATTTATAGCAAATGAGCTACCTTACTTTTAATATTTTAAAAAATAAATAAGTATGTAGGTAAGATAACAAAAAAACCTGATTAAGAGATCATGTTATCTTAAATCACTACAACAATACAGTAACATATCTAAATGAAAAAAAAAACGGACAAGATTCTGTTGTGCCTAGCTATATAAATGTACAAACTATAAGGCTCTAATAAAACAATTTTTCAGATACGTAGATGTAGCTTGAAAATAATCTCTTATCATGTTGTTTTATGATTGCACGATTATGGTAGGGGAGCCCAAAAGGGATTTTGAGCATTACTCGAGCGTGTCAGAAAATCATATAGGGAGAAACCTCACATCTTGTAATGTACCCCCTACTATATATGCACCCGTACTATAGGGGCATTCGCTCAGGTTATTAGTGGAAAAAAAATGATCCTCAAAAAACTCGAGCGCGTCAGAATAAGATAAGGTAAGTTAAGTACACGGAGAAAAGTCTATTATTTCAATAATCTGACGATATGAGCGTGACATAAGGAAATGGGCAAATCACAAAGTTGTAAAAAAACGTCACCTCGAAATACTCGAGCGCGATTGTTTTTTTTTTTTAATTTGACGGAAATCCGTTAAGGATTTACGGAAAAAATATAATCTGACGTTTTTAATGGGGCGATGTAGCTAAAATCATTTCGATTTTCACACCTTTAACAGAAGATTGTAGAATTTATACCAGTGATTCAATGTTGGTAATATCATGTTGATATGAGACCTGTTTATTCAGCGTTCTCTTTAATACTCCACCCACTCCATCTCCTGCGCTTTTTCCATGACCACACTCACAATAGTTCCAAACTAAACTACTTAATTTGTAGAAATACAAACACCAACGTAGAAGTGCTTTATTATACCATCATGCTTCTTTCAACATTATTTACTTTTATTAAACTGACCAAACGAACTACAACTCAATGAACGATTGGCCGAACCAACATTTGATTTTTCAGCAGTTAGCCGATGCCATTATACACCATTTCACGTTTGTCTGGTGAACAATAAACCGATTCATAATTAAATTTTACTTAACAAAAGTAATGCAATTTAGTTTTATCGAACTCTGCATTCAATTCTAACCTATAGAGTTCTCATGATCAATTTAATAAAAGTAAATAAATTTGAGAGAAGCAGCTAATCGGCACATTTAATAATGTACGTATTGCGTGAATATTTGCAAAGATTTGCATAAGAAAGTATTACGTAGACCTCTACGTAATATACTTTTTGATAAACAATTGATGTGTGTGAGTGATGTGATGTGATCAGTAAGTAATCAGGTGATTACTAAGTAGGTATTTTATACACCTACGCATCAAATATATTCGAAAAATCGGACCTATACTCCAAGGTAAAAGTACATTACAAATTTATGATTGAATATTTGAGATAAAGGATCTCTAAAATGTTAAAAGTTGAAATGACCACCGATATGAAAAAATGTACCCATGTCACTGAAATGATAAACTCACTTTTTTGGCGGGAAACCACGAGACGATGTGACCGGTGGGAACACGACGAGAGCTTGAGCCGGACTGATCCGCTGTGAGTAAAGGTAAGGGTGGCGCAAGAATGCGATGTTGACGGAGATATTTTACTAAAACTTACTGTCCTCTGAAATGATAACTTTTTTCCGGACAAAAGTTATCTGCCTGTCAAATGTATAAGAAGGAGGATAAACAAAGATTAAATCGTTTTTCTGATAGACAATATTCAATTTAATAAAATGAAAATATTCAATTTAATAAAATGAAAATTTCAGATTGGGGTTATCGTAATCGTCTCGATTTTGCGCCACATAAAACATATCAACTCTTGCTTAAGGGAAATTTACAGGTTTCACCGCGATTTCATTTTAATGGAGTATCTGTTGCTAATAGGGGTTCGGTTTGTTACTTAGGTTTGCTTTTGGACAGAAATTTTAATTATATTGAGCACATGAAGCAAGTAGGTGAAAAAGCAAAAAAGAATTTCTATGCCTTAACACGAATTTCTACCTCTACGTGGGGATTAACTTTCAAAACGTTAAAAACTATTTATACCGCCACATACTTAGGTTGTGTTACGTACGGTTCACCTGCGTGGGCAGATAGGGCTACTATAGGTGCAGCACGTCGTAAATTGCTACAAAGCCAGCGCCTTGCTCTGATATTTTTATGTAAGTCGTATAGAACTGTAAGCACCGAGGCACTACCCGTGCTAGCAGGTGTGTTACCGGTAGACTTAGAAGTACAACGCCGCGCTTCAATGTACTATACATCTAAAAATATGGTCCCTGATTTCTTGAAAACGCGTGATCGTGAAAAAATAGTTAGACTGTTCAAACCTATTAATGAAGTATTTGAAACATTGCTGTCTGAATGGCAGGAAAGGTGGGAAACTTCTACCAAAGGACGCCACTTGTATCTGTTCTTTCAATCGGTAAGAGATAGATTAAAGAAAAAGTGGTTAGAAGTAGACCACCCCGTTGCGCAATTTTTAACTGGACATGGCAATTTTAAAGCTAAACTCTTTTCGTTTAAATTAGTGCCGTCGCCCTTATGCGAATGTTCTACTGCTAATTCTGAATTCGATCAAACAGCACACCATGTTCTCTGGGAGTGTGATCTTTGGCAGCGGGAGCGGGATGACATGTTGAATTCATTGCAAGTTGCATCCGGGGTAGTATACTATTCAGATTTGGTAGCAACAAGGGAGAATTACCAAGCGTTCAGACGATTTTGCAATTCATATTATTGGAATCGATGTGTTAGGTAACAACTCAATGTTTTAGGTCCCTAATAGTGTTAGAAACTTAAAATCCGTGGTGCACGGCAGTTGAGCTTCACTTGACTAGCCATCTCTTTAGGCTTTTAATGCCTTATTTGCCATATTGCTGTCTCTCACATTGCTAAGAGGGGAAGTCAAATTCCAAAAGCTTCCTACTCCTTCTAATTTCTTCTGATTAAATTCGTTGTGAGTTCCAAGGCAGCCGTAGTTTTACCCCTGGGACTGCAATGGACTTCATTGTTCATTGCCTTTTTTGGCGGTCGCCGCTGTTAATCCTGGCTACACAGGAGATACAGTGGTGGGAATGTGTGGTGGGCCCCCGTCCCTATAAAAAAAAATGAAAATCGATTTCAATCAATCTAATGAATCGTATTATCAGGCCAAGATAATTTTAGAGCGGAATTGGTCACAGGACAGGTCACCGTGATGATAAAATTACACTTTGTATTTTTTTATTTATGTGTAATGGAGGCCGTAACTTAATGATTTTTTTTGCCAAGGTAGAGAAGTACTTACTTTACTAAAAAAAAATATAAACCATCATAAAACAGCATTCCGCACTACCATTCTCAGGATTGCCGTGTGTTTTTCTTGCTTGTGCAATTCACCCAAATATTCATAGTTAAGACAAGAAAACGTTTGTCGGGTCAGCTAGTTTAATGTAATAGTCCTTTTTGCATATTAATAGTCTATGACAAATGCAATAGGTAGTATTATGAAGTAAAAACATTAGAATCATAAAATGTCAGTGTATCAAACGGAGACCTTTATCAATGTCTCGATGCGGCTTCCCTCTCTTTATCACTACGAATAAATTAGTCGACTTACCCGACAAAAATAAGTTGGTCGCTTACGTATTATTATCGGGAAAGTTGACTAATTTAAAATTAATAAACTTAATTAAATTTGAAGTTAAATTTAATTAAATTTAATTAATTAATTTTCATATTATGATACATATAACACCACAGAAATAGCAATAAACGTCTACATAGTTCATTTTACATCTCTGCGTGAGTAAATTGCGATGAGTCACGGGCATGTCATATTTATACATGGTATTTATTAATTAGTATACATAATGGTGCATGGTGGACGTCAGAAGTTGCGTCATCGTCAATTCTATTTTCCAATTTAATTTTAAAGCTGAATAAGTTCAGATCGTCAATATCGTCATAAGACGATACGGAGGCCGGTGCTCGCGAGGGAGGCAGCGGCGCGGTATGTAGCGGCTGCCTCTCAGGCACGCCGGGCAGTCGCCACCCGCGACGGAACTCGCATTCTTCCTCGCTCCAGAATACCAATGGCATATTATTATGTGTGATCTCCTCCCCTATTGTGCAATATACATACACTTAGCAGCGTCCGCCATTGACATCTTATTCAGTACTTGTAATTCAGCGCACGGTTATGGCAGTAATATGCCTGCGCAAATGATTATTCAATAAATATTTATTTATTTAAAAACTGTCACCCACGTCTTCTTACGTACAATTCCAGTATCTTACGATTCTTTTTGAAATCACTGTGTACAAATAAATTCAGCTTTCTTTGCCCAAGGATTTCGGCTAAGCATTGATGAGTTTTTTTTATGCTACTCCGGATGAGAAACAAGTATACGGCCCGCCTGATGTGAAGCAGATACCGTAACCATATTAATGCTCTCAACATGAAATATCTCGCGCATTGCTATCCCCGGTGCCAACGCAGCAACTCCTTCTTTTCTGATGACCTCACTCATTCACAAGAACACAACAACCATCAAGGGAATTGTTATTTTACTGCGGTGTTCTGTGATGTAGACGTGCTTCTCCAGTTGGGCAGCTTACAAATACACTACAACTTGGTTCAAAGATGTTGATGAACCACTTACAACCCTTTATGTGCATGAACATGTCTGATTGCCTTGATGTGGGTGTTGTATCCATAGTACAAACTTACTATTAATGAATGCTAGAACTTTATGAGCGACTTTTATAGCGACCTTCTCGAAATCGCACAAATAAATCGTACAAAATATTCATATCAGGACCAAAATGTTTGAAAGTTTCGTTCAATTTGACATTGGTCAAATAGTAAAAGTTGTTTATTTTCGAAAATAATTGTGGGATTAATTTATAAATAAATATTCTTGGACGAATTACACATTGCTATCTAATCCTAAACTAAGCAAAACTTGTACTATACTAGATAAGTGATATTATACTTAAGACATTTTTTAGTAAATACATACATAGTAAACACCCAGACCAAGACAAACAGACATGTTCATGCACATAAATATTTGTCTTGAGCGAGGATCGAATCCGTGCCCCCGGAGTCAAAGTCGACATTGTTAGCCATTAGACCACCGGAGTCGTCGCTTTACTTGCTCCATGATTATCATTTTTATATTATCTAGGTCTCAAATGTACTTATATTGAATATAGCTTTCCATGTCTCATTTACGGTACATATTCCTTCTCGGTTCACGCACTATAACCTCTGGAATGCTTTGTCGCTAAATATTCGGAATGTTCATACACACTGCCTTCAAAACTCTTGTTAAAACTCATTTCATTGTCCTTTATTTTATTCTGTTTAAACTTCTAAGGTGTGTCCTGTTACGCCGACTTATTACAGAAAAAATATTTTTTAAGGATATACTTCTATATTTTGACCACCCAAATCGCAAATCACCATGCACATCGATATTCAGGAGCCTTACCGAGGCTGAAGCCAATTACCATCAGAATTTTTGATTCCAAAAATTGGTCTTATGTTAAAGTTATTGACAACTATCTTCAGCTTAGTCGGTAGAGCTCTAGGGCTTCGACCAGCTGGGCTAATCATAATTAGCAACAATTTAAGGAGTACTTTGATTTTCGCATTCAAAAATTCCGATGGTAATCGGCTTCAGCTACGGCGGTGGTAGGCCCCCTGGTTGTAATACGCTTCATGGCTTTCTTTCATTACAATTTCAATACATTGTACCACAACGTGTTGTGATCCCTCTGAACACGTGGTGATCGCTCATGACAGATGACAGCCAGGACACGAATTTCGCTATGTGGTTTTTCTTTGGTGGCCACCACATTATATTAAATAAGAGGTGGGTAGAATACCGGGTATTTACAATAAATTACCAATATAAATATAAATGCTCAATAAATGCTCAGTTTTTGGGCATAAACAGGGAACTTATATGTACTTATTGGAGATTTATTGCAAATGCCCCGAATTTTGCTGAAGTCTGTTATCATCAGCCAAATTTGTATTCGTTCCGCCCTCTTGCCTCGTGACACCTGTTTCGATTTTCTGTCAATCACTTATGCTACAATGGAATCTAAGAAACATGACAGAAAATGGTCCAGAATTCATTAAAATTGTATTCAGAGTAATTGACAGTATCGACTACCCGAAAATGCGAAAGATATTAAATATTTTTTTTAATTTCCGTTTAATAATGACGTTTTAATATGAGAATTGCCAAAAGTCGTAAGAAATTATTTTTGCCAAATTTCACGCTAACTACCCGGGATCTGATTGCGGTTTTTTTTAAGTAATTACATAAGCATGTCATCATCTACTTATAGTATTGAGTTCCATGATGTTATAAATACTTTAGATATGTTACTAAGCTGCCGAATCGAATACCGATAGGTGCCCCAACTGTCGCATCTAGCAATTAGTTCGCATCGTCAAGAAAGCAGGCGAGAGGCAGGAGAGGACAGAAGATAGGCGGGGGTGTAAGTGGTATAACAATATCTTTGAACCAAAGCCGCCCTCAACTGCACGTGGTCCACCCTGCTGACTGACAAACGAGGCTCTGGCGAAAAGCGAGGTAGGGGATAGCGTATTTTTTTAGCTGCCCGTCTGGGGAATGTACATCCACCTTACAGAATACCGCAGCCAAATAACTATTCCCTTGATGGTTGTTGTTTTCCTGCGAATGAGTGAGGTCACCAGAAAAGAAGGAAGGCAGGAGTATAGGCTGGCAACGGATCGACAACCCTTTGGTGTTGCTGATCTCCATGGGCGGTGGTGATTGCTTTCCATGAGGCGACCAACATGTTTCCCCCCCTCTCACAAAAAAAAGCCGAATGTGACGATTGCGACAAGTGCGACAACTGACAAAATTAGGTAAATAATGCTGTTTTATGTGCTTTGCAAGGTACAAATTATGGTGCTAAGATAGCTAAAGCCCAAGGGATTGAGGGAAGACATCACGCGAAGTATACCTATTATAATATTTTATTTCAATACGAAATTAAATTTAATACGAAATTATATTTAGTCTCTGATTCTAGTAAAGAAAATAGATGTTCAATGAAGAAAAGAGATAGCATCTATATCAAATCGCGGATATGACAAGGATGTAGAATAGATAAAAGAACATCATACCACCATAGTATCGATTATTTCAGACTAAATAATGGGTATGGTATAAAATCGTTTAAGAACAGCAATTAATTGCAAGTAGCGCGAGCTGCACAGCACATAATGAATGAGTCAGTAACGAGAGAGGTTGGGGTAAGAGAAGACGTAATATGTTTGTAGATTCATACAGGTATGCATAACATTTCATCGCTTACTATTGAGAAAAATATCTTATGATCCAAATCTATACTATTTAAAGCTCCGTCATGTACGGAAATACGTTACCATTACCGAGAACCGTGGCCGTCCATATCTCCAGATCAATCAACCGTGGAAATATTTCTTCAAATTTCGAACGACTTCACATCGACACATAAGGTAACGTCGTGCCATGCAACGCGCTGCGATGCAATGTCGAGACGTGAATTTTTTCGATACACGTTGTAGAATTCGAGGCATGATGGCAATCCAAATAGCTGGCAGATCAATTTATTAGGATAATGTTGAAATTTAAATTTTTAATGCAAAAACGTTGGTAATATTTGACATAAAAATACTTCATAACGTTAGTGAAATTTACTGTTTTATAATTTCTGTTTTAATAATTATGGCGTGATAGTAATTTTGGCTAATTGAGGCATTTGTAGCCGTGATAGTGGCGATTCTTTGGACAAAATATCGTCGTAGCGTAGAAGATACATATCAAAATACATATGCTCAGTTTGTTACCGAGACAATAGTCTAAAAAAACCGGCCAAGTGCGAGTCGGACTCGCGCACGAAGGGTTCCGTACCATTATTTATAAAAACAGCAAAAAATCACGTTTGTTGTATAGTAGCCCCCTTTAAATATTTGTTTTATTTTTGTTTATCTATTTATTTTTAAAGTGAATATATAACTAAATATTATGTGAGTATTTCAAGCGTCTACCTGTTGCCGTTATCAATTGCGAGCAAAAACGAGCAAAAAAATCACGTTTGTTGTATGGGAGCCCCCTTAAGTATTTATTTTATTCTGTGTTTTAGTATTTGTTGTTATAGCGGCAACAGAAATACATCATCTGTGAAAATTTCAACTGTCTAACTATCACGGTTCATGAGATACAGCCTGGTGACAGACGGACGGACGGACGGACGGACAGCGGAGCCTTAGTAATAGGGTTCCTTTGTACCCTTTGAGTACGGAACCCTAAAAACGGACATTTAAGTATTTTTCGCTACTACTTACAAATAAAATGATGATTACTTGCCATCAGGTGAGCCACATTCTCGCTTGCCCCCTGTCATACAAAAAGAACTTCTAAAATTTTTTGTGTTGATATAACGACCTACAAAACTTTATTGTCTTGCCTAAAAATGGGCGTTTTTGACTTTATTGTATAAGTAATACAATAAAGTCAAAAGTAGTAGTAGTAGTAGTAGCTCAGTTTGAGCTACTTATATATATCTGCTATGTTGCAATAAGATTTTTTGTCCAAAAAGGCTACTTTCGCGGCTACGAGGGCCTTAATAATCCACACTAGTTATTATAATTTGTTTTTTTATACCACTAAGCTGGCAAACAAGCATATGATCCGCCTGACGATAAGCAGTTACCGTAGCATATGAACGCCTGTAACACCAGGGGCATCACACGCGCGTTGTGATTAATATTAATCTCTTACAAAAATACAATTACATATATCAATATATAAACACATTATAAAACAAAGTCTCCCTGCGCGTCTGTCTGTCTGTCTGTTCGCGATAAACTCAAAAACTACTGGACCCATTTTCAAGCGGGTTTCACCATTCGATAGCGTGATTCTCGAGGAAGGTTTTAGTATATAGTTTGTTAAGTTTTTGTATTTATTTCTGAGTATTTGTTGAAGATGTCGGGAAAAAATAAGCCGTCTGGGAGCTTTTAACGAAAACGCTGCCTAAACCCTTTGAGATATAACAAAATAATGTATGGTGGAATTGTGTATCTTATATAGGTCTACAGAAAAGTCCGCGGTGGCATATGGATATCTCTTAAGGTTAATATACTATATCCATTTTACTACTTTACAAATTGGCATTCATGAAGCGTTTATTGGAAAGCTATTTACATAGTTACGGTATTAATTCCTATCAAAATAAATTACTTCGTGTTCAAGGCTATATCAGTATCTGTATATTACTATTTGAATTTTTGAAATTTTGAATCGGACGTACCATTTGAAAGTTATCATAAGATTAATAATTCTTAAAATTAAATCCGCGCGATAGCTCCCGCGAGTTGCTTCACAAAATAATAACAGTAGAACGCAAAATACTAATTCATGGTCCAATAAAGAATATTCTGCGATGCATTATGATTTTTCAATTAATTACAAAAGCGATGCGGCGGTGTCTATAGGGTTGGGCAATAAAAATATGTCATAAATGCCTGTATAAGTCTCAACAATATTTGTGTTTTGGTATAAAATATGGAAGAAATGATTGAAAAATAAAAGATTGATTGATTGAAAAAGTTTATCCCAAACACTAAATTGGTTTCAAGAAATAATAGAGATTGAATTTATGTGTTTGAAACAAAAGCGTTGAAAACGTCCGAATCAATTGTATCTCACAAAAAGATATTTATGGATGGTTGTTTAAAAATATCTATGAGAAATGCTTTGGTTCGAAATTGAGAGAAATTGTCGCGTTAAAATAACATGCCAAGAATTAAAAACAATAGGTTCTTGGGACAAAGACCATGAAGGAGTCCTTTTTTGTGGAGGCACGTTGCACGTTGAGCCAAAAGGGCGCGAAAGATGTGGGAAGTTATAATTCGTAGTTACAGGAGTTAGTTGGGTCTTTTCGTCGGGCGGGATCACATCTCGAGATACCGAGACGAAGCTACCTCATTAGCTTAGTATAAAGTGACAAGTGGGTTCCAGCGAAGAGCGAGCGAGAGAGAGAGAGAGCACGTGGAGCACCCTGACCAGTCCTAGCGACGAGATCGCAGCTAAAATTTTAATTGCTAGCTTGTAATATATAAAAATTTCGCGTCACGTTGTTTGTCCGCTATGGAATCCTAAACTACTGAACCGATTTTAATAAATTTTGCACAGTTTGTGCAGTTTGATCGAACTTGAGAGATACAATAGTTTATAACTCATCGTAAAAATTTACGTAAAAATATTTAAAGGCGATACGAAGTTCGCCGGGCCAGCTAGTTATATATAATTGACATTATCTCATTCAACTATAAGCATCAATTGATTTTAAAAGAATACGATATCTCTACATACCTTTTTTACAGATTCCGACCACGTTTTCAAAACGTGCTGTCTCCGTTGTAAGATCCTGTAAAATGCTGTTCCATCGACACTAAAACAATTTAGACCCTCGTTCCCTAATCGAATTGTTAGCACGAGCGGCACCCGACCGAGCCAACATTTCACCGCAATTATTGAACACAAATTCACTTATTTCGATAAAGTGTTATAGTCATAAATATTAATTTTTAATCGATTAGGCTATTGATTTTCGCATGTTTGTACTTCTGCTTTATTCAAATGTTAATTTGTGCGAGTGAGTGAGGTCACCAGAAAGGAAGGAGATGCTGCGTTGGCAGCGGGGGTGGCGGCGCGCGAGCGATATTTTTTGTTGCGAGCGTTAATATGGCTACGGCAACCGCTTCACATCAGGCGGGCCGTATGCTTGTCTGCCACCCGACGTAGTATAAAAAAAAAATTAAGCTCTTTATACTTTCATATTATCAACTAAACGGCTGGTTAAATTTTGAGAAACTTAACATCATTGGATTCATCATAAGTTGCGAGGTACACGAAGAATATGAAAAGGACACCTAAAGATTAAAGCATCAAGCTTGCTATGGCCACATCTGCCGAGTCAGCGATGGCAGATGGGGAGGAAAGTCCTAGAGTGGAGGCCATGTATAGGGCGACGAAGGCGCCCCCTCTTTAGATGGACTGACGACCTCAAAAAGTGGCTGGTAAGGTTGGATGCGGAAAGCGAAGGATCGCATATGGTGAAAAGCATTGGGAAATGCCTATATCCAGCAGTAGGTAGCCACACAGTGGGTAGCAGCCTAGATACAGGCTGTACTCTGTATCTGTATGTAAAATTCTAACTGTGTGTATAGCTCCCTAAAATAATAATAACTAAAAAACATTTTTGCCTCAATTTTAAATTATTGAATTACCTACCCAACTTATTCACATATATAGGTCATAGGTTTAACATTCTTCGGTAATTCTACAACTGTATGTGTATCATACACAAGTTATTAAAATCTCGCTAACACCGAAAAATAGTATTTTAGTATATTTGTATTTCGTGCTAATGTTTCTTCTTTGTGTTATAGACAGACTAATGTAAAATATTAGCGAAGTATTTAAAAACATTAACCTCTTTTTTAGCGCGCTCCTACAATTGGCTAACAAATAGCTAGGGAGGGAACAAGTATTGTAAATAAATTAATGAAAAACTAAGGTAAAACACTCAAATTAATGATTTAGTTTGTCGATATGATTTAGATACCTCAAGTGAGTAATAAAATTATTATTTTAATAATTTATTTCGGTCATAATATTATAAATATTTTAACTCGTAATATAATTGAAAATGTTCAAGTAATTAACTTAGATATTGAATAAGAAGTTTTGCTCACTGAATACCTAAATCAGCGATCAATTGCAGCGTTGGCGGTTGGCGGAAAAGACTTGCTGGAAGGAGGCTTGAGGAAATAAAAGGTGAAGTCTTGGAAGAAGAGAAAATAGCCTCGTTGAAATCTAATTTCGCGTAACCATAACGGGCAGCCACTCGAGACCGATGAGCCATCCGCGACAGACGCCCGCCTCATATCAATTCCTTAATTGAGACGCGACTTCTTCGCTCGAGCGCGCTCTCTGAAAAACGGAGACGCGACGATTTTTATGGCTTACTCTTCAATGAGTTTGCACCCGAAGTTTTAAAAATCATTTGGTTAAAAAATATTTACCTACTTCTTCGGTACAGAAATAGGTAAGTTAGGTAAGTACCCCAAATGAGAGTACATACGTAATCATGATTATAAGCGCCCGTGTTAACTATTCGACCTGTCGCATAGCGATCTTTGCGTAAGTTAGGCGAGAAACGGGATTCTGCAACTAATTAGACAAACGGTGCACGCACAAGCAGAACAACAGTCGCAAGCGTCAGTTCACCATCAGTTTGCTCATGCTCAGCGAGGAAGAATAAGAGCAGGTCTATTAGAAAATAAATATTATTTCGGGGTGTAATATCTACGTTGCTGATATGTCCATAGTGCTAAAATGGCCATGGTGTAAAAAATTACCAATATTTTAATGATCAATTATTTTCAGCACTTTGATATCTTGGACAATGTGTACCAAGATATCAAAGTGCTGAAATATATTTTACCAATATAGCCCAAAGTATAAAATGAACGTAATTACCTATATAAAAAGTATAATAATTTGAAATGACTAATAAATTCAGACAAACTAAAATCCTATTAAACGAAACAAAAAACGCAACTGCAAAATAATCTTTTTTTTTTTTTTTGCGAATACCATATCGAAATAAAATACCCTATGACACATATGGGCACAGCTGAGATGAATCATTGACACATTATACTTATGTTAAAATCCGTGAAGTACCATAACCCGCCTTTCCTAGGGTAATAAAAATTATCCCTTCCTGCACAATGGTATATCTATTGTGCAACTAAAAATATAGCTTATAGATGCAAATAACAAGCGCAATCACAAAGATGCAAATAACAAACGCACAAGTGAATCAAATCGATTCAACGATAGAACTTAAAGGACCGAAGTTGTTCAATTTCATGTGTAGAGCAAACTCTCAAGTTTGGTTATTTTGTTTAACTTATTTTGTATTTTAGGACACTAGGCAAATTCAATATTAACTATATTGAATTTGCCAAGGGCCACAATCGTATCACTTGAATGCGGACCGTGGCCCTATCGCCGAAGCTCAAGTCGATTGCCACCGAATATTTTGTTTCGAAAAATAGGTCTTACTTTTTAGCCTGTTACGATAATGTCTGTTATTTATGATAATATTAATTTAATATTTGTTTCAACATAATAGACCATTTGATAAAAAAAATGTAGCCTTTTGTTTACAGGGCGTCCAAAGTTCCAAACAAGGTAAGTAAAAAGAAGTAAGAAGTAGAGTTATTTTTATGGACGAAAAGAATTAAAAACATTTTTCAATTTGACTTTTCATGTTTTTAATTAAAGTCAAATTGAAAAAAAATAATTTTTTATCGTCGATAAAAATAACTCTACTTCTTACTTTTTTTTAAATTACTCTAACTCTAGTTTCATTCACATTTATAAGTGCACTTTCTGAATATTCACACAGTATAAAAGAATATAAAACTTTGCAAAAATATATTTCATTTTAGGAGTAAGTTTTTGTCTCTGTCTACCTATTGGGTATGAAATTGTGTTATTAATAAAACAGAGGATATACTATATATATATATAATAGGTTCTCATCTTAACTTCATTTTCGTCTACTAAAATCGACTTATTTATGCTTATGTGCCTAGATTGAGTATTACATATTTTTTCTAAGTCTAATGGTTCTAATACTATAATATAGCTTACATTATAGTATTGGCATACTGCCTAAAATCTCCAGAATGTGTTGAAATCAATATATCCGTATCATTCTTCATTGACGATAGTTTCCACATTATCTGACTTATAGTTTTCTTCTTCATCGACAAGTTCGGGTTGGGTTAGAGAATAAGGCCCCTCGTTGCATTTGGGCCCATCACATGAAAAGTTGTCGAACTCGCAGTAGTCGCCTACCACCATCTGCGAAATAGTACAAATAATTTTAGCACTTCTAATGTACATGTTCACCATCTCTATTTCCGAAATACATATTATTTTAAACGTAAACAAAGGCCTGTCGTTACGTGGATAGAGGATTGTTTTTTTTCGATGTAGACCACTAAATCTTTCCCCAGATAATGGAATGCGCGAAGATGCAATGTGGGGACTACCATCACTGCGAAAAGTTCTGCGTTTGCGGTGTCCTTTACTGGACGGCTTACACGTATATATCATTCAAAGTCGAATTTATTATATATATTATGTAATGGTGTTGTTAGAATAGGCTTGTCTTGTCGATAAATGACAAAGTAGGATAGTCACACAACACACTTAAACACCTTATCACCCAATGAAAAAAAAACGATTTGGTATTTGAAATTTTCAAATTTCGGCTAAATAAGTCAAAAAAAAGTTGTGCGTGATCATACATAAAAAAAAATATACGCGTCGACTTGAACACCTCCTCCGTTTTTTCGTCGGTTAGAAATTACAAGAAAAGAAAACACGATGAGGCAAGAAAAGGTTAATTGGGTTATTCTATACACGTGCATATGGTGGAATGTGCCATTAATTTGTAGTGCCAAGGGTACTAGGTACCCGCGCTTGCCGATTGCCACACATTTTGACTGACTTGACCAGGGGCCCTGGCCCTACCTCCGAAGCTGAAGCTGATTACCACCGGATATTTTGATTCCAAAAATTGGCCTTGGGTTAAAGTTATTGACAAACATCTCCAGCTTAGTCAATAGAGCTCTAGACTTTCTTCCAGCAGAGCTAAACATAATTACCGACAATTTAAGCAGCAGTGTCATTTTCGCATTAAAAATATCGATGGTAATCGGCTTGAGCTTCGGTGGTAGAACCCCAGGTTTATCAGTATTGTAGAGCATTATATACTGTCATTACCTTCAATTATTTAGCTAATACAAATTTTTATGTTTTATTTTGTATCGTAGTAAAACATATTTTATAACATATTTTACCTTATAATTTATAGAAAAAAATTCAAATACAATTGTAATATTGTTATGTGAATAAATAAATGAAATGAAATATACAAAGTTAAGTAAGCCGACCCTGGGTATACTTGGGTTATCCTGCTGATTGTACTTAGCTATATAAACTTTGTTTTAGTATACTGATTAAGTAAGTGAGGTGAGTGAGATCTCGGGCCCTACCGCCGAAGCTGAAGCCGATTATCATTTTGATTTGTTAAATAAGTGTTACGTTTTAGTTATTGACAAACATTTTCATCTCAGTCGGTAGAGCTCCAGGGTTTCTACCAGCTAAGCTAAACACAGATACCATAAATCTAAGCTGAAGTTTGATATTTGCTATCAAAAAATCCGCTGGTAACCGGCTTCAGCTTCGGCGGTAGGGCCCCTGGACAGGGATTGGGAAGGCTGCCTGAGATTGAAATTAATTTTATATTTATGTACCTTGGTCGGATGATCAGGATCTGGGTGGAGATTGCATATACAGTGACCGCACTCACATATCCCACGGCCTGAGCACTTCAAGCCTTCGACAGTTCCTGATTGGTAACAGAACTTCTCTAAATCTTTTAACTCGTCGGGGGTAGAGCAGGAACATTCAGCATTTTCTTCCAAACTAACTGTAATTAAACAGTCAAAAACCATATATCCATGGATTACGTGATAATTGATAAAAAAAAATCAACAGCTTATGGTCAGACCGGCAGTTGACGTTGCGTCGTCAGGCGTTAGTTACTCTACGATTCTCCCCTCTCGACTCGATGGCTCAGCGCTATCACCTCTCACTTCAGCATATTTTATAAGCAAAATAATTTCAATATTTTACATCTGCCAGGTGGCGGTAAAAAGTTTTAATGTATTTATTTATTAACCGACTACAATGAAAGGAAGTTCTAATTTCCAATGGGCGACTGTATCTTATTGTTAATTTTCGTAAATAGAACCCAATATTATTTACGCTCCATAAGTTAAAACTGATAGGATCCTCAGCCGGATATAAGAGGTATAGTTGATCGAACCCGAATTGCGTCGAAAACAGCCCACTAGTTGCTAAGTACGTTTTCACTATACAAAGGTCTTATCTTTACCTATCTTCTCAGTGAATTTGGCAATAGATCTCTGTTATTTACCCGACTGCGGCGGAGCCCAAAAGGAAGGTGTTGTATTTGACTTTTGTGTATGTCGAATTGTAGATACAAAGATATGTCCTACCCTTTGTTCCTTTGTACTAAGCGGTTGGATCATATTTGAATAACTATAAGTCGTAAGATTCGTCTTAATAATGCGAGTGACACTGGGTAGTTAAAAAAACATATAATAAATTATAATATTAGTATGTCCGATTTTGATACCAAAATGGGTATCTTGACTTCTTTTTCTACAGTTGATAATCTTATTATTAAAGTTTATTTTGAGTTATTCGTTGGTATAAAATTTTAAAGTGGCTCGATACTAGCCTTGTCAAAATATAAAATAATCAAAACATTTCCATTATTACTTAGACATGTATCGTTAAATACTTACATCCTGAATCCTTATGTTCTACTGTATTATTCTTGCAAAAGTCTTCAGAATATTGTTTTGTTTCTTGATTGAGCTGTTTAGAAAAACATTTATTTTCGCTTGGACACCACGAACATTGACTGAACAGTAAGCAATCTTTACAAGTACGTTTTACATTGCATATCCATCGTTCATCGATGGAGGATGTTTTACGGCACAATGTTGGCACAAATACCGCAATACACCCGAAATATATAGCACTTAATGCAAGTCGCATCTTTCTAAATGTCTGTCAATTAATGTAAGTAATTTATTAATGATCTTAATGTGAGTCTGTTCAATAAGTTTAGCCATGACTTACTTATTATCGCGCGAGATAACCTTTGGGCGGACTGTTACATATGCGTAAATAAAATGTTCCTTCCCAGTAGGTATTACGTACCTACTGGGAAATTACAAATGTAACACTGCAAACTATCTGCAAAAGTACTTTTGCAGTGCCACAGGTATGTTCGCTTAAACGTATAGATGTTTTATGGGTGTAAAGGCCTGAAATATATTCATTCATACGTCAGGTGGCAAACAAGCATACGGCCCGCACAGTGATGTGAAATGGTTACCGTAGCCATATATACGTTCGTATGAAATATCGCTCCCGTGCTGCTACCCACGCTGTAACAACTTTCCTACCTGGTGACCTCACTCGCAGTACACAACAACGCTCACGGACAAGAAGTTAGTAAAATTTATTTTTAACGATTAAATAAAAATATTTTACATAGTTTTGTAATAATTGTACTTTGTAATATGTAATTGATTATTGCCATAGATAAGTAGAATAAAAGTACGTTAGTACTATTTTTTTTTATACCACTAAGGTGGAAAAACAAGCATACGGTCCGCCTGATGGAAAGCAGTTACCGCCTGTAACACCGGAGGCATCACATGCGCGTTACCGACCCTTTATAAACCTCTTCACGCCCTTCTTGATGAACCCCATGCTGTAGTCTCCTGGGAAAACCTCAACAGGCAATTCATTCCACAGCTTGATAGTAAGTGGAAGAAAACTTCTCTGGAACCGCACAGTACGTGACCACTTCGGTTCTAATGTGTGAGGATGAATTCCCTGTCGATGGCGAGCGGTGCGACTGTAGAAGGACGCCGTGAGCATCATGTCAAAAAACTCCTCTGAACACATTGTACAAACAGTAGAACGAACACACAAAGGGACGCAAAATCTCTTCTCAGACTTAAAGGTTCTAAGCCGTCTGTCAGTTTGGGATCGTCAACAATCCTCACAGCACGCTGCCATCTAGGCGCTCCCGCCCATAGATGGCAACGTATATGCGGCCGAACTTGAGCTTTGTAAAGCATAAGTCTTTGCCGCGGATTGAAGTACTGTGTAAAATACTTATACGTTACTTATACTGTGGTAAAAGTAAGTAGAGTCTCTGATGTGGACTGAAATACAAGTTTTTTAGACTCCACCTTGACCTTATCCTCCATGTGACTTCGGAATCGGACGTCGTTGAGATCTTGACGGCATGAATCCCAATACTCTTAGCTTCTTTTTTGTCTTTTTTTTAGGGTTCCGTTTGAGGCATCAAAAGGAAAAACGGAACCCATAAAAGATCACTTTGTTGTCAGTCTGTCTGTCCGTCTGTCCGTCTGTCTGTCCTTCTGTCTGTCTGTCTGTCAAGACCCTCTCTGTCTGTCCTTCTGTCTGTCTGTCTGTCAAGACCCTCTATGTCGAGAATGCGTGGAGGTATCAAGCTGAAATTTGAACTGTATACTCAGGTCTACGTTCCCATGAAGTTGTAAAAAAATCAAACTGCTTGTAAAAAAAGATACGGCCGTTTGTTCAGCAAAAAACGCATATTTCGACACATTCTCAAGGGAATCAAAACTCATAGGGTACTTCCCTTTTATAGGGGGTCAAAATCTAAAATTGAAGCTACTAGTGCAAATGGGGTATCATATGAAAGAGCTTGATGTGCACATTGCAAAATATATTTTATTTATTTTTTTCGACGCATTATTTCTTATTTATAATGAAAAATATCAAAAAATACCATCCCCCTCTTCTCGGAAAAAAATTTGCGCGATTAGATTCCTGAACTATTTATAATGATGATGATAAACTACGTACGGAACCCTCTGTGGGCGAGTCCGACTCGCACTTGTCCGGTTTTTTTTGTCTGGCCTAGAGATAGCATGGCCGGCATTGCCGTGTCCAGA
Source organism: Hypsopygia costalis (assembly GCA_937001555.2). Lineage (NCBI taxonomy): Eukaryota > Metazoa > Arthropoda > Insecta > Lepidoptera > Pyralidae > Hypsopygia > Hypsopygia costalis. Next base: position 13,733,756 of record OW443330.2, on the reverse strand, counting down.
TGGAAATGGACGGCATTCAGATTCGAATGGAGATCCCTGACGTTGGTGAAATCAAGAGTAAGCAAGCGAGAGGCGGATTGGTGATCGGAATGGTGTCCACACCAGAATACTCAGGACGTCCTGAATGCAGCGGCTTTTTAACGCTAAGGAGGGTTTCACCCTCAACCAAATTCCCGGTACCCTCCTGTGATAATACTCTTTCCAATATCGCTGTTATGATGTTAGGTAAGGGGAGCGGAGCTTACTGGTGAGTGGTGACATTACTTACACACTAAAACACAAAAACTCATGGGAATTGTTATTTGGCTGCGGTATTCTGTAAACTTGAGGCACTTCCCCAGTCGGGTTCGGGTCGCTCTAATTCAAGCGAGAATTCTCGCTGTGATATATGTACCTCGCGTTTCGCCATTTACTAATTGTTTTTGATTATCGCACTTTGGTACTTTAGTCGTATCGTATCATGGGGAGCTTTTTTTTTATACAATATTGTTTAATTTTTTATACAACCTTGTAGCCCAATGCGACCTACAGCCTAATCTGGCAACCCAGTTTGGCTAGCGTGTGGACGCGACGCGGCATAAACACTACCTACCCATCCAAATTCAGTCCATCTCTACAATAAAATCACAGTATAACCAAACCCCGGCCACTCCATACAAAAATGGCGCTTTTGCATGTAGTAACCAAATGACGTCTGTACACGTGCCTATGTTTGAGTGACGTTCTCTAGGGCTGACATTCTGACATTATTCAATTATTAGTCGGACATGTAAGGGGGTGTAAGTGGTTCATCAACATCTTTGAACCAAAGTCAATATTACCTGCATGGGGTACACCCTGCTATAGAGGTAGGACATAGCGTATTTTTTAAGCAGCCCGACTGACGAAATACCACCATCTCACTAATTGTAGCTTTTTTCTATTCATATAAATGCATACGCAATGATTTGATTCATTTTCATATTCACATGGAACAAACGTAATTTAAAACTAATACCACACATGAGATCACGCACAATAAACATTGAAATGTAAATAAGAAAATTGTAAACAATAACAATAAACCACCATAACTCAAGTGACAGCAATGTCACTTCCGCGTCTGCGCACTCACTTGCTCTTTGAGACATATAATGTTATCCTTTTTTCATCTCGAATTAATTGTATCTTGTATCCTACTTTGACAGACATGAATTAGTTATGATGAAACTATGGCTGCCGCATACTTTTTAGGTAATTTATAAAAAAAAACTGTGTTTTATTTCATCCAAAGGAATCGAATAAATTTCTTTTTTTGATTTTCCATGTGTTGAGACATCCATACACTGCACAAGTAACTCCCATCTTTTAAACTGAATAGAGAATAAAATACGAGCGACGTCAATTTGTAGGACGTTGCATCCATTGCGAACGGTTCCAAATCGGTCTCATAGGGGAGGTGAGGTCGACTAGTGAGAGCGGTAGAGAGTGTCCATACTGTACGTTAGTACTATTATTTATACTGTGGTATAACCACAGGTTTAACTATAACAGTACCTACTACGTACAGTATGGCCACTCCCTGCCGCTCTCTCGTGTCGACTTCACCTCCCCTCTGAGACGAACCTGGAACAATATTATGGCGCCGCACGCACACACGCTAATTTCCGCTGTGCACAGACGCCATTCATTGTATATTAATATGTAAACGATATTTGTATCGAGTGGCCGGGTGTATTAATTAATAGTGAGCAGTTATCAGTGTTACCGTTTTAACTGTATTACTACTATTAGTAGATTTGGACGAACCCAGCCAACTTTTTATACTACGTCGCGGTCTGGTGGCAGACAAGAATACGGCCCGCCTGATGATAAGCGGTTCCGTAGCCATATTAACGCTCGTAACATGAAATATCGTGCGCCACCACCCCCGCTGCCAACATAGTGACTCCATCCTCTCTGGTGACCTCACTCACTTGCAGAAATAGAACGACTTGTTATTTGGCTGGCTGCAGTATTCTGTGAGGTGGCTGTACTTCCCCAGTGGGGACGCTTACAAATACTACGTACCTCTTTCGCCAGAGTCTCTTTCGCTAGTCGGCTGGATGCACCACGTGCACGTAAGGCTGCCTTTGGATCTAAAGATCATGTATTGTTAGATCGCAATTCCTGTGCAAACGATTTCATGCAACCAGACAATTTATTTATTCACTTTTTCATTCCAATTATCAGTTAATATTATTTAATCATTATTTTGAATCTCATTTTACAGCACAGCACAGTCATCATTTGTTCTTTCTTTTTGTCATAGAAAGTAAATGCAGCCACCTACCTATATTTTTAATGCTCTGTTTATTATGTAAAATAGGAATGACAACAGTATTGCAATAATGAGTTATGCTTCGTTAGAACAACAAAAAAATCTACGTTAAAAAAAAATCATATAATTCAATAAAATATCATATATTATAATAAAGTGCGGGTGCCGGGTCCATTTTAAATTTTAGGCTTGCATGCCTAAAATTTAAAATGGACCCGGCACCCACTCTGTGAATCCATGGAAGCTAAGAAGTTCGTCTCAATTATTAATAAAATTTATAATTATTAGTAAAAGTTATAATTATTAATAATTTTAAATTAACACAGAAAAGTTTTACCTAACGAAAACATAAATAACAAATTTACGTAGTATTTTTGTAATTCTTTTTTAAATGATTTCATTCTTTGAAAATGGACTTTCCCACCAAGTTCATAAGTTATTAAATTTTAAGATGGCAGATCATTTTAGTTTTGTGTATTTTAAGATACTGATACTTTTTTATAATTTTAAAACATTGGCAAGTAATCTATTATAACGTATGGAAAGATCCTCATGTGACTGAGTGTTGAATATTCAAATCTAATAATCGTCTAATGAGTGTCCTGCAAGTATCTTTTATAGATACTTTGTACAAACATCGCAACAATGAGGCATAGCTATACCTTATAAGGTTTCATTGTCTCAATGTTTGTGCAAATAGTTTCGTAAAAATACTTGCACGAGAACCAGCTTAAGTCACTACGATAACGTAATGGTTGAACATTACGGGAATCGGACCCCTGGTAGTTTATGGTAGATTTTCAGAATAAATTTAGTAGATTTAAGGACTGTAACACTGGCTAGCTCCTAAAATCATGAATGAAAGTTCAAAGCTGTCATCGATGGCTTTTAGAATACTAATTTATAAATTGTGTGAGATCAAAAGTGAGTATGAGAAATAAGACAACTTTATTATAATATGCCTTATCTCAGACCTCAATCATAATCACCTTATAGAACTGAATTTCCTATTAATCTCTCTCTATAAATACTCTTTGGAAATGGATTTAAAATCAGCTGTGCAGGCAGTGTCGTGTTATTTATGTTGTCCTTCATGTTCATAGATCTGAGGTTATAATTTAGAAAGCCATGGAAAATTATTACAAAGGCAAAAATGTGGAAGAAGAATTGGAGCGCTGCAAAATACCAATTAAAGATTTGCCAGAAAACTTTTTGTGGATGCAGGTAACTGCCTCTATTCAACTATAATGCTGTTTCTATTAATTTATACAGTAATTGGAAGAGCAAGCTTTGCTCGGGTCATTGCCAATACTGTCTGATAGTAGCTTAATGTTCTATTTCTTAATATTGACAACAGGTAATTCTGAATAATGACTAATGGGGAATGTAGGATAAAGTTCCCAGAATCTCCTTTGATGGAGATTTATAATGTGGATAATGTGATGTATGTACTGCTGAGTTTCACTAGGAACTAGTGACATCATATAATACAAAAGATAAGATCAAAGTGTATTAATTTCCTAAAGACTCACAATTAAACTATTATAAAGAAATGTACATACATTAAATTGTTACAGTGAATTTTTGCTAAGTTGATCCTACAAAAAAGAAACTTAGTTAAATATGAAGTATTTTATAGGAGAGTTAGTGTCAGCATATGTGTAAGCTGAGCTGCCCAACTGATGAAGTATCTCTACTTCACAGAATACCGTAGCCAAATAACAATTTTCTTAAGTTTGTTGTGTTCCTGCGAGTGAATGAAGTCACCAGAAAGAAAGCAAGTCAGCGTGGGTGGCAGCGTGCGAGCAATGTTTTATGTTACAAGCGTTAATATGGCTAAGGTTACTGCTGCACATCAGGTGGACTGTATGCTTCTCTGCCACCTGATGTAGTATAAAGAAAAACTTCCCACCTTTACCCATGTTTATTCTAAGACTGAACTTAACAAAGGTATCACACCCTACCTATATATTGTGAATATTAAAATTACCAACTACATAACAATGGTGTATTTCGTTGTTTCTCTAACATAATTTAGTTGACTTACTAGAGCTTGCAAGCTGATTTACTTGACGTTTGTGCCGCAGAGAAACGAAAGAGCTTTAGTTCAGTGAATTACTAGTGTTTAACTTTAATCTCTTTTTGAATGAATATTTGGATTCAATTATTTTTAATGGTGGTGGAATGTTGTTCCAGCACTCATTAGCCTGGTGATGGAAACAACCAGTGAAAGATTGTTCAAAGAGATAGCACCACATTGGTGGAATCGTTTATGGCAGATTTGATATAGATGCATTGGCATCTATATCAAATCTGCCATAAACGATTTCTAGATTACTGTGGTCAAGTTGGGACTACAATATTAAGCATTCACGCATATGCAAGCTTGAGTTGTTCATGTACTAGCAGGGAGATTTTAAATGTGATTCTTGTTAGGAGTGGCCAGATTGTGATAGCGCGATGAAATACAGCGTTCACACCTCAAGAATAAAAAGTCTTGTTTGTTTCATTTTATAACATGTTTGTTAAGCAAATCCCCAACTTTGATCATTTGTAAATTTATAAGTTATAATCGTGTGGGGTTTGAATATGCACATCTGACTTTTAATAATTGCAAGTACCAAAAACCCTTATTCTTCCTGTGTTTTTCTACTTATCCACACATTCATATTTGATCCAACTTTCCTGTCATATTATTTGGTATTCACAATTATTGTATTTTAATGCTTCAGGTAAAAGGTGGAAGTAAAATGGCAAATCTTTTATCACATGCATCAGGTATCATCGAAGACAAAGCAGCATCAGCGGTGGTGTGGAGTGCAGCTGGAGTTGGTATACCGAAAGCCATATCATGTGCTGAAATTTTGAAGAGAGAGCACTCAATTGAACATCAAGTTACCAAACTTACACACAAAAGGTGATTACCACTATACTCTGTTGGTTACATGAAAATATTGTTAAGTGCAAGTGTGCCTTCACACCTAAAGCAAACTGACTGTTCACTCAATAGATTTTTTTTATTACTGCCCAATGCTGGCAACCTAATGTGCAGGGGCCCCTAAGCATACCACAGCCAAATAACAATTCGCTTGAAGTTGTAATCCTGCAAGTGAGCGAGGTCACCAGGAAGGAAGGAGGCTTAATGTATCTTAAGGATTTTTGCGACACCAAATGTATTATTACTCACGTGTAGCCGGTCTGTGCACGCTCCCACATGGCACACACTAAAAGAATAGACAATAACTACTAAAATTATTTTGTTATTTGTGTAACCCAAAATCTGGTAGATGCAAATTTGCTCTGCCCACTAGGATCCAGTTTCAACCACATGTGGTAGTGTATTTTATGACATGAACATTGTCTTTCAGTGTTGAAGAATATTGGGAGCCAAAACTGGATGGACTTGAAACTATTGTTGTAAAACGGCAAATACCAGTGATACACATATTATTATCATTAGAAACTATTCCTGATTCCAGTCAACTTGGGTTAGTAGAAAGAGTTTATAATAACCCGCCTGCACGCCTGTGGTGCACCCTGCCGCCTAGCGAAAGAGACTGTTTTCTTCTAATAATTTCATTCCATAATTTCCCACCAAAACATTGATCAACAATAAAACAAATAGGACGTAAGATATTAAAATGAAAAATAGCAGATCTGTTTATTTTTGTGTATTTTCCAATGTTATTAAATATTTATACAATTTTACAAAATATGCGCCCTCTTGTTGTCTAAAATTATACTAGGCCAGATTCTAGCCCGCGGGGCCGAAATGAGGTTGAGTGGAGCGAATATATTCGCTGAGTGTACGTTTTCCATTGATTTCAATGAAAAATGAATTTGGTTATCATTCCTCGAGGACATGATCGATAGAAATTTTTTTTTCGACACAAACCGCTAAAATGTCGGAGTCTTTAATTGTGACAAGTTTCATTAACCTTTTAAACGCTTTACTTTAATGTCACTTGTCGTGCCCCCAGCGCCAGGCACAGTAAAACGATAAATAAATACCTACAACCAATAGAGATGTTCAGTATATATATCGATATTGGAAATGCATCTCTTTCGAACGCTTACAGTTTAATTTAAATATCTTAACATATGGAAAGCGTTACTTTGTAATTTAATAATTTTATTTATAACACAGTAGAACCTCTATAAGTCGAACCTCGATAAGTCGAAAACCTCTAAATCTCGAAGAAATGTTCAGATGCCCGATTCTCGTAATGAAATTGCCAACGGCACCGGAACGACTTGGTCTCGTCCCTCTTTGGTTTATCTATTTTACAACGTGCCAGAGAGGGAGCGGGCGAAGTCGTTACGATGCCGTTGAGAATTTTATTACGAGAATTGGGCCTCTGTTCCCTTCCCTTCAAACACCAAAACCTCCATTACTCGAAATCTCAACCCTCTATTAGTCGAAATAATCACTGAGAATTTTGGGGTGTAAGTGGTTTATCAACATCTTTGAACCAAAGCCAACTTCACCTGCACGTGGTGCACCCTGCTGACTGACAAACGAAGCTCTGGCGAAAAGAGAGGTAGGGAGCGTAATTGTAAGCTACCCGACTGGGGAATGTACCTCCACCTCACAGAATACCGCAGCCAAATAACAATTCCGTTGAGGGTTGTTGTGTTCCTGTGAGTGAGTGAGGTAACCGGAAAAGAAGGAGATGCTGCGTTGGCAGCGGGGGTGGCGGCGCGCAAGTGATATATTATGTTGCGAGCGTTAATACGGTTACGGTAACTGCTTCACATCAGGCGGGCCGTATGCTTGTCAGTCACACGATGTATTATAAAAAAAAAATAAAGTGAGTCCCTCCAAGCCATTTTGGTACCTATTTTCCCTCCATAACTCGAAAAATTACTTGTATTAGTAAGTATTTTGGTAAAACAATGAAACAAAAGCGTATAAAGAAAATTGTATCGATGACACTTATGAAACACGTATAATGCAGCACAACACTAATGGAAAATTCCAGAAGGCGGCACTCTTTTATGACGTCAGAAGCGAGCGTGTTTCTCCGCTCGTGGCTACAGGAATACTTATAACATTCGTTGAAAAACATGCAGACTAGGGATGGGAATTGTCAATTCAGTTTTGTTCATTCACTGACAGTTTTGGGCTTTATTCATTTAAAACAATTAAACTCATTTATTTCTACAGTAACAATTGCTTTATTTGTTTTATAATAAATAAGTCAGTATAAACAGAAATAGTTTGATTTATGTGGATTTTTGTATCTGTCAATCATTGTTTATGCCCCATCCCTACTAACGGAATTTTCCGGCCGCGGCGCTAGACATCAATACACTTTTCTAAAAATACTATCAGTAATTTATTTAACTTTAGACATTAATTTTAAGATAGAAGATATTAAGTAAAGAAACTTAAGTGTAATCAATTGTAAATAATAACTTCATTATCTATTTATCAAGTAATGAACACTATTTTTATATAATACAGAGCTATTAAACAAAAAGGCAGATTTACTGAGTAGTGGTATTTGAGCGTAAAAATCCGTCCTTGGCGAAATGGGCACGAAAATGTTTGGCGGATTAATCCGCTCGTGGCGGTTAAAGGGTTAAAATCGGTTCAGTGGTTTTGGAATCTATTCATTTCCAAGAGTGACTTTTCGACGTATCTAAGCGTTCCGCTCGCGGCACTCAATTAGATAGGTTGATCGAAAACTTAAAGCGAGAGCGATACAGGGCCTAATACATTATGAGATTTTCAAACGGTCTAAATGGTGTTGTCTCACTTACACTTCGCTAATATTAGCCAGACCACATCATTCCTTCGCATTCGCTTTGTAAGACATCTGCTAGTATAACGTGTTTGTGACTTCCCTTCGATGTCCCTATGCGGATTCTACTGTATACCTGGGCACCACCTCCACCTTAATCTAGGGTCCACGATTTCCTGACTGGACTGTAACTTCCGACTTTAAAAAGAAAATTTATAAAATAGTTAAAATGTAAAATCATTCAACTAATATTTTAATTAAATTTTAAGCGAATCATCTAACTTTTGATATTCATTGTAGATTTTATGTAGTGTACCCATCTGCTCCCACATTTTTGAAACATGAATTATGTTATCTTGCAACGAATTTAAAATTGGGGGCAGATGGGAATTATGAGTTTGATCTGCTGCCGAAATTTAGTTGATAAGAAAATTTTCATCGGCCCCCACGTGGGGCAGATGGGAATACACTAATTGATTGTTTTTTTTTTTTTTAGATACCAGTGTATAAAAGGAAAAAAGTTTTGGCAAAAGGAATCATCCAGTGGTAATTCAAAGCAAAATCAAGCATACAAAAAGAAGCCCTTTAAATATAAGAAAAACCATGGGAACTCGTAACTTAAATGTACTTAGGTTATCAATATATTAAATAGTATTTTTGTTTATGTATTTTGTTTTTGTCAAATAGTATTAAGTAGCCTATATAGGAGTCCATGTAGCGAAAAGAATTTAGGTGAACACAGTACTCATGCAGATGTATTTCAATGTGCGCAAGTAATACGAAAGCACTTTCTTTCTCACTTGTACACATTGAAATGAGTCTGAGTACTCACCTTGGCCATTCCATACAAAAAAACTACTACATGAACAGACCACATCTGTATAAGTGCACAAATGTGTGTGCAATCTTAGGGTTGGCCGCATAACAAAGGACGTCGCGTTGTAACGTAAGACGGTATACCTTAAATATTGCAGGTAATATTGTAATAATATATGAAACATTTCGAATCATTGTTATTATAAGATTGGATTAAATTCAGTTACGTTACCGTGGTACACTGAATGTTCCCTGCTGGTTGTAATTGATCGTTATACAATCTACTGTGATGGTATTCTATTGAAAATGTGGAATAAATATCAACATGCAACAAACATAAAATTTCAAAAACATCGAACTGTCGAGTCAACGATTTCGACGACACAAATAAGTTAAAACCTGTGTTAAAACTGGAAAAAAAAAATGTTTTTCTAATGAAAAAACAAATTAATAGAAATATTATCAAATGAAATTTTAAATGATAAAATAAATAAATCATTTTATCATTTAAAAGTTCATTTGATAATATGGTTATATATATACTACGAACGAGGTTTCGTAATACGCGGCGCTGCTTGGCAGCCCTTGCGATCAGTTCCACATACGGCTCAAGAGATGAGTCACCTCACCTCCCCTTCTGAGCCTTGTGAGAGCAGCAGGGAGCGACCCCACTTTACGTAGTACCTACTATTATTTATACTGTGCTACTTTGTTCGGCTCAACTCTCGTTGCATATACAAGCTGTGCCTGCGATCCCATCCATGTGGCATTTAATTTATTGAAGACGAGACTTCAGAGTCTTTTCGAGTATCTCAGCTTCAATAAATTAAAATATTTAGCACTTTCTATTACGATGCTATACTTCCTCCATGTTATTCTAATAGACCCAATACTAAACCAACCAAGTGATCCATCCGAACCACCAACATCCAGAACCACCGAGGAGATGGGTCTTATCCCCTTTTCAACTATAGGTAAACCTAAAAATTATTATTAGGATTCCTTTATATGGAAAAAATGAGATGTTCCAGAGGGATGACCAAAAATTTGTCATTTTGGTCACTTGCCTGAATGTCGGTTACATTCAGGCAGGTGACCCCCAGCAAGCCAATAAGTCATTCTTAGGCCGCATTTACACTAGTGAGATGCGTTTGTAAAATTTACTTAATTAACTTACGGCTGTATTAACACATATAAATTAACTACAGTAAATAAGTAACAATACGCCGCTATCGAGTTTCCCCATGGAGTCTTGGAAAACGGTAGCAAAAAGCAAAAACTATATTCATATTTTTATACTTCAGTGTTGTGTAGCGATATACCGATATTTCTTAATTAACGATATTTCATAACGAGCGCTTATATAAGCTATGGTAACTGCTTCACATCAGTCGGGCCGTAAGTTTATCGGCCACCTGACCGATTTAGATATATAAAAAAAATTGTCACAAGGTCAATAGCCAGGTCAGTCAGCTTCAGGTTTTCTTTCTCAATTAATGTTCAAATCAAAGTGACCAGTTTTTGTTTGTTTCTCGATAGTTTCCACAAGTTGTAAGTTCTCAACTTATCAGTTTGGTTCGGTAAGTTGTGACACGATTTCGTAAGCAAACTCATAGACTTATAATTTTCCAACTTATGTAAGTACTTAGTTAGAAATAACAGTAAGCTATTTATAAAGAGACTCATAGCTAAGAAACATCTCAGTCATATTTTCTTTAAAAAACGCATCAAAATAAGTCCATTCATTTAAGAGCTACGATGCCTCACAGATAATACACGTATTAAACTTATAACACCCTTCTTTTTGGGTCGTAGGTTAAAAAGGGACTGGAACTGGTTGTTGCAAATAGCATAGAGGAAGATCCAGCAGATACAAGCTGATAATAATAATGGCTATGGATTACATCTTTTGAAAACAATAAGATCAATGCGATGGTATTCATTTGTCAATTATATTGAAAAAATCGTCGCTTCCGAGCGCTTCTATACTTATGTGCCGTGCTTTGCGAAAATGATTACATGAAAATAATTGTGATAAATTCCTCTTAAAACGTCCTAAAAAATCGCGTTAGCATATTTATGTCTCCGCACAATATTCTTTTTTATTCATCCACCAGAAGTCAAATATACCCTCAATGAAAGGGCTTTTTACAGAATTGTTAATGATAGTGTGGTGATATTAAAATTGAGCTCCAACCTTCCCTGATTATAGTGAAAAAAAATATGAATAGTTTTTACACAGACTTATCGAAAAGTGTATCAACCACATACTGGTAGATGCTTCATAGAGTAAAACAAGGTATAAATGTAAGGATACATTTTAATATTATGTTTATATTTCGAGAAAATACACATAGATGTTTATGAATTAATTTACCACTACCATTATAATATACATTAATAGGCTGCGATTCCACTGAAACGGTAGTGGAAGGTGACAACAAGAACAAAAGTGTTGTCATAAATTCCACATTTCACATAGTCTGCGATGTGAAATATGTGAAAACAGGTCGTCTCCAGTTTGCTGCGTTTCAATGGAAGTGCACCCTAGTGGTTTTCCACAGAAGTGGAAAATAGATCTGTTTGGACACATCTCATCTCCACTGCTACAGAGGATTCTCATCCTTATTGTTGTGTTACCACTCACATTACAGGTCATGTTGGTCTGCTACAGAGTAATTTAGAGTTACTAAAGATTTTACAATAAGTATCAAACTTGACACATGGTTACGCTAATGGTGACTAATTAATGATTCCATTACATACATTTACTAATAAAAAATTGAGTAAGTATACAGTGTGACCCGGGATAAAGTATAATCCTAATCCTAAAAAAAAAATAAAAAAAAATGTTATCTATTTTTTTTTACATGAATTAAGATTTTTATATTTCACTAGGGACTGATTTTTGATCTATTTTCACCCCCTTTCAGAGTTACACATTATTCCGGGACACACTGCATTACGAAAAAACATCGTATCCTAATAACTCGGTATTTATTTTATATCGTAGTTCTTTATATAGTAACATACATTCTTAAATTGTTAGCAATTCTTGTTAATAATAAATTATGTTGCACTGACCAACTCAAGTATATCAATAGAAGTATAAAATAAAAAAGTACAAATTCATAAATAAGAACTTATTTTTTTATATCCAGGGCACCAAATTACAAAGAATATAAATTGCATAAATGCAATTTATGAAATAAGCATTGACAAACTAATTGTCTTTTAAAAGATAATTAATATTTAATAAATGCCACACAGTTTATAGAAAAGCATATGTACCAGAACACAAACTACTTCTTTAACCCTCAGGCTTCTGATTCACCTGCTGCTGGAGCAATCGGCGTCTCATCGTCAAGTTTAGGTAAGATCAAGATTTCTTTTGAAATTATTGAGTATTTTGTTACAAAATAAGTGAACCTTTTGCATAGGTGTGTTTCTTTTTCAAAAGCATCAAATATAGCACGATGGTGGAAATAGGCATGTGAGAATATTCTGTAAACTCTCCTGCATACTGATCCTAGTTTCGCCACTGAAGACTCTTTGATACTCACCCTGCAACAAAACGCACATTAAGTAAGACGTCAAATGATGTCCTTTAACCCTCTCATTGCCGGCTTACGTATTAAGAACTTTACCCTCATGCCGCCTTACATACTCTTTAGCCTAGACATTAAATATAAATCTATGTGAACGAAGTCTGAGCTGAAGCTCGTAGGTTTAACCTACGTACGAGACCATTCGTGAGGCTCAGAAGCGAGATGAATCTATAGTTATTGAAGTTTTTTTTTTATATTACGTCGGGTGGCAAACAAGCATACGACTCCTGATGTGAAGCGGTTACCATTGCCATATAAACGTTCGCAACATGAAATATCGCTCGCGCGCCGCCACCCACACTGCCAACGCAGTAACTCCTTCCTTTTTTTTAAAAAAAATGAGGTGGTAAACAAGCATACGACCTTCCCGATGGTAAGCAGTAATCACAGCCTATGGACGCACGCAACACCATAAAGTGTCACTCAGGCGTTGCTGATCCTGTAAAAAAAACTCTTCACGAATTTCTTAAATAATCCCAGGCTGAGTCTTACCATTCTTGAAAAACAAGTTGAGGTGAGTGGTCCATCATCATCCTTAACCAAGTCAACCTCACCTGCACGTGGTGCACCATGATGATTGACAAACAAGATTCTGGCGAAAGGAGTAGTCATAGCATATTTTGTAAGCTGCCCAACTAGAGAAGTACCTTCACCTCACAGAAAAGCAGCTAAATAACAATTCCCTTGAGAGTTGTTGTCTGTCCTGCGATTGAGTGAGGTCACTAGGAAGTTAGGAGTTGTTGCGTTGGCAGTGGGGGTAGTATAGCGCGAAAAATATTTCATGTTGCAAGCGTTTATATATGGCTGCGGTAACCAGTTCACATCAGGCGGGCTGTATACTTACCCCACATAGTGTAAAAGAAAAATAACAACTAACACATCTGGGGCGCTTTGCCCTCGAGGATGATGAATATGAAAGAGCCTCTGGAGAACTTATTTTACCGGTTTACTTCATATAATAATAATATTACATCAAAACTTCTCAGTGTCCTTTACGCATTGGATCCATATCCCCGCGCACGACTACCAAATGACTGGGTGTAAGCCCAATAATATAAGAGATATAATAATAAAATATTTTAGACATATTATACAATTATTATATTACCAAATTTCAATTTTATATTTGTAACACTACTAGTGCTTGTAAAAAAAAAAAAAAAGATGAAATAACAATTGTGTCCATCTCTGTGTGGGCCACACAGAGATGGACACAATTGTTATTTCATCTTTTTTTTTTTTATTTATTTATGAATCCCAATAGTTGTTACACTTAGTAATAGATTACATAGAATACACAATTATAATAACTTGGTTGGTGATCTTTTACAGAAAGAATTGCTTTTTTTTTCCTTTTTATGTAGAACCCTGATAAAATATTTTGTAGGTACTATCAGAGGAAGGAAAACTGTATAAAGTGTTTGAAAATCAAGTCCAGTATAAGAAAAACTTAATCAGCAGCTATAGTATAAGTAAGTTTTCATTCGAAAAGTTAAGACTGTAAATTATTTGCTGTAAAGAAATTTGTGGAAAATATTTATTACCTGCTGGGAAAGTACTTATTGCTATTTAGTAAGCAAGCGGCCCCATCAAGAGTATGTCGTGTGTAGTCAATGGCAGGACATTCCTTAGGAGTTTTATGTGCAGCACACAGAAATATCCATTGCTCTGTAGCAGTCATTTGGGTACAAGTTTCTGGTTTGCATTCACTTTGCAGCCTTACTGCTAGTCCATTCAGTTCCATACAGAATTGTCTGAAAAATAAATACCATCACATTTATCTACTGAGCTATGTGTTGTGTTGAAAGTAATGACGAAAAAATTGTATCATATGGACTCATCCATAGAATAAAGTTGATAGTTCACTTCATGCATATTTCTGGGGAGTTAATGTCAGATGAATGTTATTCGATTCTAAATAACGGAAAATAAGTGAGATAAGAAAAATCTGAGAAATGTACATCCATAGAGTTTCATATTCCTTATCTCAGTCTTGCTATGTAACTCGTTTATGCTTCATTACATTGGACTGTTCTACGGATGAGTTGATAAGTATGCACCATCAAATATACAATTCACAAATTAATAGAAACTGACAAAGATCATAAACACTAGTATTGTAAATTACTAAATTTATTGACAAATGTAATTAAGCCTTAACCATTCTATACCTGCATCAATTTTTGTTATGTCTACATACACAAGAACAAAAATTCTGAACTCAGTTTCTTACTTTTTTAGTAAATCTAAGTAAATGTCCTAGGTATAACTTTGTCAAACGCCTGGTATCTCCTAAAGTATTCAATTTTTGAGAAAATCGCGGACATACATTCAAATATGTCGAGGACCTCTCCTTTATTGAAAACTGTAAAAAAGTATTGAAGACTCCTAGTTAAAAATAAACCTGACATATATTAGCTGTATCAGACTATCGCTATATCATAGATACCTTAGATGTTCGTATTTCCAAACGCCTTCATCTTGAGCTTCCGGCATTTTTAGAATAGCTTCTAAATTTGATGGATCGCGACGAATTGTTTGTTGTATAAACTGTTGTACTGCCAACGTACTGTCCATTTCCTCGAACGGTTCATCAGGCCAACGGCAGAAATCCTAAAATTGTCGGTCAAATGGAAATAAATTAAATTATATACAAGTATATTAATAAAATATATAACTAAAAAAGTATATGGAGATCACCTTAGCCTTGGAACCAGGGCGGTTGCGCCTCAATATTTGCACACCATCACCCATTTTAATGTATTATATAAAATATTAATCAAGTGCAAGAAAATTTACGAAATCAACACACACAAAGTCACAAAATGACAAAATGCAAAAATCTGTAAATGTAAATTTGGTGAACGGTTTGACGATTGTTTCTTTATTTTTTTAGTTAATGCAGTGTTACCGTGCTGAAATCCAGTAAGCAACCTCCTCTACTAAAATTATTATAAAAATCTACCAAAAAGTAACAGTAAACTCACAAATATATATATGTAGGTCTTATGATATGAGTGGCCGTGTGGTTTCCGGCAGACTAGAATAGAATCACTCCGTTTCTTCCCGTGGATGTCGTACAAGGCGACTAACACTAAGGAAAATACATTATCAAATATCGATCAGCCCTCCCCAACCCGTTTGGCCAGCGTGGGGAGTGTAGGCCAAATCCTCCTTCCGTCTAGGATGGACGAGAGAGGGTGCTCCTGATGATGACGATGATGATGTTAATGAGAGGTGGATCAAACGAAGTAACGTGATCGTAACCTCACATTAACTATCGATGAAATTCCTATGTATGTACAGCCCTCCTAGGTACTGGAAACGCATTAACTGAATGGATTCATGTTACTTTGACATTTCTACTAACTACGTAATTTGAACCTTACGCTGTCTGAATAACACAGTAAATCTTGTTTCCATGATGTGCCATCTTTACAACACTTGGCGGTAAAATTTAATAGTGATATTACAACAGCAATATTTAATAGTGTAAAAGTTATTGAAGTTAAATTAAAAAATTTCAAAAAGGCAAATTTTATATTTTTCAGGCATAAAGTTAGTGTTACGTATATAACTGTATTTTTTTGACATGATAACGTGTTATAAAATCGATGAACGCCGGCTGCACGAACGAAAAAGTATTACTCATTGTCACGTTCCGCATGAGCGGAGCACTTTGAGTATAAATCGACTGGAGATGCCATACGCGGGCAACCCCCTCCGGCAAAGTACATTGGTCAACTGGCCATACACGTTATTTAAAACTACTTAAAGTCGCTTCACCGTCATTTTGCATCGCTCCGTGTCGCGTGACTTTTCTCTCGAAAAATGGTGAGTTGTGCAGTATTATCGTGCAAAAGGCGACCTGATAGCTAAAATTCGCAACAAGATCGCGTTTTCTATCATAAGTACGTATTTTTACTAACTATTAAATGTGTATTAAAGTACAATCTCCATTTAAAGTAAAAACCGTTGCGATACGTAAACGACAGAGAAATGTAAACATGAATACAGTGGTACAGGCTTTAGGGATGTGACAAAGTCAAAAAGCGATTCAACATTTGAATGAATCATTCACTCAATCAATTACTGCAGTTCGTATAATAGTCAGATTTTTTATTAGATATTGAATTAAATAGTAGGTATAGATGTATGTTACATTTAAATCTTGTAAGGTGAATTAGAAAAATTACCTTTCTCTGGACATACGATATTGAAATTTTGTCTGGAAAAGAAAAGAATTGTTGGCTAAAAAAAAAGTAGGTAAAAGAAATACATTTAGTGTGGGACTATGAGTGTATACGTTATACAGATACTATTATTTATAGGCTTTATTTAATATAATTGTATTTCCTTTTAGATTTCCAAAAGATCCCTATTTATAAGAAAAATGGAGAAAATTTTGTAATGACGAAAATGATTCTTGGAAACCTATACATACAAGTGTTATCTGTTCGGAGCACTTTACTCCGGAAAGCTACAAAAATGCTAATAACAGAAAGACATTGATTGAAGGTGCAATACCTTCTTTGCGACTCTGTCCTTGTTTGGTGAGTCAGTATTTCTTTGTTTTTCTTAAAGCTTTGACTACTTCAATATATGTAGTAGGTATACATTTAATTTTTAAACCCGGGTATTTTTCCGATAAAATCAAATGAAGGATAAAAATTTAAATATTGTCTGTCCCATTTTTGCCCCACAAATCCATTTCGAAATTTGAAAAAAAAAGTAGACCCCAAGAATGTATTCGTCACTTATACAATAAATGTATTCATTTTAAAAATCAATAAAAATACTAATTAATGAAAACCGTCTTAAGCGGGTTTTAGAAATCCCTACATGAGAATTTAATTTAAATAAATATGTGGCCATTCTAATTAAATTAACAATTTGTTTTATTGCTTTCCCTTTCCTCATTCATATGTATAAATAACTTTATATGTGGGGACAGATGACCCTTACTATTATTATAATATAATTTCTTATTCATAGGTTCTTACAAATACCAATCTACTTTATATAATACTAGCTACGCCCCGCGGCTTCACCTGCGTTAGAAAAGTATCTGCTATTCCTCGGGACTCAAACTATCTCCATACCAAATTTAATCTAAATCCGTTTAGCCGTTATTGCGTGATTGAGTAACAACCAAAGATCTAAACATCAAGACGAAGATGTTTGGATCTTTGGATGTTCACATTTAAAATATTAAATAAGGATATCTGTTAAAAAATCAATTGTCAATATTTCATATTCTCAAACAGGGTTTTGTCCGATAAAATCAAATAAAGGATAAGAAATTATTTAAGCAACTGCATGAAGGGATACAAGTGCGTAGCTGGGTTTTTAGATGGGCGTACGCTCTTTTCTTGAAGGTTGTTTCCACTAACCTCTATACTACAAGTACGTACGTAGTCCAGCGTACTTGTATAATAGAAGACAGTTCATACCACAGTTTAGCTGCACGAGAGTGCTAATGACACAAAGACACATACATACAGACAGACATACAACAAACAAAAATATTTTTTGAATAATATCTTTAATGTACAGTATTTTCACTTTTACAATTTTATAATAAATAGTATAAGACAATTCAGTTCATTCATCAAACTGATTTGACTCATTCTTCAGATGTACCCATCACTAACTTTTTCGTATGTGTGCTGCATAGTTACGTGAAATCTGTGCCTGTGTGCGTGTAATTTTTGATGTGTTGATTTTTTTTGTAGTGTGCGTTTATCGCAACAGCAAAATTTGTGCTGCGAGTTAATTACATCTTTTGGTGGTGTGCTGTACGTGTTTACCTCGCCCCCCGCTAAAAGTGGTGAAAAAATTTGTTCGAAAAGTTTCGTTATGGCATCTCCAGTCGATTAATACTCAAAGGCGGAGCATGATAATGAGTAATGCTTTCTCTCCTGTATTCTGAGTGGATCCACTAACTTAGAAACCGTTTGACTGACGACAAAATAAACAATCTAATAATGATTCGAGCTAATTTAAAATACACTCAAACAGAACCTGTTGAAATGGATATGTTTGACGTTGACACTCATGACGAACAATCAGACACAGAAGGCGAATCAGTGGATCCTATAATGTAACTTAGTCTTTTTTTAGGGTTCCGTAACCAAAGGGTAAAAAGGAACCCTATTACTAAGGCTCCACTGTCCGTCCGTCCGTCCGTCCGTCCGTCCGTCTATCACCAGGCTGTATCTCATGAACCGTGATAGTTAGACAGTTGAAATTTTCACAGATGATGTATTCTGTTGCCGCTATAACAACAAATACTAAAAAACATCCTGTTTTTTTAGTATTTGTTAAAATAAATATTTAAGGGGGCTCCCATACAACAAACGTGATTTTTTTTGCTCGCAATTGATAACGGCAATAGGTAGACGTTTGAAATACTCACATAATATTTAGTTATATATTCACTTTCAAAATAAATAATTAAATAAAAATAAAACAAATATTTAAGGGTGCCCCCATACAACAAACGTGATTGTTTTTGCTCGCAATTGACAACGGCAATAGGTAGACATTTGGAATACTCACATAATATTTAGTTATGTATTCACTTTAAAAATAAATAATTAAATGAAAATAAACCAAATATTTAAGGGGCTCCCATACAACAAACATGATGTTTTTGCCGTTTTTATAGATAATGGTACGGAACCCTTAGTGCCCGAGTCCGACTCGCACTTGGCCGGTTTTTAGTGAATATGTTTTTCGTGGTTAATAACTCCGTCCTTGTATTTGCGATTGTGTGTGTGGTATTTACGCGTGTTTGTTTTGGCGTGCATTCAAACTTCTAATGTTTAGTCGGCTTAATAAATTGAATGTCTGTGACTATAATTTATTTATGTACAATGCCAAATTTTTTAACATGCCTTAAAAATCTGATTGCCTTATCCAAATCTAATAAAATAGTAAAAGAATTAAAACCAGTAACACTGCTTTTGTAAATGTCTTGGTCACAGACAAGTTCTCTTGTCTTCTGCTTTTTTAATTTCTTTTTGGCAAGCAATTTTCTATCGAAGATTATTTTTGCCATTGTAAGTTCACGTACTTGGCCATAGATGAACATGGTCTATTTTTTTTTTATTTCACGTATACTCAATATGTGATGTGAGCCTATAAATAATATAAAGTCGTAGGCATAGAAAGAGCAATAATTACAAAATCTCGGTATTTTAAATATTTTAAAATAAATACAACAAATAGTTGTGTAATGAATACATATAAAATAATAAATATAATAATGTCTATCTTAAAAAAATGTTCGTCGATACGACGAATGGTTAGGGTCTATAGGGGGCGGGCGAAAGTTAGGTTTCTAGGGATAATACACCTTGTTCCGTAACGTTGCCACTATGTAGGTAGAATACAGCCTTTAAATAACATGTTTTTTTCTCAAATGAAATAAAACCCATTATCCATTTATATTGAAGTGAATACAAAAAGGCTTCAACGACTATGTCGCTACGATATCGTAGCGACTTTCATAAACTGGACTTGGATTCCAAAATATGTTCTGGTAATTTTTAATCATTTATGCACATTTCTGAATCATCATGCTAGAACTGAAATTATTTGCTTGCTTTACTTTTTTCTACTTTTTTTTATTGTTATTTGATGATGTCGTTTAACGTTTGGAGCTGAAAAGGACTAGTTTCCAGAGCCATGTAGACAAATAAAAAATAATGTTATTTATTTATTTGTATTTGTGTCGATATTGGTGTCGATTCGATATTGTCGATGTCTTTGTTTGTATTGAATTAATTTTATTTAATCCTTGTCTAAAAAATCAGTGATATTAGTATTTGGCGTTATTAGGGTCAAAGAGAAATAAAATGTGGTTATGATCCTAGGTCTGTGACTTCTGTGAGCTTATACAATACCTCCGTCCTCCGGGAAAGTGCGTTGCGTAGATAGAATATAATATTGGATTCGTATTGCTTACCATATTATGTCCAAATAAATTAATATTTGTTCGTCTAATTTTCGTTCCCTGTAAAATGTCTCGAACGCTCGGAACTATGGGCCACGTAACAGTATATACTGCTTTAATTTGTGCTCTAGGTAGGTACACCTGGGCAACAAATGATATGACAGAAAGTTCATTTGGAAAGTTCAAAGAAGGAGTATTAGCAGCGTTTGGAGATTTCAATTCCGATGAATTGACTGATGCTTTCCTTATCATTAACAGTTCTAGTGTGGAAGTATTTCTGGCTCATGATAAAGAGCCATTTCTAAGACCTTCACCATATGCTTGCAACTTCAGTAACATTGTTATAACGAGCATAGTCCCAGGTGATTACGACGGCGATGCTTACATGGACATACTTCTGACAACACAAATACAAAACGAAACATCTGATGTGCATGAAGTTCGAATTTTATGGGGAGGTATGCCCATTTTAAATTGTTCTGATGCTCTACTTATAAAAGCTATTACTCTTGGGCAACCTTTAGTAATGGACTATAACCGTGACATGATACTGGATTTATTTGGGATTAACACCAGAAATGAGAGAGTATTTTGGATATTCAATAAATTTAGAACAACTCCTACAGAGATACCAAATACCAGTGTTTCAAAAGAAATAAAATTACCCCATTCTCACTCTTTTCTAGACGTTAATGATGATGATGCTGCTGATCTTTTAGTGACAACTACTTTAGATATAGAAGTGTGGCTGAGTGAGGAAACCACTGGATTTCGTTACAATAGTAGCATTGAGTTACTTGTGGGCCATCCAGCAATCTATGGACAAGCCCTTTTTATAGATGTGGCTTTGTCTGGGCAATTCTTCCTAGTTATACCTGTGTGTTACGATAGAGAATGTATAAACAGCACCATTTTAATTTACGATAATGAACAATGGCATGATTTGCAAGTGGACTTTAATGATGGCAAAGGAACCTTATGGCGGTTTACGCCACCTAGAGATGAAATTTATTTGGATACTATAACTATGCGCAGCGGAGACTATAACATGGATGGATATCCTGACATTTTGATGACCCTCAGCCCAGTAAGCAGCAATGAAACTAGTGTTTTCTTATTTCACAACATACCATGCAATTTGCCAGGCTGTAAATTTCATAGAACTTACGAAGTGCAATGGGAAATCTTCAATTCATTTGGAAAAGATATTATTATGGCTACTTTTTATGATTTCTACATGGATGGTGTGCTTGACATAATATATGTGAAAAAGAATGTCACTACTAAAAAATATACCATGCATGCATTTAGAAATGAACTGGAGTATGACACCAATTTCATTAAAGTAATTGTTGTAACTGGATTGACAAATGAAAGAATACCTGTTATTAATGGAACTTTGTATAACAGAAAAGTTACATTTGGTAAGTTAAAATTTTGTAAGAGATAAACAAAATATTTCTTATTTTGTAAATTTTTATGTAATGATTACATTTTATTGCAGGAACCAATTTGCCTGGTCCAAAAATTGGATATAACACATGGTCGCAGGAAGGCAACTACAGGACAGGAGTATGTGCACAGCTGCCACAGTCTGCATACTTTGCTTTACAACTTCCATATTCTATATTTGGTCTTGACAGAACACCAAATTTTGTTGACACTTTGTCAGTTGGCCTCTCGGGGTACTCTAAAAGTTGGACACAAATTATTCCCAACTCTCAGATTGTAGTAATACCATCACCTCCGTTTGATCCTTCCCAATGGAAGGCGCAATTGTTTGTTACTCCAAGCAAAGTTATACTAAAGAGTGTTTTTGTTTTAACTGCAGTTATTGTAATAATAATAGGACTTGTGTCATATTTGCACTGGAAAGAAAGAAATGATAGACAAGATGTAATAGAAATAGATGAAAAGACATATGTAAAATTATAAATTGATTGATGTTATTAGATAGATAGAATTAAAATGTACAGAGAGGTAATCAAAAAGGCAGCAAAAACAGTTACTTTAACTGTTATAGTTACAGGAAAACTGGTTAATGGTTTGTAAAATACCTGGAAGGCAATACATAGATTTGGGAAAAATAGTACTATCAACAAGTGATACGGCATATTTTGCAAGACAATTGTAAGGGTTATTCGAGGTAAGAGTACTAGAAAAGACGGATATCACTAAACACCATTTATTTAAAATTCGAAATATATTTAAATTATTATTTATAGTCTCTCTAAATATCTTATCTTGAAATGGGTCCAGCAGCGGTGGCACATTGACCCTCTTGGATCTTTTGTGCACTCCCTATTCTTTAGTAACTCTCCCCTGAGTGTCTGAAGACATGTTCCATCTCTCTAAATAACAACACATAAGTATCAAGCTAAATAGCACCTCCATTGAAAATGATTCATAGCTGCTAGGTAGAGTTATGTTTGTTAATGTTGCTCTGTAACTCACCTAAAGATTACAAAGAATTTTTAGGTCACTTAGTTAACACTTACAATGTTGTTGCTTATATCGCGCCTTATTGTTACAAACGGCCACTGTTACCGATTACACTACAGGGGGCGGCCTTAACAAATGCGCGGCTCCTGCGCGGCAGATCTTTGCGTGCGACGACCTTGTAATTTGTGCAAATTATTTTAGGAAAATATAGCTAATAATTATTTTCGTATGCTAAACTTAAACATAGATCTATGAACGTATTATGTTTACATTTTTTATTGTTTGGTTTATAAATTGTTCCTACTGTTAATTTTTAATGGTTATTCATTTGTATAATTACTATGTGCAAGTTTCAGAATCGCTGAAAAGTAGAGTATGTACAATTGAATGTCTCTGCATACATATCGCGAACTTTATCCTTCCTTTTCCGACCGAGTTCCCGTTCCGTATGCCGAGACCTAGACCGCCACTGTTAAGTGGTATGTCTAAAACGTTTTAACTGTTGACTACGTGTATAACCCCAAGGAAAGTTACAGAGCACAAATATTTTGTACTGCACAATGTTCTGTTTATGAACTCTTAAAGTTTTATCAATCGCGGCGCTACCTCTGCCTCCTATATTATAAGAAGTTACTTACGCCTTATAATATACACTTATAAGATAAGAAGTAAATATTCATTAGTATGTTTTAATAACTACATTTTTGTCAGTATTACTAAAATTAAACACGGCCTCTTACATAGGCCAATATTCTTCCCGCTTTGTGATACTATGGGTCTCATCAATTGAAGAAGTTTAGAACGAACTCAAAAATATTGTTTTGTTTTGCTCTGTGGATTAACGTGGCATTCGAATCATGACAGAGCTTGAGATAGGTAAATAAACAGAATCATAAGTTGCGTGATTGATCAGACAAGCACGCGCGATGCCATCGAGCTTCTCAATCGACCTTTTACTTAGATTACATTAACTGATGTCTAATTATGCAGTGTGCTTAGCTTCCAAATATAACTTAGAACACTTTATTACCTACATCACTATTTATTTTTTAATGGGACTATTTACGTTAATGTGACGTAATACGTGTGTAAATGTGATCGGGTGATAGATAATGATCCCACGAAAATCTTATGGTTCATTACTTAATGTACCAAGTAGAGTGGCGAGAGGGCCCTCGGCCGAGAGCTCAGTTTACTTGTACCCGGTACGTGTAATAAACCCATTAGTGTTTAAAAACCATGCCGATTTTATACGGCCAAGCTCCGTCAATGATTAGGATTGCTGTCATTGACGTAGGTAAGTACGATAAAGTGCTATGTAAAAACATAACCCTCCTTCGACAGTCGGGTAAAAAAGTGACGAATTTTGATTTCGTTAGCAATTGCAGGCGTAATCAAGCCGAACTTCGTCGCTTTTCTTCGTGTCTTTTAGACACCGTCAACCAACAACTCAGATGTCCGCTCGAGTGTATCTACCGTTCACTTGATAGAGCCTTGATTTTAGATGTTCTTTATTTTGTTACAAGCTTTTGTTTAAAACGTTTTTTATGGCTAGTTCATATTCACGCTTACGCCAACGCGGTTGGTACGCGTCGCGGATCACGAACCTTTACTTCCTTGAATCGTCATCGGTTTCAAAGATACGAAGAACTAGAAACTCGTAAAAAGCGACGCGTACCAACCGAGCCTAGGAGAGATTATACATAACATTAATCGAATCAGCAGATAAAATAATGAGCCTTTAAATTCGAAGGCTAGCTATAACAATAGTGTTAGACGGTAGAACCCTCAGGTTTATAATCTTATAAAGTTATAAAACAAAAGTGCACTTTATTGCAATGTGTTTATAAACTTTTACTGCAATCAAAGACCTGGTAATTTCATGTCTCCGATTGCAAAGTGCACATAATATAAAAGGAAAACGGATCTATATAAAAATTGCACTTTACTAATGCAAGATATGTATCTACAAGTATATACTGTGATATTATGTAAAAGTAAATAATGGCTAATAAAAGTTTTGTTGTTGTAATCTGTTTTTATTTTTTACTCCTTTTATTCAACCAATTATTATTTGCCATAACCGAGCTCCATCGGAATGGTCTGATGCGGCCCGGCTGTTGCCATTAGATGACAGTCATCAAGCCAAGTCATTGGCTTTACGCGACTTGAAAACACTGGCCTCCGCTAACCCTCAGTTGAGCCCCGTGGTGGAGTATGCTTTAAACCTCTTCGATTTAGGGGAGGCCCGTATCCCAGCAGTGGGATGAATAAGGGTTGACGACGACGACATATGAGATGTTACAATATATTTATTAATTTGGTGATTATACCCGTCCATAGAATAGCAGTAGTCACTTTCATTGCCAGTTCCCTTTACCCGGTACGGTACAGGATCCATCAGGGAAGAGTGGAGTTGTCAATAATTACCTTCAGATTATTATAACTACCAGTTTATTACTTAAATACGAAGTACATAAAATATTTTAAGGTTTAGCAGTAAGTATTATTAAAATATTTTTTTTAAACATGACGCATTGGAAATAAATTGATAAGTTTCCGTGTGGTCAATCAATAGTATTAAAAATATCGACTATGAAATACATGCCTCCAACTTGATGCAGGAAAACAAACAAAACACGCGAAGAGTCGCTGACAATCGTTTAGTCGATTTGAATATTACTTGTATATAACAGTGTTCTGTGAGAGCTCATTTATGTAATAATGAATAAAATTTTAGGCGCCAATATAAATAGGCTTCGATCAAGTATAATGATCGAAGTAAATAGGTCTTTCGGATTATTAATACCTATCCCTACCTCGTAAAAGATTCCAATAACTATTTAACAGTAAACATAATATCTATGTTTCAATTGAACAAAATTTTCGATACATTCTAATTCTAATGCTTGGATTTCTTAATTTTATGTTTCTTTTCCTTCTTCTTTTCCAGTTTCTCGAGCTTTCTGTAATTAAAATAATTATGTTTATTAGACATTTTACATACAATTTTATTTTTGGATTTGTTTGTAGTATTTGTATCGTCAGGCAACAATTTAGACAGATATTGTTTGTTACTGAATCTGAACGATGACCAAATTGAACAAACCGAGCCTAAGAGAGTTGTGAAAGTGGAAAGTATCTCTACTGATATCTGGCAGTTTAGTGGAGCGAGCGGAACGCTTATATACGTCAAGTAAGTAAGTCAATGTAAGTCATTTTTGGAAATAGGCTCCAAAACCACTGAACTGATTTTCATGAAACTATTGTCACAATTAAAGATCATCAAATACATTTTCCATTGAAATCAATGGAAAACATACACTCAGGGAATCTACTCGCTCCACTCGACTCGATTTCGGCCCCGTGGGCTAGAATCCGGCCTAGTTATCTATATAACGCAACAGTTACGACTGATGTATCAACGCAAAGCCACTGAAAGGATCGGGTTAAAATTTGGCATACTGGTAGCTATTACGATGTAGGTATCCATATATAAAGGATTTTTGAACATTTCCACGAGATACCGGGATACGCGCGTATGAAATTGTGGACGCAAAGTATTTATAAAAAAATAAATAAATAACTATTTTTGAACAATTCTATCTAATCTAGTTCCAAATTAAGCGCAAAGCTTGTACTATGGGCACTAGACAACTAATATTATACTTACTTTAACAACTTTTTCTTTTGTTTCTTAGATAATTGACTAATGAGGTCCATTTCGGTCAGATTAGACGAGTCGTTATTATCAATTTTTGTGCCTGTAAGTGGCATAGCGCCAGGCTTCATGACCAGCCCAGTGTCGCGCATTTGTTGCATCAGTGTCGGTACATCGGGCTTGGTATCCTCCTCTTCAGGCGCTGATGTGGCAGCAACTTGCAAGGCCCTGGCCTCACTCATTGATAGCGAATACATCGAACATTCTTTATCTGTAATCACAATTTTTTAATTACAACTAGGTTCAATATCGTCTGGATCTCAAGTAAACATTCAATCATCAAGTAAACAGTGTTCTGCAGTCTCTTGATTGCCACAAAATCTAAACACCGCAAGTCGACCCTAGGCCAGTGTTTCCCAATTAGTTTCCACTCTCTAAGAATGATGGTTTTTACAATCTTTTTAACCCATTCCCAGCACTGTGCAGTCAGGATTAACAGCGGCGACCACCAAAAAGGCAACATCGAAACATCAACAGTGAAATCCATTGCAGTCCTGGGGGTAAAACTACGGCTGCCTTGGAACTCACAACGAATTTAATCAGAAGATTTAGTAGGAGTAAGAAGCTTTTGGAATTTGACCTCTCCTCTTAGCAATGTCAGTAACAGCTTTTGCAAGTTTTTATTTAGTTTCACTGCCTGTCTGTAATGAAACGCAAACCTTTTTTACCGGGCGATACATACCACTAACCGCGGAGCACAGCTCACGACATTTAGACTAAGAGAGGAGATTAAGGAGAGTTGTATACTGCCATATTTTTATTAGTAAATAAATTAACAAGGCTTGTCAGACAACAGGCGCATATGTATTAAGTTTAATTGGTTTATGAGCTAAGATAACACAGATTGACAATTTCTAAATACTAAGCTGTTAATAGAATGCTGATCGCTGATTAAAGCCTACTGTACATATTTAGTGTAAAATCGATCAAGTAATAACGTTGACAAAGTGCTCATGGGAACATTCCCATGAGCACTTAAATGTAGCCTAATTATATTAAGTATGTTTATCTCTTACCTGTATTTATGTGACCCCACTTATGACATTTGATACAACGCACATTTCTGACGAGAATTCCGAATGGCTGGTCTCTGATCTCATTATCGCCCTTACAGTAGCTCTCTCTCGGTGCGTTATATTTCCGCTGCCACTCAAACTTATATTCTGGTTCGTTGTCCTCTCGTTCACGTTCCTTTTTAACACCCGGTGGCGGTTCATACATAAAGTTTAAGCTCAGCTTATCCTTACTGTCTTTACTTAACAAAGCTCTGTAATACAAATGTACATGAATTAATATATTATTATGTAGTAGTGTTTATCTGTATAGTATTCTAACGATTATATTATAAACTAGCTTCCAACCGCGGCTTCGCCCGCGTTAGCTTTTTTTTATATGAAATGTATACTATGCACTTCCTAATACTATCGAGAATATGTGCACAAAAATTCATGATGATTGGTTGAGTAGTTAAGGAAATCAAACTCACATTCACATTTATAATATTAGTAGGAATTAATAAATGAACAAATATTCTTTGATAAATAAAATTACACAGTGCCATCTAGTCCCAAACTAAGGTAAAGTTGTACTAGATAACTGATATTATACTTAAATGCTTTTTTTTAGTAAATAAATACATAGCAAACATCTCGACCAAGACAAATAAACATTATTATAACACAACGAACATATACAAATATTAGACACTAGCTTCTGCCCTCAGGATTTGCTTCATTCGAACTGAGTACCAGGATAAAAGCAGTCCAGTGTCAATCCAAATCACATTCTCAAATCAATCCAGCAGTTTTCCTGATAAAAGTTAACAAACATCCACCCTAGTAACATGATAGGATTAAGCTCTCATCAACTTTATTTCTCCATAAAATTATCATTATTAACATTACTTACTTGTTTTCATGTAGTTCTTGCTCTTTTTCATACTGCACACGCAATTCTTCTTGCTTTTTTTTGTAAGCTTCAGTTTTTTGTTCTGCCATCCATACCTGAGAAAATTAAATATTTCAAATGTTAATATTTAAGAAATCTCCTATAGACAACTCAAAGTATTTTTTTTTTAATTGTTTTTTAGTCATTTTCTATAAGTAACTAAAAAAAGAAATAAAAATAACTATAATGGATTCATTTCAACAAGCCAATTCAGTTTTTGTCCAT
The DNA here is from genome assembly GCA_937001555.2 of Hypsopygia costalis. NCBI lineage: Eukaryota > Metazoa > Arthropoda > Insecta > Lepidoptera > Pyralidae > Hypsopygia > Hypsopygia costalis. The sequence goes on along the minus strand of OW443330.2, from coordinate 13,704,991 downwards.
AGAAAACACCAGTTATGTACATAGATGGGTACTCATATGTATGTACAATATTCAATCTCTGAATAGACTCTGTAAGCTGAACAGATGTTCAGTTCAGCTTTAAGGGTCTATTCAGCTTTCACATCAAACTGGTATAAAAGAAGTGTGTTTTTGTCATGCTTGCTAATGCCAGTGTCCAGCGCTGATGCGCTTTAGACACTTATTGAGACATTTATTTCTTTAGATTTCTTTAGAACCAGTTTTTGGTTAATTCGCACAAATTGTATTCACACGAAATGTGCGAAAGAACTCTTTTACACATCATCACTATACAAAATGGTATTTTTCTATGGCCAAAAGTGGTATTGAGCTGAAACAAACGAAACTGTATAAGTGTAGCAAATTTAACCAGCGAAACGTAAACAGAGCTGAATATATATAATTACTCCCATATAGAGATATAGAAAGAATTGAAGTATTACTACTGTTTGCTATCTAACATTTTTTCTGTCGATTCTGATATGTATTTGTCAATTTTTATCTTGCTAGTACATAGTACTTTGTAGTCAGTATCATGTTTCCTCCTTCCTACAACTTGGGATCCTTCAAACGAAGTGTGAAGAAGCACTTTGTGGGCCAGCATGAGTGTCAACTGACACAACACTGTTGTCTAATGTTTAGTCAGTTGCTACTGCAATTTGGGCTCCTGTTTTCAATAGAGTCGAGGGTCATATGTGTGAGCTTATTGTCAATAGTTGGCAAGAGGTTGCGCAAAACAGGGACGAGTGGAGAGTTCTTATGTTGCAGGCCAAGACTCACTTTGGGTCACTGCACCACACTGAGTAAGTAAGTAGTGTGACATTTTCATCAAAATATTGAACTTTACCCATATACATAAAAAAATAGCTCATTCAAGTATTAGGATTTATGAACTTACATTTTTCCATCACTTTAATTGACTACATTATGTCAATTTATGTCTTCAGTGTGTTGATAATTTACACAAATAGTATTATTATGTACGACATTATGACAAATATTTCTAACTACAACTAGTAGTTAATCTGATCTGCAGAGATTTTTTTATTTGTTAGGACATATTCTTAGCATTCTACTACGAAAATCAGAAAAATTGTAATAGACTTACTCGTTTTAAGTTGTCACGGGAGGCAGGATGAAAGAATTTTTTGCACATATAATTATTAAATCCTTTCCCCATTGTTGCAGCGAAACACAATCACAGTCTAATTTAATTACGTATAGGTCACCACACGTATATTAGTAGAAGCAAGGTTGATGCTTAGGTATAAATATCTACAATGAGTCGTAGAAATAACTATTCACCCCAAAATCAAAGAAGAATTTCTTTACGTTATCAATTTCAATTGATTAACAAAATCAACACATTCACTTCACACTCCGTAGGAATACAAATAATAAATAATCAACGTCAGTTGTCTTGTAAGTAGCTGCGTAAAGTGCGTAATATTGGAATGGAAATTGGAAATGGAACCGAAAGTAAGTAACCACAGAGTACTTTGTCAAGTAACAATCAAATCAGAGACACAACCCAACACTAACTTCTGACAAGTGACAAGTGACAACCTCGTGAATTTAATCTTGTCTTGTCAACCTTACAAGCAGTGTGACTATCTCAAAATTTCCAATCCTGCTTTGAGGTTGGTCAGAAACTGCCAAAATGTTGCCAACTACATTAAAATGCAATATAACTAATCTTTGAGTATAAATCGACTGGAGATGCCATACGCGGGCGATCCCCTCCGGCAAAGTACATTGGTCAACTGGTCATACACGTTATATAAAACTACTTAAAGTCGCTTTACCGTCATTTTGCATCGCTCCGTGTCGCGTGATTTTTCTCTCGAAAAATGGTGAGTTGTGTAGTATTATCGTGCAAAAGACGATCTGATAGCTTAAATTCGCAACAAGATCGCGTTTTCTATCATAGGTAAGTATTTTTACTAACTATTAAATGTGTATTAAAGTACAATCTCCATTTAAAGTAAAAACCGTTGCGATACGTAAACGACAGAGAAATGTAAACATGAATACAGTGGTACAGGCTTTAGGGATGTGACAAAGTCAAAAAAGCGATTCAACATTTGAATGAATCATTCACTCATTCAATTACTGCAGTTCGTATAATAGTCAGATTTTTATTAGATATTGTATTAAATAGTAGATATAGATGTATGTTACATTTAAATCTTGTAAGGTGAATTAGAAAAATTACCTTTCTCTGGACATACGATGTTGAAATTTTGTCTGAAAATGAAAAGAATTGTTGGCTAAAAAAAAGTAGGTAAAAGCAATACATTTAGTGTGGGACTATGAGTGTATACGTTATACAGATACTATTATTCATAGGCTTTATTTAATATAATTGTATTTCCTTTTAGATTTCCAAAAGATCCATATATAAAAGAAAAATGGAGAAAATTTTGTAATGACGAAAATGATTCTTGGAAACCTACACATACAAGTGTTATCTGTTCGGAGCACTTTACTATAGTAAAAATAGAGAAGTAAGGTAACTTCATACAAACGCACCGAGCGCGGTTTGTATGTGAGCGCGCCCGTACGTATTGGCCGTCGCACGCACACACTGACAACATTTGTAGGAGTTTATATGGAGCGCCAGTCGGGGTCAGGGCTGCGTCGTACGCAAAACCGTCCGCTCCCACGCAAGATTCGCGCCTGCGCTGACGTTCGTTAATAATTTTAACATTTAGGTACCTACCTACGTCGTATATAACTACAAATACGTTAAAGATTCGACTAGCTACAAAGTCGACTAGCCATAAAAAAACGTTACAGTGTTCATGGATGTCTCGGATACCCTAACCATTCGGCCACCGACACTCCTAATAATCACATTATAAGTGTGTAAATTAAAAAGTAATAAAAATAGTTTAGTGTAAAAAATATTATGTAATAGGTACTTAATAAAAATATATTTTCATAATAATTTAGATTATTTGAGTAAATATTATGATTCAGTAAAGCTACGTTTTAATTAATCCTATTCCTATTTAGCCCGTAATTTTTCTAATCACTAAACAGATAACATGAAGTAGGTTTTATCAGATGGTAGGAGTCCGCCTGGGTGAGGACAACAGCCTTATCTATTACTGCCGCCAAGCAACAATGCTTGCATTGTTGTGTTTTGTGTTCCGGTTTGAAGGACAACCTGCGATTCTGCATTTTTGTTGCCAACAGCTTGAATGCGTGAATCGTGGATGTTATGGGCGACAGTTACCGCTCACCATCAGGTGGGCTGTCTGCTCGTTTGTCACTGAGTAAGCATGCATTAAAATGTAGGTAATGAAAAAATTCCAGTCACTCTTGGTGTATGTACAAAAATAATTATTTTTATTGTTTTTAGATTTCCACACCCAAAGGGTAAAAACGGGACCCTATTAATAAGACTCCGGTGTCCGTCTGTCTGTCCGTCTGTCACCAAGGGCTGTAAGTATCTCATGAAACGTGGTAGCTAGACAGTTAAAATTTTCACAAATGATGTATTTCTGTTGGCGCTATAATAACAAATACTAAAAACAGAATAAAATTAATATTTAAGGGGGGCTCCCATACAACAAACGTGATTGTGTGTCGTTTTTGGTACGGAACCCTTCGTGACCGAGTCCGACTCGCACTTGGCCGGTCTTTTGTAACAGATCCCTAAGACTTACCCTACTTAATTTTGTATTTTGTACCTTACTTAATTTTGTATAATAGAGATTGACAAAGTATTTTTGACGGTTGAATAAACTATTAAGCGACAGCCCTACGTGTTTAGGCTATTATCTCCCGCTCGGGGCTTGAGTTGTACTACTTCTCTATTTTTATTATGACTTTACTCCGGAAAGCTACAAAAATGCTAATAACAGAAACACATTGATTGAAGATTGCAATACCTTCTTTGCGACTCTTTGGTGAGTCAGTATTTCTTTGTTTTTCTTAAATCTTTGACTACTTCAATATATGTAGTAGGTATACATTTAATTTTTAAACCCGGGTATTTTTCCGATAAAATCAAATGAAGGATAAAAATTTAAATATTGCTCCATTTTTGCCCCACAAATCCATTTCAAAATTTGTAAAAAAAATGTAGACCCCAAGAAATGTATTCGTCACGTATACAATAAACTTATTCATTTTAAAAATCAATAAAAATACTAATTAATGAAACCGTCTTAATCGGGTTTTAGAAATCCCTAATCCCTACATGAGAATTTAATTTAAATAAATATGTGGCCATTCTAATTAAATTAACAATTTGTTTTATTGCTTTCCCTTTGCTCATTCATATGTTTAAATAACTTTATATGTGGGGACAGATGACCCTTACTTATTATAATATAATTTCATATACATAGGTTCTTACAAATACCAATGTAGTTTATATAATACTAGCTACGCCCCGCGGCTTCACCTGCGTTAGAAAAGTATCCTATGCTATTCCCCGGGACTCAAACTATCTCCATACCAAATTTCATCTAAATCCGTTTAGCCGTTATTGCGTGATTGAGTAACAACCAAAGATCTAAACATCCAAACGAAGATGTTTGGATCTGAGTTTCGTTATGGCATCTCCAGTCGATTTATACTCAAAGATAACTAATACATAAATTAAACTTTACAATAAAATGCGTTACAGAGTTGCGTGATATACCTATAAAATAATAAATTACAAGAATATAAATTTGAATCTCATTTGTTTTCAAAGAACACGTGTTCCTAGCTTCTGTTTTTTGACCACTTATTAATACTAGACAATATTATATCAACTCTTCCTTTCTCGGTATTTATCTTAGATAGGGTAACAACAAATATTTATAAATCACAAATGTTATTTCCTCTTTCTGCCCTGTATGCAGACGACTTACAAAATTAAATATACAAACATTTTGTGCTATCGTAAATACAATCAACAATCCAATCAATTAATTCCGATCTTAATGCAACCCTAATTTGATCTAAAAACTTTAGGTTGCTAGTTAATTCATTTAAATCGCAATCCATCATCATCGGTAGCAGCAGGTTAATTCTAAACTCAGTGGTACTCCTAACGTTCAATATAATGGCATGATTAGGCCACATGTGAAAGCCTAGTCTAAAAACCTAAGCCTGATATTGGAGAATAATTAATTATTGTCTGCACACATTAATGGAGTAAGTATCCGCCTATACCATATTATCAATTAAGCCACATGTGAAAGCCTAGTCTAAAAACCTAAGCCTGATATTGGAGAATAATTTATTATTGTCTGCACACATTATTGGAGTAAGTATCCGCATATACCATATTATGCCACATGTGAAAGCCTAGTCTAAAAACCTAAGCCTGATATTGGAGAATAATTTATTATTGTCTGCACACATTAATGGAGTAAGTATCCGCATTCACCATAAAGAAAATTCGTAGGAGAGGAGATTTCTAAGAAAGACAGAGAGAGACATTTAAGAAAACGTCTCCGGAACTTTCTTCCTCTCTCCAATAAAGTAATGCTCAGTAATACTCTGCTTCTCCCTTCTCGATTACGCTGACATATGTTACCTTGATGCGAATGAAAAATGCTAATTAAAGTTGAGCGTCAATAACTTGCGATTAGGTTTATCTTTGGTCTAAAAAGATCTGACCACATTACCGAGTGCCGAATTCGCCTCAAAAGGATCCCTATTCGCTATATATCTATCCCCGCCGCCACACTATGCTCCTCGCGCTGCTCATCGCCTTGCTCCTCGCGCTGCCGCGATGTTTCCCTCACTGCCCACACACTGCTCTAATCGCGCAATTATTCGCGACGCTCCGCACTTGGACATTCGCCTTTGCTATACAATGGACGTTGAAGCTGTGGCAGCGTCCGCGATATGCATTTTTATTATAGCGAAACGGAGCTTTTTTTTTTTGACTAACGGTCAAAAAGATGCCATCAAACATTTCTTTTTTGCTACCAGCTCCTAAAGGGAAATGTTCATGACAGACATGATTAAAAAAAAAATGATTTAAAAAATATGACGCGTGTTACGCGCCCGAGCGCTCGATGCTGAATGCGTCCGAGGCGATTATGTGGCCGGCCGCTCGCATTCACATTGCCGGTCCTTTGATTCGCGCCCAAAAAACCGACAAAACAGGGAATGATGGGCAAGACGAAGAGCAAGACGAGCGGCATGACGAGTAACGTGGCCACACTACGTTCCTGCCTACTTCCCTCGCTACTCGACGAGTGTATGGCAGGGCTATATAGCTTATCCATCTGCAATTTCATTGCCAGCAATACTTACCTACATGACCAGAATCTACGCAAAAACTATGTGAACGCGCTACAGAGCCGACGTCTTGTTTCGTACAATATTTCATCAGGAGCAGCCCAAAACTGAGCGTTATCGGATTTATCATTTGACTAGTCTACCGTTATGTCCGGATACAGATCACCGAAATGATTCATGTTCTCACATAACAATATGAATGAAGTCGGTATTTATATTTACACACACGCCTAATGCAATAAATTAAAAGGACGGGCGAGCGTCTTGTTGGGGTGGCGCCTTCATTTCTACACTTTTTGGTCGCTATATACTAAAACTAAAAGCACATCCTGGACACTCCATACCAAAACTCGCGTCATTTGCATAAACAATGACGTCTTTATAGAACAGAAATCAACGTGTGTGTGTGTGTGTGTGTATTGCAAACTGTTCCAGATTAGTCTCAGAGGCGAGGTGAGGTTGACACAAGAGAGCGGCAGGGAGTGGCCATACTGTACGTACTACTGTACATACTTATACTGTGTTATAAGGTTACTAAAAAGAAAAAAATAATTTACGACCGAAGACTAGGCAGCATGATCTCAGACCTAAGCTGTACTAGGTATGTCAAATAGAAAAAAAAGTAAATGAATGTCAAATTTAAGCTGTCACTGTGTCAGTCAGTGTCATGTCAAATTGGTTGTTGGTTCACTTTTGGTTTTGGTTTGGTTTAGTTGATAAAAATGGCTCTAAATTGTGCTAGATAATCTGAGCAACAAGTTCGACCGACAAAAAGCTTTATTTCTTTGCAACTAGTGATTTTACTCTCGTACCTTGTGTCTGTGTACAAAGTAACTATGAACGTATGAAGGAATATGACTTTCTATATTCCAGTGCTAAAATTTGTATAGCGTAATAACTCTGTTCCAATGTTATTAGCTCGTGCTTTGCCCTGTGTTTAATTAAACATTAACTCTTTTAGTGTATGTTGATTATAGAATTACAGCTGACATTTTATATTTAGTGTTGTTTAGAAACATTCGTTAGTTTTGTACATTTACAAAGCTTCGAGTACTGCGCTGTTCAGTGCGGGAGTGGTTAATCCGGATTCAGAATCCACATTTACTTATTGTCATCATTGTGTTGCTATAAGTTTAACACATTCATACTGTTTTATCATGTAAAGTATTTTTAGAATTCTACTGACTGTGTTATTGGAGTTTGATGTCTTTGTAAATACTTGGAGATTTTGCAGTTTTTACTGTTGAACATTTAGTGATTTTGTGTTTGTTTACAAAAATTGTGATGAACAATGAGTGTTTGAATTGTGCTATCAAATATTTCAAGACGAAAAATTTGAGGTTTATGGTGAGTAAAATGTGATATTTCTGAAATTAGAGGTAAATATGGCATTGTTTGAGACTATTCTTATTGCAATTATTCATAATCAATATCCTTAATAGTCAGCTCCTAAAGAATTCATTATTTTTTATCCTAAATAGAGGTTATATAAAAATAATTAGGGTGTTTGTAATAATTTTAAATTAAGCAGTACAAAGCATACTTCTCTCACATCTTTTTTAATTAAACTTAGACTGACTTTATCTGAGTAGCTGTTAGGGACTGATATTTTTATATAATGATCACATATGATATTATGCTGGCAGTAACCAACATTTTTATCCTACAAGGAGTTTTATTGTTGTTCTTAAAAGTAGTCTGATAGTCCCCACTAGGGCTTGAATATTGCAACTTTTTTAAATTTCAGATATTATGCATTCCAGTTCTGGAATTCGAAGTTTCTATTAAAAAATCCCAAATATAAACTGGTTTTAGAAGTTTTTTATTTTGTAGTATGGGCTGCTGCAACAGCCCTATTAACTGATTAAAGATTTCAACATGAATATTGTTAAGATTACTGTAAAGTCACCTCGAGATACTGATGTCTGCTGATAGAGTTCTAAAAACTATCAGCTGACATCGGTATCTCGAGGTGACTTTATGGTAATCTTAACAATATCTCATGGTTTTGGAGCTTTGTGCCTTAAAGCCCTGATATATTTTTTTAATATCTAAATTCTAATTTTAATCTTGCTCAGCAATTCTGGAATTATAAATGATACTGAAAACTGAGAAACAGTGGATGAGATGGGAGCAGAACTCAGTGGAAGCAATTAGGGGAAGCATATGTTTGATATTGCACAGAGCTGATTTTAATTTATAACAATGCAATGGGCTGCTAGGCTTGCTTAGTCATGTAATACTTAATAGGCAAAGCTCTAGTCTCTAAAATCTGTGGCATTACAACAGTAAACAGGAATTGAGAAATTAGTTTTTTTTATACTATGGGTGGCAGACAATCATTGGCCTGCCTATTATATTGTCTTATTGCAACATGAAATGTTGGTTGCATGCTCTCACCTCCGCTGCCCACACAGCAACTCCTACCGTCCAGGTGAGGACTATAATGCTTAAAATTCTCTCATACATACTTGATATTTTAATTTACCTCTATAACGAAGATACCTCTATACCCAGTGGCTTAGGGTGGGTCATCGGCGCCTGGGGCAAAACCATGATTTACCACCCTTGTCATGTCAAAACAATTGAACCATTGCGGGATGCTGGGCTGATGTCAAACATGAAAACTATAGAAAAAATGCTTGAGCGACATGGGAGATCACCGATCCAAGTGGAGAGTCGATGCATCACCATGCCAACAGTTTGCCTGACTAGCTGCATTAGCATTATTATTAGCGCTAAAAGTAAAATACTCAAATAGGAGGGTTATAGGATTATTGTAGAATACATTAATATACTAAGGGTTGTTCCCTTTTTTGCCCCATGAGCATGCTGTAGTCTACAGGAAAACTTTGGCACATATTCCTTTCCATAAATGAATAGTGTAGTGTGTAATCACACTGTAAGCACGCGATTGCGTATTTGGATTCTAAAGTCTCAGGTGAGGATGAATTCTCCATAAGTTGTGAACAGTGAGATTATAGAAGAGGCTTGTTGGTATCAAACAACCTGCTTATCTGAACACAGCCCATTTTATTATCGGGATGGTGCCCCACCCCACATTCGCACCACTGTGTCTCATGTGTAGCCATGATTAACAGCGGCGACCACCAAAAAGGCAATGAACAATGAAGTCCATTGCAGTCCCGGGGGTAAGGCCATGGCGGGAACGCACAACGAATTTAATCAGAAGATTTTAATAGGAGTAAGTAGCTTTTGGAATTTGACTTCCCCGCTCAGCAATGTGAGAGACAGCAATATGATAGATAAAGCATTAAAAGGTTCAACAGATAGCTAGTTAAGAGAAGCACAACTGCTGTGCAGCACGGATTTTAAGTACATACTATTATTGGGTACTTAAAACATTGAGTCGTTTTCTAACACATCAATTCCGATAATATGAATTGCAAAATCGTCAGAATGCTTGGTAATTCTCCCTTTTTGCTACCAAATCAGAATAGTATACTACCCCAGATGCGATATGCAAGAAATTCAACATAGTCGTCCTGCTCCCACCGCCAAAGATCACACTCCCAGAGAACATGGTGTTGTAATATTTTTTATAAAAAAGAAAGAAAGAAAGAAATTTTGTTGTACGGTATAAAGGAGAAACAAATAAAGATAATACTTACTTCGGGCGCCAGGAGGTTTAAGGCTAACCACCAACCCTAAATATGCGGATAGCTATTAAGCGGGGAGACTGAACTTCTAATCTTCAGGGAGAGACAGAAAAAATGAAAATAAAGCCATAGGAAGTTCACTTTGCTTTATTCCTCTGCATAGAATGTAAAACTAATAATCTAAGGTAGCATAAGGTGTTACAATGGCACTTAGGCCATCACCCTATAGTTATCATATGACCGCATTAGACAATCTAGGAAATAATATGATTCTTTATAACTTTCGATGACTCTTTGCACGCTTCTATTAATGAGTAAAATAATAAATATAAAAGATTCGACCTTAGGTCTTCAGGACATGGTTTTGGAGGTTAAAGCCGCTGTAAGCACGCCACTCCGGTATCCCTCCACTCCGGTATCTTGTAGCAACGAGCCTTCCACCCATAACACCAGCCAAAAACGCTTCGGAGAGAATCCCCGAACAAAACATCCAAAAAACAACTTCGAAAAAAAACTTCGGGTATAAAAAAAACTCCAGAAAAAAAACTCCAGAAAAAAAACGCCACATCAGGCTGAAACAAACATTGGTTAAATTAGCATTATATTATAACAAACGTGATTGCTTTGAAAGCCAATATGGATTTCATGACAATTACTCACCGTTTTTTTCCATTATACTAACAATCCGTCACATCAGAAGGAAACCAATAACATATAAGTTTGATTAGCGTGAATCTGAAACAACGCATTACTATGAAACATCTTGACACCCAAACGACATAATTTCACCAAATCTAATAGAAATCATACGTACCAATAAACAATACAGCTACATAATTATTAATATCAACCAAATATAGGCTGATTTATAAGATAAAATTAGATCATTAGATCATTACTATATAATCAGTCCATCACAGCTACAAGGTCGGTCGACAAGTGACGTCCGCCCCGCGCCGGAAAGACATCGACAAGTGAAACTGTCAAAACTGACAAGTCACGTCAATCCATCAATCAAAAAAGTAAAGAGAAAATTTATGGCTTTGGCAATCAGTTGGAAGTACGAAGACAATTATTGGAATTACATTCCATGTAACGATGTATGTCACATACGACGTTACATCACATCCCTTCCCATAAAAAATAAAAGAAAGAAAACTTCCTTTATTAAAGAACAACCCAAAAAGGAAAAGAAAACCCTTAACCAAAGGAAAATTAACATCTTCCAACACCAAAGAAAAATTAACATCTACCAACACCAAAGAAACAATAGCCATCTGACACACAACTCCAGAATGCAGCTAAGTTGAATAACTTGCTGATTCGTAAATCCAGCTGAAACCTCAATACAAAAGTGCGGTTAGGCCTTATAGCCACCGACTCCAAACTCCTATAACAATCCATCAAAAAGAAAATAAACAAATAAAATTCAACATAAAGTTGACTATTCGGATTAAAAACAACATCCACAAAAGTCTAACAAAAAGTGTGACAACCCTAAAGAAATTCAATCCATGTTCGACAACCCTAGAGAACAGTTAAGCACCAACGCTACTGTCTCTTACCACCTAAACCAAACTATTTACTTAAGTACGGTTGGGCTCCTTCGCCACCGACTCATACTCCGTCCAACTCTAAACTCCTGAAACAACATAACCCTAGAGAACAGTTAAGCACCAACGCTACTGTCTCTTACCACCTAAACCAAACGATTTACTTAAGTGCGGTTGGGCTCCTTCGCCACCGACTCATTCTCCATCCAACTCTGAACTCCTGAAACAACATCATAACCTCAGCAACAAAAATGCCAAGTAAATAAAAAACTTCCATGACTGCAATAGTCGAGAAAGAAATCAGCTGTTTTGTGATCGGCATAACTCCACCAACTTTCCGGGCACAAAAGCTGTAAAAAAAGACCAACAAATGTGATCGGCACAACTCCACCGACTTTCCGGGCACAAATGCGTATAAAAGACCAACAAATGTGATCGGCTCAACTCCACCGACTTTCCGGGCACAAATGCGTATAAAAGACCAACAAATGTGATCGGCACAACTCCACCGACTTTCCGGGCACAAATGCGTATAAAAGACCAACAAATGTGATCGGCTCAACTCCACCGACTTTCCGGGCACAAATGCGTATAAAATTGTGAATTTCTTCACCACAAGTGATAGAAATCACAATAAAATCCAGAGTAACTATAACAAGGCGATAGACTCTTTCAAAACAAAAGTAATTTTTCTACACCAGAATGTGGTAAGTAGAAACCAAAGAAACACAAAGGTCTCATAAAAGGTCGAGAATACAATACCAATTAGGTAGTTTCTCTCAAATCCAATGCTTAGCCTATACAACACATAAATGTACACAAGTATACACAAAAAACATTGGTATATAAATGACATAAAATACAAAAGATATTTGTATACTCAATACACCAAATACAAAAGAGAAAGCAAACAATATCAGGTAAAATGACAACATCACCCAAAAATAATTATCACAATAATTGATAATACAAGAATAAAGTGATTATCAAATAATGTGGCAATAAAACAAAAAAGAATAAGATCCAATGACGTGAATATGTTGAAATATGTTTTTGCGAAGTCAAAGCATGTTGAAAGTTATTAAAGGCAGATTTAGAATTAAGCCAATATGTAAATTTATTAAAACTTAATAAATTCAGAAAAACCTAAGTTAAGTCTTTTAGACAGTTTTAGTTCTTGCTTCTATATAGAAGTTAAGAAATGGTCCTTGCTTACATCCTTCTTTCAAATCGTCATTATCCTGTCATACATCATTCTATCATAGACGAAAAATCCTCACCGCTAACAAAACCAAGACCAAAGCCTGTAATATCAAAAACTAAGTATTTTAATATTTAATAATATCCTTAACATGGTAGCGACCTGTGGTACCTTTGTCCAGGTCCTCCAGAAGGTAAACATTAGGGGAAACTTTAGAAATAACTTTACATTTAAGAAACTTAGGTGCAAGTTTAGCAGAAAAGAAAACAGGAGCATTAGACTTCACAAAACTCCTTCTCCACACAATATCATTCACAGCAAAGGAAATGACTTGTCGACCCTTGTTATAATGAGAAGCATTACGCTTATAAGATTTTAACAAAGAGGATTGAACCCTAACAAATATTTCACTAAGAGAATTAAGTGAAGTAGCAAATTCACTTCTATCTCCCAGTTCCAATTCATCTAAATTATCAATATTACTAAAACGGTGCAATGAAGCATCAAAAATAAGTTCTCTACCGAACATTAAGAAATTAGGTGTGAAATCCGTAGCAAGATTCACACTATTGTTCAAAGCTAGTTGAACATGAGGTAAAAACTTAGACCACGTTCTATGATCATCTTTAACAAAACAAGCTATACACGTTTCTATAGTTTTGTGATACCGTTCTATAGGATTGTTTTGTGGACTAAATAGTGCATTATAAAATATTTTATCTATATTATATCCTTTCAGAAACGTTACAAAATGAGAAGCAGTAAATTGGGAACCATTATCACAAACAAATATTTTAGGAGTACCGAACTTGAGAAATATTTCCTTTTCCAAAAGTTTACAAATTACATTAGTAGTAGCATTTATCATAGGGAAAATCCAACAATATTTAGTGAAAACATCTAACACAGTAAGTAAGAATCTGTGACCTGAATAAGCTTTAGGGAAAGGACCAACTATATCAATAGAAAGCATAAGCATAGGCCTATCAACTTTTTTAGGATTAACCATAATTCCTTGAGGAGGATTAGTAGAAGACTTATAAGCCTTACAAGTATCACAAGAGTTTACATATTTAAGTACATCATTAAACATTCCAATCCAAAAATAATGTTGTTTTAATTTCTTTATAGTTTTATGAATTCCTAAATGACCAGAATTAATATCATCATGATTAGATTTAATAGTATTGATGATATGTTCTTTTGGAATAACTATTTTCCAATTCAAACGACTAAAAGAGTCAAATTTATTTTTACAAAATCTATACAAGGTTTGATTCTCTACTTTATAATTTTTATATTTAGTAGGAAACCTTTGGCATTCAACAAAAATTCTTTTATACCATGGGTCATCGATATCATCATCGGGGGAAATTATAATACTACTAGGAGTATCTATAGCAGAAATATTTATACGAGATAAACAATCAGGAACTAAATGTAAAGAACCTTTTTTATATTTAATATCAAAAGTAAATTGGGATATCCTAGCTGCCCAACGTGCCAAACGACCAGTAGGATTATTAAGTTTTAATAACCAAGTTAAACAAGCATGATCAGTTACAACGGTAAACTTCATTCCTTCAATATAAGGTCTAAAATGTTCAATAGAATCTAAAATGGATAATAGTTCTCTTTCCGTGGTACTATAATTTCTTTCACACTTACTAAGAGATCTAGAATAATAAGCTACAGGATGTTGATCAGAATTTTCATCTTCCTGACATAATACACTACCAATTCCAACGGAACTAGCATCGCAATGAAGAAAGAAAGGTTTTTCAAAAAGTTTAATAACTTTATTAAGTTCTGACTTCTCAGAAGGAGAAAGTTGAGAAACAGAAGTAATAGCAGAAACTTGAACTTCTTCCGTACGTTTATAAATGATATTCTTCCATAAATCTTTAGCAATATCAAAAGTTAACCAAAAATCAAATCCTAATATAATAGGAGACTTAAATGAAGGTATTATTAAGAATTCTATATTTTTAGTAATGGCATCACAAGTAACTGGCAACACCATAGAACCAACGATCCTACTTGAGGTACCATCAGCCGTGTTAGCGGAGCTATCACAAGGTTTCATTTGAAAACCCAAATTCAAAAAATCTAAATGTTTATCAGCACCCAAAACACTAATTGTAGAACCACTGTCTAACAATCCAGAAAAAATATAAGTATTAATTGTAAATTCCAAAAAGGGCCTAGTATCTTTATTCTTCACAAACAAAACAGGAGCTGAATTAATGTTCTGAGAAAATAATTTTAAATAATTCAACAAATCGCTACGTTCACGTTTAATAGTATCGGCATCCGGGGCACAGCTTAATTTTTTCAACATCGAGACACGTTCAGTTTTCTCAGAAACCAGTGCTCGATGGTTCCTAATCAGTTTTTTGAACTGGTACCGTTACCCGCATTACACACATCACAATTTGCAGAAGTGACACCAACTTTATGACATTTAAAACAAACAACGCCAGGGAATTTGGTACAACTTTTATAAACATGTCCAAGGGACTGACATTTTAAACAAACTATACGCTTACTATCATTGTTAGCACTGATTTCAGCAAAATTTTTCAAAGGTTTTATATATTTAGGGGGTGTACGGTTAACAAAAACTTCTAATTCCCGACTAAGACAAAGAAAATCAGTAACAGAAACTCTCTGTTTACCAAATATAAAAGGTGTGTAAATGTTCAACATGTTATGCTTAATAATTTGAATTAAAGTAACTTCTGGAAGTGGAACAGCCAACCGACTAGCCATATCTCTAATATCAATAATAAAATCTGGAAGCGACTCAGAATATTTTTGTTTCCTAGTACGAAGTTCACTTTCCAAAAAGTAATCATAATCTACTTTATCAAATTGTTTCAATAAAGCTATTTTTAAATCTTGCCAGCTAGACATCTGTACACGAACAGCACGGAACCACTTAAGCGCACTACCTGACAAAAGGTCAGTGAACGAAGCCACAAGAAAATGTTCATCAAAGTTTTTAAATAAAAAGTATTCTTCAATCTGCATTATAAATTCTCTAATGCAAGACTTACCATCAAAAATAATTCCACTACGTTTCAAATCTGGTAACTTATACATAGAAGGCAAATGTTTTTTAATATTTTCTTTCACTGAAACATTCATGGTATTAAACGAATGACAATGGGTCATTGAACTATGTGTGACACTGTTAGGTAAAAAAGTCTCAGGAACTCCTGCAACATCTATCAATTCACTCACAACTGTATTGTCAGCAGAACCCACCAGCAACTCAGTATGCTTATCTTCAGGCAAGGATGGAACCTGAATACCTTTATCCATGTTTGCGAATAAAAAGAAATTTTTTAAAAACAAAAAAAAAGAGTAAGATGTTATTCAACCCGGTTGAAAAAGTTAAAGCATCAAAAGTGCATTAAGCCGTAAGTATTTAACGTTGTAAAATATAGCAATATATCAATTATTTGAAGTGTGCAAAGATCATTCACAATGATGTTCACTTAATAATATGTTTATCAATAAGTTATTCACCTTTAAAGCCTTATCCAATAGCTCATATAAGCTTGACTTGCATTTAGCAAAACAGTAGTATATTTAAACAACAATAATATTTTTGTAAAACAAGCAGTATTCAACAAAGAATGCAAAGTCCAACCAGAATAGCAACAAGCAAATATTTATCACAATATTAAAGTATTTTATGAATTTAATTTACTATTTATTTAAAGTTAACTATTACTTTAAGATTACAGTAAGATTCAATTGTTTTAAGTCTATATAATAGGTACAAAACTACAGAACAACTTGCTTTAATATTAGCTTTGTTAAAGAAACAAAATAGATTTCAAAACATAACCCTACTTTATGTAAAGTGGGTATAAATAAACTGTTATTTATTGTAACTAAGTAGTACAATAAACCAGTAATATAATAAACATTGTGTTACAATAAACACATTAACAAACTAACAAAATAGCAGTGCAAAGAATCATGAACAAATAATAAACATTCTATATCAAGTCCCTGTTCGGGCGCCAATTGTAATATTTTTTATAAAAAAGAAAGAAAGAAAGAAATTTTGTTGTACGGTATAAAGGAGAAACAAATAAAGATAATACTTACTTCGGGCGCCAGGAGGTTTAAGGCTAACCACCAACCCTAAATATGCGGATAGCTATTAAGCGGGGAGACTGAACTTCTAATCTTCAGGGAGAGACAGAAAAAATGAAAATAAAGCCATAGGAAGTTCACTTTGCTTTATTCCTCTGCATAGAATGTAAAACTAATAATCTAAGGTAGCATAAGGTGTTACAATGGCACTTAGGCCATCACCCTATAGTTATCATATGACCGCATTAGACAATCTAGGAAATAATATGATTCTTTATAACTTTCGATGACTCTTTGCACGCTTCTATTAATGAGTAAAATAATAAATATAAAAGATTCGACCTTAGGTCTTCAGGACATGGTTTTGGAGGTTAAAGCCGCTGTAAGCACGCCACTCCGGTATCCCTCCACTCCGGTATCTTGTAGCAACGAGCCTTCCACCCATAACACCAGCCAAAAACGCTTCGGAGAGAATCCCCGAACAAAACATCCAAAAAACAACTTCGAAAAAAAACTTCGGGTATAAAAAAAACTCCAGAAAAAAAAACTCCAGAAAAAAAAACTCCAGAAAAAAAACGCCACATCAGGCTGAAACAAACATTGGTTAAATTAGCATTATATTATAACAAACGTGATTGCTTTGAAAGCCAATATGGATTTCATGACAATTACTCACCGTTTTTTTCCATTATACTAACAATCCGTCACATCAGAAGGAAACCAATAACATATAAGTTTGATTAGCGTGAATCTGAAACAACGCATTACTATGAAACATCTTGACACCCAAACGACATAATTTCACCAAATCTAATAGAAATCATACGTACCAATAAACAATACAGCTACATAATTATTAATATCAACCAAATATAGGCTGATTTATAAGATAAAATTAGATCATTAGATCATTACTATATAATCAGTCCATCACAGCTACAAGGTCGGTCGACAAGTGACGTCCGCCCCGCGCCGGAAAGACATCGACAAGTGAAACTGTCAAAACTGACAAGTCACGTCAATCCATCAATCAAAAAAGTAAAGAGAAAATTTATGGCTTTGGCAATCAGTTGGAAGTACGAAGACAATTATTGGAATTACATTCCATGTAACGATGTATGTCACATACGACGTTACAGTGTGCTGTTTGAATTCATGATCTTTATAGAACAATCGCAAAAGGGCGACGGCACTAGTTTAAATGAAAAGAGTTTAGCTACAAATTAATATACACTACAGAAAATTCACTTTCGACACAATTGGAATAAAATATCAACCTTCGATACGCGCTAATACGATCCAAAATAATTCTGCAGCTGTACTCGTACAGTACAGTCTTTCAGCGGCAGGGACAATCGAAAGTAACCCTAAATATATCTAACGCGTTACGAGCCACCGCCGCTGCTTTTACAAAATCCTGTATCACGGCCTTGACGTAATCCGGCTGTGTGTCGCTCATAGGGTTGAACATGAAGCGCTCGCGATCGTGCCGCGTAGATAGGTATAAATACATACGCTTGTTTGTTAATGATCAATAAATACATATACCGAAACCACCAAAAATTGTAGTAGGTAGTTATGTTAATACTCTGCTGTACTTACTTATGTTACTATTTTATCATACTCTGTGATTATTAAGTAAGTACATAGGTAGGTACTTAGTAACAATAATATTAGAATATTGGTCAAATACCTATTAGGCTATTTGACCAAAATTTTTTTCGGTTTGATATGTAGGGACGTCTCAATAATATAACCACATGTGAAAGAATTACTTCGATAGCACAAACCTTCTTCAGAAATGATAACTTGAAAATCACATTTTTTTTTCCGAAAACGCTCCATACAAAAGGCTACTGAGTTATGACGTCACACGTTTGTATTTTGTATGCATCAAATTAGAAATTTGTACGATAGCTATGTTAAAATATTTCGGTTATGTAATTAGTACCATAATAAAAGTATAGTATTTTTATTGCTTCTCCAATGGAAATATTATACATATTTTAATAATACTTTACTTTTAAAATGGACTTTCCCGCCAAACTTTGATCGAACATAAGTATGTACATAATAAAATAAGTCGGACGGAAGATACTAGAATGAAAATTTGTAGATCTTTATAGTTTTGTGTATTTTACGATATTATTAAATAATTTTTACAGTTTTTGAATAGCCTACTATAAAAAGAACAAAACGTGAAAAAAATTGCCGCGTCGCGTACCGCCTGCTTATGAGAGCGCGCGTGACACTCGACTAAATTGTGCTCTCGGGAGGGTCGGGCGTGTAGGCGAATAAGTCGGCCGAATGGCTGAGTGAGACAGGCCTAGTTTAGCCTTAAAATTGCCATGCCCAGTTAAAAATTGCGCAACGGGGTGACAACACAGACTTTTAACACAGCCCATTATATGATCTTAGGAGCATACAGAAAGGGCAGCATTCTCTATTACCAGAATAAAGGGATCAACCCTTTATTCTGGTCAACAATCACAGCACGTGTCGAAAACCGTCGAATTTCCAGCTCCATATGCGATCTCTAATGGTGTATCCACACATGCCGCCGGGTTGCAGATTTCCTTGGCACTGGCTTCCGCACGTGCTGCAGATAAAGCCGTGCCTGCCGCAGGTAATGCCCCGCGTGCCGGCGGTCTGGCCGCCTGCTTAGCTGCAGCACGTGCTGCCGAGTATGTATGGATACACCAGAAGTACCGAGTATAGCTTTTCACCATCGCTCGCTGTACGATTTTTAGTTTATGAACCAGCCCGCCGTTTAGCATCGAATTTTCGTTACCGTATCGAATTTTCGTTACCGTATCGAATTTTCGTTACCGTAGATAGATGTACTGGTTTAAGATTTGAGTCTTCAATCACGGGGGTATCTGTGCAGTGTGGATGGTTCGCTAGCTTGACTGTTGATCTGGTACTTGGTAAAATCATTCTGGCCAAGCTGTATGTCCTTTAACCACATCCATAACTGTATTTTCTACGACAACGGTAAACGACTTCGTCACCGCTAGCCCGGTGACAATGTTGTTTGACGTTTTGTCGAAATCCAACACGAGCCTCAAAGATTGTAAGCTGCCTTCACAGAACGAGAGCTGAATCTCGATTCGTGAGGCTGGGGTTGAATTTCGTTGAGGCCGTTACGCATACTGAGTAGAAGTGAGATGTATTTGCCGTTCACATTATGCCCCATGTCTTCCCGTGCAGCGGTGAATAATTTCGAAGCTATCCCCTTGACGCAACCCCAGCTACAGTGAGATAGACATTAGCAGCTGCTGTTTCTGGAGGCAAACAGTCATTGTCGCAGCTTTACACAGACTTCTCATCCTCGATAGAGTGGTGGTTCTTTTGACATCACTAAGGATTCCAGAATAAATCAAGTTTCGATGGAGTCGAAAGCTTTTTGTTATATACAAATGCCATAGATAACGGCTGATTGTGTAAAATCTGTTACAATGTATGTATATGATCCACGGTACTGTAGCCTTTATGACACCCAGCATATGACGGTGGCTAGTAGTCATCAAATCTTCGAGCCAGACGATTTGTGATATGCCATAAAATCTCTACCTCTGCAAAGATCTCTCAAAAGACTCTCTTCAAAGAGGGGACGCGGCCATTCTCTAGCTTGAGCTTCGATAAGTTTTCCTAAAAGGCCGAGAAAACACCGTGGGGAGTTGAATAGGTTATGAAGTTGCAATGGGAACTTTCAGAAGTTTCTTAGTCAATATTTCGCGTCTTTTTGATGTCTATTAAGCCTAGAAGACTAGGGCTTCATTTTGAAGAATGACTTCAACAAAAATAGCTCCTTCTCGCCATGTGGAGGAAATTTATTTGCATTTGCCCTCTGTGATTCCGGCCCGAAACCACAGAATAATATACTCTAACAGAAGAATCACTTCCGACACAATAGGAAAAATCACAATTAAAATATCAACCTTCGATACGCGCTAATACGGTCCATAATAATTCTGCAGCTGTTCTCGTACCTGAGTCTTTCAGCGGCAGGGACAATCGAAAGTAACCCCTATATCTAACGCGTTACGAGCGAC
Organism: Hypsopygia costalis; assembly: GCA_937001555.2. Lineage (NCBI taxonomy): Eukaryota > Metazoa > Arthropoda > Insecta > Lepidoptera > Pyralidae > Hypsopygia > Hypsopygia costalis. The sequence goes on along the minus strand of OW443330.2, from coordinate 13,684,176 downwards.
AGCCGCTGCTTTTACAAAATGGTTTGTCTCGGCCTTGACGTAACTTGGCAGCGTGTCGCTCATAGGGTTGAATCAAAATGCTCGCGACCGAGCCGCGTAGATAGGTATAAATACATACGCTTGTTTATTAACGTTCAATAAAATACATTTACTTAAACTACCAAAAATTGTAGTAGGTTTATTACTTTGTTGTACTTACTTATGTTACTATATCATACTCTGTGATTATTAAGTACATAGGTAGGTACTTAGTAACAATAATGTTAGGTAATGTTGACGCTGATAGAATGTATAATTTTAGTGTAAGTTTTAACAGGAATCATGACTGTACGTACTTACAGATCAGGTTTACTATTCACGTTGTCCCAATAATAGTTCGGATGTATCTTTAACATGGAAAGTATTTGTAACATTGGTGTAGGTATGTATTTTAAGTCTCTAATCTACTAAAGTCATAATGTCGGCAGAACTCACGCGCCGATAGATCAATTAGCGTACATTTTTTAACAGGTGCGAGTGATCGCCCGTGGCACTCACACACTGCTTAGGTATATAAAATTTGTGTTCGTGCATCCAAATGCAGAATAGTAACGCTTTTGTTTAACCATCTTGGTCGCGTCGCATAGCGCGTGCGAGAGCGCGCGTGAGTGACACTCGACTAAATTGTGCTGCCGGCAGCGTCGGTCTTGTAGGTAAATAACTCGGCCGAATGGCGGAGTGACACAGGCCTGCCGAAACCTAACCTACAGATTAAGTACTATTAAGTAACAGAAATTGCACATAACAAAGGCATTAAATAAATAGCGACTCTAGCTATGACTCAATAAAGAGCACTTCAAACCGCACAGCGCTGCCCACCGTACTCGCTTGTTTACCTAAATATAGTCAATCTTTCTTCGCGCTAACTCCGTCCTTTTCTTGCAAAAACAGGGTTCGCTCCTTGCGTATAAAACTATCGACCGCCCGCACCTTTTATTAATATTTTTTATACAAATATAATGTGACAAATAAGCATACGGCTTACCTGATCGTAAGCGTTTTTTCAGTTGCGTAGCGCAGTTCATTGTTTATATGTTTATTAGTAACTCCGTTTCTACCCATTGTACCAATGAAACATGCACCAGATTTTAATTTACTCAACAACGATATGATAGTGAAAAGAAACCGCAACAAATTTCATGAAGGTACCTATTAGTTTTATCGTAATATAAACATATTTATCGTAGTATAAACATACAGACAAAAATACAAAAAAATATTGTTTTGACCATCTATTGCTTTTAAATACCCCTCACATTTATTTTTGTTAGATAATATCTCATATGTACTAACATTAGCTAGTTACAATTTTATTATTATGTAAATATTTGTATATTAAATTATTGTTAACTATATTATCCTTTTGTGAACAATGACTTTTACTTTAAAATGGAGGGAATGGAAGCCCATTCCCACCATTTTATTTCATTCTATTATATTTTTACGGTGTAAATAGAGCCTTTACGGCTATATTTTGAACACTATTGCCCGGAGCGCCAGGTAGAGCGGCAGGGGCAGAATGTAAGTGAGCTATTTATAAGATCACTAGCTTTCGCCCGCGGCTTCGCTTGCGTGATATTCGGGGCAAACACGTGTTTACTCATTAATCAATAGAAGCACTCGTGTAAAATTTTGGACAAAATAGTCCAACTAATTCGTTTTCCCACACAAACTTTGGACCTCCCTTTCACCCTCTAATAGGTAAAATTTGAAAAATCTTTTTAAGTAATTCGTGTCCACTACGTTATATTTTCAAATCGATGCCATTGTCGTAATTAACGTCCCCGAAAACGATAGAATCAACACCCATATTGATATTATGCCATTTCAATCCCATTGCGCCCCTACAGAGTTGTCACGTCGGCTATGTTGGATTATTAAATAAGTAGTTGTTTTTTTCGTAATCAGCGACCCGATATACCATAAAAACAACACCTATGACGCATTTCAGACTTTTTCGCCACATTTTAGACATTTCAACGCCATCGCACCCCAATAGGGTATGTGGTCACGTTACCGCCCTACGGATACAATAACAATAATAGGTAATTTCTGGGATAAAAACTATCTTAGGTATGTCCTTTCCTCAAGGTATCTTTCAACCAAATTTCATCTAAATCGGTCCAGCGATTTAAGCGTGAAGAGATAACAGACATTCTGTCGCATTTATAATATTAGTATGGATTGGCGTTCCGAAAACCCGTAAAAACGACACATATATTGATATATAGACATTTCAACCTCATCGCACCTCAATAGAGGATGATGGTCACGTTAGCCACGTTGAATTTTAAAATCGTTGTTGTTTTCGTAATCAGCGACCCGATAAACCATAAAAACAATACCCATGACGATTTTACACATCGATATTTATTATTAAAAAAAATATATATATATCGATGTGTAACAAAATCTACGGGTTAGACAATGATCTCTACAACTTTTAGTACAACGAGATTCCTCTGAACCATAGTATAAATAGAGAAGTAAGGTAACTTCATACAAATGCACCGAGTGCGGTTTGTATGTGAGCGCGCCCGTACATATGGCCGTCGCACGCACACACTGACAACATTTATAGGAGGATAAATGGAGCGCCAGTCGGGGTCGGAGCTGCGCCGTACGCAAAACCGCGCAAGATTCGTGCCTGCGCTGTTCGTTAATAATTTGAACATTTAGGTACCTACCTACGTCGTATATAACTACAAATTCGTTAAAGATGGCTACAAAGTCGACTAGCCATAAAAAAACATTGCAGTGTTCATGGATGTCTCAATAACAATTTGTCGGATACCCTAACCATTCGGCCACCGACACTCCTAATAATCACATGATAAGTGTGTAAATTAAAAAGTATTAAAAATAGTTTAGTGTAAAAATTAATATATAATAGGTACTTAATAAAAATATATTTTCATAATTAGATTATTTGAATAAATATTATGATTCAGTAAAGCTACGTTTTAATTAATCCTATTCCTATTTAGACCGTAATTTTTCAAATCACTAAACAGATAACATGAAGTAGGTTTTATCAAATGGTAGGAGTCCGCCTGGGTGAGGACCACAGCCTTATCTATTTCTGCCGCCTAGCAACAATGCTTGCATTGTTGTGTTTTGTGTTCCGGTTTGAAGGACAACGCACCTGCGATTCTGCATTTTTGTTGCCAACAGCTTGAATGCGTGAATCGTGGATGTTATGGGCGACAGTTACCGCTCACCATCAGGTGGGCTGTCTGCTCGTTTGTCACTGAGTAAGCATGCATTAAAATGTAGGTAATGAAAAAATTCCAGTCACTCCTGGTGTATGTACAAAAATAATTATTTTTATTCTTTTTAGATTTCCACACCCAAAGGGTAAAAACGGGACCCTATTACTAAGACTCCGGTGTCCGTCTGTCTGTCCGTCTGTCACCAAGGGTTGTAGGTATCTCATGAACAGTGGTAGCTAAACAGTTAAAATTTTCACAAATGATGTATTTCTGTTGGCGCTATAACAACAAATAATAAAAACAGAATAAAATAAATATTTAAGGGGGGCTCCCATACAACAAACGTGATTGTGTGTCGTTTTTGGTACGGAACCCTTCATGACCGAGTCCGACTCGCACTTGGCCGGGTTTTTGTTACAGATCCCTAACACTTACCCTACTTAATTTTGTATTTTGTACCTTACTTAATTTTGTATAATAGAGATTGACTAAGTATTTTTGACGGTTGAATAAACTATTAAGCGACAGCCCTACGTGTTTAGGCTATTATCTCCCGCTCGGGGCTTGAGTTCTCCTACTTCTCTATTTTTATTATGTCTGAACTAAGTTGTTCCTGAAATAAAAAATATTTTTTAAAAATTTGGTTGGAAAAAAATACATTTTTTTTGTTCTAAATTTGTAACTATAAATATGTCCAAGTTGTGACATTCATAACTTATTAGTTCAAGATAATAATAATAAGTTCAAAGAAAAAAGATTTCGTACAGGTCACATTAGTGAGCATAAATAAATAATAGCCTTGGCAGCAGCACCTGCCCTTCTGCGGGATATATGCTATTAATATCTTTTTTAATTTTTACATAAAAGTACGTCATACTAAGTATATACACCTAACAATATCACTCCTATTCTAAAAATATACATTTCAGATACTATAGCTTTGTTATACTTATTTTTAAAAGTTATGAAATTATCTACAATAAATTTTTTACGATTATACCTAGCATTATTATTGAAGCAAGGGATAATTGTAGATAGGCATTTTTTTGCACCACACAGATTCATGTAGCTATACATACAAGTACTTAAATAATGTTTTAGTACTTAGTCCTGAAATAACTATTATATCCCAACAGTCAGTTCAAAACATTATACTAAAAAAATTAAATAAATTAAACGGGTCACTCACGTCTTTTTGTCGCGAAAGCCGACTAGTTTCGATCTCAAAAGGAGACCTTCATCAGGGCGAATGTCAAATTCAAAAAATATCAAAACATTATAGTAATGAATCTAAAATAAAATTATAATAACCACGGGAATTAACGCGATCATGCATATAAGGTAGTTTTACATACCTTTATTGTTGCCTGACGTTTCGACCAGGTCAGCATGTGACCACGGCCGATGCAACCAGGGGCCTTACCACAAGCTCGCAGGAATGGAACCATCATGGTTGCGAATTTATGAATGAAATTCATTGATAAATACGCAACCATCATAGTTTCATTCCTGCGTTTAGAGCTTGTGGTAAGGCCGCTGGTCGAAACATCAGGCAATAATAAAGGTATGTAAAACTACCTTACATACATGATCGCGTTAATTCCTGTGGTTATTAGAATTCTAATCATGTAACGCGAAAGTTTAAAAGTTATTATGAATCTGAAATATTGTGAGGTTCCATTTTTATGACTTCCTCTATTTCGAAATTATCCGCCTGCGTGTCTTCTTGTAATAATTGTACTACTTCAAGATAATTTATATCAGATAGCAATATTGTTTGAAAGTTTTGGCCTATTAAGGAATATACAAGGATCAGAGCTAATTAAACGACCATGTAAAATATCTTTGTTCGAACTCTGCTTATTATTCTTGTTCTATTTTTCCCGCTATCACAAACCATTTTGCCGTCATTCTTCAGGTTATACCTTCAGGAAAATAGACATAAACATCTATTTTCCTGAAGTGTTTGATTTAAAATGTGATGCATATACTATGCATGATAGGCATATAGTACCATTTGTACAAATGTACGTACAATTCTGCTGTTTATATGAACAGCAGAATTGTACGTACATTTGTACAAATGGTACTATATGCCTATCAATGTACACAAGTTGCTTTTGGTTATAAGGTAAGCGATATCAAAGGATTTTTAAAGGTATCTATTATTTTCATAATCTGTGTGTAGGTCTTACGGAATATTAGCAAAAAAAAAACCTAGGAAATGAGCAGAGTACAAACATGTAGACAATTTAGATGGTTATTAACTTTGATCTCCATGTAATAGGAAAAAATTTTCAAAGAACATTGCTGTCTTAGATTTATATCCTGAAGTAGTACAATTACTGGAAGACACGCAAGTGTAAAATTTCGAAGAAGAGAAGTGTTAGAAGTAGAACCTGCCAATATTTAAGATCTATCACTATACTATTCTAAACAGTCCAGCGGTTCTACCGCCAAGTATTCTGGAGATAGCCATCATGGGATTGAGATTTTCAGTGACTCTTGTACACAGTAGGGCGGATCGTAATCAAACTATTGCCGAAAGTTGTCACTACGAAATATATTAATAACTAGCTGCCCGCCCCGGCTTCGCACGGGTAAAAAGTGGTTTTTCCTCGAACTTTTTTAAATATTTCTCTGCGTAAGAACCATCCTCGTATTTCAAGGAATATTCTAAAAAAATATTAGCGAAATCGGTTCAGCTGTTCTCGAGATTAGCTCTTAGCAACACATTCAGCGATTCATTTTTATATTATAGATGATATAATTAGAACGCCCAATATATTTTTGGAAATACTGCACCTAGGTCGTTAAGTTTGAAAAGAAAGTATTACGTTAGTACTATTACTTATACTGTGGTAATATTGTGACGAATGTAACAGGTGACACAAAAGTTATTTAGTTATAAATTTATAATCTACTAGCTTTCGCCCGCGGCTTCGCTCGGGTGACATTCCGGGCAAACACGTGTTTACTCATTAATCAATAGATGTACTCGTGTAAAATTTAGGATAAATTAGTCCAACTAATCTCGTTTTCCCATACAAACTTTGGACCTCCGTTTCACCCTCTTAGAGGTAAAATTTGAAAAATCTTTTTAAGTAATTCGTGTCCACTACGTTATATTTTCAAATCGATGCGGTTGTCGTAATTAACGTCCCAGAAAACCATAGAATCAACACCCATATTGATATTATGACATTTCAACCCCATTGCACCCCTACAGAGTTGTTACGTCGGCTATGTTGGATTATTAAATAGTTGTTTTTTTCATAATCAGCGACACGATATACCATAAAAACAATACCTATGACGATTTTCAGACTTTTTCACCATATTTTTACACCCCAATAGGGGATGATGGTCACGTTACCGCCATTAGGGATACAATAAATAACAATAATAGGTAATTTCTGGGATAAAAACTATCTTAGGTATGTCCTTTCCCAGAACTCAAGATATCTGTCAACCAAATTTAATCTAAATCGGTCCAGCGATTTAAGCGTGAACAGGTCACAGATATTCTGTCGCATTTATAATATTAGTATGGATTAGCGTTCCGAAAACCCGTAAAAATGACACATATATTGATATATAGATATTTCAACCTCGTCGCACCTCAATAGAGGATCATGGTCATGTTAGCCATGTTGAATTTTAAAATCGTTGTTGTTTTCGTAATCAGTGACTCGAAAAACCATAAAAACAATACACATGATGATTTTTAGACTTTTTGACCCTATTTTACCCTTTTAGGAGTTGATATTTTCAAATAGATGCCATTTTTGTGATTGACATTCCAGAAAACCATAGAATCAACACCCATATTAATATTATGACATTTTAACCCCACTGCACCCCCACGGGGGTGATTTTATGTCATGTCGGCTATGTTGAATTATAAAATAGTTGTTGTTTTCGTAATCAGCGACCCGATAAACCATAAAAACAATAACCATGACCATTTTCAGGATTTTTTCACCCCGTTTTACCGCTTTAGGGGTTGAATTTTGAAAAATCCTGAAACACGTGTTTACTCATTTATCTATAGAAGTATTCGTGTAAAGTTTCGGATAAAATAGTCCAACTAATCTCGTTTCTCCATACAAACTTTGGACCCCCGTTTCACCCCCTTAGGGGATGAATTTTGAAAAATCCTTCCGTAGTGTACCCGTAGACGTCATAATCTCTATATATATTTGGAATCGCTAGACCCAGCGGTTTGGGCTGTGCGTTGATATATCAGTCAGTCAGGACTTTGAATTTTATATATATAGATACAGATATATAAAATTGGAGTGTCTGTTTGTAATATTTAAAAAAAAACAGCTTTTTACTAAATGCATATGTATGTATACACGGTATATCATCATCATCATCATCATCAGCCTGTAGCTACCCACTGCCTTACCCAATGCTTTCCATCAGATACGATCCTCTGCCTTCCGCATCCAGCCGCTCCCAACGGCTTTAAACATGGCTTTAAACACGGTACATATATGTACAAAAAAAAATGTTATTATTTGTCTGTCTGTTTGTTCGACTTATCTATGAAACGGCTGGACCGGTTCAAGCTAGTTTGATTTTAGAAATTTTATTTATTTTTATTAATATACATAAATAATAAATAAAACTAACTATTCCGGGCGGACGGAGTTGCAGGCACAGCTTATGTTGATATAATTTAGCGACACAATATTCGGGATGCATAATTTCTATGGAGAGATATACAAATTTATAATGTAATGCATTTATCCCGTTATCTTTAGAAATTAATTTTAATTAATCAGTTTTTGTATTTTCTAATTAAATATTGGCATTATTTTTCGTATTAACAAAATATAGGCAGTATTTTTATAAATCTGTCTCTTCAAATATAAACAGATGCAGATAGAAATATCACAATTTTTTGACAGTTTTCAGTAACTTCGTCATCAAAAGGGACTTTCAGGTGTGAAAAACGGTGTTTTTTTCAGAAGAGATAAAATGAAGTCCAATTCCAGTCAAATTTGTCCGGAATTTGAATACATTCGTAAAAGATTTCAGTACTTGCTTTCTGTTTACTTCAAAATCAAAATCAAAATGTATTTATTGTGGAACACAGGTTTAACAATTGGGTTGTTTCCAATGTTTAAAAATTGTACAAATAAATTAACAATATCGTAAAATACACAAAACTATAAAGATCTGCAAACTTTCATTCTAATATCTTCAGTCAGACTTTTTTTAGCGTCGATCAAAGTTTGGCGGGAAAGTCCATTTTAAAAGTATGAAATTATTAAAAAATTATATTTCCATTGGAGAAGCAATAAAAAATGCTATAACTTTTATTATGATACTAATCACATAAACGTAATATTTAACATAGCTGTCGTACAAATTTCTGATTTGATGCATACAAAATACAGATCTGTGACGTCATAATTCAGTAGTCTTTTGTATGGAGCGTTTTGGGGCAGTCTAAAAATTTTGATTTTCAAATTACCATATCTCGAGAGATTCTTGTGCTATCGAAGTAATTCTTTCACCTATGGTTATATTATGGAGACGTCCCTACATATCAAACAGAAAAAAATGTTAGTCAAATACCCAATTGTAACAAGTAGTGTATCACCATGCCCTGTCCTGTTGTGGACATACAATAATTTAATAAATGTTTACATGAATAATAAAAGATTTAAAATGTCAATAAAATTCCGTCATATTATCGTCTAAATATTCTTTTATATTATAATAGCATAGCTTCAGTATTGGTTCTGCAGTCACCATAACACACTTTCAGGTAAAGGCATCAATATAGTTATCTGCAAAATAAAAAATAACATCATAATTCAGAAACTTTAAAATTTCTACGCCCTTGTACCTAAGCCAATTTTTACTTGTCTTACGTTTAATATTAAGTAATAGTAATAGTAAAAGGCATGTCCAAAAAAAGATTTTTTTGAATAACTGAGTTCATTGCATTTTTTAGATGAGCGGGAACTGGCGGGAGTGTGTCGTAAAAGAGTAATAATGGTTTTATACAACCGTTTTCCACTATAGTTTTAACTTTGTTTCGTTTTAATAAAAAATCATAACTTTTAAGATAAATATCAGCAGATGAACAAGATTTTCTGTAGGAGTGGTGGAAGCATACGATCTGAGTATTTGATTTGCTTTGTATACTATCTTTCCGGGGTTCTTTTTTGATAAGTTTTTATTGCGATAACTTGAATCTATGGTTTGCACGTAGAGATACAATTTATTCTGGAGTCCGATTCTCGTAATATTTAAGCGTTATGTTGCCGTACTTAGTCATTGCAGCCATTGGGCTGCGTTCACACGGTAAGCATTAGATTCCAAATTATCACAATTGTGCTATTTTCCCGTTTATTCAACACATTTACACGAGGATCATTGTATGAAATGTATATGTTTGGAATAGGAGTGAAATTTTTAGGTGTATATACTTAGTAATGACGTATTTTTATGTACCACAGTACTACATAATTTTTTGCTACATTTCATATAGTACAGAAATGAAAAAATATGTATATTATACATATATTGCAAAGCGGCAGGTTCTGCTGGCAAGACTACTATTTTTTATGCTCACGTTATCTATGTAATAATAGTTATGAATGCCTCAATTGGGACAAGCCCGTGGATTTTTTACAGTTCGATACCTCGGACGCCGATTTTTTTCTCGTACACTGTGGGGCGACACCAATAAATCACGTGAACTTTATGTTGTTGTATGATATATGTTGCTTACTGTAATTATCTCTTTTTGTATGTTTATTATTAGTAAATAAGGACTAAATATAAGCAAGTTCTGTATTATGTTTTAGTTTCTATTTAGTTTTTTGAAAGGGCTACTTTGCCGAAAATATTTGAGATCCGTTGCCATGTAACAGAGCCTTATACGTAAAATTGAGTACCTATATTGTACGCTAAAGGTAAACAGAGCCTTGCACTGGGAGAGCTGTAGCCGACCAGTGTACAGCGCGAGCGACGTGGTTTGGTCGATTTTTATTATCTTGTGGTGGTGGGTGCGGTTGGGCGCGGCAGGCCAAACATCCACCGACGAGATCGATACCATAATCACGGACTATTCCGCTTGCCGTACGTTGTACAACACTCATACACAAAGTACTCTAAACAATCTTACCAATGTGACTAGAATACTTGGTCACTTAATAATCTATCTAATATATAAAATTCTCGTGTCATGGGTTTGTAATTAATCTCCTCCGAAATGGCTCGACCGATTTTCGTGAAATTTTGTGTGCATATCGGTTAGGTCTGCGAATCGGACAACATCTATTTTTCATGCCCCTTAAATGTTAAGGGTGGTCCCCTAAATTTCTATTTTTTAGACAATTTTTTTTGTTTTTTTTTATGATACAGCATATAAAAATACATACAACCCCAAATTTTCACCCCTCTACGATCAATCCCTAAATTTATAAAGCAAAACAACGTTTGCCGGGTCAGCTAGTTATTTAATAATATCAATTATGCCATATTTAGACACTACAATTTATTGTTCATCATCATCATCATCATCAAGTCATTTTAGTCTCCACTACAGGAGCACGACCCTCTCTCGTCCGTCCCAGACAGGAGGATTTGGCCTACACTCCCCACGCTGGCCAGACGGGTTGGGGAGGCCTGATCGGTGTTTTATAATGTATTTCCCTTAATCGCCTTGCACGACATCCACGGGAAGAGAGAGAGTGATTCTATATATTCTAGTCTGCCGGAAACCACACGGCCACAAACACACACACAATTTATTCGCTAGTTACTTATCTCTAGGTCACAAGAATACAATTTACATAAACATTTGTTATTGTTACGAAAAAGTCTTTGTGTCAAATTGTATGATCAGAATAATATTTCGTTCATTTTCTTGTTATAGATATAGAATAAGGAAATCAAAAAGTTATTTTTATCTTGTTTTGTCTTGAAATATTTTGACGTGTAATACATATCATACTCATATATAAGATATGACACGACCGACCTAATCATTGTTATAAGTAGTGTATTACAAGTTTGTGTAACGTCTAAAGTAAATACAGACTCTTTAAAAATTAAATGAGATAAAGGAAAAATGATAAGTTGATAACGTCATAAGATATTGTATCATGTTTGGATATCACACAAATGCATTTTAAGCAATGATTACATAGTATAACTAATAGATTGCTCTGTGAATAGATTAATAATAAAAAAGGCTTACTATAACGTAAAAGGGATAGATTACTTATATTATAAACTTTATTATATTTTATTTATATTATAAACTTATATTATTAGTTTGCTTTCACGCCGAAACTACTCAAACGATTATCATGAAACTTTGTACACATATCCTCCAAGGAAGAACATAGGCTACTTTTGAGGCGAAGCCCGAAATTACCGATGATCAGGAATCCAGAGTGATGAATCTCTTCACAATGCGGGCCGTACCCACAAGAACCGGCTTCTGTCTGTTGTTATTTGTGGTTCTATCGTTGATGGTCGCTGTAAGCCCGTTCTTCGAATGAAGAATGAGACTCTTCGCTATAAGACCGTTTATAACTACCACCGACCGTTTATGAATCCACATGCCGCATGGCAGTAACTCCTCCAAGTACATAGATCAAGTTCAGGTACTTGGAAAGATTCTCTTTCTCGGCCTTCAGGGCTCTTCAAGGTTCTTGTCATGGGAAATGGTGATATAAACGAGAATTGTACGGTTCGTCCTACGGTCTACTAATACAAAGGTTACCGTAACCATATTATATTAACGCAACGCAAGATGAAAATTTGCTCGCCCTCTGTCACTCCCATTGCCAGCGCAGCAATTCCTTCCTTTCTTTCTGGTAATCTCACTCACTCGCAGGAACGCAACTACTCTCAAGGGAATTGTTATTTGGCTGCGGTATTCTATGAGGTAGAGGTACTTCCCCAGTCTGGCAGCTTACAAATTCGCTGTACCTCTATTGCCAGAGCCTCTGTCGCTAGTCGGCAGGGTGCACCACGTGCACGTGAGGTTGGCTTTGGCTCTAAAGATCGTGGTGAGCCACTTATAAATCTTTAAATAATGTCAATTTATTTGTATTTTAATATACTCGTACCTAAATTGATAACTAAGTTTGTAGTATTGTAAGACTATTCTGCATATCATACGGTAGAATATGGTGGTATTAATATTGTTGTTAATCTATTAGTTTTGTAACATTAGTTACCCATATTCGTAAATAAAATATACTATGATAATGTTTTTTAATTGATTTTTTAATTTGCATTATTATGTATTGACATTGAGATGAAATTATTTCCATGTAAAGTAACGAAATGTATTAACAATAAGTATCAAAATGCAGAGTAAATATGACAATTCAGGATTGAATCTTTATTACAAGTGTTCAATGTATTTTTTGTACCATTACTCTACTGCGTTATGTGGTGCAAGTCACATCTCAAGTAATGCAGTGTCAAATGTCCTCTCGTGTAGTTCATACTGGCGTAGATTAAATAAATACTGGATTTCACCGAGCAGGCTGACCGTTGTGATTCAACCTCTCGCGTACTTATTCGGTGTGCTATTAATAACTCTGTAAATATGTAACCAAAGTCGAGGCTACAAATATTAACTTGGATAGCTATAACAAAATACATTACATACATTGTGTGACGCAATCTATTACCAGGAATATATTCGTGATGTGTTTTGAGTATTTAGAGTATGTGTCTCAGAGTATATGACGAGCCCTGTGATCGAATGGCTAGGCAATGGCTACTTTTACTCCGAGGTCGCGGGTTCGATCCCCGCACAAGACAAACATTTGTGTGCATGAACATGTCTGTTTGTCTTGGTCTGTGTGTTTTCTATGTATTATAAGTATGTATTTACAAAAAAAATGTATTTAAGTACATTTATCAGTTGTCTAGTACCCATAGTACAAGCTTTGCGCTTAATTTAGGACTGTCCTGTCCCTGTGTAAATTGTCTAGAAATATTTATTTATTTATTTATATATATTTAACTTAATAGAAAGTGTAACATTTCTCGCACGTTTGCAATATATTACTTGTTAATTTCAAAATCAGTTGAATGGATACCAAAAAGTGTAGTTACGCTTTCGTCGACTGACGTCTATAAGGAAAATTTACTAGGAATAAAAATAACTATAACGTAAGTATTGACAAGAAAGAAAATTGGTGAACTATCAATATTATGTGCGTTGGACCTTCGGGCAAAGAAGCTTCGTCCGCGCGTCGTAATACATACACATTTTTTTTATATTTTCAAATAGCACTTAGAATAATAAAGGTACCTACTTCAATAAATCAATCATGTAGCGCTTTTATTATGCGTTATACAAAATGTACGTGTAATGTGTTAACCCATATTTTAAGAATAAACGTGATACCGTCACATGTAAACATATACCTACGTCCGATTCAATAAACACAATTAAATGATAATTAAACCTTAATAATTTATATCCATAGTTCGTAGCTCATTGTGCCAGCTGTCTATAATTCGTTCATTGCTCATGTTGAGGGGCTGTAGGTAAACGTTACTATTGCGCGAAATGGAATCATAATCACATTACCTTTTTATGAGTTTCTAAAAATAACTCGAGAGAGCGTTATCGTTGACGTTATCTCAAGGCGAGATCACGCCGCGCCGCGCCGCATGCGTCGCGCGCGGTGGCTGCTCGTGGCGGCTGTGAGCCCGTGCTCAGCTATGGACGCGCCTTATTCAATTATCCCTCGGCTTTATTGTAGTTGCAGGGGCCGAATCCTGCTGAATCTCAATGCAATTTATGACTCAATGTTAGTCACTTTGTAATTTGTCATACTATCTGCTATAGCAGTTGTTGAACTACAAAACAAATCCATTACTTTTTCTCTAAAATGTTTGAGCAATGGACATTTTAGCATTAATTTAAAATAAACTAGGAAGTTACTACTTGATAGATTACATCTTTATCAGCTTAGGCGAAGTGCTTGTTTCTGAATGCCTATTAAGGAGACGGTATAAGCCAAAAATATTTTTAATTGATTTGGTTAATTTTTTATATCATCTTAATAAATGTTTTATACTCATCGAACCGTATTTCTAAAATAAAATAAAAAAAAACCAAAGGTAGGTCTATTTTGGCTTTAAAATTTAGATGTAACCATGCGATTTGTAATTTTTTGTATTTCAATGGATGATACGGAATAAATGTGTTCAACAATTATCGTGAACTATTCGAGTAGCAAAATCCCATCAGACCATCAGATAATTGTTCTTTAGTAGCGCTGATGCAGCGATTTAGATCTACGCATATCATAATTATCATAACCGTTAAATTAATATCTCTAGGTATAATAACATTGCGATGATACCCAGATCATCTAGGGCCAAGCTCAAGTCGCTTCCCATCGGATTTTTTTATTTCGAAAATAAAATTTCAACTTTGATTAATGGTACTTGCGTTTAGCTTAGCTGCTAAAAACCACGCAGCTCTATACACTAAGCTGAAGATGTTTGTTGATAACTAAAACGTAAGACCTATATTTCGAATCAAAATATTTGATGGCAACCAGCTTCAGCTTCGGCGGTAGGTCTCCTGGTTTTGGTACTAGGCAAGCCATAAATTAAGCAAACGCAGAAGGCAACAAGCATCAACATTGACCACTTTGTCTCATCGATCCAAACTCCTAGCAGATAGTCTACTGGTTGTTGTTTTTTTTTACTACTTCGGGTGGCAGACAAGCATACGGCCCGCCTGATGTGAAGCGGTTACCGTAGCCATATTAACGCTCGCGACATAATATCGCTCGCGTGCCGCCAACCCCACTGCCAACGCAGCATCTCCTTCCTTTCTGATGACTCCACCCACACGCAGGAACACAAAAACCCTCAAGGGAATTTTTACTTGGCTGCGGTATTCTGTGAGGTGAAGGTCCATTCCCCAGTCGGGTAGCTTACAATACAGCCATTAGCGTTGTACTTTGTTTCACGAATAGGCAAATACGTTATCTGTACGTGTGAGTACTATAAATAGAATTTTAAATATATGACATATTTTTGTCTCATCGTTTCATATAATATACATTACACAGTATACTCTGTGGATTATTTTCTTATCATAGCTTTTGCTACAAATAAAATTCAATTCTGAATTCAATGACGAGCTCGGTGGTCGAATGGTTAGCAATGGCCACTTTGACTCCGAGGTTGCGGGTTCGATCCCCGTACAAGACAAATATTTGTGTGCATGAACATGTCTGTTTGTCTTGGTCTGGGTGTTTTCTATGTATTATATGTATGTATTTACAAAAAAAAAATTTAAGTATTATAGTTATCTAGTACCCACAGTACAACCTTTGCTTAGTTTGAGACTAGATGGCCGTGTGTAATTTGTCCAGGAATTTATTTATTAATTCTACGATTTATATATAATAGCAAACAAGAAATCAAATAGCAGATATTTTTTTTCTCATACTTATTGTTTAGTTATAATAATGCTTATTACTAAGAAAAATATTTTACCGTGAAGGAGCTATTCGTTTTCTGATGGGGTCGCATAGTGCTGTCTGTCTGTAATAGTCTGCTGAAAAGGTATGTTGTCAAAACAGCGGCACGTCAATTGGTCTAATCGGCGGACGGCTGCGAGCCAATTATTTACTTGACAGTATGGAAGCAATTCCTACATTTGAGGGCGGAAAGCGCGCTGCAGGAACACTTCCCATTATTTAGCTACATACATAGCCTGTTCTAATCACTATCGCAAGTCAATCGTCTTAAGGTTTATAATAATTTCTGTTTTGTCAATATACGGAATATGCTTTGGATTGAAATATAAGTATTGAAGGTTAAAGTATTGAATAACAAAATAAATCTATCTATCTTCTTCTATCTATACCTATAAAAGAGACAGTATGTATTTATGTTCCATATAGACTCCGAAACGGCTGGAGCTGATAATCCTGTGAGGTTTGGTAGCGATCGGAGCATTTTTTTATTATTAAGCCCGGCGAAGCGGGCTGGGTATGCTAGTGTAATATTAAAGAACTACAAAATAAAGAAACTAACTTTGAATAACGAAAATAGCACCAACGTCGCATAATTTATTATCCCTTCCATATGGAGTTGATATTACATAGACACAGGAATTCCTAATTTGCCGTATTTACCGTAGCAATCTAGTTCGACTGTTTGGTCCGTTGAACTGCAACATGAACGGTATCCCTGTCACTTCTACTATTTATTGTTGTATTTTTAAACAAGACTGGAACGTATGTTATCAGTCGATTATCCTTTTTATCGTAACAGGTCAATGACATGTTCTGAAATACCTTAGGGTTTCCTACGTTGCTCTTATCTCATTTATACTACTGCTATCCATTGGTAGGTTCTTACCTTACGTATTCTTTGGGTGCGGTGTAACATGGTGTAGTGTTTCATCGTCAATCCTTATTCATCTTATTCTGATACGGGTCCTGACCTGGGGGTATACCGGCTAAGCTGAAGCCGATTACCATTGGATTTTTTGGTTGAGAAAATCAATCTTCAGCTTAGATTTATATTACATGGTAGCTGACTAAGTTGAAGATGTTTGTCAATAAATTAAACGTAAGACCTACACTTCGAATCAAAATATTCGATGGTAATCGCCTTCAGCTTCGGCGGTAGGGCCCCTGATCGACATTTAGAAAGTCCACTTTTAGGGTTCCGTGCCCAAAGGGTAAAAAGGAACTCTATTACTAAGGCTCCACTGTCTGTCCGTCCGTCCGTCCGTCCGTCCGTCCGTCCGTCCGTCTGTCACCAGGCTGTATCTCATGAACCGTGATAGTTAGACAGTTGAAATTTTAACAGATGATGTATTTATTTCTGTTGCCGCTATAACAACAAATACTGTCCACTGTTGGACATACACACCTTCCAAAGCGTGCCATTGAACGCGATCTTTGGCTCTTCGCATCCAGTTTCTGCCAGCTGCCTTGTGCAGTTCGTCGCTCTATCTCATAGGGAGACACCCCCCACTACGTTTGACTTAGACGCGGTCTCCAAATTCTATGTGTTACCGTTATCAATATCGAGCAAAAAAGAGTAAAAAAAATACGTTTGTTGTATGGGAGCCCCCTTAAATATTTATTTTTATTCTGTTTTTTAATATTTGTTATTATAGCTGCAACATAAATACATCATTTGCGAAAATTTCAAGTATCTAACTATCACGGTTCATGAGACAGCCTGGTGATAGACGGACGGACAGCGCGGCAGCGGAGCCTTAGTAATAGAGTATATTATTCTGTGTCAATAGGGTCCATTTTACCCTTTGGGTACGGAACCCTAAAAGTAAGAAAGCTTCTACAGTTGTACATACGGCTTTGCTAGATAAATGTATGTAACTACATATTTTTTTTTTAATTGTACTTATTCGGTTCTGCCAGAATACCCTCCATATGACTGAAGTGAAATGTAATTATTTTGTCCACACAGTGGTTTTCTTTAAGTATTGACACACTTAAACATAAGTATAAAAATTGTAGATATGCTATTGTAACAGTGTACCCATTGTTGAAAAACCAATTTAAAAATAAATTATAAAAAATTGATTGTTGACGGATTGTTAGTAAATAATATCAAATAGCGGATAAAGTGAAGAAGAAAATCCCTTTGTTTGTCCATTCAGGTGCGGGTGACGCGGTGAAGGCGACGGCATGTGGCGCGGCGCGCGGGTACTTCTACTCGCGGCGCTGGGCCTACTGGCCGGGCCTTCGCATTCCGCCAAGAAATATAACATCACCATAGGATACCTGCCCTCCATAACAGGCGAGCTGCGGGACAGGCAGGGGCTCGCCATCTCTGGGGCGTTGTCTATGGCCCTCGAAGAAGTACGATCAACGATCACACATGGTTACAATATATCTAGATATTTTCTTTCCACGTATTGCCACGACTTGAGTTGTCTCTTGAACAGCGTCTTCCGGACAAAATACAGCTAAAGAGGTAGCCTAGTTCTAAACAATTGACCTGTCACGGGAAGTACATAGCTTGTTTTACTCGTATTTTACTATGCGATCATAGAAGAAATATAAAGAAGAGGTGTATGTGTCTTATAGGTACATGATTTTTAATTAACTTCGTTTAGAATATAAAGCCTTCCGGATCATCAAGATGCCTGAATAGTTTTTACATGATTTTAATAGAATTCATATTTTCCATTCTATCAAACAAATCCCCTCGTATGATAAGCGAAAGAATAGGTGGAAGTTGAGCAATATAATCTACCCGCCTATTCGCGAACTCAGTTGAAAACAAAGAAGGTGTTTTCACACTGCGAAAGGTAAAAACCTTTTTATTATAAACCTTATTATCATCGTGCAACGTAGGGACACGTTCGGAATGTGAACATAACCCTCTTTAGTAAAGTGTGACCATAGAAATATGCTAGTCACTCCTTCATGAGGGTGACGTAACCAGGTCTGTCCTACTTCGATCTTAATAGTTACAGGCCTGCCCCCTACAGAGGGCATGCTCTCACGTTCAGACTTGCACGTCCTGTAACCTCGATTCCCTCTTTTATTGAACGTGTAGGTTTTCGAATCAACTATATTTATTAAGTATTTATTATACACGAGCTCTCCGATCGGTAGCTGACATCGTAGGCCAGGGAAACTGCAATACGAAACCATCACTCACATCACATATTCCCGTTCCTTTAAAAGTCCTTCACACTTTTCTTGAAGACCCTCATATTGTAGACTACTGGGAAATCCTCGGCAAGGAGTTTATTTCACATCTTTATAGTTCTTGCGGCCTTCCTTTCGTACTGCGTAGTACGTGACCATTTTGGTATTAATGTGTGGAGATGAATTCTATACAAGGAGGGAGATGGATACCGTGGACATCATTTTGAACAACTCAACCCGGATTGTGTATTATTTCGCTAAAAGTAACACCGACATTTTATTTGAGGATATACAGGACTTCTATTAGACTCCTTACTAGTGTTAAAATACATGAGTCTTAGATACTACTATAAATAGATCTTATTAGTAAACAGATTAGTAATTGACATACATTTTTTATTACATACATAAAAAATATCGCAACGCATTCGCATTCTAGATGTGTGGTTGAACTGTACTAGCCAATTGCTATAATATGTATTATAGGAATGATTAAATTAAAATGTGTTAAATGGGAACACATTAATGATAACTTTTATTTGGTCAGCTCAAATATTTTATATCTATTCCCACACTTCCGTAGTTATTTTTAGAAGAAAGGCAAATAATCATGTTGTCTTAATACTTTAAACATCCTGGCGCACAGTGGTCTCCAAACAGTTTGTCTGTCACTGTTTGTATAAGTCTCTCCTGAAAACAACAATAAAAAGTGTATATACAACGTATATGTCGACAGAACTTACATTATAATATTAGTTAGTACTTTCTGAGCGCTCTTTTTCAATTTCGGATTTCTTCTCAACAATCATCATCATTATATGCCTGTGTCTACCCACTACTTGATATAGGCTTTCCCTTGTTTTCCACCATATGCGATCCTCCGCATTCTGCATACTGCTGCTTCCAACCTACCTTTTTTTTGGGTCGTCTGTCTATGTAGAGAGTGGTCGCCCCTCGCTTCGGTACTCTCATTGTTTTATGTTCGCATTATGAATCTGTGGTACACGGTAGTTGAGCTTCACTCGTCTAGCCATATTTTAGGCCTCTAAAGCCTTATTTGTGCTGTTTCTAACATGTCGTGAGGGTCTTTAAATTCCGAAAGCTTCCTACTTCTTCTGATTTAATTTGTTGTGGGAGTTTCGTGACTTTGTGCTGCCGAGGAAATCACGTGCCAGTCGTTTTTTTTACCCCTGCAAAAACGAGTAGTACCTAGTCAGGGGTCCTACCGTGTTTGTCTTAGTTGGTAGAAACTCTGGAGCTCTACCGACTATGCTGAAGATGTTTATCAATAACTAAAACGTAACACCTATTTTTCGAATCAAAATATTCGATGATAATCGGCTTCAGCTTCAGCGGGAGGGTCTCTGGTCTAAAGCGATAAAGAGAAAGCCAATCTTCTCAGCAGTCTCTTTAGCTCTAACTAAACTTTAAACAGGAGACCCATGTTGTCTACCATTCCGTGATGCAGTAATTCCATGCGGTTAACCTTAATCGTATGAGTGGCAGTACTCTCTCAAATTTTTCATATCCCAATCCCAAGTGGTCCAGATGGCATTCCAGCAGTGATACTAAAGCTGCGTGCTTCTGAATTGTGTTCTATAATGACACGCCTTTTAACGCTTTCGAACTCCACTGAGTAAGTCTGGTTTTCTTGACACAGCATTAGCTTCTTATCCATTTGCTCATTCCTAGCCCAAAGGCTGGTGACACCATTGATGAGAAGAAGGATGTAACGAGATAATACTTCTATTGGGATAGAAATTTGCGTATGATAACAGCAAAATCTTCTCAACAGTTTAAACCCTTAAATATTTACTTGAAAAAAAAAACATCCCCTTACAAAAAATACTGGAGGGTGTATATTTTTTTTAATATTGATACGAGTAATACGATTTTATTTTGTTTTATTAGTATGGAAGGCAAATTTTGAGATCTCTGTGTGGCAGAGGGATTTATTAGTAGTAGTAGTTAATATAGATAGCAAACTGATACCATAGGCTTTGTGATATGAAATACTCCTATCTTATTCTAAATACCCTAATATGTAATAATGTAATTACCTGCCTAACTACCGACTAATTAATGTGCAAAGAAATAAGTATTTTATCGATATATATTTAATATTCATAAAAATTACAGATCAACAACCGGACAGAGATATTGCCAGACGTCGACTTGCTGTTGACATGGAACGACACCAAGTTCGATACTATCATGGCGACGCGGCTGATCACAGACATGAGCTGTTCGAACGTTGTGGCTTTCTTCGGGCCAGAGGGCCGTTGCAACACCGAGGCCATGATCGCTCAGTCCAGAAACTTGCCTATGATCTCTTATGTGAGTTACATTACTTTTATTTTAAGCTACCTGCGCCCGTGACTTCGAACGTGCGAATCCCAGTATCTCGTAAGAATATTAAAAAATCCTGTTAGCGGATGCTTACGTCGTAATATCTACATGTATGCCAAATTTCAACCTGATCCGTCCTGTGGTTTGAGCTGTGCGTTTATACATAAGTCAATGAAGACTTCCTTTTATAGATATATTTAGGAAAGAGGAAGATCATATACTACAAACATCTTACACACATAAGACTGATCCCTTGCAATGATAAATAAGCCTGTTCGGTCCTATTTTTTCTTAATTAAAATTTTGTCGATGATCTGCGTATATTGTTGAGACTACACACATCTACTTACACATTTTAGCCTCTTTGCAAAATAGAGAAGCGACAGCACTACGGCAAATTGGAGGCGTAAGTGGCTCAATCATCTTCCAACCAGAGTTGTAGATCGATTCAGAAATCTATGACTTTCCCCTAAGTTGCTTACGTTAGATTCAGGATGGGAACAGTGCGATAGGGAGAAAAATGACATTAAAATTAACTATATAACCACAGACTACTACATACGTATACGTATGATACTATATTATATATATAATATCTATCTATCTATCAATAATAAAGTTTATTATTGATAGATAGATAAATGTGTTTAATTGCGCTGACACTCTAATCGTGTCAATTTTGGAATATAATTGATGACCTACTTTCAAAAAAGTTAATGTGCTTGCTGGAAAGAAGTGAGGAGGCCTGAAATTGCAAACGACCCTATGGCAATAAAGACGTCGTCTAATCGTCGAGATCGCGTAATCTTTGGTAGTGGCGAGGCATAGCGAGATCTCTCGCTCAAAGCCCATCAGAATCTGACTGGGGAAATACGTCTAACTCGCAAAAACCTTAGCTAAAAGATGGTCGTAAGAGACCACCGTCACATGGCGATATGAATGAAGTTTCATTTCGCAGCCTTTGTTGAAACAATCCAATATTTTTTTTCATGACACACGGAGTCCAGACTCCTGACGAGGTAATGTCATATGATTGTAGATTTATTTTCTTTTTTTATAAATCTTTCAATATGTCAATAACGTATAATAACATCATACACGTAGTAGTAGTCAAGTAATGTGACCATATATACTCATAAATGACGATGACGAATTCGGTAGCTACATGAAGTATTATTGATTCTACCTAACACCTTCATTGATTTGTTCCTTAGCCCCGAGTTATTTTTATTCACGGAAGTAACGGTGGGCAAGCGCCGGTGGCCTTGACGGTATTTTTAGTCGCTAAAGATATTATTTTAGTAAATACCATATTTTTATTTCGTTTCAGAAATGTTCAGACTACCAAATTTCTGTACTGTCTAACTTCGCGAGATTGGAACCACCAGATACACAAGTAAGTTATAAGCATATAGGCTCGTTGTTATGATGATCACCAGCGGGAGTGGTAACCGCGCTGACGTTCACGACCTAGTGAAACTGTGTTTGTGATGAGTTTTGTAACAAAACCGAGTGCTTCTCAAGGTGGTCAAATACATTGGGCAGTTTTGATGAAAATTCTTCTGATTTGTCTTTTGTTACGTTTGGAAATAGGCACCGACGCCTACGTTAGGGATGTATCGTTATAATTCCAGCAGATTGTTGAAAGTGATGGCAGCGCCGATCAACCGTGGGCGGATTATCGTCACCGCGGGTAAGCTTCACTTTGAAACGACACAAGGAACTAGAAGGTCGAGATAATATAAAAGGGTGCAGATTACTCAAATTATATTCTTCCTGAATACCTTTTTTATACGACTAGGGTGTCAAACAAGCGTACATTAAGTTGAAAATTAATACAAGCAGAAAATCTTTCGTTGTGGAAGTTAATGTGTAAAATGATGATGATGCCGCTGTATTGGTAAAATTAGTTTTTAAAATTATATTTTTGTAAGAAATGAAATTCTTTATTCTGCCATTGCATGAATGCCTTGTGGGCATTTAGACACATCTTACATTTTTTTTTATAAACCATTTTTTATACGGTTTTTATCTATTAGCATTTTTAAATATGTTTTTTTTATTTCCAGGCGACAAAATCAGTAATTGCGTTACTCCGGTACTACAAATGGCACAAGTTCTCCATCTTGTACGAGGAGCCGTGGGTGACAGTAGCGCTCACGCTAGAGAACCATGCGAAGAGGAACAACATGACGGTGAACCACCAGCGGCTCGTCGTCGACGCGTTCAAGTGCTGCGAGGAGAAGCTCACGTGCTGCGCGCCCGGCTTTTGGTATCAATTCATACAAGATACTAGGAACCGAACCAGAAGTAAGTTTCTTACACAATCTGGCGTATCAAGAGGTTTTTCACAGTGTCGGCAAGTGATGACTCTGGTGTTGCATCGTCCATAGGCGGGTCGTATGCTTGTTGACCAAGTTGGATATTTAATGATTAAAAAAAAAAAAATGAAACCGACTTCAGTTGGCGAGCGTAGCTTATTGGTGGAATACCCCGGCCGACGCTGCTGCCCGTCTTCCGGGAGAAAAGTTATCGCGTGACACAAGATTCCTTAGTCCCCTTGTACGACATCCAGCGCAGAGCAATGGAGTAGCACAATTTTATTCTGCCGGCTACCATAGGGCAAATTTAAGGGTTTCCCTAGATTTTTCTGGGATCCCATCATCAGACCCTGACTTGGTGAATATGGAATGTGGAGAAAAATGTGGAGGCCGTTGGCATCATGTCAAATAACTCCTCTGAACACACCCCATTGGACTGATGGTAGAACAGAACACACAAAGGGACGCAAAATCTCTTCTCTGACTTAAAGGTTCTAAACCGTCTGTTAGTTTGGGATCGTCGACAATCCTCACAACACGCCTCTGAATCGAGTCACAAGGTGCAAGCTGGTATCTAGGCGCTCCCGCCCATAGATGGCAACAGTACTCCATATCCTTTGCCGCGGATTGAAGTACTGCTTCGCCTTGTTGAGCACACCTAGTTTCTTCGACGCCAGCTTGACCTTCCCCTCCAGGTGACAACGAAACTGGACGTCGCTGGAGATTTCAACTCCTAGAATCCCAATACTTTTGGCGATGGTAAGGGGTGTATTCTGTAAGTGTGGAGCCACAGCAAATGGGGTTTTCTTAGAGGGGTTAATGTCTTAGAGGGGTCGCACTAAGTTCTGTCGCCCCCACTCACACACTTTACTTAGTGTGCTCTCGATTTCCGACACAATTTGTTTGCGGCTCTCCTCCACCAGAGAGCGGGGAATATTAGCGCGGCCCGTGTAATAAGTGTCCCCGGCGCTGTCGTCGGCATAGCAATGAATGCTGTCAATAGATAACATATCATTGATATGCAGCAAAAACAGCGTCGGGGATAATACAGAGCCTTGCGGGACGCCTCCATTAATGTCCATGCTATCGGAGCAACTACCAACGGCTCTAATGCTTCTGCTGGACAAGAAGCTAGCAACCCATTCGCATAAACCCTCTGGTAGACCGTATGCAGGCAACTTTGAAAGAAGACTACGGTGCCATACCCGATCAAGACTAACAGCTAATGCCTCACCTTGACTCTCCACGGCTGAAGCCCAGCGATCTGTAAGATACACTAGAAGATCACCAGTCGAGCGACCATGACGAAAGCCGTATTGATGATGATGATTGATATTCTTGTTTTTTACACTAAATGTAATTATATTATATATTAATTATATATAGTATTTGATGTGACTAAATGTGTTTTCAGTTTACGTGTTCCTCGGATCACCCTCTGGTCTCTTAGATATGATGACAGCTATGGAGTCGACGCAATTATTCGAGAAAGGAGAGTACATGGTCATATACGTAGACATGATGACGTATGCACACAAAGAATCACTTAAATACTTAATAAGTAAGTCTATGAATTTTTTTCTAACTATATTGTTTAGAAAAGGAGTTGCTGCGTTGGCAGCGGGGGTGGCAGCACGCGAATATTATTTCTTGCTGTGAGCGTTAAAACGACGACGGTAACCGAGGAGGGCGGTATGCTTGTCTGCCATTCTATGTAGTATAAAAAAAAAATGTAAATAATAAATTTTGAGTTTCTATATAAATTACACAGTGCCTTCTAGTCCCAAACTAAGCAAAGCGTGCATGCTTTATGGGTACTATATAACTGATATATTACTTAAATACATACACATAATACATAGAAAACACCCAGACCAACAAACAGACATGTTCATGCACAGAAATATTTGTCTTGTGCGGGGGTCTTGTCGAACCCGTGACCTCGGAGTCAAAGTCTACCACGGAGCATTTCTTTTTAATTTATGGTCAAGTATTTCCTAACAATATAAAATCTGTTACACACAAGCGCGACACCAGTAATAGTTAAATATTATAAAAACGAATGTTTGCAAATAAGAAGCACAATATAAATTCACATACTGCCTTATTAAATATATCTTTATTTCTCTCTTTCACAAAGGATACTATTGTATGTAGTACACATAATTCAAGACAGAAATACACCTTTGTGAGAGACTGGTATCCGTACTAGGTTGCCCTGTATTACAGATTGCCAGTATATGTTTGAACACTCCCTGCCGCTCTTTCAAACAGACGAACGAATCTGAGACAGTTCGTTCGCAGCCGTACACAAGGAAGTTATTGAAAGAGCTCAAACGGCTCATCTATCAGTTTACATTAAGTTCTTTTAAGCATTTGAGAGCTAATACTTTTTACGTATATATTGCTATTTAAACTAGTACTACTTAACACGAACAAATTATAAAAAAGGAAAGGTACAGATGATTCATTGCTTCTATGTCTACTATTCTTCGGAATGACACTTCTGTTTTTACTTGGCTCATTATTTTTATACCATAAAACATACTATCCCCAGGCAGTCTCATCAGAGAGGACAAAAATTGGCGGTAAATTTTATTCCTTAATTTTGTAAAATCTTCCTGTAAAACCCAGTTCATAGAGGTCTTTCGTCTTATACACAACAAACATATATAGCAAACAGCAATTCCACACATTTTCAGTTTAAAAATAAAGGACAATAAACAATTTTAAGTTAATAATAAATAATTAACTCTGTCGGGTCTGCCTGCCTGCTGCCTACGCATGCAGAACGAACTAAAGCGGTCATAACACCAGTATCAAAATAGTTACTACAGAAATATTACAATAGGCGAATATTCTGTACGTCACAGAGTCCTTTTCATAACATATGAGAATATTTTATTGAATGTTACGCAGAGACTGAGGAGCGTGCCTCTCAAAAGCTAGTGTGCCCAGACACAGAGGAGTTCAAGAAGCGAGCACAGTCGCTGCTCGTGGTTGTCTCGTCGGAACCGGCGCGCTCCTACGAAAACTTCACCGCCAAAGTCCGCCATTACAACACTCTGAAGCCATTTAAGTTTCCGTTGCCGGCTGTCTTTGAGAATAAATTTAATAAGGTAGACCACTTAGTATAAGGCTAAGGCACTTGTCCCACCTCTCGAGGAGCTCGATGGCGTCTAATCAAACACGCTAGTTAAGCAACGTCGACTGTAGCCTGTCCATGGATGAGATTATTTATTTCGACCTCTCACAGGGCACTTTTTCAGTAGGTGACAGTCGTTAAGCCAAATCCGTGGCCTTTAGCCGGCTTGAAAACACTTGACCTCTGCCAACCTGCAGTGAGCAGCGTGGTGGAGTATGCTCTAAATTGAGGAAAGGCCCGTATTCCAGCAGTGGGAATAATAAGTGTCCGCGACGACTTGTTCCAGCCAACGAAAATACGACCAACTATCGACAATTTTCTCGTTCAAGAAATGTACAATAGATACATATTGCGTGTGAATGAAAGAGATGCATATATGAATAGTTGAGCGTTGAGCGATGCCAAGACTTTTACATACTGGTAACTGGTGGCTCTATTTCTTTCTCGTTCATCGCTAGTAGTGAGACAAGTACCTAATAGAGGAAGATCGAAATGGCACGCTTTTTTACAAGCTTTTATTTGTACCACCGACCGAGTTATCAAATCTTGCAAGTTAAATATGACCCAATAGGCTAATGAACAACTTTTTTTTTTGAATTAGTATGTAAATACGTCACAATAATATATGTATAAACTATAGGTGATATATACTTCGACAGCAAAAAAACTTTTCGAAATATGATAACTTGAAAATCTCTATTTTGGACTATCCCGAAAATGTTACGTTATGACGTCACGCCTTTTAAATTAGAAATTTGTACGACAGCTATTTAAATATTGCGTCTGTGTGGCTTTTTTTATTACCTACTAATAAAACCTTGCAAAAAAATACATTGTTAATACTACTTTTGTATAAACGTAAATGATTAGTAATTAATTTATATTTTATTTCAGTTTGTTTCAATTTACGCGGCGTACTTGTACGACTCAGTAATGCTGTACGCCAAGGCCTTAGATAAACTAATAAAAGAGGAGACGGTCAATGAAGAGCTCACTCGTCACAAGTTAATGAGCATAGCTACGAATGGCACCCGAATTGTCGCCAAGATGATTGAAATCACCCCTTTTAAAAGTAAGTTATAATTTTATTGATGAGTTTTAAGCGAAATAATTATGTGTTTAATGATTAAAAAGGGGACGTTCATTAATTATGTGAGGTGTTCAGGAAGGAGAAGAGGGTGGTGGGGGGGGGGGGGGGGGGGGGGTGTGAATCGAATCGAATCTTACTAAATCTCACCTGGGGGAGTCAGTCTTTGCTAGTCTTAAATAAAAATAATTGCGCAAATTGAGTTTTTTTAATAACCAGATTTACAAAACTGATAACTTGATTTTGACGTCGTCGGTTCGCAATTCAATTTACTTTCTATATTATTAATTTTATAAAGTTGAAGAGTTTGATTCTTTGTTTGTTGAGATTAGCGCGTTCAACCAATTAATTAAAGCGCGTTCTTGAGATTAGTGGTTCGAATTGAAATATTATTTTAGTATTGGATAGCCCACTTATCGGCGAAGACTTAGGCTATCACGGTACGACCAATAGGAGCGGAGCATCATTGAAAAATGTTTATTGGCTTATAAGTGAGTTGATGGTGTTCAGGTGTGTCGGGTATGTCGATCCGTTTGGACGAGCGCGCCGACTCGGAGGGCAACTTCTCAGTGCTGGCGTACAAGCCCACCGACTTCCACGATGATGAGGTGCTCTGCAACCACAGCATGATCCCCGTCGGACATTTCCACCAGAGCATGCGCCAGTTCCCTGTAAGTCTTCTTTCTTTCTTTTGGCAATCACACTTTAGGCGAAGTAAATTTTTGCCATTATCAAGTTAATTTGTACTGTAGAACCCGACAGAGGCAATTTAACACTTTTAATTAAAGATTCCACTATTTTAGGAGAGTGCATGTAATGGTCACTTGCACCATGATACACTATGTCTATTTATAAATCAACATAGTAAATTATTAAAACTTGTTTATAAGCACAGCCATGCTCAATAAGTTCTCGCCAAAAAAGTCTCACTGCAAGTCTGTGTCTCTAAAAGGAAACCTTAATGACTTGATTTATCAACGACCAAATCAAAGCATTGGGCGGATCGGATTGGAATTTATTTATTTATTTATTTAATCTTCATGCACATACAAAGAATGTAATTTGCCATACAGGTAGATATTACGACGTAGGCTGTTAAAAAAGGTTTTTTTTGGAAATTCCCACGGGTTACGGGATACGCGTGTATACGGGCGCAATCGAGTTACTAGTACTATGCGGCTAAAAATAGGAGAAACGTAATTAAATTGATTTTTTTCATCCTCATACGCAAGTGATGAAGGCCCTTTAAATACGTATCACGTAAAATTCAAGAAGTAGAAAGTGCACATTTTTGTGCTTGACTATTGACCGTAATTTACATTGAAAAAAAAAAACACACTAATAATGTGTGTATTAAAGTGTACTAAATTCAATGAATTGAAATTTCATACGCTTTATATAAACTTACGAAAATTGTTAGTATTCCTACGGTGGTGATTGCATACTAAGGATACGTCGTCTCTTTGTTGCGGTATGGAATTATTTTTTGGAGGAACTCACCAGATAGAGAGACCGTATTTAAAGGCTTACAAGAAATGCATAAGTTCTATTTGTATAATTTATCAAATTGAGAGATGTCGGCCATATTTTAACATTAAAGCCGTTTATAATGTCATATATTCAGCAATATTTCTATTTAATTATATTATTATGTTAATTCCAGGAATACAAACCTCGCGTACCTATCGACTGGCCAGACAACGTCAAACCTGAAGATGAGCCTTCTTGCGGTTTTTTGAACGAGAAGTGTCCCAAGGATGACTCTCAGATCACATCACTCGTGGTAGCAGGGACTTTGGCCGTCACGTTGTTTTGTGCCCTTGTCGTCACTATAAGTATATACCGCAAGTGGAAAATAGAACAGGAGATAGAAGGATTGCTGTGGAAGATAGATCCACAGGAGATCGGCGGTTATCTGGGCAGCGGGCTTGTCTGGTCGCCTAGTAAAGTGAGTACATTTTAATGTCCATAGTTGAAATTGTGTACATTTTGACGTCAATACGTCTTTTATAGGGCTTATATATAATTGATTTCATAGGGAGACAAAAAAAACGAATGATAACAAATCAGGCGATACAGTTTGGTGTTGCAGCTACATATCTAACATCTCCATCCAAAATTCAATTACACCACTGAATAGATGAAGGGTCAAAGAATTTATTACGCTAAGGAAGGACTATTGAACATCCCGTGCGGGGGAGGGCGAAGGGCTGCCATTTCAAGATAATTTTAGCATATAACGTATTCACGTAGAACACAGACACAGCCACACCCCATTTTTTTATTCCTCCTCGGTTCCAAACAAGCATATGACTCGCCAAAGACCGAAAACTGTTTGATATCTGTAAAACGTCCGCATCGCGAAATTCGTGCTATGGCGTTTATGAAAACGACGCGTGTGCCGTGGAAATATGTAAACAAACAATCTATTGCTGAGAAGAACTAATATTGTTGCTCTATTAACATTTTTCTTGTTCCTTTATTATTTTATGACCTTAAATGCCACTACTTGTAACATGATAATCTATAAAATTCTTCTTTTTTTACGTGATAACGCCTTTTAAATCGATGAACGCCGGCTGTACTCACGAAAAAGCATGATTCATTGTCACGTTCCGCCTGAACCCAGTGTGCAAGCGAGAGCGCTATGTTTCTTATGATGTTGTCACGTAAAATTTGTCCGTAAACCGTCTTTACAGACAACCATTTTTTTTTATATGAGACGGGGCAAGCTAGCATGTGGGTTACCTGATGGAAAACAATCACCACCGGCCATAGAAATCAGCAACACCAAGTGGTTGCTGATCCTTTGCTTGTCAATATTATTTAAGTACTTCCAATAGGTGTTATAGCCTTATGGCAATACGTTACTACTACACATTTACTTGAGCATTGTAGTTGTTACTGGCTGTCGAGATGTACAAACTTGTGCTTTTTGTTGTTGCAGCTAAGCTTAGCGAGCGGTATATCATGCGAAAGCAGATGCTGCACGCAAATATTTACAACCACGGCGCAGTACAAAGGGAACGTCGTCAGAATAAAGGAATTGAAGTTCTCGAAAAAGAAGGTAAGGTATATATTTATTCATAAATATTTAATAATAAATAATAACTTAATAATATTGATTTTGTCATATCTCCAATCGTGCTTGTTCTTATTTTTATGCTTGTAAAATTTGAAGTTTATGCGGTGAACACAGTGTGTTTTGCCACGCCGCTTTAGTAAGCGGCGTTGATACACTTTTAATCAAAGATTCCTTTAATATTTTGCACTATTATAATCACTTGCAAGTGATCATTATAGTGCAAAATATATTAATATAATGTATTTTTTGCAACAAAATATAGTGTTTATATTAATATATTTATATTACGAAGCAATATCAATAAACAATTAGATGCGAAAATTTTATTAGAAGCATAAGTTCACTCAACGAATTCCCGCCAAAAAGTCCAGTCAGTACTTATGTGTTTAGGATATCCCCCGCGATGTGATGAAGGAGATGCGTCTCCTGCGCGAGTTACGGCACGACAACCTGAACTCGTTTATCGGTGCTGTGGTGGAACCTCTGCGGGTGTTACTCATCACAGACTACTGTTCCAAAGGAAGCTTGTATGTGAGTACTAACAGTATCATAATTATTCACATAGTCTGTTCGCCAAGAGTTGATTAATATGACGAAAAGTCTCGAAATAGCTACCGTCGCTTAAACGTCGCATATTGTATGACGGGTGTGCACCTGCGACGCAATCGCCGCTTTCTCTGTGTTTCATGGTACGAGGCACGCAGCTGTATGTCAAGTGCAGGTAGCCGGCGAACTTAATAAGCCAATGTTCTAAAATTATAAAAAATATATAGTATCGTAAAATACACAAAACTAGAACGTTCTGCATTTTTTTATATTGGCCGTTTTCAAGAAAGTTAAAAAATGTGATTTTTAAGTTTTCATATCTCGAGAAGTTTTTATGCTATCCAAGTAATTCTTTCGCCTATAGTTATATTATTGCGACGTCCTTACATAACAAATGAAAAAAACAGTCTTTATGCTGTAATGATCACAGGAGATGTCATAACATTCCGTAGCTCATATACCTATATTATATTATGTATATACCTCCAGCATTTTATTTATTTCAGGATATAATTGAGAATGAAGATATAAAATTGGACAAAATGTTTATATCGTCGTTGGTGCATGATCTCATAAAGGTATACCTTTTTAAAATAAAGAAAGTCGAATATTGTAACAAATCACAAAATAAATTTTGACTAATTTATGTGTACTTACTTATTTACAGGGTATGACATTTATTCATAGTTCGCCATTAATTTTTCACGGAAATTTGAAGTCTTCAAATTGTGTAGTGACGTCGAGGTGGATGTTGCAGGTAATTTACTTTAATTTATAGCGAAAGTACCGAATTCTTGATTAGGAATTACTCTAATTGATAGGTTGCAGTAACTGCAGCTTAGAATATTCAAATATCGATAGTTATGTTCTCAAATTCGGATTCTATTTTTTAAGTATTTTATTTTTTATTCCGCATATGTCCACTTCTATGTTAATATATATTTAATTAGCCCATGAGAATTCTAAATACTGGATACAACTGCAATAAATCGGGTACACGTTGGTTTCTTTTACAATGGCCGATAAAAAGTACATCCAAGCAATAGCCAATCAATTAACCCTAGGAAGGCAACTGGGGTGACCAGTCACCCCACTACTCGTCAAAAGGTTTTACTATTTATTGCTGTTGTTTCTGTCTCTTTCAAACGCTCAATCTATTCTCCAATTGGAGTGAGCACTGTCAGTCGCACGCATCAACGTGTCGTAGTAAGCTGTTGTTTTTGTTATATTGACAGTGCTGGGGTGACCCGTCACCCCTGTTGCTTTTTACGTACCTAACTATTATTTTTCATGACACTAATATTTTTTATAATTTTTTGGTAAAAATGGCTTTGGTTTCGGATGAGCAGATTGTAAACTACTTGCACGTTATCGCTGATGCTAGCTCGGATGATGAGCGTCGTTCAGAAGATGGTAACACGTCTGAAAATGATGATAATGTTTCGGTGCATTCTGAGGTCGAGGACGTTATTTCAAATTCTGCAAATAGTGACGACGATGATGTGACGCTGGCACAATTATGTACTAATGTGTTGAGATGTATAATGTACTAATGTGTTAACGGAACCGCACATGAGGCGTCGCTGGAGTTCAAATTTACCGCGAGAATTAGGAGAAACTATACGTAATGTTCTAAGTATAAACCACGAAATATCTGAAGGTGTGCCCTCTGAAAATTTGCTGTAACAAGCAAGATGTGCACTATGCCCAAGAAAACGGGACAAAAAAGTAAAAACTTTTTGTACAAAGTGTCTTCAGCACGCTTGCACTGAACATCGTAAAGATATCTGCTTGACATGCATTTAACCCAAAAAATAATAATACCAATTTATAAGTGCCATAACTAAAACTATTTTTATATTTTTAATTGTATAAGTGATTGATCTCATAATAAGTAACTTTCATTTTCTTACACACTGATGTTTTATTTAAGTTTGAAAATTGGGGTGATGCGTCACCCCTGTTGCCATTTGCGTATACAAAAAAAAGTGTTGCCTGCCTAGGGTTAAGACGGGTCGCCCCCTACACCATACGCACATTCAGTTTTATTTGATGAACTTGTGGCTTTATAAAATATCCAATATATGGTATCTATTTTGGGATTCTATGTGTGTAGTAGAAGATAATTTATATAGTGCAGTTGTAGAAATGCATCTTTCAATTTGAATATATATACTTTGTTTTTGTTTACAGGTTTCTGATTTCGGACTGCATGAGTTAAGATACAGCGCTGAAAACGATTTTATTGGGGAGCATCAATATTATAGAGGTATTCTTTATCACATTTATTCTGAACCCACTGCCAGCATACGAGTCGTCCTAAAATTTGCAGGAATTTTGAGTTCTGCCGTGAGGCTACTCCTAAGTTTGAAGGAGGCCAGTATTTCCGAGGTACTCGAGGGCATGATCTGAGTTTTACGACTGTCATAATAATAGCAAAGAATAACTCATTAGCAATGACTATCATTATTATAGTCATTGCTAATGAGTTATACTTTGTCCAACCATAATCCATTTTTTTTCATTTCCATAATCATAGGCAACCATAGACAAAAAATGCAATAATTTATGGAAGTATTCAGCGTCCATGAAGTATTACTATTTTTGTGTCTTTGGTTGCCTGTTAATAATTGTTTACATAATAAGCGTGGCTTATGACAAAAGTAAAATAAATGATTAGACTTGAGTCAGTTCTCCTACAGATGCATGGTAGTGTTAAACTTTTTTTTACTAGGTTTTAAAAAAGAAGTTAAACTCTAAAGGATTAATTAAAGTAATTCAAATACTACCAGTTCGGTAGACGGTGTTTGTTTACCTGTCTGATAAACAACCACGCAATTTGAAACATATTATGTATCTACTAAAAGTCGAAACGTATTTTCATATCTTATTAGTGTATGTATTTTGTAGGATTGCTATGGAAGTCACCAGAGTTGTTGAGAGAGTTGAACAATCCGAACGGCACTGTCGGTGGAACGCAGAAGGGCGATGTGTACGCATTTGGAATCATTCTTTATGAACTAATCGCAAGGCGAGGACCTTTCGGAGTGACCGCTTTGGAACCAAAAGGTAACGAACGCACACATTACGTATGACTGTGTAGTTCCAGATGGGTTTGTTCCGCGAGCTCTCAGGTCGTGGAATGATCCCTGCCGTCGTTTTCCAGGAGACTACAGCAGGGGATTCTATAAGAGAGACGTAACGGGGTTTTTACAGGGTCGGCAATTTGGAAGTCTTCATAACGGTGCCTACTCACCATCAGGTAGATCGTTCAATACCTTAATTATGTATAAAGATACTTAAACGAGCACGAATTTCTCTCTGAATCTCACCATCATTGGCATGTCTTTATCCCATTATTTGGGGTCAGCGCTGTATGTCTTTTTTCCGTTCAACTTCGGATGATAAGCCGTCATATCTACCTCTTTCTTGCCCACATCTTATCTCACTCAATCCAACCACCTCTTTTTAGTTTTCCTCACAGTTTATATCAATTTACATTTTTTACAAGTTTTGTAACTCGCAGTATCCGTCCCGTTGGGCGTCCCTTGCAAATTGTTCGAATTCGTCACTGAAGCACAGAATAATATAATAATAATGATTTATTTTATCATCACAATATTTTTACCTTAACTATTGTAGTTACAGAATGTTTAAATATATACAGGAACAGAAAACGCACTTTCGACACAATTGGAATAAAATATCAACCTACGATACGCGCTAATACGGTCCAAAATAATTCTGCAGCTGTACTCGTACCTAACTCTTTGAGCGGCAGGGACAATCGAAAGTAAACCCTATATTTAACGCTTTACGAGCGACCGCCGCTGCTTTTACAAAATCCTGTATCACGGCCTTGACGTAACCTCATAGGGTTGAACATGAAGCGCTCGCGGTCGCGCCGCGTAGATAGGTATAAATACATACGCTTGTTATCTTTAAAATTTGTGTTCGTGCATCCGAATGCAGAACAGTAGCGCTTTTGTTTAACCATCCTGTAAAATGTGAACTATCTCATTTGTGACAAAATACAAAAAAAAAAACACAACGTGAAACAAATTGCCGCGTCGCGTACCGCTTGCGCAAGGGCGCGTGTGACACTCGACTAAATTGTTCTCCCGGGAGGGTCGGGCGTGTAGGTGAATAAGTTGGCTGAATTGCTAAGTGACACAGGCCTGACTGGAGAGAGGCGGGTTTTGCTCGCGAGAGCGGCGAGAAGTTACCATACATTACTTACTTTGTCATCCTGCATGATATCAAGAATTTAGAATATTCTTATGATTTTTTGATAGATATCGTAGAGAGAGTAAAGAGACCAAAGTTAGATGGTGAGGACGTGTTTCGGCCTGACACGAATATCCTCGAAGGAATCACTGACGAATATGTGATAGCTTGTATGAAGGATTGCTGGGCCGACGATCCCAACGCGAGACCTGATTTTCCGACTATTCGGAGCCGCCTAAAGAAGATGAAGTCTGGCAAGTAAGTGTAAATCCCTCCCCTAAGTAATCTCTTCTATCTTGGTTGTCTGGTAAACACTGAATAGAAAATACCTATTACACTGTTTTATGTCCTAAGATTTATTTTGCTGGAATTAAGAAGAAGAGATATTATGTATAATAACGATACGCGTGCAGTTTTAGCGATTTCTTAATACTCCTGACTTGACGGTAGCCGGTCTAGGGCTAGATAGCCTAGTGGAGAAGCGCACTTGTACATCCTGTATAGATTTAGTCATAGCCATCTGATTATTTCATCGTATTCATCATTATATTCATTGTCAGCTTATTTACTGTTGGATGTAAGTCTTTCCCGGTTTTCACCATATGGGTTCCTCCATTTTCAACCGATTCCATTCACTCTTTTGATTTAATAGATCCATCTAGAGCAGTGTTTCAGAACCTTTGAGTAATTACTTTTGCAGGGTTTAAATCCAGGATTCTGTAGGGGTAAAGCATGTCACAGACAAACGCGGCCTGCGGTAGCGGCCTGTCGTATAGTATGGCGTCGCATGCCGCGTGGATTTGCATAGTTTCATTAAGTTCCATACTATGCGACAGGCCGTCACCGGAGGCCGCGTTTGTCTGTGACATGCTTAATAACGCTCATAAAAAGTAAAAAATTTGTACCGACCAATAATATCAAATCTTAGGGGAATCAGATTCCGTATAGACATATGGGCAACATTAATTGAAAAACACTCATCTAGAGAGAGACAGTGAAACGCCCAACGCTTTATTTTATCACAACCTAATATAGCGATCTATACATTGTTATTTTGGGTTCAGCTTTCAAGTATAAAGTGTTTTCACAGGTCACGTAATATAATGGATCAAATGATGGATATGATGGAGAAATATGCTAATAATTTAGAAGAACTAGTCACTGAGAGAACGAGGCTATTGATAGAAGAGAAACAAAAGACAGAAGACTTATTACACAGAATGCTGCCAAAGTAAGTTGTACTTATTGTGTCTATGTTACTTGTAATCGTATTCAGTACAACATGGATACATTTTAGTTCTCATTTAAATTATATGCTCTGAATAAGATTCAGTATGAGAATATGTCCACGACATCAAGTTTATTGTCGAATCACAATTTGCTGTTACAATTTTATTCCAGTTCTCCATTGTGGATTCGCACAGTAAAATCTCGGTTATTATTTATTTTATTTATAGGACTGGTTGAAATTTGCATGTATTATATCAGTAACATGAGCTCTCCCAAATGTTTAACCTTTCCTATTTTGTAACTAATTTTAATCAATTTGGGTGAATTATAGTATGCAAACGTCGAAGAAGACGCAAATACAACAAGTTGCACCCGTTTGTGCACGTCGTAATGGCGAACTGTTTACATTTAGTCCAATTAATATATGTTGAAGAATATAGATCGAACATTATTATAGAGTAGAAGTAATTATAATGTCTCCATTATCGTTTACAAATTATCGAAATTATGTTTGAGTAAAGACATTAATCAGCAGGTGTTTTGAAGTTGAGAGTGAACAAATTTTGAATTAGATTACTAAACTGTTTATTTAACAAAATCTTTAATAAATATGTGCTGGGAGAGAAGCGGTTCCTAATGATGCAGGTGATGTGACTATACGACTTCATAAGCTTGTTTACTTGTATAATAATAAAAGTAACATAAAACGAAGTCTATAGTCTAAAAGCCTATAGTTTCCATTCATACTGCATTCGAAACTTGTTGTTAGATTCCTCCTTAGACTACAAAAGATAGATTCATTATTTTATTTTAACTTTGTCAACAATTGATTCCTGATCCGACCCGTCGAAATGGACTTGATGTAAAACAGTGGCACATTGTCTTATTCAAAAAAGAAAAAAATGTAAATGTATTCACTTTGTTGTACTTGTGTTCTTTTCCAGATGTGGAGGTTGAATCCATTATAGAAATGTCGTGAAAAATGTCTTGAGGTAATTAACTCCCTACTGGTGATTGTAGTTAATATGGTTTGCCTTTCACATTTACGTAGGAGATCACATCGCGATGCCCCTATTGTTTGGGGCAGAGTGGTGCACTCTCATGTTTCATTAACAGATTTGGAGTAGAAGTAGAGCTTGCTTGGGTTTTTGCGGTGGTTGTGGCGTTCGCGCCCGGGTGGTGATGGCAGTTTTTATTATGTAGTTTTTCTAGCTTGTTTTGCAACTTGCGTCTTTTTAGTAAACATTGCTATCGGGCTAGAGGAACGGTGATACGTTATTTTACTCTCATTATAATGCATTTAAAAAATCTCAGTTGTAAGTAGATCAGCATGTTCCCTTAACTAGAATATACCTGAATAACGAGAGTAGTGGAAATGTTTTAGGATCGATGAAAGATAAGAGAATATTGACACTAAAGTGCAAGCAAACACTTTGTTCTAATAGTTACAAACGTGCTTGATAGATTTAGTTCCGTGTCAACGAAGCTCTTGGCTAGCATGTGAAGATATGAACACATATAACAAATTGTATTTTGCTAATTGTATTCCCTACGTGTAGACTGAGTGCAGGATGTGAGCCCAACCTATTATTCTGTTAATTTAAAAGGTAGGTATTACAAAACGTTAAACAGTATGCATAAAAATAATAATGAAACGTAATTTTTCGGGACCTGTATATTACATCGGGTTACAAAACTTATGATATCTGTGTTCGTAACTTAACCATGTAGAATTTTAGAGATTTTGAATATTTGGTATTATGTAATATACAGGGTGGTAAATTGTAACGGAGCAGCAAGGGTTAAAACAACACCTTAATCGTTATAGTCTCAGGAAAGTTGTTTATGAGACCATACTGTAATTTTACCGCTTTGCTTTCAAGCAAACTGTTTGTTTAAAAGATGATTAAAAAATTTTTTTCCTGTAAGTATAGAATATATAATATAAGGAATTTCTTTTTCATCACGTCCGACTTTTTTAGTACTCTTATCTTAATTCCTTTTATAGAGATTTTTGATCGTTATAAGTTACCGGATGGAATTATGTGAAAAAACAATTTGCTAAAATACCATTGTTTTTTCTAACATACAATATTTTTAAATTCAGTAAATGTCATTCGAACCATGAAAATTTTTTCCTTAATTGTAAAGGTCTACTCTTCCACCTACTTTCAATTTACCACCCTGTACAATTTCGGCATGAGCATGTTCATATTATGTGTCACCGTATAATGATTTGTTGTAGGTCGGTGGCCCACAAACTGACCACGGGCGAAGGCGTCGAGCCCGAGTCCTTTGACTCGGTGACCATCTACTTCAGCGACATCGTGGGTTTCACGGCCATGTCAGCGGAGAGCACGCCCTTCCAGGTCGTCAACTTCCTCAACGATCTATACACAGTCTTCGATAGGGTTATAAGAGGCTATGACGTGTACAAAGTGGAGACTATAGGAGACGCTTACATGGTGGTAAGTATTCATTACTATTAAGTATAATAATTCTGCTTACATATCATATTCTAGATTAGAATTACTTAAACGAATATCCTTCGACTTTATTTATAACGTATTAGTCCAAGTACAAAAAACCTCAAACACTTCCAACTATTTTTAATTACAATAAATTGATTTATCAAAACAATTTTTATGAAAACAAAAAATTCTGGATAAAATGCACACTCAGTTTTCCTAACAATTCTGATACCTTCTTAATTCTTTGACGCTTTCTTATCACAAAAGCAATGCGCCACCTGCGACCGAAAAAAATGAAATAGTTGTATAAATTATATACCTACGTCCAATAAGAATTGTGCAGATATCACTTAACACAGAGCGAAATATTCACAGCTGGCTAACATGCGAACCATTTCGCAATACTGTACGTGGGTGTAGTGGAACGCCATTGTATTAACTAGTATGAACGCACGCGTTTGGGTAAAGATGAAAAACCGTTTGATTACATAGATACCTAACAGTAATAGATATCTCGTAATCGATCGCAATGAAGTATTAGACGCGGCAATAAATTAGATTAAAAAAAAACTCCTTACTATAAAGGTGTGGAATAGATTCTACTCATGATTCTGAACAATTCAGGTATTGCGTATTTAAAGTAACACGTTGTATAAACTCCAATTTAAAAGGCAACAGGTATTAATTTTTCTTGCTTGCAATTTCATTCGATTTGGTCTTTTGATACGAAATTATATAGACAATAATTAAGAATATGTGCTCACGTGGAATCGGGCACGTTTTCTATAAGTTTGAAAAAGTTTTGTGAATGTTTCGCAGGTTTCAGGGCTCCCTATAAGAAACCAGGATAGACACGTGGGCGAAATTGCATCGATGGCGCTTGAACTGTTAAACGCTGTCAAAAGTCACAAAATATCCCATAGACCTAATGAAACTCTCAAATTAAGAATAGGAATACATACAGGTATGTAAATCATTACAAACTATCATAAAAAAATTGAC
The DNA here is from genome assembly GCA_937001555.2 of Hypsopygia costalis. NCBI lineage: Eukaryota > Metazoa > Arthropoda > Insecta > Lepidoptera > Pyralidae > Hypsopygia > Hypsopygia costalis. Next base: position 13,643,791 of record OW443330.2, on the reverse strand, counting down.
GAGCTCGGTAGTCGAATGGTTAGCAATGGCCACTTTGACTCCGAGGTCGCGGGTTCGATTCTCGCACAAGACAAATATTTGTGTACATGAACATGTCTGTTTGTCTTGGTCTGGGTGTTTTCTATGTATTATATGTATGTGTTTACAAAAAAAAATGTATTTAAGTATAATATCAGTTATCTAGTACCCATAGTACAAACTTTGCGCTTAATTTGGGACTAGATGCCGCTGTGTAAATTGTCCAGAAATTTTTATTTTATTTCCTCCTTTTTTGGAGTCGGTTAAAAAATAATTTGAAACATTTCAGGAGCTGTAGTAGCGGGAGTGGTAGGTCTTACAATGCCTCGCTATTGTTTATTCGGAGACACTGTAAATACGGCGTCGCGAATGGAATCGAACGGTGAACCGCTTCGTATTCACATATCACCCAGCTGCAAGCAGGCGCTTGACAAGATCGGCGGCTACGTCGTGGAGCCCAGGGGCGCTATACCGATCAAAGGCAAGGGGCAGGTAAGATTAATCACCTTATTGAATGCAAATTTGAAATTAAAAAAAAAGAAATAAAAAAAAAAATGTGTTTTTAGCTCTTAGTTCTGTTTGTACTGTCTGCCCGTTTGCCACCTTAGTAGTATAAAAAATTCACTCCGGGAGTGCCGGCAGAAGTGAAAACTTAAACATTAACGTTGTGCATTTTTGAATATTTTGGAATAGTTAGGGAATAATTTCGCACGAATTGCTTTATTATATTATGTGGTAAAATACAATATTCATTTATTGCGCTATCGTACACAAACTTGACAATTTATATTACATTAAAAATAAACAGCAGGAGCAGGCATACATTTTCGCCGCGCGGTTGAAAGAGAGTGGGATATTACTTACTCTCCTACGCCGCGCCGGCGGTGTACTGTCCCGTCCTCTTACGAATTTTCGATCAGTTCGCGTGTCCAGACGCGAGTTTAACATTTTTTACCCATCAAAAAGTGCACAACGCCGCTATAGAAGATTTCACTTCAAAAGCAACGCTGTTTCGTATCGATATTACCTCCACTCTAAGACAAATCTAGAACAGTTTGTATGGCGCAATACAAACTGTTTCCGATAAATCATGGTCAAATGTTCTTCACAGACGTCATTGTTTATGTATAGTTAAGAACACGACGTGTATGGAGTGATCGAGGTGTGGCTTAAGATTTGTTACGTACGAAACAAATTATACATGCCCAACAACATAAATTATTGAGATTGATCAGGCGACACTGCCATGATATCACTGAGTATTAGTACACGAATCTATTAATATTTAAAAATATTTTGTTTAGCTGCAAACGTACTGGTTAATCAGTGCGACCGATAAGGCGATACAAAAGCGACCAGTGGAGGGAGAAGAACGCCCGCTATTCTGTCGACCAAGAAGAAGTCCACGGCTAGCTGATTCCAGACATCCCTCGCTTTCAGGTATGACATTTATTTTTGTTTTATGAATTGACTTGTGGTATTATTCAATCAATCAATACGTGTCAATTTGTCAATCAATCAATACACAATATTAATCCATTAATAGATCAATCAGGAAAGGACTTCGTTTTAATTAAGTGTCTCTCGAATTTATTATTTTATCCATACAAAAAACCGGCCAAGTGCGAGTCGGACTCGCGCACGAAGGGTTCCGTACCATTATCTATAAAAACGGCAAAAAAATCACGTTTGTTGTATGTGAGCCCCCCTTAAATATTTGGTTTTATTTTTATTTCATTATTTATTTCAAGTTTATTAAGTAAATATATAACTAAATATTATGTGAGTATTTCAAACGTCTACCTATTGCCGTTATCAATTGCGAGCAAAAACGAGCAAAAAATCACGTTTGTTGTATAGGAGCCCCCTTAAATATTTATTTTATTCTATTTTTTAGTATTTGTTGTTATAGCGGCAACAGAAATACATCATCTGTGCAAATTTCAACTGTCTAACTATCACGGTTCATGAGATACAGCCTGGTGATAGACGGACGGACGGACGGACAGCGGAGCCTTAGTAATAGGGTTCTTTTTTACCCTTTGGGTACGGAACACTAAAAAGGGCCATGCGAGCCGAGACGAAATAAAAATAAACATGTCTTTCAGTGGTCTGATGAAATTCAGTACAATATCTGATAGTTAGTATGAGATTTGTTGACATAATGTTGTTTATTTCTCAGGGTACATTACTGGAGATAAAAATTATATGGACATTTTAAGATCATTTAATTAAACATACTTACGTAAGCGACGGGTAGTCGCCAATTCGGAACAGAATATTGAGAGATCGAGATATCCGTAGTTAAGAGTTGGTATTCTACCCGACCCGGCTAATACCCAGGGAATTCCCAAAGCGTGTAAAAACGAAAATACCCGGGTAAATACCCGAAACCTGTGTAAAAACGAACAACAATGGAAGACACTACTTTTACGGTATATAAAATTATATTGTTGTAGTCAATTTAACATACGTTTTGTGCATTGTAGATTAAATTATACAATTTACTGTGAAGTCGTTACACATTTTTTTAATAAGTTTCATCTAACATGTAGGTATGAGTGTTGGAAATTCGAATTTCGTTATATCGTTACAGTAGTGTAATTCGTTTTTACCCAGGTTTCGGGTATTTACCCGGTTGAAAACCGTATACTTTCTCAAATGGGAATTTACCTGCCTAGAGATGGGCATCTCTAGCCGTAGTATATTTTATTTATGAACGCTATGTCTCAAGTTCCCCAGCAGCTCGGCTCGACAGCCGTGCGGGGCGTGGGTAGAGAGAGTAGCGACGTGATTAGTGATATTTGTATATCCGTATTAGGAATGCGTCGATGCGCGTGGCACTGTAATCTATCACGAAAGTAAAGCAACGTCGACTGTGGTCTGTCCATGGATGGGTTTATTTATCATTAGCTCCTTCATGCTTCGTAGGGCAGTAACGTGCCTTAACAGCTATAGGTTCCAGCTGTTGTCGTTATACAATCGTAAAGCAAAATCAGTGGCCTTTAAGCGGCTTGAAAATACTGACCTCCGCCAACCCGCAGTTGAGCAGCGTGGTGGAGTATGCTCTAAACACCTTCGATTGAGGGAGACCCTCTGCTGGGATACCCAGCAGTAGGATGAATAAGGGTTGACGACGATGTTCACGAATTCGGATCGGATGCAATGCGAAACCGCGTTATGCAGGACGCTTCGTTGTATCCCATGAGTGTTGTCACGTAGCGTGTGTGCAGGCGGCGCGGCGGGCGGCATGCGGCAGCGCGTGGCGAGCGGCACGCACTCGACGGGCGGGTCGGCGGGCGCGCGCGACTCGCGCGTCTCGCTCGCCGCGGACGACCCGCCCGTGCGGCGGCGGACCGACAACGGCCCAAGGACCAGGTACACGACCACTCTCAGCTTTTTGTCGTCCATCACACATAAATTATAAATATTTAAAAAAATGGAAACATTCACCTCTCCCGTAGGTGGGATTTGAACCCACGACCATTAATTACAACTTACATGTGCAAATTTTGCACATGTAAGTTGTAATTTGTGCAGGGGTATCGATCGAGTATGACTTTTTACATTATCCCTGCTAAAAGACGAAAGATCGACCACATTTCTCGGAGTAAGCCCTTACTACGGCAGTAGATGTCCCCTCTTTTCGTTTCAGCAGTTTAATAAATTGTTTTTTTTTTAGTTGTTTTTATTTTTATTTTGATGCAGAAACTCTTACTTAACTTAGTTTTCAGCAGTTAGTATGTGTATCTCTATAAAATCTTAACGTTTATTAATTAAAGTATAATCTTCCAAACAATCCATTAAAATCGGATTACCTGTTCCAAAGTTTAATAGCACTAACAGAACACACATATGTCAGAGAGAAAAGCTCACCTTTGTATACTTGTCTGTTCACAAATTTTATGTATCTGTTGTTATGCAATAAAGAATATATGTATTATTGTACAGGCATGCGCTGAGTTCGATAGCATCGTCGACGGCGGGTGACGAGCGCGGCGGAAGCGTTGCGGGTGGCGGGGGCGGAGGCGGGAGCGGCGTGCGGTTGCGAGGCGCCATGTCGCTGGACGTGCTACCGCGCGCGGGCGGCGGCGGTGGCGGGGGCGGGGGGTCCATCCGCCGCGAGCACACGACGCGCTCGCTCGACATGGACGCGCCCGTCTCCACCGTCTCCGGCGACCCCGTCTTCAACGGCACCATCATCGGCATCGTCACCGACGACCGCACCGAGGACAGCCCGCTGCTGCGCAAATGTAGCCTCTACAACAAGCTCGACCGCCCAAAGAGGAAGGTGCACGACGCGAACTACATCGAGTTCTACAAGAAGTGGCGCTCGCTCGAGAACATCGCGGACGCGAAGGTGGACGTGCGGAAGAACCCGCGCTTCGCGATCCGCTCGTGGCTACTGGGCATCTTCAGCGGCACGCGGAGCAGCAGCTCGTCGCTGCGCCGCGCGCCGCCGCTGCTCGACCGAGAGTCTGCCGTATGACGCCCTCGACTCCGACATTGACCGAATTCTGTGCTTGTTTAACATGTTGACCCGCGCTTGCGGCCACCATATATAAAACGTGTGATAAAGTATCTAACTATTTACGTCTAAAACGTATAAATAGAAGGTGAGATAGAACACAATATTTGTGGTAATATCAAATGTGTGAAGTCGTTTGCATTTGTTCACATCGAAGCAATGGCGGAAAGCATAATTCGGTTGCAAGAAGATTGCAGTTTGAATTTACCAGTCGCCGCGCATGAATAATGCATTCCACCATTGCTTCGATGTGTTTGTTCACATCGAAGCAATGGCGGAATGTATGATTCATGCGCGAACTTACCAATTGTCGCGCGAAGGCCGCCAATATGAATTACGACTCCGTGAAATCCGCCTGCGTGTTGTACGTAAATAAGCGCTACTATCGCGCCATTTAAATGTTGTCTCGCATATCATGTAGTTTAGTAATCACAAGGGCCTCGCACTGGCTGCGTTCGGCCTAACGTCCTACTCATGTATATTAGATATATGGTCAATGGAAGTTATTCTTCCGCAAATGATATGTATGTATATGAAATGCTGTTGTAAATAATATGTGTAAGTAAAACGATGTTACCGTGAATTGTGAATTAAGAGTTTAATGTTATTAAATAATTTCTATCGAACAAAGGTTTCTTAATAATACTGACACAGATCACAATCTAATGCTAAACCCGCACCGACGATCAATCGAGAGCTTCACAGATCCTTATGTAATCATTGACTAGTAAGTAATGCAGTGGTACCTAAGTACTATGCGCTCGCCGAACTAGACACGACCCGCACCCAGATCGCCTATTTTTTTTTAATAAGTGTGATAAGAGACTGTATCCTGTTAAATTGCGATTCCTGCTTGTGATATCCCGAACTTTTTTATAGCTTTTAGGGCCCTAGCACACATACTACATTTACCGTTAGTGATTGACGACTTAGCTGCTTAGGTAGATGCTGCGATCGAACGATCTGCACCGTAATTTCAAAACAGATAACGGCAATCGAGTTGCTCAATACAGTACCCAAATACCAGCTTGCACCTTGTGACTCAGACTCTAGTCAGAGACGAGCCCCGAGGACTATTGACCATTCCAAGCTCACGGACGGTTTTGAGCCATTAAATTTTGAGACGAGACTGACTCTTTTTGTGTTTTCTACCATCTGTACAATGAGTTTTATTCTGAGAAGTTGTATATGCTATGACATGATGCCCACGGCTTATTTCTATAGTCGCACGTCATGCCATAGGCATAGAATTTATCCACATATGTTGGAACATGGGCGCATACAGTACGGTTCCAGAGAAGTTTTTTAACCCGAGCTGTCAGGTAGGGGAATGAACTCCCTGCCATGGTTTTCCCAGGAGACTACAGTATGAGGTTTTTAAAAAAACGCGTTAAGGGTTTTTTGCGGGGTTGGCAATGCGTGAGTGATGCTTCTCGTGTCACAAGCGTCTATAAGCTACGATTTTTTTTATACTACGTCGGGTTGCAGACAAGCATACGGCCCGCCTGATGTGAAGCGGTTACCGTAACCGTAATAACGCTTGCAACATAATGTATCACTAGCGCGCCGCCACCCCCGCTGCCAACGCAGCATCTCTTTTTCTGGTGACCTCACTTCACTCGCAGGAACACAACAACCTTCAAGGGAATTGTTATTTGGCTGCGGTATTCTGTGAGGTGGAGGTACATTTCCCAGTCGGGTAGCTTACAATAACGCTCCCTACCTCTCTTACGATGACTCCTTTTTCATCAGGCGGCTTACGCTTGTTTGCCATCTAAATGGTATATAAAAAAAGCTACTGAACATCTCGCGGACTGTTGAATTCCGGTCGCAGTTACATTTGGATGCTCGATGTAGCGTACGTTACACTTCGATCCCATTCCGATGTACAAGTCGTCAAAACGCGGTGCAGCATGGATACTGCAAGCGAACGCATTAAGTCGCCCATACGTGACGCAGCATGCAGTCACTAAAACGTCAATCACCGATGCTAAAGGTAGGATGTCTGCTATGGCCCTTAGTGTATTTTATACTTACCATTTAAGACAGGAAATCATTATTGAAATAATGAGCTGATTACTTCCTAAACCACAGCCGTTTGCTTAGCTAGGGAGGAAGCCGAAACTATGTATTCAGTTAATGTGAGACTTTCAGTCAATGTGAAGGAGAGTCGAACGGGATTCTTGAAGTAAAACTTCTTTACGCATCCTTGACCTAAGGAGTACGCTGGTGAATGCGTGACGAGAGCGATACGAAAAGTGTGATCGAGCGAGGCGAACGGAAGTTGAGAGGGAGTTATATAAGTTAGTAGTGCTTAACACTTTACAGGACAGTAACGGCGATACCAGTTCTCTAACAAAACAGTAGTTTGACAGTACGGGCATCGCAATAACTACATAAAATAGTGTATGATTCACACCGGTGCTTACCGCGCTATGCTCATAGCATACTATCATTGTAAATAACAAGATTTACTGTCTACATCTACAAGTCAATCAATTCTTTGTACTGTCAAATCTAAGATCTAAAATATATACATTTCTACATCGCATAGAAACACAAAAAAGTGACTGATATAGTGACTATAGTGGCTTAGTTTGCCTAGAGAATTCATAGAATCACCAAGTCAGTGTCGCGCTGACTGGAAAAGACCATCTTGTCCACTTAACTTTGTTACTTATAATAACAGTGCCGTTGTATCAGTACAGCGGTAATGCCCGTGGTTACTGACGTAGTTTGGTATGATACTATTTATTTTGATAAGTACCTACGGCTATATATGTATGTAGTGGTTTTTTGTATGGAAATTCGTAGTAACAACCTCTGAAATTTGAATTCAGCCTTCTGTCTCGTAAAGTGTTAAGAAGTTTTACTTCAGTCGTGTTGTTTTTCTAGCACACTTTTTTTTTTCTAGGAGGTGCAATGGTTTTCGTAAAGTGGGCAGTGCCCACTTTTGTTTCTCCCTAGCTAAGCCCATAGCGACGTCAAAAGCGGCAGAGAGCTTCTCACTATTCCTATCAGGGATTGGTAGGTAACAATCAATATGACTTTCCCATTATTTCTACTAGTAATATAAATTAAAAGATTTTGATGAAGAGTAGGAATAACGCGAAAAAAATCTATAATAATGTTGGTACGAATAATGAGAAAAAGACTGTCCACAAACAACCGGAATACCTCCTGAAATTCTGAATAGGAATATTTTTTTCTTATACCCTTAAGGTGATAAAGGGACGTGTGACTCTCTCCTCAAAAAATGTGTAAAATGTTTCATCTGCTCTTTTTTCAGGTTTTGATTGGGTAATTTGTGGACAATTCCATGGATTCAAAAAATCCAGTCGTCTGAAGCTAACCTAAAGAGCTTATTACACTACGAATTATGGTCTTTTCAACTCTTGGCTGTATGCTGATATCGACATGGGTAGTGGTAATACCTAAGCACAGATCTAGTATGTAGGTAGATATCGCTACCCATGGCTACCGCTTTGATTATTATTGACACTGTCTTTGTATAACTGTCTTAGTAACGACTCACAGCTCATCGCATGCTATCTCATTCACAAACAGTCTATGCGTGCGGAATACCACGTAGCAAAGTAAGCTCTTAAGGGCCTATCGTTTTAGTGAGGTGTAAGCCAGACGACACTATGATAGACGATCTGAATACCTTGTAGTGTAATAGGTCAATATGTATATAGGTACAGGGTCTATTAGATTACGAAATATTCGGACTGTCTACCATAGTTTCGTCTCACTATATAACTACAAACGAATACTAGCGAGACGGCACCATGTTAGACTGCCTGAAATTGTCATAAAGTAATAGGCCCCTAGAACAGGCTTTACAGCAGGTCGAGTGTTCGTTCGGCGGACTAGGCGTCGGCGAGCAGCGGCACGCCGGCGCCGTCCTCGCAGCAGCCGTTGATGACGAGCTTGATGTCGCAGGCGGGCGCGGCGGGCGCGGCGGGCGCGCTCTCCGTCTGCTCGATGATGGGGCACGACACCGACGTGTACTCGTGCCGGAGACACGGCGCCTCCAGCAGGTCGCCGCGCGGCGTTGGCGCAAGCCGCCCCTCGCCCACCACCTGGGGCAATTATTAACTATACAGGGCCTACGTTGACACAGTCCGCGCGCGACCTCTGAGGATTCTGACTTTATCTTTGATCGGACATAAGGCATTCCATCTGGTTCCGCAAACCCCAATTTTACTGATATATAGTATAAAGTCAATTGCTCGTCAATAAATTCAAAGTACAAATCAAAACCCAAGTCTGTCATGTTTGCCGACGACGCGACAATCAAATAAATAAAAAAATCGTTTTCCAGAAAGTATACAAGATCATTCCAATTCGGATGGAAAAAAAATAATTATATTGTTTATATAGGTCAGGGCTTGGACAGCCCGGCACGGCCCGCGGGCCGCATGCGGCCCTCGGCTAATATTTGTGCGGCCCGTGACGGGTTTTTCATTTACCTGTTTTTGATACAATTTTTTACCGCTATAGTTTTTTTTAGGTACAACGAATCTAACTGAAAATTATATATTTTTAGAAATGTTTAAGTTTTGTAACTTAGGTACTAGTTATAACTAAGCTTAAACTTTTAAAGTAGGTATATATTAAAAATGTCGAGTAGGTATTTGTTTCGGCGGCCCGCTAATCTATTTAGTAATGGCCCGCTTATCTATTTAGTAATTTGTAACGGCCCGGTATTGTATATGGTATGGACAGCCCTGATATACATATAGGTAATACTTCAATTTGGATAAATCCACCACGATTTGACAACAGTTTTTCGAATTTGATGAACAAAGTAAAAAAGGCCTCAAACCCTCAAGGAAATTGTTATTCGGCTGCGATATTATGTACGTACAAAAATACCTCTACATGTTCTATATGCATACATACCTCCATGAGATATTCGTCGCTGCGGTGGTGGAGGACGCTGTCCGTGTGCGACTCTAAATGGTTGCCAGATGCGAATCTCAATTTCTTTGGAGATTCTAAACTACAGCATCTGTAACAAATAATTTGGTAATTATACTCCTGAACACTCCAACCGACACTGCTATGACTGCTACTATCAGTTTTGTTTTCCATTTTCTTAGTAGTGTAAAACCAATCGCTTTTACAAAAAAGATAATGTACCTACCTATAGTAGATAGTGATATGTTTTTCCTTTCCTTTAGAATTGGTAGAAAAAAAATGTATCTATGCCATCGCAGTGAGAGAGAGAGAGAGAGAGAGAGCGCGAGAGAGGATATCGCTGAATCGAGTGAAATCAGTGTTACGGGCGCACGACGACGTATTGTCACACCAACAACCGGCATCTCCTGCAGCATTAGATGTAACAAAGAAAGAGATACTGCGCAAAAAAGTGTAAATTTTTTAACGTATTTTTGCTATTTGTACAACACATTCAATATGTTCCAGCGACAGCTACCGGCAAATGACATAAATAAAATGTTAATTATGGTTGTTATTGTAATAGGCTATTTTCCAATGTTTAAAAATTGTATAAATTATTTAACAATATCGTAAAATACACAAAACTATAAAGATCTGCAAACTTTCATTCTAATATCTTCAGTCAGACTTTTTTCAGCGTCGATCAAAGTTTGGCGGGAAAGTCCATTTTAAAAGTATGAAATTATTAAAAAATAATATTTCCATTGGAGAAGCAATAAAAAATGCTATAACTTTTATTATTATACTAATCACATAAACGTAATATTTAACATAGTTGTCGTACAAATTTCAGATTTGATGCATACAAAATACAAACCTGTGACGTCATAATTCGGTAGTCTTTTGTATGGAGCGTTTTGGGGCAGTCTAAAAATTGTGATTTTCGAATTACCATATCTCGAGAGATTTTTGTGCTATCGAAGTAATTCTTTCACCTATGGTTATATTATGGAGACGTCCTTACATATCAAACCGAAAAAAATGTTAGTCAAATAGCCTATTGAACTATTGGAACAGTCCAATGCGTTACGTGCCTGTGTAGTCCTCCCATTTGATTCTTCCAGTTCCTGCTCTTGAGCGAGCTCCGCTGGCCGCGGCGGTCGGCGGCGAGCGGCGCGTCGTCCCGCTGCGAGCGGCGCGCCGCGCGCACGCCCGCCGCCGCCGCCTCCTCGCCGCGCAGCCAGTACGTCATCTGGTCGCGCTTGCCTTTCATCGACACGATCCCGCGCTCCTCCAGAATGTACCCCCCCAGTTGATCCAGCAGGCTCTTACACGTCGCGCTGCAGTGGATCTTTAAAGCTGGAAGAACACGCATTTTTTACAAGCTTGTATTTAGTTTCACCTTGGTGTCTGTAATCAAATCTTGTAAGTTAAATTCTCAACTCTACTTCTCCCTGTTAGGGAGAAATAGGTTTTTAAATTATTACAATATTACACAATAGATACTTACGTGCGCCCGTGGATTCAAATCGGCTTGCGGTGTTAACTGTATCTCCGAAAAGGCAATATCTGGGCATTTTTAATCCAACCACTCCTGCGCAGACAGGTCCTGGGAAATAAATTCAAAACGATTTTGGAGAAGTCGCTATAACTTATTCATCTCCTTCCATATTATATCTCCCTCCATATAATTTATTATAGCAATAAAAACTGTGATTTAATATGACTCCACGTGTAGAGAAATAATTCATATTTTTCTTTTCGCATAAACAAAACAAACTACCTGAAAGCTCGTTAAAGTTTTGTGCTCGTTATAAATAGAAAGTTGTCATTAATGCTGAAATTTGTTATTATATTTGTACATAGATAGTGACGTGCATCGAATGACACGTTAAGCAGTCGGTCCAAGCCTTTGGGCAGCTTGAAAACACTGGCCATCCATCAACCTGCAGTCGAAAAGCGTGGTAGAGTACGTTCTAAACCCTTTCGTTTGAGCGAAAACCAGTATCCCAGCAGTAGGATGGATATAAATTGATGCAGAAGTACATATGCAATGACCACACGTGCATTTATGTAAACGTATGACCAATCATCATCATTTCAGCCAATGGATGCCTACTGCTGAACATAGACTCTCCCTTAGACTCCCACATCGATCGGTCATCGCCCTCCCGAGATCTTTATCAGATCGTCAGTCAATCTCATCAGATCCAGGGTTGTTCGACGCTGCGTTGTCCACGGTCGCCATTTCACAACCTTTCTGCCCCATCATGGCCATCATTTCTGAGTGCTAAGTGGCCTGCCTACTGCCACTTCAGCCTGCTAGATCCTTAGATGACCAGTACCTGAATGTATCCCGACCCGCAGCAGCAGCCTCTGCTCGGGGCGGTGCCGTACGCGGAAAGCGCGCGTGGCGGCGAGCAGCGCTAACGCCATGGACGCCACCTCGCCCGCGTGCACGATACCGTTTCGGATCGGGAGACCCGACACCTGTAAACATTTCTTAACTATAACAAATACGTCATCAGGTCATTTTAGTCTCCACTACAGGAGCACGATCCTCTCTCGTCTGTTCCAGACAGAAGGAGGATTTGGCCTACACTCCCCACGCTGGCCAGACGGGTTGAACATAGATGGTTGGACAGGTTGGGGAGGCCTGATCGATGTTTTATAATGTATTTTCCTTAGTCGCCTTGTACGACATCCACGGGAAGAGACGGAGTGATTCTATTTTAATCTGCCGGAAACCATACGGCCAACTTATATAGATAGACGGCATAATTATATAGATGGTTTATAATATAATGAATCAGGTCCCTTTTGAAAAACTATACTTATAATGATGGAACCCTAAAATAAAATATAAGCAAATCATCATGCTGTATGTATGTCGAGTCATACAGCATGATGTTTTGTCATTCCTAGATAACTTTATAGATACTATTTGGTGCATGTACATATTTATTTTATTAAGTTTTTGTGTGGCACACTTAGTAACTTTCTAGAACCGAAATGGTCACGCACTGTGCGGTTCCAGAGAAGTTTTCTTCCACGTACTATCAAGCTGTGGAATGAATTGCCTGTTGAGGTTTTCCCAGGAGATTACAGCATGGGGTTCTTCAAAAAGGGCGTGAAGAGGTTTTTACAGGGTCGGCAACGCGCATGTGATGCCTCCGGTGTTACAGGCGTCCATAGGCTGCGGTAACTGCTTTCCATCAGGCGGACCGTATGCTTGTTTGCCACCTTAGTGGTATAAAAAAAAAAAAAGTAACGCTGCACTAGTCAATTAATAACAATAAATTTACTTACAACCATATACGCATCTCCAATAGTTTCCACTTTGTAGACATCGAAATTCTCCAAAATGGAATCGAAACACGTATAGAGATCGTTTAAGAAGTCCACAACCTGGGGGAAAATATAACTGTCATTAACAAGAGAAAAGAAGTTTACATAGATGCAACAATAAATTACTGGACTATATTTAGTTGTATACATACTTATATTGATACAAACAGATAATATACATTACTTACATACATGCGCTCGAAAAACATTACCCTCCATTGTTCGGCAATTGGGTAAAAATTGCCCACGAGGCCCCAGAGGCAAAAAAAAAAAAATACTATACTACCTATTCGGAAAATGTTCTCTTACTGTTTCGAAAATGATGAAAGTACGTCTTCTCTTCCATACAATTATCCCAGAGGAAAAAGTGTTTGAAATTTCATTGTAACCTTGATTGAGCCGGAGGAAAAAGTATTTGCAAATTAATAGTCCTCTTTTTACTTTTACGAAGGATCTGTCATTAAAGAAACATTTTTGGCTTAGATTCAAATGAAATGATTTCTTAGTTAGAAAAATTGTTGTCACAAAACATTTTTTGTAATAAAAGTTCAAGAAAAATGCGGTATCTTTTGTAGTTTTAGGAATTTTGTCCTCGTAGGTGTAGTAGGTATAAAACATTCGGGAGAAAGTTCGATTTCCAACTCGGGTCGACTATATCTCGGGCCTCAAATTTACACCAACGTTAGAAACGGTGGAAACGGTCCCTTTTCCTCGATGAACAATGTACTATTTTCATTTGATTCACTATAATGTCACTTCCGAAAATATTAGGGTTGTCTACTATAATGTAAAATTTATAGCCAAAGAGAATTGGCTCTATTTTGGTTACACTGCGAGAGCTTGTGCCCGTTAAATTTATTTAAACGCTGCTTACGCCCATGGTTTCCTACGCGCGTATTCCGGTATCCTACGTCCCGGACCCTTACGTTATATTTCAATCCGATCCGTCCAGTGGTTTGACCTGTGTGCTGATAAAGCAGTCCACACGCAAGAAGATTGTTCTAGAGCGTTGTAAACGGTACCTGGAGCGGGGTGCTCTCCGCGGACATGGCCGTGAAGCCGACGATGTCACTGAAGTAGATAGTCACCGAGTCGTAGCTCTCGGGCATCACGCGCCGGCCACGCTTCAATTGTTCTGCCACTGGCACTGGCAGCATTTCTTCTAATAAAGCCTCTGTAAATCAACACGATTTAAGATCTTCACCTGCCTGTTTGTAAGAATATGTTAGATTAGATCTATAGTTGAGCTTGCCGTGCATATTCACTGTAAATGTTAACCAAACATAAATTATGATCTCCTATTTGCTTGAAATTGTCTAATCACAAATTGTCTGTAAAGACTACATTTACGTAAATCCACTTTGCTGCCTATAATAAAATTATAAACAGTACTAGTGCATTAGTATAACATTATGATAATAATGTTCCACCAAGTGCCAACACTAAACAGTATCAACTTTTAAATTATATAATGTTATTCAGTATATTATCTTTTCTAAATTTTACATAATTTTATCATGTGTTATTGTTATATTAATTCTAACTCATATTACCTAATACAATATTTTAAATTTGACGAACTCTGTTGTCGAATGGCTAGCAATGGCTACTTTGAGTCCGAGACCGTGGGTTCGATCCCCGCACAAAACATTTGTGTGCATGAACATGTTTGATTGTATTGGTCTGGGTGTTTCTATGTATTATAAGTATGTCATAAAAAAACAATTAAGTATATATAAGTACATATCAGTTATCTACTTCTCATTGTACAAGCTTTGCTTAGTTTGGGGACTATTTATATATTATGTATACATATAGATATTTATTTATTATTTATTTATTTAATATTTTAAATAGCATATTTAAAAAATCAATTATTATAAATACATACCAGTCTTCTTTTTCTCCTCCTGTAGTTGATCTGTCCGTTCGTCTACGAGCACCTCCAAATTATTTGCGTATTTCTCAAGCATCGCGATCATGTTGTCAAAAATATTCGCTTTCCTGATTAATCAAAAAGTTAACTGACATTAAGTGTTTAAAGATTTCTTTTTAAAATATTATAGAATTTTTCCTAAATAATTAATGCCGGTTCTCACAAAATTCCGTGGGTACTCGTTCAACTGTCATCTAATGACAACTTAACGTGCACTCCGATGCACGGAGGAGCTCGAGGTAAATCCATAGACAGACTACGGTCGACATTGCATGCGTGACCCATTAAACTGACAACGTCACCGAGCTCCTCATACTCGTTTACACACTAGTAAAACAAAAGCAGTTCTCAAGAAATCGCTCAAATGGTGCCCTATTGACTATTAATGTATAGGTATTAGTTTATTTATGCATTCAAATGCTTGCTGTACTTACAGTTTGACCCAAAACGTACAGCAAGCCACAGTACAAATACACTCATACACAAAATAATAATAATAACATTGATACAATATATATTCATCGGTCGGAGTGTAAACACAAGGAGGCCCGCAGGACTCTCAGCTCTGGCTTGCCTTCATTGGCCGTCCAGAGAGGAGCCGCTAGAGCTATATGCTCCAGGGGTGGAAGTGTTAAAGGGCATCACGCCGCGAGTAACTTCGGAGAAAGCGCAGCACACCTCTCGACACCCCTGAGTCACTCACACCGGTGTTGCCTCCGGCCGATTTCCTGGCATTTCGGAGGCCCATCTAGTGAGTGGCAAGCCACCGCCTGCCGCAAATAACTAGCAATAAAAGCAGTTATGGCAGGCGTCCGTCCTTCTTCTGTAATAGCCCGGTATTAAGTTCACCCAGATCTCATCTCCATAGCCCATTTATTTTCCATCACACTTCGCAATAGTCTCAACGCCTGCCGAGACCTGCTCATGGGTATATCGTTCCATTGATATATCCTGGAGCGGGTCACGGCGGGCGTACAACATTACATCAAACTTCTCAAAGGGGCCTCTACGTGTTGGATCTATATCCCCGCGTATGCCTATCAAATGACCGGGCTTGACCCGTGAATTAAGAGAAATAGACATTGATATAAAAATAATAATATTCGATTGGATGAATACAAATTACATAAATTATAAATAACTCAAATAATAATTATACATTTTTACAATTTGGGTAAGATTAAGAGCAAATATATCAAGATCAGAATACTAAGCAGTCAAAGCATTGAACTCATTCATAACTCGATTAGCGAACACTAGTTACCGAATACCCACGGATACCCTGTAGATGAAGGAGATATAACCTTTCAGCACCAGGACCTACTAGTATAATATTCATCCACAGAAATCAATTAGTCAAAAATTATTTTCGTACTTACATTCCTTTTCGTAACGGACGTAGCTTGGTACGTATCGCCTTGAAGTCAGGCCTGCCAACGGGGTCCTCAGCCCAGCATTCGGCGCAGCAGTCACGGACGCAGTCGAAGCGCCCGGACAACGGTTCCAATGGCGGCCTATAGATTTATCATAGGTAATAGAATAGTAAATAAATCACACCCTTATACAAGTACTTCATAAGAATTAAGTACTTACATAAGAAGAAAATGGGCGACTATACTAACTTAGCAGCAAAATATGTTATGGGTATGTTTATACTACTAAAAATAATCTACTATTACAGTCGCAAGTTTTGACGTTTATAATTTTATTGTTTTCCTATAATTTTTTTTTTTATACTACTTCGGGTGGCAGACAAGCATACAGCCCGCATGATGTGAAGCGGTTACCGAAGCCATATTAACGCTCGCAACATAAAATATCGCTCGCGCGCCGCCACCTCTACTGCCAACGCAGCATCTCCTTCCTTTCTGGTGACCTCACTCACGCGTAGGAACACAACAATTCTCAAGGGAATTGTTATTTGGCTGCGGTATTCTGTGAGGTGGAGCTACATTCCCCAGTCGGGTGTTGATGAACCACTTACACCCCAAAACAGATTATGATATTTCTTCAGTTTCGAATTCAGTATTAACAAAAAAATTACTGTAGAGACCAATATAACTTTGTGAAAAGGTATCAGTTCTTGTAGAGGTTCTTTCATACAATTGAACTTCTTGTATGGAACACAAAACTAAAGGAATCTTTAGGAGCAAGTTCAGTACACAAACAGTTAAGAAAACAAACAACTATTACTCTGAGGACCATTTTATCCTAACTAACGGAGGCGGAAAAAATCTGCTGTTGCATACAAGAAGTTCAATTGTATGAACCTCTAGTTATTTTATACCCATGAGGCTACATTTATTTACTCTGTGAGGTCTATATATATATATATAGGTATATTTTTATAAAATGCAATGGGCGAAATAATAAATGATCTACCAACTAATTTTCACTTTTGTAATTAAAAAGGTCTAATATCGCTCTCAAAAATATTAGATGATTAGCTTTAGAAACAAAACTTTTTGCCAAAACTAAACTTTTTTGGTTGACCGAACACACTGAAATACATTATTATTGTTATCAGACAAATTTTGTGCATGTCTACATGAGACATTTTAACGTGCTCGTTTAGATAGGGGACGCGATCTCAGGCTTCCGGTGTTGGAGAACTTTTAAAGTTTCATTTTATAGTCACTACGTCTCACATAAAAGAAGTATCGATTTAGATATCATTTTTGAAGTTTGTAATACATATAGAGCTACAAAGTAGAAATGTCTAAGATTGTAAGAGAAAAATAGTCGTTTCGTTTCATGACTTCAGCGGTCGTCGGTGACTTCGTCTGCGTGTACATTCATACATACTTTAATTCATTATAATAACCGCTTATTATAAGGTGCATTAGAGAAAACTAAGCATGATGTCCCTTGAATTTGCATAATTTCATTAAAATATATTCCAAATAGAGTCCTACGCGGACAAACATTGTGACACAAGATTTTGGTTATATATTGGTTACATATTATTTTCAAGCCCCCCTGGCTTGAAAATAATGTGTAACCAAAATCCTGTGTCACAATGTTTGTCCGCGTTGGACCCTACCGCCATAGCTGAAGCTGATGACCATCGAACATTTTAATTCGAAAAATAGGTCATATGTTTAAGTCATTGACAAATATCTTCAGCTTAGTCGGTAGAGCCCTATGCTTTCTACCAGCTAAGTTAAACACAAGTACCATAAATCTAAGTTGAAGTTTGATATTCGCAATCAAAAAATTCGATGTTAATCAGTTTCAACTTACCCGGTAGAGCCCCAGGTCATCAATTCCTCAGAAATTCATTGGATCACGGATGTTCGATTGACTTGCTACGATCGGGATCAACCCAGTCTACGCCTATCAGCGTAGCAAGCGGGTTACGTTTTGTGTAGCGTATTCTCCTATTTCATAAAAGAAGATTCTCTATTTCACCGGTATGTGTATTGTGTGTCGTTTTCTCAAAAACTGCTATTTCAAAGGTTATAGTGTATAAAATATTGTCATAGACTATAAGGAACCAAAGCTATGGATTAAAATATTAGAGTTTTCATTGAAGTCGGTAATTTTTTCTATGTTTGTTGGTTTTAAAAATCTTTTAAACGATAGAGGATTGACAAGATAGGAGGAATTCCGTAGAACTGATTCAAATTATTATTATCACATTGGTATATGCCAGACTAAGATAGCGAACTAAAATAACTACTTACAAAAGTGAATACTAATAAATTAATAACTAACGTTATCTTTAATACAAATCGGGGCCTTACCGGTATCGCCTAAGCTTTTTTGTTGGCGAAAATTAAACTTCGATTATTGGTAATCATATTTAATTTAGCCAGTGGGGGGCTGTAATTTTTTTTACAGGCCCCCACTGGCTAAAGTATGTGGGTAAAAGGAATCACCACCGCCTGCATGAAGATCACCAACACCAAGGGGTCGCCGATCCGTTGCCAGCTCTACCGATTAATACTAACTTAACAGATTTGCATAACCGAAAAAATCGGTCTGAATCGGCTTCAACTTAAGGCCCCAGAATGACAGAGTCTAAACTATAGACACGTACCTACCTGTAAGGAGCAGGGTCGGGTTGCGCCAGCAGTCGCAAGAGCGTTGGCGTAGGAGGCGCATCAGCTCCAAAAGGTCCCCGTCGAGTATGCAACTCATACAGCAATAAGGCGAAGGCATATACGTCGGCTGATGGGGAACCGTCGAGGTGATCTTCTGGGTCAGGAAATGCATCCTTGCCCCATCCAGCTGAACGTAATAGCTCTGGTGCTAAGTATACTAAACCTGCAATGGAATGGTTAAATAAGAACGTTTTATTTTGTTTCGCATATGACGCGGTTTCTGTTTTAATAGCATTCAATGTATTAAAATAGTACAGGAGTATATTTATTTATGCCTACATCATTATTTTCATACCTTATTGGTATGAAAATAATAAAGTCAGCAACAAGCATAGAGTAACATAGTTCGCTACTACATCTATGTAGCGAAGAATCCTAATTCTGTGGTGTGATTCCTTCTGTTGCAAGCGCCTGGAGGCTATATTAATAGCTTGCAACAGAAGGAATATAGTGATCTCACGTTCCTTGGTACATCGATGTTGCAATTATTTAGTCTTCTGGAGATACAACTCGCAGTAATAATTTTCCTTTTGTGAGTTGGTTGCAGACGTCTGTGAGGTAGAAGTTGCCTGCTGTGATGTACTTTCCTTCGCCAGAGTTTCATTTATTAATCGGTGGGATGCACCACGTAGCAGTGTTCGGAAACGTTTTGTTTTTAATAATAGCCCATCGTCACTGATGTTAAGCGAGAAGAGGCGCCGATATTGCATCGGCAATGGACAAGAGTTATGATATGATTATAAGGAGGTGAGAGGACGAAAATTAAGTAATACGAGTATGAACGATTAACCGAAAACATCGAGGTTTAGTTTTTTTTTCTAGTAAAATAACACTGGTTCCGATCCCTGCCTAGTGCAAAAGGCTTTATTTAGCCTTAACTCTAAAAAGTATAAATGAACCTCTGAAGTACGAGTCCTTTAGTAAAATAAAATAGGTATATCAGACTAATTTCAGTGTATCTAAATTATTCCAGCAAGGATATAATTTGAACACATTCACTGTGATATGTGCGAGTATAAAAGTTAATGAAGGACACTAATCGGATGCTGACCTTCATACATAATTATGTTGATCACAATAACATTGTAAAAACATACTACTACTTATACTGTGGTAAAAGTTAAGTATCAGTCTAAAAGTGTGTATCAGTTACATTTGCATATTATTACAATTTTATTAACTTTTACGACTTTATGCAATTAGAAATCGTATAAACACGATAATTGATTTTTGTACAACTCAACAAATGTACCTATATGTTACGCTCAAAAACTGAAATCGGTCATTGAACGAAAGAGCAGCTTAGAAAGCGTTATAGTCACTGTAAAAGATCCACGTTATGGCAGTCATAGAAAGACAATATAGAATACAGGACAAAACATTTCCTCTGAATCTACTCAATTTCGACGACGCACATCGCAAAGTACTGTTTCATAGGCGTGACACGAATGTCGCGATGTGGATATTTTACAGTGTATAGTACGCTTTATGCGCTGCTCAATGATCGTTTCTAGTCTTTGAGAGTAACATATGTACAAACAACAGCTCGAAGACCGTCATTTTCACTAAAAGCTGGTCCGGCATAGCCAAGATACGGAGCATTCGTTACACGCGCGATCTTCTTATACTGAAGTACACAAGGTCTACAAGGTATTGTCTGTACCAGTAGAAAGTGGATAGGTAAGTGTGAGCGTAAACACTAGCGGATAGTATAGAAAATTAAGATGACAAAGGTCCAAAGTTTAATCAATCTTACTTTCTATATGAGATCTTAAAGCATTAGGTTCGGTAGGTGGCAGCTCCCCTCGGCGAAACTCTCTCAGGCCGAAGTCAGCCAGTTTGACCACCCAACGCGCGTCTACTAAGCAATTGGAGGGCCGGAGTGCCCCATGGTACTGCAGTGGAGACTCGTGGATGAATATCATGCCCTAGGAAGAAATATTAGTGTAGTAATGAAGATAAAGAATGATGCAATTCTTGATTATATATCTGTCGCAGCCAACTGGTTAAAATAGCCGTTCAATCAAACAGCTAGCCCTTTGACTGAACAACGCCATTCAATCACACGGCTATACATCGTTTAGCCGACTTGTTGACTGCAACGTTCAACACTACAGCGCAACGTTCAACGCTACAGCTAAACGACGCTTAGCCAACTGGTTAAATGGCAAATTAACTAAGGTGACCATTAGTTTAGTATGTAATTTGAGAGAATGGGACGTCTACGGCGCTGAGGGAAGTGCAGCCCCTTCGCCTTTGCGTAACGAAGGGCAGGCACTCATGCTCGCCTTCGCATCTCCGGCTGGTCCGGTGGCCAGCCTTCGTCGCTACGGCTCGCATGGTGCCTACCCTTCGTTACGGCAGGCGTGGGCTGCACTCCCTCAGCGCCTCCGGGCTTACAATAAACACTCTAGTATCGATCCGGCAAGTCAGTCAGTCAGTCAGTAGGATTCATGCGCTTGCCGAGAAAAGAGCATATTGCTCGAATCTCGTACGCGCGTACGAGATTCGAGCAATATGCTCTTTTCTCGGGCAAACCTTCGGAGGCTTCAACCCCCGAGAAACTTGAGTCCGCTTACGGATTGGGAAGGACAAACATTTATATTTTATATATACCGACTGACTTAAAGGCCGAATGAATAAGTGAACAAACATTGTACCAAACAAAAGCAACGAACACAACATTTTTTTTATTTGACACATTTAGACACAATTTTTGGTTTGACACAACGACAAAACCTACACGAAAAAAATTTCCTTTGTTGGACGATTGTGAGAGCGCATGTTTGCAACCCCTAAGGTTACATACATACGCCCGCACTATCCGGCAAGACTAAGTGAAGTCGGGGTTGGCAATATTTATCTTATATGGCGGGGGGGTATCCGAAAAGTATCTTGAAACAATCACAAACACCGGCTAGTTGACGCCATATTGAAAACAAAACGCACCTAGCGCCGCGGTGGTGAGCGCTGAACTAGTTCAATTAGACGGCGGCTTTTCAATCAGTTGTAGTGTTGAACGTTTTGAGCGACTCAAATATTCAATTAAAAAGCTAGCTGTTTGATTGAACGGCTATTTTAACCAGTTGGCTGCGACATATCTATTGTAAGAATGTACTTACTCTTATAATGTCACCGACGAGTGATGCCAGAAACATATTGTCTAGCTTGATGTCCTCGTTTTCAAGTATATCCTAAAAATTAAAGCCCATTAAACGAAATAAAGATAGGTACATTACATTCGCTAAAAATACTTTAAAGACCGTACCTGCATATCTGTTAATATTAAAAACTGGATAAGAATGTCTCAATTTGCAGGTTTGCCTGGCATTGTTAATAAGTTAATAAAACGGCATGCGTAGGTAGGTTTATCTTATCAGTTAAAACAATGAACGAAATTGAAAAAAATAAATATAGTTTAAATAAACTAAAAAAACACGCTTTTAAAGCACATCAAACTAACACAAAGACACACAAAGCGCCCCACGCTTTTTTCACTATTTTACTCATTATTATTTTCAGCTTGTATTAAGAATTATTTTTTAGTTTGATGTGCTATGAAAGAGGTCCCAAGAGGTCGCCGATCCATTGCCAGCCTATACTCCTTCCTTGCTTTCTTTCTGGTGTCCTCACTCACTCGCAGGAACACAACAACCCTCAAGGCAACTGTTATTTGGGTGCGGAATTCTGTGAAGTGAAGGTACTTCCCCAGTCGAGCACCTTAAAAAATACGCTATGCCCTACCTCTTTTTTCGCCAGAGCTTCCTTTGTTAGTCAGCAGGGTGCACCACGTGCAGGTGAGGTTGTATTTTTCCCGATAGGTTTGTTATAACCTGATCGTGTTCAAAGTCCATTACGTGGCCTTTCTCACAAGTGCAAACACCGTTAAAGATCGTTATCCATCCGTCATCATAATATCTTCGAATTATAATCTACTTGAATATATAGACACATAACCTTTTAATTATGCAAAACTTAATCTAAGATACTCAAACGCGCCGCCTTAATACATGTTACAAATTGTTATTATCAATTTGCATGTAGAGTAAGGTTAAATAGTTAATACCTTGAGACTCCCCCTGGTGCAGTACTCGGAGAGCGCGCACACGTTCGGCGGTTCAATGCACGCACCTACAAAGCCGTTAACGTTGTCGTGTTGCAAGTCCTTCATCTGCCAAAAAAATAAGCAATTTAATTGATCTTTATATATTTTTTTTGAAGTAAAACTTCTTTACGCAGGCTCTACTTGGGGTGTAAGCTGGCGAATGCGAGACGAGAGCGTTACGGAAACGGCGAACGGAAGTTGAGAGGGAGATAGAAGTTATACTCGAAGAGTGTGATCCCTTAGTCTATAGCGTAGCCGACTGATAATACCCGAGGGCGTACATCGCACGTCGGCTATTTCTGTGGGCTATGGCTCATACATATTTTTCATCATCTGATTTACTAAAAGACGAAAACGAGGATTTAAACTTAGATAGCCGCTGAATTGCCCGTGTCGACCTACGGTCGACATGTGACGTCACGACCTTGAAACGCTTGAAACGCCCGTGTCGACCTACGGTCGACATTTGCAGTTTGGCGTTCAGTTTTGGGCAGATTGAACAATACTCATCTGTCATACATTCAGGCCCATTTGTTTATGTTTTTTCGTTTCTCCGCCATATTAGCTATCATCGGATTAAGGCCAAAGAATCATAAACTCAATGGAAAAAAAAATAAAAAAAGGGTTTAAGAGACTCGCCTTAACGGCGCCAGATGTTTGGGCCGGTGTCAAGTCCTATAAAAACTTATTTTGTTTAGGTAAGTGTAGGTTTTTGTTTATTATCATCGGGTTTTATCTCCCTAGGGTATTTTTAAATAAAAAACTATACGTTATCGCCTTAGTTCATAAGGTATTTTTTTGAATACAAGTAGGGCTATGAAACACCACTTGAGAATGTTTAGACCATCGTAATTCTACACTATAGTCGAGTGTTGAACAACAAAAGACGGCATTGTATAGTGCTGAAACACCACTTGTAGGCACTCAATAACAAAGTTGCGTCTCAATGACCGTTTTTATGGGGCCCCGACCACCCGCGGCGCCGGGCAGGTAGGAACAAAAAACAAATGGGCATCGTTCCGCCGCGTTTTTGCGCGGGGGGGGGCTCACTTTGCGGGGCAAAAGAGCGGGTAATTAAGTTTATATCGAATAGTAAGATAGATGACCGCTTCCTATCAAGTGGGCCATATGTTTGTTTTACCTAAGTGGTATAAAAAAAATGTTGTGTAAGTGGCTCACCACCGTCTTTGATCCAACCTCTCTCTGCCTGACTCTGGCGTAAGAGAGATAGTAGGACAAACGTAAATTGTAAACTGTCGAGATTAGGGTAGTACCTCCATTTCACATAAGAACCCAGGCAAATAATATTCCCTTGAGGGTTGTTGTGTACTTGTGAGTAAATGAGGTCACCAGGAAGCAAGAAGTTGCTGCATTAGCTGTGGGAGTGGCGGCGGCGCACGATCTGTCTCATGTTGCGAGCGTTTATACAGCTACGGTAACCGTTTCACATCAGATGGGCCTAATGCTTGTCTCTCAAACGTACGTTTTCAAGGTCTTTATCATAAGCCTCTTCATAATTTATATCCAATATTATAGACTATGTCTTTGAATCGAGTCACTTATATGTCCTAATAATATAGAATACTTATATGTCCTAATTAATATAATTTTTAATAAGATGTGTAACTGGTTGTGTGGCCCTAAGGCTGGTCAGAGGACCTATTCTCTTAGTCTTTAATGATTTAAACACTATTATACACTACACTCTCCTACAGTCCAATAAATACATATATAAAGAAATAAATGAAGAAGAAAAAAATATATAAAGGGTTAAATCTCCAAGGCAATATGTACTCGCTAACCAGAGTCTGAATCGAGCAAACAACCGTGAGTTAGTACTTTTCAACACCTGCACAAATGAATGTTATTTACAGTGTGCTCGAGAGCGCCCTAGGATCACAGTCTCGAGAGCCCAATCGTGTTGTAGCACTTTTTGTTTTCTACATTGTTTTATGTTACGCTATTCTCGTCGCGTCGCTTGCTATTTTCGCACTTGGGATAGAAATTACAGGTCATTGTGACACATTCAGTTGCTGAATTGTTTACTTAGTCATTTGTTTCTTAACGTGGTACAGTCAACGTCAAAAGTAGATGATCTATATTCAATGATACAAAAACAAAAAAAAAATGTACAAAATTTTAAATTGAATGTTGTTTTATCACAGTTGTAACCTATTCTTGAAGTTGTTGACGTGTATGTCTATCTGGGACAAACAGTTAAGTTAGGTCCAATTTCGACGAAGAAGTCTCTAGATGAATCGTCTCTGGATGATGTGAGCGTTCGTGAAATTACTAATGCACTCGTAATATAGCAACTTCATAAATTAATATTATCAATAAATTAAATAAATATCCAAAATACTTCAAAGTCTCAATATGAAAGTTTTTGACAAGTGTGTGTTGCCAGTGATGACATACGGCACAGAGACACGGTCCCTTACTATGGGCTCCATTCAACACCTCGAGACTGCGCAGCGTGCGATGAAGAGTGCTATGTTCGAAGTGCATCTACATGATAAACTTTGGAATGAGTATATCCGAAGTAGAACTAGAGTTACCGACATTGTTCTAAAAATCGGCAAGCTGAAGTGGCAATCAGCTGAACACTATGGAACGTGCCCACATCACTGTGGGCAGTGTCCTTCCCCATAAGGGAGGATTATGTTTAGCAATGCATGTCCTTTGGCTGAAATGATGATGATGATTACAGGTCTGGTTCATAAAATTTTCTTTGCATGAAGAAACACGGGGTATTTCTTTTTTGTTTTATCCACTCATGTTTCATGAGCAAAGTTGTTAAATTTCATGAGCTGAGCTACAGGGCGTGAACTGTGAGGTTTGTACTTAATAAACAAGGTGCCCTGTATTTACTTTTGTTGTTAACTGTACTAATACATGTATATAGTAATATCACGTAGGTTTTGGAAGAAATGGTCACGTTTCATTTCGTTAGAGGCATAGAAATAGTTTGGAAATAGAAATAAAAATAAATTCATACTATTCGGTATTCGAGTCCCGTGGTCCAAAGGCTAGTAAAGGCCACTGTCGCACCAAGGGTCGATATATTTAAATATTTAATAATAAAATAACAAAACGTTTCATATATGTAAGTAGGTAACTATAGATATTTTCATTCTGAGATAGAGATAAAGAGGTAAAGTAATCTAATCATTTGTTTTTATTTCTACCTGCAGTATTACGGCGAAGCTAACGGTGAAGCCAGATAAATGAAAACAATTTATTTCAGTCAACTCGTCTGTCATATGAAGAGGAAAATATTTTGTTTGCTGAACGACATGGGACGGAGACGGAGCGGGCGAGCTTAAACGAAAGCTTAAGGGATCGTCCGAGCGAGTAATTTATATATCTTTCTTTGATTGTGCTGTTACATGGTAAACAAAAACACGAAATGATGAAAGTAAGTCCACGTTGAGTAAAATGGACACAGTAGAAGTATTTCGCACCACAGTAGGTACCCGTAGGACATTCCCCGCCGCTCTCTCGACCTTTCTGTTCTTTGTTCAACGCCGCACACACACTTGTATTTATTGGCTAAGCGTTTCTGAGATTACCGTGAACAAACGCACAGACAAACAAACATACCGTCAAAAATTCTAAAAAACATTTTTTATAACATAAGTACAAAGTGTATATATTTTTTCATGTACCGAAACGGTTCATTTCGATTTTATTTTATGTAAAAATACTATAGATAGATATAAATACTCGTACGTAATAATTACAAATTGTAAATGTATTTTTCTTATACTACGATGGGATGCCAAACAAGTATACCCCTCGTGCACTTCATGCAGAAATTCGTTACCCTAAGGTTGCCTTGAAAAGTTTGCTCTCAGCAATAAGGCCGCCTTGTTGTATTTATACAAATCTGTAATAATTTATTGTCTGTAATAATTCATTGTACTTTAAATTTGTATTATGCAAATTAAGCATATTCTATCGATCTATCTACATATCTAAGTATACGTCCCATCTGATATAAATCAGATATTGTTCGCGTAGCATAAAGACTCTACACAGACGGTGATGAGCCACTTACACCCCGAAATATTTTATACATTAAAATCATTACTGCTGAAAATAAATAAAGATGGCTGAAAGACTCCAAGCTATAGAAATATCGAACATCACGCACCCAAAATATCATATACCTTTTGTCTAATAAATTGGGAGCCTAACAGGATGTTGATGGATTATGGATTTATAGACCTAGCGCGTAATTCGATTGCTTTACAATTTCCCTACTAGCAAAAGCCTATGTAAAAGTGCCAAGCAAAAAATCGAATACTATTCAATCATATCGCCATCAATCAAGCTGTCACAAAGAAATACACATTTGTACGCGTTCAAGAATAGTGCATTAGGTAAATTGGGAGCATGGTTCAACGGTCTCTCGTATCAGTTGACGATTTGATCCATATAGATAGGTAAATGGCCCGCTGACCCCCTCAGAGCGGACTTTGCAAGCAAATGAAAC
Organism: Hypsopygia costalis; assembly: GCA_937001555.2. Taxonomy (NCBI): domain Eukaryota; kingdom Metazoa; phylum Arthropoda; class Insecta; order Lepidoptera; family Pyralidae; genus Hypsopygia; species Hypsopygia costalis. Next base: position 13,616,344 of record OW443330.2, on the reverse strand, counting down.
GACTCAGCTGGATGGAGATGAACTAGCGCTATTTATGTAATTGCATTTCTCACTTCGCTTTTATGCACTTTACGTTACGATGCTAGAAAACACAAGATTTGTTTAAAGCGCTTATGTTTTGTGGTTCATCATACCTCTAGCAATGTTTCTTGACTTTGAAATATAAAAATTTGTAGATACTTACAATTTTAAGTTCCTTCTTAATTTCTCTAGTTATATCTATGTGATGTCTCCTGACTCTCTTGACGGCGAGTAGGCGACCGCGGTAGAAGGCGACTTCAGTGAATATGGCAGAGTATCGGAAGTCCAGATCAGGGTTGGAGCTGAGTGACACTTGGCTGGAGCGAACGCCCCCTGTACTACCACCGCCGCCTTTCTCGGGGATTCCCACAGCGTTACATGACGAATTAACGTTGGCGCCCACGCTGCTATCTTGCTGGAAGAAATGAGCTCTGACCAATTTGATAATTCACAGAATAATTTAATAGGCGAAGTAATTTGAGACGCTTTGTTAACAATCCGTATTCGTCCCATTGCTGGCATACAGCTTTCCTCGAAGGGATTTTATATTACATCGCATAGCAAATGCCAAGCAGTTACCATAGACATGTAAACACTTCCAACATGAAATATCGCTCGCGCGCCCTCACCCCGGCTGTACACGCAGCAATTCCTTCCTTCCAGGATGTCATTGTATTTATACGAGGCGAATACGCAGTTAAAAGATAGTCCCATCGTAAAATAGAAAAGAGCTGACGATCTACAAACTGCTGAACAGATTTTCTTTATCAAAATTGGTTCATTTGTTTAGTAGCCATGTTGCGATGGACAGCCACAAAGGTACACAGATACAATGATAATCATGAAACTTACAACGCCTCTCCTTTTTGGTTGGAGTTCATAAAGATCTACATGCAAACAACATCAAATAAGTTCGTTTTACCTACTCAGTTTGTTGTCAGTTTGTTCGTCGTCGGGCAGGTGCAGGTCGCGGAAGTCGATCTTCCACAGCAACGAGTCCAGCTCTTGTTCGTAGCGCCAGCCGCGGTATAGCGCCAGCGCCGCCAGCGCAAGTAGCGCTAGTGTACCGCCTGACGCACCTAAAGCCCATGCGCCTACATGACCTAAAACAAAATACATTATACACATACGTAAAATGTTTTATAACATTTATATCCATGCTACGCGGGGAACTAACATATAATAAACATCTAAAATTCCACGCGGGCGGCCTTTAGTGTACTTAGTGTCGAAGAAAACATGTTTATTTTTTCATTAGCTACTTAGGTCCTAAATGTACTTAGTGCTATAGGTATTTTGGAATTTTCACCACTAAAGCAAATTTCAGCAACTAAAGAGCCTTATGATAGATGGACGGACGATCTTGGTATCCTAAAATGAAAAAAGTCAGCAATCCCTCCATATTCAATTTGAGTATTTATTTTGTATAAATTCAAAAATGTGGTTTTCGATTGTTAATCTTTCACGTCTAGGTCATTAGTACTAAGTTGTAGTGAATATAATGTAACCCTTTTGGATAAGGTTACGAGTAAGTACATGTTGCTTTTTCGAATAAGCAAAGCGGCTAGTAAAGCTATAAAGCTGCACATCGAGTCTTTGTCTCCATTCTCTACGGAGAGGTTCACTTTACATCAAATTCTCGCAAAATGCTCAGACATTTTAATGCACTGAAACTTCAAAGTTGAAGTTTGTTTAATCGAGTGCACTCTAAATCCTGTTTGTATTTGAAGGCAGCTATATCTATTACACTGGCAAGAAATCGGGTTATATAAACAAAACCTAAATTATCGATCACTGTACTGAATTAATTTTGTCGTAAAATTGTTTTTAGCGAGCCGCAGCTTCGTTTGAATGTAGCCTATAAGAATTTTCAGGGTCAGGTAAAAATCTATTCGAACTCAAAAACGTATTCTACAAACAAACCATTTTTTCACATTTATACAGGTCAGAGTATTTTTTATACTATGCCTTGTGCAATACAAGCATACGGTCCGGCTGATGTGAAGAGGTTACTGTCTTATATAACCGCTTCACATTAGACGGGCGTCATATAAACGCGAAAAAGATATGAAATATCGCTCGCGCGCCGCCAACTCTACTGCCAACACATCAACTACTTCTTTCCTGGTGATACAGCAACACACAAAGGAATTGTTATTTGATTGCGATATTCTGTGAGATGGAAGTACATTTCCAATCGAGAAATATATAAATACGCTGTGCTCTACCTCTCTTTCAAACTAAGTCTTAAGACTGGCTGTTACCATGGGAGACCGAGTTTGGCTCGCCATTGGAAGGTTTAATGTTTTTTACATGTAAATAAAGAGCAATTCTTGTATCTCACTATTGTCAATACGGGATTTACTGCCATATTTTTTTTTTATTTACCCGATATTTCGGCGACCATACAGATGCCATGGTCACGGGATGTCTGAAGAGTGCGAGTAGTCTGTTAGGGCAAACATAACCAGTGTACACAGTCCACCTTTCCCTATGAGCGAGTGACTCTCTTTAGAGGAGTTTGCATACAGCTCCGGTACCCATCAAAGCGATTGAGGAGTGGTGGTAGGGCCTCGATACTTGGGAGACCGAGCGTCGGTCGCCACGAGCTAGGTACTCAAGAGTGCCAAAGTAGCACAAGGGCGCATTAGCTGTAGGCATAGGGTCCGTAGTCCAGCCTTCCCTAAACGTATTACTATCTACTCGCTGTAAAATATTCTACTTACTATGTACTTAATCTGTAATGTTTTCTTATAACTTTATAATGATTTTAGCTACTAGTTGCCCAGCAAACGTTGTTTTACCATATAAATTTAGGGGTTGATGGTAGAAATGTGAAAATTTGAATTTGTTTGTATTTTTCAATGTTAAATCATAATAAAATAAAAAAATTGCCAATAAACTACAATAAAATATTTAGGGGTCACCCTTATCATTTAGAGGTATGAACAATATTTGTTGGCTGATTCTCAGACCTACCCGATCATCATCATCATCATCATCATCAGGTCATTTTAGTCTCCACTACAGGAGCACGACCCTCTGTCGTCCGTTCCTGACAGAAGGAGGATTTGGCCTACACTCCCCACGCTGGCCAGACGGGTTGGGGAGGCGTGATCGATGTTTTATAATGTATTTCCCTTAGTCGCCTTGTACGACATCCACGGAAAGAGACGGCGTGATTCTATTCTAGTCTGAAGGAAACCACACGGTCGGCACACAAAATTTCATAAAAATCGGTCCAGCCGTTTCGGAGGAGTTTGGTAACAAACACCGCGACACGAGAATTGTATATATTATTCAGCAGTTTGCCACTATAGGCAAACTGCTGAACGTATCGTCTTCTCGAAGAACTAGAAAGTCTCAAAGACTAATAAAGTAATAATATAATAAATTCATTACAAAATCACAGCCTTATTACAAAAATCCTCTGCTCACTGTACACAGAATATTTCTGTTTAACAATTGTGTAGAATTTGAGCGAGTCTCTGAACGATTGTATTCTTAACAGGGTAAATAAGATTCGTCTCTAAAATGCTACAAACTCCCATCAAAAAGAGGAAAGACATGTATTTTTACGAGCGTTTCACGCAGACAAGCCAATTGGCAGCATTAGGTGCTTTGCTGAGACAATTGTTCAGCGTCGAGATGTTTTTCCTTTTTTGGTCTGAGTTTGACGGCTTTTCTTATATCTCAAGAATTCAAGTTTGCCAAGAAACTATCGACAAGATTTTGTTTAATACGGCTTTTGCCGTAAGGCCTATATATAATATTTATTTATTATAAACATATAAATAATTATTTTGCCGATATAAATAATTCTCTAATAAATATAGATATACAAAAATGCAAGTATAATGTTATTGAACAAAACCAATAATAAGTATTATTACTGATAATTTGACAAAATTACAAAAATGTATTAAAATAAGTAATAAGTGCCATTAATATTAGGTTGGGGAAAAAGTCTTTTCGTATTTTATATGAAAATTCAAAACATTTTTTAATAAAGTTTATTTACATTTAACTAAAGTATGTAGGTGCCATTTTGTTCGATAACTTTTTGCCATCTTGTAGGTAGAGACATGATCCCATTACTATAGAAAATTTGGGACTTCTGTTCAAAAAACCACGACAAGTGGTTTTGGCAGTCTTCTCGTGATGTTAACCTGACAATGCCTAAAGAATTCTGAAGAGACCGAAACAGGTGGAAATCAGAAGGTGCAAGGTCAGGACTATACGGCGGATGCATTAACACCTCCCAGTCAAACTCTCTTAATTTTTGCTGAGTGGCTAAAGATGTGTGAGGTCTAGCGTTATCATGATGAAAAATCACACCCCTTCTGTTAATTAATTCCGGCCGCTTTCTCTCAACTTTTTGCTTTAATCTCATCAGTTGTTCACAGTAGAGTTCAGAATCGATAGTCCTGCCTGGCGGTAACAGCTCATAATGAATAATGCCCTTCCAATCCCACCATACACACAGCATCACCTTGTTGCGGGTTAACCCGGGTTTTGCCAGAGTCTGTGAAGCCTGACCGGCCTTTGACCACGACCTTTTTCGCACGTTCTTGTCGTACGTGATCCACTTTTCATCACCAGTTATAAGCTTCTTCAAAAACGGTTCACTTTCATTACGTCGTAGAAAAGAATCGCAAATGAGTACACGGTTCATTAAGTTTCTTTCAGTGAGATCGTGAGGCACCCAAATATCGAGCTTTTTAATGTACCCCGCTTTTTCAAATGCGCCAAAACTGTTTTGTGGTCAATTCCTAATTCTTCAGCTACGTCGTAACTACTGATATGCCGATCTTGCTCCACTTTTTCAAAAATGGCATCCATTTTATCCGTAACAGGGCGACCAGAGCGACGTGCATCTTTCACATCAAAATTTCCTGATTGAAAACGCTTAAACCAAATTTGTGCTACTCTCACAGACACTGCACTAGGTCCATAAACGTCACAAATTTTTTTCGCAGCTTGCGTTGCATTTTTACCTTTTTTATAGTAAAATTTTAAAATGAATCAAATTTCTTCATTAGATTCACTCATCTTGACAGTAAAAAAAACAAATGAAAATCACACATTTACCTAATTTGAATTTGGAATTATCTTTTTTAAAATTTAAACTTATTAAAGATATCAAAACCTGCCAGATACAAATGGTATAACCAAAGAGATTTTATTACAAGTTCATACATACTATAATGCGAAAAGACTTTTTCCCCTACCTATTAGATGAAATATAATTGTATGTACGTCAAATTCCACCAACCTGCCACCTTGAGCTGCGTGGTGGACTATGCTCAGTCTAAATAAGCCCCTTCGATTCGAAGCGAGATCCGTATCCCTACAGTGGGATGATTACAGGTTAATGCCGAGTACGTCAATGGCACGATAATTTAGTTAAATCAGGAAATATAATACCTAATATGAGCAAGATTGACATTTTGGGTGATGGTGACTAAATCTATATCTCCACTTAGTTGAAAACAAAGTTATTTTCCTCGTCTGTCTGTTTATCCGCTTACTCCTCGTAAACCACCCGATGTTTGATGAAAAGAATTTTAAAAATTCTTTTAGCAATAGAAAGCCTCATTATTTTTGTGAATATGAATTATATGTGTGAAGGTCATAGGCTATACTATAAATTAACCCGAAAAATTAAAAGAGTTTTTCATGACGCGAGCGAAGCCACGGGCGGAAGCGAGTTTATTATATATTCAAATAAGTGACAGATGAACAGACGGACATACTAGTAATATGAGTTTAGTTCGCTTTTTCATTAGGTTATAAATCCAAACAAAAAATTGGTTGCCTGTAAAGTCGGTATACGGGCGAAAGTTTTACGTGACAACGACTTTGAGTGGTAAAATGTTTTCGTCTGTTTCTTTTTATGTCTGTCTCTCTCGCTCTTAGAAGGGACGCGTGCCTTTCACTCGCTCTCATTGTAGGCGCATAACGTGAGCCAGTTTCTTGAAGTGTCACCCGGCTAACCAATTTATAAGACGTTGTCACGTCAAAAAATATTAATAAACTTTGAACATTAAAGTACGGTACTACGATAGAATGATATAAAAAGATTTGCTTTGACTTCAACAAAGCTACTGCTACATTGGAGACGTTAAACGTTTGTATTCAATTTGTCCGGAGCGGGATTCTTCAGGACGAATGGTATAAGATGGGTTGAGGAGAGCCGAAGCATTAAATTGGAATAGCTGGCGTGGAACAAAGCCGCACACTCGGGAAATCCACCATTTTCAAAGTCTAATAGAATAACACTAGCTCTGTTGTGACTTGTGAATAAATCACGGGCTTTTTATTACTTACGTAAAACAGTTTTTTCGATTGATGCTACTTTTTCACTGCTAGTGCCTACAGCCTACACGTATAAAGCTTTACAGTTACAATTACGGATTTGAATCGACTTTAAACGTGATTTATGGATGTCTATATCATACACTTCTGTTTTTCAGTTGTGTAATCTAAGTTTAATGTAAGTATTAAAATTAGGTACTAACTAATAAAATTAGGTACCTAACAAGAACAAGTTTAAAAAACTCTAAGCGAACTGCGAAGAAAACTACTAAAAGTAAAAAAACGAGTTCTCCTATTGTTGAAGGCGGTTAAAAAGTAGCATATGTTCCCGGGCTGTAACGAATCAATTGATATATATTGTCTAATAATTCAATGCCCATATTCATAAAATGAAAATAAATGAATAGTTTGGGCGCTATGTACGACATACGTTAACACAAATTCATACCTACTTACTTATATAGACTGCTAAAATCATAATCCTTCCTTACCTTCTGGCTTTGCCGTAGTCGGGTAAAAATTACGTACTTTTTACACGTATTTTCAAGAAATTGTGAAATAGTACTCAATATAAATCTGAGTTTGGGGATTAAGTTTAAAAACTAACTAACGTCATTTAACGTAGGCTAACTTTTGTACTAAGGATATTCTTAGTTTTTCGACTAAAGGGATCCTTTCTTGGACTAGCAGCCCTTTTGATCTATTTACTTAGCGCGAGATACTTATGAAACCAGTATACCTAAAAAAAAGGTTGACTAGGAAATATTTAAACTGAACGCGAGATGCCAATGAACGAAGTTGCAAGAGGTCTAAGCCGCACTGTCAGCACCATCTATCTATAGAAAGAGAGAGATACAAACAGAGAGAGAAAGAGGGCTCTAATTATTTTCTACGAGCGAATGAAATAATGATAGCATCTCAGAATAAAATCACGCAAATGCCGAATCAATAATAATGACGATTTTATTTTTAAATCTAAATTTAATAAAATTAAAATAAAATATAAATATTTCTAAATATTTAAGTGATGAAATGTGAAACTTACAATGCGTATTGAGAGGAGAACGAACTAATAGTTGGTTATAACTGGGTCGCAACCCTTTGAAGCAGATACAGAAAAATAAATTAGAAAACATGTCAGAGATTGCACATTAAAAACATATAAATATTGAACTATTCATTACAAATTATTTATAATTTATTGCACGGGATTAAAGAGTTTCCCGAAATAATACGCAAGCCAAAATCGGAACCTAAAATATATATCCGAAAGTTCTAATTTTGCTAGCAAGCCCGTATAAACAAAGTCCACTTAGTTGTGTCGATTTACTTGTGGAGAGCAATAGTGTGCTCTAAAGCCTTTCCCGTGTTGAGAGTACGAAGGACTATATTATATAGCTACGAATTGTTTTGTCACTGCAGGGTCGTAGCCAGGGACGTACGCAGAAACTAAAGTCGTTAAATTAATGACTACAGTTAATTAAGTGAAAATTACTGTAGTTAAATGAAATCGCATCTACCGTTAATTAAGGCAAGTTTTAGTATATTCAAATTTGAAATGTAATATATCTGTGAAGTTTACAGCCGGAAACCATCACTAACTTCACGACGGTATTAGCCTGATATTATTAGAACCCAACTCATACAACGTATATTCGCAAATAAATGAGTGTTCCATTAATTTTGAAGAAGTATTTTTGCACATTTCAATACAGTTGAATATGAAAGTCATAACGTCAGGCGTATTTGTCATTAAAAACAAGTAACGTAGAAATCGATGTCTGATGGTATGTGTTTTATTTTTTATTTTTACACTACGTCGAGTGGCAGACAAGCAAATGATGGGATTACTTTAAGAATATGGAATACTAATCGCGCACCGCCATAGCCACTACCGCTACAAACACAGCAACTCCTTCCTTTCTGGTAACCTCTTTTAAATTTTATTATCTACTTTTATTCGTTGGCGCTTCGAACGAACGAAATTTACTTGTGTGCGAATGGTCAACTGAAGAAATATGTGGTAGTCGATTCGCACAAATTGTAAATTACGAGTAAAAAACATCAAAGTGCAGAGTGACACATCATGAATTTTAATTTTACTGTAACTATGTAGGACTATTACTTATACTGTGCTGTAACTAAAAAATTAACATAAATATGTTTAATATGTTTGTTAGAACATCTTTGAAAAAATTTTGCAGTCACGGGTCGCCTGGCAGATGTGAAACTGAACTGGTATTTTGTACCTATTGAAATCGATACGTTCATAATTCATAGTCTACTGTCTCAACCCGAAGTTTCGCCCACATGAAAGTCAATTATCGTACCAAAAGGTAGCCTATGTCATTCCTCATGATATAATCTATCCACCTACCTCCTACCAGTCGCAATTGTCAAAATGTTAAAATTATAAAAAATGCACATAGCAGATTTTGGTTTGACAACGACGCTCATCATCATGCTCATCTCAAATTTAAATCAAATCGGTTCAACCGTAGTCATGAAAAGGTAACAAACAGACAGACAGGAACACTTTGGAAGTTATAATATTAGCTGTGCCCGCGTTTTTGCTCGCATGAATATCGTTTATCGAACCCTTCAAAATTATGCCCTTCTTCGTGATATTATTTATCTCCATGTCAAATTTCATCCAAATCAGTTCAGACGTTCAGTCGTGATAAGGTAACAAACAGACAGAAACACTTTCACATTTATATATTATATTAACTATTAGCTGTGCCCACGGGTTCGCATGCATGAATGTCGGTATATCCACAGTACACTTAAAGTGTTCTGTAGACATATGGCGACAAAATAAAGCTTACTGGCTTCCACACGCGGCGTCGCCCGCGTTTCCTTTTATTTTTAATAAAAAGTATCCTGTCCTTCCTAATACCTTTGAGATTATGTGTACAAAGCTTCATGATGATCGGTTAAGTAAGTAGTTTCGGCGTGACAGCTAACAGAGAAAGTCACATTCACATTTATAATATTAATAGGGCTGTCCGTATTCTGTTAAAACGTTTATTCTTTTTTTTAATACTACGTTGCATTCGCAAACAAGCAGAGTATTGATTGCCGAGTGAAGATAATAATACTCGTAAAATCGACTATTTGCTGTGCTATTTGTAAAATTTTTTGTACGAAATAGAATCCTTTCGCACTCACGTTATTTTTAATATAATTGGAATAGCTATCTCGCGAGGATCCTATCAATTTCTCGGACATCATACAATTTTCGTTCATTCGTATATATCATTTCGTTCATATCAATCAAATTCGATATGGACATTAAAGTTGTATTTCAGAAGTGTAATTGACGAATTTACCTATTAAGCTCACACAAGTACGTATGAAATATGCTAACTATTAGCTGACCATTTTTTTTTTTTTTGAAAAAAAAAAAAATGAAGCTTGAAGGATCCCATATTGTATGATTGAGGAAATACATATGCCGGCGTTCTGTCAAACAACATAAAATTACATTAGAAAAGTTAATATGGTCGTTGAGTTTCCTTAAATTTTCTAATTTTCCGCGCAACTTTCTTATATTTTTTGTTTAGTAAGAACCTTCTCATTACAATAACAAATACAATATATAAACAAATAGCGAAATAGTTACATTAGAAAAGTTAATATGGTTGTTGAGTTTTCTTAAATTGACTAATTTTCCGAGCAGCTTTCTTATTTTTTCTTTCATAAGAAACTTCTCCTGACAAAACATGTCCAGCCGTTCACGCGCGAACAAGGGATTATTTATACTTAATTTAAAATTATGTCAGTGCATAAATTATTTTTTTCTTTATATTATATTTTTTTTTTATACTATGCCGGGTGACACACATATAAAGTAAACTGCTTGTCTAACGTTACGGTTATTGTAGCCTATAGATGTTTGCAATACAAGAAGTATGCTCGCTCAGTTAACTTTAAAAATCCAACATCATTCTATAATTAAAGAATGCCCATTTTCTACTTTTTATCCATCGTCAAGTGTTTGCTTATCAATAAATTCAGGTATCAAAACATAATCTCGAGGCCAGTTTAAATTAAAACAAAGCTTACAATAGATTATTTAGATGCCACTTTCTACTTAAAATTATCCTTCGCAGTAGCTGCCGACCTATTATTTTTTGCTACCTGTTTTAATATTTTTTTTATTCCCAATTCAGATTAATTTGCCACTGAGGTTGCCATGTTATTTGGCTGTGGTCTTTCGCGACATAAAAATACATCCCAAACCTGGCTCAACCTTTTTTTACCTTGCTTTAAGCCCGAGCCTCGTTAGCTAGTCGGCACGGTGCACCATATGTAGGTGCCGTTGAATTAGGACTTTGGTTCTGATGGTGTCACTAGTTCTCGTTAAGATGGTGGTGAGCTACTTACACCCCAAGGAGCAGTCACGCAGTTGAGATTGGCTTTAATAATTACAAATAATATTCCTCGACAAATTATACAGGGCCATTCAGCCCCAAACTAAGCAAAGCTTGTACTATGTGTATTAGATAACTTATTTACACTAAATACATTTTGTTTTGTAAATACATACATATAACAGATAGAAAACATCCAGATCAAGATAAACAGACATGTTCATACACACAAATGTTTGTCTTGCGGAGTTCGAACCCGCGATCTCGGAGTCAAAGTGAGCTTTGCTAGTCATTTGACCACCAGGCTCATCGGGCTTGGCCTCTAAAGGTCTTTGGGAACCACTTTTATTTCATGGAAATAGGACAAACAAAAAATAAATATTTTGTGATATATCTTTATTTGAGAAAATGCAATCTAATTATAGAAAACTAAATTAAACTAAAACGAATCTAAAAACCTACATATATATTATATCTATAAATAAAAGAAAAAGTTACGCGATAAAAAAAAGAAATAAACATAGCCTACAAGTAAAAAATATCCCCAAGATCGTTGCCTGTCGGCAGTGTCCCCAGAAGAGTGGCAGCATTACCTTACCTTAATACTAATGTATTGCTATCCAGCGAGGTAATAAAATAAGAAAGAAATATAAAATAGAGAATTATCGCAAGTACTTTAACATTTAGAACGCATATATAATGTGTAAATACTATACGTATATTGTTTTGTGTAGGTAGAGTCGCGTCGGAGGCATTAGGCGGGCGTGTCGCCGGGAGCGGGCGCCGCGGGAGTCGCGTGCGGCCGATGGCTCGCTGCTGAGCATTGCTTGTCACTAGTTCTCGTTACGACGCTTTTACGACCCACCCCACTTACTGTCGCTTACAAACCTTGCGCTTAATGCCGGTCCCAGCTCTAACACAGCATATTAGTTTTTTAGATCGCCAGTAAACAGAATGGCCCAGTCCGTCGCGTCCAGCCTCTCTAATGGACCATTCCGGCCCACTTGCTGATTCTATTAGCGAATACACGTTCTAGTCATTAAGGGACTGAAGTTGAGTCTGATACGAAGTTTTGCGTTCAAAGAGTATAGTCACGTATAGTTTGTGATGATTTGATATAAATTCTTTTAGTCAATCATAGCTACTATATGTATATGAACATTAAACAATAAAGAAACTATATGTAATAGGTAGGGGAAAAAGTCTTTTCGCATTATAGTATGTATGAACTTGTAATAAAATCTCTTTGGTTATACCATTTGTATCTGGCAGGTTTTGATATCTTTAAAAAGTTTAAATTTTAAAAAAGATAATTCCAAATTCAAATTAGGTAAATGTGTGATTTTCATTTGTTTTTTTTACTGTCAAGATGAGTGAATCTAATGAAGAAGTTCGATTCATTTTAAAATTTTACTACAAAAAAGGTAAAAATGCAACGCAAGCTGCGAAAAAAATTTGTGACGTTTATGGACCTAGTGCAGTGTCTGTGAGAGTAGCACAAATTTGGTTTAAGCGTTTTCAATCAGGAAATTTTCATGTGAAAGATGCACGTCGCTCTGGTCGCCCTGTTACGGATAAAATGGAAAAAGTGGAGCAAGATCGGCATATCAGTAGTTACGACGTAGCTGAAGAATTAGGAATTGACCACAAAACAGTTTTGGCGCATTTGAAAAAAGCTGGGTACACTAAAAAGCTCGATACTTGGGTGCCTCACGATCTCACTGAAAGAAACTTAATGAACCGTGTACTCATTTGCGATTCTTTACTACGACGTAATGAAAGCGAACCGTTTTTGAAGAAGCTTATAACTAGTGATGAAAAGTGGATCACGTACGACAAGAACGTGCGAAAAAGGTCGTGGTCAAAGGCCGGTCAGGCTTCACAGACTCTAGCAAAACCCGGGTTAACCCGCAACAAGGTGATGCTGTGTGTATGGTGGGATTGGAAGGGCATTATTCATTATGAGCTGCTACCGCCAGGTAGGACTATCGATTCTGAACTCTACTGTGAACAACTGATGAGATTAAAGCAAAAAGTTGAGAGAAAGCGGCCGGAATTAATTAACAGAAGGGGTGTGATTTTTCATCATGATAACGCTAGACCTCACACATCTTTAGCCACTCAGCAAAAATTAAGAGAGTTTGACTGGGAGGTGTTAATGCATCCGCCGTATAGTCCTAACCTGCACCTTCTGATTTCCACCTGTTTCGGTGTCTTCAGAATTCTTTAGGCAATGTCAGGTTAACATCACGAGAAGACTGCCAAAACCACTTGTCGTGGTTTTTTGAACAGAAGTCCCAAAATTTCTATAGTAATGGGATCATGTCTCTACCTACAAGATGACAAAAAGTTATCGAACAAAATGGCACCTACATACTTTAGTTAAATGTAAATAAACTTTATTAAAAAATGTTTTGAATTTTCATATAAAATACGAAAAGACTTTTTCCCCAACCTAATATATTAAACCTGTATATAACAATTTAACAAGATATTTTTCATATGTGCGCATGGGGATTTTATCGTTGTTCCCACCACAGTGCCTGTTCAGTCTTTAAAAATTTCCAATCTGCGTGTGATAATTTCAAGACGCGGTTGCTAAGGCCGCCATCGGTTGTCCTAGCGACGACATGCGTTGCTAGGTCTCTTCCACTGCAGCGTCCAATTGCAAGACAATCAACGTAGTGATTATTTGCTCAGTGAGACAATCCTGTGACGCACCTACGTAACAACGCATGCGGCTTGTCACCAAATCAAGCAGCTGTCATATTTTGACTTTTTTATGTTTACAGTGTACATTTTAAGTTATTTTATTGTGTTTTTTAATTTGTTTTAAGTTATTCTTCTTTGCGAATTTATTTCTCTGTTGTGAATGCAGTCCGTGACCCAATCTTGTGATGGCACGTCGAACGCGACCCATCCATGTACACAGTGCAACAAGGCATTCAAATCTTTGAAAGGGCTCAACATACACACTACAAAAACACACAGGAAATGTATTAGCCAAACCAGTTCACCTTTAGACATTCATCCCATTATTCCGAGTGCGCCTACTTATGTAGCCAACGATCCAACTCCTTTCCACATATACTCGTATCTCAGCCATTTGAAAAATAGTATACCCTGTAGCGTACAATTATATTTATCATATAATTGGTATCGCATTGCTGTAATTAGGGTTTATTTACAAGACGGTATTGTCACTGTCACATGACACTGACATTTGTCACCATTATTCGCGCGGCGTTTTAGTGCGGCGACAGTGTTGCTATATTTTCCACTACGCAATGTAGTTGTTAATGAGTAATTATATTCTTGATCGATTCTCTCGTGATCTTGGTTGAGTTGATCATGTGTAGACACTTAGCGAGCCGAGATTGTCATCACACATTAAAAGGTGGTCGATGAAATTGTAAGAATAATTTATGTACCAATTATCGCGTTTTATATAGACGATCATATCTATGGTTTCTTCGTTTCTTTTTATGTGTTGTGACTTAATGACTGGCAACATTATACACGGACGGTCAGATTGAACTCGGACGTACGTGATGATGGAAGTGAACAAAGAAAATGTAATAAGGTGTTAGATGAATTGGATCTGAAGACATCCCGGCTCTGGTCCTTGAAACAGGACATATCTTTGGACGGCAGTTAATATAATCGTCATATAGCAGTCGGTGGCGGGCATATTTCCGTCTCGACCCTTCCCGGTGTCACGCGATGGCGCGGTGCTAGTAAGCTACGACGACCCTCGGCTAGTTTCTCCGAAGGTCGATTGGTTTGAGGAGACCAATTGGTCGCGTGTGGTGTCTGCACGCGACGACGCCAAGGAGTTCCACCTTTCCCTCCTCCAGCGGCTCCACGTAAGTGTGCACACACGTTTCGTCTTTTTTTCTATGGCCAAGTAGAGTCAGTGCGCGCGTTATCGTTTCCGCGTTCCGGTAGGGCCGGACTTATCACATTATGAATAAATAATGTAATTTGTAACTCTGTTCTTTTATTGAGTACGTACAAGCCCAGCAACCCTGAATAAAGCATCCAAGAGGTCCTTGAAGTAAAGGTCCAGTGCAACCTTCGAGAGACATATCCGTGAGCACTCTCAACCTCTTTTTATATAACTTGTTCGTGTGTAGTAATTCTCTTTTGCATTTATATGGTGATGGGGTTCTTTGCCATATAACCATCACCATATAACCCTACTTAAAATCTTTTTTTTTTATTCTTTTTTTTTACACACGACAATGGCGCCCGAACAGGGACATGAACCCTGGACCCTTGGATCTTGTCTAGTGGGAAAACGCTTGTTTCGTAGGTTTTCTACCATTTCCGGTTGCAAAACAATTGAAATTAAGTTTTTTTTCCTAACTAATTTTTCCTGACCTTTGTCTTAAATTTTTTTTTGTTCTTCTTATTGAGATGACTCTAATAAGTAATTGCCTGTTGCAGTCACTTCAGTATGAAGAATCCTTGCATTCCGTCACATCAGATTCTTTCTGATAGGAGGCACGTTGTGGGATCTAATACAGTACGCACACCAGCGACTGTTCATATTCACATCCCAACAGGGCTCGCGACTTGTTGTGGATATTAGAAGTCATTACTCTTACTTTGCATTATTATTAGTATGTAGGTTACTCATTGGCCTAGCTAACCAATGCAGTCATTTAGCTTTAGGATCTTAAATATACCGTTAATTCTAGATAGGTTAGTGGTTCCGATATGAAACCTCTCCAATAGTATTAGTATAGTGGTAGTCAAATTTTTCCGGTTACCCCGGCTGTGCCGGATTACGGGTAATCCTCTTCCGTGGAGGAGGGGTATTGTAGCGTACAATTATATTTATCATATAACTAGCTGTCCCGGCGAACTTCGTACCGCCTAACAAACAATGAATGTCGTGGTACATATTAGCTGAACTAAATTTATGATTTTATGGAATTAAAACAATGAATAGTAGAAAATAATAGAGAAGCTCGATGGCGTCATTGCGCGTGTCAGTCTAATTGAACACGCAAGTTAAGCAACGTCGACCGTAGCCTGTACACAGATGGGTTTATATTACCTCGAGCTCCTCCGTGATTCGAAAGACACGTTAAGCCGTCGGTCCCGGTTGTTATCATTAGCTCATCTTGAGCTGCTCCGTGCTTCGGAAGGCACGTTAAGCCGTCGGTCCCGGTTGTTATCATTAGCTCATCTTGAGCTCCTCCGTGCTTCGGAAGGCACGTTAAGCCGTCGGTCCCGGTTGTTATCATTAGCTCATCTTGAGCTCCTCCGTGCTTCGGAAGGCACGTTAAGCCGTCGGTCCCGGTTGTTATCATTAGCTCATCTTGAGCTCCTCCGTGCTTCGGAAGGCACGTTAAGCCATCGGTATCGGTTGTTATCATTAGCTCATCTTGAGCTCCTCCGTGCTTCGGAAGGCACGTTAAGCCATCGGTCCCGGTTGTTATCATTAGCTCATCTTGAGCTCCTCCGTGCTTCGGAAGGCACGTTAAACCGTCGGTCCCGGTTGTTATCATTAGTTCATCTTGAGCTCCTCCGTGCTTCGGAAGGCACGTTAAGCCGTCGGTCCCGGTTGTTATCATTAGCTCATCTTGAGCTCCTCCGTGCTTCGGAAGGCACGTTAAGCCGTCGGTCCCGGTTGTTATCATTAGCTCATTTTGAGCTCCTCCGTGCTTCGGAAGGCACGTTAAGCCGTCGGTCCCGGTTGTTATCATTAGCTCATCTTGAGCTCCTCCGTGCTTCGGAAGGCACGTTAAGCCGTCGGTCCCGGTTGTTATCATTAGCTCATCTTGAGCTCCTCCGTGCTTCGGAAGGCACGTTAAGCCGTCGGTCCCGGTTGTTATCATTAGCTCATCTTGAGCTCCTCCGTGCTTCGGAAGGCACGTTAAGCCATCGGTCCCGGTTGTTATCATTAGCTCATCTTGAGCTCCTCCGTGCTTCGGAAGGCACGTTAAGCTGTCGGTCCCGGTTGTTATCATTTAATGACAGTCGTTAAGTTAAGTCAGTGTCCTTTAGGCGGTTCGAAAACACTGGCCTCCGCCAACCCGCAGTTGAGCAGCGTGTTGGAGTACGCTCTAAACCCCTTCGGTTGAGGGAAGACCCGTATCCATAAAAACTGAAGATTTCATAAAAATAAAGATTTCCTTATTGTTAATTTTTTTTTAAAAAAACGTTTTGTTTTATTTTTTTTTAGTTTTGAAATAGGTTTTATCATTTTGGTGATTTGTAATTGTCATTTCTTTTGATGTTTACTCTGATTCTTGCGCTCGAACCCCATGGGAAAAGCGTTTTCACCCCTATCGATTTGACATTTTTAAATTTTCATAACAAATCACAGACAACTTTCGCGACATAAAAGTGACACCAATCGATTTGACGTTTTGATATTTGACAGCCAATAAATATCGTAATCCCTTTTTCAACTGACACTTTCATTTGTATGGGAAAATGTTTTTTCTTTTATTTTATTTTTTCGAGAATTTTCCAATGTTTTTAAGAGTTATTCTGCTATTCGGGACGGAAACAAATCCAACAAATCAAAAACCATGGCAATCGGTCCAGCCGTTCTCGAGTTATAAGTGTTGTAACAAACACGACTTTCTTTTATATATATAGATTGGTATCGCATTGCTGTAATTAGGGTTTATTTACAAGACGGTATTGTCACTGTCACATGACACTGACATTTGTCACCATTATTCGCGCGGCGTTTTAGTGCGGCGACAGTGTTGCTATATTTTCCACTACGCAATGTAGTTGTTAATGAGTAATTATATTCTTGATCGATTCTCTCGTGATCTTGGTTGAGTTGATCATGTGTAGACACTTAGCGAGCCGAGATTGTCATCACACATTAAAAGGTGGTCGATGAAATTGTAAGAATAATTTATGTACCAATTATCGCGTTTTATATAGACGATCATATCTATGGTTTCTTCGTTTCTTTTTATGTGTTGTGACTTAATGACTGGCAACATTATACACGGACGGTCAGATTGAACTCGGACGTACGTGATGATGGAAGTGAACAAAGAAAATGTAATAAGGTGTTAGATGAATTGGATCTGAAGACATCCCGGCTCTGGTCCTTGAAACAGGACATATCTTTGGACGGCAGTTAATATAATCGTCATATAGCAGTCGGTGGCGGGCATATTTCCGTCTCGACCCTTCCCGGTGTCACGCGATGGCGCGGTGCTAGTAAGCTACGACGACCCTCGGCTAGTTTCTCCGAAGGTCGATTGGTTTGAGGAGACCAATTGGTCGCGTGTGGTGTCTGCACGCGACGACGCCAAGGAGTTCCACCTTTCCCTCCTCCAGCGGCTCCACGTAAGTGTGCACACACGTTTCGTCTTTTTTTCTATGGCCAAGTAGAGTCAGTGCGCGCGTTATCGTTTCCGCGTTCCGGTAGGGCCGGACTTATCACATTATGAATAAATAATGTAATTTGTAACTCTGTTCTTTTATTGAGTACGTACAAGCCCAGCAACCCTGAATAAAGCATCCAAGAGGTCCTTGAAGTAAAGGTCCAGTGCAACCTTCGAGAGACATATCCGTGAGCACTCTCAACCTCTTTTTATATAACTTGTTCGTGTGTAGTAATTCTCTTTTGCATTTATATGGTGATGGGGTTCTTTGCCATATAACCATCACCATATAACCCTACTTAAAATCTTTTTTTTTATTCTTTTTTTTTACACACGACAACCCATAGTTAAAAGAATCCCTCGAGGAGCTCGAATAACCGTTGCTACACATTTGTCACAATTAATCCAGAAATGTTACATAAGCAACTGTACTCAAGACTGGCAGAACCTATTTTTATTTTCATACAGCACACTACATATAATAAAAACTGATGAACCGAATTTATCCTTGACACAAAAGATTAAGAATAACTGTGCTGTAAGCTCCACGCCTTCTCCCGCACCTCTAATCAAACATGATGCCCCTCGTAATCGCAACAAACTCATTGAAAACAAAATCTGTGATGGAGATCTCAAAGGTGCCGCTCGCCTTTTGTTCTCCAACGACGTGCTATCACCAGATACCCCTGACACCCTTCAGGCCTTACAGACAAAACATCCGCCAGCTCCAGTAAACCCATATTTTCTCGACCCACCAACAGCAGGGCAAGCATGCCTTCAAATTCAAAACAAAGATGTTACGGATGCCATTTTATCTTTTACACCAGGTTCGGCTGCAGGTTTGGATGGAATCTCACCCCAACATTTGAAAGATTTAACTTCGCAATCTGTGGGTGATGCAGGCAAGCAACTTGTAAATTCGATCACTAAATTAATTAACTTTATGTATTCCGGTAATGTGAATCCAGAAATTGTTCCCATTCTTTTCGGCGCGAACCTCATTGCCCTCACCAAAAAGGACGGAGGGGTGAGACCAATTGCTGTTGGATCAACACTACGACGTCTGGCCTCCAAAATTGCTGTTCGACATATTTTACCAAAATTAAATTCGGAATTTGAACCCGTACAGTTAGGCTTCGGTGTAAAAGGAGGGTGTGAGGCAGCCGTCCATGCCCTACGCTCTTTCCTAACTTACGGACAGCCTGACGTGTTGCTCAAAATTGATGTTAAAAAATGCTTTCAATTCGGTAAATAGGGATACCCTGCTGACGGAAATAAAACAACATATACCGGAAATATACAATTATCTTCTTCTCAGTTACGCTGATCCAACAAAATTGTTATATCGTTCTAATGAACTGTCCTCGGAAGTAGGTTGTCAGCAGGGTGATCCCCTTGGGCCTGCAATTTTTAGTTTGGCTATAAATCCGATAATAAAAAATTTAAATTCTAAATTCAACATTTGGTATTTGGACGACGGAACCCTAGGAGGTGATGTGGATACTGTGTTTGCGGACCTTTTTTTAATCAAAAATAAATTTCAAGCCATTGGTTTGGAGCTTAATTTTAGCAAATGCGAACTTTTTATAAATAACTGCGACTTAAATTTAAATGCCGTAAAACAAAAATTTAATATTTTGGCTCCAAATATTAAAATAATTAACAGTAATTCCCTTTACCTTTTAGGTTCTCCAATTTTTGATGAATCTATTTCTGAATATATTAATAATTCAATTACTAAATTTCAAAATACTGCTGACCGTCTCCTTGAAATTAGTCCACATTATGCACTTTGCATCTTAAAATTCTGCCTTTTCGTCCCAAAATTTACGTATGTGCTCCGTTGCTGCTCCTTTTGGAATCACCCAGATCTTTTGACACAAGTAGACGACTTAATCAAAATTAGCTTAGAATCGATTCTTAATATGCAGCTGAACGAGCAATCTTGGACCCAAGCATCCCTACCCATCCGTTATGGTGGTTTAGGGATTCGCAAAATTTCCAGTGTTGCGTTACCAGCCTTCCTATCTTCTGTCCATAGTTCAGCAAATCTCATAAGTAAAATTTTAAGGGCATCCCCTTCAAACTTTGAGATTGCTGGCTTGGAAGAAGCTAGAAACGCTTTCTTAATTGCATGCCCAGGTCAAAATTTTCCATTTTCTCCAAATTCACAGAGGAGCTGGGACGACATAAACTGCAAATTGACTTATGACAATCTTTTGAGCTGTAGTACAGGTTCGGCCGTTGCTAGGCTTTTGGCCGTGGGTGCGCATGAGGCCGGCTACTGGCTTCACGCGTACCCTTCGTCAAATACAGGAACATTTCTTGAGCCTGACACGCTTCGAATCGCAACCTGTCTACGGCTTGGGGTCCCGGTCTGCGCTCCTCATAAATGTCCCTGTGGCAGTGATGTCGACAAGCTAGGACATCACGGACTGTCATGCCAAAAAAGTGCAGGCCGCTTCTCGAGACATGCCGCACTTAACGATATCATACGCCGGTCCCTTGCCACCGTCAACGTGCCAAGTCTACTTGAGCCGACTGGTATTGCAAGAGATGATGGCAAGAGACCGGATGGTATGAGTTTGATTCCATGGAAGATGGGCCGGGTGCTGGTATGGGATGCAACCTGTTCAGACACGCTGGCCCCTTCCCATCTACATGGAACCAACTACAGAGCTGGTGCGGCTTGTGAAGCGGCTGAAAAAGTTAAATCATACAAATATAGAGGTCTAGGCTCCGAATATGATTTTGTCCCATTCGGTGTCGAGACCCTTGGTCCGTGGGGTCCTAGCGCTATAAGGCTTTTTAAGGAAATAGCAAAAAGGTTAGTATCATCACAGGAGACCGAAGAGCTGGCAGCTACCTCGGACAAAGAATTAGTCTAGCTATTCAAAGGGGGAACGCTGCCAGTATCTTCGGAACCTTGTCTAAAGGGACACCTTTTAATAATATATTTTAGTTATTAAATTATATTTTTTTTTAGGGTTTTTAGTTTTAGTTTCAATGTTCTAGTATATATATATTTTTTATTTAGTTTTAGGTAATTAAGTTTCATTTGTATTTTATGTATTGTTATAGAATTTATAATAATGTCATAAAGAACCTAATTTATGTATTTGTATAAAATATATTTAGTTATTTGTATATGAACTCTACATTCTTATCTAAAATATGAAAATGAATCTCACAAATGTATGTACCCGCATAACGTTTGGGGTGTAAGTAGTCCATCAACATCTTTGAACCAAAGTTAACCTTACCTGCACGTGATACACCCTGCTGATTAACAAACGAGGCTCTGGCGAAAAGAGAGGTAGGGATTTTTTAAGCTGCCCGATTGGGGAAGTACCTCCACCTCACAGAATGCCAATGCCAAATAACAATTCCCTTGAGGGTTGTTGTGTTTCTGCGAGTAAGTGAGGTCACCACAAAAAAAGAAAGGAAGGAGTATAAGCTGGCAACGGATCGGCGACCCCTTGGTGTTGCTAAACTTTCGAACGGCTGCATGAAATTAGATAATTCTTTTTTGGTGTGTTCTTTATTGTCAGGAGAAGGTTTGTATGGGAAATCCACTGAAATGATATGGGAACGGGAAGATTGAACCACAGCGAAGCATGGGTGAGCCGATAGTACTTAATAAATATAAGCAAATAAATCACATATCTATTAGGGTCGAAAAAATTAATTAGCTTTTTTTCTTTTACGAGTGCCTTCTTTCTAACATTTCATTTAATTATTACTTAAAGTTTTCTTATGTTTCTATTAATAAATTAGGCAGGTAAGTAATAAAAACATGGTTTTAATTGAAACTGTTTTAAACGCTTGTTTTAAAACAATTTGTTTCAATCGTGCCAACTCTAATATATATTCAGATAGTATATAATTATAGTTTTTTATTACATTGCATGGTAGATAAGCATACGGTCTCATGTGAGGAGCAGGTACTTGCTCAATGGAGTAGGTAATAAATTACTTTGTGTACCGTCTTTTACGAGGGCCTCGTTAGTAAATCGGCTGGGTGGGTCCACCATGCGAAGGCGCAAGTTGGCTTCGACGCAAAGACGATGTGCCGTTTCCACTCTCTCAAATTATCCTATACTCGCTGACTTCAGACGTAGACGATCTTGACCAAATCCCATGGAACAAAGTACTGTTAGAGATCCCTAACTTTTCAAGTTTTCAGGTAATGCCGTTTTGTTGAAGTTGGTTCTTCAACTAGAATGACTTGAAGGGATTTTTACAGGGTCGGCAACGCGTAAGTGATCAGGCGAGTCATATGCTAGTTTGGCACCTTACTCGAACTGTCACGAACATGTCAAAATGCTAATTCAGCCCAGCCGTTCACAATATGTGAACGCTTAAAACAACGAACTTTTTAAGTCATTTTTATGATTTGTTCGCAAGATTGTACTTTCAAAAATGTGTCACATTTATCATGTGAAATAAATTTGCTGACATTTTATGTTCGAGACATTTAAACAACCAATTTCTATGCACATAAGTAGGAGAACCATAAACGTTGTGCATTGCCATAAGTCTAAATGCAAATATTTTTACATCAGTCTTGATGGAATATCAAGATATACCAAACTTACGCAATATCGAAATCTTGACTTTCAATTACTTTTGATTTTTAGGGCTCCGTAATAAAGGCATTATTTATTATATTTGATGCAATAAAGATTTTACAAAAAAAAAACAAAGATGCCAATAGAACCCTATTAGTAAACGTACAGTCCCGTGCAAAAATGTATGTAGGTTCAACCTGTCAAGTAGTAATGAAAATTGTTTTAAATTTACGATGTTGCATTAAGGTTTATATTATTATTTTTATCAATAATAATATACAATTGCGAGACGCGATTTTAGTCTTTAAGCTATATTCGGACCTTTGCACGTGACTGTACATAATTTGTCATAGATCACATCAATACTTCATAGAAATATGTTCCTCGTGTTTCCTTTCCAAAACTTTAGGTGTAGTCAGTTTGAAGATTATGGAAGAGAGAATGGTCGATTTTCGTCAATTTTCTCAGCAACATTGTAATTGTAATTTTTACATTATAAAGACAAATTGACTTAAGACAAACAGACGGATAGACAGGCGGTCGTTAAAGGTTTTTTTTTTCATACGGACGTAATTCTTACGGATGGTATGGAACCATTGAGTTTGAGGAGCCTCTGCACTTTGCTTCCCTTTGTGTATTCTACCGTCTATACAATGTTGTGTTCGGAGGAATTGTTTGACATGATGCCCACGGCCTCTTTCTACAGACGCATCGCTCGCCATTAGACTTGGGAAAAACTGTTATTTCAATAACCGTGACTGTCGTTCCAGTTCCAAAAAAATAACAGTGAAAAGTCACTGCGATTTTGTCACTTCGATCACTATGGTCACATTAGACCATTCTGTGGCTTGATCACACAGATCACACTGAAAAATCACTGCGATTTTGTCACTTTGATCACTATGGTCACATTATCACGACTTACGTTAAATTATTCACTGTGGGCCTACTACGAAATGAAAAACCGCAGCTTCGGTCGAAAGTTCGGAATTTTTCAAACACGAATTTCATTCTATTTAGTCGACCTAAAAGGACTTTTCTACTGTCTGATCTAATTTACTGTTTACATAATACAATAAACATCTAAGTATGGTGTTTATTTTTCCGTAGACTCAGTGAAACGAAGTAGAAAAATTCCGAATATTGTATTGTAATAGTGTGACCTCACTCACTCGCAGGAACACAACAACTCTCAATTTAAAATGAAGTTAGATTTTCGCAATCAAAAAATCCGATCGTAATCGGTTTCAGTTTAGGCGGTAAGGCCTAAGTATGTATATATAAGCTGGGGCTCATACTTCCTCTGTGTGTTGAGTAAACCTACTCTTTACTCACAGGTTCATTGTCCGCATGATATGAGTAATCAAATAATTTAGGAATTTGTTGGACATGGTCTAGAGTCTAGACATGCAAGTGTGGACTTATCTCAAATACTTACTGACGCATTTCTCGCCGCGGAACCCGCACGGTGGCTCGGAGAGCGGTACGTGCCCACCAGGCCATTTCAATTCCCGCAGGAATCTCACCTCCTGCATGAAATTATGTTCTGCATTATACAAACGGGTAATATACTAGATGAAGTGCCTATCTATTTATGTATTACATTTATCACCGGCTAGATATATTTAAAAATTTCGTTTCTAACATTTTTTGAAAATCTGTTAGAAATATATTTTTATTTTTTATTTTCGTCGTAAAATTAACTATAATTAAGTGGAACAGCGCACGTATTTTATTATAACATTATGATAATAATGTTCCACCAAGTGCCAACAATCAACAGTATCATCAACTTTACTTTATTTTATTAAAGTTAGTTAATTTTAAATGACACCGATGAAGGATAGTATCTAGATAAAAATAATTTTACTTCTTGGAATTTTACTCGTCCTCGTCTAAAAGTTATGACTATAGGTGTATAACATTATGGAAAATGTAATAGTAGACAAAGTTTGGGGTGCAAGTGGCTCACCACCATCTTAAGATCCAAAGCCAACCTCGCCTGCACGTGGTGCACCCGGTCGATAAACAAAAGGGGATCTGGCACAACAGAGGTAGGATACAGAATATTTATAAGCTGTCCTACTGGGGAAGAATCTTCACCTTGAGGATTGTTGTGTTCTTGCGAGTGACTGGGGAAGAATCTCCACCTTGAGGATTGTTGTGTTCTTGCGAGTGAGTGAGGTTACCAGAAAGGAAGGAGTTGCTGCATTCGTAGCGGAGGTGGCGGCAATATTTCATGTTGCCAGTGTTAGTATGGCTACGGTAACAGCTTCACATCAGGCGGGACGTATGTTTATCTGCCACCCTACATAATATAAAAAAAGTAAGTAAACAACAAAAACGTTCCAATGCTCCAATTTAAAGGATCTCGGCGCCTACAATTTTGAATCCACACGTTACTTGGCACAAGAGTGCATTTCCCAAGCCAAACTGTGACGTAAACGCTCTAGCTAAACAGTTAAAAGACGGCATATATTCGGGCCACGTCCAATTCGCTGTGCGAACGCGTATTGCCTCTTAATTCCAAATCTATTTACATTTTCGTAAGTGGGTATGTTTGTAAATAGGATTTCACGGATGTTATAAAATCAACAGTATCCGCTGAAATCTACTTTAAACGTTTATATGTGCGTAGAGTTTAAAGATTTTGTAATAGGTATCGAGGAGATTGTTTACGTAATTTAATAATAAACCTAGATTAAG
This sequence comes from Hypsopygia costalis, assembly GCA_937001555.2. Taxonomy (NCBI): domain Eukaryota; kingdom Metazoa; phylum Arthropoda; class Insecta; order Lepidoptera; family Pyralidae; genus Hypsopygia; species Hypsopygia costalis. Next base: position 13,590,982 of record OW443330.2, on the reverse strand, counting down.
AGCAGTTCTAACGCTATACGTTTATGATCGACGAGTGCTGTATTTTCTGAATTGATGGCTTTGTTTGGAAAAGGGAGCAGTGTACCGCGTATACGTACCGGCGCAGATTTATGCAGCACGGCGAGCGGGTAGAGGCCTGGCGGCCGCGTTGGGTCAGTGGACAGCAGAGTATAGTTTCCCTCCGCATCGCCATTTTCATCCATATGTACCCAATACCTGTATAAACACAATAAATTTACTTTTTTGCCCTGTATTGTGATTGTAGTTCCGAACACAGATTGTGTAGGGCGTTTTTGTATCTTACGTGGTTAAAAAAGTGTAATATTTTTATCAAGAAATTCGATAAACGAGAAATATATCGTTGTTGTCGTTATCGTGAACGGAAAGAATCTACCAAAAGAAGTTATAAGTTAAAGCCCAGTCTGTTTCGTCGTAGGTTCCTATTAGGTGGACCAATTTCGATGGGTTTTATTTTTTCTTTATTTGAGACCGAACCGTGGCATTTAATGAAAATGGGTTTAGTAATTTTCGATATACGGTGATGGATACAAGAGTCGGTTTATTTTATTTATTACTTACCCCATTACACTGCGGTATGTGGTATTACGCATATAAAAAGCCAGAGCACGACCATCGCGCGGAGCGTCACCTCTGCTCAAGGCGGCTGTTAAAGCTCTAGCATACACCCACACTGCATCATGGAGCCAGGCTGCCTCCACTGGTATCTGAGAAAATAAAATACCTTTAATCTATAAAATATATGAGAAAACTGACCGGCTGACTTATCGATCATCGCAAAACGCAAACCGGTGAGCGGATCGGGGTGAAACATGTCATAGGGTAACCTTTACAACGCAGGCATTCGCTAAGGATTTTTGAAATTTCTCACGGGATATACGAGCGTAAAAAGTCGTGTGAGAAAGTTATTATTTCTCTATAAATATAGGTACGTAACAAAAAAACCTCCTACTATGTCCAAGAGTTTAAGATCAAAATACTCAGGCAGAGATCTAATTGGCTAATTACTTCAAATTACTTTAAGAGAGCGTAAAGAAATAGTTTAATGAGGTACAGTTGTAGTTTTTTAACAAATAATATACAAGACGTGCCTTTGCCAACTACACGAAACATTATTTCGGATGAAAGAAAGTTAAGTGTTAGCGCGCAGAAACATTAATTATTTTGACTAAGAACTGTACGTATGTTGTTCTGAAAGAACTGCGCTTGACAAAGCTTTAAGTCTTTTCTACGTGAAAAGTAGAAGTTCCTTTTACGAGTATAAATGAACTTAATTATAGCACAGTTCAGTTTCATAGTAGGTACCTCGATAGCTTGGAAATGGCATTAATTCGGCTTTATTGTTGTTTAGGAACCATAAAATTAGATTTCCCTCATTAGATTCGCACCCTGTCCTCTCAGCTTGACGGCTTTCGTCTTCGTGTTGTTAAATGAATTACTTAAGGTTGTAGACTGAATCATATATGAATAAGTATCATATATGATTATGTCACCATCTAGGATATATCTGCACATTATTATGTAATTATTTTATTATTATGGTTTAAAGGAAGATATATTGGTCTAGATTTATTAAGTTTTTTTTATTTTAATTAATTAGCGTTAATCAATTGATCATTATTTGCAAAAAATAAACATAGGTTTAAAATGAAAAATACAAGTTAATATATAATGTTTATATTTAATTGTTCTACCGTTTATTAGACGCACAAATAATTAATTTAAAAACTAAAGTTATACTGTGCTATTGCAATTTTAATTGATTTATTAAATTTACACTATGAAATTGACAATAAAATACAAACATAGAAAACATTTCAAATAAATAAATCAAAGCGTATCATTAAAAATTCCAATGTACAAACACAATAGCGTCAAAAAGCTTTGCAAGTCCACAATGTAGTTGAATGTTTTTGAACAAATTGAATGTTTTAAGGGTCTGAGAAAATGTATTAAATATTTCGGTAAGATAGGATAGAAGTGCTTAAAAATATGCTAGCCTACGCCCGCGACTATGCACGTGTGTATCGAGTTATCCCGTGGAAATTCCCAAAAAGCTTTTCTTAGCGGAAGCCTACGTCAAAATAGCTACATATACGCCAAATATCCCGATCCGTCCAGTGGTTAGAGCTATTAATCAGTAACGGTTGCCATTTGACATACAGAAGAAGAATTTCGTTTATTTAAAGCTCATAAAATTTTAAAGACAAACAATATAGACTAGCTTTACGAATTACTCACGAATTTTAGCCCGAAAGTTAAAATTGTTTTGATCACAAGTGGAGATAAGGGTTGGTTGGCTAGTTTTGACGCCACATCCGTTAATTAACTATCTTTTTATTATTTTCTGCCAGCGACTTCACCTGTGTTAACACACCACTGGGATCAAAAGTATCGTATCCTATATATTAAGTCACAACATATTCTGTATGTACATAGCTGTTAACGCTTCTACGTGTGGATGTTTGCCACTCTAACAAACTCAGATATACAAATACAAAGTACAGCCATTTTCACAAACATTCACGTTCATAATTATTAGTAAGATATTGCGTTTATGAGAGTTATAATAATATTAACATATGCTTTCATGCAGAAAGTAATTACTTTTAGAGATTTAATTAATTTATTATTGCCAGTAACATAATACAATACCAAAGCACCCAAAGGGGAGCGCGCGAAAGCTACTTTGTTAATACTTTATCAAAAAATATTTAAGTAGTTTTAGTTATTTTAGATGACCTGTGTATATAATGGAGCGTCACAGATTTCATATGACTCCTACATCTGAACAAGCGTTGTCAGACGTTCCGAATTTGGTGGGACGTCTCGTATTTTTACACTTAGTACCCGGCGCGGGACGTTACAGTTAATTCTAAAAACATAAAGGTAACATAACATGTCCACCAAAAATTTTCATATTTCCAACTGAAATTCATCATTGGCTTTCCTTTTTCTCATTGTTTGGGATCGGCGCAGTATGTTATTATCTTTCTTTTCTATTTCGCCGGAAATTAATCGAGCCATAATAATTATTTACTTCTACAGCTTGATATACCGGACCCAAATCTGTGAATAACCGCCTAAGCTGAACTGATTCCGATTGAATATTTTGATTCCAAAAGGTCCAGGACGAAGTTGACAAACATTTTCTGGTTAGATAGTAAAGCTCTATGGTTATAGAAACACTAACTAACTAGGGCTTTTCCGGCCATCTAAGCTAAACACAATTTCATCCAATCTACATAAGTTGAAGTTTGATATTCGTAAACATAAGCCTCCATACAGGAATAAATGAAACCATAACAGTTAAAACATAAAATATAAACCACTAGCTGCCACCTGCAAATTCGTCGGCGTGAAATTCGTTTCCGTGGGATTAAAATATTTTCCCGGATTGAAAAGTAGTCCTATTCCAGACTATAATCTATATCTGTACCTTTCATTCGGATCAGGGCCCTACCGGCCCTACCGGATAAGTTGAAGCCGAGTCCCATCGGATTTGTTTTAGCTGGTGGAAAACCTGGAGCTCTGCCAACTAAGCTGAAGAAGTTGTCAATAACTAAAATGTAAGACATTTTTGGAATCAAAATATTCAATGGTAATCGGCTTTAGAGCCCCTAATCATCCCTCAAAACTTTCGTATTTATAATAGCAGTAGGTACTAAGATTATCACTAATTGAGGAACGTTATATTGTATTTGTACTACTATTAGATTCACCCACCATTTAACTCCACTCAAAATGATCGACTGGTTGATGAACGCGGCCTATTGTACCAGTTTACTGTAGTTATGAGAATGCATTAATTGAAAATGCTTTTACGAGTATTGTTAAAAAACTCACCACTTTCCCTCCTCCAAATGCAAGTAACGGATTAGTAAAATTAAAAGGCGGCATTTCCAATCGTTTGTTCACTTCTTTGGCGAAGGCAGGATACGAAGGCGAAGGCGAGGGTGCCACTGCCATGTACGAGCGAAAGGCCCGTAGTGTCCTGGACGCGGGCTCCTTGCGTAGAGGTCCAGCCAAGTATCTGACAGCTTCCTCGGTTTCATACTTGTCTACGTCCACACCGATCGCCACGTATTCCCCTGCGGAGGATTAACATTGCTAAGAATAGAGGGTCGATAAAAGTGATGTCACTAGAAACTGATTGACCCTGAAAATGCTTCACACTTCAAATTTTGTAAAACAAAATGGTTCTAACTGAAAATTCGATGTTTCCGTCTACCATTAAAATATATATGACGACATGGCACTCAAAGTAAGTTTTCTCATTTAGGCAGGTAGAAGATATTATGCACTTGTTAATTAACCAGATATGTATTGTACCTGTATTAATAATTGGAATAGGTACGTAGTAAATACACGTGTAATTTTAACATCTAACTATCATACTGAATTCTTTTTATCGATGTAAACATAAAATTTTCCGATAGATTCAGTTTATTTAAGAACCGACAGGCGTCCTGTCTTCTTAACAATGAATATTGAATTCGAATTGGTTTCGCGCATCTTTCAAATAACTGACAGTACTACCCGACGTAGTAGATACTACGTCGGGTGGCAGACAAGCATGCGGTCCGCCTGATGTGAAGCGGTTACCGCAGCCATATTAACGCTCGCAACATTAAAAATAACGCTCGCGCGCCACCACCCCCACTGCCAATGCAGCATCTCCTTCCTTTCTGGTGACCTCACTCACTCGCAGGAACACAACAATCCTCAAGAGAATTGTTATTTGGCTGCGGTATTCTGTGAGGTGGAGGTAGATTCCCCAGTCGGGTAGCTTACATTTACGCTCCCTACCTCTCTTTTCGCCAGAGCTTCGTTTGTCAGTCAGCAGGGTGCACCGCGTGCAGGTGAAGTTGGCTTTGTTTCACAGATGTTGATGAACCACTTACACTCTACAAACTTCTGTCAAACGACATGAAGTTACATTAGAAAAGTTAATATGGTCGTTCAGTTTTCTTAATTTTTTCTAATTTTCCGCGCTACACTTTTTCTTTTCTTTTATAAGAACCTTCTCCTAACAATTACAAATACAACATAAAAAAAATATACCATAATATTCTCGTAATCTAAATTTGTAACGCTATACTGTAAAGTACCTAAAAATAGGGGCCGTTGAAATGTGTCCTGTTGGGTTGTAGTGTACGTTATAATAAATGTTTTATCTATCTACTCGTATATACTAGCTGTCCCGGCGAACTTCGTACCGCCTAACAGTCAATGAATGTCGTGATGTACATATATATATGAACAAAGTTTATGATTTCTTGAAATTAATGCCATGAATAATAGAAAATAATAGAGAAGCACGATGGCGTGAGGCACGTGTCAGTCTAATTGTACACGCAAGTTAAGCAACGTCAACCGTAGCCTGTTCATGGATGAGTTTATGTTATCTCGAGCTCGTCCGTGCTTCGGAAGGCACGTTAAGCCGTCGGTCCTGGTGTTTATCATTAGATGGCAGTCCTTAAGCCAAGTTAGTGGCCCAACCCGTAGTTGAGCAGCGTATTGGAGTATGCTCTAAACATCTTCGGTTGAGGGAAGACCCGTATCCCAGCAGTGTGTAAATAATAAGTTCAGTACTTTACAAAGTCACAAAAAAAGTACCAATTGACAACAATAAATATTTCAATCCACAAAACAAATCACAGACAACATTCGCGACGTAAAAGTGAGACCAATCGATTTGACATTTACATAACAATCAATAAATATTCCAATCCTTTTTAACTGGCAATATTTGTATGGGAAAACGTTTTTTCTTTTATTTAATTCTTTCGTCAATTTTTCAATGTTTTTAATACTTTCCCGACCAAGACACGACATTATTTTATATATTATATAGATTTATGGAGCTTGATTTAAATTTCTGAACGCACGCATAAATATTTTAGAACCAATAAATCAGCCTGGCGCAACTCAAAGTAAAAAAACGACTCTATGAATCGGAAGCGAATTTGGTACAAATTCTGATTGTTTTCGCTTCCATTTCATACATATTAGAATTACGCTATTTGTATGGAACATCCGTCTCTTAAAACGTAGTGGTTACATTCTCTTTGCAATAAATATTTAAATCCACAAAACTGTTTTCAAAACAAATCACAGCCAACTTTCAAGACGTAAAAATGAGACCAATAGAGTTAACATTTGTTTTTAATCTATGACATTTGTTCTATAATGAGCTTAATATACATTTCTGAACGCACGCATACATTTGGCGTACGCACGTACGACAACGTCACATTTGACAGCTACGACAACCACGAACATTTTGTATGGAAAATGCTTTTTCTTTTATTTTATTTTTTCGAGAATTTTCCAATGTTTTTAAGAGTTATTCTGCTATTCGGGACGAAAACAAATCCAACAAATCAAAAACCATGGCAATCGGTCCAGCCGTTCTCGAGTTATAAGTGTTGTAACAAACACGACTTTCTTTTATATATATAGATTATTATCTCTTCGATTGAAGGAAGACCCGTATCCGGATAGTGGAATGAATATGGATTGATGCAGTATATATTATTCGCAGGGTTGGGTGCCAGCACGTGATCAATACTCCTTCTATTGTGGGAGACTATATGGCTACGGCACATCAGGCACGTACACTTTTTTGGTGCTCCAACGTCGTCCAAAATATGATAAGTAGTAGTTAGTATTCCGAAAAAATTCATACAAGAAATAAATACCTACTGTTGATTTAAAACATGAAACTTTAAATCAAGCTGCTCTAAGTTGTGCTATTTTTAGACTCGTCTAGTTTTTAGATGTTTTGAACTAAAAGCAATAGCCTTTTATCTCAGTTCTATTCAAAAACGTTCGTCTTTTGAAGCATGAATATAAATCAGACTATTTATAGAAAATACTAGCGGCCCGACCACGCTTCGCTGTGGCTCAATCTTTTCGTTTCCATCCATTTCCTTAGAGATGGCGCTGTATGTGAAAAAAGATTTACCCGCTTTTCTTTTCAAATTTTTCCAGAATTTTCTTTGCTATAAACCTCACGGAGCCCGAGACCTTTCCAACGAATGCAAAACCGTGGAAATCGGTTCGTGCGTTCTGGAGTTATAGCGTCAGGAAGGAAAACACGACTTATTTTTATATATATTTATCAAAATGTAGAAATATTTGTTTTCTGAATATGTAATAAGAGTTAACAAAACAATATATATACAACCTTTTATATGATGTACATGTCGTAGGGATTAATGTAGAAATTATACATCGCGATTACGTGGCGGCCGGTATATTGGCGGCATTTAGGTAACCGTGCATTGTCACGAGTCACAAATAAGTGTACTAAATTTCAGCTCAATCTGACACTATGGAGTGGGTCAAATTTAACTTGCATTATTTTTATTTTATTTTTATAATATATAATTTTCTACACACATACATAGGTCACACTAAAAGTTTTGCGTAACTTAAAAAATACAACATGTTATAACCAAAATATTATGTTTATTGCTTTTCAAAACACTCTCCTCTTTAAACATTTTTTCATGCGATCGAACCATTTTTTAAAACAGGAGGACCACAGATATGAAGGCATGTTTTCTACGTGCTGATTGAACGCTATCACTGCCTCTTCGGAGTTAAGTGAAACCTCTCATCAAATCTTTGATTTTGAGGAAAATACAAAAATCACAGGGTGCTAGGTCGGGGCTATGTGCAGGATGGGTGACGAGTTGTACTTTTTCGGAAGCTAAAAATGACTTTGTTTTGTTGGCCGTGTGTGAAGAGGCGTTGTCATGATGTAGGAGAACGCGGCTTTTTGTTCGTCTTTCGCGAACTTTTTCTAACACCCTGGGTAAACAAATGGTAGATGACCACTCGGCATTAATACTCTTTTGATCTTCAAGTGGAATTGTGCAGATGGGACCCGTAGCTGAGAAAAAAAACGCGATCATTCTTTTACCAACGTTTCTCGCCTGCCTCACTTTTGTTGGCCTGTTCTCATTTTCAAACACCCATTCACAAGATTGCTGTTTTTTCGGGTTCAAAACAATAAATCCACGTTTCGTCTCATGTGAAAATGTCATAAACAGCATTATAATGTCCGTGGTCATACTTCAGTAGCATCTGTGAGCACCATTTTACGCGAGCCCTCTTCTGCTCCGCTGTCAGTTCATGAGGGATCCAACGACAACAATGTTTCAGAACTTTTAATTCTTCGTGTAAAATTTTCCGAATTTGGCTCATACAATTCCCTAACAGTCCTCGAATTGTCTCATAGGTAATCCGCGGATTTTCTTCAATTAGCCGCTTAATAGTAGCCACATTATTTTCGTTGACGGCAGTTGAAGGCCACCCTTCACGAAATTCGTCATGTAAAGAAACTCGACCTCTCTCAAATTCAGCAAACCATCGCATCACAGTGCTTAAACAAGCTTCTCTCCCAAAAGCATTTTGAAGACGAGCGGAACAGTCTTGCGGAGAGAGAGAACTTTTAAAATCATAAAAAATCATCGCTCTAAAATCTTTTCGACTTAATTCCACTTTCCTTGCGTACATACGTAGAACGTTGATGTGTGATAAAAAACAATTGACAAATAAGTTCCCGCCAATTTTTTTTTATTACTAAGAAGGTTGCAAGTCGTTTCAAAAAATATAACAATCGAAATTAAAATAGTTCCGATTAGCTAGAAGTGCAAAACTTTTAGTGTGCCCCATGTAGTAGTTATAGCAGATGTTGGAAAAAATCATGTCGACTGGGACTTAAAACTGGGTAAAATTCACGGACGAAGCCGAGTTTGTAGTAATATATACTATATTCATGCATATGAATATTTGTTCTTGTGAACATTCATTATGAACGTAACTGAAATTGTTAGGTAGGTAAAACATCTTAGAGATGCACTAATATTATCAACGAATAGAAAAAATATACTCTACACTTGCAATGGTACTAAAGGATTTTTCTTTGAAACAGAAAATCCTTTAGGAAAGGATACTCTCTGTAATGAGCGAAAGGATTTCCTCTTTGGTATTAAAAGCGATAAGAATTGAAAAGCGAGATTTAAAACAGTGAATCTTTAACAGAAGTAATGAACTCGATTTTATATAATACTAGCTGTCCCGGCGAACTTCGTACCGCCTAACAATCAATGAATGTCGTGGTACATATTAGCTGAACTAAATTTATGATTTTATGGAATTAAAACAATGAATAATAGAAAATAATAGAGAAGCTCGATGGCGTCATTGCGCGTGTCAGTCTAATTGAACACGAAAGTTAAGCAACGTCGACCGTAGCCTGTACACGGATGGGTTTATATTACCTCGAGCTCCTCCGTGATTCGAAAGACACGTTAAGCCGTCGGTCCGGTTGTTATCATTAGCTCATCTTGAGCTCCTCCGTGCTTCGGAAGGCACGTTAAGCCGTCGGTCCCGGTTGTTATCATTAGCTCATCTTGAGCTCCTCCGTGCTTCGGAAGGCACGTTAAGCCATCGGTCCCGGTTGTTATCATTAGCTCATCTTGAGCTCCTCCGTGCTTCGGAAGGCACGTTAAGCCGTCGGTCCCGGTTGTTATCATTAGCTCATCTTGAGCTCCTCCGTGCTTCGGAAGGCACGTTAAGCCGTCGGTCCCGGTTGTTATCATTAGCTCATCTTGAGCTCCTCCGTGCTTCGGAAGGCACGTTAAGCCGTCGGTCCCGGTTGTTATCATTAGCTCATCTTGAGCTCCTCCGTGCTTCGGAAGGCACGTTAAGCCGTCGGTCCCGGTTGTTATCATTAGCTCATCTTGAGCTCCTCCGTGCTTCGGAAGGCACGTTAAGCCGTCGGTCCCGGTTGTTATCATTAGCTCATCTTGAGTTCCTCCGTGCTTCGGAAGGCACGTTAAGCTGTCGGTCCCGGTTGTTATCATTTAATGACAGTCGTTAAGTTAAGTCAGTGGCCTTTAGGCGGTTCGAAAACACTGGCCTCCGCCAACCCGCAGTTGAGCAGCGTGTTGGAGTACGCTCTAAACCCCTTCGGTTGAGGGAAGACCCGTATCCATAAAAACTGAAGATTTCATAAAAATAAAGATTTCCTTATTGTTAATTTTTTTTTTAAAAAACGTTTTGTTTTATTTTTTTTAGTTTTGAAATTTGTCTATTACTCTGATTTGATTCTTGCGCTCGAACCCCATGGGAAAAGCGTTTTCACCCCTATCGATTTGACATTTTTAAATTTTCATAACAAATCACAGACAACTTTCGCGACATAAAAGTGACACCAATCGATTTGACGTTTTGATATTTGTCAACCAATAAATATCGTAATCCCTTTTTCAACTGACACTTTCATTTGTATGGGAAAATGTTTTTTCTTTTATTTTATTTTTTCGAGAATTTTCCAATGTTTTTAAGAGTTATTCTGCTATTCGGGACGGAAACAAATCCAACAAATCAAAAACCATGGCAATCGGTCCAGCCGTTCTTGAGTTATAAGTGTTGTAACAAACCCGACTTTCTTTTATATATATAGATAGATAGTAGTCATAATAGATATTTTCAAACAGCGAATGTTTAATAGACTACAAGCCCATGGATAAAATTTACCTGTGAAATGAACGAACGTGAATAACGCTCAGAGTTATTTTCTGATACAGTAAGAAGGCTGTTACTACGAGTATATCAGAAAATAACTCTGCGCACAGTGTCATTTCTGAGCGGTACAGGTGACTACGTGAGTAAATGGAATTTCCCAGGTACAAGTGAGGAATTACGACTAATTATTAATGAACGGCTTTTTTTATAGTTTATAGATGATTGAAAATAAATATCGAAAAACCTAGTGCCGTACTAAAGCGGTGGTGACGGAAGTCACTGCAAATTTTTAATTCGCCGATACCCCCTTAAATACTTGTTTTTAAAGTGAATATAAAACAAAATTTTAAGCGTAATTTATTTTAAGCGTCTACCTGTTGTCGTTATCAATATCGAACAAAAACGAGCAAAAAAAAAATCAAGTTTGTTGTATTGGAGCCCCCTTAAATATTTTTTTATTCTGTTTTTTTAGTATTTGTTGTTATTGCGGCAACAGAAATACATCATCTGTGAAAATTTCAACTGTCTTACTATCACGGTTCATGAGATACAGCCTGGTGACAGATGGACGGACGGGCGGACGGACAGCGAAGTCTCAGTAATAGGGTCCGTTTCAACCTTTGGTTACGGAAACCTAAAAACAGATAATGTTTAACAGCAGTAATGAGCTCAATTTTATATATTATACTTAGTAGTCATAATAGATATTTTCAAATCAATAGTGTTCAAATAAAATCCCAAAAGAAACGCTTTTAATATACTAAAGGGAAAAGATATATCAGCATTATTGCTTCCTGTTCATTACACACAATAAATCCGAAATGGGCCGATTATGTAGGGGGATACGATAAGTTTCCGCGTTCAATATCGCATAATTGATTAATCACAAACATTCCATTTTCTTTCTATAAAGGATATTGCTTATGTTGAAATGTTTTTGATTGTACGAAATAGATATTCCGATAGTGAATTAGTTACTTCAGAATGAGGTCAGCAATTTCACATTTGAAAGGGAAACTGAATTATTTTAGACAAGTTTGAACGCAAAATGATGTGAACATAAAATTTAATTTACATTATCAGCTTTTGTGTTATATGTACTTAGTACTACATTGAAACCTAACATGCCACGTCCAAACTAAATCATCTCAATGTGAAAACCGGCAGAGGAGCGAGAGCGACGAAATCACAAAGATTTACAATCCGTGCAAGTTGATTAGGCGTTATGACGTATTGTAACATTTGTAACTACGTAATGTTATAAATGTGAACGTGAGTTTATTTGTTACACTTTCACGCCGAAACTACTCAACCCATCATCATGAAATTTTGTACACATATTATCAAATTAATGCCACTGGAAGGTTGCCCATATAATGTATTTTAATCACTACATAGTATAAAACAAAGTCGCTTTCTCTGTCCCTATGTCCCTTTGTATGCTTAAATCTTTGAAACTACGCAACGGATTATGATGCGTTTTTTTTTAATAGATAGAGTGATTCAACTGGAAAGTTTATATGTATAATATATGCATAACATAGTAGAAACAACACTGATAATTTAGAGGTTTCTAATGTGATGTCGTAAATAAACACATTTTTTTGCTCTTTCATTGCAAACGCTGGCTGAACCCAACGAGATAGATCAAAATAATGTAGTACAGTATTGTTCACCTTAAAATGGTCTACAAAAAAGTTCGCGATGGTATATGTCTATCTCTTAGTGGTAACACACAATAACCGTTATTTTATCATTTGCTTTTTACAAGAAATAATGCCTTATTTACGAAGCGATTTTAAGCAATACAGAATTAATCCTTATCCAATTAAGTACCTTAAATACATTGCGCATTTAATATAGATCAATATGGCCCTTCACAGCATGTAATTTAAATGAATAGTTTAGAAGATATTACACATTTAAAATGCAGGGACATAACGGCTGTGGCGGTACCGGCCGCGGAGCCGGCGGCGTGTGCCTATAACTGGGGAAGGACTGGATAGGACAAAGCGCAAAGACCTTCTGTAGTACATTTAGTATCAGCATTGCACCCGTGCGAAGCCGGGGCGGGTCGCTAGTAGTATATAAAGAAATAAATATAAATAAATATTGTCAGACAAATTACACAGCGCCATCTAGCCCCAAAGTAAGCGAAGCTTGTGTTATGGGTACTAGGCAACTGATAAACATACGTAAATACATTTTTTTTTTGTAAATACATACTTAAGATACATAGAAAACTCCCAGACTAAGACAAACAGACATGTTCATGCACACAAATATTTGTCCTATGTGGGAATCGAACCCACGAGCGTTGGTGTCGAAGCCGCGTCATTGACCGCTACGCCACCGAGCTCGTCAATAAATATCCTTAAACGTTCATTTTGAATGATTGTGATTATGAGACTATGAATGATTGTGAACTATCTATAACCTAGGATCCTCGTCTAGTGGAGAGCCGTTCTACGCTGCGTACACTTTCTTTCTTCTGAAATACTCGAATACAAAAATAGCTTTATTTGTGATTTGTTGTTCCAACTATGAGTAGAGTAAATTACCAAGCGAATGTAAATTGCCCCTCGCGGAGAGGCAATGTTTGCGCGTCATGTGATCGATGACTGTTCGCTGATGAGAGAAGTTGTTGTGTAGGTACGTTGTTACTTTACCAATATTAGGAGAGTGCTCTTTTGAAATGTATTGAATGTTTATCTATTAGAATAATTAAACCGTATCTTCGGTATTAGGAGGTACGGAACCGTGTGTTTGTTTTTCACATAAATATATTTTATCTAAAACTATTATTAGGTTTACACGATTACGATGCCTCTATGTAATGTGAACTTGTGTGATTATATATTTATTTATTACAAAGCCAAAGCTCTGAAGATCGTGGTGAGCTTGCTTGCACTAGCACGGCTTGCACCCCAAAATATTGATACTTGATTGTTTCGAGTTGTCTCCATCCCCAACAGCAGAATAGCTATTTATATATAAAAAAATCCTCCTTCTGTCAGGGACGGACGAGATATGGTCGTGCTCCTGTAGTGGAGACTAAAATGACCTGATGATGATATCACAAAAAATAATAACGAAAAAAAGTTATGATGAAATTGTCACGACAAGGTTAGTATGGGAAATTCAGTAGAATGAGATGGGAACGGGAAGATTGAGCCACAGCGAACGCGGACGGGCATATTTTTTTTTTTTTGATAATTATTAGAATCTACAAAAATAGAACAGATGTTCTATTTTTATCTTACAATACTCATACAATTTATAAATTGCACGTCGCTATCATGCTAATAATTATATTATTGTCTATTACTACTTAACCTAAATCCTCCTATTGTTTACCTTGCAACCATGACAGCCAGGGCAGACAAGACCCCTCTGCCAGCACGATTTGATGCATTTTCAATAAAATGGTTGAATGCGGTGATGGCTGCCCCAGCCAAAATGCGGCGACCCGCCACACGACACCACCACCAGTTTGAACACTTTAGTGAGCATGACTATCAGGGCTGCACCGTAAAACCTCTATTTATTTCCCCTTGGTCTTTCTCCTTCTCTCCCCCTCACCCACCAGATACTTACATACTTTGACCTAGCATATTCCGTCTGTCGCTGTCACTGATATTGCATGGGCCATGGACCATCTCGTTTCTGTGTCATCAGTTCCGTACGGAACTGAGTAGTCGCGTTCCTATTTTTTGTTTTCTTTCCCATTGCTTTGCCAATTCTTTCACGACGGGTGTATCCCGACTCCAGATCGCCATTTGCAAATTGTAGCCCCGAATTGCTTCCGTGGTAGCAGTTTCCGCACGTTTCATGAAGCTAGCAGTTGCGTCGAATAGCTCGCTGCAGTCTGTGTAATATATACAGCTACAGGTATGTCTCGAAACTGCCACCACTGCATGGGGGACGCTACTATGCAGTTGAAAGTTTTTCTCGACTTGACTCGTATGTCAGTCCCTGTGCTTCATGAATGGTCAAAGTACGAGACCCTTCGCCACTGCCGTAACCTTGACCGATCAGTAGCTCTTTCTCGGCCTGAGTATGTACCAGGTACAAGGTGTTGGCTGCACTTCTGGGTATTTGCGACCCTCTGTACCTCATCAGCTTCAGGAACCGTGTCCGAGTGTTGGACGAGTATATGCCACTGTTTACTTGTCTGAGGGCATACGCAACGTCTAGTGGATTCCTTCTTGTGCACAGCATTTCACGGCTGATGTTCGCCGCTGGGCTTGGGCGATGGCATTTATTTTGGAAAAGAGTTAGAAAGTTAGATCCAACGATCTATCGATGAATGGCAGTTGATTTATATCGTCAAAGAGCAGGACCTTCTTGGCACCGGAAATTCGCACTGCCATCACTATGGCCCCGAAATGTTTCATCAGCGCTTCGTCGACCATTAGTCTTTCGTAGGTGTCTGTCGCTGGGATTCCATTTGCAAGTACTGAGGCCATTGTACGTGCTTTAGCTCTTGTTTTTGTACCGATGCGTTTAGTTATCTTCTCTTTCAGGTCGCGAGTGGATTCAGTCTTGGTTGCAATGACCAAGTCTTTGCCTGGATTATAATTCCCGGAAATCCATTTTGATTTTCCACATCCCGGTACTCCGTTGATTCAAGTTATTTCTGGTACCTCCCAGTATTTGAAGGCTCTGCCGATGCCAGCTCCTGATGATAGAGCTTCCGCTTTTTCTAGGAATCTGTCATCTAGCATCACCTTCGAACACTTGGCGGTGACTACAATTGAGTCTTCCGGAGGAGTCTCAAACACCAGCCTTCCAGTCCGCTCTGTCTCTACCTCGTTTAGAGCCACAAAACCATCTATCGCGTTATATGCAGCCATGTATGTTCCTGATACCTTTCCCTTTACTGTTTCGGCTGTATCATAATTATACATAGCTGCATCTGCTCCCACTAGTATTACGCTGAGCTGTCCCTCATTACCTTGAGCAAATTTGCAGGTTGACTTTCTGCATCGCTTTTGTAATAGCTTTAAACTCGAGGAAACCGTTGACTATGTGGTCCTTAGGCTTCTTCACAACTCTGAGTTCAGGCGGGTCGACTTGTCCTATTTCGGCTTTTGTCCGGACTTTTTTCTGCCCCTCGCTTTGACCTGTTGGAGATTGCTTAAAAAAGGTCTGCACTGCAAGTGCCCATTTTTGTGCTGCTTTACGCGAAGTTATTTTGGGCTTACAATGCTGCAGAAAGCTTTGGATAGAGTTCTAGTTATAGTTGATAACAACTTTTTTATTGGACTAGGTTGCGTCTTAAGCGCTTCGCCCCTTTCCTGGATTGTCTTCTGTTGTAAGCGTTCGGATCCACTGTATCCTTCTGGATTAACTATGGGATAGCCCCAGCTATCAACGGGGTGTAAAGAGGCATGGTCTGACATCTCGTGGCTTCAAGAAATGGCGGTTATACGCCACAACCTCGTGTTTTGATGAGGCTTCAATGATGCCTAGATAATTCCTGGTATCGCCTTTCTTATGTGCTAGCACCATATTTATGATGTGCAATAAAGTATTATAATAATAACCAAAGAACTTAAGTTTAAACTTTACTTTAGTTGTGTTCACGTTTCATACATGACTAGTAAATTTCCCTTCAAAATCCGTGCACTGTGTGAGACTTATCATGATACAGCATACGAAATATGTTTATTCCTTCTCTTTCTTTCTAAATCTATTGGCGGAGACTTGTAATTAACATAGTTACACTTATAAGTGTTATATACTTTACATCTGTTTCTCTGTAAGTCACCCAAGTAATAATAAATAAATAAATAAATTCTTTATTCATCCTAACTTTGTTGAAGATCTTGTGTCTTTCGCTTGCTCATAATGATATTATACAATATGCAACCGTACTGTATAAATATAAATTCTTGTCGCAGCATGGTATGTTATACCAAGGCAAACTATGTAGAATGCAAAATTACGTAATTTTACCGAAAAGAGGCGTAAAATAATGATAATTTACGGATATTTTTATATATAAATTTTTGTAAAATCACCAGCGTCTTTCAGCTATAATCTTTTTTTTTCACCTCAAGAGAAATAAAGAAAGAAGAAGATTTCAAATTTTGCAAATGGTAAATACCATTTGCAAAATTCTTTTAAAGTAAAAAAAAATAATGGTCTGCCTACATATCTTACTGTTATTTTTTTAACCTATAATATTTGTCAAGCGTACCGATTAGCTTTCTTTCTTTTGAACTTTCAGAAACAGTGACAGGATACTTAGTCTTAAGTCTTAGTCTAAGAGGATTGTTTTCATAATTCATAGGTATGCACTTAGAGTTCAAACATGTACTTAATCCGTGTACTTACAAAGGCCTTAATGAAAATTTCGTAAATTTTGGAATAGTATCAAAAGTTATCATATTTTACCGCGGTAATATCATAAATTATCGCTTCACATCTAAGAATGGTACTTCCGCATAGGTACTCTCGTGATCTCGCGATATATAAAATTACGTATTCAAACTCAAATTCGTCATTAGGTGTAAAAGTAGCGAGAGCAACTTTCAAGGGCATACTGATTCTTTGCGAAATATAATGCTAAATATAAAGTCAAATAAAAATAGTAAACACCCAATAAACTGTTTACCGAGAATTGAAATAAACTGCTAGTAATGTAACTTTCTAGTTCCTATAAGCCGGCGTTGCCGTAAGCTTTCCTTTCTTAACAATGAATAGCGTCCGCCAAATAATGGGGTACTGTCGGCCAACAAAGGGAGACATCTAGACAGATATATTAGAATCATCTCATGGAAATTATGCACGTACAGGCTACGGGCTTCATTCGAGAGTAAAAGTCAGCTTTACAATAATTTGGAGCATAATACTTGATAGAAACGTACGTCTACTATATGTTCCAGCCAAGTGTCAGAGAAATAATATGTAACTTCAATGTGAATCTCAGACATCTATATTTTCAAATAAGTCTATCTATTCATAGAGTTATTTGAAAATGTTTGATAAGGACTACTTTGGCAAGATCGCAGTTTTGGTGGTCACGTCGTACGGATTAAATATTTGTTCCCGTTTGAGTGTGACATAATAGTTGCCACAGTTTTGTTTTCAATTGCAATAATATGGAATGCAATGGAATGTTGGGAAACAACAGTGTCCACGTATGATACGATGGGTATTATTTTCCCAAACGCCTCACATTCTAACTTTTGAGTTTTGTGTAGAACCAGTCACATTTGTGATTGTAGTCATAATTATTCATTCGATCTTTTTTCGTTAAAAATTCATAATGTGATATTTGAGGACAAATTCAGAAAAATCGTCGATTGGAAAGCAGCGATGTATTTGCATGTGTGAGAGCTTTATTTATTTATTACCTACTGGCTGTTACTTTTTTCCCGTGTGAATATATTTTCCGGGATAAGAAATAGCCTATGTCACTCTACAGTCCTCAAACTATCCAGGTAAAAAAAAAACCATATCAATCCATTGGTTCCTTTCGACGTGAAAGAAGGACAAACAACTAACAAATAAACACACTTTCACATTTATATTAATAAGTATGGACGTATGGATTTTATTAAGTTCGTTGATATGTAGATATCGTTGATATGTATATTTTTATACACATGTATCTGTAAAGATATATCTTTACAGATACAACATGTAACAAAACAACACAGGATACTTGTTAGTAGAAGTATGACATGGCATTAGATATTGACATTATGAACGCGTATTATCTATAATCTCTGCTTTTGATAAGCCAATTTACCGCTTCGTTTTGGTGTAATGATGCTTTCTGATGCTCGTTTTTGTTATTAAAATAGTTATATATGTACGCGAGTTACATTGTTGTACCTACTTAGGATGTGTTTCTCATGTAAGTGTTTTTTATATACTTAATTGTAATAGAAATAAAAATCTTAAACGAGAATTAACTATTAGCATATTACTTACAGAAACACCCACTTACTCGTACATCAAAACCGGATCATTAACGGTTTGACGAGGAGTTTGAGAGCGCAATTTTAATCTCAAAACTACTGAACAAATGAACTTAAAGTTGCGTTTATGTACCTAGCAAATTTCATAAGCGGTTGTGGTTTAACAAGTAGAACAAAAAAAAAAATGCGAACAAATTAGAAAACTTGCCCATGTCGTATACTTTTGTAGACAATAATAGAAATTAAAAAGTAAGTTCCTACAAGCATAAATGTAAGTTATCTGAAAGATTAACAAAAATAAAGTCACTTTGCCCTGTAGAGGAACCTTTCGATTTGCATAGCTAAACATGAGTCAGAAATACTTTGTTCCTTCGCAATATTGCCGGATGTTTTATTCACGAACTTCGGATATGAACAAGAGTGTCCCGAAAAGATTTCCCGGTGAGAATTAATAAAGTTACAGAAATTTTATATAGGTACGTTTAATAATAATAAAACCGAATATTATTTTATGCGTATGCTGTTGATATTCTGGAAGTTGTAAATAATGAGTGTATTTGTCAAAATGCATTATGGGATTATTTTTTAATATACGATAAGGCAGCCTTTTGTACTGTAATTCTTTTTGACAAATTACACTCATCTTTTGACGAGCTCGGTGGCGTAGCGGTCAATGACGCGGCTTTGACACCAACGCTCGTGGGTTCGATTCCCACATAGGACAAACATTTGTGTGCCTGAACATGTCTGTTTGTCTTAGTCTGGGTGTTTTCTATGTATCATAAGTATATATGTTTTATTAACAAAAAAAAATGTATTTACGTATGTTTATCAGTTGTCTAGTACCCAAAACACAAGCTTCGCTTACTATGAGGCTAGATGGCGCTGTGTAATTTGTCAGACAATATTTATTTATTATTTAAATTCTGTGTTTGTATCTATTGTAAATTTTATATAGGTGCAACAAAATGTATAGTATTGTATTGTGTAACTGCATGGGCTGAAACGACTCCCCACATATATTGACAAATGGTCGTAGAGATCCTTTCTCAATAATTGGCTTATAAAATTGCAAACATATGTTTCAAATCAAATTGATAGTTACAGAAATCTCTTCAATATCTTTTATCATCTAGTATTTAATTTAATCTTGATCTGAAAAAAGACTCATAATGAAATAGTATAAGATGTATCTAAGGGCCCAGAAGCAAATAATGATTTTTAATTTTTATAAAATAAAAACATCATAAAATTACTTTAATTATAGTATGACTTTATTATTATGGTTTTTATTATTCTGATCCATGTCGTAAATAATGGATATCATAGTGATATTATTGCATTAAGATCTAGTAGTTACAAGGTATTATTTTGCATAACTAAGTATTTAATATGAGTAAATTGTCTTCAAAATATTTATGAATCTTAAAAACAACTATACGTAGAGTCACAGATTGTTGTGGCTAGTACAAGTCTAGTACAAGAAAGCAATATTTACCTGAGTCTAGAAGTTGCATCGCATCCAACGCCAGCATGAGCCCGATGTGATCATGATAATATCCCACGGAAACATAAACTGCAAAAAGAAAACTTTTGTGAGTTCCAAAACATTTGTGTCTTAATGTGTTATTATTATATTACATGTAATGGATTCAAGCTACCATTTAATGAACGTCAGATCTACGCTCAAAAGTTTTGCTCTAAAAGAGAAACAATTGCGGACCAGTCTTTATTTAAACGACTGACGGATTACACGTTGATAATACTAAAGTTTATAGGGAAAACTTGTAAAAACTATTCAGATGAGGAATATGTAGATGAGTATGATGAATTATCATATTTTTAATTTTGGAATATTTGTATTTCAGTAAATGTAGCTAAGATTTAACGCAAGACTCTTTATATTACGTGGGCTGAAAAGTCCCGGCCTTACTAAGAAAACGCGGTTTTTTTTGTTCAAAATTGGCTTTATTCATCAACATAATCTTCATCAAGAGCCACACAGTCATTCCAGCATCCCACTAACGTCTCAATACCACTTTTGTAGATTTTGTTGACAACGATTTATCTTTTGCTTCTAAATAGGCCTCAATTTCAGCTATAACATCTTCATTCGAGCGAAATTTCTAACCGGTGAGCATTTTTTTGAGATCTGCGAACAGCCAGTAGTCGCTGGGAGCCAAATCTGGCGAATACGGTGGAAGTGGGAGCAATCCGAAATTATATTCATGTAATTTTGCCATTGTTTTAATTGACTTGTGACACGGTTCGTTGTCTTGATGAAACATTTTATTTTCTTTGCCATATGTCGTTTCTTTGCAATTTCATTCTTCAAACGTTCCAATAACGCTATATAATATTCACTGTTGATGGTATTTCTCTTCTCAAATAGTCGATGAATATTACACCAAGCACATCCCAAAATACCGAAGCCATAACCTTTTCGGCCGATTGTTGTGTTTTCGGGCGCTTTGGACGAGGTTCACCAGTTTCTCTCCACTCAGGTGACGATCGTTTTGATTCGGGAGTGAAGTGATGGATTGGATCCATGTTTCATCCATTGTCACATATGGACGCAAAAATGCCCTTTTGTTACGTTTAAACATGGCCAAAAACTGCTCAGAATTATCAACATGTTCTTGTTTTTGGTCAACAATGAGCAAACGCGGCAGCCACATTGTCAAATGCTCAAGCAATATAAAGCCAATATGTTCTTTTGATATCTTTACGATTTACTTTTCGATCATTCATAACGATTTTGTGGTGTTTTCTGGTGTTACCGCCTCATTTGGACCTCCACTCGTTCTGCATTATCAGTGTCCCTACGACCACGTTTGGAGTCAGAAAACCAACGTCTTATTATTGTTTCTGATGAAGCGGAGTCCTTATAACACTTTTTAAGCCATTGCTTAACTTGAACGGTATTTTTTCCCATCAAGAAGCAGTGTAAAATTAAAACACGAAATTGTTTTTGATCGATTGTTTCGAAAATAACAAAGTAGTGTCACATAGTAACTCACAAAGTTATAAATAGAATAATTAACTGAAAAAGCGGTGAATGCATAAAGATTAGCGCCATCTATGTGTTAGGCCCGGGACTTTTCAGCCCATGTGTTACAAGTTTTTATTTACTTTCGGTCTATAATCAAATGTAGTAAGTTAAATTTGACCCTTTCTAGTGTCTGATTGAGATTTAAAAATTACACTTTAATCACCATAATCTGGGGCTCCACCGCATAAGCTGAAGCCGATTCCCATCGGATATTTTTCATGTAAAAATCAAACTTCTGCTTAGATTATTGTTAATTGGGTATAGTTTAGCTGCTAGTAAATCTGGAGCTCTACCGATTAAGCTAAGTGGTCATCATGACCACAAATCTAAACTGAAGTTTGTTTTTTACATTCAAAAAATCGATTTGACTCGGCTTTAGCTTATCCGGTAGGGTCTCTGGGTCAAATGAAAGGACTTGATAAGTGAAACACAGTAAGTTAACTTTTAAGTCCTTGTCTTTTAATAACAAGTAATAAAAGCTTAATAAAAAATGTTTTGTTCATTCTTGTTTTCGTAAAAATTTTGATCCGACGTTTATTTCGTTTATTTAGATTGTAGGTCAATGTGTAATACTCACTTCTCGTGTCCTTGTATGTCTCCTTAACGATGTCGAGAAAGGGGTTGCGAGTGAAGTTCTCCCTTCTGTTCTCGTAGTAGTAAGGCTGCCTGTACACTTGTATTTTGCGAACTGATATTTGTTTCTCTGTGGCAGCAGCAACAATCGCCAGCGCTAGTCGAGAATAGTCGTGGTTTGGGGCTTTGAGGTATACTACCGCTATCTATACACAAAATAAGTACATTATTATTACCACTTTACCCAGATTTTCCTTTTTGATAGAGGTAAAGTTCTTCAAGAAAGGTGTGAATTGGTTTTCACAGGGTTGACAATGTCGTCGTGACACGACAGAGTCGTGAGTGTCGCAAGTGCCTTTATGCGACAATGAGTACTTGTCATCGGGAATGCTGTATTTTTTACATCACTAAGATGACAAACAAGCATACGCCTCACCTGATGACCGGATTCGGCAGTGTATTGACACCAGAAGTATCACACGCGCGTTGTCGTATGCTGATTTGCCATTTATATAGTATACCTCGGACCAGACTGGTACCTCCACTTTACAGAAGACACCAGCTGCATTATTAATTAATTAGTGATACTTTTTTATTACGATAGTTCATAGCCTAAGACAATATAAACAAAAACATAAACCAACATATGTAATTCACTATATTTTTGTGAAATAGACAGATAGAAGATTTACTTCCTTCAAGATATGGCTTCCAATCACAAAAGAAATAAGGTTAGTCGATTTGGTATTCGTATTTCGCTCAGTAAAAGTTGTAACAAAATTCGGCCTGCCCTGAGCCTTTTTATGAAAGAAATCACGGGATTATTTGCAGGCAATTTAAACACTAGAGCAGCTTTATACATCTTACTAGCAGCCGCCCGCGACTTCGTAAGCGTGGAGTTAGTTAATTGCACGTAATTTTTAATTATATTCGAAAAAGCTAAATACCTAATAAAAGGAAAAAATAAATCTTATATATAAAAATGAATTGCTTTTTGTTAGTCTCGCTAAAACTCAAGAACGGCCAGGCCAATTTAGCTGATTTTAGTTTTGAAATGTTTGTCTTAGCCCAGGGAAGGTTTAAACGGTGAGAAATTTTGGAAAAAATCAAGAAAGATAGTGAAAACAACAATTTTAATTTCCCATACAAAGTGTTCCTACTATAGTCGAATGTCATAACAGCAAAGATGGCGAACCTACCTTTTATTTGTTGGTTGTCAAATATGACTTTCTCAGAAGTGACATAAAAATGACACAATACTAATAGACATCAAGAAAGGAGTTGAAATATGTAGTGACTGTTTATGGTAAATCATGCTTTGTACAGTACTTAAGAATAAATAATAGAAATTTGTAAATTTCATAAACACTCGGATTGTAAATTACAAAAATGATTGCAAAAAATGTAATCAGTGTCAGCAATGCGAATAGACCAGAAAATGGGGGCTGAACGCAGAACGAGGTCCAGGGGGCTTACCGCCGAAGCTGAAGCCGATTACCATCGAATATTTTGATTCCAGAAATAGGTCTTACGTTTAAGTTATTGAGAAGCATATTCAGCTTAGTCCGTAGAGCTCCAGAGTTACTGTCAGTTAAGCTAAACACAAGTATCATACTTCTAAGTTGAAGTTTGATTTTCGTGATCAGAAACACCGGTGGGGATCGTGTTCAGCTTAGCCGGTAGGTGTCCATGTATGCTGATATAATTGCACTGGCGGATGCGGATAGAGGGCAGTTGGTGCGATGAGTGAATTAATGGGAGAGGTCACTTGAGAACTATGGGCTGAATCCGAATACGGGAAAGACTAGGGCTGCAAAACACCAGATCCCACGACCGTGCACTTAAGGATATGATCGAATGCACGGACGGTTTAAGTACTTGGGATCTGTTCTTCGATCATGGGATAGAATCGACTGCGAGATTTCAGTAGCTTGGACTAAGTGGCTTGAGGTAACCAGTGACATCTGTGACTCTGAAATTTCGTCAAGTTGAAAGGACAAATATATAAATCCAAGATTAGACCATTTTATAAGTTAGTAAAAAATCGTCAATACTTGAGCGACACGTACAGGTGTTGTCTTTCATGGAGTTGAATATGCTGCGCAGTATGCGCGAAGTTTCGTAGAAGGACCGCGTCAGGAATTCTCGGACATGGCAAGCAAACTGCAAGAGAGTCATTTAAGCTGGTATTGTCAAATTTTATGGAAAGCGGCAAGTTAGGAAACAAATGTCTTGCAATGGCACATTCTCCAGGTTCGGGCACACAGGGTAGGCACTTCTTAAAGAGACACAGATCTTAGATCGTATATATTTGTTAAGTAGATAGATGTAGGTGAAACAAAGTTCACCGGGTCATCTAGTAAAAGATAAAAACAATCAATATCTAGACGAATTTTTAGAATCAATGAAGTTGACGGATATTATTTTTTGAAAACCTCTGTAAAACCTAAATTACTTTTTATTGTTCTATTAAAACATCCTTCCTTATAATAGTACGTAGTTGTTTTCAATAATTCTTATACTTAAACACCATTTAAAATCCTTCTGCCATAATTACTTTAACTTCAATAACATTGGACTTTCATACAAACTCCTACCCCTGTTTTAACCCCATAAAGAATTAAAATGAATTATTAAGGCTTAAAGAATAATTATTTATAAATAATTTTGAAGATTATTAGTGTCAATTAACTTAAAACAACAATTTTTTATGAAGTTAGATTAGCTTTAATTTTGATATCAAGATTAGTGATATATAATTATCACTAATCTTGATATCAAAATTAAAGGATTTGATTTAATAATATTTATTTTATATCAAGATTATACTAGATTTATTTTTTAATATTTCATTTAGCGTTATGTTTCTAAAGATAAATTATTAGTACATCATCTATACATACATTTTAAATTTGGAGTTTCGTAAAATCCGTTCTTATGGGATGTCTACACCCTATAAGGAATTTACCTGGCAAATTTCAAGTTTGTCGGTATTATAGTTTCTGAGATTTCGTGATTAATCATTGAGTGGTATTTCGCTTTTATATATATAAAAGGATATTCTTAACAAATAACCCAACTGAAAAATTCTAACCTTTTTTTGTTATTATCCTCCAATTTTTTTTTTCGCGGACTCTATTTGAAATAATATATCCAATGTCACTTTCAAAGGCGAGACGAATCTAATAACACATCATACGTACAAAACCGTCTTGCGGTTTAGACTGTAGAGCAGCGTTTCCCAACCTTTTTTACATCAAGGCTCCCCGGATCACAAATAATATTTTCATGCCCCCCCACCACACCCCAATAAATTTTTCAGTAAGTACCTACAATATAAATCGCATTATTTTAACAACATTTATTTTTATGTAATTTGTACAAAAAGAATCACAAAATGAACTTTGACTAAATTAAAACGTTTTTATCAACCAATCTATAAGAGCACTAGGGAGTATAGTGACAATACTAGTGAGATACTTGAGCTTGCATTCTCCCTACAGTGTTTACTTCATATTCTACCTACAGTGTTTACTTCATTAACGCATTGAAATATTTTTTCTATTGAAAACACAAACGTCTCAAGCCCCCCTTGACATCCCTCTACGCCCCACTAGGGGGGCGCGCCCCCCTGGTTGGGAAACCCTGCTGTAGAGCGTCCTAAAGAAATATACATCCACACACTCGAAAAACATCCCTTCCTTCTTCGTCAGTAGCTAAATTGAATTCAAGGCAAAGATTATCCTAATAGGCACCTAATAGGATGAACGTGGGTCATTATCATCTTTGAACCAAAGCTAAGCTCAGCTACACGTGGTGCAACTTTCTGTTTAACAAACGAGAGGCTGGCAAAAGAGGGGTAGGGCACAGCAAAATGTTAAGCTACGCGACTGGAGGAGTACCTCTACCTCACAGAAAATCGCAGACATAATATAACAATTAATAGAAGCCTAGAGGAGGAAGAGTCAACAGGAAATAAGGAGTTGCCGCGAGTGTAGCGGAGGTGGTGGTACGCTCAAAATAGAAAAAAAAGGAAGGAGTATAGGCTGGCAACGGATCGGCGACCCCTTGGTGTTGCTAATCTCCATGGGCGGTGGTGATTGCTTTGCATCAGGTGACCACATCCCCTCGTTTGCCCCCCTCCCATATAAATAAATATTATGTCTATAGGTTACGGTAACCGCTTCATATTATTAGGTTTATAGTTAACTAATATAAAACAAAAATCTAGAAATCCAGGATAGATCCTATGATGCACCGGTGTTCCTATCGTTTTACTTTATTTGTTTTATCTGTAGTTTTTCTTACAAACAACAATTAAGCTCTATGTTTAGGTAAGAAATTATCTGATATACAATACGACCAAAAAGTGTAGAATTGGAACTTAATTTATTAGCAATAGTACCATAGACTTCTTTCATACAAAAATGCTCAAGGGTTCTGTTTAAACCTATAAAATCTGGGAGGTTACCGCCAAAGCTGAAGCTGATTACCATCGGTTTTTTTTATTCCAAAAATTGGTCTTAAGTTAAACTTATTGACAAACATCTTCAGCTTAGTCGGTAGAGCTCTAGGGTTTCTACCAGCTGAACTAAACACAATTAACAACAATCTGAGCAGTAATTTCATATTCTCATTCAAAATTTCCAATGGTAATCGGCTTCAGCTTCGGCAGTAGGGCCCTTGTTTTTACGAAGAAAGTGGCCATATAGTTTACTCTTTTTGATCACATTTAGGTACTATCCCACCCCGGACACTCCATACAAATATTGCGTCGTTTACTACTACATAAACAATGACGTCTGTGCATAGCGTGAATGAGCGCGTGTGCGTGCGGCGCCATACAAACTATTCCAGATTTGTCTCAGAGGGGAGGTGAGGTCGACATGAGAGAGCGGCAGGGAATGGCCATACCGTACGTAGTACTATTACTTATACTGTGGTACTATGTAAGTAAAGATACAGAATAGAATAAAAGACATAGGTAATGTATGATTACATGCATAAAATTGAAATGCGTAAGCACGGCGACGACCGCTCGTGAGATGTCGATGTCCGAAGGTCGAGTTCGAGCGAAAGTTGAGTACACACGCTTGTTGGAGCTCGCGACGTCTCGACAGTACTATGGGACAAAGAAAACATATTGATGACAAGCTTTTATCGTAATTAAGGAGGGATAAGAAATTAGGTATAGAATATTACATCAATTTTTAACACATTTCAGGAGATAATTCTTAAGATCTAGCTGTAGAAACATGCATCGACTTAATATTATAATAACTTATATTTGACAGACTGTCTGCTATATTTCAGTCTAGCTGGAATATAGGAAACTGAAGCGATGGACATTGTCCTAGACTCTAGGACAAAGTCTTATACTTACATTAAACCTTCCCAAAACACATGCATACAAATGGAGATAACCTGGGGAAGTACCTTCACCTCACAGAATACCGCAGCTAGGTTTGTTGTGTTCCTGCGAGTGATTGAGGCGGTACTTGTTTTCCATCAGCCGAGCTGAATCTTCATAGGATATTTTTTACTTTAGTGGTATAAAAAAAATTAAATGCAACAAGCAACACTTACGTAGCTGACCATGGGTAAATTAAAAGCGGCTGCCATACGCCCCTCGTGAACACACGTCTCCTGCGGTCCAATGAATGCGGACACGTTCGCTGCCCACAGCGCTGCCACCTGTTGGGTACGACCTACTTAGATAACACTCAAATAACCATAATGAACTATTTAATAAATAAAATTTTATTGTTTCATGCCATTATACATTAATAATTAAGAATTGCCCTTGTTCCACAGTATTCACCGGCAAGGGTCCACCTATGGATTTATGGATATTTTTTTTTCTTTATCCACCGTTTGTGTGTGTGTGTTTATAAGAAATATTTCATTAATTAAGATCCTCTTCTTTACCCCGACACGATGGATTAAAAAAGGAAAAGAAAAGTCCATAGATTCATCACTGGAGCCTCAGTTTGGCACCCGACGTCATATTGTTGCCGCAGAGTGAAAAACTCATAGGTACATCTTTTTAATTTTATTTTGAAGGTAAGAGGGTGGTACAACGTATTTATAAGCCCGATGGGGAAGTATCTACACCTCATAGAATTCCGCAGCCAAATAAAAATTCCCTTGAGGGTTATTGAGTTTCTGCGAATGAGTGAAGGAGTTATTGCGTTTGCAGCGGGGGCGGCAGCGCGCTAGCGATATTTCATGTTTCAAGCGTTTATATGGTTACGGTAACCGCTTCATATCAAGTGTGCCGTATGCTTGCTATCTATCGTAGTACAAACAAAGATGGAATCCTCACAAAGCATTAGTTCGAATTAGTACAAACACAAAATTACTCTTCCGCGACGGTATAATAAAGTAACAATTTGGTGTTTTCAATTCCATCACTTCACTTCACTTCACTGCCAATGGTTATCACATACCTTCTTATATCAATAAAAACAGTATCAAATAGAGTTGGTTCAGTTCCATATAATAAGAAAGAACAATATGTTTAAAAAAATCTATTCTTAGGTCGTACATTTTCTGCAAAAGACGGCAAGTTGTTAACGTCTGGCAGAAATACATCGCGCTCCCCGCACTAAACTCCGCGAACTACAGAAATTTTATAGTCTCCTGGTTTACGAGTACTATGACAAACTGCGATGGAGATTTAATATAAAATAGTGGTCCATAGTCTGCCGAACGCCCTAACTTATATCGTAAAGTTAGAAAAAATAAACTATTTCAAATAAAGAGCTATAAGTTTGATTTGTAGACTGGGATTTGGCAATGTTGGCTCTCCATAAGGAGATATAAAGTTTTTAAACAACAGAATACCTAGTAAAATAGTGTTTTGACTACTTCGCCGAGTTACTTCAAAGTCATAAAACAGGTCTATATCTAGAAAAGTATTCTAAGTTGTAAACATTATACAATTTTTGTATTTAGTGTTTTGTGTTTTGTTCTAGGGATTCACTCCGTGAGTTATTTAAGGAGATAAACATCCTCACTGTCGCTTCTCAATATATTTATGTAAATATTATGTACGTCCGTAAAAATATTTCGAATTTTACAAAAGTATGTGATTTAACTAATGTCAACTTGCGGAACAAAAACAAATTGGTTATTCCAAAACATAGACTGGGGAAGGTCAATAATTCGTTTGTCGTAAATTGCATCTGCTACTACAATAAGTTGCCGGAATCGGTCCTGATTTTACCCGACACTAAATTCAAACAGTTTATTAAGACCACCTTATGTAAAAAGGCTTACTACAGGACCGACGATTACCTTAATGATAAAAATGTATGGCAAATTCTCGGCACAGGATGTGAAGCACAGGCGTCTTATCTTTACAAGTAGTATTGTGGATATACATATTTAGACTTTACAATATGTATATACACTCTATACTATGATTTTTTATATATTTTTTTTTTTTACTATTTTATTTTACTTTTTTTTTTTTTTTTTTTTCTCTCTTATTTTGGTTGACATACCATTTTTTGAT
The DNA here is from genome assembly GCA_937001555.2 of Hypsopygia costalis. Taxonomy (NCBI): domain Eukaryota; kingdom Metazoa; phylum Arthropoda; class Insecta; order Lepidoptera; family Pyralidae; genus Hypsopygia; species Hypsopygia costalis. The sequence continues at coordinate 13,561,341 of OW443330.2, read as the reverse complement.
TGTACATTGACATTCTTTTTATTGTATTATGATAATATTGTATGGCTATTTAAAAAAAAAAAGACCTATATTGACAGAGTTTCTTTCGGCATTTCTTCTCGTCAATGGTCATTCCGAAATGCTGGTAGATAAAAAAATATACCTAATTGTAAAAGACGTGTCTAAGTGCCCGCGAGGGCCCACAGAATAAAGAATTTTGACTTTGACTTTGACTTTGTTAATTTTGCTAAGATTCGATAGTTGCACACAATTATATCATTCTTCGGTTATTTTGCAACGTGGACATTTGACTAATATGATTCTGCGATTTAGTTTTTTGATCATTAATAACGATATAGTCATTAGATTTTTTGACCATATCAAGACCTTTGTATTTAGCGAAAATGTCATATTGTACATAATTATACTTACAATACGGACATTTTGCCACCTTGTTATTTTGTAACCTCGGCATTTGTATCCTGTTTCTAATTTTAAATGTATGTTAATATTTAATTGTAAATTAAATATTAAAATTATTTAATTGTAAATTAAATATTAACATACATAATTGTAAATTAAATATTAACATACATACATTTAAAATGAGAATAACAACATCATCCAATGTTATGTATTTCAATAATTTAATTACGTTTCCATGAGTTTTAGTTTTGCCTGTGCAATTTTATAACTTCTATTCAGTTTGTGTCAGTTAACCCTTTGCCGACACAATAAAGAGCAATCAACTAGAGAAGGTCGAAGTTTCATCGTGAATTAAACGGCGCGTAATGAGCGGCAAACGAAATGAATAACGTAGTCTGTTGGAAGTTACAAACGAGCTCACAAATTTAATTCGGAAACATTATCTGCTTCTACAAACTAGAGAAAATTAGTATGCAACGTGTATTTCATACTTAACTCTTTAGCTTTTCAGTGTAATGATGACATATTTTTGAATAAGATATCGTTGATATGATTTGTATTACAAAACACATACAAAAATCGTTCGTTGGTACAAAACGACTTTGTTTCGTAACGCTATAATAAGGTGTAAGTAGATTTTGAGTATGTAGGTATATTGTGAATTTTGAGTTACATACTCAAAATCCAGACCGATATTATTAGACAATTTTAAAAATCTGTGAATGAAAATCCAACTAATATTACAAACGTGAAAGTTTGCGTGTATGTATAGATGTTGGTTGCTTGTTCAATAGACAGCTGATCGAATCTGGATGTATAGAGTATGTCTTGGATTAAAATGTAAGATTTTTTTTATCAGCAAGTTCACGCGGTGCAAAGCCATGTACAGAAGTCTGTTTCCACGATAAACTCCGACTATCTTTACCTTTTTTTTAGTCCAAAATTACCTTTTCACGAAACGTAGTTGACAAATCATTCTGGTACCAGGTAGTATAGGTTGGCAATAGTATTAAATCCAGTCCATCCAAAACAGACAAAGCCTCTTTCTTTTCAGGTTCGGAGCTAAAATGTGTATCCGCCTGCCCTAACAAATAAATCATGAAACATTCCTTCATTGTTAAGTCTTTACCTCCGCCTTTTGACGTTGGTCTGCGTTAGACAACGACTGATGCGTTCGTTTTTTATGCACCCCGTGACGCCCCCACTTCCTAGCCTGATGGCTACGAGTGCTAAGACCCCATCAATTTCCCTGACAAATATACTTGACTCGGTAAAAAGTTAGCATCTGAGGAAGGAGGACGTGTTACAGCAAGGGGAATTTATGTTCGTCGCTTCCTGTTCGTGTCGTAAGAAAAATTGCGAGACACAATAAAGGCGCTAGAGATTGCATGATACGGTAGTTGTTGTTTAATTAATAGCTTTCTTAGTCGTAGGAAAATTAGATTTATTTATGGCACAAAATACGTGCTAATACTTATCAATCTTACAAATTATTTTTTATTATACAATGTTAAATGATTATAATTTGTAAGACATGTAACGTTTTGTAATATAGTTTTTTTTTTAAATATTACGACGGGTGGCTGACAACTGACGCTTGATGTGATGAGGTTACCGTAGCCATATGAACGCTAATCATTTATTATTTGGCTGCGGTATTCAGTGAGGTGGAGGTACTACCTCAGTCGGGTAGCTTACTAATACGCTACCTCTCTTTTGCCAGTCTCTTTCGATAGACGGCATGGTGCACCAAGTGCAAGCGAGGTTGACTTTGGGTTTAAAAATCATTGTGAGCTACATACATCCCAAAGCAATTTTAAGGTTAAACACTTTTAGTTTAAACTAGTGCCGTCGCCCTTTTAAGAACGTTCTACTGCAAATCATGAATTTGATCAAAAAGCACACCATGTTCTTTGGGAGTATGATCTGTGCCGCCGGGAGCGGGACGATATGTAAAATTCCTTGCATGTACTATTGTGATTTGCAATTCATATTATTGGAATCGATATGATAGCTAACAAACTCTCTGTTGTAGGTCCCTAACAGTGATTGTTATATATATATATATATAAAATCAGTGGTGCACAGCATTGAGTTTCAGTAGACTATCCATCTCTTTAGGATTTTAATGCCTTATTTGCCATATAGATGTCTCTCACATTGCCAAGAGGGCAAGTCAAAATCCAAAAGCCTACTACTACTACTAATTTCTTCTGGTTAAATTCGTTGTGAGTTCCAAGGCAGCTGTAGTTATACCCCGGGGACTGTAGTGGAATTAAGTGTTCATTGCCCTTTTTAGTGATGACCGCTGCTGATCCTGGCTACACAAGAGACACTGTGGAAATGTGTGGTGGGTCCTACCATAAGTTACTTACAAAACTATATTTTTTTTTTATATTTAGTATACACCAACCTTTATGAGTTTGCCAAATTTGAGTTCTTATAAATTATAAATTTTATACAGCAAAATAATCATAAACATAAATTTGTTTAAATGATTATTTTTGCTGTATAAAATTGAAATTAAATTAAATAAAAATTGAAATGCAAAACGTTTGACACACTAGGAACTACAGAAACTTTTGAAGGACAAGGTGAATTAATCTACAACGGCAAGATTGCATAACAGTAAGTAGAATTATGAAATTATTCCTAACTTAACCAGCTCTCATGGGACACAGGGATACTCATGTATGAAGTTGTACGCACATCCCTATGATATTTATATTATACGCTAGTGGTATATGGATGTCGTCGGAATATGTAAAAATATTAATTGAAATCTACACAATATCAGAAACTTTTTAACCACATCATGCTAACCCATAAGATGTCTCTGATCAGTCAATGGACGTTAATATTTGTCAGTCAAGCAAGCAGGACTGGGCTTTGCTGTATGAAAATACGTGATGAGTATATAAGTTATTGATGAATTGACAATTTACTAATTGCCAATTCATCAAAAACTTACATATTAACACAGTATAAGTAATAGTATATTAATAACATTAACGATAAAACCAGACATTTCATTTCAATCGTTGCTTGTCATTCGGTGTGCTACTTGTCTTGTCAAAGTGGTTTAAAAAAATATCAATATTGTCCAGTAACGCCCAGTAGTGTTTCGATGACGTACTTTCTTTATATTTTCGATGCCACTCCAAAGTTTTTTTATTATGTACGGAATCATTGCCTGATCCTTCGATCTTTAATACTAGGATGAAAGATCAAAGGCCTGCGCATGTTAAAAATGACATTCTATAAAGATCAATATTTTAATGAATTATGATTTATGAGAGCGTAGTAAGAATTGTTTTCATTGTTCTAAAAGTATATACGACGCATTTTTGTAAATAACAAGTAGTGCTATTTACAAAAACCGCTAATGAGACTAACAAAGAATAATCAATAACTGGATAAACAGATAGCGAGTGAGTGGGTGGATTAATTATTTTGTATAATAATTTAGGGAACTCTTGGCACGAAGAAATATTATCTACTTTGACGTCATACTAAATGAATGGTGAAGATTAGAATAGGGGCTCACTATAACATAAAGATAAAACCGTCGAAGAAATTGCGCATTTGCGCACTAATCATTATATTAAAATCCTTGTTTAAAAAATTGACAGACTTAGTCGGATCTCGCGCACTGTGCATTCTGGGTACTTACGACATGTCTCAATGAGATTTAAACTTCTGTTTATATACTACGAGAATTTTATATATTAGATAGAAGAGTTCTGTTTACTTACTGCGAGTGTTGCAACACTTGCAACAGAATCACTTCCGCGTTGCCATCTCATCTGTTAATGCAGTACCTTTTCAGGAGATTGCTACTAACTTAATTACGTGGGTGCCCATGGGAAGAGAACGGCTCTCTAGGACAGCGGTTTTCAAACTTTCTTACGATAGAACCCTTTTGTAAAACTTATTATAACGAGCTCGGTGGTCGAGTGGTCAGCAATCTTCACTTTGACTCCGAGGTCGCGGGTTTGATCCCATCACAAGACAAATATTTGTGTTCATGAACATGTCTGCTTGTCTAGGTCTGGGTGTTTTCTATGTATTATAATGTATGTATTAACAAAAAAAAAATATATTTAAGTATACTAACAGTTATCTAGTACCCATACTAGAAGCTTTGCTTAGTTTGCGACTGGCCGTGTGTAATTTATCCAGGAATATTTATTATTATTATTTTAGTATTGGTTTCCACTATGTAAAACCATTAAGTAATCCTAAATTTAAACTAAATTATATATCTATCTAGGTACCTACCAAATGACTTTACAAAAAGCTAAGCATAAGCAAACTAGTAGTCTATATACATACATACTCTTTGCTGTGTTCTATGTATTATAGAGTATATGATTTCCGATGCCTGTCGGCTGTCACCGGGCGGGTATAAAAACAACTAACCTCTTTTGGACTGACGGGCCAGTTTATTAGTTGAAGACATGTTGAAGACGTCGATCGCATGACTATTCATGATAATACTACGTAGTACTATTACTTATACTGTGATAATATGGATGCTCCATAATATATATCCTTACTCTTAACTACTCATATTATATCGTATGTCACTTTGATTGTGTAAAGATAACCTATGATATTTTATATGTAGACGGTCATAGGTGAACATCGCGGCAGTAAAAGTTGGCTTCAAAGCTTACGTAAAACCTACGCGTGTATGCAGTAAGTACGCAAACGCATTGAAATGAAAAGAATGTGAACATACATACAACATAGCGCAGGATTAGTGAATGCCTGGCAATTACCCTGCTTTATTCTTACATTGAAGGTTAGTAGAACGCATCTATAGGTAAAAACATTTTAGAAAATAGCGAGGACAATCTGAATGGAAGTGGTACAAGTCCTAGAAAATGGAGACGTCTGAAGAACGTCTACATCAGGATTACGGAAGGAGAAAGACTTCCTTAGTCAAAAAAAATCTCTCTTTCTTCTTGAACGAGAGATTTTTTATACTAAATTTGTTTAACACTGAGATTAAGACTTTGTTGTACACTGCGAAACGTCACTCTTGTACATTATTTTTTACTTACTAGTTGTGCCCGCGGCCTCAGTCGAAAAATACTATAAAATCCGGCGTAGTATAAATAAAGAATAGTAAGTTAATGGGATTAGTGGTTCTCCCGTGAGCCTATAACGGTCAGACAGAGAGACGTCGAGTAGTTAAAATATGCATAGAAGATAATATCTATTATCATAGTTGGTCCCATTGTTATTATTGATACAAATTAATTACAGTTTATATTTATTTACTCTACCTACTCGTGCACGCATGGCAAATAACTAAATAGGAAACGGGAATTATCTATTTCCTCTGTAACTACAATTAATTGCGCATTTGCAATGCAGACAGTCGTAATATTCAATGCATTAAACATTAAATGTCCATTTATCCTATAGCTAGCCTTAATTACGTACAACCTAACAAAGTGAATGAAACTACTAAGTAGATATTTGAATGAGCAAAGCGTACTAACATAGTAGAGTTATAGAGCAGTACTTCAAGTGTATCGTTCGAATCGACGTACTCATGCAACACATCGCCCACCTTCTTTCTACTAACAATCGGAACGCGGCACATTGTACAGAAGGCGAAGAAAGGCGCAGAAAGGCGAAGATTGTGTTTGGGATTGGAATTAGGATTGTCACATGTGTCTTTTTTATACCATTAAGGTAACAAACAGGAATACGGGCCGCTTGATGGAAAGCAGATACCGCAGCCTATACACGCGCAACACCAGGGTCATAACAATTAAGTTGCCACCCCAGTATAAATCTCTCGTTCTTTTTGAAGAACTCAGGGTTATACACTCCCGAGGAAACTTCTACAAAGAATTCATTCCACAACCTAAGTAAAAATCCACACAGTTAAAAAATATGAGAATGAAATTCCGTGTCTATGGCGAGCGAGGTGCGTGTATAGGAGGCTTATTATAGAATCGGTAGAATAAACAATGGCGACTCTGTGTGTGTCGATTTCGGACGTTTGTATAGACTTGATGTATTGCTCTATTAAGTCTACTGTGTTTCTCAGATGGCCGCTATTTCTAGGTCATTGCGACTCGAGTCTCAGAAATAACGCAACGTTGTATTATTTCTGGAGTGCAACTAATGCGCTTGATGTTCCACAGATGAACGTCTGATATGTATGTGTGTATACCACTCAATAGACTTATCAGTTCTGTTGCGAGTCTAAACTTCACAACTTTGAGAAAAGGATTAGCAAATGACTCTTTTAGTCGTTATTTTCATAGTAATCAAAACAACCTGCTGTTGACTGTTAAATTTAAAGTTTACAACAATATTTTGAGCCGTTTTAATATTAAAGACATAATTTCCTAGCTTTGGTCCGTGGCTCCGTGCACGTGGAGTTCTTAAAAGTAGCAAAATGAACAAAATTATGAGTAATAAAAGATCTTTAAACCGAAATTAAACCCTTCGCCATGAAAAATTACTTACATGTGACAACTTTTAAGGTGGTCGCTCAAACGGTATAGGGGTTTATTTATTACAAAAAAATACCTCATTCATTTCAATATCTCCGGTAAAAGACAAAGACCTAACAAACAGAACTGTCTATACAGAGTGTTTGAATGTAAAATAAAATAGGGATTTTGGAAATTCCCACGAGATTTCGGGATGGTGCGACGAAGCGTGAGGCACCCCCTCTCCAGATGGACCGACGACCTCAAAAAAGTTATATACTCCTACTTATATGATGTAGCAGTTGGATGCGGCCTATATCCAGCAGTGGGAAGATACAGGCTGAAAATGATGATCGGTATAAGCGTGTAAGGAGTCGCGGGGGAAAACTAGTTATACATATTATAAATCCTTTATTGCATAATAACAAATAAATAGAACGTCTGTAAACAATAGTTGTAGTTGACGAAGGTTTATCTTTACAAGAGGTTTTCAGCCAACCCTAACGTTCATATAGAAATTTTATGTCAAGATTTTATGTGTAGATTTATTTGACAAATACGTCAACCTATTAGTAAATAGGTATCAATATAGTAAACATCATATTTGTTAGTAAAATGTATCTTATATATATATTATTCATCGAGACGTTTTTTTTAGAGTGTTATGTTATGACTAATACCGCCATTATTGTCACAAATCTCATTTAAGAAAAATTTAAGGAGAAAGTTTAGAGGGTAAAATTTAGAAATGAGATGAGAAAACCTTTCACGAACTTGAGTTACAAAGAAAAGTTTTCAAGTATGAAACCTCTATAAAAAGTGAATAGGGATTTAGTCATTTTGAGCGCTTGCAAAGTAGGTAATACAAAAGGAGGATCAATCACTGTAAAGTGACCGAAGCGTAAAATTAAATAGAGCTGTATTGAATGATTGAAATGGAACTTACATGCGTTTGAATATTCCGTTCAGAAAAAAAATCATCGATTCTCTTCCGGGTCTTTTTACTACCACGATATCATTTATTTGCATAATCTTATACAATTGTCCTTTCTCCTATCTGGGGCGGATAGAATCCGCTCCAATTTGACCAAAAGCCGTGATGTCATTGATTCTAATTTAATATTTCATGGAAGGATATCATGGAATATTGAAAACCAACCTTCACTGGAAAAAAAGAATCTATTTTGAAACGGTTTTATTTAGCTTGATAGGTTTATGTTTTGTGGGTTAAATTAAGTAAATTTAACCCCTTTCTGTGTCAACAGATTCATCAACAGATTGATATGATATTAGGTACACACCTTATGTTCTGATGACAATACAACTTAACATGATATTTTTTATATATTCGCTGTAAATCCAAGATAACAAAATGTCGTATTACATATTTTTAAATAACCCATAGCATATGGGTAGCAAATGAAAGGATTTGACTATTACAATACAGTGCACCATCAAAAATTCTAAATCTAAAAAGGCTGCCGGTCATTATGAATCGAAATAAACATTAGAACTTGAAACTAGAATAAGTAAAAAAAAGGTATTTTCTTTGAAAGAAAAATATTAATAACGTAGATAATGTACTAAGAGCTGAAAAATTATTAAGTAGGTTCCTGTCTCTACCGCTCATCACACCACTCGAGATCAGTCTAACAGATCAGAATAAAAAATAAAATCATGGGGTGTGTGTTCTATCAGCATTCAACCGCTCACATCAAACGCTAGTTACTAATTACTGTACATATTTTCTTAGGCTACAATACACCCGATAAGTTATTATGATCTTTTAATAAAACCGTTTATCTTAAAAAAAAATACTTCATCAGCCTACATCGGTGTTCTGACAGATAGGCACTCCATAATGTCTTCCACTATATGCGATCCTTGGCTTTCCGTATCCAGTCACTGCTGGCCATTCCCTTGAGGTAATCAGTCCCACTCAAGGAGAAGGGCCTAATGCTTCGTTGCCCTGTACGGGCTTTCCACTCTACATATACTTGGAATAATCTAGGTAAGCTTCCGTGACAGTAATAGGCTCAAATTTCCAATAAATAAGAGCGGTCATTCCGGTTCACAGAGTTATGACCATTGTAAACTTCGGCATATGGCCCATAAAATTTTCTCTGACTGTGCGTACTGTTACTATCTTATCTGAAAATGCTAGTGGCAATAAATTGTTTAACTGTCCCATATTGATGAAACCGTATTAGAGAGATATTTTTACATAGAATTAGCAAAACCGTCAATTTAGTGAGACACCCCAGCTCCCCATGCAGTGGTATATAATAGTTATTTCGTCAAATGATCAATTTTTTTCTGTTTTCAGATTAAATAGGCAAACATTAAATGTACTTGATCCACTTTTCACATTTTTGAATACCATATAAGCTAGGCAACATGTCGACATTCATATCAATAGCGTTTAATAAGGAAATAAAAAAAAAATGCAGAATGGCTACAAGTAACACAAAATTTGGAAATAAGAGTTACAAATTTCTGCCAATTATTCAATTTGTAAAAAAACTTTTTGTTTGTAAGTCAATGGAACGTGAGTCGAGGAGTTATCACCCCCTTTAATAAAAACTTTTTAACAAAAATTTAAAACGCGGAAAAAAATGAAAAGCAAAAAATAAGAAACTTTGTTTTTATTAACCTTAATAACTAAGTTCTTAATAGTAGTTTATGCAACTGTCATATAAGAAGGGGTATTAAAACACGAGAGTCTGTTCAAAATCGAAATGGAAAAAAAGTTATTTTTCGATACAGTTGCCCATACGACAACTTCAGCCCTGGATACAGGTATTTTAAACAGGTTGCAATGCAAATACATTGCAACTTTGCAAAATTTTTCTACATAATCTGTGAACGCGGCGCCGCGCGGCGCGTCGCGCATGCGCACTACGCATGCTCGATCTGCAAATGGATTTATATGTAAGAAATAAAGCTGTTAAATTAACTTCATGGTTGTATTTAAAATATTATTATCATATATTTCATGAGATTAGATAAAGTAGTGTATGAAACTGCACATAATTAGGTCTTAAAATACTCGTCTTAAATAACTCACACTCGTATTTTAAGAACCCTTATTATGCAACAGTTTCATAAACTACTATTATCTACTCTCATACTGAAATTTACACAATAAAAAACTAAACACAGAATCATAATGACAGTCTTTACGCACAAGCTATCAAAATAAATTTAAAAAGTTATTTTTCGATACAGTTGTCGTATGGACAACGAAATTAACTTCATGGTTGTATTTAAAATATTATTATAATATATTTCATGAGATTAGATAAAGTAGTATATGAAACTGCACATAATTAGGTCTTAAAATACTCGTGTGGTCTATTATAACATTCGCCTTCGGCTCATGTTATAAACTCACACTCGTGTTTTAAGAACCCATATGCAACAGTTTCATAAACTACTATTAAAGTACACCTAAATAATTTTGAGTCGACGCCAAACAAGCAATTATTATAGTTTATCGTTGGAGATTTCACATTGCATTGTTAATTTGATTTGGTTATTTCTTTAAATTTGAAGTAATTTAGTGATCTTTGTTCATTGATTGTTTGGCGCCGACTCAGAATTCCTTAGGTGAACTTAAAAAACAACGTTTATTATTTTTTGCTTTTAATTTTTTTCGGCGGGATAATTTTTTTGTTAAAAAGTTTTTATTTTATAATTTTTCGTGGCTATAATGTACTAATTACTACATGCTTAATTTTTGATTACTTTTAAAATAGCTGGTCTGAAGCTCATTTTACATTAGGTTTTTTTTTTGTAATACACAACTCGGCATTACAATCCGAATGAACTATAAATCATCTCCTATTTTCCTACCCTTGATTTTTTTTCCAAATTTATATGGGACCTACTTCGGGGCATTATACAAATCTTTCCAATAAAAAAAGAATTATCAAAATACTATTTAATTTATTATAGAATTATAAAAGACTACTCTGGAAAAGTTACGCGTGGTCATACAATACAATCAATGAGTGAACAATCAATCATCCTCTGTTTTCCTACCCTTAAGGATGATTCTTTTTCTAAATTTATATGGAACCAACTTCGGGGTATACCCTTTCCAATAAAAAAAGAGGTACGAAAGTCGGACTACTCTATAAAAAGTAGAGTGTGATCATACATAAAAAAAAAAATACCTACGTGTCGAATTAAGAACCTCGTCCGTTTTTTCGTCGGTTAAAAAGTAATACTTATAAGTATTTGTTACACTGATATAGCAGTTATATGTCTATCATGATTGTATGTACTATAATCAATGAGAAAGATGATTTTGCTTTTCTCATTATAATTTCTCAAATCAGGGGTGCTACCGCCTAAGCTGAAGCCGATTCTTGTCGGAATTTTTGATTGTGAAAATACCTCTACTTAGAACACTTGTACTTGTGTTTACCTAAAAATTACAAAGCTAAATATGATTGTCAATAACTTAAACCTAAGATCTATTTTTGGATTCAAAATATTTGATGGTAATCGGCTGCTGAAGCCGATATCGGCGGTAGGGCCTCAGATTTGAAGTTTTGTGTATACCGTCCACTATCATCTCCGCCGCCCTAAAGATAGCGCCGCGCCGTCCCAGGGGAATTCGTTATTGCCCCAGGGAGTCGAGATGGGAAGGATTATATTTTTGTATTTTTATTTAAGTACAAATAAAAATAGAAATATATATTAAAACGGTATAGAGCTGTTTTTATGAATATTGACACAGGAAAAAGAAAATGTGCTTTAATAATAATAATAATTTTATTATTTCATTATCATCATATATAAAACCGAGTGTGCTTTAGACCACACGACTGAAGTAAAATTTCTTAGGTCTACTATCGTATATCTCCCTCTCAACTTCCGTTCGCCTCGCCCGATCACACTTTTCGTAACGCTCTCATCACGCATTCACCTGTTACTCCCCATGTCAAGCGTGCGTACGGAAGTTTTACTTCAAAAACAATGGCTGACTCTTTATATTTTGTGTAAAATAACACCTGTACCAGAAGAGCCACTCTTCTATGACAAACACGATAATACATTATATAAAAGAAAACAGCTTGACGTAATTATAATTGATACAATATTACAGAACATACTTGTTTGATAGAGACTTCTTCTTGACCGTAGGTTTCAGCGACGACGAAATCCAAGGAGTGCCCCATGGGTCCGAGCAGGTTTTTGTTTATTTCATCCACTGCCATCGATATAGCTCCTACGGCAAAACAAAATTAGATATATAGTACGTATTTACATATATATATAAATATATATTCTTTATCGCACATTAAAAAAAGCCCTTCGGACTCCTGTCTCCCCTGATGTCTCCCTTCGGGGAGACATCAGGACTCCTACAGTACTGGTGTCTCCCAAAAGCTGGAGAAACATCCGAACTTAGTTTTAAAATTATATTTTAGTACTCGTATATCCCCTGTAACTGGCCACTGACAAATAAATAACCGGACTTGTAATGTTTATATGAAGTAAAACATTTATGCAAATTTAAATCTGAATCGAAATAAAAATATTACCTACTTATTTATTTCCAAGTGGCCAGTTATAGGGGATATACGAGTACTAAAAGTATAATTTTAAAAGTAAGGTCGGATGTCTCCTCAGCCTTGAGGAGACACCAGTACTGTCGAAGTCTTGCCCCCTTACCACAAACTCTTATTGCGATTCAATAACTGAATAGAATGCTTATTCATACCATTAAATAAGCGACTCTATTCAATTTGAAATAGAGTCGCTTATTCATTGGTATGAATATGCAATCTATTCAGTTATTGAATAAGCGACTCTATTTCAAATTGAGTAGAGTCGCTTATTTATTTGTATGAATAAGGATTCTATTCAGTTATTGAATCGCAATAAGAGTTGGTGGTAAGGGGCAGATGTCTCACCGAGGGGAGCCGTCAGAGGAGACAGGAGTCCGAAGGGAATAAAAAGTTACAAGAGTTTATGTAAGTGGTATGTAAAGGCAAGCTTATCTCTAATAGAGATCTCTTCCAGCCAACCTTCAGCAGTGCGACAGTATGTTAAGTAGCGGTAGCTATATGCCTGAAATTATAATATGTAAACATTAGAACCTTAGATGTTTTGAGGTGTAAGTGCCTCATTACTATTTTTGAGTCAAAGCTAAAGTCACCTGCAGATGGTGAACTTTATTGACTACCAGACGAGACGCTTTGGTAAAAGAAATGTTAGGATACAGTGTAATTATAAACTACCTGACAGTGGGATTGCCGTCGTCTCACAGAAAACAATTTTTCAGAGTTTTAGGTGTTTGTTATGTTCCTGCGAGTGAGTTAGATCACCAGGATGAAAATACTTGTTGCGTTGACAGAGGGGGTACTGAGGGAGTCAGTCGAGCTGTAATTTATGTCATAGTCGTCCATAGGCTGCGGTTACAGCTTCACTTCAGGGGGCCCGCATGATTATTTGTCATCAGGTGTAGTACAAACAAAATGGTTATTTAGTCAGGAGTCATTTTATCATGCTCGATATTTTTATAATAAGGAGGAAAAAGATAGTAGATACAATATTAGAAAAATAAAACTAAATCAGATGGAGAATATACGTTCAACATCATATACATAAATTTCAGTATGCCTGTGCAAACATTGTTTTTTTATACCACGCGAAAAAACAATGTTTACCATAGCCATATTAACGCCCGCAACATTAAATAACGATCGCGCGCCGGCGTCCTCGCTGTCAATGCAGCAAGTCCTTCCTTTCTGGTGACTTCACTCACTCGCAGGAACACAACAACCCTCAAGGGAATGTTATTTGGCTTCGGTATTCTGCGAGGTGAAGGTACCCGATTGGAGAGCCGGGCACCTTACAAGTACGCTGTGCCCTACCTCTCCATCGCCAGAGTCTCTTTCGCTAGTCGACAGGGTGCACCACGAGCTGGCGAGGTTGGTTTTAACTCTAAAGATCACGGTGAGCCACTGACACCTCAAAAAAAATATTTTGGTAAAATAAAGTACTTAATTGGAAAATGAACATAGAGGTATAAAACAAAATTAATGTCAAAACAACATAATTAATACACAGGTTACAGTCAACTTTACCTGCGTAAGTTCACGGGTTTATGATGAGATTGAGAAATACAATCATCAAGGCTTCGAAATAAATTTCGTATACAAAAAGTAAGTACTTAGCATTTTTATCTTTAAAATTGGTTAAAAAGTGAAGGTTAGAAAGTGAGACATGCAAATAAACACGCTTTCGTATATATATCGACACTTAGTAATCCAAAGGAACTCGTACAAATCCGAAAGTGTGTTTATTTGCACAAACAAATTGTCATGCTAAAATTAAGTTCGCTTCGTGAAAAAACCGGCCAAGTGCGAGTCGGACTCGCGCACGAAGGGTTCCGTACCATTATCTATAAAAACGGCAAAAAAATCACGTTTGTTGTGCCCCCTTTAAATATTTGTTTTATTTTTGTTTAACCTATTTATTTTTAAAGTAAATATATAACTATATATTATGTGAGTATTTCAAGCGTTTACCTATTGCCGTTATCAATTGCGAGCAAAAACGAGCAAAAAAAATTACGTTTGTTGTATGGGAGCCCCCTTAAATATTTATTTTATTCTGTGTTTTAGTATTTGTTGTTATAGCGGCAACAGAAATACATCATCTGTGAAAATTTTAACTGCCTAACTATCACGGTTCATGAGATACAGCCTGGTGACAGACGGACGGACGGACGGACGGACAGCGGAGCCTTAGTAATAGGGTTCCTTTGTACCCTTTGGGTACGGAACCCTAAAAACGTCATTATCCCTCTGTCATGTCAGCTTCAACCCAAAGCAAAGCTGATCTGCACGTGTTGCGTAATGCCGGTTAGCCAATGAGACTCTGTCGAAAGGAAGATAGAGCAGATCAAGCCCAACTAACGAAGTACCTCTACCATTTTTTTTATATGGGCAAACGAGCATGTGGGATAAGTCATCAGATTAAAAGCAATCACCACCGTTAATGGAGATCAACACAACACCAAGGGGTCGCCGATGCATTGCCAGCCTATACTCCTTTCTTTCTGGTGATCTCACTCACTCGCAGAAACACAACAACCCTCAAGGGAAATGTTATCCACTCCGGATTTTAAGTATCTATTGGGGACCTAAAACATTGAGTTGTTATCTAACACTTGATTATAATAATATGAATTACAAAATCGTCTGAACGTTTGGTAATTATTCCTTGTTGATACCAAATCAGATGCCTGTTATCAAATCTGGCAAGTTAGATATGACACACTTTTCAGTGTCTGACTGAACTGAAACTTGGCATACTCATTTGTTGCTGCAATACACGATTAATTAATTGCCGCCATTTTTACGCCCGCCGTACAATGGCTATATAGATATTCCACATTAACTTCTATAGGTATCAAATTAAAGGGCTTAATGAGCGAAACACTGTAAATAAACTTTTTCGTTCTTTTTTTATACACGTCAGGTTGCAGACAAGCATCGGTCTGCCTGATGTGAAACCGTTACTGTAGTCATATTAACGCTCGTAACATGAAATATCGATCACGCGGTGTCCCCCCGCTGCCAAACTCCTTCCTTTCTGGTGACCTCACTGACTTTTAAGAAAGACAAGTAATAAAAACCAAATTCTTGATTTTATCTAAAGGCATGTGGGTAATTGACTTGTATATTTACAAACCGTGAGAAACATGTAAAATGGCAATAATACCAGAATGTGTAAGCTGTTGGTAGATTCTATAGACTGCTTAAACCGGTTAACATCAGGCGGACCTTCTTGTTTGGCACCTGGCATGTTATGAAAAGGCCGCGGGTAACAAAGTATTTAGTGAGCCCATGAAGACGTCTTATAATGCAGCAAACGACTTAATACTATATGAAGTGGCAAATGTTGCCAAGAATTAATTACTATGGTCCAGATCGAGCTGACAGCCTCTGTAATAAACCGTTGTGCATTTGTCTTGCTCCTAAGAATTAATAGACGCCTGTAAACCTTTTCGTTGGTTTATCTGCAACCAAATTAATTTTATACGCATATACTTTCAAAGATGTAAATGTTTTATTTTGCACTGTATGTGGATACGAATGGATTTCACTTTACCATAGAATTGATATATTTTTGTTCAACAACAAGTTCTTTGGTTCGTACACACACACAAAGTTTGCACCTCCAACAAGTAAAGTTTTGTCACTAGTTGGGTGTTGCTAATGGAAATTTTATCGACATTGCAAAGCTTTAAAAGACTTAATGTAAAGTGAGGGAAGCGTTCAATGTGGTATAAACTGAAGCACAAAATTGTAGAGCTCATAAAAAAATGGAACTCAGTAATTTGAGTTAAATTTAAAGTTAAATGAGACTTTCAGCCAACAAATGTAGTCTTTTATCCATACATTAATGATTGGTCTCCGTTTCGCTCCTTACTTATAGCCTTAAAGTAAAAGAGAGAGAGGATGTATGTATATGTGTGAGTAAAATTTAATGTAGTTACATAATAAATTCTCTTGACTGTCAAAACTTGTCACTATTGATTACATACACAGTAGACTTTCCGTGCTCATATAATTCAATTTTTGTCACCAATTTTTGACTACCAATTTGAAGTTTATTTAATAAAGTAAATCGTTTTTGCGGTTATTAAATTATATTCGCATGGTTTTACGGTAATGCTGAATGTTTTCTTATTATTGTTTATACAATAAACAATAATAAGTTTCTAAGAAATAGAAAGTTGACGAACCCTTAGTTAGTACGTACACAGTTTATAACACAGAGTACTTTGTAATATACTGAAAGTTTATAAACACCAAAATGGTAACAAGAAAGCAGATTTCTATGAGAGCTCTTTTACGTCAGCAAATATTATTTATCTTTATCAACCACAAATATGGAGTGACGAGGGATTTCAGTAAGGAAACGGTAAGTGATCAGATTTGTATCAATTCTATGTGATTGACAGCGGTTGCGTGGAACTTCTAAAGAAGTCGGGATAAAATAAATCTAATGTGATAAAATAAATCTAAGTGTAGTCAGGCAAAGGTCGAGCCAATGATAGCGGAAAATGATTGTGTACTATTATTATATACTCAGCAAAGAAGATAAGTAACCCATAATCAGCTAAGTGTCTAAATCTCAGATGACTAACTCTCGTAATTATTTTATGACCGCAGAACAAAAACAGTTGAATTGTGAAATGAAATTTAATAATATTCTATATATAATTATTGTCAATTCTAATTGTTATCAAAATAACATTCTTATTTTGTATAATTTTCTGTTATATTTCGATATAATCCCACTTAAATTAGACTTCTAAGTTTCATATCGTGATTAGTGTTGCCCAAAATCGGTCTTGGTCTTGCAGTCTTGGTCTTGTTCTTGCATTTTTGCAAGACCAAGACCAAGACCAAGAACGCATAATTTTAGTAAGACCAAGACCAAGACTGACCGTGCAAGATTTAAGCAAGAACAAGACTAAGCCTGCGAGACTCTTGCGTCTTGCAGTTAGTGTCGTTTCAGGGAGTATAGGAGTTCGGGTATACGATTAGGGAATGAAAATATCAATAAAAAAAAAAGAGTGCATCCCTAGTTTTGACCATCGGCACTTTGATAGTGCGCGGTGTCTTGTTTTCGGCATCATCATCATCTTTATCGTCGGATACTGACCTGTCAAAGAAATTTTGCAGCTATTCGGCTATACACCTGCCTATATACACCCGCCAGCGGCTTCTACTGATATCGCATACAATCATCGCCGCTGCACCGCACGCACAACTTTTGACACTGTTTGATTGCCGCCATAGAGTACATGTTCCAAAGAATAAAATAAGTCTCTGGGTGCTCAGAATAGATACGAATATATTATGCTGCTCTCGCAAGGAATATTGTAATTAGATAACGGTAAGGATAGGTAGATATCATACTAATTTATTCTAGTAAATAAATATTATAATATTAACTACATATATGGGTTTACAATAATTACTTACTATTACATATTATTATTACCTAATAGATAAACATGTTCAATAAGTTCACTGCAAAGCGCGATTTTTGCAAGTGTGTGTTTTTAAAAGACAAAGTGCTCGAATATGTCGTCACCCATTTGCTAAATATAGACACTTTTGACATACTTGAAACGTGTAAAAATACTCTACAATGCTAATCGAATAATAAAAAAGCGTGAAATAAGATCTATGTACTGCTCTAAGTACTTTGTTACGTTGTTCTAAGCTCTAAAGTAACGTTTAATAAATAGCAATAGGCTAATAGGTAATTGCGAGACTTGCGAGACTCTTGCTGCAAGACCAAGACCAAGACTGGGAGCGCAATACCAAGACCAAGACCAAGACCAGGTGTATTGGCGCAAGACCAAGACCAAGACTAGCTAAGTCTCGTCTTGTTCTTGCATTTGGGCAACACTAATCGTCATACGAGAATACCAAGTTTGACATATTATGTGAGATCGAGATTAAATCGGAACTGAATTTTGACTACATTTTAAAATGAGAATAGTCCCTCAGGTCTAAACACACCATGCCGATGATATGCGACCGACATTCCACGTCATTAAACAATTACCGTCGCGTTTTTTAAACACCATTCCTAGGCCCCGTAATTTTGGCATAGTGTGGTTAGGCACTTATTGACAGTGTAAGATAATTAAAGATTTTGTGTTTCTGTACCTGATATGACTCGACCAGGGCGCGAGTAACTGAA
Organism: Hypsopygia costalis; assembly: GCA_937001555.2. Taxonomy (NCBI): domain Eukaryota; kingdom Metazoa; phylum Arthropoda; class Insecta; order Lepidoptera; family Pyralidae; genus Hypsopygia; species Hypsopygia costalis. The sequence goes on along the minus strand of OW443330.2, from coordinate 13,542,724 downwards.
GTCGCCAGGCCGACGTTGCGACCCAGTCAAGTATCCTAGAGTGAACTTCTCGCCGTGTGAACTATCCATTGCCAATATCAACATACACCAACACCAGTGCCACTGAAAAAAAATGTATTACTAGTTAGTGAGGAGCTCATTTACGCCGCGGCACAGGGGTCAGTCTAATCGATTACAAAAGTTAAGCGTCGACCTGCTTATGGATGGGTTTATGTATCGAGTTCCTCCGTGGCTCAGAGTCATTAAACTTTAGGGCTGCTTGAAAACACTGGCCTCCACCAACCTGCAGCTGAGCAGAGTAGTGGAGTATGGTCTAAACCCGTCTCCAGATCTATACCTGTAATAAATATTCGTTAATGCAAATGTAGACGCAGATTACTAGTCGCCTCACTAGATCACTTTCGTTCGTGACTTCCTGTGCTCGTGTCTGGATATTAAGTTAAATATCGAAAAATTCAGTCATTTCCTTGTCCACGTCAAAGGGAAATCCTGAGCAAAATTTCAGCTTTCTAGGTCTAAAGATTATCTGTCAAATCACGAAAAAATAAGATGTTTTACCAGATGTTTACTGTTATTTTACCATGCTCGATAGAACCTATAATCTAACTACATTGCTGTACACTAATAGTAAAATATAAAACTCGGTTGATAATTTGTTTTTCATATATGCATGCTGCCCTAATTTTAAAGAAATTTCATTAGTATGTAGGAATGTTGCGTAAATGTGACAAAGTATAAAATATTGGGGTCTTTACCATGTATATCAACATCATTAGATTAATACGTAAAGCAAAAACTTTTTTTTTTTTATACTTCGTCGGGTGGCAGACAAGCATACGGCCCGCCTGATGTGAAGCGGTTACCGTAGCCATATTAACGATCGCAACATAAAATATCGCTCGCGCGCCACCACTCCCGCTACCATCGCAGCATCTCCTTCCTTTCTGATGACCTCACTCACTCGCAGGAACACAACAGTCCGTCAAGGAACGTCAAGGGAACCGTTATTTGGCTGCGGTATTCTGTGAGGTGGAGGTACATTCCCCAGTCGGGTAGCTTACAATTACGCTCCCTACCCCTCTTTTCGCCAGAGCTTCGTTTGTCAGTCAGCAGGGTGCACCGCGTGCAGGTGAAGTTGGCTTTGGTTCAAAGATGTTGATGAACCTCTTACACCCAAAAACTTTGTACCCTTTTTTACGAAAAATACGCAGACGCGGAGTATGAAACTTCGCACACTTATACTTAGTTTATATTGAGAACGAGTACAGAATGCTAATATTTTTTTATAATTATGCATAAAAAATACATTACATCAATAAAAAAAAAATCATTACACACACTACCATGTATTTGACACATACATTCATTATTAATTACATTCTCTTTTCTTATAGTCATTTCATGTCATTATGGTCGAATTTCGACTAATGGGCGACCACTAGTAAAATATAAATGGTCAATAAAAATTGAGGAACTGCAATAAAAATTCGAGGAATGACCGAGTAGAGAGAGTAATTTAAAATTTTCGCTGTGGCAAATCGTTTCACTTGAACACGTGTGACCAACATTTTTCCAATATTGTCGGATCGTAAACTGCTGTGGTAAGGTATATTTGGCTTTAAAACGCACGCATCCCGCGCTCTCGTATGGTTTTGTTAATAACACTTATGAAAACAGAATGTGGACTGTATAAGTATAATTGTACAATACTATTGTCACAGCATAGTAATACAACCAGTACTTTAACTTCATACTGGCGCCCAAATCGGCGCACGCACACAGCCAAGCGTCTTTTACACGACCGCTAAGGAATATTTGGTGCGCGCGTGCGCCGATTTGGGCGCTAGTATGAAGTTATAGTACTGGTTGTACGTAGGTCACACTAAAAGTTTTGCGTAACTTAGAAAAACAACATGTTATAACCAAAATATTATGTTTATTGCTTTTCAAAATACTCTCCTTTACATTTTAAACATTTTTTCATGCGATCGAACCATTTTTAGGGTTCCGTACCTCAAAAGGAAAAACGGAACCCTTATAAGATCACTTTGTTGTCCGTCTGTCTGTCTGTCTGTCTGTCGGTCTGTCTGTCTGTCTGTCTGTCTGTCTGTCTGTCTGTCTGTCTGTCTGTCAAGAATTTCTACATCGAGAATGCGTGGAGGTATCAAGCTGAAATTTGAACTGTATACTCAGGTCTACGGTCCCATGAAGTAGTAAAATAATCAAACTGCTAAGTTTACGTAAAAAAAAGTTACGGCCGTTTATTCAGCAAAAAACACATATTTCGACATTCTCAAGGGAATCAAAACCTATAGGGTACTTCCCGTTGACCTAGAACTATGAAATTTGGCAAGTAACATCGTTATAGACTACAAGTACAGGAATAAATCTCAAAACTATACATTTGTAAATAGATCTTAAAAAATAGGGGGTCTATATTTTTTATAGGGTGTCGAAATTTCAAATTGAAACTACTAGTTCAAATGGGGTATCATATGAAAGGGATTGATGTACACATTGCAAAATATATTTTATTTATTTTTTTCGACGCATTATTCCTTATTTATAATGAAAAATATCAAATTTAATAATGATACTACGTACGGAACCCTCGGTGGGCGAGTCCGACTCGCACTTGTCCGGTTTTTTTTTAAAACAGGAGGACCACAGATCTGAAGGCATGTTTTCTACGTGCTGATTGAACGCTATCACTGCCTCTTCGGAGTTGGTAAAAGTGAAACCTCTCATCAAATCTTTGATTTTGGGGAAAATACAGAAATCACAGGGTGCTAGGTCGGGGCTATGTGCAGAATGGGTGACGAGTTGTACTTTTTCGGAAGCTAAAAATGACTTTGTTTTGTTGGCCGTGTGTGAAGAAGCGTTGTCATGATGTAGGAGAACGCGGCTTTTTGGTCGTCTTTCGCGAACTTTTTCTAACACCCTGGGTAAACTAATGGTAGAATATCACTCGGCATTAGCACTCTTTTAACCTTCAAGTGGAATTGTGCAGATGGGACCCGTAGCTGACAAAAAAAACGCGATCATTTTTTTACCAACGTTTCTCGCCTGCCTCACTTTTGTTGGCCTATTCTCATTTCCAAACACCCATTCACAAGATTGCTGTTTTTTTTTCGGGTTCAAAACAATAAATCCACGTTTCGTCTCCTGTGACAATGTAATAAACAGCATTAGAATGTCCGTGGTCGTACTTCAGTAGCATCTGTGAGCACCATTCAACGCGAGCCCGCTTCTGCTCCGCTGTCAGTTCATGAGGGATCCAACGACAACAAAGTTTCCAAACTTTTAATTCTTCGTGTAAAATTTTCTGAATTTGGCTCATACCAATCCCCAATAGTCCTTGAATTGTCTCATAGGTAATCCGCGGGTTTGCTTCAATTAGCCGCTTAACAGTAGCCACATTATTTTCGTTGACGGCAGTTGAAGGCCGCCCTTCACGACATTCCTCATGTAAAGAAACCCGACCTCTCTCAAATTCAGCAAACCATCGCCTCACGGTGCTTAAACAAGGTGCTTCTCTCCCAAAAGCATTTTGAAGACGAGCGGCACAGTCTTGCGGAGAGAGAGAACTTTTAAAATCATAAAAAATCATCGCTCTAAAATCTTTTCAACTTAATTCCATTTTCGTTGCGTAGGTAAAACTTTGACGTGTGATAAAAAACAAATGACAAATGATTTCCCGCCAATTTTTTTTTTATTACTAAGAAGGTTCCAAGTCGTTTCAAAAAATATAACATTCCAAATTAAAATAGTTCCGATTAGCTAGAAGTGCAAAACTTTTAGTGTGCCCCATGTATTACTATGCTGTGCTATTGTACTTTTACAGTTAAAGTTCATAAGTGCAGTGAGTACCACGTAACCTTACCTTTAATTGTGAATAAAACACATATTTATATTGATACTGGTTTCCAACCGTGGCATCGCCCGCGTTTACTTCTTTTTTAATAAAAAGTATCCTATGTCCTTGCTAAAACCTTTGATATGTGTACAAAGTTTCATGATGAACAATTGAGTAGTTTCGGCGTGAAAGCGTAACAAACAACCTCTCATTCACATTTATAATTAGTAGGGATTAAAATTTCCTAAAATTACTTCGCAGAAAATGATTAGCACTACAAAATATATTATAAGTTAAAGGCCCTCCCACCCTCGGCTTCGGCCGCGTTTACTTTTTTTTTATTAAAAAGTATCCTATGCCCTTCCTAATACCTTTGAGAATATGTGTACAAAGTTTTATGAGGATCGGTTGAGTAGTTTCGGCGTGAAAATGTAACAAACAAACTCACATTCACATTTATAATATTAGTAGGGATAGTCTACATTCTGCTAAGTATCATATATGGTGGGTACTGCACTTATGAACCTTGACTTATACATTTAAATTTGTTTACATGATGGTTCAGAAACATTTAATGTATTTTTTCATACCTAAGATTTGGTTTGGTTTTCTGTACCTATGAAGCTTTATAAAGCGCATTAATGCCGCTTATAATATAGGGGTATTGGTATAGGTTTTATTTGGGGTGTAAGTGGTTCATCAATATCTTTGAACCAGAGGCAACTTCACCTGCACTCGGTACACCCTGCTGACTGACAAACGAAGCTATGGCGAAAAGAGAGGTAAGGTGCGTAATTTCTAAGCTACCTGACCTGGAAATGTACCTACACCTCACAGAATACCGCAGCCAAATAACAACTCCCTTGAGGGTTGTTGTGATCCTGTGAGTGAGTGAGGTCATCAGAAAGGAAGGAGATGCAGCGTTGGCAGCGGTGGTGGCGGCGCGCGAGCGATATTTTATGTTGCGAGCGTTAATATGGCTAAGGTAACCGGTTCACATCAGGCGGGCCGTATGCTTGTCTGCCACCCAACGTAGTATAAAAAAAGAGGTTTCATTGAAATGATTAGAGCCGTTTTTAGACCATCGTGCCATATACATTAAATAAACGTATAAGAATTCCTTTTTTAATATTATAGGATAGAATAAAAAAAGCCACATGAGTGATCTTACCACAGACATATAATGATAAAGAGAAGCAGAATCATCACAACTTAGTGCAATCACACCCCGGCCACTACATTCAAATGTTGAGTCGTTAACTACTACATAAAGAATGACATTAATGCAGAGCGTAAATGAGCATGTGTGCGTATGGCGCCATATAAACTGTTTCAGATTCATCTCATTGGGGAGGTGAGGTCGATAGGCGAGAGCGGCAGGGAGTGGCCAAAACTTATACTGTGGTACAATACAGATCGTGCCGCGTGGTATGAAATGACACAAGCTTGGTTTTTTTTTATAACCTACCTAAATGATAATATTTGGAGCAAAAATATTAAAATACAAAAAATATGAATGTAAAAAGAGTGTCTAGTGCCTATACAAAACACGCACATTATATTATATCACAAGTACAGTCAATGTATATGATTGCAGCACTACTTTATCTTTATCCCTGAATAAACTACGGATAATATTATATAATTATAAATATTATTATTGTTGGCGACTGGCTGGTTGTGCACAAACTTTTTGTACATATTTGTTTTTCTATATTTCTTTTTGATTTGACGTATGTTTTTAAATTTTTAGTTGTCACGTAAGCCCACTAGAAGTAACATTGTAAAACCAGTTTATTAATTTATTATAGTATTTTTCCACTTATATTGCATTTAAATTGTCCACTCTTCGTCGCTAACAATTATATTATATAATATATTACGATAATATTAACAATTTCTTATTTTTTTGTAGTGCTAGTCATTCTCAGCAAAATAATTGAAAAAAATTCGATATAAATACATATTTTTTTTGAATATGAGAGCGGGGCAAACGAGCAAGTGGGTCACCTGGTGGAAATCACCGGCTATGGAGATCATTAAATAAATAAATAACATAGATATTCCTGGACAATTTACACAGCGCCATCTAGTCCCAAATTAAGCGAAAAGCTTGTACTATGGATATTAGTAAATATATACATATAATACATAGAAAATGTCCAGACCACGACAAACAGACATGTTCATGCAAACAAATGTTTGTCTTGTGCGGGGATCGAACCCGCGATCTCGGAGTCAAAGTGGCCATTGCTAACCATTCGACCACCGAGCTCGTCAAAGTCATTAATACATATATGTAATGATAATAAATACTATAATTATTCTGATCATCTTATCATTGTGGTTTTATTCAAAATTAAAGGTGACGTAGGTGGTACCTACTGTACTGTACTTATGAACCTGAGCTGTACACTATTATCAGCAATTAATAATAAGCTACTAGTGTAAAATTACATAGCGCTCTAAGTAAATATGTCTGTAGATCTTACAGAGATTTGTTTTATGGGTACGGACGAAGCCCTAATATTTTACACGGATAAACACTTTGGTAACTTAGTATAGTAAGAAAAATATAAGTAAGGGTAACCGCTGATTTATTTGTTAAGTTGGACGAAACAGTGTCGTCTAACTTGAGTATACAAATCATTTTCATAGTAATTCCAGAAACTGCTTTGCAATTTTATCTTAGATGTCTTATCATTGGACAAGCAAATAAGCGAGTTATATGTAAGTATTGAATATGTTCTTAAGGTTCTATAGCGAAGTCGCAGTGCTGTGGGCAGTTTACATAGCATGTAAAACTGGCGTCCGAAGGTGTAGAAAAGTTGTGGAATTGCGACCGGGAATCGGAAAACGCAGCGTAGGACAGCTTTGATAAAACCCGCAGAGAGCCGTTGAATGATGAAAAACCAATCATAGTGAAAGTCTATGGTCGAAATGACGATGATGACGACTTAAAAGGTTAAATGAGAAGCTTAATTTTGTCTCTTTGCTGTCTGCTGCATCATATGTCATACACAAGCCCATAGTACGTAAACACGGAATGAGTTAGGTGCCGACCTGAAATTTCGATAATTCTGTAGAATTACGATCCAAAGCCAAATCATCCATCATCATCATTCAGTTTTAGATATATACGGTCCAGTGCCCCTTGTATCCAGCCATGTCCAGCCAATATTATCCACTCAGTCCAAGGATGGGCGGACTCTTCCTCGGGTGTTCGCTCTCAGTCTTTATTCTAAGACGTTTTCGCCAATCTATCGCACCGCAATGCATTATGGCAATAATATCTAGCCTAGGCTTATTTCTTTCGAAGCACAGTGTTTAGTATTTACTACAACACGCTCCCTTTTTAACCCCCGACGCAAAAAGAGGGGTGTGTGTTTGTGTGTGTCTGTGTGTGTATCTGTCTGTGCGTGGCATCATAGCTCCCGAACGGATGAAGCGATTTCAATTTAGTTTTTTTTTTTGTATTAAAGGTGACTTACGTGCGATGTTATTAGACATGTTTGATGAAAATCGGTTGAGCCGTTTAAAAGTTGTGGGGGTGAAAGTGGCGAAGGATAACCGAATGTCTGCAAATATACTCGAGTGGGGTCTCAAATGAAAGCGCATCACGTGCATATTACAAAATAATATGTTCAATAAAAATCGCTTGAGCTGTGAAAATCTCTGAGGGCAAAAGTGGGGAAAATACGCAATGTCTTCAAATATATGTGGGGGGAGATAATGGGGATGAAAATCCGAATGTCAGCAAATATAACCAAGAAGGGTCGCAAATGAAATAGCATCACCCACAATTGAACACTGTGATTGAACACTGTGATTGAACGCTGTGCTAGCGAGCCGCACAACTTTATAAATTAATGACATTAATTACCATAATTGTAGTGAGTTACTCGATTGCGTCTTTGGGCGTGTCAGTCTAATCGAGCACGCAAGTTAAGCAACGTCGACCGCAGCCTGTATATGGATGGGTATAGCTACCTCGAGTTCCTCCGTGCTTCGGAGTGCACGTTAAGCCGTCGGTCCCGGCTGTTGTCATTAGATGATAGTCGTTAAGCCAAGTCGCTTGAAAACACTGGCCTTCGCCAATTCACAGAAGAGTAGCGTGGTGGATTATGTTCTAAAACCCCTTGATTGAGGGTAGACCCGTATCGCAGCAGTGTGATGAGTAAGTATTGACGACAACTATCTTTATTAGTAGTTCAAAACCGGTCGGTAAAAACAAATCTAACTAAATGGAATAGTACCTACAAATGATTCTATTATATAAAAATAATTAAATCTTAAATCACAAAAGGAATACAACACCTCCGCTATAATCATTGTGTAAAGCTAATAAATTTTATAGATTTGTATTTTATAAATGTATATTTCATGCTAATAATGTAATAATTAACGCAGATTGAACATTTGGTGTAGGAAGTGACTCTGAGATACAGGCTTTCAAACTAGTTCAGTAGCAGAGACATAACTTTTATTGTGAAACCAACTGACATGCTGCATGATTTATATCAGAGTATATATAGATAGATTAGAGTATATACAAGCTCTTATGTATAACAACAAATAATTATTGTTATTATTATTAATGTATAGAGCTCATTGAGTAGAGGGATCAATATATTGGTATTTGTACTCTTTTTATATATATACAATAAACATATACAAAAAAGGTTAAGAGCCATAATACATATCGACTGTGATTTTTGCGTAAAATGGCCAATTTTGGCGTTCTTGATCTCGGAAACAAAAATACATTAACAATGTTGACTTATTGAATAGTACAGAATAGCTATTGGCTTAGTTCATAGCGGCCTCGTTTTTTGTAAATTTTGCTTAACTTTTTAATTAAACCCAAAATTGCATATTCACTTTTTTGAGCTCCTGGATTGTACTACTGTTCCAAACAAATGACATAAAAAAAATAGAATGTAATTTTTTATATAGTCGTATAGTACATAGCGGCCTCAGAATTTGGAAATATCATTGATTTAATATAGAAAAAAAAGCATTCTTTTACAGTACATACTGCAGTACTTTTCTTTACACCCTGTATATACTACACAAGCTTTCGCCAAAAAGTTCGTATCGTAGGCACGTATTCCGATATCCCCTGTGCAATGTGCATTTCCTAAAATTCTTCGGTTTAAGCTGTGTGTTTACTTATTATAGGGCTTCTATGGATCTAAATCACGTATTTTTATAAATACAATTTGAATTTTATATTGGCAACAATAAAATAAAATAAAATATATTTAGGGGTGGTATGAAATTTTGTGTGCATATAGGTCTATATTCTTCTTCTTCTTAGTCGTGCACTCTTGACAGAGTGGTCGTGGTCACACCTCGGTCGATTCATGTGTAACCGCTGTTCTTGCGATTCGCCGCCATGCAGTTCTATGTTTAGCGGAACTAGAGCAATCGTTGATAGTGGAGTGCGTCAGAGATTTAACCAGATCGGTCCATCGTGTTGGAGAACGCCCACGTGGTCTCCTGCCCTCCACTTTCCCCTGCACCACCAATCGTTCCATTGAGTCCTCGTTGCGGGTTATGTGTCCAAAGAACTTGAGGATTCGTAATTGCACAGTCGACGATAATCTCTCTTTGATGTTGAGTTCTTTCAGGATGGAAACGTTGGTTCGGTGCGCGGTCCATGGGATTCTGAGCATGCGTCTCCAACACCACATTTCCAATGCGTCAATCTTACGACGGTCCTGCATCCTCAGCGTCCACGTCTCGGCTCCGTATAGGAAAATAGGAAAGACCAGGCATCGCATCAGACGAACCTTTGTGTTTCTGGTTATTCTGCGATCCTTCCAAATTTTTGCGAGTTTTTCTACTGAGGATCTAGTCATGGCGCAACGTCTTCGAATTTCATCCTCGCAGCCCCCAGCATTGGTGATAGTGGAGCCCAAATATACGTAGCTCTCGACTACCTGGCATCCTGCTATGTTTTGAATATCGGGCTGATTACCAGCACGGTCTACAATCATCACTTTGGTCTTGTCGCGATTGATTGCGAGTCCAAAATCCAACGCTGTGGTCTCTAGTCGTTGAAGAAGATTTTCGATTTCGTCTCTGGTTGACCCCAGGAGGGTAGTATCATCGGCGTATCTTAAATTAGATATTTTTCGACCTCCCACGGATATTCCCTTGTCCCAATCTTCGAGAACTATCCGCATTATGTACTCTGAATATATATTAAATAGTAAGGGAGATAATATACAGCCCTGTCTAACGCCGGCTTGTGTTTTAAAACGTTCAGAGTCAATACCGTCAATACGGACAGCGGCTGTGCCATCTTCATACAGACGTCTAATGAGGTGTATGAGGTGTTGTGGTACACCCATTTCGGTCAGGACTAGCCATAATTTCCACCACTTAACGGTATCGAAAGCCTTCCTGAAATCCACGAAACACACATAGAGGGTGATGTTAAACTCTCTGGCCTTTTCCACAATTTGTCGCATCACAAGTATCTGCTCTCTCGTACCCCGTCCCTTCACAAAACCAGCCTGTTCGGGGGCTATCTCTCGGGATAGGTAAGCTTGCAGTCGCGCGTTCACTATGTGCAGCATGATCTTGCTAGCGTGGGATATGAGGGAAATCAATCTGTAGTTACTGCACTTTTTTGATGACCCTTTTTTATATACTGGTATGAATATAGAGTGTAACCAAACACTCGGCCAAACTCCGGTGACCCATATCTGACAGCAGATAGTATGCAGTATATCTACTCCGACTTCCCCCATGTCTTTTATTACCTCAATCGGGATTTCATCGCAGCCCACTGTCTTATTTCGTTTTAGGTGTCTAATGGCTGAGCGCACTTCGTCTTTCAGTGGCATTGGTTCTTGTTCTGACTCTTCATCATCGGTTGTTGTGATGACGGCTGTCGTGTCAGCAAACAGAGACTTACAGTAGTCTTTCCAGACGTTAACAATCTCCTTTATCTCTGTGATGGTGGTTCCTGAAGCACTCTCAATAGCCCAAGTCTTTGGTTTGAATTGACGGGTTATAAGTCTGATTTTCATGTGTAAATCCTTTGTTTCAAACTTTTGAGAGTGTTGCTCAAGTTCCTCACATATTGATTGTAGCGCTGTGTTACGGTCTCGGCGGCAAGCAGCTTGTATAACTGCACTCATAGCATTTAGCTCTTGCATCGTGGCGCCGTTTGCTTTCAGGTCTCTGCGTTTCCCGATCAAGTCCCAGGTGTCGGTCGACATCCAATGCTGCCTCTTTTTAGGTCTCACGTTTGGTTGTGATTCGTGCACGGCATTTTTTATGAGTTGCACGGTGGACTTCCAGAGGTGGTCGACGTTTTCCTCCTTGCTACAGCATTCGTGCCACCACTGCTCTTTGCCTTGAAGCGACTGGGTTAACAAGTTCTTATCGACAATTTCCACACGGTTGGTCGTTTTCCTGGCTATGGGTTTGCGTAGTCTGATCCTTAAATTACATACGAGCAGTTGGTGGTCGGACATGACGTCAGCTCCCGGTAACGTATGTGCGTTGGTCACCGAGCTCCTCCACCTTGTTCTGATCAATATGTAGTCTATCTGGTTGCGGTGTTCTCCGTTTGGGGAGGTCCAGGTATACAGTCTTCTGGGGTGGTGTTTGAAGACTGTATTCATTACAGTGAAGTCGTTATCTGCTGCAAATTGTATTAGGCGTTCTCCTCTGTTGTTTCTGCAGCCAAGACCGTAATGACCCACTATATTTCGCAGACCAGCGTCCAGAACCGTGGTTCCCACCTTCGCATTAAAATCTCCGATAATCATAAGGATCTCTCGCTTTGGGATGTCATTGATACACGCTTCAAGTTGGTTATAAAAATCTTCGAGTTTTTCCTCGGTAGCGGTACTCGTGGGGGCGTACACTTGTATGATGTTAAGTGCGCATGGTGCAGCATCGAGTTTCATGGTAATGATCCTCTCGTTAACAGGGTTGTAACCCAGGACAGATCCAACCCAGAATGTGGGTATCGCAATAGCTACCCCGGCGAAGCCTGACGACTCATTTCCTGAGAAGAAGATGGTGTGCTTCTTGAGCTCTCTGTGTCCGCTCTCTTTCCAATGCGTCTCACTCAATCCCGCAATAACAGCACTGCATCGCTCGAGTTCATAGTCCAAAACATGGAGTTTATATACAGGTCTATATACCTACCTATATATAGACCTATATGCACACAAAATTTCATAAAAATCGGTCCAGCCGTTTCGGAGGAGATTGGTAACAAACATCGCGACACGAGAATTTTATATATAAGATAAAAAAATAAAATGTATATTAGTTTGATCTTGAACATATTACAATATCCCGCACGTGTATTCGCCCAAAGTCTTGCGCAACAATATCAAGTTGAATGTTAAGCATCGAATGGTAAGCTACAAAACTTGTCTGACGGTCGACAGGTCCACGAGAGCAAAGCAAGAGGATATGCCAACAATTTACTGGGTATTGTGAAAGTTGCCATCTGTAAGCATCTACGTACACTGTGGTATACCTAAGTACATGTGTGTGAGCCAGATGATGCTATTACTAGATTCTGGCCGCGGTTTCACTCGCATAGAACATATTATCGGAATAAATAGCATTATGTGTGTTAATTTTGTTTATAAACAATCTGCTTTCAGCAGTTTTTTACCAGTTATAAGATAAGGTATTTCGAGCCCGACCGGGGAAGTACCTCCACCTCACATAGCAGCCAAACAAAGTCCTTAAGGCGACTGATCCTTCTAGCTTGGTCAAACGTTATGTTTGGAAGGATCTTTCATTAAACAATCATTTTTGGCTTACACTGAAATTATTTCTTATATATGTAGATGAATTGTTGTCACAAAACAACAATTAAAATAGTTATTTTGCGACTTCAATTATTAATATATAATATAACCTATATAAATAAATAAATAAATCTATATAAGATTTGCATCTAAGTCAAAAATGTTCCTTCCAAACATAATGTCGGCATCAACCTACAATCATCCCTCTGTTGGGATACGGGTCTCCTCTCAAAAAAATGGTTTTGGAGCATACTCCACCACAATGCTCAACTGCGGGTTGGTGGAGAAACATATGGTATGACCAATCTACTAGGATTAATCACCTTAAGCATTATTCCGTTCCTGTGAGTGAGTGAGGTTCTAGATGTATGAAGATATTGTGTTAGCAGCGCGGATGTCACCGCATAAGCAATACTTCTTGTCTAGCGAATGTCTATATGGTTATCGTAATCGCTTTACATCAGACTCGTCGTATGCTTATTTGGCATTCGGTATATCGTATAAAAAATATATTTTTGTGTAATTGAATAACAAACATCCAAACATACCAACTTTCACATTTATTATATTAGCGGGATAGGATATCGAGCTTTGTCTCAGATGATCTCAAGTAGGTAGGTAATTCAGTTCAGTTGCAATGTAACCTGTCTCTGTATCTGCCAACATATTACAGAACTGTTGGCAAGACTTGATGCTGTATTTTAGTTTTATGTATTTGAATTATAGATAAACATAAAACTAAAATATAACATCAACTCTTGTAGAAATATTTTGAGAAGGACATAAGCCTATTTTATTATACAGAAAAGTAATAAGTATAGCATAGACTTAGGAGTTTGCTGGGCCCTACCACAGTTCATGTTTGGAACTAACCATATATTGTACGAACCAATGTCATCATCATCATCATCAGGTCCATTTTAGTCTCCACTACAGGAGCACGACCCTCTCTCGTCCGTCCTAGACGGAAGGAGGATTTGGCCTACACTCCCCACGCTGGCCAAACGGATTGGGGAGGCCTGATCGATATTTGATAATGTATTTCCCTTAGTCGCCTATTACGACATCCACGGGGAGAAACGAAGTGATTCTATTCTAGTCTGCCGGAAAACACACGAACCAATGTACTCACAACATATATAATTATGCTATGTAGGTATGTTTATTTAATTTTCGGTAGTAATTATAAATACTATTTTATTAGTCGTATCCGCATTCTTGATTTTCTACTTGTCCCGAAGGTTGACTGGTAGAGAATGCTTTTAGCGTTAAGTTTTACCTTTTTTAAATATAATTTGTGGTCAATGAAGTTGGAAATAAATAAATAAAACTTGAAACTTGTAGATTAGACAACAGTAAACAATTGGCATTTAAAATATATAATAATACGGACAATTATTTTCAAATAACAATTATTGACGAGCCCGGTGGTCGAATGGCTAGCAATAGCTATTTTGACTCCGAGGTCGTGGGTTCGATTCCCGCACAAGACGAATATTTGTGTGCATGAACATGTCTGTTTGTCTTGGTCTGGGTGTTATTTATTTACAAAAAAAATGTATTTAAGTAAGTACATTTATCGTTGTCAAGTACCCATAACACAAGCTTTGCGCTTAATTTGGGACTAGATGGCGCTGTGTAAATTGTCCAGAAATATTTATTTATTTTATTAATATTATTAATATCATCGCCATCTAGTCCCAGATTAAGCGCAAAGCTTGTACTATGGGTACTAAACAACTGATAAATGTACTTAAATACATTTTTTTTGTAAATACATACATATAATACATAGAAAACACCCAGACCAAGACAAACAGACATGTTCATGCACACAAATATTTGTTTTGTACGGGAATTGAACCCGCGATCTCGGAGTCAAAGTGGCCATTGCTAACCATTCGACCACCGAGCTCGTCAAAAAAGTATTAGTATGGTAAAGACAACCCCATCACACAAATCTGTACACTCCTTTCCGCCCATTTTCTGATGAATAAATAATTTTAACAAGTCTGTGTCCTTGTTATGCACTCTACACGACATGGCCGTATTATTGTTGTTATGCACGCTAGTGCAGTCTAAAGGTGAGTATAGAATAGAGCAGTATTTCGCAAAGTGTGTGCCGCTGGTAGTGTACCGTCGTCATTAGTTGGTGTGCCTCGGAAAAATAAGGTTATCTCATAAAGCTAAATAGAAGGACGGAAGAAAAATACTTACACAAATAAAAACAGATTTTTCATTTATGGTGTACCTACAAAAAATTTAGTTTTCTTAGATGTACCTTAGACACAAAAAGTTTGCGGAACACTGGACTAGAGCAATTATTTGTAACAGATCTACGAGCCGTTCGGAGTTTTGTTGCAATAAAATTTTACAAACTAACGAGCGAACTGGTGTAACATTTCAACAAACAAAAATACGACGCCGCTGGCGACGCGGAGTGAAATACGTGAAGCTAGGGCAGGCAGTGAAGCAGGGCTTTACTGATTCAAGCTTACTTGATATTATTGCAGTAACAGTCCACATTTCACTGACCATTAAAAGCAAAGAAGAAAAAAAGTGTTATAGGTAAATGCTCACTCATAGTATTCCGTCGAACACAGCGAGCATTCGCAGGAATATTACGATAAAATGCTTTAGTATATACTCACCTTAAAATCATACTACGACATGGCAGAGTCAAAAATATTACAGGTATATCACACTGATATACACAAGTATCGCCTTCTTCCTATCCCTATTTCTATGCATATTAATTTGACGAACAGAGCCTATAAAGTTTATTCGTTTCTTCTCAACATTTTTGGCTAAATTTACATGAAGCAGCAATACTCAATACTACCCGTATTGAATATTGCTAGAACTTAAGTTGTTATAATTTACTTAATATATTATGGAACTAATATATATATTCCTTGGTAAATATGGGTAATTTACCGAGGATATTAATAAAATAAAATTGAAGTTTATCTTTGAAACTGCTAATACGATTTTAACGGGATTTCTCTTGGAAGTTAAACAAGTTATTATGCTATATAAAGGAGACATTTTTATTTTTGAAAAATAGAAAAATTCACCTGCCTAGGTGAATTTTTTCCATTTTTCAAAATATATTTATCTGGCAAGTTGGCCAAGACAACTATTTAAATAATAATAAGGAGACATTTTTATTTAGAAAATATCTAGGGTTCCTACATTAAAATAGAAAAATATATATTTTTCATCAGATAAAAATAGAAGTTGATTAAACTATACGGGTTATAACATTAGTAACTGCTACATAGTGGCATATTCCAGTTAGATAGATAGCTCTAGGATGTGGTTTACCGTGTATATATCTAATACTAGGTCTTAGGAAAATGAAAAAATAATTTGCGTCATAGAATGATACGTAAAAGGATACCACACTGTATATCATAGAGTATGACTCTTCATGGATGAGTAAACAAAATAAATATAAATAATTTCCAGGCAAATCACATCGCACCGTCTAGTCCCGAACGAAGCAAAACTTTTACTCCGAATACAAAATAACTGACAAAATTATACTTCAAAGTTCCTCGTTTTTCATAAATACATCGCTACTTGAAAACATTCTGGACAAATGTTGGTACTCAACTCGCATTTTTTTTTGTTTGTTTTTGGGTATTTCTGATTTATTCATAATAAGTAATTCATAAAAACAAAATACAACTAAACTACTTATAGTAAATAAAATTATCTACTCGCATTTGTCCGGTTTTTAAATACATACATTAAATATATGTAATTAAAATGCGAGTTGAACTCGCGTAAATCTGTTTCGATTATTTACGATTATTGTGTTCCTGCGAGTAAGTAAAATCACCAGTCGTAAGGAGTTGCTGCGTAAGTGGCAAGGATGCCAGTGTGCATGGAATCTATAATAATAAAAGGCTTTGTCCTCACTGACTGACTGACTGACTGACTGACTGACTAATCAACGCACAGCCCAAACCGCTGGGTCTAGAGATTCCAAATTTGGCAAGTAGGTTCCTTATGACGTCTAGGGGTGCACTAAGAAAGGATTTTTCAAAATTCATCCCCTAAGGGGGTGAAACGGGGGTCCAAAGTTTGTATGGGGAAACAAAATTAGTTGGACTATTTTATCCGAAACTTTACACGAGTACTTCTATAGATAAATGAAAAAACACGTGTTCCAGGATTTTTTAAAATTCAACCCCTAAAGGGGTAAAATGGAGTGAAAAAGTCTGAAAATCGTCATGGGTATTGTTTTTATGGTTTATCGGGTCGCTGATTACGAAAACAACAACTATTTTATAATCCAACATAGCCGACGTGACATAAAATCCCCCCCCTCATCATCATCATCCCCCTATGGGGGTACGATGGAGTTGAAATGTCATAATATCAATATGGGTGTTGATTCTATGGTTTTCTGGGACGTCAATTACGAAAATCGCATCGATTTGAAAATATAACACAGTGGACACGATATAACTTAAAAGGATTTTTCAAATTTTTCCCCTAAAAGGGTGAAACGGAGGTCCAAAGTTTGTGTAGGGAAACGTGGCTAACGTGACCATCATCATGTAATTTTTATAAACTTTGATTTAACCTTTTTAAGCTGATGGAATGAGACTTGTGTGTTGACTGAAGTGTTACCCTAATAGGTTTTTAAATTTGTATTTGGCGTAAATCAGTGCTTATACGATCGCGGGCGGACGGCGCGGTGAGGACGGGACGGGTGTAGTAGTAGTTATCTGGAAAGTTCTTGCATCCGTATTTAGTACAATTATAGGTGCTACATGAGGGTGGTTGCGTTGCGTGTTAGACTTGACTTGGATAATCTAAAAAGCGCGAACTTATTTCAAACCATGGGGTTATCCATGACGGTTTATCGCTCACCTCATTCCAGTAGTTACCCCCGGAGGTAATCCATCGCGCGCGTAGGGCGTAAAAGAAACTGCGTCCTTCAAATGAAGCTACATCTGGTGTCGAAAACTAATTGAAAAACATATTCTAAGTACCGACTTTCCCATAAAGTCGGTACTTAGAATAGGTTTTTACCTACTTAATGAATTTCCGTATTTTTCAAACAATGAAGTCAAGATTCACTAAATTTATATTTGTGGAAGGTGTGATGATGCATACCATTATAGCTTTGGAAGGTGATGGAGCTGGCCTGTTCCGCTCCATCTCCTACCACTTGCATGGAACGGAGGTGTATCATCAGGAGGTTCGTGCCACCATTGTTCACGTATTAAACAACTGGAACGATGAGTTGTTGAGTGAGGACAGTAAAGGATGCGCTGTTGAGGAATCTCTTGATAACCCGCATTCCCATTATTCTATAAGACCACCCAGTTCAATTTAAGAGACTTCACTTCAATTTCCCATAAAGGTGTTTCGCTATGACCATTAACAAAGCTCAGGGGCAGTCTCTAAAGGTCGCTGGGGTTGACTTGAGACAGGACTGCTTCTCTCATGATCAGTTTTATGTAGTTTGCTCAGGAGTAAGATCTCCTGGAAGCATTGCAATTATTGCTCCTGGTGCGAATGCCAAAAATATTGTTTACCGGGACGTCTTAACCTAAATGGTGTATGTTTGTGATAATGGTCAATACGAAACAAAAATAGACGCAAATCAGGAGTGTTCCCGTAGCGAAGCACGGGTACTTTGCTAGTATAATATAATTTGTCTTGTTAACATTTTACATCAAGCAGCCAGGCTCATTGTTTTGGCACTCCGAGTAAAAAAGATCATATTACGCTGGGTTAAATTTTTTTAGATCGTTTTCAAGTGTGATACAAATAAAACATAGCGTGACTTGTGTGCCAAAGGTAAACGTAGATGTCAACAGCATCGATAGATCTCGACGGGGGACGTTTTTACAATGCCGTTAAAAATAGCGCCCGTGGGAGATATTTGTGTGACTATGACCGGGTTAAACTGACGAGAGTCGTTAAATAGGGCCCCGTGTTTGCGATGCACTCGCCCTGTGCGATAAAAACACGAATATCAGTCGCTTATCGGTCTATGAGTGCATAATGGATCGATACCCTATTTGTATATGTTTTATTACATGGTTGCAATGTGACTACATTGTATGTTAATTAGTATTTCGTCATCTCATGCATTTACATGTATTTGATAAATAACTATCATTCTGATATATACTTATCATTAGACTTTGGGCGCGGAGTATTAATATTTTTTTCTTAAAACTTGAATGGATGTGTACTAGTAAATGAATAAATTTAATTAAACGGGTCACTCGCGTATTTTGTCAGGATAGTGAAAAAAAATAACTAAAAATCGACCTGCAAAGTCCTGAAGGAATATACCAAACTATAAAGGCCTCGGCATACGAGGGACTTTTGTTCGCGGAATATATTGTCCGCCGAAATAGAATACATGCATCAAATAACGTACACGGGCGACCTCGGATCTAGGATTGCCAACTTTTGTTTACAAAAAAAAAACAATATATTAATACCGATGGATCAAAATAAACAGTATTATGGATAAATTTTTTTTTTTAATAATATTAATTAAATCATAAAAACACTATAATATTGTTTTAACAGTATGGGTGGCAACCCTACTCAGCCCCGTGTGCATTATTCGATGTAGTTGAATAGTAACCGATCTAATGAGCCGGAATAAAAAGTCCGCGGACAAAAGTTCCTCGTCTGCTGATTTCGTAGTTTGTTAGACCTTCATTCAACCAACATAGTTCAAATTGCGAGCGTCAATACGGCTACGGTAACAGCTTCACATCAGGCGGACCGTATGCTTGTTTGTCACCATAGTGGTATAAAATAAAGGCAGGATGTATTCTTGTCTGCACCCGTCGTAGTATAAAAAAAATATAAGTCAATTAATGTTTTATTAGGTTATTAGTTTACATCATAATTTAATTATTTCCATTCGTGTGAACACTAGGTTTATAGCGATAGTATTTTCATGAAATGCTCTGAACATGAAAATAAAATTATCAAATACAAAGAAAGAAGAGATGAACCTGAAGTTAAAGATTTTTTTTTAAATAATCTAGGAATAGAGGATGTCGATGCCATCGTTGAAATGAAATGAAATGAAATTGTTTATTTGCGCATATACATTCATTTATATAAACATCAGGCCAAGGCAGTAAATTGTTTGGCAACTGTACATTGCCTTAAAAATGTAGGCATGCAAAATATTGAAGTACATTAAAATATGGTAGGTACAATAAAATCTTAATATAGAAATATCAGTTTTTTAAACATTCTAATTATCCTTATAATAAGTATCTATCCATTCCGATCCCATAATAAAAGATTTGATAATAAAATTAATTCAATTAAAATATTGGTGATTGTTAATTTAATTATTTATTTTGAATGTCAAGTTTACATATTTAATATTTTCTCTGGTCGGTTAAACTATATATTATATAGAAACTAGATACCTACCTACACAATTAAAATAAAAAATAATAATGATGATGATAATAAATGTCAGATTTTTTAAATGTCAAATTTAACAACTAAAACAGCGCAATCACCTTACATAAAGCATTTTCATATATTGGAAAATTAAAAACGAAAATCAATAAAATGTCATTCGTTAAGGATGTTATTTTCTTATCTCGATATCAGATTTACTTATTTATATTTACGGCAGTTTATTGAAGAGTTTAGGCGCCATATATGAAACATTTTTCTGGAAAAGTCGGAGGTTACTTTTCGGCATAATAATTTTGTTCTTTCTTGTTGACCGCACGTGTTCCTTTATTTGTGCACAAGAAATATACAATTATGGATGTTGTTTAACGAACATACAAGCATCCAGAATATATAAACATGGTAGGGTTAGGATCCCAAGTTTTTTGAATAAAGGCTTACAAGATTGTCTACTCTACACCCTATATTACATATCGCTCTAATACATTTTTTTTGAGCTTTGAAAATTCTTTCAATTTCAGGCGAGTTGCCCCAGATTATTAAGCCATATATAATGCTTATTATGGCTTTGTCTCTTCCTTGTTACGACAAGGAAGAGACAAAGCCATAATAAGCATTCAGCGCTGTCTGAAGCGATGCAACTTGGCGGAGTCTATATAGTGCAAATACAAATTTATTTATTTTTTTGCATGTAATGTCAATGTGTTTCTTCCAATTTAGGTTTTCATCAATTGCGATTCCTAAAAATGTTGTGGAATTTCTTAAGTCTATTTTTTGGCCGCTACAGTTTATATTAATTTCAAGTCTAGGGCTTGGGTACGTTTTAAATTGAACAGCCTTGGTCTTTGGAAGGTTTGCGTTGCGCGAGTCAGTCTAATCGCAAGATAAGCAATGTACCTATACCGTAGTCCATGAATTGGTTTATTTATCATGAACTCGTCCGTGCTTCGGAGGGCACGTTAAGCCGTCGGTCCGGGCTGCTGTCATTAGATGATAGTCGTAAAGCCAAGTAAGTGTTCTTTAAGCGGCTTGAAAACACTGGCGTCCGCCAACCCGCAGTTGGCGTAAGCCCTAAACCCTTTGCTTGAGGGGAGACCCATATCCCAGCTGTGAGATGAATATGGGTTGATGGCGAGAATTCCTTTACAACTGTACATTTCTATTTTATATGTATGGTCTTTGAAATTGTCAAAAAATTATCTACAATAATTCTCGTGGATACTTAAGATAATTAACACTTAACACTTAAGATACGTATTCGTACGTACAAAAAGCATAAGATGTATATCTTCAAGAATAACAAATACACTTGCCCCATGGGATTGCTTACAGACATAAGTTACAAAGATTATTAATATGTTGAAAGGTTGATGAAACCATATCGCTTAAAATAGCGCTGAACAAAATCAGACGCATAGAAATTGTATAGGTACCTACTCAAATACGAGTAAATTTACCGAGGAAGACTTTCGTTAGCACACTTAGAACAACGTAAATAAGTAATATAACAGCTATCGAAACTTCCTAAAGTAATCGGTGATAAGGGCAACTTCCTACCCTTCTTGGTTTGTTTACTCAGTATTTGGGAGATAATAGTCAACGAAGGTCGCATTTCGTAATCCGCCGCAAATCTACATAATGCAAAGATAATATGTACATAGAAATGTATGTAACTACGATACATTTCCCGCCAAAATGTTTTTTGGTACCTAGTAGAATACACCATTATTTTCATCAAGCCTTGAACATAACGCACGATTCATAGTGTCGTGTGGCGTTTTGTATGCTAGCCAAATGGCTAGGGTAAAAAATACTACGAATGGTTCTATAAACTACGTGGATGCCATTCCAAAAAATAATTTCTGAGTGTCTCAGTTATGGCAACACCAGACGCCCGTCTTGCTGTTGGTCTTGTCTTGCCGTCTTGGTGTTGCCATAACTGAGACACTCAGAAATTATTTTTTGGAATAGCATCCACGTAGTTTATAGAAACCATGCCATAAATACCCCGAAACATTATTTTTATGTGCCCACATAAAAATAATGTTTCGGGGTATTTATGGCATACACATAGTATGTTACTAAATTGTGACGAGCTCGGTGGTCGAATGGCTAGCAATGGCCACTTTGACTCCCGAGGTCGCGAATTTTAATTCCCGCACAATATAAACTTTTGTGTGCATGAACATGTCTGTTTGTCTTGGTCAAGGTGTTTTCCATATATTATATGTATGTATTTACAAAAACAATGTATATACGTACATAGTTATATCAGTTATCCAGTTCCCATAGACAAGCTTTGCTTAGTTTGGGACTAGATGCCGCTATGTAATTTGTCCAGGGATAACCAGGGTTCTTTAATTGTATTAAAATTCATGTATTATTAATATTCATGTATTATAAGAGATACGAGTATGTATTAACCTTTTGTAAAATTTATTTTACTTTCTTATCACATTACTTAGAACTATTAGGTGTTCGTGAATTGGTACTACATTATGTGTATGTTGTTTTGTAATAAATTACCAAATGTTACAAAACTATTCACAGTTTAATTGGTTGCTTACTCATACATAGCGAGTAATTAAGTAGAGCCTCCGGCAGTATCGCCCAGTTAGAAGAACAAGCGGAGTGGAATCGTAGCTAATTGCTTGTTAAAGATTTATGCGCTAGATCTCCTTGAAGTCGAGAAAGGGCCCACCAAAAATAATGTTGACGGGGGAAGCTCTGCGAACTATATGTAACAAGAATTGCCTCGCTACAATATCATATACAAGAACTCAAAAGAACTGCTAATTTGCCTTTTATATCAAAGATAAACCTTTACACAGACAGTACTCTATTTGCAAGTATAATTTACGTCAACGAGTGGAGCAGAGAAATGGCTACAGGATGAGTTATCCTAAATTATATTACAACTCACTTACAACATACATAACAATCAAATCTAGAACTTTCCTTCCTGATCCATCTGATCAGGTTGGGGAGGAAAGTTCTAGACTCTAGAGTAGAATCCCCCCCTATCTAGATGGACCGATGACCTCAAGGGAATGGCCAGATGGCAGGAAGGGGCTGGCTGCGGAAAGTGGAGGATCGCATATAGTCGAAGTTTACCATTGGCGAAGGTCCATATTACTAGTGAATAGACGCAGGCTGATAATGAAATTGAAATAGAGTATCGACATATACATAGACATGAAATAAAGATCGGTGAATTTTCTCGAAATACCCTGCGACACTGCATTCTAAGAAAACTCTACCTATTAAAAAATGAGTACTAATTAAACACATTGTTATGCTTTGATTTATCAGTTGCTTTATTTCATCTTTCATCTATTTAGTAGGTAGACATCCTATAAGATTCTATAATATAAATTGCTTAATGACAATTGATCTTTTGAATTCCAAATCTATATCGTATTACAAGAGATTCATCATTAATACTCGTAGCAATAAAGGTGATCATATTATTTAGCTATGCAATATTTTCCTTCCTTAGCATGAATAAAGAGGTCCAAGTACTAGTACAACGTAATTTTCCAATAATCGAAGAGGTCGATAAGAGTTTACGCGATATACACGGCGGCGCGGCATTGACATAGTTGCTGCGCCGCCGCCGCGTCACTACGTTAGCGGCAACACATAATGTTTGTGCGCACGCGAACTTAAACAAATATGTACTTTTTCCAAACAAAACAAATGCCTACCATGCTGAAGCTGATTTTTTTATTTAGACCATTGAATATTTTGATTCTAAAAATAGGTCTAAGTTTAAGATCTTCAGTTGAGTCGGTAGAGCATCAGTGGTACTACCAGCTAAACTAAAAACAAATACCCTAAATCTAAGTTGAAGTTATGGTTTACGCAATTAAAAATTCCGCTGGGGATCGGCTTCAGCTTAGCTGGTAAGGTTTTCACGATTCAAGATTTTCACTGCGCCACCCACCCACCTGTTCAACTAAGCATTTATACTTACCTGCCCTAAGGTTGTCTGGAAGAGATTGCTTATAGCGATAAGACCGCCTATTGTATTATCTTTTGTTTTATTTTGTGTCTGTATTTTGTTTGGTGCAATAAAGCGTTATTGTATTGTATTGTATTGTAAGGTTCCAGGTTTTACTAGGAAACCACATAGGCTAAGTAGTTATTATTAAAAAGATACTTTGTCTTTAGATGGCGACAATCACGATAAAGATGCGACAATGATTACATTCAGATAAAATAGAAAAATATATTTTGAAAGTTTCTTCCTTTAACCACAACAAAGAAACGTTAGCGCGACGCCCTACCACGAAATATAGTGTTATGGATGATATAAGTACAGTATTGCTATAGTACATATTTTGAAATTTATTATTGTCCTTTCATAGCCTTTGCAAATTATATTCTCTATTATATAGATATACCTACTATGTTATATTAGACTACTTACTTAATGTAATACAAGGCGAACATGATCCGGAAACATTCTTTCTCAGAATGCTTATTGATATAACTAATATTACAAAATAATACACGTGTAATAATAGATATTATATCAATAAGCCTTCTGAGAAATAATGTATAATTTTTTATTTTTTAAGGGCTGGCCTCAGCTTCTTGAAGCAAATTTGCGAAACCAAGTTTCATGCAAATATTCAACCATCATTTAAACTCCTTAGAGGATAAATTTACAAAATCTCCTTTCTTTGTGGACACCTATGTAATTTATGGAACGTTTGTGCACAATTTCATGCTACTAGATCTAAACCATCGATATAATCTGTGCGCAGATCTATCAGTCATACAGATTGTTTGAAATAAAGCAAAAAAAAAAATGATTTAAAAATATGATTAGAATTAAGGATATTGTGAGGTGCAAATGATTTAGATTATTTCTTATCTACTATAAACCTCATATAATCATTCTACTTATATTAGAAATGTAAAACTTTGTGAAAAACATGTTTGTTGCCCAATTATTCCTAGATTAACATAGAGGATGCATTTGGTCCTGGCAGTGAGTACATGCAGACGAAGATGTGAGCAGAAGCGAGTAGTCCATAAAACGAAAAAAGTAGGTAATGACGATAGTTAGCAGAATATTAATCAAAAAGTCACAAACATATAATTTCCGTGAAAAAAGATAAAAAACATTTTTCCTCTGCAGATTAATTAAAAAGTAATAGCTTACCATTTCTTCGAGAAAGTTATTTGATTAATTTTGTTGCTCTTCATTAAGACTTTTGCCGCTGTGAACAGGTTTAATTGTGATTGTCGTTACGTTGAAGGAAATAAAAAAAGTATAACGATGTTCACGTTGCATTTGTTTTGGTATTTGTCACGAGAAATTGTGTAATTTGTATGCGTGACGGGGCTGGCCCGCAGATACATAACCGAACATACCCGCAGCGTACAAGCACGATGCGTGTACGACCCGCGCCCGCGCAGCCTACATGTCACATCATCGCGCCCGATACATATTAATGTGATGTTTAACATTGTTTTAGCATAGACGAGTACTTTCCTATAGAATTTACCTACGCGTTGGGCTGATCGGTAAATTGGTGGTAGAACTTGCCCGGAATGTAACGGGTTACTCTTTACTTTATTTTGTATGGGTATAGCAAAATCATTAAAGGGACGTGAGATGTCAATCCCGAAGTGAATGGTTTAGTAGTAACTATTTTTTTTCTAAACATAATACGTAAATTATTGATTTTTTTCGAATTATGCAGGGTGGAATTTTTAAATGGCTTAGCTTCGGCGCGGTAGGGTCCCTGGAGGGAAAGTTCTCTAAATAGAGCAAATTTCACTCAAAGGAATCATCATTCGGTACATTTACGGCATCAAACGATAGGGTCAATCATAAGGATCAAATCTCTCTAAAAACATTGTAATTAAATGTAGGAAAACTGTGAAAAGCAAGATAAAATATTTTTACTCGAGGGTTCATCGGATTACATAGTTATGTTCACAGAAATAAAAAAGGACTAGAAATAACAAGTGGGCGTTACCCGCGTAGGTCAATATACTCCAATTTGGCATATCTCGATCGTCGCATATCTCAGTCGTCATTTGTCACAGCCGCGGAAACAATCATAGAAAAAAAATATAAAAATGCCTTCTTGTGCCATATTATCGTGTAAGAATAATAGTAGCAAAAATAATGTGTCTAATGGTGGCATTTCATACCATCGGTAAGTAATATTTCTCGTTATTTTCATTATTTAATAGAATTTAAGCATATTCAATAAAATGCACAAACGCGAACAAACTAAAGTAACCTTTATGCGTTTAATTTTAAGGTCAAATTTCTAACGCACTCCACGTCTCTTGTTTAGAACATTCTAGCGTTAATCGATTAGTGATGTGACTCATGTATCGTCAGTATTTATTTACTTGATTATTTACTCCCATCACGATATTGAAACAGTATAATTTTTGAATTATGAAAAAATATTATATCATAATTATGAACATAATATAATAAATTGTAAGAAATGTTATAAATTATAAATAAATATAGGCAGGCATAAGAAACCAGCTGTAGCGCGAGGCTTCGCTCGCGTAGCACTTCGTTGTCACATATAAAGTATCCTATATATTAATCCAGACTATCTATATTTGTGCAAAATTTCATCTAGTCTGATCGAGTCACAAAGTTCTAAACATCCTCACAAACTGTCGCATTTATAATTATTAGTGTGAAGTATGATTTCACCTATCATCATAATTAATAAGTTTTTTCAAAAAAATATTTTTTGGGACAAGCTTCTACGGCAGCTTTTACGTTTATCATGCATTGTCATCCAAACAAACGTGTACTACAAAATTTCAGCTCAATCGGTTGAAAATCTGTCTCAAAATTAAGTTGCACCACCCGAATGCATTCCACCCGAACAAACATTGTTACATACTGACATACATACATTGTAAGTTGAAGAAAAGATTGTAAAAATATTCAATTTTATGGTACCAAAAATTATAATAGGTAGATATTCATTAATCCGGTAGCAGTACTCGGTGATACTTGGTGTTCCTCATTACTACATCACTTCGAAAAGTAGTGATATCGACATTCGTGCAGTACGGTCATTCAAATATCAGCCTTTAGTCAAGGACAGAAGTCATAATATTAAAATCAATATTAGTAGCGCCACCTTGCGTCGATTAGCTATACTGTTTAGAATCTGACAGAATAAGAAGTACAGCTATTGCTCACTAGATGCTTATTCGGGATTTAATTGTTTATGAACCGTGTCATAACTGCATAAGGTTGAATTTAAACTAACATATTTTTGTATATATGTCATTTTTTACAGTATTTTTAGACCAATCATAGCACAAACATGCATGTAGTAACACGTTAACATTTTGCTTTACATGTGTGAGTTTGGCGACAAAGGTTTTCTTACTAATAGGTCGTCATACGATTTCTACCTGTTTTTTTATTTCTGTGGTTATGTTAGTAATTGACAATAAAATTACTCGTATGTACCTGTCTATCGCAGCCAATTCGCACAATCCGCGCAATACATAACCAGGGGCTCTACCGCCGAAGCTGAAGCCGATTACTATCGGATTATTTGATTGCGAAAATCTTCAACTTCAACAAACTTCAGCTTTATTTTATGATTATATGTGTTTTGCTTAGCTGGTAGTAACCCTGGAGCTCTACCGATTAAGCTGAACATGTTTGTCAATAACTAAAATGTAAGACCTATTTTTCAAATAAAATTATTCGATGGTAATCGACTTCAGATTCGGCGGAGGTCCTACCTGAAGAGTAGGATCACGAGGAATTATATGTCTTTATGCTTCTATCAGTAAAAGACCGTAGTAGGAGCTAGAGGAAACGTCGAAAAAAACAACGTATGACGTGCTTGCGTACTGTTTATTCTTTTTACCCAAAGTTGGGGATAAAATTTTGTTTAAAATTCTCATGGAATAACGGGATACAATTGCAGGCCAAGCTGTGGCGGGCCCGCTAATATCATATATAAGGGAGCGTTAAAGCCAACATACAATCTATTTAAATATGTTTCGTTTTATTTTTAAGCATTTTTCATTCAGAAACTTTAGCTCTTTTCGTTCACATATTTTTCGGTTACTTACCTACCTATTGTAATAACTTCATTCCAAAACCGCGGCGAAATCTTAAAACACAAGTTATGTTCGATTTCATATATTATGTTGTGTGATTTGGACTATTTATTGATTTCTATGAATTTTGACATATATAACTAATATATAAATAATAGAAATTTGACATATTCCTAAGGAAAGTCTTAGACACGTGATATAAATACTTAAATCGAGAAAGATAATATAAATTATATATATGTGGGAAAAATTGGTAAAATAGTAAACTCAGTAACAGGTTTCATTTTTGTTGATCTACAAAATGTTACTGTACATTGTATATGTAGTAACATTTTTGTTAAGAAACAAATCGAATTGGAGCGAGTATTATATATTATTGCAATATTTGTTAATGTTATTGTAGGTACATAGGTATGTTATGCGATGCGATAGATCTAATTACTTTAGGCGATTTTGCACATTCATACTAACTGGAATCAATGTTATAGAAATTACGTAATGATAGAGGTTCGCTATTTAATAAAAAATAAAAGTGCATGGTAAGAGATGGCTACTTTAGCCATGTCTGTATTAATAATATTCTAAGAATAAATTTAATATTGCAAATGTAGAGCAAGTCAAAAATCGTCGAATGAAGAATATTGCAATCGGCACAACGCCGACAATGGGCGTTCGAGTAGCGGCGGTGAAAAAGCGAATTTACTGAAAATCCCCAGTGAAGCTTGTATTACCTACTAGTAGGTGCTAGTAAATACGTTGACAAAAGCAGAAAAAAATACAATTTGGGTTCTTTACAAAACACGAGGCGCGATCTTAGTGTTTCAGTGTCGTTTTTAATTAAGCGTATGATTATTTGTTTATTTATAAAACTTTATATGCATTCAAAGGAGGACTTGACTCGAGGGATTTTACAGTCAACCATTTTGACGGTTGACTGGAAAATCCCTCGATTCAAGTCCTTTGCTAATAGTATAAAATAACATATAAATACCTCTAATAAATATATGTACCGTACATGTACCTATACAAACGTACTTAGATGAGGCAAAGAATTTCTTTTAGCGTATTCATAAGATCTGTTCCACGGAGACATCCTTAGTTTAAGAGGACCACAGGCGCACAGCCTGCACACAGAACGAGACATAGAAGGCATTATGTAATAAAGAGGGATCTGTGGAATAGAATCATTGTTACTTTTACGTGGTATAAAAAAAGACTACAAAGTTGTTTGTATTGAAACATAAATCTCGCAGATGGATTAAAAGGAAATTGAACAAAAAGGAGAGCATGTCGATATTGCGACGTAGTTTATTGGCAGCCAGTTCAGTTTTTCCCTGAAACTCATAACTATGAACTTATAAAAAAAATCTTGTAAATTTATAGCAAATAAATAATTCTGATTGATTGATTGACAGATATCGCTCATTGTTAACTTCTGTATGTTTGTCTGTAGTGTGGAAGATTTATCAAGTGTATAAAAGCACGTTTCTAATTACGTTAGCAATGCGCTATGCGAATATAAATATCATAACTCTTTACGAGTAATTTTCGCAAATTACAGCGATAGCCGCTTTATAATGCGGCGGATTATCGATTAGGTGAATTGTCTTTAAATTATCGTTTGGTTAGATTACGTTAAGTGCTCTGTGATTAGTTAGAAATAGGAGCTTCTCGAAACTATAGTAACCGTTCCATTGTTTGGCACAAAAAAAATATCTATTTTTAAAGTTTATCGTGATTCATTTAGTCACCATAGCAATTTAAAGCGTGGCGGAATAAGCTTTAAGCTCTTTCATTTGAAGGGAGACCCATATCCCAATAGTGGGATGAATTATGGGTTGAAACAGTTAACAATTAGAATGCAATAAAGCTAAAATAACTAAACAACAACATTTTGTTTAACAACAAGAGTTCACTAAGTGGCCTAAACATAATTTACTTTCTTTTTTTATATCACTAAGGTGAAATAATCATATGACTTGCCTGATGGTAAGTAGTAGTGCTTGGCAGCCTATGGACAGTCGCAACACCAGTTCAAGAAGAACGTGAAGAAGTGTTTTCAGGATCGGCAACGCGTGAGTTGCCGACCCTGAAAACACTTCTTCACGTTCTACTTGAAGAATCCTATACTGTCTAGAGAAAACTTCGGCAGTGAATTCATTCCACATCTTGAGAGTTCGCGGAAGAAAATCTCTCTGGAACAGGGGCAATCGGCTTCAGCTTCGGCGGCAGCGCCCCAGAACAGCGCGCGGCCAATTTGGCTCAAATTAATGAAGACGGAAACCCTGCTGATTCGAGCATTGGGAGTGTAGTAGGAAGCCGTAGGCCGTAGGCATCATTATCATACAACTCCTCCGAACACAACCCATTGTATAATTGGTAAAATACACAAAGCTCTCCAGCTCACTACTTAAAATCTTAAGAGACTTTAATCATGATCATATCTTAACTCCATTCACGACCTATAATTGATTTTCAAATGGCTGCAGCGCGGCACATATTCTCTTAAGGAACAAAGGAAGGGACGCAAAGAATTTCGATTTACAGAGGCCGCATAGTTCAGAAAGTGCTTCTTCTATATAAAATAAGTGTTATAGAGCCTATCGCTACATTTGTAGTTACAAAAAGATACGACCACGACGTCGTACTACTCGTAGGAAAGTCATATTCATTTTGATTAAAACATTGAAATATTTATATTGAGATGTAGAGTCTTATATATGCCAACGGAAGAATCTCTACAAACGTCGAACAAGTTATGGCCGCAGTTCTGCTTGCATGGGGGTTTATTTTATAGGGGTGTTTATTCGAGAGAATAAAAAGATTCCACGTGGAATGTAATAAAAGTCATTATTATTTAAGCTTCGTCGGGTGGCATGATGTTAAGCAGCTTTTAACCCTTTCTGGTTTAATAGAGCAATGGATATTTACTCTAATAGATTATCAAACTTTCATCCGTCAATTATTTATTAAACAATCAATATAATATAAAAAAAAACTTTCATTCAAATGCCCACGTCTCCGCTAGTATGGAATATACATATATTTTACCTGGACGGAGAACGTAGGTTATAAAATAAGTGAATAAAGTCTCATTCAGTCATTAAAAAAATATTCATATACCTATTTCGGAAGTAATAGTGGAGAGTTTCTCCCTCGAAAAAGCCACAAATTGGACAGCCAGAAAGATGTTGAATTTAATATTACGTATAGATTTATTTTATGGATACTTTATTCGCAGATGAAACGCATATGGGATGAAACGCATATGGTGGAAGGCACTAGGGAAAGCCTATGTCGAGCAGTGGATATATACAGGCTGATGGTGATGATGTTACCTTTTACCTTCATGTACAGGTGTACAACTTTTAGCGAAATTGAATAAGATCGTTCTGTTTTAGGCATAGGCAACATCTAATAAATTGGGAGGGGTTTATTTCCTCCCTTTAGCACCTACTGAGCTAAGTCATTTAAATTAAGTAATTGACCTTAAGTTATAAAGAAGCATTCTTTATTGAAAGGGTTTTACATTAAGACAAAAATTACATGCAATTAACTGATTGGCAAATCTTTTGATAGGTAATAAAATGCCTTATGACTAATTTACCTTTTTTAAAGTTGATACTTTCATGATGTATAATTTATTAACTTCACTCAAATAACTATTCACAGGTCAGTACACATATTCATTTATAAATTATAGCTGAACAAATTCACAAAACTCTGTAATAATTTTCCCGCCATAACGTAAAGTTTCCCGCGGTGGCGGCGCGGTGCGTCCGGTATACGACTTGCGCCTGCCGTTGACGAACTTGCACTGCGGGTGGGTGAAACCATGTTCACTACAGTCGCCAAAATGATCTACTATCTCTGACAGACTGATTCATTCACATAACATTAACATTTAATCAAAAATATCATCACGATATCTATGTTACATAAGATATAAAAAATGACAAGTATTTTGTTAAATTATTTAATCATTTTTGTTTCTAAACTACCTCATGCCGTCGGCCCGCACTTGTTAACTTCAGGAAAGTTGCATATATTATTTCAATTTTATGCTATAAGCTTCATCTAAATTTGTTTAATTATGTTAACCATTATGTGTACCTACATAACTACTATTTGTTATTCTGTGCATCCGCACCAGGCAGATATGGGTATAATCCCCTGTCATGTACATGAACTTATGAGTCTTTTATATTTTATTTATCTTATATAGTAAACACCGGCCTACCAACCCCAAGTCTATCAAGATGATCGGCCTGATACATTTCTTCTTATAGCTTTCTTATTATACATAGATTACACTGCAAGCATCAAGTTTGATTCAACATTCTAAACAAACTATTTTTGCATACATTTTTTCTTTATACTTACAACTTCCTCCTTAAATGCCGTACAATTCACCTCTAGTTCTTCCCAAATTCCTGCGAACTTGCGTTATAAATGCATAGTTCTAACTTCTTTCTTCCTCTCTATTCTTCCCTTCTTTTCATTTACCTAACTATTTAGTTTATTTTCATGCAAAATTTTAACCCCAATTTGAGCTCGTTGGTAGACTAATTTCCAAAAATCCTTCCTTATATCACTATACGTACTAACAGAAACATTTGCACCAAATTTCAAAATCTTGGGACTAGTGCAGCGGGATGGGACGGGGGCCCACCACACATTCCCACCACTGTATCTCTTGTGTAGCCAGGATTAACAGCGGCGACCGCCAAAAAAAGGCAATGAACAATGAAGTCCATTGCAGTCCCAGAGATAAAACTACGGCTGCCTTGGAACTCACAACGAATTTAATCAGAAGAAATTAGTAGAAGTAGGAAGCTTTTGTAATTCTCCCTTGTTGCTACCAAATCTGAATAGTATACTACTCCGGATGCAACTTGCAATGAATTCAACATGTCATCCCGCTCCTGCCGCCAAAGATCACACTCCCAGAGAACATGGTGTGCTGTTTGATCGAATTCAGAATTAGAAGTAGAACATTCGCATAAGGGCGACGGCACTAATTTAAACGAAAAGAGTTTAGCCTTAAAATTGCCATGTCCGGTTAAAAATTGCGCAACGGGGTGGTCGACTTCTAACCACTTTTTCTTTAATCTATCTCTTACCGATTGAAAGAACAGATACAAGTGGCGTCCTTTGGTAGAAGTTTCCCACCTTTCCTGCCATTCAGACAGCAATGTTTCAAATACTTCATTAATAGGTTTGAACAGTCTAACTATTTTTTCAACATCAGGCGTTTTCAAGAAATCAGGGATCATATTTTTAGATGTATAGTACATTGAAGCGCGGCGTTGTACTTCTAAGTCTACTGGCAACACACCTGCTAGCACGGGTAGTGCCTCGATGCTTACAGTTCTATACGACTTACATAAAAATATCAGAGCAAGGCGCTGGCTTTGAAGCAATTTACGACGTGCTGTACCTATAGTAGCCCTATCAGCCCACGCAGGTGAACCGTTCGTAACACAATCGTACGTAGCGCAGCGGGATATAAGTTGTGCATTTATGATCCGTCTGAGAAAAGGACGATGCCTTTCTATATAAACATTCAAAAATTACGCCATTATTGCAGCTAACTGGGCTAGATTATGCTAGTCTAAGAGTGAATGCATAGTTTTTTAACTCTCTTATTGGCATGATAATATTTTACAGTCAGTTGTTCCCCGCAACAATATTTCATCTCTCATCAATCATCTGCGAAATCCATATCAATGGTAAAAGGTTTTCAACATTGATGAAATTTATTTGGTTGTTTATGTAATATTTATTTCAGTTTGTTTATACACCATTATTTTTGTACGTACACATCACATAAAAACAAAACTGACAGACAGACTAATGTTACATTTTATAAATAGAATGAATGTAAAGTATAACAGCTTTCGCTGATATTTCCAGGAACCTCGAAACGTGTTCTAGATTGTCTTCACGTTGTATTTATTTGACTTGCTGATGTTAATTGGGTGTAAAAATACAACTAGAGCCATGCAGTTTAAAATATGATTCCTTTATAGGTATATTCTTTATTGCGTAGCCATTACCAACAAGTTGGTGTTTCATAGGTGCATACAAACAATGGTAAGCTTATCGCTACAAGAGATCTCTTCCAGCCAACCTTAATAAATAAATAAATAAATAAATAAACATTGTCAGACAAATTACACAGCGCCATCTAGCTCCAAAGTAAGCGAAGCTTGTGTTATGGGTACTAGACAACTGATAAACATACGTAAATACATTTGTTTTTTGTAAATACATACTTATGATACATAGGAAACACCCAAACCAAGACAAACAGACATGTTCATGCACACAAATGTTTGTCCTGTGTGGGAATCGAACCCACGAGCGTTGGTGTCGAAGCCGCGTCATTGACCGCTACGCCACCGAGCTCGTCAAATGTTTGTATTCCTAACAACAAGTATTATTGGAAGAGTAACAATAAATGTGTGCCAAATTTAATAAAATAACAAAGCATATTATAAGATCATATAATACTATTATTTAGGTACTCGACGTGAGTCAAATAGTACCTTTATTGTCTTTTTTTTTAAAGTTGTTGCATATGAACACTCTCTAATTTGTGTTCCTTTCTTGTGAGCAGCTATAATTATAGTTATTTTTAGTTAGATTTATCTATTCTGTCTACTTACTTATTTATCCATTTTTCAGCAAGTACAATTTCTAAAGAGATGCCGTGGTCATACATATTACATATCAATCAATATTCGTATTAATTAGTAAGTATATATGGATACAATATTTTTTATAAACATAGCACTTTTCACTTTCATCATCATTATAAATATTTTTTAAACAATAAAATAATCGTAAAATATGTGTTATAATAATTTGAACATCTGATCTACAACCATTTCATCATTCGTTACAAGATTCTCTTTAATTCGCACGGTTTCAAAGAATCGCGAACATGGGTCAACTAAACTTGTTTGAAAATTCGAAATTAGGGACATACGAGTCGCATTAATTATAAAATAAAATCGATTTGTCAACTTACGTTTGCACAAGACATTCGAAAAAGTTATACAGACAGACATGAGTAATTTTATTATCGCAGTGTCAGTATGAATGAAATACACAAACAACGTACCTCGGTCAAGGCAAACATGGTTATTGCACTACATACTCGTACATATAATATGCATCATTATAGATAATGTGCTTGTATTGTACGGTATATTTTAGTATAGATAGGTAGGTATAACTACAAAGTGATGGTTTGACGATGACACAGAATTTGTCCCCATAATCATTATCGTTTCAACCGAAGGCCGTGCAGAAGAACTAATGGCCGATGAGATAGAGAGGTTGCGGAATGGAGAGCGTGTGGACTGGAAAACGAAGGGTGCCATGGCCTTCCACTTCTAGATGGACCGACGATCTGATAAAGATCGCAGTTAGCTGATTTATGCAAATGCCGAAAGATCACACCGAATTCCACAATGCTGATCATTGTAGAATTCGGTCGTCGTCGTAGCCGACAACCCTTATTCATCCCAGTGCTGGGATACTCCTCAATCGAATTCGGTGCGATCCGCAAAAATTTGTCGGCGTCTAATCAACTTAGTTCCTCACTTTCTAGATATCGTACTCACTCATTGTATTATACTCACAGCTAGATATTGTATAACAATGCTCGTTATAAGTAATTTAAAAGACTCGGGCATTAGGACGCAACTTATGATCATGTATTTTTTTCTCACTTTTTTTTAAAAAGAATTTATATTATGTATAAAAAATAACTAAAAAAATTGAGCAGCTCGATGACAACGTTACCTGTGTTCGTGTAATCGATCACACAAGTAATATATAAATAAATACACACATATATATATATATATATATATATATATATATATATATATATATATATATATATATATATAGACAACACCTAGACCAACACAAATACACATGTTCATGCACACAAATATTTGCCTTGTGAGGAGATCGAACTCGCGACTTCGGAGTCAAAATGGCCATTGCTAACCATTCGACCACCGAGCTCGTCTGTAGCTTGGGTTTATTAATTATCGAGCTCCTTCTTGCTTTGAAGGGCAAGTTAAACCGTCGGTCCCCCAGATTTGAGTAGCGCGTGGTAGGTTATGTTCTATCTAAACCTCTCCGATTAAAGAGAGACCCGGATCTCAACAGTGGTATGAATATGGGATGATGCAGAGAATAATTAAATATATAGTATCTTATCTTGAAATGGGTCCAGTGCTGCAGCACCGGTGGCACGTCGACCCTCTTGGATCTTTTGTGCACTCCCTATTCTTTAGTAACTCTCCCCTGAGTGTCTAGAGACATGTTCCATGTACTTTAGTACATCTTTAATTGAGAAGAGCCTGTAGGCCTCTAGGTCTGGGTATGCCTTTGCCTTTCGTAGGGTTACCATTCGTTTGCCAGCTAGGGCATCACATTGACACATCAAGTGCTTCATGGTCTCATAAGGATCCTTGCATGTTCTGCATTCTGAGCTATTGACAAATCTCATCTTGTATAGGTGCCTACGGCAGGCATAATGCCCAGTCAGTGCTCCAAGGATGAGACGTATCCGTTTTCTGTCATATTCTGTACATAATTGTACCAATTTACCGTGCCTTTGCCGATGGTTTCCTTGGAGTGAAGTATTCCACTCTATCAAATATATAGTAAATCGTACTATTAGTCATATAGACCAAAATTTAGTCGAGGAATTCAACTTTCTCAAAATTTTAATTATCAACAAAATTAGGGCATCTCGCACGTTTCGTGAATGTATATGTTGTAAATGTAGTGGGTTAAAGGGGTTCGAAAAATTATCTGGGTACTTAGTTCGAAAAACCCAGCCGATCACCATCGAATATTTTGATTCGTAAAATATGTAGGTCTTCCGTATTAGTTATTGACAAACAACTTCAGCTCAGTCGGTAGAGCTCCAAGGTTTCTACCAGATAAGCTAAACACATGTACTATATATCTAACCTGAAGATGATTTTCGTAATCAAAAAATCCGATGCGATTCGACTTCAGTTTAGCTGGTAGAGCCCCTTAATTTTTTTTTCCTAAATACATAAAAATATTCTAAAAGTATTGGCCTTCTACTTTTCTAATATGAGCAGAATTTAGGTTATTACTGTTATTGTGATTGGGGTTTATGATGACAATCTGACGAGATAGCAATGCTATGAAATAAAGGCTAAAGATAAGACGCAATTTGCTCAAATTGATCGTTAGAAAACAACGGTATCAACATAATATACCAAACAAGGTTAATAAAGCAGTTTTTATATGAACCTAAACGTAAACGCATTAGTATAATTTGTTGCAATATTGTAAGTAAAATCTACTAACTATTAGGTTGGGGAAAAAGTCTTTTCGTATTTTATATGAAAGTTCAAAACATTTTTTAATAAAGTTTATTTACATTTAACTAAAGTATGTAGGTGCCATCTTGTTCGATAACTTTTTGCCATCTTGTAGGTAGAGACATGATCCCATTACTATAGAAATTTTGGGACTTCTGTTCAAAAAACCACGACAAGTGGTTTTGGCAGTCTTCTCGTGATGTTAACCTGACATTGCCTAAAGAATTCTGAAGAGACCGAAACAGGTGGAAATCAGAAGGTGCAAGGTCAGGACTATACGGCGGATGCATTAACACCTCCCAGTCAAACTCTCTTAATTTTTGCTGAGTGGCTAAAGATGTGTGAGGTCTAGCGTTATCATGATGAAAAATCACACCCCTTCTGTTAATTAATTCCGGCCGCTTTTTCTCAACTTTTTGCTTTAATCTCATCAGTTGTTCACAGTAGAGTTCAGAATCGATAGTCCTGCCTGGCGGTAACAGCTCATAATGAATAATGCCCTTCCAATCCCACTATACACACAGCATCACCTTGTTGCGGGTTAACCCGGGTTTTGCCAGAGTCTGTGAAGCCTGACCGGCCTTTGACCACGACCTTTTTCGCACGTTCTTGTCGTACGTCATCCACTTTTCATCACCAGTTATAAGCTTCTTCAAAAACGGTTCGCTTTCATTACGTCGTAGTAAAGAATCGCAACTGAGTACACGGTTCATTAGGTTTCTTTCAGTGAGATCGTGAGGCACCCAAATATCGAGCTTTTTAGTGTACCCAGCTTTTTTCAAATGCGCCAAAACTGTTTTGTGGTCAATTCCTAATTCTTCAGCTACGTCGTAACTACTGATATGCCGATCTTGCTCCACTTTTTCAAAAATGGCATCCATTTTATCCGTAACAGGGCGACCAGAGCGACGTGCATCTTTCACATCAAAATTTCCTGATTGAAAACGCTTAAACCAAATTTGTGCTACTCTCACAGACACTGCACTAGGTCCATAAACGTCACAAATTTTTTTCGCAGCTTGCGTTGCATTTTTACCTTTTCTGTAGTAAAATTTTAAAATGAATCGAATTTCTTCATTAGATTCACTCATCTTGACAGTAAAAAAAACAAATGAAAATCACACATTTACCTAATTTGAATTTGGAATTATCTTTTTTAAAATTTAAACTTTTTAAAGATATCAAATCCTGCCAGATACAAATGGTATAACCAAAGAGATTTTATTACAAGTTCATACATACTATAATGCGAAAAGACTTTTTCCCCTACCTATTATATAAGTACTCCTAACAAGCAATTATGGTGCCGTGACCAGGATTAGAGCTGTCAATATGTTCAATCGACTCAATTAAATCTTGAACACTATTCAATTGAAATCGACAAAATAAACGCCTTTCTTACCTCGTAAGCATAACTTAGGACATTTTTTATGTTAAAGAAACTGTAAAAAAATTGAGATATTTGTATTGCAGACATTTGTTATCATCATAGTAATTTTAGATTATATTTTAGTTATATTTCAGGTAAAATATATAAACATTTTACTAATATTTGGAAATAGGTGCATCTTCACATAATAAGACAAACAGAAATAAGGTCGATAATTTCAAAGACTCAATTGTACACTGCGTTTTATTATCGCCGAATTGACGTGACAAACATGATATAGAGAATGTCGTAGATTTTATGCAGTGCTGTCATCTATGAGTGAGACAAGTTGTTGCGCTTTCTTTTGACAAGTCCGGCATGCGACATGAAACACAAAATCGCGAGAGACTGTTACATTTTCTTAAATGATGATGGTGTAAGTTACTCTTGTGTGAATGCGATGGAAACTGTCATTATGTCTATAAATTTTCTCTATTTACCGTTGATGTAAAATCATAGACTTTATAATAAATCGAAACCACAGACCCGCTAAATTATTAGAGGATCTAATCCCCTAAGATCTAGAATCCCTGCTAAGAAGCGGAATCCCAGCTTTGAAACTTTTAGTTAGGTACATTACATATCATACCGAGCTGTCGCCTTTTTATATTTTAATTGGCCGTAAGAATATAAGTTAAGGTGGGTCACGATTAAATTTCACATATCTGCAAAACTACGTATAAAAACCTACTTCATCTTATACTCTGAACATTACCTCGAACTGCATCTACATACTTACTAGTTCGAGTAATGAGAGTTCTGCTCATTACGTTACGGAACAATTAGTACCCAAGACAGACTTGCACTTGACCGCTCTGTTTGTGGTATCTAATCGTCCAGACGATTACACATATACTAATGTAAATATATTTTGTAGATAGTTTCGTCGACTATTTATTAATTTCATTAAAGTTTTGGAAAAGTACATATTAAGCTAGTAGGTGTTTGTTTAATCCAAACCTTCTGGCTGTCCTCGGTTTGGTCATGGATAGTCTATTCATGTAACTTCGTCCTCTATAAAAAGTGAACGATAATTATAACAATATTACATTGTTATAATTTTTATTCACATTCTCAATTCCAACGCGATCAGGGCCGTACCGTAAGCTAAACTCAACTAAAGACGTTTTCCATTGGATTTTTTGATTGTGACATTCAAAACTTCAGTTGGTAGAAACCCGCAAGCTCTACCGGCTAAGTTGAAGATGTTTGTGTTGTGTGTTGTGACTTAAACTTATTTTAAATTCATCATTTTCCTTTCTTGCGATCCCTACCTACTTCATGCATTGTTTAGTTACCTTAAGGTTGCCTTGAAAATATTGTTTTCAGCAATAAGGCCGCCTTATTGTACAGGAACGGGTTTGTTAATAATGTCAACTTTAAATTGTATTCTCTGTACTTTTTATCGTGCAAATAAAGCATATTCCATATATCTGACCATCTGTCTTAAGTCGACCTATTTTTGGAATCAAAATATCGAGTTTAAGTGGTAGGGTCCCTTGTGATCCTGGATATTTACTGAGCCTCAAGTTCTGCAAATCGCAAAAAAATACCAATTTCTCCTCTGGAAATAACTACAGCGAAAAACCTAAAATAAAGAGATAGTAAAATAGTGTCATAGGAAAATTAAAACGATGACTTTATACGTATATTATTGTCGGTCTATTTTTTTCTATACTACGTCGGGTGGCAGACAAGCATACGGCCCGCCTGATGTGAAGCGGTTACCGTAGCCATATTAACGCTCGCAACATAAAATATCACTAGCGCGCCGCCACCCCCGCTGCCATCGCAGCATCTCCTTCCTTTCTGGTGACCTCACTCACTCGCAGGAACACAACAGCCCTCGAGGGAACCGTTATTTGGCTGCGGTATTCTGTGAGGTGGAGGTACATTCCCCAGTCGGGTAGCTTACAATTACGCTCCCTACCTCTCTTTTCGCCAGAGCTTCGTTCGTCAGTCAGCAGGGTGCACCGCGTGCAGGTGAAGTTGGCTTTGGTTCAAAGATGTTGATGAACCACTTACACCCCAATATGAAAACAACCTTTAGTATATACAAGGGTCCTCAGTATATATAAAGGTAGTAAATCAGTTAATTCCCATACGAGGTAGGTACATATTTAGACGCTCCAAGGAATTATTGACTTTCAACCATGTCAAACTCTCCATTTCATTTCCAACATAAGATACCTTTTTTAAAATATTTACTGAAATTAGTGTACCTATTCTTAAGTATTGAATACCAGCTCCAATACGTACAAGACTGTATGTTGCTGGATAGTCTGTTGTATGTAAGATTTTTTTTGAAAATGATTTTGTTTTCTAG
Organism: Hypsopygia costalis; assembly: GCA_937001555.2. Taxonomy (NCBI): domain Eukaryota; kingdom Metazoa; phylum Arthropoda; class Insecta; order Lepidoptera; family Pyralidae; genus Hypsopygia; species Hypsopygia costalis. The sequence goes on along the minus strand of OW443330.2, from coordinate 13,501,413 downwards.
CGTGGTCGCCATAGCTTCATAAAATTATGTATTTAAGAGTGTTTATTTTTATTTCTGCTAAAAGATGTTTGATTATTGTATTTGCCTCGCTTTTAACCGAATCTGGGGTCAATATTTCAGAATCACTAATTAATCTATAAACCGAGATTTTGAACTTCGACCAACAATGATTGGGTACAACTTACAGAGTTAGTGGGATACTAACTCTGTAAGTTTAAGTATGCAAAGTATTAATTAATTTTAATTATGGAATATACTGGATGTTTTTTACCACATACCTTCCTTTTTTCGCAACCGGGTGAGTGGGTGAGTATACAAACCACAGACCTATTATAGGCGTTGCTAGATATGGTTTCTTGTAGTTTCTACACTCACAAGGTCGCAGCATTTCTTATTTTTGTATAATCGATATTTTTTTTTCGTAGTAACCAAATTTAGTTCTATTTTTAAAATTAATTTCTGTCCTAAAGCGGAAAGTGCGAGTGAATACTATGATTTTTTCCCGTGCTAGGGTGGGGGACAGCGTCTTCCACCTGGCGTCTACTCAAATCAGATCGAACAAAACGAAACTACTTTCCGCGTATGAGAAATGAAAACATATATTCTCAGTTATGAGATATCCCGAGATAGAGAAGAAATATAGGTGGATGTAAATTACATCACGTTTAGCTTCGTTATAGCGAAATGAAACATGAAATTTAATCTATTTCGTGACATCATTGTTTACAATTTATTTTTAGTGAATTTCAGTTTATTCTCGTACCTACCTGCGATTTCTTTAAATATTTTTAGTAAATACGTTATATAACTACCTACTGTATAATGTACAGTGCTATACAAATACGTACCAACATACTTAGATATGATGGTACGTTGGATCGCAAGTGCTATTACTGGAAAAAGTGTTTCGTGAGTTCTGACTTTTGTAATAGGTAGGTTGGCACTATTATTACCTTTATTAGGTATTCAGAGTGCTTAGTGCGAGATTTTTATTCGCGCTTGATAACGTAAACAAACCGGCCAAATAGAGAAGAACTTTCAAGTTGTGAATTTACAAGACGAGTGTTACATATCAAAAGAAACCGTTAATTATATGGCTTACTTGCTCACATTTAGAAGTGAGCAACCCGACTAATTTGGATATGTAACACGCGTATGGTAAATTGCCACTAAGAAACGTTTTATCAATTTGGTCGACTTGCAAACGTTAACACGCTCGAATGTGATCAAAAAACTCGCACTAAACACTCAGATCGAACATACGCAAAAAAGAAGTCTAGCGACTTTGGCGAGGAATATCTTAGTGTTTAGGCTCGTGACTCATTGGGACGCCATGGCGACGTCGGCGACCACGTATCTAAACAGATCAATTTATAATCAAAAGTCCAATTTGGCTATGTTGCCATACCTTTGTCAAGTGAGTAAATCGATATATTATATTTCAATATAATAAGTTTCAATACTGTGGTGGACTAAGGGGGCGTACATAAATTACGTGAGGTGTTTCTTTTTAAATTTCTGTCCCTCCCTCCCTGGTGAGATGTCGTGAGATTTTATTCAACCCCCTCCCCCATCCCCCAATCTCACGTGAGACACGCATATGTACGTAATACGTAATACGTAAACGCATTGGATTGTTATTGTAAAAAGAAAAAAAATTGCTTCGTGGTTTTATTTACGACTAGTTAAGACTAGTAATCAATATTGCTAAGAGTTTAATTATAAGTGTAATAAAAAATTATTAATAGAATACTTAAATCGTAACTACTGTGATTAAAAAAATATATCTACTCTAATTCAGTCCATGAAGAATCATGCGCGGTCTCAAGAGAAACTATTGGAACCAACATGTCCATATGATTTTCAGTGAAATCATCTGCTCCTTCAACTTCGTTCTGATCTAGCCACTCTAAGCCGTTGGCGCCTGCGCACAGTAACTCATTAGCTCGTCTTGTGACAATGCGTGAGGATCGCACTTTGCAGAACATACGCGCATGCTTAGCTGGTGCAATGTGGGCTGCTCGCCTGTGCTCTGCAGCTCTTGTACTAGATGCAAAGTAAATACCGCATGTACTGAAGCATCTTTTCTCTAAATCATCACGTACACTTGGGCAATAGAGATCATAAGGCGTGCTGATGAAGGCATTCAGCGATTGAATCGGTAGGCAGTGGCGTATTAGAAATGGAGCAAATGACTTTCCGTCATGCTCTTTAATGTCCGGAATTGTCAAATGTCCATCAACCTGAGGGTATGGAGGTGGCAGAAAACGGTCGTGAAGAATCATAATTATGCAGATCACTCCGGCGTGGGCTGCAGCACTTCTGGTCATCGGTCATCGGTCAGTCTGTAGATGTATAACGTCGAAGTATGAATGAAATTATTTTCTTTCGAACGAATAGTGAATGATCTAATCGTATTACCTTTACTTTGTTATGTGATGTTGAAATAAATATATTTCAAATATATTTCTATTACGATTACGCTTAAGATTAAATCTTAAGCATGTACAATCTGGATTAAATGGACCAAAATAGTATAATTTCTTTTTGTTTCAATCAGAAAAAAAATTGCGTGATATTTGTTAGGACCCACCCTCTCTCCAACGTAAGATTAGATGAGATTTGACTCGACCCCCTCCCCCCCTTAAACATCTCACGTAATTTATGGACGTCCCCTAAGGCTAAAGCGGGCCCTAGGCGACATTGTATTTCCGTGCCTACTAAAGAAGTTTTCACTTCCAAAATAATAATTAAAAATCTAACTTTCGAGCCCCAAAAATTACGGGAGCTAGACACGTGCCTACGTTGCCTAGACCTTAGTCCGCCCCTGTTTGAATACCGTGGCCGGCGAGACGTGGCTATGGCATTCCGGTGAGGCAGAGGCCTTATTTTTTAAAACATTTATGCTGTAAACCCATACTTGCCCATTTAAAAGACCACCCACACTCTAAAATTATTTTACTTACGTCATAACGCAGTGTTACAAGATTCCCTAAAAGTACTTATTCTAAAAAAAAATCAAAAACAAAAAATGCGTTTCTTCCAAAACTTGATACAATGTGGAAGAATCTTGAGCCGCCCGATCATTAATCACGTCTTTATCTCGATTCCGCTAAGATGTCTGGAGCCTAAAGCCCATTAATAAGAAACATCATTAAAAAACTCATATTTAGCGGTTTAATACTATGGCAATACAACGTCGGACATGGCCACAGGGTAGAGTTGTTTGGCTTGTGTCCAATGTTCGAGGACAAAGTCTAGAACTGGATCCTACATTTCATCCATAAGATAAGAGCTGGAATTAATTGGCGAAGAAGTTTTGAGTCAGTCTTTTGCGGAGAACTACTAGGCGACGTATATAGTTTTCGTATTCTTAAACCAAACGTCATGCATCAGAACTCAAAGATGAAAGAAACTCCTTTATGAAAACAGGAGGTAGAATAGAAAGATTTAAATCAACTTATCCACACACGAGATACCTCAGATTTAAAAATGAATCGAAGACTGCCTTTCAATACAGGTATATTATATATACCTGTATTAAAAATATATATTAATAGGTAGGTATAGCAAGGGAGCATACGACACGCCTGACGAATATAAAGCCTGTAGAAGCTGCAAGGGCGTCGTCATGTGGCTTGTCCCTGGCGTTCCTTTCATCACTGAAATAACTCTTAATTCAGAAATCATCTGAAGAAGGTCAAGCATAGCGTCTCAGTGTTTACCAGAGGGAAGCAGTACTGAAGCTTTTCTTTTCTTAATCTTCTTCCTTTCCTAGCTGAAAGGCTGCCGACGCTTGCTTATAGTTGCAGCACAAGTTGCAACGCTCGCATTATTGTCACTCCACCTACATACTAACTCAGGAACTTGTTGACTTGTAACTTCCTGGTAACTTTACTCTTTCGGAGGAACACAAAAACTTCGTATAATGCGGAGGTTTTTTTTATACTTTCCCGCTGAGATACTACAAATCCTATATCGCAGTATCCTAACTCCTACCTCTTTCGTCAGACTCTCTTCTATTGCCAGCGGGTTATACTACGTGCACATGAAGGCTTTGTTTAAAAAAATGAAGGAAAAATTATTTTGTCCGTAACATTAAACACCCTAGTTAGTAGTAGTTGATAATATAGCTAGCTACTATCAGGGGTGGCACGACGGCACAGGTGCGAATTATATTTTCAATGGCGGTGTGAAGGAAAATATGTGCCTTGTGGTAGGTATCTATGAGTTCCACAACGAACAAATTGTTTGCATGATTAAGTAATGCCCCACGTCCGGTTAGGACGCTAGAGGTAGTGCCATCTCTACGTAGGGTGTTGGGAATCCGGCCAACTAGTGATACGTTTCATAAGGCAAGAGCTAAAAGTAGCTCTTGCCATATGGAAGGGGCCCAGCGGTGGATTTACACTAGTGGCAGTCGGGACTATTGCCCAGGGCGGCAAATTTTCTAAGGGCGGCAAATCCAACCACACCTGCACGTGGTGTACCCAATTGGCCTGTACGAGTATTACCCCTGTTAGGTATTAGGTACCTTAAAGAAAATTAATTTTACTTCACACTAGCTGTGCTCGCGGCTTCGCCCGTATGAATGTTAGTTATCGCGCCAAAAGGTAGCCTATGCAGTTATCGGAATATAATTTACGTCCATGCCAAATATAATTCAAACCTTTTAGGCTTGAAAAGGTTTGTTGTATTCCTGAGAGTGAGAGAGGTCACGGATGGAAGGAGTTGCCACGTTGGCAGCGGGGGTGGAAGCGAGCGAGCGATTTATCATGTTTATATGGTACGGTAATTGCTTCACATCAGGCCGTATGCTGCTTTGCTACTCGACGTAGTATAAAAAATAATAATCAACCGAAAAATTGATTAGGCACGGATTTAGTTAATTGATTCATGTGTTATTTTGCGAAAGTCAAATTTACAGGCAATTTGATTTACACTACTTTCCATAATTCCGCCACCAATTAGTTCATGCAAATTATTGCCGACCGGCACCCACCCACTACAACTACTAAACATCTACTAATGGTAGTGGGTGGATGCCGGCCGGCAGTAGTTTGCATGGAGTAATTGGTGGTGGAAGTGCGCGAAGTAAATCAAATTGCCTGTCTTGAAAAGGAAATGAGATATAACAGACACATTTTCACATTTATACATACCTACATATATTAGTATGTACCTAGGTAGGTGGACACAAAATACAGGTTTTTTTATACTACGTCGGGTGGCAGACAAGCATACGGCCCGCGTGATGTGAAGCGGTTACCGTAGCCATATAAAGGCTCGCAACATAAAATATCGCTTGTGCGAAGCCACTCCCGCTGCCAACGCCGCATCTCCTTCCTTTCTATCTGGTGACCTCACTCACTCGCAGGAACACAACAACCCTCAAGGGAATTGTTATTTGGCTGCGGTATTCTGTGAGGTGGAGATACATTCCCCAGTCGGGTAGCTTACAATTACGCTCCCTTCCTCTCATGCCAGGGCTTCGTTTGTCAGTCAACAGGGTGCACCATGTGCAGGTGAAGTTGGCTTTAGTTCAAAGATCTTGATGAACGAACACCCCAAAAAAATAATAAAATAACCAGTGAGTATGGATGAGTGATGATGCATTCTGCTGCTAATTGCAATAAAAATAATCTAAACGAAAGTTAAATGTTCCCTCGTGATTTAATTTATAGATAACTTGAGAATACTTTATTTCAAACGTATAGAAGGTAAGTAGTAAGGTTCACGGTACAGAGCACCCAATAATGTACCAACTTTAGATTAGTTTGGAAAGCTATTACTGTAAACAATGTGGAGATGTCACATTCTTTTGTTTCGATATTATTAACGCAAATTGCATGAACTAATGGAACATCAGTGGGTGTAAGTGGCTCACAACCATCTTTGAGGCAAAGTCAACCTCACCTGCACTTGGTGCACCCTGCTAATTGACTAACGAGGTTCTGGCGAAAGAGAGATAGGTAGGGCACAGCGTAATTTTAAGTTACCCGTCTGGGGAAGTTGCTCCACCTTACAGAATATCGCAGTCAAATAATAATTTCCTTGAGGTTGTGTTCCTGCGAGTGAGAGAGGTCAAGGATGGAAGGAGTTGCCACGTTGGCAGCGGGGGTTGAATCGAGCGAACGATATATCATGTTTATATGGAACGGTAACTGCTTCACATAAGGCCGTATGCTTGTTTGCTACCCGAATTAGTATAAAAAATAATAATCAACCGAAAAATTGGTTACGCACGGATTTGGTATTTATGAGCAGATGATTATGTTACCTCACTTAGTGCATTGCTTCCAGAGTTTTAAATTTAGTCTCCAATATGTATGCTCTTCAATTTATTCAAAGTATATAGGTATAGTATGCAAAGTTAAGGTAGGGCGTGTGTGACCACAGAGATACAATGATGTTTGACGAGCTCGGTGGTCAAATGGTTAGCAATGGACACCTTGACTCCGTGGTCGCGGGTTCGATCCCCGCACAAGACAAATACTTGTGTGCATGAACATATTATATGTAAGTATTTACAAAAAATAATGTATTTAAGTATTGTATCAGTTATCTAGTACCCATAGTACAAGCTTTGCTTAGTTTGGGACTAGATGGCAGTGTGTAATTTGTCTAGGAATATTTATTTATTGTTATTATTTATGATTGGGGTGTAAGTGGTTCATCAAGATCTTTGAACCAAAGCCAACTTCACCTGCACATGGTGCACCCTGGTGAATGACAAACGAAGCTCTGGCGAAAAGAGAGGTAGGGAACGTAATTTTATTGTAAGACTGGGAATGTACTTCCACCTCACAGAATCCCGCAGCCAAATAACAATTCCCTTGAGGGTTGTTGTGTTCCTGCGAGTGAAGTCACCAGAAAGAAAGGAAGGAGATGCTGTGTTGGCAGCGGGGGTGGCGGCGCGCGTGTGATATTTTAGTTGCGAGCGTTAATATGGCTACGGTAACCGCTTCACATCAGGCGAGCCGTATACTTGTCTGCCTCCCGTCGTAGTAAAAAAAATATATCTAAATTTGAATACAGCTAAATAATCATGTCGTTTCCTTGGTATGGTAAAAGCAGCGTCAATGTAATCAAACTTATAATTATAGAAAGTAATAACAGGCTCAAATCATAATTTGGGGTACCTAAATATAAGGTAAAGAGAGAGTAAGATAACTTTTAAATATCTCATATTATATATTAAATAAAATTCCCTTATAATATACTTAAAATAACATCACAGATATGCAGGTCTTCAAAGTCCGCTACAAGACCAAAGTTCCTCCATCATCGTCATCATCAGGTCCATGTTAGTCTCCATCCATTACAGGAGCACGACCCTCTTTCGTCCGTCATATACGGAAGGAGGATTTGGCCTACACTCCCCACGCTGGCCAAACGGGTTGGGGAGGCCTGTTCGATATTTGATAATGTATTTCCCTTAGTCGTCTTGTACGACATCCACGGGAAGAAACGGAGTGATTCTATTCTAGTCAGCCGGAAACCACACGGCCAAGTTCCTCCACTTAATTGAAATTTAGGCTTCAGTAAATTTCAGTTTTTATTGCACTTTCTAAAACAAAACAACACTGAATATTAACGTTCTTAGTGAAAATGTGTTATTAGTGTAGGCGTAAAACTAATAATATTTACATAATTAATACATAATAATATATACGTAATAAGACCAATTTAGAAGTGGCATCCTTATTAATTATTTTGTGTCAGATCCGATACAAGACTTATTTGATTGCCCACAGGAACAACTCACTTTTTGGTATCAGACATTTTTTTTTTAGAATGTAAGTGGCTCACCACGATCTTCAGAGACAAAGTCCATACCTGCACGTGGTACACCCTAACGACTAGCGAAAGATGCTCTAGCAAAAGAGAGGTAAAAGTACAGTGTATTTGTAAGCTGCCCGACTGGGGAAGTACCTCTACCCTAGAGAATACCGCAGCCAAATAACAATTCCTGTGAGGGTTGTTGTATTCCTGCGAGTGAGTGAGGTCACCAGAAAGGAAGGAGTTGCTGCGTCGGCAGCGGAGGTGGCGGCGCGCGAGCGATATGTCATGTTGCGAGCGTATTTTTTTTATACTACGTCCGCCTAATGTGAAGCAGTTACCGTAGCTATATCACTACACTACGTTAACTGCGTCACATCAGACGGACCGTATACTTGTTTTGCCGCCCAACGTAGTTCAAAAAAAAATACTCTCCAGAGAATAATTATGTAGTATAACTTTCTTTACAATTTATTATTATTTTTTTTAACTTCGATTTTTTATTCAGTAATGGCGCTAATAACTTGCGCGCTGGCACCCTCGCTGCTTACGCAACATCTCACGCCCAGTGTCTTCAATCGCAGAAACAACAATCCGCAAGGTCAATGTTATTTGGCTGCGGTATTCTGTGAGGTGCAAGTACTTCCCCAGTTAGGCTCTACATGCCTTGAGTCTCTTTCAACAGTCTGTATTCCAATTCCCGTGAATGTACAACTACTGCACTACTGTAGCGACTGAAGTCCTTTAGATACGTACACATGACACTCATTTACAAATTCTATATCTCATTTATAAATTAGGACTATTCCATTCAATATCTCGGACGAGCTCGGTGGTCGAATGGTTAGCAATGGCCACTTTGACTCCGAGGTCGCGGGTTCGATTCACGCACAAGACAAACATTTGTGTGCATGAACATGTCTGTATGTCTTGGTCTGGGTGTTTTCTATGTATTATAAATATTTATTTACAAAAAAAAATGTACATTTATCAGTTGTCTAGTACCCATAACACAAGGCTAGATGATAGATGGCGCTGTGTAAATTGTCCAGAAATATTTATTTATTCAATAGTAACATACAATTATAACGTATGGAATGGTCCTCGTGTAAATGAGTGTTGTATTCAAAACTCATTCACTCGTGTGTATTTACAAGAAAATTGTATAATTATATGAAAAATTGGATTCTAAAATTCGTCGTGAACGCAGTCAAATGCTTAAACGAAAATGTCGCTATGATAACATAACGGTTGAGTATTTCGGAAATAGAAGCTCTCGTTTATTTAATAGCGGGTTGCACCACGTGTAGGTGAGATTGCTTTACTTTATAGATGTTGGTGAGTCACTTACGCCTCATAACTTATTGTGTTAATTTAGTTACACCCTATATAATATTGACAAAGTAGTGATTATTTTACGTTCATCACTTACAACCCCATTTAAAAATCCATGTCTATACTTTTGGAACAAGATGAAATGTATGAAATTATAAATTTTACTTATAAAATATAGCATTAAAGGGATGAAATATAATGCCACTCGCTTTTGAATACTGCCTAGTGTCAGTTTTACACTTTTTAGTGACACAAAACGGCTTTTTTCAATTTTTATTTCACATCAATCGCGCTGAATGGTCGACCGCGGACTAAGCGGACGATGAACGGTTGTTAAAATAGTTTCTGCGGTACAGGATGTATTTCTATGATCGAAGATTTAAACGTGGATTGTTTAGCCTTCATGCTAAACCTTAGTAATTTTAATAAGTGTAATCTTTTCAAATAAGCTATAACCAAGAATTACAAAATCACCACATAAGATTTGCCACTTTTGCTTTTAAAACCTTCCCTCATAATCTTTTCCATATTACTTTGTAGTCTTGTGCTTAATCGGATACTCTTAGGTGCGCACTGTAATAGTACAGTCAGATTAATGTACTAGTACACCTTAATAGTACTATTAGTACCTATTAGTACTCAGAAATGTAGCCGACAATATAATCATGTGATCAATGTAAATTTGGTAATTACAAGCACTATACAGCGCTGTATAAGATTTTCTATGAATAAACCACACGGCGCGATTTATACCAGTGCAGTGCGCTTACTTCCTATCTCGCTTACTCTTACGATAACATTGCGAGACGCTTTATTCTTTGTCTCTCGGACAGACCACAGACAGACAAGTGTTTCGGGCTTGGATAACCTAGTACACTGTACGAATAGTCCGAATAAGAGTTCGCGTTTGGTAACGTTTCTTTTAGTACAGTGTCAAGTACCGTCACCTATTAGTACATCGTACATGTACTACTCAAGACTATTACTTAGTTAATAGATAGCAATGTATTACCTTAACATTTCATATGTCGGAACGTAGATATCGACAAGAGTGAGTCACAAATGATTTTATATTATACGTGTATACAGACTTCGACATGCAACGAGTCAAAGTAGATATCACGTTCCTACAAAGAAATCGATGAAATTCGCCCGCTTGCCTTAGTTTCAGTATGATGATAATTATTAGTTGCTTACCATAGTGATTTCCGGAAATATCGTGCTTAAATTGAAATTAGCACGCGACGTAGCAGGAAAGGTAGAGATTGATCTATCAACACTGTGCCCCACGTTCTGTACATTGGATGGCATTAGATGGCTGTTAAAGAAATCTGGTTGATATTGTCCAGTCATCTGGTTACTGACGTAATTAGGGAACGGCAACTCTTCTGACATTACATTTGTATGCCTTTTATTGGGCGGCTTATTTTGCCACAACAGATGAGATTGATCATTCCATTCTTCGACCTCTGCAGTCATTTTTGATCTCTTACTTTGGTACTTTTTATTTGATTCCTTTTTAGAACATTCTAATTTATGTTTTGCAGCCGATTCTCGTCTCGAATTCTTGTAATTGGCAGGCACTTTATCATGCTGGAATATTGCTGAACTGTTTCTCATTTTCAATTCCTCGTACTTATGGTTTGTATAATTGCATTCTGGCGTTTGGTTGTAATCCATGAAGTCTCCAGGAAACGGCCCTCCCGTGTAATTACCTGACATTAAATTAGTACTTCCAGGCATAAAATTAGAATAAAATGAGTTGGAAATTGTATTAGTAGTATTATATAATGTTGTCCCTGAAAACTGCTGACCAGTGTACGTATTATCGCTGTAGTCCAAGATAGGGGGAAAATGAGATACTTGTGCGATACTATTATCTTGTGTCGCATTAAAATTATTGTATTTCTGTGTTGGCATCATAAACTTCACTGCGCTATTGTCTTGGACTTTTTGCGTGCAATTGCCACCACGTATCAATGCTTCTGCGGAATAGCTATTCTTTTGAGATTTTGAAGATTTATCTGATTTATTTGTTTTAGGTTTAGTTTGAGTAAATTGACCCATACTTTCGTAAGTATTTATTGTTTTTGAATCATTAAACACGTAGCATGGTTGCGCTGAGAGATTGTCTAGGCGGGCGTTCATGGTTTTACGATGATCATTTGTATAATGGGATGTCGATTGTTTATTTAAGATTGGTTTTGGATCCACATTCGGTGTTTGATAACGAGATGACATATTATCTGATGAACGATTCATCAATTGTGTGACAGAAAGGAAATTTCCACAATTTTGTATATCTCCCTGTAGTGGGATCGAATTCTTTTTCTTATCGTGTGGGCCAAGTGCTAAGTCGCCAACTAAAGTTGGCAAGTTAATAGGTGGTGGTTCTATGCTTATCTCTGTTGGTCCAACTGGCCTTGCAGTAGGCCATACTTGCAATTCTTCCGAATTACTTTGTGTAGGAAAATTGTGCATAGATAATGAAAAATAATTACTTTCATTGTGATCTTGTTTCTTGGTGACATGATCTACTTGCACATAAGGTGTCTTGTGATTTTCTTTTATATCTATATGACTTGGATTACAATTATTTTGCATCGGTCTGCTTTCAGACGTCATCCAATTAATGTGCATTTTGCTTGGGGATTTCTTCGTATATTTTTCAGTTACTTGTCCCGTGACCATGTTAGTTTTTACATTACTATCTACAACGGTCTCTGTCACTTGCTTTGTCTCATAATGTTTGTTATTTGCTTTATGACTAACATTCGTTGTATGGTCTAAAGGTAAGTAGTTTGAATGCTTAGCACTTAGGTTTTTAATATTAGTGCTCGTGTAAAATGGTACGTCTTCTGACCATAAATTTGTAGGTTGAGAGTAAAAGCTAGTTATAGTATCAGCAAATGAAGAACTAGGTTTGCTTGAAATGTTATCCTTTTTACTAGGATTTGAGACTAATGGAACATGAAATTCTGGATTGAAAGGATTATAAGAATTTGAATATGAAGCAGATGCATTTGTTAATATATTGTCTTTACTGAAAGTATTTGTAGCAGTAGTACCACCGACAAAATCAAAACTTTTATGTGACCATCCTAAGTCAATATCATATGTTAGTCTTGATGAGCCAATTTTCATAAGGTTGTCTTCAACAGTTGCATAATCTGTTTTATTTTTAGATGTATATTTTTCCATCGCACATGGATATAGACCAAGGCTATTAAATTCATGTCCCGAAGAAATATTACTTGTACTGTAAATACTACTTTTGACTGTGCTAAATGGATCATTTTTGTAGAATATACTGCTAGTACCATAATTTGTAGTTGGATTTGGTATAGATTTGTTTACGTTACAATCAAAATCGAGACCAAATGTAGAATCGGACAATGTGCAGTTAGTTGAAATCATGGACGGCATTGATAAGTTCAAAAAAGGATTGTCGTTAGTTACACTAGCGATTCCCATTGTTGTTGATGGTTTGTTTTCTTTAGTGTGTATATTTTTCTGTGGTTCATTATGTTTGTGTATATTATCGGGTTGCACCGGAGTTTTATCAACAGATTTTGTTTTATCATTAGACTTTTCATAATAATTAACAGATGGCGCTGGTGTTTCATTTCGTCTTTGGTTAACATCTTTTATATTTACTTGAATAGTGTTTTGAGGTTCTTCAGCAGGACTATCAGCTCTGTTTCCACTTACTAATGGAAATGACATGAGAAAAGCAGCTGTTGGTGAATCTGCCAAAAACTCTTCTGCTAGCTCCAAACGAGCATTTCCAGTATCAACAACATTATCACATAAAGTAGTATCTAAAATATTAGGTAATTTATTTTCCTTATCTTTATCTTTTGTCAACGTTACTTTTTCAGAAGGAACTTTATTGCACTTATTGTTTTCTTCATTATTTTGAGTTACCACTGTAACTTTTTCAAACGCAGTTGTAGAAGGTACAGTAACTGGTTTGGTTGGAGATACTGACTGCAAACATTTAGAAGAGTCAATAACTTTAGTTATTCTAGGGCTATCTGTGGTTTTAATTTCCGAGTCACTATTAAGCATAGGATCTTTTGATGTGGCATTATCTGTATCTTTTATATTGTCATCTATTTTATGATTATTTTCACTCTCTGAAGATGTATTATTACCTATTGTATGTTTTGAAGGCTGCTTTGATATATTATTATTTGTCTTACTTTCTTCGTTTTTACTTATGTCTTCGATATTTTCTTTGATCTCTTTTTCTTTTGTCATATCTTTACTAACTGTTGACTCTTTGACGGGTTGCTTAGGTGTTTTTAATTTTTTTATTTGTTTCTTGTTTAAATCATTTTTTGGTTTCAAATTATTTTTCTTGTTTTTTACAGCAGATAAAGGATGGGAATATGCTGATATAGGCAAAATGTTAACCATGGTAGTTTTTGTGATGTCACCACTATTTCTGTTAACTATGGGAACTGCTGGTTTATTTAATGGTTGTAAATTTTGATCTACTAATACTATAGCAGGTGGAATAGTAGGGAACAACAATGGCCTCTGTGGAAAAATATACGGTGCCGCCGGCAGAACAACGATTGTATTTTCTGGACCTGAAATATAAACAAAACAAAACAATAAATATAAAATAAATCTTTTAAGTACTGCTCATTCCGTTCTATAATTTTTACCTTTTTTTTCCTTATTCAAAGGCAATAATAATGGCAGTTGAACATTATTTGTACTCTTATTAGGTTTTATTGTGACATTTGTAGTTAGAACAGGTTTTTCTTTTAGTGCATTTCTTTCCGATTTTTGTGGAATCTTTAATTTAACGCTTTTACTTTCTGAAAATACAATTTTAGCATGTAATTTATATACATATTGGAGTTTAGACTGAAAAAAATAAAAATAAGGCATTGCTATAGCTGGAATGAAATTTTATGGATGAATGGAAGAAAATTTATGCCAGAAACTAAGGTAAATAGGGAAACATGTTATTATTAATTAAGCCATGTTTAGAATAGATAGTAAGGAAAATAGGAACTGAAATACTGAATTAATTTTGTTAACCTTTTCACAGACATCTACACCAAAATTTGCCAATTAAAAATGAATATTAGTAGGCCGACGAGATTGACACATCTCAAAAATTTCATTTCAGGTTCTATTTTTTTATTATTTATAAAATTATATGCAATAAATGTGTCAAAATATTCGCCTGTGTGCACCTTATTTGTGGTTATTATGGATTAGTTCAGTAACAGAAAGCATCACTGGAAACTATTTTGCGTATGCCAATGAAAGGGTTGAGATTGGCTCATTTTTGACATGAATTAAAAGTAGCCACTTTAAGAAAAATAAAGCATAAAAAATAATATTAGACACTTACTAGTTTTCTTCTTGTTGACCACAAATAATACTTGTGTGGATGCATCTTTTACATTCTGTTTTTTAACCTCATAAGCATCTAGTTTTACTTGTAATGCTAATATTTCTGCCTCTGAAATATATCAAATATTTTATGTTTAGCAAATATGTATTTAAATCATAATAATTCTTTAAGAAGAATCCATATTAAGGTTTAACCCTTAGTATTCACATGAAGAAAATTACGCAACTGTCCGCATGGGGTCACTGGCCAAATTAAATGAATAATTTTGAATATATCCATACTAATATTATAAATGTGAAAGTGTGTTAGTTTGTTTGTCCTTATTTCACGTCGAAAGTAACAAACGGATTGACATGATTTTTTTTTTGGAGATAGTTAAGGCCTGGAGAGTGACATAGGCTACTCTTTATCCCGAGAAAAACATCTAAATCCCATGGGAAAAAATAAACGTTGTAATCATTTGTCGTCCTCCTTTTACGTCGAAAGAAACCTAAGTACAGACATGACTTTTTTAATGGGGATAGTTTACGGTCTGGAGAGTGACATAAACTACTTTTTATCCCAGAAATACATCTTAATCCCATGGAAAAAAATAAACTTTGTGATCATTTGTCCTTCTTTTACGTCGATAGGAACCTAAGTATCTACATGATTTTTTTTATCAGGGGATAGTTTCCGGTCTGGAGAGCGACATAGGCTACTTTTTATTCAGGAAAAACATTTTATTTCCACGGATAAAATAATTCGATTTGTGTGGTGAACAATTTTTTTGGCTTGCGTGTGGGCTTCCCATCCCTACTAATATTCCATACTAATATTATAAGTGTTAAAGTAAGTAAATTCGTTTGTTTGTTATTTCTTCACGCCTTGACTATGCAGCCGATCATCATTAAAATTTGTACATATTGGTACTATTGTTTATCCCACAAAGTAAAAAAAATACAACAAGAAAAAAATATACACAATGCAATGGCAGCTCCCCTGGACCACGCACGCGAAGCCGCGGGTAACAGCTAGTATTAAATATATAAGTAAAGAAAACTATTTTATTATTAAAGTACTTTATTCATTCTATAATGTTTAAAAATTACTCGCACGGGGTAATCAAAAATTAAGCCTGTAGTAATTAGTACACTACAGCCACAAAAAATTATAAAATAAAAAAATAATAATAAAAAAATTCAACCGCCGAAAAAAAATAAAAGCAAAAAATAAACTTTGTTTTTATTGACCTTAATAACTAAGTAAAACTAATTTAAGTACACCTAAGTAATAAAAATAATAATAAAAAAATTCAACCGCCGAAAAAAAATAAAAGCAAAAAATAAACTTTGTTTTTATTGACCTTAATAACTAAGTAAAACTAATTTAAGTACACCTAAGTAATTTTGAGTCGGCGCCAAACACGCATTTTTTGGGATATTTTTGTTTATCGTTGGAGATTTCACATTGCATGTTAATTTGATTTGGTTATTTTTATTTCTTTAAATTTGAGGTAATTTAGTGATCTTTTGTTGAATCTGGTAAGCATGGCATTGCACGTCAGTTTCTTGAGCCTCGGTCAAATTGTGTGGGATCCACCGCAAGCACAGCTTTCTCACACCCAAATGTTTGTGTAGGATTGATTGTATTTGATTCATGACTATGTCTAAGGATGCGCGAATTTCATGGTAGGTCACATGCCTGTCTGTTTCAATCATACGGTGCACAGCATCAATGTTGTTGTTCTTTACATCAAACCATCGCAAGATTCGTCACTGAGATTGACACAACCGTGCTTGAATTCTGCAAACCCAATAGATACAGCAAATAACAGTCTCAGTTGACGAGCTTGGTGGCGTAGCCGTCAATGACGCGGCTTCGACACCAACGCTCGTGGATTCGATTCCCACATAGGACAAACATTTTGTGTGCATGAACATGTCTGTTTGTCTTAGTCTAGGTGTTTTCTATGTATCATAAGTATGTATTTACAAAAAAAAATATGTATTTACGTATGTTTATCAGTTGTCTAGTACCCATAACACAAGCTTCGCTTACTTTGGGGCTAGATGGCGCTGTGTACTTTGTCTGAGAATATTTATTATTATAAAAAAAGTTTTCCATTATAGTCTGCCATTATAACCTGCCCGCACTAAGCTATTGAGCAAATGGCCATATTGGAACGATTTTGTCGGATTATGTATAACAGTATGTGACGTCGGCTGTTGGATATCGGCTGTCGTCGTCCTACACCGATATTAGATTGGATAATCTGAAAATGCTCTAAGATGAAAAAACTGCACTCTACAGGCAAACTGTTCCAGTTTCAAATGTTGTAATTACTTTTTAAATATTGTTAAGTGGACAGTTCCAGTAACTTTTAGTGTGACATGTAAAACTACAACTTAATCTTTTATATCTGTAAATATTAAAGTAGATGCATGCTTATATATACAGGATATACTTATATACACATGATATACTTACTCATTTGTGTCTTTTCTTGAGCACAATTTGTTAAGCATAAAATAGCCATTTGTATAATCTCTATCTTAGGATATTGGATATTCTCTGCATCTTTGCCAGACGCATCTTTGTCAGACGCATCATTGGCTTTGTTTATATTTTTGACCGTTTCTCCCAATCTGGATATGGCTTCATTGAATTTATTCCGCCTTTGACGCTCCCACTCTTGGCAGCGACTAAAACGATTCGGTTACTTAGAACTTATCGATAGTTTCCAACAAACACTTCATGATAATAAGGTTTACCTTACCGTGATCGTGATTTGGCGATATCAGATTCCATAATATAAGTTGCATTAATACAAAATATGTAAACAAAAAGCTGAAAGGAATAAACTACAATCTGTGGAGTACAGAAGGCAGACAAGTCCGTCTGGTCTGGTGATAAGCTCTGGAGATTACTACGTAGCAATAGTTATCACTCGCGTCAGCACAGATCACCATTTGATAGATTTCTTGCTGCTATTAACAGTTCTGTAACTCTGCTTGTTCAACATAAATTAAATTTTGTAGCCACCCCAACTGAATACTAAAAATTGTAAAAGTAAAATATTTTTAGTAGATACAAGTGATATATTAATGGCTAGACTTTCAGTACAGTACGTACATTACAAATTACGTTATGTGGGCTGTGGGTGGGCACTGGTTGAATTGTCAAATTGTCATTTGACCAAATTGATGTCAGTCAGATTTGACATTTTAAAAATTGACAACTTGTCGTGATTGCTTCTTCATCTTCTTTTATCTATGTATTCACGGCCGTTTCTCGCGGACCGTTCGCCGTATGTACTCGCTCGCTCGACTGCTGTATAATTTTGTTATAGATGTGCCGAGCCAGCCTGAATAGGCACATCTATAAATATATGAAATAACATTCAAGCGACTTTTTGGCACGAACTTGGTGAGCGCGTGTTTGTAAACAAATTTTCAGAATTTATTAAATAATGTTATTGATTCCTAATAGAGATAGTGTAATAAGGTGCAAGTAATCATTTGAGTGCATGGTATGTAGGCAGGATATGAAAAATGTTTGATACGGGGCTGCCGAGTCCTTTCAAGAAGTCATGCAAAACGGCAAAAAAGTTGTTGTATCGGCTGCACTAATTACATAATACAATAACTAGGAGAAACAAGAAGATTTCTGACGATATTTTTCGGCATGTCCGTGAAGACGGGAACAAGATAAAGAAATTATACAAAGATGGGCTCAATAGAATATTGATTACAGAGTTAAAGCTATTTGATAAAAAAAAGTAGGCCACGTCGATTTAGCGATACAGTTCGATATCGATAGACCGGCAACGGTCTAATACTTGTCATTTCATTAGAATTATTTACAATACATATTTAGTAGTATCAAACGGTTATCGATTTATATTTTTTATTTCAATCAAATAAAATTTATAAAACAAAAAGTGCGTTTTAAGTTGTTGAATCAAATATTTATTAAAAACATATTATTTATATTACCCAAGTTGTATAATGTGTAGATTATGGAATAAAAAATGGTCGCTTCCAGTATTTTGCTCTAATCATTGAATTTGAAAATAATAATTTTAAAAGTTAATTTTAGCAGCATTTCGTATAACTTTGCATCGCTAATGGTCGTCCGTAGTGATGTGCTTAGTCGCGTATCTTTCAGGTACATGCATAAGTATTCGAGTACTATAATGTACTTCAACTGTTTTGAGTACGCCCCCCCCCCCCCCCACCTTCTTTCTTTTCTATCCTTGCATGGATTTTATTCTAACGTGCAGTTAATTGAGTGCTCGAAATTACTCTAGGACTGTATTCGGGTACTGATTAACCCACTTCTTTATTTTGAGTACTCGATTACCTGACTATATAATCTACATATTAGGTATTCATTCGAATCAGTACAGTAACAGTACTTGAGTCAGCCTGACTCCGCCATCACTCCGGTCCGGAGGCACCGACACCGACCGAGGTATTCGGTACATCTCTATTCGTACGTACCTAGAGTTTTCCCCGTGAACGTGAATTAATTTGTAATTTTGTTTTGTTGTGGCTGTTGTGTATATGGTGACTGCTAACTGCTACCTACTGTGATTTATGCATAAATTACCAAACTGTTGGATTCATGTTGATAAAATAAATCATTATTTTTGTGCCTATCAAAGAAATCTGTAATCACAAAGAAATCTGAGCCAGTTTGTGAATAGTGGGAAAAAAAGGACTACATTGAGATTGTGCAATAACTGTTTGTTAGAGAAAAAAGTACATAATATACAATTTTTTCATTTTGCGTAATTAAAAGATTAGAAACATGTCTCTCTACCCATCACTGGAGGATATGAAGTTGGACAACATGGCGAGGGCTCAGATGAATCATCAGCAAGTAACGTATTCCTACGGAGCCCCGCCTACACCCGGAATTCCCAGTGCCCCTGCCCCTAGTGCATCGGGTAGGCATGTATACCCAGCTCTGGGTGACTATATGGGATTAGAGCTATCTTCTGATGTCATAGCCCTAAACATGCCTGAATATCAAATACAGCCTGTAAGTTGATTGTGCAATTTATGAATCTTAAGAGATTCGTAATCTATGTCATTTTACATTTACTTATGAGTATTGTCAATAATTTGGCAAACTCAAAAGTGAAAGTAGCATATAGGTATTTCATCTCAAAGATGTAAAAATACTGTTGCTGTGTTTAGATTGCCAGGTTTACAAACTAAGACAATTTGCCAGACTATTGTAAAGCATAAACTAGCCAATAGATCATACATACATCAACAGGCATATTAAGCCATTGGTCCTGGCTGTTTTAGATACCAGTTTTTAACCCTTCGCATTCTGCGCTGTTGTTTTAGACATAAATTTTGCCCCATACTTTGTTAATTCCCAATGGACATGCCTTTTCGAGCGAAAACTAAGATGAATACTTGTGTCTTGAAGCTATAAAATTTTAAGTTATCCTTTACAAATTGGCTAAAGGATGTAGGTTTTCTAATTTTCTAGTTTGGTTAGTTTTTATATGTTTTATAATTCTCTTCAAAACATCACTGAATAGACATTAAATTACATAAATATTTTATTTAAGGTGCAGTCTGCAGGTGCAGTTGCTAATCTCGTGGCACCATTGTCATCCCAATCTTCTACTCTACAAAAAGCAATAGTTACTCAGGCAATACGACAAGTTGTCTTGTGCAAGGACAGAGATGGCAAGTGTGGGTTGAGGCTACATTCAGTGAATAGTGGAGTATTTGTGTGCTATGTAGCTGCTGGCAGCCCAGCTGCATTGGCTGGTTTGAGATTTGGTGACCAAATTTTGGAGATTAACAATGTGCCACTTGCTGGGATGACTATGGATCAGTGTCATGCACTGTTGAAGAAGGCTCCAACCAATGGCATTACTATGGCTGTACGTGATAGGTATGTATTTTTGAGAAGACTTTCTGGTCTGGTGAATTATACAAATAATGAAATAAGTTGTACAAAATTAATATTTAAACAGTCAGTATTCATCATGGCTCACTTCAATAATCATGGCCGGTCACGTCCGAAAGGCTAAAATTAAAAAAAGTAATATATTTGTACTTATATTTTTTAAACATTCTTTTATTAGTTTCAATAAGAATAAATGAAGAAAATGTTTACTAATTGTGTTTCACTCATTAATTTCTTTTATTTCATATGCATGTCATAGGTTAAATGGAAATTACCACCATTTTATGGCGCCACGTCATAATGGATAAAAAATGTTCCTTGCCACGAGAACCAAACGTGTGTGGCAATTTTTGAAGTGGCTCAAATGTAACTTTTTGATGTGGTTACAAATAGCACAGTAAAACTAAATAAAAGCTTGTAAAAAGCGTAATACGTATCTAAGTGACAAGAGCCCAGTTGCAAATAAAGAATTTCATTTCATTTCAGCACACATTTGCTGGTTTTCACAGTTTGAAATTGTTCATAAAACTGATCAATTTGTATGTAATGCACATGAACAATTATCGTAAATAATTAATACTTACAGTTACATTAAAATAATAAAAAGGCAGACTTATCACTATAAAGGATCTTTGAATTGAATTGAAAGTTTATTTTCTCTCTACATTAAACATGAATAATTTGTACAAATCAGTACAATAATAATTACTATATTTTTTTTACATTTTTAGACCATTCGAGAGGACCATTACTCTTCATAAGGATTCTCTTGGCCATGTGGGTTTCCATTTCAAGGAAGGCAAAATAGTTGGTTTGGTGAAAGATTCCTCTGCAGCTCGAAATGGACTATTGACTGATCATCAGCTACTTGAAATAAACACTATAAATGTTGTCGGAATGAAAGATAAGGAGATATCTAAAGTAATTGATGCCAGCCCCTCAGTTGTGAATGTTACAATTATTCCATTGTATATTTATCAGCACATGATAAGCAAGTGAGTATATGTGTTTACTTGCAAATATGTTTATTTATTCATGTCAAATCTATTACATATCAGAAATACTGGATGTTATTCTACTTTGTTGTTTCTATGTATAATTACATTTGTTATTATAACAGTCTAACATGGTTCAGCGAGCAGTTAGTAAAATGATATTATGTTACTGTCCATATGTATATGGAAAGGACAAACAAGTGCAGTGCCATTTTTGCCATGATTGAGTTTTATATAGAGTTTGATTCGATAGAGGTGTTGATTATCTATCGAAGCATAATATGCTAAAGCTTCATGCTTAATATTATTAAGATTAAATTTCAGCTAAAATGTATACATATAAATATTGCACAACATTGTGACTCAAGTGGGAAATTCCGATATGAATCCATACATATAATGCCAATGCAATCTTTGGTATTTAATATGTAAGGATAATATTTATCTTGAGCTTGACACAATATATTTTATGATGAATCATATGCTTGGTGTCTCAGTATCGATTTTCGTATTTTGCGTGAAAAGGATAATATATGAGTACACAATATTTTAAAGAAGTAAAGGTTGCAAGTTTGTTGACTGGAGGTGATCTTATAAACTACAGAACAACATCTCTTCTCTGTGCATTATTGCTATGGTGGAGTCCGGAACTAATTGTAGTATCAATACTAATATTATAAATGTAGAAGTGCTTGTATGGAGCGAAGCCGTGATCACGGCAAGGCTTAGGCTTGTAATCCACCAAAGAAGAAACAAGCGGAAGAGAGATGTATTTTCATACATTCGACATTGCATGTGGTGCCAAACATAACTTTTCTCCGCAAATCTCTGCTTTGGTGGAATCCAGGCCTAGTTATAGTATTCATACTAATATTGTAAATGTGAAAGTGTGTTTGTTTGCTCTTCTTTGACATAGAGAGGAACCAATGGATTAAAATGTTTTTTCTTATCCGAATATTTTAAAGCCTGGAGCACTCTCTAGGGATAAAAAATAGCCTATGTCAGAGACGAACTTCTTAGCTTCCATGGATTCACCGTGCGGATGCCGGGTCCATCGTGTGGCAGAGAGAGAAATCCAAGCAGATCCCGAGACTTGTGACACGGGTGTAGGTTTAAGGGGCGTAGGTTTAAGGGCTACTTTTTATCCCGGAAAAGCATCTTACTCCCAAGAACTTTTTCTAAATTAAAATAATGGCCATGCGTGCTAGTTATATTTATAATAATGATTATATCATGCAAGCATCGGAATTCTGAATCCTTCCTGTGTCCATCCCACATTGTTAGTGCAAGTTGATGACAAAGTTGTTTATGTTTCACTAGTTATTTGTTATTCAAAATAATTGCTTTGTATTTGTTTATAACAATACATATGTTTATTTCTACTATTTTAATAACTCAATTCCAATAATATTTATCTTAATTTCAGGATGTCGTCTTCCTTATTCAAGGAACTGGACCGCACACCTGCTGCTTAGTCAAATGAGAAAACGTAAATTGCTGAACTGAAAATCTTCACGAATTTATATTATGTTATACAAATGGCACCATTATAAAATGTATTACTCTGTCTCTATTCACAATTTAAGTAATTTCCATTCGAATGTGTTATGTAAGTTATTGTCGCTTAAGTTTTCACTGCATAACTTAAAATAGAAATTGTTATTAGCTTAGTTAATTTAATTTGACAAATACACTATTTGTCAGATCAAAAATTCAATAATCATGCGTTTTTTTTGACGTGATAACGTCTTATAAATCGATGAACGCCGGCTGCACGCACGAAAAAGCATGACTCAATGTCACGTTCCGCCTGAGCCGAGCGTGCAAGCGATAGCGCAAAACAAGCGAGAAAGAGGTACGATCGGCCTATGTTTCTTATGACGTTATCACGTAAAAGTATCGTCCGTAAACCGACTTTACAGACAACCAATTTTTGTTTTAATTAAAATTACTTTACTTAAAATTTGTTACTTTGTGTTTCCCTTATAACTTAGCGACAATATTACGTTAATGTTTTTAGTTATACTAGCACTATGTTAGTCAGTAAGGGCTGTGAGCTACATATGAATCATCGTTTCGATTTATAAAAATACCAAAAATTTCATTCGCCATACTTATTTATCTTCACGATTTTAGTTTATTTCACGGTGCTGGAAAGAATGACCGTTGTATTTAAACTATTTATCTTGAATTTTAGTTACAAATGTTTTACTGTTTTATGATATGTTTTATTACGAGTTTATTACAAATACAATTATATTGACGTTTATATTTACAAATAAAGTTGCTAAAACAGTATGTTCCAACGATATGACTGTATTGCATTGTGTA
Source organism: Hypsopygia costalis (assembly GCA_937001555.2). NCBI lineage: Eukaryota > Metazoa > Arthropoda > Insecta > Lepidoptera > Pyralidae > Hypsopygia > Hypsopygia costalis. Next base: position 13,477,671 of record OW443330.2, on the reverse strand, counting down.
ACATATCGTTACATTTTAATTTCAATGTTTATTTTGCTTAAATTGACACATAAACTCTACTACAAAATGTTAGATTGTAATATGTTATTCTTTCCGTACCACAATGTTGAATTCCTAAAATGTCGAATTCGCAAAATGTTGACAACATTTTAGGAATTTCATTGTGGTCTGGAAAGATGAGAAGAAATAGTATAAGTAGATAAGTCCAATTTTTATATTTAGGGTATGACAAATTTCAATAGGTGATTGATGTTATTATTGCATGTTGCCATAGGATATATTTTATGATTATTGTAGGTTTTAGGATTATCTTATCATTTAGTATTATAGCATTTTTAACTGATACTGAAATATTCGCAATACTGCCATATTCATGCTTCGCGGTTCGAAGGTTCTAAATTAAATTTATACCAAGTCTTTTCAGTACTAATCATGTTTTGTACTAAAGTATCGTTACACGCTGAAATTGCCTTACTCCTTATGTAGGTATAAATTTTTTATTTAGTATTTCGGCATAAATCTCATAGTACAGTATAATATCAATTTCATCCATTTGCCAGTAAGGTTGAAATGGTATATTGAATTCCACACATATTTAATCCATTCATACTAAGGTGCGTCGCTCACTGGTAAGTCTGGTAAGCGTTGCGGCGCGTTTAAATTTAGGTCTTTATAGAATTTCTCAATAGTTTCAAAATCGTCTCATTATGAACCAATACGTCTAAATGCACTTACGCGTGAAATAAACTAACAAAACCGGGGCGGTGTCGCGAGTCTTGTAGTGGCGCGCCCGTCTTGGCCTCGACCCGCCGCTTCCGCACCGTGACGCTGTTAAAGTGAGCGCACTGCCATATATTTATTATGAAAAAGCAGTATAAAGTTACGCCAATTTGCAGTAATTTAAATATTAAACTCATGATTGAATATATATCAATTATTGAAATGTAAAATTCTTCTTTGAATGTAAAATTTATACCATAATAATGTAAGTATTCGGCAAAACTGTACTAGGCGTGAGGCAAACAACTTCTGTACAGGTGTTGTGAGTAACAATTTGATTGCAAAAAAGTGACAATTGGTTGAAAATAAATTACAATTTTAAATAGGTTTATAACTTTTACCAGTCTGTATTTACGTCACGTAGGGTGGTAAACAAGTATACGGGCTGCTTGATGCGAAGCTATTGCCGTAGTTTATTGGCGATCGAGACATAACTAGCATCGATCGTGCGTTGCCACCACCGAACGCAGCACCTGCTCAGGATAATCTTGATTACGTTTCTCGCAATACGAAAATCTTCAATGGAGTTTTTTGTTTGTTATAAATTGCGTCTGCTAGCGGGTTGATTTTCGTCCGTACTCCATAGAACCTGATCCGGCGAACGTGCGTGCGTGAGGTAAACATGCTACAACCATTGTTCCGCAGATGCCAACGAACTTCGAATTATTTATTTTATTTGGGGCTTTGAAGCTATTTTGTGAGCAAACATTTTATAATATGGGATATTAGTTAAAATTTCAGTGAGCACGAAAATTAAAGACATACAAATATGTACTATTATTTTGTAAGCACCATATTATATTCTTTTTATATTGGAAATAAATACTTTCTTTCATATTTTATCTTTTTTATTCTATTATGTATTCTAAAAGATTACTTTTGCATGGTATGTGTCGACAACACACATCCCACTGCTGGGATACCGATCACCCCTCAATCGAAAGGGTTTAGAGCATACTCCGCCAAGGGCGTCGCCAGCCGATGGCCCAGGGAGGGGCAAGTTGATATGGAGAATGAGAAAAGTATGAATTGTAGGTAAAGTCAAGAGCTCATGAAGCTTTTCACTTACATCTACAGCGATTGTAATAATAACGGTACAGAGCCCAACGTATAAAGCTTCACGAGATAACTTCAATAAATAAAACTTATAAATAAATAGAATCTCTGGGGCAGCTGCCCCTCCTGCTCCCCCTTGGCGACGCCCTTGTACTCCGCCATGCTGCTCAACTGCGGGTTGGCGGAGGCTTGTGTATAGGTAATAAATCAAATTTGATTTCAGACAGACTAAATTATTCCCTTTTTTGTCATTTATTACTTATTAGTATCTCTACAGTTCAGTTAGTTCAGGATAATAATTTTGCCTAATTTGAAATGTTATTAGGTATTTATTCGGTGATTAGGTATTCCAACTCGTCATACATATTAAGACTATTGGTTAATTATTATTCCTACATTTACTCGTATTTCCGATAAGTCATATATTTCGAGTTGCCATATTTCCTTATTACGGGAACAAACAAACGGCCTACCTGATGGAAAGCATCTAGGTTGTGCTACCTAAGGTCGCGTGAAACACCAGTGACATCACTCGATTGTTGATGATCGTATAAAAACCTCTTGAAGGACCCCAAGCTATAGTCTCTTACAGGTATGGCCTATAGCTCAGTAGGAAGGAATGAATTAATAATAATAAACATTTCTGGACAAATTACATACTGACATCTAGTCCCAAACCACACCCCGTCTACTCTATACAATTGTCGCGTCGTTTACTACTACATAAACAATGACGTCTCTGCAGAGCGGTATTGAGCGTAAGGCGCCTTACAAACTTCATCGCCTAAGTCGACCATGGCAGTTAGTATATTATGTATAGCCACTGGTATAGCATTATTATGTTATTGTAGGTACATATTGTTTATATTGTATTATCGACGAGCTCGGTGGTCGAATGGCTAGCAATGGCAACTTTGACTCCAAGGTCGTGGGTTCGATCCCCACACGACAAACATTTGTTTTTTGCATGAACATGTCTGTTTGGCTAGGTCTGGGTGTTTCTATGTATTATAAGTATTTATTTACAAAAAAAATGTATTTAAGTACATTTATCAGTTGTCTAGTAACCATAGTACAAGCTTTGCGCTTAATTTGAGACTAGATGGCGCTGTGTCTAGAAATATTTATTTATTGTAAATTTAATATTGGTGCAATAATGTATTATTTCATGTACGTCACCATCATTATCAGCCTGTATCTACCCACTGCGGGATATAAGCCTGGCCACTTATATCTTCTTCTTCGCCTTCGATCTTCGCTTTTCGCACCCAAGCGCTTCTAGGCTGGAAGAGCAATATATGTGTTATAGTCGGTACCCGAAATCTAGTCGCTCCTAGGTTAGACTAAGTGTTTAAATCTATAAGCAAGTCGAGGTTAGGTTAGGGTTAGCTTGTAAACGAGCGAGGCTCGCCTTACTTTTAGAGGGGTAGGTGAGAAACATCAAGTATAACCACACCCCGTCCACTCCATACAAATGCCGCGTCGTAAACTACTACCACAGTATAAGTAATAGTACTACAGTATGGCCACTCCCTGCCGCTCTCTCGTATCGCCCTCACCTCCCCTCTGAGACAGATCTGGAACAGTTGGTATAGCGCTGCACGCACACACGCTCGTTCTCGCTCGGTACAGATATCATTCTTTATGTAATAGTGAACCCCGCGACTTTTGTATGGAGTGACCGGGGTGTGCTACTACTTAAACAATGATGTCCGTGCAGAGCGTGAATGAGCGTCCGGCGCCATACAAACTGTATTAGTTTCAGTGGGGAGGTGAGGTCGACAGGAGGGAGCGGCCATACTGTACGTAAATAAAATAAATAATAAATAAATATTCATGGACAAATTACACACGGCCATCTAGTCCCAAACTAAGCAAAGCTTGTACTATGGGTACCTACTAGATAACTGATATTATGCCAAGACAAACAGACATGTTCATGTACATAGTACTATTACTTATACTTTGGATTAACTAGTCAAACCTAGGAGCGCCTAGATTCGGGTATTGACTATAGTCAATACCCGAATGCATATGTTATAACATATGCACCGTAATAAATTGAGGTTAAATGAAATATCAACTTTAGTTTAATTTTTTTATCTTTATAATATGGTTATAAATATGAGTTTTAGGTACATTAATGCAATTAATATCTACAGTCTTATTAGTTTTTGTAATTTCCATGAGTGTCATTAGTAAATTATGTTAAATGGATTTTGGAATGTCCAATTTGGTTTGAGAATTATTTTCGGACAAGACCATGATTTCGGGATGAAAAAACTGTCATCTTCCGCTGGCGGGCAGTTCTTCCGTGCGAAGTATTCCATCGGGTAAAGACTCCAAAATACACCTAGAATGAAATGGGATAAGTCGATATTTGATAGAGGTACACTAGGCCGGTTCTAGCCCACGGGGCCGAAATCGAGGTTGAGTGGAGCGAGTAGATTCGCTGAGTGTATGTTTTCCACTGATTTCAATGGAAAATGTATTTGATGATCATTCCTCAAGGACATGATCGATCTCAATTTTTTTTTCGACACAAACCTCAAGCATGTCGCGGTCTTTAATAGTGACAAGTTTCATCAAAATCGGTTTAGTGGTTTTGGAGCCTATTCATTTCCAAAAATGACTTTTTGGAGTATAAAAGCGTTCCTTATTCGCTCCGCTCGCTCCACTCCATAATTAAGGGATCCTTGTCACATCAACAATGGGGTTCGGTTCGAGGAGACAAATTAATGACACTAGCACAGCAGTTCCCAATTAGTTTTTTCTACGTACCACTTCAAGAAAGACCTCAATCTTGTGTACCCCTTATCTTATTAACTGAAATCGGGTGTATTTCGATGTATGTGTTTCATCAACATCTTTGAACCAAAGCTATCTTCACCTGCACGCGGTGCACCCTGCTGACTGACAAACGAAGCTCTGGCGAAAAGAGAGGTAGGGAGCGGAATTGTAAGCTACCCGACCGGGGAATGTACCTCCACCTCACAGAATACCGCAGCCAAATAACAATTCCCTTGAGGGTTGTTGTGTTCCTGCGAGTGAGCGAGGTCACCAAATAGGAAGCAGATGCTGCATTGGCAGCGGGGGTGGCGGCGCGTGAACGATATTTTATGTTGCCAACGTTAATATGGCTACGGTAACCGCTTCACACCAGGCGGGCCGTATGCTTGTCTACCACCTGACGTAGTATAAAAAAAAAAAAACTTTTATCATCAAAAGACATTATAATGGACATACTAAAGCGCTCGATGCTTACGTTTGACTTACCTACTGATCGTTTAATTAAATTTAATATTTTTTTGGCAATTGTTATTGCGTTATTGTTTTTAAGGATTTAACATTTTAGTTAAGAGATTGCTGCGCGTACCCCTTGATGCAATCTCACGTACCCCCGGGGGTACGCGTACCACTAATTGGGAAACACTGCACTAGCATATTATTATTTAAATAGTTGTCTTGGCCAACTTGCCAGATAAATATTATTATTTTTGAAAAAGCATACGGTCAGCCTGATGTAAAGAGTTTGCTAGTACTACTAGTTACTCACTTGCAGGAACCCAACAATCATCAAAGGTTACCTTTAGCCTGGTATTGGAGGTATTTTCGTAGTCGGGCTCAACATGTCCTTTTCTTTCGCCAGAGCCTCGTCAGCTAGTCGGTAAGGTGCCCCACGTGCAGATAAGGCGGGCCTTGGTTTTAATGATGGTGGTGGTGATGAGCCACTTACACCCTATAACACCTATAATAAATCTCAGTAATTGTATTTCAACGATTTTGATGCCACAAGTTGCGAACATAAATAGAAAAAAATACTTATTTGTACGTTTACTATTTTTTATATCTCATGAGTCCCATAAAAGTAGTTTATACCACAGATGTTTAAACGTAGCGAAACCCTAAGTATGGGTCTAGTTCTGTGGTTTATGCCCAAATTTGCAATGCCAAAAACCCTATGCTGTTCGAGCAATTTCAATATTTTTTTCAGTTTTTTTAAAAAACTACCTAAAGGAAGCAGCGAAATACTCTCAGTAGCGTAACTATAGGGTGGCAGGGTTGGCAATATGCCACGGGCCCCCAACCCAAGAGGGCCCCGACCCTTGATAAAATTGTTATTAGTGTTGGATAACTACGTAAGTGGTTTATTAAAATTAAACTAAGTACAACGTGACGATTTTACTGATAGGGCCCCATCAAAAAAAAGTGCCACTGGCCCCAGATGGTATATACGCCACTGACTACTCTCAAGGGATCTAACAACATATAAGTATAAAAATCGTAGATACATGCGCGTTTGCGATGTCTGATGTTGATATTGACTGAACTCATACTATGGTTAGAAGTCGACCACCCCGTTGCGCAATTTTTAACTGCACATGGCATTTTTAAGGCTAAACTGTTTTTGTTTAAAGTAGTACCGTCGCCCTTGGGCGAATGTTCTACTGCAAATCATGAATTCGATCAAACAGGACACCATGTTCTCTGGGAGTGAGGTGGGAGCGGAACGACAAGTTAAATTCTTTACATGTCGCGTCCGGCGTAGTATACTATTTATAATTTAGAATTTCATAGCATAACAAAGGAGAATTACCAAACGTTCGGACGATTTTGCAATTCATATTATTGGTATCGATGTGTTAGGTAACAACTCGATGTTTAGGTCCCCAATAGTGTTAGATATTTAAAATCCGTGGTGCACGGCAGTTGAGCTTCACTTGACTAGACATCTTTTAGGCTTTTAATGCCTTATTTACCATGTAGCTGTCTCTCACATTGTCAAGAGGGAAAGTCTAATTCCATAAGCTTCCTACTCCTACTAATTTCTTCTGATTAAATACGTTGTGAGTTCCAAGGCAGCCGTCGTTTTACCCCCGGGACTGCAGTGGACTTCATTGTTCATTGCCTTTTGGTGTTCTCCTGACTACCCAGGAGACAGTGATGGGAATGCGTGATGGGCCGCGTCCCGATGAACTCTTACTATACCTAATATTAAAGTTTGTTACCGTTTCCTAAAAAGAAGGTGAACCACATAAACAAGTTGAGCGCCTTGGGGAAGCGTCGGCCAGCGTACGCGGTGATCGGCACGAACAGCAGGCCGAACACGCCGAACTCCAACAGCATCACCGGGTAGAAAAATCCAAAGGACAGGGAGAGAATCACTTCGTGCGCTACGGATGATACCTTGAACAAACAATAATTAATTGTTATATTACAACCCATACTCTTTCCAAAACTAAGCTGTGTTCAATAGGTGCAGTGGCGTAGCGTGGACTATTGTAGTGGACGAAGTAGCATGAGTAAGGCCCTTTTCTTTCAGGAGCGATCTTTTGCCAAACACACTCGTAACATGTGCGATCAAGCCTCGGTAACGTTATTCTTTGTAGGTGGTTTTCAGTTCACGCGTTTGGTTCCAAGATGTCCATTAGAGCACAGATTACTTAAGAGTTACCTTGACCTCGGACCTTGCGCGTGGCATCTTTAAATGCTCTTTTTTGTCCTAGACCCTGCGACGCCGTGGGCCAGGGGCCACATTGGCTACGCCTAATTACGCCACTGATTAGGTGATTGATATCTAAACTAATATTATAAAGAGGTAAGATTTGTTAGTTTTTTTGTATTTTTGTTTTTTTTTTTGTTTGTTTGTAACGAATAAGCTCCTAAACTACCCACCGATTTCAAAAATTCTTTCACCAATAGAAAGCTACATTATCAGGGAGTAATATAGGCTATATTTTAATTTCGAAAAAATTAGGGATCCGTAAGAAAATTGCAATATTGTAACACAAGGTAGAGAACAAAAATCTTTCTTGACGTGCGATGTGAAAACTGTTGATGTTATAACAAAACAATGTATTACGGATTTATAGGCCTTAATAAAATCTACAAAAAAATTCGCAAGACTATATATCCAAGACCTATATTTAAGTCATAATAAGAGGTTTTGTGTTCTATTTTTCAATTAATGTTCCAACAAAACAAAAGTGGGTCAAATTCCTCTGAAGATATTTACCCTTATCCAAATATATAGTTTTATCATCAAGGGTATCTATCTAGAAGTAAAATGCCTTATAATTCATTATTATCGGAAGCACTGTTTAAAAGTTATGACGAGAATTGCAATATTCCATAAGTAAACGCCTAAAGTATTAAAAAATCAAATCATCCTTTGCTGTCGCTGCAAAAACTATTGATGATAGAACAATACTACTGATTTGTAGACATTATTGTAATCTACTAAAAGTCCGTGACACCATATATTCATGTACGTATTCTAAAATTTGATTCGATAGTCGCTGGGAAAAAGAGTTGGTTAAATTGCGTTTACAAAATATAAAAAAAAAAACCGGACAAGTGCGAGTCGGACTCGCCCACCGAGGGTTCCGTAGGTACGTAGTATCATTATTAAATTTGATATTTTTCATTATAAATAAGAAATAATGCGTCGAAAAAAATAAATAAAATATATTTTGCAATGTGTACATCAAGCCCTTTCATATGATACCCCATTTGAACTAGTAGTTTCAATTTGAAATTTCGACACCCTATAAAAAATATAGACCCCCTATTTTTTAAGATCTATTTACAAATGTATAGTTTTGAGATTTATTCCTGTACTTGTAGTCTATAACGATGTTACTTGCCAAATTTCATAGTTCTAGGTCAACGGGAAGTACCCTATAGGTTTTGATTCCCTTGAGTGTGTCGAAATATGCGTTTTTTGCTGAATAAACGGCCGTAACTTTTTTTTACGTAAACTTAGCAGTTTGATTTTTTTTTAGCTTCATGGGACCGTAGACCTGAGTATACAGTTCAAATTTCAGCTTGATACCTCCACGCATTCTCGACATAGAAATTCTTGACAGACAGACAGACAGACAGACAGACAGACAGACAGACAGACAGACGGACAACAAAGTGATCTTATAAGGGTTCCGTTTTTCCTTTTGAGGTTCGGAACCCTAAAAACAAAAAAAATTGTAAAAAATAAAATAAAAATATGGCTACCCGTGCGAAGCCGGGACGGGCCGCTAGTGTTTAAATAAAATACCTGTAAATATTTTGATATGCCTCAAAGAATTATTAACAGATAACTCAGAAACAGTTTTACTTAATCCATAAGCACTATTTTATATTGTGTAGGTATATTAAGTGCAACTGCACTGCATGTGCAGTATTTCTGGTGCTAATATAAATAAAGAATAGATGGATCGATGGAAAGTGTACTATGGATGGTTGCATGGGAAGTACCTCCAGCTCACGGAAGACTGTAGTCAAATAACTGCTTATGTAGGTTGTGGTGCTCCTGTGAGTGAGTGATGATGATCTCACCGGAGATCTGGAGTGATGCCGCATCAGCAGCGGAACGTGGGCAGTATTCCTTGCAGTGAACGAATGTGGGCAGTAATCATCTTACCATCAGATACATCAGATAGGTTGTATCGTTGTTTGGCTCCCGACATGGTATAAAAAAATAAAATTCGCTCAACCTTTTCCATCTCATTCTCATTTTCCTATACAAACTTTATCCTGACAATTTCATCATGATTCTTTTTTTGTTGTTTTTCTAATTTATGTATTCTATTGTACGGGGTGTAAATAACCCGACATTGTTTTATACCTATATAGATTTAAAAGTAGTTAAGTATCTTTATCAGTTAGTTACCCATATTTTTGGTAAAAAAATATTGCTAAAAGTTTTACTATGTTTGGTAATAGATGATGCTGTGTAATTTGTCCAACAAGATTTATTTATTGAGGGGAGACTCTTATCATAACCACAATAGACTTATTCATAACAGTGAGATGAAAATGGGTTGATGCCGAATCGTTCTATATTGGACACATTGTACGAGATCAGTTATTTTTCTGCAAATTAATTAATGTGCCAATTGTGTTATTTACCAATATAATTTCCGCAATAGTATCACTTTGTATCTCAGTGTGAAGTTAACCAATGATCATTGTCAATTATTGACACATTTAAGTCGACATGGGCCACAGTTATTGTCGCTTGACGTCGGATTGCCGACTGTGCAGAGGCGGTTCAATGGGCTGGATGAATGTACTAATGAATTTATGACAAATATTTGTTTCGGTAGCAGCGGGGTGCTAAGATTCACGTGAGATTAGGTAAATTGGTTGAAGAACGTTGCTTTAACTGACCTATTTATTTAATAAGAATTATAAAACAGACTAGCTGACCCGACAGACGTTGTTCTGACAATGAATATTGAATTGGAATTGGTTTCAAGCAATCTGTCAAATGACTGACAGTTGTGTAAGAACATAAAGTTACATTAAAAAAGTTAATATGGTCGTTCAGTTTTATCGCAAATTCCTTATTTTTGACTTTCTTATGAACCTTCTCCAGACAATAAAAAATATAACCTAAAAAGAAATAGCGAAATCGGTTTCAGCTGTTCACGCGTGATAAAATAATAATACATAAATAGGGATTTTCTTTATACTTATAAGTATATATATAGATTGACCGTACTGTAAAGGAAGAATAGTAAAAACATCTGTTTTGAGTTATATAGGTTTTTGGATATTTAAGTAGGTACTTTTATAAGTTGACTTCTTGTTTTATTCATTTTGAATGAACTTCATTCATAGATGTTTATTAATATTTAACAGAAATTGACTAGGTATTGTTTTTTTTTTGTATTAGTAATATTTAAATCTACGTAGTGTTTGTCTTTACTCGAGCGCTATTGTAGCAAAATTATTCGAGTACGACACATATTACTATACGTTTGGGTACTTTAATTGGAATTGGTCGATACTGGAAATTGGGTCAAATTTGACTTGCAAGATTTGATTACATACACCGCAGTGAAACTAAATATCAGCTTGTAATATAGATTTTTATATGTATATATGAGCCTGTTTTTATATGTATATATGTATTTATGAGTCTGCACTTAACTTATCCTGGCAGGCTACGGCATCCCTTCCACAGGTTGCTGAACATTTGGTGACAATTTGTGATTGTAACATAGGATTGTAATCATAATGTAACTGGACCATCGCCCAGCAAAGGAGTCTGCATACGATCCCTGTTTTAAATCTTTTTCACAATATTGGTAAATAATACTAACCAAAAACACTGCTAACATGGCGACCGACCGTCCTGTCTGTGGCACCAGTGGTTTGTAGATGTAGCCACGCAGCCAGCAGTAAACTACACGGTTCCAAGCGCGGTAGTATTTGGAGAACTGCGATGTGATCCACCATTCCTGTTTAGACAAAATTGTATTAGTATCTAATTACAATAATTTACCGAGGTAATTATTCAAATACAATGTTTTAATAGAAAATTGAACTTCGGTTTAGATTAGCAATACTAAACTTCTGCATGACCCTAGGGATTGCTATTATTATTTCAGAGTAAGTAACTGTGAAATATTCTTTTTTTGTATTCCAATTCTGATTCGTCTTCAGTTTAGGCGACAGAAGAGCCAGTGAGTACCTACCTAATCCCGAACAATGGTAACCTAAGTAACCAGTAGCTAAGAGTTGCTACGTTGGCAGCGGGAGTGGCGGCGCGCGAGCAATATATCATGTTGCGAGCATTAACATGGCCACGGTAGCACGGTAACATCAGGCGGGCTGCTTGTCTGCCTCCCAAAGTAATATAAAAAAGGTAAGCTAAAATATTATGTTATCGCATAGTTTTAAAAACTAAATAGTTAAATTTTCAGTTTTAAAGTGATTTAAAAGCTCGTTGAAAACATGACCCCACCATGACCCCACTTCGTTAGGCATAGTTATGCCTATTATAAATAGTTATCTATTATAATAAATAGATAGTTATCTATTCCCTGGGAATATTCAAAGTGATATTGGGTTAAATAATTGAGTGCGTATCAAAATTAATGCCACTATAGATATGGCACAGCAAAATTGTTCCATTCTTTTTCCCCTCACACCCTTTTGAAAATAAAATTCGATAATTACGAGGTGCCCAGGATACTATGGTCCACGTGTCCCATTTAAACTCCTTGGTGACAATGCCTTTATCAACCTATATTCATCCCTCTGCTGGGATACGGACCTGCCCTCAAATTAAGGAATTTTTTGAGCATACTCCATCACGCTGCTCAACTGCGTGTTTGCGAGCACAAGTATTTTTAAACCGCCCAAAGGTCGCTAGCTTGGTTTTACCGACTTGGGACCGATAGCTTAACGTGCTCTCCGAAGCACGGAGGAGTTCGAGATAATTAAACCCTTTTATAGACAGGCTACAGTCAACGTTGTTTAACTTGCGAGCATCAATCTAATCAGAGGCCCTACCGCTGAAGCTGAAGCCGGTTACCATTGGTTTTTTGAATCCAAAAATTGATCTTCATCATCATCATGTCATTTTAGTCTCCATTACAGGAGCACGACCCTCTCTCGTCCATCCCAGACAGAAGGAGGATTTGGCCTACACTCCCCATGCTGGCCAGACGGGTTGGGGAGGCCTGATCAATTTTTATAACGTCCCTTAGTCGCCTTGTACGACTTCCACGGGAAGAGACGGAGTGATTCTATTCTAGTCTGCCGGAAACCACACGGCTAAATTGATCTTAGGTTAAAGTTATTGATAAACATCTTCAGCTTAGTCGGTAGAGCTTTAGGGTTTCCAGCTAAGCTATACATAATTAGCAAGAATCTAAGCTTAAGGTTCATTTTCGCAGTAATTAAAAAAAATCCGATGGTAATCGGCTTCAGCTTCGGCGGTAGGGCTTCAGATTGACAAGCCAATTGGCGACAATATACCTCATAAAACAGTCTGTCTCCGAATGTTAAGATTTCCGCAAAGGCATTTAGCCAAGCGTGGAGAAGGCAATAGAAACCGCATAAGAAGGAGATGATTCCGGGTAGCACACATGCGAACAACCCTCGGACTATAGTTCCGGCTTCTATCTGAAAAAATAAAATATGTTTATCAAGAGTAGTACTGCTGTATTGGCAGTGGGATTCGCTAACAACTGGTGACATGTAAGCATGTCACCAGTTGTTAGCAGTGCTATTTGATTTGATATTTGACGAGCCTGGTGGTCGAATGGCTAGCAATGACTACTTTGAACCCGAGGTCGCGGGTTCGATCCAGGCACAAGACAAACGTTTGTGTGCATGAACATGTCTGTTTGTCTTGGTCTGGGTGTTTTCTGTCTTTACAAAAAAATGTATTTAAGTAAAATTGCGCTTAATTTGGGACTAGATAGCGCTATGTAAATTGTCCAGAAATATTCATTTATTTAATATGTATAATATGCAAAATTATGGGCTATTGAAAACTCCGCCTACGGCCGTACAGTATCAAGTTAAGCTCGTGGGGAAAAATACTCGTACATATGATATTAGCCTAATCTACTATCTATTTATTTTGTAGCCAGACATCGGTAACACTAAACAAGGTCTTGTTTGTCTTTTACGGGGATCGAACCCGTTTCCTCAGAGCTATTACTTGCCTTTCCACCACCAGGCTTGTTTATGACTAATACAGTAACTGTATCAGGATTGGAAAAAAACAGTTAGTCAATCTCTGGCCGTCTTGAAGACACTGGCCTCCGCCATCCCGGAGCGCAGCGTGATGGAGTATGCTCTAAACCTTTTCGATTGAGGGCGACGATTGAGGGTCTGTTTTATTTTTGTACTGCTGGGATACGCCCAGCAGTACAAAAATAAAACAGCAAAACAAAAAAATATACTGATATTGCACCACGCTGCTCAACTACGGGTTGGCGGAGGCCAGTGTTTTCAAGCCGGCCAAAGATTGACTGACTTGGCTTAACGTCAGCAGCCGAGACAGACGACTTAACATGCCCTTCGAAGCACGGAGGAGCTCCAGATAAATAAACCCATCCACGGATAAGCTACGGTATTAGACTGACATGCGCAATGACGCCATCGAGCGGCTCAAGCCCTTTTTATGTCTATCGATGTTTTTACAAAATTTCATCTCTATGTGTGACCCGCTTTCGTGTTAAGAAAGCATAAACGCGCTTTAGCATGTTATATTCAAGGTAAACATTGCGAAAAGGGCGACAAGCTTTTATAATTATTATTAAAATTTAAGCGGTTAAGCTGCTTACCTTTGTTTGCTTTCCATAATCAGACCAGTAAGGCAAAATGAATCTCTCCCACAGAAAACCGTTGTAAAATATTATCGCGGCCACTTCGAGGAAATTAAATACCACTTTGCCCCATCTAGTCTTCTTTGTTCTGCAAATATTATGAAATTTTATAGTTTTACATAGATCACTTCAGTATTTACGAACAATTACGACATGGTTCAAGAACAGAGTCTTCAGAGGGAAATTCCTTAAAAGGAAGGCAACGGATCGGCGACCCCTTGGTGTAGCTGATCTCCATGGGCGGTGACGATTACTTTCCACCAGGTGGTCCACATGCTCGTTTGCCCCCCTCCAATATATAAAAAGATAGAAAGAAACGCCTCATCCTTCTGATGCAATTTCGCCATGCTCTACATATTTTCGCCAAAGCCTTGTTAAATAGTCGGTACTATGTTTTTAATACACATTAGATGAGGTTAAGTGCCAAAAAAGCCCGCGTGATGTGATGTGGATAGCGTTTGTTTCCTGTGGTCCACTTCCCCAGTCGATTTCGGAATGCTCTACATTTTTTTCGCCAGTACATCGTTAACTAGTCGGGTATGTTTTCTAATACACGTTACGTGCATAACAATCGTATGGCCCGCGTGATGTGATGTTGTATACCGTAGTCTATCTATAGACACAGCTGTCATCGCATCTTAGGAGCTTCCTGGGACCCTACCGTCGAAACTGAAGCCGATTACCATTGAATATTTTGATCCCCAAAAATATGTGTTAGGTTTGAGTTATTGACAAATATTTTTAGCTTTGTTATTCAGAGTTTCATGGTTTCTACCAGCTAAGCTAAACACAATTGCGACTAATGTAATGTGAATTTTAATTTTTGCAATCAAAAAATCCGGTGGTAATCGGCTTCAGCTTAGGCGGTAGGCCCCCTGATGACTTTATGTATGTATGGAATTGATATTTGGCTGCGTTCTTCTGTAACGTAGTCCTTTAACAATGTCATAATATCTATCGCCAGAGTCTCGAGTGTGCTATGCGGCGCCGCGGCGGGGTGCACCCACAGAGTAGAGTAATGATACTGGGGTGCACCACAATGAAAATGTAGCCTCAGAAGTGCTAGTCTTCTGGTCACATTTGAACGTGTTAACGTTTACAAGCCGACCAAATTGAGAAAAAATTTCATATTGTGAATTTACCGTACGAGTGTTACTTATCCAAATTAGCCGAGTTGCTCGCTTCAAAATATGAGCAAGTAAGCCACACAATTTTGATATGTAACACACAACATGAGAGTACTTCTCTATTTGGTCAGTTTACACAGGTAAACAACACAGTAAAAGGTCAACTTAAGTATATAGTATTTTAAAGTAATTAAAACACGAAGTGTCTACGAAGCTACGGCGAGGTTACGAGCATTGAAAACATCGTAGTCTTAATTACTGTCAGTTCTAGAAGTGCCGCCATTTGTAAAGAGCCAAATTAAAAGATAACGTCGGATTTTTATTCAGATAATCAACAAGATTGCTTTCTAGGGGTCAGTAACTGCTATGATTAAGCTGAACGGTTTAGTTTTAGAAGTTATTTAAAGACCAAAGCTACGAAATGAACTTTGTAGCGGCTATGCGCTCTGTAACACCTCAGATAGATAGATAGATATTCCTGGACAAAGTACTCATACACTATAAATTGTATACTTATAGTCCTGCGCCACTTACGGTCGCGGCAAAAAGAAGACAAAAACAATGATTGAAAAGTTATAGATAAAATGCCTTCCTGTGTGTTGACGGCCTTTTATTTGTATATAGCATGTATACATGTGTAGGTATTAAGTAAGCGCTTTGTATCCAATTTTTACTTCTGTGATGTTCGCCTATGGCCCGTTTATATGTATAATATCATAGCAAATAGGCAAAGATATTCAATAAATTTATTTAGAAATAGCTAAACTTACGCTGCTGATAGAGAATTCGCTCCTCAGGTTATAATTGTAATGCGTGAGTGACGCCTCTGCTGTCACAAGCGTCCATATGTTACGATGATTGCTTACGATCAGGCAGATCGTATGCTTATTGCTAGTAGAATTAAAAAATATATGTAGGGCATGTTGAACCCGTCTGGGTCGGTACCTCCGATTTACAGAAGACTGCAGCCAAACAACGATACCTTTGAGGATTGTTGTATATATGGGAGTAAGTGAGAATATCTAATGTGAGGAGATGCGTTAGCAGTGGGTGTGCTAGCATCCGAGCAATACTTCTTATATTACAGGCATTATATGGCTAAGGTATGGTCCATATATTGAAAGTCGCAGCGAGCGATGGAGAGAGCCATGCTCGGCATTTCTCTACGGTACCGAATCCGAAACGAAGAAATTCGACGGAAAACCAAAGTTATCGACATAGCTCTCAGAGTCAATAGGCTAAAGTGGCAGTGGGCAGGCTACATCTGCCGAATCAGTGATGACAGATAGGGGAGGAAAGTCCTAGAGTAGAGATGGTCCCTCTAGATGGACCAATGACCTCAAGGGACCGTCCAGAAGCGGCTGCAAGCGGAAAGCAGAAAGTGAAAGGCATTAGGGAAGGTCTATGTCCAGCAGCGGATAGATATAGACTGAAGAAGATGATATGCATATCAGGCGGGTCGTATGCTTGTTTAGCACCCGGCAGGGTATAAAAAAATATTATACCTATAATCTACTTCGCATATTGTAAGCTATACTTAGTGGATATAATAACTACCACCTACCTAATGAGAGTTTCGGTAACTAATATGTTAGGTGATTTAGTAAATAAGTACTTATGTAAAGCTAGGGGGTTTACGCTACGCTCAAATTAGGCATGCCAATAGACCGTTTATTACTCTTACTTAGAGCTCAGGGGTTGTAATGAAAAGTAATTGTATTGGAAGCCATTATCGCTGTTCCTCGATTAACGACGCAGTAAAACGAAGGGTATGTCGAAATATGAAGCTAAGTTAATGCTGTGTAATAAAATAACAGTATCTATTTATTATATAAAATGTAACGATGGTCAAATCATTCACTTGTTCGCGAGAAAAGGCAATGTTCCTATCTTTTTTTTCTATACTACGTAGGGTGGCAGACAAGCATACGGCCCGCCTGATGTGAAGCGGTTACCGTACCCATATTAACGCTCGCAACATAAAATATCACTCGCGCGCCGCCACCCCCGCTGCCATCGCAGCATCTCCATTCTTTCTGGTGACCTCACTCACTCGCAGGAACACAACAGCCCTCAAGGGAACCGTTATTTGACTGCAGTATTCTGTGAGGTGGAGATACATTCCCCAGTCGGGTAGCTTACAATTACGCTCCCTACCTCTCTTTTGTCAGACAGCAGGGTGCACCGCGTGCAGGTGAAGTTGGCTTTGGTTCAAAGATGTTGATGAACCAACTCTTCCAGTCAACCTTTAAATATTTGACAGGATTCTTTAATATACATATCCCGAGGGTGGAATGAGACAAACAAATGCAGAACAAATTGAATTAAAATATCAGGTATACTAAGTATTATGTAAATACAATATAGATGGACGTAGCTTTTTAGGGTTTTATCAAAGGATCTGTTTTTAAGCCGATTTAAAAGAATACAACAAGAAGAGGTCATCTTTCGTAACTACATCAGATGGTAAGGGGCTCAAAAGGATTCTAATTGGATGCCATCCAAGAGATATGAAGTTTCAGGCCAAACACATACCGTATGCATTGACTTTGTATCCGATCGAATTTATTCAGTAACTCTTGAGTAAGAAAGCAACATCACGGTAACCAATCAATGGAAGCAGTAGAGCGCTCTCTACTGCTTCGAGCGAGCATAGATTTAGTGGCACCTGGGAGGAAATTCTGCAACCGCTTTCTTCAGGCCTCGCATCAATACATAAGGATAAATATAAACTATTCTTCCTGTAGCGTAGCAATGTCTAATTTGCTCAGTGGGTGGTAACATTCACGGCCCCGTGATTTGCCTCGAGCAAGCTTAGACCGTGGTAAGTAGTATAACAAAGCAAACTCACAATAGTGTAAATTTCAATAGTTTGGAGCGGTGGTTCTCAAACACTAATCAAAATATATTTATTTTATGGAACATCAAATGATAAAGTCTTTATATAAAGAGGCAGCGACATTGTCTTATTTCGTGGAACCATAGGGACTTATCCGCGGAACCAACTTTAAATATCGCTGATGTAGATTATCTTTAGCTAGGACTAACTGTGAGGATAACATACAAATCATGATTGTTCCTTGTCCTAATGCCTAACAAGTATGCTCAACAAGCATACTGTGTCTTATATTTGGGCCGTAACTTTGGATTTACCATAATACATTTTGTAGTGTCTTCGAGAAAACAAATGACAATGATTCTTGTTTATTGTATTATTTGAATAATAAATTACTTATAATCTTATTGGATGAATTGCACCAACCCAATCGAATGAAATTCGTATCTGATAAAACTTTCGCCCGATACTTCAGATTTTCAATTTAGAGTAGGCCCCCTAGATGTAGGCTTTCTATAATGCTTGTCATCTTATATGATCCTCGGCTTTCTGTTAACAGCCACTTAACACATATGCAGGCTCCACTCTAGGAGTATTCTAATCTATCTGCCATCGCTTACTCAGGCAGATGTGGCTGCCCTATGACCAACTTAAGTGCTAGGTGCTAGCTATGAGAGCTACTAAATTCGCAACTTTGATTCTCTGTGAAATTTTCTCGTTTCGGATTCGGTCCTAAGGGTCCTTAAGGGAAGAGTAGGATTCCTCTACCGGTGATCCGCGGACGACGAGTGGTATGTGACAGCTATATTAAGGTACGTGACACACGCTTAATGAAAGGGATTGAGCAATATTAATCCAAATACTGTATATTCCAGCCATAGTGCAATGAATTTATGCGATACTTGGGAGGACACTAAACAAAACCCTCGCAGTAAACCCAAGTCCAAAAACGTTGAGAACCACTGTCTTAGAGAAACCTCAAGCAGAGCTTTTTAGCGCATCGTTTAGCATTTGATACATCTAGCGATATAACCTTTATTGTGCAAGCTTGTGGAATAGTTAGGTTATGCATAATTAAATCAAATTTAGTCGGCAGTTCCAAGACAATAGCTGAAATAACAGTTATTCATTATACGAATACCCATTTATTTAAAAAGTAAAAATCTAATTATTTGTTTCACAGAACGCCTTACAGAAAAACAGATTTTATTCATCCGATGGTTTATTGGGGCAACAAACAGTGAAAGAATAAAAAGGGTATCGCTTTGGTGGAATTGTTTGCACATGGAAATGGATTTGTGTCCTTTACATCGATAACCCTTTAGGTTATCTGTATCAATAAATATGATAAAATTATTATTGTCGACAAACGGCTGCCTGCTATCTACGGTAGCGTAGACTGTACCGTTTGTTAAACGATATTATAGGTTGTGTGATTTCCAGTAATGTTCCGTATAATAATTTTGTAGATATTTTTTCACCCTACTATTTATCTCTCAGCATAGAAATACAACAGTGTATTGTGGTCTAAGCGTTCGGCTTGTGATGCATCTATTCTCTCTTTCACTTCATCGGTCGATATTTTCTTATGATGTAGTCACTTAAAATTATCGTCCGTAAACCGACTTTACAGACAACCATTTTTTTTACACAAAAGTAGTGACTTTTACTAACAAGTGTAAGTACTAA
The DNA here is from genome assembly GCA_937001555.2 of Hypsopygia costalis. Lineage (NCBI taxonomy): Eukaryota > Metazoa > Arthropoda > Insecta > Lepidoptera > Pyralidae > Hypsopygia > Hypsopygia costalis. The sequence continues at coordinate 13,458,052 of OW443330.2, read as the reverse complement.
GTAGTAATTTATTCTGTGCAATAATATCGGTAGAGTAACGTTACATTACATTAGATTTCATTGTTACAGTTCTTACCGTGCCGGTAACTTCGCAATGTACTCATGCTCGCCCGAGTTTACTCTACTACTCGTATACACCAAGCTTTAGGTATTTTTACATAGAAGTAGTGACTATTACTTACAAGTGTAAGTAGTAATTTATTCTTTGCGACAGTATTTTGTTTTATTTGTTTCACATTTTAGTGCTTATAAAAAGTAAGAATAAATTCATTGTTTGAATAATAGTGTTCTATAAATTTCGTTTTTATGTACTTACGTAAGCATGACTCCTTTTACTCATAAACGAGTAAAAGGAAGAGAGTTAGTGTAAGCGTATATATATATATATATTACCAGGCGTATTTGCTTGCGCGCTGGCACACCAGCTGCAAACGCAGCATGCCCTTATCTGGTAACCACACTCAATCCTCAAAGGAATTGTTATTTGGTTACGGTATTCTGTGACGTCCTTTCCCAGTCGGGCAGCTTATAATTACGCTATGCCTCTCTGCCAGAGCCTTGTTTGTCAGTCAACAGGATGCCCCACGTGCAGATGAGGATAACTGGTCTATTGAACTAATATCAACATCCAACTGAATCAACAACATTATGTTGATTGTTGTCGTTGATGAACCACTAACACCCCAAAATCTGAAATCCCAAAATAGAGTATGTGGAAATGTTATGTTATACATACCTAGGGTATTGATCTCTGTAGATAAGTGTGGGTGCGAATAGGAAATACATGTAGTTCTTGAAAGTCGGCAGAGGAAGGCCGTCGTTCTGTAGACGCGGTACACACGCCATCGCCACTGAATGTATTTTCATTGCGAAGCGAAACTGGAAGAAAAATAGAGGATTAAACTTCATATTGAAATTAAAAAGGCGACTTTGGATAAGCAGTCGTAAATCAACTCTGCAACATGGTCAAATATGACTCGAGTTATAATTTTATAGCTCCGATAACTGTTTACCATCAGACTGACTATAAGCTTGTTTACCACCCTACCAGTATAAACCCTTAATCATCCCACTGCACTCGGTCGAAGCATTTAGAGCACAGACAAAGGATTAGATAGAACTCTAGAACCACGCTGTACAACTGCGTGTTGGCGAAGGCCAATGTTTTCAAACAGCTCAAAGATTACTGACTTGTCTTAAATGTTATCTAATGATAAAAGCAGAGGGGCAATTCTCGTAATTAAAATGTAGTCAAAATTCAGTTCCGATCTAGTCTCGATCTCACAAATGTCAAATTTGGTATTCTCGTATCACATTAGGTAACTTCAAAGTTAAATTTAAGTGGGATTATATCGAAATACGACCGAAAATTAAATAAACTAAGAATGTTACTTTGCCAAAAAAAAAAAAGAATTGATAATTATTAATCAATGTATGTATGTATAATATTAGTCAATACACAATTCAATCTCGATTCGGTCAACTGTCAATCTGCGATCGTAGAAAAATTTACGAGAATTGGCCTTCTGGGATCAATAAATTGACGTGCTCTGACTGACTGAAAGACTGGCGTTGGTCGACTAGACTGACACACGCAACGATCCCATTGAGGTATCGCAGCTTGAAGACGACTTGAGACGAGCTAGGTGGCGTAGCGGTCAATGATGCCGCTTCGACATCTACGCTCGTGGGTTCGATTCCCACGTAGGGCAAACATTTGTGTGCATGAACATGTCTGTATGTCCTGGTCGGGGTGTTTTCTATGTATCATAAGTATATATTTACAAAAAAAATGTATTTACGTATGTTTATCAGTTGTCTAGTACCCATAACACAAGCTTCGCTTACTTTGGGGCTAGATGGCGCTGTGTAATTTGTCTGACAATATTTATTTATTTATTTAATATATTCATACACAATAAAAGTAACAGAATGCCTTTGTACATCTTCTTAAACTTTGTATTGTACATCTCTATAAGAGATCTCTACCAGTCAACCATCAAGTGTTGGATAAGAGAATAAAGAGTGGCAAGGGCGGCGAAAAGTCGAAAGTATTTGTGAGAGACAAAAGGAGAAAGTAATATAAATCTTTTGGAAAAGACGATGAGCATATTAAATACAAACAAATTAGCAAAAATAGATCGAACCGCAAATTCTAAATTAAGATGATATATACCCATACATATATTACAAGTGTTGCTACTCTTTCTTTTAGCACCTTTTAAGTGTAGATGATAAAAATCAACCAAAATTTACTAAGATGTGGAAACTATGTATTGTATTGGATATTACCACAGTACATATATGACTCGTATATAGATTAATACTCGTATCATACTTGTGGCTGTATACCAGTTCGCATGTGTATACGTCATAATTAAATAACTCTTAAAAACTTTTGTGCAGTAGATTTTGCGTTATATATTAAATATAATGACAGACAGATAAAATGTTTTAAGTAACAAAATTGTTATATTGGTCTAAATACCCTTAGTATATATTTTTTTATCTCCTATAGACAAACATATTCTAGTTACAAACAATATGTATATGTGTGTGTTTTATGTCATACTTCAATTAACTATAGCTGTACTTAAGGATTTTTTTTATCAGTTCTTTCTTATGTTGTCAGTTCTTTTACACATTTTTTTTTAATAATTAATTTCAAACGAAATTTCGAAATATTTATATCAAAAGTACACCATATGAGAGTCGATTGTGACTTAAATAACTAATATTTTTGCAAACAAATAAATGCAAAATTATAATCAATAACGGAGAAACCTTGAAAACAAATTCATTTATTCAGATTCATATTGAGGTCACAGATTTATTGAGGTTCAAAATTAATTAAATTCTTTTGCCGCCACAATATTGCGTCGCTGTCTTATGGGGTGATTAAAAAAGCGGAATAAAGGTCGAAAAATAGTTCGTATTCTGGGCATTTTTATTTATTTATATATTTTCCCGATAGTTACATATATGATAACAATAAATGTCAATACGCCAAAAACAAGTCTCTACTTATGTATATCTGAACGGTTACATAAGACAAAACATTCTACGTTAAAAGTACATTAAAATTTCAAAGTTAATAAAGTTAAAATAATCATGATATACGATAATAATAATACGATAGATTTTATTTTAGTCACCATCATTTAAAACACAGTCATTTATTTTGGGGTGTAAGTGGTTCATCAACATCTTTGAACCAAAGCCAACTTCACCTGCACGTGGTGCACCCTGCTGAGTGACAAACGGTAGGTTAGTAGGGAGCGTAATTGTATGCTACCCGACTGGGGAATGTACCTCCACCTCACAGAATACCGCAGCCAAATAACAATTCCCTGGAGGATTGTTGTGTTCCTGCGAGTGAGTGAGGTCACCAGAAAGAAATGAAGGAGATGTTGCGTTAGCAGCGGGGGTGGCGGCGCGCGAGCAATTTATGTATTTAATTTATGTTGCAAGCGTTAATATGGCTACGGTAACCGCTTCACATCAGGCGGGCCGTATGCTTGTCTGCCACCCGACGTAGTAAAAAAAAAAAAAAAAAAAAATATAAGTAGTAGACCTCATGGTTTTTCTAAACCATAAAAAATTAAGCTATAAGAGGCAATCATAAAAATGGCTTCGCCCCGTGTGAAAATAGTACCTGGTAGTAGTGGTAGTACCTAAGTATCCTACGTGTAATTCATATTCTCTAATGTAGGTATGCCAAATTTCATTAACATCCCTTGAGCCATTTACCCCTCAAGGAGTAACAATCATCTATCCCTACTACTTTACAAATTTTAACATACTAGTAGGATATAATAATTTCAATTTATTCATTTATAGTAGTTTATGAAACTGTTGCATAATATGGGTTATTAAAATACGAGTGTGAGTTTAAAACATGAGCCAAAGGCGAATGTTTTAATAGACCACACGAGTATTTTAATACCTAATTATGTGCAGTTTCACACACTACTTTATCTAATCTCATGAAATATATGATAATAATATTTTAAATACAACTATGAAGTTAATTTAACAGCTATAATTCTTACTTAGAAATCCATTTGCAGATCGAGCATGCGTAGTGCGCATGCGCGACGCGCCGCGCGGCGCCGCGTTCACAGATTATGTAGAAAAATTTTGCATAGTTGCAATGTATTTGCATTGCAACCTGTTTAAAATACCTGTATCCAGGGCTGAAGCTGTATCGTAATAGTAAAAAAGTTATTTTACGATACAGTTGTCCATAGAAGAGCTGTATCGAAAAATAACTTTTTAAATTCATTTTGATAGCTTGTGCGTAAAGACTGTCATTAAGATACTGTGTTTAGTTTTTTTATGTGTAATTTTCAGTATGAGATTAGATAAATATATTTACAATACAATAATTCTTTATTGCAGGCTGATTAAAATGTAAATTAAAAGAGTTGAATTTTTAGCGTTTTATATACTTTGTACTTAAGTGTTGCCATAACAAAACACACTGCATACACCTGAGGGAACTGTAGCTTTAAATTTGTGAATTAATATTAATAGCGTCAACTATTCCCCAGACAAAGTAGCTTTAGCAGTTTAGCTTAACTATTTTGCCTCAAATTACCTCCTGTTCCTACAAACAAATAAGTTTATATTATCATATAATATTAAAGGAGACGACTATATAGTTAGTTAAATAGTTCCACTCGCACATTGCTGTGTTGTGGGTATTGTCATAAACAACACAAACGAAGTCACGGGACATTTACTTAACATTATGAAATAATCAAGGAAACGGTTGGTAATGCTGTCGACCGAGGGCGTCAGGTGCCGGCGAGACGGTGTGTAATGGGCCTGCACTGGCGAGCGACAGCAGCCACGTTATTTACTGGTCCAGCCGACCAGCCACCGGCTACCATCCTGACGAGGGTCGCAGGTGATTTATGTTATGTTTCACTTTCGACGATGTTACCCTTTTACGTCTACATTCTCCCCATATATCCTATTTTTCTAAAACATTAACAATGTTTTACGCGTATTAATTTGTTGACCCGGCTAGCGGCTAAATGAGGAAATTCTTTTGTGGAGTATTTTTAGGTTTTTTAAATAGTGTGAATAAACTGGCGAAGACTTGTTTATTACGCTGGAAAACACACGATCCGCCTGATCTTAAACGGGCTTTACCCTGATCCAATGGAGATATGATTTTACCTCATAATTTGAGAGAATCTAAGGTACTATTATTAACTAGCGATCCGCCCCGGCATCGCATGATTTTCCCAACTTACGTATAAGCTTAATTTTATTGTAGTTCTATACTAGTGGTCCCCTGCGACTTTGTTCGAATGAACTTCAGAAATAAACAATTATTGTTAATAACTTCGCTTGTATTCGGCGTCTCAAGATAGAGAATACACAAGATTTTAAGTCAGACCTACTAATGTAGGTCTGAACGAAATTGTACACACAGTTTTCACAGGTGTAATAATTTACACCTGTGAAAACCGCATCCAATTTCGTCAAGTAGTTTTTGCGTGATATGCGTACAAACATACAGATAAAAGACAGACAAATATTACAAAAATAATTATTTTATCTCCTATTACTTTGACTTTTAACCTACAAAAGTATAAATAAATACTGAAATCCGCATATCCGGCGGGGAATTGTACAATCGTGAAATAATTACAGGCGTAACCAGGGGTCCTACCGCCGAAGCTGAAGCCGATTACCATCGGCTACTGATAGTGCCAAGCAGTAGTGCCAATGGCAATAAAGGGGCTGTTTTGATTCCAAAAATTGGCCAAATTTTTTGACAAACATCTTCAGCTTAGTTGGGTTTCTATCAGCTATACTATACTATACTACTGGTTAGAACCAGTAGTATCATTTGACTCATTCAAAAATTCCAATGGTAATCGGCTTCAGCTTCGGCGGTGGGCCTCCAGGTCAAGCCTGTAACTGTTTTCTGAAAAAATAATGTTTATATATTATTTTTTGAGAAAACAGTTACATGCTTACTGTTTGTTTGCAATATATTTGCATACTATAAATAATGTATTATTTTTAATAATTCTTTGTGCTTTGTGCCATTTGTTTAATTTATCGAGCACCCCCGCTTTTTTCACAATAGTATTAGGTCCTTACCAGTGAAATTGGTGTTCTAATATGGAAAAAGAAAAAATTTTTTTTTTACCAAATTATTTATTTGCTTAATCAAAGTATGCACCGTTATTATCAATGCACTTTCGCCATCTTATGGGTAGTTGATTCCTTCAGGGAAAAAATTGCGGGAGCGAGAATCAATAAAATCTTTGAAGGCACTTTTGACCGCCTCGTCGGAATTGATTTTTTTTCCATTTAAGAAATTATCCAAATTCAGAAAAAAATGATAATCTGTTGGAGAAAGGTTTCGGAGAGTATGGTGGGTGACAGACACTCCAATCGCAGCTCGTCTAGTTTAGCCACCGTCTGTTGTGCAGTGTGTGGTCTAGCGTTGTCCTGAAGCAGCAATGGCCTAGAGTAATTGACTAGTCTTGGCTAGTTTTTCCGTCATTGTTTCTAATTGTTCACAATACAGATCTGCTGTAATAGTCTTACCAGATTTTAGAAAGCTGTAGTGGATGACACCAACGCTAGTACACCAGACACTCACCAATACCTTTTTTTGGGTCAATTTTCGCTTGGGGCAGGATTTCGCCGGTTCTCCTGGGTTTAACCACTGTGATGAACGTTTCCGATAGTCGTATAGGATCCATTTTTCGTCACAAGTAACAATACGGTTAAATATCCCCTCGTTATTTTAGCGATTAAGTAAAGTATCGCAGCAGTCGACGCGCGTTTTTTTGTGCACTTCAGTTAATTCATGTGGTACCCATTGTTCAAGCTTTTTGACTTTTCTAATTTGTTTCAAGTGATGCAAAACGGTTTTATCACACACACCGAAGGCTGCAGCTAATCCTGACGTGGTTTGAGATGGATCCGCTTCCACGATCGCTTTCAATTCGTCATTGTCAACTACGGTCTCCGGCCGTCCACGAGGTTTGTTCTGTTGGTCGAAATTTCCAGAACGAAAGTGTTAGAACCAAAAACGTACCTACTGTGTTTTCTTTTACAGTGGCTTCCCCGTACACATCATTAATTCTTCGAGCCGTTTTTGCAGCGTTGGTGCTACGATGGAATATTCGAAAATAATGCGATATTTTAAGAGCCAGCCAGCGGTCAGGAGTTTCGAGTTCCGCGTTCGGCGGTCATTAGAATGTACCGAGTCTATAACAACAACGCACACAGCGGGCATTCTGACCGCGGCGGTCAAAGCGGAACGTCGCGTTCCAAGAGTTCTTTTCCCGCCGAGACAGGGAACGCCGGAACGCCGCGAAGTCTCAGTTAGCAAACACGGAAAAGTTGATTGAATTGGTTAGGGAAAGGAGTTTATTATATTATATTTAAGTAATATAGACTATCACCACAGTTTATGTAATAGTACTCTACATACAGGGGTGTAAGTGGTTTATCAACATCTTTGAACCAAAGCCAACTTCACCTGCTCGTGGTGCACCCTGCTGACTGACAAACGAAGCTCTGGCGAAAAGAGAGATAGGGAATGTAATTGTACGCTACCCGACTGGGGAATGTACCTCCACCTCTCAGAATACCGCAGCCAAATAACAATTCCCTTGAGGGTTGTAGTGTTCCTGCGAAAGAGTGAGGTCACCAGAAAAGAAGGAGATGCTGCGTGGGCAGCGGGGGTGGTGGCGCGCAAGTGATATAATAGGTAGGGGAAAAAGTCTTTTCGCATTTTAGTATGTATGAACTTGTAATAAAATCTCTTTGGTTATACCATTTGTATCTGGCAGGTTTTGATATCTTTAAAAAGTTTAAATTTTAAAAAAGATAATTCCAAATTCAAATTAGGTAAATGTGTGATTTTCATTTGTTTTTTTTTACTGTCAAGATGAGTGAATCTAATGAAGAAATTCGATTCATTTTAAAATTTTGCTACAAAAAAAGTAAAAATGCAACGCAAGCTGTGAAAAAAATTTGTGACGTTTATGGATCTAGTGCAGTGTCTGTGAGAGTAGCACAAATTTGGTTTAAGCGTTTTCAATCAGGAAATTTTGATGTGAAAGATGCACGTCGCTCTGGTCGCCCTGATACGGATAAAATGGATGCCATTTTTGAAAAAGTGGAGCAAGATCAGCATATCAGTAGTTACGACGTAGCTGAAGAATTAGGAATTGACCACAAAACAGTTTTGGCGCATTTGAAAAAAGCTGGGTACACTAAAAAGCTCGATATTTGGGTGCCTCACGATCTCACTGAAAGAAACTTAATGAACCGTGTACTCATTTGCGATTCTTTACTACGACGTAATGAAAGCGAATCGTTTTTGAAGAAGCTTATAACTGGTGATGAAAAGTGGATCATGTACGACAAGAACGTGCGAAAAAGGTCGTGGTCAAAGGCCGGTCAGGCTTCACAGTCTCTGGCAAAACCCGGGTTAACCCGCAATAAGGTGATGCTGTGTGTATGGTGGGATTGGAAGGGCATTATTCATTATGAGCTGTTACCGCCAGGCAGGACTATCGATTCTAAACTCTACTGTGAACAACTGATGAGATTAAAGCAAAAAGTTGAGAGAAAGCGGCCGGAATTAATTAACAGAAGGGGTGTGATTTTTCATCATGATAACGCTAGACCTCACACATCTTTAGCCACTCAGCAAAAATTAAGAGAGTTTGACTGGAAGGTGTTAATGCATCCGCCGTATAGTCCTGACCTTGCACCTTCTGATTTCCACCTGTTTCGGTCTCTTCAGAATTCTTTAGGCAATGTCAGGTTAACATCACGAGAAGACTGCCAAAACAACTTGTCGTGGTTTTTTGAACAGAAGTCCTAAAATTTCGATAGTAATGGGATCATGTCTCTACCTACAAGATGGCAAAAAGTTATCGAACAAAATGGCACCTACATACTTTAGTTAAATGTAAATAAACTTTAGTAAAAAATGTTTTGAATTTTCATATAAAATACGAAAAGACTTTTTCCCCAACCTAATATTATGTTGCCAGCGTTAATACGGTTACGGTAACCGCTTCACATTAGGCGGGCCGCATGCTTGTCTGCCACCCGACGTAGTATAAAAAAAAATACAGTATGGCCACTCCATGCCGCTCTTTCGTATCGACCTCACCTCCCCTCTGAGACAAATCGGGAACAGTTTTTATGGCGTCGCACGCACACACGCTCATTCTCATTCTGCATTATGTTTATGTAGTAGTTACCAACGCGACATTTGTATAGAGTGGCCAGGGTGTGCTATTACTGAATTCGCCTAGTTCTTCTCGCGTTGTGTTAATTGGGTGCACCCAATACTTCCTTTTCTTTTTAGAAGCTGCTAAGCTCCACAAGAGCAATAATTCTTCATCGGATGACGAACTTTCTAGTGACATGTTACATGTGCAAAGACCCAAACGAAACTATGTAGAACGCGAGAATTTGCACGCCGTTTGTGTGCGTTGGAGCTCTTGGGCGGTCAACGGTCACTAGAACGCAGAACTCTGACCGCTCTCTGTGTGCGCAGGCTCTAAGTTTTCCATATTGTTCACAGAATGATGTCAAATTAAACATAAATGGCGCGAAAACAAAATGAATTACTAAATTCGAAACACAAATAGTCAAGCAAAATTTGAAATAAATTTGAATTTGGAATTCCTAACCAACTTACGAACGATATTTGAGATTAAAGTGGCCAGTTCGACAAAACGCCAATTTCATATGTAAGGAACCTAATACTAACCTTTTTCGATCATTTAATGGCTACGGTAACCGCTTTGCATCAGAATCACCGTATCCTTATTAGGCATCCCACTGGTATAAAAAAAAAACTGTGCACGCAGCAAACTGTCCTAGAGTAGATACTATGAGCGTTAATAAAGCCCGGGCGATACCACAGAATATGCATTTACCTACTCCAATGATACGGGATGCTAGGTTGGTGAATTGTCTGGTTGTCGCATACTCTACCATTACTAGATCCAAGACAAAACAGCGGTAAATGCAATCTCATTGAATACTTTGAGTGTTGTTTTCAAACCCAGCTAGGTAAAGAAACGCAATGAAAAAATTGCTCGCCTTGTTGTTTCGCCTTAAATACTACGTGGAAAAAATGAGACATGCACGTCCTTGACACATATTTTCAAATAATACCTTTTTTGAAATGCGTTTTTACTTTTTTATCTTTAACATAAATTCTCCATATTTCTTCGGAAAATATTGAAATGTAACAAGATACGATAAGGTTGCCTTTTCACAGAAAGGAAACGTTACCATTTAAGGGGCTTCTCTTGTCGATAACCATAACATGCGAAGTAACAGGAAATTGGAGAAATTTTTATAAATGTAAATGTTATAGGTATACAAATATTGCGAAATTAACAAAGTAAGGCTGCTAAGTGCGACTCGAGTATCAAGTGTTCTGTATCGCGCGTACTACAAGTAAATTGTACATTTATTAAGTAGATAGTATTATCTTATTTATTTATTTAAAAACTTATTGACCACAAATTATATATAAGGGTACAAAAGGCGGACTTAACGCTAAAAGCATTATCTACCAGTCCACCTTCGGGACAATGAGAAAATCACGAACGCGGTTCTGAAGAAGCAGCCCCGTTACCACCATCTCTTATTGCGATTCAATAACTGAATAGAATACTTATTCATACCAATGAATAAGCGACTCCATTTCAAATGGAATAGAGTCGCTTATTCATTGGTACGGAAAAAACTGTGCGATAGATTCCTGAACTATTTATAATGATCCTACGTACGGCACCCTCGGCGGGCGAGTCCGACTCGCACTTGTCCGGTTTTTTAGAGGCTTTTAGTCATCAGGTGTTAGTCAGCCTCATAGGGAATAGCATGCTCTGTTTACTCCTCAGCTAGCTATCTATTCAATTATTGAATCGGAATAAGAGATGGTGATAAGGGGGCAGATTTAAGTACTATAAAATGTAATACTACGACTAATAAAATAGTATTTATAATTACTGCAGAAAATAAAATAAACATACATAGCATACTTATATATTTAATACGCATACATATACATACATAGAAATACATAAATTCAGCGATGATGATGATGATTTAGTGCTTAGATAAATCTCGTAAAAGAACTGCATGGGTGTTCTTTTTGAAATTTAATTTGTTCGAAATTGCCCTAACTGAGTCTGACTAATATCTTGTGTGTGAACAATTTATTTACATATGCAATTTACTCGTAAGATCTACGATGTTATGTAAGTGTAGCGAAAAATCCTAGGCCCACAGCCTATTACTAATAATTATGCTTCATATTTTATTCTAAGTCATTCTCAGATCTGCGAGTGCGAAAAAAGCTTCACGGTCCTGGGTTACCGCCGAAATTGAAGCCGAATACCATCGAATATTTCGATTTAAAAAATAGGTCTTACTTTTAAGTTATAGACAAACTTCTTCATCTTAGTTGGTGGAATTCCAATGTTTCTTACAGCTAAGCTAAACACAGTTACCACAAAGCTGAAGTTTGATAATGGCAATTAAAAAAAAAGCGATGGTAATCGGCATCACCTTCGGCGGTAGGGCTCCTGGATACTAAGTCTTATAGTGCCTAGTCTATGAAATCCAGTTGCAAAAATGGATAAAAAAATATTTATTGGTTATGAAAAAGTGAATAAAAATCTTCTATATTAGCTAGTCATGAAACTTAGTTACGATATTGGATGAAGTGGTATTTTCCTTTAGAACGCCGGGTATCATATCTCGATATTGAGTTTATGATAAAAATATGAAGCGAGTCTGTGGGCTGTATTTCCATTCCATACAAGGCCAGTGCCTTATCCAGTACGCAAGGGTGCGAAACTAATCGAACGATAGATTGAAATACAATTATCTCACTGGTTTCTACCAGACTGTACAGCGGCATTACAAGCTAATCTAATATAATAAATTATGCATAGTTTGTTTGGTTAAATGCACTAATTTCAAGAATAGGCTCTTTGACTAACATTTTTTTCGGTTTGAGATATAAACAATTATTTCGGATGTGTCGTGAAAAAGCAGCTAAGTATGATTATAAGTATGCAATGTATTGGTTCGTAAGACTGATTCATCGGCTATATTCGCGGTGCGTAATGAAAAAGATCTTGATAAAATTAAATAGTAATTTTTATACTACCACCGACAATGTACTTTGTGTTGGATTTATGAAATGGTATAAAATAAATGCCGAGAGTAAATGTTTTGCCTATTGTTACATAATTTATATTCATGAAAATATGTTACTTAGTTGGGGATTACCGGGTTGTGTATTACTGTGTATTATTGTAATATCATATGCACAAATCTATTATCTCGTAGTTGTTAATCACACGTGTGGATTGTATAGCATTTGTAATAATAAAATATATGTATGTTGCTACTGTATGACATTAAATAAATGTAGAAATGAAATTATTACGTGGAAGTTCTGGTACTGTAATATAATATTAATTATAACAACCAATATTATTAAATTAAACTTAATTTTATTTATTTACAATAAGAATACACCACTGATAATTTACACAAATAAAAATGGATAATAATAATATATCTATCTATTACCAGAACTGCCGCGGACTTAGAACAAAATTACATACATTGTACATGAATATCCTTGCACATACATACGACGTCATCATACTAACTGAGACATGGTTACATGTAGACATATTGGAAGCTGAGTTCATTGATAATAGGTACAAAGTATTTCGAGCGGATCGCGACCGCGCCGGCTCCGGCCGCCGCGATGGCGGTGGCGTACTGGTAGCTGTGCATAGATCGCTGTGTGTCGGCGCCTGTGCTCCCTACCTTCCGAATGCGCTCCCATCAGTTATAGATCACATCTATATTGAATTTCAAATAGCAAAGCAGTTGTATTGTATTAGTGCAGTTTATATACCGCCCAAGCAGAGCCATGATACATATCGCACCTATCTAGATATAGTACAAGATAAATTGCTCAGTAGAAATACGGACACGACAAAGTTTTTTGTAGTAGGAGACTTCAACTTGCCTAGGTTAGTATGGGATAGCAATGAACCTTATAAGCAGTGTATAAGTGATAGCGATCTCAATCAAACCCATAGATATATCCATAACTTTATGTCGGTTTTAAACTGCTTTCAAATAAATACTTTAAAGAACAAAAATAACAGAACACTAGACTTATTTTTTACAAACACTACACAGTGTAAGATATTGACGGTGCCTGTTACTTTAGTCCCTCCTGACGACTATCATCCCCCATACTGTGTACTAGTATCCAATAAAAATATAATTAACAATTTGCAACGTAAATCTTATACTAAATACTGTTATAAAACTGCCGACTATAAAATAATAAAACAAGAATTATCGAATATAGATTGGGATGCATTGTTTTTAAATAAAGGTGCCGAGGAATCTGTTTCGGCTTTTTATGAAAAGCTATATGCTATTATTAAGGCAAATGTTACAGTAAAAATAATCAAAAAGTCCTCTTACCCTGCTTGGTTCACTCCAAAGCTCATAAAGTTATTTAATAAAAAAAATCAGGCTTGGATCACGATGAAGAAGTTTAATAATGAATCTAATTATAAAGTATTTTCTATATATAGAAAAAAATTCAAAGAAGAATCAGAGAAATGTTACAAAAGTTATATATCACGTGTAGAAAGTAGTCTAAAAGATAATATAAAATACTTCTGGACATACATATCTCAACGTCAAAATTCATCCGAAATTCCAAGCAATATCCATTACCATGATAACACTGCCAATACTCCAGTAGAGGCTTGCAACTTATTTAGTGACTTTTTTAATTCTGTTTTTCAATCATCTTCTGTCCCGGATAATTATGATATTGATGATATCAACGTAGATAGTGACTGTGCATCAGATTTAGTGATTCATAACATATGTTTATCTGAAATAGAAGTTCGAAATGCCTTGCTAACATTAGATATAACTAAAGGAGCTGGTGTGGATAACATACCTGTCATTTTCTTTAAAGAGACTGCTACTGTTATTGACAGGCCTTTATGTCATCTGTATAATAAATGCTTGGCCGAGGGAGTGTTTCCGCGAATTTGGAAAAGCGCTAGAATTATCCCGGTATATAAAGACGGACCAAAAAGTAATGTGGAAAATTATCGCCCGATATCCATACTGCCTACTCTGTCAAAGGTCTTTGAAAAACTGGTACATAACGCAGTCTATCCAAAGTTACATAACCTTATATTGCAACAACAACATGGATTTGTTAAACGTCGTTCTACTGTCACAAATTTATTAAGTTATACCACATATTTATTTAATGCAATTGACAATAATAAACAAATCGATGGTGTATATACTGACTTTCGAAAGGCCTTTGACAGAGTAGATCATAAAATTCTATTAGATAAAATTGCGTATAATGATATAAGAGGAAACCTTTGGAGGTGGTTCAAATCCTATATATCATGTAGAATGCAAAAGGTGGTTATTAAAGGACATGAGTCTGTAAACACTTACATAAGCTCTAGTGTGCCACAGGGTTCAATATTAGGTCCACTCTTGTTTATCGTATTCATCAATGATGTCAGTAAATGTTTTAAACATTGTCACTATATGTTATATGCAGATGATCTTAAAATTTATCGGATTATTGAGAACCATGAGGATAATATTAAGTTCCAAGAGGATCTCGATAGATTCAGTAATTATTGTAAAGATAATGCCTTACAGCTCAATCTCAACAAATGCAAAACTATCACTTTTAGTAAGAAAAAGAAGTCAATTTATTACTCATACCTCCTATGTGATACTGTTGTTACTAGAGTCGATGTAATTAGGGATTTGGGAATAATTATAGACAGCAAACTACATTTTGATATTCACATAGAAAACATTATATCCAAAGCTTATAAAATGTATGGTCTTGTTATGCGATCATCTACAGAATTCAAAAATACATCTACATTTATCTATCTTCTCAAATCCCTAATTAGACCACAACTTGAATACGCAGTATCGATATGGAACCCAATATATGAGAAATATAACAAAAGCATCGAAATGATCCAAAAGAAATTCTTACGACGTATTAATTTTAAGTTTATACATAATAATAATCTATCATATGAACAACTTCTACAAAAATATAAACTTCTTAGTTTGAAATGTAGAAGAATACAACTTGAAGCTACATTGCTTTATGATTTATGCAATAATTCTTATGATTGTATGGATATAATTAATATGTTATGGTACAAGGTTCCACCAAGAGTGGTGATGCGTGCTATCCGGCCGAACCCACTGTTTGCTATTACTCCCTCTCGTACGAATGCCGGCGTACGATCCCCGATAAATCGCATAACTAAAACATATAATTGTAAATTTAATACAGTAGATATCTTCATATATAAAAAGGGATTGTATAAACAGAAAATAATAAATATATTAAGAAACCATTGACATTTTAACTAGGTACTAGTGACCACTAGTACCTAGTTAAAATGTCAATGCCCAGTGATCGAAATTCGACCACAATTAATTTAAATTATGACTTTAACAATGAGCAACGGAACGGGAACGGGGATTTTGCTTCACATATTAATATATAGGTAATCTATTATCCTTTGTACATTTAAACATCTACTAAATGTCAATCACTTAGCCATGTCTGCATGTAACCATGTTAGGTAGCACTCATAAGTGTATCCCCGGTTTATGTTTGTGAATTGTCGGCTTATGCATACAGTGGAATTGCATCATTACAAGAATTTTATAAACCAAATACTTAAGCTATAATTATATTCTTATCGATACACAAAATAATAAAAACGTAGTTATGTTACATACATACATATTTGCATACACATACACATACACATACACATACACATACAATCATATACCTCAAACTTCATTACCACCCCAATCTACGTGGGTATACAAATTTATAATACTTATGACATGTCATATGTGCACACTAATACTAACAGTTTTAGTGTACTTGCATTCCACAACAATTATGTAGACTGTGATGTTATAAATCTCTTTTATAGTTTTCCAGGTAGTAAGTAAGTTACGTTACTAAACGTTGACGTTAATTGGGATTCACGGAAAGATTAAAAAAATATAGAAATAATTTGTAACCATCACGTTGGGTTTATAATGAGTTTGTCATTTAATATTATCACAAATCAATATGTATTGTAAACCTGTTTGTGGTTCATAAAATAAATTAAAAAAAAAAAAAAAATATGTAGGGACGTCTCCTTAATATAACCATAGGTGAAAGAATTACTTCGATAGCACAAAAATCTCTCGAGATATGATAATTTGAAAATCTCAATTTTTAAACTGTCCCGAAAAACACTCCATACAAAAGACCGACCGAATTATGACGTCACAGGTTCGTATTTTGTATGCATCAAATCAGAAATTTGTACGATAGCTATGTTAAATATTACGTTTATGTGATTAGTATCATAATAAAAGTTATAAGTATAATTTTTTATAGCTTCACCAATCGGAATATTATTATTAAATATTTTCATACTTTTAAATTGGACTTCCCGCCAAACTTTGATCGACGCTAAAAAAAGTCTGACTGAAGATATTACAATGAAAGTTTGCAGATTTGTATAGTTTTGTGTATTTTACGATATTGTTAAATAATTTATACAATTTTTAAAGATTGGAAAATAGCCTATTACTGGTTCGAAGTGATTTTTTTTATGTTTTGCCTATTTATCGAAAAAATATTTGATACGATTGTATATTGTTCATGAATAAATATATATGAATGTATTATGAGTTCCAAGGCAGCCATAGTCTTACCTCCGGGACGGCAATGGATTTCATTGTTCAATGCCTTTTTTGGTAGTGGGGTGTAAGTGGTTCATCAACATCTTTGAACCAAAGTCAACTTCACCTGCACGCGGTGCACCCTGCTGACTGACAAACGAAGCTCTGGCGAAAAGAGAGGTAGGGAGCGTAATTGTAAGCTACCCGACTGGGGAATGTACCTCCACCTCACAGAATACCGCAGCCAAATAACGGTTCCCTGGAGGGCTGTTGTGTTCCTGCGAGTGAGTGAGGTCACCAGAAAGGAAGGAGATGCTGCAATGGAAGCGGGGGTGGCGGCGCGCGAGCGATATTTTATGTTGCGAGCGTTAATATGGCTACGGTAACCGCTTCACATCAGGCGGGCCGTATGCTTGTCTGCCGCCCGAAGTAGTATAAAAAAAAAAAAAAAAAAAAAAAAAGTCGCCGCTGTTAATCCTGGCTACACAGGAGACACAGTGGTGGGAATGTGTGGTGGGTATCTGAATCTCATAGAATGAGATGTGAATCATAAATGTAGTCACGTAGATCTCGTCTTGGTGGGATTATTTTCTTTTCTTTTTTTGATTTTGTAAAAGAAATGGAATTGGTACTTGGACATTTTGTAGGAGGTGCGGCGGCGAATGGTCGATGAACGGGGATGGGCTGTGTTCATTGGTGTTGCTTCTTCGAAGTATATGGGGGTGAATTTGGAATTTCTGGGGCTCAAGCATCTGTTTATCAGAGTTCGTCATTGTTCGTATCGGCGCTGTAGTGTAGGGTGAGCGGAGGGACAGATAATAATATGTAATAATAATAATAATTTTATTTTCAAAATACTTTATACAAAATATAACGATGTCCCTGATCTATGTGCTAGGTTCGAATGAGCCTGTATTACATAAATCAGTGTCTTCTCCCAGACCGTGTGTTAACAACAAAAAAAAAATCTTATAACTAAGTACCTAACGATACATACTCGTATGTATATATACATTATGTATTTTAATACAGATACAATAGACCATACAAGGTTTTTGTATGGTTTTCGTTCGCTACTTTATTAGTTAAAAATAATAACAATCTAAATATATAAAAGAAGAAACTGACTGACTGACTTATATATCAACGCACAGCCCAAACCGCTGGGTCTAGTGATTCCAAATTTGGCAAGTAGGACTTTTCAAAATTCATCCTCTAAGGGGGTGAAACGGGGGTCCAAAGTTTGTATGGACAAACAAGATTAGTTGCACTATTTTATCCGAAACTTTCCACGAGTACTTCTATAGATAAATAAGTAAACACGTGTTTCAGGAAAAAGTCTGAAAATCGTCATGGGTATTGTTTTATGGTTTATCGGGTCGCTAATTACGAAAACTACAACTATTTTATAATCCAACAAACATAGTCGACGTGATATAAAATTACCCCTGTGGAGGTGCGATGGGGTTGAGATGTCATAATATCAATATGGGTGTTGATTCTATGGTTTTCTGGACGTCAATTACAAAAATGGCATCGATTTGAAAATATAACATATTGGACACGAAATTACTAAGATTTGAAAGGATTTTATCTAAATATATAAAAGAAGAAACTGACGGACTGACTGATATATATGTATATCAATGCACAGCCCAAACCGCTAGGTCTAGAGATTCCAAATTGGGCACGTAGGTCCTTTATGACATCTAGGGGTGCACTAAGAAAGGATTTTTCAATATTCATCCATCCCCTAAGGCGTTGAATCGGAGGTCCAAAGTTTGTATGGACAAACAAGATTAGTTGCACTATTTTATCCGAAACTTTATACGAGTACTTCTGTAGATAAATAAGTAAACACGTGTTTCAGGAATAAGTCTGAAAATCGTCATGGGTAATGTTTTTATGGTTTATCGGGTCGCTAATTACGAAAACTACAACTATTTTATAATCCAACATAGTCGACGTGACATAAAATCACCCCTGTGGGGGTGCGATGGGGTTGAGATGTCATAATATCAATATGGGTGTTGATGCTATGGTTTTCTGGGACGTCAATTACGAAAATGACATCGATTTGAAAATATTACATAGTGGACACGAAATTACTTAAAAGGATTTTTCAAATTTTACCCCTGAGAGGGTGAAACGGAGGTCCAAAATTTGTATGGGGGAACGAGATTAGTTGGACTATTTTATCCTAAACTTTACACGAGTACTTCTATAGAGTAGTAAAATATCGGGTATAGTATAGGGTCAAAAAGTCTGAAAATCAGGAACTGGTGATGGGCTCCCTGGGAAATCGAGAGAAAGATTTGAAATTTATAGGCTTGGACATAGATACAGTAATTGATGAGTTTTCTCATGTTATTAAGTAACATAATTTGTATTGAGAAGTCTGATGAGGAACGGTTAGGAGTTAGGTTAGGCAATAGTGTTGAGTTTCCTTAATTAAGTTATACATGTATTTTCGTCTAGAAGGCACCATGTCACTACTACTTACCCATAACTATAATAAATAAATAAAAAAGGAAATCACTAAAAAAGAAATAAACTAAAAAAAAACAACTGAAAAATCCTGCCACGAAAAACCAAAGACAACTACTACCTACTTCCTAAGATTTTTGAAGTCGGTGTAATTTTTTTTTTAAAGATTTATCCTTTTTAAGCTGATGTAATAAGACTAGGTTTTTAAATTTGTATTTGGAATCAATCAGTGCTTATACGCGGGCGGCGCGGCGGGAGCGGGACGGGTGTAGTAGTTATCGGGAAAGTTCTTGCATTCGTATTTAGTACAATTAAAGGTGCTATAAAATTTTTGAACCATATATATATTTAATAAATATATATATTTTTCAAAAATATTTATAATATTGTGGCAAGTTGGCCAAGGCAACACAAAATTTATATAGTAATAATTAGGTGCTACATGAAGGTGGTTGCGTTGCGTATTAAACTTGGCTTGGATAATCTAAAATGCCCGAATTTCACGCGAGCGAAGCCGCGGACAAAAGCTCTCATCTCATCTCAGCCATTGAAAGTCCACTGCTGGACATAGGCCTCCCCTCTAGATCTCCAATAAGACCGGTTGGAAGCGGCTTGCATCCAGCGCGATCCTACGGTCTTAATGAGACGAAATAAATACTTAATCTTAATGACTTACTAGCTTTTGTCCTACGGTCTTAATGAGGTCTCATTAAGACCGTAGGACAAAAGCTAGTAAAAAATAATTTTTGTGTGAACAAAAAAATAACAGCACTTCAAAATATACACGAACAATTTTCTATAGTTAGATAAAGGCTTATGGAATTGAATGACGCGTCTGAAAGTTCATGGGTCTATGTGATAATATACACAACTACTATGTGCATGTGTGATTCGTGTGTGTATGTATGAGTAAAGGTGAGTGTATGAAATGAAGATATGTTGCGCGTGTAAATCCTCGGGCTTAAGGGCATTGGTTAGTTACAATAACCAGATTAGACGGATATGCATAATATACATTAATTATTAAACGGGTATGGATATTGGATAAGTCTCACTTTCACTCAATAATTCAGTGTGGTGGTTTTTAGGGTTGTATAATGTATATACAAAGGACGAGGGTCCTGTTACTCGTACGGTATATTGACAAGGCGAGAAAAGTAGTATTTCAGTTCCTTAATCAGTGTGACAATTTAAATAAGTTGATACTTATGATTTGTACTTATGAAATAGGTCGTCGATATATTAGTTTTGACTTTGACTGAAGATAGACCACAATTGTTTTTTCTGTTGCTTGGGCGGCGAGGAGTTCGATGTCCTCGTTGTACGTGTTAGTTTAATCAAATACAGAGGTTAAGCAACATCGACTGTAGCCTGTATATGGTAGGATTTATTTATCTTAAGTTTATGTTTCGGTGGATTAAATGGATTGGTCGAGGCTATTGTCGTCAAAGGCTACTAAGGGAAATACATGGCCAGCGCTGCAGCGGGAGTGTAGGCCAAATCCTCCTTCTGTCTGGGACGGACGAGAGAGGGTCGTGCTCCTGTAGTGGAGACTAAAATGACCTGATGATGATTGTAGTTAGGTGATAGTCGGCAAGCTAAATGAGTGGCCTTTGAGTTAAGCAGCGTAGGGGAGTACGATCTAAACAACTTCGACTGAGGGGTGATTTGTATCCCAGCAGTGGGATAAATATGGGTTGATGCCGAATTGCTTAAGAAGAGGCAAAAGACGGTGTTAAGTAAATAATAATACAAGTAGCTTACCATTTCACAGGTAACAGTAGCTGAAGATGCAATAGCTAAATGCTTTCTGCCCAGGTCTAACACAGGCACTCCGATTAGAGAAATCTGAAGACATACCAATCCTATAACTCCGAATACGGTCCATATTCGTTGCACTGCTGAAAAATAAAATAGCAATAATAAAAATATATTAATTAAAAACTAAAAACACAATAAGCAAAGTGACTAAAAGGGAACCAAAAGAAAATACAGTTATCATCAGTATAAGATTGTTTGCTATTGCGGTTTAAGAATTAACAACGCCCTTATTATTCATATTTAGGTCATATTTACTAACTCTCAAAAGCACCAACCAATATGATCTTCTATTGGATTGTATGAAACAGTTGATGTATGTTTTCATGATTAGACAGTGATCACCATAGTAAAAGTTGTTAGACATGTATAGAATGTGTTTGAAATGTACATATGTCGTCGGGTTAAAATTATTACTTCTTACACAAAGTTTGCAGACAGCAGCTGAAACCGCTATTGAAAATTATTGGATATCGAATTTTCAAACCGGTCATCAATCAGAAAGCAACCAAACAATTTAAAATTTTATTGTCTTCTCACGTTTCAACAGTTGACAGTGTAATTAAAACTTTCTGAATGAATGTAATTTGTACCTACTGATCAAATTATTCTAAGTTTTTCGTTAGTCATCTTATCTTAAAACTTATAATGTCATTTGGTAACTGGAAATAGTTGTCATGGTGAGTTGTAGGGGGCTCAGCACTTTCTTGAGGTCTAATAGCATCCGTGCACTAGGCCAGTGTTCCGCAAACTTTTTGTGTTTAAGGTTCATCTAGCGAAAAAAATTTTTTGGAGGTACACCATAAATAAATAATCAGTTATTATTTGTATAAGATTTTTTCTTCTGTCTGTCTTTATGAAATAACCTTATTTTTCCGAGGCACACCAACAAATTACCACAGTACACCAGTGTGCCGCGGCACACACTTTGCGAAATACTGCACTAAGCGACCGCAACTATTTGATAGCAGCATTTACATTATGTAATATTTAACACCGCGCACTACGCGACGTAAATTTTTTAAATCCGTAAGCTCGTTTGATACCCGACGTGGTATAAAAAACTGCATTGCTCTCCATAAGCAGGGAATCAGGGTAGGTAAGGACCACACGCATTGGAGTCGAAATGGTCACGAACTGTGCGGTTCCAGTGGAGTTTTCTTCCTTGCGGTAATTTGCGGAATGAACTCCCCAACCAAGTTTTTAACAGAAGGTTATGTGGGATACGATGACGGTTTACCATCAGGCAGGTCGTATGCTTGTTTCTACCCTAGTGGTATAAAAAGAAATATGATATACGGTTTTAGTAAGAATATAATGAATCATATATTTCGGTTTCATACTGTGAAATGACAACAAAGGATCGTTAGGAAAGCACAAACAACGTTGCATACCCATGTGAAGTGGAGGCGAATAGGAAACCTGCGGTGCGGTAAATTGGACCCAGCACAGTGTTCTGAGGCGAACCTTGGCTCACTGTACCATTGCTCATTCAGTGAATGGGACTGTAATATTATTTGGCGTTGGTTTCTTTAGAGCAGTGAGCTTCAAACATTTGTGTCCTTTGTTACATGTTGTACATTAGGGGGGTCCTTGCTGCGAAGCTATCGCCACATGAATAAAAAAACTATTATTCTCTAAATACATAAGGAAATAAAAACGACGACGAGCTACATGAACTTGTCTGTTTGTCTTGGTCTGGATGCCTTCTATGTACTATATGTATGTATTTACAAAAAGAAATATATTTAAGTATAATATCAGTTATCTAGTGCCCATAGGACAAGCTTAGTTGGGGACTGCATGCATGATGGCAGTGTGTAATGCGTCTAAGAATATTTATATTATTATATTATATTTATAAAAAACTGTGTTAGACGATTGTTTATTAAGCCCCGTAATGTTTTTTTATAACTTAGAAAATTGACGAAACAATGAATCCTTTAGTTGTTGTAACGAAATTTACGGATAACGGCCGTTTGTTGGCATATTTTACTTCTACAATTACAAAGTACCTATAATATTTTATCATTTAGTGAGTACTTTTATGAGTTATTAAAAAACAATAGGGAATGAACAATCGAGTAACACAATTTTTAAACCATTGCGTATTTAGCGAATAATTAATTTTTTACTAAGTACTAAGTACAAAAGTACCACCTTAATGCACATATATATAATTCCATTGATATGAATTAACCCTTCATTGTACAAAAGCGCTGTATTAGAGCAATATTCGGAATGAGGCAGAGGGAATCTTGCTAGCCAGTATTTTGTGAATATAGCATTCTACCACTATTTAGCCTATACATTCTCGATATCCAATATATATATCTCGCTCGATATCCAAGATTTTAAAAGTTGTTCAAAGATTATTCTGAAAACAATTACTTGCAGATATACGATATACGGTTACAATATAGAAGCAAATTGTTCAGACTAATAACAAATAACAATTCTACTCAATAAATATTCAAGTTCAGTGAAGTCTCTGCCCCACTGTACGTTCAAAAACGGGTAACCAATATTCGCAAAAATCAGTTCTAAAATTTGCAGAAACAAATTCAAAGCACAAGCCTTAAAATATCTTCTATCTCTAAAAGAAGTAACTGACTAGATGACTGACTGGCATATCAATTCATAACCCAAATCGCTGGGTCTAGAGATTTCAATTTTGGCACGTAGATTCGTTATATGAGGTATGGGAGTGCACTAAGAAAGAATTTTTAAAAATTCCCACGGGGATACACGTGTACAAAGTCGCAGGTGCAAGCTGGTTTAAGTACACATGAATAGATTATCGTTATTTTATACCAGTAGTAGTGGGCCGGCCACATCTGCCGAGTCAGAGATGGCACATGCAAAGGAAGGTTTTACGGTGGAGGCCGTGCGTGGGTCTACGAAAAATTGGGCGCCCGCCTCCAGAGGACTGCTGGCTTTAAAAAAGCAGCTGCAAGAAGCTGAATAAGGAGGATCGCATTTGGTAAAACTATTGGGGAAGGCCTAAGATCCAGCAGTGGGTAATATAGGCTGATGATGAACGAATAAAATATATTATATACAAAACATTTGCGTATGAATTTTGTGATTTCCGTCTACCCCTGCAGTACTAATATATGAATTTCATAGACCTGCAAATCGAGATCGAACTTTCTAGGTTAACAAGGAACACTATAGACTGTACTCTGGGAATCATTCGATACCTATCGAGAATAATAAAAAATAGGGTGTGGCCGTGTCATGGACACGGCCGTGTGTTATATGAATGTGAATACGTTATATGACCTAAAATTATCTCAAAATGGCAGCGCTCAGTATGAGAATACGTTATATGACCTAAAATTATCTCAAAATGGCAGCGCTCAGTATGATAAAACGTTATATGACCTAAAATTATCTCAAAATGGCAGCGCTCAGTATGAGAATACGTTATATGACCTAAAATTATCTCAAAATGGCAGCGCTCAGTATGATAAAACGTTATATGACCTAAAATTATCTCAAAATGGCAGCGCTCAGTATGATAAAACGTTATATGACCTAAAATTATCTCAAAATGGCAGCGCTCAGTATGAGAATACGTTATATGACCTAAAATTATCTCAAAATGGCAGCGCTCAGTATGATAAAACGTTATATGACCTAAAATTATCTCAAAATGGCAGCGCTCAGTATGAGAATACGTTATATGACCTAAAATTATCTCAAAATGGCAGCGCTCAGTATGATAAAACGTTATATGACCTAAAATTATCTCAAAATGGCAGCGCTCAGTATGAGAATACGTTATATGACCTAAAATTATCTCAAAATGGCAGCGCTCTGTATGAGAATACGTTATATGACCTAAAATTAGCTCAAAATGGCAACGCTCAGTATGAGAATACGTTATTTGACCTAAAATTATCTCAAAATGGCAGCGCTCAGTATGAGAATACGTTATATGACCTAAAATTATCTCAAAATGGCAGCGCTCCCTTTGCACGCGATGTTCCGTAGTCCTTACTTAGCGTAATAAATTCTTTCATTCTTCATCTATCTAGTGGTGTGATTGAATTTTGGAGATGATAGATATGTAGCTGCAACACCAAACAGTACTCTCCGATTTTGTTATCATTCGTTTTTTTGAATTGCTTCCCTATGGAAGCAATTTTAAATACGTATTTATGTCAAAATATCATAGGGCAAAGTACATTGAAATTAGGTCAGTCAAGACCAAGACATTTATATCATAAATAACACTGGAGTTCATGTAAAAAGCAAACTTTTATACATCCGTGGCACATGACTGTGTATGGCCAGCCAAGTGACTAATTGGAAAGGGCGCCGGGAACGGTAGTCAGCCGGTTGCGACAAAAGACCTCTCTAGGGAAGCAAGGGCACTAGCGACTGGCCATTTACTCGCTTGCCCTCTATTTAGAACTCGTGCATGCGAGAAATATCGCAGTCCAGTGTTGCCACCCTTTGTTTTCGATTTTCCCCTGACTCCTAGTGAAATTTCCCTAAATTAAGGACTTTTCAAAATCTTTTCCCCTAAACCTTTAATCTAAGAATTAAACACAAATTAAAGTGAATTATATTTATTACATTTCCATCTTAGAACTAATATATATAATTAATACATATATATATATATATATATATATATATATATATATATATATAAAATGCACATATATATATATATATATACCATTCTTATAATAATTAATTCTATTATAATTATTCACCTGGCAATACTGAGACCGAACGCAAGCAAACCCCGTTCGGCAGAGCCACAACACAACTTAGAAAAAAAAACAATCCCCGCTCGCTGGTAGTTCTTATCGGTTCTCTGCTCATAACTTTTGAATTATCAAAGAACAATCCAGGCAACAAAGTTGAGATCAATGCATCGCCGCGGATTTTATGAATGAAGTAAAATGCACTTTTTAGTTCATAACATCATACAAGCAATGAACTCAAATGAACTGGCTGTAGCTACAGCACCAGTGACAATACACGCGACTCTTATTGGAATCTGATATTATTAGATACTATTAAAAAAGAATTGGTAATAAAAAAACTATAGATACCAACCTATCACTAATCTGTGAAAATAACAGAAGCCTTTATAATGAAGGCATTATCAGAAAAAGAT
The DNA here is from genome assembly GCA_937001555.2 of Hypsopygia costalis. Lineage (NCBI taxonomy): Eukaryota > Metazoa > Arthropoda > Insecta > Lepidoptera > Pyralidae > Hypsopygia > Hypsopygia costalis. The sequence continues at coordinate 13,431,771 of OW443330.2, read as the reverse complement.
ACTGACTTACCTTTCAGTACAGGGTCTGTTTCCCATTGATGACAATACTTTTGTTTATATTTACTGCTCATTGCTCCTCGTTTATTGAGAAATAAAACTTACATTAGCTAAATACGAGAAACAACACAGTCCAACTCACGAGTTCACAACAAAATAACAAATTCAATCAAACAAATATGGTGTAGACAAGTTTATTTATTTACCTCTCAAATAACGGTATAAACTGACATCTGTCATCTCGATCTCTCTTCCGCGTATTCAAATCTCTTAGCGCGAAAGAGCTAAATATATTATTTGTTGCTAGCGATACAGAACGATAAAAGTGCGTTTCATCAAATAAGGCCTCTACCGTCAAGTTGGTACTAACCTTTATTGTTATGGTAATTGAGGCGATTGATTTTGATTTTCATTGTAGTACCAACATGACGGCATAGGAACTATTTGATAGAACAACATTTTTTACATCAACAGGCGTAGAATATGGTACAAGTTACGTTCGGATACACGCCGTTACGCATTCAATTCTTTTGCGAACAGGAAAACTTCCCTAAAAAATCCCCAAATTTTATTTTTGGCCCTAAAAATTCCCCTAAATCATTCTATGCCCTAAAAACTCCCCTAAACGGGAAGAAATCCCCTAAATCTAGGGGAAAATACCCTAAGGTGGGGACACTGCAACTAACTTTATTTCGGTTCTAAGGGCGGACGAGGGGAGACGAGATGTGTTTTAACTACCAATAGAATTTCGTTATTCACACATATCGTCTCCGCTCAGCACCAGTTCTCTCTCAGTCTCCGCTTCAGACATCTCCGCACATCTCCGCTTTGGTGGAGTCTCACCCTGAGGCTGCAATTACACTATCATATAAATATATTTGTAGATGTAGGAGTCAAATATATATGACATTTATTTAAAACTTTATTGACCACAGTAAAATAGTACAAAAGGCGGGCTTAATGCTTTTGCATTCTCTACCAGTCAACCATTGGGAGTGGAGAGTAACACGATTGCGGCTATACCAAACAAATAACATAATATTGTAAACATAATGCCACATAATGCGTAACTTAATAGATAAATAATATAAATTTCTATCTTAAAGACCTTATTGTTGTTATGATCGTGTCATAATAACAATAAGATCTTATGTATTTCATAATGATGATATTACACGATAGATATGCCATAATTATTTAAGCTGCTTGATCCTAGTAGCTTGCTCATGCAGTATCTTTGGAAGGATTGATGGCCGACGGTCCACGAGAGCAAAGCAAGAGGATATGCCAACAATTTACTGAGTCTGTGAAAGTTGCCATTTGTAAGCATCTACGTACACTGTGGTATACCGAAGTACATACATGTATGTGAGTTATATGTAATATGATATTACTAGATTCGGGCCGCGGTTTCACTCGCATGGAGCTTATTACTGGGATAAATAGTATTCTGTATGTTAATTTAGATTATAAACTATCTGTCTTCAGCAGTTTTTAGCAGTTAGAAGATAAGGTATCTCGAGCCCGACCGGGGAAGTACCTCCACCTTACAGAATACCAGCCAAATAACAATGTCCTTAAGGCGATTGATCCTAGTAGCTTCTTCATACATTATGTTTGGAAGGATCTTCCATTAAACAAACATTTTTGGCTTAGATGCAAATGAAATTATTGCTTAAGTAGATGAATTGTTGTCGCAAAATCATAAATTAAATAAGTATTAACCCACTTGTTACTACAGATCTTTATTTATTAATAGCTGCCGGGATAGACTTAGTTCTGTCAAAAGTTTAGTTTTTTTTCTGCTATTGTTCATGAATTTTTATATTTTCTCTTTATACTATTAAAACTGTCCGTGTATCTTAAGGTAAATACAAAAAAAAATGCCAAATTGGTAGAGCCGTTCTCGAGTTTTGTGCTTAGCGACATTCATTTTTATTTCTATAGATTATTGTCATTTCCATCTAAGCCAAAACTGTTTGCATAATGAAAGATCCTTGCAAATATAATATATCAGCAAGCTACTGGGATCTATCATCTCAACTCATAGATGATCATAATTACATGATAGTGTAATAGCGGCTGTAGACTGTGCGAAGTAGTGTGCATTCCGAGATAAATTTTGGCTCAGTTCCGACTATGTTAAGAGTCAACCGCTTGGCTTTCACATTTTCTTGTGCCAAAGATTTTACAGATAGATTCAATGCACATTACAGCTTCTTTTCAGTTCATAAAATTGACACTATAGATAAGTATTACAATTGAAAACAATTAGTTACAGTTTTGATTTAGTCTTTTTCTTTAAAAATATAAATCTTTTTTTTTATACTACGTCGGGTGGTAGACAAGCATACGGCCCGCCTGATGTGAGGCGGTTACCGTAGCCATATTAAAGCTACCCTACCTCTCTTTTGCCAGAGCCTCTTTCGCTAGTCGGCTGGGTGCACCACATGCAGGCGAAGTTGACTTTGGATCTAAAGAGTGTAGTGAGCTACTTACACCCCAGGGTATGATAATGATGATATCTTAGCTAAATGTAGTTTTTTAACCGCGTTAGTGGTTTAAGTAACGGTAGACATAGATTAAGAAAATTTATTTACCTGGTACCCTCGTGAGTAGTTGTCTTCCACCGGAAAATAACCGTAGACATGGATAAAAGACGAGAGCCAGCGAGAACTCGTAGAGCCAAAGCTTGGCGCCGCGTTTTATATCACCAAACCCATTTACAACTGCTCCCAGACCCACGTTTATCCTGCGGCAAGAAAGAAACATTTTTATTATAGGTATGTCTTCTACTTGCAATAATAATATAATAATAATAATAATGAGTGGAAGCCATGAAGGCCCGCAGGATTCTCGGCTATGGCTTGCCTTCATTGGCCGTCCGAGAAGAGTCGTTAGAGGTATATGCTTCAGAAGTGGAAGTTTTAAAGGACATAACGCCGCGAGTAACTTCGTAGAAAGCGCAGCACACCTCTCGACACCCCTGAGTTACTCACACCGGTGTTGCCTCCGGCCTGGTATTTCGGGGGCCCATCAAGTGATGGGCAAGCCACCGCCTGCCGCAAATAACGAGCAATAGAAGCAGTTATGGCGCGCGTCCGTGTCTTTTCTGCAATAGCCTAGTGGTAACTCCACCAAAATCATCCTTATAACCCATTTATTTTTTAACAAACTTTGCAATCCTCACCTAACTCTGCTATAGCCAGTTGAGCTTCGCTCACTTCGGGTTCTCCGAAAGGCGTAACCTGAGGTTTGACAAGTCCAATAGATCTAGGAGCGGCTAACTTCGAGTATTGACTAGGTATACTATATGCAGGTATATTTAAAATATCAATTTGATTTATAAGGAATGTTTTACTTGCTTTCCACGTTCGACGAGATCGTAGACGACTGTATCAAGTAGTAGGATAATGAGAATAACTACGAATATGTTGTATATAACCCTCAGGTGGAGCGAGTTCTCTATGAGCACGGTGAGAGGTGACTCTCTGTACGTGAAATCGGCATCTGCTGCTTTTACTTCTTCATGTTTTACAAATCCATTACGATGCTCTAGATGCTCGTCGTGTTTTGTGCGCTTGCGCAGGTTTTCTGTCATAATGGTTGATTCTGAAAATGAACAAATAGGCAGCGTAAATGTGTAGTAATTTTTTTTTTACAAAATACACCAGTAAATATGTTTTTTTTTATATGCTCGTTTGCCCCCCGCAAACGAGCATGTGGGTCACCTGATGGAAAGCAATCACCACCGCCCATGAAGATCAGCAACACCAAAGGATCGCCGATATGTTGTCAGCCTTTTAAGGGAATTAAATACTCGGCTCCCATGTCGTAATTGTTCGGAAATACCGCTGAGGAAAGTTGATTGCACAATGATATGAAACGAAAAAAAATATAAGTCCCTAACAGAATAAGTTCTGTTTCGTACATGGGACTTAAACTGTTAGGGACATTTTCCAATCAACCATAGAATACCTCAAAGATATTTAACTACCTAAAAAGACCTTACTAGTTTAGCAAGGGTTTTATGTACAATCCCTACTTCCCCACTATAAGATTAAAAATGTGAATGTGAGTTGTTTGTTACGCTTTCACGCCGAAACTACTTAACCAATCATCATGAAACTTACTACACATATTTTTTTAAAGATATCACGGGAAGGACATAAGATACTTTAAAAAAAAAGCAAACACAGGCGAAGCTGCGGGTGGAAGATAGTAATAAATACATTAATGAATTACTATTAGTAGCAATGCATATAAAATTGTGTTGTGTTGTTTTGTTTTGGACTACATTCTATTCGCGGATGCCCCCTGCGTGAACATAGTATGTATATGGATAAAAGTATCCAGAACCTATTCCGTTCAATCGTTTAATAATGAAAGAGTAAAAAGTTTCACATTTACATTATTCAGAAGGAAGGTTTCTGCATAGAAATAAAAAAAAAACATATTTTGTTAAAAAAACATAGTAGTTTATAACATGCGGACGAAGTCGTGAGTCAGATAGACAGTCACAAAAATATTACCCTACTCTGCTACCCGCATTCAAGTAGACAAGTACCTAAACGAAACAGCGATGCCAAAACTACAATGTTTGTTAAATACTTGACTGACACGTGTTACGCGTGCCAGTCAAGTATTCGATCCGACGCCGTCGATCTCCTCATTCAATTTCAATATAATATTTCAATATAATATTGTTGTTTTTTGCCTATGTTATTATTAAACGAATTTTTCTGTTTACCTACTTAAAGCAACTATGTAATTCTTTATGTGTATAATTTATGAAATATAAGAACGGGAATTAACGCGATCATGCATAAGGGTATTTACATACCTTTATTATTGCCTGACGTTTCGACCAGGTTGCACCGGCCGACTGTCACTGGCACAGGCTGACTGTCTCAGCGGTGTTACTCTGTCTCCGTTGTCGACGTCGATGAATCTTCATCTACCCCCGTGTTGTTCGATATCCATGTACCGCGACATACTACACTCACGACATCCCTATTCTGCGAGCTAACCGACGCGTCCGTATTCTGTCCGTTACCCGACTGCAAATCAAAACGAGGTTTAGTGATCTTAATCAACGGGTTCCATGTCGCAGATAACTTATATCCATCTTCTCGATTGAAATTAGTATATTTCTTCATTTCAATTGCTTCACGCTCAATTCTTGAGAAGAAGTGGCGATCTGTAGAGAGGACTTACGTACGATGAAATTCAATCCAGTGATTCGTGCCTGCTTCGAGTATATATTCTGCAATCGCTGATTTGCTTTCAGCCTTTCAGCGAATGACATGCTTTGACTCTTTCAGCGATGGTTCGCTTCGTTTGGCCTATGTAAGAACTACCGCAGCTGCAGTTTATTTTGTAGACTCCTGGATTTTATAGTGGTATCTTTCGGTAAACCCACCAAATGGTTGACTTTGGTACCCGGTGTGTAAAGGGTTGGGATGGAATATTTCTTTAATACCGAGCCAACCTTATCTGTCACTCCTTTGATGTAGGGCATGTGGGCTGGTTGTCTCTTCACCTCTGGATGCTTGAGCCTCCTTGCCGGTTTCTTGAGTTGTCCATTCACTTTATATTCGTTTCTTTTAAGTACCTCCTGAACATGATCCAACTCTTGCTCTAAATGTTCAGGGTCACAGAGATCGTAGGCTCTGTTCTTTAGAGATGTCATAACGGATTGCAAATGACGCGGGTGGTGGTGGGATGTTACATGTAAGTACCTATCCGTGTGTGTAGGCTTGCGGTATACAGAGTGTACCACTGACCCGTCTGATTTTACGGACATCCTTACATCCAAAAAGAACAACGATCTATCCGCTTCCATTCCATAAATGAACCTCATTTTCGGATGAATGGAATTGAGATGTTGAATATACTGATCCACTTCATGTTTGCTTCCTCTGACGATACTAAAAATATCATCTACATACCTTTTCCAGAGTCTAATGGTCTGCGAGCCGAGGCTCAATGCTTTCTCTTCAAAATGTTCCATCCAGAGATTAGCAAGTACTGGAGCTACAGGACTTCCCATTGCTACGCCATCGATCTGGAGGTAATGTTGCCTTTGGAAAAGGAAGAAGTTGCCATCTAAACAGTGTTCAAGTAGATCAATATAATTGAACAGCATTTCGCTGTCTGCAAGTCTGTCCTTCACGACATGGTTTTCCTGAACAAGAGCTCGTATTCTTCGCGTTATTATAGCTGTGGGATTATATGCAACCGGTTTATATATGGTGTTGTCACGTAACAAATCCTGCATTTTATTTCTGTAATCAGTTGTATTCATCACTACGGTGGCGTTTCCCTTATCACCCTTAAGCACCAAAATATCCCTGTTCTCTCGAACATTTTTCAATGCTTGACGCTCTGCCGGAGTGATGTTACTAGCTGGAAGCCTCGACTTTCTTAATATTACCCAAACGTCCTGTCTCAGGATATCGGCATCGCTAGGCGGTATTTTATTACGCGATATCGTTTCTTCAACGCTACTAATTACATTTTCGTACGGTATTCGCTTAGATATAGAAGCGAAATTCATACCCTTTGCCAAGATGTTTAATGTAGTATCGTCCAAACTTACATTTGATAGGTTTACAACGGTATCCTTGTGTTGGGATGGTACCTGCGATGTTTCATTATTTTTCTTCGCATACCGTCGCTTGAGTTGTTTCGAGAACTTTCGCTCATGACTCGCACTACATAATTCATATGAACGGTTAGCTTGAAAATATATAACCAGATCACACAAGTCGAAAACCTCGCGAGATAAAACAACACTACATTTTAGATGTAACGCAAACAATTCACTGTTTAACTTATTCAGTTCACTGTCTTTGTTCCGTATTAATTGTCTCAGGAGACGAACACTCGCGTTTATTAAAATTATTCGGAAAAATGCGATATCACTCCGTGGTTTAAAATGCACACAAGTTGGTATTACGTCCCAATCGCGACATTTTACGAGAAATATCAACGATGTTACACCTAGAATTTTTACGGAAAAACTTGCGCGAGTGGAGACTCGCGCAAGTTTTTCCGTAAAAATTCTAGGTGACGCACTTGTTTTGCAATTTCCGACCCGACCGTTATGACGATACGACTACGATCTCTGTGACCCTGAACATTTAGAGCAAGAGTTGGATCATGTTCAGGAGGTACTTAAAAGAAACGAATATAAAGTGAATGGACGACTCAAGAAACCGGCAAGGAGGCTCAAGCATCCAGAGGTGAAGAGACAACCAGCCCACATGCCCTACATCAAAGGAGTGACAGATAAGGTTGGCTCGGTATTAAAGAAATATTCCATCCCAACCGTTTACACACCGGGTACTAAAGTCAACCATTTGGTGGGTTCACCGAAAGATAGCTTGCCACTACAAACTCCAGGCGTCTACAAAATAAACTGCAGCTGCAATAGTTCTTACATACGCTAAACGAAGCGAACCATCGCTGAAAGGGTCCGAGAACACATCGCCGCTGTTAAGAACCGCCAGATGAGCAAATCAGCGATTGCAGTATATATACTCGATGCAGACACGAATCACTGGATTGAATTTCATCGTACGCAAGTCCTCTCTACAGATCGCCACTTCTTCTCAAGAATTGTGCGTGATGCAATTGAAATGAAGAAATATACTAATTTCAATCGGGAAGATGGATATAAGTTATTTGCGACATGGAACCCGTTGATTAAGATCACTAAACCTCGTTTTGATTTGCAGTCGGGTAACGGACAGAATACGGCATCGGTTAGCTCGCAGAATAGGGATGTCGTGAGTGTAGTATGTCGCGGTACATGGATATCGAACAACACGGGGGTAGATGAAGATTCATCGACGTCGACAACGGAGACAGAGTAACACCGCTGAGACAGTCAGCCTGTGCCAGTGACAGTCGGCCGGTGCAACCTGGTCGAAACGTCAGGCAATAATAAAGGTATGTAAATACCATTATGCATGATCGCGTTAATTCCCGTTCTTATATTTCTTATATCATGCAACGCGAAAGTTTAAAAGTTATTATGTGTATAATTTTTCTTAAGGTTTGGAGAATTAAAAAAAAAATTAAACACTGATTACATAATCATTAATCAGTCCGTCAGTATGATATTTTAAACTAGTAAAATTATAAACAAGGTTATCTCAAAACTGCATGAATGGATTATCGTTATCAAGTAAATTTCCGAATAATATTACTGTTGAGTTTTAGAAAATTGTTTTTTTAAACCAAATTTTTTTTTATTGATGGATAATGGTGATTTTTCTACAGACTTCAACGGAATGCATGATCATATCTACTGCTTCATTCCTTTCGTTCCGAAGCATTCACAAGCATTCTTTATGGTTTCGACATAACCGAGTGAATCCGAAGTTGTTTCGTAGTAGGGTAAATAGGTTCGGTTCGGTCGAGCATCGTTCGAATCCGAACGTTCGAATTGGTAATTTCGGAGTAGGCCCCCAGTTTTGCACAGACTTCAGATAGTATACTTTTGCTTGTAATATAAAACTTACATCGTACTTGATTATTATTATTTTATGCTTTAGTGTGAGCATACCGGTTGCCTTGCCTTTGTTTTTGAAGTCGGTCATATTTAAAAAACAAACCGACCAAATAGATAATTTACCAGACGCGTGTTACATATCAAAATTATATAGCTTACCCGCTCACATTTCGAAGTGAGCAAGCCGGCTAAATTGGATTTGTAACACGCGTCTGGTAAATTCACAACATGAGAGTACTTCTCTATTTGGTCGGTTTGTTTACGTTGACATTATCGAACGTGAATAAAAAACTCGCACTCAGCACTCTGAGCACTCAGACCTAATTCGCACTTTCGTTGAAAACGGGAACTCTATTGAAGTAATCGAAAACATATTTTCAATGTAGAAAACTTACAAGAAATTATTAGGAGGAGGAAGCGTTGGAATTTCTCGAAGTTAGCACTTAGATTGTTGTGTGTATGTAGCGGCTAAAATACAAGTTGATATGATTGTGTTCTTGGTCAGTTTTTAGGAATCCGTAATCAACAAAGATTGTAGTTTCGCTAAGTAAAGGGGTGTAAGTGATTCACAACGATCTTGACAGCCAAAGCCAACCTCACCTACACGTAGTGCCCTGCCGGCTAGCGAAAGAGTACGGCGTATTTGTAAGCTGTCCGACTGGGATAGTATCTCCACTTCACAGAATATCGCAGCCACAACACAACTTTACACATTGTATCGTCGAAATCGTTGATTCGACATTTGATTCGACTTGATTGGATTGTTGGAATTTTTGGAAGTTGAATGTTGATTCCACATTTTCCCAATGTACTAATGTAATGTAGTAATTGTACCCACACTTGAGCGTCAAATACATGATATCCTTAACTAAGTACTGGAGTTGTTACGAGCCCACGTCCCGATGCCCGTAAACGTCTACCCTTGGCCTACGGTAACGCGAGGTAGAACGCCCGGCCGACAACTATGGCAAAATTGGCAAGGGAGACGCGCATGTACAAGCCTGTGTAGCTAAACAGCATGCACTTGAGTGATTAAACATAAGCCATTTTGAATCCGGGTCCATGACTGGTGTTGCGGAGTGGGGCTCTTTAAGGTACGCGCACATTATGTCGGGCCGCAGCGGGGCGGAGCGGGCCGCAGCGCAAAGCAAAACGCTCACTTAGCCGCTGAATTGCCCGTGTCGACCTACGGTCGACAAGTGACGTCACGACCTTGAAACGCTTGAATTGCCCGTGTCGACCTACGGTCGACATTTGCAGTTTGGCGTTCAGTTTTGGGCAGATTGAACAATACTCATCTGTCATACATTCAGGCCCATTTGTTTATGTTTTTTTTCGTTTCTCCGCCATTATAGCTATCGGATTAAGGCCAAAGAATCATAAACTCAATGGAAAAAAAAATAAAAAAAGGGGTTTAAGAGACTCGCCTTAACGGCGCCAGATGTTCGGGCCGGTGTCAAGTGCTATAAAAACTTATTTTGTTAAGGTAAGTGTAGGTTTTTGTTTATTAACATCGGGTTTTATCTCCCTAGCGTATTTTTAAATAAAAAACTATACGTTATCGCCTTAGTTCATAAGGTATTTTTTTGAATACAAGTAGGGCTATGAAACACCACTTGAGAATGTTTAGACCAACGTAATTCTACACTATAGTCGAGTGTTGAACAACAAAAGACGGCATTGTATAGTGCTGTTCTTAGTAAACGTAAAAAACACCACTTGTAGGCACTCAATAACAAAGTTGCGTCTCAATGACCGTTTTTATGGGGCCCCGACCACCCGCGGCGCCGGGGAGGTAGGAACAAAAAACAAATGGGCATAGTTCCGCCGCGTTTTTGCGCGGGGGGGGCGCGGGGGGCTCAACGTGGGGGGCAAAAGAGCGGTTAGCACATTAGTGACGGGCCGGGTCGAAGCGCATTGACGGATTTTGGATACAGTGTACTTTCAGAAGTTGCGTGCAACTGTACTTTATGAATAACTCTGGCGAAGAACTTTCTCTTTTTGCTTGTTGTTAGAAAAAGAAGTTATGATCAGCATTGACAAGAATACGAAAATACCAAAAACCGCAAATATCGTAAAGTTAACACGTGCGCGCGTGCACAAAAATCCACTTGCCATAACACACTCCGACGGGGCGCAGCGTGACGGGGCGGGCCGCATCGCAGGCGCTAAAATCCGCCGCTCAAAATCCGACACGCTGCGCCCCGACCCCGACTTAGTGTGCGATAGGGCATATAAAATACATACTACAAGCGATTTGAGCGGATTTTTGCGCTCCGCCCCGACACGCTACGGCCCGACACAATGTGCGCGTACGTTATGGAAAACAGGCTTGCAACTGGCCACAAACAAAGAACGGACTGACAAGACTGAAAAGAAAATGACTAGGAAAAAGGACAACTGACGACGGGACTAGGGCAACGAAACTATTGTAGCAAATATAATTATATATTTTATAAATTATTAATAAAGCCGTGAAATTAAATAAGTTTATATAGACGAATGACGTTTTTAAATCCTACCTACAACTGGCGAAATTAGGCTCGTCAGTCAGTCCCCGTGGAACCCTGGCACACCCGTAGTTCCAGCCGTGAACCTATCTACCGTCGGATTCTCAGTAGATAGTACATACATAAACAGTTATACTAGAGAGGCTGGATAATTAATTAATAACGTGAATGTGATGAATTCGGTTATTAATTATAATTAGTATTAATAACATTGATTAATAATAACCGCGGTAATTGGTAAATGTGATAATTGGCAGACGCCAGATTGTGCCTGGGCGGGCGGGCAGGCCGTCAGCATTGGCTATTAGCAAAACATTAATTTTGGGGGAAATTTAAGTATAAGGGTTATGTTTATGTGTAACCTATATAATTTTTTTGTTACTAAAATAATGCAAACGATATAAGCGGTTTTGTTACAATCATGCAATAAATAAGTAACTATTACTCCTACTAATTCCTTCTGATTAAATTCGTTGTGAGTTCCAAGACCGTGAGATGGCCGTGTAGTTTCCGGCAGACTAGAATATAATCACTCCGTTTCTTCCCGTGGAAGTCGTATAATGCGACTAAGGGAAATACATTATCAAATATCGATCAGGCCTCCCCAATCCGTTTGGCCAGCGTGGGGAGTGTAGGCCAAATCCTCCTTCCGTCTAGGATGGACGAGAGAGGTTCGTGCTCCTGTAGTGGATACTAAAATGGACCTGATGATGAGTTCCAAGACAGCCGTAGTCTTACCCCCATGACTACAATGTACTTCATTATTCATTGCATTTTTTGGCAGTCGCCGCTGTTAATCCTGGCTACACAGGAGGCACAGTTGTGTGTATGTATGGTAGGTCCCGTCCCGTCCCGTTAAATTAAGTAACTATGTTATAGTTAATTTTTTTAATTGTTCGCGACAAGTGAAAATGGAGACTATATATAATAGTGTTAAAATACTAATATAAATTATAGGTTTAATTTAGCATATAATAATTAATAGCATAAGGCAAATTTTCATAATAAATATCTTCAAAGCATGTCGTTTTAATTACATATCAATTGCAAATTAAGTATATAGTTAAATAGTCAAGTATAGTTAAATAGGGAGTCGATAAGCTGATTCCAACGCTATGTACCACTGTAACAGCTCAGCTTAGCAAACAGAATTATGTATGTAAATAGATAGTTTAACATAGCGATTCGTACATAAATAAATAGATTCATAATAGGAAACCAAAAATGCACGCTATGAGAAAGAAAACATAGAAAATTAACACTCGTAAGTTTTTTCATCACATTTTTGTAAGTAATTTTTTGACTTATATAAATACATTTTACAATGTTAGTAGGATAAGCCCAAACATATATTATGTAGTTTAATCGCCATCAGATAGGAGATAATACGGCCTATCCAATAGTACACAGTTTATGTAGTATACGCAAATAGGTTTAGAATTATTAGTAAAAATAGAAATAACAACCGGACAAGTGCGAGTCCGACTCGCCCACCGAGGGTTGCATACGTAGGATTATTATAAATTTGATATTTTTCATTATAAATAAGAAATAATCCGTCGGAAAAAACAAATAAAATATATTTTGCAATGTGCATATCAAGCCCTTTCATATGATACCCCATTTGAACTAGTAGCTTCAATTTGAAATTTCGACCCCCTATTTTTTAAGATTTAATTACAAATGTGTAGTTTTGAGATTTATTCTTGTATTTGTAGTCTATAACGATATTACTTGCCAAATTGCATAGTTCTAGGTCAATGGAGAGTACCCTATGGGTTTTGATTCCCTTGAGAATGTGTCGAAATATACGTTTTTTGTTGAATAAACGGCCGTATCTTTTTTTTACGTAAACTTAGCAGTTAGATTTTTTTACAACTTCATGGGACCGTAGACTTGTGTATACAGTTCAAATTTCAGCTTGTTACCTCCACGCATTCTCGAGATAAAGGGTCTTGACAGACAGACAGACAGAATGACGGACAACAAAGTAATCTTATAAGGATTCCGTTTTTCCTTTTGAGGTACGGAACCCTAAAAATGAGGCATACAACCTAGGATGCGAAATATTGCAAGATATTGCAAAATCGAAGTAAATCGGAAGAAAATCTAGAAGAAAGAAAGGAAAAATCAAGAAGGGATAGGACAAAAGATAGGAACAACACATAGGTGATTTAAGGCGAAGCGCTCATTAAGATTGATAATATATTTTATTTCTCAATACTAATATAATTTGTTTCATAGTACTGATGTATTTTGTTTCTTATTACTGTATATTTATTAATGTTTATTCGAGCCTAAAGTATAGAACGGGTACCGCAGTGGGAGCCAACTCTGCGTATCTTAACTTGGGCACCTGCTTGGCCTCTCATAGAAGCACTCTGGCGTATTATTTTACCCCGGACAAGCACCCTCCTCGTCCCTACGAACTCGTATTAAGGCGACGACAGTAGATCCGACGAACCTATAGGTACAGGGCATACGGCGATCACTGCGACAGGCACTTCGGTACATTAATTATATTTATAGGAAAGTAATTATGTTTTTTGGGGTATAAGAGACTCATCTCCATCTTTAGAGGCAAAGCTAATCTCACCTGCACGTGGTGCACCATGCCGACTAGCGAAAGATGCTCTGGGCAAAAGAGAGATAGGATAGCGTATTTGTAAGCTGCCGACTCAGAAAGTCTGCACCTCGCAGAATACCGCAGCCAAATAACTATTCTCTTGAGGTTTGTTGTTTTCCAACGAGGCGGTCGCCAGAAGGGAAGGAGTTGCTGCGTTGGCAGTGGAAGTGGCAGCGCGCAAGCGGTATTTTGCGTTGCGAGCGTTAATATGGCTACGGTAACCGCTTCACATCAGGCGGGCCGTAAGCTTGTCTGCCACTTGACGTAGTATATAAAAAAACTGGTAGGTGTTAATAAGTTCTTTAAATTTGTGTTTCGTGGGCGGCTTTGAAAACATCTTGCCATAACCAGGAGGTTTCAAATGTAATTATAATTTTTCAAATTACACATTAGAACACAGATTATGAAAAAAAAAACCGGACAAGTGCGAGTCGGACTCCGTGGAGGGTTCCGTACGTAGTATCATTATTAAATTTGATATTTTTCATTATAAATAAGAAATAATGCGTCGAAAAAAATAAATAAAATATATTTTGCAATCTGTACATCAAGCCCTTTCATATGATACCCCATTTGAACTAGTAGTTACAATTTGAAATTTCGACACCCTATAAAAATTATAGACCCCCTATTTTTTAAGATCTATTTACAAATGTATAGTTTTGAGATTTATTCCTGTACTTGTAGTCTATAACGATGTTACTTGCCAAATTTCATAGTTCTAGGTCAACGGGAAGTACCCTATAGGTTTTGATTCCCTTGAGAATGTCGAAATATGCGTTTTTTGCTGACTAAACGACCGTAACTTGTTTTTACGTAAACTTAGCAGTTTGATTTTTTTACAACTTCATGGGACCGTAGACCTGAGTATACAGTTCAAATTTCAGCTTGATACCTCCACGCATTCTCGACATAGAAATTCTTGACAGACAGACAGACAGACGGACAACAAAGTGATCTTATAAGGGTTCCGTTTTTCCTTTTGAGGTACGGAACCGGGATATAGTTGTGTCATGGACACGGCCGTGTGTTGTACGTGAACTTATATATATGCACTAAAATTATCTCAAAATGGCTGCGCTTCCCTCTCCCCCGCACGCGATTCCTTAGTCCTTACTTAGCGTAATACATTCTTTGATCCTTTATCCATCCAGTGGTGTGATTGAATTTTCAATGGAGATGATAGATTATGTAGCTGCAATACCAACTGTATCCCCTGATTTTGTTATCATTCGTTTTTCCTCCCAATGGAAGCAATTTTAAAGACATATTCACGTCAAAAATTTAATGCAACATGGTAAATTCGAACATTCAAAATTAGAGACTCCACTACAGGAGCACGACTCTCTCTCATCCGTCACAAACAGAAGGAGGATTTGGCTTACACTCCGCACGCTGGCCAGACGGGTTGGGGAGGCCTGATCATGTTTGCTAATGTATTTCCCTTAGTCGCCTTGTACGACATCCACGGGAAGAGACGGAGTGATTCTATTCTAGTCTGCCGGAAACCACACGGCCAATTAGAGCAGTTATTTTGTATTTACAATCTTATAGTTTCACTAAAATCTCACCTTATTTTCGCCAAACAAACACCAGGCACAAGTTGTTGACAAATTTTCACTAATGAACAAACTTGTGAGACACTGTAAGTAGGTATTATTAGGTAACTTTCGCTAAGACTTTAGGCACATCTCGATTTAAATTATATTATTTTATGTTTTTAACATGAAGCCCAGTGTATTTGGACGTAAATGTGTACAATTCAGTTGCCTATTCAGCAGGCACAGATAATAAAGGCAATAAAATACATTGTAACTATCAAATCAAACTAACCTTTCACACGAGATAAAATAATTCATAGTGATTGCACCTTTTCTATACACGGGGTCATTAGTCGAAGTGGCGTTACAATGCTGTTGATATCTCGTAAATAATAATTAATATTAATAAAAATATATTGATAGTAATGAACAGTAATAACAGTAATAACCGTGCCATGCGACGAGAACCTCGTGAAAGCTGAGAATGACACGTTGCCGAAATACCTGGACTTAGCTCACGAGGTTACCGCCATGTGGGACGTTGATTCAACAATAATTGTTCCTATAGACGTGTCGGTAAACCACAGGGCCGTTTTATCCATTAGGCAATGTAGGCAACTGCCTAGGGGCCCCGCAACGTTCAGGGGCTCCGCGCTTCAAGAAAAGAATGGACAATGTTTCATAAACAGTAAAAACTTAATTTGAAAGTCTTCGTTCAACGATGTCTCAAAACCGTTTAAATTCATCGGCCATAATGGCAATTGAAAATGATGTATTGGAAAGGGTTAACTTTTAGGATGTCTTGAACGATTTTGTATCAAAGAAAGTTAGAAGAGTTAATATTTAAGCTTATTGTAAGATTTTTTTTAAATAAAAATGCATGTATACTTTTTCTTTTCATTTGACTCAGTATGTTTATTGAATAATGTGATGATTTACCTGCGTAGTAAAAAAGAGTGTCATTATAAATAAATTTGTGTTGTGTTAGACAAAATATATTAGGAAGTTAGAGGGTAGGGGGGCCCCGAGACGAGCATGGCCTAGGGGCCCCAACATGCATAACCCGCCCTGGGTAAACGGTCTCATAGCAAAAAGTCTTGATTCTCACATCAGGAGACTTTCACTAGGCTACTGGGTCAAGGGCCGGATACAGAAGGCAGCAATTTTGGGAACTGCACGTATTGTGCAGAGGTTCTTCAGTCTGTCGGCCTGACCATCGGCGCCGGTGATATATATCCCGCGCCGGCGGTAACTCTTTTTATATTCATTTGTATTTATGATGTTATTTTTTTATAATTATGTTGTAAATACATTTTTTTGTAAAAAAGAAAAGAAAAGAAATAAATGATAAAAATATATTGATAGTAATGAACAGTGCTGGTAATTTCTAACATTTGCAACTGGGTGAAGTCTAAAATGTTGATGGAATTGACACAAAATGTTGTGCAACAGTGCCACAAAAGTCACAACTTTTAGCGCTACACCATGACACAACAGAGGTACAAATAGTAGCTTAAATATTTAAAATGTTATTTATATGTATATAAAAGGTAATAATATGACGATCCGGGTTGTCGAATGGCATAGTATTTACATACTAATAATAATGGGTTTAGTATATACATTAATACGTTGTAAACACCCAGACCAATACAAACAGACATGGTAAATATTTATGCGCATAAACGCATAAATATTTATCATGTGCGGGGATCGAACCCGCGGCCCCGGAGTCAAAGTGGCTATTGCTAGCCCATCGACCACCGCTTTTGTATTTTTTTATACTATCTACATCGGATGGCAGACAAGGATACGGCTCACCTGATGTGAAGTGGTTACAGTAGCCATATTAACGCAACATGAAGTATTGCTTGCATGCTGACACCCCCGCTGTCAATGCAGCAACTCCGTCCTTTCTCGTCATATATATAACATAACTAGCAATTACTAGACTTACTTTTTTTTTGGATACCGTTCTTATTCCGTACGAAATAAAAGCAATCAGAATACAAGTGTCAAGCGTGACGTTCCCACAGGTGCACTTAACTCTTCCGTTTATTCACTTGTTTTTATAAGCGGGTGATATTTGTACTTTATTCGAATAAACTTTGTAAGTAAAAAAAAACATATGTATGTATATATATATGATTAGGAGATATGTACTACTACGTAACTTATATTAGACGTCAGCGCATAGTATACGCTTATTTATGACTAACTAATAAGATAAATAGATGAGAATCGAGAACAATAACAACTAATGGTCATGTGATCAATTTAGACGTCTAAACGCAGTAAATTATGTGGTGTAGATGTGGGTCAAACGTTCAGAGGTCTCGGGAAATATAGACGCAACAGTATTTATGTAAACTATTTATTTATATGTATATATACAGCGCGAAAACAAACAGGATGCCTCGAGTGCTTAGTGCGAGATTTTTTGTTCGCGTTCGATTATTATTTAAGGTAGGAAGGAGATGCTGCGTTGGCAGAGGGAGTGGCGACACGCGAGCGATATTTTAAGTTGCGAGTAATATGGCTACGGTAACCGCTTTACATCAGGCGGGCCGTATGCTTGTTCGCCAGCCGACGAAGTATAAAAAAAAAATAAAAAATAAAAAGATTATGTCGACGTAAACAACCCGACCAAATAGAGAAGAACTCTCATGTTGTGAATTTATAAGACGCGTGTTACATATCAAAATTATGTGGCTTACTTGTTCACTTTTTAAAGTGAGCAACCCGGCTAATTTGGATATGTAGGACGCGTCTGGTAAACTAATACTAATACGGAACTTTCTCAATTTGGTCGCCTTGTAAACGTTAACACGTTCGAATGTTACCAAAAAAATTTCACTCAGAGAATACTCAGAAATACACATTTACGGCAGTTCAGTTTTTGCATGTGAAAAAGTAACAAGTAACTATTCTCACGGACATTGGCGCTTATTTGAGTAGTGTCTGATCGCTTCTTCGCTCCCAAAAACAGCACAGTACACTGTGTAGTGTGTGTATTGTATGGGTGAGTACTGTAATTGTGTGTGTACATAAGTGTACTGTGGTATTATGATAAAATGTGTCCTATGTGCCATTCCAGAAGGCGACGTAAAATCATTACGAGAATTATCTCGTAATTATTTTACGTCACAGAATGAAAGTTGATCGAAATCAGATTTAATTATTAATTAACTAAAATTGTAAACTTGATTTCGATCACTAATGAATATCATAGTTTGTTAAATTTTCAGTCATATTTCGATATCTTGGTGATTTAATCACACATCAATCACAAAACTTTCAATCTTCATATTGTAATACGAGAATACCAAATGTGACATCTGTGAGATCCAGACTAGATCGAAACTTAATATTGACTAAATTCAGATCACGTTTTTAGTTACGGCAAATGCATGGAGCCGTTTTTTTATACTACATCGGGTGGAAGACAAACATACGATCCGCCTGATGTGAAGCGATTACCGTCGCCATATTGACGCTCGCAACATGAAATATCGCTCGCAACATGAAATATTTCATGTTGCGAGCGACCCCCGCTGCCAGCGCAGCAACTCCTTCCTTTCTCGTCATATATAATGTATATATATATACACATTATATATGTATATGTTTTTGTTTGTCTCTCATTTTCCCTAATAACCTCCCGCCATACTATTTATGTTTATTTGCTCCAAATTTTGAGTAGAAATTTAGAGAAATCTTAAATTATTATACAAATATATTATCTTAATTAGAGAAAAGAATGCTTAAGTGCGAGTATTTCAGTGAAGTTACTACTAATATGAAATTCTGAATTCAATTCAGCCTTGATGAGTCGATTGCGTGAAGGCTTTCCTCTTTATATTATTAGTATAGGTATCGTAAGAGATAATCATAGCTCAATTTCTTTCAACAATGTGGCAAATTATTATATACTATAACTATTTCTCTTATTTATATTTGCTTCGGACTAAACACTGAACGTTTAGGTCTAGATAGGAAACGATTAGAGTTTGACCCTGTGTTATATTGATGGCTAAGAATAGTTTTACGCGAACTGTTAGGTCAGTGGGAATGGTCATCATTAGTCTGCGAGGAAACGTAACAAACTGCGGCTGTACGCATTAAGTACAAGTAGCACATTACCAGGCCCACCACACATTCCCACCACTCATCATCATCAGGTCATTTTAGTCTCCACTACAGGAGCACGACCCTCTCTCGTCCGTCCCAGACAGAAGGAGGATTTAGCCTACACTCCTCAAGCTGGCCAGACGGGTTGGGGGAGGCCTGATCGATGTTTTATAATGTATTTTCCCTTAGTCGCCTTGTACGACATCCACGGCAAGAAACGGAGTAATTCTATTCTAGTCTGCCGGAAACCACACGGCCAATTCCCACCACTGTGTCTTCTTTATAGCCAGGATTAACAGCGCCGACTACCAAAAAGGCAATGAACGATAAAGTCCATTGCAGTTCCGGGAATAAGACTACGGCTGCCTTGGAACTTACAACTAATTTAATCATTAGAAATTAGCAGCAGTTTTGGAAGCTTTTGAAATTTGACTTCCCCTCTTATGAGAGACAGCAATGTGGCAAATAAGGCATTAAAAGCCCAAAGAGATGGCTAGTCAAGTGTCATAATGTATAATATAATGAATTTAACAGGAAAAGTATTACAGCTAATAGTTTTTTAACACAGGTTTATGAACTACGGAAAAATAAAATCGTAATTCATAAATTAATAACAGTGTTAAAGCGAAGCCACATTTTTGTGTTGTGGATGGTCGTGGCATGTTATGACGTCCGCGTGTCCAACCACAGCATATATGTAATGCTAGAACCACAAAATGACATATTTTCAGCATTACAAAATTCTGTGATACATTTTTTTGCTTTTTTCACTTTTCGTTTACAATGGTTGTCTGGAAGAAATCGCATCGCAATTGGGCCGCTCTTTGTGCGTACTCTAATTCCCTGCCATAAAGTGTATTGTATTCTATGTCCTATGTATTGGTGTTGCGCCCTTTTACGTACTTTAATTCGGTGCCATATGTGTTGAGGTGTTGTATGGTTGTTTACTTTATCTGTATTTCTTTTTATACTACGTAGGGTAGTAGACAAGCATACGGCCCGCTTGATGTGAAGCGGTTACCGTAGCCATATGCTCGCATCATAAAATATCCCTCGTGCGCCACCACCTCCGCTTGCTATCAACGCAGCATCTCCTTCCTTTCTGGTGACCTCACTCACTCGCAGGAACATAACAACCCTCAATTGAATTGCTACCTCTCTTTTCGCCGGAGCTTCGTTTGTCAGTCAACAGGATACACCGCGTGCATGTGAAGTTGGCTTTGGTTCAAAGATGTTGATGTTGAACCACTTACACCCCCAAAAGGTTCATCAACATCTTTAAACCAAATATTCAATACTAATATCCTAAATGCTAAAATGTGTCTGTCTGTTTGTTAACTCTTCACGCTTAAACGGCCAAAGTAAGGTGAAACAAAAGTTAAGAAAAGAATCAAACAACATTAAGAGATAGATAATGAGCCTTAACAAGACTTTTGAAGGATTGTACTGATTTAGTATTCCGAATTTTATATGGCAGAGAATTATAATTAGAACGATAATGATTTAAAGTAGAAATTGATAGAGTGATATGGCGTTTTAAGACGGAGAAGAACTGTGTTACGCACGATCCTGCGCTTCTTCAATAAAGAATAAGAAATGTTCTTTTAGGTGACGGATGTAGTGGGATTAAAAATATAAAATAAAGAAGGGAAAGGATATGCCAATTTATACGGTAGACCACGTTCAAAATACCGTTATGAAAAGTCCGAATTCATCGTTCAAACAGAAGTAATGAAATACGTGTACGGACATAGGTGTATAGGTTACATTCCACGATAATTAACTCTACAAGTGTGGTGTTAAAACGTGTGGATGATGCAATTTAGAGATAATTAATGAACGCGCTGTGAAATCATATAACAAAGTAAATTGTACGGACTGTAGTAAGAAACCGAGATTTGAAATTGTAAAACTGGGCGACTATTATACTAACTGGGCGACTAAAGATGAAACGAGAATAAAGAGAAAGCATTTTTATTTTATTAGCAAGTTTATTTAGAAAATAAACTTTTATTAGTTGTTCAGAAAAAAGAAGCTAAATGTTTATTTACTATGTTTCGCTCAAAAACCCTTTCATTTTATACCCATATCAGAGGGGTTAATGTGTGTTAATAAATTACCATTTTATGGCAGCCGCCATATGGGTTTAAAAATGACGGCGCTTTGATAACCATAATTTGTCACGAGAACCCAACGAGTGAATTACTTATTAAAAATCACATATAAACATACCAGTCAAAGCCATTGTTCTTTTGCAAATGTCCTCTAAATCTGAAATTTTACTGGTGTGAAAATCCACTAAACATTTCAAACTTTGCACTGGAACCACTACGAATCGTCTTAGTTATTGTAAACAAGATTAAAATTCACAATATACCTAAGCAATACTAGATAAAACAGTGAAACATAATCACAAACCGCAATATTTACAAATTTTGGCGGTACTCTGAGTGTTGCCAGTTGGTGAAAATGTTAGTTCTAATTTAATTAATTTCTACTCTTTTCCTAACCTAGTATTCCAGTTGCCCATTTAGTATTATTTGAGAAACATGGCGAATCTTCATAGATTCGCCATAGTCTAGGCTGACTGTCATCAGGCATTTGATCGGGTTTGACACGAAGCACTTCTCTCGAAACTTCCGGTATTTGGTCTGTACATCCTGATTTGTGACTTGATTGCTGCTTCCTGCATGAGCGTAGAATCCGCGTTCGTGTAGATGGATGCGCCACAGAGTTCCGTTCTATCGCCCACTCTTTCTTGTTTATATCTGGGATGGGACAAGATGGAGCGTGGAAAAGGCATCGCGTAAAATGTTCGAAATGTCGCTGCAACGATAGACGTTTCCAGCGAGTATCAATGTGCCAAACTCTCGGATTTCAGATTCGCTGCTGCACCAATACGCTATTTGGTACAGACGTAAAAGTGTGAAAAAAGTCAAGTAAATATGCAGTGTGGATACGCACAGATTGCAAAAAAAAGCAAAAAAATGTTCGTCAATTTATTTGGCTCATAAATCTTTAATGTTATTGTTACCAAAATAGTTGATGTTTAAATTGATAATATTCGTAACGTTATTTATTATATTCATAACGTTTGTGCATCATCAAAATCCAAAATTAGCATTACATTGCACCTGCAAATAAAGATTCTTAGTGGCTGCAGAGTATACTCTCTAGCAGCGCCCTAGAAAATGAAAATTTTCTTAATTTTGAAGAAAACTGCACGTACACACTCCTCTGTAACTGGTACACGGTATTCATCTGTCGTACATTAAACTATAATCGGTAGAACCGCGATATAAATAGGGGGCGTTGCGACAGAGTACAACACTTCGTTGCTTCCCTTGCATGTGCTGAAAAAAAGGCTGTCAAAATTTTAGTAGGGATCGAGCGTAGAGCCCTAAAAACTAATAATGAATGCGACGCGACGCAATGACAAAAAGAGGTTCATAACTTTTTCATATTACATTTTAAATGGTTGGAATATTAATAAGTTTTGGAAAAAGAGAAAAGAGGGTCCAGTTAATTATTCATTTTGAAACGGAAGTGCGATTGTGGAATCAAGAGCTTGCGCCGCCGCTCTTTGTCTTGGCCCGTATCAAGTTTTCATTTGAAATGAAAGCCGAAATGAAATCGTCCTACGGTCGGCTGAATCCCGAACCAAACGGTATTATGATCCGTATAGAACAGAATCAATACAGCGTTATTCAATTTCTGACCATACCTTTTCTTTTGTACGTTTAAAAACGCAAATAGCCAAATTCCAGAATGTAAAAATTTAAGAACGTACATTGGGGATATGTATATAGGATTAATCTACACTACTATTATAAAAAGGAAAGATTTGTATTTGTTTGTGTGTGTGTATGTTGGTAATGAATAAACTCTAAAACTACTGTGCCGATTTCAAAAATTCTTTCACCATTGGAAAGCTACATTCACCCTGAGTAACATAGGCTATTTTATTACTAGAAAAGATTAGGGATCCTTACTAAAACTCCAATAATATAAAAATAGTACCTAAAAATTTCTTACACCGCGTGCGCTGCTATTACTATTGATGATAGAACAAAATAATGTACTACGTACGACTTTGCCGAACACATCATTATCTACAAAAAGTCTCGCGACGGCATATGTCTAGCTATTACAGTTATGTCACAATAAGTGTTCTTTTATTTTATAAATTTAATTGAAATGCCGCCGCTAAAAAGTCTCTTTATTTGTATCTTGGTATTAATCCTTATCAAAATAAATTACTTCATATTCACGACTGCTTCAATTACCTTTATATTAACTTTTTGAATTATTCAATTCAGACATTCCATTCGAAAGATATCACGTGTTTAAAAATGTAAGTATTAGAAAAAAAAACCGCTCGGTTAGCTTTAAACTAAATGCGATGTAGGGTACTGGAAGGGAGTAAATGTCAAGAAATAAAGTGCCGCGCGGCTCAGTGGCGTGGTCGGCTCCCAATGCAGCGGGCGTGCGCGGAATCGAATAATTTTCGCTTGGAAATATATTGGATTCGTTTAGTACGTTTTTTCAGAACTAAACCCATTTATTTATATTTTTCTCAATAAGCAGGTACTACCTGATAATAAATATTTGCATTGATTTTTTAAAAGTTCTTTTCTGAACCAAACCCATTTATTTATATTTTATTCAGTAAGTAGGTATGTACTACCTGATAATAATAATTTATATTGATTATCTATCCTAACAGCTTAGTGATTTAGTAGTTATTATAATATTTCAATTACATTTTATATAGGTAATTCCTGTATAACAGTTAATTTTTGATGTAAACATTGATATAATTTTCCCCATTATTCCTTTTTTTACTTGAACAAAAATTTGATTTTTTTGCATTTTAAAATGCCCAAAAGATCAAGGTCTCAACTTTCTAGAAATAGTTCCCAAGTGAGGGCAAAAATACGTAGTCATGGAGAATCTTCATCAGAAACTGAAAATCGTCTTGCAAGTCAGAGAGATTTTTTGAAATTTTTGTTAAATACCCGTGCGAAGCCGGGTCGGGCCGCTAGTGTATTATATATGCATAGTGAGAATAAAGTATACAGTTCTCTTTTTCATCACATATTTACATGACTCGGCAGGGCGAGCTGTAATTCATACCAATTATTTAAAAAGAAATTGAAGGAACTACTAATAGAAAATTTCTAATATTTTGTCGAAGAATACTCGTATATGAATGATTAAACTGACTAAAAATTAAACCGCAGAAAAAGACGCTGTTACTTGTATGCTGTAAATTTGCAATGCCCTGCCAGGGTCCGTGTTTGTATTTTATCGAGACCTTAATATCACAATACCTGACTACCACAGTATAAATAATAGTACTACGTACAGTATGGACATCCCTTGTCACTCACTCGTATTGACCTCACCTCCCCTCTGAGCGAATCTGTAAGAGTTTGTATGGGGCCACATGCACACAAGCTCATTCACGCTCTGCACAGACGTCTTTGTTTGTGTTGTAGCTCACGACGCGACATTTATAAGGAGTGGCCGGGGTGTGGTTAATACATACATGTGCAATAAAATATATGGATATGAAAAAGTATCTACATACGGTCGTACTACAGTAAATTTTGCTCTATGATTTTTTAATTCAGTAAGTATAAAATACACGGGCTCATATTGGTGATAGGTGCGGCTTACAACTACTTTGCTTATACGTTACTTTAAACAAGGAGACTTAATATTTGAATAAAATAAAATAATATATATTTATCCATATTCCAATGTTTGTTACTTTTATATAATTAGGTCTAAAATAAAATTAAGGGATCATCATCTATCAATCCAAAGCCTACACATGTTGCATCTTGCCGATTAGCGTCATCAACATGTCAAGAACCATACGTGCGAAAATGTATTTATCAAGAAAATAGGATAAGGTGGGTGAAACAGTAATAATAAGAAGACTTACCCTTATAAAGAATTGCCTTTTTTCAGGCCGATCTGAAAAAAGTGGGGCATAAGTTTTTTCAGCTTTAAAATACATATTTTATTTATGTCTGTGAACTTTTATCATAGAATCATTATGCATGTTTTATTAGCACGCATTGCACATTTTTGTTATATAATTATATAATTTTTGTCATCGCTAAGGTAGACGGCAAAAGACCACGGGGCCGAAGTCTGACACGTTGGTCGGACCAAATCCGCACTGCTCTCGACATCAGCTTCCATGATGCAGTTCACGCTGCAGAAGATAGGAACAAGTGGCGTAGCACCATCCGTCTAAAGTGAGGCCATGGGCTCACGACCAGCAATGAGGAAAACGACGCAAGGAGGAGGGCACATTTTTGCAATTGATTCTTCTATAGTTCTATATTCCGGAAGAAGGAGGATGGGGAGGGGGGAAATTTCGGGACAACTCGGACCCTTAGATATTAATTTTTAAAATGATCGGCCCTGTAATTATAAAGTTCAAATTAGGGGCCCCCTTTTCAATTCTGATAATGGAGATGCTTTCTAAGACCGACCTCTGATATCGATTTTGAAAGCAATCCGTTCTAAGTGCTAGTATTTTTTTACAACATCCTCCTGAGGGATGACCAAAAGTTTATAATAATATAAGTAAAAGCAGTAATCGACATTCACGCGAGCGAAAACTAGTATGTTGTAATTTAAAAATCATAAACATCTTTGAACCAAAGCCAATCTCACCTGCACGTGGTGCACTTGATTGACAAACAAGCCTCTGGCGAAAAGAGTGGTAGGGCATAGGGTATTTTATAAGCTGACCGACTGGGGAAGTACCTCCAACTCACAGAATACCTACTGCAGCCAAATAATAATTCCCTTGAGAGTTGTTGTGTTCCTGTGAGTGAGTTAGGTTACCAGAAAGGAAGGAGATGCTGCGTTGTGGTTACGGTAACCGCTTTACATCAGGTGGGCCGTATACTTGTCTGTCATCCGACTTAGTATAAAAAAAAAAACATAAACATCTTTGAACCAAAGCCCTCCTCACCTGCACGTGGTGCGCTGCTTGACAAACAAGCCTCTGGCGAAAAGGGCATAGCGTATTTTATAAGTTGCCCGATTGGGAAAGTACCTCCAACCCACAGAATACTGCAGCCAAATAATAATTCCCTTGAGAGTTGTTGTGTTCCTGCGAGTGAGTGAGGATAGCGGCGAACGAGCGATATTTCATGTTATGAGCGTTAATATGGCTACGGTTAATATACTTCACATCATGTTGGCTTATCCTTGTCTGCAACCCGACGTACTTAGTATAAAAAAATAATTTAAAGAGACACCTAGTACATTGAAGTTTGGGCTTCAGTGGAAAGAGACACCTAGTACATTGATTTGGTCGTCTATGCTCGAGATGTTGCTGTCGTCTCTGTGACTCTCGGCTCTTACATCTGAAACAGAAGAACCGTGCGACTGCCGCCGCCCCGACTGTCGTGGTCGTCTTTGCGATACATGTTTCGCCTCTACGCGAGGCATCATCTGTAGATGTGGATGGTTAGAGCAACAACCTACAAATTAATTGATTTATTTGCAGGTTGCAGCAGCTGGAGCAGAGACGAGCAAAGCAGTCGCATGCATCTACTAACGGCAATAGGTGGATGCCAGCCGAGAGTAATTTGCATAAACTAATTGCTGGTAAACGGAGGAGGAGGAAACACGCAAAGATAGCACGCACGAGAAAAAGTAGTGTAGAACAAATTGCCTGTAAATGTGAGTTTCGCAAAATAACACCTGAATCAATCAACTAAATATAATAAACATTTTATATATGATCCATACCAAAACATCTTAGTCCTTCCTTACCTCCCCTGAGGCAAATATGTAACAATTTGTTCTATGACGCACGCATCCACGTTTTGCACAAACGTCATTTATAGTTAACGACGTGGCATTTGTATAGAGTAACCGGGGTGTTTTCGCGGTAAAAATAAACAAAAAGCTTTTTACAGCCTGCCGCAGTTAAGAGCCCCCATTGAGTTTTTATGTAAAAGGGAAGATACTCAACAGCGAGAGGAATTATTACAGGCGTGATAAATACACACAACGTAGTAAAAGTGGCAGATCCATGGCCGATACTATTTTATGATTCCTTTTACGTCTGTTTATCATACAATATCGTGAAGCTGATCACAACGCCGAAGTGCGCAATATCGTCCATATTTTTACTCCATTCAAGCGACCAGTTTATAGGGCCATAAAATATGTACAGATGACAATGGGGAATTAAAATTATTTTGTGCGATTTTTCGTGAAAATTGCTCGCAGCGAGGAATTGTTTATTGTACTTACGTGGTACCTACACACTACTAAGTAGAAGAATGACTGATATTGATAGTCACGAGTAGTCAAGATCAATATTTATATAAATTGAAGAGATTATTTGTTTGTTATTAGAATGCTGTAAACTCGGATGACTTTCGAAGAGCAGTTCGAATCGTCGGTGACCCAATGATCTCGGATCACATGGACTCTCTCTCTACACGTAGAGATATAGCGTCTCTTTGCGTTCTATACAAATTATATCACAGGGAGTGCTCGGATGAGCTGTTTGATTTGATACCTGCCGCTTAAATGGCAATGGCAAATAAGGCATTAAAAGCTTAAAGAGATGGCTAGTCAAGTGAAGCTAAACTGCCGTGCACCACAGGTTTTGAGTATCTATCACACTATTGGGGACCTAAAATATTGAGTTGTTACCGAACACATGGACTCCAAAATCGTCTGAACTCTTGGTAATTCTCCCTTGTTGCTGCCAAATCAGAATAGTATACTACTCCGGAAGCGACACGCAACGAATTCAACATGTCGGTACTTTCAGATACTAATGTTAACGCAAAAGTACTCGTAGCATGCCTGCTATGGTCCTTATGTAACATTACGTTGCTTTTAGTTCGTGTTCCGAGCTAAGGAACGGACAGCATTTTTACACGACAGCCAGGAATGTAATTATATTCAGATTTTTCTTAAACGTTAGTCCATTACTTTTGTACGCTCGAATCCTTTTAGAAGTGTGTGATATTGTTGGAATCCTTATCCCGAGTGATATAGGTTACCTAAACTGTCATAATGCCAAGAAATATCATCCTAAAATGAATACACGGAATGAAGAACTGCTCCAATTAAGTGTGTTTTCCTTGGCCAAGATCCATTTCTAACCCGATTGTTTTTATGGTTCCGTATTCCGTAGCCAAATGGCAAAAAATGGAACCCATTTGGATTCGTCATGTTTGTCTGTCTGTCCGTCCGTATGTCACAGCCACTTTTTTCCGAAACTATAAAAACTATACTGTTGAAACTTGGTAAGTAGATGTATTCTGTGAACCGCATTAAGATTTTTACACAAAAATAGAAAAAAAGAAATAAATTTTTGGCGTTCTTAGAACTGAAACTCAAAAAAATATTTTTTCATCAAACCCATCCGTGTGGGGTACATCCACAGTTGAACATAGGCCTCCCTACTTGATTTGATTTTCATCGTGACCGGTCCAATGCCAGCAGGCAACGAATTCCCGCAAATCTGAGTAGGTGGCCAGTCCAGCAGTTGCCAGTACATGGCCTCGACACTAGAACCTTTCTGACCCAGCGACGTCCGATCATCGCGGTATGTGGCTCGCATATTGCGACTTCAGTTTACTAATCCAGCTATGACCGTAGTTCTTATATGGATCTCCTTATTTTTAATACGATTTCGTAGAGACCCTCTCCACAGCACGTCTCTCACTTTGAGTTTTTTCGCAAGACACACAGAAAAAGTAATAGGACTACTTACAATATCACCACTCCCTGACGCTCTCACAAGGTGATCTCACCTCCTCTCTGAGTCGAATGTGGAACCGACCGCAAGGGCTGCCACGTAGCGCCGTATATTACGAAAGTTCGTTCGTAGCAGGTTAAAAAACTATTCTCAACTGAATTTAAAAATGGTAAAATGATTTCTTTCTTATTATTTAATCATTCCCATTAAACTATTTGTTTTCTCATTACAAAATCAATCTATTTTCATCAATGTAAAATTAAGCTGCAATTATTGCACACTTGGATAAGAAAAAAAAAGGAAAAGAAAAAATGTATTAAGTATTACAGTAGCCATTTGCATGCTGGAGCACACACATGCATCTTTTATTCTGTGTTCTACTTTTATTTTATTTATTTAATCACAACATATAACATTACTACATAATATTCTTAAAGTACAAAATGCTAAAAAGCCTGCAGGCTTTATACGCATACCGAGCCGTCGCATGATCTCGGTTTTTGATCAAAATGTATTGCAACAATAGCAATCTATTATGATTTTAACAGCTATTCGCTTTTACTTCCTAATGTATAAGTTCTCTCCTAGTTATTTTTTTAATTTAATTTTTGTATGTGTGTGACTAATGTTTGTAATAAACGTATCTATCTATCTATATCAATTATCTAGTACTCATAGCTTGTACAGCTTTGCTTAGTTTGGGACTAGATAGCCGTGTGTAAATTTGTACAGGAATATCTATATATATAAAAGAAAGTCGTGTTTGTTACAACACTTATAACTCGAGAACGGCTGGACCGATTGCCATGGTTTTTGATTTGTTGGATTTGTTTCCGTCCCGAATAGCAGAATAATTCTTAAAAACATTGGAAAATTCTCGAAAAAATAAAATAAAAGAAAAAACATTTTCCCATACAAATGAAAGTGTCAGTTGAAAAAGGGATTACGATATTTATTGGTTGTCAAATATCAAAACGTCAAATCGATTGGTGTCACTTTTATGTCGCGAAAGTTGTCTGTGATTTGTTATGAAAATTTAAAAATGTCAAATCGATAGGGGTGAAAACGCTTTTCCCATGGGGTTCGAGCGCAAGAATCAAATCAGAGTAAACATCAAAAGAAATGACAATTACAAATCACCAAAATGATAAAACCTATTTCAAAACTAAAAAAAATAAAACAAAACGTTTTTTTTTTTTAAATTTAACAATAAGGAAATCTTTATTTTTATGAAATCTTCAGTTTTTATGGATACGGGTCTTCCCTCAACCGAAGGGGTTTAGAGCGTACTACAACACGCTGCTCAACTGCGGGTTGGCGGAGGCCAGTGTTTTCGAACCGCCTAAAGGCCACTGACTTAACTTAACGACTGTCATTAAATGATAACAACCGGGACCGACAGGTTAACGTGCCTTCCGAAGCACGGAGGAGCTCAAGATGAGCCGCAGTTGGCGGAGGCCAGTGTTTTCGAACCGCCTAAAGGCCACTGACTTAACTTAACGACTGTCATTAAATGATAACAACCGGGACCGACAGCTTAACGTGCCTTCCGAAGCACGGAGGAGCTCAAGATGAGCTAATGATAACAACCGGGACCGACGGCTTAACGTGCCTTCCGAAGCACGGAGGAGCTCAAGATGAGCTAATGATAACAACCGGGACCGACGGCTTAACGTGCCTTCCGAAGCACGGAGGAGCTCAAGATGAGCTAATGATAACAACCGGGACCGACGGCTTAACGTGCCTTCCGAAGCACGGAGGAGCTCAAGATGAGCTAATGATAACAACCGGGACCGATGGCTTAACGTGCCTTCCGAAGCACGGAGGAGCTCAAGATGAGCTAATGATAACAACCGGGACCGACGGCTTAACGTGCCTTCCGAAGCACGGAGGAGCTCAAGATGAGCTAATGATAACAACCGGGACCGACGGCTTAACGTGTCTTTCGATCACGGAGGAGCTCGAGGTAATATAAACCCATCCGTGTACAGGCTACGGTCGACGTTGCTTAACTTGCGTGTTCAACTAGACTGACACGCGCAATGACGCCATCGAGCTTCTCTATTATTTTCTACTATTCATTGTTTTAATTCCATAAAATCATAAATTTAGTTCAGCTAATATGTACCACGACATTCATTGATTGTTAGGCGGTACGAAGTTCGCCGGGACAGCTAGTTTATTTATAGATAATCACGATAAAATAAAATAGGTGGCTTTGGCTTTACTAAATATAATTATGAATGAAACTGATATAGGTATGATACATTTGTATAACGAAAGATAAAATCAAAATATTTTCACAGTTCAATTTCTAGGTGTGACCTTGGTGCAGACTCCATTTTGACACTTGAGAGGGTCACGGCAGATGGCAGACGGGGTCTCTCCGAGATCCTTGCTGTACTTCTTGCACGCTGAATTCTCGGCTGAAATCAGTACAATAAACATTTGAAAGAAAACCAAAACATCATACCTATTTTAAGTATCACGGGCGATGTAGCAAATATGTTCACATTTACTTAACACATAATGTAGACAATACATATAAATAGAGACTTTAAAAAAGTGTACTATGTCTACATTCCTTAAAAGGCTGACTACAAATCGGCAAACACCTTAGTTTACGTAATAACTATGCCTTTGTGTTGATTTCTAAATGGTGGTAATACTTTCCATCATGTAACACATAAGCTCATTCCCCCCCCCCCCCCCCCCCCCCTCCCGTTAGTTAATTTCATCATTGTAAATTATTCGTGCTTTACGTTTTGTAATTAGGTATACAGACGTAGTTAAGCAGTTAGAGATATGATATCACTCTAATGTCACAGTACACTTATATAGCTAAGATTTGCCTTTTTTAGGGTTCCGTACCTCAAAAGGAAAAATGGAACCCTTATAAGATCACTTTGTTGTCCGTCTGTCTGTCTGTCTGTATGTCTGTCTGTCAAGAGCCTCTATCTCGAGAATGCGTGGATGTATCTAGCTGAGATTTGAACCGTATACTCAGGTCTACGGTCTCATGAAGTTGTAAAAAAATCAAACTGCTAAGTTTACGTAAAAAAAGATACGGCCGTTTATTAAAATCCATAGGGTACTTCCCGTTGACCTAGAACTATGAAATTTGGCAAGTAACATCGTTATAGACTACAAATACAAGAATAAATCTCAAAACTATACATTTGTCATTAAATCTTGAAAAATATGATTGATGAAATTTCAAATTGAAGCTAGTAGTTCAAATGGAGAATGAAGGGGCTTGATTGATGTGCACATTGCAAAATATATTTTATTTATTTTTTCCGACCGATTATTTCTTATTTATAATGAAAAACATCAAATTTATAATGATCCTATGTACGGAACCCGCGGTGGGCGAGTCCGACTTGCATTTGCCCGGTTTTTTATTGATGGCAACAGTTTTCGAATTGCTTCAGAAATAGGGTTGGCATGAAATTCTAAAACTCGACATATCGAAATTACTTTCACAGTACAAAAAGGCCTGTTTCGTATATTAATAAATTTATTCCTTAGGGTTTCGGCTTGCACGGTATTATTGCCGGTTTGCTAGTACATTTAGACGAAGGCCGGACAGGCCGGACACGTACATATTGGACCGGACATGGTCTTAAAATGTCGGATATGTCCGGCTGAAGCTGGGCACTTACCAACTCTCTATAGAGACTACCTATAATAGAAACTATGTATCTGAGATCAACTTGAATTAGGTTATACTTAGCAAATAAATATTCTCAGATCCATTACCCCTGAATGCTGGTGTGACACAAGGCTGCGTATTGTCCCCCACATTGTTTCTTCTGCATATGCAGATGACAATACCGTGGACGTAACTTACACTGGTCTAAGTAAATAATAACTTTTAGGGTGTAAGTGGTTCATCAACATCTTTGAACCAAAGCCAACTTCAGCTGCACGCGGTGCACCCTGCTGACTGACAAACGATCTCTGACGAAAATAAAGGTAGGGAGCGTAACTGTAAGCTACCAGACTGGGGAATGTACTTCAAACTTACAGAATACTTCAGCTAAATAACAATGCCCTTGAGGATTGTTGTGTTCCTGCGAGTGAGTGAGGTCACCAGAAAGGAAGGAGATGCTGCGTTGGCAGCGGGGTGTGTGCGCTAGCGATAAATGTTTTATGTTGCGAGCGTTAATATGGCTACGGTAACCGCTTCACACCAGACGGGTCGTATGCTTGTCTGCCACCCGACGTAGTATAAAAAAAAAACTTCAAAATTAATTCAATGTAAGGGTTGAGGGAAGGTTTACATTGTAAAAGCATGATTTAATAATATTTCATGAGTAAATATCATAAGGTGTTATCAAATTACTGAGCCAGATTATATCGAAAAGCCGTTAAACTGCGGTCTATTTTGAGTTAATAGTACACGGCCGATTTCCAAAGACTTTTTGGTTCAATAATAATATTTTTAATGAATTGTAACGCATTTTATGACAGCGTCAAAAGGGAGGATAATATTTTAATAGTATATATATAATATGTTCTTATCCAATTTTCACGAATGTGGTGTCATCAATTCGTATTTATTTATTTATTTATTATTATTCATTACATTATTATTACAGGTTACCCCAATGCAACATTGTAGGTAGTTAATATTACATATTATTTTCTATACCATAACATAAGTTAAATAAAGTAGTTGTTTGTTGAACTCGGTCAATGAGCAACAGAATACATCCACGGTAGTAGCAATCGCGTTAAGTGACTTCTATGTATATTAGCTATGTTATGTGGTAACATAGGCTACAGTTTATATGAACAATATCATTATAATGGTTGCCATTCAGAAGTGACTCTCTTATTCAAAATAAGTACATTTATTTCCTTTAATTCGTATTTGGATCACGTGTGCTAAACTTCAGTTTAATTGGTTCAGTAGATTCAGAGATAAATTGGCTCTAACAGGCGTACATACAAACCCACGAGTGATCCTCATGGTTTTGTTCGTTTTTTATTCGGTAACACGAAACCCTAGATACATACAGATCTTTACTTATAAGCAAAGTCTACAAGAATACTATGGTTTTAATAAAAATGGTGAATTTCGTATCACGCATACAAAACAGTTAGTAATAATCGGAATGTATGGATTTCTCCCATTTGTCATTTTTCTAGTTTTTCTACTACAATGTTAGGTATTGTGTTAACAAACAACGAGGTCTATGTATACATATACTACAATGTTAATAAATAAACTAATAAACTCTGCGCTGTATATTCAATGGTACTTAACCCTCTACAAGCAAGTCCAACTCTCACTCTAATTTTTTGTTTTTAAATTTAAGTCGAATGATTTACTAATATTTTAAGCAAAGTACTTAAAGCGTCATATTATTACTTTGCTTTACGTATATACGATCCGTTCCCAACGCCCTTCTCTCACCAAAACTTTGAACTATCCCACATCGAACACGTGTTTTTTCTTTCAGTCATTTACTGTTCGCGCGGCACACCAATTGGAAGAAACAGCCTGGGCATATTAGAGAGAGCTGTACTGTGACCACTTTTAAAAAGAAGCTAAAGGAGCATTACCTTACACATGACGACTGATAAGTTTAAGTTAGTATTGCTAAAAATACTACAATGTTGCCTATCTCACTTGACTCCTAGCCATGTAAAATTCCTTTATGCGCAATTGGGACAGTTGGGGTTGGAATAAATCTCTTGAAGAGATAAGCTCACCTTTGTATACTTGTCTGTTCACACATTTCTGTAGTTGTTGTTATGCAATAAAGAATGTCCGCATATTTATTGGTACTTACGCAGGAGAGTGACGCAAGCTGGACAGCAGGCGCATTTGCCGGCGTGGTTCTGGCGGTATACAGACGGAGACCGGCAACTAGCTGCCGCTACCGGAGTGGAGCAAGGGTGCTGCTTGCAGTAGTTGCTGCCGCAGACTAGGTCACCGTATGCGAGTGCCAGGGCGCACGCAAGCACTACCAAGATCATCACAGCCTTCATTCTGAGAATATTCATAATGAGTATGAGATGAAATAAAAAGTTAAGATTAGATGTAAAGTTTTAGATCATGTCACGGCCCTTAGGAAGTATATTATTCTGTGCCTTAGGGCAGCCGATTAATTTAAACAGACAAATATTACTATGACAGTTCTGAAAAAAATCTGCATGTGAGTGGTGATTACGTGTTTTGTATGGAATTCCGTGCATCTGGAATTAAAATACTTAATTCAGTTTCTTAACTCCGAGTCGGATTCCTGCTGTGTAAGGTCAGCTTTAGAGACAAAGTAACAGTCAAAACCAACCTACCTACTTAAATTTTCTTACGCTTACTCTAGCGAAAGATAGGTAGCATTACTGAGGAAGTACCTCTACCTTACAGAAGACTGCAGTCAATTTATAGTATCCTGAAGGATTGTTGTTACGGTAACCGTTTTTCTTTTAGGTGGACTATGGTCCACCTTGTTGTTTTGCATCCGTGGAGTTAAAAAGAATTAAAGTTTATAATTTAAATAGGGTCGAGTCATGTCTTGGCATTAATTTGAATAGAAAAATATGGTTTATCCATTCCTGGACCTGTGCCTGGACTTCGCTATGTACATCTGTGATTTCATTATTAATTTAATTGCGTACATTAATTTATTTCATTTTAATTTATAATTTGAGTATTGTAGACAAAATGTTAGCTTCCAATTTTTGATATATACCAATGATAACTTTAAAAACAATAAGTTGTTAATTATCTGAATCAGTCACGGCGCAAGTTAGAGCTTATGCTAAAAGCTCGTTACGCAAATATTTCAGCTTTAGTAATAAACTACAAATGTAAAAAAATGTAAATACTTGGTGGTGCAAGTGACTCACTGCGATCTTTAGAGTGAAAGCCACCTATGATATACGGCAGGGTGCACCCTGCCGCATATCATATATCATAACGTATTTGTAAGCTGCCCGACTAGGGAATATCCTTATGGAATACCGGAGCTAGTCGCTTGGAAGCTAACATTTTGTCAGCAAATAACAATTCGTTTAGGGTTGATGTATTCCTGGGAGTGAATGAGATCACCAGGAAAGAAGGAGTTGCTGCGTTGGCCGCGGGAGTTGTATATGTTGCGAGCATATTTCTGGCTACGGTAACTACTTCACATCAGGCGGGCCATATGCTTGATTGCCACCTGACGTGGTATGAAAAGAAAGCTTATTAGACAGGTGATATTTTTAACCGACTCCAAAAAGGAGGAGGTTCTCAATTCGGCTGTATTTTTTTTTAATGTTTGTTACTTAATTATTACGTGATTTATAAACCAATTTGAAAAAAACTTTTTTTTTTTGAAAGAGTATACTTCCAGATTAGTTCCAAATTTTTTCATCATCATCATCATCAGCCTATACCTACATACATAATTTTGTTAAAATTATTATTATGAATTGTTAATAACGCTGATTCGTTAAATAATTATACTAAAATACACTTACTTGAATATGTATTGCAGTATTCTAACTCGAATGGATGGCTTCAGTAGAATGTCCGAAGGAAAAACTTGATGTAGCAATTAAACGAATACTGTAGATAACCTCCACCTCATGTTTACTTACCGATTTCTCTAGAGCGTCTCTTATCGCTGTATTATCTGGCTTCTTGTCTGCATTCGAAGAATTAATAATTAAATATATATGTTACAGTCAAAATTAATAATCAGTCAAAATCGATTTTGAGTGCAAAAATCAGTCCTAGTAAGTAGTTTTGACTTAAGACGTTGGTCCAAACCACAAAACCACTTTTAACTGACTTATGCAGTCAAAAGTACCAATCACGATTTTGACCAGTCATGGTGGTAGGTTAGATTATGCTTGTGATTAACAAAAGCCGAGCGAGCGAAACGAGCGAGGCTCGACTTGCTTTTGGAGAGAAAGGTAGATTACTATAACTCTGTCTGAAATTTAAATTAGACAAAACCACTTTTAAATCAGAAAAAAATTACAAAAATGTTTTTGAGTAAAGACGTTGGTAAAAACCATTTTTGCTTGATTTATGCCAAAAGTGTTTTTGGCCAGTTTTTTTTAGTCAAAAGTAGTTTTGACCGGTTATGAGGTTTGACAGTAACATAATATAATATTTATCTAATTTGTAAGAGTAGGCACCTTAACTATTTTTTACAAATAATCTTCTGTTTTTTCTTATGTATTTCGTAATTACGGATATAGCGATAGCTTTATCGCCTTATCCCCTAATAATGATAATGTATTTTGTCCGAGTGAAGAGGTTCTAATATGTCGTTTATATGCATCATTTGTTAGCAGCCTTAGTCCATGAGCTGGAATTCCACGGTCGGAGAAACTACCCGTGTGCCAGGCACATAATTAATAACAGCCTAATATTTAATAGAAATTGTCTCCGGAACTAAAATTAATGAAATGACAATAAAGTTTATATAAACAGCTTGATCTTAAGTAGGGATGTTTTGGAGCTCTGTAACCGAAACCGAAACTAACGGATATCCGAAATAAAAATCTATCCGAAACCGTAACCGAAACCGATATAAAAGTTTCGGATAATTTCGGATTTCGGTATCTTATATATCTTATCTAGTATAGCAAGCTTAACACATTTTTGTTCCATGATCACATCGGACTCTGTCGATCAGGGATGAGTCGATTTAAAAATATGTTTATAATTTTTGTTAAATAAATACACCTTCTTGGAGTTTACTACGAGTATTACCTTTTATTATAGTTATTAATAATGTAAACATTAAAAAGAAAATAGACTACAAAATGTTTTCACTTTGACGAGCCGGGTAGTAATGGCCACTTTGACTCCGAAGTCGCGAGTTCGATCCCCGCACAAGACAAATATTTGTGTGCATGAATATATCTGTTGTTTTGGTCTGGTTATTTTCTATGTATTTTATATTATTAGGTATCTAGTACTCATAGTACAAGCTTCGCCTAATTTGGGACCAGATGACTGGGTGTAATATGTCCTGGAGTATTTATTATTATTTATTTATTACTTACTACCAAAGTGGTTAAAAACAATACAATGAAAATCATAAGTAGGTACTAGTTGAAATATTTTGGGATTTGTTCCAGTTCGATTTCTATACATTTTTTTTTGTAAATTGTACTATATTCAGGTTTCATAATAATGACGAATTTTAATATACATACCTCAGTATAATCTCGCACGCATGTAGATCATTTATCGACTAGGTAGGTAAATGGAAACCCGTTTGGCTAGGCGCCTATTGCCGGTGGCAGAACGCAAGAAAACTCAAATCGAAACAGTATTAAAAAAGTACCAATTTATTATATTTGCCGTAATACATATGTTAACATGTAAT
This sequence comes from Hypsopygia costalis, assembly GCA_937001555.2. Lineage (NCBI taxonomy): Eukaryota > Metazoa > Arthropoda > Insecta > Lepidoptera > Pyralidae > Hypsopygia > Hypsopygia costalis. Next base: position 13,393,341 of record OW443330.2, on the reverse strand, counting down.
AATTCGATTCATCGATTTTGTGGAACCGAAAGCCAAGAAATTAAATATTGTTTATAGAAATATTTTAAACCATTTAAGTATTTGCCGCCTTCACGGACTGGTGATCCCGTGAGTGCTCCTTCCCCGCCCAAATCCGGCGTTGCCTAAGGCGCCGTTTCCACGACCGAGAGAATCACAATGCATACGCGCTTCGGTTGTCAGGTAATGGGATGGGTCACTCGTTGGATCGTCGCGGTGAAATCGTCGTGTGGAGATTGATTCATAGACTTAGGCACTTGTCTCACCACCAGCGACAAAACTCACTCAAGAAACGTACAATAGATATAGACCGCGTGTGAATAAAAGAGATGCATATATACTACAGTGTGAACGCATTGGTATATGCCGAAACTAGCTAAGCAAGATTTACTGTTATATGTATTTAAATATGTATATTAACCTCATTAGGTACCAAATATGTAAAAATGACGAGCTAAATGTAATTTATGTACATGGCTATTAGATATATTTGATTTGATTAGTTGAGCAATGCCGACTTTCACATATGGATTGTACTTGTTTCTTGTTCATCGCCGGCAATGAGACAGGTACCTTACTATTGAATACTGGCACGACGCCGCGGCGAGACTATCGCCGAGATAATATACTCGCTCGTGGAGACGACGCCTAATGGTCAAACAGCAAAAGTAAATGTAATATAATATTACTTACGCTAGCCTGACCTTTATTCCATATAATACACGTTCGTGTCTCACACAACACCCGTGTCATGTTGCCGTAATTCTTCTGTTATTAATAAATGTCAGTTCGCATTCCCAGGATTAATTACACTGACGAGAATACATCCCCTGCGCTCTACACTAAGGAAACGTTTATTTACGGACATAATTTAAACATTTTTTGCAAAAACTGCGTCACAGAATGCCTCAAATGGCAATTCTGTTCTGACTTTGAATGACAGTAAAATTAAGGGCGACTAAAATTAAATAATGCTATCAATGTAGGTGTAGGTATATTATTAATCTTCCGTGTACGTGTGTGTGATGGATCTAAGAAACCCCAGAAAAATTAAAATCTGTAAATCTGAATATTCCAGCAGCTACACTGATGTTTCGTGTAGTCAAAGTTGCAGCGGCGTATAAAACCATATTTTTAATGTACTGGCTCTGACCTGGGGTGCTATCACCGAAGCTGAAGCTGATTACCATTGAATATTTTGATTCGAAAAAAAGGTCTTAAGGTTTATTTATTCCGAAACGTTGGTAGAGCTCCAGAGTATCTACCAGCTAATCTAAACAGAAATACCATACATCTAAGCTGAAGTTTGTTTTTCGTAATCAAAATATCTAATGGGAATCTGCTTCAGCTTAGGCGGTAGGCCCCCAGGAGCCCTACCGCCGAAGCTGAAGCCGGTTACAACAGGATTTTTCGATTCCAAAAATAGGCCTTAGGTTAAAGGTATTGACAAACGTCTTTAACTTAGTCGGTAGAGCTCTAGGGTTTCTACCAGCTGAGCTAAACATAATTACCACCATTCTAAGCAGTAGTTTCATTTTCGCATTAAAATATTCCGATGGTAATCGGCTTCAGCTTCGGCGGTAGAACCAGAAAACAGTATCTCAAGAAAACTTATCATGTTAAATTACTCATACATAAAGTATCTTGCAGTTCTATTTAAGTTGACATGTAAAATAAATAGTAAGTATGGAGGTATTTTATTTACTATAAACAATTCAGCAAACAAACCACGCATTACTGCCTTTAAATAAAGTATACTTTCTTGTGGACTGAGCGAGTAAAGCGTGCCTTGTTTCCTTTGAGTTACGGTGAAAAAACATATAGCGAGATAACTTTTCGAAGGATGATATTGTTCTGTTTGGTAGATAATGTAGTATACCGCATGTAGAAAAACACCAGGTATGTTCTTCCCGTGACAGAACGCCATGACGTATAAGTATTGCCTAAATTACGTCACAATTTTGGCTGTCAACTGCCTTACGAATACAGTTAATGACGTAGATAAGTACAAATCACTTGACCACATTTTTCTGTAAAGAGCACATTTGTTGTTTTTCTACCATGGAATACCATTGCCGTAGTAAATATAAATTTTGTGATCGTTTGACATTGAAATCAATAGTTTTATTAGTTAGATTTCGAGGTTACAGTTTGCGGAGACCTACTAACAAATCTTTGCTTATGAACGACATGTACTGATACAAAGAAGTACCTAGATGGCCGTGAATACCTTCAACATCAACATAACGCGCTAAAAATGTTTTATTTTAAAACTAAACGTTCGTCTGTCTCTCCCTTGTCTGTCCGTTACTTGTCCTATTTGGCCATCCATCGGTCACACGATGATACGACGAGATTTTGTAATTTTCATACGAAATTAAATTGTTCGTGCGAACTTAAATTAGGGCATTGCATAGAGATCTGTATGTTTTTTCGCACGATCGTACGTCAGAGGGATTTCTTTGAGGAATCGAATCCGGAACAAAGAAATAGCCTCCAGGAAGGATGCGGAAAGCGGAGGATCGTATTTGGTGGCAAGCATTGGGGAAGGCAGGAGAAGGATCCAGCAGTGGGTAGATACAGGCTGATAATAATGTGCGTCAATCGTCGCGTAGTATGATCATGCGACTGATGACTAATTAGGTCGACGCCTTTTGTCCTCTTCAAGTAAATACACTTATGCAATTCACATACAGTTTACTTTAGTTGATACCTATATTATCTGAGGAGGCCTATTAACAAATCTTGAAAATCTCTGGGCAATTGTCGTAATTAAAATATAATCAAAATTCAATTCAGATCCAGTCTCGATCTCACAAATGTCAAATTTGGTATTCTCGTATCACAACATGAAACTTCAAATTCAAATTTAAGCGGGATTATATCGAAATATAACATAAAATTAAACTTATTAATAATGTTATTTTACCAACAATGAGAATTGATTGTAATTAATAAATAAAATAAAGCATATAATTTTTAGTCAATTCTCAATTCAATCTCGACTCGGTCAACTTTCATTCTGCAAACGTAAAACAATTACGAGAATTGGCCTTCTGGTCACGTTATATAGGATTTAATAATTTTGTTACTGTGTAACGTAGGAAAAATGCAGAGACGACAATCGAAAAATACAGTCCACGCGAGAGGAGCCGCGTCCACTGCTAGTCTATTACAAATTCATGTCTACGATTATTTATAAGGGTAATTTGAAATTAGATACGATTTAGACCACATATATACATAGTTTAAATACGGTCTGACGGCTGTCTAGCACGTGTTTAGACCATAAACATTATTATATTTAGTCTGTCAGTCACTCGCCTCTCACGTTTTGTATTACGTAAGCATATAATATTATATTCACAGGCTAATTTTGTAATTTATTAAAGGGTTGTATACCGTCTAGAAAATACTGATATAGAAGATTTAGACAACTTGCTGAACTTTGCAAACCGCGAGTGCTTAATCTTAATCAATATACATTGATGTACCTACATGAGACGTCTACGATGGTATAATGACTGTTCACCATTATACCATCAGCATTTCTTCTGAACCGCAACGTACGCGATTATTTCAATTCCAACGTGGGAAGATGTATTCCCTGCCCACGGTAAATGTAAACAGTCGGTAGAATTGCAAAAGGAGGCAATCTTACCTTGTGATATAAATATATATTTAAACACATACCTACTAAAGATATTGTTACTGGTTATTTCCGACTCTAGGTTTTACAGTACGAATATTTTGATTCGAAAAATAGATCTTTCGTTTTAATTATTGACAAACATCTACAGCTCAGTCTGTAAAACTACAAGATTTCTACCAGCTAAAATAACTACAGATATCATAAATCTAACTTAAAGTTTGATATTTGCAACAAAAAATCCCACGGGAAATCGGCTTCAGCTTAGCCGGTAGCCCCTGGGGCTGCACCGCCAAAGCTTAAGCCGATTACCATCGGGTTTTTTTATTGCGAAAATTAAACTTTAGCTTAGATAGATGGTAATTGTTTTAGTCTTAGTTGGTAGAGACCCTCGAGTTCTACCGCTGCTGCTGAAGATGCTTTTAACCCCAGATTATAGACAACTGGTGATCAGGGATTGATAATAAGGAAAGAGATCTTTTTCTTGATCATATTTTTTTAATTTACACAATCATGAAGCTAATAAATTTTATCTACATATCGTATGAGGTAAATATCAGAGGTCATTTTAGATCACATTTGACGAAGCTAATGAACTCAAAACACACAGATAAAAATTGATATAACTTTTTTATGTATGTAAAATAACAATTTTATAAACTTATTATAACCACAACTATATTTAGTTAATGCTGAAATGTTATCCGTAACAGATTTTGTATATATTTACATCATTAAAATTTGTTAGAGCTAGAAGTTGTCGGGGCAGAATAAAATTGACCAATTTCTAGTGATAGCATTATCGATAAGAGCATCACCATCATCATCAGCCTGTATCCACCGACTAAAGAACATAGGCCTTCCACAATGCATTCCACCAAATGTGTTCCGCATCCAGGGTCTTCCGAACTTCATGAAAGCGGCTGGATACAGCCGCTTTCATGAAGTCATCGGGCCATCTAGAAAATTGTAATAAATTTAGATTTTTATTCCAGACAAAAGCGTACTTATCGATAAAATTACAAGTTGCATATTGCAACAACGTGGCGTCAAAAATAGGCATTTTCTTTTTAAATATTTTTTTTTATTTAAGGGGGTGGTACACAGCACTTATGACCCTTGAATGTACACACGTACTGTTTTTGTAGCGCTGAATGCTCATTATATACATCGTAGCACGCAACATAATGCACAACAACTTACACACATAGAGAGGGCTAAACCAATTCCTGTAATCGTAATGTTTACGACTTCTACATGGATTTTTTTAGTTGCATATATTTATAAAAAACGTAAAAACTCATATGGCGTAAAAACAGCTCAATTATCAAAATGAATTCTTAGAAAATATTTTTGATATTTTTTAGATATAGTTCTTCTTATTGACATGTACATGAGATTATGAAAGTACTTATATGTTACCTTATCTAAACCAGGGTTTGGTTTCGTACGGGTAGAATTAATTACAGTTTATAAATTATGGTCTTCGTAATACAAAATCCATAGTAATATTTAAGATTACTACTAACAAACAGGGGGTCTCTCAAGAACGTTATATTGACTGCAAATTGATTGTTTATTTTTGAGATTTTTTTAATACATACACAATTACACATAATTATCATAATATAAATATGTGTTACGGGAATTTCGTATTTAAACTATGTTATAATTGTTGTCCTTTCTATTATCATCACAGCGATTACTGTACTTTGTTATTACACGTCTTTAGTTTGAATCCTTTTGATACTCTAAAGTTGACTGAAAGAGATCCCTCTAAGGGAGATGTCCGCCTTTGTACCGCTTTGTTTTGCAAGACTTTCATTTGTAAATAGGTATGTAGAGAATTGGCCAATTACTAAATAGTTTTTGGCTTCAGTCTTACAGAAACAAAGACTAATTGTGAGTTATGTCAGTGTTGCTCCAGATGAGCGAATCGTGTTTTCGTGTTATTTTACGAGCCATAAACGGCTCGCAGAAATGTACTTAAGAACATAAGTCCGCGTGACCGTGCGGGTCACGTCTCTACTGCCCTTTAAGTGTAAATAGTCTAAGCTATATGGACAAAACGTTCTAAATAGTTATATGTCAGGGGGCCGACTCCGAAATGAAAAAGAAAAGGTTTTTTAAATACATTTTGTAATGTTCTGAAGATAAATTCCGCGATAACAGGATCTAATACTTCCTTGCTATCTTCTCACGCCCCTGAGCCCTTCACTGCGTCGATCAGTTCTTGGATCTAACTCCACGATCGCCTGAAGTAGTAATATTAATCCCTATTACCCTTGGTCACATAACGCGTGATCACGCATCACGCGTGAACGGCTAGACCGATTTCACTAATTCTTTTTTCCTTGTGTGTGTTATTGTCAGGAGAAAATTCTTATGAAAAAAAAAAGAAAATTGTCCGGAAAAATTTACCAATTCATATTCAATATTCATAGTTAAGAGAGAACAACGTGATAAAATCGCAGATGTGCAGTCTTAAAATTTTAATTACTTAGTCCAACTTGTTTTTTGGTCGATCAATGTTTACGTTACTGATAAATATTCTTTATAATTTTAAAACATTGGCAAGTTAAGCTTATTTAAGTTTAGTTTATTTCAGTAATTATTTCTTAATCAATATTTCCCCATACAAAGATAAATAATATCATATTATGGTAACCTAGATAGGTACGAAAATATAACCATACACGATCGACGACCTTTATAGATTATCTTTAAGTTAATAGTACAACAAGTCTATATTAAAAGTTCTGTGAATCCCCGACCAAGATAAAAACTTTTTCCTGCTTCATCATCAGATCACTACTTTTTTATAGCAAGTCGGTGGCAAACCATTATTTATACATTTAATTATCAGGTACAATATAAATACACTTTATTTCAACAAAAAGAAAAATACAGTAATATTTTAAGAAAAAAAAAATGGGTGAAATTGCGGCCTTATCGCTATACGATCACTTTCAGAAGTTTCAGACAACCTTCGGGCAGAGAAAATATGTAAACACAGGATAAGTGGCGCAGTGCAAATATAGTTAAAAATAAAAGTACAAAAATATACATCAAACACACATGCAATACAAAATTAAATAAAACAAATATTAATTTACATTATAAATAGATAGATAGATAGTCATTTATTCCCAAGAATATGGTAGTATACAAGATGTTTCATGTAGTTGTACATGCATATTCTGTCTTTATTGGCGTAGGAATATTTACAATATTATTAAATTTTTTGTTACACATTTATAAGCTAGTAGTTTGAGTACAGACTTTACATTATACTTAACTATAATCTATAACTAGACTTTACATATAATCGGCTGTTGTCATTATATGACAGTCGTTAAGCCTAGCCAGTGGCCTTTAGCGGCTTGGCGGCTTGAAAACACTGACCTCCGCCAACCCGCAGTTAAGCAGCATGGTGGAGTATGCTCTAAACCCCTTCGATTGAGGAGAGGCGCGTATTCCAGCAATGGGACGAATAAGGGCTGACGACGACGACGATTATAAATAAAATAAACATATATTTTATTATTCGAATCACTAGAACGTCTACGATTAATTGGTTCGGTTAATCGATTCTCCACGTGTTATAATATACAACATGAATGTCTTTGCAAATTTCCTTTGTATCTTTGTAATATTCATTTAAATTAATCACACACCTGACGAATGGTTTAATCCAGGGCTGTCCAAGACACGGCCCGTGGGCCGCATGCGGCCCTCGACTTGTATTTATGCGGCCCGTGACGTTTTTCATTTACTGGTTTTTGACTGCTACAGGTTTTTTACAATAAATTCGACTCAAAATTATATAGGTATTTTTAGAAAAGTTAAAGTTTTATAACTAACTAGTCATAACTGAACTTAAATTTTTAAAGTAGATAGTAAAAATGTCAAGTAGGTATTTTTTTCTGCGGCCCGCTAATCTATTCAGTAAGTTGTAATGGCCCGGTATTGTATATGGTTTGGACAGCCCTGGTTTAATCGATTCCAATGGTGAACTTTGATATTCTCGCAGTCGAAGCCACAAGAGCCTAATGGACTTTTATGTACCTTGTAACGAAATTGTGTCCCTTGTTAGAACTGAGTGCCAAATGAGGTTATGTGCATATGCATATAGCAAGGAAACTTGATTTTATACAAGGATACACCGTTTATAAGTATAGTTTGTAATACGTAATAAATAGTATACGTGAATAATAAAGTTCATTTAAAAAAAAATTGAAACCGACTTCAGTTGGCGAGTGCAGCTTATTGGTGGAATACCCCGGCAGACGCTGCTGCCTTTCTTCCGGGAGAAAAGTTATCGCGTGACACAAGATTCTTTAGTCGCCTTGTACGACATCCAGCGCAGAGCAATGGAGTGGCACAATTTTATCCTGCCGGCTACCATAGGGCAAATTTAAGGGTTTGCCTCGATTTTTCTGGGATCCCATCATCAGACCCTGACTTGGTGAATAAGGAACCACCTCGCAATTACCCTTTCAAATAAAAAAAATGAATTTGACCATACGTGCTTATAAAATTTAAGGGTTTCCCTTGATTTCCCTGGCATCCCATCATCAGATCCTGACTTGGTGAATACGGGACCACCTTGCAATCATACCCTTTCAAATAAAAAAAGAATTATGAAAATCGGTTCACAATTCGCAAAGATATCGAATAACATACATACAAAAAAATATTCAGTCGAATTGAGAACCTCCTCCTTTTTTGAAATCGGTTAAAAATCGCATCTAAAAGCGCTTTCAAATTATTCGATCGGCGACGGATTGCTGCCGTGCGATAGCGGACCGGGACTCATGTCGCGTGCCAGCGGTGTTTTTGCCGTTATGCCATCGGACATGTGACGGACTGCTGTCGCACGAACTCGCGTCGAGTTATTTTGTATGAAAAGCGTTTGTCCGTCGTCAGTCCGTCAGTGAGTGGCTAATTTGAAAGAGCCCTTGTAGTCATCGTGTGAACACAGCCAAAACTGCTTCAATGACTAAGTCGCTACGAAAAGGTAAAGGCTGAACAACGGGAATCGGATCTCTGGGCTACTTCATCAAAAGTCCCGTCATTAACACAACAGAGAGGAGAGGAAGTGTTTTTGTGTTGACTGCTTATCGAAGTACTCGGAGGTACCTTGTGCTGTAACGTAAGACGTTATACTTTAGGTGTTATTGTAATATCTTAAAGTAAAACTAATCTAAAAACCTATATAAATATCTTTAAACGTTTATTTTGAATGATTTTGGTTATGAGACTGCATAATTTGACTGTGGAGGGTAGGTGAGATCGCCTTGTGAAAGCGGCAGGGAATGGCCATACCGTACGTAGCACTATAACTTATACTGTGATATGGGGCGAAGTTGTGCGAAGGTTGCTCTGGCTTTGGCGAGCCTTGACGCGATGTCTGCTTTGGTCCCTTCAATTTCCGACACAATGGTTCCAAGGTAAGTCAAAGTGTGGACACGCTCCACTGCCTTTGTGTTAATAAACAATGTCAAAAAGCTCATCGCTTCGCACCTTATCTCCTGGGTCTTTTGGATGTTAACTATAAGTTCCATCGTTTTTCAATATTGTCTTGATGTCACGTCACACTGTAGCCATATTAACGCTTCCAACATGAAATATCGCTCGCGCGCTGCTACCCCCGCTGCCAACGCAGCTAGTTTTTCCTTTCATGTGTGGGTAAAAAGGCACAAATCGTCGGCGTCGTCATTGACAGCCCTTATTCATCCTTCACTCGCTGGGATACGGGTATAGAACATACTTGATTGAGGGGATGATTGAGGGGATACGGGTCTCCCCTCAATCGAAGGGGTTTAGAACATACTCCACGCTGCTTTTATGCGGGTTGGCGGAGGTCAGTGTTTTCAAGCCGATAACGACTATCATGTAATGAAGCACAGAAGAACTCGAGATAAATAAACCCATCCATGGACAGGCTACGGTCGACATTGCTTAACTTGCGTGTTGGGTTAGACTGACACGCGCGTCGACACCGTCGAGCTCTTCACACACTAATCGTCGGAATAGTCCAACTTTCGAAATCTTTCAAGATTTTAGATAAAGCCCACTCTATACCTCGACGCTTGTTTATAAAGGTATTAATCATAATTCCATCAAGGACCATAAGAAACAATACGTAAGTTAAATCACTTATACTGTGGTTCAACGACATTATTTATTCTTACTCACTTGTTACTATCGATCCTTATGACGCCACAGATCAAGTTATTGAAGTATTCGCGAATTATGAATATCTAAGATTGTAAATACGAAGATTGTGTTATATTAGTGTAACCAGAAACCATCATTTAGCAATATAAAACTGTTACTCGTATATGTAAAAACACTAGAAAAATTTACATAAATAAAAAGTTCAGTAATGAGTGAGTTAATGTCGGAAATCAGTGGTTATCTAATGCTCACCTGAGATACAGTCAGGTCCGCGGCTTTACAACGAGCTTCAAGATCCATTACTGTCCCGCTGGGCGGGCGGGATGGGCTTAACTTTGTCATTTCCGTTACACGGTACTGCAAGTTCGAAAGTTTTGTAGCTGCTATTAATAATTTCATTTTACTAGGGCGTTATTGTGTTGTTGTTTAAATGCCAAATGTGAACTAAAGTAACAGCTGAAATGAGAAGTTAAGCAACAAAGTTAATTTTTTAATTATTATAATTACTGTTAGTAATGGAAAATATGATCAAATGATAAAATAATTTAAAAATATAAGTTCTATATCATTTAACGACTGCAGATGATGTATCAATCTTTCAAGAGAAAAACACTATCTACATATCTACTAGATAAATCATTATTAACAGATCAATTAACATTTTACTGACCTTCGCCTATGTTTTATTTTTAGTTCAGGCACAGTATAAGTAATAGTGTTCAGGTCTAGTTTCTTATATCTCTAAGTCGAAGTCATACATTCACATACCTACATATATATATATACGGGTCAAACAACCTTCTTTTTGAAGCAGATTAAAAGCATCAGGTATAGCGCGTTTAATGTCTATTTATTTATTGAGTCTCCATAAATTATAAAACGAGACAAAACAAATCAAACATAATACCTACCTACTGATAGTATTTATTAATATACAATAAATAGTTTATGAGAAATCTCGTCGCTTCAGTAATATCTTTTTGTGGTCACAGTACAAACAAACGCTACGGGCTAGTGCCTACACAAACAACGTGAAATATAGAGGCTGTGACATAGTTTCTATCTGGAAGGGTACAATATACAATTAGTCTGTATGAACTTTTCTCAATTTAAATATGACGAGCTCGGTGGCCTGACGCGGCTTCGACACCAACGCTCGTGGGTTCGATTCCCACACAGGACAAACATTTGTAGGCATGAACATGTCTGTGTCTTGGTCTGGTTGTTTTCTATGTATCATAAGTATGTATTGACAAAAAAAAATGTATTTACGTATGTTTATCAGTTGTCTAGTACCCATAACACAAGCTTCGCTTACTTTGGGGCTAGATGGCGCTGTGTAATTTGTCTGACAATATTTATTTATTATAAAGATATACATCAAAAGACTCCGCCAACCCGCAGTTGAGCACCGTGGTGGAGTATGCTCTAAACCTCTTCGATTGTGGGCAGACCCGTATCCCAGCAGTGGGATGAACAAGGGTTATAGACGACGACGATGACATCAAAAGAATCAATACTAATATTATAAGTGTGTCTTTATTTGTCCTTGGTCCTGTCATGCCGTAAGAAACCGATGGATTGACATTTTTTTACGGGACAGTTTAATGTGTGAAGAGTGGACTTAGGCTACTTTTTTTATCCCGGAAAAAAATATATACCGACTTCAAAAATGAAGTAGTTTCTAAATTATATTATATATTTGTTCGTCAACGTGCCGTCCGAAGCACGGGGGACCTCGAGATAAGTAAACCCATCCATGGGTAAGCTACGGTCAACGTTGCTTAACTTGCGTGTTCGATTAGACTTCTCAGTATCTCCTCATATGTATGCGTGGTGTAACTGAGCTCGTAACTATTTGCGCTTCATTTTTACAGATATTCTCGTCTTTCTATTGGAAAAGTGCTATTACATGTCTCTGTCCAAATAAATAGGGAAAACGTGTGATTTACTTCAGGTACGCTTTTCCGACTCGGAACGAGATAGTGCGGTAGTGATATTCAGAAAGTCTAATTTACAGAAATGTTTCTTTGTTATGCACAATATACAAATGGCCAATTAATTGCCAATTTTGTTACAAAGGCAGAGTTACTGTATAAGATTTCTTACCGTAAATCTTGCAGACCTTAAAAGAAATACGGAATTGGCGAAATTACTTCAAATATAATAATAATATAAAGACCGTATAATATTATGAAATAGCGGCCGTCCCTCTTCTGTAATAGTCTAGTATTAAGTGCACCCAGATTTGGGTGCACTTAAGGACTATGAGGATGATTATCCTCATAGCCCATTTAGTTTGTCGGCAGGTATTGGAACTATTGCACACATACACATATTGCATATAGTACACACTTTGCAATAGTTCCAATACCTGTCGAAACCTGCACATAGGTATATTGTTTCATTGATATATCCCGGAGCAGGTCACGGTGGGCGTATACCATGACATTAAAATTCTCCAAGGGAGCTCTACGCGTTGGATCCATGTCCCACCTTTCAAATGACCGGGCTTGACCCATGTGGTACAGAGTTATATATACATTATATAACTTTTATTTGGCGTTTTTCAATTAGGTTCTGGATAAGATTTATAGGTTATGTGTAGTTTATGACGAGCCATAAATTAATATAACATATTTTATTTAGAAATATTTAGTAGTCATAAATTGTAACACGCTGTACATGAACATCACACACACTACGCAGCTAAATGTCAAATTAAACGCAGTAATGTCAATCTACTTTCTTTGCATAATAGGCTTGTGAACCATTTTTTATTTTCGATTTGTTATTTAAAGACGTCACAATATTATATATATACAATAATATACACAAAAAAACTTCTCGAGATATAATAACTTGAAGATCATAATTTTGGACTATCCCGAAAACGCTCCATACAAAAGGCTACCATGTTATGACGTCACACCACGTTATTTTATATGCATTAAATCAGAAATTTGTACGTCAGCTATGTTAAATATTGCGTTTATGTAGCGTTTATGTAAAAGTTATAGTATTTTATATTGTTTCTACAATGGTAATATTATTTTTTTATAATTTCATACTTTCGAAATGGACTTTCCCACCAAACTTTGATCGGCCATGAAACACGTCGGACATAAGTTATTAAATTTTAAGATCGCAGATCGTTCTAGTTTTGTGTATTTTACGTTACTGATAGAGAGATTTTTATAATTTTACAACATTGGCCACATGCCTTGTACTCGCCCTTAAAATGTTTGCGCTTTATAAAAAATGACTTTTCATAAGATCGATCCTAAATCAGAGCGTTATCTTATCTTGAAATGGGTCCAGCGCCGCAGCACCGGTGGCACGTCGACCCTCTTGGATCTTTTGTGCACTCCCTATTCTTTAGTAACTCTCCCCTGACTGTCTGAAGACATGTTCCATGTACTTCAGTACGCCTTTAATTGGGAAGAGCCTGAAGTCCTCCAGGTCTGGGTACGCCTTTCCAAAGATTACCATTCGTTTGCCAGCTAGGGCATCACATTGACACATCAAGTGCTTCATGGTCTCGTAAGGTGCCTTGCATATTCTGCATTCTGGGCTATTAATAAGTCTCATCTTGTGTAGGTGCCCACGGCAGGCGTAATGCCCAGTCAGTGCCCCAAGGATGAGACGTATCCGTTTCCTGTCGTATCTCTGTACATGTTTGTACCAATTAACTGTGCCTTCGCCGATGGTTTCCTTAGAGTGAAGTAATCCACTCATCTCCCTCCATTCAGCCAGATGCCTAGACTTGGCCGTGTCATTTATGGCCGTAATGACTGTTCCATATGAGAGACCTACAAAGGGTTCAGGTCCCATAAAATTCCTGCTTGATCCCTCCCTTGCCAGTTCATCAGCCTTCTCATTGCCTTCAACGCCTGTATGTCCCGGAACCCAGACCAATTCCAGGGTATTATTTCTGCCCAGTTTATTAAGGGCATCAATACCCGCAAGAGCAAGTCTAGATTCCACCCTGTCAGAGTTCAGGGCCATGAGAGCTGCCTGACTGTCACTGAGAATGTAGATGTGTCGATTAGCGACCTTTTTGTCTATATTCATTTTTGCACAAGCGGTTATGGCATACAATTCAGCTTGAAATACAGTAGCATATTGTCCCATACTCTGACTGTGTTGTATGTCCTTAGAGAAAATGCCGGCTCCTGTACCTTCCAATGTTTTAGAGCCATCAGTGTACCATATGAGGCTATTTTCCTCTTTGGGCTTGAAGTCATTCTTCTTCCATTCATCTCTGGTTGGAAGATGTATTCTATAGTTCCTTTTGAATATGTACTTCGGCAACATCTTGTCACTGCACATTTCCGTTTTTCTTTTGAGTTCTAATGTATACTCCATTTGCGTATGCCTGGTCTGAGGGGAATGTCGATCCCATAGGCCAGCTTTTTCAATCCTGTATAAGGCTTTACTAGCCTCCGCCTCAATGAATATATGTAGTGGTAACAGTTCAAGGACCATTTCCATTGCTGCTGTAGGTGTAGTGGGAAATGATCCCGTGACTGCACAGCAGACTATTCGTTGCAGTTTCGTCAGTGACATCTTACTTGTCACTTGTCGTACCTTCGGCCACCATACTAAACAGCCATAAGTTACTATAGGTCTTACCATTGCTATATATAGCCATCGCAGAATTTTTGGTTTTAAGCCCCATGTCCTCCCATAGGCGCTTCTGCACATATTGAAGGTTCTTGTTGCCTTTTGAAGGACATTGTTCACATGAACATTCCAGTTGAGTCCCTTGTCCAGTGTCACTCCAAGATATTTAACCTCATCAGACCATTGCAGCTCCTTGCCATACAATGATACTGTTTTTAGACCGGTTAGGTTCCTTAGCCTTGTGAACGGAACTACTGTGGTTTTCCCTGGGTTGATAGACAGGTTGTTTGACACACACCATTTCTCAACAATCTTTAGGGCCGTGTTCATAAGATCCGTCACTATGCTTGGAAATTTTCCATTGATTAGAATGACTATATCATCCGCGTATCCGATAGCCACTGTGGGTCCCCTGTTCAGGTCATTAAGAAGTGAATTCACTACTATACTCCACAGTGACGGTGACAGTACGCCACCTTGAGGGCAGCCCTTTGTGGTGCTTGCGTATATTTTATCGTCCATAAGCTCAGCATTAATGATCCTGCCTTTGAGCATGCTTTGTATCCATCTACATATTGTATTTGGTAAACCATGTGCTGCTGCAGCCTTGTTAATGGAGTCGAATGTTGTTTTATCGAAGGCTCCTTCTATATCGAGGTATACTCCGACGCATATCTCCTTGTTTTCAATTGCCTTCTCTGCTCTGCTTACAACGTGATGTAGGGCAGTCTCTGTCGACTTACCTGACTGGTATGCACATTGCAGCTTGTGTAAAGGGTTTCTGTTCAGAGGTCCATCCCTTACATATCTGTCTACCATTTTCTCTAAAACTTTAAGAACGAACGATTGTAGACTTATAGGTCGATACGCTTTAGTATCCTCGTATGTGGCCTTACCCGGCTTTGGGATAAATTTCACGTTTACCCTGCCTAATGCACTTGGCGTATAACCAAACGCTAAGCTGGCTCTATACAGCCTGCATAGGTGTGGTATGAGTATGGGGGCTCCTTGTTGCAGCAAGATAGGGTAGATACTATCTGGGCCCGGAGACTTGTACGGCTGCAAGCTCCTGGTTGCCCATCTGATTTTGTTATCATCCACCACCTTTTTAGCTATGTCCCAATCATACCTATACGTTCTTACATTGTTAGTAAGTGCATTATTGATGTACTCAGTGTCATCTTTATCCAGTTCTTTAAAACCAGGGAAATGGGTTTTGAACATTTCTACTAACGTTTCTTTCCCAGTTTCCGTGTGTCTTCCATTCACAGTCCTCACTGCTGTTAGAGGATTTGCTTTTACAGAAGACATTGCTTTCGCCATTCTCATGCCCTCCGGGACAGTATTTATGGCTTCACAGTGCCCTCTCCAAGCTTTTCGTTTCGCCCTTCTGACAGCTTTGCTGTATTCCGTAAGGGCCTTATGATAGTCACCAAAGTCTTTCTTGGCTTTCGCTACATTGAAAGCTCTTCTTGTTTCCTTTCTCAGCCTAGCTACCTCGTTGGTCCACCACGGCTCCTTTTTAGTTGTTATTTCTACTTCCGGACAGTTGTCTGTCCAGGCCGTCCTTATAGCAGTGACAATACGATCTGCTTCCAGTTCTATATCAAGAACACTGTTTAATCTACAAGTAGGCGTCCCCAGCTCTAACTTCAGGTCGTCTTTATATGCAATCCAGTTAGTCTGTCTGGGGTTCCTCCTTCGTATATTTAGCGGTGATGATCCACAGTCGTACCTGAAACATATATAGTTGTGGTCCGATAGTGTGACCTCATCAGACACATGCCAATCATATATGCTTTTACTTGCCTTATTACATGCCAACGTAATATCTATAACTTCTTGCCTTCTAGCATTAAAGAAGGTTGGTCTATTACCTTTATTTAATAACTGCATGGATGAGCTTACCAGATACTCGTTGAGCTTCTCTCCCCTGGTGTTGCTGTTGGAACTGCCCCAAACAATGTGGTGTGCATTCGCGTCGCAACCAATGATGAGTTCCTTTTTCTCCCGCGCTCCATACCTTACCAAGGTATCAAACTGCGTTGAGATGGGCTCCCTCTCCTCATAAGGCAGATATGCCGAGGCCATTATAATGGTTTTACCATCCTTAAAAATCAGAGCGTTTGTTGCTATATTTTTTCTGTATATCCGTGTGAGATTTTGCACTGTAAACAATTCCAGTGAAAGTGGTCAGCAGTGAGCAATGTGTGCAATTAATTAAGAGCCGCAATCCGTGCAAATGTTGACGAACGCACGCCCGCGTCTCGCCCACACCCCTCACGTCGCCAACGTACCCAACACAACCTTCATTTATGATACATAAACACAAATACTCCTTACTATCATAGTGGTTTTGACCTGATAACATCTTATAAATCGATAAACACCGGCTGCACGTACGAAAAAGCATGACTCATTGTCACGTTCCGCCTCAGCCGAGTGCCCAAGCGAGAGCGCGGAAGAATAGATAGAGCACGATCGGCCTAAGCGTTCGGCTTGTGACGCATCTATTTCTCTTCCACTTCATCGGCCGTTGTTTTCTTATGACGTTAACGCGTAAAGTTATCATCCGTAAACCGACTTAACAGACAACAATTTTTTTAATTCTATATCTGCAGGCAAGCATACTACTTCCTGATGTAAAGCGGTTACCGTAGCCATATTAACGTTCGCAACATGAAATATTGCTCGCCCGCCACCCAAGCTGCGAACGCAGCAACTCCTTCCTTTCTGGTGACCTCACTCACTCGCAGAATCACAACAACTCTCAACGAAATTGTTATTTGGCTGTGGTATTCTGTGCGGCAGAGGTACTTTCGCAGTCGGGCAGCTTACAAATACGGTGTACCTTCTTACCTCTCTTTTGCCAGAGACTCTTTACCTTGTCGGCAGGGTGCATCACGTGCAGGCGAGGTAGACCCCAGTGATACTTTATTATTAATATTACAAAGGTATATATTCACGCGGGAATACAAAAAAAAAAAAATACAAAATCTTTATTCAATTCTCACATAACTTAATATACAAGTGATTGGGATCTCCTTTTAAGTAAGACAATACCTGTGTTAGGAGATCCCGCTCTTCTAAAACAAGTAATATCTGCCCTGTTAGTGAGACTGGGCATTTACATGTTAATTTTATTACTAATTCTTATACAATTTCAAATTAATTTAATATGCGCTGTGAGTGTGTATAACATGCAGTTATGTATGTTAGTGCCGGAGTGCTTATGTACAGTGTGTATTTTATTTATAATATAATAATAATATTTATAATATTTCCATGTATATATATTTGTAATACCTAGAAGTGTTGTTATGTATTTATATATATATAAGTTATTACTATGTTAGGAATGTTATATAACATATGAGATTAAAGTGACCTCAACGTAGATTAAGAAAACTATACAATTCGATTCATAGAACAGAGTCCGATATGATCGGGGAATAAAAACAAGTTAAGCTAGACTATGAATTCTTTTGCCATACGTTTATAGATTTTTCTTATCTTATTCATCTTCCTTCATATTTAGAATCAAATCACGTTCAATCTGACATTAGCATAAAAACGCACGAAAGTGAACTTCCACCAATACAGATCTGACTATATTCTACGCATGTGTCGCATACGCATATGGCTGAGTTTCGCATATAAGTATATCTCTATCTCATGTTTGCCACGCCAACCAGGGGCCACCACCGAAGTTAAAGATTACCATCGTATTTTTTTATTGCAAATATCAATCTTCAACATAGATCAGTGGTAATTGTGTTTAGCACAGCTGGTAGAAACTCTGGAGGTCTAACGACTGCGCTGGGATGTTTGTCAATATATCTAAAACGTAAGATCTATTTTTTTTAATCGAAACATTAGATGGTAATCGGCTTCAGCTTCGGCGATAGGGCCTCAGCCGTGTATAATGGTATATTCTCTAAGTTATAAAGGCATATATTCACCCAGAAATGTCATATGAAATATGTCATTAAAGTGCCCCCAATGTCAAAGCCTACTTGTGTGGAGTGTCGATACATTATGTAATGAAAAGTTGGCGAACATAAACTATAATTGTCATTTTCAAAATGGCTTCCACTGTACTCTAATCTACAAAGCAGTTTCAGATACATTGGTAGATTTTTCTGGTATTGCTAATTCCATAATACTTTCATCCTATATCAAAATATATAAACTTTTGTCATACTTATATTTCATCATTATCAGCCTGTATTTACCAACCTTCCCCAATGCTTTCCACCATATGCGATCCTAAGCTTTCCGCATCCAACTACCAGCCACTTTTTTGAGGTCGTCTCCGTCGGTCCATTTAGAGCAGTGGGTATTAACCTTTTTTTGTTCGCGGACCACTACGAAGTTTTTGTTGCGTGGAACCACCCCAACTGTCATAAAAATCCATTATTCTATAATTCGAGATTTGAGTATTTTGTATAATAGTGCTCTTACATTATGTTTCTTATTGTATATTTGTATAATAGTATTCTTGCAACTCAATTTCTTACATTATAAGTTTGTGTCACGGACCTTAATTAACCTCTCACGGACCACCGGTTGGGAACATCTGGGGCCCTACCGCCGAAGCTGAAGCCGATTACTATCGGAATTTTTAGATGCTAAAATGAAACTACTACTTAGATTGTTGCTAATTATGTTTCGCGCAATTGGTAGAAACCCTAGAGCTCTACCGACTAAGCTGAAGATAGTTGTCAATAACTTTGACCTAAGACTAATTTTTGGAATAAAAAAAGCCGATAGAGATCGGCTTTAGCTCCGGCGGTAGGGCCCCAGATCTAGAGACTCATGTTGACTATTAAACAATCTGATAAATGTATATAAAATAAGAGTAAAAACACAATTGTCTATCAATCACGTGTCTAAGAGCCCAAAGGGGCCTAATGGCAAATAAATATTATTTGAAAAATTATAGTTTGAAGGTCTTCTCTCCAGGTTTACGGCATACGGTCTGCCCATCCAGTATTGTGACTGAATTGCTGGCTTCCTGTGTGAGCTTAGAATTGGTGTTCTTGTACTTTGATGCACTTGGTATGATCATGTCAGTGAATGCCAGTGTGCCACAGGGCTCCGTCCTGTCGCCCACCCACTTTCTTTTTCATATCGCATAATGACATGCTGCCACTTGACAATATACATTATTATTCGGATGATAGTACGGTCCATGTGCGATATTTCGGTCAGCCTGGTGCTGATGTGACAAGGCTGGTATAAACTTGATAGTGTACTTTTAAGAAGTATTTAATAATTTGTAAATAATACCTTAAACGTTATATGAAAACATTTTCTTTAAAGAAGTCTTACTTTTATTACGGAACTTAAAAAGAAAAAGTCGTACTTTAACTAGATATTACTTTTGAAAAAGATTGCAAGATAGGAAAATGAGGGATGGCTGCAAGATATTGCTGACAGTAAGGAAATTACATAGCACAGAGACCGAGAGCTTCTATATAAGATCCATCTTAGGAACGTATACTATGAACATCAATTTAATCTGGATTAGATACTCACTCTTCGATACTAAACGAAGAAAAAACATTACGTTAGATGATAGCGCATTTATTGAGATAATTTATTTATTTACACAAATTATTTAAATAAAGGAGAATGTAAAACAGTTTTTTTTGTGTTTATTATAAATCATCAAATCAAACAAATCATGACTGTCTCGGTGATGACTCGCCTAGACTAGATGACTTTATCTACGAGGCCGTGGGTGCGATCCTTGCACAAGGCCGACATTTGTGTGCATGAACATGTCTGTTTGTATTGCCCTCGATGTTTTCTATATAAGCATTTATCACTATATCTAGTACCCACAGTACAAGATTTTTTTTATATGAGAAGGTGGCAAGCAAGCATGCTGTGACCCTCATACCTATGGCGCATATAGGACCTGATGGAAAGTAATAACCACCGCCCATAGAAATTAGCAACACCATGGTGTCGCCGATCCGTTGCCAGCCTTTGAAGGGAAAAGTAGTCTCTTGAAAACTCCCAATTCGTATGTATTACTATGTTGTGCTTAATTTTGGATTAGATGGCGTTGTGTAATTTGTCCAGGAATTTGATTTTTTGTTTATTTGTTTATCTAACTTCAGAACCTTTTTTAAATGGTGGCCACTTAATGAATAATCGTATGACAATAAGCATTTGTAGTAATTTATTTTGCAACATGAATATAATTTACATGTAAATTTAATTGAGGCTGCTAGTCCGTATTAGGCTTTGAACTCAGTTCGGATCAGACTAATTTAGTCGATCAGAAAGTAATTTAATAACTAAATTATCTGAATCTTTGAACAGCTAAAATTTTGTCGAGTACCTACTGGTAGTAAACGATCTATTTCAAGTAAGCTTAACTTAGTAAATTAATTAATGAAACGGGTCACTTCCGTATTTTTGTTGGGAACGGGGAAGTTTTGAGTGTTCGTCGCAATAGAGAGAGTGAGCTGCGCCTGTACATTCGCCCTGTTGAAGATCTCCATTTGAGATGGAAACTAGTAGACTTCCCGACCGAAAAATACATATGTTACCTGTTAATTTAATTAATTAATTTCCTACCTTTCCTTTCTTTGTTTTTTTCTTTCTTTCTGGTGACCTCAGTCACTCGCAGGAACACAATAACTCAAGGGAATTGTTATTTGGTTGCAGTGGTCTGTGTGGTGGAGGTACTTCCCAGTCGGGCAGCTTAAAATATACGCTATGTCCTACCTCTCTTTTGAGGCTCGTTTGTCGTTAGGTTAGGTTAGCTTTGGTACATCCCAATATTGTAGGAAAATTACTTTACACTTGACTAAATTCTTGCGTAGTCCGAACTGAATAGGATTTACGTACTACACAGACAAATAATGCAATTAACGATTCGCGTAATAATAAAATTGTAAGAAATATGAAATAGCATTACTCAGTAGCGCGTTTCGCTTTGCGTGGGTTTCATAATAAACTGTCTAGTATCCAGACAGCATAAATATTGCTCCGAGAACATCTTTTTCTGAATTGCAGATCACATTTGCATCATATATCTTACTATATCGAATCAAAAGGAAGTAAGCCAATTTATAACTATAAATTTCATTAAATACAAGAATGAGCGTAAATTATAGCGTATATATATTATCTATACAGTTCGGCACGGTAGTACATCGTACAAACAGGTACGGAAATACGACAGAGAACGGATACGTCTCATCCTTGGGACACTGACTGGCCATTATGCCTGCGGGGGCATCTGTGCAAGATGAGACTTTTTAATAGCCCATAATGCAGAACATGCAGAACACTTTACGAGACCATGAAACACTTGATGTGTCAATGTGATGCCCAGACCTGAAGGACTTCAGGCTCTTCCCAATTAAAGGCGTACTAAAGTACATGGAACATGTCTTCAGACAGTCAGGGGAGAGTTACTAAAGAATAGGGAGTGCACAAAGGATCCAAGAGGGTCGACGTGCCACCGGTGCTGCAGCGCTGGACCCATTTCAAAGAAAGAATTAATAAGAATTATCTACACTTCTACACTACTATTATAAAGAGGAAAGATTTGTATTTTTGTGTGTATGTTTGTAATGAATAAGCTCAAAAACTGCTGTGCCGATTTAAAAAGTTCTTTCACGATTGGAAAGCTACATTCACCCTGAGTTACATAGGCTATATTTATTGCCAGAAAAGATTAGGGATCCTTACTTAAACTCCAATAATGTAAAAAAAATACCTAAAAAATTGCTTACACCGCGTGCGCTGCGAAAACTATTGATGATAGAACAAAATAATGTACTACGACTTTGCCGAACAGATCATTATCTACAAAAAGTCTTGCGACCGCATATGACTATTATAGTTACTTATTTTATAAATCTAATAGGCTATTTTCCAATGTTTAAAAATTGTATAAATTATTTAACAATATCGTAAAATACACAAAACTATAAAGATCTGCAAACTTTCATTCTAATATCTTCAGTCAGACTTTTTTTAGCGTCGATCAAAGTTTGGCGGGAAAGTCCATTTTAAAAGTATGAAATTATAAAAAAATAATATTTCCATTGGAGAAGCAATAAAAAATGCTACAACTTTTATTATGATACTAATTACATAAACGCAATATTTAACATAGCTGTCATACAAATTTCTGATTTGATGCATACAAAATACAAACCTGTGACGTCATAATTCGGTAGTCTTTTGTATGGAGTGTTTTGGGGCAGTCTAAAAATTGTGATTTTCAAATTACCATATCTCGAGAGATTTTTCGGCTGGGCAGCGTTCGGAAAATTGCGTGATGTCTTCTCGTCCGACATACCGCAGTGCCTCAAGTCGAAAGTCTTCGACCAGTGTGTGTTACCAGTGATGACTTACGGCACTGAAACGTGGTCCCTCACTATGGGCCTTATAAACAAGCTCAAAGTAGCCCAACGAGCTATGGAGAGGGCTATGCTCGGAGTCTCTCTGCGAGATCGAATCAGAAATTAGGAGATCCGTAGAAGAACCAAGGTTACCGACATAGCCCAGCGGATTAGCAAGTTGAAGTGGCAGTGGGCAGGGCACATAGCACGGAGGACGGATGACCGATGGGGTCGAAAGGTTCTCGAGTGGAGACCACGTACCGGCAAGCGCAGCGTAGGACGTCCACCCACAAGGTGGACAGACGACCTCATTAAGACCGTAGGATCGCGCTGGATGCAAGCCGCTTCCAACCGGTCTTATTGGAGATCTAGAGGGGAGGCCTATGTCCAGCAGTGGACTTCCAATGGCTGAGATGATGATGATGATGAGAGATTTTTGTGCTCTCGAAGTAATTCTTTCACCTATGATTATATTATGGAGACGTCCCTACATATCAAACCGAAAAAAATGTTAGTCAAATAGCCTATTGAAATGCCGGCGCCAAATAAGTCTCTTTATTTGTATCTTGGTATTAATCCTTATCAAAATAAATTACTTCATATTCACGACTGCTTCAATACCTTTATATAACTTTTTGAATTATTCAATTCTCACATGCTATTCGAAAGATATCACGTGTTTAAAAATGTAAGTATTAGAAAAAAACTCCGCTCGGTTAGCTATAAACTAAATGCATAATGCAACGTAGGGGCGTCACTGGGGTACGGGAGGGGGAGTCAATGACAAGAAATAAAAGTGCCGCGCAGTCGGCTCCTTACGCAGCGGTGGTGCATATTGTCGCCATAAGGAATCGAATAATTTTCGCTTGTAAATATTTTCAATTCGTTTAGTACGTAATTTTAAAAGTTCTTTTCAGAACTATACCCATTTATTTATATTTTTTTCAATAAGTAGGTGCTACCTGATAATAATAATATTTGCATTTATTTTTTAAAGGGTCTTTTCTGAAACCCTTTTATTTATATTTTATTCAGTAAATAGGTATGTACTATCTGATAATAATTATTTATATATCCAAACAGCTTAGTGACTTAGTAGTTATTATAATATTTCAATGACATTTTATATAGGTAATTCCTGTACAACAGTTAATTTTTGATGTAAACATTGCTATGATTTTCCCCAATATTTTTTTATTTGAACAAAAATTAGATTTTAATGCAAATAATTTTTTAACATTTTAAAATGCCCAAAAGATCAAGATCTCAACTTTCTAGAAATAGTTGCCAAGTGAGGGCATCAAAAATACGTCATCATGGAGAATTTTCATCAGAAACTGAAAATCGTCTTGCAAGTCAGAGAGAATTTTTGAAATTTTTGTTAAATACCCGTGCGAAGCCGGGGCGGGCCGCTAGTCTATAATAAAATTCTGCAGTCTATTAGATGACATGACCTCGAATTTAAAACTGCATTGAAATTTGACTGTAGGTGAGACAGAAACAAATAAATGAGTGCGTTTGGAGGACAAGGGGAAATGGAGGAGAGCAATTTAGGCGGGAGACAATAGAAAAAGGAAATCAAAAATATTTTAGGTAAGACACATTATAAAAAGGAGAATTCGGGGATCAAAATCTAATAGTACAGCTAAGAACAGCCCATGCTTGATAGTTGCAATGCGATAGTTATTCTTTTTACGTACGGCATAAGAACGATACAAAGGGCGTAGAGTCAAGGTTGATGTGTTCTTAACTGTACCTACATTCGAGCGAAGTAGCGAGCGAGGTGAAAAGTTTGTTAATTATAAATTTAATTACAATTAAATTAGAAGCAAAATTAAAACATATAATATTCTTTATAAATAAACATAATTATTTGTCAATTTTGGTTTAATTTGAAACCTTTCTAAAACAGTGCTTCGGTGTACTTAATGAAGATGACGTTAACTTAATTATACATCTCGATGGTTCTGTCGAGAGGCTCGAACGAAATATTCTATTCTTAAATATTGATTGGCAATAATTAAGTTAATTATATCTATAACGGGAGTACCAACATGGACGCCTTTGTAACACTACGCTATAAATGAAATTAGAGACTTTTGCGTAGGGTCACTGAAAGACATGAACTACTAAAGGATATTATAAACTAAAATAGGTATATCATAGGAATTGTGTATACTGGTAGATCAAATAAGAGTAGATAACTTTTCGTAAGTTTATAAAACGAGGTTTTATCACTTGAAGAAATTATTTTGTGTTTTTACAATAGTTAAGCAGAGACGAGCCGAGTACCACCATACCGCGGCTGATACTCTACTAGTAAACTAATTGGTCTTATTGTTTCAGCAATGAGGTGCTTCTCAGGCGCTTCTCGCAAATTAGTCTTTGAGGTTATTTCCCATTTTCAAAAAGCTGTCATAGCTAAAGACACTGCTATAGGTACTTTTTCTATAATATTTACGTCTACCTCTATCACCTATAATTATTTCAGATTTTTCGCTTTGTACCATGTATAACTAGGGTAATTATATTTGGTTTGTATAAAATGGCGGACGGACACGGTGCTATTACGAGGGTCAACGACCAAAATCGGAACTCAATGAACCAAACATATCTAAAAGCTATTGTAACTTTCATATAAATGGAACATATATGAAAACTTATTAATTCCTTTTTTTTCTCTATACTGGGATGTAAAAAGCTCCCAACCTCATCAGCACGTGATACACCCTGCAGTTAAGCAAAAGAGACTGAAGGAAGAGAGGTAAGGGGATATCAAGCCCGAATGTTGAATGAACCTTTCGTTTTTTTTTTTTTTTTTTTTTCTGAAATCTTTGGTCCAAGAAAAAATATATTTAAAATTACTATATACAAGACTTACAACATTATTTCTATGTATTATCATTATTAACAGTGTAGTTTACCTGTGAGCAGTTTATTTCCTATCGTTATTTCACTTACAATGGAGAACCTTCAGGCGAGTATGTCAGACATGACTTCCCTTTTTAATGCCAAGATGGCAGAGTTCCAAGCCGATCTTCAGAAGGCAAATGTGACTCCGACCACTACCTCACTTTCCGCCGACTTTATTGCATTCAAGAACTTCATTACCGCAGCTCTTAGCAACCTTCAACGCCAAGTGGAGATCATTGCCCAGCAACTTGACAACTTGGAAATGCGTGGGCGTCGCAAGATTTTACTCCTCCATGGAGTTACTGAGGATAAGGATGAAGATACTCCAGCTCAAGTTGTCAATATTGTGACTACTAAATTAAAAATCACAAACTTCACTGCAGACAACATTAGCCGATGTCATAGAATGGGGCGCTCTTCAAATGACAAGCCGAGGCCCATATTGGTCAAATTCAGTGATGTTGATGTTAGAGACAAGATCTGGTTCGCGAAAACTGGTTTCAAAGATACTGGAATTACTCTGTCTGAGTTCCTCACTAAATGTAGACATGACGCATTCATGGCAGCTCGGAAACATTTCGGAGTGACCAAGTGCTGGACCAGCGGTGGCATCATAATTATCACTACGCCAGAAGGGGTTAAGAAGCGCGTCTTCAACTTAGCCGATGTCAACCAGCTCATCGAAGCGACCTCTGTTGACACTTCTGAGCCTGCTGTAGCTGTGGCGAGTAATACTGAAGTATCTAAAAATGCACCGTCTCGCTCCAAGCGTCTGAACAAGAAATAAGTTCTGGTATATCTCAATATTGCTCATTAGGAGGTAGGTACATTCACATTCCGCTTTATACTACGAGTTTGTTTTGTTTTGCTAGTTTTATTGTTCGCAGGTATTCATAAATTTTTACACCTATTTCTCAGTTGTCTTGCGGATTATATATAAATTACACAATTTGTAAACTAAATAATTTATAATATCACCGACATTTCATGACCCGCGTATTGTTTTGTTTACAACTAGATAATCTAGTGTTAACAATTAATGAAAAGGAAGCATGACTACAGCGAGTCACGTGACTTCCGGCGAGCCGGCAGTGGGGCGAGGCGAGCCGAGAGCCGTCGAGCCATAGTCACTTCACTTGGGCAGCGACATTCGAGCGTGATGGACAGTTCTCTTAGCATTATTCTTGTGCTAGTTAATTATTTAAATCATTAATTACCTCTTGTTGATTATAACGGTTTTGTTATAGGGATACGTGATCCATTTTTCTTTTTAAAAAAACGAATTCCAGTCCTGGTTATATCAGAAGTTGGATAGAATTCATTGCCATTTAACCGCCCTATCTTTGACAGTTACAGGTTTTTCATAGATGTCGAACAGTAACCGATCTCGTCATGAGGACGAGGGTCGGCGTCGCGATTCCAGACGCCGGGATCGCACTCCAGACAGCGAACTGCTGCAGGAGATAGCTGCAATGCGATCCCGAATGCGAGCGTTGAAGGAGCGTGCAGGGAGACAGCCTAGGCGGTTGCCAGGCCGTCCGGCGTCCTCGCCGCGCACGTCACCAGCCCGGCGCTCGCCGAGCGTGTCGAACGCGCCACCGCCTTTCCGGCGTGAGTTTAAGCGCGCAGTTGCTGTCGCTGCCACCGCATGCAGCGAGCTCACGGCGCGAGTCGCCGTCTCAGCGTGCATCTGGCACGCGGCGCGAGTCATCGTGCCGGCCAGCAGCCCGCACGGCGCTGCCACCGCGTGCAGCGAGCTCACAGCGTGAGTCGCCGTCTCAGCGTGCATCTGGCACGCGGTGCGAGGCATCGTGCCGGCCAGCGACCCGTACACGATGCCGAGCGTCGTCCCTGTCGAGACGACGGACACGCGGCGGCCCGCCACCAGCGTCCCTGCCGCCTGGGCCGCCGAGCGAGGCGCCCGCAGGGCCTACCCATGCTGCGGAGTCCATCTCCGAGCAGGCCGTCAGCGATGCGAGCATGCCACTTGGGGTCACGAATTGGACTTGTGGATGCTATTCGTTCCATCAACACCTCGGTGAGATCCAACCAATATTTTTTTCTAATTTTGTGTCCGAAAACACCCGATATCGCCAATATTTTATTTGAAGTGATGAGTATCAATTCGGATAGTTATCCCCCATTACGCTAATTACGCCCGTCGATCGGTACTTCGACTGCGTATAATACAGGGGCTCAATGAAAGCATACTCCTAGTATTTCTTTTCGTAAAGTTGTTTATATGACTGGAAATGTTTTACATGTGGTTCAATGGGACATATGCAGGCTTTTTTACAATAAGAATCCTAAAATGAATTCGAGTGAATGTCTTGGTACTAGTCGTTTATCTAACGCAAAAGCTAATAAAGCTATGTTTGTAGGTACCATCACAGTATAAGTAATAGTAGGTACTAACGTAATCTGAGTTGTGTTCATTTTGTAACAAGCATGGTCATAGGATCGAAAATTGTTTTGGCAAACAAAAAATCCGAGATGCACGATAGAAATGAGATTAATTTTTGTCTCGAAAATAAATCTACCCACTGTGCTATTTAAGACTAGCAATTTGACTTTTCAATTTGGCAAATGGAATATTTTTGTGGTTTGTTATATCCGTTTACGGAGACAGTTACATGTCTGTAATTTTTGATGTGTACGTTCCGTTTTATTTACCCAAATTAGAAAAGCAGCACAATCTCGTTGATGAAAGCGTTTTTATTTTGTAGTTTCACCGTTCTATTTCACAATGTGTAAGCCTAGAACTAGAAGCTAAGGAAGTAATTTTGGGAGACTTTCTAGAATTTGTTCTAGAAGCCGTGATGCTTGTCTTAGACACCGTGATTCATGTTCTACTCGTATACGTGGACGACGTAGTTGTTGTAGCAATGTATTAACTCAACAAATGCAACAAATTCCAGATCAATTGACAGCATTGGAAGGACAACGTCGGTTGTCTCCACCGCGGCCACGTGAGCTGAGTGGCGTTACGTCTCTGGTGACGCCGCTGCTACAGCCGCCGTTGGCAGAGACTGCCGATGGTCCGGGCTGGTGGTGCAGAGTCGGCATTCTGCAGCTCCGCTTTCGCCGGGGTACTCCGTGAGTGCTACTACGGATCGAGGCCCCAGCACGACTGATCGTACAATGGATGCTATACGATTCATCAATACTACGGTGAGATCAAACCAAGCTTACTATATTTCTAATTCCGATCCTACAATTGGGGCGAATACGTAGAAGTGTTAGTTTTAAATCACTGGCGTGATAATGAGTGTCTATCTCGCATTGGCTATTAAAGCCTCTGTGCCCTAAGAAGCCACATATAGCAAACATTTGATATGAGGTCGGGTACGGCCAAGTACTAGTGAAGTTAAGAGCTGTAGTAAATATGTACAGTCAGTACTTATGCACTTCTATTGTATCAGTTATTGTAAGTCAAGGTCAGGTACGGCCGAGTACCAGTGAACTTAAGAGCTGTAGTAAATTTACTATTACTGGTAAAAGTAAAGCGTGTTGTTTTGGACCTTGTTAAATATTTGAATTGCTTTAGTTCGTATTACATCATTAAGATGGGTTGTATACGATTCAACAAGGGATAAGGCTTGAAGTATGTATCTCGAAACGGATGCATGGTGATATTTCAACTACTCAAATTTCACTTCTTGATTGGTGTTGAAGGTGATTGAAGGGAGCTTTTTAAGAAGCCTTTGGAAACAACGGGTTTCAAAGTCGTTGAAAAGCGAATCAATGACTACATGGGGTCGAGTTAAAACGACGCGGAAGAACTTGCGAATTTATGCAATGAGAGATTTTGTTATTGTTAGCAAGACTCAGAGTTCCGTTAAACTGATTTCAGTATGAAAGACCCGTGCCGAGTAGTCGGAGAGCTTCTACATCGCCGCTACGAGTTGGAGCCGATAGCGGGCTTCACCGAGAAGCGCGCACGGCAGATGCTGCTGAACACATGGTCCAGTGGCGCGATGAATGGGCGCCGGACGCGTGCGCTGCGTTCTTGGGTGGCGGTGAACTGAAGACCGTACATGTCTGGGTGGCGCTGCCATGGACCGACAACAAGCATGTCTGCGTGGCGCTGCCATGGACTGACAACCAGCATGTCTGCGTGGCTCTGCCATGGACTGACAACAAGCATGTCTGCGTGGCGCTGCCATGGACTGACAACCAGCATGTCTGCGTGGCTCTGCCATGGACTGACAACCAGCATGTCTGCGTGGCGCTGCCATGGACTGACAACCAGCATGTCTGCGTGGCTCTGCCATGGACTGACAACCAGCATGTCTGCGTGGCGCTGCCATGGACTGACAACCAGCATGTCTGCGTGTCTCTGCCATGGACTGACATTTACCATGTCTGCGTGGCTTCGCCATGGACTGACGGTATATTTTTAAGTCTGCGTGATACTACCACAGCCTGATCCATATTCTTGAGTTGGCGTGGTACTGTCATGTACCTACTGACTATGGAGTTGTACGGGGCATAGCGATTGCATTACAAAACTAAATGCGTTTGTTATGCGCACAAATGCTAGAGATCCGGAGCTCTGACATTTGTGATCATGTTAATGTTATTATTTTACTTCTCTTACTGTAATACTGGCCCATTATTACAATAAATAATAGTTTGGTCATAAAGTAATATCGCCCTGCGATAGAGATTGCTGTAACGAATAGATTCATACATTCATTTGAAACTCCTTCTAAACTTGGCTCATAGTTTAACATGCGATGCGATAACGATGCGATGGTTTGAGTGGACGCTTACGATCATATGATGAAACCAATACAGCTTTTGATGTTTTTGCAATTTTGTAACAAGACGTATATTTCAGAAAATGGTGACTCTGCTGGTAGTCTCCTACAGCCCGAAGAGGTGCTTCCCCAAGTTCATGCGGTCGAGCACGCCTCGCAGTCAGGAGAGGCCGTGTTAACAATTAATGAAAAGGAAGCATGACTACAGCGAGTCACGTGACTTCCGGCGAGCCGGCAGTGGGGCGAGGCGAGCCGAGAGCCGTCGAGCCATAGTCACTTCACTTGGGCAGCGACATTCGAGCGTGATGGACAGTTCTCTTAGCATTATTCTTGTGCTAGTTAATTATTTAAATCATTAATTACCTCTTGTTGATTATAACGGTTTTGTTATAGGGATACGTGATCCATTTTTCTTTTTAAAAAAACGAATTCCAGTCCTGGTTTATAATACTAGTTACAACTAATCAATGTCATTGTTTTCTTCTTCTTTGTTTTGTGTTGGCAATCACTCTTCAGTCGATGCCATTTTACGTCATGCTGGTCTGAATGAGAATGTAGATTTTTGTTTTATGCGCTGGCAACCTCTTGATGAGCAATGCTGTTAAAGATAATACTCACTTATTTCAATTACCTATCAGTTTTTTTATTATTTTTTTGTTTTGTTGGTTCTTTTAATTGATTATAATAAGAATTTATTTTTAATTTAATGAACTGATTTCTTTCTCGCTGCTGGCGGGTAGATATACTGTTGTTAGTTTTATATTTTTGTTTATATATATATATATATATATATATATATATTTATTTCGTATACATATTCTTAGTAGGCGTTATTGTATTTATACGAATTTATTGATAGTATAAGTATTTACTGTATATTTCTATTAATTAGTGATGAGTGTAGATGAAGATTATTTTTCTATACCGTCGTCTTCTTCCAGTTCGGATAGCTTCCAAAGTGTTCAAATTACACTCAATGAATCTCTTCAAGAAAAATTTTCCGATGTACCCAAAAATTTTAATGTAATTCATATTAATGCTCAGAGCATTCCGGCCCATTTTGTTGACTTACTTGAGTCGTTTGACATTAATAACCTTCATGCAATTCTGGTATCAGAGTCGTGGCTGAAGCCTTGTCTACCGTCAACTTCTTACTCGCTACCTGGCTTTCAGCTCATTCGTAATGACCGTGTTGGGAGGAGTGGTGGTGGTGTAGCCATTTACTTACGGGCTAATATCTCTTTTAATATAATTTCATCTTCACAGGCTTCCGATCTCTCCAATGAGAGTGCTGAGCATCTTTTCCTTGAGATTACTCTTTCCCATACTCGCATTCTTCTTGGGGTACTTTATAGCCCTTCATCTACTTTAAATTATTTCTCCACATTGGAAAAGCTTCTTGAAGACACCATGCCTTCTTTCAATCACACTATTATTATGGGTGACTTCAATACCTGCCTTCTAAAAAAAGATCATCGCTCAAATTCCCTGCAATCCCTTACTGATGCGTGCAATTTAACTATATTGCCTCTCGAAGCGACTCACTTTTTCCCCAGCTGTAAGCCCTCACTTCTTGATCTCATCCTGGTCTCTTCTCCCGAACATGTTGCCAAGCACGGACAATGTCCTGCGGAGGCATTTTCGTTCCATGATCTCCTATTTCTCTCTTACAAAGTCCGCCCTCCTAAACCTAATCCTAAAATTCTTTTGCAGCGCAATTTTGGTAACATGGATATAGAACGATTACGAGAGGATGCCGTAAAATCTGATTGGTCTGTAATAGCACTGGCCGATACCGTTGACGAGCAAGTCGATTTGTTTAATGCTAAAGTGCTGCACCTTTTTGATAAACACGCTCCAATTCGCCCAGTTAAGGTAAAACATCTACCTGCGCCTTGGTTGACTGACGAAATTAGAGGACTAATTGTGAGAAAAAATCGATTTAAAGCGAAATTCAAGGCTGATCCAGAAAACTATCGAGATCGTTATATTCGCGCGCGTAATGTCTGCAACCGGATGTGTAGAGATGCTCAAAGACGCCATATCCACAGATCCGTTGAAAACGGAAATCCAGCTAAAGTTTGGAAATTTTTAAAATCACTTGGAGTCGGGAAGCAGCCTCACGGTAATCCTAATAATGTTGATATCGATAACCTTAATAGGTATTTCTCGTCTTCAGTTGCTTTTGATAGCAGCATTAAAACTAAAACTCTTAATCATCTTGCATCGCTTCCAGCTCCTGATTATCCTCCATTTTTCTTTAATCAATTTACTGATTGTGATGTTGAGAAGAACATACGTTCTGTTGTGTCGAATGCCGTGGGAGATGACAGCATTAGTCGTGCAATGATCTTACCAATTCTTGACATTGTCCTTCCTACCATTACCTTAATCCTTAACAATTCTATATCATCCGGCATATTTCCAACAGCTTGGAAGAATTATTTTGTTTTCCCTCTGCCTAAAAAACCTCAGCCATCTTCCTTTTCAGACTATCGTCCCATTTCCATTCTCCCTTTCCTGTCTAAAGTCCTAGAACGCCTTGTTCAACAGCAGTTGAATGATTTCCTCTACAAAAACAGCGTCCTTAATCCATTCCAATCTGGTTTCCGCCCTGGTCATAGCACGACTACTGCCCTTGTAAAAATCTCTGATGATATTCGTTGTGCTATGGATCAGTCACACTTGACTGTATTGACTCTGCTGGATTTTAGTAATGCTTTTTGCACCGTTGATTTTGACATCCTGTTAGAGCAATTGCGTTCTCTCAACATATCTCCAACGGTAATTGATTGGTTCCATTCATATTTGCACGGGCGTCAGCAGCGGGTGCGCATTGAGGATTCATATTCTTCATGGTGTGCGATCGCTGCTGGCGTTCCGCAAGGTGGCGTTTTATCTCCTCTTTTATTTGCTTTATTTATTAATTCTATCACTTCAAATCTTCGCTCTTCCTACCATCTGTATGCAGACGATTTACAAATCTATACGCATGGTTCTTTATCACAAATTACTGATGCCATTTCTATTATTAATGCTGATCTTGCTCTTATATCTCAGTGGAGTGAGTCTCACGGTCTTATAATAAATCCAACTAAGACGCAGGCAATCATAATAGGTAGCCCTTACCTTGTATCTAAAATTGATTGGTCTAACTTGCAACCGATTATCTTTAATGGTATTCATATTTTATACTCCGACACCGTGAAAAATCTTGGAGTGGTCTTTGATAAAACATTATCTTGGGCAGCTCAAATTGGTAATGTCAGTAGAAAGATTTTTGCTTCCATTGCCTCCGTTAGAAGACTGCAAAATTTTTTACCCATTGATACCAAAATTGCTCTTGCACAATCCTTGCTCCTCCCTATTCTTGATTACGCTGACTCCTGTTATCTTAATCTCACAGAGGAGCAATTAAATAAACTTGAGCGCCTTCAACACCTTTGTATTCGGTTCATATTCGGATTGCGTAAATATGACCACGTCTCTGAATTTCGTTCTCGGCTCAAGTGGCTTCCTATTCGACTTCGCCGTAATCTACACATCCTTTCTCTTCTTTACTCTACTCTTTTCAATCCTGCTACTTCTGGTTATTTAAATGAGCGATTCTTGTTTCACAGCGATGTCCAGGAGCGTGCTATGCGCAGCACCCTTTCCCTTCGTCTTGTAACACCATCTCACTCTTCTCAATATTATGCAAAATCATTTACTGTGCAGTCCATAAGGCTTTGGAATGCTTTGCCGTTAACTATCCGTAACGCGCAATCTATTGTCACGTTTAAAAATCTCGTTAAAACTCACTATATGTCACTTATCTCTATTTAACTTCTTTATTTTTTATGTTATTATTATATTTATATATTTATGTAGTGTATGTATGATTATGTGTGTATTTGTATGTTTGTATTGTATAATTATGTAGGTATATAGTATATGCTGCGCCATCTACCTATAGTTCAGGTCTCCTCTACCCAAAGGTTGCCTGGAAGAGATCGCTAAGCGATAAGGCCGCCTTTTGTACTTAATTTGTTTATATGTTTATTTTTAAAACTGTACTGTATTTTTGGTGCAATAAAGAGTATTGTATTGTATTGTATTGTATTGTACTACCTCCGCCTCACGGGATACCTCAGCCAAATATTCTTGAGGATTGTTGTATTCGTGTGACTGAATGAGGTTACCAAACGTGAGGAGATGCTGAGGTAGCAGCGATGTGTAAGTTTGCGAACACTCCTCTATTATATCAAAACGACTTACTATCAACCTGTGTAATAAACTATACGTCGACGTTTCCCTAGGAGCTTACAGCATGGGGTTCTTGAAAAGGGCGTGACGAGGTTTTTACAGGGTCGACAATGCCCATGTTGGCTTCAGACGTTTTTTTATATTTTTATATGAGAGGGGTTAAACGAGCATGTGGGTCACCTGATGGAAAGCAATCACTACCGCCCATGGAGATCAGCAACACCAAGGGGTCGCCGATCTGTTGCCGGCATATACTCCTTCCTTTCTTTCCGGAGACCTCACTCACTCGCAGGAACACAACAACCCTCAAGGGAATTGTTATTTGGATGCGGCATTCTGTGAGGGGGAGGTACTTTCCCAGTCGGGCAGCTAAAAAAATACGCTATGCCCTATCTCTCTTTTTGTCAGTCAGCAGGGTGCACCACGTGCAGGTGAGGTTGGCTTTGGTTCATAGATGTTGATGAACTACTTGCACCTCAAAAGTCCCTAGGCTCCGGCTGCTTTCCATTAGGCGGGCGTTATGCTAGTTTCCTAATTTAGAGGTATAAAAAAACCATCAGACTGTACGCTGTTTTGATGCCCTGTGTTGTAAAAAAAATCCTGTTTAATGTTGTAGAAGAAATTTTAGTTACTTTAGGTATTTTAAGTAGTTGCGTCGATTCACTTCAATCATGACGTCGCGATTCTGATAAAGAGCAAGTCCGTCGTGTCTTCAATGAATAATTTAGCGTTCAGACCTATTAATTAATTAACTACCAAGTAAATTTGTTATTGCCCACGGTTTTCTCTTTTGCGTGGGCAATAGTAGTTACAGTAACATATAAGTACGAGAAATTTGCTAAGATTAAAATATCTTTGCGATTGAAATATCAATAATGTAACAAACAAATACATTTATTTAATTACAAACTTTTAATTAAAAATAACTCTTTAATTAAATCTTACAAAATGAATTTGACCAAGTACCCAGTGTCGGATTGAGCTGAAATTTGACACAGAAGTCTGGTTCTCGTGACAATATACGATTACCTAAAAGTCATCTTTCTTAGATATGGCGATTGCCATAAAATGGCGATTTATAATTATTTTTATGTTAGAGGGGGCAAGTGACCCAGATGGTCACCGGATGGAAATTCAAGGCTCCCATGTTGTAATTGTTCGGAAATACCGCTGAGGGAAGTTGATTCCACAGTTTCACTGTTCGTGGTATAGAATGTCTTAGGAAATGTACTGTAGTAGATCGCCAATTATCAAGATGTATCACTTTAACCACTGACATGGGCATCAAATGAAAAGCTTGATGCACGAAATTACAGAAGTTTCTAGTCCATTATTTTATTAATGACTAATAAAAAACATTAAAAAAAAATGTTTATTCTTGTTGTAAATATTAATTAACTTTTTAACTATGATCTTTCTTATGTAATGTCTTATACATATAATATTTCTTACGATATTTTGATCCAATCTAAAAAAATCATGAAACTGTATTTAAATAAATAAAAAAACAAATCTGAAATGAAAAAATCCTTCCTTGAAGGTTGTTCTGTTCCTGCGATAACCACTTCATGTCAAGCTGGCTTTTAGCTTGTTTATTTTCCTACAACATGGAATACTTCAAACGAAGCGTGAAGAAGCACCTCACGGGCCAGCATGGCAATGTCAACTGATAGAACACTGCTGTCTAGTCTTTGGTCAGTAGCTGCCGCAATTTGTACTCCTCTTTTCGTTATCAGGCGAGGCGAGCCACTATGCTGAGCTAATATATAAAAAAAACGGGTTGCACTCCGGGAGTGCCGGCAGAAGCGAACATTAACGTTGTGCATTTTTGAATATTTTGGAATGGTTAGGGAATAATTTGGCACGAATTGTTTTATTTATCACCTATGTGGGTACCAGTATAAAAGTACTATCATTTATGTGGTAAAATACAATATTCATTTATTGCGCTATCGTAAATAAACATGACAATTTTTATTACATTAAAAATAAACAGCAGGACCAGGCATACATTTTCGCCGCGCGGTAGAAAGAGAGGGGGATATCACTTCCTCTCCTACGCCGCGCCGTCGTACGTCTTACGAATTTTCGATCGGGTCACGTGTCCTGACGCCGCTAATGAAGTTTTCACTTCAAAAGCTGATGTAGTAATAAAAGTCACGCAGTCACAGAAATTACCCAGTAAGCTTCAAATCTAATCCAGCTAATTGAAAGGAGTGCTGCCCAACATAGAATATATGTACATTACAAGAAAGTGGTGCTTTGTTGCAACGTGCCTTTGCAATGTTCTGGGTAGAATGTTAACGCTAACCGCAGACACGAGATATTCCGGCTTTATTTAAAGGCGATTGTGGTTTGTTTGCTCGATTTGGTTTGGCTCGTGGTTAGTATACATATATACATTAGTTTACTAAGAACGAACAAAGATTTGACTTTTCATTATTTTTGTTTTCGCTTTATTGCCTTGCTTTATAGAGGAGCGAGTCGAATGGCTAGCAATGTCCACTTTGACTCCGTAGTCGCGGGTTCGATCCCCGCACAAGACAAATATTTGTGTGCATGAACATGTCTATTTCTCTCGGGCTGGGTATTTTCTATGTATGCATTTATAAAAAGAATGTAATTAAGTATAAATATACTGATATTTATACTTATTGTATATATATATATACACTCGTATATACTACTAGATATTGTATTAGACTAGATGCCTGTATATTTGTTTGTGCAAACATTTTTACTAGTACGAGTTGTCTGTTTTCGTTCAAAGTAAAAAGAGTAGGTAACCTATTGCAGTGTATAATATATTTCCATATTTTTGTGGCAATTTATGGTGATGCTGAAAATGATGTAAATTTGTATGTAAATAAAAACAAATTAAAGCAATACGCCCTCTTGAAAAGGAACGTCATTTGGCATCCTACATCTTTAAAACATTTTAGCAAAAGGTGCCAAAACAGCTCAGAAGGCGGCAATAACGGGGTCGCAAAACCGACACCGGCCGTTAAAAGAAGGTATTACGACTATGTCTCTCTCTATAGACTATAATGACAGGGAAAAAAGTATGGGCCTGATGGATAGGCATACATTTATTTTAATCTGTTAAAAAAATTATATAGTCTGATACTATCTCTATCTCTAGTACGGTTCGGTACTAAAAACAAAGTAAATTTGATTTAAGTTGACATAGTTGATTGATTTTTCACATATGGACATTACGTTAAATGTTTTGTGTATGTGTGTTTGTATTATATGTTTATGTGAGTTTAGCTAAGTACACTAAGTCCAACTTAGTTAAGACTTTGGCCTTTGTACCGTTTGTAATGTTTTGCAGTTGGTACGCAGAGATTGGACCGCAGTATATTATGAACATAGATATTTTTTTAATGTGGTCGTTTAAAATGTCTTCACCTTGCCTGATGAAAAGCACAAGTGAAGAATAAATGTGAGGACCGACATCACTGCGATATATTAGCTTCTGCCAGCGGTCTCCCCCGCGTAAACATAATACTGGGATAAAACATATCCT
This sequence comes from Hypsopygia costalis, assembly GCA_937001555.2. Classification (NCBI taxonomy): domain Eukaryota; kingdom Metazoa; phylum Arthropoda; class Insecta; order Lepidoptera; family Pyralidae; genus Hypsopygia; species Hypsopygia costalis. Next base: position 13,355,040 of record OW443330.2, on the reverse strand, counting down.
ATACGTCAATCCGGACCATATTTTACTTATATGTACTGTAAAATTTCAGCCAAATACCTTATGGCGTTTACGGATAAAAGAGCAACATACATTAATACATCTCATACGTACATCCATACGTTCCTCACAAATATACGCATTTGTAATTTTAGTAGGATAGAATTTAGTAGGAAAAATTACTTATTAAGTTTACTACCTTAATATTTGGCGTCGTGCAGCGGAACATAGTATCGTCATATGTTTGTATAGTATGACGCAGGGTTTCTAAAATATAACTTTTTGACACATGTCCGGGTTTCCCCGGATTTGTTCTAGTTTGGAGACCGGCCGGGAAGCGTCCGGGCGGAGTTTCATTTGTAGTTCAGGATTAACAGGTTTAGGTCACTACCGTCCGCTCCATGCTGCGAATAATCGTCTCGTCACAGAACAAACAAATAGTACTAGTTCTAAAAAAACACTTATGACATATCCAGATTTTAAGATTCAAAATCCGGAGTTTTTACGCGTCTTGTCCAGGTTGCTAGTGTTTGAAGATGGTAACCCTAGTCACATGTCATGTAACAATCGTTTCACCTGAAGTAACGCTGGTCGGCTTTATATTTCGTCAAAGGTGACATTCGTGTCACATAAGGAGGTCGCCATCAAACCGTGACCCCTGTCAGGCCGCCACCGCTAACCGTTATTGTCCGATATCCAGCCCTTCTTTTATGTTGTACATACAAGAGAGTATTTATTTTTATTGTGATCCTTTAGCGATCCTTTATAATTTCGAGCACAAGAAATGTAACAAGATGTTGATGGTTTGTCATGAAATCTTTGAAGCGGCTAATAAGGAGATATTGTTTATTTTTTGTAAGTAGTTGATAAATTTGCAAGTAAATTGACTCTGTACTATTTCTGTACACTTGTTTCACTAATGGCGATGAACGAGAAACGAGAGTAGAGCTTAATGACATTTTATATATAGACAGGCCAAAGGCTAACATCACGGTAGTAAAAAATGACTATAAAGCGCTTCCTCATTACACGCATTACGCAAAGAAAAGAAAGAAGAAACAAGGAATACATTTTATGTACAAAATTATTAATATTCTTTGCGCTTTGCTTAGCGCTAACATCATTCCGTGACGGAAATGACGTGGGTGGGACGTAGTAGGTACTATTACTTTACTTATACTGTGGTGGGACTGATCGAATGCCGCCAAGTTTTTTTTATTTGAAAACAGTAGCATATGCTATAACATGCAGTACCTAATTAAGAGTACATATATTTTTTTATACTACGTCGGTTGGCAGACAAGCATACGGCCCACCTGATGTGAAGCGGTTACCTTAGCGTGATGTAGTACTTTTTGCATATCAATGAGTAAGTACTCAAATCTACTACTATAATCGTGATAATTTGTAAATTAATTCCTCAATAATTAATCAATTTACTATGAGATTCGTTTTTTTAAAACCAATATGTCACGTCGTTTTTCATCCCACTATTGGAATACGAGCCTCCCCTCGATCCAAGGGGTGTAAAGCATACTCCACCACGCTGCTCAACTGCAGGTTTAATATAAAATAATAATTTAAAGTTATATTCAAAATTTAATACCAAACAACACAAGGCCAATATTACCGAAGTTGCCACCGAAAAGAACACATTTCGTATAAATTTGTCTTGCAAAAACCCCGGGAATGACATCGACGGGACCCTTGTCAGGCCCTAGTTCAAGATGGCTTTGCAGCTCGACACATACCCTCTGAAAAAATATGTTAACAAGCTGATTCGAACGAGCTTTTTGCTACCCTAACATTACTGCCTTTCTTAAGTGACATTCAATGGCTTAATTTTGAACGTACCTTTTTATACCCAGATGATAATTATTCATTAACATTATGATTACATATCTATATATATAAAACAAAGTCGGGTTTGTTCGAACACTTATAACTCGAAAACTGCAAGACCGATTTTCATGGTTTTTGATTTATTGGATTTCTCTCCGACCCGAATAGCAGAATAAATATGAAAAATAATGGAAAATTGACGAAAGAATAAAATAAAAGGAAAAACATTTTCCCATACAAATGAAAATGTCAGTTGAAAAAGGATTGCGATATTTATTGGTTGTCACATATCAAAATGTCAAATCGATTGGTGTCTTTTTTTATGTCGCGAAAGTTGTCTGTGATTTGTTTTGAAAATTGAAAAATGTCAAACCCATTAGGGTGAAAACGCTTGGCCCATGGAGTCCGAGCGCAAGAATTAAATCACTAATCAGAGTAAACATCAAAAGAAATGACAATTACAAATCACCAAAACGATTAAACCGATTTCAAAACTAAAAAATAAAACAAAACGTTTTTTTCACCCGGCCATCTAGTCCCAAACTAAGCAAAGAGTGTGTATGGGTACTAGATAACTGATAATATACATAAATACATTTTTTTTTTGTAAATAAATACAACACCCAGACCAAGACAAACACAATGTTCATGCACACAAATATTTGTCTTGTGTGGGGTTCGAATAGAACCCGTAATCTAGTAGTCCAAGTAGCCATTCGACCACCGAGCTCGTCAATAAGAGGGCGAAAAGTTATAATTATTATCTACCAGCCAATTATAATCATGTTTTATACAAAATATTAGCTCAGATCTACGGTCCCATGAAGCTGTAAAAAAATCAAACTGCTAGGTTTACGTACTGCCGTTTATTCAGCCAAAAACTCATATTTCGACACATTCTCAAGGGAATCAAAATCTAGGTAGTTCCCGTTGACCTAGAACTATGAAATTTGGCAAGTAACATCGTTATAGACTACAAGTACAAGAATAAATCTCAAAACTATACATTTGTAATTAAATCTTAAAAAATAGTAGGTCTATATTTTTTTATGGGATAGGTCCGGGGAGGGGTTTATTTATCTCTTCCGTGCTTCGGAGCACGCAAAGCTGTCAGTCCCAGTCAGGTCTATATTTTTTTATAGTAGGTCGAAATTTCAAATTGAAGCTACTAGTTCAAATGGTTCAAAAGCGCCCCATTGGTTAAGAAGAAATCTTTTCTGCTCTTTCACAATATATTTTCCAAGATGAGGGCTACATCGCTATTGCCTGCGAGTTTATACGAAAACAAGCACTTAAACTTTATCTACTTTTTATCTCTTCTATAATAAATAACGTTTTTGTTTAATAATGAAACGTAAAAAAATGTGAGTTTTCTACAGAATTTATTATGTATACCTTTCCATCCACCTACTTGTACTCGATCGTCGTTCATCCTTATTATCCCACTGTAGGGATACGAGCTTCCCCTCAATCGAAAGGATTTAGTATTCCACCACGCTGTTCAACTGCGGGTTAATGGAAGCTAGTGTTTTCAAGCCGCCTAAAAGGCCACTGACTTGGCTTAATGACTATCATCTAATGACAACAGCCGGGATCGTGCCCAGCTTACCGTGGCCTCCGAAGCACACAGGAGCTCAAGATAAATAAACCCATCCATGAATAGACTACGGTCGGCGTTGCTTAACTTGCGTGTTCATAACGACGCCATCGAGCTCCTCGTACTGGATCGGAGTGCGACTAATAGGCTATTTGACTAACATTTTTTTCGGTTTAATATGTAGGGACATCTCCATAATATAACCTTATGTGAAAGAATTACTTCGATAGCACAAAAATCTCTCGAGATATGTTAATTTGAAAATCACAATTTTTAGACTGACCCAAAACGCTCCATACAAAAGACTACCGAATTATGACGTCACAGGTTTGTATTTTGTATGCATCAAATCAGAAATTTGTACGACAGCTATGTTAAATATTACGTTTATGTGATTAGTTATCATAATAAAAGTTATAGCATTTTTTATTGCTTCTCCAAAGGAAATATTATTTTTTAATAATTTCATACTTTTAAAATGGACTTTCCCGCCAAACTTTGATCGACGCTAAAAAAAGTCTGACTGAAGATATTAGAATGAAAGTTTGCAGATCTTAATAGTTTTGTGTATTTTACGATATTGTTAAATAATTTATACAATTTTTAAACATTGGAAAATAGCCTATTCCAATCCAGTACAAGTAGGTAAGTTTTTCAAATTTCGAAAGCATACTTACAAAGTCATGAAATCAATAAACGTGGAATGAACAGAAAGTCCTTCGGCTATATTCGTACTTACACAATAATCTACCGGGTGGCGCAAAAGCAAAGGCACTATTTGGTCTTATTTGGGAACTTACAATTTTTAAAAATTTGGACCTTATAATATTCTATAGTGCCTATAATTTATGAATAAATTCGCTTTAATTATGCATACCGGACCCGGATAAGTTATTCGCCATAATGTCTTTCGCTCTTTAATAATGGGAACAATATTTTCTGTCACCTAAGTTTAGATGTGTCACTAATCTGCAGTACCGTAATAATAACTATCCCCAAGAAATATATTAGTCATCATTTTAATCAAAACTGTCTCTAAATATAAATCATCGGCTTAATGTAAACATGTATCTTAAATTATAGTTTGATCACTTTTTTCTATAGCCTGAATATAAGATCTGTCCTCTAAAAAGTAAGTCACGAGCAGCAATATTACATTTGTACCTAAAAATAGCAAATCTTTCACCTTATAAATCTAATCAACAAACTAATAGTATCATTTAATTCGTTTGATCATCAAAATAGTAGATCTGTCACCTAATAAATAGATCAGCTCCATAATTTAATGGCTAATAGGGGCGGAGTCAAATTGGCGTCATATTCACTGATGAGTCTTACCAATACTTGGTCAATGTAATAAATCATGTTTTGGTTAGATTTGAGTTGATTTTTGGTTAGGTTATGGTTTTCTTGTGCTGTCGTCACTTGGCACCACATCATTCACGATCATGAATGATGTGGTGCCAAGTAAGCTTAATTAATAATAATTGAATTACTTTTAACGTTTTCATATTGTTTGGTGATTCTGTTTTAGTGACAATTAAATTATTTTGAAATCTAATATAATTATTTGATGATTGATATTATTTCCAAGTAATTATTTATTGATATTTAGGTAAGCGTTTTTATATTATTTGGTGATTCAATTTAGGTGACAGATCTACTATTATAGGAACAAATATAATTTATTAGGTCATTGAAAATGCATTTATTAGGTATAAATTGATAAAATCATACCCTTTAATAATATTTCGCTGCATCGTACCATGGTGAAAAATTTTCGCCACAGAGAACGTAGCGTCTTTCGGTCCACAGTCCCTACTAGAACTTCTTCGAGCTGCGTGTTGGCGGCGGCCAGTGTTTTCAAGTCGCCCTAAGGCCACTGACTGACGCTTGACAACTGTCATCTAATGTCAACAGCCGGGACTGACAGCTTCGCGTGCTCCGAAGCACGGAAGAGATAAATAAACCCCTCCCCGGACAGGTTACAGTCGACGTTGCTTAACTTGCGTGTTGGATTAGACTGACACGCGCAACAACGTCATCGAGTTTTATCGAATACCTCGTAATATACAAAAGAATCGAACACTTTGTACTTATTTTTTTTCACATGAAAACGTTCTCAATGGTCTAACGACCGAACAATCCCAGAAATCGCGGCCACAGCTAATTATTTGTATAAAACATGATTATAATTGGCTGGTAGATAATAATTATAACTTTTAGCCCTCTTATTGATGAGCTCGGTGGTCGAATGGCTACTTGGACTACTAGATTACGGGTTCGATCCCCACACAAGACAAATATTTGTGTGCATGAACATTGTGTTTGTCTTGGTATGGGTGTTTTACAAAAAAATGAATTTATGTATATTATCAGTTATCTAGTACCCATACACACTTTTTGCTTAGTTTGGGACTTAATGGCCGGGTGTAAATTGTCCAGAAATATTTATTTATTTATGTTCTAATAATCTCCCAATAACTCTAGTTATGAGTTATTGGGAGAAATTGCAAACAAAAGCATATCAAACACTAACACATGCATTGAAAGATGTAAGTACTCTTCATGATAAGCTATTGAAAGTCCAATAATTGTTGTTCCAAAGTCTCGATAGACAAGAAAATTACTCCTCGCAGTAGTACTTGTATCCGGAAAACTTGCCTGAGAGCTCTCGAACACTGAACTCCTCTCACTGAATTCCTCTTCAGCGTGCTTCTCGTCAAAAAACAATAGTATCTATTCTACCTTGAAACTTGTGGATAATGTAGGAAACATTTGCAAGCCTCTGTGTTTTCTATATCGTTGAGATAAGGCTGGGTGTGTGTGTTCACTGTTCTTTATGGTGAAAACATTAGCATTTTTTCTTAGTAATCTTAATTTGAAGATGTTTATTACCTACCTGGGACCCTACTGCCTAAGCTGAAGCAGATTACCGCCGGTTTTTAATATTCCAAAAATTGATCTTAGGATAAAGTTCACATCTACAGCTTAGCCGGTAGAGCTCTAGGGTTCCTACTAGCTACGCTAAACATAATCAGCAAGCATTAGCTTCATTTTTGCATTAAAATAATAAGATGGTAATCGGTTTCAGCTTCGATGGTAGGGTTGTTCCCTGTTCTTCAACTTCACTTTTAAAAAACTGTTTTTCCTGGTCCATCACCGTGAGATATACCTAGACCGTGTTCACTACTACAATACAATGTGCACAAATACGATATCTCTGCTGGAAGTTGGCGGAATTGGGCGAAGATTTTATTCCAATTTGAATCGGCCAGTTCTATTTTTGAGTTTTGAGTTCATTGATCATATCCCTATACTATCTAGAAAAGAGATGATCTTCAACAATTCAAAAGACATTTTTGTTTTAAAAAAAGCTAAGAATATTCTCGATCAAGTCATCAAGATTATCATATAATCAGATTTAATTATTAATTTAACTGATAGCATTTTTTTGTAGTGATGTAAAATAGCAATAAATGCAAGTTTTATCATATGTACCTGACTCAGTTATACATAATGTCACCAGAATGAATGATTAATGCGTCTGAAACTAACTTTAAAATATTGCCATGTGGTTATGTTCAATAACATTGTGAGTAACTTACTAATATTGCCTACTATGTTATATGTAGAGGTGTTAGACACCTCCATACATCGCCGCTTGAACTAAATGGCTGTCTAAACGAGACGCGGTAACTTGGAAAAGCTTTTAACGGTCTTTTTTTTATATAAAAGGCAAGAGAATTTTTAATGGCAATAATGGCAACAAGAGTGGTAACTATTTATTGTACAGAAGTCCAGTAAGAGTAATTAAATGTAGTTCATTATGACAAAAGCTTTGATGAGTCGCAGTTAATTCAATAAACATAGTAGATAGAAAAGGTCACTTAATAGTCGTAATGTAATGTATAGTGCCTTTTCATAATTGTCTTTTAACTCAATTAAAAATGTATTATGTTGTTTTGTTTTGAAATTTGCAACACCATCGTAATTATGAAATACGTATAATGTATTTAGGCTTAGAGTTATAATGTATTAGGTAAAATACAGTTCTACTATAATTATTAGCAACGTCATGTAAATCCAAAAATATTAGAGAATGGTTAGAGACTTCAGTAAATTATTTGAATTACACGAAAATTTCGAAAGGATTATTTACTAAGATAGTAGGTATACATAATTGAATAACTAGTAATACCGGCATGAGTGGACAAAACCTGGTGTTTATCTAAAAGAAATTGAATTTCCCTGCATCACGAACATGAAGTGACATGTCGTGGTCAACCCTTATTCTCTGAGGATGAATGAACTCTGATTCTTTGGAGGAGTTCGAGATAAATAAACCCATCCATGGACAAGCTACGGTCGACGTTGCTTAACTTGCATGTTCGACGTGCCAACTATAGTCGAGTAGATAGTCATATTTCCAAAGAGATATTGTTAACAGATGGCGTTATATTGATTATCGTCCGAGCTATCTACTCGATACTTGACATTTTTAGAAGAAAAATTGTTTCGCTGAATTAAATCTGGCTATGTTGATTAAGCTAAATCAAACAAAATCGATCGAAATCGTTAGACTGGTTGTGAGATCGTCGTGGCATAATATTTACATATACATATTAAACAACAATTGCTCGTATGTAATATAGGATTTCAGTTTGTTCTATCGTTGATTGTCTCTATATCTATTTAAATAAGCTCTACAAATTTCTCTTCATATGGCATCAAAAACACGAGTATCTACCTATCACGTATTGAATGAAGAATTTAGAAACAGTTTGAAATGAACCGTTTTTATGAGCATAAAATTAACATTCTCTAATATTAATAGGCTTTAAGATACTCAAGAGAGCGTAACAATTATATAGCTAAAATTCCGTGAAGCAGATAAACCAACGTCGTCCTCGTCAGGTATGGTTACATACGTCATTATATTATAAGTAGATATTATTGCCGCGCAGCTGTGGCTAATGGCCCATACCCTGGCTCGTTCCGGCTAATGCTGGCCTACTACGCCTTCCTTTGATTTATACAAACGATTAACAAAAGTGACACAGCTCTGCGGACACCAATTTATTTCTGAAGTTTTTAGCGTCCGTTTTACTAGACCCATTAAGGCTATATGCGAACGCTGGGAGCTTCTAATACAAAATTTGTTTTCAGGTCGTTTTGATAACCGTCATTAATATTTTCTCATTTATCTACATTTATGTACAGCGTGATGAGAGATTCATTTAATGCGTTTAATTTATTAGAACAATATTTTCACATTTTTGATGGCGTGAATTGGTATAGGACAAGATTAATAGATTAATTAATATCGGTGAAGATTATAATGCTAATAAATAGGTGTGCATATAATTAAATATTAAATAAATATTCCTAGGCAAATTATACACCGCCATCTAATCCCAAATTAAACAAAGCATTTATTAGGTGTATGAGATGACTGATAAGAAATATGTTGACTAGAAATATAGCATTTTTTTTTTGTAAATACATACGGTTATTTTGGGGTCTAAGAGATTCATCAACATCTTTGAACCAAAGCCAACTTCACCTGCACGCGGTGCACCCTGCTGACTGACAAACGAAGCTCTGGCGAAAAGAGAGGTAGGGAGCGTAATTGTAAGCTACCCAACTGGGGAATGTACCTCAACCTCACAGAATACCGCAACCAAATAACAATTCCCTTGAGGGATGTTGTGTTTCTGCGAGTGAGTGAGGTCACCAGAAAGCAAGGAGATGCTGATTGGCTGCGGGGGTGGCGGCGCGCGAACGATATTTTATTTTGCGTTAATATGGCTACGGCAACCGCTTCACATCAGGTGGGCCGTATGCTTGTCTGTCCCCCCGGCGTAGTATAAAAAAAGTACATTTATGAAAATATGTACATATTCATTGAAAACACTCAGACCAAGATAAACAGACATGTCTTGTAAATCATCCCTTCTGTCTTATTCAACAAGCATAAAGCCGGCTAGATAGTAAACAGTCATAGCAGCCTATGGACGCTTATAAGTTATAACACCACAGGCATCACTTATTTTTTGTCGACCCCATTGTGATGTAAAAATTAAGTAGAAAAATTGTAAAATCTTGAAATTATTTCGTGCTTCTACTTAATTACCTATGTATCTATAACAGTATAAATTATTTAATTAAAAAAAATGTTCTTTCATTCCAAATTTAGTAAACTGACATTTTATAATATTAATATTTATTTATATATTCTTATTATATATTTTATAATATATACTGTATGTATTTTTATTTATTACTCATAGGTTACACATTTTCGTCTATACATATTAATGATTCCTATACTTCTAATTTTCATTACTTTCTTTTAATTTGCGAATCATGCCCACGCTATGCACAATATTATCCTCAGGTTGCCTTGATAAGATTGCTCTCGGCAATAAGGCCGCCTTGTTTCATAAATGCATTTAATGTATCCGTAACAAATTATTGATTTACTTTACATGTATATTACAATTTTCATTTTACTACATATAATATAATATATAAATTTGTATTATGCAAATAAAGTATAATCTATCTAAATATCTATCTAAAAATAATATAATACAAGTAGCTATAAAATAAATTGAAGGGTATTTCTACAATTGCCTAGATTATTTATCAAATGGACTGAATGAAGCGGAGGCTTTCTATTTCACCGCATTGAGTCTCAAGGACGTCCAACCGCACCAATAGTCATACCCGTACCACTATAAATATATCACATCTCACAATTTATTGTGGTAATCAATATAATTACTTTTTGAGTAAGGTACATCATAAAACTTGCTTTATTTCTTGTTTGTTTGTGATCGTATTTTCATTCCTAAATGGATATGTGAGTATGCACAATTGGATAATTGAATCGTGACCCACATTGAAACGACGTTAAGTTCGTACCGGCTGAGCTGAAGCAGATTCCCATCATATTTTTTTCATCCGCAATATCAAACTTCATCTTAGATTTGGAATTAGGGTTGGGGTGTAAGTGGTTCATCAAGATCTTTGAACCAAAGTCAACTTCACCTGCACGTGGTGCACCCTGCTGACTGGCAAACAAAGCTCTGGCGAGAAGAGAGGTAGTGAGCGTAATTGTAAGCTACCCGACTGGGGAATGTACCGCCACCTCACAGAATACCGCAGCCAAATAACAATTCCCTTGAGGGTTGTTGTGTTCCTGCGAGTGAGTGAAGTCACCAGAAAGAAATGAAGGAGATGCTGCGTTGGCAGCGGGGGTGGCGGCGCTCGAGCAGTATTTTATGTTGCAAGCGTTAATATGGCTACGGTAACCGCTTCACATCAGGCGGGCCGTATGCTTGTCCGCCACCCGACGTAGTATAAAAAAAAAAAGATTTATGGTACCTGTGTTTAGCTTTGCTGGTAGAATCCCTGGAGCTCTACCAACAAAGCTTAAGATATTTGTAAGAAAACTAAAAGGTAAGATATATTTGCGAATTGAAATATTATTAGATTGTAATCAACTGTAGCTTCGGCAGTAGGGCCTAGGGAATGCAATCTGGTTCTCGCGAGATCTCCCGCGCGGCGTTGGGGCCTGAGGTAGCGGTCGGGGGACGAGGTCTCGCGCGAGATCTCGCGAGAACGAGATTGCATTCCCTAGTAGGACCCCTGGTTCATATAGTGATGTTCACAGGATAGCCGTGGTGGTGTGCTTTCGCATATATAAGGTGGTATACGCCCACGGCTATCTCTTGACATAACTATAAATATGTATTAAATATACAACTATATAAATATATATTTCATGTAAGTGGTTCATTTAATAGAAGTAAATTTTGTTGCTTGAATATAACAATTTCAGATGAGAGTATTTTCTTGTTTCATACTTTTTAGAGCGTTATTTTACCGTAGCCGGTTTTTAGTTCTTGAAATAACTTTTTATTAATTAAGAAATGTTTTCGTTTCGGGTGTTACAAGTACGAAATTAAATGACATATTTAAATTATGGATTAATGAATTAATTATGCATTATATATATAAAATTACGCATTATTGCCTAGCCTATAGACTTTGGCAATAAACAAAAACGTCTTAAGTGAACGATTCACGCTATGGTAAATAATCCTTATTATTTTGACGGTTTGTTTTTATGGTTTATGTGGCGTCATAATCTAGGATTTTTTTGTATAGAGTATATATATGTGATTTTTCATATAACATGGAGCTCTAATTGTCGTTGCGCGTATCAATGTAATTGAACATGCAAGTTTTATTATGGTATCGTTGACCATAGCCTGTCCATTGATGGGTTCATTTATCTCGAGCTCATCCGTACTTCGTAGGCGGTAGGTTTTGGTGTGTAAGTGGTTTATCAACATCTTTGAACCAAAGCCAACTTCACCTGCACGTGGTGCAGTCTGCTGATTGACAAACGAAGCTCTGGCAAAAAGAGAGGTAGGGAGCGTAATTGTAAGCTACCCGACTGGGGAATGTACCTCCACCTCACAGAATACCGCAGACAAATAACAATTCCCTTGAGGGTTGTTGTGTTCCTGCGAGTGAGTGGAAGTCACCAGAAAAGAAGGAGATGCTGCGTTGGCAGCGGGGGTGGCGGCGCGCAAGCGATATATTATGTTGCGAGCATTAATACGGTTACGGTAACCGCATCACATCAGGCGGGCCGTATGCTTGTCTGCTACCTGACGTAGTATATAAAAAAAAAAGGTAGGGACAGTCGTTAAGTCAAGTCGCCTTTAGGCGGCTTGTAAACACTGGCCTCCGCCAACCCTCAGTTGAACAGCGTGGTGGAGTATGCTCTAAACCCCTTCTCCTCTTCCTCTTGAGGGGAGACCCATATCCCAGCAGTGGGATGAATCCTTATTCATCCCACTTACCGACTACTTTTATATATCAACCCAGAAAAAATGTGCATTTACCCTATTATCAGCTAAGTGGGTGAAGATTCAATTTAGTCGATTGTACTTTATATTAGTACTTCATGAAAAACGGAAGTTTTAATGACTCGCATGACCTAACTAACATGATAGTTACAGAGTATTTAACTATCCTAGCGCTCTAGTTACACCTAGTAACCTTGTTATCGCACATTGTCGACTCGTACGTACAAAGGTCAGGTTCAGAAATAGGTATATTTCTGAGTCATCCTATGTTTTATGAGTGTTCAGCAGTTATTTCATTTAGCACTTATTGCTAAACTTATCATCACTAAGGCAATATAAAGATTACGGTTACGATTGGATTATATATATTTATATGTCTCGAATCTACTTCAACCTTCAATGAGAAATCATACAAAGTAAGTGAGTAGCAGGCGAGACTATCAAACGGTCACGTCACGTCACTATTGATGTTATTTGTTCTTATTTAGTGATGTTCTACTTCTATAATACTTTAAATTACCCCGTCAACCCTTGTCCATCCCACTGCTGGGATACGGTAGTCCCTCAATCGATGGGGTTTAGAGCATACTCCACGACGATGCTCAACTGCGGGTTGGCGGAGGCCAGTTTTTTACGCCTATCCGCAGTTCTATTCGCATTTATGCGCCTTCCTAAGTCAGACGCATAAATGCCACTGACTTAGATTAACGACTGTCATCTACAGGTATAGCCTAGGTATTATAGGTTTACTGCTTCGTTGGGAAGTACCTCCACCTCAGAGAATAACACAACCAAATAACAATTCCATTGAGGCTTGTTGTGTTCATACAAGTGAGTGAGGTCACTAGAAAGGAAGGAGTTGATGCGTTGGCAGCGGGGTTATTATAGATACAGTAACCGCTTCACATCAGGCGGGCTGTGTGCTTGTCGGGTGTCAACCCGACGTAGAATAAAAAATAGTATGTGTTTAGGTTGCTTTATGATGTGTAGTTATCGTAAGGTTGAAATTAATAAATCTGAATTCTATATAATATATGGTAATTTTTAATGGTAAATATTGATAGGTGAACGGTCATAGTGATATTTATACGGTTAAACGTACGCTGAGCATTACTTTTCCAATTTATGATTATTGCGATCCCGTATGCACTACGGATGCTACTTACCTACGTCTCTCGTAGCCAACAGAAGTGGGACTGGAAGTGTAACGCTTTATGTGCTGTTGACTGTACAGGCAATAATAAGCTAGTTGGCAATGTTCTAATATTATAAAAAAATATTTATCGTATCGTAAACTTACATAAAATTAGAACGATCTACGATCTTAAAATTTTAATAACTTATGTCTGAATTGTTTTATTGTTCAACAAAGTTTGGTGGAAAATACCTTTTCATAAGGCCTCTTTATGCATTACCTGTCGATACGGGGATCCTATTTCGGGCCGAAGTACACAAGACAACCTTAACTTAACGAAAAATACGTTAAAACATTTTTATAAATTTTAAACATAAGTTAATTAAATATTGATAGATTATAGCAAATATACATTATCCCACCAAAAACATAAATGTAAAAAAGGAGAGCCAAGTTCAACACAAAAATTATGCTTGGATGTGGGCTTCGCCGCAAAAGAATGGAGATCTAAATGAGTGCCAAGTTCTATGCAAAATCCAAATATGTATTTATAGGAACAAAATAACATTATGAACAAGTATTAAACTCTATTTCTTTGCTTTATTGGATACCTATAACAATTGCTGTTATTTTAAAAAAATGTGAGAATTAATATACAAATAAATAAAAACTGGCCAAGTCAAATCTAACATACTTTAAAATCTCACATTTTTTTAAAATAACAACAATTGTTATAGGTTGAAAGTGTCGTTGTGTGTGCCTCTAATCGAACAGAGGCCCTACCGCCGAAGCTGAAGCCGATTACCATTGGATTATTTGATTGCGAAATTCTTAAGTAGAAACGATGGAGCTCTACCGACTAAGCTGAAGGTGTTTGGCAATAACTTTTTTTTTTGTTTATATACTACGTCGGGTGGCAGACAAGCATACGGCCCGCCTGATGTGAAGCGGTTACCGTAACCGTATTAACGCTCGCAACATAATATATCACCTGCGCGCCGCCACCCCCGCTGCCAACGCAGCATCTCCTTCTTTTCTGGTGACCTCACTCCCTCGCAGGAACACAACAACCCTCAAGGGAATTGTTATTTGGCTGCGGTATTCTGTGAGGCGGAGATAGATTCCCCAGTCGGGTAGCTTACAATTACGCTCCCTACCTCTCTTTTCGCCAGAGTTTCGTTTGTTAGTCAGCAGGGTGCACCACGTCCAGGTGAAGTTGGCTTTGGTTCAAAGATGTTGATAAACTACTTACACCCCAAACGTAAAACTTATTTTTCGAGTCAAAATATTCGGTGGTAACCAGCTTCAGCTTCGGCGGTAGGTCCCCAGGTAAGTAAAGTAATGTCAACCGTAGCTTGTCTATGTATGGTTTTATTTATCTCGATCTCCTTCGAGCTTAAGATGGTACGATAAGCCCCCGGCTGTTGTCATTGGGTAAAAGTCGTAAAACGAAGTCACTATTACAACAAGGCCTTTGACGTGCTTCAAAACACTGGCTTTTGATTGCCAACCTTCAATTGAACAGCGAGGAGTATACTCTAAGTCCGTTCGATTGAGGGGAGAACCAAAATCTAGTAGTGGGATGAATATGATTGATGTCGTATACCCCTATTATTTATGCACTAAACAGTGTTTTTTAAAATTTCTTCATGGCGCGACCCTATTAATATGTAAAAATATTTTGCGATCCCTACCCTCCAAAGTTTTACCTGTATGTATTTTTATTATACATATATTACAAATATCAAATCTGTACATTTTTATTTATTTTCATAATTGAGAATCGTTAATTAAATAAAATCAATAAAACAAATTTAATGAAGTATCTAAAAACTTTCTTTTTAAACGTAGTTTTTTTCACAACTTCGCGACCTTCCGTGACCCCTCTTGTAGAGGCTTGGAGACCCCCTATGAAGTTGCGACCCACACTTTGAAAAATACTGCACTTAATAATCACTTCATAATGACAATAGCAGCCGGTACTGAAGAAAATTACACTGAATTATTTCCCTTTGATGTGAAGCAATGCATGCATTTTTAATTGAACCATTAATGTTTGAAAACGTTCGTAGCACCTGTAAATCCAATATAACGGGCGTGGTTATAAATGTAGCGAAATTTGAGCAGCAAATAATCTGTTTACAATGTTGAATAAGTACTAAAATAGTCGAATTGAATTTAACTATTCAAGCGGAGCAATCGGACCGCGCGCAATTCGACGGCTTTCGTTTCTAGAATGGCAAAGTTCAATTGCAATGAGGTTCAACAATTTCTTTTCATTACGGACCTGAATTTTTAATCGGAATAGATTTCCCATTCTGGAAGTATTGAAAGAAGATTGGTAGATTTGTTATTCAATATCGTCATCGTCTCGCATCGATCCACTGCTTGATATAGGCTTTTCTTAATGTATACTACTATATGTGTGGCGCATCCAGCCACTTCCGGCCGGTTCCTTGAGGTCATCTGTTCACCTAGGGCGGAGGTGTAACGATTCGTCGCCCCGTAGGAAACCTCCGCTCTAGGAATTTCCTCCTCCATCTGCTATCACTGATTCAGCCGAAGTGGACTTTGAGAGTTATGTTTTTTTGATCTTGCATCGCATCCGGCGTCCTAACAAGCGACATGAATGTTTGTTTGACACCGCAAACAATGCAGCAACTTCTATTCTTCCTAGTTATTTGGCCGCGGTGTTCTGTGAGGTGGAGGTACTTCTCTAGTCGGGCTGCTTATAATTACGCTGCCCTACCTCTCTTTTTGAGAGCTACGCCTGTGAATGAGGCAGGATGTAACATGTATAGGCGAGGTTAGCTTAAACTTTAAAGATAATGGTGAGCCTCTACATCCCAAAAGGCTCTTCGTGCCTATCCCTTAGGGAAATCCTGGGCATATTTCTCTACATTGTTCGTTGTGCGACTTTCAGTTCATGAACCAGCACAACAGTTTCTGGACCATAGCTCACTGCGAGGAGGAAACACTGGTACAAGACTTTGATCTTTAAATATTGGGGTATTCGCGCAGTGAGGATGTACCGAAATGTCCCGAATGCTGCCCAGCTCAGTCCATTGCGGCTATTGATTTCTTTGTTATCACCAAGGGGATAAAGCAGTGTCACGAGTGATATATTGAATCCAAAGCGTAATGAAATATTCTTGGGTTAATTCCCTGGTGCATTCCGTGAGATTCAAACTCGCCCACGACTAACACATCTTTATCCCCAATGTGAATAATCAATTTTTCACGAAGCTTAATCAATTAGAGATACATATTTATAAATATGATAGATCTATTTAAATTTAAAGAGAAGTAGAATCAAAAAATTTAGTTCATTTGTTGGTTCTACTTCTCTTTAAATTTAAATTCAAGTAAAAAAAGTTATAATCGCCTTGACCTCTACAATTTTATTCATTTTATTGTGAGTTTAGGTTAGATTGACAGGTCATTTAACAGGATCTTTAATTAAATTTTACTAGACTAATTGTCTAGGAAAATTTTGTAAATTAAACTAAACTAAGCAAAACTTGTACTATGGGTACTAGATAAATGACAAATACTTACCTAAATACATTATTTTGTAAATACATAATACAATAAAACATAGAAAACATCAGAACCAAGACAAACAGGCATTTTTTTTATACTACATCGGGTGGCAGACAAGCATACGGCCTGCTTGATGTGAAGCGGTTACCGTAGCCATATTAACGCTCGCAACATCAAATATCGCTAGCGCGCCGCCACCCCCGCTGCCAACGCAGCATCTGCTTCCTTTCTGGTAACCTCAGTCACTTGCAGGAACACAACAACCCTAAAGGAAATTCTTTTCTTTGTTTTATCATTTATAATTCAGATTGCTTATCGCATTTACGCTACGCTTTCGGTTTACGATTTATAATTCAGACTAGTTCTTATGTCATTTAATAAAATCCAGATTCAGACAAGAATATATGGCAAATCGTGATTTTTTTAATACTCCGGGAACCAAATAGGCACACAGCCAGCCTGATGTGAAGCGGTTACTGTAGCCTTACAGACACTTGCAATAAAAGGAGTATCGATCGCGTGATGACATTGCTACTGAAAACGCAGTATCTCCTCACATCTGGTAATCTAAGTCACTCGCTGGAACACAACAACCTTCAGGGGTATTATTAATTGGATGCAGTCTTCTGTAAGGTGCCAATCGGGATAACTCGGAATCGAGGTGCCCATCTCTTTCGCCAGAGCCTCTTTCGCTAATCGGCAGGGTGTACCACTTGCAGGTTAGGTTATCTTTGGCTTTAAAGATTATGGTGAGCCACTTACACTCTAAAATTTGAACAATTAGTCACTTTCCAAAACTTTCTACTGCAAATTTTTTATGCAGAATTAATCCTAGTTTTACTTTAGTTAACTTCACTGGCTACACCAGAGACACAGTGGTGGGAATATGTGACGGGGCTGCCCCGATCCACGCCACGTATGGCATAGATGAGAGTGGCAAAAGACTACCAACACTATAATGGGTTGGATGAAGTATAAGGCAGGTCTTACACAGCCGGAATCCCTTACGGATTTCAAGGATCTGAATTGTGGTCAGTGTGAGTTCGCTCCTTAGAAATGTATGGAAAGATGTGCATCCCGAATTCAGATTCGAAATTTTTTTACACCTGTGTTTTGTTTTCAGATCGATCTGAAAAAAAAAACAGAATCTGAATATGTATGGTGAATAAGTTTTTTCTTTTTGTACGGAATGCCATGCGTCCGGAATTAAAATTCTTAATTCAGTTTCTGAATTCCGGGACGGATCCCGGTAGTGTAAGGCCGGCTTAAGGCAGAACACAGGTATAACAGTGGCCTTATTGACTATTGTGAGATCGTATATTCAGTTGCTTATTAATGAATTTAGTTTGTAATACAAACATCAGCACCGTAAAATGGTCGTAAACAAAATCTAATTTACTCGAGACCTCTGCGACGGTCGTTTAAATTCAGTACTTATATACAGCGGTGCGGTGTGGGCTAAAACCCATTGGGATATTAATGTTAAAGCTAACAGAGCGATAGAAGCGTGTTATCGATTCCCTTTCTGTAACAGGCGATTATTTCATTATCGGCCGCGGGTGTGCACAAATGACGTTATTATCGAATAAACCGCTGATCAAATGGCCCAATTTCGTCCATAAATATGAAAACAAATATACCCTTGCTTGCTAGTGCTGACCTTTTTAAACCTTTAATTTTTGTGCATTTACAAAAACATTTTAATCAACTGAAGCATGGAGAGACGAAGTTTCTTGAGAAAACTTAGGACGTTTTCTTTCACTTTTTGCTATTTTAGTTATGTAAAAACGCCGACAGATTAAAAAAAGAAGCCAAGGAGATTGCATTATCTAAATTAGAATATTGTAATAAATGAAAAAGAAAACAAATGATATTATATATAAACCTCTGTTTGGACAAATGGATGAAAAATACAAATGATAATGTTCTTGTTTATGTCAGAAAGTAAGCGATATTATACCACACATTAGTAAAACTTGACACAATTGTATGGAACGAGCAAAATCATATTATTTAATTTACGATGTGCAGTATGTTTTGGTACAAAACACAACGATAACATCCTTCATGCGGATGCAAGCAGCTTCGCCGCTAATTTATTGTTGTCTCGGAGGATTGTTGAGTTTACTAAATTGCTTTATTGTGTTTAGTACAGTTTTGGAAATGCCTGAAGTTGTTTTAATACATTTATCCTATTAAAATATGATTTTTACGACAATTTCGGTTTTAGCCCCTTGACTAATATTAAAGTCATGGTTCGGACTGGCACATCCGGCTGATCCCTCGACTCTATTTAGGGATCACAATAGTTTTGGGCTGAAATTAAAGAAACCTTCTGAACTCTATAAACACCTGAGAGTTACAAAAACGCATGTTTTGCAAAAGTCGCAAGACGAATTAGTTAAATCTCTCCCAAAAGACAAAAATGCCACAGACCTAGAATCTAGACTTCAATTCCACAAACAATTTATGGTAGGTGCACAGGCAAATAGAGCTGGGTTGGGCGCGAGAAAGAAAAGGGAATACCGAGACATAGTAAAAACCTTTCTACAACAAGACGAAAATGACAGTTACAAAGTGCACGCTATGAATTTAGAAATGCAAAGTGAGTGGTTAACCATAGGCGAGTTTTGCATCCCGTTAGCTCTGAAGTGGCGCACCTTGCTGTATGACTGGTCTCCTGCCTTATTAAAATTCTATCTTAATGCCTTTCAAATGACCCTCCCTGACCAGAGTAACTTAGTTAGGTGGGGAAAAGCCTCTGAAAAATGTTGCTATACCTGTGGAGAGGCGATATGTACAGCAAGGCACCTATTGGTGGGATGCAAGGTGCTCCTTGATAGGGGTCATTACTCACATCGCCATGACAGAGTACTTCAAATCATACGTGAAGCCATAAGCCTCTCAATAGCTAGAGCCCAAAAAGGATTAACGACAAACAAAAGACAAATTAACTTTATAAAAGGAGGCTCAACTTCAAACTCCAAGAACAAGCCTTACTCAATCCTCAGTGCAGCACCTGACTGGACTATTTTAATGGACACGTATGAAAAGCACTATAAAATCCCAGAAGATGTGGTTGTTTCGACATCCAGACCGGACATTTTCCTTTTCTCCAGAGCTACAAAACGTATAGTACTTGTAGAGCTTGTACCGTACCGTGGGAAACTAACATACCCAAAGACCACGCGATAAAACAAAACAAATATTATGACCCCCTAAACGAATTAACAAAAAGCGGCTATGTAGTTAATCTATACGCTGTAGAAGTAGGAGCCAGAGGTATACCAGCAAAATCTCTCTATAACCTGCTGAAAGACCTTGGCTTGTCCAGAAGTGCAGTAAGTTCTATACTAGAACGAGTATCTAAAGCTGCATTAGCAGGTTCATACCAGATTTGGCAGGGCAGGGAGAGAAACACAAGTAGTGAAGGTGAGTGTTGATGTACGTCGGAAAGGGGCCCCTTAAACCTACACCCGTGTCACAAGTCTCGGGATCTGCTTGGGTTTCTCTCTCTGCCACACGATGGACCCGGCACCCGCACGGTGAATCCATGGAAGCTAAGAAGTTCGTCTCTTAGAAGCAATATAACGAACGGTTTATCAATATAGTTGGGTTAGGTTAAGTTATGTTTGTAATCATCAAAAGTTGACTTGTTATGGCTTTTGAAAAGAGAGCGGGTACCTCATTTTCTTTTTCCTAAAACAAGTCAAGCCTCGCTCGCTACGCCCGCTCGGCGTTTGGTGATCACAAGTATAACCTAACCTAACCCAACTATATTGACACACCGGCCATTATATATTTTAATTATTATAAAATATAAATTAAACGTTTTGAGCATTGCGTTTAAACTTAGAAATGCGCTAAATATCTTTAGCCGTAACAGATATATCTGCAAAGCAATAACATTATGTGAACAGATTTTTTTTAATACATTTTCTTGCGTATCTTTCCCTCATCTATTTGTCTACTCATCTACTGTGTACCTAAAACACCCCGGACAGACCAAGCTTCCTGGCAGCATTCGTTCTCACATTGATGCATATGGTAGCCTAATATTATATTGAGAGTGTGGTTACGGTATTAATATCATTTGCAAAAAATAAATAAAACGACAAAAAATATTATACCAATTCCTAAACTTAGATAAAGAGATAGAATATTTATTTGCATAATTAAAATTTAAAGAACAGTGAATCAATAAATTATTACAGACTTGAATATATGCAACAAGGCGGCCTTATTGCTGAGAGCAATCTTTTCAAGGCAACCTTAAGGTAACGAATTTGTGCATGGAGTGGGCAGGATAAACTTATTATATTTTATTATAATATTTTGAAGGCATAATAAACAAGCAAAAGCTAGATATAGGACCTATATTTATAATAATGTGTATTAGATTACTATAAATATATCTTCATAAGAGCGACGGATGATTGGCGAATTTAGGCAAATATAGAGACTAAATGCCAAAGCCGTCTCTCGAAACTGTTTTGCTTAAATCAAATTTGTACAATGGATTAAGCTTCCTATCGCTGGCTTGTATCATAATGCAGTCATTAATCATGCAAGTTATTACATTCTCAAGGCGTAGCTCTGATTTGGTGATTTACATTCAAATAATGTATATCATCATCATCATCATGTGACAATGCGATAAAAATAAATTATCAACTTACATTAATTCTTGTACTAATGATTTTTGGCATATCGTTATAGATATGTATGAATATGATTACCTTAAATTCGCAACCGATTTGGAAGTATGATGTACATTGGTAAAAATCGAGAAAATCTCTGATTCTTGAATTATGTCTCATGTTGGGGAACGAACTTCCTGCTGAGGTTTTCCCAGGAGTCTGCATTATGGGGTTCTTCAAAAAAGGCGACAACGTGTGAGTGATGCCTCTAATGTTGCTACCGTCAATAGGCTGCAATAACTGCTTACCACCAGGCGGGTCGCATGTCTTTACCACATGGCAAAAATAAAAAATCATTAGTTATCAATAATCGAGTTACAATTAATGTAAATTTGTCCAGGAATATTAAAAAAACAAGACTATATTTTAAGCCTCGATATCGCTCTGTAAAGCCCAGATCTGGCCTTACATGGCACGCAGTTCACACCTCTGAACTGACGTGCCCCAGTACCTGCTTGCTCGGTAAACTTACACCGGTTTGAATTGTCGGTAATACAGTGATTTCTGGCAGGCTAATCTAGTGAGAACAACAAATTCCAGCTCATTCTGTGTATAGACAGCGGTCTATACACAGAATGAGCTGGAATGAGTTGTTCAATTTAATACCAGCCGCTGAGTTCCTCTATCGTGCCACTCGTAAAAAACTGAAACTCCATTCATAAACCTTGGTGATCGGCGATATACCACAGTACATTTTTCACCTACTTTTCCCTAAATAGACTAGCAACATATCAATGAGCTCTTGGTGTTTGATACCTATGGGCTGTGGTGATTACTTGCCATTAGAAAATCATCATCAAATAACAACACTTTAAAGTACCAATAACATAACAAGACATTAAAATTTGGATGTTATTGGTATACTTGCTACATCAGTCGGTAGATAAGCATATTACCGTAGTTAATGTACCGTATCGGGGCTTGCAACATAAAGTATCGAGCATCACCACCACGTTTACTGTCATCCTATTAACTCCTTACCTCCGTCAGTGGCGCTGATAATAGCATCCACTTGTAGGAACACAACTTTATAGGCCTGTAGAAATTGCTGGTTTACTGCGGCTTTTTGCAAGATAGCATTACTTCCCCAGTCAGTCGTCCATACTACCCTACGACCCTTTCTCTTTTTTTCAGAGCCTAATTAGTCAATCAGTGTACGGTGAAATTGTACACGACGCGCAGATGAGCTTAGCGTTGGCTCAAAGATTTAAGTATTAATGTTAAAATCATGGTAAACCCACTTGTACTCCAAATAAATTATTGTTTATCTAACCTGGATTCTTTAATACAAACAATAATTTATCTGTAAACGTGAAATATTACTCATTTAAAAGTCCACGTAACTGAGGGAAGCTCTAAAAATATTTCTGGGGATTGTGATGTACGGTCGCCTGTTCGTTTTCCAAATGAGGACCGCTACGTGACGAAAAATTAAACATAAATTATTGTAATTACGTAAGTGGGATGTCCATGTTGTATCCTCCCATGTCAAAGTTGGGATCGTCGTTGTTGAAGTTGTTGACGAGTATAGTACCTATTAACATGGCACAAATAACCTAATTAAATCAAATTATTTATTTAATGAATCAATATAATCTGAATTAATTTTAAAATGAGAATTTTTTATGCAGAAAAATAAATAAATTATTATTTGCTATGATTATGATATAAATTTGATATGATCATCATTGGCTTGTCATTTTCCAATTATTTTGGCGTAGGCGCAGTGTGTCTTTTTCTTCCATTCGCCCTTATCAGCAGTCATATCTACAGTAACCCATTTCAATAAAAATTGGAAATCGTATTGCCTAATTAAAAACCGCCTATTGACAACTTGTTTGTTAAAATCTGATGAGTAGTCTAAGAAGTTTAAAAATGTAGAGTTTGGAAACAGCACAATATTATCTTATTTATTATTTATTATATTGCAAAAACATTGCCTCCATAATTAGTTTAACGGCAGTGAAAACATGCTTTTCAGGAATAAATATAAATGGTAGGCAGTCACGTAGGGTCGATTGTTAGGGTTTCGTATCCAAAGGGTAAATCGGACTCTATTACTGAAACTCCGCTGTCCGTCCGTCCGTCCATCTGTCACCAGGCTGTATCTAATGAACCGTGACAGTTAGACAGTAGATTTTTTTTACAGATGATATATTTCTGTTGCTTCTATAACAACAAGTAATAAAAAACCGAATAAAATAAATATGTAGGGAGGCTTGCATACAACAATCGTGATCTTGTTTTGATCGTAGACGCTTGAAATATTCATATGTAATATTTAATTATATATTCACTTTAAAAATAAATAACTAAATTAAAATAAAACAAATATTTAAGGGGCTCCCATACAACAAACGTGTTTTTTTTTTTTTGCCGTTTTTATAGATAATGTTACGGAACCTTTCGTGCGCGAGTCCGACTCGCACTTGGCCGGTTTTATTTTTAAATTGATAAGTTGACTGTGGCCCTACCACCAAGCTGAAGCCGATTGCCATCAGATTATTTGATAGCGAATATCAAACTTCAGCTTAAATGTATGGTACTTGTGTTTAGCTCAGCCGATTAAAAACCTTGGAGCTCCATCGATTAAGCTGTTAATTACTGTAACGTAAACGTAAGACCTATTTTTCGAATCAAAATATTCGATGGTAATCGGCTTCAGTTTTGGCGGTAAAATAAAAAGCTGGTTAAAGAAAGTAGCAAAAAAAAAAAAAGAGTTGGAAATCAAATTTGTGCAATGTAAGATTGACATTTCCCGTTCTTTCCGCTGAGTCGTAATACGTGTTCATTTATTTTACGAGATTCCGGCAAATCTGTCGTTAAGGATGGACATCGTATCGTATGTTGCAAGCCTTATCTATAACACCCGTGTACTTAAACAG
The DNA here is from genome assembly GCA_937001555.2 of Hypsopygia costalis. Lineage (NCBI taxonomy): Eukaryota > Metazoa > Arthropoda > Insecta > Lepidoptera > Pyralidae > Hypsopygia > Hypsopygia costalis. Next base: position 13,330,453 of record OW443330.2, on the reverse strand, counting down.
ATTAATAACGAGCTCGGTGGTCGAATGGTTAGCAATGGCCACATTGACTCCGAGGTCGCGGGTTCGATTCCCGTACAAGACAAACATTTGTGTGCATGAACATGTCTGTTTGTCTTGGTCTGGGTGTTTTCTATGTATTATAAGTATGTATTTATAAAAAAAGAAATGTATTTAAGTACATTTATCAGTTGTCTAGTACCCATAACACAAGCTTTGCGCTTAATTTGGGACTGGATGGCGCTGTGTAAACTGTCAAGAAATATTTATTTATTATTTTATTTACATTAATTTCTGGTTTAAATTCACATAATGTAATTATTGATATTAAACGCTTTTCTGTTTACAATTCAGAATACAATTGCTGTTACCACAATATTAATTTATGCGTTCATTTGCCATCATTTGGTTATTTATTTTGTATCGATGAATTACATGCGAAGCGATGTTAAGTACCTCGGCTTTAGGTTTATTTTTACAATATCATCCATCAAACGCGAAGATATTAAATACTAATAACCTTATGCTATCAGAAGATACTAATATAGATGAGTACGTGTGTACTTCGTATATTGTAATAGTGATACATATTTTATAGGGCTATAAGCTGAACTTATCAGGCAGCATATTATATTACATATAGTACATGCGACATAGTAGATAAAGGATATCAGAACGATTACCAATCGAGCAAAAGTACGGAGTTACGTCGGAGTAGCTAGAGCGGGCGAGACCCTCAGGCTAACGGAAGTAATATTTTTTGGCGACAACAGCCACAAGTCGGTCAACGTCTTCGAACAAGAGCTAAGTCTTAAGTGGATTAAACGTTTGACAAAGGCGGTTCATTGCGCGCACTGTCGGTGACGCCGTCACGAGCACACGCTCTTTGTTCATACTCACTTGCTATTGTTTGTCCCCGACTCGATTTACTACCTATAGTATATTTTTAGGTCCCACTCACAAGTGAGTCTGCAAAGTTAACCAGAATTGGACGAGACAGACGGTATTTTGTGGAACAAATGAGCTTAAATTTATTCTTGTCGTTCATTTTTCTTATTTAGCTTTATTATTATAACAAAGTCCCGAGCAGACACTAGTTTTCTAGCATTATCTGTCCGACGGCTGCTACTTCTCCTCGCGTGGATATCATATATTTGGGAAAAAATTATATCCTTAATGTCAAGGCCAACACAGACCCAAGGGCCATGAAATGGCTCGCCAAGGCATTTGCATTTGCCCGCCAGCGCCAGAGAACGTTTTTAACTCTCAACTAAAAAACACATTTCATATTTAATTTGGTTATGGAAGTTATAAAACCAAATATTGATAAATTAATATCACAAAAACCTTTTCATAAAATTAATTTATGATATTAATCTCCTCATAAAAAAGCCTGAAAAAAGATTGCCCAGCGAGATAATCTTATGTGCTTTTATGTCTATTATATGAAGTTATCAGGTCATTTTTTTTTAGTCTCCACTACAGGAGCACGACCCTCTCTCGTCCGTCACAGACAGGAGGATGTGGCCTACACTCCCCACGCTACCCAGACGGGTTGGGGAGGCCTGATCGATGTTTAATAATGTATTTCCCTTAGTCGCCTTGTACGATATCCACGGGAAGAGACGGAGTGATTCTATTCTAGTCTGCCGGGAACTAAACGGCCAGAAAAAAAATGACCTGATGATGATATGAAATTTTCAGCAATTTTTTTCAATGGTTTGTTCACAATCATAAAATTACACACATATCCTGACAAACTTTAGTAAGTAACTATAGTAAGTAGGACAACTAAGGATAATAATAAAACTCTACTGTGAAGATAAAACCGGCAGGTATCTACTTCTCGTTATCTGTGGCTTATTACGTTAGCAGAAAGAGATCAACTGCACTGTAGAGAGATTTAAAAGATTGGTAGCGATCGGATTGCAGTTTAATTGTCTCTTGGTAGATAAGTACTAACAATAAGATAAGTATACTGACGTAGATAGTTTCTTATTACGCGACTGCCAGAGCCAGAAATGCCTATGTTTTTCTTTGCGTTAAATTTTAATGCACCATAACAACTATAATTTTCGGGGTATAAATTGTGCATTCATCAGTGGTGCATGATACTGGCAGGATATGGCGAAAGAGAAATAGGGTACAACGTATTTATAAACTACCGATTAGGGAAGTACCTCCGCATTTTAGAATACCGTAGCCAAATAATAATTTTCTTGAAGATTGCTATGTTTCTGCGAGATAGTAAGGTCACCAGAAAGAACGGAGTTGCTGGACCAGCAGTCAGATAGCAGCGCGCGAGCGATATTTGATGCTGCGAGCGTTAGTATGGCTACGATAACCGTTTAACATCAGGCGTACCGAATGCTTATTTTCCATCCGAGGTAGAATAAAAATATTTTTCTAATCTAATCTAAAGATATGCTTTAACTTCTTTACCGAAAAGGTATAAGCCATAAGTCTTTGCTGACTGCTTCATCTGATTAAAAATATTCGCCGGATCTACAACCGAACCGAGGATTAGAATGAATTATAAAGGGATCAATGGATAAAGGTTTTTGCACATTATTGAATATCAGCTTTATGCTGAGTGGGCTCCAGCCGTTGCAATACGGCGTGAGGATTTCGGGGGTTTCTAGCGTGACGTCAGAGGGGGCGTAGAGGGCGAGCGGGGCGAGGCGAGGGACGAAGCACGGGAGAGGCGCGCGCCGTCTCCGAACGTACGGCCGGGCCGCTCGACTCGCCGTGTATCTGTAGGTAGTAGGTACTATCTGTTGCGCGCCGAGCGCGGTGGAGGCGCCACGACCGCGGTGCACGGCACACGCGACACGCGCCGCCCGCCCTACACACATGTAACCCGTAAACAAATCACTACGCGGCCGGCGCGGAACAAACTCTACACGATCCTTGTGAAGTAACATTGCATTCCGACTATTGTACTGTGACTAACGGTTTTAGTGACTTTGTTTGACGTTTCAAGTGCACCACCGATAAGACCGGCCGAGGTAAACGGCCCGTCTGCCACCCACGGATTGTAGTAGTCCTGTAGTAACGTCGCCAGACTAGCCCACTGGGCGATGCACCGACACGTCTCAAAACTTAGGTACGCTTAGCAATATTTATAATTATTAGTCGTAATTATACTCGTATATATTCCATACTCGTACATATTATCCTAAAATATAAACACATTTTTCAGCACTTTATTGTTTGGATATAGTATTAAAATTATTTACGATTAAATAAAAAAGTAAACAAACGTTTTATGTCATATCTAAATATTTATGATAGCAGCAAACTTTGAATGTCAACAATATTTTTTATATTCACTTTGTAAGTAAATTACTTTAGCTACACTCTAGAGTGTAAAGAGAATTTTACAAGGTACTCGTAGGTGCCTGGGTTGCATGCGTCCATAGATTACAGTGACTGCTTTCGATCAGACGGTGTTCTTGTTTGCTATCCTAGCGGTATGAAAAACTCTACATTTTAAATATGAGACTTTACATTTTAATATGAATCTCTTTTTTAAATATGTATGAACATTACTTCCACGGACAGTTCTAGTATATGTGATCAAAGCATGCACACATATTTTCAGTTCGTCTCTAATTCAAAACAATGTCCTTTCAATTTTGCTGCTTAAACCTGCTCCTCAATTTTAAATAGGGATTCATTTATATATATACATAGATTATTATGTTTGATTTGATACCTGCCGCTGAATTCAACTATCGTACAACTCGCCATAAATTAAAATTCCATTCATATCATCTTGATAATTGGCGATCTACTACAGTACGTTTCCTAAGACATTTTATTTCACGAACAGTGAAACTGTGGAATCAACTTCCCTCAGCTGTATTTCCGAACAACTAAGACATGGGTGCCTTCAAGAACAGAGTCTTCATTTCCCTTAAAAGACTGGCAACGAATCGGCGAGCCCTTGGTGTTGCTGAACTCCATGGGCGGTGGTGATTGCTTTCCATCAGGTGAACCACATGCTCGTTTGCCTCCTCTAATATTAAAAAAAAATCTAACATATTGTCTTATCTCTGCATTACCTTAGGTTGATTATAATACATAGAAAACATTCAGACCAAGACAAACAGACATGTTCATGCACAAAAATGTTTGTCTTGTACGGGGATCGAATCCGCAACCACTAAGTCAATGTAGCCATTGCTAGCCGTTCGACCACCGGGTTCGTCAATAAATTAAAGTAAGAAATCTGCTTTCAAGGAGAAACCTTTAAGATATTTTAAGGTATAATTAATAGACGCAATCTGTTGTCAAAAGTAACCTTATTTGTATCAAGAAAATCCTGGTACCTCCTAGGTATACCTAATTAAGCGAACTGGCTTAACAATGGAAACATTAATAAATCTTCGCCCGCTTGGCTAAGATAATTAAGATTATATTTATGAACAGAGCAACTCTACCTAACTTGTAATTCGTCACCGAGTTGAAGGAAATTTTAAACAAACAGAACAAATTTGGAGAAATTTGTAGAATCACGTCTTAATTAAATTATATCGTTTAATTATGACAATAATAACAGTAGACGTAAATGTAGATATAAATATATAAATTTTGCATTCCCTTTTTAATGGAATCTTAACACGAATTAAGGACGAGTAACTTAATGGTGAATCTCATGGGATTAACGGTTTGACAATTTATTTATTTAAACTTTCTCTACCACAAGTTAAGAGTACATAGCGAGCTTCATCTGATGACAGTCGGTTAAGCCAAGTCGGTGCGTTTCAGGCGGCTTGAAAACACTGGTCGCCGGCAACTTGCAGTTGAGCAGCGAGATGCAGGTTACGGCGACCAGTGTTTTCATGCTCTAGACCCCTTCGATTGGGTGGAGATCCGTATCCCAACAGTGGGATGATTATGGGTTGATGTCAAGGGTACGTAGACGGTTTTAAGAAGGTTTAATGCTATTGGGAAGAGCAAATGTATACGAATATGACCAAATAACGAATGGATACTTCATGATCAGGCCAACCTGACTCTATTTCAAACCTGAATCACAAAACAAATCTAACCTAAACCGTAAAACAAACTCAACCTAAAAACATGTACCTAACTTTTTGGTCATATCAAGTAATGCGATAAATATTACATTAATGACACAGAAAAACGTAGATGGCTAAATTGGTAAAAGTTGTCGATAAGCGATGGCTAAATGTGGCCATAATCATGAAATGCCACCATTTCATTAAATCGTCAGACATTTCTAAATGTGACCAATTGTACCGAGCGACTTATATAAATATGTTATAAAATCTTATTAACAATGCCGACATAACATGTTTTAAATTACATCAATAAAACCTGCCTTTTTTTATAGCCCTAATACCATTTTGATAACGAAAGCAAAATGGCTATTGGAAAATGAAATGGCGAAAGTAAAGAAAAAAAAAGGACTGTAATGTTATTGGTTGTTATATTATTATATGCATATTATATTTTATATTATAAGTCAATTGTGCGGGTAACATAGACTATGTTAGTTTCGTGGCCAAGCCGTCAATAGGTTATCACAATTTGGAAAAATGCCATTTTTTTAACAGTTTAGTTTTGTCAGAACGTTTATAGTCTATGAACCCTGCAGATATATATGTATGTATATATATATATATATATATATATATATATATGCATATATGAGAAAGTTTAAACATGTAAATTCTTGATTTTATTCTATCATATCGTCAAGTTTTATACGCTACGTTCTCAGAAATATGCACATTTTAATACAGTTCCATATTAATATTTATCGTGTAGATTTTATAGCGCTTTCGCGAATCGAAGCTTCAGCTAAAAACAGGTGTAAATGCTTTAAACTAACAATTCAGTGGGACAAGAGTGCAACGTTTTCAAAACTAAAAAGCTTTTGTTTATAACATCGCTCGTATTAATAAGATTCATGAAAAAAAATACATCACAGAATAAAACGATATTGAATGTCTATTGACAACTACTCTCCTGTTAAGTCACAAAAAGTGCAATAGGGCCATTGTATAGACAGCAGCTTAAAGATCGTTACATTTCTGGTAGAAAAGAGGTCTGCGTAGCCTCAAGTACTAAGTACGTACATCTGCTGGTTACATAGTATCTGATATTAAGATAAGATAAATACGGTCTACAGGGCTCATGTGTAATACAGTTCTATGCATATATTAAATTTATAATAATCGATATTGTTCCTAACATTATTGCAATAAATATTATAGTATATGTAGTGCTATTAGGACTTGAATATTAGCGGCGCTTCTTGTCGCTCTCTCGTATCGACCTCACTTCTCCTCTGACACAAATCTGAATCAGTTTGTATGGCGCCGCATGATTATACTACTTCACGATCTGTACAGACGTTATTATTTATGTACTAAATAACGACGTGATATTTGTATGGACTGATCGGGGTGTGGCTACTATTTACCAGCTGTTAGTTTATACATTCAACTGCACGTAAAGTATGACCTAACACTCCTAGTATAAGAGTGTCCCGCATAGTACTCCGGACGGTGGTCTTGTATCTACGCGAGATCATCTTATACTGGAAGTGTAACACCCTACGTGGGCGCGAGCGATGTTGCGAGCATTTATATGTCTAATCAAGTGAGCCGTGTGGTTGTCTGGCGCCTGACGTAGTATAAAAAATATTCTTTGTAAGGGTCCCGCGTAGTATGACTGACGTACGTACATAGCAGTCGTAAAACCATCTTATACTCAAAGTATTACGGTCTAGAAGTTGTTGTCTATCATATGCATGTATGCAAACGCATAACTGAAAATCTGAACACATGGCTTTATATTTTTAAATATTCTTGCTTGTGGTCCGTAACAAGTTACGTAATGCTACGAATGCTACGCCTCAGTGCTACGCTGGACTATCTTATACCGGAAGTAATTTAATACAAACTCACTCGTAGCAATGTGTAGCAGGCTAACTACGCGCGAAGCAAACTGATTGATTTTGCGAAAAAATATAAGACATAACCAAGTACAAAAATTGTAGTAAAAATCATAACTGAAAAAATATTTACAAATTCTTTAATATTTAATTGCATTATCTTAGCCACCTTATCGCTACGAACCCCACAATATGCACGTTGTTATCATACGTAGCAGTGCGTAGCGGCGCAACACGTGCGAAGCAAACTAATTGATCGGATACAATGAAATTACCGACTAAAAACACATTCTGTTAACGACTATACGCTGCGATGATTACTTACTATCAGGCAGTTAGTATGCTTGTTTACCAACCTAAAATTTACATAAAATAAATACTACTCTTATAATAATAAACTATATTCTACCTAATTATAAAAGATTCTTTTTTATCCAGAAAAACCGGCTGTACCCGATGGACGATTAAAACTACCCACTTCTTTATACTATGTACTTCATATAGCTAGTCCACGAAAACATGCGCGGCAGTGCATAGCAGCGTATCGACAAACTACGTATAGAGCCGGTTGGTGACAATATGCAATGCAAGCTGAATAATGTTTTTCTGTCTGTATTTCGGCAAAGTTATAATGAAAAGCTACAAAATGGAATGTTTGAAACTTTCCATGCAATTATGACAAATTATATTAAATCGTGATTTTCCATGATTCCCCTCCACTCCCAATGGTTGACTGGTAGAGAATACAATAGCATTAATTCCGTCTATTGTACCAGTTTATTGTGATTAATAAAGTTTTAAATTAATAAATCATGAGTATTTATATTAAATAATTCTACCGTCAGATTTGCTCCAAATGAATTAGGTAACTTATGTGTCAAACCAGGGCCCTACCGCCTAAGCTGAGCCGATTCCCATAATATAATAATAATAATTGTAATTTTTATTATTGATTTTGATTTTAATTTTAATTTTGACTTTGATTTAATTTTGTCGTTAATTTTAATATTGATTTTAATTTAATATAATCCGGCTATGACATTATCGTAACAGCTACATATTTTAAATAAATATGTATATAAAATATGGAAGAGCGGAGTCCTCTAACTCCCACCATGAAACTTGTAAGAAAATGTAAATTGTATGAAAATGAAATAAATTATTATTATGTATCTCTTTTTAATCACGGGTTAAGCCCGGTCATTTGATAGGTGTGCGCGGGGATATAGATCTAACGCGTAGAGGCCTAGAGGAGAATTTCAGCAGCTAATACTTATTATCATTAAAAATTAAAACATAACGAATTGTTTTTATCCACTCACGTGCATGCACCATTTCGCCGCGCAGCACACATTACACATCACTAGTCGGCAGTAGTGTGGTTACCTAAAAAAATTGTAACGCTGACACTGACACGCAGTGGCATCGTTGACAATACACGAAACATTTTCAGCTGAATCAATAGAACTCTAGGGTTTCTACCTATAATAAATCTAAGCTGAAGTTTGATTTTGCAATCATAAAATCCGATGGTAATCGGCTTGAGCTTCGGCGGTACGGATCCCTGATCATACTTAAAATATTATCGCTAGTGTAGTAAGTACTACGACGGAACTATTTTTTTTTTACAGAGCTTTCAGTATAATTTACTCATTAATTATCTTTGTTTTCGCGCTTAATTATATTTACATTCTATTGTTATTATATTTACGAAATGAATGGCTAGAATCATGAAAGAGGAACAACGATAGCAAATTTTAACTGACTCAGCGATTCTCCGGAGTGCTGGATACTTCGTAGTGTTGCTACTGGCCAACAGTTGTCCGCCACAAGCTCTTCAACCTACTTTAAAATTCAATTGCACTTAATGTGCAATGTTACTCGCACCTCTAGTTAAATTCGAGTTCCAAGGCAGCAAAAATTACCCCAGGAAGTGCAACTGACTTCATTTTCCGTGAATTTTATTCAGCTTTATGCGGATTGAAAACACTAGCCTCCGCTACTTGAAAACACTAGCAGCGTGGTGAAGTATGCTCTAAACTCTTTCGATTGAGGGGAGCCCCGATGATTAAGGCTTAACGACACATTAGATTCTAGTGGGAATGTACGACAGGTGTGTCCAACCTATCTACTTATGATAGGCGTGTGTAATGTCTTTATTAACATTAAACAAGTAAATTACAAGTGTAAATGCTTAAAGTCTAAAAAGAAACACCTGCGTTACCTTTATTGACAAAATAAATGGCCTTGGGCTGCAATAGGAAAACAAGTAACCAACGTTTCCCTCAGGCATACTTAACGCAGCATATACTCGTACACAGAGCGGAGTCGGCAATTGTCAATGTCATTTAAGAGAGAATATTGAAAGACCTGTGGGGCTACTAGTATGTGACAAAGTCAGTTTGTTTTCTACAGTAGCACTCCCAGTAGTACATTACTATCTAACTTGAATTGTGCGCGTAGGCGAATTCGGAATGAAATAGGCACTATTAACGTATTTAATTCTAAAGCATAATGTTTATTGGAAAGTTTTAATCCGTATATTGACCTTAATGGATTCACACATACTATAAAACATGCTTTTTTTATTTATGTAGAATCATTTCCCGATTCCAGAAAAAAATCCCAAGATAAACTCTGTTCTTTTATTATCATTTTCATTCAGTTAACTTTCTTGTTTTTAATATTTAATCTGGTTTCTCGCCTTTTCCCGTTTATTTTGCTCATTCTGTATATATACGTATCTCGGACAAGGCATAAAGTTGAGAACAAAAGTTTGTAATTTTACGATCAGGCTGTTATTCTTTCCGCTGGTTTAACGATTGTTACTGAAGGTGACGTCATTATTCCGTTTTTCTTTCCGTAACAATAGCTTAATTTGTTTATTGTATTACTAAAAGTTACAGATTAGCATAAATGCAAATTAATACATCGTCGACAACCCTTATTCATCCCACTGCTAGGAAACGGGCCTCCCCACAATCGAAGAGATTTAGAGCATGCTCCACCATGCTGCTCAACTGCGGGTTGGCGGAAGCAATTAATACATAATATTATGGTTGGCCGTGTGGTTTCCGGCAGACTAGAATAGAATCACTCCGTTTCTTCCCGTGGATATCGTACAAGGCGACTAAGGGAAATACATTATCAAACATCGATCAGGCCTCCCCAACCCGTTTGGCTCGCAGGAACACAACAACCCTTAAAAAATACGCTATGCTCTACGTCTCTTTTCGCCAAAACCTAGTTTGTCAGTTATCACGGTGCACCACGTGCAGATGAGGTTGACTTTGGTTTGATGTTGATTGGTTTGGTTTGATATGAAGATATTGCCGAACCACTTATACCACAAATCCAATTTTGACATACACGACCCAGTATCATTTTATCACTTACATTGAATGCCTATTCACCGTTATCGACTTTTGTTTCACATCGCCCTTGAGGCTCAATATTGAGATTAAAATTTCCTGAACGGAAGCACTTAAACCTAAAGCGCATTCACTAGCGGTTACGGTACTAATTTGTAATTTAGTTTGAATGAAAGTTATAATATCCTTCACATTCCGAAACGTTACAATATAAAATAAATAAATAAATATTCCTGAACAAATTACGCTTCTCTTGTCCGACACTTAGCAAAGCTTGTGCTATGGGTTCTGAATAACTGATAACATACATACTTAAATATATTTTTTTTGTAAATACATACATTTAATACATAGAAAACACTCAGACCAAGACATACAGACATGTTCATGCACACAAATATTTATATTGTGCCGGGATCGAATTCAGAATTAAAGTGGCCATTGCTAGCTATTCGACTACCAAACTCGTTAAAAATAAGAAAAAAAAAAGGAAATTGCAGTATAAATAATTTCATTTCATTTATTCTTTTTAGTAAAGTTTCAAACATATCTTTTGTATATACTACGTGGTATGTAGCAAACAAGCGTATGGTCTGCTTGATGTGAAGTGGTTATCGTAGCCATTTAAGCGCTCGCAACATGAAATATCGCTACGCGCTGCCACCCTCGCTGCCAACGCAGCAATTTCTTCCTTTCTGGTGACCTCACTCACTCGCAGGAGCACAACAACCTTCAAGGGAATTTTTATTTGGCTGCGGTATTCTGAGACGTGGAGGTACTTACTTCCCCAGTCGGGCAGCTAACAAAATACGCTATGTCCTACCTCTCTTAAATATATATATCACAGAATTTCAAATGCTTAAAGATTACACAAACCATAAGCTTAAACACAGCCCGTAATTTTAGTACCTCACATTGTGTAGATTTTTAAGTGCATGCATGCAAAATGCTACATGGTAACTGCCACATCAGCCAGTAGTAAAAATCGTCAATTTCATATGTGTTATGTTTAGAACGTTTGTTTTAATAAAACAATTACAGTTAAAGTCCACTTTATACCTGGCGAGCACTGAAAAACAGGGCTGAGACCATTTTGTGATCCCTGCAATGATTCCTGAGGGTAGGCCAAAGATTCTCACATCCAATTTTTATAATATTGTATTGTACTTTTGCATTATGTTTGTGAAGTTGAAATAAATATACCTATTTCTATTTTTAAACAGTGTTGTAATAAATATGTTAACATTTAGATTTTATCTAGAAAAATATTGTACGGTCAGCAATGAAATAAGATTATTAAAAAGTAGCAAATTCAATCTTCGCAAATTATTTCTGTACTTAGGAAGTGAACTTCTCAAATGACTTCCATTCTTTGGAAATGTTTTGAGAAGATCTCTTATCACCTAGTTAATTTAAACAGTCAAAAAGTTTGATGTTTAATTAACAATCAACATTACTAGCCATAATATTATTCAGAGCATTCTGTCATTTATTCAACTATAATTATTAATTAATAAGTAAATACATAATACACTTCTGGACACATCTATTGGCACACCTTGCATTTTTAGTTTCGTTTGGTCCTAGCTAAAATTTTATATTAGGTCGAGCAAAAAGTTTTTATGCAGTTTTGAACCTGGCACATTCATAATTTCATTCAATAGTCTTTTTTTGAATTTCGAAAACAGAATTTAAAGAAACAAAAGACAATTTGGAGCCTGTTCGTTGATATCCAACAATCGAATACTAAGAAAACTTGATTTTATTGGTTTACTTGGATTTAATTCTTGAAAGTGTGATTTTTCTCTTTGGTTTTGCAACAAACATTACTTATTCTTAACATTAAAGTGAGGTTCTATCAATAATCTATGGATACTTCGCCTGAAGTCGCCGCCCAAGCTGTGGCACTTATCCAGGCCGGACACAGCCAAAGAAATGTGAGTGCTCAACTTAATTTAAATCGATCTGCGGTCCGAAATGTTTATCGGAGGTACCTAGAGACTGGCGGCTTTGTTCGTCGCCAAGGAAGGCCACGATTTCGGGTTACAACTGAAAGGCAGGATCGATTCATCGTGACGACCAGCTTGAGAAATCGTCACCTTACCTCCATTGAGATACAAAACCAACTTCGTGACTTCCACGGAGTATCTGTGAGCGCTCGAACTGTTCGGAGAAGGTTAAAAGAACGCGATATGGTACCACACAAGCCAGCTAATGGCCCCAAACTAACGCGAGCCCACCGAACAGCGCGCTTTCATTTCGCGCGCACTCATTTAAATTGGACTCAGCAGCATTGGAGCCGTGTACTCTTTTCTGATGAGTCTAAAATTGTGTTACATGGCAATGATGGAAGGAAGAAGGTCTACCGACGTAAGGGAGAGCGTTTCGCACAATGCTGCTTTGAAGAGAGGCTTGCTTATGGCGGTGGCTCATAGACTGTCTGGGGCGGTATATCCGCGAGCGGCAAAACTCAACTTGAGGTTGTTACGGGACCACGGCTGCCAACATTAAATGCTGAAAGGTACATTCGTGAGTGCTTAGAACCTCACGTGATGCCATACGCGGACTATGTGGGCCCAAATTTCCTTTTTATGCATGATAATGCAAGAGCCCATACGGCCGGCATCGTCAGGGAATATCTTCGGGATGTGAACATCACAGTTATGGACTGGCCAGCAAGAAGCCCAGACATGAATCCCATTAAGCACATGTGGGACGAGCTAAAAAGACGTGTTAGGGCTCGTCAGCCAGTTGCCCAGACGATGCAGGAGTTGAAAACTGCCATAGAAGAGCAATGGGGGAGGATCCCTCAAAATTTCATAGAGCGGTTGATAAACTCTATGCCTAATCGTATGAGAGCTGTGGTAGATGCCCATGGAGGCAACACGCGTTATTAAATTAAACTTTTATTTGATAAAAAATGTTTTTTATTCAAAAATCAACTGCCTTAATCAAGGCGCCGACCCGACTTGTTAGACGTAGCTCCATGTCGTGTGGTATTCTGAACTCAAATTTAAAACAATATGATCGAAAAAGATGGTAAAATGTATCAGGTTTAAAACTGCATCAATAGTTTTTGTTCAATCTAGCAATCATATTTCGGTAGGGGCCATCGAAACCTAAACTCTAAGGTGGGCCAATAGATGTGTCCAGAAGTGTATAGTAATATAATAAAGAGATATAGTATGTGAGTTGGGAGGACAAAGGATGTAATCTCTGGATCTAGTGTATCGATTTTGTAAATTATTTTACCATTAGAAAGATATTGAAATAATTTTTCGAATTATCAACCCGAATTTTTTTTAAATATTTCTGGACATTTTACAGCGCCATCTAGACCCAAATTAAGCGCAAATCTTGTTTTATGGATACTAGACAACTGATAAATGTATTAACCTTTTTTTAGACGAACAGACATGTTCATGCACACAAATGTTTTTCTTGTGCGGGAATCGAACCCGCGACCTCGGAGTCAAAGTGGCCATTGCTAACCATTCGACCACCGAGCTTGTCTCTTCAAAATGAAAAGAATTATTCGTAAAAATGTTTACCGCCCAACGAAGTATATTGTGTATTAGCTGACTCGTGCGGTTAGCTGGTATTGCATATATTGATGATATTATTTGATGTAACCTCGTCAATTCAATATTTTTCAAGTTCTGAAAGGTTGACTGGAGGAAATCTCTTACAGAGATAAGTCCGCCTTTCTACAAAAAAATACATTTAATGATCTATTTTGTATATTGTGTTGTACAATAAAGAGTATACATGTTATTCTATTTTTGTTGCTGACCATACATACGTTTATGTGCCATTTTTATTTTTAACTAGCTGCCCGGACAGACTTCATTCTGTCAAAAGTAAAGTTTTTTTTTACTATTGTCCACGCAATTTTTATATTATCTCTTTATTAAACTTTCCGTACTTCCTTAAGGAATTTTTTTTCATATTTATGAAAAAAAAAATTAGCCGAATTGGTTGAGTATTTCTTGAGTTTTGCACTTAGCAACATTAATTTTTATTTAAATAGATTAATGATCGAAGGCAACAAGATAAATTTTAATGCAATCCATGTTGGGATTTTTTTTATCATCATAACACATAAATTTTGCAGGGAAATTTTAAATCTTTGATGCTGGACGTTTATTTATTGATGTACGAAGTTGCGAATTGACATTGTACATACTAATGACTAATGTTACGACTAGAGAGTTGTGGGGCTGGTTATTTTTATTGCCATGCTTACCATTACAAATATAAGACACCAGGACACGATTGGCTTTTTCTACATTACGTCAGGTGCTAAACATGCGGCCTGTCTGATATTAACAGTTCATTTAGCAGGTAGTCGCGTGCAACATCAGAGACATCACTTGTAAGTTGCCAGCCCTGTAAAAACATCTTCACGACCTTCTTGAAGAACTTCGTGCTGTAGTCTCTGGGGAAAATTTCCACAAGCATATGGCACGCCTTGCTATACAAGTATTGGTTACGCACTGTTACTAACACTGCCACGTGTCACGTCTGGTGACCTCACTACTCGTAGGAATTGACATCGGTCTTTGGCTACGGACAAAAGAACTTCAACCTCATAAAAATGAGGTTGAGCTTCCCCAGTCGAGTTCGATTAATCTTTTTAAGGTTAGCTTTGGCTCTTAAGTTGTAGGTGAGCAACTTAAACCCCGGATTAGGTTCCCAAATCCGCCACTTGAGCAGTGTAGACTACATTCTAAACCCCTTCGACTGAACTGAGTCCCGCCTACCAGCAGCAGTGGAATGAATAAGGGTTGATGCAGCGTCAATATAAAGAGAAGCTACCTAAAGAGAAATAAAGTACAGTAATTCCTTAGCTGCCCAGTTGAGAAAGTATCTCCACCTTAGAGAATACCGCAGCCAAATAACCGCTACGTCTTACCTCTAGGCACACCCCGGCCACTCCATACCATATGTCGCGTCGTGAACTACTACATAAGCAATGACGTCTATGCAGAGCGTGTGTGTCATTCAGCGCCATACAAACTGTTCCAGATTTGTCTCAGAGGGGAGGTGAGGTCGACAGGAGAGAGCGGCAGGGAGAGGCCATAGTACTATTACTTATCCTGTGGTGACAGTCCACTTTTCTGGCATGGTATGGTACCCGTATGTATCGGTCACAGACATAAGAGCATTACTCTTAAATCTCTGTGGTTCCGTTTATAAAAAAAGGTTTAACGTCAAAAAGAAAGCAGGATCCCAAAACTCGTTTTATTTTGATTTTAGTACCAGTTGATTATTAATAACGGCTGACTGAATCGAGTTATCTCGAGGGGCAGTTTAAAATGTTGGAATTTGTTATCTTCATAATAAATGCATTTATTATTATTATCTCGAGGGGCGGCCTCGCTACGCTGTTTACAAATGGTAGAGAAACGACTTGATTATTCAAATAGTGCTGATTGCGGCGGTTTTAGGATCTATTAAATACAAATTCAGAACATCATTCATTAAACACGAACTGTGCGGTTCTATAGGGATTTTCTTACTGTCTTTCTCACTCTGAAATTTTGGTGTAAATTCCCTGTTGTGCCTTATCTATCTGAATCTATAAGAGGCAATCGTTACTGACTGATCTATCAACGCACAGCTCATATCACTGGAAGGGATCGGGAAATTGATACAAGTATATATTTTAACATAGGCATCCGCTAAGAAAGGATTATTGAAAATTCTCACGGGATATTACGCGTTTAAAGGAGCAATCTTACCCATTGTTATAAGCAACTTTTAATATGAACTTCTAAAACTTAGAAATCTGTTCTAAGTTGCATGGGAAGTAGAATTTTTCTTGCCGACTTCCAAGTAGCTTCCGTAGTAAAAGAGATTTGTATGATGATACTATTACTCCTTAATTAATTGACATTGTCTAATTGAATTAAACCTTGTATTTTCTCTCTTAATTCACGGGTCAAGCCCGGTCATTTGATAGGCGTGCGCGGGGATATAGATCCAACACGTAGAGGCCCCTTTGAGAAGTTTGATGTAATGTTGTATTGTATTTTGTATTTACTGTATTTTTATCATTATTTATTGTAGGAAGGTATTAGAGTGGAGGCCGCACGTAGGACGTCGAAGCGTTGGACGTCTTCCTTCTAGATCAGTGGTTCCCAACCTTTTTTTGTTCGCGGATCACTACGAGTTTTTTGTTGCGTGTAGGGTCCCCATCTGTCATATAAATCCATTATTCTATAACTCGAGATTTGAGTGTTTCGTATAATAGTGCTCAATCTCTTTCATTATAAGTTTGTATCACGGACCATAATTTACCTCTCACGGACCATTGGTGGTCCGCGAACCACCGGTTGGGAACCTCTTTTCTAGATGGTCCGATGATCTTAAGAAAGCGGCTGGAAGCTCCTTGATGCGGTAGGCGGAGAAACATATTTAGTGGAAAGAATTGGGGAAGGCTTATTATATTCAGCAGTGGCAGATACAGGCCCGTACAACATTTTTATGCAGATTAAATTGAGAAATGATATAAAACAATAATTTAATCTGCATAAAAATGTTTTTATGCAGAAAAATGTGATTAAATTGAGAAATTAAGATTAAGTTAAGTTATTTTTTATATTTGTACGTCATTTAATGTGGCAGACTAAAATATTACTACCAACTTATTTATCTTTTAATTCATTCTGTACGTTATTCGTGCAAATAAATAATCTGAATCACCTGTATACATAACATAGAAGTCCTAGAGAGTTCGTGAATTTAACATTTGGCAACATAGTGGTAACATGTGCATTTACGTTGTTTCTTTTAAATTGTATTAGGCACGACCTCAGGTAGCATCTCATGCACTTTCTGTTACAAACGACGGGCGCTCACGGAGCACTTTCATGGGTAATGTATGAGCACCGGCCGATACTGCTGTTCAAGGACAAGTACTCGTTTGGGGCGGCGGGGACTGGCTGTATTTACAAACACGCTGATGTTATTAAGTCGGTACATAGATGCTCTGTTTAGGTGCATTATTTATAGAGTTTGAGAGGTTTTGTAATAATTACTTAGGAGAGAGGTTGCCTCCCTTTGTATGCTGTATCGATTGTATAATGGGTTGTGTGCAGTGAAGTAGTTGTATATGATGTCAACGGCTTCCTTCTACAATCGCACCGCTCGCTATCAGCAGGGAACACTTTGGAACTGAAGTCGGCTATATGCTTAGATTAACCTATATAAGAAGTTTAGAGGTATTTCTCTGTATGCCGTTAAAATCTCTGTTTAAATAGGGGTTACGTTGCGAATTTTTTATCTAAATAATTAATTATCTATATTTTTACCGGTTTACAAAGTTAACAATTCGTGTAACGGCATCAGTCATGCTGTAGCTCTTTATATGAAGTATTTCCATCAGAGAATCTTCTAGTAAATTTACTTTCAAAAAAAATGTTCAAGCTTTTTTATTTGAGAATTTATCCAAGCAATAATCATCATTTTCCTATTTACTGTTATATTTATTTCTGTATATGTATATGTGTATGGTTGTGTATATGTGTATGACTATGTATATGTGTATAACTATGTATATGTATATAACTATGTATATGTGTATGATTTTGTATATGTGTATAATTAGCATATTATGTCTATGTATCATATATAATTTTACTTTTCATCGGTATTAATTCTGTGTATGTTCATTACTGTTATTTTGTGTACCGCATTCGAGTTTTATCTGATTTTCCCAAAGGTTGACTGGTAGAGAATGCTCTTAGCATTAAGTCCGTCTTTTGTACCCTTATTCTATGGTCAATAAAGTTTAAATAAATAAATAAATAAAAGTATCAGGTAGTCAAAAATTATATTAATATGTTTTATACTTGCTGAGAAAAATCTAGATTCCTTCCAAAATTGTTCAGGAGTCCTCTTAATACGTGCTATTCACAACAGAATTAACTATAAAACCCAATATAAGAAGTACGATCCATATATCAGTCGCTTATCGGAATATTTGACTTATTGATTTTTATTTATATGAGAGGGGGGCAAACGACCACGTGGGCCACTTGATGGAAAGCAATCACCACCGCCCATGGAGACCAGCAACTTCAAGGGGTCGCCGATCCGTTGCCAGCCTATACTCCTTCTTTTCTTTTCGGAGACCTCGCTCACTCGCAAGAACATGTTGTGTTCATGTCGGGCAGCAAAATACGATGTCCTAAATCTCTTTTCGCCAGAACCTCGTTTGTCTTTGTTGTGCAGGTGAGGTTGGATGTGGTTCAAAGATGTTAATGAACTACTTATTTTGACGAGCTCGGTGGCGTAGCGGTAAATGACGCGGCTTCGACACCAACGCTCGTGGGTTCGATTCCCATATAGGACAAACATTTGTGTGCATGAACATGTCTGTTTGTCTTATTCTGGGTGTTTTCTATGTATCATAAGTATGTATTTACAAAAAAAAATGTATTTACGTATGTTTATCAGTTGTCTAGTACCCATAACACAAGCTTCGCTTACTTTGGGGCTAGATGGCACGTATTTTGCTTATACTTATACCCCAAATTGTAATGTATTGTAATCTGTGGTTTTATACCCTCTAGTAATAATGAGTTCGTGCCGAGTTTGGTAAAGTAGGTAATATAACAGCAACGATCTATGTGACTCACTTTATATAGTATGCAAAATTTCATTTCAACGCACCGTTGTTTTAGCGCGATAAAATAACAAACAGATATGACAGTACTGCGAATTACGTTAAAACAGGTGTTATAGTGAACGTGGACTCGCTAACAAATTTAGATAAAATTTCCATACTATTTCGTTGTGCTCTCATAAAGAAAGATAAACGAAATACCTTCTAGTACAGCTGCATTCTCTTTGAGCACGTCAGAAAGTATGCATATGCATTTTACAAGCTTCCATCTAGTTTCACCTCGGTGTCTGTAATCAAATCTTGCAAGTTAAATTTGATCCCCTTACCAGTTTCCGATTGGGCTGACATTGGGCATACTCGTTGGATGCGCGTGACAATGCATATTCACCGAAATGCATTCTTTTTCATCCACTAAATGTCGATTTATAATTTCCCCATTAAACATTATGATTCTAGTATCAAATGAAAGAGCTTGATATACTACGTCGGATGGCAAACAAGCATATGGCCCGCTTGACGTGAAGCGGTTACCGTAACCATATTAACGCTCGCAACATGAAATATCGCTGGCGTTAACTTAAAAATAATTATAAATAATAAATATTTTTGACGAACGACACATTGCCAGTTAGTCCCAAACTAAGCATAGCTTGTACTATGGTTAGTAGATAACTGATATTATACTTAAACACATTTTTTTTTGTAAATACATACATATAATAAATAAAAAACCACCCAGACCGAGAGAAACAGACATGTTCATGCACACAAATGTTTGTCTTGAGCGGGGATCGAACCCGCGACCCCGGAGTCAAAGTGGATATGGTTAGCCATTCGACCACCGGGGTCGTCTTATTTTTAATTATGGTTCTAGTACTCGCAAACTGCTGATATATTTTTTATGAAACTTGATAGATGAGTAAGTCATATACGCATACATGCACATTGTCATGGGACGGGGGCCCACCACACATTCCCACCACTGTGTCTCCTGTGTAGCCAGGATTAACAGCGGCGACCGCCAAAAAAGGTAATGAACAGTGAAGTCCATTGCAGTCCCGGGGGTACAACTACGGCTGCCTTGGAACTCACAACCAATTTAATCAGAAGAAATTAGTAGGAGTAGGAAGCTTTTGGAATTTGACTTCCCCTCTTAGCAATGTGAGAGACAGCAATATGTCAAATAAGGCATTAAAAGCCTAAAGAGATGGCTAGTCAAGTGAAGCTCAACTGCCGTGCACCACGGATTTTGAGTATATAACACATTGTCATGGGACGTTGTAATCGGTTTATTCGTTTTTTAGGGTTCCGAACCTCAAAAGGAAAAACGGAACCCTTATAAGATCACTTTGTTGTCCGTCTGTCTGTCTGTCTGTCTGTCTGTCTGTCTGTCTGTCTGTCTGTCTGTCTGTCTGTCAAGAATTTCTATGTCGAGAATGCGTGGAGGTATCAAGCTGAAATTTGAACTGTATACTCAGGTCTACGGTCCCATGAAGTTAAAAAAAAATCAAACTGCTAAGTTTACGTAGAAAAAAGTTACGGCTGTTTATTCAACAAAAAACGCATATTTCGACACACTCAAGGGAATCAAAACCTATAGGGTACTTCCCGTTGACCTAGAACTATGAAATTTGGCATGTAACATCGTTATAGACTACAAGTACAGGAATAAATCTCAAAACTATACATTTGTAAATAGATCTTAAAAAATAGGGGGTCTAAATTTTTTATAGGGTGTCGAAATTTCAAGTTGAAACTACTAGTTCAAATGGGGTATCATATGAAAGGGCTTGATGTACACATTGCAAAATATATTTTATTTGTTTTTTTCGACGCATTATTTCTTATTTATAATGAAAAATATCAAATTTAATAATGATACTACGTACGGAACCCTCGGTGGGCGAGTCCGACTCGCACTTGTCCGGTTTTTTATTAAATATTCCAACTAGTATTAATAGATTGGATTGGATGGATACAGGTCCACGGCGGCTCGAACCGTTGGCGTAAAATGTGTGGATGGATTTGCCCAATATTTTCTTTTGCAATACCCATATTTCACATGTCCGAGTAGATGACTGAACCGGAAATTTCACGGGTGCCGTGAAACACCGAACCGCGGTGTGGTGACGACAGTGGTGATATGCCTGAACTTTGAAAACTAAGATTAGATGACAAATTTGTTGACATAATTTAGCATCATGACACAGCCAAGGAATTGGAATTTTGGCATTAACCCATAATTATCATTCTGTTGGGATACGGGTCTCCCCTCAATCGAAGGGGTTTTGAGCATACTCCACCACGCTGTTCAACTGTGTGTTGGCGGAGGCCAGTATTTTCAAGCCACCCAAAGGCCACTGATTTGGCTTAAAGATTGTCATCTAATGACAACAGCCGGGATCCAAGGCTTAACGTGCCCTCCGAAGCACGAAGCTTATATGTATAGATAAATAAATCCATCCATAAACAGGACAGGTCGACGTTGCTTAACTTGCGTGATCGATTAGACTGACACGCGCTACAACGCCATCGAGCTTCTCAATTGGAATTTACAAATGATATATTTGAAACTAGCATGGGGTGAGGTCGCCTTGTGAGAGCGGCAGGGAGTGGTCATACTGTACGTAGTATCATTACTTATACTATGCTTATATCATTGACGGCATCATCGATATCAGTCTGTATATCATCCATTGCTGGATAAATTTCGACCTACAATAATGACATTCACTATATACGGTCTTCCGCTTTTGCATGCAACCACTTTCCGCCACTCCTTTGTGATTTTACTTACTTGTAATTTACAATATATACAGGATCTAACAAAAATAACAAAAATAACTGACCTTTAGGAGCAAGTTCAACATACTGAAACCAACAAATTTCACTATGGAGATATAGAAAAAACCAATGCAGCCCAGTGACTGAAATAAATGGAACAACAGTTTTTTTCGCAAAGCGAGTGGGGACCCTACTACCCTATACGGTTCGAAGGGGAAGGCGGAGGATAGTATTTAGGATTATGTATATAGACCAAATATATGGATATAAATCCAGCAGTGGGTAAATACAGACTGATGATGATGATGCTGATGATGATATTACTATTAATGAGAATCAAAGTTGTTTGTTTTGTAAACGTGTGGTAAACTTGCTCCTAAAGTTTGTCGGATTAATTAATTGTTATGTTATATAAACAGGGAGTCAGTATTGGAACTATTTGGTATCTATGCACGAGAGCGGCTCACGATGTTGTCTATGCCTATGACTGTAATCTATAAAGGACATACAATATATTTAATATCTTTTATTTATGTAACGCTATGATAATAAAGTAACCTTCCTAATATCCTTGGATATAACTGTCAAATATGCTTTATAACATGTATTTTAACATATAATTTATGACTTTGCGAGCCTAACAGGAAAACAGCGCCGCCGCCTCTTTCAATATGCTGAGTAGTGACCTATATTGGTTCTTTCAGGATATTATAATATATTTGCGAGTTATTTTTCCCGTGAAAAATTTGAGCGAATATGTAATTTTCTTTCCCTTTTTATAAGAAAAAGATTTAGATCCAAATAATGAAATAAAGCCAATAAATATTCCTGAACGTAAAGAACGTTATCTAGTCCCAAACTAAACAAAGCTTGTACTGTAAGTATTAGATAACTGAATAATAAATAGGATAGACCCAGATCAAGACAATAGATATGTTCAAGTCAAATGTTTTTCTTGTACGGGGATTAGATTGGCGAGCTTCTTCGGTGCCAAAGTATTATTAGTTCACCAGGTCGAAGAAGAATTATGTCTTTGTAACAATTGACTGTATTCTATTGTAATGTGTGTTCAGGGTTCGCTGATAAGTGTTTTTTTTTCTACTACGTCGGATAGACAACTTTGGTTCTTCGTCGAATTTCTTTGTTCCGGATTCGATCCAAAAGAAACCATAGCTCACTTCAGTCAGTTGCAGTTGGGCGGCTTGCAAACACTGGCCACCGCCAACCCGCAGTTGAGCAGTGTGGTGAAGTTAAGCATACTGCCCGCTTGAATTCAAGCGGTTACCGTAGCCATATTAACGCTCGCAACATGAAATATCACTCGCACGCCGCCTCCCCCGCAGCCAATCCTTCGCTTTTAGTGACCTTAAGCGTTAACGGATTATATCATGATATACTTATACCAATTGCTATATAATAATAAATTCTTTAATGCCTAAGCTAGTAAATTTGTTATTTCCTACGTAATGTTTGTAAGTATTACGTTTTTTAAAAACACAACGTTCGATGCTTGTTAGCGGTACGCATATGCAAACAAAATTATTGCGTATAATGAAACGCAACAAATTTGTTGGTACGTTCGCACACGGATTAAGGTGATGAACAATACCTTACGTCGACGGAGCCCTCTTCGCAGGATTTCTATTTCTGGAAGCACTTCTAAATAGCCTAGACGTGTCATCCTACTTAATATTATAAATGTGAATGTGAGTTTGTTTGTTACGCTTTCACACCAAAAATACTCAACCGATCATCATGAGACTTTGTACACTTATTTCAAAGGTATTAGGAAGAATATAGGATACTTTTTATTAAAAAAAAAATCGGGCGAAGCCGCGGGTGGAAGCTGGTATTATATAATGCTAAGGTAGAGCAGAGATAACCTGGAGAATTTGTAATAATTACATACACATAGATTATTTTATACTTTACCTAAACAAGCCCGATATTAAGTACCAAGATTGAAGGCATTCTATACTTTGATTGAATTATATAATATAGCCATGATATATACGTATATATACAGAGTTCTATATCTGTATGTTTGTAACGAAATTTAAAAGTAAAAAGCCACAGTAATATTGGATTTACTAGTTTACGAAAAACAAGCTTTTAGAGTAAAGCAATTTTGTATAATAGAATATTGTACGTATTTTTATATACTTACCTATTTGCGCCGCAACATGTAAAGGATAAGGCTTAAAGCCTGTATGGTAGTTTGGATAGGATTTACTTTACTATTGAGTTTTTACGTTAATAATTGATTTACAAGGTTTATATGAATACCTCAGTAGCGGGCTTTAGGAGATTATTATGAAAACCTAGCTTTTCATAACAAAACACACAACTATAGTTACCGCGTACGTAATAGTAACGTAAAGTTTGCTTTCTTATTACGCAAATACTATTTGGCTGACTGCTATGCAAGCTAAACTGACTGTGAGCTTCAATAAGCAGCCATTTGTAGTATATAGCCACTCCCCGGCCACTCCATACAAATGTCGCGTCGTTTATGTTATTATAATGAGAAAGTGTGTGTGCGGCGCCTTTACAAACTGTTCCAGGTTTTGTCTCAGAGAGGAAGTGAGGTCGACACGAGAGAGCAACAAGGAGAGGTCATACTGTACGTAGTACTATTACTTATACTTATAACTTTAGAATTAGTCAGCAATAGAAATACTACAAAATGCGTACACTTTGTATGAACCACAGTATAAACTCTTCAGTTAATATAATAAGCAAGCAGACAGTCACAACTACATATATACAGGCCTCAATCTAACACGCGTGTCTACACGTTTCTTATCTGCTGCGTAGTTTATAACGAACAACAGTGATCTTCACTTTGTGAGGCTTGATATACACTTGGCTGTTTTTATAAGCATTTATTTAGTCTCTCCATAGCGTCTCTTTATTTGTTTGTTTGCAATGATGTTATATTTAGAAATGTCACTAAACGTCAAAAACGAACACCCGAAAAGTGACTCAAAATGTCTTACCTTACAATTGATTGGAATAGGTAAAAATGCCTTCTGCATTTCGAAAATGCATACTTTATGTTGATAAAGTTATTAAAGCTCAAGAGATTTACATATAACGCGAAAGTATCTATACATATAATAAAACAGTAAAAATAATGTGTCTGTACATTGAATATATTTACAAAAAAACAATTGGAGGCGATGGAGATATAGTAATAGAGTATGAATTTAAAAAAAAATGTCTGTCTGTTTGTCTGTATGTCTGTTTGTCTGTTTGTCTGTTTGTACACGCTAATCTCTGGAAGTACTGGACGGATTCGAATGAAACTTTTTTTGTTATATAGCTGTTAAGCCTGGGCAAAATATAGGGTATAATTGATTTTGGAAAGTGGAACACCTGATGCAGCACCACAATGGTTCAGGTAAACTATAAGAAATATAAAAATGACGCCATAGCAAAAGTTGTTCAGCCTGATGAGCATTTTTTGTTAAGGTATAAAAATCCAAGATTTGGAACACCTGATGCAGAACCATAATGGTTCAGGTAAACTATAAGAAATATAAAAATGATGCCTTAGCAAAAGTTGTTCAACCTGAAGAGCATTTTTTGTTAAGGTATAAAAATCCAAGATTTGGAACACCTGATGCAGAACCATAATGGTTCAGGTAAACTATAAGAAATATAAAAATGACACCTTAGCAAAAGTTGATCAGCTTGATGAGCATTTTCTGTTGAGGTATAAAAATCCAAGATTTGGAACATCTGATGCAGAACAATAATGGTTCAGGTAAACTATAACAAATATAAAAATGACGAATTAGCAAAAGTTGTTCAGCCTGATGAGCATTTTCTGTTGAGATATAAAAATACAAGATTTGGAACACCTGATGCAGAACCTTAATGGTTCAGGTAAACTATAAGAAATATAAAAATGACGCCTTAGCAAAGTTGTTCAATCTGAAGACCATTTTTTGTTGAGGTATAAAAATCCAAGATTTGGAACACCTGATGCAGAACCATAATGGTTCAGGTAAACTATAAGAAATTTAAAAATGACTCCTTAGCAAAAGTTGTTCAGCTTGATGAGCATTTTTTGTTGAGGTATAAAAATCCAAGATTTGGAACATCTGATGCAGAACAAAGTTAAATTTATTTGCATAAACAACACGTGTTTACAATAAATTATAGTTTTCAAAAAAAGGAAAAAAAACACGTTATAATAGCTAATAGAACTAAAAAATTTTTTAAGTAACTTTTTTAGTTCTATTTGCTATTATAGCGTGTTTTTTTTACTTTTTTAAAATCTATTTATTATAACAATAAATAGATTAACAAAATATTGAATGTATTGTAAAAAAAAAACCGCGGGGTGCTACTTTTATTCTTACCTGCTACAAGTTAGACGCAATCGTTTTATTTTATTTACAAAGGTACCGTGGTCTATTTAGTCAGTTTATTATAGACGTGTACGCTAAAATTGAAATGGAACGATTGGTATATATTCGCACAAACCAGAAGAATACGTGCATTTGCGGGACGCTATGTACCAAGATGAGAGTTTATTTGATTTGGTGGTGGAAAGTGTTTTAAGCGACGAGGGGAAACTGTTTTTCTTAGATGCTCCAGGAGGGACTGGAAAAACATACCTGACAAGAGCAATCCACGCTGAAATCAGGCGCCAAAATAAGATCTCGCAGAAGCATCGCCAGGTATTGCAGCCACATTACTACTAGGCGGAAGGACGCAAATACAATGTTCAATATCCTACTCGATTTAAACAGAATTGAAACACCGACATGCTCTGTGACACGAAACTGTGACAAAGCAAAGGTGTTTCAGGATTGCTGTCTAATCGTTTGAGATGAATGCGAAATCGCCAACAGTAAGGCACTAGAAGCTGTAGATAGAACTTTACGTGCCCAAGAGTTTTCAAGAATATTATTAAAATTTGGGGAAGATCTCCTTCCTGAAGTAAAGTCAATGGCAGCGCAATATAATTGAAGCTGAGATTCTCACTGGGAGTGGTGCCGGTGAAACTGTATTTATTCCGCGTATACCACTCTTCTCCAAAAAAAAATCCATTTTTATTTTAAACGTACGCAGTTGTCTGTGACCTTTGCTATGACAATAAAAAAATCACTAAAATTCGCTGGTGTCAAGCTTAGGACTGGTCTTTTGATATTAGCTCCCGAAGGAAAGACTCCCTTAATTTTTTTTAAACTATGGTAACAATGTTAAACAAAAAAGAATTTTTAACTTTTAACGTATAACAAATATTTTCTTATGTATCTACATTAGTTCGTATTTGTATTAATACGGCGGAATCATAAAGTCCACGCGAACGAAGTCGCGGGCATTAGCTAGTACACTAATAATTGACTTTTTAACACCGGTTAAATTGGCGCCATTTTCGCTTGATGAGAAAAAGATAGCAAGTATATTAAGTCGTTGATATGATAAGGATGGCGATAGTCATGTTCCGATGTCAGCAGGAACCGTTTTCTGACGCAGTTTAGTATCATTATATCTATATAAATATAACATCATTGGTAGTCTGTAAGTTAATTTTGACCCACTGCCCAGTGTTCGATTGAGTTGTAACTTGGCACACTCGTTTGTTTCCTGTACCAATGCTAGACAACCTAAATATCACCATTTTTAATACAATATGGGGACCACTACAAAATGGCTATTTATAATTTCCACTGTAACCTCTATAAATTAACATAAAGGACTTGAAAACTTAACGTAACGAACGTAAGAAAACTTTTTGTTTATTTTTTTTATACAACTACGTCGGATGACAGACAAGCATACGGTCCGCCTGATGTGAAGCGGTTACCATGGCCATATTAACGCTCTCAACAAGAAATATTGCTCGCGTGCAGCCAGCTCTTTCTGATTTTTATTAACAACTATTTTTTATTACTTTGTTAGAAAAAATATGTTTTTTTGTGTAAGTCGGCGACGTCGACGTCAACCCTTGCTCATTCCACTGCTGGGATATGGGTCTCCCCTCAAACGAAGGGGTATAGAGCATAAATCCACCACACCGCTTAACTGCGGGCTTTACAATTAAACATCAATTGAAAATACTCGTCGTCAATCCTGAGTCATTCCACTGCTGGGATACGGGTATCCCCTCAATCGAAGGGGTTTAAAGCATACTACACCACGCTGCTCAGCTGCGGGTTGGCGGAAAATACTCGTAAATCACAAAATAATTTGTATTCGGTATACGTATGTAATGACTACATGTTAAAACATCAGATTCAACAGACAATTTAAAGAGGTAGTACATTTATAATGAACTTGATGTACATTTGTAATCGAAATTGGTTCGAGCAATTATACAACTTTACTGGAAAACGGCTGTGTTTTCTAGGAAATCTACATATTGAGAGGCAAAACACAGGCAAATATACTGGGAAGCGAGCATTGGGTTTCGCCAACTGTAACGTGTATTTTTAATGGAAATACCATTTTAAAATACAATACAATACAATATACTTTATTGCACCAAAAGAAAATAAAAATATAAATGAAAAACAGTAAGTACTACTACAAAGGCGGTCTTGTCGTCGAGCGAACTCTTCCAGTCAACCTTAGGACAAATAATATGAAATTAAGTCACATGGTGCCGCACAGGATTATCGTTGTAAAACAGGTTTGTCCTGTTAAAGGTACATAATAATTGCATATTTTATTATCTTAATAATAGTTTTTAACAGTGTTAATAATAATATAAAAAGAGAATACCGTAACATGGAATCGGGGTAAATTTTATATTGATAAGTAATCGTTTTTTTTTTTACTTGTTACTCTCTTATTTGTCCTCTGAGGTCGTTACATAAATAGAATATGGAGTAATCCCGACCCAGGGGGCACGCTTGATATTACACCTATTTTTGGGCGTAGTAACTTAACGCCGCCATCTCCGCCCGCAACTAATAATGTCAAGCGAGCACTGGGCGATATATCGCCAAGCCATTTGTCACCTAATGAAAAGCTATTACAGCGGTGTTCGAGCACCGAAAATGTTCCCAATTTAAAACGTAAAAATAATTAAAGAAATAATTCGATTCGCAAGGTATCTGCCCGATACCTCGCGAATCGGTGTTGCGGATAAATCGACAATAATGCACATGACTCAACGAGTCACCGTAATGACTAAGGTACCTAGAAAATCAGCGGTTGTCGAGACTAAGCTGGCACCGAATGTGATTTATTAGCGCTTAAATTAGAAACAAAAAATAACCCAGTAGCGCCCGTAATTCCGCTGAGCGAATCGAACGTATTCGGAAAAACCAAAACTTCGCTTGCTAAAGCATATAAAACCCGGGAGCCCTGCCCAGTGGCGTATCCCACAAAGGAGCGACCCGTGGAATTTGAAATATTAGTAGAAGCAAATAAAGATGCTCTCATGAAAGCAATTAAGTGATTCAAATTGTAGGCACTAAGAAAACTGACAAATCCGGTGTAGTAAATATTACGCGTTCCTTATGATAAATAAATAAATAACACAATATACACAGCGCCATCTAGTCCCAAATGAAGCGCAAAACTTTTACCACGGGTAATAGACCATTGATAAATATACTTAAATACATACTTACATAGTAAGATAAACGTACTTTCTTTTGTAAATTGTAAATACTTATAATACATAGAAAACCCCAGACCAAGACAAACAGATATGTTCATGCACACAAATATTTGTTTTGTGCGGGGATCCAACCCGCGACCTCGGAGTCAAAGTAGCCAGTGCTAGCCATTCGACCGGGCTCGCCAAATTGAATGATGCTCAAATTAGGAAGCTACAATCAGTTGAAAGCATTAAAGATTTTATAGAATATTGTGACAAAAATACTACTTAATATTTGCACGTCTGCATGCAGGCAGAATACATCTACCAATGTACTGTAATAAGACCTCATATTATGATATTGTGTATTCTGGCAAATAAAAATATTATTATTATTTATCTCTTTTAAATCACGGGTCAAGCCCGGTCATTTGATAGGCATGCGCGGGGATATGGATCCAACGCGTAGAGGCCCCTTTGAGAAGTTTGATGTAATGTTGTACGCCCGCCGTGACCCGCTCCAGGATATGTCAATGGAACGACATACCCATGAGCAGGTCTCGGCAGGCGTTGAGACTATTACGAAGTGTGATGGAAAATAAATGGGCTATGGAGATGAGATCTGGATGAACTTAATACCGGGCTATTACAGAAGAGGGACGGACGCCTGCCATAACTGCTTTTATTGCTAGTTATTTGCGGCAGGCGGTGGCTTGCCACTCACTAGATGGGCCCCCGAAATGCCAGGAAAACGGCCGGGGGCAACACCGGTGTGAGTGACTCAGGGATGTCGAGAGGTGTGCTGCGCTTTCTCCGAAGTTACTCGCGGCGTGATGCCCTTTAACACTTCCACCCCTGGAGCATATAGCTCTAGCGGCTCCTCTCTGGACGGCCAATGAAGGCAAGCCAGAGCTGAGAGTCCTGCGGGCCTTATTGTATTTTTATTATTATTATTATTAAAGCAGTTGCACTTAAGCTTGAAAAAATAAATAAAAAAAAAAAAAAAAAAAAAAAAAGCCCAAAGGACGCGCCGCCGCCCATGTATGATTATAAAAGATATTCCGGACGACACCAAATTTTTGGCAGCATTATATAATCAGAATATAGACGAATTGAAAATAACATTTTCGAAATACTTGACTTATTTGTCACCTGAAGTGGAAATGTGACTTTTAGTGTGGAGCCCCGCAACTATGTAACTGCAAGCAGCAAGGCTTTTTAATTTTTCTAATTATTTTGACTTGTTGAATATTGTCATACGATATCTATTGAGGGGAAGCTGGAACGTGTAATGCTCACACCGCCGCGGAATGAAATGGAAGCGACTTTTTGCAACGAAATTGTTCATAGCATAATGTACTTTATGTCAATTGTATAACATATAAAGTAGCTAGGTGAATTCTCGAGAATTTTTTTGGGGTGTAAGTGGTTCATCAACATCTTTGAACCAAAGCCAACTTCACCTGCACGCGGTGCACCCTACTGATTGACAAACGAAGCTCTGGCGAAAAGAGAGGTAGGGAGCGCAATTGTGAGCTACCCGACTGGGGAATGTACCTCCACCTCATAGAATACCGCAGCCAAATAACAATTCCCTTGAGGGTTGTTGTGTTCCTGCGAGTGAGTGAGGTCACCAGAAAGGAAGGATATGCTGCGTTGGTAGCGGGGGTGGCGGCGCGCGAGCGATATTTTATGTTGCGAGCGTTAATATGGCTACGGTAACCGCTTCACATCAGGCGGGCCGTATGCTTGTCTGCCACCCGACGTAGCATAAAAAAAAAATGCGCGAGGATTCCCCGGAAGACGTTCGACTTGTTTTCGCTCGTTTAAGTTTATATGTTATACAATTGACATAAAGTTCATTATACTATGAACAATTTCGTTGCAAAAAG
The DNA here is from genome assembly GCA_937001555.2 of Hypsopygia costalis. Lineage (NCBI taxonomy): Eukaryota > Metazoa > Arthropoda > Insecta > Lepidoptera > Pyralidae > Hypsopygia > Hypsopygia costalis. The sequence continues at coordinate 13,299,279 of OW443330.2, read as the reverse complement.
TCGCTTCCATCCCTTTCCGCGGCGGTGTAAATTGAATCTAAGACGCGTTAGCTAGCTAGCTGTTCAAATATACTCAAACATTGCGAATTATATATACTCGTACCACAGGAACCGACCAAATATATCATTCTTTATTATCCTTCGAAATGTCTTTATGATGTCGGCTGATATATGCAACACGTTTATGCGTAATGTATTCTTTGTGTATGATAAAAATTCTGCGGTGACGTAGCGAAAATCATTTGTATTTTGTACGGAGAAAACCAGATTAAAGGATGAATACGCCGTCAAAGAGGAAAATAAAGGAAGGCAACTTATCCTCGTAGTTTCGTCGCATAAAAAAGAATTTTTGTTAAAATTTTTCTTTTGCAATGTCTATCAATCTATTGTTTTTACTTTATATATAATTTATCAGTAAGTTTACTGCGTAACTATGTATGTGTAGATACATTACTCGTTTTCATGGATGGATGGTTTTCAAAAGATCGGGAAAAAAAATTTTTTTCGCTTGTAAATAGTTTCATCATCATCAGGTCATTTTAGTCTCCACTACAGGAGCAAGACCCTCACTCGTCCGTCACAGACAGGAGGATTTGGCCTACACTCCCCACGCTGGCCAGACGGGTTGGGGAGGAAAATAGTTTACGTAGGCATTATTATACTTTTAATATGCCATTATATAATGACAATAAAATTAAACTTATTAATTCATAACTTAATATTAGTAAACATTTTATATTAACTATTACGGAAATATAAAAAAATATATACATAGGTATATATTTTTTTATTTTTTTTAATATTGTCAGACAAATTACACAACGCCATCTAGCCCCAAAGTAAGCGAAGCTTGTGTTATGGGTACTAGACAATTGATAAACATACGTAAATATATTTTTTTTGTAAATACATACTTATGATACATAGAAAACACCCAGACTAAGACAAACAGACATGTTCACGCACACAAATGTTTGTCCTATGTGGGAATCGAACCCACGAGCGTTGGTGTGGAAGCCGCGTCATTGACCGCTACGCCACCGAGCTCGTCAAAAATAAAAAAAAGAGTTATAGTATTTTCAAATTAATGTGTAATGTGTAACAAACAAATGTTACAAAAAAGAAAGTTATCCTTAGAGTAATCAAAAATAATATTCCTCTCATTCTCGGCTTACATTATTTATACTTCTAGAGCAGTAAATATGTAAAAGATATTTTAGGCATTCGTTTACATTTTTAAATAGGTACACAAACTGGGTCACGCTGGATTCCATATATCTAATTGGATATATCGGTACCATAAACTAATTAAGTGGAGGTTTTGAACCTTGTCTGCTTGTAGAGGCTCTAGCGAACGGCAGTTAGGGTATGTGGAGCGCGACTTTACAGAGAGCACAGTCAACTAACAATACCTTTGAAAATAGTGTTCCTGCATTCAGTAAGATTACCTGATGAGGAGACACTTACTGCGTATGCAGTGGGAGTACCAGCGGGCGAGCAACACTCTTTGTTAACGTCTATATCGCTATCGTCGATGCATCGTTGCGAATACCTGTATAATCGATCACGCAAGTGAAGCAACAACAACCGTAGGCAGTCTATGGATTGGTTTATTTACCTCGAGCTCCTCCTGCACTTGCTCCTTAGTCGGCACGTTAAGCCGTCAGTTTCAGGTATTGTCAGGCCTTTCGGCGGCTTGATAACACTGGGCCTCCACCAATCCGTAGTTGAGCAGTGTGGTGGAACTGGCTCTATAACTCTTAAATTGAAGGCAGATCTGTATCCCAGCAGCAGGATCAATATGGGTTAATGCAGATGTAGTTACAGTACTGACCTATATAATACCAGTTGTATTATAAAGTGGAGTGGGGTAATAGCTTTACTTACAACTCGGAAAAAAACGGCGTGTGCTTAAGAAAACCAGGGGCGGATTAAGTCTAGGCAACCTACGTGCCTAGGGCCCGTAATTTTTGGGGCCCGAAAATTAAGTTTTTAATTTTTATTTTTGAAGTGGAAACTTCTTTAGTAGGCCCGGAAATACAATGTTGCCTAGGGCCCGCTTTAGCATTAGTCCGCCACTGAGGACAACACGATATAAGTGAAAACGTCATCACTTGCTACCTCCCTGCTAACTTTACCCAGTTACCACGTGATGCGTTATATACCCGAGTGTATGTTGAATTCATTACAGGTCGCATCCGGAGTAGTATACTATTCTGATTTGGTAGCAACAAGGGAGAATTATCAAGTTCAGATGATTTTGCAATTCTTATTATTGGAATCGATGTGTTAGGTAACAACTCAATGTTTTAGGTCCCCAATAGTGTTAAGATACTTAAAATCCGTGGTGCACGGCAGTTGAGCTTCACTTGACTAGCCATCTCTTTAGGCTTTTAATGCCTTATTTGCCATATTGTTGTCTCTCACATTGCTAGAAAGTCAAATTCCAAAAGCTTCCTACTCCTACTAATTTCTTCTGATTAAATTCGTTGTGAGTTCCAAGGCAGCCGTAGTTGTACCCCCGGGACTGCAATGGACTGTTCATTGCCTTTTTTAGCAGCCGCTTTTAATCCTGGCTGCAGTGGTGGGAATGTGTGGTGGGCCCCCGTCCCATACCCGAGTGTGGCGGCTCAGTCTCAGTCTTCTTACTAGCCATAAAATAAAGTATCCAGCGCCTATTCACTTCAATAAAAAAAAATCTCAACGCCGCTAAAGAAGTTTTCACTTAAAAAAAAAGAAACGCTGGAAACAAATAACAGAAGTTCAATATTCGAGATAAGATGTCTGTGTAATATATAGTTCAGTGATTCGAGATCGATCGGCAAGTCGATCTGAATCATAAACCTGGCGCCTACAATAATCTCTTTAAGCAGTGCTATTTTAAAATTGCATATGAATAACGTACTATGAGCTAACTTTTGACAGCAAGCAATATTGATTTTCGTTCAAAATGACTTGGGATAAAATACTATTATAAACCAGGACTTGAATTCGTTTTTAAAAAAAGAAAAATGGATCGCGTATCCAAATAACAAAACCGTTATAATCAACAAGATGTAATTAATGATTTAAATAATTAACGAGCACAAGAATATTGCTAAGAGAACTGTCCATCACGCCCGAATGTTGCTGCCCAAGTGAAGTGACGATGGCTCGGCCGCTCTCGGCTCGCCTCTCCCCACTGCCGGCTCGCCGGAAGTCACGTGACTCGCTGTAGTCATGCTTCATTTTCATTAATTGTTAACAATACAGAAAGGATACAATTTCTTAAAACAGTATTGTTGTATTACCGCTATTGCGATGTTAAACGAATGAATTGTTTGACAACGTTTTGGGGTTTAAAGGTTCATCAACATCTTTGAATTAAAGGCAAACTCACCTGCAAGTGGTGCACCCTGCTGACTGACTCTGGCAAAAAGATAGGTAAAGCATAGCGTATTTTTTAAGTGGCCCGACTGGGGAAGTACGTCCTCCTCACAGAATACCGCAGTGAAATAACAATTACCTTGAGGGTTGTTGTGTTTCTGCGAGCGAGTGAGGTCACCAGAAAGAAAGAAAGAAAGGAGTAATAGGCTGGCAGCGGATCGGCGACCCCTTGGTGTTGCTGATCTCCATGGGCGGTGGTGATTGTTTTCCATCAGGTGACCTACATTCTCGTTTGTCTCTCTCATTGCTTATTTGCTGTGTAACGTTAGCTCATTGTAATAAGGGTGCGTGGGCGCAGGGCTGACTCGCGACTCGCATACCGTCATCCCCGCGCTGTCCTTCTCCCACGCTAGCCATTTGTGGCAATTGTAGCAAAAGTGTAGGTGTACCAGAATCGCCATAAGCGTCACCCCGTGTCTTTATGTTGTGAGGTACAGTGGGCCAAATAAATGATCTATCACCTATAGACTGAAATGACATTCGTTTGCACTTTACAAATTAAGAAGATCAAGCTTCGCCATTTTACGTTAGTTAGGAAGTTTTGTTAAAACTGATAAACCATTTTCATGGCTGACTGCATAAGATTTTTTGTTGTGGATAATGGAATCAAATACCTTCTAATAATATGACATTACAGACAGCACTTTATGATGAAGATGATCAAAGATGGCAAGGTTTTCGGTCCATCAATAAAATATTGATAATGGCTGTGCACAATGCAAACGGATAGTTTGGTACTATGGATAACTAAATGTATCATTACTAAATAATGTCAGGAATGCCTAGACATCGTCGTCGCCGATTTTATCCAGAGCAACATTTGATGTGGATGACAGACATCCTTCATAGTATTCAAAATAGTTATTGCATGTAATAGAAAATTCATTTGTTGAAACCATAGTTCATTTCTATTGCAGAAATAAAATATATAATATAATAGTTATTTGTTATGCAAGGCTGCAAAGTTAATTTTTGGCGCGAGTACCTTGTATTGAAACCTGAGCAAGCGAAGGATTCTAGGATTGAGCCACGAGCGAAGCGAGTGGTTCAAATATAGAATCCTGAGCGTAGCGAGGGTTTCAAAGGTACGAGACGCTAAATAACTTTGCTGCCGAGCGCAACACACAACTTTTCACCTCACTAAAGCGAGGAAAATGTTAGGTGCAAGAAAAACAGTTTTAATAAATAATCATCAATGGACTGGCTGCAGAGAATATAAACTATTACGAAACCAATGAGGTTCTATATATATGTAATTTATTGTACGAAACCTTTATTGAATAAAAATATTCGAATTTTAAAAACACTTTCCACGCTAGCGGATAAAGTGCGATTTTCCACGCAGATTTCGAATGATAAACAGAGCTTTTACGAGCTAGTGAGGGGAAAAATATATTATTATGTAGGAACTGAATCTTTTTCAAATTACGTGTAGAATTACAAAGACGGTACTCTTTTACAACACGAGAGAGTAATATCTGTTAGGAAAGCACCTTCTAAATAAGTAAAACGAAACTCGTTAGTTCTTGAAGACTGTACCAACTATGAACGTCATTTGCAGTTTGGCTCGTGTCCAAAATAGTTATTTGGATTACTTACATGCCACGTAATGTTGTGTGGATATGCCGCTCAAGTGTTGTACATGTTGGTAAATATTGAATAAGGTCATAGTGTTTAACTGTTATGGTATATCTAGTTGTAGCTGTGTTAATTATGTTATCTGTTTGTGTGATAGTAACATCATCACCATCATCATAAGACTGCTGGATATAGGCGCTTTCCACCAAACGCGATCCACCGCTAACTGCTTCCAGCCACTTTGTTGAGGTCATCGGTCCACCAAGAGCTTCATAATAACATGTCTTTCAGAAATCATTAAAGGAATGGAATGACTTGGAATAGTATGAAATAAAATTCTTAGTTCTGCCTCTGGGCTATTGTGGGATATTAGACATGACTAGTTTGCTCTCACGAGTTCGGACGCACATATACCGGTATCCCGTAAGAATTTTTGAAAAATATTAATTATATTATGTATCTTAAAGTTTACTATACTCTACGTAGGATTACGCTACGCCTACGCTACGCTTGATCGATTCTTCAGTGGTTTAGTTTTCTTTTTTATATACTTACTAGCTGTTACCCGCGGCTTCGCCCGCGTGGTCCAGGGGAGCTGCCATTGATTTGCGTATATTTTTTTCTTGTTGTAATTTTTTACTTCGTGGGATAAAAAGTATGTAATGTACAAATTTTAATGATGCTCAGCTGCATAGTTAAGGCGTGAAGAAATAACAAACAAACGAATTTACTTACTTTAACACTTATAATATTAGTATGGATGGCCCACACTCAAGACATAAAAATTGTTCACCGCCGAAATGTTTGCCCTCTGACGCCGAAGGATTGAAAACCAAACACAAAATATAGTATGTGTCGAATGGAGGTATATTAGGTTCCATTCGCCGTGAAAGAATGACAAATGATTATAAAGTTTATTTTTTCCCATGGGATTAAGATGTTTTTCTGGGATAAAAAGTAGCCTACGTCACTTTCCAGTCCGTAAACTATCCCCATTAAAAAAATCATGTCCGTACTTTTGACGTGAAAGACGGACAAACCGTTTATAAAAAAAATATTTTTACCCGTGGGAATAACATGTTTTTCCGGGATAGAGAGTAGCTTATGTCACTCTCCAGAGCGTAAACTATCCCTGTTAAAAAATATGTCGGTACTTAGGTTTCTTGCGACGTAAAAGGAGGACAAATGTTTTTAAACTATATTTTTTCCCGTGGGAATAAAATGTTTTTCCGGGATTAAGAGTAGCCTATGTCACTCTCCAGGCCTTAAACTATGTCCAAAAAAAACATGTCAATCCGTTAGTTACTTTCGACGTGAAAGAAGGACAAACAAACACACTTTCACATTTATGATATTATTATGGATATAGTTAACAAAATGTTTAAGGCAAGACTCGGCCTGAGACTGGGATTGGCTTGCGCAGGACTTGTCACCGAAAGACTTGTCCTCGGTCCCTCATATCATACATCATACAATCATGGTCACACAATCTCTTTCATTTTAAAAACCTATGGCTGAACTGAGATTATATATTATTCTCATGCATATATAGCCAAGGAAATGGTTGTCTATCTAATACCGTTACATTAGTTAGCAAGCTCTAAAGCTGAAAATGCTCCGACAGACCGAGCTATGGCAATAGATTGCTTGGATGTGTTGCAAAGATGCGTTGATGAAAATTAGATGTCAGTTTAAGTTTATGTTGCTAAATAGCTAAATAAATAAAGAAAGTCCATTGAAAGCAAGATGTGATTTCTAATTACTACGTGACATATAATTTTATTGTAAACGATATTGACTTTATATCTCGATTTGATGATGATGTATTTAAATAACAGGTATCTAGTACCCATATTACAAGCTTTGCTTAGTTTGGGACTAGATGTTTCATTATTTAATTATTCTGCACGATTATATAATTTTGCTTACCACATGCTGGCTGAATGATATGGCACATAATGTAATACTAACACCTATGTTACCTCATTCAATGAAAATAAACTCATCCATGATGTACATTGTGAATGGATGGATGAGTTTATACAGCATTAAACTATAAGGCTACAGTAGCTTCTACATTAGTTGGATCGTATGCTTGTTTGCCACCCGAGTGGTTTATAAAAGTCATTATATTATTAAAAAACGTATAAGAAAAAATCCACATTGGACGATGTTCGGAATATATGTATAGTACATCATGGGAATTCTAGCATGTGACTCTACAAGAGATAAGAAATAATCATTATAGTGTGTAAATCGGGCCGCTAGTACTAATAAAAACAATCTCTCCAATTCAATAATAAAACTATACGAGGATATTAATACACAAGTATGTTTGTTTTTATGTTTGTCATTTACGGATAAACCGCTACCTACATTTTATGGAAAATTTGTAAGTGTAGTTTTTTTTTTTATACTAAGTCGGTTGGCAGACAAGCATACGGCCCGCCTGATGTGAAGCGGTTACCGTAGCCATATTAACGCTCGCAACATAAAGTATCGCTCGCGCGCCGCCACCCCCGCTGCCATCGCAGCATCTCCTTCCTTTCTGGTGACCTCACTCACTCGCAGGAACACAACAGCCCTCATGGGAACCGTTATTTGGCTGCGGTATTCTGTGAGATGGAGGTACATTCCCCAGTCGGGTAGCTTACAATTACGCTCCCTACCTCTCTTTTCGCCAGTGCTTCGTTTGTCAGTCAGCAGGGTGCACCGCGTGCAAGTGAAGTTGGCTTTGGTTCAAAGATTTTGATGAACCACTTACACCTCATGAATGTAGTGATTAACAGCCTCAACTCCATAGAGCAGTGCCGCGGGCTGAAGCTAATAATCATAATGAACGTATAGAATGTATGTAACAGATCTATAACAAGGTTTGTAATAATTACTAATGTAGTAGATAAAGTAAAACGCGCAATGATATATGAACATTTTGAGAAGATAGAAATATTAGATAAAAGAAAGCGTGCAAGTAACTTACGTCAGATTACAAACTTACCTACGTATGTACTACCGACATATAATAACATGTATGGAATGAGGACATGGGAATATAGGTATGTTACCTAAGATCTTGAATGATTTACCGACAAACATATTGAGTGTGGCGGTGAATCAATCAGGGCGAAATCCATACAATAAATGTAAAAAAGTTCTAAAACACTTCTTTATAAACAAACCAGATTAAAAAAAAAAAATAGAATACATGTATATATAAAAAAAAAAACATTGTCTTGTATCGAGCCAGTGATTCTGTTTAATGTTTATTATTAATATTTTGGATAAATAAATTTAAAAAAAAAATCTTCTGAGTGTAGGTCTGTAGGTGGCATACAATATTATCATGTTAACATTGCGTTTGATCAGTACGTAAGCATAGTTATCTAATTTGAAGTGAAATTAAAAAGTTCCCACAGTTTATGTAAAATTACATAAGCTAGTGACAAGCTAGTGTTAGAGACTAGTCTCTATGAAAAAAAATATTCGCCTCAGGTGAGGCCAGGCAAATACACAATAAAATTCTGGGCATATATCACAGCGCAATTTTGTACCAAATTATGCATAGTTTATATTTTATGAATATTATTAAAATTACTCATTCAAGCACATAAATGTTTGTATGACTGTACCTCTGTATAGGTACATGTATAGGTCATAACACAGAATTACAGTACTTATACAGAGGTACTGTAATTCTGTGTTATGACTGGAAGGCCAGTGCACAGGGGCTATGTTGTAGGCATAAGGTCCTAGAACCTCAGTACTCTGTACCTACACTAAACTTTGTAGTTGCGTCTGCAAGCAGTTGAATGTACCATGTAAAGGTATAGTGTCTATGACGTCTGTTAGAGATACCATACCTTTACATGGTACATTCGCAGAATCCGCCGAATTACATACGTCTAGCTGTTTTATAAAACAGCGGATCTCTTATTTATTACCCGAGTGAATTATTACCTGATGGCGCATCACCTAGTTTGCGTTTTAATTGATCCCAAAGCTTGTAAATTAAAGATAATCCGCCTAAACCTTAATCCGCCATATTACAAAATGAAGCTATTTTTAAAACAGCTGGCCATTATTATATATATAATACGGCGGTTCTACGAATTAGCTGCGACATCAACACCAATTCTTACAAAACCATAGAAACTATAACCATTTTTCCAGAGACGTACAGTAGAGTCAGAATAAAGAAAAATATTCCATTGTGTTTGAAACTGAAATAATGCAAGAAAATTATAAAAAGTAAAAAAAAAGTAATTCATACTTCCCTCAGCAACAGCTTCACAACAAAGCGTTAACAAAATTAATAATTGTATTTTACATTCTTTTGATTTACTACCATCCGGCTTTGATTAAAAGGGAAAACAAATATTTACAGAATGTTCTCGCTCTTTGGCTAACAATATTGGGTAAAGAAACCCGAGGCGCGGCATATTCGTAGTTGATAAACACGAATATTCGAGGATACCCCTTTATCCTTGACACTTGAGATAAAGTCTGAAATCGAATAAAAAGGCTTATCTTACGATTTGATCAGACCAGAGCACACGTTCAAGCTTTACCCGTTACCCATATATTTAGGAAATATTTGTTCTTACAAAAAGGTTTTGGTGTGTTATTGTTTTCATTCATAGATTTTTATATGAATAGCATTTGAATATATTATATAAGATTACTATATCATGCAGAAAGAAAGTATATTATATAATTTATATTTATTATTTCATTTAATTACATATTTCCTGTAGAGGACCCAGAATCTACCAGATGTAATAATAACGCACATTCATCTAGTGAGTGACAAGCCACCGCCTGCCGCAAATAACTAGCAATATAAACAATTATGGCAGGCGTCAGTCCCTCTTCTGTAATAGCCCGGTATTAAGTTCACCCAGATCCCATCTCCATAGCCCATTTATTTTCCATCACACTTTGTAATAATCTCAACGCCTGCTCATGGGTATATCGGTCCATTGATATACCCTGGAGCGTGTCCCAGCGGGTGTACAACATTACATCAAACTCTCAAAGGGGCTTCTACGCGTTGGATCTATATCCCCGCGCACGCCTATCAAATGACCGGGCTTGATCCGTGACTTAAGAGAGACGTATATTCAAAATCCAGAAATGACAGAATTCAGGAATCTAATTTATCGATATCAGGGCTTTACCGCCGAAGCTGAAGCAGATTACTTCAGATTTTTGGTCTTAGGTTAAAGTTATTGACAAACATCTTCAGCTTAGGCGGTAGAGCTCTAGGGTTTCTTCCACCTGACCTAAACATAATTACCAACAATCTAAGCAGTAGTGTCATTTTCCCACCGATCAAAAAATCCGATGGTAATCGGCTTCAGCTTCGGCGGTATGTCGGTAGAACCGGATAACCGATGCTTGTCATGGCATCGGTTATCCGGTTCTAGCGCCCTACCGCCGAAGCTGTCATTTATATACTCGCTGATCATATAGTAACTGTACTGCGACATTTCTTATTTAGAAACAGCAACCGCCATTATTTATTCATTGCTGATCAGCAGAGTCTGCATAACCGGATATTTTTTTCTTATTACAACTTCACTTTACAATAAATAATATTGACATACCTTAGTTACAGTTATTAATTATTAATATTTGTTTTTTAAAGTCACACAGTCGAACTAATAAACACATATTTGAATATATACACAATACTCAGATAGATTTACTCACGCAAGAAAGTTTTTGTATTGTGCGGGAAACGAACTTGCGACTCTTGTTCACAGTTTAAATGTCTTGGTGTCAAAGCTATCTAACGGGCTCGCCCGGCACCGGTACATCAGTGATATATGTGAACATATAAATTTATCGAGACGATGTATCATGAAAGCTATTATAATGGAACCAATTTCGTCAATATTGGAGGCAATTTAAACAAGTAATTGTATGCATACCTACCTACTCTTACTTCATTAGGCACACGCCCATAAGTAAGAAACAAGGTAATATCTATCGATCTATAAGCCTTATGGAAATACTAGACATTACCTACGGCTTTGCACGCGTGATCATTATTTTAATAAAACTTTTTTTTCCCTGTGGTAATAAGATGTTTTTCTGGAATAAAAAGTCAAGTCTATGCCTATGTCAGTCTCGCGTTGGCCTCAGTTGCGCGTTATCGGAACATTGAGGTTCGTAATTTTGAATTTTCACACCAATGTTTCTGAATCATTGATTATCGTATATATATAGTATTGGGATATAAGTACGTAGTACTTATACTACTACGTACTTATATCTCAATGTTCTGAATTTTTGGTTATCGAATAGAAAACCAGAAATTCATCGTTCTATTATAAATATCATAAATAAAATATGTGATAAAATTGAGCATGAAAATATTCGTCCCATGGTTAGCTAGATAAAATAGGTGGAGTACTAAAGCCTTCAATTGTAAGGGAGACTTGTAACCAGTAGTGGGAGGAATATGGGTTGATGTAGTAGATTCAATCAACTATTCTAGTAGTTTCGCTGAGCATGCTTTACAATGCGAACTTGTGGTTTGCAGTGGACATATTTCAAAATATGTGCTCACTATTTCTGCTGTCCACTGGAGCGCACGAGACATAGACCAATAATTCAAAAATTTGCTTCACGGCATTCCCTGTTGGACATAATATCTGGAAACCTCTATTTTGTAGTTACTAACAGTTTTGCTTGATTGAATTCGAGTTTGGATTTTCTGCATTTTATGACCGTTGTTCTATCTTGAATGAAAGAAAGGCAAACACATTGTGATGTGTGTGTGGCAGAATTGTGTACAAAGTATGTGTTGTAAGTATGTATGTACGATGGCATCATTGCGCATCTCAGTCTAATCGAACAGGCAAATCTATGGATGAGTATATTTAACTCGAGCTTTTATCTCGAGGATACGTTAAGCCGTTAGTCTTAGACCCGCAGTTGAGCAGCCTGATGGAGTATGTACTATAGTATCTAGACCCATTCAACTGAGGGATGGCCCGTATCCCAACAGTGGGATGAATAGGGTTTGGCCACAGACAATGTATCTAAATACATATATGTGAATCAGCGTCGTCATTACCTCATATTCATCTAATACTAAGGTAAAAGACTCGCCTCAATCAGAAATACTAAGGTAAAGGACTCGCCTCAATCAGAAGGTGTTTACGTACTATCCTGTGAGTATTATATAAGTATGGATTATTATAGATATAATAAGAGCCTGTGACCGTCTGACCTTCGTCATTTTTTAAAAGCTGAAAGTTTATCTGTGTATGCCCACGGCAGGTAACATGTAGCAAAAGATATATTTTTCAATAAATATTTAAATTGTCTGGCTACTACTAAGAAAAGATCTTTTGATACTTTCCCAAGTAATTCTCTCGACTCTTTGTTAGTTTTGGAAAGGGTGTCTCTTTCTCCAAAAATCTGTCAAGTGCTCGCTTCGGTTGCTCGGCTTTTGGCATAACCTAATCTAACTATGTCGATATATCGCCCATTATGTATTTCAATTATTATATAATATAAAATATAAATTTTTATTTTTAGCCAAGGGGCTGCAACTACACTTAAGTTTAGCTGGCAAAACTTGAAGAAAACGTGAAGCTTCTGACCTGTCTTAAGCCGAAACATGTATCTTACGGCTAATTATATAAAATCAGCTTTACACTATAACGTAACTAAAGTTACAGTCTATTAAAGTTTAAGTATGTCTAGCAGGGGGTCGGCAAAATACAAAGTGTCTGGCAATTAATTACGTGATATCTGATAATATCCCGAAGAAAATAAAAATACTTTTGTACTTTGAAGATTTTTGGGAACAATTTTTTTACACCTTCTTTACTGGGTCTGTGTTAATTAAATTCACATGTCTTTTTATGTACAGCAAACTTTAAGCTTTTATAAAATGATGAAGGTCTGGCAGTCACGGGCTCTTAGGTCATTGTGGATTTATAAATTTTGTTCTGCGTTCTGCGAAAAACATTATAATACTTGTCATAATCAGAGGTTATAACGAGTTACTATGAATGTGTCTAGAAAATAATTACCTAAAATAAAAAAATCCTATATACTCATGTGATAATCAACGGTGTAATATCATAATGACACCAGAGGTTGTATGCATTGAGGAGTTTATTACTTGTTATAGATATGCGTAGTGAAATAAAACTATAAATTACATCGTAACTTAATAAGTCTTATACTGAACATAGTAAAGATATGTATAACAATCTTCGAACATTGATACTAGAACTAGAAGCACAATCAACACCCAAAAAACGTCCTCACCGAAACAGCACCCAAATGACGAACTGGGAGCTCTTTCACTTAACCGTATTCGAACACTTCCATATTGGAGATTATTGTGAAACAAATGATTGTCTTTGTCTTAACCTTGTTTTTATATAAATGACATAAGAACTAGTTTGTATTGTAAATCGTAAACGAAAGCCTAAGGGCAAATTTACAATGCATATTATGGAGATATAGTTTCTTTTAATATTGGTCATTGATAAATAAGATTCATGTCATCTTCCGCCTACTGCGAACATTATTTTGCTTAGTTTTTGTACGTCATTGTGCATGTAGTTCTAGCATTAATGATCGAAGATAACAAAAGAATGTCCTGTCTACTGTTTAAAAAAAGTTTGTGACCACCGTTACTTGCATCATAAAATAAAAGAATTACAAAATACTGAAAAAATACAAAAAAAATATGTAAAAAGATAAAAAACTGGGCGTGCGGTTTAATCTCACGTGAAGAGGGTTCTGTTTCGATGGGTATATGTACGAAAAGTGGCGGGTGTCTGGTCTAATTAAGTCGAACAAGTAGTAGGTTCTAATAATTCTTGGATCAAACTTAACATTGTAATTGAAAAACATATTCTCCAATACATTCCAATTTCAAATATAAATTTGAACGCACAAAGTGGAGAGATTTAAAGGAGAGATCATGGTGTCTCCTGTGTAACCAGGATTAACAGCAGTGATCACCAAAAATGCAATGAACAATGAAAACGTCAGCTTATTAAAATTCCATAAAATGACAAACTTATTAGACAAAACGTCTTTTTTTTATACTACGTTGGATGGCGAACAAGCATACACCCCTCCTGATGTGATTTGGTTACCGTTACCATGTAAGCTTCACTCACACCATGATCGCTCACGCGCCACCACCTCTACCGCCAACGCAACACCTCCTGTCTTCCTGGTAACCTCACACATTCGCAAGAATCCAACAACCCTCAGGAGAATTGCTATTTGGCTGCGGTATTCTGTGAGTTGGGTTACATCCCCAGTCGCCAGCTTATGTTCTCGTTTGTCAGACAGCTGGATGAACCTCAGGTAAGGTTGGCTTTGGCTAAAATATGGGGGTGACACATTTACAGGCTAAACTGACTTCTTTATTTATTGATTGAACTCTTAAGCAATTATTTTGAAGGCGCCTCCATACTATTGCCAGTAATAACGCCAGCCCCACGACCCCTGCTAATAATAGAGCCATGAAATAATTTTTCTTCCTGTCAAAAGTTATAAGATCAATGACAAGCTCTACTCTCACAATTCCCTATTCTTATTACCTACATCGTGACGTTGTTATAATGAAATTGCGTAGATAACGTAATTACATTCAGCCTCGTGTAAACGGGTAGAGTTCGGGTGAGTATTCGGAGCTGCCAGCACTCTAAGAATAGTATCTAATAAATTATTACCTACCCGTGTATAGAGATTTTAACTCCTTATTCCTCTGACATTTCGACTACTAATTCGACAACAATGCTCAGTGAAGGCGTGAACCTATAAACTTGAAAATATTATACTGTTTTTTGCAATATTTCATACCATTGAATTATCGAATCATTATGAACCTTTTCATTTTCCAAAGCTATTTCCACATATCATGGTCGAATGTCAAATGCACTGTCGCAAGTGAACCGTGACCTATTCGATCGATAGCTTACTCGCATTTAGAATCTAAACAATGGCAAGTCTAAAAACAATTTTGATCTCACTACAGTTTAATATAACACAAGTTGGAAGTTAATTATTTATCAATGTTATTGTTAGATAATTGAAATATTTATGATAGTTTTACAATTTATTGGTTTAGTTTTCATTCCATGTTCATTTTCAAAAATATATTTAAGAATATTTAAATATATTTATCAATTACCTAGTGCTCATAGTACATACAGTTCTATACATTTCCATACAGTATATATAGATAGCAGCGTGTACGTAATTTGTCTATTTGTCTACGAACATTTGGATCTCCTAACACAGGTATTAATTATATACTCAAAAGGAGACCTCGACTACGATATAATGTAACTATCTTTTAATTTACTGAATAAAACATTTGTATTTGTTTATTTATTTACAATATATTTACTAAAATGCAATTTTGAAGTTATACTCAATTCGGAAATGATATGTTTCACAAATTTTGCTGATGTCACTATAAGTAGTGTTGTTCTATACTTTAAGTTTATTATTTTGTTATTACGAGCGAACAAATCATTCTGTTGGCTATAAATCTGACATAGCGGTAGGTAGTGGCAGGTTTCGGGTTTCAGTCTGCGGTCGAGTGGCTGAGGCGCCGATGGATCACTCGTTTCTAGTCCAGTGGCGCGGGCAGAGGGCGTAGCGACGCCATATCGCGACTGAACGTCCGATAAAGAATCTGGAGCTGTTCTCTTTCCACTTACTGACTCTATGTTGCATTTGTCAGCTTTTCGCTCCAGTCGTTGACCCAAAATCAAAGGCGCGCATCTAGAGCACGTGACGGAACTTAATAAAGCCTCCTCACATTTTCTATTTAGGGAAACTTGCCAACGCCACAAATACATACATGTTGTTATTTTTCTATGTTTGATCGCTTCGAGACTTCGGGTGTTTGAAGTAGAAAATAAATATATTTTTTATAAAAAGGTGATATTGATTGTGCCGGTTTACATATTGTAATCTGAACATTGTTTAATCTCTTTTCAGGATATAATAGAATAACAATGTCACAGCACATACGTGCTACATATTTTGTATAGTAAATTAAGTCCCCCGTCGCGCTGAGTTTGTGTTTGTTTGGTTTGGACGGATTTTCATAACGGTTTTCATCAGAAAGAGGGATTATCTAGGAAGGTGAAAAATATAAGCTCAAATTTAGGTACAAATTTTTCTACCAAAACAAACTACCAGTACAAGTATTTTGACTCCGAGCTCGCGGGTTCGAACCCGCACAAGGCAAACATTTGTGTGCATGAATGTTTGCCTTGTGCGGAATGTTTGTGTGCATGAATGCCTGTTTGACTCGGTCTGGGTGTTTTCTATGTATTATAAGTAAGTATTTACAAAAAAAGGTATTTAAGGACTTTTATCAGTTGTATAGTACCCATAACACAAGCTTTGTGCTTAATTTGGGACTAAATAGCGCTGTGTAAATTGTCCAGAAATATTAATTTATTATTATTTATTTGTGTTATTAAATCTTAAAAAAAGAACTGGTTAAGTGCGAGTCGGATTGAGGCAATCGTATTGAGGGAAATTCATCATTCGCTGTCATACACTGAAAACGAAACGGAACGAACCTGTTCCTGAGAAAAGAGGCCCAATCTAGTAATATACAAAACTCGAAAGATAATTAATACATTGTGAGTTTTACGTGGCATAGTTATGAATCACATATAATTTACTTTACGGTATATAACTGTAAATATATTTCATTTAGTTTTTGATTGATGATAGATAATTAACAACCTCCGCCAACGCGCAGTTGAGCAGCGTTGTGGAATATGCTCTAAACCCTTTTGGTTGAGGGGAGACCCGTATCCCAACCGTGGAGTGAAGATGGACTGACGCCAATATGAACAAATTTACGTATTAAATCAAATCTTCTAAATTTAATTGTGATAGATTCTTCTTCTTCTTTCTTCTTTTCAGCATCTATTTTAGGTCCACTGCTGGACATATGCCTCTTGATGGGATCTCCATTCCTCTCTTTGTGCGGCGATTCTTGTCCAGGTCGGCCCTGCCGTCTTTTTTATATCGTCCGACCATCTGGCTGGTGGTCTGCCTACATGACGTTTACCGGTTCTGGGTCTCCAGTATAGGACCTTTTGGCTCCACCTCTAGTCGTCTCTACGACACAAGTGTCCAGCCCATTGCCACTTGAGTCTCGTTATTATGATAGATATACGTTGCATAACTTCTAAGTTGAAAAATCAAAAAACTATAATATCAGAAGGCTAATTCTAGTAACTATGTTACGATCGTAGAATGAGAGGTGACCGAATCAAGATTGAATTATAAATAGATTAAAAATGATTTACTCGATTTCAATCATTAATTAATATCAATTGTTATTGCTAAATACTATTCTTAGTTTGTTTAATTTCGGTCATTATTCGATAAAATCACACTTTAATTAAACTTTGAAATTTAATAATGTGATACGAGAATATCCAATTTGTCATTTGTGAGATCAACACTGGATAGTAACTGTGTGTAGAAATTTTAATTACGAGAATTGCCCCTCATGGGCCCTACCGCCGAAGCTGAAGCCGATTACCATCGGATTTTTTGATTGTGAAAATCAAACGAAATTCAACTTACGAGTAGATTTATGCTACTTGTGTTTAACTTAGCTGGTAGACACGATGGAGCTCTACCGAGTAAGCTAAATGTGTTTGGCAATAACTTAAACGTAATACCTATTTTTCGAATCAAAATATGGTGGTATTCGGCTTCAACTTCGGCGGTAGGGCTTGGCCTGGTCTTTAATCATGTTACTGTGACAGTTTGTAACTCAAAAGTGCTAAGCTCATGTATGGAAGAAATAGTGCATTTTTTTTATATGAGTGTATAACATTATGTTATTTTCTAATGAAATAACCTTTACAAGGTAGTCGCGAGGACCGTATTGTTACAATGAGGGTTGATTGTCGGTATGCCTTTCCTTTGTCGAGTGAAATGGAGGGAAATTGTTTAAGTTATAGTGGTTATTGCTATTTCCTTTGAGCACTATAATCGTTTTCCGTATCCGTACAAGGTCTTTCGCTTTTTATATATAAATTCACCAATACTTATGTGAACCAAGTTAATAACAATGGTTGAGTCATTTACACCTCGGCATTATATTAGTAGACAAACTAATAAGTAATCAGTAATATTAGTATTAATTTCATGATATTACCTCGCCTGCACATGGTGTACCCTGCCGAATAGCGAAAGAGGCTCTGGCAAAAGAGACAATGTACTTGTAAGCTGCCCGACTGTGGAAGTACCTCTACCTCACAGAATACCGCAGCCAAATAACAAATCCCGTCAGGGTTGTTGTGTAGGTAGCGAGTGAGGTCACCAGGATTGAAGGAAATGCTGAGTTGGCAGCGCACGAGCGTATATGCGATATTGCGAGCGTTTATATGGCTACGGTAATCGCTTCACATCAGGCTGGCCGTATGCTTGTCTGACACCCAATTTAGTATTAAAAAAAATATCTACACCTACTGAGTGCGTGCAGATTCGTATAAAATGCCCTACAGTCACTATATCTGTCCTTACAAATATAGTTATATTATACATACATATATACATTCTTAGTTGCTGGACGACACTTGCGTCTACCTTGACCAAAACATGTAGGCGGATCGCGCCAGGTACGAAATAATTATTTGAGATATAGTAGAGTTATTTGACAATTGCGTCTTGTCAATTTTTTTATACTTACTACGCTGCCTGTCAAACCACCACATTGCTTCGATTCCCGTAAATGTTCACCGCTGCGTTATCGCAGCGACACAATTGCTGAAGCACTTTGGATACTGCATACGTTCTCACGACGATAACTCTATTGGATTTCTTTACGTTTACCATTTCTCCATATACTCAATACTCATTTACACAAGGATCACAAATATCAATTGTAACGTACAATTATAACATACCAGCTGACCCGACAGACATTGTCCTGTTTTCTTAAAAATTAATATGGATTTTCATGTAATAGGCCTGTTGCCCATGTCACAAAATTATAAAAACTCTCTATTAGTAGCGTAAAATACATAAAACTAGAAAATTGTGATCTTCAAGTTATCATATCTCGAGAATTTTTTATGCAATCGAAGTAATTATTTTTCCTATATTTATATTATTGTGACGTCTTTAAATAACAAATCGAAAAAAAAATGGGATACAAGCCTATTTAGTTGTCCTGTCTTTTTATCAATGAATATTGAATTCGAATTGGTTTCGCGCAATCTGTCAAATGACTGCCAGATATGTCAAACGACGTAAAGTTACATTAGAAAAGTTAATATGGGCGTTCAGTTTTCTTAACTTCGCCAAATTACATTTAGAGGAATGTGAGGGAGAAAATGCAAATGTTCATACACAGCAATAAAAAAGTAAGCTGAACTGATTATTGTTCAATAATTCATCAATTAAAATCTTTAAACAAATATTTTTACATTTGAAACCTTAAAATAGGAACCTCAATCGCATCGGCAACGGACAAGATTGTCAGTTGACGCTGCCATGCTGGGCTACAAGATGTTTATTCACGCTTTGCTTGAAGGATCCCATATTGTATGAATGAGGAAATACATATGCCGGCAACGCGTTCCACTTTTTAATGGTGCGACATCGATAGGAATTGCCAAAGTTTTTAGTACGCTAAGGAATGATCCCAACGGTGAACTTGTGCTACGTTACGTATTACTGTTCACCATTAAAGACCTAATTAGTTCACCTAAGAACAAAGGCAGTAGTAGCAACTGGCACTAACAATTTTATAGCTTTCATAGCCAGCTGGATTGTTGAAGTTTCTTCAATGAGGGAGTTGGGGAGATGGGAGGGGGCCGCCAGTAAAGGGGTCCCGTATTCAAAAAGATTAAAAAATACTACCGTAGCCTAGAGACGTTGCTATTGTATTAGCATTTCCTTACGTCTTATGACCTCACTCACTCTCATACACAGCTCAAGGATATTTTAATTAGCTGCGTTCTTCCGTGAAGTGGAGTTACTTCCTCAGATGAGCTCAACTCGAGCCCGAGCTCGACATAGCCTACCTAGGATTCGCCAGAGCCTCTACAGGTGTCACCACTGTATGGCGGAGAAAACATAATCAACGTTTATGAATGTACTTTTTTTTTTACGCGGGTGGCACACAAGCATACGGCGCTCCTGATGTGAAGCGGTTACCGTAGCCATGTTAACGCTCGCAACATAAAATATCGCTCGCGCGCCGCCACCCCCGCTGTCATCGCAGCATCTTCTTCCTTTCTGATGACCTCACTCACTCGCAGAAACACAACAGCCCTCAAGGGAACCGTTATTTGGCTGCGGTATTCTGTGAGGCGGAGGTACATTCCCCAGTCGGGTAGCTTACAATTACGCTCCCTACCTCTCTTTTCGCCAGAGCTTCGTTTGTCAGTCAGCAGGGTGCAACGCGTGGAGGTGAAGTTGACTTTGGTTCAAAGATGTTGCTGAATCACTTACACCCCAGAACTTTATTTTGGCTGAATAAATATAATATGTAAAACTAATTAAAAATGAGAGCTAACTTAACGGCAGCTGGATCGAGAAAAGACAACGTAGAGTTGCTCTTTTATAAACTAAGAACTGACTAATAAAATAGTTTGTATATGCGAACTATTTTGCGACTCTATATAAGTTGGCGAGCCACGTACACTCCATTGTGTTGTATTACTGTTATAATGCTACTGTAATTATGGAGGAGCAAGGTTTCTATTCTAGTCAGTGGACTTTAGGCAGTTTGAAAACACTGGCCAGTTGAGTAGCGTGGTGGAGTATGCTATATACCCTTTCGATTGAGGAGAGACCCGTATCCCACCAGTGGAATGAATAAGGGTTGACGACGACGACGATGCAGCCTCAAAAGGATAAATATTTTTTATGTCTATGTGGTCGCAATCATAATAAGCCTGTTACCAACTTCTGAATACAGGCCTTCCACAATACTTGCCACAATATGCGATCCTTCGCATTCCGCATCCAACCGCTATTTCTGGGAGCAATCTTTTCAAGGCAACCTTAGGGTAATGAATTTCTGCATGAAGATACAAAGCTAGAATGAATTCCAAATCCAGAATGGTATGAAAACGTAGAGATAAATAAAAAAAACCTAATCATAGCGAATTATGTAGTTATATATAGCGACGTGAGCGGAAACAAGCTGATTTCCTTCGTGAGCGCAACACCGGATTACAGCGTCGTCTCTAATTCCTATTCAATAGCAATAAGAGCAGAATAGACTATTCTACTGTACTTTGTCACTTAGAACAATGCTAGACACGGACGTCCTCGTGTACCAACTTATAGGTACCGGAAATTGTATTGTGGTGCACTGTTAAAGGCCATTCGTGTACATGTTACGTTTAACTAGTGATTCTCGTGTTATGTAAGTAACTAAATTAAAACACTTGTTATTATTTTTATACTACGTTGGTTAGGTTTTACATCAGGCGGGCCGTATAAGGCCGTAAAAGCTCTAATCGTAGCCATATAAACTTTCAGAACATGATATATCGCTCGCGTGCTACCAACTACGCTAGTAATGCAGCAACTCTTTCCAACCCGGTGACCTTACTCACTCGCAGGAATACAACAACTCTCAAAGGAATTGTTATTTGCGGTATTCTGTGAGGTAGAGATACTTCCCCAGTCGAGCACACAAATACGCCTTTGTCTATGCCCTACATCTTTTGCTAGAGCCTCTTTCGCCCATTACATTAATAACTCATAATATTGTAACTATGGTTTTCTTGGTGTACAATAAAGAGAATAAATAAATAAATATTTATGAGCAATTTACACAGCGCCAACTAGTCCCAAATTAAGCGCAAAGCTTGTGTTATGTGTCCTAGACAACTGTTAAATGTACTTAAATACATTTTTTTTTGTAAATACATACTTATAATACATAGAAAACACCCAGACCAAGACAAACAGACATGTTCATGCACACAAATGTTTGTCTTGTGCGGGAATCGAACCCGCGACCTCGGAGTCAAAGTGGCCATTGCTAACTATTCGACCACCGAGCTCGTCTCAACAACAATAAAGAATACAACAACAACTCATTAATTACAGTGAAACTTGGCTAAGTGGGACCTAGATAAGTGAGAAACAGCCATAACTGGTCCTCATGCTGAGGTCCTGACACTTTCGCACTGAATTACCTCTGTTAGTGGAACGAAGCAAAACTCTATATCTGTATTCATTTATACCAGGATATCTGAGACACTGGGTAAGTGAAATACCTCTACAAGTGAGACAAATTTGCAGGTCTCTTAATGTCTAACTTAACCAGGTTTCACTGTATTTCACTTAGTAAGCTCAATTCAGTTTTTGTCCATAAAACACCAGTTTATTATGGAGATGCGTATGCATCCGTTCAGCTTTCAGACTCTATTCAGCTTTTGCGGCAAATCGGCAAAAATTCAAGACAAATGTGTTTTTTATTACGTACGAATATATGCTAACGCCTGCTGAACCGCCACGTACATATCTCCGTACAAACGGTGTTTTTCTATAGACGAAAACGGAATAAGTGTAGTTCATCCTGTGGCTGAAAGGAGCGAAACTGTATAAGTAGCTGAACCGTTCAGCGAAATACGAATATAATTGATTTTATTTAGTTACTCCCTAATGGCGTATTGAGGGTTACCGGAACATTGTACTGATGCCAAAAAAACTTTGAGTGTATTTTTTTGTTTGTTCATTCGTTCGTTTGTTTATTTATTTATTGACACACTTGTATTAATAGTGTAACATTAAAACAGCCAAGGGCTAGTTGCAACTTCTTCTTTAAATTGAAATATTCAAATTTACAATTCATCGAAATCGTTACAGCTAAAAAATTACAAACAGCCGATTGTAGATGTAATACTTACCTCACTTGTAACCGTAGACATGACGGTGTCATTGAATTTTGTCATGTTGGACAATATGACGGTACCTGGACAGCGCTGATGTTGTTGTTGCTGATTGTTTAAAATAGCGAGTGCTCAAGCCGTTGGTATTAGCGAATACAGCGCACTATAACTCCGAATACAGCGCACTATAACTCCGAATACAGCGCACTATAACTCCGAATACAGCGCACTATAACTCCAAATGCAGCGCACTATAACAAAGAATACTGCGCACTATAACTCCGAATACAGCGTACTAAAGTTAGTAGTTGTAAAGTTCCACTCACGTCTAGATGAAAGAAAATTTTGTCTAGGCAGCGAGGTCGACGGCGATTTCATCATACTACCGCAGGGATAGGTTAGTATTGTATTAAGCGGAGGGTGATACACGTCAGCAAGAACCAACGACTCATCATCATTAGATCATCATCATCATCAGGTCCATTTTAGTCTCCACTACAGGAGCACGACCCTCTCTCGTCCGTCCTAGACGGAAGAAGGATTTGGCCTACACTCCCCACGCTGGCCAAACGGGTTGGGGAGGCCTGATCGATATTGGATAATGTATTTCCCTTAGTCGCCTTGTACGACATCCACGGGAAGAAATGGAGTGATTCTATTCTAGTCTGCCGGAAACCACACGGCAATCATCATTAGATACCTCAATTTTATTTGATTCGAGATTGAAAAACATCGAATTCGTAATGCCATCATGTTCGTTACGAGTGGTAATAGATTGAGTTAAATTTCAAAAAGAGTCAAACCGTTTTTAAAATGGTACACGCGTTTAAGTTAAAATCTACCTAATAAAATAACATCAAGTATTGGAAACTTACATACAACATTTTCAATACTAACTGTATACACACACTGTACTATATTGTCGCACAGATATTGCTCGTCTTTATAATTGGATGGTAAATATGCAACACAACATAAAAACTTTGTTTTTTCCAGGTAATAATGTAAAATAGAATTTCTTTATTCGAGATATATTCGTATGATTCATGAAGAACATGTTCAGTTAACGTCGTCACTGTCATCACTTCTATTTATTTTTCATTCGACACCTTTTGACTAGCAATAATAGCCGCAGGACCGACAGGTTAACGTGACCCAGAGTTCCGAGTTGTATATTAGTCATGTTATTTTACCTCTAGCCTAAACCAAAACATAGGTACATAAAAATGAACTATATTTTTATATGATTCATGAAGAATATTTTCAGCTATCGACGTCACTGTCATCGCTTCTATTTATTTTTCATTCGACACCTTTTGACTAGCAATATATAGCAATAGCCGCGAAACCGACGGGTTAACGTGACACGGATGTTTAGTAAACATAAGTTTCTATGAAATATTCGTAATTAGATAACAACGATTAGAAAACGTTCAAAGAAAATTAAAATTAAAATCTTGAAAGGTCAATTTGAACGAGGTGCTCTGTCTGTAAAAAGCATTAGACTAAAGAAAAAGTTTTAAAAACTGTAACCCAACTACTGAAAAAAACACTACAAGTTCCTCTCCTCCTAAAATGTACTACTCTATGTTGCCTGAGGCGTAAAACCGAACCCATTGAGACCTGATTCATCAAATATAGATTAATATAATGTAAATATAAACATACATAGACTGCAAAAATTATAACCCTTCCTTTTGGCTTCGCTGTAGTAGGCAAAAAAACATCTCAATGGGATTGTCACCCTGCTTACTCTTCTTAGTTTGAACATTATGATATGCTTTCTAGTAATATCATAATGTCCAAACTTAGAAAAAATAACATAAACGATTTGATCACGAAGCATAAACGTCTCAAAAAATCGAAGGTCATTTTACAGAAATGACGATCACAAATTATAATTCTGTCGTAGTACTTGTAGTTAGATAATAAAAAGCTGCCCATAAAGCCTTGAAAATAAAATGACTGGCACTCAGTAAATTACTATGTCTATATCCTTACTTCTCAAGGAAAATTACATACGAGTAAACCTAATGTAATGTCTAATGTAATGTTTTATATGTCACTCTCAATACACATTCACTATGTGACATATAAACCGAGTGGCTATCGTGTTGCGTTCATGTAATCTTATAGCCGAGGGACCGAATTTCTGCCGTTCACATATGATAAGATTTATGTTTATTGTGTTCTCCGTACAATCGCTTGTTTGTCTCGCATTTGTCATTTGGCTGCTAGGAATTGCTTGGGACGGCTCTATATCGGCCATTTCGCAGAGGGTCGTTCGCTCATCTGAAGGCATAATTGCAGGGCTTTTGTAATAGTAGGACTTCTTTATTTATATAAATCTTGGTTGTTTTTCATACTAATTAAATGCGTTACAAAATGGTCAAGGTTTTCCTAGAGTTACTCATAACACCTTTCATCTTTAGAAGTGTTAAAATGGCCCATCGGCATCTTTACAGAACACGTCAACACCTCGCCTCACCTACCGATTACCAAACAAGACTCTGCCGAAAGAGAGGAAGGGAATCCGACTGTGGAAGTACCTCGACCCTTAGAGTATATAAAAATAATAGAGTGCGCGCATCACCTATAACTCTTTGTACTAGTGTAAGCAGATGTTCCATACACTTTGATATTTTTAAATTTAAACAAGTAGTGCAGTGACAGTTGTTATAGTTATAATAAAAATAATATTTGTTAATAAAAATAATGTTGACGAGTTCGGTGGTCGTATGCGTATGTGTAGCAATGGCTACTTTGACTCCAACGTCGCTGGTTCGATTCCCGCATAAGACAAACATTTGTGTGCATGTACATATCTGTTTGTCTTGGTCTGGGTGTTTTCTATGTATTATAAGTATGTATTTACAAAAAAATGTATTTAAGTACATTTATCAGTTCTAGTACCCATAACACAAGCTTTGCGCTTAATTTGGGACTAGATGGCGCTGTGTAAATTGTCTATATAAAAAAATTGTTTAAAAGAATAATTCACCAAATCGTACTATTCATACCCTTGCCAGCATTCGTACACGATTAGATTCCCTCTATTCGTTAAGTATACTCTAAGATCTCAACCAAAGTAAGTAAAGCGTCAGCCCCCAGTCACATCCCGACCACTCCATACAAATGTCGCGTCGTTTAGTACTATTACTTATACTGTGGTACTATGTAAACAATGACATCTGTACAGATGGTAAATGAGCGTGTGTGCATGCGGCGCCATACAGACAGTTCCAAATTCGTTTCAGAGGTGAGATGAGGTCGACACGAGAGAGCGGCAGGGTGTGGCTATACTGCACGTGGTACTACGTATTACTTATAATACTGTGCTCCAGCGTAAGTGATGACACCAGACACTTCGCACTAAATCAAAATCTCCTTATGTCACGTTACATCAGTAGAGTAGAAGCCAGCGTAGGATACTCTGTAGTCTACGGTAACTAAGTACGTAGTACTATTACTTATACTGTATCTACGGTATGTTTGTTTGTCACCCAGTGTGATATAAACATACTCATGGTATAGTTGAAATGCGTGAAAACTAGTACAAACAAATACATACACATAATTATATCTTTCATATTTCACCAGCTGTATGAAGCCAGTAATATTTATTCGTTGGGCTTAGTAAGGATGTTTACGTACGCTCACTACGCCGTAGGAAACGTCTTCGTTGGATATCCCATAGAACTCGCTAAAATAACAAAAAATCATGACGTAGATCGAAGTCGAGAAATGTTGTTTTAGGAATGGGACATTAATACAATCATAACACAAACTACTCAAGATACATAATGCTTGTGTCTAGTCGTCATTTTGCGTATTGGTCTATAGACGAGTACGTCGGAAGGACTTTAGATTTGTTAAATCGCAATGTGACATGTTGTGCGAGAAAGTCTTCAGCTCTTTGATCAACAAAGGTCTCGAAAGCGTAGTCAAGTGTCCAAAATTACTGAATATTCGATCTTTCAAAATACGTAAATCCAAATCCATAGATCAATTATGCTATTTGGAATCAAGATTGTTTAACTTAGATTAGATTGTTAGGGTTTCGAACAACATGCGACAGATGCGTGTCTATCCACTGCTGAATATATAGCCACACCACTGCCCTAGTGTACCATGTCATATGAAAAATGTATTTAAGTACATTTATCAGTTGTCTAGTATAAAACAAGTGTGTAAATTGTCCAGAAATATTTATTTATTTATTATATCGTGATCTAACGAATTTGATATCGTTAAATGCAGTTTTGCATTAGTACAAAACTGCATCTAACGATATCAATTATTTATATTACGATGGCGATGTGGTTAAAAAAAAACAAATATAAACGACACTTCAGGGCCAAATGCTGTCGTTATCAATACACGACTTTGTTAGCTTTCTAACTCAGTCTACGAGTAAAAGCTATGCAGTGCTATACAGATGAATCCTAATTCTTAGAGATGAATACGACATGTCGAAACTTATGAGTACCTTTTTTATTAATTTATTAATTTAAACTTTCTTGACCACAAAATTCCTTGAGTACAAAAGACGGACTTAACGCTAAAAGCATTCTCTACCAGTAAACCTTTGGGAATAGCAGAAGTACACGATTTTTGTACAATGGAACCCTAAAAATGAAGTTCAATTAATAATTTTCAGAAAGGTGAACAATAGAATGAGGGATCTATTTCAATAATTAATTAAAGTAAGGGCCAGAAAAAGTTAAAATGTGAAAATTAAAATCCTTGTTATGAATACGAACTGTCAACGTACAATGATAAATTAACTCTTTGGAACAATGGCTTCAAGTGAGATATACTGTTTTGAGGAAAAAAAGGTAATATTTTATATTACTTACCTATTTTGCTATTATTTAAATTAAATCCTATACTATTACTAAACATGGGACTATTATAGGTTATACTAGCGACCCACTATAGCTTCGTGCGTGTCAATTTTTCCCGATTTTGTAACATTTTTCAATGATGCTCGGCTGCTATTCGTCGTATCGTAATGTTATATAGCCTATAGCTTTCCTGGATAAATGGGCATCCCACACTTGGAACTTGGAACTGGCACTTAAATTTACTTTCACATTCAAGATAGTGTGATGAAAGTAAATCTAAGCTCTGCGAATTTAGAGTAGTAATGATTTATACATGTTCTTATATTTAATTTGTATGACGTTTATAAGTGCTTTATAAAGTCCAAGGAATAAAGATATTTTGAATTTTGACACAAAAAAAAAGAAATATTCAATTTCAATCAGCAGTTCCTGAGAATAGCGCATACAAACAAACAAACATGTTCTTCAGCTTTATAATATTAGTATAGGATACTAGCGACCCTCCCCGGCTTGGTATCGATGCAATTATTGGAGAGTTGGTTGTAAATAAAAACCCTTGGTAAAAAAATATCTAACTGACAGTGAAAACCGTTAACAAATTAGAGGATATGCCATAGATTTTGGATTCTTCGTTACGCCTCGGAAGACTGGTGACGTAAAAGAGAAATAAAGACTATACGCGTATATTAGAGCAAGATAGAGAATGAAACCATTTTTTCTTTGTCTCGCTTATTTTGAAATTAATTCTAGTATTTAAAACATAATATTAGTGTAAATTTGTGTACACAGAAGTAATTTAAAAAATATAGAAAACTATTCATATTTTACGTACATTTCACATGTTTGGTTTTTTTTTACACAATGTTACGTAATTATCACAAAAGATTATAGGTACATAAATAAATGCGAAAAAGTACTGCGTTAAATATAATTAATACTCAGTAATCATACGAACTTTAGTAACAATAATTTGAGGAGCTCGATAGCATCGTTGCACGTAGAAGTCTAATCGATCAAGCAAGTTAAACAACGTCGACCGCAGCCTGTACATGGATGGGTTTATTTATCTGTATCTCCTCCCTGCTTCAAAGGGCACGTTAAGCCGTCGGTTCCTGCTGTTGTCGTTAGATGGGAATTGTAAACACTGACCTTTGCTAAACCGGAGTTAGCAGCGTGGTGGAGTATACTCTCAACCCCTTCGATTTAAAGGAGCAGTCGAAACCCAGCAGTGGGATGAATTAGAGTTAATGACGACGACGACAAATCATACGAACCCACAATAAAATAATAACAACTGTATAATTTCTCCTACATAATCGTAGTGCAGAACTCCTTAGCACATTCTTTTATAAATTTTACTTTTTTTTACTTTTCTAACTGTACGTCACTATTTTTACTTGTCATTCACTTCAATAATAAAAATGTAATATACAAGATCGACCAATTTCTATTAGTTTAGTTTGATCGCGTATAATCGTCTAAAACTAACCATGCACATGCTTAGTTAAGCACACTAGTGCACTTCACTTTTGGGGACAATTTTACTCTGTCTATGTCAATCTTTACTATCCTACATCTATGGGATAAACAGACAGATGCGGAAAGTGACTTTGTTTTATATGTATTTTGTTAGTTAATTTGGAACGAACCGAACGGTCCTCCCTGTTAGTGAATCTGGTAATATAAACAGCTTCATTTCGGGAATACCAAGATCGTGAAAAATAGTAGCTGTCACATAAATATTTGATACCTATTTGACTAAAAGCAATTCGGCTAAAGCGTAACAGACATTTGTTTTATTGCGCTTTTTATTAGTAATCGATTTACTAATTTGATAAAATGTGCGTGTAGTTCGGTGATTTACACAAAAGAAGTGTATTTATTTTAAATAAAAAATCAATAACACTTTCATAGATTACGGTTAATTTATGTCATACTTAATATATGTACAGCTTGCAGCTGCGACTTTGTTCGCATGTATCCCGGTATCCGGGGGAAATTTTCAAAAATTATTTCTTAGTATGCCAAACCGGAGGATTACCATAGAATATTTTGATTCGAAAAATAGGACATACGTTTTAGTTATGCATAAACATCTTCAGCTTAGTCGGTGGAGCTCCAATCAAATAATTCGATGGTAATCGGCTTCAGCTTCAGCAGTAGGGCCCCTTATCCAATCCAGTCCAGTTCAGCTGTAAATTGAATCGCAATAAGAGTTGGTGGTAAGGGGGCAGCTTATAATACTTATATATAATAACTTGTTATAGACAAGAAAAAAACCTGTTACGTTTATCAGTAAGAAATATGTTTCCATTGTTTATTTCTAAAATTCTAATATCATCTATATTGATTTCGTTAGTTCCAAAATTCCGACCCTTTGAACGGTTACTCACCGCATCCGAATCCTATCCGAACTCTGCACGACATCAACCTTTAATCATCCTACGCCTCCGCCAACCTGCAGTTGAAAGCGTTGTGGAGTGCGCTCTTAAGCTCTTTGAGAGGAGATCCGCAACCACAGAACCGAAAAAATATGTAGTAGTAAATAGTTTTCTATTATCTGTGTCCGCAACTCAGCAGTAGTAGCAACAATATTTTTTTTTTTATCGACGACAATTTTAATTAATTTTTTTATCGATGAGGTCGGCGGTCCCATAAGACACATATCATTCGGCATATTATGCATCAATCCATAATCATCCGCCGTTTAAGACTAAAATTATGCTTGTTCAATCTATATTACTTTCGATTCTCGATTACTCCAGTGTTTGCTATTTAAATGTATCGGAAGAGCTGCTCAATAAATTGGAACGTCTGCAAAGTTAGACTATCCATTTCAGTTCTCGTCTTCGTAAATTATGGTCACGTTCGTATTATAGGAAATATTGAAATGACTCTCACTTCACAAATATGCACTTGCTAACTCTTCTATTTTAAGATATGGAAAATTTTATTTGCTGCTTAATAACTTGATAAATTTCTTATTATGTGCCTTGATTGCCGTTTTCAAGTATTACCGCATCCAACCCGGGGCCCTACCGCCGAAGCTGAAGATCGGAATTGCTGAATGCGAAAATGAAACTACTACTTAGATTGTTGCTAATTATATTTAGTTCCGCTGGCAGAAACCCTAGAGCTCTACCGACTAATCTAAAGATATTTGTCAGTAACTAAAACCTAAGGTCTATTTTTAGAATCAAAATATTCGATGGTAATCCCAGGGTCATTGTATTATCAAGAATCAAAAAAGGAATCCCCATCAAATTTCTTTTTCAATTCTTGGATAACTTATTTCTACTCATTGTTTTTTTTTTCAATGTCTCTTCACCTTCATAATATCTAAAAGAATCATGAACTCATGAATTACATCAAACTTTCCTATTTTGACATAAAACACAGTCTCACTCTTCACAATTCTCTAAGTTCTAATTAGTTCACGCGGTGCGTCTCTAGAATGCTCCGCCGTTTAATATCCGGAATCACAGAATAAGTACATTATTTTCCTTCACATCCCGTGTTTGGATCTTAATTAATATTTATTTATAATCTTTACTGAAATGTAATCTTCCAGAAAAATTGTTACTGTAAAAGCCCGTCTAATGGTAAATCTTAGGTTTTACCAGTACATTTTAGGATTTACCGACGTCAACTGGTAAATGTAAGGATTTACAAAAAAGAGATATATTTTACGGGTTTTTACGATTACAATTTAGTACATGCTAGGTTTTACCACTGAAGGCTGGTAAATGTTGGTTTTGGGAATGAAGCAATGGAGTAATTCTTAATAATTTATTTCAATTAACTGCTAGTCAAAACCCTTCATATTTTATGTAGATATCATATGAGAGTAATTAATTAACTAATTAGTCAAATTCTTACCTATTTTAATAATTTTCATTTGGTATTTTTATTTATATATACTTATGTGTTTATATGTATAGATCTTACTAAAGTTAATATCGCCCAGAAGCAATGTATTCGAGCTATTCACAATCTGTTCCCCAGGAGAAGCTGTAAATATTACTTTTGAAAAATGAAATTGCTAGCGGTGCCGTTCATATATATTTATGAAATGTGTCTATTTGTAAACATTCATTGACACCGTTTTGAAAAACACTGTGATGTAATTGAAAATTACCGCGGAAGATTTCTAAATGCAATTAATGCCTAGAGTGTCAATAACTCATTACAGCGATAGTTGTTATCCTATGACTATCCGGATTTATAATAAATTGCCAAATTTCATTTCATCAAAGAACTGCAATTGAATGTGTTTAAAAGTAGACTCTCCCAGTTACTACTTACACAGTGGTTTATAAACATCTTTGAACCAAAGCCAACTTCACCTGCAAGCGGTGCACCCTGCTGACTGACAAAGGAAGCTCTGGCGAAAAGCGTAATTGTAAGCTACTCGACTGGGGAATGTACCTCCACCTCACAGACCACACCTCCACCACCACACCTCGCAACCAAATAACAATTCCCTTGAAGGTTGTTGTGTTCCTGCGAGTGAGTGAGGTCACCAGAAGGGAAAGAGATACTGCGATGAGAGCGAGGCTGACGGCGCGAGAGCATAATTTTATGTTGCGAGCGTTAATATGGCTACGGTAACCGCTTCACATCAGGTGGGCCGTATTCCACCCGACATAAAAAAAATACTCGTGGGAAAATGTTATTATGTAGTTTCAGAATGATTAACAAACACCATATGAGGTTTTTGTACCTATGAATATTTTTATTACAGACTGATTCAAAATGGTTGCAATTGACATATTTTTACGGTTCCGAACCTCAAAAGGAAAAACGGAACCCTTATAAGATCACTTTGTTGTCCGTCTGTCTGTCTGTCTGTCTGTCTGTCTGTCTGTCTGTCTGTCTGTCTGTCTGTCTGTCTGTCAAACATTTCTATGTCGAGAATGCGTGGAGGTATCAAGCTGAAATTTGAACTGTATACACAGGTCTACGGTCCCGTGAAGTTAAAAAAAAATCAAACTGCTAAGTTTACGTAGAAAAAAGTTACGGCCGTTTATTCAGCAAAAAACGCATATTTCGACACACTCAAGGGAATCAAAACCTGTAGGGTACTTCCCGTTGACCTAGAACTATGAAATTTGGCAAGTAACATCGTTATAGACTACAAGTACAGGAATAAATCTCAAAACTATACATTTGTAAATAGATCTAAAAAAATAGGGGGTCTATATTTTTTATAGGGTGTCGAAATTTCAAATTGAAACTACTAGTTCAAATGGGGTATCATATGAAAGGGCTTGATGTACACATTGCAAAATATATTTTATTTATTTTTTTCGACGCATTATTTCTTATTTATAATGAAAAATATCAAATTTAATAATGATACTACGTACCTACGGAACCCTCGGTGGGCGAGTCCGACTCGCACTTGTCCGGTTTTTTTTATTTCTTTTTTATTTAGGTAAAAGTTAGAAACGCAATAAGAGTTCGTACTTTTACCATTAAGTGTTGGTAAAACTTAGGATTTACTGTAAAATCTTAGGATTTACCGTTGTTCGGGCTTTTACAGTAACATATACAACAACTTAACGCTATTTGCATTATCTACCAGTTTACCTAAGGGACAATGTGAACTTTTGTAGATGGGTGCAAAGTCCGTAGTAACTATTAGGTATATTCCGTCATAATAACTTAATGCTTATACATAAACCTTGTACGTATACTATACATGTAAATACACAAATATATACATACACATAATTACATATATCTGAAAAAAAAAAATAAGTATATAGCAAAGATAGCGATTTTCATTACAGTTTCAGATAGTATTAAAACGCCTGCTTTGGTCCCTTGTTTGTAATGAATCCCGTGTTTGTGATTTCCTAATATGTAGCTAATAAAATAATAATTGTGCTGCCTAATCGTTGCCTTTCTCTTATATAAATGGTCCTTATAGTAATTACTAAACATATAAATATCCTTTTGAAGATTTATCTTCCTTAGTGTACATTTATACTGTGCAAACGATGTGTAGGACGTGATAAAACCGCAGTTTTCTATTCTAACAGTCTATTTTTACATACTTCTCTACCTTAAGGTTGTCTGAAGGAAATCGTATAGCGAGAATACCGCCTGTTGTATTTTGAGTCTAAAGTTAAAATGTGTACATGAGAGGTTTTTTTTGGTTCAATAAAGAATATTGTAAGACATAGGAAGAAGTTTGTAATATTTGTTTATCTACTCTCATACTAAAATTTAAAGATTAAAAAACTATACACAGAATCTTAATGACAGTCTTTTAGGCACAAGCCATCAAAATAAATTTAAAAAGTAACTTTTCGATACAGCACTTTATGGACAACTGTATCGAAAAAAAACTTTTTTTCCTTTTCGATACAGCAACAAGCAGGTTGCAATGCAAATGCATTGCATTTTTGCAAAAAAATTCGACATAAGCTGTGAACGCGGCGCCGCGCTGCGCGGTCACACATGCGCACCACGCATAGAGCATGCGTGGTGCGCATGCGTGACACACCGTGCGGCGCAAATGGATTTATAAGTAAGAAATGAAGCTGTTAAATTAACATGGTTTTATTTCAAATATTATTATTATCTATTTCATGAGATTAGATAAAGTAGTGTATAAAACTGCACATAATTAGGTCTTAAAATACTCGTGTGTCGCTATTATCACATTCGTCTTCGGCTCATGTGATAAATTCACACTCATATTTTAAGAACCCTTATAATGCAACAGTTTCATAAACTACTATTGTTATACTTTTAAAGTATTGTGAACATAAAACTTATCCTACTAATACTACAATATTATAAAATTTGTTTTTAGAACATAATGTTAGTTACTCTTTCATGGGTCTGAACGGATTTACATGAAACTTGGTTATATTTTATATGGACTTATGTTTATTATTAATTATTGTAAACATGTTGGTCTGAAATAAATGATTTTATTTATTATTTATTGAGGGGAGACCTCTTATATTGAGAAGGGATCTTGTTTAGAGCGGACACTCTGCACAACTGCGCGTTGGTGGAGGCCAGTGTTTTCAAATCTGTAATAGCCGTAGCTACAAACATACTTTGTATCCAAGCACTGTGTTCTTTTAATTTAGTATCGATTCTCACGTTTCCTTGCACGTACCTACATAGTATTTGATACTTATGCACTAATATAATGCAAGTTTGCGTGCCTTATCATCCAACACGTGGACGTGCTGCTAGCACCGCCGTCGCCGCTACTTCCCGCCTTTGTACGATAACTGGCTTTTATCTCGAATACTGGAACTTACCTGGAATATTTAGGTCACTACAGCTAAAGTAGATAGAGATCTCGTACTCGTACTTTATACACTACAATAGTGTGATATTACAATATAAATAATACTTTTTATTGCACCAAAAGAAATAATTTTACTACACTACTTTGCGTGCTACCGCCACCAATTAGTTCATGCATACTATTGCCGGCTGGCACCCACCCACTACCGTTAGGAGATGCATCCGACTGCCGTGCTAGTCTCTGCGATACATGTTTCGTGTGAGGAATCATGTGGCCATTGATCGTTAGAGCAACAACCTAAAAAATTTTCTATTCTTCTGTTTAAGATGTAAGAGAGTCGCAGAGACGACCACAGCAGCTGGAGCAGAGACATACAAAGCAGCTATGGCAAGCGCATGAATCTACTAACGGTAGTGGGTGGGTGCCGGCAGGCGGTAGTATTCATGAACTAATTGGTGGCGAAAGTAAGCAAAGTGGAGTAGATCAAACTCACTATGGTGTAGATCAACTACCAGAGGCATCACACGCGCGTTGCCGACTTTGTGAAGACCTCTTCACGCCCTTTTGAAGAACCCCATGCTGTAGTCTCCTGAGAAAACCTCCACAGGCAGTTCATTCCACAACTTGACCAACAACGGGAGAAAACCTGACTGGAACCGCATTGTACGCGCCCACTTGGGCTCCAATGTGTGAGGATGAATTCCCTGTCGATGGCGAGCGGTGCGACTGTAGAAGGAGGCCGTGGCCATCATGTCAAACAACTCCTCTGAACACACCCCATTGTACAATATGTAGAACACACACAGGGACGCAAAATCTCTTCTCAGACTAAAGGTTCTAAACCAATTAACTAAATGTCGTAACTGTTCATAAGAATAGACGGTTGTACCACAACCACAGTTGCTCACTCGCCCTCACTTCTGTCGTAGCATATCCATAGCATCTGGTTACTTCACTCGTAGGAAACAACAATCCTCAAGGTTTTTATTTATTGGTTGCTTTGTTATTTGGTCTTCTATGAAGTGAATGAACGAACGAACCACGAACCGAGTTTGCTACGCCTTCTCTTTGCCAGAACCTGGTTTGCTGGTTGGCAGCGTGCGTCATGGGCAGGTGAGGTTGGTTTTGGCTTTAAAAATAATGGTTAACCACTTACACAAGCGCGTACAACACCTGAAATCATATTAACGGTAATTGATCCAAATTAATAGGCTGATTAGTAAACCTGAAAAGCCTTGACTACCTATCGTATTAAAAGTTTATATTTAGACTAGCTTGCGACTGCGAATTCGTAATCTCGTATCCCGGTATCTCACGGGAATTTTCAAAAACCTTTTATTTTAATAAATACACTGTAAGTATGTCAGTTTTTCTTTGAAGTATGAAATTTATTTGAGTCGTGCGTTCAGTCAGTAACTGTTGCATGTTATATATAGCTGATGTAAAAATAGGTTGTCTGCAAAGTCGGCTTACGGACGTTAATTTTACGTGATAACGTGATAAGAAATATAATGTCGATCGTACCTCTCTATCGCTTGTTCCGCGCTCTCGCTTGCACGCTAGGCTCAGGCGGAACGGGACAATGAGTCATGCTTTTTTATCGATTTATAAGACGTAAAAAATTATAGTGTATGGTTACGATATCTATACTATTCGGACCTTGTTACAATTCCTATTTCGCGCTATTTCCGAGAAAAAACTTGAAAGGAAAGTGGGAGGTAATCCTCTTATTATAGTGGAATTATTGTATACGGAGAACGTCGCGCGTTCAATCACGTTGGAGCCATAAAAACTGTAAGCCCGAGTACTGACAGTTTATCACAATAGCTGACATTCAGAATTACCTCCGCTTATCTGGGTTTCACATACAGCTGCCCATAAATAAACACAGATACGTTTTGGGTAACTGTTGCACGAATGACATAAATATATAGCACTGAGAGGACTAATTGAGCTCCGTTATAAAGCTCATTCCACAAAATATGAATCCTATATTTATAATACTAGAATTTTCCCGCGACTTCGTACGCGTAGATGTATGAAATTCATTCATATCCCTGTTCATTCATTAAGGTTGAATATCGAAAAATCGTGTTACAAAGTTCCAAGCCGAAATGCCCATTTAATATTTTTCCACGTACAATTTTAATACACCTTTTGGGCTCATAAGAGGAATTTTAGAAAATAAATAATTAGATTTTTATTAAATTATGTCAAAGAGCAATATCACGAGATTCCAAACAGATCGGACAACAAACAAAAAAGTTACATACAAACGTTGATACCCCTTTTTACCCGTCTAGGGGGTGAATTTCGCAAAATTTCTTCTTAGTGGACCAATACGTCACAAAAGGAAGCCACGGTCTAAATATCATGTTTCTAGCGTCAATAGTTTTGCCTCGACGTTGATGAATCAGTCAGTCAGGACATGTTACTTAATACATAAAGATATACAACCCCCGTTTTAACCCCAAAAAGGGCTTGATTTCTAAAGCAACATAGTACAAGTACACCTCCACACCATTTTAAATTTCAAGTCTTCTACTTCAAAAACATAGGACTTTCATACAAACTTCCAATCCCCGTTTTACCCTGTTAGAGGTGGAGTTTTGTAAAATCCGTTCTTAGCGGATGTCTACTCCCTATAAGGTGCATACCTGCCAAATTTCAAATTTGTGGGTTTCATTTTTGAGATTTCATGATTATACAGTGAGTGGTATTCCGCTTTTATATATATAGAAGATTAGTCTACATACGCGGCTTCGCCCGCATTTACTTTTCTTTTTAATAAAAAGTCCTATGTCCTTCCTATTACCATTGAGAATATATGTACAAAGTTACATGATGATCAGTTGAGTAGTTTCGGCATGAAATCGTAACAAACAAACTCACATTCACAATATTAAGTAGAGATATGAAATAGATTAGAATAATACAGTTACGTATGAAATCTAGCCGCCATAGAACATTGAATTCTTATTTCTAAGACAACCGCTATTTTTTGTAAATAAATGAGAGGATGCCAGTCTCTAAAATATTTTTATGGGGTAGCTCCTTCAAAGGGTAGCTCGCGGAAGTTTTCTATATAAGTTTATATCGATTTATGTTCGTTTATCCCACAAATAAAATTACCATTATTATTCTACAAAACTCCTTTATATTAAATTCACGAATCGCATGATTACAACTGTATTTTTGATGTCTTTGATCTTTGGCATACTTCGTAATTTCATTAAATGTTCCATTTGAATGAATAAAACAAAACATTTCTGTATTATTTAAGGAAAAAAAGAAATTGCGAATAAAGCTTTTTAATCGACTTTGACTGCCGCTAATTTATTGGCAAAGTGAGCGAAGCGAGCAAATTTTCGAAATTGATTTAGGACGAAAAAAACAGTTCGTTTAATGTTTGTGCACAATAAACTCTGCAATATGTGCTCCGATTTTGATGAAATTTGATACGGCAATTGGTTTCTATGTTAGTTACAAACCATATTAAATAATTATGTAAACAAACTAGGATATGTAATGCAGTACCTAGTAAGTTGATTTGAAAAAAAAAACATTATTAATAGCCGTATGAATTAAATAAATAATATCCGTTTTTTAGGGATCCGTAGTGAATAAGGAACATTTATAGTTTCGTCATGCATGATTGTCCGTTCCTTATGACACAGCTACTTTACCGACTTTAAAATCACGTGTGTTCTCTGTAAAAACTAAACTACTCTATTTATTCATCATCAGGTCATTTTAGTCTCCACTACAGGAGCACGACTCTCTTTCGTCTGTCCTAGACAGAAGGAGGATTTGACCTTCACTCCCCATGCTGGCCAGACGGGTTGGGGATCGATTTTTATAATGTATTTCCCTTAGTCGCCTTGTACGACATCCACGGGAAGAGACAGAGTGAAATAATAGCAAATATAATGCATTTCAAAGGAAATTTATGACGTAGGAGTATGCTTTACTACCCACCCATAGGCAGACTTAGTATTCGCATAAGATGGAAAGTGATTAAGTTACCTATCTATACAAGTAAGGGACCTTTTTCTATGTGATTACGATTCGCACTTGGAAGGCATGTTTTGTCCTTATTATGAAACTACGAAATATATATACTATGAAATTCAATGTATAAATATCATATTGTATATAATATATAGCAAATTTCATTTCGTAGTTCATACGAAAGTTATAAATGTAATAATACGGGTAATTCCACAATATACGTCATTTCGTAATAACGAAATGACATTATTTTGTGCTTTACGAATTAGATAAATTACTTAATATGATTTCAGTCTGAGAACTTTTTTACCATTAATTTTTTTCATAATATGTTTTGAAAGGTCAGTTCTATTTTTAGATATTGAAGTAACTTATTTATTTTTTTAACACTGGAACGTCTAGTATGACTAATTTGGCTGTTTATAAATTTTATACATTTGAAAGCATTGTCATGTGACATAGGCATTTGAAATTTCTCGACTTTATTTCTTTTTTAGTTATTTGTATATTAAAATGCTCTAATTATAAAATGTATTAAATTATTCCTACAACATCTGGAAACGGTTAAAATGGCCGCTGGATTTATATATATGTCACAATCAATGTGATAAATTGGTCATTATTTATAGTGGCTGGCCAATGTAATAAATTGTCCATTATTAATAATTAAGCTTACCACATCATCTAGGTTGACCAAGTAATAATCATTTTGAATAATAACTAATTTATTACATTGACCATAACATATACATTATATATTAGCCGAACATTCAAGGCGTATGTTGGAATTTTCTCATTTTGATGTAATAAAATTACTTTTATAAATAAAATTTATTTTTGTTTGTTTGTTGGTAATATTTATATTGTACAAAAAAAAATACAACATAATAAGTTAAAAGAAAAGTACAAAGGCGGACTTATCCTTCACAGGGATCTCTTCCGTTCAACCTTTGAATATCTGAGGGGATTTCATGAATAGCAAGTGGAGTACCAAACGTTTGTGGGATATAACTAATATGTTAATTAAATATATATATATATACATATACCGATTTCGCTTTTACAACATTATATTTAGATCACATAAATACCTTGATAATGCTAAGTGTAATAAGTACAAGTGATTTTATTATATCAAAATGTTGAAATTTTTCCACCAAGTGACTAACTATCACCAGTATTTGGAATTTCCTCTTTCTTTTTACTATCTCTTCATATTTTTAAACCACTAAGGTGATATATAACCATATAATGTAGATGAAATTGTCTGTAATTATTAGGTATATTTTTACTAATCTTGTATCTTCTCCGTTGAACATTCCTAGTTGTGTAACTGCGTCGATTTCAAAGTAGACGTATGAACGTCTACTGTGAGATAGTTTGCAGTGCTGTATCAACCAATACTCAGCCTACTACTGGGATTCCGGTGTCCCTCCAATCGAATGGTGTAAAGCGCTGCCTTGATAAAAACCACCACGCTGCTGCTCCGTTGCGGATTACAGTGGGTCAGAGTTTTCAAGCCTCCCAAAGACAACTGACTTGGCTTGACAATTGTCATTGATGACAACAGTCGGGGCCGGCTTAACGCGCCCTCTGTAATACGAAGGAGCTAGAGATAAATAAATCCATCTATAAGCAGGCTACGGTTGACGTTGCTTAACTTTCATGATAGATT
Organism: Hypsopygia costalis; assembly: GCA_937001555.2. Classification (NCBI taxonomy): domain Eukaryota; kingdom Metazoa; phylum Arthropoda; class Insecta; order Lepidoptera; family Pyralidae; genus Hypsopygia; species Hypsopygia costalis. The sequence goes on along the minus strand of OW443330.2, from coordinate 13,258,566 downwards.
AGACATATACAACGTCGCCATCGAGCTGGATGAGCTCGATGGCAACGACGCCATAAAGCTTCTCTATATAACCACAGTATAAATAATAGTACAGTATGGCCACTCTCTATACGGGAGAGGGGCCTCTCTCGTATAGCCCTCACCTCCCCTCTGTGACAAATCTGGAACAGTTAGTAAGGTGTGCCTTATTTCGGCACTGCCCAGGTCTCAGATCTTGATTGTAACTAGACAAAAAATTAGTCGTTAATTTGTCGAAATTTGTCGCCCAAAGCAAAAAATTTGTCGGGGTCCCGTTAAAGAGTTATAAGGTTTTTTTTTGTGGCAGTGCCGAAATAAGCTTATTTCGGCACTGCCCACTCGGGATCTATTAAACTACAAAACATAGCGAACATATGATTTTCCCCAGAATTAGTCGTCAATTTGTCGAATTCAGACACCAAGTATCAGAATTAGTCGACCTCCCGTTAAAAAGTTATAAGTATTTCTTTGTGGCAGTGCCGAAATAAGCCTTATTTCGGCACTGCCCAAAAAAACTACACCACCTAGCGAAAATCTGATTTCACCCAGATGTTGCCTTGAATTTGTCGAAATTTGTCGGATATAAAACACAACTGGTCGGTGCGTAATTAAAAAGTTACACGCATTTTAATAATTCTCATAGTAAATATAGTCCGAGATCTTGCATCAAAATTATATCATGCACAAAATGCAACAGTAAACGTTTCATTTCCTTCCTTTTTCAGAATCTGGCAAAGTTTGTCAATGCATGCAACTGTTTTCTGATCTACGAATGCTTTAGGTGTTCTTTAGCACTACATTAGTTGCTTTTTACGATAGCCATATGTGAATGGGGTGGTGTTATTCTACTCTGCCTACGTTAGGCTCTCTGACTACAACGCGAATTATTAAAATGCGTGTAACTTTTTAAATACGCGTCGACCAGTTGTGTTTTATATCCGACAAATTTCGACAAATTCAAGGCAACATCTGGGTGAAATCAGATTTTCGCTAGGTGGTGTAGTTTTTTTTGGGCAGTGCCGAAATAAGGCTTATTTCGGCACTGCCACAAAGAAATACTTATAACTTTTTAACGGGAGGTCGACTAATTCTGATACTTGGTGTCTGAATTCGACAAATTGACGACTAATTCTGGGGAAAATCATATGTTCGCTATGTTTTGTAGTTTAATAGATCCCGAGTGGGCAGTGCCGAAATAAGCTTATTTCGGCACTGCCACAAAAAAAACCTCATAACTCTTTAACGGGACCCCGACAAATTTTTTGCTTTGGGCGACAAATTTCGACAAATTAACGACTAATTTTTTGTCTGGTTAAAATCAAGATCTGAGACCTGGGCAGTGCCGAAATAAGGCACACGTTAGTAAGGCGTCGCACGCACACACGATCATTCACGCTCTGTACAGAAGTTGTTGTTTATGCAGTAGTTCACGACGCGACATTTGTATGGAGTGGCCGGGGTGTGATATAAGTAAAATAATAAATAGCATTAGTTGTTTTCCTCGTGCATCACGTTCTAGAGCTATTCTTTACCAGCCGGCGCTTAATCTAGACTAGAGCATATTTTATTCTAGCTTCTACTACGTGGCGCGTATCGGTAATGTAGGAAAACAAAGCTTTTACTAGACATAATACATTTTTAGGGTTTCGTATCAAATAGATAAACACGCAGGCAGTGATTTGGAAAGGAAAAAAAAAAATCAACACACGCTTTGGAAGAGGTCTATGCCCAACAGTGGACTGCAATTTGCTGCTGCTGATGATGGACGTTTTAGGAAGTGGACGTTTTAGGATTTGGAAGTGGACAATACGGGAAGTGGACAAATTAGGCAGTGGACGTCAAGAGAAGTGAACAAAAAAAGAAGTAGACGTTGTGAACCGGAAGGATTTTATTCTATTACAACCTTTTATTTAATTTTATTTATCTCGGTGTCTGTTATCAAATCTTACAAAATAATTTTGAATCATTTCTCGTTGTCGGATTCAGCTGAAATTTTGTGGCTGAAATTTAGAGAATTTTGTGGACTCGTATGATTTTCGTAATACGAACAATTATATAAACGCCGCCATTTTTTATTCAATGGCGGCCGCCACGCAATGGCGATTTAACATTTCCACATTAACTCCCACGATATCAAATGAAAGGATGTGATGAGGCAAATATAGTAAGTGAACAAAAAGTAACTAAAAAGTTAATGTGGAAATGGTAAATCGCCACGCAATGGCGATTTATCATTTCCACATTAACTCCCACGATTTCAAATGAAAGGATTTGATGAGGCAAATATAGTAAGTGAACATTTTAGTTATTTTTTTTATTAACAAGTAATAAATATTTGTTATTGTTTTTTTTTTTTATTTAATCTTATTTTTTAAACAAGGGCCATACCGCCTAAGCTGTGGCCGACTACCATCGAATATTTTGCTTCCCATAAAAAAACTTAGATTCATGTTATACTACACGTACATACTGTAGTATAACTAATAGTTATACTACAGTATATAATTTTTACTATATAGTATAGTATAATATATTAGTTATACTACAGTATAACTAATAGATGTACAGTATGGCCACTCCCTGCCGCCCTCTCGTGCCGACTTCACCTCCCCTCTGAGACTAATCTGGAACAGTTTGTATGGCGTCGCACGCACACACGCTCGTTCTCACTCTATAGAGAAGAGACGTCATTGTTTATGTAAAAGCGAACGGCGCGACATTTGTATGGAGTGGCCGGGGTGTGGTTATACGTAAACAGTTTTAATGTTTTCGGAAGAGCGTCAAGGTTTCTATCAGCTAAGCTATATACAATTGCTGCTAATCTAAGCTGAAGTATGATTTTTGCAATCAAAAAAACCAATGGTAATCGAGCTTAAGCTTAAACGGCAGGGCTCCAGATCCACAATGGTTGTACATTTTACGCACAATATTACAATTTACGTAAAAATACGTTTTCAAGTAAAATACTTGCAAAGTTTTCGGTTCTTGCATAAACGGTACTGTTATGAAAGTAAGTATAACGCACTATGTATTCATTGCTTTTTATAAACATGTGACTGTAGTGCGTTAAGTATAATTTGGGTGACCAAATAAGTCACTTTGCAATTGTCTTCATTGCGATCGCAAGTATCAGTAACACCAGTTTTTTCAATAGATTTGTTCAAACTATGTACTTACGATACCGTCAACATGCATCTTTGAAATACATTGAAAGTTATTTTTACCCTATTATTTTGTTATTTATTTTTGTCTACGCTAAGTACCGCCTTTGTGCTTAACAGATTTTTTTTCAGCTTACAGGTTTTTACAAACTGTGACGTGACGGTAGTTTTCTTTTTTCCTCCGCTTAACCTTACACTAACGTGTATTGTATCAATATGTCTCATTATTGAATCGATGAAGAGTTCGAAAACTTTGCTATTTTTTTCAATTTAAATACAAATTTTACTCAAACTGGTTATGGTTCTTTTTTTTTTCTTATATATGAGAGGGGGGCAACGAGCATGTGTGTCACCTGGTGGAAAACAATCATCTCCTCCCATGAAGATTAGCGACACCAAGGGGTCGCCGATCCGTTGCCAGCCTTTTAAGGGAAATAAAGACTCTGTTCTTGAAGGCACCCATGTCGTAATTGTTGAGGAAATACCGCTGAGAGATGTTGATTCCACAGTTTCAGCGTTCGTGTTATTAAATGTCTTATGAAACGCACTGTAGTAGATCGCCAATTAATCTGTTAACTGTTAAGTAGCTAACGTTGAAATTTCGTTTTAGGTGTTTACTACACCTAAAACGAAATTTCAACGTTAGTTACTTGACACACTTTTATTTGAAGTAAAGAGCGGTCATTCAACATTGCTGCCAATATTTTTTTCATTTTACCTAATCGAATACCATATCCCGCTCGTATTGCGGTCCGGCTCAACAAACAATCAAAGCGAACACTCTTTGTCGGCGCCCAGCGCCATACGCAATGCTTCAACAATCTCTGACAATGAGTCGACGGGATCGCTCGATTGCCGCCTCATTCGCTGATTGCACTTTCATCCCTACAGAGACCATTTAATAAATAAACCGCTTTGTAACTTGTTCAAACGTCCAATAATCATCAGTAATTGTATTTGTGCTGTCATCTGTAACTGAATTTATGTCGGAGTTTGTTGAAATGATCGTACCAGGAAGCTGTTTGTAATTTGAATGCGGGCACTTGAATCTCGGCATCGACACGCAGTAAACGGCTGTCGATCATGCAACAGCAGGTGTCCCGCTATAAACTTGGAACGTTTTGATTTCCCTTGTTATTGCTTCAATAAAACAGATGCCCGCCTAACAGTAAAGTTGTATACGAAACAAATCAATAAACGACAACGGAATACATTTTCCGCCATCCCAATTTTCTCACTTCAACATCACAAAGAAAACCTCTTCTATGAACTTGTATATATATCAAACATCAGAAAAAGGAAATTCACTCGACGTTTCTGTTAAGGATTGTTTCAAAAATAACCGATATTAGATATGATCTAGAGATCAAGAGCAAACGTCTGCTTAGTGGACTACAAAGTAAATAATACTTTCGGGGAAATCTTTTTTCTGATATCCTGATGTGAGGCGTAGTAGACCTTTTGTAAACATATCTCAAAGGTGCTCATTGAGTTAATGAATGATTCATATACGTAATAGACATGGAATTTGGTATAACAATTCTGTATTCGATAAACTTTGAAACATCGTTACAACGTACACAACACAATCCTAATACTAAAATCCGTAGTGCACGACAGTTGAGCTTCACTTGACTAGCAATCTCTTTAAACTGTTCATGCCTTATTTGCCATGTAGCTGTCTCTCACATTGCCAAGAGGGGAAGTCAAATTTGAAAAGCTTCTTACTCCTACTAACTTCTTCTGATTAAATTCGTTGTGAGTTCCAACGCAGCCGTAGTTTTACCCCGGGGACTGCAGTGTTCATTGCCTTCATTGTTCATTGCCTTTCGGTGGTCACTACTGTTAATCCTGGCTACACAGGAGACACGCTGGTGAGAATGTGTGGTAGGTACTCGTACACTTCACACAATAAAGAGTTACATATACTTAAGCTTTTTCGCAGATAACCTTTTATGCGCAGCACTTAAACATTAGAGACGTAAACCGTAAATATTAATAATCCATTAATTCTTGGGATTTTCATTAACTGATTTTTGTGATCCTATCCTAACCTATAATACTATAAATGTCAAAGTATGTTTGTTGGTTGTTTCGCCTTCTTTCATATCGAAAGGAAATTCATGATTTTTTTACGGGGACTGTTGAAGGTCTGAAGATTGACTTATGCTACTATTTATCCCAGAAAAAAATCTTATTCTCACGTGAATAAAAAAGTTTTATTAAAATAATGTACACGCAGGCACAGGTAACAGCCATTTTTCTTTATAGTCACAGTATAAGTAATAGTACTAACGTACCTATATAGTTAAGCATTGTGCTTAGCTGTCAGTTTACGTAATCTCTTTACGTTACAATTAGCCACATATGTCGAATGTTTGGCGCTGTAGGCCATACCGGGTCAGGAATTATGTGATTGGATGGTGGTGGATGATAGGAGGTGATTATATTAAGGTTGTATAGTAACATTAATTAGATGAAATAAGATTTTATATATAGAACTGCAACCTACCCCGGTTTCGCATGGGTAGAACTATAATAACTATATAGTATAAATAAGTAGAACTATTAATTTACACGACGCACTCCAGTAAAACTCCCAGTCGGCATGATTTTCCCCACGTTTTTAACAATCATCGTCATATTTCAGCAAATTTGCACAAAGTATTAATGTATAAAATTCCGTTCAGTAGTTTTAGAGATTATTCCGTTATGAGCAGATAGACAGGCGTGTGGACAGGCGCGATGCGGTGTATTGTTTTATAATTATGAAGTAATAAATATTCCTGGATGCGGAAGGCGGAGGATCGTATCTGGTGGAAAGCATTGGGGAAAGCTTATATCCAGCAGTGGGTAGATACAGGCTGATGATGATGATGTCCGTCCGACGTCCGATAATCCGTCCGGTAGTGATGTGATAATGATAGAAAAAACAAACTATTGGGTTTAAAACTTTAATAAAAGTACTTGATTTTTTTAACCATTGAATTTTTATTATTATTAATTGATAGATCAGCCAGTAACGATTGGCTTTTAAATATAGAATAAAAACGATAGTAATGTTTTGGGCACAAGTTTTGTGCAGATTCCATAAAGATCATTTTGTCGTACAAAAAACAAGTACATAAGACAGTATCTTCTATATGTTACTAAATACAACGTGCCAATAGATCTAGGGTAACGTAAACCCTCATTTATTCCCACATTTAACAAAAGGTCTCCGGGAATGTGTTCTCATTTACAGAGTAAATTTTAAGGACTTCAAATAGGGACGAGATGGGACTTTAGAAGATGGACAACGAAAATAGGATAAAACAAATATACCTTCGTGTTTCTTTGTACCAAAACATTTTCTGTGTAGGTATTATCAATAAAATATTATTATGACACTGGCACAACATACGAAAACATACGTATTGACTCTATATATGTATTGATTCACTTCACATCACAAATAGTTTGAAAGCAAAGACTTTTTTTTTTTTTCAATACGATTGAAATCGTATTAAAATTGGTTGGCTGTAAAGGTTGTCGGTTTATGGACGATAATTTTATGTGATAACGTCATAAGAAAACATTGGCCGATGGAGTGAACGAGAGATAGATGCGTCACAAGCCGAACGCTTAGGCCAATCGTGCCTCTCTATCGCTTGTACCGCCCTTCGCTTGCACGCTCGATTCAGGCGGAACGTGACTATGAGTCGTGCTTTTTCGTGGGTACGGCGTTCATCGATTTATAACACGTTATCACGTCAATAATTTACATCACATTGAAATATACTTAACGCTATTCACCTTTAACATGCCAATTCTACAACAGAGACGAATCCAATGACACTTCACATGGCGGCATTCTTTGGCATGGCTTATAGCCTAAACCGGCGACCGGTTTAGGCTATAAGCCATGCCAAAGAATTAAACATACATGAGAATGAGAATAAGAATGAGAATATATGGATTGATGTTTCTAGGCGTTACTCTTTCTAGGGTAAACGGCTTAAATTTGGCAAACATATAGTATATGTTCTGGATTAACATATAGGATACTTTTTATCCAGGGGGCCTACTGCCTAAGCTGAAGCCAATACCCAACGGGTTTCTTTGATTACAAAAATCTAACTTCACCTTTATATTCGTGCTAATAGTAATAAGCTTAGCCGGTAGGGACGGAGGCGCTCTACCGATTGAACTGAAGGAAGATGTCTATCACAAATTTAAATAGAAATCCGATTTTCGGAATCAAAAATTCCTATGGGTATCGGCTTCAGTTTAAGCGGTAGGCCTCCAGGTATTATATTCCCGTGGGGCAAAAGCTAGTGCTTTAATAAATAATAGTACATAATAACAGTTTTATTTCAAATCATTATTTCACATAGAATGACAACTGGAGCTATAGTGGCTTTCAGTGATCTAATATGGAACATATCGAACGCGATTTAATATTGATTAGGCTTTGTCTAGCAAATAAAATGTATATAGTGTAGTCACAATATTTCAGGTTATCGCTACAATCCATCTGCTTTCCCGCTGGGAATGAAATGGAGGTCAGCGGGAGACTTTTACGTGAACACTATCACATCGGGGCGTTGGTTACGTGCATATTTTTTTGTTATTCTACACTTTTAGTGCATTATTATCCTTTAAAATTAAACTTCCTGTTTAAATAATTCCTCATTAGGAAGTTTAATTTTAAAGGGTAATAATGGCAAACAAGTTGTGCACTTGTATAGTGATATAATTGAGTAGATAGGTATTGTCATAATATCTTAATAGACAAATTAATACAAAACTCTTGAATATTCATGCATTAAAGTATTAGTAGTAATTCATTTCGAAGCGTGTAAATAGTAAATAAATAAATATTCTGAGACAAATTACACACTGCCATCTAGTCCCAAACTAAGCAAAGGTTGTACAATGGGTACAACCTTTGCTTGATGGATAATTGATACTTAAATACTTTTTTTTTTAAATACGTACACTACGTATGGTAAGTACATAAGAAAACACCCTGACCAAGATAAACAAACATGTTCATGCACACAAATATTTGTCTTGTGAGGGGATCGAACCAAACCGGGTTCGTTAAATAAATTGCAGGTCTTCTAAAAAAAATATTAAATAAATTGTTGTAATTTGGCAGTCTGTAACTTTTCTATGTGCCTACTTAATCCTCATACAATTATGACGTCGTAAAAGACGAAACTAAATATACATTAGAATTTTTACTAGCAATTTACTGCCAAAATTACGAAATGTCTCAGAAAAGTTGTAAAAGAAGACATCAAATAAATAAGTCTCCAATGATTGCCTACATCAAAATTCCTGGCATTTCTGGAGACGTAAAGAAGTGAATTATTTATAACGTTAAGTACCTAGACGAGCTCACATATTACGATATGTAAAGAAACAAATAAACAAGGTTGCTATGATTTTTTTTAGTTATACATTTCCAGGCTATTTATTGATGTAACTTGACCTCCAGATTAAAATAATTGAACTATTAAAATATTAGAATAACTATCGCTTCTACTTCGAATGATTGCGATAACAAATAACCATCTAATACCTCTAACGGATCTATAGATATGTGTTTATAATATATTTTTTGCATATCTGTTTATGTTTATTGTCAGATGTGTATAGAAGTTAACGAGCAGGCAAGCCGAAAGCCGTTCAAAGTCGAACTTCCAGATGAAATAAACCAATAATTCTATGAACACCAGCAATTCATACAAGTACCTACTCACAGAATCATTTTGCAATGTTCTGATATTGTAAGCAGCGTTGGATTATGGAGGGAAAATCTTTGTCTTGAAGCGGTTTGTTTACGTAACGTACTACCTAACGTAATGCTAAAATCGACACATTTAAACAAACATGTTAGAACCACATGATTATCTGTGAAAGATTTGAGAATTCTGCTGTGTTGCTGGATGCTTCAATTCTCTATTATCGTAATACTATTACTTATTCTGTTGTCGTACATTTAGTATGGCAAATGAGTCGCCATTTTCTACGCAAATCGCCGCATAGACAAAGAAAATCCATTTAAGTACAGTAAATAAAGGAGAATCTGGGCCGTGGGTTAATGCAGTTTTCCCAACTGTATGTATGGGTTAATAGATTATTATCAGTAGTTTGAATAAACAAAGTCTCATAATAATAAATACATTATTTTTTAAGATAAACATTCTCGGCTCAGATTACTTGTCTCTTTTAGCTACTGCCGAAAATATCAACTTCTGTCGGTTACAAAGTTGCGGAGTTATGGAAGAATCGTCCTTGTTCGTTCTATTGTCTTTAGTTAAATCTTGCTTGCTAGATTCAATTTCACAAGATGTTCAGAAGGAATGGTTATCACAACTATTATCAAATCATAAAACGTACGAATAAAGGCCTATGAATAAAAGTTTTCAGGACGTGCTTATATATGTATTATATTCGCTACTAATTAAGCAATTGAAACTGTGTATAGTACAATAAACTTCAAATATGTCTAAAACGGCCTTCAGGTCGTTTTGTTTTAGTATTATGTAATGTAGAAGAAACGGCAGGCACAAGCCTTATTGAAGTAAGGCTTGTGCCCGCCGTTTCTTCTGACGTAAATACCCCACGTAGGTACTTATTGTAATATCATATTATGTAATATAGGACAGTTCTGTCATATACATATATTATTATTTTTCAATAAAGCATAATACTTTAAAATATTACGCTTTCTATTATTTGAATATTCTCCAATCATTTATTATTTATTATTTCATAACGATTAGTCATAAAATTAAACTTAATGTAAACTTAAAATAGATAAAATTAAATAAATACATCTAAATTAAAACTAATTAAAATAAACTAAAAACAAAACTATTCTAATAAGCCGCTGTCCGTAGGCAAAGTACCCAATATGCTGGCCCCGTTGCCTCGCAACACTAATTCTTTGTGCAATAGTAGAGGCCAGCATTTTGGTCACGAGATGGTTCGACCAGACGCGACGAAATTTCTTTAAAAAGTTTTTTGGCACTCGGCCCCCATGGCTTTCTATTATTATATGTATCTCTCTTAATTCACGGGTCAAACCAGTGATAGGCGTGCGCGGCGATATGGATCAACGCGTAGAGACCCCTTTGAGAAGTTTGATATAATGTTGTACGCCCGCCGTGACCCGCACCAGGATATGTCAATGGAACGATATACCCATGAGCAGGTCTCGGCAGGCGTTGGGACTATTGCGAAGTGTGATGTAAAAAAAGAGCTATAGAGATGAGATCTGGGTGAACTTAATACCGAGCTATTACAGAAGAGGGACGGACGCCTGCCATAACTGCTTTTATTGCTAGTTATTTGCGGCAGGCGGTGGCTTGCCACTCACTAGATTGGCCCCCGAAATGCCAGGAAAACGGCCGGAGGCAACACCGGTGTGAGTGACTGAGGGATGTCGAGAGGTGTGCTGCGCTTTCTCCGAAGTTACTTGCGGCGTGATGCCCTTTAACTCCTGCAGCATATAGCTCTAGCGGCTCCTCTCTGGACGGCCAAAACGCTATTATTATATTCTAGCTTACTATATTTTTTTTATATATATTTTTTTTTAATTTGGATACAACTTCTGGATACTCCGCATTCCGTAGTGCATTGTGCCTTTTGGCATAGCCGCCTCGAACTCTCGATTGTGCTCTGTCCTGTGCAACTTTAGTCCAGTATGGTTAAATGTTAGTCCAGTATGGTTAAAATGTTATCCAGATCCTATTTTTGGACGTCCCTGTTTTCGTGTCCCATCACTTGGGTGCCATACGAACACCTGTTTACTAAATACTTACTTTGATAAATAACATCATATATATGAGTACAAATCTTATTAGTCTATAAAAATCTTCATCCAAACACGTTTAACCGTTTCCCATGAAAGACTAACAACAAGTCATGTCTATACTCACAATTTTTCACGTTATATCAGTAGGATATACTATAAGCAGCTTTACGATACACTTCAAATAAAAAAAAACAGTTTCAATTTGATCTGTTTTTAATCGCAATCGAGTTTGACTCATACGCCTCTAAGAGACTGTTATGAATTACTGTTTTGTTTGGCGAGTAAATAAAACTGCTCTCCATCCGCTCCTTCCATCCGAGTCTTCCATCGATCACAGACAAGTTCAATGGTCGTCTGGTCGATAGAAAAACTATGTATAATTTCGGCATATTATTATGGCCTGACGAAACATAAACACACGGCTCCGTTGATGTTTCTAAATTGCCGTATGGGAGTGCTCTATATTGATCGATTCAATTAATATTTTAGAGATTGATTTTTATTGAAGCGTGCGTTTGATGTGTTGTGTGATACTGCTACCCATTTCACTATTTATGCCAATTAAAAACTCATCTCTGCTCTCTACTAATGGAGTATCATACATTTAAAGCTATCCTGTTTATTGTCATTATAAATGATAGTATTGATAGTGAGATTTATATGACTGCAGTTTTTTAATAGACCTTTGTTTATGCCAAACATGCATACGACACACTTGATATAAAATGATTCCGTTGCTGTAGCCCAATGGTTTTTACTGCGTATCTACCACTTTAAGACAGACTTTAAATCCACATACCTCTTATAGAATTGCTGGTTGCGTATTTGTTTCTTAGTGATTAAATTTTCTAGTCGGTAGATAACCGAGTATATATACCCCTTATTGCAGCTTCAGATATGCCCTGAGATACGCGTGCCGATAAAAATAAACATTTTGATTTTGTTTTTTTGATTTTATAGTTCTCTTTTTTATTAAAAGCTTGTTATTTTTTTTATTTATTCTTGATTTACATTACTTGCTATCATTATTGTTTTAGTTACTTTTTTTTTACTTAGTTTCTTCGTATACATAACAATTCCCTCTTTTACTCCCAAGATTTTTTCAAAACCCTTTTTCTAAGATTTTATCCCTTATTTTAAGTCTAAGTTTTATAAAGAGTTTACGCAGTAAGTTTCAAGTTTACATTTACACCTACAGTTGAAATTTCATGCCTAATTGAATGTTTTTTTTTTATTTTGCACTTAGGCTTTTTTTTACTACGCCAGATGGGAAACAAGCATGACTCGGTTACAATAGCCATGCATCGAGAGATGAAAAATTGCTCACGCTACCCCCGCTTCCAACGTAAGCAAGTCTTTCCTTCTAGGTGATCTCACTCACTCGCAGGTACACAAAAACCCTCAAGGAAATTTAGCTGAGGTATTCTTCAGTCAAACAGCTTATATTATAAATTCGCTGTTAGGCTATATATTATAAATTCTCTTTCACCAGAATTTATTAGTCAGCAGTGTGTACCAAGTGCAGGGGAGGTTAACTTTGGACCAAAGATGTGTTAAACCACTTATACCAAAGAGTCCTTGTGGTCATTAGACAAACAATTTTTCATGAATAATTTTCTTATTCCTTTATAGGTATTAGAATTGATCATTGGCGAAAAATAATCAAGACATAATCTCCGTCACAATATAAATATCTGTCACGGAGATTAGTTCTTGACTAGACTTTGATCGATTGTGATTCCCTGTGTCAACTAAATGCCCGCTATTAGCTTTATTTATTAGATTGATATGAGAGGCAAAAGTATCAGTAAATAAACGGAATGAGAGTTTGTCTAATTAAATGCAACAATATAATACTACTAGCTGTGCCAGCGACTTCGTCCGCGCGGAATAGTTTTTTTTATATTAATCATCATCATCATCAGGTTTAGTCTCCACTACAGCAGCACGACCCTCTCTCGTCCGTCCCAGACAGGAGGATTTGGCCTACATCTTATATTAATAAAAAATCTAAAATAAAAATAGCCTCAGTTACTCCTTATTACATCAGCTCATCAGCCAGTGAAAGTCACGTCAAAATCGGTCCAGCCGTTTCAGAGAATAGCCGGAACAAACAGACAACACACAGACAAAAATTGTAAAAAGAAATATTTTGGTATATGTACCGTGTATGCATTTAGTAAAAAGCTGTTATTTTAATATTACAAACAAACACTCCAACTTTATTTATCTGTATAGATGGGAAGCCGATGATGTCAATCTAATCGAGCACCTAAGTTAAATATCGTAGAACAAAGCATATATGTGGATTTTTAGGTTTCTTTCTAAGCGCTTCGGATGGAACACTAAACTGTTAGTCCCGGCTGATGCATAAATTACAGCTCAAAGGAATACCGGCGCTGTACTTTATTTTGTAGTGTTTTTAGATTGTGGTAATCTCGTCACATGAGGCGGAACATTCTGTCTTGTGCTTGTCTGCCAACCGATGTACATAGTATAAGAAATCTATCGCTTTGACGTTACGTGTATTTTTGGGGTGTAAGTGGTTCATCAACATCTTTGAACCAAAGCCAATTTCACCTACACGCAGTGACTGACAAACTAAGCTCTGGCGAAAAGAGACGTAGGGAGCGTAATTGTAAGCTACCCGACTGGGGAGTGTACCTCCACAGAATACCGCAGCCAAATAACAATTCCCTTGAGGGTTGTTGTGATTCTGCGAGTGAGTGAGGTCACCAGAAAGGAAGGAGATGCTGCTTTGGCAGCGGGGGTGGCGGCGCGCGAGCGATAATATGGCTACGGTAAGCTTTACATCAGACGGGCCGTATGCTTGTCTGTCATCTGACGTAGTATAAAAAAAAATGTACTTGGGCATGCAACACGATCTAACTCCCTTCGACTGTAAGGAAGGCCCGTATCCCAGCAATAAGAATATGTGTGAGAAATTAATTGTATGTATCTATAACAGGCAACCGTCATTGACTGATATATCAACGCACAGCTCAAACCACTGGATCGGGTTGAAATTTTATTGCATTGCATACAGGTAGATTGACGATTCAGAGCATGGTCGGTATTGAGTCATTAAATCTGAGGAGAGTCTTTGCCTCTCTTTGTGTGTTCTACAGTTTAAAAAATTGGTTGTGTTCGGAGAAATTGTTTGACATTATGCCCACGGCCTCTTTTTACAGATGCGCCGCTCGCCATAGGCAGGGAATTCATCCTCACACGTTAGTACCTACCTAAATGGGCGTGTACTGTACGGTTCCAGGGAAGTTTTTTACCTCGAGCCGACAGGTTGTAGTATGACCTCCCTGTCATGGTTTTTCAGGAGACTACAGTATGGGTTCTTTCAAGAAAGGCGTTAAGGGGATTTTTCAGGGTCTGCAACGAGTGAGTGATGCCTCTGAGTGATGATAAGCGTCCGCAAGTTACGATGACTGCTTTCCATCAGGGGGATCATACGCTTGTTTACCACCGTAGTCGTATAAAAAACTAGCTATTATGACGTAGACATCCGCTAAGAAATTATTTTTGAAAATTCCCAAGGGATACGTGAGTACGAAGTCACAAATGCAAACTAGCAATTTAATTGCAATTCCAGTAAGTTTGGCAGTATTTTTCGGTTTATTAAACAAAATTCTCACTCCGTTTATTTATCTTGTCATAACAGCGTATTCATAATAAGAACATGATATTCCATTTCGTTTAATGAAAATGAAGAGTCACGCGTCCTTGCCGCCATGCCGAGATACATATAATTTTGTCAAATGAATGGCTTCCCAATTAGAGACGGCGGGGATGCGAGTACTCGTTCCCGCGAACCGTGACGTTGACTGAAATATAGCGGTTTTTTTTTATACGCAGCAAACAATTCAATGGAATATTCCTTTGCAAAAAGCGCAGCAGCGAACACTTTTTCATTTTGCTTTCTATTTCCGCTATTCAGAATTTGCATATCAATGAATACGATACATTTATAAGCGCGTTCTGCCAAACTGTAGTAACTAAGTTTTCTGAACTAGTTCGAGTCGAGGAAAACTATCCTTATTGAATTCCAAGAGATCGCAATTATGCTAAATAGCTTTTTGTTTTTTTATTTGATTATTTATTTATACTTTATTGCACACAGTCCTACTGTAAAATTGTTACAGAAGGCGAACTTTTCAAGTTAGTGAGTTTGCATTTTAAATGGTACTTGTGCTGCATGGAAAAATGTCATAGCTTATTATGCGATTCAGTATATTTATTTAGATAAAATAACCAAACTTTACTTCCTACGTAATCAATGTTAGTTTATAAACAGAAAAGCAAATTATTGTAATAATAACAGTTTTGCATCTATAGTATTTTAGTTTTATTTGTCAGTTTGTTATTTAAAATTACTTGTAAATTTAAGTAATATATATTATACGTTATATATGATACGTTTCGATTTATCCATAACACGCATTCAGGCGCCATTTTTTTTTATAATGTAGGTCGAATACTATTTTCACTATTAGGTCCTAAGAAAATCACAAATATGAAATACATAGGAAATAGTAATAATAATAGTAAAGTCACATGGACCTTAATAAAAAAATATTAATAGCGTAACATCATCTACATCTCAGACAACGCAACATTTAATTTAAGAATTCGGAAGCACAGAATATCGAAGTTAGTTTAGAAGACAGATGTTACTATAATTAGAACGTGAACAATATATTGCAAGTCTCTAGAGATTGAAATCTTCTGCGCGAAAAATGGAAATCAAAACAGAGTGCGTGTACACGGAAAGGTCGATCGGTCGCGTGACATGAATATTTAAAGAGCGTTGTAGTTAATTAAACATAGAGTTGAGGAAAGCCAAAAGTTTGCGTATTAGTTCATCGTATCGTGACCGGTGACAGCTCTCCACGGTGTTACATGATACAAGGCTTGAGACACGATACACGGCACTAACTAATAAAATTGTATAATTTTATTACACTTGCCAGTACCGGCTAGTAATAATAAGTGTAAAGGCGTAGTAACGCCTACACGGAAATTCTTTTTCCACTATAGAAAATGGGGCATATAACCAGCCCTGCTCGCAATTGATAACGATAATAGATAGACGCTTGAAATACTCACATAATATTTAGTTATATATTCACTTTAAACATAAATAATTAAATAAAAATAAAACAAATATTTAAGGGAGCTCCCATACAACAAACGTTATTTTGTAGATAATGTCGTTTTTATAGATAATGGTACGGAACCCTTCGTGCGCGAGTCCGAGTCGCACTTGGCCGGTTTTGATTTTTTATTTTTTTTTAATTGTCTCCATGGAACCAATTTTAAAGACGTATTCACGTCAAAAGTACGTATTGTCGTTTCTCCGCATATGTGGTCTTCGTGTTGAGTGTTTAAAATTAAAAATAAAAAGCTTAGAAATAGAAATTACACAAAAAGAAATTGTAGAGACACAAAGACTAGACACAAGTAGACTTTAGTCTCCTTTATTAAGTTACGCCATCAACCATAATCATCCCACTGTTGGGATACGGTCGTCCCTCAATCGAAGGAGGTTACAACATATTTTTACTATAGCAAGTACCTACCTAACTAATAGTAATTGTATAATAGTAAATTTATTTGTACTTTATCAAGTACCTAACTAATAGTAATTGTATAATAGTAAATTTATTTGTACTTTATCAAGTACCTAACTAATAGTAATTATGAAGGAATACTGTACTAATTACTTAACTTAGCTAAGCTTACTACCTTACGGTAGTAAGGTATATACGGCACTCACTTTAACTAATTCAAATAGTACTTTTTACATATAGTTTATTTAAAACTAGTAATTAAAACTTTAGGGTATAAGTGGTTTACCGCCATCTTGAAGCCAAAGCCATTAATATTAATTTCAATTACTTTACATGACAATAACCTTTTTCACCGATATTAAATTTCGATTAAACAATATACTGTTCAAAACTAAGGTTAATCTATTTGCAAAAATCGCAAAAAAAAAAATCTGTTCTATAGTTTTAGATGACTATGTGCGATCTTCACATAAGACAGACATTTGTGTACCTAAAAATATCTGTTTGTATTGGTCTAAGTGTTTTCTAGGTATTATTATAATGTACGTATTAAAAAAACATATTTATGTATATTTTGCTATCTAGTACTCATAGCCTAGCTCAGTTTAGAACTAAATAAGTATTTTGTGCAAGAATGTTTAAAATGCAATGATAGACGATATAGGAACTTAAATAGTTAGTCCTTAATACTACTTAATCCGTAGGAATGTCTTGCATTTCTCTGCATTGGGATAAGAACGGTCTGATAGTTTCGGGATCAGCTCTCCAGACCTCTCTGTATTTAGATAATTACGAGACGGGGGATTGAACTGGAGATCTCGACTGATAGCCGCATCACATAATCCCTTTATGTCGACTCTATACATGTACCAGACTTATTAACTCCATAAAAGTAGTTTCCATTATTGGGTATTGAACTGTATTTAAAATAAATAACGATATATGACCTATTCGACCAAGCTCGTCGATAAAAAAATAATAAAAAATAAACGTCGATAATAAAAATATTGACCCCACTACTGCTGGGTCGGGTTGGGGTCTCCACAAATAGGCTAGCTTATTTGAATAATCAAAGTGCAGTTGAAATGCAGACCCTCTGTGTAGACTCTACACATAGGGTCTACACTGTAGATCCTATGAGTACTATATCTTAATTTGCGAAATCTAGATTGGTTATATTCCTTGCTTATTTATTCATATAGATGTATTTTTTTTTCAGATTGTAACGTAAGCAATAATTTTGAAATAATCATGGTGGATCGGGCTCTCAACTTCCTCATACCAATAAACAACACAAGCCGTAAGTGATTTTAACTTTATTTAATTGTTAATCTACTATATAAAAATAAGTCGGGTTTTCCTTCCTGACGCTATAACTCCAGAACGCACGAACGGATTTCCACGGTTTTGCTTTCGTTGGAAAGGTCTCGGGCTCCGTGAGGTTTATAGCAAAGAAAATTCTGGAAAATTTTGAAAAGAAAAGCGGGAAAATCTTTTTTCACATACAGCGCCATCTCTAAGGAAATGGATGGAAACGAAAAGATTGAGCCACAGCGAAGCGTGGTCGGGCCGCTAGTGATTTATAAATTACTGAATTAATAAAATCACTTGTTATAAATGTATAATATTACCGGCCGATTTCGCTTATAATTTTAGTTACGGTATCAAGGTAATCAGTTGATTTTATGACAATTTAGTATATTGATATTATCTGCTTGTTTTAATTTTTGTGCTGTGAATGGGACACATCTGTAGTTCTTAACTTTTTGAGTGGGATGTAAGTGAGTCACCAATATCTTTAGTGTCAAAGCCAGCCGCACGTGGTGGAGCTTCCGATATGCAAAAGAGGCTCAATCGAAGGAGAGCTAAGGCATGTTGAGTCCGAATGGGGAAGTACCTCCACCTTATAGAAGACCGCGGCCAATGATATTTAAATATGATGATATATGGGTAAGAAAGAGGTATGGCTAAAAAGCTGTATATACGACCGACCGTCTGACCCCTATAAATAATGGGAAAAGGACAAGCCGATGATGATGATGATAATAATATTATAAAGTTTGGTCTGTCTTTGGTGTAGTGTTTGTTGGTTACCAGTATATTTCGTACAAGTGATTTTATTAGGTAATGAACAATGATCATAATATAATCTGCGCTTATTAGCCTAAATGCGTAACTTTATCAGATATATTTATGTGATAGATCTATATCAGATTATCTGGTCACTGATAATAACAAAATGTCTTCAAACATCCGTATGAATACCATTCTGGAGTACTTAAAGGATTTGTTTGGCACACTTGTGTACAATATTATGATATTATAAAACTGATCAAATGAATGTTTTCGAAAGAATAATTTAAAACTCAATAGTAAACTCTGTTTCAAAAACAAGACCAAATCATTTTTATATTAAAATAATGTCTATTAAATTTAATTTATAGAATAACAATGTAAAAAAACATTAGTAATAATGCTGCTTTACGACTTTCTTTTTGAATTTTTAGAATAAATAGTGTCACAAAGTCAGACGAGTAAAAAATATAAAAAGATAATTGCCTTGTCAATGAAATACCATGAATAGTTGTCATAATAATGACAATTATTAACGGGCATGTGTTTAACAACTTAATGTTATTTTTTTAATCGTCTCCTAACAACAGTTTTGTATATAAGTGATATAAGTAACAATGTGACACTGTAATTACGTCAAAATTAATGCGAGATTGTAGATGTCTCATGCGATTGTTTATTAGTAGGTATCGTGGAGTCTCGGTGAGGGGGCATGGAGGGCGCGGACGGACGCAATGAGCTGTTGGACTGGGACGAACTGTACCTGCGCCTGCCAGGATACAACTTCAGCTGGAACGCCACGGAGTGGGATCCCAGTAGTGGAAATGCCACCGCGGTACCGAATGCCACGTGGGAGGGAGCGTCCGCGCCCTTTGACACACCCGCCGCACTCGTGCGCGCCGCCATCAAGGCCGTCGTGCTCGGATTACTTATTCTCGCTACTGTAGTCGGTAATATATATTTTAAATTATTATTATTATAAATTATTATTAGTATTATATGTTTATGTACAATCCTGGGTGCTCCACAAGCATACACATGCAATATGAGGAGAATTGCTCTACTCGCTACTGTGAGTGAGTGAGGTGACCAGATGGTCACCTCACTCACTCACAGGAACAAACACTCTTCAAGAACATAGTTATTTGGCTGCGATTATCTATATAAAGTAGAGATCCTTCCCTAGTAGGGTTCAATATGTGCTATCTGTCTTTCGCCAGAACCTCGTTTGTTTAACGACAAGGTGCACCATTTGCAGGTCAAACTGGCTTTAGTTCTAGGTGGCCATGAGCCACTTACATCTCAATACAAATGAAGTTCTGAGTATTACAAGGCAAGTCATATATTTACTACTCCTTAGTCTCAATTTTGAATGCATAACCTTTAGTAACGTGCAGTTCACTGTAGCGTGGTGCCCATAGTGCACACGTCAGTGATTACTTGGTAGACAAACGAGGTTCTAGTTTTCACTTTAGTTTTCTTTCGAAAAGGCAAAGCTTTATTTCTTTTTTTAAAACGCTGACACTACACAGATGTCAAAGTTTATATATTACATAGACACTGTGTCTGTCATCACTAAATAACATATCATTGATATATCATTATTGATATATGATATATCATTGATATACATCAATTATATGTTATCTATTCATTGCTATGTGGATGACAGTACCGAGGATGCTTTTTACACAGGTCGTCCAACATCCCTCGGTCCCAAGTGGAGGAGAGTAACGAACGACTTGTTTTGGAAATCGGGAGAACTCTGGCTAGAGTATCCCATTGGGGACGACTAAACTTGGCCCATTTTAATCCCACCAAGACACAGATCTGCGCGTTTACCACTCGATTATTATGAGCCTCATTGAAATATCAAATATTTGAATGCAAATAATATACGTAGCAATGAATTTAAATCCATTCAAACAGATGGATTTAAATTCATCAAATACCAAAATAAACACATCTTCCGTCACTTAAGTCGTGGTTTAAACATCACATTGCATAGCCACAAGTCCAAGGTATTTATTGTGAGCAACAACAATTTATTATCAGTTTCAGAATTTATGCAAAGCAAAGCCTTAAAATGCTATTTTCGTGGTTTTGTGGTATCTTTGACCGCAAAAGGTACAATTATTTTATTATGTAAATTAGGTCTATTGGTCTTAGAAGGCGGAAAATATGTAGATTTCCAGATTTTGGCTGCCATCTTGAATATGTCCCGTTCGGTCGCTAGTCGGGATCTGGGGCCCTACCGCCGAAGCGGTAGTTGATTACCATCAGATTTTTTGTATGCAAAATTGAAACTATTGCTTAGATTGTTGCTAATTATGTATAGCCCTAGAGCTCCACCGACTATGCTGAAGATGTCTGTCATTAACTTTAAGTTAAGACCAATTTTAATTAGAATCACCCGATGGTAATCGGCTTCAGCTTCGGCGATAGGGCCACTGGAATGGGGGGTCGGTATGTGAATTTTGAGAGACGTAACGTACTCTTAACTAGTTACGTCGACAACGTAATCTATTTCGATTTTTTACAATTATGATTACAATACAGTTACAGACGTTACAGTAAGTACGTAGGTAACATTTCGTTCGGACATTAGGAATAAAAACCTTTTGGTTACCAACGTTTGTAGATCACACCGCTTCATATCATGTGGGTCGTAGGTACTATCATTTCGATTTTATATTGATTCACATAAATAAAAATATAATTTACTTATATTGTTTTAAAAATGTAATTATTAATTACCAACCAATCGTTTGTCAAAAAGCAAGATAAAGTTGGTAAAATATACTTATATGAACTTGTATTTGCAAATCGGAGTTTTACTAGAACTCCAAGAACGAAATGAGAAGGTCGAAATTAGTTCCACAACTTTTTAAAACTCGGATGAAATGATTGGGTCATTCCCCAAGTTTCCGCGAATAACCAGTAAATAATATTTTCGAATGTTTTGCAAAGTTGGCTAACTTTACTTAAGGGTTTGTTCGTTTTTGAAAAAGCTTTTGTTTATAAAGTGATATAGGTTATTAGAATACCAAAAACAGCATTTATGGGTTCAGCGAGCCACACACTAAGCTATACGATATACTTAGAGCGAGACAATGCTATGGGTGAGACAAGAGAGGCTATATCACCGTCTCTACCACGCATGTAGCTGTATCTCGCTCTAAATTTATCGTATCTTAAGGCGGGTCTGCAGAGCCAATTTTCTAACATAAGATATTATCAAAACAAGTTAGCAAAACATGTTAGCAAAACCGCCCGTCCGCTGCGCCATTTGCTGCGCCAATCCTGCGCTGTTTTTGTTTCATTCCAAAAATGAGTTCCGACGAAGAAGACGTGCTGTTATATCAATAATAGATTTAGTTCTCAAAAGAAGAAGCAGATTCCGGGTCCGACCCTATTGCAACCTCGTTCGTTCAATATATATCAAGAATCTAGTTTTTATTTATCTCTGTGATCTTCCAATATAACATCCCAAAGCACCGGTCTTTCTCTAATCAGTTGTATAAAAAACAAAGTTTTTTCTTTATTCCACTCCATCACAAATCAAAGAGAAATCGCACAAATTCAACACACACTCTTCCAATGATAATTACGTCTTCCTCCAGTGCGCGCTAACACAAAATGGGTTACTTCCCCTCCCCGCAGGCGACCGCGGGGGATGTTATCCATTCGATTCGGCTAACATGTTTTTGTATTTTTTTCTAACATAACTGTTAGGCCACACCCCTTTTCGGTTAGCTAACTTGTTTTGCTAACATGTTTTGTTAGAAAATTGGCGCTGCGGACCCGGCTTTAGTGTGTGATGCGCATTATGACATCCATTGCTGGTTGTATGTGGTGTGGTGCAGAAAGAACTTTAAAAAAATGCATTGATATAATTCCATTCAGACTCACCATACTTACTCCTGACGTACTATGGTTGGTTACTCTGGAAGAATGATGATTATTTTAAAGTTAATATTTACAGGCAACAGCAGGCAATAAGTAATTTATTTTTGTCGCAGGTAATGTATTCGTAATAGCGGCAATACTACTGGAGCGCCACCTACGCAGTGCTGCCAACCAGCTGATCCTCTCTCTGGCGGTAGCGGATCTTTTGGTGGCATGCCTGGTGATGCCCCTTGGCGCAGTGTACGAAGTGGCCCAGCGCTGGACGCTGGGACCTGAGCTCTGCGACATGTGGACGTCTGGAGATGTGTTGTGCTGCACCGCGTCTATCCTGCACCTCGTTGCTATTGCACTTGATAGGTATGTATAATTTTTGCATGCATAACATTGACTCAATTTTCCATCAAATCTCTAAACGAGTTATAAAAGTATATTTTCCAAAGTTGTTTCTGCGTGCATAACTTTATGCAATAAAGAGATATTCGTACTTCCGAACTGAAAGTTTCAACAACTATTTTTGTTTGTTTAAGGTACCGGGCTGTGACTAATATTGACTATATTCATGCGCGTACCGCTCGTAGAGTGGGACTTATGATTGCTTGTGTATGGATCGTGAGCTTTTTGGTGTGCATTGCACCTTTATTGGGATGGAAGGATCCCGACTGGGACCGTCGCGTCTCTGAAGATTTGCGCTGCGTCGTGAGTCAGGATGTCGGATACCAAATATTTGCGACTGCATCCTCATTTTACGTGCCAGTACTGGTGATATTAATACTTTACTGGCGAATATATCAAACTGCAAGAAAGAGAATACGTCGACGACGAGGAGCTACGGCGCGTGGAGGCGTGGGTCCTCCACCCGTGCCGTCAGGCGGAGCGCTGGTCGCTGCAGGCGGGAGTGGAGGCATCGCAGCCGCTGTGGTCGCTGTAATCGGTCGACCCTTACCGACTATTTCGGAGACGACAACCACGGGTTTCACTAATGTGTCGTCGAATAATACGAGCCCCGAGAAGCAATCGTGCGCCAACGGCCTCGAGGCCGACCCACCGACTACGGGTTACGGAGCCGTAGCGGCAGCTTACTATCCGACTTTAGTGCGACGCAAACCTAAAGAGGCCGCGGATTCTAAACGAGAGAGAAAAGCGGCAAAGACATTGGCAATAATAACCGGCGCGTTCGTAGCGTGTTGGCTTCCGTTCTTTGTACTAGCTATCTTAGTGCCGACGTGTGACTGTGAAGTGAGTCCTGTACTGACGTCGCTATCTCTATGGCTGGGCTACTTCAACTCAGCGCTGAACCCCGTAATCTACACGGTGTTCAGCCCTGAGTTTAGGCATGCTTTCCAGCGCCTTCTGTGTGGCCGCCGTTCACGCAGACGTCGCGCTCCCCCTTAGCCTCGCCATCCCCCATCCATAACCCTTACCCGACTGACCTCGTCTAGCTCGATACATTATGTTACCTTGTTACATTTTTCAGAGATATATTTACACCCCTTTATTTTTTGTACGTGATGAATGTGAATACGAATACCTGTCTAGTAAATAAATTACGAATTCTCTTTATTTATTGTAGTTTCATTTGCAGTTTAATCGAATGAACGAAACAAATCCAATTGTTGTCGAAATAGTAATAAAGTGCCTTATTTGCCCGTAGGCGCACAACTTTTTGGACTCTGAAACGGGGCATAAACTAAATCCATTACAAACTCGTACGACTCCCTGCGGATCGAACGAGTTAGGAAATCAAAAGTTTAATTTAGAGATCCATATTAGGGGTTACGTCACAGCATCTAAAGATATGGTTGACTTCTTTATTTGCTTGGGCAGACACATATCTTGTCTCATTATATCATTGATGATATAATGAGATAAGAGATGACATAATAGGTTGACCTAGGTTGACTAGTACCAGTGGGTAAAGAATACTTGTGTAGCAATAAGTGCATGCATTTTTTATTGTGCATGAAGTTTAAATAAATAAACATAAGAATCCACAATTTATTCGTTTTGTGAACTTACCTTTAATAATCTGTAAATTCACGTTACAGATAAAATGATGTCACTTTTCAATTTAAGCAGTAACTCGAACGTTATATCTTTTAGAAAGCCTGCGTTATATTGACCGTAAACCGGTGTCAGTTAACGACGAAACGCTCATATATTTAATATGTCATTAGATTCTCTGCTTGTTCTTTATACTTATGCGATGGGCATAAGGTTTTTTATAGTTATAGCCGAGTAGATAAATTTGGCTGTAATTTATTCTTATATTGCTATATAAACACACTTTTATCCATTTATTATTTATCAACGATTTTGACAGTGCGGTCAGATAGTTCAAATACGAGCTATTGTATATTCATTAGTTATGTCTATACATTCAAACCGAAGAAAGAAAACGCGAAGAAGAAACGAACTTTTTAAAATTTCAAATCATTGACATATTATTCAATGGACTACTAAAATGCGCTCAAAAGTGTCTCAACCAAAAGAGAAACAATTCGTAAAATGATGAACAATCGCGCGTTAGTCTACATTTAGGAGACTGACGTCATATGCCGTACTGTAACTTGAAGACATGTAAAACTATTCAAATGAGAAAAGATGATAAAGGCGTGTCATATTTTGCAACCTTTGTATTTCCATAAATATATCAAAGCTTATATATTTAACTTTGGACAATATTTTCGTGAAATTTGTATGATGTCCATTTAGACGACAGGTCAATGTTTCAAATGAACAGTTTTATAGATAAACTTATTAAGTCTCTTTTTCTTTCTGCCCCAATGGCGGCACTACTGATCCAAAAATAATGACGAGTACCTACAAACAAAAGGCAGACTTAATGCTAAAAGCCTCTATAAGGCAACCTTTGTAGAAAACAGATATACCATGTCACAAAGAAATACCAAGAATAAATTTAAATAAATGGTAAACATATACAATGGCATACCGATGGCGATGGCATACCGGGAGAATTGTGGAAGTATGGCGGGGAAGCAGTGGAACTAGTACTCCATAACTTACTAGGAATGATTTGGGAAGAAGAAAGACAACCGGATGAATGGAATGTGGGTATTATATGCCCTATACATAAGAAAGGACGTAGAAGGAAATGCGCCAACTATCGAGGAATTGCTCTGCTCCCAACGGCATATAAAATTTTTTCATATGTTCTCCTGGGCCGGTTAGAATCTCTCTCTGAGAACATAATAGGTGACTACCAGTGTGGGTTCCGATGGGGTCGCAGCATATCTGACCAGGTGTTTCTCCTGAAACAACTGATGGAGAAAAAATGGGAATACGCACAAAACATCCACTGTCTCTTCGTCGACTTCACCAAAGCGTATGATAGTGTGGACAGGGAGGCGCTTTTCACTATACTGAGAACTTTTAATATACCATCTAAACTAGTTAGGATGATCGAGGTTGCCACCAGGCACAGCCGCATGAAAGTGAGAGTGGGAGCGGGCTTGTCTGGCGAGTTCGAAGTCTTGACTGGCCTCAAGCAGGGAGACGCGCTGTCGCCGATACTGTTTAACTTGGTACTAGAATACGCTATCCGAAAAGTAGTAGCCTTTGATGGAGGAGTGGAGTTAAACGGTACGCATAAAGTGATCGGGTATGCTGATGATCTGGCACTACTTGGAAAGTGTGAGATAGATGTGCAGAGCATGGCGGGGATATTGGAGGAAGAAGGGAGAAAGCTTGGTCTCAGGATTAATCGTGAGAAGACGGAGTACTTTCACATGAAAAGGTACAAAAACACAAGGGACAAGAGGAAAGATCTCAATGTGAAAGATACCACCTACAAAGGCGTATGCAAATTTAAGTACCTAGGGCATACGGTCACGGACACGAATCAACGGGAAGATGACATTGATATCCGCATCCAAAGCGCCCTTAGATGTACAGCTGGTCTTCACCAGGTTCTTGTGTCCAAGCTAATACGCAGAAAAACCAAGATTCGTGTCTACAAAACTGTTATTAGACCAATTTTGATGCACGGATGCGAGGCTTGGACACTCACCTTGAAAGAGGAAAATAAGTTGTTAGTGGCGGAAAGGAAAATCCTGCGAAAAATCCTGGGTCCAACTCAAAGGGAAGATGGCAGCTGGAGGATCCGCAAAAACCTCGAAATCGAAGATCTAGTGTCCGAGCCCAACATCATTGGAGAGCTCAAAGCGGCCAGACTCCGCTGGCTCGGGCACGTAGAGAGAATGGGGGAGGATCGTGCCGTAAAAAGAGCCTTCAGGGGACAACCAAGTGGTAGCCGACCGATTGGACGTCCGAGGTACCGCTGGAGTGACGAGGTGCTGAAGGACCTGCGGAACCTTGGAGTTAGCAATTGGCGAGAGTTGTCCCAGGATCGAAAGGCATGGCGTCGTCTGGTGTCGGAGGCCAAGATCCACTTTGGGTCGTTGCGCCGTAGCAGTAAGTAAGTAAACATATACAAAATACAATACAAAATAGGTAAAAATATATATAAACGGACAAACCAAACGATGACGTTGGACGATGGATTAGGACGATGATGATGATTATTATCTTCAGAATGGTTTCGGTCTCTTGGGATTATCATAATAATTCATTATTCTTCTTTATGATTCCGACATGCAAGGATTCTATGAAATTCACATAATATAATATATTAGTAAGGCAGAAGGGTATACGAATCAGAAAATATCAGATGCAAACGAAGTGATCTCACTTGTTTATTTCTAAAATATACGCATGGTAGACGGAAACATCGCATTTTCCGATAGAATCAGTTTATTTTATGAACTATTATTAATACTATTTGATAGATCTCGTGAAACTTTAGGAAGAGTGACCAGTTTTTCAATATCTCGTATGGGTTACAAAATAAACAAGTGAAATCTCTTATTGTCTCTAATCTAAGTACATACATACACAAATGGCCTATAAAACACAAATGTTTGAGGGCCTGTGGTCTAGTTCTACTTTCTATCACGTTTACGTAGTAGTATAAAACAAGGGGAGAGAGTCTTGAGGGTAGTGTGAGAGATACCTTCAGCATAGCTCTTTCTATCGCATACTGCACAACCTTGAGCTTCCCAGGTAAGTATTATTATGTAGACTAAATTGATCCCTGTTAAGACAATGCCAGAAACTTCACGGAATAACCTACAAAATAGCTTCCATAAGTCATAATCTGTCCTATAAATAAATAATAAAAGAAAACAAATTATGTTAATTAAATCTTGCAATGACTGTGCTTTCACTCAATCCTCAACTTCCACGGCCTCTGCGTTATCGTCTTTAACTCCAGAGCCTTGTTTGCTAGTCGGCAGGATTCAGTCGTGCAGGTTTAGCCGATTTGACCTCTAAAGATATTAACCGCGCCAAACTAGTTTTAAACAGTAACAATCAGTCATTTACATACCATTTTTAATTCTACTAGTAAATATTATACTACAAGCTGTTCAGACTGTCGATATTATTGTCCTCTCGCTCGTATTAGTGAGCTATAAGCGAGACGATACTAACACAATACAGACACTAAGATAAACAGTTTAAATAGCTCTTTATTCTCCGCTGCCAACGCAGTAACTCTTTTCTTCCCGGTGACTTCACTCACTCGCAGGAACCAAGTGGAATTGTTATTCGGCTGTGAGATGAAGGTACATGTGGAGAAAACTTAAAAAAAACTTAATAACAACCACTAAAACCTCGTAGGGTGAACCTTAAGCAGTCCTTTTATTTTCCAGAAAAGTCAATACCCAAGAAAAGCAAGTAGAGATTCAAATTCAGTGGTCTGTTGTATTAGTCCGTAATCCAAGTCAAATGCTCCCGGCAAGTGGCTTCACTCCTAACAACTGAAACCGGATTTGAGCAAATCCGTCGGTCAATCTAAATCTACGCTTACTTAAACTTTGGGCACGTAGTATTACTACGTATTCTGTGATATACTGAAGATTTTAGACATTTGTATCTACAGAACTAAGTTCAATTTCTTTGAGAAGTAAGTATTAGGCACATTTACGACGGCGGCTCACCAAGGGGCGCGGGTTCAATTCCCGCAAAGGACTACTAATCGTGAGTATGAACATGTCTGTTTGTCTTATGGATTGCTTTCTATATAGGTGGAAACGATAAATGGTCTCACTAGTATATAACTATACTAAACTATACAAGATATTGAAAAACTGAATTACTAATCCTGAATGTGTTTCACGAGCTTTATCGACTAGTATAATTAATAATCAATATAAAAATGAATCTCCAAATTGCCTTGGTCACGGCACCACGCGTGAACGGTTCGATTAATTCCCCTAATTATTATATTTTTTTGTTGTATTTGTTATTGTCAGGAGAAGGTTTTTTGTACTACGTCGGGTGACCGACGGCCCGCCTGATGTGAAGCGGTTACCGTAGCCATATTAACGCTCGCAACATATAAGAAAACAAAGGTAGGGAGCGTAATGGGGAATATGCACGTGACTTAAATATGGACAAAATATTTTTTTTTGTAACATTTATTGCTACTGAAAACACACTATACAATTATTTTTAGAATTTATTTTAATTTAATAATGAAATTTAATCATCAAAAAGTGGCTGTTTTGAAATTACCGCGCAAATTTTCGAAACGCAACACTATTGGTGGAACAAAACGTGACGTCAGTTTTACACGAGACGTCTGCTGTCAACAAGCTATTTGTATGGTTTCTTTTTTGAGGAATAATTGTTATTGTATTGTGTCGCTGTTTTTTATCTTAAGTTAATAGTTTTATGTGTTCAAAGTATTAATTAATAGTGAAGAAGGACTTAGAGAATGACTGAAACCGGTTTCGTAAAAGCGCAGTCGGATAATCTTCCGAAAATCGACGTGTTTATGATGGCCACGTATAAACTATTGCCTCTTACTCTAATAATTTAGATGTTTTTATTCATGAATAATACTTATACATACATAAAGATAAATTTAGAATATCGAATAAGAATTTTTAATAATATCTTTACAACTTTTTGTAAACTAGGTTGTAGAGGTTTGTAAACAAAACAAGTAGGTAGGTAAAAGTAAGAATGATTTGTATATGTATTTTACTTTTTTAATATCCTTACTTACATTGAAATGATCTTCACAACAGTATAAAAAGCTCAAACACGATACATTGTCTCTTCTCATCGCCTTGCACCACTTTTTCCTTAGATTTTCACCTTTCGGCATAAGGAAATACACTTTGTCAGGTGCAGTGTTGATGTTATTTGGACACATAGGAACGACACAATATTTATAATATGGTTTTTTGTACTTTTCCATGGTAATTAAGTCGATATTCACTCACTTTATTAATTTTTTGGTAATTTTGTAAACCAAACACTTTGCTGTTGACATCGAACTCGTGTAATGGTGACGTCACGAACAAGCGCGCCAAAATGGCCGCGTTTAAATTGATCGCGATTTTAATATTTAATTTTTTGCATATTAGTTTATATTTTGGACGTGGTATTTGTATGTTTGGTAATGTAATAACTAGTAGAAACATATAAAAAATAAAAAAAAAAACATGCATATTCCCCATTGTATGCTACCCGACTGGGGAATGTACCTCCACCTCACAGAATATCGCAGCCAAATAACAATTCCCTTGAGGGTTTTGTGTTCCTGCGAGTGAGTGAGGTCAACAGAAAGGAAGGAGATGCTGCGTTTGAAGGCGGAGGGCCAATTTTATGTTGCGAGCATTAATATGGCTAATATAACCGCTTCACATCAGGCGGGCCGTATGCTTGTCTGCCACCCGACGAAGTATAAAAAAAACTGATTACTAATGCTGAAAGAGCTTTACGAGCTCTATGAACTGTGACCCTACCGCCTAAAGAAATTTGTAAAGAAAGTTGTTGTAATTAATCGTACTTTGGTAATATATGGAAAGAACTTTAGATTAGGTTCGGGTTTTCTTGTCTTCTGCCTCCGGAAGCTCCACAACGTGTTACCGTCGTCAAGACTAATGAATAAAATTACCAATTTATTACCAAATAGAAGATTTTTGTGTTTTAAGAAATAATTTTAATATTAATGAAATAAAACTTTTTTTTTAATAATTAAGAACGAACAAGAATAATTAACAACATATTAGTCATTTAGTACTCATTCTACAAGCTGTGTTAAGTTAAAGACTAGAAGGCGCTATGTAATTTGTGTATATTATTGTTACGTATAACATTGTTCCGCAAATTGTTTGCCGCGGCACACTGGTGTACCGTGGTCCTTGAACTGGTGTACCTTGGTGTGCCTCGGAAAAATAAGGTTATCTCATAAAGCTAAATAGATGGACGGAAGAAAAATTCTTACACAATTAAAAACTGATTTTTCAATTATGGTGTACCTCCAAAAAATTTCGTTTTCCTAGCTGTACCTTAAACACAAAATGTTTGCGGAACACTGACGTATCGGAATATTATTGTTACATATTTAATTTATGGAATGGGTAATAAATTACTTCAGATGACTTAATGTCGCCTAGCCGACTTAATTAGGTCATCCAGCCGGAATATTCGATTCAGTAAGCTGATCTTATGTGAGAAATGTGTTCGTGGATTCAAGTAGTATGTATGTAGATTGTATATCAACAGCAAACCAGACTTCATTCACAACTAAACAGACTATAACTCGATCAAATTGTCTGGTAAAATTGATCGGCAGTTTAAAATGTTACATAGAGTGGTTTCTTCGATAAGTATTTAATGTTATAGATCTGGATGACATAAGTTAAAATTAAAGTTAAAGACGCGTTTAACTAACTAATCATACTCATTCAAGATATATTCAACCGAACAATTTGACATTTAAAGCTAACATTTAATTTGTAATAAAAATAATGATAACCATTTGCAGTGCCTGAAAAAGTATAATATTATTCATCCAACTGCTGGGATACGGATCTCCCCTCAATCGAAGAGGTTTAGAGCATACTCTACCGTGTTGCTCAACTGCGGGTTGGCGGAGAAGATCTGATGTACTTAGTAGCCAATAATCCCTGTTAAGGTTTTCCCAGGAGACTATAGTATGGGATTATTCAAGAAAGGCTTAAAGGGATTTTTACATGATCGGCAACGAGTGAGTGATGATTCTGGTGTGGTGGTGTCGCGAACGTCTATAGGCTGCGACTGCTTACCATCAGATAGGTTATATGCTCATTTGGCACGCTAGTGGTATAAAAAGGGACAAAAAATCTTGAATCTTTTTCCTCAGCCACTAGCCACCAATCGCTTGGTATAGGACTCCTTCATACCATTTCTGTCTATTTTGAGCCGTCGACTTCCAGTTGTTATCCATCAGCACCATGTGGCCTGGTTGTTGTATACTATTGTGTCATAAAAGCATTAAGCAGATTAAAGCACATAAAATCAATTTAAAACGATTTATTACGTATGTGACTGATAGAAATCCATACTAATTTAAGCGTTGTAAATTACTGTATTGTGTGTGTAATTAATGTACCGTAGTTTACTGTTGACACGCGCACCACACATACATCCCATATCTAGTATATACTTGGCCTGTGGCTTTCTCCTAGGACTTTTATATACCATGAATTTTCTTTTCTTTCCATTGGACCAGCTTAGTCTCACTTCAGTTTCGCTTTTCTTTTTGTCACGTCTGTCACTTTGCTTTGTTGCCTGAGCCTTTCCTTTTGTACTCGTATCTTAATATTGGAAAATAAGTAACCGGGACCAATTAAAGTAAACCTATCTTAGAAATCAATTTATATATTATTACGAGGCTTTGTAATATGGAATGCAATGGAATCGGCAACGCGCGTTCATACGCGCGTCGCCGATTTCATTTGCAGGTAAGGCATCATTGCCTTGGTGTTACAGGCGTTCATAGGCTACAGTAACTGCTTTCCATCAGGCGGGCCGTATGCTTGTGTGCCACTCTGGTGGTATAAAGAAATAGGCAAGCGACTGATTAAAAATCACATAACATCAGACAGTTTAAAAAAAACTTGATTCTTAATTTTTACTGATTATACTTATTTCTTTGATATTTATTTCTTTTTAATATTTTTTTGTAATATTTATGTATGCCTGGTATGAGTAAATGATGTATGAGAAAAGTATTTGGATGGGTCCTGTAAGTACCAGAAAAATCCGAAAAGTGGAAAAAGTCTTCAGCGTCAGGTCAGACTTCACGTGCCCACTAAAACGGTGAGACTTAGAAGGTTGGTGCTGGAACTAATGTTGCAGATACTTGAAAACTTTCACGCTACATGAATATTTCAATACCCTTATCCATGGTCGTGTTAATTCCCGTTTTATTTAAGGGTATTTAAATACCCTTATTCATGATCGCGTTAATTCCCGTTTTTATTTTCATAAAAAATGTAAACTTCTAAACGTTGCCAAATTCGAAAAAAAAACATCTCTTTTACTGATTGTACGCCTGACTCCTGACTCTCTTTCGCCAAAGCCTCGTTTGCGGAAGCTGCCGTTGGCTTTGAGTGCAAAAGATGGTGGTGTGCCACTTACACCTTTCTAGTCTTAGGGAAATCGAATTTATCAAATAATATCCAATCTATCCTATTATCAGCTCGGTTGAACGCTTGTTTTCCACCCGAGTACTATTAAAAAATGTAAAACTTTACACATAATAAAATTCTAACTAGCCGATGTTTATGCATAGAAGATGTTAGGGAACAATTATTATTAGGCGTCATTACAGGAGCAATAAAAGCCAAAATTATTATTTTTAGAATTTTATCTGTCCGTATGTTCGTCTGAAATTACATGCGGTTTTTACAATTGTCGGTATTACTGGAAGTTTAACTAAAAATCTGGTGTATGTTTTCTTTTGATTTACATATTTCTATGTGGATAACGGTGTTGGTAAAATAACCTAGTATTTTATTATAAGAACACAATATTAATTAACATTCCATTGTACTCGATGTTAGTTGTATTGAATAAAATAAAATAAAATAAAAGATACGTCGAATAGAAGAGTTTTGAACAATTCCTGTTTTTGAAGTCCATGCGGACGAAGTCTAGTGCGGCCACTACAGCATTGATATATTGACATATTTATATCTAAATAATCCAATGAAATTACATTTTGGTCAACGACTTCAATATAAAATAGTGGCGTCATGCTGATTAGATACAAATGTAATAATATACACACTAACGACATATTGAATACTGAATATAATATACCATCTTATTTATTACAACTCAATGACAATTATGATAATTGATGTTATATCTAAGTACTTGAAAAAATAATTTTATGTAGAGAATACTTATACATATTTTTTAAATAGGAAAATTCACCTCGGAATAGGTGGGACTTCAGCACTCTTCCAACTGAGCTACCAGAATAATACAAATGGACAAATTCGTCACCATCACAAACCTTCCTGGTAGTGCAGTGGACCTATCGCCTAAGCTGAAAACCATCGGGTTTTTTGATTGCGAAAATCGGATTTCTTTTTGAATTTGTGATAAATATCTTTAGTTTAATCAGTAAAGTAGATACTTAGCCGGTAGGGACGGAGATCCGTCCCTACCGGCTAAGCTAATTACTATTCGCAATAATTTTAGGTGAAGTTAGATTTTCGCAATCAAAAAGTTATAGGCTTCAGCTTAGGCGGTAGGGCCCCTGGTTGAAAAATATTCGATCGGTAATCGATAGGTGGGTTCAAATTCAACCTAGGCGGGGGAGGTGATATTTCCATTAAAAATAAAATCCGACAAGTTAGCCGAAATCAACTAGTAAAATAATAATTATTGAATATATTTTTCTACCTATTATTTATATATAACAAACAATATATTTAATCAAATAGTAGAGATTAGCAACAGAATTATATTATACATAACGTTTTTCAATTTGTTTAAAAGAAAAATTCTTAACCTCGACTACTATGGTAACTGCTTCACATCAGGACCATATAGACATTTGTTTTCCACCTAATTTGACTTAAATAAGATTTATTGCTGAATGAACGTTATGATGATAACTGAATCTCTAAAATGGTTTTTTTAATATTTTAATCAATTAGATATCCACGAATGAAATAAGCAGCGATCTGGAGTATTGCTTGTCTGAAATTCAGATTATAGGTCTAATATGAAAATACTCGTACTTATGTCCTGGCGTCCGACAAACGAACCTGGGAAAGTGAATTATTAAATCGATTTGTATATTCTATTCATTCACCAGGAGATTTACAAGCTGAAGCCGATTACAATCGGATTTTTTGATTGCGAAAATCTAACATCAAGTTTAAATTAGTGCTAATAGTAATAATAAGCTTAGACGGTAGGGACGGAGGCGCTCTACCGATTTAACTGAAGGTGTTTATCACAAATATAAATATAAGTCCGATTTTGGCAATCAAAAAACCCGCTGGAAATTGACATCAGCTTCGGCGGTAGGGCCCCGGATCTAAAATTTAAAGGTACCTTTGCGACTTACCTGCCATCACACATTGTCGGGGTATAGAGAGAACTGACCAATAGGTCGCCTGTATAGTCCTATATTATAATTAATGTAGAAAACGATAGCATGAGATCACTGTTAAAAGGAATTTTAATACGAAGTGATAATACCGATAACAAAAGAATGATTTGTTTGTTGAAGTGAGAGAGAGTGATTTAGAATTTAAATACATAACAAAAACAGATAAAAAATATAAAAAGATTACAAAAATTCTATTACAAAACGGTGTCCGGTATCCGTATGCCTCTTCTATGTTCAGAATACGAAATTAATTTGAAAGAAATTTTGAACAAACGTAATATGATCTTTACATTCGTACATGCACATGTTTGGATAATTTAAAAATTGAAAATTTTAACTTATTCTACTTTTCATTTCACTTTGAATTTGTAGTACATAACTGGACGTAGCTGAAATCGGTCGCGGTATTCAAAGTCTTAACTCCGAACTCACGGTATTGTATGCAAATCGACCTGACCAAATTCCACAACGGAAAATTTAAGAACACATCGGAATTCAGATTCTGCATTCCATGATGTATTCCGGCTGTGTAAGACCTCCTTACAAGAATATTTTTTTTATGGAAATACATTTGTTTTTAATATGTGTAAAAAATAAAATTAAAGGTACCTACTATGATTAAAAATGAAGACAACTTAAAGCTCTGTGGACATCATTTTGACATTTCAATAAACAATACATATCTTCGCAGCCAGTCTATGGATGGGTTTATTTATCTGGAGCTCTTCCGTGCCTCGGAGGGCACGTTAAGACGTTGGTCCCGGTTGTCTTTAGACGAGCTGTTGTCATTAGATGACAGTCGTTAAGCCAAGACAGTGGGCTTTGGACGGCTTGAAAACACCACCAACCACCTCCGTTGAACAGCGTGGTGGAGTGTGCTCTAAACGCCTTTCGATTGAGGGGAGACCCGTATCCCAACAATGGGATGATAATGGGTTGATGCAGAATACGATATATTCTACATCAATAATACGATATATCCACCGCAGTATATACGTATATTTTTTTTTTACAAAAAACCTTTCTACCCTTATTGTTATTATAAAGAAGATATTAACTTGAATATACCTACTAATAAATATTTCTTTTATGTTCATTGTAATCAATAAATCAATAAGTCCGCAATATTTTATTTCACAATAATATATTATTGAGATCGTATTTCAATTCTACTTTTGGTAGGAATACGATAGGAACAATATTGAGTTAAGAATACCTACATCAATATGTGAAATGGCAGACTGAAATGGCAGTGCCATGTTACGATTTATATTTCTACTCACGTAAACGAAAATTCCCCGGAATAAAATTCTTTTACGTCATTCTATACATACTGTATATGTATACATACATATTGTAATATATGTGTATTCTATATTACACATACGGCGTTAATCCGTAAACATCCCCTGTTGAGATACGGATCTCCCCTCAATCGAAGGGGTTTAGAGCATACTCCACCACAGGCTCAACTGTGGGTTGTTTAAGGCCAGTGTTTTCAAGCCGCCCAAATGCCACTGACTTGGCTTAACGACTGTCGTATAGATACAACAACCGGAACCGACGGCTTAAAGTGCCCTCCAAAACACGGAGGAGCTCGAGATAAATAAACTCATCCATAGACAGGCTACGGTCGACGTTGCTTAACTTGCGTGATCGATTAGACTCACACGAGCAACGACGCCATCGAGCTCCTCGTCATTGCAAGTGTGAGTTGCCCGTAGAATAAAGTATAATAGTAGCAGTAATAATCACACCCGTGTTGCCCCCGGCCGTTTTCCTGGCATTTCGGGGGCCCATCTAGTGAGTGGCAAGCCACCGCCTGCCGCAAATAACTAGCAATAAAAGCAGTTATGGCAGGCGTCGGATCCCTCTTCTGTAATAGCCCGGTATTTAGTTCACCCAAATCTCATCTCCATAACCCATTTATTTTCCATCACACTTCGCAATAGTCTCAACGCCTGCCGAGAACTGCTCATGGGTATGTCGTTCTATGACATATCCTGGAGCGGGTCACGGCGGGCGTACAACATTACATTAAACTTCTCAAAGGGGCCTCTAGGCGTTGGATCTATATCCCCGCGCCCGTGATTAAAAAGAGATGCAGTAATAATAGCGGTAGGGTGGCAGGAACACTAGCTGTATTTTCTAGCTGAATCGCATGATTTTTCGAGCGAAGAAAGAGCCGAACGAAGAAAAGACCTGTCCCCAGAGACGGCGACCAGTTCTGAAGATATTACTGATAGAAACTTCTTCGCAGATGAGCCCCAAGAACCAAATGTCAAAATGGCATAAACATGTATTCTCCTGAGAGGTATTCATATTTACGCCGTTTGTTTTGCAGATGCACTAAAAGGGCGCTAATGTATCAACACAGGTAATTATATTAGTGTGTAAAGGGGTGTAAGTGTTTCATCAACATCTTTAAGCCAAAGTCAACCTCACCTGCACGTGGTGCACCCTGCTGACTGACAAACGAGGCTCTGGCGAAAAGAGAGACAGGGCATAGCATATTTTTAAGCTGCCGGACTGGAGAAGTACCTTCATCTCACAGAACACCGCGGCCAAATAACAATTCCCTTGATGGTTGTTGTGTTCCTGAGAGTGAGTCAGGACAGAAAGAAAGAACGGAAGGAGTATAGGCTGGCAACGGATCGGCGACCCTTTGGTGTTACTGATCTCCATTAGCGGTGTTGATTGCTTTTCATCAGGTGACCCACATGCTCGTTTACCTCCCTCTCATATAAAAAAAACCGTAGTCACACTAATATAATTTGGAACAAATTTTGATAAATAATGAAGTGAAAATAAGATCCTTCCGCGTCAGTGAATCTACTAATACGTGGAAAGCGAACAACTTACTTTATACACTTAATACACGAGATTGCTTTGTCTTTGAAGTGTGAAACAAGCTCCTTGATTCTATTTTACAAGTTGTTCTTAAGTAAACTTTGTTCCTATATTTATTTTGTAATTTTCACTAACACAGTATACATACGAGTTAGATGATAACAATATTAAAATGATAATGAAATTCAACTTCGCATAAAACATCTCTGCCCATATAACTCGTGTATACTACGCCGAGTGGCAGACAAGCATGCGGCCCGTTTGAAGTGAATCGGTTACCGTACCCATAATAATGCTCGTGTAGTTTTTTTTACAAGCTTTTATTTAGTTTCAACGCGTAAATCTCGCAACTTTTTGAACTTGGCACTCCCGTTTGGTTATCTTGACAATGCACGATCATCTAAAGCTCGCCATTTTATTTCGAAATGACCATTTCAGCAGATACACATTTCGAATGTCATTTCGGCAGATACACAGTTATTTGACTGTGTTGTCAATAACTCCAATCTACAATTGTAGTATCACTATATACGATATATTACAAGATTTACAAGGTTGTGACATAATGGCACAGTGACTAAGTCTAGCCACAAAATGATATCCCGCCTCGCATGTCGTCGTCAGTCTACCAAATCCCGCCTCGCATCCGAAGGCGCCGCCCAAACTTCACCCACGACTTGATATACTACAAGGAAACTTTGTTTATCCG
Source organism: Hypsopygia costalis (assembly GCA_937001555.2). Classification (NCBI taxonomy): domain Eukaryota; kingdom Metazoa; phylum Arthropoda; class Insecta; order Lepidoptera; family Pyralidae; genus Hypsopygia; species Hypsopygia costalis. Next base: position 13,219,964 of record OW443330.2, on the reverse strand, counting down.
ACATTCCCGAGATTGAGTCCCGAGCCCTTCTAACAATTGTATTATCCTATTCGACGGATAAAAACCTTATCGTCAAGCTTGATTCAATAAATCGACTTGATATGGGCCGAAAATACGCCTTACACTGCCCTATTATGGAAAGCGAAAGTGCCACAGATTTAGCTACGAAAAGACCGGAACATGGAAGCAAATTAACACATTGTAATGCAAATAAAGTCAGCAGACTCTCGCTGTTTAATTCGGTACATAATTACTCTGCTTAATACCGTTAACTTCTTGAAAGGTTAACTTATAAAATGTTTAATAAATGACTTGCTTTATTTCCTTTTGATTTAATTTTTATTACAAACTAGCCTTTACGCGCAACTTCGTTCTGAACAAAAATGTAAAATTTCAACGGTTTAAGGTTTTTTGATTTTTCTATAATAAAAGTAGCCTAAGTTACTCCTTATAATATCAGCTAACTGCCAATGAAAGTCTCATCAAAATATTCGTTTCGGAGATTACCTAGCCGAAAAAATAGACATACAGACAACAATTTTCAAAACTGTTGTTTCTTATGTACCGTATGTACTTTCATATGAATTTAGTAAATAGATTTTATCGTGACATTCCAAACAGACACTTAAATTTTATTTATTTGTAGGTATACATATAATGTCATTACCCCGCACCATAGCTAAAATAGGTATAAATCGCGCAGCCCCTCATTACATTGCAAATAATAATAAATAACAATTTTGACACAAAAATACAATATAAATCTTGAATAATGCTGCCATATCTCATGTCATACAGAGAATTCTTCTAATAAAAGTGAATTTCAAGTGAAATGTTTGCTTCAGAAGCATTGCAAGAGAACGTGGCAAGGCGCCAATTGTAGCCATTCTACACGTTTCATAGAAACGCTCTTGCAAAATACTCGTATACGCGGAGCCGGCGCGGCGTGTTAGCGGGAAACTGCGGGGAATGATATAATTCTGCACTTTCATCGTACAACGCAGGCAACGCTTTAATGGCCAGGGTATTGCGACTTGGATGAACTGTTTATTACCACGAGTCTACATGTGGTACGAGAAATATTACAAGACATATTGGCTAGCACGGTTTCGTATGTCCGAATGAAATTCATACCAATTTACTGATCCGATTAAATTGAATTTTCGTACACTTAGAATATCTTTGACCCAAATACACGTAACATTAATAAATATTTTTTATATAGGAGTCACTTTTGCGAGACATATCAAACGGAATGAGATTGTGATTTTCTTTTTATAATTAAAATAGATTAATTTGGGCATCAAGCCATAATCATCCCTTTGTTGGGATACGGGTCTCCTTTCAATAGGCTTGTATCCCATTTTTTTTTTTCGATTTGTTATTTAAAGACGTCACAATCATATAAATATAGGTCAAATAATTACTTCGATTGCGTAAAAACTTCTCGAGATATGATAACTTGAAGATCACAATTTTGGACTATCCCGAAAACGCTCCATACAAAAGGCCACCAAGTTATGACGTCACACCGTGTTATTTTATATACATTAAATCAGAAATATGTACGACAGCTGTGTTAAATATTGCGTTTATGTAGCCATTGCCTTAACAAAAGTTATAGTATTTTTTATTGTTTCTACAATGGTAATATTTATTTTTTATAATTTCATACCTTTAAAATGGACTTTCCCACCAAACTTTGACCGAACATAAAACACGTCGGACATAAGTTATTAAAATTTTAAGATCGCAGATCGTTCTAGTTTTATGTATTTTACGTTACTGATAGAGAGTTTTTATAATTTTGTAACATGGGCAACAAGCCTATTGAAGGAGTTTAAAGCATACTCCACCACGCTGCTCAACTGCTCATCTAATGACAACAGCTGGGACCTAACGTGCGCACCGAAGTACGAGTTAGAGGTAAGTTAACCCATCCATAGACAGGCTGCGGTCGACGTTGCTTAACTTACGTGTTCGATTGTATTGACGTGTTGACTGTACACAACGATACAATTAAGCTCCTCAATTATTAATAAAACAAATTAACAATTTTAAAAATATCTTTAAATACAATATTTAAGAATATTTTTGCTTTTCATCTTTTGTAGTACAATATATTTTTAGCAAGTTTTTCAGAAGAGACGGAATAATCTTAACTTGACTTGACCCACACCTTTATAAAAGTGGATTCTGCGCGGCCTTTCCGTTTGCACTCTACTAGCTGATGGCGCTTCCCATCGAAATAAAATGCAGTAACTTTATTTTGCGAGTTCTTCATCGAGGAAATTTATTCAGTATCAACCCGCGAACTTGTCCTGACGTTTATGCGGAATCAGGAAATTTTGTTATTCAAGGTAAGGGCGTAAAATTGAGCTGAGAAAACGCCTAAAATATGAAAACAACTCATAACAAAAAAATAGATTCTCTCCACAAGAACATTCCTTATTGCCTTAAAGAAAATATGAAAAAAAAGACTTTGCCGAATAGGTCGAGCCGTTCTTGAGTTTTGCGCTTAGCAACACATTTGGCGATATTTTTTTAGTTATATAGATGTATATATTATATATAGTTACATATCAATTGTATATTGTATAGGTCTCTCCTTCTCTGCAATATGGTCGCAACTTACATGTATGACATTTTTCGACTTAGATCACCTTTATGATTTATTCAACCAAATAACATTTATTAATTGCAAAAATAATGAGATAAAACAATAATTACCTACTTCTACAATGTTATATGCCTGTTAATAAAGCAAGGATAGTAGAATTAGAATATTGAAATAAATACCAAAATGACGTTCCATAAATTTATGTTCACTTTAATTATGTCGTTGTTACATCAAGTGAGTGATATGTTTTTTCAGTATATGTACGTTTAATTACAATAGTTCAATACGAATAAATCTTGTTTGGCAATCCGAAAGTAGTCATCTAAGTCGCACACTCACCGTAGCAATGGAAAAAACAATATAACATAATTGGAAATTTATAAAAAGATAATGGATATAAAAAAAAAACAATAATTACAATGATGAACAGGTTTGAACAGTGACTAGCTAAACTTGGAGTAGCCAGTACCAGCAACAGGTTAGGTATGATTGATGGCATGTCAACGATAGCTGTCCATTTATCAAGACATGCCTCGGAAAGCTCGGACTGCACACATTGGCGTATCAGTGTAGACATCTGCAAGCTATCAACTTCATACTGCCACAATGTCCATTGTATTGCGATCTGCCAAATAGAACCATAAAAAGTGATATATTTTATCTTCTTTCTTTCCGGTCTTTTTATGTGCCTTGTAAATAATGAAATTATGTGGAAAGTTCCCAATAAATGACTTAAAATTACAATAATATCTGTGCCTATTAGGGAAAAAGAATAATCTAAAAACATTTGATTGTGTTTCGGATTAATTTCTCGATACAATTTAGGTCTCTTGTATTAGTTAACTTCTTTATTACATAGCGGTATTGCTTAGGTATTGCCCTTTGCACTACATTGACCACTCTTACTTGATTGCTACGAAAGACATACAGTAGAACGCCGATTATCCGAACGCCGATTAACCGAATCGTCAATTATCCGAATCGGTCCTAAGCGTAATATAAAAAATTAAAACCAATTAATTTGCCTTGCCCCACGGAAACGAGCTTCAACGTCGAGGCAACTTACTCTGATCGAGATGTTCAAGTGTTAGCGTTCAAGCGTTATTGTAGAACTGTGTTTGTTAAATATGTTAATAAAGTTTATTCTATGCGTGACAGTTCGTTTTTCTTTATTACCAGTCTATGTCCGATTATCCGAATCGATTCCAGTCCCAATTAATTCGGATAATCGGCGTTCTACTGTACTTATTAATTCCATGGTTGGTACTTACACAATATAGATAGTATATTTTAATTGCGCGCGCCGACTTTCAGACCCAAAATGCCAGTGTTATTTGCCCGATTAATATATTATGTATGATATACATATAAAATAAGGACATAAAATAACTTTTATTTAAAAATAAAGGAAACGCGGGCGAAGCCGCGGATGGAAGCTAGTACTTCTATAAAAGCTATATTAAATCAATCAATTAAATGTCACATTAGCGTTATTTTCCCGTTCTATATTTACGAATTTAGCGAGCGGATGAATGAAACTGTCAATCCCGTATATAAATAAGTATATCTTTTAGCCAATTCTCTTTTTAAAAATGGGACATTTCAAGGAGCGGTTTTTTTTATATTAACTCAGCATAAAGGAGCCTCAATCGCATAGGCAACGGACAAGAGATCTTGATGTCTTGTCAGTTGACGCTACCATGCTGACCTACGAGATGCTTCTTCACGCTTCGCTTGAAGGATCCCATATTGTATGAATGAGGAAATACATATGCCGGCAACACGTTCCACTTTTTAATACTGCGACATATATAGGAGTTGCCAAACTTTTTAGTACGCGAAGGAATGATCCCAAAGGTGAATTTGTGATAACGCAAGCCTGTACGTGACGTTCTGTGACGGAGGGGAGGAAGGGAAAAGGGAAAACAGTTCTTCAGAGCACTCTCCGTGATATAGGCGGTAAAATACACTTAGTGAGCTAATATCTCTGCGGAGCTGAAGAGGTTCAAGATTCTTGGTGACCTCTTCGCCAATTATGCGGACCGCTCGTCGCTGCAACCTATCGAGAGCCTCGAGGAGATACTGGGCAGAACCATCCCAGAGATGCGAGCAGTACTCCACGTAGGCCCGAACTTGAGATTTATACAAAAGACAAAGCTGGTCCGGTGCGAAGAACCGCCGCACCCTGTTCAGGATCCCGAGTTTCTTTGAAGCTTTTGAGATGAGGCTCTCAATCAAGGCTTGGCACCGAGGGGTAGAGTGGCAAGGCAGGGTACACGACCTTGTGAACAGAAAAAAAATTACTCGCAAACAATTCATATGCAACGCGGCCCGCTCAAAAGGCTTTAATTACAAAACATCTGGATTTGCTCATTTTCCATAATTTTTCTAATTTATATTCCACACTTTCAGGCTCTCATTTTAAATGGTAAATTGTAACGCAACTGCCTGTTTAATGCAAATGCCTTTATACATAACGTACATTTTCTTTTATAACTAAAGGAAACTTAACACCATCCGGCTACTGTGCAGAAATTACAGTTTTCAATTTATTTTTACAAACTCTTGTTTCATTTCACCGCAGTATCTGTAACCAAATGTAGCACGTTAAATTTCGCTCACTTCCCAATGTACGATTGATCTCAAATTTGGCACACGTACACGTTTATTTGACACGCGTGACAATACACGATTATCTAAATGCCGCCATTTGTAATCCAAGACGAAGAATTAACCCCGGCGATATGGATATCAAATGAAGGGTTTGATTAGACGCGGAAAGTAACAACTAATAATCAAAATTGGTTATCTTTGGTCGTTCTTGTTTATTTACTACTAAGCATTGAATATGAATATACTAAATTGACAAAACCCCGGCCACTCCATACATATCCCACGTCGTTAAGTCAACTACTATACTAAGTATTACATAATCATATGATGTTTGTGCAAAATGTGAATGCGTGTGTGTGCATACGGCATCGAAGGATCCCAATTAGGTCTCAGAAAGGAAATGAGGTCGGTAGAGAGTGTTTATACTATATGCTAATACTGTTACTTGTGCTTACACTGTGACTATAGAGTAACTTAAATGGTGTATATACTTAAGTTACTGTCAATATACGGACATATTTTGTTCAAATATGCAAAACCCCCAACCCCCTCATTTATATTGTTAAGTACATTTTAAAAAGTAGACATTTGGCCCGCAGACCAGTTTTTGCGTGGGCGAGATGTCCCACAACCCACCAAAAGTTACGTACGATCATGTTATATTTGTTAGTTATGTAGGTTTATAATTTAATGATGGTAACTTTATATCGGGAACCCTATGTCAGTCATAAATTGTAAAAATATCTCATCTCATAATTAATTAATTTTACGGCTAAACAATTTAAATCGGCTTTGGCTTCTAAAGTCTTCTTAACGTAAATTGTTAAAAGGTCTGCAATAATGATTAATTTTTTTAGGTTTCGCCCGCGTTTAATTTTTTTTTTGTTAATAAAAAGTATCCTGTGTCCTTCCTAATTCCTTTCAGAATATGTGCAAAAAGTTTGATAATGAACGGTTGAGTAGTTTCGGCGTATACATGTAACAAACAAACTCACATTCACATTTTTTATTACTTTTAATAATAAAATAAGGCACCCAAATCGACGGTACATTGGTACTATATTTTGAATAAGCAAGTAAAAAAATGTTTTCTGGCTTAGCTTTATTTCCTCGTTTTATTTTTTTCATATACCACTTGGATGGCAATAAAACATACGACCTGCCTAAAGGTAAGCAGTCATGCAGGACGCTTGCAACACCAGAGGCATCCCTCACGTGTTTCTCACCGTGTAAAAACTTCATTGAGGCCATTTTTGAAGAATCCCATACTATAGTCACTCTCACTCTCTCTATCTCTCTCACTTTATTGATGGAATGTAGAGTTTTAAACACGGTGTAATAATTTGACGAGCTGGTCGAATGGTTAGCAATGGCCACTTTGACTCCGAGGTAGCGAGTTCGATTCCCGCATAAGACAAATATTTGTGTTCTTGAATATCTCTGCTTGTCTTCGTCTGGGTGTTTTCAATGTATGTATTTACAAAATAAAAAGTATAATATCAGTTACCTAGTACCCATAGCTTTGCTTAGTTTGGGACTAGACAGCAGTGTGTAATTAGTTCAGGAATATTATTTTATTTATATTATTATTTGGGGTGTAAGTGGTTTATCAACATCTTTGAACCAAAGCCAACTTCACCTGTACGTGGTGCACCCTGCTGACTGACAAACGAAGCTCTGGCGAAAAGAGAGGTAGAGAGCGTAATTGTAAGCTACCCGACTGAGGAATGTACCTCCATCCCCCAGAATACCGCAGCCAAATAACAATTCCCTTGAGGGTTGTTGTGTTCCTGCGAGTGAGTGAGGTCACCAGAAAAGAAGGAGATGCTGCGTTGGCAGCGGGGGTGGTGGCGCGCGAGCGATATATTATGTTGCGAGCGTTAATACGGTTACGGTAACCGCTTCACATCAGGCGGGTCGTATGCTTGTCTGCCACCCGACGTAGTATAAAAAAAATAAAAAAATATAAGTTATCTCCCTTATACAGCAATTTGCTACAAAATGCCTAACTTTCGAAGCGCTATTTCAGCAACATAAGATATAGCTTAACGTGAAGAGCTAAATTCACGCGAAGTTAAAGCCAAGACCGTGTTTGCTGAGCACGCCATTACGGCAAGCCATTAGTTAATGGATGGCTGTACGAGGTAATAGCGGCAAAGGGCGGCACTTTGTATGGCCGCCTTTCTCATTTGGTCGCACCCGTCGACTCCAGCCGGTGAGTTTGAGAAAACACTATCAATTTTCACAATTTAATACAAACCAAGCCTTGATCGATCACCTTTGGGAACCTTTGAGAAATATGGCTCGCATGAAAACCAGCTTGTACTGAAATTCAGACAATTAAACGTATATCAAATATTTATTCTAAAGTCTAATATGTATTTAATGTATATATAATTACGGTCAAGTAGACACCTGCTGTTTGTCCTTACTAATACAACAACTTTTTAAATGATAGATGAATGATGAAAGTATTCTGTAAGGTGGAGGTACTTCTCAAAAAATCAGCTTAAAAAATACGCTATTCCCTACCTCTCTTTTCTCCAGAGCCTCGTTTGTCAGTCAGCAGGGTGCATCACGTCCAGGGGAGATTGAATCAAATTCAAAGACGTTGAACGACTTACACCCAAAAAAATTTCAAGAACTATAACCAGTTTATTACGTAATTTGAAGTAAACATAAAATTTTAAAACGAATATTTGTTTACAAGACCTACCGAGAAAGACAATAGTCAATAAAAGTATAATTTTATTCTTGATACTATTGAAAAGTTACCGTTTATTTTTATTTTCCTCACAAAATAAAAACAGAATCGGTAAGGATTTATTAGGTATTCCGTGCTCGTTTTAGTACTAGTTTAGTACTAGTGCGGAAACAACCGAGAATTTGCTGTCAAACTCATGCCAACTACATCCTAGCGTTTTATGTGACGTCCAACATTATTATTTTACGAGCAAGGCGTAGGTTTTCTCGTGTTTTTGCCGTGTCAGATTTGAAGTCGCAATGAAATATGACCAAAATTTTATAAGATACATTCGTGTTCAATGAATAGTATTGGTTTCCTTATAGATTAAATAAATAAATATTCCTGGACAAAATACACACGGCCATCTGGCCCCAAACTAAACAAAGCTTTTGCTATGGGTACTAGATAACTGATATTATACATAAATACTTTTTTTTTGTAAATACATACATATAAAACACCCAGACCAAGACAAACAGACATGTTTATAAACACAAATATTAGTCTTGTGCGGGGATCGAACCTGCAACCTCCGAGTCAAAATGACCATTGCTAACCATTCGACCACCGAGCTCGCCATAATAATATTTTAAGGAAGGAAAATGAAACGTCATTAATGAAAATTTCATTTAATTATTCCTATGTTTTAGTTTATATCTCCCGTAACTTGTAGTCCGTTTATAAAAAAAAAAAAAAAACTAAAACATTCTCACAAAATATGCAGTCAAGTGGCGGAAACCCTTAGATTATATAGTAGTATATATTATATAAACTTGTTTATGTATATTCCTGTTCGACTCGAAAGTGTGGCATGTCGATCAAGTGTATCTAACTCATCTGTGTCTTCGTGAGAGTGGCCGCTTAACGCTCTCACCATTCACAGAAAAAACTTACCACATCAGCATACGTCACGGCATGATCTCTCTTCTGGCGCAGCCTGAAGCACCAGTTTCCAAGCAGCAGGCAATACCCATCCAGTATCACTATATGCGATTTCGTAGTGATAAAATACCGTGGTTCAAAGAAAAATCCGCGAAGCAATCGAAATTAGTCGATGACCGAATTTCAACAAGATGCCGTGTGGGTATTACCTACCGAAAAGAAATAGAGTATGTTTAAGTTATCATTTAGTTGTATACTTATAATATACGTATATGTATAAATTATATATATTTACTACATATATACTTTTCAAATATCTGTTTATAGAATGCTTAACCGAATAGATACTAATTTCTTCACATTCTTAAAAACTTGGCGACCACCCACGCTTCGCTGTGGCTTAATCTTCCCGTTCCCATTCTGTGGGTTTCTCATACAAACCTTGTTCTAACAATGTTAAAAATTACGCAAAATGTATGAGAAAATTAATATTATTCATTTTTTTTTCGATATTTTATTACGTATTCTGCTAATCGGGAAGGAGACAAATACAAGAAATCCATCGTAAAAATCGGCCCAACCATTCTTGAGGTATAAACCCGACTACGTTTTATATAAATAAATATAACAAGCACCTACCAATTTCGAGGATAGGTCCTAGAAATTGGTGGCTGCTATTACTAATCTCAATGTCGTAAAGTCGCCGAGAAATCTTGATTACTTTCGTCTGTTTGACTATTCACAAAGATGAAATCACAAGTCGCCAAGAGAGCAACTTATAAACTAAAATAACGTTCATAATTTATACAAACATTTAGAATTCAAGGAATCAAAATAACAAAACAGATTTCCATTGTTGTGATTAAAGTATTAACACCAGCAACTACTGGCAAACCCGTCTTGACTTGTTTCACAAATAACAGACCTTTGTAATTAAATTCAGCTGCAGGAATGTATGAAACAATGAGAAACTATTCAAATGAACCCGTTTCTGACTTATAAACTAATCCACGTCAGAATGCTACGCGCTACCCAACAAAGCACGAACAATATTTCGCTGCTCCTAGCTTTTTAACCGACTCCAAAAAAGGAGGAGGTTCTCAATTCGATTGTATTTTTTTAATGTTTGTTACTTAAACACTCCGTCATATTTATAAACCGATTTGAAAAAAAAAACTTTTTTGAAGCGAAAACTTCTTTAGCGGCGTTGTGCACTTTTTGGGATGGGTAAAAAATGTTAAACTCGCGTCAGGATCACGTTTCCTGATCGAAAATTAGTAGACAAAGCTGCGAAACTACAAAATTCTACTTTAAACAAAGACGATACGATTGAGAATTCTTTGAATATTTTAATGATTCGAAATGGCAGTTAGTAAGACAAATCTGCTAGATTTTAATGATTCGAAATAGTTTCGAAATGACAGTTCATAAGATAAAGCTGCGAGACTACAAAATTCAACTTTAAGCAAAGACGATACGATTGAGATTGTACCCGAAGGGTAAAAAGGAACCCTATTACTAAGGCTCCGGTGTCCGTCCGTCCGTCCGTCTGTCACCAGGCTGTATCTCATGAATCGTGATAGTTAGACAGTTGAAATTTTCACAGATAATTGACACAAATAACTAATAATAAATATTCCTCGGGGCCTACCTCCGAAGCTGAAGCCCATTACCATCGGATTTTTTGTTGCAAAAATCAAACTTCAGCTTAGATTTAAAATTATTAATTTAAAAAATAGAACGTAGTTTAAGTTAATGACAAACATATTTATAATCGATAGAACTCTAGGCTTTTTACGAGCTAAGTTAAACACAAATACCAGGTGGTATTTGTGTTTAACTTAGCTCTCTATATATAAACATATTTATGATCGATAGAACTCTAGGCTTTTTACGAGCTAAGTTAAACACAAATACCACCTGGTATTTGTGTCGAATATAAATCGATTATAAATATGTTTGTCATTAACTTAAACTACGTTCTATTTTTTAAATCAAAATATTCGATCGGAATCGGCCCTGGATAGATTACACAGTGTCATCTAATCCCAAGTGAGCCCAATCAAAGGCCCTTTCACACGTACACTGTGCCGCCTTGCTGTGTGTAGAGCAATGTTGACGAGCTCGGTGGTCAAATGGTTAACAATGGCCACTTTGACTCCGAGGTCGCGGATTCGATCCCCGCAAAAGACAAATATTTGTGTGCATGAACATGTCTGTTTGTCGTGGTCTGGGTGTTTTCTATGTATTATATGTATGTTTTTACAAAAAAATGTATTTAAGTATTATATCAGTTACCTAGTACCCATAGTACAAGCTTTGTTTAGTTTGGGATTAGATGGCCGTGTGTAATTTGAAAATAACGCTTATGACCCGATCCATCCAGTTTGAACTGTACATTGTTAGATTTGTTAGTAACAGTTTCCTTTACACATTATGGATTATGTTGAACGAATTCGAAACTTTATGTCTACACTCAATCGTCATAATATTCAGACAGTATTAGGAACGTAATAAAAACTATTTAATGGAAAACTAACTTAAATACCTCTTGTGTGTTACCACACCTATTAAAGCTAAGCCTAAGCCACATAGAGTAGTAAAAACTTTGGAGACGTGATAACATTAGTTCAGCCATAAAACAAGTCAGTGTCACTATAAATTTCCAGATAGCGCCTCTGGCACTTTGACCAACATTCGCATTTTGTTATATGCACTAAATACGTGTTATCAACTACTTAGTGCTATACTATAATAAAATAATATATACGAGTATATAAATATATATATATGTCCAATAATAATTATTCAAAAATATATCACCAGTGCCGTTTACCGTTGGTCCTTTGGGTTAGAAAAGTTCTGGAAGGGTAACCACGAACCCAAAAGGATAGCGTATCACGGTCCTTCACTAGATGGACCGGCGGTCTGGAAATATAGGGATATGCAAAGATATTCTTATTCAAATTTTTGGCCCTGCTTACTTTTTTTGCAATTTTTGGCGTGTAAGTGACTACTTACACGCCAAAAATTGCAAAAGTCAGTTTAAAAATAAATACAGCAATTCTAGAAATTGGAAACGCCACACAATATCCAAAATTTAGGTGAGATTCATTTTCGTGTATAATAAAAATAAATACTATCGTACTTATATGAAGTCTTAAAAACTAAAAAATTAACTAAAAGATATACTTTTGACACAAAATATTATTTTCGAAGTAGATAAAGTTTTAAAAATCTGTTATAAATTTGTTAAAGACCAATTAATGTAAGCGTTTAGTTTTAGGCTTCCGTGCTCAAGCAGTACCAACAGAACCCGGATTACTACGGCTCCGCCGCCATCTGTCCATCCGTCTTGCCTGTCCGTTCGCCTGTGACAGGGCCGATATGTTTGGAACTGTAATTGTTAAATACTTGAAAATGTCACAGACAGTGTACTATGGCCGATACAAATAACAAAAATAAAATTCAGTTAAAAAATTACCTGTTCACAATTCGTCATACAATTACACCCTGTACGTCTAAGACGATTTTTACAAACATAAATGGTTTGTCTATAACAAGGCGGATATCTTTGGAACCGTAATTGTTATTACTTCAAAAGTTCACAGTATTTCTATGGCCGTTACAAATAAGAAAAAAAAAATTAGTTACAAAATTACATGTTCCCAATCCCTCATACATTTAACCATTCTGTATGTACGTCCAATACGATTTGTACAAACATAAAAGTAAACCAATGCAGCAATGTACATTGAAGGATCATAAGTGTAATACGAACCACCATCGTACCTTTTTAATTTGATAAACACGCATTTATTATTATATTAAAATTTACTTAAATTTATTTCTAGTGAATAATTTGCTACAAAATAAAATTATTTAATAACATAATAAATATATATTATTTTGTTCAATTATAAGTGATACTCGACATATGACCCGTAACTGTACAATGTAGTAGGTATGTAGCGTACACGGACTCGACAGATCCGTTCCACGTGTACAGTATAATCACAGATAGTACCTGGTGCTCTACCGCCGAAGCTGAAGCCGATAGTAATTTTGTTTAACTTAGATGGTAGAAACCACAAAGCTCTACCTAAGCTGAAGATGTTTGTCATTAATATAAACCTAAAATCTATTTTCGGGATAAAAAAATCCGATGGTAATCGGCTTCAGCTTCGGCGGTAGGGCCCCTGGACTATGATCGTGTTAATTAAAGGAGAACCCTATAAAACGACAGTGCCTTTTTCGACGTTTTTTTTCTCGATGTAGTGTTAAATATTATACGGTGTTACTGAACCCTTTATATGAAAGTTCTGTACTTTTTCACATTTACCTCCACTTATGAGACTAACCAACAATAAGTATCGTAGACGGCGGTGACATTTTGGTAATAAACCAAGATAATATAAACCACTTGATGCTCGTATTTTGAAGTTATAATAGTCATTAGAACCGAGAGAGCCTTTTAGTCCAAATCGATTTTATTTACGAGTAATAAACTATGAATGGCTAACCATTTTATTAAAGACACCATTTACGTTAAAATTTACATTTTTAAGTTAATTGTAATGAGCTAGAAAGGTGATACAAAAGGTGAGTTGTAAAAACAGTAGATATTTTTTATCAGGACGGGGGCCCACCCCACCGCACATTCTCACCACTGTAATTCCTGTGTAGCCAGGATTAACAGCGGTGACCACCAAAAAGGCAACGAACAATGAAGTCCACTGCAGTCTCAACTGCCGTGCACCACGGATTTTAAATATCTAACACAAAACAGTATCTATATCGTATATATATATCATATATATATATATATATATATATATATATATATATATATATATATATATATATATATATATATAAATATAAATCAATGCCAATTTTCGTTGTAATTTTATAACTCAAGAACGGGCTCACCTATCGAAACCAAATGTTTAGGGTACATTCGGACTATTTAGTAGATGGTTTATGTGAAGTTTACACAAAATCGGTAGAGCGGTTCTTCATTTATCACATTTTTTGTAACAAATGAATTCAATAAATGGCGGATCGTTTTGTTAAAGGGGATTTTGCTGTCAAATTGAAACTTTTTTCAGTGTTGACAGTACAAGCATGTTGGTATGTCATTCATGCGGTCATTTAATTTTGGACGTGCTTCGACTTTATGTTGCCTGTTCCAGAGTCGGTACCCCCAGCCGTTTGTTTCAACATTTATCATGCTCAAAATGGAAAAACAAAAAATATTGTTTATCCAAATGTTTTGGATTAAGTTTTAAAATAGCTAGCAATTCATAAAATATTTTTTTGTTTGAATAAATGAATTTGGTGTTCCAATTTTTTTTTTTATTATTTCACTTTATACGTAGCGAAGCACGTTCCGGGCCGCTAGTTATATATAGTTATAAAATTTTTAGTTAATTTATTTTGTAGTGTAAATTTATATCATAATATGTGTGTTTATCAATTTTCCTGGATCGTATTGGTAACCTACCTAACTAGGTAGATAACTTTTTAATATATACCTCATAGACTAATGTTAGGCCTCCACTACACTCTGATACAATGGAGAACTGTGATAATATATTAAATATACTATTTTATGAGTTTATGATATTTATATGGTGTCTGGGGAAATAGAGCTGGGACATGTCGCGTCAAATTGGCTTGTATCCCTTTTTTTTTTCGATTTGTTATTTAAAGACGTCACAATAATATAAATATAGGTAAAATAATTACTTCGATTGCATAAAAACTTCTCGAGATATGATAACTTGAAGATCACAATTTTGGACTATCCCGAAAACGCTCCATACAAAAGGCCACCACGTTATGACGTCACACCGTGCTATTTTATATGCATTAAATCAGAAATTTGTGCGACAGTTATGTTAAATATTGCGTTTATGTAGCCAGTGCCGTAACAAAAGTAATAGTATTTTTTATTCTTTCTACAATGGTAATATTTATTTTTTATAATTTCATACCTTTAAAATGGACTTTCCCACCAAACTTTGACCGAACATAAAACACGTCGGACATAAGTTATTAAAATTTTAAGATCGCAGATCGTTCTTGTTTTATGTATTTTACGTTACTGATAGAGAGTTTTTATAATTATGTAACATGGGCAACAAGCCTATTGTAGTTACGAATATCGCAGGAAAATAGTAACACCCTTAAGTATTGTTCTGTTCATACGAGTGAGTGAGATTCACAAATGTAAAGAGATACTGTGTTAGCTGTATAGTATATAGGTAAGAGGATGCCACAGTCATCCTTTTTTATAACTAGTGCTTTGCAAAATCATGAGAAACTCTCGCAGGATGACTTTACCTGGATTGTACTAAACATATCCCGTAAAAAAATATTATTCACTGTGTCAGTATAGTAGCAAAACTAAGTTTCAGGTCTACTTCGATTTGTCCACCGACCTTCGGATACGACTATAATAATAATATTACAGAAGTATCCAAGTATCATGAGAATAAAATGCGTGTGAGAATAAAGACACTTTATGTAATAGCACACCCTGGTCACTCCATACAAATGTCGCGTCGTTTACTATTACATAAACAATGATGTCTGTACAGAGCTTGAATATGCGTGTGTGCGTGCGGCGCCATACAAACGGTTCCAGATTTGTCTCAGAGGGGAGGTGAAGTCGACACGTGAGAGCGGCAGGGAGAGGCCGTACTGTACGTAGTACTATTACTTATACTGTGGTAATAGTTAAAATATATTAATCTTTTTTATAGCATAATAGACCATCTAGGAAGAGCTTTTGCTGTACCTAGTCGCTGTGGTAATATTCACATACAGCTGGGCGTAGCAATATGTTGGTCGTACCAAATTTACGGTTATCTTCATAAAAGAAGACAACTTCCTTAATAAAATTGGATGCCATACGGCATCACTATGTAATATAGGTTAACATTACATTTCTTTCAGCCAGCATTGTTTGTGAACCTTCCAATTGTATTTAGTCCACGCTGACATTATAAATAAAAGTTAATTTATTTGTTTGTCCATAAATATCATAAATTACTTAAGGCGAGGTGCATAATCTGCTTTTCTTTCAACTAATACCTATAGGAATAGTAGATAAAAGAAACTCATATCAAACAGTTAAAATAGAAGTTTAATTATTGAAATTAAAAGTTATGTTTGAGCAATTATTAAACGTAAGGTTAAGAGTTTTGTTGGGCAAATTTATATTCTATAACACTGTAGGCTTCATTTAGAATGTTTTCCGGAGTTAATGTGTCGCTAGATGATTCCATTTTAATTCGATGCCGAAGCACTCAAAATCAGATAGTATCACACTTTTATCGTTTCCAAAAAAATTGTCAAGCAAAATTAACAAAGTTCCCGCCAAATCACTTTTTTAAATTTCTTTCATTTTTAATTCGGAGTTAGCAGCAATCATTTTTTAAATTTGGAACAAGTAGGATAGAAACGAATAATACGTACGAAAAAAAAAGTATTGATATCGGCTGGCTGAATAGAGCTAATCCATTGAGATTGGCACCTTTTGGTGCGATTAAAAAAAACTGTGCAATCATACATTTTTTGAGCATTTTGTACTGTTTTGTACTGAGTTTTTAGTGTGATTGTGATGAAATTAAAGCATAGTTGGAAGAAAAAAATTTTCATGCCCTATAGTTTTCTAATGATATTTCCATGTCCTATAAATTAATTTGACATTTTATTAAATATTTATGGGCACTTACTCGTACCTTCATAAATTGGCCCGCAAAGACTAATGTAATATACGTGTTAGTTCCGTGGTGCATTTCCTCACTTTATTCGCTTAGCGGCAATTCAGGGCAATTAAATTCTCAACTTACGCATATTAAACTCTAAAACAGAGTCTCTTTGTGCACATTAAAACCAGAGTTATATGCAAATATTTCGTACTATGTTAAATGTCGAATGTTATATTTTTTTAACAAACGTCATTTTATTTCTTTATACGAAGCGTGAAGAAGTACCATACCATGCATGCCAGCATGGCAGTGCCAACTGATAGAACACTGTTGTCTAGTCTTTAGTCAATTGCCCCTGCAATTTGGGCTCCTCTTTTCGCTTGCTATCAGGCGAAGCGGAGCCACTATGCCGAGCCTGATATAAAAAGGGAATATATTTTATGAGACACTAGGCTCCTGCCCGCAACTTGTTCTCATGTGAAAATAATGTCCGAATATATTTTTAGCTAGCACCTGCGAAGTCGTACGCGCGTATATTCCCTAGGTATTTTTAAAAATTCTTTCATACTTCTCCCCTAGACCTCATACGTGCCAAATGTGTAATCTCTAGACCCAGCGGTTTGGGCTGTGCGCCAGTGTGCGTTGATATGTCAGTAAACCAGTTTCTTGTTTTATGGATATGTTTTATAGATAAAACATTTCAATCCAGATAATATTCTATATGTATATCTTTCATCCAACTCCATTCAGCCAATCGCGGTCAAAAAAGTAAGGAAATATGATGCAAACTGCTGCCGGTCTGCAGCTCCACTCCAACTACCGTTAGTAAATGCATGTGACTGTCATAGTTGCTTTGGCGGTCTCTGTCCCAGCTACTGCCGTCACCTTTGAACTGCGCCTCTCAAACATCGAAACAAAAGAACAAGTCGTTATAATAATAACTCAAAAGTTCAGTAAGAGGTTATTATCGATATTTGAAGTTACTAAATATTAGGTACTAATACCTATTATGACAGAAGATTATAGTTAGGTACTCATCATGTTTCCCACGCTTCATAACAAAGATGGCGGCAATTATAAGTATTATCGAGTTTAGAACTCTGGGAAAATATTAACAAGTTCAAATATTTCATTATACTTCGGCTCAGGTGTCTATCCACAGGCTTAGCGAATAAACGGGCTGGTAATGGATTTTTGAAGTATAATGAAAATTAAACACCCGATAAAATTGTGACGAAACATTCGCCAGTTTCTTCTGACATTTTCAAATTAAAATCTATAAATGGTTACTAAAAGGGTTTTGGGGAAACGACGCGAGATTGCAGGATTGAATTATTTTTTAATTTCTTAGTAGGTATTTCGCAGCTGGACTTATAGTATTGTTGTCTGTGGGCCTACCGCTTTGGCTGAAGCTGATTCCAATCGGATTTTTTTGTATGCGAAAATGTAACGTCACCTTAACCCTTTATGATGCCTGGGGTTCTGACAGACCCGGCCCTTCAAAAAATCGTAAATATTGCTTCAAATACTTGACCAATGTCTTTGCGCTCCTGAGTAGCTTCGCGATATAGACTAAAGGTAATTTTGCCGCCCGTACCGCAGGCCTCAACGCACACGCGTCCGAACAACACGTGTATGTGCTCGGGTCTTATATTTACATGGAATACACATATTTTATGTGTGAAAACTGCAAAGTAAATGAATAATGATTCGTATGTGAATCCATAATTTGATTTAATAGTGACTTAAATTAATGTAACGTCTTATTTTTGATCTCAATAACAAAAAAAATGTAGTGTTTATTTTTGTTACCTAAAATAAGAGGTTTTAATTCTGTTAATAACACTTTGTAAAATGAATTGAGTTTTTCTTTTGTTTTATTTTATTACATAAAACAATGTTCGAAACAACTCAAAACTTACCATTTGAAATTTTTAGCCAACAAATATTAATTAATAATTTATAAGTTTTGTTTACGGGTTTGACTGGCCCACCATGAGATATTTACCTACCAGGCATCCCAAGGGTTAAATTAGAGTTAATATTAATAAACTCAGCATGTAGTAACAGAATCGTTTTACTGTTTAAACTAAACTAAAATGTTTATCACAAATTTAAATAGAAGTCTAAATTTCCTAAACAAAATACTCGATGGGAATCGGCTTCAGCTTTGGCGGTAGGTCCCCCCGATTCTAAAGTGCGAAATCATAGGAATATGTAAAAATGGAATCGGAATCGCCTTGCAAATCTTTTCCTGATATCTCTAAATTCCTTGACTTTTGAATTAATATATGTCTTCTTCTTCTTTCTATTACTTGTTCTTTTGTGTATCTATAAAATGCAAAGTAAAGTGACCTTATGAAATCGGGTGGATGCAGAAGGCGGAGGATCGTATTTGGTGGAAAGCATTGGGTAGATATGGGGTGTAAGTAGTAGTAGGTAGATATGGGGTGTAAGTGGTTTATCAACATCTTTAAACCAAAGCCAACTTCACCTGCACACGGTGCACCCTGCTGACTGACAAACGAAGCTCTGGTGAAAAGAGAGGTAGGGAGCGTAATTGTAAGCTACCCGACTGGGGAATGTACCTCCACCTCACAGAATACCGCAGCCAAATAACAATTCCCTTGAGGGTTGTTGTGTTCCGCGTGTGAGTGAGGTCACCAGAAAGGAAGGAGTTGCTGCGTTGGCAGCGGGGGTGGTGGCGCGCGAGCAATATTATATGTTGTGAGCGTTAATATGGCTACGGTAACCGCTTCACATCAGGCCATATGCTTGTCTGCCACCCGAAGTAGTATAAAAAAAAAGATACACACTGATGATGATGATTATCAATATCAGTCTGCATCTACTCACTGTCATTCCTAATGCATTTCCTCGATATGAGGTCTATGATTTCCACCATAATATGCGTATTCATTCTTTTTAACCGGATTTTAAGGTTACCTACAGTATTTTTTGTGTAACTTACTTATACCACAGTATAAGTAATAGTACTACGTACAGTATGGCCACTCTCTGCCGCTCTCTCGTGTCGCCCTCACCTCCCCTCTGAGACAAATCTGGAACAATTTGTAAGGCACCGCACGCACACGCGCTCATTCACGCTGTGCACAGACGTCAATGCTTATTTAGTAGTTAACGACGCGACAATTGTATGGAGTGGCCGGGGTGTGCTTATACACCCCTAATATCTAAAGATGTACACCTACATACAACTAAATAAGCACTTTCCATTTATCTACTATTTCAGTAGATTAATGTAGGAATAAACAAATAATTCTTGCGACGAAACGAACAATCAACGAACCCGGTGGTCGACGGGCTAGCAATAGCTACTTTGACTCCGAGGTCGCGGGTTCGATCCCCGCACAAGACAAATATTTGTCTGTACAAACATGTCTGTTTGACTTGGTTTGGGTGTTTTCTATGTATTATAAGTATGTATTTACAAAAAAAAAATGTATTTAAGTACATTTATCAGGTGTACCCATACCAAGCTTTACGCTTAATTTGGGACTAGATGGCGCTGTGTAAATTGTCCAGAACTATTTATTTATTAATCTCGGCAGCATCATTATAATGCCCATAACATTAGACTAATCTAGTCACGTTCCTACGGAAATTCAAGTTTAAACTGAATTAGCGTATACGTCCAAACGAAATTAGATGGACGTATGTAATTAAATAAGGGCCGAGCTCCCTAAACGCCACAAACATTTTATGTAAATTTACGCAAAGCACGACATCTGCAATTCAGTTTCATCGCTACTTAGGTATACGCGGCACAAAATAAACAGAACCTTATCTGATTGGCTAAACGATGTTATGAAGGTTTCGCTACTTGCCTACGGTAAGCTGCATGATAAGTAATTCCACTGTCGAGTAAAGCCTCTAATGAAAGCTGCATAATTTCACCGGTTCCACTACATACTAACTCCATATCTACTCACATGAAATAGCGCGCCGCTATTGTTTCTACAGCTATAATATTAAAATAAATACATTAGGCTGTGGTACAAGTGCGCGTACCTACCTATTTATTGAAAAGTATCTAATTGATTATATCAGTTAACAGAAATGTTATATTAAGCAATACAGTGCAGTAAAATTACAGTATGCTTAACGCATATTTTCGTATCACCGCATCAGACGAATAAAATAAACCAGATGAATAGAATGCTTATTCATACCAATGAATAAGCGACTATATGCTATTTGAAATAGAATCGCTTATTCATTGGTATGAATAAGCATTCAATTCAGTTATTGAATCGCAATAAGAGTTGGTGGTAAGGGGGCTGATCATCAATCAGGACGTATAAGATACTAACTTCTGCAAACGGCTTCACCCAGCGTGAACAGAGCACCGGGATAAAAAGTATAGTTGTATCAACCCAGATCATAATCTATTATGTCAAATTTCAAACAAATTCGTCCAGCCGTTTACTCGTGAAACTGACTGACAAACATCTAACCTCTCAAAAATTCAGATGTATAATGTTAGTAAAAAGTAGGACATGTTCCAGTTTTAAAGCATGTTTTGAAGGTATTCATTTTTTATTCCAATTCAATTGGCTTAAATTACCTACATAAGGGTACATAAGGCGGGCAAAAGGCTAACAGCATTATATTCTAATCAAGCTTTGGAAAATGCGGAAATTCACAAAGGACTAGAAAAAGAAACGGAAGTAGTTTAAATTAATTAGATAAATTAAACGGGTCAGTCACGTTTTTTTGTCGGGAAAGCCGACTAGTTTCGATCTCAAAAGGAGACCTTCATCAGGGCGAATGTCCAGACACGTCCACCCATTGTCTCTCGCGCCGGAAAGAGTGGTAGGTAGGGGGATTGGTGCGTTGATTGATGGAGCGCTGCCTTCGACGATGACGTAGTGGCAGCCGGTGGATCCAATTCCTCTATCTCTCCGGGCGCGTAGTCATCTAGTGCGCTTACCATGTGGTGGTAAAAACTGACAGTATCAGCATTGGCGACTGTATCGTGACTCTCTTTGAATCAAACTGGAGCACTGGTTTCCAGGCCGTTGGCAATACCCATCCGGTATCACGGTTAAAATTCGGACGTCGACTAATTTCGATAGCTTCGTGGATTTTACGTGGAACAAAGAACTTTTCCTTTGCAACCACCTTAGCCTTATCGGATCGGGGCAACGGTTCGACGCACCACACGAGGTCTCTACTCTAGCATTTTCCTCCTCTATATGACATTACTGATGGTGCTGATGTGGCCGGCCTACTGCCACTTCAGTCTGCTAACTCTGAGAGCTATGTCGAAAAATTTGATTCTCCGGGCGAACTTCTTCGTATATTAGAATAGAATTCGAGTACAAAATATATATTATTATTCGAATAGAAAATTATTGTCTATTTATTACTGGTTTCTTACGTACTTTTTATAAGTAGATAAATTTCACTAACTTGGGCACAAATGTTTGCTTTGGTGCGTATAATGAAACAAACGATGAATAATGACTAAAAGTTGTTATGTGAGTTTGGTAATTGTGTTTCGAAATTCGACGTATCTACACAAAATCAACGGCATACATGCCGGAACAAAACCCATCTTTTGTTGTTTGAAATTCGGTATTCATTTGTATTGCCCCTGCGTTCTCGTGGTCTCCTACATATTTTATTAGCTGATATTTAATATGATAAATTACTAACATAGATTTGATATCACGTATTGTATGTAATTACTTATTTCTATACATAATATGATCGAAAAATAGGTTGACCTTTATTTTGACTATTACGGGGGCATCCAATGATGTTATAAACACTATAGATATGCAACAAGCGTCTAAAACTTACACCCGAAAAGTGAGCCAACTGTCTCACCGCGCAATTTAGTTAGCAAGTTCGCAAAATAGTGGACGCGACGAGATAAACATCATCGTGTGATTTCGTCGCTTCCATTCCTGAACTCCAGTATCCTGTGGCCCATCAGGCATGTGCTGGTTGTCAAATGTCGTGTCGAAATAAATAAATAAAAACACCGGCGAAACTGACGTTTGTGACAATTGATTGATATAGGTATAGATGTTGTCTTCTGTATTGTATTACGAAAATATGTATGTCGATAAAGTAAATAAAGCTCAAGGGATCATATATCATACACACACACACACTAATATTTGATGTTAACGCGTTTTTTAGGTAACTTTCATATTTTTTCAAGAAATAAACACCATTGCGACGATCACGTACTCAGTGAGGGAAAGACTAGCAAGTATATCAAATCGCCGAGATGATAAGGATAGTCATAGATCTCTCAGCCACGGGAACAGTTTTCTGTCGCACTGAATTCAGTGTGAAACTTTGTACATGATATACTATGAAAAACAATTCAATAATAGTGAAGAATTTAAAGAACATGTAAAATCATACTCGAAAATTTTCAAACGCGTTTGTCAAGTAGCAAAATCTATATTTATTAAATCAAAAGTTAGAAATAGTAATAAAATTAAAGCCACTTGGACGGTTATCAATGAAGAGACTGGGAAGGGTAGGACAAAGGATTCAGAGTTTAAATTAAGTATCGATGGTCATGTTACCAAGTCAGATTTAAAGTTGCCATTGCTTTTGAAAGATTTTTTTCTGCTTTCCCTGTCACTTTAACTAGTGCTTTGGGCTCTTCCACCTCCGTTGCCGTTCATTAGTTAAAGATAATGTGCCTGAATTTTATAACGATTTTCATTTCCGTCATGTTAATGGGTCTGATCTTAAAGTCGCATTAAAATCACTTAATATTAAGAAAACGGCTGATCTATGGGGCATTTCCGTACTTATTATAAAATCTTTAATTGTTTCCTTAATTGTGATATTTAATAGATGTATTTCCTGACTTGATTGTGGTGTGTTTCCTGACTTAATGAAATTGAGCAAAAAATATTCATTTATTTAAATCTGGTAGTACATTATATCCCACAAACTTCAGACCAATATCAATACTACCTACATTTAGTAATTTTTTTGAAAAACTAATTCTCGCTCAGTTACTTAAATACTTTAATGAGGATAATCTGCTGCACACTAAACAATTTGGTTTCACTCGTGGACGGTCAACATGTGATGCTGGGGTAAAATTACTAGAATTAAATTAGAAGAAAAAAATATGAGGCTTGGGAGGAGTCACGGGACGCCTATGGGGTGTTTTGTGACTTATCTAAGGCTTTTGATTGTGTGCAGCATGAAACTCTAGTCAGAAAATTACACCACTATGGTATAAGAGGCATCGCTCTTGATCTTCTTACTTCTTATCTGGGTGATAGGGTTCAGAAAATAGATGTTAACGGAAAGCGATCACATGGATCAGCTGTAGCAATGGGGGTGCCACAAGGCTCTATTTTGGGCCCTTTCCTGTTTCTCTTGTACATTAATGATCTACCTCATCTTATAAAGAATAATAATGAAATAGTATTGTTTGCAGATGACACTTCTTTAGTTTTTAAGGTATCTTATCTCTAACTCCTCTCGTTTCTTCTTGATGTGAGCTTTCCAATGTAATTTCACGTCTAGGGTCATACCTAGATATTTGGCCGTATTGACATACGGGATCTGCTGATTATTTAAAAACACTGGATGGTAGTGCGGATTTTTGTTTGTGAAGTCAATATGAACCGATTTTGACTCATTTAGTTTAATTCGCCATTTTTGTGTCCAGTTGTGAACGTTTGTGATGGCAATTTGGGTTTTCTCAGCTGCTTCTTTGTGTGTGCTCCCAACAGACATTATGGCAGTGTCGTCGGCAAAAGTCGCAATTGTATTATTTTCTAATTTGGGAATATCACAAGTGTAGAATAGATACAGGACCGGACCTAAGACATTTCCTTGAGGTACTCCAGCTTTAATTTCTTTTAGATCAGAGTATGCATCTTCTTGTCTGATTCTAAACATTCGGTGAAAGATATATGACTCTAGTATTGCAGCATACTGCTTTGGCAACATTTTGTTGATCTTATACATTAAACCTTTATGCCAAACTTTATCAAAAGCTGGTGCAACATCCAAAAATACTGTGGAGCACACTTTCTTTTCTTCCAATGCTTTTTCTATAATATTTGTGATTCTATTCACTTGGTATTTGGTAGAGTGTTTCTATCTAAATCCAAACTGATGTTGCGGTATCAAACCTTTTTCATATAGTATGAGTTTTAGTCGTTTGAGCAAAAGCTTTTCAAATAATTTAGACATAACTGGCAATAATGAAATCGGCCTGTATGATGTCGTTTCATGAGGCGGTTTACCCGGTTTTGCTATCATAATTACTTCAGCTACTTTCCAGATATCCGGAACTAATTTTAACCTGAACTCAGCATTACTGAGGTTCGCTAATTTAACTAGAGCCTTACGAGGAAGATTAAGTAGGACTTCTCCCGTTATGAGGTCGTAACCTGGTGCTCTCCTAGAATCAATATTGGTCTTTATTTCATTCGCAACTTCTTTTGGTGTTACAAGCTTTATGTCTGCCTCTTCTTTCGAAGTATCGTGGCATGTCAGGTCATCAGATCCTTCATTGGGTTGAAATTTTTTTTCGAAGTGCTCAGCGAACCTTTTTGCTTTTTGTTCATTACTTATGACCCACTTTCCATTTTCTTCCCTTATTGGGGGTATTTGCATAATTGGTCTTTTTAGAGTTTTAGTAGCTTTCCAGAGAGAATAGTTAGTCCTGCTATCACTGGTTATTTATTCTAAGCGAGTTTTAAGAGATTCGTCTTTAACAGTCCGTATCACTTTTCTAAGCATTTTAGTGAGGCTATTCAATATTTGTTTATCGCGAGGCGATCGTATCTGATGCCAAATTTTTCTTTGTTTCCTTTTTTGAGCTACCAAATTCATAATTTCTACCGTATATCTGTTTCCTTTGGGTTTTCTATGGATGTCTGAAGTGTTTTGCCACACACATGATAAAAAGATAAAAAGTACCCTATGTGTTATTCCAGATTATATTCTACCCGTGTACCAAATTTCATCACAATCCCTTCAGTAGTTTTTGCGTGAAAGAGTAACAAACATCCATCCACACATACTCACAAACTTTCGCCTTTATAATATTACTTAATTTAGTTTTAAATATTATATTAGTAGGATGGTTTATTGCTTTGGGGTAGTGCCGCAGATGTAGACTGATGTGCTCCAGAAGCGAGCTATCCGTGCTATTTATATGATGAGACCCAGGGAGACACTGAGAAATAAATTTAAAGAGATAAATATTATGACATTACATTCTCAATATATTTATGAAAATCTTATTTACGTTCATAAAAATCAAACAAAATTTAGAAAAAACAGTGCTTTCCATCAATTCATCATCATCATCAGCCAGTATCTACCCACTGCTGGATATAAGCCTTTCCCAATGCCTTCCACCAGATACGATCCTTCGCCTTCCGCATCCAGCCGCTCCCAGCCGCTTTCTTAAGGTCACCGGACCATCTAGAAGGAGGGCGCCCAACACATCGTCGTCCTATGCACGGCCTCCACTCTAATACCTTCCTCCCCCATTTGCCATCACTTACTCGGCAGATGTGACCGGCCCATTGCGACTTCAGCTTACAACCTCTGAAGGCTATATCGAACTTTGGTTCTCCGTCGAATTTCTTCGTTCCGGATTCGATCCCACAGAGAAACCCCGAGCATAGCCCTCTCCATCGCTCGCTGCGCGACCTTTAGCCTGTGGACCAGTCCGATGGTCAGTTTCCAAGTCTCTGCACCATAAGTCATCGCAGGGAGAACGCACTGGTTGAAGACTTTAGTCTTCAAGCACTCGGTTATCCATCAATTAAATTTAAGAAATAAAAACAACTCGCTGTGCATATTATGCATATTACTAAGGCTCCATAAAATCTCTAACTCGTTCCCAGGTCAATGTATACGCTTCTACAATAAACTTCCAAACGACGCGTTTATATTATCCATGGATAAATTTAAGAAATATATGACGAGCTCGGTGGTCGAATGGTTAGCAATGGCCACTTTGACTCCGAGGTCGCGGGTTCGATCCCCGCACAAGACAAATATTTGTGTGCATGAACATGTCTGTTTGTCTTGGTCTGGGTATTTTCTATGTATTATATGTATGTATTTACAAAAAAAATATGTATTATATCAGTTATCTAGTACTCATAGTACAAGCTTTGCTTAGTTTGGGACTAGATGGCGCTGTGTAATTTGTCCTGGAATATGTATTTATTTATTTTTATATTAAATCTAGACTATGTCAAAAGGCTTACTATTGTATCTCAGATTACATAAATGATAAAAGTATTTGGAAATGAATTGCTCTTGTTATGTTATGTTAATGATTCTATTTGTATTTAATGTAACGATATAGTTAAAACTTGGCAATTAAAAGAGTCACCCTTGAGTTTTATGCCAGTTCTTCTCAAGAAGCCCTGTCGCCGGAACTGGCACCGAAATTGACTTTCACATTCAAAATAGTGTGATGAAAGTGAATCTAAGCTCTGCGGATTTAGAGTAGTAATGATTTAGATACATGTTCTTATATATAAATTATATGACGTTTCTAAGTGCTCTATAAAGTCCGAGGAATAAAGATATTTTGATTTGATTTAGTGAGTGATTCTGACTGTGTACTGCCGACCTCAGAATAGACAAGATTATCTGAAACAGAAATGAGCATATGGTATTACATTATATTAACGCTTATTAGTGCATATGCTTAATTTTTTTATATAAATTGTCATTGGGCATTACAAAACTACAAAAATATAAACTTATCAGCCATAATTAAAGAAAATTATATACAGTAGTTAGTAGTACGACATTTTATCAGGTTTGCAGAAAATAAAATGCTTAAATCGGAAGGAAAAAAAAATAGTGTGTGGCTGTGTCATGAACACGGCCGTGTGTTCTACGTGAATACGTTATATACACTAAAATTATCTCAAAATGGCAACGCATCCCCCTCCCCGCACGCGATGTCCCATAGTCCTTACTTAGCGTAACAAATTCTTTGATCCTTCATCTATCCAGTGGTGTGATTGAATTTTGGATGGAGATAATAGATTTGTAGCTGTAACACCAAACTGTATCCCCCGATTTTGTTATCATTCGTTTTTAGGGTTCCGTACCCAAAGGGTAAAAAGGAACCCTATTACTAAGGCTCCGCTGTCCGTTCGTCCGTCCGTCCGTCCGTCTGTCACCAGGCTGTATCTCATGAAACGTGATAGCTAGAGAGTTGAAATTTTTACAGATGATGTATTTCTGTTGCCGCTATAACAACAAATATAAAAAAACAGAATAAAATAAATATTTAAAGGGGCTCCCATACAACAAACGTGATTTTTTGCCGTTTTTACAGATAATGGTACGGAACCCTTCGTGCGCGAGTCCGACTCGCACTTGGCCGGTTTTTTTTAATTTAAAAACGTTTACATATTCACGTCAAAAAAAAATACAATAAAAGTGCAATAGTGCATAGTACAAATAAAGCAAAGTTAATAGTAAGAAGGAAACGCAGACACATCAATCGAGAATAAGGTCAAATACAAAGAACATTAATCATGAATCGGCAAGTATAGTAATCAATCAGACATAATGAATCAATAGGGTACGGATTCCCAATCTTTTTTATACTACGACTTCCTTTTTAGGTCGTAATTTTTTGGGGCGCCCTTCTAAATTAAAGTATATGTGTGCATATAGCTCAGACAGATATTGAGATTAAATATTTTTGTTTCATTAATGAAAACTATCAAAATAGTCTAAATTTTATTCAAACTTCTAGTACGTAGAAGAAAACTTCTCTGGAACCGCACAGTACGTGATCACTTCGGATCCAATGTTTGACGATAACGTTACGAGCGATGCGACTATTGAAGGAGGCCGAGGGCTTCATGTCAAATAAATCCTCTAAACACAGCCCTTGAACGTCACCCAAATTATTACTATGCATAGTCAAACATAATATGTATTCATATTCACGTCATAAGATATGAAACTGGCATCCTTAAAATATTGAATATGATATTGCCTTACAAATATCATACGAGTATTAGACATTCGCATCACGCCGAGAAGCAAATACTTGCGACCCGATGCGAATCGTGTCGGTAGGGCAAATACCGAACCTGTTTGTGCTCTTTACACATTTATAAGCGCAAACAGAAGAATAAATATTGGGTGTGTAAGAAGGACCCATGCCTGTTTACGCAGCCGGAGTAACACTAAGGGAGCAGAGATTTGCGTGAATGGAATTACGTGAACGACAACAAGTCAACGTAGCGTTTCGCGAGACCCAATGTTTGTTCAACCAGCCGCCTAACCGCCACATATAAACCAACGGGCGCCGCCGCCCGCCCTAACCGCCGCCAACGCGTCCCTAGGGCCGGTCGGCGCGGCAGCGAATGCTACACTTACATCCTGTCAACCGCCAACCTTCGTGACCTTTGAACTATGGTATAAAGATTATGATCATACTAAATTTATTGCATATTTTAAGGGAAACATGATTAAAAATAAAAATCAACAATTAAAATTTGATTTATTGGATTAGCTATTTTCAAAATACAAAATTATTTATAAAAACTTTTTGGCACTCATCAAAAGTATACAAAATTGACCTAATTTAAACTTTGGTTCAGTATTGAAAAAATATAAATTTAATTGGTATACTAATTAATCTAATTTTCCTTCCAAATATGTTGTACAAACAAATCACTAAGTAGTTAAATTTCATCACAGAGAAAGCTTACACCTAAACGATTTATCTCGACTAAACACTCGTGAATAAAGTACCTACCTAACAAATTAGCAAGAATTTGTGTAGGTAGGTACTTTATATCAAGTTCAGTTAAACACAGATTGTTTTTGTATTATAAACTTCGTAATAAAACTTGACAAATTGTCATAATAGCTGTAATTTATTGAAAATATAAAAATACTCTAAAATCTTGTCAAGCGTTATACTGCTTCGATACGATAAGGTTCCCACCCACTCCTAAACTAAACAGGATAATCCCGCCATCTTTTTACTGTAAATGCATCAAGCTATTTATATATTTGTAACTCATTTCCGGCCCGACTGCTTCCTGTTACCTGTTTCTTTACGCCTACGACAGTTTTAGCAGAAAAAGCTCTTATTTGATTCGATGTTTGTAATCCTCTTTTATTGACATAAACAAGTCACAAGGAAAGCAACTTAAGCCTAAGCCATCGTAACTATTTTATTATACTTAGTGATTTCAAATAAGGCTAATGCCTCATTAGTGCGTTACATTGCGTCGTCGCATTACTCGCAACGCAAGAAGATGACACAAATCACTAAAAAAACATTGCAGCGTTTACATCAACATTAAACATTACGTACGTAAACCCTGAGACGAAGCAGAAGGGGTGTACTCATCGTCCTGTGTGGACGGCAATGCGTCACAATTATTGCGTTGCGTTGACGCAACGCTCTGTGTGGAGATAGCCTTACATCGGCACGACCCGTTTCTTGAAACAAGTGAGGAGAATCAACCTGTCATTTCGTACTACGTAATTAGAGCGCGGCAACCCTGCCGCCGCGTCTTCCCGTCCCGTTAGAATTACAAATCTGCTAATTAGACTCGTCTTGTCACACCACGCATCAGTACGTCGTTCTGAGATACGCTTTACGTTTGTTAATCTTACGTACAAAATACTCTTAATATTCGTCAACTATAAACGTGTTATTTGATATCAGAACTGTGACACGCATACAAGTGTATGAAACGTGACGTAACGTGACGTGAAGACCGTAGGCTATAGATACTTGTAATATGTACTCGCCTTATTGTTCGCCTGCTGCCACCCGCTGCTGAGGCAACATCTTTACATTAGACGGGCTGTAATCATACTTGTTCAGTACATACATATACATGAACATATAATAATAAACTAATGAATTTTGTTTAAAAACCAAGAATATGCAACCACAAATGTTTAAATTAGCATAATATCTTTAATATTATATAAGTTATTGTACACGGCAAAATTACTTACTTGCTAATTGCTATGTTCTAAAATAATAAAAATTATTTATCAAAAACCACTAAACATACTAAAACGAACTGCGGTCTTAAAAATTTTATAACTTATGTCTGACTTGTTTTATCGACAATCAAAGTTCGGTTGGAAAGTCCATTTTAAAAGAATTAAATTATTATATATAACTTATGGCAAAAACGATAAAAAATACTACAACTTTAGTACTAAAGTTGTAAATGAACTTATTGTAATTCTTATGTAGATGAATTATTGTCGCAAAATAACAATTAAATAAATAACAATAAATATCAGCGTAAGTGGGTTAATACTTATTTACTTAATTGTTATTTAGCGACAAAAAAAAAATTCATCTGCCTAAGAAATTATTTTATTTGCATTTAAGCCAAAAATGTTTGTTTAATGAAAGATCCTTTCAAACATAATGTTACTAGGATCTATTACCTCAAAAGGATAAACTCAGTTACGCATAGTCGCATAGTACTTTCTTGAAGAACCAAACAATTTTGCTAAAAAACTTAAAAATCACACCTCGGCCACTCCATACAAAAGCTGCGTCGTTTACTATTACGTAAACAATGACGTCTGAGCAGAGCGCGAATGAGCGTGTGTGCTTGCGGCGCCATACAAACTGTTCCTGATTTGTCTCAGAGGGGAGGTGAGGTCGACACGAGAGAGCCGCTCGTAGTACTATTACTTATACTGTGGTAATATGTTAAAAGTAAAACAAAATCATTTTTATATTGTGAAGGACTCTTTTATGTTTTGATGCCGACAGCTAAAATTTGAAAACGGATTTGCTTGAGAGATTCTTGATAACATATTACGGGTTACAGATTTTGTTCCAAGTCTAAGATGAACTGGGGCCCATAATAAAGTCCCGCCGGTCGCTCGCTGTGAAATATGATGCGATTTTCTCTGTACAACGGAAAGGCAACGTTCTTTAGTAAATGTGCGAAAAAGATTTTTGACTAAAATCTTATGAACTTTGACTAAATTCATATGTTCATATGAAGAATAATTTACGGAATAACTACTATTTACGCAGGTGGGTTCACGCGTTGCAATTTAACGAAACAGTTTTCGTACACCGTTGCCAAAAAATATAATGGTTATTCACACATATACGGCAAAAACAGTTGGTCATATTACCTGTTATAGGTAAAGTATGGTTTCTTCTTCTTTTTTGTCAACCCATTATTCATCCCACTGCTGGGATACTGATCTCCCCTCAATAGAAGGGATTTAGAACTTACTCCACCAAGCCGCTCAGTGCTCAACTGCGGGTTGGCGGAGGCTAGTGTTTTCATACCGCCCAAAGGCGACTGTCTTGGCTTAACGACTGTCATCTAACGACAACAGCCAGGACCGACGACTTAACAAGCCCTTCGAAGCACGGAGAAGCCCGAGATCAGGCACTATCAAATTTTACTAACATCTAATTTAGCTTACTGATATTTAGCAAGTAAATAAAGTATGAAATTGAAAAAAATTATAAAGTATGAAATTGAATTGTGTTTGTTTATAGTTGCTGCTATATATTATCACTAAACAAAAAAAAAATGCAATGGCAAAAACTTCTGTAATTTGTTTTATACATATTATGCCCCTATTATGCAAATCCTCTTCAATTTTATTAATTCTTTTACACCTATTGTACCAGTAGGGAAACAACAACGGCTGCAATGTTGACGTCGTTTATTATTGCAGTTTTCTGCAAGTTAGATGCGATATAACAAAAATGCTACCATTTAAGGTGAACCTGCATCTATCCGAGCCGCATGCTCAGAACGAACAGAACGAAGTGAATTTTAGAATTCTTTATATAAAATCTTGTGATACTTCGCACACCTATTCGGCCGATTCGGCGCGAATAGGTGTGCTAGGTATCATAGGATTTTATATACAGAATTTTAAAATTCCATTCGTTCAGTTCGTTCGTTGCATTCGGCTCGGATAGGTGTGCGTTTAGCTTAAATGTTTTTTAGCCACACAGTAAGCCGAATATAAAAACCGTTTCGTATGTGAACCCACTGTCAGTTGTCTGCTTCTCTTTAGAATAAAACTGAAAACTTTGCACCTCTAGCATACAAATAAGTTTGGTTAGTGTCTATATCTGGATTTAAAAGAAATAAGGATCGGATAAGGTAAATTGAACTCAAATTAAAATGCAACAAAAGTTTTCGAGTGAAGAAAATTGAAAAGTTTCAATTTGTGCAAACGTTTCATTGGAAAACGTCGAAGCAATACACGTCAGTAGGTATTATGAGTGTAGACTAGAGATTGTATACCTCAATGATATTCGAGCCACGTCACCAATCTCTTTTACGATCGGGAGCTACGCCGCAGAATCTTAATAGCGAGTAGAATGCGAACACAGAAAATATCGATATTTTAATACTTAAGAATATTACATACTACCAGTACGTTAAAGTGACATGAATATTCGTTATCGAATATTCGTCAAATCTGTACAGCAAGCTGAGCAGCCCAATAGCGATCAATGAGAACTCGAGCGAAGTCATCTGCCTGTTGGTTTTGATGTGAAATGTGATTTTAAAGACCCCTATGTATAGCCGGTATGTATACCGGCTAAGCTGCAGCCGATTCCCATGGGAATTCTCGATTGCAAATATCAAACTTTAACTTAAATTTATGGTATTTATGTTTAGCTTGGCTGATAGAAAGCCTATAGCTCTACCGAATAAGCTAGTTTTCGGAGGGAATGTTAAGTTGTCGGCCCCGGCTGTTTTCGTTGCTTGAAAACACAACAAACTCTAAACCCCTTCGATTGAGGGGAGACCCGTTTCACAGCAGTGTAGCAGCAGTGGGATTAACGACTGCCACTTACAATCCTAAGTAACTGATTGAGAATTTATTTGTAATAGGTACTTCATTAAAACAAAATCGCTTGAATCCTGTAAACTGCCTTTTGGAAAGGGTCCATAATATTTTATGCAAAAGTAAAGTTATTGGATACTTTGGGCATCATCATCATCAGCCTGTATGTACTGCTGAATAAAGCCTTCCCCAATGCTTTTCGCCAAATGCATCCTCTGCCTTCCGCAACCAGCCACTATATAGACTAGAGAACCTCTATATATACGTATACAACATCGACCCATAATTTTCCCACTGTTGGGATACGGGCCTCCCCTCAGTCAAAGGGATTTAGAGCATACTCCACCACGCTGCTCAACAACTCACTTGTCTTAACGACTGTCGTCTAAAAATAACTATCGGGACGACGGCTTAACGTGCCCTCCGAAGCACGAACGCTTCGTATACTTTCGCGGCTCAAGTATAAGAAAAGTACACACATATGAAGACTGAATAGATTTATAAGGGAATTGCTGAAAGGAAATGTATTACCTACTTACCTATAAACTACCTACTTATATAGAAATAATCTTTTAAAGTTAGATATAAGTAGATAATCTTTGATATAAGATGATTAAATTATCGAATAAAGGAGATACAGTAGTGGACCGGTTGGATTCGCTGTCTACACACAGAGATGTCGGCTCACTTTGTGTGCTTTACAAATTGTACCACGGGGAGTGCCCGAATGAGCTGTTCAATTTAATTCCAGCCGCTGAGTTCCACTATCGTACCACTCGCAAAAAGTTGAAATTCCACCCGAGCCACCTTGATGACTGGCCGTCTGCTACAGTACGGTTTTGAAGACAATTTTTACCAAGGACCGTGAAATTGTGGAATCAACTGCCTTTAACGGTGTTCCAAATAAATACGACTTAGAAGTCTTCGAGAAAGGAGCCTATATAACAAAAGGCAACGGATCAGTAACCTTCTGGTGTTGCTGATGTCCATGGGCCGTGATGCTTGCCATCATGTGACTCACATGCTCATTTGCCATAATTCATAGAAAACACCCTGACCAAGACAAGTAAACATGTTAATACACAAATGTTTGTCTTGCGCGGGGATCGAACCTGCGACCCTCGGTACCAAAGTCAACATCGTTAGCCATTCGACCAGTGGGCTCGTCAAACAAAGATTGAAAAATCCGCAACACATGAGGCCCGTTGGAATACTACAATACTTGGTCTTTCAACGAACGCACATCACGCACGCATTATCGATTTCAGCGAGTATGTAACAAATCAAAAGTCCCATTTGAAGGGTTCAGAGCTGTGGATGTCAAATGTCTTAAATCAATGCCAGATACAAGAGAGGTTTCGTGGTTGGAGTCATGTATCCAGTCCTCATTAGAGGTGACGTATAGCGCTCGCATCGCGGCGTCAGCCGGTGCTCGGGTGCGATGTGCGTCATCGCGCCGTCTGTCACACTAAATTGGCCAATCACTCAGACCTCTCGGTGTGCGATTCCCTGGTGTCATTTGACTCAGTTAACTTGAGTTTTGGGATAAGTGAGACAAGCGTTATCACACTTTTCTTCGTTGGGAAAGCTATCAATCCTTGTTGTGAGAATCCATGTTTGATCCTGTCGTATTATCTTTCTCACCCACACAAAACTACACGTTAATGGACACATATTACAACGTGTATATGCGTTATATTGAGGGTAGTGTTCCTGTAAGTATGTGAGATCTTTAGAAAGATTCTGAGGAGGTTCTATGTCATGAACAGGCGTGGTAATACGCATTTATGCTAAAATATTTAACTGCACTTTATACATTTACTAGCGACCCGCCCCGGCTTCGCACGGGTGCAATGCTGATACTAAATGTACTACAGAAGGTCTTTGCGCTTTGTCCTATCCAGTTCTTCCCCAGTTATAGGCACACGCCGCCGGCTCCGCGGCCGGTACCGCCACAGCCGTTATGTCCCTGCATTTTAAATGTGTAATATCTTCTAAACTATTCATTTAAATTACATGCTGTGAAGGGCCATATTGATCTATATTAAATGCGCAATGTATTTAAGGTACTTAATTGGATAAGGATTAATTCTGTATTGCTTAAAATCGCTTCGTAAATAAGGCATTATTTCTTGTAAAAAGCAAAGGATAAAATAACGGTTATTGTGTGTTACCACTAAGAGATAGACATATACCATCGCGAACTTTTTTGTAGACCATTTTAAGGTGAACAATACTGTACTACATTATTTTGATCTATCTCGTTGGGTTCAGCCAGCGTTTGCAATGAAAGAGCAAAAAAATGTGTTTATTTACGACATCACATTAGAAACCTCTAAATTATCAGTGTTTTTCTGCTATGTTATGCATATATTATACATATAAACTTTCCAGTTGAATCACTCTATCTATTAAAAGAAACCGCATCATAATCCGTTGCGTAGTTTCAAAGATTTAAGCATACAAAGGGACATAGGGACAGAGAAAGCGACTTTGTTTTATACTATGTAGTGAAGTAGATAAAGCAATTTTTGATACTACTTACAACACTCTTTAAAAAAAACTAAATAATAAAAAATATATAAACAAAGTCGGGTTAGTAACAACAATTTAAAATCAAGAGCAGCTGGACCGATATTTGTGATCTTAGATTTTAGGATTTATCTCCATCCCAAACAGTAGAATACCTATTCAAATATCCGAAAAAAATAACAAAAAAGAAATTATGAAGAAAATTCGGTTTTCAAAAACATCTCATCGCGAAAGTTTATTTGTTGTTTGAAATTGTCAGGACCAGGGGCCCTACCGCCGAAGCTAAAGCCGATTACCGTCGGTCGGTTTTCATTCCAAAAATTGGTCTTAGGTTAAAGTTATTGACAAACATCTTCAGTTTCGTCGGTAGAGCTCTGGGGTTTCTACCAGCTGAGCTAAACATAATTGATAATAATCTAATAAGTTGTTTAATTTTCGCATTAAAAAATTATGATGGTAATCGACTTCAGCTTCGACGGTAGATCCCATACAAACCAGGGGTCCCCTGGTTTGTATGGGATATCCACAGGCATGAGATGGGAACGGGAAGTATGAGCCACCCACAAGCGTGGGCGGGTCGTAAGTTTAAAATATTTTAAAATACTAAGTTAGGTACTTCAACACAGATCGATAATTTAAAACGTGGCAGCAAAGGTAGTAGATAATACCTACTCTTTTAGTAAAAAATAACAGTGACCCACTGTTGTTTTTTTTAGCTGGAAAAAGGCTCAAACCTATCTATGGAACAATTGAGAAAAAAACACGAATTCAAGAAATTCTTTTCACCGTTTAGTTTAGTATGAAAAGTAAATACACAGTAGCTGCTGAAAAACTTAGTAGAAAACCGTTGAAATATTCTTACAAAGTTTTACTGAAATTTTATTCATCCATGCACGAGTAAATACTGCTGTATTTATCCCTCACTAATTAGCGTCGCATTACTTTGGTGGGATCAAGGGAAAAAATCGGGGGTATTTTTAATCTCTTTAACCGGAGGGAGCATGTGCAACTCTTAAATTTCATAATACTCTCAGTGAAAGCAAAACAAAGTGAGCATGTAGTATTATAGCTGTTTTTTATATTTAACCCAACGTATACCATACGAGTATATGCGCACAACTAAACCTTTTGTATAACCTACTTAAAATATCATTTCATAACTGTATGTAAAGATGTATATATCTTCCTGACTCATTCTTCTTGACCTTCGATGGTCACGTACATACAAGTAAAATATAAATTTGTCCATGTCTTACGAAATACAATATACAAAATTAAATCGCTTTATATAATTATGGCACAGGCAATCTCTTAGTTTTTCTTTAATGGTTCTAGAGATACAAATTTGTGGCACTTGTACTATTCAATGATACTACTGATCCGGAAGAACATATTTTATGAATATGTGCATTATGTAAAGAAATCTCCGAATGTTTCCTAAAGATAATTAAGAATACCTCTTACTCCATTGATTCATAACGAGCTCGTTGGTCAAATGGTTAGAAATGGCCACTTTATTGTGTGCATGAGCATGCCTATTTGTCTTAGTGTTTTGTATGTATTACATGTACGTATTTACAAAAAATATATATGTAAGTATAATACTAGTTATTTAATACCCATAGTACAAGTTTTGCTTATTTAAGTTTGGGACGGGATGACGTGTGTAATTTGTCCAGGAATATTTATTTACTTACTATTATTTTTATTAAAAAAATTAAACCTCCCAGCTAATTTGGTACACAATTTCACTTAGAACAATAGTCACGACTATAGTCTAGAAAAATACACTAAAAGGTATAAAAACATATACAAAACTACATAAAGATAAAAACAAGTTCAGCAGAAACCTGAAAATGGGATTGCGGTAAGAAGGGTCACATTCCAAACGGTTCGGAGCTATCTCGGCTTGGGGAGGAATGGCGGATGTTGGAAGTGCACGAGATTCCACTGTCCCTGGCGAAATAAAAAAGAAACAAAATTACTAATATACACCGTTTTGTGAATAATTATACGAATAATATTCTTAATCACTTATTCTTTATTCTTAATCACTTACGGTAAGTAAGCACAACATAATTAAAGTTCTAGGCCAGAAAAGGGCAAAAGATTTAACTAGTATTTTCGACTATAAACTTCTGCATTACGAATTTATTTTCACCTACAGGTAATATTTTCCTGCGCGTCGGTGGGAAAATAAGTATACGGCCTGCATGATTTGAAGCGGTTACTGCTGCTACATGAAATATCTCTCGTGAGTCGCCATCCTCGCTGTCAAAGGAGCAAATCCTTTCTTGCCTTAGTCAGAGGATTGTAGACTGTGTATTGCATCCTTATAAAATAATACAACATTGTCAGATCCCAGAAAATGACCAAGAACATGGAACTAGTTTGTTTATCGAAAGTTGCTCCGTTAAACAAACTAGTTCCATGTGGATTATACAAATACTTCATTTACTTCATGTTGTCAACTTAAAGGTTGTCAACCTTTAAGTTGTTAACATGAAGTAAATGATGAATGAGTATTTGTATAATCCACAAATATCTAAGCACTTAATGATACTTGTTTATGAAATTCTAAATCAATAAAATTCTACCTATTTATATTTTACGGTAAGTGTCCGTAAAAGTACGTCCTTTAATGGCTTCCTTATTGCTATTAGAAGTTATATGTATATTGATTTGCAATTAAGTACATTATATTTAATGAACAACATACGAATCACAATATTCATAATATAGACAAAATATAATATATATTTGCAAAGCAAAGAAAAAAGATATATAAATATACACATTAATAATTTAATATTAAAATATAGAAGATCATCTTTACCAAGATTTACGCATGTTCAGGAAGTTCGTAAAAACTTGTAGTCCACTTTCTTGGCCCGTACCTAAGGAAAAAGAAAAAGCTCATTGCAACTTCAGATTGTTAATATATCCCTATTTCAAACTTCAAACCCGCACGAGTATGCTCGCCTAATAGTGCCGGGGAGACACGGAGCCCTTCCCAGGGCCGTACGACTGTAACGTCGAAAGAATTTGAATATAAGGGACTCAACATTGAGGGGTGTAAGTGGTTCATCAACATCTTTGAACCAAAGCCAACTTCACCTGCACGCGGTGCACCCTGCTGACTGACAAACGAAGCTCTGGCGAAAAGAGAGGTAGGGAGCGTAATTGTAAACTACCCGACTGGGGAATGTACCTCCACCTCACAGAATACCGCAGCCAAATAACGGTTCCCTTGAGGGCTGTTGTGTTCCTGCGGGTGAGTGAGGTCACCAGAAAGGAAGGAGATGCTGCGATGGCAGCGGGGGTGGCGGCTCGCGAGCGATATTTTATGTTGCGAACGTTAATATGGCTACGGTGACCGCTTCACATCAGGCGGGCCGTATGCTTGTCTGCAACCCGACGTGGTATAAAAAAAAAAAAAAAAAAAAAAAAGAACCCGGTGCGGTGAGAAGGAACTAAGGACTAAACTGTTTGAGGAACGTAGAATTTTATCGTGTGTAGAACCAATTACTTATACTGTGGTAGATTTTAATAGTTTCATTTTGAATTTGAGTTCACTTGGAGAGAACTATGTTATGTATACTAACACCAAAATTATTTTTGGAGTGTAAGTGACTCACCACTATCTTTGAGCCAAAGTCAACGTCACCTGCACACAACGTCAACTGCTGATTTACTAACGAGGCTCTAGTGTAGCACAGCGTTATTTTAAGCTGCGCGACTGGAGAAGTACCTCCACCTCACAGAATACCGCAGCCAAATAACAATTCTCTTGAAGGTGGAAGGGGTTGCTGCGTTGGAAACGTAGATAGCACGCGAGCGATATTTCATGTTGCGAGCGCTTATATGGCTACGGTAACCGCTTCACATCAGGCGGCCGTATGATTATTTGCCACCCGACGTAGTATAAAAGAACACTTTTGTAAAATCTTGAAATACTTGGAGGTCAAACAGCTCGACTATTAGATAGCCGATTGGTAAACCGATTAGTAAATAAAATCGATTTCATCGTCATCGATTATTAATTTGTATTTAATTGACGGGTGCAAATTAACCTGTATGACTAAGAAATAATATGTAATGAATAAGAAATAATATCTATTAGTACTCTTGGCGTCGAGATGAAGTATACCCCACCGTTCAAACCGCTTTACGGTACGTTTGTCGCCTTATGACCCAACAACATGTTTTCCAACTTTATTCAAACACCCATAAAAGAAATTGGGACATTCTGGGAAGTCACAAGAAGAAATTAAGATATTGAATCCAGATAAACAGGTATTTTGTCGGAAAACTTCGATGAGCGCCCAATTTCTACCTTTAGTATTGGGGACCGTCGCTTTACGGACTGTGCTTTAGTGTTACTTCAATTACTACTGTTCTATTCCTTTCATTCATTCTTATGAATGAATATATTTTTCATAGTTTGTCCGCCTCTTATATTAACTAATTATATATATTATAACAACTAATAAAAAGTTAAAATATAAGAAAAACGTGCAATAAATTGATAACAACCTCTTGTGGCCCAGTTAATTTTTTTCAGTATCTGATTTCATTTTGTTCAATTTTTTTTTCTTGAATTTCTTGTCGAAGGCTTCATGATGTGTCGTTGTCCATGTTCTCTGATAATATTGCGCCATCTATTCTGAACTTTTCAGCATCGTGGATGTAATAACAAGGGAACCTCGAATTTGATTGAACCAACATGACTGATCGTGGCCTTACGTGGACTACGTAATGAACTAAAAACCAACCTGTACGTGGTGTATTATGTTAATCAAGTAAAGCTATATTTTACCCTCAATGTACAATAATGTGTTTAATATTGTGCATTGGTAACAGACGTTAACAAAATCTCATACATTTATATTTGTTTATTGTTTATTATGTAAGTGACACTGTAAGTGTTTTAAATAAGAAATAAAGATATTTTAAACCGAAGCTCTGGCGATTGAAGGCATGGGCTAGTCTGACTGGTGTAGTACTTGGATCGCATAGACACCGCAGGTATATAACAATATCCTTGAGGATTGTTGTATTCCTGCATATAAGCGAGGTCACCAGGTGAGAGATGACAGCGCATGAGCTATACTATATAGCAAGCGTTTATTGGCTACGTTAACTGCTTTAAATCAGACGGATAGCATGCTTACTCGAAGTGAATTTAAAAAAAGCATTTAAAAGTTATCAGCGTCTAAAAATTCTAAAATTGTATCTAATAGTAATTTTATCTCGAAATATAACCGGTAAGAGTCACTTATACCCCACAACCAATAGTTTTATTATAACAATAGGAAAATACCAAATATATCGGGAACGAGGTGTTGATTGTTATCCTCGTCGGGCGACGTCTCTTATTTCCCGGAACCGATCTGTGAAGATTTAGTTCGTTTCATATCGCAGATAATAATAACGATCTCGGCCTTGGTGATAACTTTCCTGAACAATATTAATTTCACAGACACCCAACAGCTTGTACATCGTTACACTGCTTGTATAATAGGGTTCTACGTAGCACTACGAAGCTACGTAGAACCCTACATCTTGTAAACCGTAACACTTCCAGCATAAAATGGTCGCGTGTCGCGCTACGAATGCTAAGCTTGCTAAAGTTTGCACACTTCGGAACCTTCTCGACAATATTAATTGTACAGTGAAAACAACTTATATTCGTAGATCATAACACTTCCAATATAAAAGGACCCCGCGTAGTGCTGTGAATGCTACATCTTGTAAACTGTAACTTCCAGTACAAGAGGGTCGCGTGTGGCCCTACGAATGCTAAGCTTGCTAAAGTTCGCCACTTCCGAACCTTCTCGACAACATTCATTGTACAGTCAAAAACAACTTATACTAGTACATCATAACACTTCCAATATAAGAGGGCCCCGCGTAGCGCTACGAATGCTACATTTTGTAAACCGTAAACACTTCCAGTACAAGTGGCTCGCGTGTGGCGCTATAAATAGTAAGTTTGCTACAGTTTGCCCACTTTAGAACCTTCTCGACAATATTCATTGTACAGTCAAAAACAACTTATACTAGTACATCATAACACTTCCAATATAAGAGGGCCCCGCGTAGCGCTACGAATGCTACATCTTGTAAACCGTAAACACTTCCAGTATACAAGTGGCTCGCGTGTGGCGCTATAAATAGTAAGTTTGCTACAGTTTGCCCACTTTAGAACCTTCTCGACAATATTCATTGCGCAGACAACAGCTTGTCGATCAGAACACTTCCAATTTAGGTAGGTCTCGCGTACTATGGTACGAATGGTACATCTTGTAAACCGTAATACTTCCAGTACAAGAAGGTCGCGTATGAAGCTACGAATGCTACGTTTGATAAAATTCGCCCATTTTAGAACCTTCTCGATAATATTTATTGCACAGACAAAACGGCATGTAATGCGTAGTCCACCCTGCCGACTAGCGAAAGAGAGGTAGGGTACAACGTATTAGTAAGCGGGTCGACTGAGGAAGTACCTCCACCTTACAACTACCGCAGCCAAATAACAATTCCCTTGAGGGTTGTTATGTTCTTGCAGGTGAGTGAAGTCACCAGTAAGAAAGGAGTTGCTGCGTTTGCAGCGGAGTGTGGCGGCGCGCAAACGGTATTTCATGTTGCAAGCGTTAATATGGCTACGGTAACCGCTTCACATCAGGCGGGCCGTATATACGGCTGCCAACCGATAACGTTAAAAAAAACGACCCCGCACTTTCACCCCACACTTTAAGTCTTATCTGGGACTCGGTAGCATTATTTCCATAGATAAAACTTTTTAACAGGCGAATTTTCAAGAGCACTCTGTAAATGAAGCGTAAAGCAAAGTTCGTTAATAATCAAAAACCTCTGCAATTTTTAGATCTGAAAGGTTTAACGAAATGCAATAAATCTGAGAGTGGAATGTATCGTCTAGGACCTAGGTTAGAACAAAGTGTTTCAGTCGATGGTAGGAACTTACTAGCAGTAACTTATGATACCTATAAATTCATGTATAAATTCATTATTTTCAGCATCTAGTATTAAGCATCATCAATTCCCATGACTTTTGACATTCGCAAGTAGAGATGGTCAAAATTGCAGACATTTATGCTAAATACCTATTTATAACTAGTTATTTACGATAAGTATATATAAATTTCCTATTTATACACAAAAGCAAAGCCTTAATTAGGCATTTGTACTTATTTGAAATGCCCAGCATTTTGCCTATCTTTATTCGCAAGGTATGTTTCTTGCGGGTGCTACATCAAGCTGCAAATATTTGAACATTTGAATGAAGCTATGTGTGGCACAGGTCTTTAAATCTTTGTTCAAACAAGTGCGCAAAGAAGTGCACTTTGCCAAGCCGTGTCGGTTTTTTAACGTACATCAAAGCGTTCAAAGTCGACAATGTTCAAATGTTTGCGTAGTCTGCCACACTTGCGCAAAGTTCAGTTCAGTCGCGCGAGTGTTGTTGAGGTGAGTAGAGGTTCTGTTACGATACATTTCACACAACCATTCACGCCTTCTTTTTGGCCGTTTTAATAGATTCATATTTTTCTGCACATTTAATAAGTAATAACATGCACTCAAATAGTATAAGCACACTGCATCCACAAAATCTTCGTTCATCTTGTTTGTGCTTAGTCAACGTACTGTAAAGAAATGGCTTTGCAAAGCAGTGTGGCAGGTTGCTTCAATGAGTGTACAAACAAGTGTGCCAAGTTCGTCATTTAAATGTTCAAATGTTTGCAGCTTGATGTAGCGCCCGCAATAAATAAACTCATTTTTGCGCTAGAGGTATTAAAAATCTACATACCTAGAATTTACTGAAAAGATCACGCAGGCTAGATACTTTGACAGATACAAAACGAGTTTCTGATATTACCAAATGAGATGGTAAGAAATATATACTGTGTATAAACAGAGAAACACAATACTGGAGCATTATTGCCAACTATTCCAACTAAATATTAATAATACTGTTAATAAATTGACAGTATTCTTAATATTACTAGTACATTATAGAAGTAATATTTTTATAATACATATTGAATTTTGCGTTGGAGTTATTCAGACGGCAAATATAAGAAATATTAAAATTTCCATCTCAAATGCCAACTTTCATTTTCGTTAAAGGACTTATTTCTTTCAAATGTTTTGCCCGTCACGACACAATAGCGATACGCTCCAAAATTTAATACCATTAGTGGTTAGAAGTTTTCAGATCTGTCAAAGCTTAGTCCCATTTACTCAAGGAAAGTTTACTGGGCGCGTACCCATCCCAAATTCCCGGATTTGTCATTGTTTTGATGGCATTCGGGACTCTTCGATCTGTTATTCATTGTATTTCACGCAAAATCAGAAAGTTGTGTACACAAAATATGAGTTTCATTATTAAAGTCATCTAATAGACATATACGAATAGGATGCTTTATGTGATGTTGTGGTAACTGTTATATTAGTTATATTGGGTATTTAGTAACTGTAGGTAAAACAGTAATAATAAATAACAATTAACTAAACATGACAGATACATGATAAATTACTTTTGTTTAAACACAAATTTCTTCTTCAACAATAGTCAATACACAAATGATATTAGGAGAGAAATGACAAAAAATAAGATTATTTATTATTTATAAAATGTGTACGACGCGACGTGCCTAAGTCCCCACCAGGTCCCAATAACAGAATCTGCAATTTCATTTCATTTCATTTTGCTGTGAAAGACAAACCAATAAACTCTTTCGCATTTGCAATATTTATTAACTGTACTATGTAAAGTAAAAAATGGGATAAGTCTCAAATGTACCGCCTCATTTATCTCATATTTCCATAACCGATAAAATATTGTTGTACATTTCTTTCATCCATCACTTCGGGCGTCGTTAGGGCATTAACTTGACTCTGGTAAATAACCTCCACAGTCGACTCGATAGCGA
Source organism: Hypsopygia costalis (assembly GCA_937001555.2). Classification (NCBI taxonomy): domain Eukaryota; kingdom Metazoa; phylum Arthropoda; class Insecta; order Lepidoptera; family Pyralidae; genus Hypsopygia; species Hypsopygia costalis. The sequence continues at coordinate 13,175,048 of OW443330.2, read as the reverse complement.
ACTGAAAAGCAAGGTCACGACCTCAAATTTACTCGTAAGCTCCTCTATCGGCCTTCCCATATCAATCAAGGTGAGGTTCAAGCGGAAATAATAGCAGCACACACGCAACCACCACACTAACTCACTACAGAATTCTATGTTCCTCATAGGAAACGGAAGTAGGAACTGATGTACTGATGTTCATACTTAAATAAATGTACAAGTGGTCGTACTGCCTACTACTGAAGACGATTAAGATTAAATTTCAGATTCTGAAAATTGGACTACTTTTTCCTTTTTTGGTTAATGGCAGTCATTTTCAGTTCAGTTCGGAGAGAGCTCATAAAATTAAGATAAAGACAATAAACTTATACAGTTATAGACTTTTAATACACTACGTTTTATACGACTTGTTGGCGTGGCAAGCATGAGTTAGTGACGAGATTTTTTGTTTCGCACATTATTATGTTTTGCTTTAATAATCGTATCAATCTGTATGCTGTAAGGAGGTACTTCCCCAGCATAAAAATACGCGTTGTGTGCGCGTCACCTCTCTTTTCGTCAGAGCTTCGTTTATCAGTCAGCAGGGTGGAGGTGAGGTTGGTTTTCTTGGTACAAAGATGTTGATGAATCACTTACACCCCAAAATCAGTTAAGTAAGCCTTTTATAATGTAGATTAATTAGGTGATCTGTCGTCATCTCGTCAACCCTTATTCATCCCACTGTTGAGACATGGATCTCCTCTCCTTCAAAGGAATATAGAGCATACTCCACCACGCCGCTCAACTAGGGATTGGCAGTCTATATTTTTCAATGGTCTGTGTTTTCACAGGGGCTAGAGTGGAGAACAGGGTGCAAGAAGTAATCGTAATCTTATCATTTGGCCTTGATCAATAACAGAAAGTTCGGACCTTCGGTTCTTTCACTCGTGACCTTTGAAGATCGCTTCCTTGGTATAGGGTGGATTTGCAAAAAGTGTGTGAGTGGCCGTAAAATAGGCCCTCCTCATGAATAATAAAATGACTTCGTTTACCTTAGACAACAATTCATAACTTTTATCCGTTAAAAGGCAATGGTCAAACTCTAAAATCATGGTCAAATATGAAGTCATCTTTGAATTATACTTAACGTTTTGAAACACAAATGCCTTTATTATATCGCTAAGGTGGCAAACAAGCATACAGCCTGCTTGACGGTAAGCAGTTACCGCTAACTGTAAATGTCTGTACCATAATATAAATAGAGCTGTACCACCGGCAGCAACACACGCGCGTTGCAGATCCTGTAAAAACCTCTGCACGCCCTTTTTGAAGTCTCCTGGGAAAACTTGATAATCAATTAAAATTTCTGTATGTTCTCCGCACCTTTCATTTTCATTTGAGATCGTAACTTGTAGACTCACCCGACAGAAATGCGCGTGTGACCTGTTTTATTTCAATTAATTGATTTTCTATGGTGTCTCACTTGATTTTTATTAAGTAATATAATACAAAGGTGATATAATAAAATAATGTCTCATTACGATAAATACCTACTTATATAATATATTGATTCATTCTACTTTAAACTTGCATTATGCAAATAAAGCATGCTTACGAGGGCACGCTAAGTCGTCGGTCCCGGCTGTTGTCAATAGATGACAGTCGCTAAACCAAGTCACTTGAAAACACTGGCCTCCGCCAACCCGCAGCTGAGCAACGTGGTGAAGTATACTGTAAACCACTTCCATTGAGGGGAGACCCGTATCTAAACAGTGGGATGATGATGGGTTGATGCCGAAATAAAGCAATAATATAGATAATTAAGTTTTTCTTGTATAATCTATGTCCAAACATAAGTTAATGTATATTTTTGTTATTAAATAAATTTTGTAATAGACAAACGCACAATACATTGGAACAGGCATTACAATACTAATAAACGTGAAAGCTAATTTTCGCGCCTAAACAACAAAAAGGATTTCAATGAAATGCACAGAGATGATTATGAATTGTAATTGTTCACAATAATTGTCCGATTTCAAAGTCTCATTATTATAAATACTTATGTTCGGTCGCAGCACTAATTTTTGATTGCGTCGAACGAGACACTGCGCCTCACTAGTGTCGTTCCTTTTTATTGCCGATCGACGTGCGATCATCTTCTTCTGGTATATTATTTTTTTAAAAGCGTGGATTGGAGTTTTAGATCAATATTACCGTAGAGTTACGAACATATAGGTATATTTTTTATATTCTATAATATAAAAAATATACCTATATGTTCGTTCTTTAAGCATGAGGTGTGTAAAAATAAATTGAAAAGAGAGCTTGTGAGAAATATAATATTATCGGTAAAAACGTATTATTCTTAGTAACTTATATAATAAAATTTAATTAAGTTTCTAGAGACCTATTACTATAGAGTTGGATATTTTTTGATTACCAAGCCCAAACAACTTATATACAACCTTCACATATCAAAATTGAACTAAACGGATTTCAATGGAATGCACATTTGATTATGAATTATAATTGTACTCATAGAAGCTAATTGATTATACGAATTCAACGCGGTTAGTCCTGCTGGAATATCAAATTGGAATCACTTACAATACTGTCAAATTAAGTCAAGCGTTTCATAGAATTATATCATGCAATCCTGGAACTATAATTACTGTTATTCCTATTACTTATAATTATTCCTGCGCTGTGTAATCAAACACTACGATTCAACTATGTCAAAATCGAATTATAAACAAATATGCAACCCATATACTTGGCCCGAAAATGTTCCGAAAATCAGTTGCATAAAACTAAACATAAATTTGTTAATGTGTACACATTTGTTAACATGTGTGTGTCGAGGAGCTCGATGGCGTCGTTGCAACGACGTGTCAGTCTAATCGATCACGCAAATTAAGCAACGTCGACCGTAGCCTGTCTATGAATGGGTTTATTTATCTCGAGCTGCTCCGAGCTTCGAAGGGCACGTTAAGCTGTCCCGATTGTTCTTACCAGATAACAGTCGTTAAGCCAAAGTCATTGGGCGGTTTAAAAACTCTGGCCTCCGCCAATCCGCAGTTGAGCAGCGGGGTGGAGTATGCTCTAGACCCCTTCGAATGAGGGGAGAGCCGTTTCCCAATAGTGGGATGACTATGGGTCGAGACCTGCCTGCCTGTAACTGGCCATTGGCAAATAATATCAATGTTAAACATTCGAGACGAGCAAAAAATACAGTCTTTTACGAATTTCCAATAGTAGTTGATATAATTTGTAGTATTAATACTACATAATAACTTTTAAAATACCTGATAAGTCCCAAAAGACCCATTAAATATCAGGCACGCGCACTTTGCTCAAATTAACTTTGCAATCGAAATTCATTTTGGTTATTTATACCTGTTGTGTACAACACGAACCCTCGAAAACTGATTACAAACGTATAATTTCATTTAATCCGCATCTGATTAACCTTATTGAAATTTTGAGCGCAGGTATTATCCGTCGTTTTTCGACGAATCCGCAAATAAATAATATAGATTTTTCGACAACAATTTCTCATTACCTATACAAATATATATATTTTTATCTCATAGACTTGTATATTTCACGCTAGAAAACTGGAGATTTAAAAGAAAAACAAATAAAATAGGCGCATGTTAAAGAGAGATAAAAATATCATATTTTTACGTCACGTACGTGTTATGAGCCCATATTTAAGAACAGAAAAAAATTGTCATTAAAAAACATTTCTTATTTTCGACTTGGAATAATATCCAATTTAACCAAAAAGCACATTAATGCTTTTTGGTTAAATTGGAGGAGCTCAATGGCGTCGTTGCGCGTGTCAATCTAATCGATCACGCAAGTTAAGCAACGTCGACCGTAGCCTGTCTATGGATGGGTTTATTTATCTCTAGCTCCTCCGTTCTTCGGAGGGCACGTTCAGCTGTCGATCCCGGCTGTTGTCACCAGATAACAGTCGTTTAGCCAAAGTCAGTGGCTTCTAGGCAGCGTGGTAGAGTATGCTCTAATCCAGTGTTCCGCAAAGTGTGTGCCGCGGCACACTGGTGTACCTTTGTTATTAATTGTTGTGCCTCGGAAAAATAAGGTCATCTCATAAAGCTAAATAGACGGACGGAAAAAAAATACTTACACAAATAAAAACTGATTTGACATTTATGGTGTACCTCCAAAAATATTCGATTTCCTAGATTCCTTCGGTTGAGGGGAGATACGTATCCCAACAGTGGGATGATTATGGGTGGATTCCGATGCCGGATATTAGTGCAATTTTGTTTTTAAGAGCCCTATTACATTTGCACGCTGACGAGCTCTCGCGCTAAACCCGCGGAGGCCGCCGGTGCATCGTTTTTTGTAGTAATTTTGAAGTGATATTTATCGTGTTTATTGAAATAAGATAATAAATTCATGCTACAAAGTTTATTCATCATGAAGTAACAATTATTCTCGTAAAAATTTTGCTCAATAATATTATCGTTTATTCGAGAAATTAATTCGAAGTTTTTTTGGTTAAAAGAATGTTTTTTTTTTCTATATTAAATCAATGATATTTCAAAATTCCGAGGCCGCTATATACTATACGACTATATAAAAAATAACATTATATCTTTTTTTATTTCATTTGTTTGGAACAGTAGTACAATCCAGGAGCTCAAAATAGTGAATGCGCGCATTTTATGAAAATCTTTCTCTGCAATTTTGGGTTTATTTAAAAAGTTAAGCAAAATTTACAAAAAGCGAGGCCGCTATGTACTATGCGAATAGCTATTCTGTACTATTCAATAAGTCAACATTGTTAATGTATTTTTGTTTCCGAGATCAAGAACGCCAAAATTGGCCATTTTACGCAAAAATCACAGTCAAAATGTAATATGGCTCTTTAGCAAATACAAGTTTTATGTGCAATGCCTAATCATATACCATTTAGTGAGAAAAAATGCAAAATCTTAATCTTAATAATACATAAAAAATTCGTGTCACGTTGTTTGTCCGCGATGGAATCCAAAACTACTGGACCGATTTTAATAAAATTTTGCACACTGTGTGCAGTTTGATCCAACTTGAGACATAGGATAGTTTATACACATCGGAAAAATTTACGCAAAAAATATTTAAAAGCGATACGAAGTTCGCGGGGCTAGCTACTATTATATAATTTTTCATTTGTATCTTCACTATTGTTTTTCACAAATCAAAATTTTGTATGAAAAATTACAAGGTACTTTGTATTTTGAAGCACGGCAAGGCTTGTTTAAAATAATCATTCATGTTTTACTATCCATTCTTATATAATAAATAAATAAATATTCCTGGACAAATTACACACTGCCATCTATTCCCAAACTAAGCAAAGCTTGTATCATGGGTACTACATATATAACTGATATTATACTTGAATACATTTTTTTTGTAAATACATACGTATGATATATATCAAACACCCAGACTAAGACAAACAGTCATGTTCATGTACACAAAATATGTTTGTCTTGTGCGGGGATCGAACCCATGACCTCGGAGCCAAATTGTCCATTGCTAACCATTCGACCATTGAGCTCGTCTAATATGACGGCTCGTCGAACATGACAGCTGCATTAATTTGTTACCAACAAATTTTGCATAAAACCACATAAAACTATGAAATACATGGCGTCTCCAGTTGGCATGCACAAAATCATTATTTTTATGTTCCGATTCTAAACAGTGGTATTCAAAACGTTTTACTAATATTACCATGGTTTAGTAACATTTATAAAAACTTCAGTGATTATACTTTCTGATGGTATAATTCTACAAACAATATAGACAGCATAAATTTGATAAAACGAAACTGATAAAACCCAATGTTTGTTCAAGTTTAACATTAGCTAGTATTATGTACCTAATGATAATAAAATTGAATAAAACTTGTCAATTCAATTTGCTTTAGGCGGGTACTTAAAGCATTAGTAAAAGTGATGTTTTTATAACGCTTTCAGTGAGATTAGACAGGTTTTTCCTACACGCTCATGTGTACATTACACTCCAGGCACCCGTGTGAAAATACTTAACACGTACACTCGACGAAACAGGGAAATTAGGCTACTTATCAAATGCACGCTTTACGTAGGTAGATGTTTAAGTTCAGGAAGGTGGTGGAGGATGATTATCATGATGATGAATATATTATGATGATGCAAAGAGAATGTAACCACTACGTTTTAAGAGACGGATGTGCCATACAAATAGCGTAATTCTAATATGTATGAAATGGAAGCGAAAACAATCAGAATTTGTACCAAATTCGCTTCCGATTCATAGAGTCGTTTTTTTACCTTGAGTTGCGCCAGGCTGTGATGATACATTGATGCGGAAATAAAGCATATCCTATGTATTATCACGAGCCCGGTGGTCGAATGGTTAGCAATGGTTACTTTAACTCCGAGGTTGCGGGTCCGATCAACAATTAATACGAGACAAACATTTGTGTGCATGAACATGTCTGTTTGTCTTGGCCTGGATGTTTTCTATGTATTATATGTATGTATTTACAAAAAAATGTATTTATGTACATTTATCAGTTGTCTAGTTCGTACCCATAGTACAACCTTTGCGCTTAATTTGGGACTACATGAGATTGTGTAAATTGTCCAAAAATATTTATTTATTTCTCTTATATTTATCTCTATTAAGCTTTTCTTGTCTAATTTATGTCCAAACATTAGTTACGTATATATGTTCGTTATTAAATAAATTGTATAATAGACAATCGCAGAATACATTATAAGGAACATGCATTACAACATTAATAAACGTAAAAGCTATTTCTACACCTAAACAACTAAATGGATTTCGATGAAATGCATAGTGAAATTATTATGAATTGTAATTGTACCTACATACAGCTTAATTAATTGTCGGAATTCAAAATTGTTCGGTCGCAGCACTAGTTTTTTTCGCTTCAGACCGTACCCCTGGCCGTACCTCTGGTGGTACGGTGGGTCTTTAAATATTAAACCATACCACTAAATAAATCACTTGATTGCGTCGAACGAGACACTGCGCCTCACTTGTGTCGTTCCTCTTTATTGCTCATCGTCGTGCGATCATCTTCTTCTGACATATTTTTTATAAAACCGTGGATTTGATTTTTAGAGCAATATTACTTAATAGTTACGAACATTTATATGTTTTATACATTGTAGCTTTAAGCAGCGGTTTACGTAGGTAGATGCTTAAGTTCAGGGAAAAGTAACTTTTTAACGTGACCCCAGTAATCCATTGTCATTGTCATTGGCGGTGGGTGTCACGTCGGACCGATCATTCATCATCAATAATTCCCCGCGCCCAAAGGTTCGATTTATACGGAAAGTATACGCCTACGATACGATACCGCTACAGAATGTCACGTAGAGAAATTTAATTGTACCCAGAATTATCTATAATGCTTGTACATAATGTATGTAGCGTCTCGCCCCGTACTCGCTCGGGTTGAACTATTGCTACCCCGATAAACTTGCCTAACTCATTTATAAAATAATGGAAATGTAAAGTAATATATTTACTGCTTTCCAAAGTACTCAATACTCAATATCTTTATTGCATTTCATATGTAGTACATAGTTATAAGGATGTTTATACAGTATATAGATTATTACATACATATGAACCCTGTTGGGCATTGCAAAGATGTGTTAGCGGTTTTTGAGGTACGGCAGATGGATTTAGGCGTTTCTCTGATTATTAATTTTTATTAAAAAAAAAAAAAAACTATAAGTATTTTCTATTACGTTTTAAATACTCTTTCTGTTGCTAGAACTATTTCCGAAAATATAAAGACCATCTGTCTGTGACACACTGTGCCACCCGGTGCCGTAATTAAAATTTTGTATTGGATTAAAAATTTGTATTGGAAGGGATTTGAGTGAAATTTTAATAACCACGGGAATTAAAGCGATCATGCATGTAAAGTAGTTTTACATACCTTTATTATTGCCTGACATTTCGACCAGGTTGCTCCGGCCGTGGTCACAAGCTGACTCACAGGCTGACTAACAGGTGGTCAGCCTGTGACCACGGCCGGTGCAACCTGGTCGAAACGTCAGACAATGATAAAGGTAAGTAACTACCTTACATACATGATCGCGTTAATTCCCGGGGTTATTACAATTTCAATCATGTAACGCGAAAGTTTAATAGTTATTAGGGAAATGAGTGGTTTGCAATTCAAGCGCTATGGGAGACGACTGGGATTAATCAACGATAGTTAAAAGTAAATATAATAAAAAGAAGTTTCTGTATCCATATCAACTAACATTCATCTCACTACTGGAATGCGGGTCTTCCTTTCAATCGAAGGGGTTTAGAGCATGCGCTGCTCAACTGCGGGTTGACGGCAGTCAGTGTTTACAAGCCGCTTAATGGTCACTGACTTGGCTTAACAACTATAATCTAATGACAACAGACTGATCGATAGCTTAACGTGCCCTCCGTAGCACGGAGGAGCTCGACATGACCAAAACTCATCCATCAAATAGATTGACACGCGCATCGACGCCATCCAACTCTTACTATATATTATAAATAAATGTGTATACGGATCTTCCTTTTATTCTTTTTTTTTATACCACTAAAGTGGCAAACAAGCATACGGCCCGATGGAAAGCAGTTACCGTAGACTATGAACGCCTGTAACACCAGGGGCATCACACGCGCGTTGCCGACCCTGTAAAAACTTCTTCACGCCCTGTTTGAAGAACCCCATCAACGAAGGGGTTTAGAGCGTATGCTGCTCAACTGCAAGTTGGCGGTAGTCAGTGTATTCAAGCCGTTTAAAGGCCACTGACTTGGCTTAACAACTATAATCTAATGACAAGGACGGCTTAACGTGCCCTCCGAAGCACGGAGAAACTCGAGATGAACAAAACCCATCCAACAATTAGATTGAGAATTTGACACGCGCAACGACGCCATTCAACTCTTCAATTTTTGTATATTATAAATTAACTAGCGACGCCCGCGGTTTCAACCGCGCAATCCCGTTGTTTACGTCCCCGGTGTAATTTCCGGATAAAAACTATCCTATGTGTTATTACAGATTATATTTTACCCGTGTACCAAATTTCATCACAATCCCTTCAGTAGTCAGTGATTTACACGTTCAGTCCCATTATTCCCATTCCTGTGGGAATTCCAAGATAAAAAGTACCTTATGTGTTATTCGAGATTATATTCTACCTGGGTACTAAATTTCATCACAATCCCTTCAGTACTTAGTGATTTACACGTTCAGTCTCATTATTCCCGTTCCTGTAGGAATGTCGAGATAAAAAGTACGCTATGTGTTATTCCAGATTATATTCTACCCGTGTACCAAATTTCATCATAATCCCTTCAGTAGTTTTTGCGTAAAAGAGTAACAAACATCCATCCATCCACACATACTCACAAACTTTCGCATTTATAATATTAGTAGGATATAGTAGGATATGTAAACGTAGCAATAAAACCCATGGCTAGCCGACTCCAGCGGCTTGCCATCGACGCCGAACTTCAACCCGGGTGCCAGTCATTACGCCAAACTTGAACAGACAGTACTTTAGACTGCTGACAGTTCAGTAATGAGTTTGCGAGTTAAAACAAAAACTTTCACTTCTTCACCAAACATTCCACATTGATGTGTTCTGCTTACACCTAAGTGTAAAGTTTACATGGTTTTAAGTTCCGCGAGGTTGAATTAATAGTACTTTTTATATCGGTTTTTTCATTACCAGACTAGGAAAAAAAATGTTCAACCGATTGGACATTGTTGCCTTAAATCCTTAAAAAAAATGGGGTGTGGCTGTATCATGGACACGGCCGTGTATTGAATAAGTTATATGCACTAAAATTACCTCAAAATGGCAGAGCTTCCCCCTCCCCCGCACGCAATGTTTCATACTCCTTACTTAGCGTAATAAATTCTTTGATCCTATATCCAGTGGTGTGATTGAAATTTGGATAGAGATTTTTTTTTATACTACGTCGGGTGGCAAACAATACGGCCCGCCTGATGTGAAGCGATTACCGTAACCGTATTAACGCTCTCAACATAATATATTACTTGCGCGCCGCCACCCCCGCTGCCAACGCAAAATCTCCTTCTTTTCTGGTGACCTCACTCACTCGCAGGAACACAACAACCCTCAAGGGAATTGTTATTTGGCTGCGGTATTCTGGGAGGTGGAGGTACATTCCCCAGTCGGGTAGCTTACGATTACGCTCGCTACCTCTCTTTTCGCCAGAGCTTCGTTTGTCAGTCAGCAGGGTGCACCACGTGCAGGTGAAGTTGGCTTTGGTTCAAAGATGTTGATAAACCACTACACCCCAAATAGAAATAGAGATGATAGATTTGTAGATGCAAAACCAAACGGTATACCCCGATTTTGTTATCAATCGTTTTTTTGTATTGCCTCCCTTTGGAAGCAATTTTAAAAACATATTCACGTCAAAATATCAAAGAGATATTACTCTGTCTTAAGTAATAATGTTATACTATAATATTATTGAAGACTAGTGGATATTATTAAAAATACCTCAGTTGCTATTGGGCCCACGCGGGCACTTAGGTTGCGCATTGGAATGTGAATTTTTGTATAATCGAATGATTAGCTTTTTCCCCTTGTTTAGTATCTACTCATAACTGTACTGTATACATAAAAGTAGCACAAACATGTGCTAATTCTTTCCTATATTTTACTGATTACTGTTTTCATTCTATTTTATTACTGTACCCTCACCAATATTAAACATTAATTGACATATCTTAATTACCTGTTATGCATGATAGACATAAGAGAAATGTAAGCAGTATTTTATGCAATATCTGGAACATTATCTTGTTTGTCTGATGTTCCACGTATTATATATTTGACTAATAATGTCACCTGTGTTGGATTCACAATAATATATACCGTTTCATCATTACCTATTATTATTAAATAAGTTGAGATTAAGAACTAGTTTGTGATAAAGATCTAAATTCATAAATAAAAAAATACAACACTTTGTATACCGAAAAAATGTAATAAAATCGTAGTTTTGAAATATCTTTGTGCACATAACATAAAACACATTTGAAGATAAGATAAATATCTTTTATTTTTTAACTACCTAAGTTTTAAACGAAATGTACGACGACACTCTCTGTCTGATTTGTTTTGACTCAGCACTTCGGCAGTATTAATAACGTATGTACCATTCTTCCCAAAGGATAAGCACTCGCATATCTTACGATCCATCCATTACATTATATCCATAACATTTATTTTTACAGACCTTTTAAGAAGTCTGCATCAGTTATTGTTATAGGTTTAACTATTTCATTCTTCATTCTCTGTGGAATTAATACAAAATTTATGAAAAATGTTTTTAAAATAAGAATTTTTATGTCAATTCCAAGTCACCAAGTCAAATTTACAGGCAATTTGATCTACACTGCTTTGTGTGCTTCCGCCACCGATAAGTTCATGCAAACTAATGCCGGCCGGCACCCACCCACTACAGTTAGTAGATGCATGCGAATGCCGTGGCTGCTTTGGTCGTCTCTGCTCCAGCTTCAGATGTTGGAGATTTGCCGAGACGACCGCAGCAGCTGGAGCAGAGAAGACCAAAGCAGCCACGGCAGTCGCATGCATCTACTCCCGCACAAAACAAACATTTTGTGTACATGAACATGTCTGTTTGTCTTGGTCTGGGTGTTTTCTATGTATTATAAGTATGTATTTACAAAAAAAATGTATTTAAGTACATTTATCAGTTGTCTAGTACTCATAACACAAGCTTTGCGCTAAATTTGGGACTAGATGGCGCTGTGTAAATTGTCCAGAAATATCTATATCTATCTATATCTACTAACGGTAGTGAGTGGGCGCCGGCCGGCAGTAATTTGCATGAACTAATTGATGGCGGAAGCACGAAAGTAGTGTTAATCAAATTGCCTGCTTAGTGGCATATCTATAGAAATCATTGGCTACGCCTACAGGCGCTTCCAATAAGTATCGCTCGCGCGCCTTTGACCGCGGTCTTCAGTGAAGTTGTGGTGAAGTGGAGGTGCTGCCTCAGTACCTCTCTTTTCCCAGAGCCACGTTTGGACGCATCACGTGCAGAGCCTACCACAAATACCGTACGTTTGGAATGCCATTATACCATATCAGCACTTATTCATCCCATTGCCGGCATGCAGGCTTCCAACGACCCAAGGGGTATAGAGTGTATTCCACCGCGCTGTACAACTACGAGTTTGCCAAATTTGGGCGGTTTGAAAACACTGACCTCCGAAAATGCTTAACGACTATAATATCGAAAGCCGGGACCGATAGCATTACGAGCCCTCAAAAGCACAGAGGAGCTCGATATAAAAAAAACCATTCACAGACAGGCTACAGTGGCTGTTGCGCGTTCATTTAGTCACGCGCGCTTAACGAGCCCTCCAAAGCAGCTCGAGATAAATAGACCCAACCACAGACAGGCTTGGACGTTGCTTAACTTGCGCGTTCATTTAGACACGCCCTACGACGCTAAACCAGACGTCTAATTATTCCTTTAGTAGAATATTAATATTGTATTTACTAGTATCATTTTATTCATATCAAAGTGAGCTCACGTCACGACGAGCGTGATACAAATTCGAAATTAATGACGACACGAAATTAAAAGTTTGGCGACAGTTGCCTGATGCCACGAAGCCAGCGGCGCGCGGTGACGTCAAGTGCGGCGAGAAGACGACGGAATTAGACACGCCGAGTTGGCCCGGACGAAATGAGATGAGTTGGCGAAATTAACTTAAACACCATTTATCTTTACTGACGTTTAAGGATATGCACATATAATTAATGCGAAACCTTATTTTATTTTATAAATAAATATTGTAATTTGTAACTGTCAGATAAGTAAAGTTTTTTTTTTTTTTGCTAATTAATTCTTGATGTTATATGCTATGTCGTAGGCTGTAACTGCTTAACTCAGCCAATTGATTGGACGGCTATTTCGTCCATTGGATGTCAGCGGTTGAATGGCTAGGCTGATTGTTAAACGAACCAGGATTACTTAATGTTTATTAAATTGACTCTATTTATTGTCGTAGCTCTGATTATCACCAACCTAAATTAATGTTTGTATATGCGAGCATAAGGTACCGTTATCATCGCAAGATATTTATTTTTACCGTTATTAGGTAAACAAGCCTTTTCCTATGATTTTCAAGTAAAAATTAATTGTCGTAGCTCTGTTTATCACCAACCTAAATTAATGTTTGTATATGCGAGCATAAGGTTACCGTTATCATCACAAGATATTTATTTTTACCGTTATTAAACAAGTCTTTTCCTATGATTTTCATAAGTAAAAACGCTGCCGACCAAACCATGGCTGTACGAGTAGGAGCGGACTAAGGTCTAGGCACGTGCCTAGGCCCCGTAATTTTTGAGGCCCGAAAATTAGGTTTTTAATTTTTATAATTAAGTGAAAACTTCTTTAGTGTAATAGGCCCGGAATTACAATGTTGCCTAGGGTCCGCTATAACCTTAGCCCGCCATTGCATAGCAGGGGCCCTACCGCCGAAGCTGAAGCCGATTACCATCGCAATTTTTGAGTGTGAATATGAAACTACTGCTTAGATTGTTGGTAATTATGTTTAGCTCAGCTGGTAGAAACCCTAGAGCTCTACCGACTAAGATGAAGATGTTTAAACCTAAGAGCAATTGATGGTAATCGAAATCAGCTTCGGCGGTAAGACCCCTGAATAGGAAAGCTCAAACATGGTATAAATTTTCTACGTATGTTTCATGGTATAAATTGACGAGCTCGGTGGTCGAATGGTTAGCAATGGCCACTTTGACTCCGAGGTCGCGGGTTCGATTTCCGCACAAGACAAACATTTGTGTGCATGAACATGTCTGTTTGTCTTGGTTTGGGTATTTTTTATGTATTATAAGTATGTATTTACAAAAAAAAATGTATTTAAGTACATTTATCAGTTGTCTAGTACCCATAACACAAGCTTAGGGCTTAATTTGGGACTCGATGGCACTGTGTAATTTCTCCAAAAATATTTATCCTTCTCCGCCACACAATACCGATTTTCTGTACCCTACCTCTCTTTCGCCAGAGCCTTTTTCGCTAATCGACAGGATCCACCACGTGCAGGTGAGGTTGGATTTAGCTCTAAAGATCGCGGTGAGCCACTTACATCCCAAATTACCGCACGTACAAGAGAGTTCTTCTAGATTGAAATAGTAAAACATGTTGAATAATATAATATTTTTTTAAATATGTTATCTTTTATAAGGCCAGAAACTGAAATATAGTATGAGAGGCAATACAGCACCGAGTTTACCTGAAGGAAGGAATTCTCATTTTTACGATCGCAAAATGAAAGTTGACCTGAAATCGAGATTGAATTGTGAATTGACTAAAAGTTACTTACCTACTTGATTTAATTAATTAATTATTATCAATTCTTATTGTTGGCGCAATAATATTCTTGGTTTCTTTGATTTTCGGTCTTAACTTAAATTAAACTTAGAAGTTCCATATTTATGACACAAGAATACCAAATGTGACATTTGCGAGATCAAGACTGAATCAAAACTGAATTTTGACTGTTATTTTTTTGACATTTTAATTATGAAAATTACCTCCTACCCTCAGATTCAAAATATACAGAAATATGAAATTTAAAAAACCTTATCTTAAAAAAGATGTGCTTCGATTTCTTTCGTACTTCTAATATCCTAAGATTATGATAGTATAATATGAGAAACAGCGGATGATAAATTAACAGCAAAGTAATTAAGTCCTGATAATGAAAATTAATAACTTTAGCGAGCATAATGCCAAACCGTGTAGCTACATGTTTTAAACTCAATCTGTCTAGATTACGTAAATTAACAAAAATCTGATAGGCATTCCCAGGCAATTAGATTATATAATTTGGCATGTTTCTGCCACCAGTCAGTTCATGTAAACTAAAATGCTACCTGGACATGGTGCACCCTGCCGACGAGCTAACGAGACTCCGATGTAAGAGAGGTAGAGCATGTCGAACCTGTGGCCCTACCGCCGAAACTGAAGCCGATTACCATTGGTTTTTTTGATTGCAAATATCTCGCTTTACCTTCAATTTATGCTAATAGCAAAAAACTTTGCAGATAGGGTCGGAGACGCTCTACCTATTAAACAGAAGATGTTTATCACAAACTCAAACGTAAACGTAGAAGTCCTATTTTCGTAATAATAAAACCTGATGGTAATCGGCTTCAGTTTAAGCGGTAGGCCCCCTGACTGAAGAAGTATCTCTACCTCACAGAAAACAGCAACCAAATAATTACCTTAGGTAGTAAACTAGCGTACGGCCTGCCTGGTGGAAGGCAGACACCGCACCTTATGGACGCCTGCAACACCAGAAACTTTACAAGCGCGCTGCCGGCCCTGTAAAAACCTCATAACGCCCATTTTGCTGTAGTCTCCTGGGAAAATCTCGAGAGGCGATTCATTCAATAGTTTTAATAGGAACCGCACAGTACGGGGTACGGGACCACTTCTGTTCTAATATGTGAGGAAGAATTTTATGTCGATGGCGTGCGATGTGACTGTAGAAGGAGGTAGGCGTCTCAGTAGCGCCATGTTTTCATAGCCCATTGTAACTTAAATGTTCTCCTAATTCATTGAAAGGGTAACTTTTCAAAACAATTTCAATTACAACATGGTTTTCTATACATACGAGTATCTTGTCCTGTGTTAGTCACTGAGAGAGTGAGTCACACATTATGACAATAATTCATATTCGAGAATTTCAAATCAAACTTTGTTAGATACCTGCAGAGAATACATTGCAAGTCACTGCCCACGCATCGCTGTGGTTCAATCTTCCTGTTTCCATTTCATTTCAGTGAATTTGGCCCATACAAACCTTGCCCTGATAATAAGAAACACATAAAAAAAAAAAGAATTATCCAATCACATGCAGCGGTTCGAAAGTTATGAGCGTACATATATTTCTGAAATTCATTTTTATTTATATAGAAGATTAGGCATGACTAAGTTTAAAAAAACCTAAGATATAAAGTGAATAAATATTTTTCTATTACGCCGGGTGTCAAACAAGCATACGGACCGCCTGATGTAAATTAATTACCGTAGCCTTGCAGACGCTTGCAATACAAGGATACATATAAGAGTGTAACTCACGCGCTGGCACCGTAGCTGCTAATGCAGCATGTCCTCGCATGTTATCTCACTCACGCGCAAGTAGACATCAATCCTCAAGGGTAAACTAATTTGCATGCAGTCTTATATAAAATGGAGGTGCTTTCACAGTCAGGTTTGACATGCCCGCATTTCGGGGTGTTAGTGGTTCATCAACATCTTTGAACCAAAGCCAACTTCACCTGCACGCGGTACACCCTGCTGACTGACAAACGAAGCTTTGGCGAAAACAGAGGTAGGGAGCGTAATTGTAAGCTACCCGACTGGGGAATGTACCTCCACCTCACAGAATACCGCAGCCAAATAACAATTCCCTTGAAGGTTGTTGTGATCCTGCGAGTGAGTGAGGTTACCAGAAAGGAAGGAAGGAGATGCTGCGTTGGCAGCGGGGGTACCGACACGCGAGCGATATTTTATGTTGCGAGCGTTAATATAGCTATGGTAACCGCTTTACATCAGGCGAGCGGTAAGTTTGTTCGCCACCCGACGTAATATAAAAAAACCGGCCAAGTGCGAGTCGCACTCGCCCACCGAGGGTTCCGTACTTAAGATCATTATAAATTTGATATTTTTCATTATAACTAATAAATAATGCATCGGAAATAATAAATAAAATATATTTTGCAATGTGCACATCAAGCCCTTTCATATGATACCCCATTTGAACTAGTAGCTCTTCAATTTGAAATTTCGACCCCTATAAAAAATATAGACCCCCTATTTTTTACAAATGTATAGTTTTGAGATTTATTCTTGTACTTGTAGTCTATAATGATGGTACTTGCCAAATTTCATAGTTCTAGGTCAACGGGAAGTACCCTATTGGTTTTGATTCCCTTGAGAATGTGTCGAAATATACGTTTTTTGCTCAATGAACGGCCGTAACTTTTTTTACGTAAACTTAGCAGTTTGATTTTTTTACAACCTCATGGGACCGTAGACCTGAGTATACAATTCAAATTTCAGCTTGTTACCTCCACGAATTTTCGACATAGAGGGTCTTGGCAGACAGACAGACAGGCAGACGGACAACAAAGTGATCTTATAAGGGTTCCGTTTTTCCTTTTGAGGTACGGAACCCTAAAAATAAAAAAAAATGCCCAACCTCTCTTTCGTCAGAGCCTTTTTTGTTAGTCAGTAGATTGCACCAAGTGCAGGTGAGGTTGGCAGCTCTAAAGATAGTAGTGAGCTACTTGCATTTAGCTGTAAGGACATATTATAAATGAAAAGTTGTAGAAACAAGGCTCGATCTAGATAGGAACGGAATGCAATGGAAGTGAAGTATGTTTTATTGTCAGCGTGTTCTTAGAGGTATTTTTATGAGTGATACAAAAAAAATCCTACTTCGTAAACAGTTATATAATTTGATGTCAAAATAAAATCACAAAGATGGTAAGTATTGTTACATCACTTAATACTTCTATAATGTAAGATTTAAATTAAAATCCCAACGCTGAAGTACAAAAAACGGTCGTTTAAGAAGTTTTTCTTAAGGCTTTAAGTTGCATTGTAACACTGTATTGAAATAGCAACACAATTACATTGTAACAATTAATTTGATGTTTGATACTTAAAACTGTATTTTTTGTTTAGTGGTAACGCTATATAGTTAGCTACACTAAGGTCTTGATAATTGTTAAGAAGAAGATGCATTTATTAACCCAAAAATAAATATATACACACAATTAAAAAAAACATATTAACAGTAACAATAATTAAAATTGTTATTCTAATAATTGTACAGCACATATGGGTTAAAAGGTCTGAGCTCGACGTATGCCACACTATCGTGCAGCGAGGATTTTCAGTTGAAACTTGCTGTAGTGACCCACGAACGGCCAAAGTCACAATTTTGATTCTTAAAAAAGTCTATGTGTCATTTCCTTTCAATACGAAATTAAACTTTGCTGTCGCTTGATAAATTAAAGTATACTATCCCCGTTAAAATAAGATTGTTACAACCCTTAATCGTTCCATGTTATAAATATATTAATACTTTTGTCTTAATAACATTTTCTTTTTTTTTAATTAGTAGATAGGATTGTTTTACATGATAACTTCGTAACTCTTAACACGAATTCTAATTAAGTTTTCCATCCGAAGCAAATAATTCCTGAGTAAAATTCTTATTTTTTTTTTATATAGATGTATGGAGCAAAATCATATAATATTCTTTTTTGTTCGATCATATTTTACAGTACAGCGTTTCATAGTAAGATTACGACATTATTTAAATACGAAAAGTACATTAACCCTGCTACATCTAAAAAAAATTATTATTTAAACACTTTGATTACGTTATAAATGTATAAAGCTTTTTGGAATTTTGATTTTATGCTTCGATGATTTACTTGGGGACCGTCGATTTGTCTAAGACTGTGTTACAAAATTGTTTTTAGAAGGTATTGAATACGTATTTTCAACGACATTTTATGGCATATTGTATAATTTTCAACATATGGGATTTATCAAGAAAGTTATTTGCGAATAGAATATAATTTAAACACTAGAATGTACCTTAGAACCTAACCTAGCTCTTATTGCGAAAATTTAGAGGCCTAATTGAATGGTAAGTACTTAAACTTTGTAAATGACAAAGTCTTAAATAATTTCGGTGGTGTTTCGTGCTTCAGAATAATGCATGAAAAACGGTTATTACGAGAAATTCATGACCTGCCAACGACGGCGGCGGTACAATAACCGTCTACGCCTGCCTGTAGATCATTATTACAAAATATAATACTAAGCTAACAAAATATCTACATTTGCATGACAGTGCCCAAAATCTTAAGTTTTTGATTAAATCTACCAAGGTTCGTAATATACTTGCTTTCTACAATATTAGCTAGTACTATTTTGTACATGAAATGATTAGACGGATCGTGAAAAAGGTATGAAATTTTGTGAAAATATACTTGAAAAAAGTTTGAATCTTTTTTATGAAACTGTACTTTGAATGAACATACAGCAACTCACTTAACTAAAAAAGCGAAGTTTAAGTAAGGTTTAGTTTTCCGGAATTCTCTACTAGACTGAACTCTACGTTTTTTTTTACCACTGAGCTGGCAAGCAAGCATACAGCGTGCCTGATGTAAAGCAGCATACTGACACCTGCAACACCAGGGCATCACTTGCGCGCTGACGATCCTGTAAAAACCTCTTCACGCCCTTTTTGAAGAACCCTACGCTATTGTCTCCTGGGAAAACTCGAGAAGCAGTTCACAGTTTAATAGTACGTGGGAGAAAACCTCTTTGTAGCTGTACAGTACGTGAACATTTCGGTTCTAATATGTGAGGATACTTCCCTGCCGATGGCGACGGCGATGATCATGTCAAACAACTTCTCTGAACATTGTACAATAGGTAGAACACACAAACAGAGGCAAAGTCTATTCTCAGACTAAATAGTTCTAAACTGTCTGTCAGATTGTAATCGTCAACAATCCTCACAGCTCACTCCTGAATCGAGTCACAAGGTGCAAGCTGGTATCTAGGCGCTGTCGACCGTAAGTGGCAACACTACTCCATATACGGCCGTACTTGAGCTTTGTAAAGCAGAAACCTTTGCCACCAATTGCTTCATTCTGTTGAACACATCTAGTTTCTTCGACGCCAGCTTGACCTTCCCTTCCAGGTGACAACGAAACTGAACACGCTGGAGACTTCAACTCCAAGAACCTCAATACTCTTGGCAATGGTAAGGGGTGTGTTCTGGAATTGAGAAAACACAGCGAATAGGGTTGATTGTACATTAAAGTAAGAATTTTCAATTAATGTTCATGGTAACTATCTCACAGTTCTAGTATAAGACGACGTACATCCTATCAACTCATTCAAATTCCATCACTAGCGAATTCCCGCAACTTGTTAGTTTTCGAGTGCTAACCACAGTTATTTTGTGCCACGATCGAATATCCACTTAAATGGGATTCCATCAATAGTACGACAGCCTCAAAATATTTACGAGGATGTATTCAGTGAATTTAAATTACATTTTCCTAATTATCTTTTTCAATGCAATACAAATTAACTAAATCATATCTTAGCTATTATTTTTATACTACGTCGGGTTGCACACAATTATACGACCCGCCTGATGTGAAGCGAAAAGAAGTTTCGCCAGTCACCACGTAAAAAATCGGACTACTGTTTGACATCAGAAAAAATGTTACCTTTATACTTGGTCTCTAGGTCTCTAGAGAAGACCGGACTCGACGAGCTCGGTGGTCGAATGGTTAGCAATGGCCACTTTGACTCCGAGGTCGCGGGTTCGATTCCCGCACAAGACAAACATTTGTGTGCATGAACATGTCTGTTTGTCTTGGTCTGGGTGTTCTCTATGTATTATAAGTATGTATTTACAAAAAAAATGTATTTAAGTATATTTATCAGTTGTCTAGTACCCATAACACAAGCTTTGCGCTTAATTTGGGACTAGATGGTGCTGTGTATAACGTCCAGGAATATTTGTTAAATATTTATTATTATATCTTAAGAAAAAACGTTGTTTAGGCTTATTATCAGTCTCTTAAGTTAAGAAAAGCAAGTAATCTTCACAAGAGATCATTACGCCTGGAGACGATAACGTATTGTCCGAGTTTTTACCTTTGTTACGTGTAACAAGAGGGGCCCGAGCCTGTGAGTAGCAGATAATTAGTGAGGTTGCTTTGAGCCAAGCCTACTCATTAAATGAATATTCATTGTCGTTTGTCAGAATTGTGTGCCGTTACTGAAATTATACAGAATAAGAAAATGCAGGTGATTTTCATGTCTTATTTTTTTATTATAAGATATTTTTGACAATAAAATTATATGACTCAATGATGCCATATGGCTACGGTAGGTAATAACCTACGGTATAAATCAATCGGACAAGCATACGGTCCACCTGATGTGAAGCGGTTACCGTAGCCATATTAACGCTTGCAACATGAAATATCGCTCGCGCGCCGCCATCCCGCTGCCAACTCCTTCCTTTCTGGTGACCTCACTCACTCGCAAGAACACAACAACCCTCAAGGGAATTGTTATTTGGCTACGACTCCAGAGTGATCTGCTCTGGGACGTCTGGATCTGTGTTAGATCTCTCCAGGTCTTTCTTAACGACAGATATCCTTGTTAGTCTGGTTCTACCGGGGCGTCTTGGTTTTATTTTATTTTTAAAAAAGATATCAGTTGTGACAATGTCAAAAAAAAATAATTTTAGTAGAAAAATATTCAACTATGATCAATTAAAAAAAAAAATTAATGTCTCTTGATCATCGTTATAATAATCATATGAATTTTCATTATTAAGTCAATGGTTATACTATCCATTTGACTCATCATTAGTTATGTTGTCATTACTGGCAGCTTTTTCTACAAAAAAAAAAACAGATAAAGATAGTAAAATAACTTAAAACTACAAATGTAATTAATTGTAACCTTAATATCAAAGTACTGATTCTTGAAGTGATTAACTAACGAATCCTGGTAATTGGTCACCATCAAAACAATGAAAAAGATACTGATTTTTTTTTCAAACGTCAACGTCAAACGTTTTTTCAGGAGTAAAAATGGTGGGTTGTTTTTTATTTGCATTATAACATATGCTAGCAAGGTAATTCGCTCTGAGAAATTGTTGAAATAATTCCGTTTTGCATGGTGGTGAATTGCTTGCATCGAAATTTAAAAAAAAATCCTGGACTTCTTCGTATCAGATACAGTGTAATTATTTAAAAAAAAACAGCTGAAGCAGGGCAATATCAACGTCGAGTATGCTAGGAACATTATTGAATATCGCAGATATTTTTTTGTATTTTGTTAAAAATAAATTGTTGTATGTGTTCAACGTTAAACGACTCTGAATTTCCAAATTGCATAAAAGTTCGCTTCTGTTCTGTAGCGAATGTTTGTGAAAATTTGTGTGCCAAGTCTAGCTATATGTCATTGACTACAAAAAATATATAAAATTATGCATTTCTTACATAAGTACACTTCACATGTTTAGTTATTTCTGCACGATGTTACGTAACATTGTGCAGAAACGTAGCATAATAGATGCAAAAACTTACCGCGTTCAATACAATTAGACCCTGTAATCGTACGAACCCACAATAAAATACAACAAATGCGTGTACTTTTGCATAAATTCCCCTACATATTTGCCTAAAAGTAAGTATGTGTAGTCACATGTACACACACTAGTACACATAATTTTTATATGTAAGAAAGAAAGAAAAATATTTATATCAACGATCCACAACATTTCAGTACCTCGTAGCAACAGATGGAAAAAATGGTGTTACACATACGAGTGCACATAAGTCATCATAGATTATAATTATGACGATGCCTATACGATAATCAAATCAAGCATGCACCTTAATGTTGTGGAAGTGAAAAGAAATTCTGATGCAGTAGAAATGGCTGCCAGACCAGCAAGACTGATTTTCAATCAGAACCTCACACAGAATAATATACAGACAAACGCACACATTAACCATTTTTAGGGCTCCTATTGAACCCTAAAAATGGTTAATGTGCTATTACCAGCCATTTTTAATATTACAGCACAAAGCTAGCATCAGATCTAATTTAACGTACATATGATCACGGCGGACATATTGTGCTGTGAAATGATATTTAGGAAATAGCGCCGTGCCTCTCTCGCGACGACGGGAAAATTCATCTGCATTGCAAATTTATCAACTTTAGGTGACGCCTAACGGGGAAACCAGGATCCCAGAAGTTGAGTTTCTAAAATAATTTTAGTTCGACAAAGGTGCCCGAAAGAAAATAAAGTATATATAATTTATTATTATTAATTACAAAGCCTTAGGAGCAAAGAGTAATATAATACAGTCTAGCTAAAATTTTGAAGTAAAACGGGCTATTATAATATCCGTACTTATTTTTTTTTAATTAAATGGCATGATTTTTAGTTAATCTAGAGATTGGAGAATTTTTAATTTTATATTCAACTAGCAAACCCGGCGAACTCCGTTTCGCCACCAGATGGCTTCGTTTTATGCTGTATGTGAAAAAAGATTTTCCCGCTTTTCTTTTCAAATTTTTCCAGAATTTTCTGTGCTTTCCAACGAATGCAAAACCGTGGAAATCGGTTCGTGCGTTCTGGAGTTATAGCGTCAGGAAGGAAAACCCGACTTATTTTTATATAGTAGAATAAACTTCAAAACCTTTCTATTACCCATGATGAGAACCATATTTATGTAATGAAATAGGCTACTTGACAATTTTCTAAAATTCTAAATTATATGGGATGTAAACGATTCATCAGTATCTTTGAACCAAAGTCAACCTTACATGCACGTGGTGCATCCAGCTACTGACAAACGAGGCTCTGGCGAAAAGAGAGGAGGGCATAGCGTATTTTTTAAGCTGCATGACTGGGAAAGTACCTCCACCTCACAGCATACCGCAGCCAAATAATAATTCCCTTGAGGGATGTTGTGTTTCTGCGAGTGAATGAGGTCACCAGAAAGAAAGGAAGCAGTATAGACTGGCAACGGAGTGTTGCTGATCTCCATGGGCGGTGGTGATTGCTTACCATCAGGTGACCCACATGCTCGTTTGCCCCTCTCTCATATATAATGATTGATTTTGATGAACATCAAAAATGTAATTGGCGTGAGGCAAATGTAATTATCTGTCGGGTTTTGTCTGGTGGTTGTCACCAGCAGATACACCAGTATTTGCTGCTGACATTAAGCTAGTTGACAATATTTTTTTTCGATTTGTTATGTAAGAAAATCACAAAAATATAACTATAGGTGAAAAAAATACTTCGATAGCACTAAACCTTCTCGAGATATAATAACTTGACAATCATAATTTTGAACTTTCGCGAAAACGCTCCATAGTCCATACAAAAGTCTTTAAACTATGACGTCACACTTATATATTTTGTATGCATTAAATCAGAAATCTGAACGACAGCTCTGTTAATTATTGCGTTTATGTAGTTAGTGACATAACAAAAGTTATATTACTTTTATTGTTTTTTCAATGGTGCTTTTATGGACTATGAAATAAATTGGACGTAACTTATTAAAATGAAAGTCAGGTCGTTTAAATTTGTATACGATATTGAAAAATATTTTTTATAGTTTCAGAATCAGAATATTGTCATGTAGCCTATTGATTGATATGCATGTAGAACATGTTGTTGCGCGTGTCAGTCTTATCGAAAACACAAGTTAAGCAACGTCGGCCGTAGCCTATCCATAGATCGGTTTATTTATATCAAGCTCCTCCGTGCTTCGGAGGGCATGTTAGATGACAGTCGTTAAGCCAAATCAGTGACCTCTGCCACCCCACCAGTTAAGCAGTTTGAAAACACTGGCCTCTGCCACCCCACAGTTAAACAGCGTGGTGCATTAAGCTCTAAACACCTTCGATTTATTTATTGTTACATACATATATTGAGCCTTACAGAAAAATCCAATGCGCTCAATATTGCCCATTGATACCATTCAACATTACATAACTAGGTACATACTACACATTACAAACAAAGTAAAACATATTACAAACAAAATTATATTTAAATTCCATGTTCAGCATAAATTATTAAGTTATTACATAGTACCTTAGTACAACTGAATAAGTCAACCGCTGGGTATTTCAATGCTAATGCATTGAGCAGTCGCATCGCAGCGCTCGGTTGGTCGGAGCGCAAGCTGCAGCAGTCGTTCTAGTGCTTTGTATCGCGGATAATTTATTTCTAATAGCGTCTGACCATGTTTGTATCCCATAAGCAGACTGAATACATTTAGGGGAGACCCGTATATTACCCACTATTGTGGGACGAATAAAAGAGTTGAAGAAAAAGAAAATGTAGAACAGGATTAGGGACAGAGCCTTGCTGGATTAAAGCCCATGCTGATGGAGCAACGACCACCACAAGGTGAAATCGGTTTGATATACCGGTTGGACAAAAAGCTGGTAATAGAGTCGCTTATTCATTGGTATTGGTACTCTATTTTAGAAATAGAGTCATTGACTTATTCAGTCGCTTAGTCATTGGTATTGGTACTCTGTTTCATGAATGAGTCGCTTATTCATTGGTATGAACAAGCATTCTATTCGGTTATTGAATCGCAATAAGAGTTGGTGGTAAGGGGGCTTTTATTTTTCACAGAGGCACAGATCAGAGGAGGTATTTTTTAGTATGGGCCCTATGAGGTCGAAGGCCGGGACCGTGACGATCAGGGCAGCAACCAACACACTGAACAACCGTATTAAATTTAACTTAATTTTAAATTTAACAAGAGCTCGATGGCGTCGCTGCACGTGTCAGTCTAATGAATCACGCAAGTAAAGAAATGTCGACCATTACCTATCTTTAGATGGTTTTATTTATCTCGAGCTTCTCTGTCCTTCGGAGGCCATGTGAAGCTGTCAATCCCAGCTGTTGTCATTAAGCAAAGTCAGTGGGCTATGGGTGGCTTGAAAAGACTGGCCTCCACCAACCTGCAGTTAAGCAGCGTGGTGGCTCAACCCCTTCGATTGTGGCGAGACGCATCCCAGCAATGAGATGAAAATAGGTTACGATTAGTAGTTAAAATACCATAACTCCTAACTACCAAACTCTTCACGATAAGTAGTTAAAATACCATAGATACCAAAATATTAGCGTCGTAGAAAAATATCATGTGAATAATATTTAAGCTTGAAACATTCGATTGAAGGGACATCCATATCCCAGCAGTGGGATGAATAAGGGTTATAAATTAGGTTATTTAGATAAGATTTTTTATAGACTTTGGTTAACTTTTGTTTCAATAAAATAAGTGTGAAATTTATTATTTGCAAAATATCCTTAAGAGCCCTATTACATTTGCACGCTGACGAGCTCTCGCGCAGTACTAAACCCGCTAAGGCCGCCGGTGCATCGTTTTTTGTAGTAATTTTGAAGTTATATTTATCGTTTTTATTGAAATAAGATAATAAATTGATGCTACAAAGTTTATTCATCATGAAGTAACAATTATTCTCGTATAAATTTTGCTCAATAATATTATCGTTTATTCGAGAAATTAACAGTTTACTTAAAGCGATTTTCGAAGATTTTTTGGTTAAAAGAATGTTTTTTTTCTATATTAAATCAATGATAGTTCAAAATTCCGAGGCCGCTATGTACTATACGACTATATAACAAATAACATTCTATTTTTTTTATTTCATTTGTTTGGAACAGTAGTACAATCCAGGAGCTCAAAATAGTGAATGCGCGCATTTTATGAAAATCTTTCTCTGCAATTTTGGGTTTATTTAAAAAGTTAAGCAAAATTTACAAAAAGCGAGGTCGCTATGTACTATGCCAATAACTATTCTTTACTATTCAATAAGTCAACATTGTTAATGTATTTTTGTTTCAGAGATCAAGAACGCCAAAATTGGCCATTTTACGCAAAAATCACAGTCAAAATGTAATATGGCTCTTAATCATTTGTGTAATTAATTTAAGTTTCCTTTTATGAAAATGTGCCCATCAATCTATACCCCATATTATGTAAGTACATGTACAGAATACGGATCACTCTCCTCGGGATGGGAAAATATTTGGGTTTCAAATTGGCTACTCCTCGCGTATTTGAATTCATGACATCCACGATATACGGTAACATAAGCTTCAATACACCCCGCGCATACACAATGAGAACTTTAAATCTATAAGAATTTGGTATTTTAGTATGCATGTGCTCACTGGGCTATTTAAAGTTTTATTTATTAGGAGAAGAAAAACATTTATTTGCATATTACCCAGCACTATACAAATAAGTCCAACATTGAAATCAAACATATCAAATAAGTCAAGAATTAGCAAAAAGATTGGTCGACGTAACTGGTGACCCAAAATCTTTTTTTTTTTTTTTTATACTACGTCAGGTGCAGACAAGCATACGGCCCGGCTGATGTGAAGCGGTTACCGTAGCCATATTAACGCTCGCAACATAAACTATCGCTCGCGCACCGCCACCCCCGCTGCCATCGCAGCATCTCCTTCCTTTCTGGTGACCTCACTCACTCGCAGGAACACAACAGCCCTCAAGGGAACCGTTATTTGGCTGCGGTATTCTGTGAGGTGGAGGTACATTCCCCAGTCGGGTAGCTTACAATTACGCTCCCTACCTCACTTTTCGCCTTTACCTAGTATCTTGGGAACGATGCCACATGGACCAAACTTTTTACATTTATTTTAGTTTTATTTAATTTTAGGTACTTTAGTTTTATAGTTGAATTGCATATTTTTTTTTTATTTGAATAAAGTCAAACATATACAATTATTATATGAGAAAATTTAAAGTACTGTGCAATGTCGCAAAATGGTCCCAACTCAGTATAATAACTGAAATCACTTACCGCAGACTCTGCACTGATTTTCGGTTAGGACTAGTTGCGACATCACGGACATAGACAAACTTAAAAAACTATTCAAGCAGAACAACCTTTCATGAAAGGTTAAAATAAGACGATAACAATAAAAGGAGTCTTAGAAAAGACTAAGGTTAAAGAAGTTCTAAGGTTTGCTATGTTCTGTTTTTGTTTTTTTTTTTATACTACGTCGAGTGGCAGACAAGCATAATGGTCACCTATCTGGTGACCTCACTCACTCGCAGGAACACAACAACCCTCAAGGGAATTGTTATTTGGTTGCGGTATTCTTTGAGGTGGAGGTACATTTCCCAGTCGGGTAGCTTACAATTACGCTCCCTACCTTTCTTTTCGCCAGAACTTCGTTTGTCAGTCAGCAGGGTGCACCGCGTGCAGGTGAAGTTGGCTTTGTTTTAAAACTGTTGATGAGCCACATACACCCCAAAGCACAGAAAATAATTAATTGAGCGACTAAAATCTAAATGGACGACTGGACGATTAGCTTATATTAGGTCAGGTTTGGTATGTTTTATATTGTGACTCAAATTAAAGGCGTGCTATGAGAATTATTGACGATCCCAAACTGACAGACGGTTTAGAACCTTTAAGACTGAAAAGAGTTTTGCATCCCTTTCTGTGTTCTACCGATAGTACAATATGGTGTGTACAAAAGAGTTATTTGTAATTATATCTACGGCATTCTACAGTCGCAGCCCTCACCATCGACAGAGTATTCTAACACTTTAGTCGCCCATATAGTATAATCGTCTGCAAACTGTTACTGACTGTTAAAAAAAATTTACGTTTCGCAAAAATTAAGCCCCCCCCCCCCCCCCCCCCCTTTCTAGATGGACCGATGACCTCAACAAAGCGGCCAGAAATGGCTGGATGAGGAAAGCGGAGTTTTGGAAACTGTAACTGGCAACACCGGGGCTAACAGCTGATTTCGTTTATCCCGTTTCGTTTTATTGAAATTAATTTAATTTTTAAAGTTTTAATAGCCCTTTTCCAATATAATTTACTTGTAATCGTATGAATAACAATTATTAATAATATTTTTTATGTTTTGTAATGTTTTATTGAGTGTTTGTGAGTGTTCCAGTATAAAGTGACAGTTGGGTTGGTTACCGGTATCGTAAGTTAAACTATATTTTGATGACAATACACTTTAATACTAAGTAATTCAAACTAGAGCATTAGCTTTGATAATTATTTGTTTTTTTTAATCATAAAAAGTTGTATAGTTAGCATCTTTACCATTTAAATATCGCCATACTTAACATTGGAACAACCTACCCTTTACTTTGGAAAAGTAATATTTAAATACAAGTCCTTGGTCATAACTGTAAATTATTTAATTGATTTCTTCACTTTTGCAATATGATGACTCGCAGAGCATTATCTCGTCAGGAGGAAACCAAACTCCAATTGACATTGCAGGAATTAAAAGTTACTAAGGACTTGTGTGCACAGTTACATAGTGAAAGAGAAGACAATGAGAAAGAACTCATTGAAATCTTGAACACAAACTCCAAATTAAAAAGTGAAATGACTGCCCTACATATAGAACATAGTACAATTGTTCAGGAACGGGACACTCTTAAAAACTTAGTTGATAAGTTTGATCGCTGCAGTGATGAGTATGAACAGGCCCTTGCTAGGATCTCCACACTGGAACAGGAGCTTCGGGAGGCCCACTTACAGATCTCACAACTGCAAGAGGACGCACACAACATCACTGTACAGCAAAATATAAGTCTGTTTAGTGAACTAGTAGAGAGTGCCCCGCAGTTGGTTTCTCCTGCAGTAAGCAAATGCACTGACACTTTCCAATATCCAGTAGTAGATCTAACTAATGATAGTCAAATTAAGCAAAAACAGTCAGTGTGTTTGTTAAATTGTAGTACAAACAAACTGAAAAAATATGTCAAAATCAATAGATATATTAAAAGAACTCAAAAATTAATTAAAAAACTAAACTTTGTATCTAAGTGTGCCAAATCTACTAAAGAAAAGTTACAATTATATGATGATTTAGAAATAAGTACATTAAAGTTGGAAAATAGCAGAATTAAGTATGAAGCTGACACACAGGCCTTACAATCGAGGATTAATTACTTGACAGAATCATTAAACTCAATTCAAAATAAATATGATCTGTCACAAAAAGAGATTAAAGAGTACTCAGAGGCTGTGGATGATCTCTTGAAATTGAGTAATGACAACGCTGAGCGCTTTGATTCACTCATCAACAACCATCCGTGTAAGTGCGCCT
Organism: Hypsopygia costalis; assembly: GCA_937001555.2. Taxonomy (NCBI): domain Eukaryota; kingdom Metazoa; phylum Arthropoda; class Insecta; order Lepidoptera; family Pyralidae; genus Hypsopygia; species Hypsopygia costalis. Next base: position 13,145,185 of record OW443330.2, on the reverse strand, counting down.
GCTTTAGTTCTCCACGGCCAGTGTGTGATACTGCGGTTGACAAGAATAATACTGAGTCTTTGTGTGATAGCTCACATACTGGTGTTAGGACAGAGCAGTCATTAGGTGCATCAATTGATGTAACATGTTGTACACCAGGTGATGCACAAAGTACTATTATGTTTAGTGATGATATTGGAAAACATATGGGCTCAAAATTAAATTCACTCATTAAGGGACAGTCAGTTGTAAACCATTGCTTACCATCTGCAACTTATGAAGTAATTATGAAAAGAATTTTAAATTACAAATTTAATAATTATGAAAATCTCATTATTTTAGTAGAAAATAGGGGTAATGTAAACAAAAAGGATTTAATTGATTATTGTGATTATTTATTATCTTTAGACTTAAGTAGTATAATTTTGTTTACATTTCCCTACTCTAAGAACTTGCCAGATGCAGAAAATAATCTTAGATATAAGTTGAACAGTGTACGGTTTACACCACACATGTTAATTTTATATTTTGCTGATGCGGCGACTCCGCGCGCACGCGTCATATTTGATTACTATAAAAGTAAATATTGTCACTAATATCGGTGAGTGCAATCATAACATCGAACCAATACACGAGAGAAAGGAATTGCCAGTATCTGAGTTATAATCACCATAACTAAGAAATTATACTAACTACAACTATTGGTGATCTTTCCTTTCTGCACTCCACATCAAGCAAACAAGTCACTGATCAACGTAAGGGAAAACACCCTTACATTTGGTCCTTCGAGCTATCAAGAACTTGGTGTTTTTTGTGTCTCTAAACGACAGTGGCGAATCGGTTCGGCTGGCCTCTCACAAGCGAGAATCACCAGCTGGATTGAGAAGGCGCACACACTGCGTATAGAGTGCAAGGACACTGAGAGCTACAACGAACCAACGCAACGCTCTACGCCTGTCACCGTCAACTACGTGCCAGATACCCGGAGCTATGACTTCAACAAGCTCGTCTCGGGAACATAAGGACCGTGCGTGTCAACCATCGCAAGGATTCTTCATCTCGAGATACACAACTAACTGAAGCAACACTATATCTGTCATTAATCCGTGCCAGATATTTACACAACTAACTGAAGCAACACTATATCTGTCATTAATCCGTGCCAGATATTTACACAACTAACTGAAGCAACACTATATCTGTCATTAATCCGTGCCAGATATTTCCACAACTAACTGAAGCAACACTATATCTGTCATTAATCCGTGCCAGATATTTACACAACTAACTGAAGCAACACTATATCTGTCATCAATCCGTGCCAGATATTGTAAGTTATAACAACACAAACGCAACAACATGGAGAAGCTGGAACTTCAACAAACCTGTTTTGTGAACAACAAGACCTTGTGTGTCAACTATCGCAAGGACTCTTCGACTACAACATAACTCTGGGAAGCTCTTCCGTCAACTACGAGGAGTGGACCGCTATAGTCTAACTGGACTACAACAGAACTCATAGCTAAACTAGCTATCAACATATAACTACAGTCTAACTGGACTACAACAAAACTCTGGGAAGCTCTTCCGTCAACTACGAGGAGTGGACCGCTATAGTCTAACTGGACTACAACTCAACTCTGGGAAGCTCTACCGTCAACTACGAGGAGTGGACCGCTATAGTCTAACTGGACTACAACACAACTCATAGCTAAACTAGCTATTAACTTATAACTACTAACTACAAGAAGGATGGTTCATCTCGCAAAACGATGAATTATCTAACAAAACGACTACTGTCTCTGGAAACACGATGTGACAGAAAACGCCAGATCAACTAAAAATGGAAATACACCGTCTGAAAAATCATCTCAATGGAAACCTTTGCCGAAACAAACATCTAAAAAATTGGAATTCAAGAAGTCATACAACTATCATACTACTTACGGAAATTGCCCACATTGCACCGGAAATCATGTCCTAATTTCAATAACATGGACATAGCTCAACGCAGTAACACAATTGCAAAACTGAAACTATGCAAAAACTGTCTATTTCGACATAACGAAGTATGCAAGTCGCAGAAAACGTGCAGGGAATGTAATTTGAAACACCACACGCTATTGCACAATCCCAACTGGAAAAAACAATTTACGAATAAACCAAATTATATGGAGCAACATCCTTCAACATCTTCACGACTTCCAACTTCGAATCACTTAGCTAACTGCAATACGGAGATATTACTTACAACAATTCAACTACAAATTAAAACTATGGATGGAAGTTATCTTACACTTCGAGCCCTTCTGGATCAAGGCTCGCAAGTCAACTTAATCACTGAAAACGCAGCACAACTGCTACGTCTTCCCCGAAACAAATTCTCAGCTACTGTCACCGACATCGCATCTGTGTCCGAGGATTGCAAGGGACAACTCAACTTATCTTGCAAGTCGATACACTCTGACTTCACCTTTGAAACTCAAGACCGAACTCTCTCGTTAATCAAAAACATAAACTTAAACCGATGGAAAGGAAATACACTTATTAATTCCAATCTATTAATAACAATGCTGACAATGTTTACATTGTTATCGCCATCATATGGCTCCCTCGACGCCGGGTCGTCTGGAGCTCGGGTTACGGCCTTAGAAAACAGCCGACCTATTTATTATGACACGGTGGGCAAACTGCATACGGTGCATAATGAGTGGACGCTTATTATGTATTACAACTTATCAACTTATTGGGAAGGAACTCGCCGTATCAACGACTATTTCAATAACTTGAAAAACTTGTGTCATAACTCCAACTTACTACAATGCAACACTACAATGGAACAACTAAGTCACGAGATGGATCTTTTACAACATTATAACGACATTTTAATAAACTCACACAAACATCTAACTGCAAGCCGAAAGAAACGAGGATTAGTGGACGGAGTGGGATACCTCGCTAATAGCCTATTTGGCATTTTAGACCAACGATTTGCTGACAAATACGAAGAAGATATTGAATCTCTTTGAAACAATGACAACTATCTATTGGAACTTATCAAAAACCAAACAACTATTGTGGAACTTGAGAATAAGATTCTAAAGAAAAGTGAAGATAACATTCAGCTCCAATTCACTATGATCGATCAATTCGTGAATCAAACTAACCAGAATATTGGTGCACTAGAGACAGAAATACAAGTCCTGTCAGCTACAACTTACATCAACTCAGCTTCACTAACTTTGTATCTCCTGATGAACAGCCTGAAAACTTTTCAAGAGATGCTCTTTGACACACTGACTAACGTCTATCAAGGACATGTCGACGTTCATTTGATAACGCCTGCTCATCTCATTCAGCAACTCAATGAGATATCTGGAATCATCCCGAAAACATTATCTTTACCGGCAGATAACTATAAGGAAGAAATCCAAGACATTTACAAGCAGATACATGTCAAAGCACGAGTAACTGAAAACTTTTCGAAATGAACATTCCACTCAAATCGAACGAGGACTTCACACTCTATAAACCTACTGCACTGCCCATAAAAGGAGACTCAGAAGCGGTTTACATACGAGTGACTTCGAAGTACATAGCTGTTAACTTTTAAAAGAATATCTACATGTTGATGAGTGATGATGACTTCAAACATTGCTCACTACAGAAATCGAACAAGTTTACCTGCAAATTGAATCCACCTATATTCGATTTACACAACAACAAGGCACCTTGCGAAGCGAAACTGCTGTCGCATCAAAACATTCAGCCTTGTGAAGTCGAGCGCCGAGCGTGCTACGACTCGTGGATTGAATTACATACACAGAACAGCTGGTTGATCATATGTTGTGAAACTTGTCCACTACGTATTATATGTGGTAATGACGTTACCTCGTATACTATAACGTCATCCGGGATAATCACCCTGCCGCAAGGATGCGTGGTGCAATCTAAGGGACTGACAATCCACTCTCACCGCCACTATAACAGCCGCATGAAGATGGATTATGATTTTTCGGTCCCAGCTTTCAACACGTCTATCAACAAGATAGTTAACTTGACAACTTACCACGATTTCCCACGATTGCTTCCATCAACAAACTCCGACTTTGCGAAGATTGAAGAGGATATCGCCTATCAAAAGGAACAAGAAGCCAGATTACCAACTCTATCTACTCATGACGTACATCAATACGCCATTTGCTATACTCTACTGATAGCAGTCATTTTTACTGAGCTGGTGCTGGTTGGGAGGAAGCGCTGTCACTACTGTGCAAGAAACCGACCAAGCGCACCAGCTCGTCAACACTCTGAAGATATCGAACTTCAAGTAATACAGCGACCGGACGAGCCCCAGCAACGGAGCATCCACATTGAGGTCCCGCCAGCAGAGACGTCACGTCAGAGCGTCACCGGTGGAATTCAGAACCTCGCGTTTAATTTCGAATAATTTCAATTTATTTTGTTATGGCATTTCCTTATCTCTTTGTGTTGAGCATTCTCTTTTAACTTTTTATCTCTTTTCTGGTGTTCCCAAAATGTACGGTTTACACCACACATGTTAATTTTATATTTTGCTGATGCGGCGACTCCGCGCGCACGCGTCATATTTGATTACTATAAAAGTAAATATTGTCACTAATATCGGTGAGTGCAATCATAACATCGAACCAATACACGAGAGAAAGGAATTGCCAGTATCTGAGTTATAATCACCATAACTAAGAAATTATACTAACTACAACTATTGGTGACTTTCCTTTCTGCACTCCACATCAAGCAAACAAGTAACTAGTAACGTAAGGGAAACCACCCTTACATGTAAGGGTGTTTTCCCTTACGTTGATCAGTGACTTGTTTGCTTGATGTGGAGTGCAGAAAGGAAAGATCACCAAAAGTTGTAGTTAATATAATTAGGTGATTACAAACAAGTCAGATGCTGGCAATTCCTTTCTCCAATGTGTATTGGTTCGATGTTATGATTGCACTCACCGATATTAGTGACAATATTTACTTTTATAGTAATCAAATGTGACGCGTGCGCGCGGAGTCGCCGCATCAGCAAAATATAAAATATGTGTGGTGTAAACCGTACATTTTGGGAACACCAGAAAAGAGATAAAAGTTCAAATGAAAATGCTCAACACAAAGAGATAAGGAAATGCCATTACAAAATAAATTTAAATCATTCGAAGTTAAACGCGAGGTTCTTAATTCCACCGGTGACGTTCTGACGTGACGTCTCTGCTGGCGGGACCTCAATGTGGATGCTCCGTTGCTGGGGCTCGTCCGGTCGCCGTATTACTTGAAGTTCGATATCTTCAGAGTGTTGACGAGCTGGTGGTCGGTTTCTTGCACAGTAGTGACAGCGCTTCCTCCCAACCAGCACCAGCACAGTAAAAATGATTGCTATCAGTAGAGTATAGCAAATGGCGTATTGATGTACGTCATGAGTAGATAGAGTTGGTAATCTGGCTTCTTGTTTCTTTTGATGGGCGATATCCTCTTCAATCTTCGCAAAGTCGGAGTTTGTTGTCTGTAGCAATCGTGGGACATCGTGGTAAGTTGTCAAGTTAACTATCTTGTTGATAGACTTGTTGAAAGCTGGGACCGAAAAATCATAATCCATCTTCATGCGGCTGTTATAGTGGCGATGAGAGTGGATCGTCAGTCCCTTAGATTGCACCACGCATCCTTGCGGCAGGGTGATTATCCCGGATGACGTTATAGTGTAAGAGGTAACGTCATTACCACATATAATACGTAGTTGACAAGTTTCACAACATATGATCAGCCAGCTGTTTTGTGTATGTAATTCAATCCACGAGTCGTAGCACGCTCGGTGCTCGACTTCACAAGGCTGAATGTTTTGATGCGACAGCAGTTTCGCTTCGCAAGGTGCCTTGTTGTTGTGTAAATCGAATATAGGTGGATTCAATTTGCAGGTAAACTTGTTCGATTTCTGTAGTGAGCAATGTTTGAAGTCATCATCACTCATCAACATGTAGATGTTCTTTTCAAAGTTAACAGCTATGTACTTCGAAGTCACTCGTATATAAACCGCTTCTGAGTCTCCTTTTATGGGCAGTGCAGTAGGTTTATAGAGTGTGAAGTCCTCGTTCGATATGAGTGGAATGTTCATTTCGAAAAGAAAGTAGTTTTCAGTTACTCGTGCTTTGACAAGTATCTGCTTGTAAATGTCTTGGATTTCTTCCTTATAGTTATCTGCCGGTAAAGATAATGTTTTCGGGATGGTTCCAGATATCTCATTGAGTTGCTGAATGAGATGAGCAGGCGTTATCAAATGAACGTCGGCATGTCCTTGATAGACGTTAGTCAGTGTGTCAAAGAGCATCTCTTGAAAAGTTTTCAGGCTGTTCATCAGGAGATACAAAGTTAGTGAAGCTGAGTTGATGTAAGTTGTAGCTGACAGGACTTGTATTTCTGTCTCTAGTGCACCAATATTCTGGTTAGTTTGATTCACGAATTGATCGATCATAATGAATTGGCGCTGAATGTTATCTTCACTTTTCTTTAGAATCTTATTCTCAAGTTCCACAATAGTTGTTTGGTTTTTGATAAGTTCCAATAGATAGTTGTCATTGTTTCGAAGAGATTCAATATCTTCTTCGTATTTGTCAGCAAATCGTTGGTCTAAAATGCCAAATAAGCTATTAGCGATGTATCCCACTCCGTCCACTAATCCTCGTTTCTTTCGGCTTGCAGTTAGATGTTTGTGTGGGTTTATTAAAATGTCGTTATAATGTTGTAAAAGATCCATCTCGTGACTTAATTGTTCCATTGTAGTGTTGCATTGTAGTAAGTTGGAGTTATGACACAAGTTTTTCAAGTTATTGAAATAGTCGTTGATACGGCGAGTTCCTTCCCAATAAGTTGATAAGTTGTAATACATAATAAGCGTCCACTCATTATGCACCGTACGCAGTTTGCCCACCGTGTCATAATAAATAGGTCGGCTGTTTTCTAAGGCCGTAACCCGAGCTCCAGACGACCCGGCGTCGAGGGAGCCATATGATGGCGATAACAATGTAAACATTGTCAGCATTGTTATTAATAGATTGGAATTAATAAGTTTATTTCCTTTCCGTTTTTTCTGTTCTGAGTTCTTTTTTTTAGTTTATTTAATTTGTAGTTGAATTGTTGTAAGTAATATCTCCGTATTGCAGTTAGCTAAGTGATTCGAAGTTGGAAGTCGTGAAGATGTTGAAGGATGTTGCTCCATATAATTTGGATTATTCGTAAATTGTTTTTTCCAGTTGGGATTGTGCAATAGCGTGTGGTGTTTCAAATTACATTCCCTGCACGTTTTCTGCGACTTGCATACTTCGTTATGTCGAAATAGACAGTTTTTGCATAGTTTCAGTTTTGCAATTGTGTTATTGCGTTGAGCTATGTCCATGTTAATGAAATTAGGACAATGCATCAGCACATGATTTCCGGTGCAATGTGGGCAATTTCCGTAAGTAGTATGATAGTTGTATGACTTCTTGAATTCCATTTTTTTTTTATGTTTGTTTCGGCGAAGGTTTCCATTGAGATGATTTTTCAGTCGGTGTATTTCCATTTCTAGTTGATCTGGCGTTTTCTGTCACATCGTGTTTCCAGAGATAGTAGTCGTTTTGTTAGATAATCCATCGTTTTGCGAGATGACCCATCCTTCTTGTAGTTAGTAGTTATAAGTTGATAGATAGTTCCTAAGTTGAGAGTAGTAGAATTAGATGATAGTTGATAGATAGTTCTTGAGTTGTGCTGCAGTCCAGTTTGACTGTAGTGGTCCACTCCTCGTAGTTGACGGAAGAGCTTCCCAGAGTTGTGTTGTAGTCCATTTAGACTGTAGTTATAAGTTGATAGCTAGTTTAGCTATGAGTTCTGTTGTAGTCCACTCCTCGTAGTTGACGGAAGAGCTTCCCAGAGTTGTGTTGTAGTCAAGTTAGACTGTAGTTATAAGTTAATAGCTTGTTTAGCTATGAGTTGTGTTGTAGTCCAGTTAGACTGTAGTTATAAGTTGATAGCTAGTTTAGCTATGAGTTCTGTTGTAGTCCAGTTAGACTGTAGTTATAAGTTGATAGCTAGTTTAGCTATGAGTTATGTTGTAGTCCAGTTAGACTATAGTGGTCCACTCCTCGTAGTTGACGGAAGAGCTTCCCAGAGTTTTGTTGTAGTCCAGTTAGACTATAGCGGTCCACTCCTCGTAGTTGACGGAAGAGCTTCCCAGAGTTATGTTGTAGTCGAAGAGTCCTTGCGATAGTTGACACACAAGGTCTTGTTGTTCACAAAACAGGTTTGTTGAAGTTCCAGCTTCTCCATGTTGTTGCGTTTGTGTTGTTATAACTTACAATATCTGGCACGGATTGATGACAGATATAGTGTTGCTTCAGTTAGTTGTGTAAATATCTGGCACGGATTAATGACAGATATAGTGTTGCTTCAGTTAGTTGTGTATCTCGAGATGAAGAATCCTTGCGATGGTTGACACGCACGGTCCTTATGTTCCCGAGACGAGCTTGTTGAAGTCATAGCTCCGGGTATCTGGCACGTAGTTGACGGTGACAGGCGTAGAGCGTTGCGTTGGTTCGTTGTAGCTCTCAGTGTCCTTGCACTCTATACGCAGTGTGTGCGCCTTCTCAATCCAGCTGGTGATTCTCGCTTGTGAGAGGCCAGCCGAACCGATTCGCCACTGTCGTTTAGAGACACAAAAAACACCAAGTTCTTGATAGCTCGAAGGACCAAATGTAAGGGTGTTTTCCCTTACGTTGATCAGTGACTTGTTTGCTTGATGTGGAGTGCAGAAAGGAAAGATCACCAAAAGTTGAAGTTACTATAATTAGGTGATTACAAACAAGTCAGATGCTGGCAATTCCTTTCTTCAATGTGTATTGGTTTGATGTTATGATAGCACTCACCGATATTAGTGACAATATTTACTTTTATAGTAATCAAATATGACGCGTGCGCGCGGAGTCGCCGCATCAGCAAAATATAAAATTAACATGTGTGGTGTAAACCGTACATTTTGGGAACACCAGAAAAGAGATAAAAAGTTAAAAGAGAATGCTCAACACAAAGAGATAAGGAAATGCCATAACAAAATAAATTGAAATTATTCGAAATTAAACGCGAGGTTCTGAATTCCACCGGTGACGCTCTGACGTGACGTCTCTGCTGGCGGGACCTCAATGTGGATGCTCCGTTGCTGGGGCTCGTCCGGTCGCTGTATTACTTGAAGTTCGATATCTTCAGAGTGTTGACGAGCTGGTGCGCTTGGTCGGTTTCTTGCACAGTAGTGACAGCGCTTCCTCCCAACCAGCACCAGCACAGTAAAAATGACTGCTATCAGTAGAGTATAGCAAATGGCGTATTGATGTACATATAATGACCGTATTCATTTGATAGATACTAACAGTTTTGTTAGCGACAAATTATATTATGTGACTAAAGGTAGGTATTACCTTTCTGCTAGTTTTAAGCGACAGATAGCACTTTCGCTATCCTATTTTTTTGATATTTTAGCCAAAAACTTGGCTACAAAATCCGCTTCTATTGAGCGGACTGTTGACATGGAATTTTCTATTAATGACATTTATAATCATATAAATTGACTCATGAGACAACAGAGGTAACTACCTCTAGCACTAAGTTATTACATTCACAATTAATTGATTTAGCAATACAATCAAACAGAAACTATAACATGTCACTATGCCCACAAAAATGTAATAATTACAATACAAATAATAATATTAACCTGGTACATCAAAATATATATTGTATGACTGAGGGCAAGCAACTAGAACTGGAATTATTCATGAACTCTGATAATATTAGTATTATGTGTATTACAGAGCATTGGTTAAAGGAGCATCAGCTCATGTTCAATTTCAGCAACCACCAGGTCGGTAGTTCATTCTGCAGGGTCAACACAATACATGGGGGGTCGCTAATTTTGCTCAATAAAAAACTTAAATTTAAAGAACGGAAAGATATTGTGTCCCTCTCTGTAGAATGTTCCATAGAACTATCTTGTGTACAATTAGAGCAGTTCCTTGTTATATGCGTATATAAACCTCCCTCCGCGGATCTTAATTTATTTTTAGAAATCATGGATGAAGCCCTATGCAAAGTTAGCAACTCAGGTAAAACTATTTTGGTCTGTGGAGATTTTAATATTAATATACTTACTAATACAACTGCATCATGTAAAATTTTAAGTCTTTTTAAATCCCATAATTTAGTTAACTTATTTGTGGAGCCTACTAGAATAAGTGCCACCACGGCTACCTGCTTAGATAATATATATACAGATATTAGTCCAACCCAAAAAAGTATTATTAATAAATTGGATTCTGATCATTCTGGGCAAATGATAAGTATTCAAATAAATAATAAAAATGTAGTCAAGACAAAAAATACTTTTGTGCCAGTAACAGTTAGTCGCTTAGAACGAATGAGAGTAAACCTAACTAGTAACTTACCTTTTTTAGATAATGACTTGGAACCTAACTTGTTGTATAATTATTTTTTAATGCATTTCTTCACGAATTTAATTCAATATTTACTTCCAAGGAAATTACTTTTACTAATAGCCTCGTCTTTGGTGACTGGGCAACCGTAGGTATTTATAAGAGTAGGCAAACTTTGTACATGTTATACTATGAAAGACAATTCAATAATAGTGAGGAATTTAAAGAACATGTAAAATCATACTCAAAAATTTTTAAACGCGTTTGTCAAGTAGCAAAATCTATGTTTATTAAATCAAAAATTAGAAATAGTAGTAATAAAATTAAAGCCACTTGGACGGTTATCAATGAAGAGACTGGGAAGGGCAGGACAAAGGATTCAGAGTTTAAATTAAGTATCAATGGTCATGTTACCAAGTCAGATTTAGAAGTTGCCAATGCTTTTGAAAGTTTTTTTTCTGCTTTCCCTGTTACTTTAACTAGTGCTTTGGGCTCTTCCACCTCCGTTGCAGAGTCATTAATTAAAGATAATGTGCCTGAATTTTATAACGATTTTCATTTCCGTCATGTTAATGGATCTGATCTTAAAGTCGCATTTAAATCACTTAATATTAAGAAAACGGCTGATCTATGGGGCATTTCTGTACATATTATAAAATCTTTATTTGACATTGTTGCTCCCGCTTTAATTGTGATATTTAATAGATGTATTGATTGTGGTGTGTTTCCTGACTTGATGAAATTGAGCAAAATTATTCCTTTGTTTAAATCAGGTAGTACATTAGACCCCACAAACTTCAGACCAATATCAATACTACCTACATTTAGTAAAATTTTTGAAAAACTAATTCTCGCACAGTTACTTAAATACTTTAACGAAAATAATCTGCTGCACACTAAACAATTCGGTTTCACTCGTGGACGGTCAACATGTGATGCTGGGGTAAAACTACTAGAATGTATATATGAGGCTTGGGAGGAGTCACGGGACGCCTATGGGGTGTTTTGTGACTTATCTAAGGCTTTTGATTGTGTGCAGCATGAAACTCTAGTCAGAAAATTACACCACTATGGTATAAGAGGCATCGCTCTTGATCTTCTTACTTCTTATCTGGGTGATAGGGTTCAGAAAGTAGATGTTAATGGAAAACGATCACATGGATCAGCTGTAGCGATGGGGGTGCCACAAGGCTCTATTTTGGGCCCTTTCCTGTTTCTCGTGTATATTAATGATCTACCTCATCTTGTAAAGAATAATCATGAAATAGTATTGTTTGCAGATGACACTTCTTTAGTTTTTAAGGTAAATAGACAACAATCAGAAATTGACGATGTAAACAATGCTCTTTCAAAAATAGTAAACTGGTTTAGTGCTAATAACCTGCTTTTAAATGGTAATAAAACCAAATATGTTAGATTTTTTACAAAAAATGTTAAACAAGTGAAAACCAGTGTGGTGATGGACAATGAGAGATTGGAATTGGTCAATAAGGTTGTTTTCCTTGGTATAACATTAGACTCTAAATTACAATGGGGCCCACATATAGAAACGTTATCAGCTAGACTCAGCTCAGCAGCTTACGCCGTAAGGAAAATACGTCAACTAACTGATGTTGACACTGCGCGTTTAGTTTATTTTAGCTATTTTCACAGCATTATGTCATATGGTTTATTGCTTTGGGGTAGTGCCGCGGATGTAGACTCAATTTTTGTGCTCCAGAAGCGAGCTATCCGTGCTATTTATATGATGAGTCCCAGGGAGACACTGAGAAATAAATTTAAAGAGATAAATATTATGACATTACATTCTCAATATATTTATGAAAATCTTATTTACGTTCATAAAAATCAAACCAAATTTAGGAAAAACAGTGATCTCCATCAATTAAATTTAAGAAATAAAAACAAACTCGCTATGCATATTACTAGGCTCCATAAAATCTCTAACTCGTTCCCAGGTCAATGTATACGCTTCTACAATAAACTTCCAAACGACGCGTTTAAATTATCCATGGGTAAATTTAAGAAATATATCAAAACTAGACTATGTCAAAAGGCTTACTATTGTATCTCGGATTACATAAATGATAAAAGTATTTGGAAATGAATTGCTCTTGTTATGTTATGTTAATGATTGTATTTGTATTTAATGTAACGATATTGGCAATTAAAAGAGTCGGCCTTGAGTTTCTTGCCAGTTCTTCTCAAGAAGCCCCGTCGCCGGAACTGGCACTTAAATTCACTTTCACATTCAAGATAGTTTGATGAAAGTGAATCTAAGCTCTGCGGATTTAGAGTAGTGATGATTTATACATATTCTTATATTTAATTTGTATGACGTTTCTAAGTGCTTTATAAAGTCCAAGGAATAAAGATATTTTGAATTTTGAATTTTTTTTTTTTTTTTTTGGAGGATCGTATTTGGTTTTCCTCGCATTGGACAAGTTTTATATTTTGTATGGGGTGTAAATGGCACACCACGATCTTTAAAGTAAAAGCCAACCTCACCTGCACGTGGTACACCCTGCCGACTAATGAAAAAGCCTCTGGCAAAAGAGAGGAAAGTGCCTCAACTTTACAGAATACCATAGCCAAAAATAACATTTCCTTTGAAGGTTGTTGTCTTCCTGCGAGTGAGTGAGGTCACCAGAAAGGATGGAGTTGCTGCGTTGGCAGCGGGGATGGTGACACGCGCGCGACATTTCATGTTGCGAGCGTTAATATGGCTACGATAACTGCTTCACATCACGGCCATATGCGGCCACCCGATGCGATATAAAAAAATATCCAGCAGCGAGTAGATGGATAGACAGGCCGATGGTGATTAAACACTATCATATAAATAGTACGAGGTTATATATATTTCAACATATGACCCTGCTCATCGAAGGACAAAATTCAAAGGGCAAAAGAGTAAATAGATCCTATAAAAGGTGAAAAAGAGTTTTGGAAAAAGCGTTATTGGTTCATTTCCATTCGAAGCGTCACACTGATTATGTTAAACAGTCTCGAGCCGGCTACTTTAATATTTGTTTTACTCGCCCGTTTAAACTTTCCGTGATCTGGTTCGACTCTCTTATTTATTCATTTATGACGGAAATAATCTTTTTTCAAATTAGCTTGAAAGATATTCGGAATACAAAATAAACAGTGATTTATACTGGTGATTTGTAAGGACTTCATTTGAAAATGTCAATAAATGACAAAAGCAAATAAATTACGACAAGGATATTCTTCGACGGAAAACTTCAGAATGGAAACGAGTTGTATTGTTCCAACGTCAAACAAACGTTTACTTTTAAGTTGAAGTTGCTTTATTAAAATTGTTGCTATATCCACTTCTATTTCAGCATCACAGTGGTCAATGTATATGGAATTAATTCAAATACATATAGGTACCCAACTTCTCTTAAAGAATATTGAATTCAGTATTAACGTTTTATGATTATAAAAAACTACGAATTTCTTCAATACCGGCAAATTCAATCAACATGCCAGAGATACTAGTTGTACAAACAGAAGAAGTTAGCAGTCATTAATTAAAATAGGTATTTTAAGAATTTGTTACAAAACAGTGTGTGCCATTTGGTGATAGCATACAATGAGATATTACTACATTTGCTATATTTTACATTGCAACGTTGAAACTTAACTATTAAAGCTAAAGTTGTAAAATTTGTAAAAATCGGAATTAACAAAGCAATAAATGCGGTCCTTTTAAGCTGCAAAAAAGTTCAAGCTTCTATCTAAGCAACGCAATCAAATTAAACGACCATTTAATACTTAAATATTTGATATTGAATTCACATTGTAACTCCATGGCCAGGCGTTGCTGAGAAAAAATATTTTGGCTAACAGACGGACGATCAGATGGCCAACGAAGTATCCGGTCATTTATTTCCTTTTGAGGTATGTGAAACACGCCCTATAAAACACCGAAAAGAAAAAATATTACGAAATATGAAATAAACCCCTTGATATTTTGGGCATAAACGAAATTAATGCGCGAGAGAAAGGATAAAAACAAAAAAATAACCCTGTACTTTTAAACTATTATTGAAAATGGTGTTTATAATCATTTTAATATTACTTAACCATTATACAAAATTCAACGGTCGATTTACAAAATCGCTTCCAGCAGTTATCATCAGGCATTTTCGTATGCAGGTTGTAAGTCGGTGAAAATTTTACTATTGACAAGGACCAATGTTATCTGGGCGCACGGTAGTGCCCCCGCCAAGTCGAGCAAAGTGTAAAAATTACACGACACATGATTACTACACCGACACGCTAAAATTACTGCAGTCGAATTGCAAGACAATTATTAGCGTTAAAATTATAATTCTACACTATTTGGTCAATGGGTAGCAAACCCATGGTATTTGCTCCATGGGTTTACCATGGACCAAAAGAAATAACGACTTTATTTTGTAATTGCTATTTATTCTGATTTTGCTTGTAACAGTGAAGATGTTCTAAAGATTATCATATCATATTATACAATAGTGATTACGTTTATGTTAGCGTCAACATCTGCGAGTGTTGTGTGATATGCATACGTCCCTGCCGCGCGGCTGGTTCTGTGCGCGCCCTCATCTTGCAACGTAGAAGTTGTAAAGTGTTCTCCCAGAGGCGGGTCTGCTCCTCTACCTCGCCTTGACGCGAACTTATTGCACGTTGTTCCTGAAATGTCGATACACTTGCTATATATTTTTCTTTCTTTACAAATATATATTATGTTGGGTGAAGTGTTAAAACCTTGTAGGTGTCGATTAGAGTACCCCGAGGATAAGACACTCAAACAATCGATCGGGACATAATGTCCACTTTCCCTTGAGGGACTGATTAACCCCCGGCGTCCGACCCAAATAGAAGGGTGTTATAAGATTGTAACGCTTAGCACCGGCTACATGTTTTTATTATTATTATTACATACAAGCTGTTTTCAATGGTTCTCGAACTAGGGTGATAACAAGCGAACGCAACTTTACCCCTATATAACATGTTGAGGTTTGTGGTCGTCTAAAGTCTTCACGAAATTATTACCCAATCTTTTCAATTGACTCACCTCTTCCAAATTCTTAACAATCTGTTCCATTTGCATAGTTTTTTTCTTCAATGCTTCCATTTTAGACGGTTCCCTTGGAGACTGCATAGAATTCTTCATTTCGAACATGACAACTTCTTGCAAGCTTTCCGCTTTAGTTATTTTCTGCCTTAGATTTTTCCATTCATCTTCTTTATTATTCAATTTATCAGTCAACTCCTGCACCTGGTTTTTAATTGGTTCCATTTGTGAAGTTATATTAATAGATGTCGCTTCATAAACTCTTTCCTTTTGTTCGTACTGCTGTTGGACCGTTTGAAATTCCTCTTTTATCGGTTTTATTTTATCTGCGAGAGGCTGAATCTCTTGACGAACTTGCGATAACTTTTGTGCTGTTTGTGCAACAAGCTGTAAAGCATTAAAATTTTATCTAGTTACCATTATTATTTGCAATTTGACCCGAAATTCGCAATACAGATTCCCAGGAAACTCAACACAGCCTGTGTTAAGTTTCCAGATCGCCATAACTAGAATGCTATGCTGCTAATTA
Source organism: Hypsopygia costalis (assembly GCA_937001555.2). Lineage (NCBI taxonomy): Eukaryota > Metazoa > Arthropoda > Insecta > Lepidoptera > Pyralidae > Hypsopygia > Hypsopygia costalis. Next base: position 13,129,128 of record OW443330.2, on the reverse strand, counting down.
AGTAGCCTAATCTGTTCTACGACCCAAATTTATAGAAAGCTTTGGACATTCACCTGAGATAAATCATGTAAAGATTTTTTCGTCAGATCTGCTGATTTCAATTTATCCTTCTCCATTGCATCATCGTCCTCGATCTTAAGTTTTTTGTGATTAACTAACGCCATCTCCACAGTAGGATCAGTTGTATTTATTATATGCAAAGTTCTTGCCAGGATTCCCGCTTCGACCTTCATCAAGTAACAGTATTAATATTAACAATGAACGAATTGAAATAAATGAGATCGTTCTCTTTAAGAATCGACTTGTTACCTTGAATGTTGACAGATTCGCTCGCTGTCGTTTGTACACCGTGCTCTTTGTGCGCAGCGAGTTGACGTATTTCTTCAATTCTTCTCCTCTGAGCACCGTGTCTCCAAGAAGCTGTCTAACCTGAATATTTACTCGTAATACATACATGTAACGTACAGGGACTCGCCCAAGTAAGATTTGAGTGTTTAAACAGTTGCTAACATTTGCTTAAGTAAACACGACGCATATCGAGTTAGACGCTTAGCAGACATATACATACGTTATCTTGTTATTACCATAAGTTACACATAAAATAGGATTTCCATTATAGAGATCAGCGGATATTTAGGAAACTCGTGATGATAAGATTGTTGCTTTTTCCCTCAATAATGATACAATTTGTACATGTTCAGATACGTCCAAATTCCAATAATACAGATCAAAGTATTTTTTCGACATCAATCTCGAAGGAAATAGCGTATTATCTGTGAAACTCTCGGCTCTCCGACATAATGACCGATTATTTGAAATGAGAAAAATGTTTTATCAGAAGAGCGATCTCGCGGCGCGACTGATCCCCCTACAAGACAGGCTATATAGATTTCAATTAACTCCGAACCACCAATCAGTGCCACTCTCTAAATAGCTTTCTATTCTTAGTACAAAATTGAAATTAACCTCGCCTTTGAACTTTGATAACATAATTTACTAATATTATTATTTAAGATGCTTTGAAATAGTACCCACCTAAACCTTATTTACATCTCAAATATATAAATTAATTTGCTTTCTTTTATACTATGTCAGATGGCAAACAAGCATACGGCCCGCCTGATATGTAGCGGTTACGTAGACGTATTAACGGTCGCAACATTAAGTATCGCTCACGCGCCGCCGCCCCCGCTGCCAACGAGCAACTTCTTCCTTCCTTTCTGGCCCCTCTCACTCACATGGCAACAACCTTCAAGGTAATTTGGGTGATGTACCTATGTGAAGCGGTTACCTTACTAGAACAAAATGCATGCACAGCCGATATTTCGCGTTTTCGGAGTTAATTTCATACTAAAATTGTCTGAATATCAAAGTACAAACAAAAGCTCATAAAATAATTCTTATGTCTGTAAAGTTGGTTTACGGAAGAATAAGAAACGGGCCGATCGTGCCTCTATATCGCTTGTTTCGCGCTTTCTCTTGCACGCTCGGCTCTGGCGGAACATGACAATGAGTAATGCTTTTTCGTGCGTGCAGCCGGCGTTCATCGATATAAGAGACGTTATCGCGTCAAAAGGATTTTGGAGGACCTATAGGGATTTTAGAGGATATACTTTTTATTGTAATACAATTTTTTTATCATTGTTTCTGTCTACCTGTGACTGTAGGTCAGCTAACGTGGCCTCGTGTTCCTTGAGAGTAGCAGCCATTTCGTGCACGCGGGCTGCACTGGCATCCTTATTACGTCGGATCACAGCAGCTTGCTGCCGAAACGGAGCCAGTTTGTCCTCCTGGGGACCTGACGACGCCAGGCGACGTTGAACTAGTTGCTCCATTTCACTATTCACAACCGCTATCTGGAAATTGTTCTATTATATGAGCTTTTTATAATAGATTATTAGCAAGAAACATATCGGTAAACTACAAGTTTACTTGTAATCGTGCTGTGTCTAGACTGCACACATGACGAGCTCGGTGGTCGAATGGTTAGCAATGACCACTTTGACTCCGAGGTTGCGGGTTCGATCCCCGCACAAGACAAACATTTACTATTTCACATATTACAAAGGAATAAACAAGAGATATGTTAGGTATAGATAGTTATTTATTGTACAATAGAATAACTTTGACATTCTTAGCCCGGTTATCATCGCGAACCCAGCTAACTTGGATAGATCATAAAGCTTAGATTTCGGCTAAGCTTTTATATTACAAAGAGATGGATTGACGCATTTAACCATATTGGGCAAATTTTGGAATAAATTTTGACCCATGCTCAAAGGACTGATATCCTTTGGTACTAATGTTGTCAACCAGTGTTTACTCCCCGAAATGACCCACAGGGCAGGGGCTTTTAAACATGCAACGAAAGGTAACACTCGAGGGGTTCTTTTTAAACGGTTTCTCACAGAGCGATCGTGGTTGGATGCTGAAAGCGAAGAATCGCATAAACGTCAAGAATCGTCAAAAAACGTCAAAAACGGGGAACAACGGGGGAGGCCTACCTATGAGTAGCCCTTCCCCGTTTAAACGACTCTATATATAGAGTATTGAATATATACATACAGGCTAATGACGATGATAACATAAAATAAACACTCAAATAAATTTATTATCAAGAAAAAATCTGTGCAATTTCAGATAGTCCCATATTACTTGTTATAGTATTTTCATTAGACCTTTAGATGGAAAATAGTGATATTAGGTACTTTTACTTCAATAGAATATATGGGATATTGCTTTTCACGAAAGTAATATAAAAGGTTTAAGAAGATACTCCCCCGAGCGCTTTTCATACAAATATTGGAACCTGTGTAATTTCGAAACTATTTATCTACAAAAATGTTATAAAAAGAGTGTGTAAGTTTTGTGAGTTAGTATGTATTTAAATGGAATATAATTTACGGAACCACTGCACCTTTTTAAAAAAAACTCCTTCATCAATTATTAGAAACATTATTCCAGCTCAAAATAATAAGTAATAAAAAATAAATAATAATAATGCTAAAGCTCGCAGGGCAGCTTGTGGCGAATTGTTGGTAAGTAACGAAACCATGGGTACCGAATCTACAGAGAGTCGGTCGCGGCCTTCGTCTCTGACGTGTCTTCGTCGGTCGGAGTAGAACCCAAGAAGGCTTACAGGACTCTCAGCTCTGGTTTGCCTTCATTGACTGTCCAGAGAGGAATCGTTAGAGCTATATGCTCCAGAGATGGAAGTGTTAAAGGGCATAACGCCATGAGTAACTACGGGGAAAGCGCAGCCCACCTCTGGACACGCCTGAGTCATACACACCGGAATTATCCCCGGCAGGTTTCCTAACGTTTTGGGGGCCCATCGAGTGACTCTTAAGTGCTCTCCAATACGAGTAGTAATTATATTTATTACATACATAGCTACCTACGTAATAGATATAATTACTACGCGTAAAAGATAAATTCGTTTAAGAGTACGAAATAGATTAAGTAACTACTTACTTAAATGTATTTCGTACTCTTAAACGAATTTATCTTTTAGGTAAAAGAAAGCAGAAATTATAATATTTAAAATTCACTACGCTTATTAGAGCGCGGTTAAATGATAATTCTCTAAAAAGAAACCAGGACTATGTAGAGATAAAAAATAATACCTAGACACTTTGTTTAATAAATAGCTGCAAGATAATAATAAATTATACTGACCTTATCCTGTACCAAAACTAAGTCCGAGCGAGCGGGATGCTGCTCTGTAGCGATGTTTTGCATTATATTCAATTCCTTTTGCAGATGAGTTGTTTCCAGAGGTAATTTTTCTTTGACCAAATAACTATTCAACTGAAAAAAATATACTTCAACGAACAGAAGTGAATAGTTATAGCGTTTTCATTTTAATGAATAATCTCTTTAGTTTTAAATAGATTTGGAGCAAAAACTATTTTTTATTCAGGTATATGCATTACACATATATGCAGTGTTTATGTAATTTTTAATTTTTTGAATCGCAATAGCTCTGAAACCGGTGGTGTTTCGATTTTGATGTGATTTGGTAAATGTCTATGAAACGTTAACAAAGTTTTTGAGCTCGCTGAGCATCAGATCTTGGAGCCCTACCGCCGAAGCAGAAGCCAATTACCATCGAGATTTTTGTATGCGACAATCAAACTTTAGCTCAGATTTGCAGTAATTGTGTTTAACTTAGCTGGTAAAAACTATAAGAGCTCTACGAGTTAGCTTAAGATATTTGTCATTAACTTAAACCTAAGCATTATTTTCGCGATCAAAAAATTCGGCGGTAAGGCCTCAGTTCAGGTACTTAGTTGTATGTAGTACAAACACGACCATTGAAACAAAACATAGTAAACATTTTATGATAGTAAATTGTGCTATGTATAATCCTTAAAACAGAAATGATGTATTTTAGTCACTCAATCAACACTTAAAATGTTATCGTTCCCTTAAATCGCGAATTATTATTAAAAACGGTCACCTTTACCATTAATGTGACTTAATAACATTTTATTGCATTCTCGCGGGACTTTATACAGCACTTTACCTTTTTAATTTTGCACAAGTTACGAATTTTTTTAATGTGCTACACAAAGCTTAATATAATAGGTAGGGGAAAAAGTCTTTTCGCATTATAGTATGTATAAACTTGTAATAAAATCTCTTTGGTTATACCATTTGTATGTAGCAGGTTTTGATATCTTTAAAAAGTTTAAATTTTAAAAAAGATAATTCCAAATTCAAATTAGGTAAATGTGTGATTTTCATTTGTTTTTTTTTACTGTCAAGATGAGTGAATCTAATGAAGAAATTCGATACATTTTAAAATTTTACTACAAAAAAGGTAAAAATTCAACGCAAGCTGCGAAAAAAAATTGTGACGTTTATGGACCTAGTGCAGTGTCTGTGAGAGTAGCACAAATTTGGTTTAAGCGTTTTCAATCCGGAAATTTTGATGTCAAAGATGCACGTCGCTCTGGTCGCCCTGTTACGGATAAAATGGATGCCATTTCTGAAAAAGTGGAGCAAGATCGGCATTTCAGTAGTTACGACGTAGCTGAAGAACTAGGAATTGACCACAAAACAGTTTTGGCGCATAAAAAGGTCGTGGTCAAAGGCCGGCCAGGCTTCACAGACTCTGGCGAAACCCGGGTTAACCCGCAACAAGGTGATGCTGTGTGTATGGTGGGATTGGAAGGGAAGATATTCATTATGAGCTGTTACCGCCAGGCAGGACTATCGATTCTGAACTCTACTGTGAACAACTGATGAGATTAAAGCAAAAAGTTGAGAGAAAGCGGCCGGAATTAATTAATAGAAGGGGTGTGATTTTTCATCATGATAACGCTAGACCTCACACATCTTTAGCCACTCAGCAAAAATTAAGAGAGTTTGACTGGGAGGTGTTAATGCATCCGCCGTATAGTCCTGACCTTGCACCTTCTGATTTCCACCTGTTTCGGTCTCTTAAGAATTCTTTAGGCAATGTCAGGTTAACATCACGAGAAGACTGCCAAAACCACTTGTCGCGGTTTTTTGAACAGAAGTCCCAAAATTTCTATAGTAATGGGATCATGTCTCTACCTACAAGATGGCAAAAAGTTATCGAACATAATGGCACCTACATACTTTAGTTAAATGTAAATAAACTTTATTAAAAAATGTTTTGAATTTTCATATAAAATACGAAAAGACTTTTTCCCCAACCTAATATATTGTGCTATTTACTCTTGAATAGTAAATAAAATTTCAATAAAAGTTCCTAGATAAATTACATATTAGTAATATAGTCACAGATTCAATCATCAAATCCATTGTCCTTTTAAATCTAATATATAAAATTCTCGTGTCACAGTTTTAGTTACCATACTCCTCGGAAACGGTTTGACTGATTTTGATGAAATTTTATATGTACCTACTGAATAGTAGGTCTGAGAATAGGTTGTTATCTATTTTTTATGGCAAAACAACTTTTGCCGGGTCAGCTAGTAACTAAAAACATATTTAAATTAAAAATATTTAAATATACATATAGACAACTAGTTTTATTGTAAATACAAATATGATTAAGCAAATAAAAGAAACCTGTATTTCCTCTTGTAAATGTTTAATTACTTCGCCAACGGTTTTCGGCGTAGCGCTCTGTCCGTGAATAACGTTCAAATAACGTTTTAATTGATCAGAAGCCATCTTCAGCTGCGACTGTTGTGCCTCGTACTAAAAAAATACGCAAAAGCTGGTATTACATTATGTGTTATATACGTACTTAGAAGTACGTACGTTTGAAATCATACTCCACAACCCTGTGCGCATTGGGTACGTAATGTGGAAATATTAAATTTAATTCAAGACAGAAAGCTATACCAAGAAATCAAAATAAAAATAAGTAAATTTTTGAGGTGTAAGTGGTTCGCCCCGCATTTTTGAGCCACAGCTAACCTCACCTGCACGTAGTGTGAGACCCTGCTGAGAAGCTAACTTGCGGAATAGAGGTTAGGCATTTATATTTATAAACTGCCCGACTGCGGACTGCGGAGAATACCGCAGCCAAATAACAATACCCTTGAGAATTGTTGTGTTCCTGCGAGTGAGTGAGGTCACCAGAAAGGAAGGAGTTGTTGCTGCGCAAGGGTGTGGCGGCGCGCGAGCTGTATGTCATGTTGGGAGCGTTTATATGGCTAAGGTACCCGCTTCGTAGCGGGCGGCGGACCGTATGCTTGTTTGTCAACTGACATAACATAAAAAGAAATAAAAGAAATTTACCTGACTTTCCAATTCTTTCGATTTTTCTTGCTGTATTCTTAAGGACTTACTGACATTTAATAATTCCTCCTTATTAGATACATCGACAAGATTGACTTGTACATTTTCTAAGCGTTTTATTACTGAAAGTTTATTAATTAAAAATATGAATATTATTATCTTATTAAAGACATATTAAATACTTAATTACATAAGTTTCTACGTATGGGTAGATAAGTAACTAGATTCTGTTTAATGTAGGTATGTGCATTAAAGAATATAATAAGTAAGTACGAGTATTTTCAATAGATGCCAAGCTGAATGTTTTGTTTTCATAATATTTTGAATAGCAAACTTCGTGTATAACGTCTTCAATGTCAACCTGGGCTTTTTGCAAAGACGGGGGGGGGGGGACGAGCATGTCAATCACCTGATGGTAAGCAATCACCACTGCCCATGGACATCAGCAACACCTAAGCAATATCTGAGAGTATTTGTGGTGACTTCCTCTAAGCTGGAGGTGTGTGTGGAAGCACACTATTCATATCAATAATGGACACAACCGCTGTATTATTTATATCCAAGAGTGACTGAAGGCGATATTTTTTTATAGAAGAGGGGGGAAAAAGAGCATGTGAGTCACCTGATGGTAAGCAATTACCACAACTCATTGACATCAGCAACACCAAAAAGGCACTGATTGGTTGCCAGCCTTTATAGGCTCTTTTCTTGAAAACACCCAAGTCGTTGTTCTGGAACACCGTTGAGGGATGTTGGTTCCACAACTTCACAGTCAATGGTAGAGAATATATTAAAAAACGTACGGTATATGTAGCCGTATGTGATAGACAGTCAGTTATCAAGGTGGTATGGGTGGAATTTCAACTTTTTGCGAGTGGTACGATAGTGGAACTGAGCGGCTGAAATTAATTGAACAGCTCATTCGAGCACCCCTTGTGGTATAATTTGTAAACCACACAAAGTGAGACGACATCTCTGTTTGCAAATTTATTACAAATGCTTACCAATATCTCGCTCGACCGCCATTTCTTTTATGTCATTAATTATTTCTGTCGCACTTTCCTTTTGCAGCATTCTAGTCCTCTTATGTACATCCTTGAACTCGTCTATCAGGTTCTGGTACAAGTCGAGCATGTCTTGAATAGTATTATTTCGTGCTAAGTCTGTTGGTATATCGGGAACTTTTAAATATCTAAAACATTATAAATAAATCTATAGCATATATCCCAGCAGGATAAATATATACCTATCCTACTGCTGGGGTACAGATCTCCTATCAATGGAAGGGGTTTAGAGCCTACTACACCACGCTGCTCAACTGCGGGTTTAACTTAGACCTCCAGTATTACAACTATGAAAACCGCATCTAATTTGGTGCAGTAGTTTTACGTATCCTGCGCATTAACAGTTACGTAAAATAATAATAAATACAGACAAATATTCTAAATATATTTGTATTGGCGTCAACTGCCCCTATATATACCTCTCATATGATTTCATGAAAATCATTTGAGCATATATAATAGTTTCTCGTTATATACATTATAATAATACATTACAGTAAGCATAGATAGAGTATACCTTGTCAATTTGTGGTATGTGTGCCTGGTGGTACCTACGCGGCGATGGTTGACTGTGGTTTCCCCTGAGGACCCACGAGCAAATTTTTTTGCCTGACTTATGTCTGCGTCTTGCAGCTAAATATATTTTGATTGCCCATCCATGCATTTTACGTTTATATATCTAGCGATTCGGAGATACTACGGACCAAATACTCCTGTTTGTCCCCATTGGGGTTCTACGGGCAAACATATTTTGCCCATAGCACCCATACGACTAGACTGGGTGACCACTGACTATACCGTTAAAATACGTTAATCTCTTGACTAAGATAAGGTAGTAAAAAAAACAAACACGCAAATAATAAGGCAATAAGGCTGAGATACGTGAATTCGAGCTATTCCGGCACAGGAAAAACAAATTGGAAAGGGCCTCTAACTATGAGTATTTTAGTTATTGGCCATTTACCTTCGGCATTTACTGAGAAACCGGTGCTAAACTTTGGTGAAAGAGCACACACGGGCTCGTTAATGTCTTGCAATTGGTGGCAATGGGCAAAGCATTAGCAGCATTCATTAGGAAGTAGCCACTGAGTTGAGGGTTGAAGCTCTCGTTATAAAAATAGGTTTCCATACTAGTAGGCAATTAGAAGAAAATATTAATCTCCGTAACATTATTTTGCCTTTGTATGTATGATTTGATTTGATTTTGTACTTTTACAGATATTGTAAGCTTTTTGTTATAATAAGCATGTATTCAAGCATTATAGAAGTAGGTAGATAGCTTAATTATGCTGTCCACAATAATATATGTTTAATTAGGTGCTTATGGTACAAACACCCTGTCTAACTAGGGGTCTCATACAAAAATTCAAGATTGCACAGCGTGCGATGAAGAGATCTATACTCAGAGATTTATATTTTAACCAATAAGCTCAATTTAAAGTCAAATTGCGTAAGAGTAAAAAAATGTAGAAAAAAATGTAGGTTTCTCTGTAAATTACCAAAGTTTCCAGCAATTTAACAATGTTTCTGGAAATGTTCCTGGGAATATTTCTTAAGTTGCCGCCACCTATGCCTTTTTACTAATTAATATGCTCAATTTTATATAGGTACTTAAAAATATTAAATTGAGTACAAAATCACACGAAATTTGTACATTGTACTTATGACATGAAAACGTAAGGATAAGTAAGTATTGCTATTATGTTATTATTGTTATTTTTGTGAATACTGAGATTTTGGCTTGTTTTCTTATTCCTGTATTATACAATAATAATCCGGCGTTATTCAAACGATTCTTTCCCTTTCCTTCTCAACATATCCCTCTCTATCAAGCAAGCTACGATAGAATTCAGGGAATCCCATTTAATCTATAAAATCATTCTTATCCAGTATCACAGTATGTCATTTTTGCCCTCATTTTGGGTTTGTTATTTTATTTTTCATCCTAATTTGGTGATTACAAAAATAAATATTGCACGTTGAATTATCTTTATCAAAATCGAGTGCAATATTTCAATTTTGTAGTAATGTTTTTTTCTTACCCTTTCCTTGTCCACTAAAATCCACTAGCCACCAAAAACAAATTTCTCCTACTAACAGCGGGTTCCAAACAACCAGTTTTAGTGGTAACACCAAACTTTATTATTTGTGTTAAAGTAAATTTAAGGGCAATTTAAGAAACATTCCCGGCAACTTAAGAGTTACAATATGATATAAGAGTGGCAACATTGCCATGGCTATATTCCAGACAATGGCAATGTTCCCAGTGGCACATTATTAGTTACCATATATAGCTCTAAGGATTAACAACCTGATATAGCATAAATGAAGTCACATCATCATCAGGTCATTTTAGTCTCCACTACAGGAGCACGAGCCTCTCTCGACCAGACAGATGGAGCATTTTTTGGTCTACACTCCCCACGCTGGCCAGACGGGTTGGGAGGCCTGATCGACGTTTTATAATGTATTTCCCTAAGTCGCCTTGTACGACATCCACGGGGAGAGACGGAGTGATTCTATTCTAGTCTGCCGGAAACCACACGACCATTAGTCACATAAAACACAAGAATAGTTGGGCAGAAAACAGGAACAGCAATCACGGGCTGGACATCACAGCGTAGGACGGGCCCCTACAAGAGTGAAACGTTCTAGTAAGGGTAGGGATAGAATCAGTACAAAACCAATCGTTGTAGAAATTGTAAAGGTCGAGGTATTTATTCAGCAGTGGGTATTCATCAGCTGAAACAGGCGAACAGATGACTATAATATATTACATCGTGATATCACATAGTGTAACACAGGTAATATTACTAAAACACATTATAAAAAGTGTAGAAAATCGCCGGCTATCATTTCAGGAGAACATAATAATAAATAAATAAATAAACTGCGTGTCCAAAAATATTGGTTTCTTTAATTAAATAAACTGCAACTAGTTTTGTTCAATTATTTAATTATTATGGATTGCTTAGTTAATAATTAAGGGATTTAGACAGCTAGAATATGCTTCATTTGCATAATACAAATTTAAAGTGCAGTGAAACAATAAATTATTGCAGACTTGTAGGTATACAACAGGGCGATCTAATTGCTGAGAGCAATCTTTTCAAGGAAACCGTACAATAACGAATTTGTGCATGGAGTCGGCTGGATTCGCAAATCAAAAGAAATTAATGAAATTAGAACTATAGTAATATTATAAGAATAATAAATAAAAATATGTACACTACATATTATAAAACATACAAATACATAAATATTAATATTATAAAGTGTTCGTTTAGGTTTAGGTAAACTGATTTTCTACACTAATATTGTAAAGAGGAAGGCCTCTGCATGGGCGAAACTAGCGAAGCTAGAAATTTAACCTTGTAGGTTCCTTTCAAAAGCTAGGCATAGAACAAGAAATAGTAGTGGTAGCCTGAGCAAAAAATTTGAAAGGATTTTGAGAAATTAAGACTAAGTAACGCAGTCAATTGTTTTTATAGTCATTGGTCTGTGGTGGTGCTAATATCAACATTGGTCTGTGGTGGTGCTAATATCAACAAATCGCCCGCAGTTCGTGTTCCTAAATATACCCACGGCTTTTGGCGAGTTTGGTGACATTTCCCTAGGGTGGAAAGGACAAAAAGTAACTCTAACTCCCACAACTGTCTTACAGTAGTTTCTTGTTTTCGACTAGGGACATCACATATGTGTATGTATACAATGTAGGTATAGCTAGCGAACAACCAATACCTACTATAGACGAGGTACTCTCGTAAACGTATATAAATTTGTAATACAAATATTTACGTCACAACATTCTCGCAAATAACTCACACTAAATCACACTTTTGATGGAATTTGCAATACGAGCTTGCAAAGGTGAAACTTCCACCTACGTAAATTATAGGTCTTTGGCTCTTGTCCATACAAAAAAAAATACTGCGGACGAACACGGTGGTCGATTAGCAATGGCCACTTTGACTCCGAGGTCGCGGGTTCGATTCCCGCACAAGACAAACATTTGTGTGCATGAACATGTCTGTTTGTCTTGGTCTGGGTGTTTTCTATGTATTATAAGTATGTATTTACAAAAAAAATGTATTTTAGTATATTTATCGGTTGTCTAATGCCCATAACACAAGCTTTGCGCTCAATTTGGGACTAGATAGCGCTGCGGATATAAGTAGTCCTTTAAAAAAAAATACTAATTTTGTATAGAGATGCATACGCATCTTTTTTTTCAGAGACTATTCAGTTTTTGCAGCAAAGCGGCATAGAATGAGAGCAAGTTTTATCACGCGCATGCTGCTAACACGAGTGATCAACTCTACTTCACCGCGTACACATTTTCATACAAAATGTTGCTGATCTATTGACAAAAGCTGGATTGAGCTGAATATATCTGAGGTATAAGTAGCTCGCCATGATCTTTAGAGCCAAAGCCAACATGACTTGCACGTGGTGCATCCTGCCGGCTAGCGAAAGGGACTCTGACAAAAGAGAGATAAAGTGCAGTATTTGTAAGCTGACCGACTCTGGAAGTACCTCACATGATACCGCAACCATAATAATATAACATTTTCCTTGAGGGTTGTTGTGTTCCTGCGAGTGAATGAGGTTACGAGAAAAGAAGGAGTTGCTACGAAGGCAACGGGGATGGACACAAGCGATATTTGCGAGCATGATATGACTACGGTAACCGCTGCACATCAGATGGGGTATATACTTGTCTGCCACCCGACGTAGTACATAAAGAACACTTAAAAAACATTCTAGCAAAGTAACATGTAATGCCATCTATATTCAGATGGCACTACTGTTTGCTCGAGATGGCACAACAAGAACGCCGAGCGAAGCTTGTATGTAAAGACTTTTTTTTCCGTTGAGGCCCGCCTGATGAGAAGCGGTTATCGTAGGTAGGTAGGTATATACGCGCCCACAACATGAAATATCCTTACTTCACAACAACACCGATGAAGGGAATTGTTATTTGGCTGCGGTATTGTGTGAGGTGGAGACACTTCCCCAGACTGTGACCTGCCTCTCTATACAATATACGCTGTCCTCTACCTCTTTTTTGCCAGAGCCCCGTTTGTCAGTCAGCGGGCATGTTCAGGCGAGGTTTGTTTTGGTTCAAAGATATTAATGAACCACTTACACCTCAAAATTAATATTATTTCTATTTGAGTATATATGTTGAATGAATGATGATGTGAAGCGGATACCGTAGCCATATTAACGCTCGCAACATCGCTCACGCAAAACAAAGATCGCTCATGCGCCGCCACCCCCGGTGCCAATACAGCATCTCCATCCTTACTGGTGACCTCACTCACTCGCAGGAACACAACAACCCTCAAGGGAATTGTTATTTGGCTGCGGTATTCTGTGAGGTGGAGGTACATTCCCCAGTTGGGTAGCATACAATTAAGCTCCCTACCTCTCTTTTCGCCAGAGCTTCGTTTGTCAGTCAGCAGGGTGCACCGCATGCAGGTAAAGTTGGCTTTGGTTCAAAGATGTTAATGAACCACTTACACCCCAAAATATAATACAATGCTTATCATTTATACAAATATATTTCAGATATGTTTAATGATAAAATGCCAGCATAAGCTCGCAAGTCACGTGTCGAATGGCGGGCTACCGACAAACTCCTCGGTACCAACGGGACCAATAATAAAAACAGCCAAACTATTTCTAATTTAGTTTCTGAATAGACGGGGCGCTTCCACAAGTTTAGTAACTACGAGGCCAATTACTCGTGTGTCAGGCAATAGAATTGGATTATATCGGTGTATACGAAGGGGAAACATTCGGAATAGAAAAGGGTTACTTAGGGCTACTTAATATAAGCAACATAATACATGGAGCACACTAAAAGTTTTGCACTTCTAGCTAATCGGAAGTATTTTAATTTCGAATGTTATATTTTTGAAACGACTTGCAACCTCCCTAATAATAAAAAAAATGGCGGGAAATCATTTGTCAATTGTTTTTTATCACACATGGAATTACAGTATATGTAATAGTACTAACATAATGGAATTAAGTCGAAAAGATTTTAGAGCGATGATTTTTTATGATTTTTAAAGTTCTCGCTCTCCGCAAGACTGTGCCGCTCGTCTCCAAAATGCTTTTGAGAGAGAAGCACCTTGTTTAGGCACCGTGAGGCGATGGTTTGCTGAATTTGAGAGAGTTCGGGTTTCTTTACATAATAAATTTCGTGAAGGGCGGCCTTCAACTGCCGTCAACGAAAATAATGTGGCTACTGTTAAGCGGCTAATTGAAGAATACCGCAGATTACGAGACAATTCGAGGACTATTGGGGATTACTATGAGCCAAATTCAGAAAATTTTACACGAAGAATTAAAAGTTCAGAAACTTTGTTGTCGTAGGATCAGCTCATGAACTGACAGCGGAGCAGAAGCGGGCTCGCGTGGAATGGTGCTCACAGATGCTACTGAAGTACGAAATGTAGATTTATTGTTTTGAACCCGAAAAAAAACAGCAATCTTGTGAATGGGTGTTTAAAAATGAGAACAGGCCAACAAAAGTGAGGCAGGCGAGAAACGTTGGTAAAAAAAAATGATCGCGTTTTTTTTCTCAGCTACGGGTCCTATCTGTACAAATCATAATACCACTTGAAGATCAAAAGAGTGTTAATGCCGAGTGGTATTCTACCATTTGTTTACCCAGGGTGTTAGAAAAAGTTCGCGAAAGACGACCAAAAAGCCGCGTTCTCCTACATCATGACAACGCTTCTTCACACACAGCCAACAAAACAAAGTTTAGCTTCCGAAAAAGTAAAACTCGTCACCCATCCTGCACATAGCCTCGACCTCGCACCCTGTGATTTATTATATTTTCCCCAAAATCAAAGATTTGATGAGAGGTTTCACTTTTACCAACTCCGAGGAGGCAGTGATAGCGTTCAATCAGCACGTAGAAAACATGCCTTCAGATCTGTGGTCCTCCTGTTTTAAAAAATGGTTGGATCGCATGAAAAAATATTTAAAATGTAAAGGAGAGTATTTTAAAAAGCAATAAACATAATATTCTTCATTAAATCAACTCAAATCTAACCAAAACATAATTTATCACATTAACCAAATATTGGCCAGTATGAATAATAACTAATTATTACATTGACCATAACATATATATATATGTATATATATAATGGCAATTTGTGTCGGTTTTGAGTGAGTAAAATGTCTGTAAGATGTTTTTTTTTGTTTGTGGCAATACCGTAACAATTCAATTCAATTTATTTATTGCAGATTACAGTGACCCATTAGTTAGTTCACAACACATAAAAATATATTAATAGGAATAATAAAAATAAATGGAAAAACAAATGTTGTCTCGTCACAGCATACTTATCAATACACCATGTACCTAAAAGGCATTCCGTGAGAACCACGAACCACGGAGTGATGATCTTCACTTTCAGACATCGTCCATTCAGTGGCTGAACAGTGCCAATTGCTGTTATTTTTGAAGTGAAAACTTCTTTAGCGGCGTTGTGCACTGTTTAGGATGGGTAAAAAATGTTAAACTCGCGTCAGGATCACGTGTCCTGATCGATAATTAGTAAGACAAAGCTGCGAAACTACAAAATTCAACTTTAAACAAAGACGATACGATTGACAATTATTGAAATATTTTAATGATTCGAATTGGCAGTTAGTAAGACAAAGCTGCGAGACTACAAAAGCAAAGACGATACGATTGAGATTGCTTTGAATAGTTTATGTTTGTGTACGACAACTCAATAAATGAATATGAATATATGTACTGTTATACTGATAGATAAAGCAATTTGGGGTGTAAGTAGTTCATCACCATCTTTGAACCAAAGCCAACTTCACCTGCACGCGTTGCACCCTGCTAACTGACAAACGAAGCTCTGGCGAAAAGAAAGGTAGGGAGCGTAATTGTAAGCTACCCGACTGGGGAATGTACCTCCACCTCAAAGAATACCGCAGCCAAATAACAATTCCCTTTTCTTTTGGTCCTGAGGGTTGTTGTGTTCCTGTGAGTGAGTGAGCCTAGGTCACCAGAATGCAAGGAGATGCTGCGTTGGCAGCGGGGGTAGCGGCGCGCGAGCGATATTTTATGTTGCGAGCGTTAATATGGCTACGGTAACCGCTTCACATCAGGCGGGCCGTACGCTTGTCTGCCACCCGACGTTGTAAAAAAAAAAAAAAATTCGTGCGGAATCATTTCCTAACCATTCCAAAATATTCAAAAATGTACAATGTTAATGTTCAAGTTTTCACTTCTACCGGTACTCCCGGAGTGGAACCCGTTTTTTTTTTCGTTAAGTCGTTCTACATGGTTAATAATGCATAGACAACTAAGGTTGAGAATCTCATTTAAAAGTAAGTATCTAACTAGGTATATGACATTGTCACAGATTGCTAACTCCGAATCAGATTTTTTTTGTGTAATCTAATTTTCCCAGGCAAGATACCTAGTAAAATCATCAATCCATTTTTGCTTTCTTAAAAAAACTGCAACCTACTGTGAGATTGAAATTGGTGGACAACACGTGAATACCCTAACTAATGTTGGAGGCGTCCATATTCTGAACCAAGTCATTAACACCCGGCGAGCCGTATATTAGATGGCCACAATTACTGTTAAAAATAAATATCAAGTTTTGGTAATGAAACGCATTAGGGTTTCATTATCGAATATATTTTTTTATATTGACAAAGTTATCTATTTTTTATAGCAAAACAACATTTGCCGAGTTAGCTCGTAATGTATACATACACATATTGGCTTCAAACATATTTATGAAAAATTAAAAATAGTAAACAAGTGTACAAACAATACCTCAAAAAAGATTTGAAATGCGACGATCATTCTTTGAATGCTGTGGTATACTCGATAATTATATAATATACGACATCGCGCTGGTACATATTCTGTGGCGGTCACTCGGTTTTGAGAGAAAATTGCAAAAATTAACTTTTTGAACGTATAGCAGAATATAAACATAAAAGCAGATTATAAACGCCGCTGAACGCTCATTACGGAATTCGTGCCGATCCCTCCCAGGCTTATGCTTCAAATCATCCCTCGTGCGATTAGTGACAAATTACTTTATGATTGATGTTCTACTGTTTATTGTTTTTTGTGCTCTACTAATATTATAATTTATTGTTTGTATTACATTTCTTTATTTTGTGTAATTCATTCTTTCTCAAAGTGATTCTTCGATAGGTCACACACAGATGATGGGCGGACTCTGAAATTGACAGAATGACAGCTACAGCACGTGTCGGCCGGACCGTATCCGTAGGCATCGTGGGCGGCCAACATAAACTACTATTTGTTCGTACCTACTAGTATAGTATTATATTTCTGTGCACGTACTATGCATATTATGCATCATTAAATAAATAAATAATAATAAATATTTCTGGACAATTTACACAGCGCCATCTAGTCCCAAATTAAGCGCAAAGTTAGTATTATGGGTACATACTAGACAACTGTTAATCTACTTAAGTACATTTTTTTTTGTAAATAGTTTTTTTTGTAATTACTTATAATAGAAAACACCCTGACCAAGATAAACAGACATGTTCATGCACACAAATGTTTGTCTTGTGCGAATTGAACCCGCAACCTGGTAGGCAAAGTGGTCATTGCTATTCATTCGACCACCGAGCTTGTCGTTCGAGCATTGATTTACATCTACTTTCGTCTAGTTTATAACGTACTTTGCAAGATAGGCAGTATTCTTCACTTGTTCCTTGTTTGTCAGCAGCCACTGCAGCACATGGTGGATGACCCTCGCGTCTCCTGCCAATAACTGAGCTCTGAACCGCGCTGGCTCGACGTTGGCAGGCGGGCGATATTTAACGCTGCCCAGCATTTCAAGCAGTCTCATCGATACCGTCTCTGGTTCATCGTCATTAACATCCAACTGAGAAATAACGAAACAAATGTTTTTAAATATTTTATTCTCTTTTAAGCTGTTGCTGTATGATTTGGTACCTTTTACTCTATTATATTCTATATGTCCATAAGTAACTATTACCGTTAGTACTATTAAGTAATAGTATAAGTATACTGTGCCTGAAGTATTTATTTATTTTATATATTGGGCGACTTACAGCGAAATAGGTGTAAAGTATATAACACTTGTAAGTAAAACTATGCTAATTACAAGTCTCTGCCAAGAGAATAAAAGAATAAAAGTAACCAATAAATGGATTAACTAAAGTATATTTGTCTGTGTAATTTCATTGAACTTTTTATGGATGTAACAATAATAAAAATATAAAATTAATAAATTACGTAGTTATTGAACTAAGTAATAACTGAAGAGGACAATAATATAGCAAACTCTAAGTCACAATGTAATGTTAAAAAAAATGTTAAGATACAGAGAGTGTAGCATAGGAAATTAATTCCCTTACTTTCAGGCTGCGTTCTGTGTCCATGGGCTGTGGTGATTATTTACCTCACATGCTTGTGTCACACGCTCGGTGACTCACATGCTCGTTTGCTATCCTCTTCTATAAAAACCTTTACACAGTACCCAGTGTTCCGCAAAGTGTTTGCCACGGCACACTGGTGTACCGTAGTTATGAGTTTGTGTGCCTCGGAAAAATAAGCTTATCTTATAAAGCTTATAAAATTGGACACAAATAAAAACAGATTTTTCATTTATGGTGTGGTGTACCTCCAAAAATTTTCGTTTTCCTAGATGTACCTTAAACACAAAAAGTTTGCGAAACACTGCACTAACCTACACGTGTGCCGCGTGCAGAACGAGAATTAACGTAGATATTCATAATTATTTAATATGCATACATTCATAAATGCACAAACCAATACATACACATAATAATACATATTATTATATGACAAAAATAAAATAGAAATAAGATTTCAGCCAGGAATTAATCGTCGTAAACTATTATGCATGTTGTCAACACAACGGTCTGTAAAATGAAATGTAGTATGAAATTGCCATATCCAGGCGCTTCAGGCGTCTAGCTTATGCAGAACTATACATATTTAATATTCTAATCTACCTAACGCTATGAAAGCTGATAGCCATGTCTAGGTGGACTGCTAGTTTAAAAAGCATTACCTGAAATGTATGCATATACTCGTACACGATGTATATGTATGTCATAATTATAGAAGCTAGTATAGAATATATTTAAACAGGGTCTAGATTAAATTGTAGTTCAGCATCATAGTGCTGCTGCTGCAGCATATTAGACCTCGCTTATGAAACTGTATAGTGTGCAACTCTGTAGAAGTCTTCTACATAGTCGCTTGTGAGTGCAGTTTGCAAACTCATTAGATATAGTACCCTAAGGTAGGTACGGAATTGTGACGTCATACGCCTGGGCGCCTTACGAACGATCGTATAAAATATGAATGCAGTTACCAAATAGCAAATTCATTAGTATGAATAGACGAATCCGAAATGAATGTCAAAGTTAATATGGTTTGATCAATTAAGGTAATATTTTAATTTAAACATCCTACGCATTATCATTAATAATACTTACATGCTTACGATTTTATTCACATGTTATAACCTTTACCTACCTACATAGGCATTTTTTTTTGGGTAACCGTAATGGGGTAACCTTAAACTTTTTAAGGGTAAACGAACGGACAACAGTAACAATATCACATGTAAAATATGGCGTAGCCCTATAACTATTTTACCTACCCGTAAAAATCCCATTAAGAAGTTTGATGAATACCATGACAGAAGTAGCATACATACTTATAAATATATAAATAAATACATAAATATTTCTGGACAATATACAGAGCGCCATCGAGTCCTATATTAAGTGCAAAGCGAATACTATGGGTACTAGACAACTGATCAATGTACATAAATACATTTTTTTTTGTAAATAAATACTTATAATATATAGAAAACAACCCGAAAGAAACAGACATGTTAAATAGTCATGACTCGAACCCGCGACTTCGGAGTCAAAGTAGCAATTGCCTAGCCATTGGACCACCGGGCTCGTCAAATATAGATCAAATCAAATATAGATAAAATATCAATTTACATTCAATCACGAAAGGCACACTTGGTTAGAAACCCGCATAGACTAACTTACGAATGTTAAGGATTTTTTATACAACGCGACGTGTCTGCTACCCACTGCTGCCATTCTATGTATTATGAATGCGCGGCCAGCCTGTTGCGAAACAGTGACCGTGCGTAGCCTATACATATACACTTGCATCATAAAATTGATCTGACAATATATATATGTATATATATATACATATATATATATTGTCGCAGCCAATTTGTAAAATCTGCCCCATTACATACCTACGCAGTTTTACAAAATGACGGAGCCATTATTTGTCACCTGAATGAAGTGAAAGAGTCGCAAGGCTTCTAATTCAAATTAATCACAAGGCAAAACTAACCGGACGATCATTTAAAGACAATCCACCTAAACGTTAATCCGCCGCATTCTAGCCGTATGTATTGCGGTGTATTTTACGAATTGGCTGCAACATCCTACACGATGTGACATGATAACTTTCTTGAAGTTGGTTAGTAATCTGTGATTTAATGTGTAACTTGGTTACCTTCTCTCCCGCATTGAAACCGACTAGCAAGTCTACCAGCAATTGGAGCAGCTGCTTCTCGTTCAAGGCGTCAAACTTTATCAAGTCGTAGTTTCTCCCAAGACTTGCATTTAATTCTTTCACTATAAACTTAATTTGTTCCGTCATTTTTCTTGTAAATTTCGCAGATCAATTGTAACAATACAGAGATGTATAGGAATAAAATTTATTTCATCTTCATCAACGCAACGCATTTGTTTACATATTTCGTTGTCATGGAAACAACCACAGATATAGCGAGAGCGCATTAGGCTGGCCTTACACAACCGGAATCCGTCACGGAATTGAAAAACTGAATTCCGAATCTAGACACGCGGCAGCGTGTCAAGCCAAGTTCAAGCTAACAAAACTGGCGAGTAGCACACGAACCATTTGGAGCCACTTTTGACCCCCATAAGACTCACAGTTTTTGAGTTATGAGGAGGTTAAAAGTGAAAATACAGTAGATTAACAAAAACCATTTGGTATTAATTTTATTACGAGTTATATTATTTGGTAACTACCTACTAATATTTTTTGTACAAAAAGTATATCCCAAAAAGCATATCCCATCAAAAACATAAATGTGAACCAAGTTCAATCTATACTAATATTATAAAGCTGAAGAGTTTGTTTGTTTGTTTGTTTGAACGCGCTAATCTCAGGAACTACTGGTTCGAATTGAAAAATTCTTTTTGTGTTAGGTAGCCTATATTTCAAGGAAGGCTATAAGCTATATAGCATCACGCTATGACTCATAGGAGCGGAGCACCAGTGAAAAATAGGAAAAAAATATTCCTTTTGAGGGCTTACGTCGCGTGCGCTGCGTAAACGGTTGAAGTTACGCAAAAATCATGTATGACGGAATTGTTCCTCTTTAAAAGTTCTAAAAAAAAGTCCGCGACAGCATATGTCTATCTTTTAAGATTAACTCACTATAACCTTTTTTTACCTACTTTCTCCTATTGATTACCATGAAAAAACGTTATAGTGTGTCAATCTTAAAAGATAGACATATACTGTCGCGGACTTTTTTTTAGAACTTTTAAAGAGGAATAATTCCGTCAAACATGATTTATGCGTAACTTCAACCGTTTACGCAGCGCACGCGACTTAAGCCCTCAAAAGGAATATTTTTTTCCTATTTTTCACCGGTGCTCCGCTCCTATTGGTCGTAGCGTGATGTTATATAGCCTATATATAGCCTTCCTTGAAATATAGGCTAAGTATCTAACACTAAAATTTTTTTTTCAAGAGTAGTTCCAGAGATTAGCGCGTTCAACCAAACACACTCTTCAGCTTAATAATAATAAATAGAATTAGATAGTATAGATTAATTTTATATATAAAACTAGCTGTTACCCGCGGCTTCGCCCGCGTGGTCCAGGGAAGCCTGCTGCCATTGATTTGTGTATATTTTTCTTTTGTTGTATTTTTTTTTAGTTCGTTAGATAAAAAGTAGTACCAGTATGTACAAATTTTAATGATGATTGGCTGCATAGTTAAGGCATGAAGAAATAACAAACAAACGAATTTACTTTAACACTTATAATATTTGTATGGATGGAACGCCCACACTCAAGAGAAAATAATTATTCACCACATAAATGTTTGCCCTCTTTATTTTTCCTTCGAATAAAATATTTTTCCTGGATAAAAAGTAACCTATGTCACTCTCCAGACCGGAAACTATCCCCTGTTAAAACATCACATCAGTACTTACGTTTCTTTTGACGTGATAGAAGGACAAATGATTACAAAGTTTATTTTTTCCCATGGGATTAAATTGAAATAGTAATAACAAACGTTCCTTAAATAGTATTATCAATATTATATAAATAGTAATATCTCACGAAGTAAAAAAAAAATACAACAAAAGAAAAATAGGTACAAAGTTTAATGATGATCGGCTACATAGAGCGTTAAGAAATAACAAACAAACGAATACTTACTTTAACACTTACAGTATTAGAATGGATCAAGACAAAAAAAATTGTTCACCACTTAAATGATTGCCCTCTGCGGGGATCGAATTATTTTTTCAGTGGGAATAAAATGATTTTTCCTGGATAAAAAGTAGCCTATGTTACTATCCAGATCGGAAACTATCCCCTGTTAAAAAAATCATGTCGGTACTTACTTTCCTTTCGACATGATAGAATGCCAAATGATTACAAAGTTTATTTTTTCCCATGGGATTAAGATGTTTTTGCGGGATAAAAGGTAGCCTATGTCACTTTCCAAATAGTAAACTATCCCCATTTTAAAAAGTCATGTCCGTACTCTAACTACGTAACTATCCCGTTAAAAAATCATGTCGGTACTTAGGTTCCTTTCGACTTAAAAGAAGGGCAAATGATTACAAAGTATGTATTTTCCCGTAGAAATAAGATGTTTTTCCTGGATAAAAAGTAGCCTATGCCACTCTCCATACCGTAAACGTACGTTATTAAAAAATAAAGTTCATTTGTCCTTCTTTCACGTCAAAAGAAACCTAAGTACAGACATGAATTTTTAATAGGGTAATCTAGAGAGTAACATAAGCTACTTTTTATCCCGGAAAAACAATTTAATCCCATGGGAAAAAATAAACTTTGTAATCATTTGTCCTTCTATCACGTCGAAAGGAACGTAAGTACTGATGTGATGTTTTAACAGGGGATAGTTTCCGGTCTGGAGAGTGACATAGGTTACTTTTTATCCAGGAAAAATATTTTATTCAAAGGAAAAATAAAGAGAGCAAACATTTATGTGGTGAACAATTATTTTCTCTTGAGTGTGGGCGTTCCATCCATACCAATATATTAAGTGTTAAAGTAAATTCGTTTGTTTGTTATTTCTTCATGCCTTAACTATGCAGCCAATCATCATTAAAATTTGTACATACTGGTACTACTTTTTATCTAACGAACTAAAAAAAAAATACAACAAAAGAAAAGTATACACAAATCAATGGCAGCAGGCTTCCCTGGACCACGCGGGCGAAGCCGCGGGTAACAGCTAGTATTATGATATATGCCTTGCTTGTTGACTTCAACGACAAAAGAAGTGAGATCTAAATGGGTGCCAAGTTCAATTCTCTTGTCGATCATAGTCTAAACTTCGATGCTTCCATCTATTATACATTTAATATGACGACTTGGTATACAAAGTAAGATCACATATGGTTTCCACGCTGTAGTATAACTGGGATCAGTATTTGGGGACATAATCACTAACTAAGTATATAGGCAAAGAATTAGTACATTAAGTATTACTATGCAGATATAACAACGTTGATCCAAAATTATATATCAGACACTTTATAATATTAGATATATTTTATTATACTTTTGATCAGCAGGCAGGCAATCTGTATTTTAGGCGGTAAATCTCTAGTAGCAAATAAATTACTTTTCTACCTAAATAATTACCGCCAAAAAGTAATTTATTAACTCAGTATCCCGACCGGAAGTGAGATGTTTAAGATGGCGTCCAAAACCCGGAAATTGGTACATTTTCCTCCTCCTTCCTAACCTATGGACGTGATGGATTTAACAAAGTAATGCTTATACGTTAGAGGATTTAACATACTTAGGCATTCATAGTTTATTCATACCTTATTCATACTTATCTATATGCACTTCCCTTGAGGGTTGTTGTGTTCCTGCGAGTGAGTGAGGTCACCAGAAAGGAAGGAGATGCTGCGTTGGCAGCGGGAGTTATATTTTATGTTGCAAGCGTTAATATGGCTACGGTAAACGATCTGCCATCTTAAAATTTTAATAACTTATGCCCGACATTTCTTATGGTCGATAAAATTTGGCCGGAAAGTACATTTTAAAAGGATGAAATTAATCACAATAGGTACTACATGTATGTCTGTGCATAAGCGTAATATTTAACATAGCTGTCGTACAAATTTCTGATTTATTACATACTAGCGACCCGCCCGGCTTTGCACGGGTGCAATGCTGATACTAAATATACTACAGATGCGCATTGTCCTATCCTGTGCTTCCACAGTTATAGACACGCGCCGCCGGCGTCGGCCCCCCGGCCGGTACCGCCTCAACCGCTATGTCCCTGCATTTTAAATCTGTAATATCTTCGAAAATATTTATTTAAATTACATGTAATTAAGGTACTTAATTGGATAAGGAATAATGCAGTATTGCTTAAAATCGCATCGTAAATTAGCCATTATTTCTCGTAAAAAGTAAAGGATTTAAAACGGTTATTGTGGGTTATCCCTATAGTAAGGGAGCCCAAGAGGGGATTACGAGAGTTACTAAAGCGCGGCAGATTAACATACAGGGAGATACCTTGTACTCGATTAAATGCCTCCACCAAATATGAGCCCCATATATATGGCCGCCCGTCAAGGATAAAGGATCAGATTAGTAAAAAAAATTGATCATCTCAAGTTCTCGAGCGCCTCAGATTAAGGTAGGGTGAGTTAGTTACATGCTAAAACGTGTATATTCCACTAATCTGACGATTTCAGAGTGACGTAAAAAAGGAGAGGGCTGCAAAGTTAAAAAAAAAAAGTCATCTCGACATTCTCGAGCGTGGCTAACTTTTTTTTTATTTTGAAGGGAAATAATTCAAGGTTTACGAAAAATATATAATCTGACGATTTCCATAAGCCGAAGTAAGAAAAATTACTCGATAAAGTTTAAAGCGTGCTGATGAAGATGTAGTCATAACACCGGATATTCTTGAGGATACTCCAGAATTAGGTATATTTATTTTCCAATAATAAAAAAAAACGTTATTCATAAAAAAAAACGTTAAATATTTTAATGATTTCTTATGCAATCTGAGGATGAAATCGAACCAGAGGAGGAAGATGATGATTCTACAGATGATAATTTAAAAAATAAGCAAAAAAAAATAACGAGGCTGATGATGATGATGATGACAAGTACCTATTCTACTTAAAAAACAGACACTGTTTTATTTGCATGCTATTTCTTCAGCTTTTCAATTAATCAAGTTCAATGATTTAAAAAAATAAAACTTTTGTCAGATTAGGCGAATTCCTCCAGATAATCGTCAGATTATGAGACAGCACGTCTAGGACATAAAGATGAACCATATACGAGTATATCTTAATCTGACGCGCTCGAGTATTTCAAAATGGCGAATTTTTTTTGGCCGCGAGTTTGCGTCACACCCAAATCGTCAGATTATTATATATTTTTTTTAGGTTCACTTAACATCCCCTTAGAAAATCTGACTCGCTCGATTGAATTTTAATTTTTTCATTTTGAACCCTTGTACGGCCATCTTGTGCCCCCATCATGGAAATAATCAGATTAACATACGTACATTTCCAAAAATACGTAGGACATAATGCTATCAATATCTGACGCGCTCGAGTATGTCCATGCAATAGTTTTTTTTTACATTTTTGAAAGTCTATAGCCGCTTCCCCCACCGATGAAAAGATATATATTATATAACATTTTTTTCTTCTTATCATCTGAGCTTCGTAATCCTAATAAATAGGTCTCTATGACGCTCGAGTAAATCCCGATTTAGCACCATGGGCTCCCCTACCAGAAGAGATAGACATATACCATCGCGGACTTTTTTGTAGACAATTAAGATAAAAAATTGTACAATACTGCACTACATTATTTTGACCTATCTCGTAGGGTTCAGCCAGCGTTTGCAATGTAAGCTCAAAAAAAGGTGTTAATATACGACATCACATTAGAAACCTCTAAAATTACCAGTGTTCCTCTACTATATTATGCATGTATTAAACATATAAAAGTTCCTCTTGAATGACTATCTATTAAAAAAAACCGCATCAAAATTTGTTGCGTAGTTTTAAAGAACTAAGCATACATAGGGACAAACAGACGGGGAAGCGACTTTGTTTTATACTATGTAATGTTGAAATTTTAAGGTGTGACGCTATAACTTGGTGGCATGTTGGAGAGTTTTCGGGATAGTTCAAAATTGTTATTTTCACATTAAAATAACTCAAGAAGTTTTTATGTTATCGAAAATTATTTTCACATACAGTTCTATTTTTATGACAGTTCTATTACATAACAAATCGATAAAAATGTAAAAATATATCTGTAATCGCAGTGTTGACACGCGCGAGGGATGCCACTGGCATTGCATGATCTTGCTATAGGATGCTCTAAGAGCTTGTTGCAATCAGGTGTTCGTTACTGACAAACATCTTCAGCTTAGTCGGTAGAGCGCCAGAGTTTCTGCCAGTCAAGCTAAACACAAATACTATACATCTAAGCTAAAGTTTGATTTTTGCAGTCAAAAAATCCGATGGGAATCGGCTTCAGCTTAACCATAAGTCCCCATTTATCACCGAACAAGTAGGTTGTTTAGTAATGTAGACAAAACGTAATGTACTAAAAATCCTAAGTCTGTGACCAAGCAGGACGTCAATGAAATTCTAGTTGATCGAAGGGAATCATCAATAAATAATAGACAACATCATGATTGAATAAATTATATTTCCGTTTTGATACAATCATTATCATTTTGTTGTAATTGTAATCGTCAAATCTCAACAAGATGCCTACACAATTTGTGCCTTCCTCATTATAATAAGTAGTTTCGCGCTCTGGCAACATTCTCATACAATCCAAACACACTTAAACGCCTCACAGCCTAACATAGTTGACTACCAAAAATACCTACTCCTGCCTCCATTGATTTTGAATTCAAAACTATGATCTTATACTGTATATTGTTCTACCAAGAGCTTATTTTAGCTTCATTAAATAACGGAACGTAGCTAAAAAAAGAAATTTCATAAAAAAGAAGTTTTATTGCTGATCATTATTATATGTCTCCAAGACTGTAGCAACTAAATATGATTAAAACATAAACAAACATCACTGGCATAATCACTATCTAGCACCAATTTGAATAACCTAAGATTTATTGAATAAATTAAATTATAAATCATTCGCTCATTGGATAGGAGACAAGTTATAATCATTCGCTCAATAGATGGGAGACAGTTAAAATCATTCACTCAATAAATGGGAGACAGTTGTGATCAAACCACCCATACTTTATAATATCCTGATAAGATTCAATTTCACTTTAACTGTTCAAAATACTACTTATACTATGGCATGCACCATTATTTTATATCAGACCCTAAGTTAGTAACAAATTTACCAAAACTTATGAATTATTCAAGCAACAAATGGCGGGAGGCGCACCTCTCATCATAGTATTTACATCGTGTAACTGTAGGCGACTGTATCGTTTCCATTTGACAAGTTTTCTTTATAAATCACAATTTACATTTCAGTTTGAAGAACCCTCTTGTAAAACTAGCGCCATTCTAGTGAAACATTAATTATTTGTTCTTAAATCTTAAGTTTATATGTAATTATTATGACTGGAAATAACTGTATGCTCGAGATACAAAAAAAAGATCACTAAGCCGCGTAGCCTTTGTATAAATCATAAAATTGATAAAACACTATACTACATAGCTGTTGAAATAAAATGTGCAAAAACGACCGTTTTTCACAAATTTTACTTCATTAACTATAATGTACAATGTTATGTTAAACTATAAAAAAAATCAATAGGGCTTATTAAATAATGCGATAAAATAGTTTTTTGATTATTTATGTATTAGATGACTAATTAATTTCACTCGAGTGGCGCTAGTGCTACAGCAGGGGCCCCCTTAACATTGCTTTCCATTCCAAAAGATTCTTTTAATGATTATCATAAATAATTTGTACTCTTCTAAATTAATGGAACGTTATTTACAATGATACAATACTCATCATCGCTAAATATACTCTCGGAAGCATGATCGTAATGTGGCGATGATTCTGATCAGTGTTATTATTACTTTTCATCGAAGCTCCTACAAAACCTATGAAAGTGTTAAGTCTCACTATTGTTCTACCTAATAATTAGAAATATTACAACCCTTATAAATAATACTACAGACTGTTCAGCGACGGGACACTTTTCATTGGTAAATTAACATAAAATCGTCATTAAGTATCTACCTACAAAAAAAATATAAATCGTGTGATGTCTACCGGCTTTTAACAAGATTATACAAATTTTTGGTTTTCAAATAAAAAAGTGCACGCTTGGTCCTCCCGACAATTCTCTCTGCACACACGAGCAACGAGTAAAAATTGAGCTCTTCAATAGGAATGTTTAAGAGAGAAAAGAAAAATGCCTTCTGTGAACCCGCCTACCTTCTTCGTGTAAAGAAACACTAAAGCTATAGGCGTTCAGATCCCGCGGTCAGTCACATAAATGCACATGGCAATTCCCTACAAAAAATAATTAGCTACGAAAAATACACGTCAAAAGACAATAAAATCGACTAATTATAAACGAAATCAAAACGTAAAAAAACATCCAGTAGACGCACACTGGACAACTATAAAGGTACGCGTAGAAAACAAAATCTCTATATCGTCCATTACTAGATCACAGGGTGCGAACGCTCACGAACTTTGGACCACTCGAGTGACACGACTCGCTCGCGAGGCGTTTTTACAGCAAACCGCCTTTCCTGCCGAAGAAAAGGCCGAGGGTTCCTAGCGGCGAGGATCGAGCTGTCGGGCCGGCCGGGGGCGTAGTATCAACAGTGCCGAGATCTGCTCGAGGGCGAGGCGCTCGCTGTCTCGGTCTCCTCGGGCAGCTTCCTCCACCCAAATCGAGAGCACCTTCCCCTGGATGTGCCGGCACGCCCATTGGGGCTTCTGACTCGCAGCGTTCTTGCGGAGCAGCCGCCGGCGACCGTAGCGTTCTCTTCAGGCACGTCAGTTGCTCCATTGGACTACGGTGCATGAGTCCCGTGTATAACGAACCGGGGGTTTGCAATGCGATCGGCGAGGGCGCTGACCCATCAGCAGGTGAGACGAGGTAGCGCCGCCGCAGTATGGAGGTACCGCTGGCAATGAGCGCGTGCAGTGAGGGTGCTTCACCCGGCCGCGGAGTACTGGGGGGTGAAGCATCGGGCGAGCCCAACAGTGGGCTGTTAGCAGGTGTAGCGGTCGGCGAGAAGTGCGGTCTCGAAGGAGGCGCGCAGAAAGACTCGCGCCGTGACAACACGGGCGATACAGCAGCTGACGACCGCCGTGATGTGAGCCGCGAGCTCCACGCGCTGCCCAGTACGCTGCTTGCTAAGCTGCTCATGCCGCTGCTGCACACGCTGCTCACTGTCGAACTCACCATAGTACCGTCGTTCGGGTGTAGCACCGTGCTGGAAATAATACAATCATTAGGCAAATCTCATCGAGATTAAAAAGAGTATTAATTCCAATAATTTAAGTGATAGTTGCATGACGAGCTAGATGGCGTCGTAGCGCGTGTCAGTCTAATCGAATCACAAGTTAAGCAACGTCGGCCGTAATTTGTCCATGGAAGGGTTTATTTATTTCGAGCTCATCCGAGCTTTGGAGCGCACGTTAAGCAGTCGATCCCAGTTTAGATCACAGTCGTTAAGCCAAGTCAGTAACCTTTAGGCGGTTTGAAAACACTGGTTTCTGCCAACCCGCAGTTTGAGCAGCGTGATGGAGTACGCTCTAAACCCCTTTGATTGAGGGGAGATCCATATCACAGCAGTGGGATGAATAAGGGTTGAAGGAGACGAAAAAGTGATAGTTTGGCCCACCCCGCCACTTCTTACGAATATCGCGTCTGAGCAGGGCTTCAATGCGCATGACAAAAATAGACAGTCAAATCAAATCAAATCATTTTGACGTGACAACGTCTTATAAATTGGTTAGCCGGGTGACACTTCAAGAAACGCGCTCACGTTATGCGCTTACAATGAGAGCGAGTGAGAGGCACGCGTCCCGCCTAAGAGCGAGAGAGACAGACATAAAAAGTGAAAGGCATGCGTCCCTTCCACTCGAAAACATTTTACCACTCAAAGTCGTTGTCACGTAAAACTTTCGCCCGTATACCGACTTTACAGGCAACCATTTTTTTATTTAGCAAAAATGTTACAATTTCTGTTGCACTGGCTCCCACTTTAGGTTTCTCTCCAATTATAAATAATGTATCAGTTATATAATTCCTAGTTGTACCTTATATGTAACGTGAAAGGTTTGAAAGTTTTGAAAGTCTAATGATATAATATGTAATATACTATGCTATGAATGGTCTGTCTGTTGTGTGTGTGTGTGTGTGTGTGTGTGTGTGTGTGCGCGTGCGTGTGAGCGCGTGCGTGGGTGCGCGCGTGCGTGCGTGTGTGCGCGCGTGCTTGAGTGCGTGTGTGTATGGGAGTGGGTGGTGTGTGGGTGTGTGTGTATGTGTGTATTCGTGTGCGTGCGTACGTGGGAGTATATGTGTGAGTGGGTTGGTTACAGTGTTTCCCAATTACTGGTACGCTTTAGTGTGTCATTAGAATGTCTTTTGATGATAATATTTTTTTATATATATGAGAGGGGGGCAAACGAGCATCACCACCGCCCATGGAGATTAGCAAAACCAAGGGGTCGCCGATCCGTTGCGAGCCTTATAAGGGAATTAACGACTCTATTCTTGAAGGCTCCCATGTCGTAGTTGTTCGGAAATACCGCTGAGGGAAGTTGATTCCACATTTTCACCGTTCGTGGTACAAAATGTCTTAGGAAACGTACTGTACTAGATCGCCAATTATCAAGATGATATGTATGGAATTTTAATTTATGGCAAGTTGTACGATAGTGGAATTCAGCAAATATAATAAGCATTCCGAAAATATAAAATACATCTGATTTCATTTTTTATTTATCGTTCCTGCAATCGGGGGTTCGCAAATTTAAGGTCTTTCTTGTAGTGGTACGTAGAAAAAATAATTGGGAACCGCTGTATCATACATTCGAAACTACTACGCGAAATTTTATCCCCTGATTTTGTTATCATTAGATTTTTGGATTGCCTCTGTATGGTAGCAAATTTAAAGACATATTCGCGTCAAAAGTCACGCAATTCCACAAACAAAGAATTTATAGTTTGTAAAAATCGACTCATCCTTAGAATTGTTCCGGTCTGTACGGTTGGTGTTTTCACTTTCGTGCACTTTTGATTGAACGTTGCGATTGAACCTTATTTAATTCTAAATATCGGAAGATTAATAATATAAGAAAACTTAAAAACGTATATCTGAAGAATTCATAATCCTTATCTAGTTTAGCTAGCTCTCACGTTTTTATTCCATGACTACATCAGACTCTGTACTTGGGATGAGTCGAAATAGTCCTATTTCAATGATGAGGCATGAATTTCTAAATTTTATAAAAATTGCTACTTTTTTTTCAAGTTCATCGAGTGGCAGACAAGCGCCCGCCTGATATGAAATGGTGACTGTAGCTTATAGAAACTTGCAACATAAAGTATCGCTTGCGCACCGCCACCCTACTCCTCACTGCCTATGCAGTAACTCTTTGTGAAAGTATATAGTATAAGAACATATCGCCCTGGTTTTGCACGTGTCCATAGGCTGCAGTAATTGCTTTCCATCAGCCAGACCGTATGCTTCTTTGCTAGCTTCGTCGTCAACCCTTACTTATCTGACTGCTGGCATACGCATCCCCCTCAATTGAAGAGGTTTAGAGCATACTCCACCACGCTGCTCAACTGCGAGTTGGATGAGGCCAGTGTTTTCAAGCCGCCTAAAGGCCACTGACTTGACTTAACGACTGTAATCTAATGACAACAGCCGAGACCGACAGCTCAACGTGTCCTAAGCACGGAGGAGCTCGAGATAATACAAACCCATCCATGGACAGGCTACGGTCGACGTTGCTTAACTTGCGTGTTCGATTAGACGGACACGCGCAATAACGCCATCGAGCTCCTCGCTTAATGTTATAAAAATACTGGCAATACCTGTTGGTGAATGTATAAACGTGGCTGGAGTGCGGTAAGCGAGGCATGTCGTCGTCTTCTTCGACGTCCGACAGTCTGTACACTCTCAGGCCGAGCGCCGCCGCCGACCGAGACCCGCGGACGCCCACGCCTTCTTGGTCCTCGAGCAGGCCTGCAGTAAACGTACACAATATGTTTAGTCTTAAAGACATGTTGACGAAAATTCTAACACACTTGAAAAAACTAATATAATAACTCCGATCAACTATTCACAAAAACACAAAACTATATACAACGTGTAACTTACAAGTACGCAAAACCTAAAAAAAGTTTGTTCAGAATCATGAGTAGAATCAATTTCATAATTTTCATCCGCTTTTAAAGTAACTGGTTTTGAAAAAATATAATTTTTTTTTTAATTGCCGTGTCTATTATTAAATTGCGCTCGACAATCAAGCGAGAAAATGTGATGTAGGTAAACAAACGTAATACCTCCTTGTCCAAAAAGTCTTATGAGAAGCGCTTACGCGTCATTGACGCGATGCTCCCTCTTTAATATTAATATTTGCCTATCGTAGCCATTGGCGCGTCTTTTTGACAAGAAAGCGCCACAAAGCTCATAAACTATTAGAATTATTAGAAAAATAAAAAAGTGTTCATATCTCAGAGAAAAATTTTTTTTTTTTTCCAAATTATTATTTACATATATCAATTTATAATAATAAAACTCAGTTGGGGTGTTTGAGGTTTTGCGTACTTAGTAATATAATAACTCCAATTACAAACTACAGTTTTTAGTATAATCTCGAAATATGTAACCAATGTGAAAGTTTCTTGTGTGATTTTGTGAATACAACTATTCACAGATATTATACTATCGAGATGTCGAGATTATACTAAAAACTGTAGTTTTTAAATAGGCGAACAATAACAAAACAGCATTTTGAATTTAAAAACAATTTAAGAAAATTTTATTGTCTTTGTGAGAAATTAAACTGAGAAACTAATTTAAATTGAATATAGTTCATGTACTCGAGCACTTCTGCCCCAATATTGTCACAGGAGTTATGATAAAATTCATAAATTTCAATAAATAAATGATAAATATTAACCTATCATTTTTACACGGCTACACGAATTAAAAGCAACTGCAGAAATAATTAGTAAATTAATAACAATATTGATTTCATCAGAAGTGCATTGAATTGCCGGTAAACGACCGATAGTAACGGTTTACAGAAGACTATCTAGAATACAATGATGAAAGCAAACAAAGCAGACGCCGTAATCTTAAGTGTTTACCTGACATGGTAGGCTTGGCGAGTTGGGCCCAAGTGTGAAGCGTTAGCGATCCCTCCATCGGCTTGACGATCTGCAACTTATGCGGCGCGCGGAACCTTGCGAGACCACCCGCAGCTCCGGCGCCCCACACTGCACTTTCCTCGCTCATATCCCTCTCTGTAATAGACACATCGTCGTCAACACTTGTTAATCTCACAGCTAGGTCGGTATCCCCTCAATAGAAGAGGCTCCTCTCATTATATCCATTCAAATTCAACGTTCAACGAATTCTTAGTAAGGTTACAAATGAGAAAGTGAGTTTGTTACTGAACCGTCATTACCACAGTCGATTCAGCAGCGATTATTCCGATATTGTGACGGTCAATGGCTGAATCGTCAAGAGGTTCGACCTTTATCTGAAGAAGCTCGCGTTGGGGAGCTGGATTAGGGACCAGACGCAGAAAGCTGTCCTCCTTTGCATGGCGCGTATTGTGAGGAAGTTTCTAACTTTGTGACCTTAACCACCGATAGTTTGGATTTTATTCCCGCTGACGGGGGAATTCTCTTATATTATAATGTAATTTTAATATTATATATTAAAAACTGTATTGACTAACATTTTAATTTTTTTTTTATACTACTTCTGGTGGCAGACAAGCATACGGCCCGCCTGATGTGAAGCGAGTACCGTAGCCATATTAACTCTCGCAACATAAAATATCGCTCGCGCGCCGCCTCACCCGCTGCCATCGCA
Source organism: Hypsopygia costalis (assembly GCA_937001555.2). NCBI lineage: Eukaryota > Metazoa > Arthropoda > Insecta > Lepidoptera > Pyralidae > Hypsopygia > Hypsopygia costalis. The sequence goes on along the minus strand of OW443330.2, from coordinate 13,094,846 downwards.
GCATCTCCTTCCTTTCTGGTGGAAATGAGATACTAATATCTTTTTTCAGGCATACATCCATATAAACTTATCATTTTTACAATAAAAATCGTACAAACAAATACTTTTTATCCCGAAAAATGAGCTGTTCTCCAGGGATGACCAAAAGTTTGGGCCATAACCGCCATTCACGAGGGCGCAGCCGCGGACGGAAGCTAGTGTAGTGTAAAACAACTAAGTACCTGTGTACCGGCGATGCCTGAGCACGTGCGAGGCGGCGAGCGAGGCGCGCCGCGAGTTGATCTCCTGCGGCGTGAGCCGGCGCAGCGCCGCCGCCAGCTCCGCCGCGCCCGGCGCGCCCGGCACGCCCACGCCCGGCCCGCCGCTGGAATATAAATATCAATTGAATAAAATATTCCTGGATCTATTACACACCGCCATCTTGCCCCAAACTAAGCAAAGCTTATACTATGTAGACTAAATTACTTTATTACAAAAAAATGTATTTACAAAAAAATAAATAATAAATAAATAAATATTGTCAGACAAATTACACAGCGCCATCTAGCCCCAAAGTAAGCGAAGCTTGTGTTATGGGTGCCAGACAACTGATAAACATACGTAAATACATTTTTTTTTTTTTGTAAATATATACTTATGATACATAGAAAACAATGTTTGTCCTATGTGGGAATCGAACCCACGAGCGTTGGTGTCGAAGCCGCGTCATTGACCACTACGCCACCGAGCTCGTCAAAAATGTTTTTTTTTTTGTAAATACAATTTTTTTGTAATGGAATTTTGTTGACCGAAGGATGTAGGATGTCGAGTTAGATAAAGACAGACTATAGACAAAACACTGATCGTTAAAACAGCAGAAAAATTGCACTTGCCGTATTACTGTTGACTTATTACAAGTAATGGAGAAACAAGAAGATTCCTGACAATATTTTTCGGCATGTCCCGGTAGCCGGGAATCAGATATAGAAATAATACAAAGACGGGCTCTAAAAGGCATTGATTCCAGAGCCGTAGAGTCATTTGTTAGAAAAAAATGTGAAGTGACAAAAAATTTGACTTTAATAGACAGTCTGAATACCTAGTACCATACCATAATAGGAGTCTTAACAAAGGTCAGGTATAAAATACTAACGGGTACAAGTCGTCAGAGTCGGTGTCGGAGGTGTCGTCGAGGAAGGAATCGCTTGCAGGCTTCGGCGGCGGCCTGAGGTACGAAGAGTTAACAGGAGCGTCCGCTACATCCGAGCCGGGTAACGATGGACCCGACCACCGCGATGCACACTGCACGGTTTCAAACACTTTCTGCATACTTGACCTGCAACGTCGAACCAGAAAGGACGATGAGTAACAGTAGTTTAAAATAAATAATAAACATCAGAAACACCCATATCTATATATATAAAAGAAAGTCGTGTTTGTTACAACACTTATAACTCGAGAACGGCTGGACCGATTGCCATGGTTTTTGATTTGTTGGATTTGTTTCCGTCCCGAATAGCAGAATAACTCTTAAAAACATTGGAAAATTCTCGAAAAAATAAAATAAAAGAAAAAACATTTTCCCATACAAAATGTTCGTGGTTGTCGTAGCTGTCAAATGTGACGTTGTCGTACGTGCGTACGCCAAATGTATGCGTGCGTTCAGAAATGTATATTAAACTCATTATAGAACAAATGTCATAGATTAAAAACAAATATTAACTCTATTGGTCTCATTTTTACGTCTTGAAAGTTGGCTGTGATTTGTTTTGAAAACAGTTTTGTGGATTTAAATATTTTTTGCAAAGAGAATGTAACCACTACTTTTTAAGAGACGGATGTGCCATACAAATAGCGTAATTCTAATATGTATGAAATGGAAGCGAAAACAATCAGAATTTGTACCAAATTCGCTTCCGATTCATAGAGTCGTTTTTTTACTTTGAGTTGCGCCAGGCTGATTTATTGGTTCTAAAATATTTATGCGTGCGTTCAGAAATTTAAATCAAGCTCCATAAATCTATATCTATATATATAAAAGAAAGTCGTGTTTGTTACAACACTTATAACTCGAGAACGGCTGGACCGATTGCCATGGTTTTTGATTTGTTGGATTTGTTTCCGTCCCGAATAGCAGAATAACTCTTAATAACATTGGAAAATTCTCGAAAAAATAAAATAAAAGAAAATACATTTTCCAGTTGAAAAAGGGATTACGATATTTATTGGTTGTCAAATATCAAAACGTCAAATCGATTGGTGTCACTTTTATGTCGCGAAAGTTGTCTGTGATTTGTTATGAAAATTTAAAAATGTCAAATCGATAGGGGTGAAAACGCTTTTCCCATGGGGTTCGAGCGCAAGAATCAAATCAGAGTAAACATCAAAAGAAATGAAAATTACAAATCACCAAAATGATAAAACCTATTTCAAAACTAAAAAAATACAACAAAACGTTTTTTTTTTTTAAAAATTAACAATAAGGAAATCTTTATTTTTATGAAATCTTCAGTTTTTATGGATACGGGTCTTCCCTCAACCGAAAGGATTTAGAGCGTACTCCAACACGCTGCTCAACTGCGGGTTGGCGGAGGCCAGTGTTTTCGAACCGCCTAAAGGCCACTGACTTAACTTAACGACTGTCATTAAATGATAACAACCGGAACCGACAGCTTAACGTGCCTTCCGAAGCACGGAGGAGCTGAAGATGAGCTAATGATAACAACCGGGACCGACGGCTTAACGTGCCTTCCAAAGCACGGAGGAGCTCAAGATGAGCTAATGATAACAACCGGGACCGACGGCTTAACGTGCCTTCCGAAGCACGGAGGAGCTCAAGATGAGCTAATGATAACAACCGGGACCGACGGCTTAACGTGCCTTCCGAAGCACGGAGGAGCTCGAGATGAGCTAATGCTAACAACCGGGACCGATGGCTTAACGTGCCTTCCGAAGCACGGAGGAGCTCAAGATGAGCTAATGATAACAACCGGGACCGACGGCTTAACGTGCCTTCCGAAGCACGGAGGAGCTCAAGATGAGCTAATGATAACAACCGGGACCGACGGCTTAACGTGTCTTTCGAATCAGGAGGAGCTCGAGGTAATATAAACCCATCCGTGTACAGGCTACGGTCGACGTTGCTTAACTGGCGTGTTCAATTAGACTGACACGCGCAATGACGCCATCGAGCTTCTCTATTATTTTCTACTATTCATTGTTTTAATTCCATAAAATCATAAATTTAGTTCAGCTAATATGTACCACGACATTCATTGATTGTTAGGCGGTACGAAGTTCGCCGGGACAGCTAGTTATAAAATAAAAACAAAACGATAGACAAAAGTAATTAGAGCCGAAAAAAAACAAATTTCAACTTCTTATGATCAATGTTCGTATATTTTCTCAAACAACTTTAAACCAATAGGTTTAAAGTTGTTTGAGACAACAACAACTTTAAACCAATAGGTTTAAAGTTGTTTGAGAAAATATATCTTTAATAAAAGAAAGTTATAAAAAATTATATGTGTGATCTTCACACCAACCCCTTTCATTTGTTACGTCACAATGTAATTTGTGTTTTTTTTTTATTTTGGCCTTCAAATGTGACTAACAATGTCTACCAAATTTTATCAATGATTCATAGAAAATGGGCATATAGACAAGCAGACACACGGGTGTAGCTAAAAGAATTACGTTCATTTCTTTATTCGGACGTACGTAACCCCTAGAGAAAAAGATAGACTGGACCAAAAGGCGGATTTTTTAAGCATTAAGCGCTATACGAGTATATACAATGTTCATTCTGAAATATTTAACATAAAGACCAATTCAAAAGTGGAATTAGGTTATTCGCAAGCTTGCGTGAAGGTCAACGTGCTGAAAGTTATTTGCACACTTTGGTGGGCATAAGCTCATATGGGTGCCACATGTATGCGCTGTACTTTATTTTTATAATTCTGAGTGGATATCGAATTACTTATAGTCTAATGTATACATCCTGCTTCTTTTCGTTATATCAGCGCATGATGTCCTTTTTTCTAATTCACCCTTCTTAGGTCTTTTTCTCCAAATGACCTTTCTCAATATGTCCTTTTCTCATAAAGACCCTTTCTCAAATTGTACACAACAGGTTACAATCTTTACATTTTACACAAAATAAGATGCGGTTGCAAATATTATAAATAAGTCTAGATAATGGTTTGGGCTACAAAATAAATTGAAGAAATTGTTTATATTGTAATAATTACATAAATGTAAGATTAAATGATCGTTATTTAAAGTACCTATGTCTTAACTAAAAAAAATATTAAGTTAATTTAATTATTTTTTTATATAAGACCGGGTTTTATCTGTTTTAGATATGCCAAAGTAAGCAATTCTTGTAAATATATACACATATGACACAACGATTTCACAAATGGTTTTAACGAATAATATACGTATCATTTTCAATGTTGGGGTTTACGATTACGAGAAAGCAATCTAGCTATTTCTTGAATCGAAAAAAAACCCCTAAAAACCGTCAAGCAAACCCCTTCATATGTTAAATAAACTACCATGAACATATATCTTAGGAACTGTTGAGCAGACTATCGGGATAATAAATTATCATATCCACGTATTATTACAGAATTACATGTTTTCCTAAATTTCATCCAATTCCATTCAGTCGATACGTGTTTGATGATAAACATCTAAACATTATAAACATTTGCGTTTAATATCAGCGGGTTCTTTTTCGTTTTATAGCTAGTTCATTCGTTGTCATTTTATTTGTAGTTTCAAACGACTATACATAAGCAATACGTACTGTGCAAGTGGATCGCCGATGCCGGAGTCGAGGCTGAGCTCCGAGAAGACGGAGGAGTGCATCTCGCGGTGCAGGCTGGCGGGCAGCAGGCCGGCGGCCGCCGCCACGCTCGGCATCAGCCCGCGCACAGGCTCGCCGCGCTTCCGAAGCTGCCGTAGCTGCTCCTGCGCTTCCGCAAGGTGCGCCGCCACTTCCGCATAACGCTCCTGTCGTCATTTATCGACCATAGTATAATAGTACAAGGTATGTTCTTCAATGATATGGTTACGTGATTTGAACTAGACGACGTCATCAGCGGTATTTTGGTTTTTATGACTAACAGTGAACTGTTAATCATGACTATGCGCCCAAAGAGAATTAGCTACCTTAGATTTGTTGGATACTTCACTGACGACTTAGACATAGCGTTCCGAAGAGATAGAACTCTAAATTCAAAGCCTCCTTACTTAAAGTAAAGGTTTTCAGTTCCAATATACACTATTTCTCTTACGTCAAGAGCCTCGTTTGCTAATCTGCAGGTGAAGTTTAAACCATTATCTTTGAAACTAAATCTACATCAAATCCAGTCCAGGAAAGTGTCATCCGCATATATCATGGGTAAACAAAAGACAGCGAGCCAGCATGGTCCTAGTATATTTAATGTGCTGAAATTTTAAAATGCATATAGGTATTTTACTTTTGAATCAAAATGGCCGCCATAATTTCATTCTTATCTACAACACTATTTATTATTTCTACTAGGAAGTTTTTATCAGGTTCGTCAATAATGAGTAAACGAGGTGTTGTCAAATAGGTACGTTAGGTCGCTAATTTATCGCTCTTCATATGAAATACAGTACTACATTATCTATGTGAAAGGTAAGTGCAGAAATCCGAGTAGATTGAGATGCAAAGATTACAATAAAGAACCTTGGAACTGAGACATTATACTGTGACCTCTTTTGCAAACCACCGCCAGCGAAGGTTGGCTTGATATAGGTACAAAACAGATGTCTATTATTGTGTTTAAATCACTCAGATATGATGTGCCACTTGTATATCATTATTTGATTTTCATCATTGCTTCAAAGTTTCAAACATATATTGTTTATTAACAAATATAGCATATGTATACATATAGATATTTGTATTGCGTTAAAGTCCTTGATTATCTATAGTCAGGTAAGATATGACACGGTATTTAAACAGATAACTTAAAAGCATGTATTTAAAAATATACTCTATAGACACAACTGATACTGGATGGTGAAAATGGATTTTGAAGTGAAACGAAAGTTTTTTTCCTAATTTCGGCTCTGATAAATTAATTTCAATGCTTAGACAATATTAATTTATCGTCGTCCATCAAAGAAGGTCGAATACATGAAAAGTGAGACAGACATGACTGACATTAAGCTACCCGAGCAGCATAAAAAATTAGGTGCGTTATTTTTCTCGCATGGAGCAGTTGTCATTCGTAAATTAATACATATTTGACATTAGTAACTCACCTTTGTATCTGCCAACTCTGAAGCAAGCGCATTTTGGTTTTCTCTTGTAATTTCTAGTATCCTCAGCGTGTGATCGTGCTCCGCAGTTAGCTGTCGACAAACATTATGCAAATGACACGTGCATTCATGTCGCTACCTTGACACGTAACCTCCTTTCAAAAAAATATCAATAGCGACTATATACAAGATACCTGTTTTACTGTGACAGGTTTTAATCACTGTTTTTATTGAGTTTTTAACTATCGCTATTAGTCAGTTTACCAAAAATGACATTATAATACTTATGTCACAATAATAAAGTACCGGATCATGCATCCTATTAAGCTTGGAAGACAAGACTTATATGTATTATTGTATTGGCGTTTGCAAAACATGGAGTATTGCTTGCGCAATACTGTCTTCATACCTTCCTCCTATCAAAAAACAACCTGCACTAGTCAGCAGGGTACAATGCATGCAGGTTATTTTTTTTAATATGAGGGGACAAATGAGGCTTGTGTGTCGAATAATCACCACCGGACATAAAAAAATAACAACATTAAAGGATCGCTAACCCCTTTTGGGGAAATATAGACTGCGTTCTTGAAGTCGCCTATGTCGTATTTGCTTCAGGAACTCCACTCAGAAAATTACGTTTTTTAAAGATTTGCACTTTCTTTTCAATATTCTTTTTACATACGCGTTCACCTTCACTAAAAAAAATCTGTTCGAACGCTTATTTTAACATATTTACAAATAAATGACCACTGCTAATACGGAATTTGGAGAAGTGTTCATTTTTTTTTTCAATATAGTGATGTTCCGAAACCAATAACTAAAATTAGATTGCATTTTTACATCACCTGCCCCCATGATTGGAAGCAGTTACGCAACCTATGAAGGCGTACAAAACCAGGGTCATCATTCGCGCTTCACGGTTTGTGAAAACCTTTCTATTCACGCCATTTCTGAAGAATTTGAAGAACCCCATTATGCCTAAGTATGGTCGTGGGTTCAAATCCCACCTAGGCGGGGAGGTGAATTTTTCATTTTCAAAAATATTTATAATATTCTGGCAAGTTGGCCGAAACAACTAATTAAATTAATAATAACCTATTTACTGGAAACTTTGTCAGCAAGTTCAATTAATTCAAGAAATGCATTCATTCATTATTGTAAATAAATAATTATTATTATTAGGTACTTTTACTTTCGAAATACATTCCATCATTTTATTTCAATCCAAGATCGTATCATAATTTGTCAACGAGATTGTCTAGAAATAGACTAAAAACTACAACGTGACGCACTCAATTACTTTCATGTGTCAACAGCATGCGTGCCACAATATTCGTGAGAATGTGGTTAAGAGAACAATTGAATACTTCAAAGAATTGAATGTTGTTGAAGACTTTTCATTACTTATAATGGTAAAGAATGGTGGTATCAGAGACGATTAAAACATACGCGATATTAATAGTGTGTGACATTGCCTTAGGTCTAATTGTAACAACGTTAAATAGACTTTTGCTAGTTCAACATTTTAAGAGTTCATCATTATGGCCCAGAAGGCTACTATATTACTAGATAAAAGTGTAAAAGTGAATTCGAACAGATATCTGGAATCAAAATAAGCATCAAAATATAATAGTATGGTTTAGTGAACAGATAAACACTCCTTTGAATATATCTGTCGTTCATTGAGGTCACGAGTATGAAATTTCGCACACTTATAGTTTATATAGAGAATGAGTGCAGAATATTAACATTTATTTTTAAAATTATGCATATAAAATATATGAACTCAATAAAAAAACATTACACATACTACCATGTATTTGACACACTCAAGCATATATACTCTTTTGTTTATTGTTAAAGTCGTAATTTAAATTAATAGTGGTCGAATTTCGACCACAGGGCGACCACTAGTAAATAATTATTCCAACACTTTTATCAAAAAAAAAATCTTAGCTTAATTTTCAAACAACAGAAACCGAAGTCTAGAGACAGTAATTAAATATATTATATATTACAGCGCGTTTATCGAATCGGATTATAGTATCTGTGTCACTGGTAGGTATTTATTGCATTCATTACATAAATATCAGCTTAAATTAGAGATGCAAAATATATTTTTCATAAATTATTAGTAAATATTACATCTATTTCAAATTAGTTATTTGAAATGCTAATGTGTAACATAATTTATATGTTTTAAATGTCAATTTGCTAAATGATATTTCCTAGATTGCATCGATTAACAAAATCTAGACTTTGATCTATTTAAACAATAGATTTATAATATACTAAGTTTTATAGATCCCAGTTTGATATTGCCACATGAGATAGAGATAGAAAATGTCATGGTGTCCTTGTGTACTACCTGCCATGTCTTATCTCTGCGTCACCCTTAAGTAAAGCATTAATCCACCTGTGTACACTTATTTTGTGCATGAAGTTTATATAAATAATTAAATTTTGGAGATCTTACATAGCGCAGTAATATAACAGTGAGACACAATGTTAATTACAACTCAAGGACATTCATCATCATCAGGTAAGTTTAGTCTCCACTACAGGAGCACGACCCTCTCTCGTCCGTCCCAGACAGGAGGATTTGGCATACACTCCCCACGCTGGCCAGACGGGTTGGGGAGGACTGATCGATGTTTTATAATGTATTTCCCTTAGTCACCTTGTACGACATCCACGGGAAGAGATGGAGTGATTTCTATTCTAGTCTGCCGGAAACCACACGGCCAACGGCCGGCATGGACATTATATATTAATTAAATTAAACGAGTGACTCAAGCATTCTAGACAAGTTTCGGTCTCAAACGTGGATCTTAAGGGCGAATATCTGGATATTCGCCTTACACGTCTTTCGCATTCGTCGCGTTAGATATTTAAATCAATTAATTATTTAGCACAGTTATCTGCTTTCTTTAAAAACACCACCACGCGATGCGAACCAAAGAATCGTATCAACCTATCCATTTCTTTACATGTGAAAGAATTTGTCATTCTTTTTCTTATGTGAATGTAATGGAAACAATCAACTTGTCTATAGTTTTTCTCTGTTTATGATTTAAAAAGATCGCGTATATAACCAAAGGTTACTGTTCGCTATTTGTCACAAAGGTCATGTCTATGGTCGCCTATGGTCTGTAGTTGCCATATTAATGACCTTATCGATCATAAACATGATCTTGACCTCATTTGGATCACTGTGAAATAAAGTACATTGTTAGTATTGATTGTATTGTATCGTCAAAGAATCGGTATCAAGGACCTTTGAAAATAATTGCTGTTTGAAGAAACGAAATCAATTAAATCTGCGTCATTTTACGCCAGACTTCTGTTATATAGTTGCTTTATTACAATAACCTTAATATCTTATACAGGGTGGCCAAAAGAGATCGACCAGTATAAACGAATATTCTGACACATTATACACCACCGCCATCTAGTCCCAAACTAAGCAAAGCTTGTACTATGGGTACTAGATAACTGATAAATATACATACTATTTTTTTTTTGTAACTACTTATTCATAATATATAGAAAACAACCAGACCAAGACAAACAGACATGGGCATGCAAATGTTTGTATTGTGCGGGGATCAAACCCGCGACCTCGGAGTCAACGTAGCCATTGCTAATCAATCGACCACCGGGCTCGTCGTATAGAAAAAAAAACTGATGTAGAATTAGCCATGTTTTATGATTTTAGAGGTAATAAAAAAAATGTAATACAGCTAGCTAGCTTACGTTATATTATGGCGGTATAATTTATGTAGGTACATAGATTTTGCTGAAACCTTCGACTTATCTAAAATTAAAGAATGTATTTGATTACTTAATGCATTTCCGAAAGTTTGTTATCAGCGGTATCAATTAGTAACTAATCATACTTTAATGATAAATTGAAGAGTCCATTCGAAGGCAATAAATACTTCCTCCTCGTTTAAGTCTTTTAATAAAATAATATATTAAGACGATAAACTTGTTATTATTATACTGAATATTTTTTTATTTTATACTGTTGTTATTATTATACTGAATATTTTTTTATTGTTATTATTTAATTTTAAATGTTATTTCAGAAAAGAATTATTACGTAAGTTACTTTTTCCAAAATGTTCGATTACCGTGTCGTATAGTGTACGAATTTTTTTAAATAACTTGAATATGAACGCATTTTTTTTGTTAGTATTAAAATTGACCACAATGTGACTCACATTATGACATGTTTATCTATTTCATAGTTTCGGGTTGCCCATGTTAAACGATCGATGCGCCACCTGGTTGCTGGTAGATAAAAAAATATACCTAATTGTAAAAGACGTGTCTAAGTGCCCGCGAGGGCCCACAGAATAAAGAATTTTGACTTTGACTTTGACCACCCTATATGTATTTGATGAGCAATCAACTTTCCCATTTCATAAAAATATTTTTCTCATCGGTGTTCCCGAACAAATATGACTTGGGAGTCTTCAAGGCCCTATATTTCCCTAAAAAGGTTGGCAATGCGTCCGTAAACTTTTGATGTTACTGATGTCTATGGTTTGTGGTGATTGCTTACCATCAGGTTATATATAACACATGCTCTTTTGTTCCCTTAAAAATCTCATATAAATAATATACATAAATAATTTAAGTACAATATCACGAATCATAGATATCGATACGATTGCTAGCTTTTGATGACAGCCAATAATAAAAGTTAAAGAGAAACCCATTATCCTTGCACGTGCCAAAGTCCCATGGCGGGTACAGCGCATGGCAAAGCGCTAAAATTCGCGGCACGCGAGGAGTTATAAACTGGTACGGAAAAGTATACCCCTGCAACTATTTTTGTTGTGATTAGGTAAGAAAGTATTCTTACCTGCTGGACATTTCGTTCTGTGACAGCCAATCTCGAATTAGCGCTGTTGAGCTGATGCTGCAGGTCGGCCGTTCGTTGCCTCTCCTCCGCCAGCTCATGTTCCAAAATGGACGCCTCCGAATTGGCGCTCGCTGTGATGACAATAACAAAGCTTTATATACGTCACCATAAATTATTTTAAGATCTCAGACGAAGATAAAAATGATTAATAGATGCTTACTCTAATTGTGCATGTTATTACCTATAATATACTGTCGATAACCAATCATAATAAATATTTGTGATATGATTATGTATCTTAGATATTATTCTACTATTTAATTGACTTTATAGCTTCATTCTGAAGAACAAAGACAAATTTCATCAAACTCCGTACAGAGACTTCAGGGAACGCAAGCTCCGCATCATACCTCGTAAATTGAGTCAAGGTAGTAAATTATGCCCTCTAATGCCTCTATCGCCCCTTAAGCTAATAAAATATTTTTAATTCACTTAGACAATGGTCAAGGGGGAGGCGTCTGTAGGGGACGCCTTTCTGTTGAAATGACGACGATGATAATGCTCAAAAAAGTTTTGTTTAGCAAAACAGCGGGTTATTAAAAACGGTTTCTTCGACACATTTAACATAAGGAACATATCTACTCTGTCACTTCTGTTGACCTAGTATGTTTTTTATTTCGATGGCAACCCTAGTGGCAAAACCGTATTAAAATATTACATAGACAAGAGTTCCTTTCTTCTTCTTTATGTGCCTCTCCAACTAGTAGCTTCAACAAAGTTCCCTAAAATTTATAAACTTATACAAATGGATACTTTCCTTGTTGTTATTGTTTACAATCAGATAGGTATCAAAGAATGTAAGATATAACTTTCTGTAGTAATTATAATTATCAAATTATTATCCAGATAAATATATGACAAATAGGTATGTAATTTTGATGAGGTGCAAAATTGGGTTGTTTCCAATGTTTAAAAATTGTACAAATAAATTAACAATATCGTAAAATACACAAAACTATAAAGATCTGCAAACTTTCATTCTAATATCTTCAGTCAGACTTTTTTTAGCGTCGATCAAAGTTTGGCGGGAAAGTCCATTTTAAAAGTATGAAATTATTAAAAAATAATATTTCCATTGGAGAAGCAATAAAAAATGCTATAACTTTTATTATGATACTAATCACATAAACGTAATATTTAACATAGCTGTCGTACAAATTTCTGATTTGATGCATACAAAATACAGATCTGTGACGTCATAATTCAGTAGTCTTTTGTATGGAGCGTTTTGGGGCAGTCTAAAAATTGTGATTTTCAAATTACCATATCTCGAGAGATTTTTGTGCTATCGAAGTAATTCTTTCACCTATGGTTATATTATGGAGACGTCCCTACATATCAAACAGAAAAAAATGTTAGTCAAATACCCAATTATCAATCCATAGTATAGACATATATGTATAACCAACATAGGCTAAGTAAATACTAATCTAGATTTATGCTATATGAGTAAACATTTATATGATATAGAAACAGGTATGTCCTTGGTGCATTGTTTACAATTAGTTATCAAATGTGAGACAGAACTTGTGTGCTAATAAATTCTCATATCAAATATATATTGCAGAATGCATACAATGTTATGATAAATAGATATTATAAATAAACACTTGTAAATTTTTATCAATTTATACTACTGTATTTCAAAAAGGATTTTATTCACTACATAGAGGCTAAAAAGATATCTTTTATCTATGTAAGGCAACCGTTATAGTGCGCCCAACTTATCTGTTCAGTAACTGGTGGCGCTAGTGGCGAAGAAACTGTAAATTCGAACTGTCACTTTAGTAATAATTGATTTAGTCTAATTTTGTCCAAATGAAAAGATAAGTTGGGCGCACTATACTGACTGATCTATCAACGCATAGCTCAATCAAATCACTGAACGGATAGGGGTCAAATTTGGCATAGAGATAGCTAAAGGTGATAGTAAAAACAATGATTTAAAATTCGCAGGGGATACCAGGATACAGTCATACATAATATTACAGTTGTTGAAAATAGTATTGTAAATACTCTATAATGTTTTCCATGACTTTAATATTTAATATCAAAATACGAGAACACATCGTTGACCTGTTAATCCTAAATTAGTCCAAATTTTAGTGCGGATACAGTATGTGTAAAATACAGGAAATAGAAAAAAAATCCTGTGGCTAAACTACGAAAGATAGACGTTTAATTTTTGGTATACGGCTTAGAATTACTACAGGCTATATGCTGCTTCAATTAATGTCGTTACGTCGTCGCCACTGTGTATTATAATAATTCGGTATCAACCCATAATCATCCCAATATTGGTATACGGGTTTAAAGTAGAGGATGATAATATAATATGGCATATCAATTTATTATCCGACTGACGATGAGAGAAGGGTTATATTTTACGAGTGTATAAAATAAATAAATATTCCTGGACAAATTACACACGGCCATCTAGTCCCAAGCTAAGCAAAGCTTGTACTATGTATACTAGATAAGAGATATTATACTTAAATATTTTTTTTGTTTATAAATACATACATATAAGATATAGTATGTCCTAGTCGAAGAGAAAGAGACATGTTCATACACACAAATATTTGTCTTGTGCGGGGATCGAATCCGCGACCTCGAAGTCAAAGTAGCCATTGCTAACCATTTGACCACCGAGCTCGTATTGACGAGCTCGGTATGTCTATATATGTATGTATATTTCGTTGACACGCTCTACAGTCTAAACCGCTTAACGGATTTCAACATATGAGGTGTCAATAGATTCGTCTTAGCTGTGAGTGACATTAGGGTACATTATTACAATATGACTTCCAAGAAAAAAAATAGAGAAAAATAACAAAAGATATTGGTACAATTTCGCACTCGGGTTTTTTCTTTCGGTTAATATTCTTGTGTATTTTTCTTCTGCAAATATTTCTTCATTTCTTCACTTCAGTTTTGCATGTGTCGACATTCAGGCACGTTGAAACAAGTATGGTCTGACAGGGTGCAAACCTTATAGAAAACACGCTGCTAGGCCACCTTGTCCCACCATGCCCCCACTTATCTTCATTTCTTCATAAACAACATAACTTGATCCACACGTTATCTTAAGTACCTAGTGGACCGAGCTATGCTCGGGGTTCATACATGATACAAATGCATCAAAATTGGTTGAGCATACATACATAAAGGTTAAACACAAAACCTGTTTATTAGACTTCGTCGCAGAAAGATAACAACACGGGTGGTATTATTACAATATTTTGCGTCCCACACCACCCAAAGTGGAGGTCGATGGCGCCTTTGCGGCAGATAAGATTCTGTAGACAGATACGCGTCTAATATTCATCTCAAGCTACTCTGTGATTCGTTAGGCCACGTTAAGCCGTCGGTCCTGGATGTTGTCGTTAGATGACAGTTCTTTGTGGTTCAGTGGCGATCAGGCGGTTTGACAACACTGGCCTCTGCCAACCCGCAGTTGAGCAGCGTGGTGGAGTATGCTGTAAACATCTTCGATTGAGGGCATGCCCATATTTGATAGACATGCGCCACCCCCTCTATTGCCCCTATTGCCTAAGTAACATTATTCATTATGGCTATGACTTTCGATTTTATATGCTCATTATTTTATGAATACCGCAGCCAAATAACAATTCCCTTGAGGGACGTTGTGTTCGTGCATGTAAAAACCTCCACAAAGGAAGGAGTGGCTGCGATGACGGAGCGGGAACGATAATATACTTCCCTAGTCGGGCAACTTATAATTATTACGCTGAACCCTATTTGTCTTTTGTAGAGCCTCTTTTGTTAGCCGGCGCACCACGTACAGATGAGGTTGTCTTTGACTCTAATGATCGCGATACACCCCAAAAATTATTGAATGCAATGGTCTTAATCAATAGACCCGCTGCATGGACTCAACATGCCGCACGTGTTATCTTCATGAACATGCAATCTTCTTGATACTACACTACAAACGAATTACGATAACAAAGTATATTATAATCAGACCAATGGATGAACACTGTAGAACACAGCTTCAATTTATTTTGTTATCACACAAATTACTGTGATAAAAGTTATCTAACTCGGTAAATGTGATTATAATTAGGTATAAATTGGAATCACGGATACATCGTATTGAGTTGATTGAGTCAATATAAGCGACCTTCAGCTTTTAAAAATACATTGATAGAGGCAATAATATGCTTGTATATTATATCTATACATATAATCTAACTGAGCGATGTGTACATGTTCTGTAGAACATTGGAGATATTTCATAAAAAAAATTGTAGAATTAAAGACGCCTCTGAATATTACGAACAATAGAAGCAAAAACAACTATTTATATATTTTTTTCTCTGTCTGTATATTTGTACACCCATCACACAAAATATACTGCAAAATTGATGGGGTTTTTACCGTTATACTTACAAATATAAATGTGAAAACCACATCCGTAAGACCAGATTTTAAGTTACACCAAGTCAACAATGCGACATTACTGTCGTTTGATTCTTCATATTCCATTTTAAAAACAACTTGTATTACACAATAACAGTAAATTTTTTACATAAATATTTAATCATTTTATGCAAGTCGCTATAAAAAATTATTAAAGAATTATGTATGTATGTAAAGATTCAACCCTTTGGTATAAGGCAGAACGAGTACTATTTGACACAAAAATAGTCGAATATATAATTTATCAACCCTAGAATCATTGTGCATACTGTATATTTTTCGATTTTGTCTCTTGATTCGATTTTACATAACGCAGTCCAATTGTTTATCTTCTTAAATCCATGCGAACGAAGTCGTGGGTGGCCACTTGTAGTAGTAAATCAAAATGCATGTATATCATATTATTTTGTAAGTAGAATTTAATGCAAATCAACACGTTGCCATTCAATTTTGTAATCTGAATTATGAGAAAATAAAATCCAGTAAAGAGCGAGTCAGACTCGCGCATGAGCATTCGACGGGAACACCTAATACGAACATGTGTTCGTCTGTGTTATTGTATTTTAAAGCGGTTTTTTTCACTCTGCACAAACGAATAAATATTTTTTTTTATAATTTTAGAATGGGAAAAGCCCAAGCCAACGATGAAGATGATGATGATGATTGACGTCTGACGCCCTTTAAAGATAATGTTGTTGTCACCGGCGACTTCGTTTGCATGATTCACTTCAATATCCAATTTATTCGACAGTTCTGTTAATAGAACCCTTGGGAACGACTTGTTATTTATAATACGTATTCTATGAAAATTACAAACAGGTACTTTTTACGACTACAAACTAGATTACAGACGATACAACTTAATAATGCAAGCCCGTTAGTACTCTTTGGGTACAGAACTGACCTTTGCCATAGAGTTCCGTAACCGTAACTTTGCTTTGCTAAGTTCAATAATTTATGCAATGCAGATAAACTTTGACGATTAATGCTATCTATCGATATACTTATATTACTTATACTAATACCACTATATACTTAAGTAATCTAAATTTACGTATTTTCTATTTATGTTCATATACATATAAGATTACGTATTTTCTATTTATGTTCATATATGGCTACAATGAAGTTGAATATAGTCTAACCACGCTTGTTTCATATTATTAAAATACAGCTAAGATCGGTCAGGCGAGATAATCAGGGCTTCAGAATGCAAACAAGAATGTGGCTTATCCCTACGCAAGAAAGAATTGATTTGGAAATATTAAACTTCGTTTTAAGCTAGTAAAATGATAATCGATTTCAGTTTAGCCTGTAGAAACAGTGATGAAGGCTGTGTGAACAGTGGTGACTTACCGAGTTGGTTAGCAATGTCCCGCAGCAGCTGCTGCTCAGCCAGCTCGGCGCTGTCAGCGCCGGCGGCGAGCCGCGCAGCTTCTTCGCGCAGCGAACGATTCTCGCGCTCCAGAGCGCCGGTTCGCTTGCGCAGCAGCGCGGCACTAGCCGCCTCTTGCTCCGTCGGAGATGAACTCTCTTCTGTGTCATTTGTTAACACCTAAAACATATAAATACTTAGAATAGGAAAACAAACCATTGGTCACAGATCGAAATAAGTGACGCTAATTTTGTTATGATGTCATTGTGACAGAATGTTGAACTAATACGCACTTTAGCCAGTTGTTCACGTTAATGTTTGTTTAAAGCGGTACTCTAATGATAGATATTTTACAATTCTGATATAAAACAGCTATTGCATTACAATTTATCTATATAAATACTAGCTGACCCGGCAAACGTTGTTTTGCCATAAAAAATAGATAACAACCTATTCTCAGACCTACTCGATATGCACACCAAATTTCATAAACATCGGTCAAGCCGTTTCGGAGGAGTATGGTAACTAACATTGTGACTACGATCAAGTTCTGCATAAGCATAGATCAGCGTTTCATAATTAGTAATACGTGTACCGCTGGGTGTATACACATATATACAGGTCTTACAACTTAACTATGAGCGGTACTCAAGTGATAGCTCTTTGGCCGAGCAGTTTCCGTAGGCGTTCCGCCCCCAGATAATTAGTAACCATTGTACGCGGTGCAGAACAGGAGAGATAGAAAAAAGTGTACGTACGTATGTACGAGTATGGAGGGCCACTGAACAATCAACAAAGGATTGATCCACGTCTAGCAATCTCCTGAGACAAGATAACTGATAGCAATGCAATACGGAGTCCGCGAGTCACAATTCTTTCTAGAGCAGGAAAATAATTGGTATAGATAAATTCGGCTAAACATATCCTAGAAATACGGATAGACTAATGACCGACCACGACTTCCTCCGCGTCGATTTCATAAATTAAAAAAAATATTATTTATAGACGTACATGTACCAGATTTTCAATCAAAACAAGGAGATCACATTAAATTTCGTGCAATAGTTTTTGCGTGGGCAGTTACAATTTTACTACATGTGTATAGATAACAGGCACGAGTACATTACACCTACAGATCGATAGAAACGATAATTTTGTAATAGGCTACTTGCCAATGTTCTAAAATTATAAAAAAATATTTATCAGTATCGTAATATATAAAACTAAAATTTTAGTTTTGATAACTTATGTCTGATTAGTTTAATGGTCTATCAAAGTTTGGTGGAAAAGTCAAAATGGATAAAATTATATCAAAAAATATTACCCTGGAAAAACAATAAAAGATATTATCACTTTTTTTTTTTTTATACTACGTCGGGTGGCAGACAAGCATACGGCCCGCCTGATATGAAGCGGTTGCCGTAGCCATATTAACGCTCGCAACATAAAATATCGCTCGCGCGCCGCCACCCCCGCTGCCAACGCAGCATCTTCTTCATTTCTGGTGACCTCACTCACTCGCAGGAACACAACAATCCTCAAGGGAATTGTTATTTGGCTGCGGTATTCTGTGAGGTGGAGGTATATTCCCCAGTCGGGTAGATTACAATTACGCTCCCTACCTCTATTTTCGCCAGAGCTTCGTTTGTCAGTCAGCAGGGTGCACCGCGTGCAGGTGAAGTTGGCTTTGGTTCAAAGATGTTGATGAACCACTTACACCCCAAAAAACTTTTATTACGGCACTGCTACATAAACGCAATATTTAACATATGTCGTCTAAATTTCTGATTTAATGCATAGACAATAAGGTGTGACGTCATAACGTGGTGGCCATTTGTATGGAGGGAGCGTTTTCAAGAAAGTCCAAAATTTTGATTTTCAAGTTATCATATCTCGAGAAGTTTTTATGCTATCAAAGTACATTCTTTCATCTATTGATACTGATCACACCTATTTCAAACTATCCTTCTTGTCTTGTTCACTTCCTAACTATTCATATAAATATATGCCTTCGGGCATTCCAAGTGGCAATGATTGTAGTAATCATTGCCACTTGGAATGCCCGAAGGCTTTTGTTATTACTTAGACCAGAACATAACATACAGCAATCAAGTAAACTAAAGTACAAAACGAAGTGCTCGTAAACTAAAATTCATGACCGCCTCATTTCCAACAAACATTGTGTTAATATTGATTTTGACGGACGGGATGACATCATAAGAATATTCATAACAGTTCAGTCACATTTTATGGCAGTCGTATATACAAACAACGTTAGAATTTAGACTATATAAATATAATTCATTTCACTTGTATACGCTATAGAGAATAAGCTATACAGCCCCCTTAGCACCATCTCCACCATCCATGAATAAGCGACTCTATTCCATTTGAAATAGAGTCGCTTATTCATTGGTATGAATAAGCAATCTATTCAGTTATTGAATCGCAATAAGAGATGGTGGTAAGGGGGCAGAAATACGGTCTGCGACTTTACCATACAAACTTATTACCAATATTTTTTTGAGTGGAGCGAGCGGAGCGATCGGAACGTCGTATAGTAAGTCTTGTGCATAATCGGACACTCCTATGCGCACTGTAATAGTACAGTCCGATTAATGTACTAGTACACCTTAATAGTACTATTAGTACCTATTAGTACTCAGAAATGTAGCCGACAATATAATCACGTGATCAATATAAATTTGGTAATTACAAGCACTATACAGCGCTGTGTAAGATTTTCTATGAATAAAACACACGGCGCTGAAAGCGATTTATACCAGTGTAGTGCGCTTACCTCCTATCTCGCTTACTCTTACGATAACATTGCGAGACGCTATATTCTTTGTCTCTCGGACAGACCACAGACAGACAAGTGTTTCGGGCTTGGATAACCTAGTACACTGTACGAATAGTCCGATTAGTCCGAATAAGAGTTCGCGTTTGGTAACGTTTCTTTTAGTACAGTGTCAAGTACCGTCACCTATTAGTACATCGTACATGTACTATTCAAGACTATCGTATAGGCATACGCCGAAAAGTCACTTTTGGAAATGAATAAGTAAGCTCCAAAACCACTGAACCGATTTTGATGAAACATGTCACAATTAAAGACCTCGACATGATTGAGATTTGTGTCGAAAAAAAAATGAGATAGATAATGTCCTTGAAGAAGTATACTCAAATACATTCTCTATTGAAATCAATGGAAAACATACAATCAGCGAATCTACTCGCTCCACTCAACCTCGATTTCGGCTCCGTGGGCTAGAATCAGGCCTAGTTCAGATTTATTCGCACAACATTATAGATTTCAATGTCACAACTTTTCATAGCTATCAATATTAAATCATGTTTTAGACTATTGTCTCTTTTTCTTATCGTGCTGCACAATTATGGAACCAACTACCCTCTCATATCCGTGAGAGTCCGTCTGTCACTTCATTTAAAAAAAGATTAAAAGGCCACTATTTATCGATCATCACGTAGCTATCTATGTATGTTTATGAGTATGAATAAGTACATTTGTGTGTATGTATGTATATGTAGCTATTTGTATGTGTGTAGGTATAAATATATGTGGATATATGTATGTGTATATGTATATATGTGTGTGTGTGTATGTATGTGTATATATGTATATAGATATAATGTATTATATTTTGTATATATTTATAGATTTGTGGATTGTGTATGATGTGTAGACTATGCAGCAGTCTATATGGTAGTAATGTTCTTCATATAATATGTATACTTTGCTATCCGATATTTTACAAACCATTCCACAGCACAGGTTAGCTGGAAGAGATCTCTTAAAGAGATAAGCTCGCCTTTGCATAACTATATTATGTATACTCCTGTACTGTGTAATTTATATGCAATAAAGAATAAAGAATATTGTCTTATATCTGTCAGCAAAAGTATTCATAAAGTAACGAGTATCTAAAATCGAAAGCTATAGGAGTAGTATTCAATCAGAACATCGCCAAGAGGCTCACTTAGGGCTGTAAACAATATAACATGTATTAATTACCTGCAAGAGATCTGTTTTAGCTGTGAGGTCGTGCCTCAACTGCGTAATGTGGTCCCTAGCGCTCCGAAGTTCGCCCTCGAGGGCAGTGACGCGCGCCTCCAGTCGCCCATTAGCTGTCAATAGTTCTTTGCCAATACGTGCCGTCAGCTCCAAATCCTTCTCTTTCTGTCAAAGAAGAATATATATTTGAATCGAATGTATCAGATAATTAATTACGTCTATCTGTATCTTTGTGTGCTTCCGTCACCAGTTTAGTGAAGCGGAGCCGCCGACCTGATAGATACAGCCTATTAACTATGATAAGATCCAACTCCTTGCTGCTCATAATGATGTGCAGAATTGTGTGCTAAGCGATCGAGCCATTGTCAACGTGCTACTCTGATAAAATCCAAAATTGTTGCCAGACGAGAAAATGTTGGTCTATGTGAGTGAGCAATCTAAGTAACTTGCAGTAGCGAGAATCTGTTTGCCAAAGTGTGTGCGCTTTATGACTAGTTAAAGGTTTTGATGATGATTGACGTAATGTGTTGGTGGTCGATGGTCACCATTAAAATTAGAAGTAGATAAAATGTGAACACTTAATTGTATTTTCCTTAATGCTAATTCTATGCTTATACTAGTTTCAAACAATTTTTAATACCTATGCATGCATACGCTATAATTTTCATATCAATAGATTTTTTGAAAATTAATAGGGAAATCTAACAGCAGCAATAAGAGTAGGTATCTAACAGTATGAACTCAATAGCATTATAATGTTATATCTACAGCATTTGTGTAATGACCTTTAAATTACATATTTTCAAATAAACACAAAGCGAATTGTAAGCAGACGACTGCTAACAAAATACAAGAAGGAAATTACTGATTAAGGAAAACAGTTACAAACTTACTTCTTCTAAGAGCCTTGTTACCGCTTCGATGTCATTGTAGGTTTTTGTCATTTGGCTCACCCTGTTGCTGCATAGAACTGTAAACAGAAGAAGTGCCGTGTAGCGCACTACTTGACCAATAATGCAATTGGAATTTGATAAGAGTGTATATAGATATGAGCTGTAAATTTTAATAACTAATTAAGCCGCTCAGTGCCGAAGCCGCCCATCGGCGTCCCAAAAAACATTAATCACATACCCAAGGCGCCCATCGGCGTCTTGGTTTTGTATTTAATGTCACGGCTCAATAGTATTTATGGCGGCATGAGGGTAATGTTCTTAAAACATAAGCCGGAAATGAATGGGTTAAAACCCATTGCGAATTCGGCAGTTCGCATGTGTTCAATGATGCGCCGTTTTACAATATTCGAAAAAAAAACGCCTGTTTATTTTAACATTTTCTTGTAGCAATTTAATATTTTCATGATGTGATATTTACAAATGTGTACTTGGCCAATACGAGTCATATACCTTACTAAACTTTTATATCCTTGTCTTTAAGCCCATTTATTTATAAGTAAATATTAGACAACATATTAATTTTCGTAATGTTTTCTGTTTTGTTAAGTAGTATATTCTTAGGACTGTACAATGCATTACCTCCAGTCATGAGTCCAATAACTTTATACTAAAATCGAAGATAACTTTATTCATCAGTTGAATGAAGAAAAAATTTCGGAAAGGTAATTGATTTGCAAATCGAAAATCAAATTTTGTGGAAAAAAACAAAAATCTAAATAAATGTCAGCATAAAAATTGAAATTTCACAGTGACTACCGTTCTCACAAAATTACAAAACAATTTACTATGGTACACGAGTTGACACAACACAATGGATACGTAAATTCAATGAATACTTTGAACGACTGCAAATTACTGTCGCAAAAGCCGTGTAAGCGGAACGCACTCGACTGTGAAGACAGAGTAGTACTCGCCCTCTCGCCGGCTCCAAACACTGATAAGATAATAATAATCACGCTAAAAACGGGAGTTATTATTAAACTATCATTGTGTTTACATCGAATACTGACCAAAGAGAATGTCGTCGATGTCTGGCCCGTTCATCGAACTATTGAGTAGTACGGTCACAAAACTGTAACGTTATACGTGAACACGATCATTCCGGGAACAATACTGTCCCGACACTACTGTTATATCGATATAATCGAAGACCGGCGGCGTCGTCTATACCAACGTAAAACCGACCGATCGAGGCGACAGCGACTGCGTAAACTAACGCAAACAGACAACACCGGGATCACTGTCGCTTAGGCAGAGGGCAGCAAAACAAAACGTTCCATTGTGATCGTATGTGGGAAAAATTGCGTACAAAAGACTATTTATTGACTATGAATAGTTCAAGTTTCACCGATTTTGTCGATTTACTTCTACTCATAACAATAAAGGTAGATTCCAATAATTAAGTTTATACCTAAAGAGTTTAAGTTACTTAATTCCCACGTGGATGTTCAAATCTAGAATGATGAAACTAAATATTTTACTGAAAACATTTCAGAGGAATATTATAGCTTAGATATTATGACATTACCTGCGTGAATATTCTAGGTTGGATGCAATAGTTGGTGCACCTATTCTAACGTGCGCAAAACAAAACGATCAATGAGACTGGCTTAAAATGAAAGAACACGATTAAACCAAATTGAATAATTTCAAATTATTATGATACAATATTGTGTTTTACAACATTGTATCATAATTTTTTTAAGGAGACCAATAGTGCATTTTATTACACCGACATAAGCAATTCTGCTTTCCAGTAGAACAAAACCTTGTGAGAATATTACATCGACAATAGTCGCATTGAATGTGGTGGATGCTTCTTTTCCCATTCTTACCTAACACTAGATTACAACGGATATTGATTGTGTTCGCGGTTACGTCTCTCACACGAATCTGAAAGACTTTCACAGTTTTTGTCATTGATATTTCCCGTAAAACGCGTTCCTGCATCAATTATTATAAAGAACGTTACAGTAAATTACCAATTATCCGGTACTAACCGTTAAATAATTCACAATAACCGTATGACACCAAATAAATGCCTTCAATAGTAAATTATATAAATAATTGAGGTTAATAAGACGCTAAGTATACAGCATCAATTTTTATCTTGATTACTTTGACACCAACGCTAGTCGGTCAAGGTTAATGAATGTTTGATAAGCGAAGAATGTTATAAAGCAGGCTGAAGCGTATGAGATGAAAGTCTGCATAAAGAAATGAATAGTTGAAGCGAAATGGTCAGATCGGCGAATAAATGGCCGCGAATGCAATCCGCTGCGTATGTCGTACCTCGATCAAGGAGCAAAGTCCGGATGACGCGAAAGTACAGCCTGCCGAATCGGTCCCTCGCGACGTGGTACAGGAAGTCAGGGTATTCGCCGAGGCACTCTCGTAGTTCTGCATCGGGGAGATAACTCAATTCGTGGAAGAGTTCGCGATCGAAGCCGGGCGGTGGCGAGGCGCGCGACTTGCTCGCGCACCCCGCGCCCGAGCCCGAACAGCCCTCCTCCGTGACGCGCCTGAGCCGCGACCATCGGCTCTGACCGCCTCACGTCACCAAAGATTCCTTCTCATGCGCGAGCACACCACAATTTTTTTATTACTGTTCCATACACGCGATATTATTTACAATGTCTCCTCCGGAACGTTTGTCGTGCACTGGTCTGCGAATTCATTTTACACTCCACCCAGTATCAATATTTATCTTGACGTAACACCTGTAAAGTCGCGAGAATTGGACCAACCACTTCGGGTAGGTAATGGAACACGTCCGACGAGGCATAAATACGCAGGTACACTCACAAACCATGCGCACGCTCGGGTGGGCAAGCGAGCTGCTTAAATTAACTCTCTTATGAAATTCATGATATGTGAAATATATGGCACAGACACCATTTGTCTAAAGTATTGATGGAAGGAAAATATTAGTTAATCTCCAAGTGAAAATCACGTGCAATTATGAATAATAGAGTAGGTTCCCTATCCAGTTGGATATTGATTATGAAGAAATGAGGGCAAAACCAGGCGCGCCCTTTTTTACGCCCACCTCCATAGGTGTTGTATATTTTATAGAGCCGTGATTTTTCATGACAATCTGACATTATGATGGGTGTTATATGAATTAAGCGTTAGAACAAATCGTCTAATATTGACAGAAACTAACATCAATAATGGATTGACAGGGTTAGACCAAAATGGCACTTAGTAAGAATAATATGCAGAATTTGAGCGATCAAAACAGACATATAAGCATTACTTTGATCGAAACGCAAAAACATACATAAGTACCAAAAACTTTTACTTTCACACTGTTCGTGTTAGATATAAATACAGTCATCAACAAATACTGACAAGTAGGTTACCTACTATACCTTCCGTGAAAGAAAAGAACTTTTAGGAAGATAATTTCTTAGAAGTAGTTCTTGTATGTGTTGGAATTAACATATTTCTAAACAGCAGTTATTTTTCGTGACTTGATTACAGTCCCTATAAAGTCGCCCCTAATAACGTTTGTTTTCTTATACGGAAGAATCCTGAGTCCTTAAGTACCTATGTCTAGTTAATTTTGATACACCTTCCATACGGAACCTGTTCACTGTTTTCAATTTTATTCAGTTTACACTTGGCTAATGTACACTAATCTCAAGAAGTCAAGTGTTTGAAGAGATTTTAAATTGTGACAACGTTCTACATTTTATCTCGTCTACTCAAAAGTGAAAACACTGACTAAAATTACACTGCACCTTTCATAATATTCTAATGACGACTAACATTCAGCAGTAAACTAAACGCACTGTAACAATGGTTAATTCAACACTGCATAGGAAACAATAGCTACATTGATAGACAATTAATATTCTCTAGTATTTAAACATCACTACAATAGACCGAACCATCGACATTAAAATATTGTAGGTACCTAAAGTGAGATCAGACTGAATAGGTCGTAAACCAGAAGATATTTCTCAAGTGTCCGTGTGGTCGTCATGGGTAATCGTAAACAGGCATTGCAGTAATGCAAATAACTTGAAACTACTTTTGAAAACAAAAATCTAGTCATTATTGTTACAATTTAGCTAAATGCACAATGCATGAAATCAATTATTGCTGTCGGAACACAATAATTGCCAAAACAAGAAATTATTCATGTACGCATTCACGGTCTTGAACCGTGAATGCCATAGTGTTAGCGTAAATAGTAGCCAGTAAAAATTTACTTCTTGTAAGAAATTTTATTTTTCTGTATTACTTTTCTATGTGCGTTCTATGTTCTGCAGGGTTGACTGGAGCCAACCCTAGCGTGCATACACAGAACATAGAAGAAGAAAAGAATGTAAATATGAGAATTTTGGGGTGTAAGGGGCTCACCACCATCTTTAGAGCCTATGCAACCTCACCTGCACGTGGTGCACCCTGCTGATTCACTGACGAGGCTCTGGCACAACGGGATGTAGGGCAGCATAATTATAAGCTGCCCAACTGGGGAAATACCTCGACGTCACAGAATACCGCAGCCAAATAACAATTTCCTCGAGAGTTGTTGCAAGCGTTTATATTTTACGGTAACCGCTTAAGCTTTATATGAAGCGGGCCGTATACTTGTTTGTCATCCCAAGTAGTATTAAAAATAAATCCCATAATGAGATAAAGACATCATTGTAAATTAGCCCTATCACCATCTCTTATTGCGATTCAATAACTGAATAGATTGCTTATTCATACCAATGAATAAGCGACTCTATTTCAAATGGAATAGAGTCGCTTATTCATTGGTATGAATAAGCAATCTATTCAATTATTGAATCGCAATAAGATATGGTGGTAAGGGGGCTGTACCCTTACGGTACATAAAGTTCACAATATCAAAATACTACCCCTATAGTTTGTATGTACATACATACATCCATTAGTACATATCTTCCATGTTATACTATAAAGTTCTATAATATTATTTAGCGGGAAACCTTATTTCAGTCCTCCCGCCGCACGCTATCCTCTACTAAACAAAAACGTTACACTAATTAGTTCCCTGTAGTCGAATTGTCCTATTTCAAGCTTCATAATAAAAGTAGTACTAATTTACTTTAAATCCGCACGCACACAAGTACTTAGTGCAGTAAGGTCATTCTGCGCGTGATTATGACGTCAAACAGTAGGACGCAGTGGATTCGATACACTAAAAAAAAACTTCACAGATCGTTGTTTACAACCGAGGCGAAGATACCAAAATAAATATGTTAAAAGATATAATAAGACACACGTGAAGAATGTGAAGATAGGGAAAGTAGGCTATGTTTTTCTTTACATATTTACAAACATCAGTTTTAATTAGCTCGGACAAGCTAAAATCGCTATTCATATTTTAATAATATACAAATAAATCATTCCAGATTACTAAAAGGCAATTTTATATCAATATCACAGACCTATTCAGATTTTATTTATACAGAGAAGGCAGCGTCGTATTGCACCTAAGTATCAGAAATTAAAAATGTCGCCATTTCTATAACTCTACAACTTTTTTATACTTATCCCTACTAATATTATAAATGTGAATGTGAGTTTGTTACGCTTTCACGCTGAAACTACTAAACAGATCATCATGAAACTTTGTACACATATTCTCAAAGGTATTATTAGGAAGGACATAAGATAGGTACTTTTTATTAAAAAAAAAAAGGAAATGCGGGCGAAGCCGCAGTAAGCTACTATATAATATACATAAAGCAATAAATCTTTTTTTGAGAGTTTTTGACAATATCTCTTTGAGCTACGTGACTGTGCCATCATGGTGAATAACACCAAATCAACTATTTCTTTGACTCGATTGGCAATAATTAGATTTAAATCGAGCAAAAATAAATTGATAGATTTAAGCAATGCAGTTGCTTACCTTCTGAAATTTTCGTTTTTGTATCGAGACCCAAATATTTAATTTCTCAATAAGTATCAATAGATTTCATTATGTCACCGTCGCTTATTTTGTTCTCGGCAATTTCTAGTACTATAAAAATATATTCTATAATAATGCGTTACCGGCGTGGCGCTGGGTTTTTTTAAGCGAATAGACCTTGGACTTAGCCGATAAAAATCTATTTCTACTTGTTGAGTACTGTATATTATTCGCGAAATTCAAATTAAATAATATTAAACATAACATTGCACTAGATGAGAGCCTTAAACATAATATCCTTGCGCTCGATAATATTTTTTATTGAGTAACATAAGTGACAAAAACGTGAAAACGTGGTTTAGGTCTAATGTGCCTGGACTAGGAATATTCCTGTATTTCGGGCGTACTTGCTATTAAATACGTAAGTCCATGCAGACGAGGTCGTGGAAAAAGTTAGGACATCAAATAAAAGAAAAACGAAAGTATGACTGTGTTTGTTCATGGCATGTAGCCGTGAAAGATCAGGGTTAAACTAGTTGATAGGTAGATATACGAGCACTTATGTAACAGGAAGATTAAATTGCAGAAGGTTTCGGCAAGATTTTAAGTTATCAAGAAGAAACTTTTCCGTATACATTTTCCTTGAATCGTCTTAAAAAGGATTTCATATTTTTTAACCGCAAGTATTTCAACTTTCGTGGCATTGAGTTGAGGAGCTCGGTGGTCGAGTAACTAACAATGGCTACTTTGACTCCGAGATCACGGGTTCGATCCCCGCGCATGACAAAAAATTGTGTGTATGAACATGTGTGTTTGTCATGTAATGTATTAATGTATGAATTTACAAAAAAGAAATAAGTGTTACGTATAGTATCAATTATCTAGTACCCATAGTACAAGCTTTGCTTAGTTTGGGACTAGATGGCAGTGTGTAATTTGCAAAAAGAAATAGTTTTTATTTTTTTATCAACACTTTTTGCATGAACAAACTACAGACTTACGTTTTATACAGCATTGCACTATATATTCGTGGCTATGTACAACAAAAAAAATTAAACAAACTGGCTTAACCGCATATATGTACCATACTGAATAATAATTATTCTTCATAAGTAACAGAGCACGTAATTGATGAAAAACAGGTTTTTGTTAACATACACCCGCCTAATTAAGTGTTACTTCGTAGTATACAACTAAACGTCAATCATTCGATTAAAAAAACTACATTATATATAACACCTCTTTTTAAAACCTTATTGTTATGCGTTTGTTAACGATCTAGTTCATTAACTAATTTAAAAAGAACGCAATTAAAAGGAAGTCATAGCATCATTTGTTACATATTAAGTTTATAATTATTTTATTTATTTAAACTTCATGCACAAAATTGTACACAGGCGGACTTAATGCTATACAATTGATGTACCAATTTATGTACCAATACTATACAAATTATGTACCAATGAATTTACATGTACAACGACTGCGACAATTTCGACTGATTTGTAGCAAAGCTAGCTGTAGAACAGTTTGACGTAAATTATTAGTTTCATCGAACACATCATTTTAAGCCGATAAGTAAGATCCACAGTAACAACTTAATCCCGTATGATGCGGTTCCATAAAGGCATAAATATATTTAACGAGTGCCTAAAATAAATAAACGGATTACTAAACCGATTGGCATCTGAGTATTGAAAAGATATTATTCCATAAAATAAAAACTGGTCTGTTAGCATCATCTTTTACTTTTTCACGGTATCCTTAAATAATTCACGCAACTTAAATTTGACCCACTTCCCACAGTTTAATTGAACTGTTTGGCAAACTCCTTTGGTTCTCGTAACAATGTACGATTACATAAATGCCGCCATATTTAACGCAATATGGCGGTCGTCACATAATGGCGATTGATAATGTCCACTTTAAATGCCTATGATATGGTCATCAAATGAAAAGACTCGGAAAGCGAAACACTGTATACTTTTCAATATTTTTTTATATTAACGACAAATAAACGCTTGTTTAAAAAATTTTTTTTCGACTAAATTGTAAATTAGCCATGTGAAAAAAAAAGTATTTCATACAAAGAAATGAACAACTGTTGCCTGTAAATAAATCAGCAAACAATATCTTGAAATATCACCTTATTACATTTTAATGGAATTTCAATTTAACTACTTGGTATCGAAAGGTTAACTTCGCTATTGCAATACTGTTATTGCAATAAATCGTTATCAGTAAGTTATATTTAATCTACTAATGCAAAATTCAGTACCTATTACAAAACCAGTAGAAAGAGCTGCCTACGGCTCGTAATTTAACGAGCATTGTAATTCATAAACAAGAGATTGCATCGTTCCACGAGTATATGTAACAGCTAAATGTCAAGAGTTATTAGTTTCCATTAATTGAACGAGATCCTCAAAATAAACATAACAATAGGTACCTTAACAGTTCGCAATGCGAAAGTAGGTTACCGCAAAATGTGACGTAATTCCGACCCTGTACTATACATCGAATAGAATACCAACGTAAGAGATAGGATTGACCGCTTGACATTTAATCTTGAAGAACCTATAATCACGTACATAAGTGATAGTCAATGCGAGGACATTATCGACCGATTTTATTACTTATTCTCATGTACCGATATAGATAGTCACAAACCGAAACTTGCTGAAATAGCCGACTCTGAAAGGCAATTCTCGTAATAGAATGAAGTCAAAATTCAGCTCTATGTCGCAAATGTCAAATTTGATATTCTCGTAACACAACAAGAAACTTCAAAGTTTAATTTAAGTGGGATTATATCGAAATATGACAAAAAATATAAAAAAATCTAAGAATGTTATTTTGCAAACAATAAGAATTGAAATCGTTTCACTAATTAAATTATTCAATTGTGAATTAATTTCATTGTGATTTGACAAAAAAATATATACATTATGAAAAAATAAATAAAGCAAGAATGTTATTTTGCCAACAATAAGAATTGAAATCGTTTCAATAATTAAATCATTCAATTCTTATTGTTGACAAAATAACATTATTACTTTATTAAATTTTTTCTTAATGTATATAATTTTAGTCAATTCACAATTCAATCTAGATTTGGTCAACTTTCATTCTGCGATTGTAATAATTACAAGAATTGGCCTGGTACTGGTATTCTGTTCCCAACGTTACCAACACTACTTCACGAGTTGTCGAAAATAATACAGCAATTAATGACGTAGTCTAGTTAAAAAACACGAAAATGTCACGGGAAGAACATACCTTGAGCTGTATATTATTAGACCATGATAATAATGTCTACAATAAATACATTCCACAACTACCCTCTATCCCTCTAACACACAATACTAACGGTGTACATAGCCACATTCTGGTCACACGCTGTCAGAATATCAAACCAACGAATAATGAAAATAAATCACGTCCAAAATATATTATAATGGATCTTAAATTACGTATACCTACTATGACACCGCAAAATTTATGTGGAACAATTCAATTTGAACAACGTTTAGACTAAAAACAATGTTATTTTAGTAAGCGAGGCGATTTCTTTTAGTAACGGTTCCAGAGTCTGGGGCCAGCGTTAATAAACTTTCACGATCAAGTGCAGCCAGCAGTCTTCAGAGTGATCACGCGATTACCACTATCACGGCACATATACGGAACTGTTTCGGAACGAATTTGCAATGCGGACGGCGCGCGCGTCCGGCCGGCAATGTCGACGTCCAACGCCGCCGATACCATAGTAAAAACTAAACGATCACAACTACTACACATTCTATGCACGCTATTGATACAATACCAAAAAATATACTCACGATACGTTGATCATAATGAAAGGTGAAATTTTATCAGTCTCAATTATTTTCAAGAAATGGCAAGGAGACATCAACGAGTCACTAAAATAAATTGAAAGTTATGCATTTTCAAAGTAATTAGGTCTGACATTTAGGAGTACATAGTTACATATACAGACAGTGTCTGCTCGCTGATCTAAGGAACTAAATAAATTTCCAAGAACATGGGTCGTAAATTAAAAATATATACATATTCTAGAAAGGTCTACATATTTGACCTCTACGACAGCTGAGTACCTTAGAGAACGGGTGA
Source organism: Hypsopygia costalis (assembly GCA_937001555.2). NCBI lineage: Eukaryota > Metazoa > Arthropoda > Insecta > Lepidoptera > Pyralidae > Hypsopygia > Hypsopygia costalis. The sequence goes on along the minus strand of OW443330.2, from coordinate 13,062,797 downwards.
ATTTTATTTTATTTTTTAATTTTTCATCCTCCCGTTGCTTTTTTGAAGTTACACAGTTTCGTAATTTGAGAGAAGGCAGAGAACGCTAATGAGAACTTGTAACCTATTATATACAAATCATATAACGAATACGTCAGCTCAATTAATTGCGCTATAAATAGACCAACCAGTAACATGAAAACAAACCTTATTTTAATATATTCGCAATGCAATCCATCAAATATGCATAGAATGTTAACGTAACCCGTAACACGAAATGACACGAAAGCAACTAGCAGCATTAATTAATCGATAATTCCTCAGACGATTATTACGTATGCATGGAACCACAATCACCGATTAGTTCGACACGATAGTTTCGCTAATATGGACTAATGGATCAAGTATAGTATTTATGCTATGAAGTGAACTCACACGTGAGTGTAACCCGTTATTTTTAGTTTTAAACCCGCTTTCCACAAGAAGCGAATCAGATGCGTAGATTTGCAATCGTTGTGTGTTTGTGAGGAGGATAGGAACACTACATCATCATCATAATCATTATCAGCCTGTATCTACCCCACTGTTGGATATGGGCCTTTCCCAATGCTTTCCCTATATGCGATCCTCTGCTTTCCGCATCCAAGCGCTACTAGCCATTATTTTGAGATCGTCGATCGAAAGGTCGCCCTATGCTTCTTCACACTATGGAATGAATACCCCATAGGTATGCTATCCCGTAGTGAAAATATGACGTTTCTTACGAAAATTCGGAATTTTTCAGATTCGAATGACATTCGATTAGGTTGGTGAACGTGGACCTTTAATCCAGTAAGGCCTAAGTTATGTCATCTTGACAAAATCTCACCTAAAATTTATATTTAAAGTTTTCTTTATTTAATTTACCGCACTTAAACAGGCTCTATGATTTCTAACAAACACAACTTTAAGTATGGAGAACATGTAACCAAATTTCAAGCTGGCGAAGGACGAGGCTTGCATTCAGATCCTGTCGAGAATAGAATGGAATCCGTATGGAAATAGCTTCCCTCGCAGTGAATGACAAGCATCTACACATCTGTGCTCTGCGTAGAAATGGTCAAAATGCCGAGCATTATATTTTTTTTTATATGAGAGGGGGGCAAACGAGCATATGGGTCACCTGGTGGAAAGCAATCGCTACCGCCCATGGAGACCACCAAGGGGACGCCGGTCCGTTGCAAGCTCTTTCCTTTCTTTCTTTCTGGTGACTTCACCCACTTGCAGGAACACAACAACTCTCAATGGAATTGTTATTTAGGCACGGTATTTCACCAGTCATCATCATCATCATCATCAGCCTGCATCAACCCACTGCTGGATATAGGCGTTTCCCAATGCTTTCCACCATATGTGATCCTCCGCTTTCTGCATCCAACCGCTACCAGCCACCTTTTTGAGATCGTCGGTCCATCTAGAGAGGGGTCGCCCTAAGCTTCGTCGCCCCATACGTGGCCTCCACTCTAGGACTTTCCTCCCCCATCTGCCATCGCTGACTTGGCAGATGTGGCCAGCCCACCGCCACTTCAACTCGCCGACTTTGAGAGCTATGTCGACCACTTTGGTTCTCCGTCGAATATCTTCGTTCCGGCTTCTATCCCTTAGAGAAACTCCAAGCATTGCTCTCTCCATCGCTCGCTGTGCGACTTTTAGTCTGTGAACCAGCACAACGGTCAGCGTCCAAGTCTCTGCACCGTAGGTCATAGCGGGGAAGGCGCATTGATTGAACACTTTGGTCTTCAAGCATTGGGGTATATCTGCGGTGAGGATGTGCCGAAGCCTCCCAAAAGCTGCCCAGCCCAGTCGAATGCGTCTATCGATCTCTTTGTTCAACTTCCCCAGTAGGGTAGCTTAAAAAATACGCATTGCAGTATTAAGTTATTAGGGTATATTTAAATTCGTAGTCATAAATGTATAAATTTAATTATATTTACAACATATGATATTAAAAGATATAATACCGAAGCACGGGCTCGCGATTAATAAACCCATTTATAATCAAGCTACGATGGACGTTGCTGAACTTCCGATATCTCTTAAGCTGACGCGCTACAACGCCATCGACCTCCTCATGCTACGCCTCATCTACACATGTCACAAAACAATAATTTGAAACCACTATTATAGTGTAACAATTATTATTATGAGCATTTATTTTTTGCTATTCATAATTTTCTGCATTTATTTTACATATAATACTATGCTCTTAAAAACGCATCAAGTATGTGAATAGAAACATAACTGACTTGTAATTGTAGCAACATTTAGGATTTAACAATTTCAAATCAAAAAAGCAAATTTATTTTCAAACACATATAAAACAAACTCGTTATAATTGCGATTCACATCACTATTATCATCTATATCATTAGTATATGCTGCGCCATCTACCTTTATTTCAGGTCCTCACTTCTCAAAGGTGGCCTAGTGAAAAGATCACAGAGCGATAAGGCCGCCTTCTGTACTTTATATCTTTAAAATTGTTAGCCCTATGAGCTATTAGCTAAACTGATACAATTATTCCAGCGGTTAAAATACCTAAATGGTAAATAAAATAATAGGTTGTCACAGTATTCTGGCCACTCCAATGTCGGAGTCAGCAAGGCTACTGTTTAAATTGGTTAGGTTATGCCTCAAACATAGGTAGTAATTATCATAAGTCATAACGAAGCGACATAGGCGCAAGTGAGACTAAGCTCCAGAGTATAATAGAAAAAAAAATGTCCGATGTGAAGCGGTAACCGCAGCATGTAGATCCTGGCAACATAAAGTATCATCGGTCGCACTACGCTTTCATCGCAGCAATTCCTACCTTTCTGGTAACCTCACTTACTTACAGGAGCTAAACAACCCTGTTTTTCCTATGATCTTCTGTTAGGTGAAGGTAATTCTCAATTCGAGCAGCTTAAAATTACGCTGTAACCTATCAGCATGTTGTACAAGTGCATGAGAGGTTGGATTTGGCTCGAAGATGATGTTCAGTCATTTATACTCCAGAAATAACATTCATCCCATGTGTACCTAGCTACATTCAAGTTATTCACGTTTTCATTTCGTAAGCCGTGTTTGAAAATTCTTATTAGATGTAAAGTCGAATTTTCAGGCACTGTAGCATGTTCAGTACATTGAGCAGCTTAACGAGAACAAAATATCTTAATACGTTTGGTGTACTGTTATGACCTCGACATTTTATAATACTTTGTTCTCACTTAAGTTTTTAAACTCATTCTCTCCAACTTAAATCGGTGATAGTTGGCACATGGTCAACCTTGGCAGCTTCTATCATACAACTCCCCATAGATTTCAATTCCATCAATATCATCTTAATAATTGATGATTTAGGTATCACAATACGCTTTGCAAGACTTTACCACAAAGGGAGAAATTGTGGAGTTAGCTTCGCTCACCGGTATTTCCGAACATATACGACATGGGAACCTTCAAGAATAAAGTTTAAATTTCGCTGAAAAACATGGTAAGGGATCGGTGGCCACTTGATAATGCTGATTTCCTAGGGCAGTGGTGATTCCTTTCCATCAGATGACGCACACGTTCGTTATAAAAAAAAACTTTACAGTAATAATAATACACTTCATACTTTAGCGAAGCCAGTTCACAAAAATAAATGATATATATTAAGTAGAGTAATAAAAATGGTTCAATTAATACGAGAATGTCTTCAATTAAGGGTATACGACGCAGTTGAAAGTATATCCTCTGCCCAATCTAACAATGGCACTAACAGAGAGTCGTCTTAATAAAAACGAAGGGTAATTAATCCACCCAAGCAATTAGTAAAAGTATGATTTTATAGTAAAAGTTCTGTATTATGAATACAAGTAGAACGATTTCCTTAAAATTTTGCAAATATGCTTACAGCATATCAATTTCTTTATGAATACGATGCTATCGATGCCGCATGAGAAATCTCGAAGTTAAATATTGGCATATCCGCAAATCACGCCTTATTGGAATCTTCTTACTGTATCAGATTTCAATCAGTAAGTCATATTGAATAAATCATTTCGATCCATAAATAAAATGCCTTCCTTGACTTTTGCATTCATGTTACCTGCAGGAGAAGCGTCCGTTTTCTATTCTGTGTTCATACGAGCTTTGGATATTTTCAGTTCTGTGATTCTGGATATTTTTAGCTCCATACTTCTTATATTACTAAAATAATATTTTATTTTTAGCCTTGCTTATATTTTCCCAACACATTCTTCTGGCAAAGCTCTGCACGTTGATTTCTAGTAATAAGTACTACATATTTCTAACATTTTGCCACCAATTTTCTTTAATTGTGCCCTGTCAAATATTTTATCAAGTAAATACGCTAACTTTATTTTAATCTTTAAGCCGTCACAGTCACATATAGTTCCTTAAAAGAAGAAGTAGATACGCATTTATTGCAACATCACTTAACACAACAACACACAATTGGGTTGTTTCCAATGTTTAAAAATTGTACAAATAAATTAACAATATCGTAAAATACACAAAACTATAAAGATCTGCAAACTTTCATTCTAATATCTTCAGTCAGACTTTTTTTAGCGTCGATCAAAGTTTGGCGGGAAAGTCCATTTTAAAAGTATGAAATTATTAAAAAATAATATTTCCATTGGAGTAGCAATAAAAAATGCTATAACTTTTATTATGATAATAATTACATAAACGTAATATTTAACATAGCTGTCGTACTAATTTCTGATTTGATGCATATAAAATACAAAACTGTGACGTCATAATTCGGTAGTCTTTTGTATGGAGCGTTTTGGGGCAGTCTAAAAATTGTGATTTTCAAATTAATATATCTCGAGAGATTTTGGTGCTATCGAAGTAATTCTTTCACCTATGGTTATATTATGGAGACGTCCCTACATATCAAACAGAAAAAAATGTTAGTCAAATAGCCAATTAGGTTTTAACTTTATACATATATAAGAAAGGCAAAAATTTGTGCTATGTGTTGCTACAATTGGTCTTGTCTCAGCATTGTGCCGTGGGCTGAATATAACCCACAGCGCTGATTTTCAGGACCACACAGTGACAGCACAATAATGTTCATAAGTTATTAAATAAATAGTTATAACTTCGCCGCAGAGCCAGCCAGTCCTGAAGGTAGAATGCTGCTCCGGTTCATCGTTGACAGTATGAAAGAAAGACAATAAGTCTTCATGCTGACAACGAAAATGATTTATGTTATGTTATTTTCCAATGATCTTCTAATAGGCTATTTGACTAACATTTTTTTCTGTTTGATATGTAGGGACGTCTCCATAATATAACCATAGGTGAAAGAATTACTTCGATAGCACAAAAATCTCTCGAGATATAGTAATTTGAAAAACACAATTTTTAGACTGTCCCAAAACGCTCCATACAAAAGACTACCGAATTATGACGTCACAGGTTTGTATTTTGTATGCATCAAATCAGAAATTTGTACGACAGCTATGTTAAATATTACGTTTATGTGATTAGTATCATAATAAAAGTTATAGCATTTTTTATTGCTTCTCCAATGGAAATATTATTTTTTAATAATGTCATACTTTTAAAATGGACTTTCCCGCCAAACTTTGATCGACGCTAAAAAAAGTCTGACTGAAGATATTAGAATGAAAGTTTGCAGATCTTTATAGTTTTGTGTATTTTACGATATTGTTAAATAATTTGTACAATTTTTAAACATTGGAAAATAGCCTATTCAGTGTGTATTAAAAGGTCGTTGTGATTTACTTTTTATTATTGTATACATATTATTTTGTAATTATTCATATGTTAGGATAGGGATGACATGCTCAAATTTTGGGCAATATTGGGCCAAATCCCTTATTAAAAATAAATGAATTAAAAAAAATAGTTCTAACTTGAAATAATTATATATAGCACTAGCGGCCCGGTACGTGCTTCGCTACGTATAAAGTGAAGTACTAAAAAAAATTAATTGGAACATCAAATTCATTTATTCAAACAAAAAAATATTTTATTAATTGCTAGCTCTTTTAAAACTTAATCCAAAACATTTGGATATAGAATATTTTTTTGTTTTTCCATTTTAAGCTTTAATAAACAAACGGCTACCGACTCTGGAACAGGCAACATAAAGTTGAAGCACGTCCAAAATAAAATGACCGCATGAATGACATAACAACATGCTTGTACTGTCAACACTGAAAAAATTTTCAATTTGACAGCAAAATCCCCATTAACAAAATGGTCCGCCATTTATTGAATTCATTTGTTACAAAAAATGTGATAAATGAAGAACCTCTCTACCGAACACTCTTTGTGCAAACTTCACATAAACCATCTACTAAATAGTCCGAACAAAGCCTAAACATTTGGTTTGGATAGGTGAGCCCGTTCTTGAGTTATAAAATTACAACGAAAATTGGCATTGATTTTTATATACATAGATTTTTACAATGTGTTCGTTGGACTAGGTTACGCATAGTAGGTTTGCATAAGTTTTACTGTAATTTGATCTGTTGTGATGATGATGAAATTGAGTCATCAAAGCCACAGCCTAATATAATAATTTTCTTTTGCCAATAGCTAAGCTTCTTAGGTTTCTCCTCTAATGTTATTCATATTTTCAACGATACGTTGATGTCTATTCTCTTCTACTCTCCAACCCACAGGGTGGAGAGACGGTAACCTGTAAGATATCTGGACACCTAATTCAACCACCATTTCTGCTTACTTACATAGTGTACTTTTGCTAAAGGCAAGACGCATACTAGTAATAAGATACGTGTGCATATAGCATTTAACAATGATCGACTTTATCACCAATCGTCATTCTTCCGTGTGATAGACATACTGTCCTTGTTCTGTATCGCTTTTTATAAATATGTACATAACTAAATATTGTGGAGACGCCAATAAAGAAATTATTATGGCATTTTAATGGTATAAATTACACTGAAAAATAACATTTCAGTAAATACTTATTAATAAACTTCAATTTACTAGTTTCATCTTAAAATTCCTTGTTTTTGATAAAATATACCCCAAATTTTTTACAAACCTAATGTAATACGAACGAATGCATTTTTGACATGAATTGACGAGCTCGGTGGTCGAATGGCTTACAATGGGCACATTGACTCGCGGTTGATTGATTGAGGTCGCGGGATCGATCCCCGCTCGAGACAAACATTTGTGAGAACGAACATGTCTGTTTGTCTTGGTCTGGATGTTTTCTATATATTGCATGTATGTATTCACAAAAAAAAGTATTTAAGTAATTCATCAAATATCTAGTACCCATTGTACCAGCTTTGCTTAGTTTGGGACTAGATGGCGCTGTGTAATTTGTCCAGGAGTATTTATTTAATGCATTTTTGTCGCAGTGCATGCCCAACTCGTGAACTATTCCGCTACAAAGTACCAAAACCAATGAGAAACCGGTTTCAAACACTCTTAGTTTCCGTTACGAGGAGCAAAACAATTTCCATCTCTCGTGTATGGAATGTTTATTACCAAGAAGCATCCGTAAAGTTAATATAATGTTTTGTTATCGAGATTTTATGATGAAATCGATGGATGCCCACAGCAAAAAAATCGATCATTGTGGAAGTCCAGGGGAGATTTATGTTCAGCAGTAGGCGTCTTTCGGCTGAAATTACGACAATAATATATATTAGTAACTGAAAACTAGAATTACATAAATAATTTTCACTGGAGATCATAACCACATATATTAGTAACTGAGGATTAGAATAACATAAAGGATATCCACTAGCAGTTAAACAAAGCCTGTCTGGTTTTGTTATTTTTTTTTAAATTAATTTAATAATTATAATAGATAAATACGTATACGAAAAAACTAATTTACTTGTACATTTTTTCCAACGTACCTAAGCACCACACAAAACCAATATATTTTTTTGTTAGAACACTACAAATACCTACCTATAGTTGCGAAACAGAGAAAGAAATAATACTGTGTTTCTACGTTTTAAGTATGAAATAGGTATATTGTAAGCATAATCCTGTAATATAATTGTAATAAATACTAAATTTACTACCTATATAGCAATAGAAAAAGTTAATTTCTCTACAAGTAATTTTAAAGCGTTACATCGGGAGATAGTACTAAGAATTTATTATGCAATAAATTGTAGCAATCAGCTATAACTGCATAAAACATATTGATGAAACATATAAATGAACATTATTAAAATTTACTTTAATTAGGACATATTTTTTAAATAAATTTTATGCATCAAAGCATTATTACAAATGCAAGTGATAGTTACTAGAATCTTTAGTTGTCTATATTACTACACAAGGAGATAATAATGAACGTAATAAATGTTCTCACGGTCAAGATAAGAGATCAGGCTCACAGCTGTTGCGCGCTGCGGCGCTGCGTCGGTCGCCGTCGCGACGCGTCTCACGAACCACCCCCAATCGATACCACGCCGAGTTCGCATTCAATTTTATGCTATGCTACGTATACACCCTGATCAATTAACGATACTTGATTAGCGACAGACGCGAAGAATGTGTCACCTTATGTAAGATGAATCACTCGTTGGGCGGTTTTCATAACTGTCGGCTGTGTTAACGCGACCGGCCACCTTTGTTGGCAACCGGTAGGGGCACGTTTGCCACGAACTGTGCTATATGAGGCGGTGCAGCGGTGCACTTCTGCTATGTTTAGCACGGGTCGGTGGCAGTAGGTGCGCGATGCGTGCGGCGCGCGACAGCGGCGGTGTCGCGGTATCGATCCGCGGAAGGAGCACGCGTGCCGCGTGGCTACCGGCGCAACCGGCACTGGCCGATCGCCTCCCGCTGCGCGCAAGCGCTCTACGCTCGCAGATACGTCGAACGACACAACTACTCACATCACACTATCGTAATTTACATAATTATAACTAAAACAAAATTGTGCTGATTTCACCACTATTAATAAAATTTTATGGGTTGCAAACAACATGTTTGGTTTGTTACGAGAAGTACTAGTATTCGTATGCTAACTTATCACCTTATTTTTTCACTTTAGCTGTAATCCATCACCATTTTATTTCCAGTTTTACAATGCAAGCAACTTTTATATTACGTCAGTATACTACTGGATTATTTTAAAAATCGATTACATTTAGGATCTTTTAAGTAAATAACCCTTGAATTGAATTGACAATGGACGCAAATATTATCATCATGTAATACAACAGAAAAACGTTAAATATTTTACCTGCAGTAACATTCGACCTAAATAGTCGCTACAAATTGACACAAGTGCAACATTCACGCATTGTATAACGTTCAAAGGACATTCTTGACAAATATTTAAATAAAGCATTGTTTTGAGTACATCGTAACTCGAGGGAATGATCGAGATAATGCGAATGTTTATCACCATGGCAATACAGAGTCCACATTACGATAATGCGTATGAAAGAATCTAAAACTCGCGCTTGTAGACAGACAAATGGATTCCAACAATTCTATTCGAGATACACATCTATATTATTTCGATTGGCCAAGTACACTATGAATGAAATAGTAATCTAAATATAATACGTTAAATTACTACGATTGTGTGTCGTACTCACGGAAGTAATTAAGTGTCTCCCTGATCTGGTCAGGCGTGAGTGCAAGGTCTTCGGAGCTGACCGGCAACGCCGGCGACGGTATGAACCAATCTTGATTTTCGTACCCTGAAAAATGACAAATTGATTTGTATCGAATACGTGAAGATCTTAAGAGCAGTTCCCTAAAACTTAAACTATCGTTGTACAACAATGACGATAATTTCGTCATATTAAAGTTATTGATATGATTTTTTTATACTGTGTCTTATATAATAAATGATTGTTACCCACAATATACAAGGATTGTTACCCACATGTTGCCACCCAAGCTGGTAACAACTCTACTTAATAATAAACTCACTCACTTCCAGAACCACACCAGTAAAGTTTTTGGGGGGTTATTATTGGGGATTGAGACCGTAGGGTCTCATGTAACTTGGAGGTACTTCCCCAGTCGGGACCAAACAAGGTGCGAAGTCCTACTTCACATGCGCGTCGTTTGGTAAACGATAAGAACTACCACGTACAGGTGGCTATAGTTGTAAAGATGATTATGGGCCGATTACAACACTATGTTTAATTCTATGAGAATAAGTTCCATCTGGTATTTTTTAGGATGGGCCCTATGAGGTCGAAGGCCGGGACCGTGATCATCAGGGCAGCAACCAACACACTGAATAACCGTATTGAATTTAACGTACGTTGAGCCCTAATTATGAGTCTCATTACTATTGTTCCCAATATGTATAAGCGAGATTCAAATATCCATCATAATGAAATGTTAAATCAACATAGCACAGCATCAAAGAGGATTTTGTCAATGAAACAATTTGCGAGGGGCCCAGACGCAGGGCACATGATTGTTGTTACAGGACGCTGAATCATACTTTATGGAGTGTATACTGCTTCGAATAAGTAAAACACCGACAGGTCGACCACGCCCTACGCTTTGGCATTCACTATACTTTCAATTCTAAACCGGTATTAAATATCAAGTATTAATGCAATCCTAGGTTAGGGTTGAAACAAATATATTAATGGTCAAAGGAATTGAAGCAATAATTAAATAATCTATGTACTTTAAGCATCATCCATCATTCTAATATTAAAACGTTAGGACTATTCTAAAAATACATTGATATATTTTCAAAATTCAACACACAGACGCCATGTCGATCGTATACATATATGGAATAAAGATCAGAATAGACCACCTACTATACAGCCACTAGAGGAATTGACCGTATGAAGGTATTGGTGAGAATGTCTTCTTGACAGATAGGATGCAGCAGACCGGTTGGGGACGCATACTAAAACGCATACTAGCCGTCGGGCGATGACTCGAGCGATGAGACACCATTATTTATAGCGTCTTCGACCGGCGCCGGCGCCGGAAACCGTGCCTCACACTTACTAGGACGGAACTACGTATATAGATAGACATTGCCTTAAAATCGCTATAAGATATTATGTTACATAATACATAAACTGCCTATTGCTCCGAAAAAAATGTTGTCAAGTTAATAGTTATTTACAAAATGATTTTTCAGTCTATTTTTTATGGGCAAGGTCGAAACTAACTTCATGGTTGAATTGCGACCAATGATTTTATAAAACAACCAGTAAAACCTTAATGCGGCAACGCAACTGTGGCCTATGGAAAGTAAACTTTAGTTTTTTTATAATACGTCGGCTGGTAGACAGGCATACGGCCCGACTGATGCGAAGCGGTTACCGTATCCTAAACACGGTTGCACACACAAAGTATTTGTAACATAAACATAAAGTAACGCTTACGCGTCGCTACACCGCTGTCATAGCAGCAACTACTTCCCTTTCTGATCCTAGTCTGTATTGTTTTAAGATTTGTCCCGTAACATAGTCATTTCTAATTTGTAAGTTTCTAACTATCTAACAAGAAATCTGTACCAATAAAAAATAAATTATTAAATTAATATTCGATTTTATAACCGATTTGTTTTTGACGTCTCAAATATGCGTCATTCATTCATTGTCAGACGAACTGAAAAAGTGATTTATACCTAATTTATTTAAAAATACCTTTTCATGATGATTATTGATAAAAAAAATTCGAATAGATTTTTCATCATCAAAACATAATCTGCGGTAAATTAGACAACAAATCATTTACAATGAATAACTATTTCTCTTTGAGTTTCTCGATTACTGATATGTCAACGGAGAAAATGATAGTGGACATATTAACAAAATGTGGACCAAAAATTACCAACAGTTTAACAAGTGGGCAGTGTTTTAAATTCAAATATGTAATTCAAAATTTTAAACAATAATCGCGAAAACGATCGTTAATGACAATTATGCGTAACTGTCTCTGTTATATTTTAAATTTTAAATAAGTAAAAATATTGCCTTTGTGAGAATAATAGGATTCTATATATTTCATTTTCATAATCGCTTACAAAATATGATAATTTTATTCAGTGGAGACGCTAATCCGCCCCTGCCCGTTAAAACGCTAATACATGGATAAAATAGTACATGTGTCTGTAATAGTTGGACACAAATTCTTGGTGCTTTTTACCTAAATAACGCCACAATAGTGAATAAAGCTGGGGCGGGTTCAAACCTATTATAAAATGAACAGTCATATCCGTAGGATACGCAAAATAGCCAAAGTAATTGGTATGAACTTCATTCATACACTTGGTTGTTTTATATTCATATTAAGTCGCAAAAACTAGCAAGGTAATTGAAGAAAAGCAACAGTTGAAATGTTGATTTCAGTTTTGTGGCTAAAAATATTTAAAACGTCATTTCCATAATTTTCGACGATGGTCGAATGTCTAGCAATGACTGTGGGACTTGATCCAGAGAGTTGCGGCTGATTCGTGAAGATACATTTACATATTTACTTACGAAATACATATTCGTGTCAATCAACACGTCTGTGTTGTATTGACATAAAAAAAAGTTCACTAGTATCAATAGTAAATACACAGCAAGTTTTATTTGGGGGTGTATTGCTGACATTTTTTTCTAAAACATTCTAAAAAAAAAGTCTAAAACGTCACCACATATCACCAGGAGATAGTAGGGGCTTAAAATTGCAAAAAAAAACATCAAGTGATTACTGGACAAGCCCACAATAAACCCATATGAGTCGTGTGACAATTTTATTGTGTAAATGCCTACAACTTGGCATATGTTAGAGGCATAAAAATCCTACCATCAAGTGATAAACATGAAAGCTTAATTGCTTATAGAGATTAATTACAACACGCGAAGATAAAAATAATATAGTGCGACATAGAAAATATTTGGCTAGAATAAGAACAGCCAGTTGGGCACACAGGCCATGTCCTACATTTGGAACATTGACCTGTTAAATTTACAACTAGCACTGAAACAAATCTGGGACAAATCCAGCAAATACATTTAGTTATTCTTATAAAATTAGACTTCAGATGAAGAGATAAAATAACATCTTTTATTAATTCTCAATCTGTGGCCTCTCCTCTTTGTTGATACTGACATAATTGCACACATTTGTCATGTATACAATCTGTCTACGTATACAGTCGACAAATTTTAGTACAAATGTATAGTATAATAGACTAAGGTGCCGTTATTGTTAATATGAAGTGATCCTGAAGACGATTAAGATCGGATTTTTTTAAATCTGAAAATCTAACTTCGGGTGCGGCTGGTGGTAATGTCTCCTTACTACTAAAGCTCTGCCGACTGAGCTAAAGATGTTTGTCACCTATTTAAGTTACTACCAAACTGCCAAGCTGTTTGGATTCAAATATATCAAAGATTGATATATTTGAATCCAAACAGCTTGGCAGTTCCGTGGCAACCGGCTCCATCTTAGGCGGAGTCTCCCTGATCATTTCATACTAATACCTCATTTACATCCCGACTTTGCCGCTACTACTGCCTCTGCCAGAAATATTGCCCTAAATACTACCGCAGCAGGATCGACAACAGTGTATGTTTACATACTGCCCTAACACACACATCGCTTTCGACTTGCGGCAATGGTAAATGTCGAAATAATTACAGCTATTTATTCCAATATTATTTTTTCGGATTCTATCAGTACCGAAAATTTGTATAATGCTTTCATTACTCAAGGACAGTTTGGTAGTTTGTAAAAATACCAAGGCGGCATACACGTAAATTCATCCTGGCGCTCGGCACGAAGTGAGCCCGCCGACTTCTGCATATAAATCGAGTATAACGAAAACGTCGCTCTAGTTATAGATGTATATTATACATTTGTGTAAACATATGACAATGGGACTAGAGATGGGTAAAATGCCGGGCATTCATGATAAATGCCCAATAAATAAATATAAATTCCTTATTTATGCCCAAAAATAAGGCATTGGACATTTATATATACTTATTGGGCATCTATCGTAAATGCCTGGCATTTTGCCCATCTCTAAATGGGACACATGACAAATGTGTGCAATTAAGTGCAGAGTCGACAGTACAGTCAACAAAGTGGCAGTAAGTGTCAACCAATGACTTTAAAACCTATTGAATGCACTTGCGGAGGCGACCTTATCCGGCAAACACCTGTTATTAGAAGCAAGTCGCATGCCACTCGTTTCAGTCTGACCTTGTCCGTCTAAGCCAAAATACCTCTGTAAAATCTCAAAAACGGTATTCAAAATGGCTAGTGGCATATGAAATAGTGTAGAAATTAATATTAACTGTTTTCACTCAAGTTATACAAAGGATGGAATTATTTGTTAAAAAAAATGTACTTATAAAATATTTTATATAATTAAAATTCCAGTATAAGTAAACAAATGCGAGCTCTTTGATGACTTTTTTCTCATCATTACTATGTCAATCTATCACGTTTCTCTTTTCTCTCGCTACCCACCGAGTTTCATTAAATAATGATGTAGACGCTCTATAGAGTACTATTATTAAATATATTGTAATTATTTATTGTAATTTGTAGTTTTTATTCCAGGATGATTAAATAATATATTGCATATAAACAGCATTAGGCTTCATAAACACCTGATTTTGTGATAAATTTGTCTGTTCCTACGACTGACTACGACTATGGCGATAAATGTTTTCACTTTGTTCCAAACGTCTTTAGAAGACATAAACTTCTTCATATCGGGCATATTAAATTCCATATTGCCTGTAACCCGACTTAGTATATAATAAAGTATTAAAAAAAATAGTTACCTCCAAATTGCGTTAGACTGTCAGCTCGCAGTCGATATTTTGGTATATGCTCTTGCAATAGGCTGACGATCTCTACCTCAGGCACCTCCTCGCTATTGCACACTTCTGTTGGCAAAAAGAAAAGAAAGTTAAAATCTAATCTACTTTTACCAATACAAAGAAACTATTCGTATAGCAACCTTCAGATAATGGATTGTTGGAAAGCAACAAGTTTCAAAGTCGTGACCGGAGAAGTCTGAGCGCAATGCAGTATTAACCGTACAGACACTTACAAAGTATATTGCATAGGTATGGCGTCTACTTTCCGTATTTAGTTAGGAGTTCCAGACAGAATCGATAGTTGCCTCCCGATCCTGGCGGCGGCAGATGACCGCGCCATCTGCGGGGCATGCACCCCGGCATTCTCGCACATGCACTACCTACTGTTTACTGACTGCATCACAATATAAAAGCGCTTTGACTTCCCGAGTAATATATCTTCATTTATAGGAAGTATCATTATTTTTTTTTTTAGATTTAGCATACATAGTACGGTCATTAAAGTGGTTTATCGATTTTGACAAAACATCCTAACAAATGTCTTTATATTATTAAACTCTAATATCTTTATATATAGAGAAACCTTTATAAAGAGAAAAAATGGACCTTATCTAAAGATAGAGACCAATTATTTGACCCATTATACAATAAAACAACCTATTTGTTATCTTTCCGCTTATTGACAAAACTACGTCAGCAGTTCGATTGTTATAGTTTGATATTTTTTTTTCAATACAACTAAAATTCATCATGACGTAGCCTAGTGCACATCACTTGACCTAACATGGGTTTTAACAAATATTCCTTATCCCTGTTAAAATACAAATAAGGGAAATCCCAAAACCAATAGCATCTCTTTTCTTAAATATAATTATAAACAATTAGTCGCAGTAAGCAGCCTTGATTTAGTAAATCAAGTCGTGTCTGATTCAAAGAAGCATAGCGTGATAACTGATTATAATGGAGGTTAGATTCGATTAATAATAATCTCAGTGTACACTGAACGTAAAATTATTTAATTTAGATTTAGAAAGTATGTTTGTGATAATGACAAAAATAAAACAACAATTATACCGTCGCAGCGATTGATGAATGATAACGATGCACGCTATTCAGTCCATAACTTTAATTGAAACTTACGTAAGTCGATTGCTAAAGAAAGCAGTTTAACTTGAGTCAAATATCCGAACATGATCTAAACAAAACAGGAGACCGATTACCTCGGATTTTTTTATTTCAAAAATTCGTCTCAGTTTAAAGTTATTAACATCTTAAGCTTAGTCAGTACAGCCCCCTTACCACCATCTCTTATTGCGATTCAATAATTGAGTAGATTGCTTATTCATACCAAGGAATAAGCGACTCTATTACATTTGAAATAGAGTCGCTTATTCATTGGTATGAATAAGCAATCTATTCAGTTATTGAGTCGCAATAAGAGATGGTGGTAAGGGGGCAGTTCTAGGGTTTCTACCAGCTGAGCTAAACATAATTACTAACAATGTAAGCAGTAACTTCCTTTTCGGATTCAAAAAAGGCGATGACAATCGGCTTCAGCTTCGGCGGAATCCCCTGATCAAAGTCACAGTTCCATAACACAAGTATAATATACGTATTGTCAAAAAATATTATTTTCGTATTTCCGTTGGACTGACTCCAACGGAATCTTTCAAACGAATCATTACCACAGTATAGGTAATAGTCACAGTCATTAATTACGTAAGCAACTTCGCAGTTATCGAACAATCTACCGTAAATGACAAATAATGACTATACTATACTGGTTATGAATTAAACGAGAAAAAATCATCAATTTACTTTTAACAAATTAGATAACTTTTTTTATATATCAGAGGGGGGCAAACGAGCATGTGGGTCTCCTGATGGAAAGCAATCACCACCGCCCATGGAGATCAGCAACACCAAAGGGTCGCCGATCAGTTGCCAGCCTATACTCCTTCCTTTCTTTCTTTCTGGTGACCTCACTCACTCGCAGGAATATAACAACCCTGAAGGGAATTGTTATTTATTTGGGGTATTCTATGAGGTGGAGGTACTTCCCCAGTCAGGCAGCTTAAAAATACACTATGCTCTACCTCTCTTTTCGCCAGAACTTCGTTTATCAGTCAGCAGGGTACACCACGTGCAGGTGGCAGGCTTTGGTTCAAATATGTTGATGAACCAGTTACACCCCAAATTTACAAACTATAATTGCAAAAAAGAAGTTATCTATCACATGAAATTAGAAAAAAAATCACAAGTAGTAATTTTTGGTAAGAAACGTAAAGAAATCTGAAGACCATAATAATATGATTACTTTGAAAATGCCATGAACACATGTTGCCGATTGAACAATTATTAAATATCCTTATGAAAAGAAAGACGATTCCAATTACATTTTAATATTTCAAAATTATAATAATACATAAGTAAACGATATAGCTGAAGACGTTTCGGTTAGGAAATCGTTTTCAGCCGTCGGAGAAAAACTCCAAATTACCTAAGATAAATGTGAGGTTCGATACTGCAAAACTAATAAAAAACAGACTGAATCTTGCAATCGGAGGGGCAATTCTCGTTATTAAAATATAGTCAAAATTCAGTTTCGATCCAGTCTCGATCTCACAAATGTCACATTTGGTATTCTCGTAACACAATATGTAACTTCAAAATTAAATTTAAGCGGGATTATATCGAAATATGAGTGGAAATTAAACAAACTAAGAATGTTACTTTGCCAACAACAAGAATTGATAATAATTAATTAATGAAATCAAGTATATAATTTTAGTCAATTCACAATTCAATCTCGATTCGGTCAACTTTCAATCTGCGTTCGTAGAAAAATTACGAGAATTGGCCTTCAGGTGCCCTACCGCCGAAGCTCAAGCCGAATTTTTTTATTGCGAAAATCAAATTCCAGCTTAGATTGTCTTGACTTGTGTTTCGCTTAGCCGGTAAAAACCCTAGAGCTCTACCAACTAAGCGGAAGATGTTCATCATTAACTTTATTTTAAGATGTATTTTACGGAATCGAAAATCGGATTCAGCTTAGGCGGTAGGGCCCCTGGTAGTGTTGCCGACTCAAGATCTATTTCAAGTGACTGTTCCTTCTAATAATTACAATTATTACACAAAACTGAAAAGAAAATAAATGCCAATCATCAGTATAATCACGAGACAGAGAAAACATAGTGATCCTTGAGACTATAGAGAAGCATAAAGAACCAAAGGTATTCAGAAAGCAATTACAAAGAGGGAGACCACAAATTCATAGGCTTACCACAGAAGAAGGGGTCACAACAACGGACCGAACTAAAATTTTGGAAGTTGTCGAGAATTATTACGGATATCTGTATAATTCTCAAAAGCAAGAAAAAAGCAAAGACCGCCAAGATGCGAGGGCACCGCTCAGAAAATACTACACCGAAGACCTTCCAGAAATTAGTCTATACGAAATAAAACGCGCTCTTAAGCTTATGAAGGTGGTAAAATCACCTGGTAAAGACAACATCATTTATGAGAGTCTACAACAAGGAGGGAAGCCCGTACTGAGACAGCTCCAGATATGATTCAACAAAGTGCTGTTTGAGGGCAAGACACTCGAAACATGGAGAAATGATTTTGATTCACAAAAAAGGTGATGCAACCAAGCTTTCGAACTATCGTCCAATTTCCCTGCTGAGCCATGTATACAAGCTCTTTACCAAGGTGATAACTTTGCGCTTGACTAGTAAACTCGGTTCAGCTCAATCAGTAGAACAGGCAGGATTTAGAGGCGGCTTCTCAACGATCGATCATATACACACTGTTCGGCAAGTGATAGAGAAGTGTACGGAATATAACCAACCCCTAGTAATGGCTTTCATCGACTATGAAAAGGCGTTTGATACAGTGGAACATTGGGCTGTAGTGCACTCTTTACAAAGATGCCAAGTTGACACCAGATATATAGAAGCCGTCAAAGCGGTTTATCGTACCGCTACCATGCAGGTTAAACTACACGAGCTAACTAACCCAATACCCGTGAAAAGAGGAGTGCGGCAAGGAGACACTATTTCACCTAAATTATTTGTTTCATGTTTAGAAGATATATTCAAGCTTCTCGACTGGTCAAACAGAGGCCTAAATATCAACGGCAAACGTCTAACTCATCTTCGATTTGCGGACGATATCATACTCTTTTCCGAAAACTTGGAAGACTTAAAAATCATGGTTGAAGAATTGTGCGATGTATCGGCGATGGTGGGGTTAAAAATAAACATGGCAAAAACAAAGATTATTTGTAATAACACTAACGCCGATCACATTGCTGTACATGGGCACATTATGGAAAGAGTTGACGAGTATGTCTACCTTGGACAGACAGTAAGCTTGGAAAAGTACGGGCAAGATAAAGAAATCCAACGCCGCATTCAGTTAGGATGGGGAGCATTCGGCAAACTGTACTATGTGTTTAGGGGGGACATACCCATAAACCTCAAACGCCGAGCTTACGAACAATGTGTCCTCCCAGTGATGGTGTATGGAGCTCACGCAGCAAGTCATCCATAAGCTGCAAGTCACCCAGAGTGCGATGGAGCGGTCTATGCTGGGCATTTCTCTCCGTGATAAAATCAGGAACACTGATATCCGGAGAAGAACAAAGCTTACCGACATAGCCAGAGTGATAGCTCGAAGGAAGTGGAAGTGGGCGGCCCACATATGCCGCAGAAGTGACAACAGGTGGGGTAAAGCTGTAATTGAGTGGAGACCCAGAACTGGCCGTAGGAACGTGGGCAGGCAACCGATGCAATGGACTGACGACATCGTCAAAATCGCTGGGAAAAGATAGATGAGAGAAGCTCAAGATCGATGCGAATGGCGTGCAATGCAAGAGGCCTTTACTCAGCATTGGAAGGCAACAGGCTGAAGAAGAAGAAGATCAGGATAATCATTCGCTTGTCCTTTTCCCGTTATTTGGGGTTGTAGCAGTATCTTCTGCCATTAATTTCTAGCAGCTACAGCTACAGTGACACCTTTCTTACCCCATAAAAATAAATGCTCATAAAATATAAAAAAGTATGCATTTCTCGACTACCAGGAATCAAATACCTGCATACACGCTATAGTACATTTCTCATTACCGCGATGAGCCACCATATACATAAGATATAAGAGAAAGCAAGTAATTAGATGCTTAGACAGCGCAGACTCACCGCGACATAGACTACGTGATCTCACTGAGACAAAGCGCAATTTACATAGTGGTAACTTAAGAAAACGACACTAAATAGAAACTGCTTGAACATTGACCAATGGATATGGTCTATAGTACTACAGTAGAAACCTATATTGTATAATCTATGCACTTTAGGTCAAACCGTAGCCTCACAAAGATATTTCCGGTGAACATTTACTTGGCCCTCATTACATACAAATTATTTAACTGTAAGAGATTATAGAAACTATCTTGCGCACGCAATTTCATACACGCATATCTCAGTATCCCGTCATAATATACGGTATACAAAATTTTATCCTGATCCGTTTAATAGTGTTAGATCAGCAGGTCAGCCAATTTTAACTTTTATATTACCTATTAATTTCGTACACAGATTAATTTTGATATCTGTCAGCCAGTTCTTGTATCAATTAAAGTATTTCACGATCATTCTGAATGAATGAAATTGACCGATTTTTGACCTGCCAGACGTTGTCATATTGAAAAGTGTTTATTAATAAAAACGTACCTACAAGAATTTAATGTGATGTACACATTTTTCCAATTCCTGCATAATACTATTATAGAAATGCCATAAATATAATTCACCACATTATTATACAGCATTATAAATTACAGTGAATATTATTTTAAAACTTCCAGCTGGAATCGATTTTCTATTTTCATACGAACTTAACCGAGCGACCTTGCCAACTGGCAATGCAAAATCGAGTCGCTCTTCCTTTAGCACACAAAGACAAGCGCACTCGTTTTGGCGATCAATACGAGTAGACATTAGGCGGACTATGGGACATTATATTTAACTACAAGGCCTGATGCTGTATGAGTACTCGTACATTATTCAGTAGCAACACAAAAAAGCAATTTAGAAGGCTAAGAGCACAACATAATTCATCAAAGTAAATCCACAAACAAAAGAAAAACCGAGTCGAGTTGGTCTCGCACATTGAGAAGTGTAGGAGTATTTTTTTTAATATAAGTATGTAGTTATTTATATAGTTATGATAGTTGCCGGTAAGGTATGGTAAAATAATTTCATTTGTTTTTCTTTATATTATTATTTAGAATTCGAAGATCAGAAATTTTAATGACTTAACTAAAATAAAAAGAAAGAAATTGGTCGCTACGCTACAGATAACAATAGAAAATTAGACATATTTCTCATATATGTCCGCCAAACACTTTCTAGAAACTAGAATATCCATTTTTATATATTCTAAATATATTTCTATATAACGAAAAAAAAATTTCTATTTATACAAATATATTCAGACAAAATGGTATATTTTTTGTTTGTTTGTAAAACTTTATAATACAAAAACCAAAAATTACAGATACAGAATATTATAAACATAGTAGAATGCTTGAAAGTGGACTATTTACGGTTCTTTTTGTTACTTCTGTACAAGATACGAAAAATGTTTGATCTTCCTGTAAAAATCCGCGTATTGTCAGACTGTGGAATGAACTGCCTGTCGAGGTTTACCCAGGATATTACAGCATGGGGTTCTTCAAAAAGGACGTGAAGAGGTTTTTACAGGGTCGGCAACGCGCATGTGATGCCCCTGGTTTTACAGGCGTTCATAGGCTGCGGTAGCTGCTTTCCATCAGGCGGGCCGTAAACTTGTTTGCCACTCTAGTGGTATAAAAAAAAATGTCGATACCAATCTTTAATATTTTGCCATTGTATTAATTTTTCCTTGAAATAGTCGTTAAAGGTTTGAGCGTGACAATTCAATTTACGACTTGCGATAACACAGATGAACCTGTTCACATCTAACTACCAACCTCTATACTGCTTATAAATATACATATTTCGTTGTATAATGCCTATTACGGGATAATGATTATAATCAAAACTAATTTGCACTGACTTCAATAAATAAGTAATTCTAATCTAAGGCCCACGTAAAAACGGAGTTTCGTGTTAGAATACATAATAACCACATTATATTTGATTGTATTTAAATCTAATTGACTTACTGAATGAAAATCGTAAGTAACGTATAAAAATAAAAAATAAATAGCCCAAGACCAATTACATACTGCTATCTAGTCCCATACTACGTTAGTACTATTACTTACTGTGCCCATACTAAGCAAAGCAAGTACTATGGGTACTAGATAACTGATAATGTTATACATAAACGTATTTTTTTTTTTTGTAAATATATACATACAAATATATAAATACATGGCGAGCTTGTGGTCGAATGGTTAGTAATGGCTACTTTGGACTCCAAGGTCGCGGGTTCGATTCCCGCACAAGACATACATTTGTGTGCATGAACATGTCGGTTTGTCTTGGCTGTGTTTTCTATGTATTATAAGTTATGTATTTACAAAAAACCAAAAAATAAATATTTAAGTACATTTGTCTGTTGTCTAGTACCCATAACACAAGCTTTACTCTTAATTTGGGACTAGATGGCGCTGTGTAAATTGTCCAGAAATATTTATTTATAGAAAACACCTAGACCAAGACAACCAGACGGAGGTCGAACTCATGACCTAGGAGTCAAAGTACCCATTGCTAGCCATTCGACCACCGAGCTGGTCGTATAAGCAATAGGATACTTTTTATTCCGAAAAAATGAGCTGTTGGGTCCTCTCGATAAACGTTGAAAATGTCACTGACATTTACGGAGACGCGATGCCTGTTGTATTATGGCATTTATACATTTTAATAATAGGTTTGATGTTTTTGACAATAAGCAAAAAAGTGGCTAAGGTCCCTGCTACACAGACGGTTCTCCTACAACAGGAAATTAAATTCAAATGATTTATTTATGAAACCTTTATTTCAATTGAATTTTAATATCTCAAAAACTCCAACGCTCACAATACCCAGCGGATTCCGACTTATGCGTAAAGTGCCTGCTTACACACCAAGTTTTATGAAAAACCGGTACCGCGAGTAATAACACAATATTTATTTTCACCTTAGCACGAATATCTTAAAAACAATTAACCGTTATAAATGAGCAATTAACTTAAAACTTGTATTTATGTTTCTTACATGTAAACATCCAAATTATACGCCATATGGTTCTTTAGTAATCGAGAGTTTAGCGTCTGTGAAACATGGCTCAGCGTTCCCAAAGAACAAAACGAAAGAAAAACCAAATGCAACAAGTCGCCAACACGCGATGCAGAATCGATGCAGTCGCTAAAACAAGCGATTATGATAACACGACCGCTAAAACTCGACTGAACACAGCGAGACGCCAAAACGCAATGCGACATCGAAAATATGCTAGTCGCCGATGTTGGAAGTTGCATGTGTGTTAGGACCCTTATGTACAAATTAAGCCAAGCAAAACAAAATGTAAGTAGGCATTTTCTCAAAATATGCGTTTTAATTACATAGTGTCGGCTTCAAAATACGTGAGCAGACATTTATTTTACTCTCCTATTTTCTAAATCTTATTTACTACTTTGCGTTTGCAAATCCAGCTTTCATTTCATCTCTCCGTGCGAAACTGCGATTGCGGTCGCATGGATACAGCTAGTCAAATAATTTAGCTTATTTGTAAATAACGTATTTATTTGTGATAACAGAATCATATAAAACCATAAAGTTAATAGCTAGTATATAGCTAGTATGCTAACTTTATGTATCGAAACATAAAAAGCCATAAACCTACTCACCATCACTCCAAGCGAGCAGCAAATCCTGTCGCTTTTCATGCAACTCGTCTCGACGTCGCGGGCGCGGTCGTTGATTCTTCCCGCTCATGCTCGACACAGTACCCTACTATATCGCCAACAGGCCCTCCACCAAATCACCACAGATGATCACAGTCACATCACAACAAAAACAAACTATAACGATGCACTTTCACCAAGGTCTGCGTACGTGCTTTAAGCAATGATCCCCTAATAATATAACGTGTAATGAGCTGATAAAAGTAGATAATGTAAAACGTCATATTACACCGATAACTAGTCTCGTTGCCAGCAGTTAATGCCACCATGATTGTGTGGAAATATCGCTACAGTGCATAAAGATATGTGTTAGAGCTAATATACTCGAAATAAAACTCCAGTAGCAGTAGATTTCAGTCTGAGAAGTTCGTCACAATGTATAGATAACGTCTGTTATGCGGAGGTGTTCGCCGACTCATTAGTGTATGGATAATACAGTAAGTAAACTTCTGTGTCATCTAAAGTGCAGATTTCGCAACATATTTTCACAATAGTTGTTTCCTAATCTAAACACAGCAACGATAGTCAGTGTAGCATTTAGGATATTTGTTATCACTACATAGTATAAAACAAAGTCGCTTTCTCTGTCCCTATGTCCCTTTGTATGCTTAGTTCTTTAAAACTACGAAACGGATTTTGATGCAGTTTTCTTTAATAGATAGAGAGTTTATTATGGAAGGTTTATATTTATAAAACATACATAATTTAGTAGAGAAACACTGATAATTTTAGAGGTTTCCAATGTGATGTCGTAAATAAACATATTTTTTTGCGCTTACATTGCAAACGCTGGCTGAACCCTACGAGATAGATCAAAATAATGTAGTACAATATTATTCACCTTAAAATGGTCTACAAAAAAGTCCGCGACGGTATATGTCTATCTCTTAGGGATAACCCACAATAACCGTTTATTATACTCTATTTTTTACGAGAAATAAAGGCTTATTTACGAAGCGATTTTAAGCAATACAGTAATTCTCATCTAATTAAGTTCTCTAAAAACATTGTTCATTTAATATAGATCAATGGCCCTTTACAGCATGTAATTTGAACGAATATTTTCGAAGATATTACAGATTCAAAATGCAGGGACATAACGGTGAGGCGGTATTGGACGGGGCGGCGCGTGCCTATAACTGTGGAAGCTCTGTATAGGACAATGCGCAAAGACCTTCTGTAGGATATTTAGTATCAGCATTGCACCCATGCGAAGCCGGGGCGGGTCGCTAGTTATTTATATATTTTACAAATAAGTTGATATTTTATATTTTTTTTAAAATCCCGATAAGAACGATTAGTAAGAATAGTACGATTGGTAAGACTGGATGCATAGTCCGAAACGCAGCACTTTAGTACATTGGCCTTATATTAGATAAATAAAAAAATCGGCCAAGTGCGAGTCGGACTCGCGCACGAAGGGTTCCGTACCATTATCAATAAAAACGGCAAAAAAATCACGTTTGTTGTATGGGAGCCCCCCTAAAATATATGTTTTATTTTTATTTAATTATTTATTTATAAAGTGAATATATAACTAAATATTATGTGAGTATTTCAAGCGTCTACCTATTACCGTTATCAAGTGCGAGCGAAAACGAGCAAAAAAATCACGTTTGTTGTATTGGAGCCCCCTTAAATATTTATTTTATTCTATTTTTATTTGTATTTGTTGTTATAGCGGCAACAGAAATACATCATCTGTGAAAATTTCAACTGTCTAACTATCACGGTTCATGAGATACAGCCTGGTGACAGACGGACGGACGGACGGACGGACGGACGGACGGACAACGAAGCCTTAGTAATAGGGTTCCTTTTTACCCTTTGGGTACGGAACCCTAAAAAGATATAATCTACGTGACGATTATTAAGATATAATCTACGTGACGACGAGCTCGGTGGCGTAGCGGTCAATGACGCGGCTTCGACACCAACGCTCGTGGGTTCGATTCCCACACAGGACAAACATTTGTGTGCATGAACATGTCTGTTTGTCTTGGTCTGGGTGTTTTCTATGTATAATAAGTATGTATTTACAAAAAAAAAAAAAAAAATGTATTTACGTATGTTTATCAGTTGTCTAGTACCCATAACACAAGCTTCGCTTACTTTGGGGCTAGATGGCGCTGTGTAATTTGTCTGACAATATTTATTATTTATTATTATTGATATATAATTCTGAATTAGTTTGTGGATTTGTATGGTATGTGTGTGTCATAGTTTAGTAATGTCGCAAATTTGAAATATTAGCTAATATAAATGCGTGAGCAACTACAATTAGACATGATATACAAACAAATTGAAATACATCTTATTTATTGACATAGACAGGTACATAATATCATCGTTACTAATTAGCATTATGCAGAGTATAAATAGCACGATTGATTTTTTTTTTACTCTTACCTAATTCACTTGAGTTATTTGTATACTAATTAGGGTTTATTTGTCTTTCCGCTGGCGAATAGAAAGCCATTTGAACGATAACGAGGTTTGTTAGTTAATCCACTTTCTGGATAAACTGATTAAGAGATAACCGCATATACAAACATGGAGAGAAGAGATTGTATGAAAACAATTTTAGTGGGAGTAGATAGAAAAATTCTAACACGTAAGGTTCTCCAGTTAAAACCATAAAGAATTATCCTAAGTGTACCTGTCCATAAGTTAATGACAAACGAGTAATCTATCATTCCTACAATTTTATTAATTTGTATGAATGTACTCTACATTCATACAAATTAATAAAATTGTAGGATTCAATGCTACAAAACAAAATAGTTTATACTGTAATCTTTATTAATAATAATCTTTATTATTATATAAACGTATATGATAAAAACATAACATAGATCAAAAACTTAATTATTAAACTAATTGAACACGTGCTTGAACTAGCAGTGTTTCAGGCTAAAGAGACTATGTACTATTACGTAGACGAGATTATATACTATATATATGATACCATTTTACGAAAAACATTTGATGAACACTGCTTTCATTCAATGGTAATCAATATAGACTTGCAAAGAGTGATTGACGTGGTGACAGATAAGCGGACAAAAATAACTCTTAATACTTACTGTATATCCCTGCTGACAATAATTAATATAGCTACAATTATCAAGTAGCTAGAGACGAAAATCGATTCGCAAAGTTTATCAGCAATATGTAACTCAAGTTGATAAGTGTAATGAAATCTACATGGAATGGAAAAGAACTAATGACTTCATGTTTCACGAACACATATTTACATTATTATACCAAAAACAAGATAATTATGTCACCTTCTTGACGCTCTGCCCTACCTCTCTTTTGTTAGAGCCACTTACTTAATTCTTTGAGTATTAGATTCGACACCTAGTGCCCCATAATATACGAGTAGTGTTGGTCTTGGCACATATTTCTCGGGTAGGTTCTAGTCTAGGCGGCTAACGCATCAAATGCGACGCAACTTGATACGAGATAAGGTTATTTCTTTCTAGACGGTGGAAGTAGTTACCGACAGCGTGGGCTATAAGCGCTAGTTGCCTGGGAGATCTTTATGCTGTAAGTTTGTGTTACTCGAGTCATGCAACTCTACATGGCAGTTTACACGTTGCATAAAACCTGCGTAAGTATCTAATATCAGCATGTGCATATTATCCACACCCTTTAGATGCAACTCTGCGTCTCTTTGTGGTATTAAATGGTATAAGAATACTCAGAGAAACAAAAGAGCCCGTCTAATATTACATTCGTCGAATAATTGTTCCCTATTTTTAACCGACTTCAAAGAAGGAGGTTCTCAATTTATCTGTATATATTAGGTTGGGGAAAAAGTCTTTTCGTATTTTATATGAAAATTCAAAACATTTTTTAATAAAGTTTATTTACATTTAACTAAAGTATGTAGGTGCCATTATGTAGGATAACTTTTTGTCATCTTGTAGGTAGAGACATGATCCCATTACTATAGAAATTTTGGGACTTCTGTTCAAAAAACCACGACAAGTGGTTTTGGCAGTCTTCTCGTGATGTTAACCTGACATTGCCTAAAGAATTCTTAAGAGACCGAAACAGGTGGAAATCAGAAGGTGCAAGGTCAGGACTATACGGCGGATGCATTAACACCTCCCAGTCAAACTCTCTTAATTTTTGCTGAGTGGCTAAAGATGTGTGAGGTCTAGCGTTATCATGATGAAAAATCACACCCCTTCTATTAATTAATTCCGGCCGCTTTCTCTCAACTTTTTGCTTTAATCTCATCAGTTGTTCACAGTAGAGTTCAGAATCGATAGTCCTGCCTGGCGGTAACAGCTCATAATGAATATCTTCCCTTCCAATCCCACCATACACACAGCATCACCTTGTTGCGGGTTAACCCGGGTTTCGCCAGAGTCTGTGAAGCCTGGCCGGCCTTTGACCACGACCTTTTTATGCGCCAAAACTGTTATGTGGTCAATTCCTAGTTCTTCAGCTACGTCGTAACTACTAATATGCCGATCTTGCTCCACTTTTTCAGAAATGGCATCCATTTTATCCGTAACAGGGCGACCAGAGCGACGTGCATCTTTGACATCAAAATTTCCGGATTGAAAACGCTTAAACCAAATTTGTGCTACTCTCACAGACACTGCACTAGGTCCATAAACGTCACAAATTTTTTTCGCAGCTTGCGTTGAATTTTTACCTTTTTTGTAGTAAAATTTTAAAATGTATCGAATTTCTTCATTAGATTCACTCATCTTGACAGTAAAAAAAACAAATGAAAATCACACATTTACCTAATTTGAATTTGGAATTATCTTTTTTAAAATTTAAACTTTTTAAAGATATCAAAACCTGCTAGATACAAATGGTATAACCAAAGAGATTTTATTACAAGTTCATACATATTATAATGCGAAAAGACTTTTTCCCCTACCTATTATATACATTTATTTTTAATTGCATGTTTAAAACTTAACACAGTACTTTTTGCTATGTGACAGCTTTTGTGACACGACTTTCCTTCTATGACTATCCATGTATGACCACTTAAGTTTCTGTAGACAGATAATTTATATGAATAATAAAACCGTCATGTAGATACTTCTTGAGAAAATTATTAATGTAAACTCTTCACTTTTCCTGCCTACGACAATTGCCGCATCTTGCGTGACTCGATGTTATTACCAGTGAAACCGAATTCAAAAGGTCACAATGTGACTATAAATAGACGTTCTGTTTCACATAATATACATTATCTAAAAATGTATACTTAAGCATGAAGATGGTTAAAATGAATTAGCATGATTAGAAAAGTACTAACAGCCCTTTGACAAAGCCCTGTAAATAGAAAGAGCGCGAGGCCACACGCGTTGCCCGTGGAGGCGGCACGGTCGACGCACTCGTACGAATAACCAATAAAAATAAGGATGTCGTCAATACGTTGGCATCGCCACCATAGCGGGGTCACCTCCGGACTTGCCCCGCAGACCGGCGCTATGAATGTACGAGTACTATTACTGTGATGTAATTATCAGCGACCTTGCACCGACGCATAAAGAACTGCGCGAGTTACTAGACCTCAACCAGCGTCATGATAACAGCACTTGTTACATAAGAAACAGCAGACTCCCTCCACTTAAGATTGGTAAACGCAGACAAAAATATTTACAGTGTACACAATTACATTCAAGATAATGGGAGCAAAAGTGTGGCACTTATGTTTACTTCTCAAAAATGCTATCACACCGTGCAATTGAATACGCAAAACTCTATATGATTAGATTATGTAAGTGTGCCTTTGGGCGTAGAGTCGTAGATACAATACAATGCCAGAAATATTTATTTTCTTTGACATTGTCAGTTCACTTTACAAAATCTGCGCAAAATGATATCTTGATTTTAAATCATTGTTTGGCAGATATGGATGACATCGACATTGTAGACTCATTGAAAAAATGCATTCAGTAGAATTCATTTTTGCAGCACTGTTTATGGTGGCAATAATTATATTTCACAAATCGAAAAATGAATATGCATGTTCACAATCCCTATTTTCTAATCACCTAACGTGAAACGAAAAAACCAGTGGGTTAGTAGAAGAACCTACTAGGTTATGTGTATGTTGTAATTGCAACATTTATGTAGTGTTAAGCACATAATGCTGATGTCGTAATAATTTGTGTAACAGTTAATGACTTTCGATAATAACATGAAACCAAAAAGGTCTTGTCTCGGTATATTATTAATTATGAGAGGTTTAAGAGAGAAACTGGACGAATACAGAAGTATAAGCATGCCAGTTAACACTTAAGTAATTTCTTAAGATAGTGCAGGTACCTTTCATTGCTCAATCTTGTATTTTGTTGTTGTTTCAGACTGGACCTTGTTGGATAATAAATAAACTCAGTTATTACATCATTGAACTGGTCACAAAATAAGATATAGTAATACACAAAATCAGCATAATTATAAACTGTGAGCCCTAAATCTTTTTTTTTTTTTTTGTCTAAAATTTGCAGTAGTTCGATATACTTCGAATTGTACACTGCATGAAGGAAAATTAGAGAAAAATTGCGAAAAGCGAGTCGCTAAATGCGTGTACGCGTAACGCTAGAAACTCGTTATCGGCGGACTCTCGGCGCAAGACTGGATGCGCGTGCGCCGCCCGCCCGCCCAGAATAACACATAAGACTGGAACGTAGCCAATCACATGGGTTCAGTATAATTTCACTTCATTCATAAGCATAGCGCCTTATATTCTCTAAGTTTGTGAGGGTTTACTTGCACCCAATGGACAAATATTAGAAAAGAATTATGCATGTATCAGTTTACTAATGCAAATCGTGTTTCACCTATTTTATATAGAAATACTGCTGATTTTGCCACAGCAAGATTCTAGAAAATATAAGCAGCATAAAAATTTTACCACGTAGGTACTATTATTAAAAACGAGGACGGAATAACAAATTTAAGAAACGGTATTCAGTGAGAACCTATCGGTCCGTAACTGCAAAACGCGGATTCACTGTCAATTTTATTATGTTGAATCATTCACGTCCACCAAATGCACCATGCATTACGTATCGGTTGTTTTCCTTTTGTTGACAACAAATTCCCGCAATTGAATTAATAAATGTTCTGCCCAGTCGCTTACGCATAGCGCTTGTGTGTAAGATATGACGACAATACATACCCACATGCATGCATGCATGTACAAGTGTAAGCTTCAACAGTTTAATAAAACCATTTATCTCTGTCGTGACTCAATCCCATAAATGGAGAGACGACTTACTTGTATTTTGTCACACTCTGGACTCGACTGGATAAAGAAACAGTACAGTTAGCAAAATCCCATTATTAATTTTAATAGTAGAAAATTATTTTCGATCGTTCTATAAAACTTACGATTATTTTATTAAAACAAACTTTATGTTCATCACCGCCTTCAAAAAGGAGAAGTTCTCAAAAGAGAGTAGTACTACATCAGTTTATTGTCAAACTACTTTTAGACTATCACGTTAATTTCTTTCCAAATATAACTAAAATATTAATCATATCATAGGTAATATAACTCTAAAAAAACAATAACAAAGGAAGAGAAATTCCGATCCCGGGAAAAACTTAACGAGGCAATAAAAACCTATTTATTATTTTGGGAATACTGCCAATATTTCCGGAAACAGCGCATCTGTAATCCACTTTGAAATGAGAATTCGAAATATCGATTTTAACTCATCAAATATGTATTGTCATATTTTCGTTTTTGATACGGAAATCAAATTGAAATCCACACCGACCGAATTGAAGTTCATAGCAGTCCAAACTTTCGTCCGACACTTCAAATTCTCATTGTATAGAATAGTATAAATTTTGCTATCGGTACTCATGCGATTCTAGATCAAGAGCTAGTGGTAACTGTCTTACCGGTGAGTGTGGCTACGTGGCGTGTTGCGCGCGGTGCTAGCGAGGGCGCGCGAACCGCATCCTGGAGGGCCGCCAGTTTGACGGACTGCCCTACAACAAACAACATCATTAGTTATAAACTACCGAATGGATTAGGTTAGATATTATGTCTTCATTTAACATTGTTACACGGCTAACATAGTTAGATTTAACATTATAAACATGTTAAAAATGGAAAAAATCACCTCTCCCGCCCATGTAGGATCCTACCTTGGCGGGGAAGGTGAGGTAATTTTTTCCATTTTTAACATTATTTATTAATATTCTGGCAAGTTGGGCGAAAACAACTACATATTTAAATAATAATTAGATTTTACATTTTGTTTTGATTAGCAAATAGGCTAATTTTATATTAGTTAAATATCTTTTACCCTCGCAAATGGAGTTCACGCGGATAGTCGAGGGGCAGAAGATAGAGAATTCTATAGTAGTAACACATAAATAGAGTTACAATACAATACATTTTATTGCACCAAAAAGAAAAGAAAGTACTAGTGAAAAGGCGTTCCTACCGTATATATAGAATATGTATAAACTATGTTTCAAATTAACTTAAAAAGCTAATAATATTCATCATCATTATCAGTCTGTATCTACCCACTTCTGGATATAGACCTTCCCTAATGCTTTCCACCATATGTGATTCTCCGCTTTCCGCATCCACCCGCTTCCAGCCGCTAGCTTAAGGTCGACGGTCCATCTAGAGAGGCGGCGTCACGTCGCACTCTTCCTCGACCCATCCGTGGCTTCCACTCTAGGATCTTCCTCTCCCATCTACCATCACTGACACAGCAGATGTGGCCAGCCCAGTGCCACTTAAGCTTGCTGACTCTGAGAACTATGTCAACAACCTTGTTTCTTCGTCGAATTCCATCGTTCCGGATTCGATATATAATACCATTAGATTAGGTAATATTAAATTAGAATATTTAATCTTTACTGATTACTTATTCTAGGAGTTTATGTTAATCAATAGATAGATTAATTTTAATTAATATTTCTAATCACTAATATTGACTAGTTGACAAATAGAATGGCACTTATTTGTCGTAACATTAGCAGCTTAAAAATGAGTGTACTTTAGACCACACGACGACGAAAGGGAGATATAAGTAGAAGTTTTACTTCAATTATTTCACTATATTATGAGCCCACATGAAGGGCAATAAATAGTAAGCCTTACAATCCCTAAAGCAATGATTTTGTTTTATAGATTTTCCCCCATCATCAGCAATACAGATGAGATAACCGGCCCTGGTGGTCATACATTGAGGAGACTGATAGAGTGGTTGCATGCTTGCCTAATTTGAACACACAAGCAACATCTACTATAATTAGTAGATGGCTAGGTTTATTACTTTTAGATCCTCCATGTTTCTTAGGGCATGTAAAACAGTCTTTACTGGCTATTGTCATTAGGTGACAGTTGTATAAGTCACTGACAGACTTGGACAGTTCGATAAGAACGAAAAGATACATTTGAGATAAGATAATAATCATAATCATTATGATTATTATGATAATGATTATGTTACAATTCTACTAAACTCTAACTAAACCTACTTAGCTGAAAGGAGACCATTCCACTTCTGCACCCATCCGTTAAGAAGTGGGATGGTATGGTTTTCGACAATCACACAGAATATATTCAACCCCACTGCCTAGATACAGGTCTCTCCTCAAAGGGGTTTATTTACTACAATAGCTTACTTCACTACAATGCTCAACTTCAGGTTGGCACGAGAACAGTTGGAATCATATTAATAACACAGAAAATTATATACCTATCCATAGACAGACAGGATATAGTCAACGTTACTTAACTTGCATATTCAATTATACTGACATTCTCAACAATACCACTGACATATACAGAATGTATTGGGAAACTATAATTCCCACAATAGGGGCATGCCGCATGATCTAAAGGTAACAAAAAAAACCTGTGTTATGTATCGAAAAACATTAATATTATGATTATTTATACTTACAGCTCTAATTTAGCTAACTTTCCGCACTGTAAATATTACTTTCATTACCTGGAATAAACAACAGTTATTATTATAAAGGCATTAATGTGAAACACTAATGAGAGCAGCTGTTACATTTTGTAATATATACATTCACAATTTGTAAAGTTGTGTGATTTACTTTATAGATAAACAGACATATAAGAACCAATACTTATATCAACAAGCCCAGTAGCTGTATGGCAAGCAATGGCTACTTTAACTCAGAGGACCGAGATTCGATTCCTACACAAAACAAACAATAGAAAGCCTGAATCTGCCAGCCATTCTGAACCTACATGCAATACCCAACATGGTTTGTATGTATTTTAGTTTCCTCAGTGAGTCCTTATAAGAACTTTGTAACTATGTAGATATGAAATCATCATCTATACACCATAATTTAGGTGTATAGAAATCAATATTATTTTAATATGGCGACAAAGCCATGCAATTACTCTGTGTTAATAATCGACAAATCACTATTTTCATACAGTTGCGACAATTCTAATGATGGTGGGAAAATAAGGATAATTTTTGTTCAGAAAAGTTCCAAAAATAAATGTAATCATACAGTTTTGGTGGCATAGTAACTACTGCTCCTTAATGCTAGTACTAACAATATGACCCTTCCTTTTTTGTTGGACAGCACTTAAAAAAAAAGGCCTAAAAATGTATGGAGGCTGAAAGGTCTCCTTTGTCATATTTTCATTCATTTTAAATAAATGTGATAGAAATCTCTTACTTACATAAAATTTGAAAATCTATGTTTAACCTTCATTGATGTAAAGTTACATTCCACAGTCATCAAGAAAAAGGGTGACACAAATGATTTTATAAATATTCCAGATGTTTTATTGCAAGTATCTGGCCTGGTGGTCTCAGTGCCCCAATGTCTTTGTTGTAATTGTTGAGTTACAACAAAGAGTTTATTGTAATGTTAATTAAAAAAATATTTCAATTACCAGTTGATTAGTATTAAGATAATATGTGATGAAAGCTTAATCATGTGACATTGCCATCATAGATAATTACAATTATATAGATAGAAATAAATAAAATGCAATCCAATAGATGGAAATTATCATTGAATTTATGTTTATCTGTTTAACTGATATTATATTTTTTTGATATCAAAATAAACTGGTTTGACTGATATCAAAGTAAACAATTGTAGAATACCATTTTGACACCAAAAAAAACCACACTGCTGTTCATTTTGTGTTAATTGGATGCTCCACAATTAGCCCATGACAAAGTCCAAGGAGAAACCAACAGTAACTTTTACTTTAGCATTAGCTGGACTAATATGTTTTTATGTAGGGCAAAAACTAATATTTTAATTTGTAAACAAACTCCAATGTTTAGTTCGTGAAAGCTAAATATGGTCTAGTTTTGCCTAGATCTCAGGAGATTTCATGCACAAAAAAATATAAGAAATAAATTGTAGTAATCTATTTGGATTATGGTATAAAATCATTAAATTACTTACATTTGTAATTTACATCATCGTTGAAACAAATATGACCTTGTCACCAAAATTCCCGAAACGATACATCGATGAGTGTGCTTCGTAATAATACACGTTTCTTAGTTTAGGCGTTGCACAGTTTACACAATCACTATACCATAGCAGCAGGGCTCAAGATAATAATATTGTCGTTAGAATTTCTTGTAATCTTTGAAAAATTGAAATCATCAAGTAGATCTCGACATGGTTCGTAAAATCGTAATCATCAATCAACGGACTTTTTTTTTACTTCACTCACTGTCATTCTTCTCCTCCCGAGTATGACATAACATAATTAAATGACAGTTCGGTGAGAGTTGTCAAAAGGCACGTGATCGTGATAGTATTAAAAAAAATCACTGGTATCACCAACCACTTACAAAAATCATAGATATATAAATTTGTCAGAATATCACAAATTTGTACTGTAGCGGAACATATTCGCTCCTGATTACATGAGATATGCGGTCCGCGGAACTTAAAATAAAAATGTTGCCAGAACAGAGCCGTTGCATCGAAAACTAAATTACATATATTTTTTCCTGAAAAAAAAAAAAAAAATTATAGTTGTATACGAGCAACAGTCATATGTATACTTCTGATGCTGCTTCCATAGGCTACGATGCCTGCTTACCATCCTGCTTGATACTGTCGTATACTTGTTTGGCACCTTATTTGTACAAAAAAAGAACGAAACCAGTATTGCAATAATTTGCAATACTCGGTAAAAACGCTGATTACAGCTCAATCGAAAATTGCGAAGCGTTTTTTTATACGTGTAGGGTAGCAAACAAGCTTACGATCTGCTTAGTGGTAAGCAATTATGAACGCTTGCAACACCAAAGGCATCACTCGCGCGTTTATGCCTTTCTTGTACAATTACTTATAGTAGTATTATAATAATAAATAGTTAGGTAAATAATAGCATTAATTACATAGACATTCAATATATATTGAATGTCTGTGATTATTTATTTACAACAGTAGCTCGTTCAGTAGTATAAGTTAGAATAAAGGTATATACGTTAAAATATATATTATTCATAAGCTGAGCAGGTTATTTTAAAATATACATTACTTAAATGTAATTTGGAATGAGAAATGCTTTTAAGTAAAATCTCTCTGAAAGAAGATGAAATTGTTGAAATTTTGCAGTCCGGATTTTGTTTCGGTTAGTAATTTCTTATTTCAATTAAATATTGATACTTTATCCTAAAATTACTTGCTATACTGTAATTTCCTGTAAACATATGAATTTTATATATGCCGTCAGCATATCCTATAATTCGTCTGATTGTAAATGGCGATTAGAAACTGATGACGCCGTATGTTATCAGACGAACTATACGATTTGCCTACGAAAAATACATGACCTACTTACACACTTACAGTGCGACACAAAAGAGTAGACAAAAATAGGGGCGCCACTTTCTTCGCAAGAACAGTTCTCACATGGCAACCCTTGGACACTTTTGTATGAGTATAGTCAACGTTGCTATTGTTAATAAATTTAGTTCCCTTTCTACTCTTTTGTGTTCCACGTTTTAATAAAATCATATCAGTGTTTGTTATTAATAGCTAAGAATTTATTTTTACATTAACACATAACCACCTACCTGCGGTCTCAGAGACCGCAACGAGAATTCAAATATTTTTTTTCGAAATGAGTTTTTCGTGTGTTCATATATCTTTTCTACGCATTGAAAAGTATCGCAAATGCGTAACGCAATGCGCGCATGTGTACTCTCGCGCGTTTAGCCCGGGTAAATAAAAATGTTTCGCTAGCGGTCTCCGTAATCACACATACGTCATTATGTAACTATGTTGTAACTGTAAATTTGACATGAGTTACTTACCATAATATAACATTTCATCGCTATAAAATAGTAGCGAATGTATAATAAATATTGATTAACTGAATACTGCTAGTGAGCCAACTAAAAAGCTACACTAAGAACTTTGTTTTGAAGTTTCTAATGTTGAAATAATAATTAAATTGATTATTAGCAAACTAGGCAAC
Organism: Hypsopygia costalis; assembly: GCA_937001555.2. Lineage (NCBI taxonomy): Eukaryota > Metazoa > Arthropoda > Insecta > Lepidoptera > Pyralidae > Hypsopygia > Hypsopygia costalis. Next base: position 13,025,575 of record OW443330.2, on the reverse strand, counting down.
AAAATAAAAATGATAATTGAAATTACCATTATGATAGTCATTAACCCTGAAAAAAGAATCGCACATAAGTATTAAAGTTAAATTAGACATCATCATTACAATGTTAAATCACAACTCTTGTACTAACCTTCTAACATAATAATTATGATGACTAAATATAAAGCTCCAAATAAAACCAATATGGCTAAAGATAAAACGAATAATATGAATATACATAACGTTGAAATCAATAATGTTGTAAATAGAGGGTTTCTTAGTAACATCTGAATAAATAGAGTTATTTTAACGTCAAATTCATTTTTCATAGTTTCGTAAGTGACACAAAATGGACCTGTGAAAGATGAAAAAAAAATATTAATTTGAATACCATATATCAGTCATATATATACTAGTAATAATTTATCGGAAAAAAATAGATTTTACTTCCGATAATTTATTACAGTGATTTCTAAAAGAAAAAGAAAGTTATCACTCGCGTATCTATCATAAATTGACGTTCGCCGCGCTTTTTTTATACTACGTCGGACTATCATACGGCCCGCCTATTGTAAAGCGGTTCCCGTAGCCATGTATACGTTGGCAAATCGCAATTTAAAATATTTCAAATTATGCTCTCGCGCAGACACACCCGCTGCTAACGCAGCAAATCCTTCCTTCCTGGTGACCGCACTCTCTCTCGGGAACACTACAACCCTCAAGGGAATAGTTATTTCGCTGTGGTATTCTGTGAAGTGGAAGTATTTCCCCAGTCGGGTTACAATTACGTTCGTTTTACCACTCTATCGCCAGAACCTCGTTAGTCAGTCAGCAGGGTGCACCTCGTGCAAGTGCGATTTATTTGGCTCAAAGGTGGTAGTGAGCTACTAACACCCCAAAAACATCTATAAAGTTTTGTCAAAATCGAATTCGCATTTGCAACTAATAAATATTTAGGTTTAAAAAACATGATTTGAACAAAATTTAAGTACTTGTTCGAGAATTACCGCAACATAAACATACATACAACTATAGCTTAATTTATATTCTTTACTAAAATAAACGGTTTACTGGATTTCGACTGTCAAAGTCAGAAATCATTATGTTTAACATACCTATCACAAATTTTTATAGTGACTAATAATATAATTCCTACCCACTAAGCTCGTCTCGTTGGTTTGAGTTTTTCTATAATAACAGTGGTATTTAATTATGTAGGTAGCTGATTTTTTTTCTTATATTCAAAATATATAATGATTATATAAAACTAAGATTAAAACATCGTAAACGTCACACTTCCAACTATTTAAATAAGTACAGCATCTACGAGCATGCAATACCTATATAATGTAAATCATTAGTGAACATGAAAAAGAAAAGTCAGATGGAAACATACAACTTAGCTACCTACATCTATAGTATTATTTATGAACAAATAAAAAAAATAAAGCTAAAAAACATTGTCAAATAAAAACAATTGTACCTACAACTAGTAATATATAAATCAATGAGTAAACCTATCCAGTACAAATCACATATGTACTTAAATGTACTTACACCATGATAACTTAATTGCGACAGAGAATGAGTTTTTGATGTTTATTTCCATTGTAGTTATGGTTGTACATATAAACAAAAAGTGGATTATAAATCGTAGCTAGCAGTTCATCAAATACCACACCGATAAAATAATATATAATTATCCAAGTGGTGTTTCTTGTTTTTAATTTATTTTTTGCAATATCTTAATTATAACAAAGTATTTTCTTTCGTTGACAGACAGGTCACGCAAGTAATTATGCTAGGTTACGTCTGTAGCTGTGTTTTACATGGAAAAGGCTTAGAGAGGGATAGGACATATTTTGACAACCAAACATGTGACGTAATTTTGGCAATAAGTGGGGATAAGAGTACCTTGTTTACATTATCGTGTCATGAACCGAAGATTTGTCGTTAATAGAAAGGCTTACACAGCCGGAATCCGTCCTGGAATTTAGAAACTTAAATTAAGGATCTTAATCAATTCGGGACACACCGAATTCCATACAAAACACCTATTCACACACATGCTGTTTAATATTTTGACGTGACAACGTCCTATAAATTGGTTAGCCGGGTGACACTTCAAGAAACTGGGTCACGTTATGCGCTTACAATGAGAGCGAGTGAAAGGCGCGTGCCTTTCACTCGCTCTCATTGTAAGCGTGTCGTGGACGCGTGTCCCTTCTAAGAGCGAGAGAGACAGACATAAAAAGTGAAAGGCATGCCTCCCTTCCACTCGAAAACATTTTACCACTCAAAGTCGTTGTCACGTAAAACTTTCGCCCGTATACCGACTTTACAGGCAACCAATTTTTTTAGTCAGATCGATCTCACTTATAAATACGATCTGACTTATAAATACTATTCATACCAATGAATAAGCTACTCTATCTAATTTGAAATGAGTAATTTAATTTGAATTGGTATTCATACCAATGAATAAGCTACTCTATCTAATTTGAAATGAGTCGCTTATTCATTGGTATGAATAAGCATTCTATTCAGTTATTGAATCGCAATAAGAGTTGGTGGTAAGGGGGCTGAGTATGAAGAATTTAATGTGCGTGTGGTTTGAGGTACCACTTAAACCAATGCTTCAAGTCTATATTGCCGAACAGAGTCATTCACTGTAGATCTCATTCCCATTCCCAAAACTCCATCTCCAAAAAATTTGGCGGTAGCCCCGTTCAATTCCTGAGGAATTCTAACTTCTAGGCACGCAATTGCTACTTTGACTCCGCGATCGCGGGTTCGATACCCACACAAGACAAATACTTGTGTGCACGAACATATTATTAAGAGTAGAGTCAGTTTATCTTAGAATGGGTGTTTTCTCTGTATTAGGTATGGATACTTATTTATATGGTATCCGGCAAACTAGAATAGAATCACTCCGTCTCTTCCCGTGGATGTCGTACAAGGCGACTAAGGAAAATACATTATAAAACATCGATCAGGCCTCCCTAACCCGTCTGGCCAGCGTGGGGAGTGTAGGCTAAATCCTCCTTCTGTCTGGGACGGACGAGAGAGGGTCGTGCAGCGTGCACCTGTAGTGGAGACTAAAATGACCTGATGACGATCAGTGTTTTATTTGTCCAGGAATATTTAGTTTCGACACGCCTTTTTAGCGGGAATTCGTAACACAGTAAACGAAAAGAGTAGAAATTAATTTATCTGGAACTAACTATTTCCAGATCCAGATCTGGCAACACTTAGAGTACCGGCGAAATTCGAAATTTGTAAACATTTTTTTTTTATTTATTTCTTTAATACAATTTGTACAAGTTGTGTTTATTAATTAAAATACCCACCTTGTTTACAATGACTAAGACGATTTGTAGTGGTTCCAGTGAGAAGTTTGAAATGTTAAGTGAATTTTAATACCAGTAAAAAAGAATAGCGGCTTTTGGCTAGTATGTTCACACAAGATTTTTAATAAATAATTATACAATGTCACAATATATTATGCAAAAAAGTAGTACGAATAAACTTTGACAAGATTTGATGGTATTTTTATATATTTGAGTTTATATTGTTTTACAAAAAAATCGGTTGTCTGTAAGTCGGTTTTCTGACGATAGTTGAACATGACAACGTCGTAAGAAAATACTGATGAAATGTTTGCATTTTTCAAAAGAAAATTTTAATGGAACGCCTCAGAGCGAGGTAACGCTGCATGAGCCATGTTTTTTCGTGTGTGCAGCCGGCTCCATCGAATTATAAGACGTTGTCACGTCAATAAAAATGATAATCAATTATGGCGCGACTATTCCATTTTTGCATGGAGATGGAGAGAGAGAGAGAGAGATTTACGTTTTTTAACTAAACCTGAAAATAATGTTAATGAATTGTAGACTAATGTACTAAAAAAAAGAGTATTTCGCCTGATTAAAAAAGTATTTCCAAGAAATTTTTATTTCACATTTGGATGTTATTGAAATACCTATTTATGTATAAAAAATATTTACATTAAAATTTTATAAAAAGTTTTATTAAATTTTATTTTTTTTATTTCCTTTCATGGCATTTTAATATTCCCCTAATATAATATATGAATGGAGCCTTTTTTATTCAATAATAGCTCTTCAATTGCTTTAATATTAATCAAATATGTAATAATAACAAAGTTATAATTTTATTTAAACTATGTAACTATAAATTAGCTCTATATTTTGGTGCGCTCAATCAGAGAGACATTCGCAATTTTAATATACAAAATCAATTTTAGCAAATACCGTATTTAATAAATAATGGTCAAGTATTAAAATTTTATGGTCGTAGTTGCCCGCTAAGCGAAAGTGGCACCCTTATTTATTTTAGGTCGCTCAGTAAGTGACGTTGAGTTACGTTAAAATTTTTCAAAATGATTTTTTTATTGATGATGTTTAATATTAAAGATAGCGTATTATACGGTGCAACTCGCCATTATAGTGCATAAAAGTGGTCACCTCTTCAATTCAAAATGTACCAACGCGCTGTCGAATTATTATAAGAACACCATTCAATGTGCAGTAAAATCAGCTTTACATATCGGTTTTGCAAGCAAATTGACGATAGTTTCTATAGCCGTGATTAAAATGAATGCGAGTGAATACGAAAGCAATCAAATTTGAAAATTGCAAGATTGGCAAGAATTCAGCTAAGGATAGTTACCAGCAACGGAATGAAGAAAAAGAAGAATTTTGACATTATACAGTGACAGCTGAGAATTTTTCTCCAGTTTTTGTATTGTTTGCTTGACATTTCACAATATCTAGCAAAATAGCGCGAAAGTGAATACAATAGTGAAGTGAATTAAGTTCTTATAAATTTATCTGAGAAGTTATTTACATAAAATTTAACTAATCGTTTCTTTTTTTGTGTTTATGAATATTGGTTTATAACTTTTTAAAATGGTTTGTATTTTCATTTATATATTTCATTCATTTAGTCCGAACAGATATCCAAGTGTGCGGGTCTTACAATTTGATGTTTGCCGTCAATTCCCGAGCGGTTTATTTTTATTTTGATATAATTTTGTTAAATTAAGAGTGCCAGCTATGAGTAACACTCACGGCTCATGGGTCTTGTGATATATAACTGGAAATTCAATCTATTCCTTGAAAGTGGTTATAGCAGAGGTTATTAGCGACAAATTAAACTACATGTCGAATTACACAATTAGTACAAATTAACACCATGAAATAGGGGTCGGAAATGAGCGATTTTCAATATACCGTGGATTTAAGTAGAGCGTCTCGGGAGTCGCTGGGAGCAGCGGGCTGCTATAACCAAGTCAGGTACCATGTGAGAATGCAGCATAATGCTTAGCAGTAGTGATTTTCTTATGATCCCCCATAGTAATAATGGAGATAGATAGAGGGGGACTATGAGGAATATCTATGGGGCAAATTTTTCTTATATCGTTCCTCCATGCCCAAGCCAGATGTAGTGAATTTACTACCCCAATTTATTTAATTTCATATGGGACACTTTTGACCTTAGGTAACAAATGTTTGTCATGTAAAAATTAAATTCATGTTTAACTATAATTTCCTCTAAGCACTCCCTACAATCTGATTTAGTTTTAAACTGCTTCAAATCCGAGAGCCTTATACATGTCATATTATTAAGTAACATGTAATTTACAGGTGGGCCAATACGATGTTAACGTACTATCGGATATGTTACCAATTTACTACACTCGGTTATTTCCCCAGAATATATTTTGTAGATGGCTAGCAAATGGGAGCAGCCCTCAACCACTTTCCAATAGAGAATTGTCGTTTACGCTAGCTGATGATGTATACCTTCGTTATTTATCATTCAGTAACCAAAAAGAATTACAAGCCTTACTTCAAAAGAAATGCCCATATAAATTGGATATTGGTGCAGTGTACAATACTAAGTAAGTATGATAAGTTTTTTATTGTGGGTCTGCTCACAAAGATAGTTCACATAGGTTTTTCGGTGCAAGTGGCTCACCACAACTTTACATCCAACACTTCAGATCCAAAGCCAAACTGACTTGCAAGTGGTGCAACCTACCAACTAGGGAAACAGGCACTGGCAAAAAAGAAGGGCACAGAATACTGCAGCCAAATAACAATTCCCTTAAGAGTTGTTTTCTTGCGAATGAGTGTGGTCACCAGAAAGGAAGGAGTCTATTGCATTGGCAGCACTAATGACGGTGGGCGAGCAATGATTCATGTTGCGAACATTAATATGGCTACAGTAACTGCTTCACAGCGGCGGACGGTATGCTTGTCTGCCACCGACAAAGAATTAAAAAAAAGTTACCAAATTTCAACCAAACCGAGTCTGTCCTTTTACTGCGAAATACAAGCTTACAAAAACATCTCTAAGAATATATACCTTTGAGAATATGTGTACAAAGTTTCATGATGATCGGATGAGATTCAGCATGACAACAAACAAACTCACATTCACATTTATAATATTAAGTAGGGATGTAGAGTGAATAAAAGGAAAGACACCAGTGTAAAATGAACTAAGCTCAACTCTCTTATCTCGAATGGTATGTTTAAACGTGTGACACACAGCGCAGCAAGCAGCTGGGCATGCAGTTTGGCGAACTAAGACAGTCAATCACATACACCGGATTCACAAGAACAGGTACGAGCGTGGGCGCGAGCTACCTGTTTGCACATTCGTGCCTTAACTTGTGCCTGTTGAATGCTAGCGTGTAAACGCACCATTTGAGATTTCATCCAGCCAACCTGTCCTGTTTCATGTTTTGTATGAGTATGTATTTTTGTCTGTTTATGAAACAACATTATTAACATCACTTTTTATGTTTTTAGACCTTCCATTGGAAGACATGATGCTGTAGTGCTTGCTAGGGAATTAGTCTTTGACATAGACTTGACTGACTATGATGAGGTGCGAACATGTTGTCAAGAAGCGAAAGTATGTGAAAAATGCTGGCTGTTCATGGTTATCGCATGTGAAATTATTGATAAAGCATTAAGAGGTATTTATTTTTTATATTCCTGAGACAAATGTATGAAACATCATCAAGATAGTTTTCACTGCCATAACTTAATGTAACATTGGTACAATTAGGGGTAGAAATTTCACTGCCATAACTTAGTGTAACATTGGTACAATTAGGGGTAGAAATGGAGTTACTAATAACAATTGTTTAATATACACTCGCGAGCAAAAGTTTGGAATCACCTACTTGCGATTTGCTACGAGCGATTTTAAGAACTAAATAACTAATGAAGATTAATGAATATGGTATCATTTTAAAGGTTATTCTGTAAACTTTAAATTAATACCATATTCATTTCAATTGGACCCGTATTTTAGGAGCAATCCTGGTTTAATCAAGGAGTAACGAAAAGGTCTCAATTTATTCATTACGAGTTGCGCGCCTATGAATCCTATAAAAGCGCAGGGCATCGGAATTTTCTTATCAGTCGGCTGTTACACGTTGACTGGTACACCCCTCCGTTGAATTTGACCCTGACATTGGACGATAATGGAGACCACGCCAACAGAAGCAGCCCAAATTGTTGCTCTACTACAACAAGGGCTAAGCCAGCGGGCTGTCGCACGTCAGCTCCACATAAGCCAGTCCTGTGTCTCGAAAGTTTATAAACGCTTTCTGGAGACTGGAGGCTTCATCCCGAGGCCAAGATCTGGACGGCGCCGGTGCACTTCGGAGAGAGATGACCGTTTTATCGTGTCAACTTCTCTTCGAAATCGTCACCTGACCGGTGTCGACGTCCGGCAGGAGCTCAGGGAAGTTCGTGGGACAACTGCCAGTGAGTGGACAGTTCGGCGAAGACTCAAGCAGGCGAACTTGACTCCAAAAAGGCCTGCCACAGGCCCAAAACTGACGGCAGCTCACCGTCAAGCACGCCTTCAATTTGCTCGCGCCCATCTTAATTGGGAAATCGAGCAATGGAGGCAAGTTCTGTTCTCAGACGAGTGCAGAATGTGCTTACACGGTAGCGACCGAAGGGGCCGGGTCTACAGGCGACCTGGAGAGCGATTTGCTCAGTGCTGAAACAGTAGCTTATGGAGGCGGTTCCTGCATGATGTGGGCCGGCATTTCATTCGACGCAAAAACGGAGCTTGTTTTCGTGCCTGGCGGGGGACGAGGGGGTGGTCTAACTTCGGACCGGTACATTACCGATATTCTGCTGGAACAGGTTGTTCCTTATGCGGGATATGTCGGCGATAACTTCGTCCTAATGCACGATAACGCCCGATGTCACACTTCACGTGCCACAATTGACTTCCTGGGTCAAGTTGGAATCGCCACATTAGGCTGGCCAGCGCTCAGCCCTGACTTGAATCCCATTGAGCACTTGTGGGATGAGTTGAAAAGAAGGGTTCGATCCAGAAATCCAGCTCCCTCAAGTGTTCATGAGTTGAAATCGGCTTTGACAGAGGAGTGGGAAGGCATCCCACAAGATTCTGCCAAGAAGCTGATTAGGTCCATGAAGAATCGTCTTCGTGCTGTAATTAGGGCTAGGGGAGGTAACACTAAATATTGAACAAAAATGTTTTATCCCAAATAAAGATTTTCCTCTAAATTTTGTTTTTTTTTAATGGTTCCCGTTTCCTCATTCCTTCATTTTTCCTTACTCCTTCACTTACACAAGGACAGCTCCTGAAATAGGGGTCCGATTGAAATGAAAATGGTATCAATTTAAAGTTTACAGAATAACCTTTAAAATGATACCATATTCATTAATCTTAATTAGTTATTTAGTTCTTAAAATCGCTCGTAGCAAATCGCAAATAGGTGATTCCAAACTTTTGCTCGCGAGTGTATAAACAATTAGTTTTGATACCTGTAAAAATGGCTGTAAATGTTGCAATAAATAAATAAATAAATAACTGCGGTAAATGCTTACAGTGTGGGCCATACGCTTATCTGCAACAGTAGTAGTATAAAAGAAAATAAGTTCAGGCGGACGAAGTCGCTGGCGGCCGCTAGTAAAGTTCGTTAGTCACGCACGGAGCGAATCCTATTTTCGCGCGAAAAGGACGCAGTTTTACAAACGAAGAGAAAAGCTAGAATGGGTGGGTCTATGTAGACAAAAGAGTTGGACGCTCCACACTGTGAAAATTAAAAAGCTTTTTATTATGTTGCGTCTAGAGTTGCTATTTATTTAATGACATTATTTAAGCGAAGTTCCTGTTAGTACTATTACTTAATCTGTGCCCAAACTAAGCAAAGCTTGTACTATAGGTACTGGATAACTGATATTATACTTAAACACATTTTTCTTGCGAATACATACATGTAATACATAGAATACACCCAGATCAAGACAAACAAATATGTTCATGTATATAAGAGTTTGTTGTAGTGTGGGGCTCAAAAATATCTGTTCATAACGAAAACGTTACTAGCCATTCTACCTCCAGGTCCTTGTTTGATGAAAAAAGGATATCTCTTATTTTACCCTGACACCCTGTTGTCCTAAGACCATTCTAACAACCCCAAATAAATAAGCTATGTTACATGAATCCTTCTGGCTCCATATTATGGTATTGTCATCAAAACTGTAAAACTGCCAAATGATAATACCAAAGTTACAAGTTAATGAAATTTGCTTCTAAGATATCATTACATATTTTGTAAGTTAGTTTGTTAGATACATGTCAACCTAATAGAAAAGCATGTTAAAAAGGAAAACCCTTATGCTATGATTCAATACAAATGCGTCAACAATGCTGTGTGATTACACTGTCTTCTTTATTGTCTATATTATATCTATTTGAGTGGAAAGCTTTTACACGCCGAAAAGTCACTCTTGGAAATTAATAGGCTCCAAAACCATTATACCAATTTTGGTGAAACCTGTCACAATTAAATACCTCAACATGCTTGAGGTTTGTGTCAAAAAAAATTGATATCGATCATGTCCTTGAGGAATGATCATCAAATACATTTTCCATTGAAATCAATGGAAAACATACACTCAGCGAATCTACTTGTTCCACTCAACCTCGATTTCGGCGCTGTGGGCTAGAATCCGGCCTAGTAGTCCACATAGTTTAGCTAAATTGTAAATAAAAAGTGGATTCTCTAAATTACAGATGACTTTGGTTTCCAAAGTATCCTGTGGGTGTTTTCTGGGCGGCGTGGAATACATTGTTGGGTGTCAGACTATGAAGCCAGGACACTAGACAGCCCTGGCAGAGGTGCTGTAGCTGACTACCTCTGTCTCATAATGGGCGGAGAAAACCAGAGCAAGAAAGTGCATTTGGGAAGTGATAACTTGCATACAAGTGTCAGGTACTGAATAGATATCAAACCACAGTATAAGTAATAGTACTACGTACAGTGTGGCCACTCCCTGCCGCTCTCTCGTGTCGACCTGTCCTCCCCTCTGAGACAAATCTGGACCAGTTTGTATGGCGCCGCACGCACATACGCTCATTAACTCTTTGCACACACGTTATTGTTTATGTAGTAGTTACCTGCACAACATTTGTATGGAGTGACCGGGGTGTGATCCGACTGTGATTGTATTCATACTAATCATTCCTAACTTCAGTCTTAACTAGGATGGGCTGGGTTATCCTGATTGGATTGCAAATGACCATTGAGATTATTAGAGGTTAGGTCTGAGGCAGGACAAAGTTAGACCGTAACATCTCAAGGAATAGAGAATGTTAGAAGCAAATTGTGGTGTAGTGGCTCACCATGATCTTTCGAGCCAAAGCCAACCTCACCTGTACGTGGTGAACCTTGCCGAGTAGCAAAAGAGGCTATGTCAAAAGAGGGGTAAGGTACACCGTACTGCCCAACTGGTGAAGTACCTCACAGAATACCACTGCCAAATATCAATTCCCTTGAGGGTCGTTGTGTGCCTGCCAGTGAGTGAGGTCACCAAAGGAAGGTGTTGCTGCGTTGGCCGTGGGTGTGGCGGCAAGCGAGCAATATTTCATATTGCGTAGTGTTCTAGGTCTTGCTGTAGGTCTGACTTAAAATCTGGCGCATGTTTTATCTTGATACGGCGAGTAGAAGCGAAATTATTAACAAACAAATGTTTATTTTATGATTTCCTCGGAGATGAACACGCGGGTGACCTTCGCTGCCTTCCGCTGTTTCTTCGATGGCTGGTAATAACATGAGTACATTTGACGAGCTCGGTGATGGTTACTTTGACTTCGAAGTCGCGGGTTCGATCCCCGCTCAAAACAAATTTTTGTGTGCATGAACATGTCTGTTCGTCCTGGTCTAGGTGTTTTCTATATATTATATGTATGTATTTACAAAAAAAAAAAAATGTGCTTAAGTACAATATCAGTTATCTAGTACCCATTGTACAAGCTGTGCATCGTTTGGGACTAGATGGCAGTGTGTAAATTGTCCAGAAATATTTATTAATTTTCAGGAGAGCCCTCGGTATTATAGACAAGTATTTTGAAAAGATTGTACAAGAACAAGACTTCTTTGCAACGTCTGATGGTTTGAAAGTTTTTTTAAAATTGTTACCCGATGAAGGGTTAAGAACACAAGTGGCTAAGAAGTTAGAAAAAATGCCAGAAACATCTTTAGAAAGATGGCAGGCCTTTACTGGCATATATGAAAGTTATTGTAGAGAGGTAAGTTGCTTTATTGTTTTTTTATAGTAGCGTTATTTTTGATACCAGTTGGGTGCCAAATGAGTATACGACCCGCCTTATGCAAAGTGGTTACGCGTGCTGGCACCCACATTGCTAATGCAGCATCTCAGGTTCAGTAGCCTCACTCACTGTGGTCTCCTGTAAGGTAGATGTCTAGCACGTATGGTATGCTCTACCCCTATTTCGCCAGAACATCACGTGAGTAAAGGATGCATCACGTGCCGGCGGTTTTGGTTCTAAAGAAGGTAATTTTCGACCCAAAATAGTACTGTACACTGTTTTTGATATCAGTTGGATGCCAAATAGGCATACGGCCCGCCTTATGTAATGTGGTTACGTTTGCAGTACAGTCACGAGCAATAATATATATACATTGTCACATTTTCTAAAATATGTTACTTCTACCATTGCAGAAATAAGTGTACGACATTTTTTTCTAAATTATCTAACCATCAAACTGTGTCAAAACTAGGTATACATTGGTTTCACATTGATATAAACGAAACAAAATCAATAATAACTATTCACTTCCAATGTAATTTTTAAGTATCCGTGACAATTTCATTATATGTATACGAATTGTGCACATGTAATAGAAATTGTCATGGATACATGAAAATGACATTGGGAGTGTGTACCTGCTTTTTACACGACTGCCAATAAAGGAAATATTTATCTACCTGCACTGCACGACAACAAAAAAAAACAACCGTAATGCTCGCTTATTTCTTCTGTATATTTTGCAACGTTTTTAACCGATTCCAAAAAAGGAGGATGTTCTCAATTCGGCTGTATTTTTTTTAATGTTTGTTACTTAATTACTCCGTGATTTATGAACCGATTTGAAAAAAAACTTTTTTATTTGAAAGAGTATACTTCCAGATTAGTCCCATATTTTTTTCATCATCAGCCTGTATCTACATACATAAATGTAGAGTAGTGTTTAGAGACGATTTTTTTTTGTTAAAATTATCACAATATAGTTTTAGAGCGGTATACGAAAAAAAAACAATCGACGGGCGAGCCGTTGACACTTGCTGATGTCACTACCTTCTTTACTTTAAACATTAACCTTTATTTTTTTTTTAAACATTATGTAATGACGCAAATTAATGAATTAATGATGAAACAGCTATTACAAAATAATGCCTACCTAAATAAATTAATAATGCTTTCAGTACTAGATAAGTGATACTTATTATTATATTGACGAGCTCGGTGGCGTAGCGGTCAATGACGCAGCTTCGACATCAACGCCCCTGGGTTCGATTCCCACATACGACAAACATTTGTGTGCATGAACATGTCTGTTTATCTTAGTCTGGGTGTTTTCTATGTATCTTAAGTATATATTTACAAAAAAAATAAATGTATTTACGTATGTTTATCAGTTGTCTAGTACCCATAACACAAGCTTCGCTTACTTTGGGGCTAGGTGGCGCTGTGTAATTTATCTGACAATATTTATATTTTATTTATTTATTTATACTTCCATGCTCAAAGCTGTTAGAAACTGTTACTTTGCAATTGTTTACATAATTTCGAAATTGTACCGTGTACATATTTTTGAGAATTAGTCAGTGGGTACTTCCAAGCTCGAGCTGTTTGAAACAACTATTTTGTAATTGTTTACATAATTTTGAAACTGTACTGTGTACATGTTTCTGATTTTTATTCGGTGGATACTTCCGAACTCGAGCTGTTTGAAACGACTATTTTGTAATTGTTTACTTAATTTTGAAACTGTAGTGTGTACATGTTTTCGAATTCTATTTGGTGGGTACATAAATATGTAACTAAAAGTGAATACTATTCTTTGGTAATCTATTGTTGACAATAATTTGATGAAAATGTGTAGTTTATTTTGACACAATTTAACGTTTACATAATTATTGAGCACTGCTTAGTATACTTATTTTTGCGATTTATTGTTGCTACATGAATTTGAAATGTCAGGACGTTTCTATGTTATTGCTCGTGACTGTACAAGGAGTATTGCTTGCAGCCTGGCACTCCCATTGTAAATGCAGCGCCAGGTCCTGTAGCCTCAGTCACTGCGGTGTTCTGTCAGGTAGAAGTCCAGCACGTATAGTATGTGTTGGTATTGCCGACATATCGGTTGTCCAAGTTCAAGCGGTTGCTCCAAACTGCTTGAAACTTCAGGATATAATGTATACGTCGATTGATGTCGACGAACATTCTTGTACACCGCTTATCTGTCGCCTGGTGCGGTGGACACGCGGCCGTAGCAACTGTATGTACCGCTACTTCAACGTCGTCATCTTGTTCTTGGTGACTGCAGCGCAGCGGTAGACAAAGCCCCCTTTTTCATCCATCCATCGAACGAATATACATAACTGTTTATTTTTGTGAAGTTAGCATAATAGAACTGTGACGGACTTCTTTGTTCGCTATACTAACATTTCATCAACTTGTTGTGTAAGTGGTTCACTTAGATACACAACGGTAATGCCCCGTCGGAATGTGTTACACGACGCAAATTTATGCATTGCGGCGACGCCGACTTCCTCCAAACGTCGCGGCATCCTAATATCACAGTATGCCTAAGTACTACGTACAGTATGGCCTCTCACTTGTATCGACCTCACCTCCGCTCTGAGACAAAATCTGGAATAGTTTGTATGGAGCCGCACGCACACACGCTCATACACGCGCTGCACAGACGTCACCGTCTATTTAGTAGTCAACGACGCGACATGTGTATGGAGTGGCCGAGGTGTCCTAATACGTACGTTTGCGTCAGTTCAAAGGATCCTGCAAAATTATTCGCATTAATGATTTGTAAATTCATCTAAATTTGATTACTATTTCAGAACGGAGCTGTCGCACGAAAAATGAGATATCTGGTAGAAGAAATTAAAATCCAATACTGTTATCCTCGGCTTGACGTAAATGTCACGAAAGGGTTCAATCACTTGCTAAAGTCCCCCTTTAGTATACATCCTAAGACAGGAAAAGTATCCGTTGTATTCAAACCCAATAACGCAAAAAATATCAAGTTGGATGAAATACCTACCATCAATACATTGCTAGACGACAGCTCGGCAGAAAATGCTCAGCACCAAGAAAACATGAGAGCGGCTGTGAAGAATTTTCAGGATGTTGTTTTTTCATTGGAGAAGTCAGAAACTATGAGGCGGAGACATGATGCTAGTAAGTAAATTGGTATCCTGAACAATAAAAATGATACTAGAAAGACTTTATCTGCTATAATCTGTTCGTTGAGAGTTGATAAAAAAAAATCCAGGGTTTCTCATCATAGATTGCGGCTAATTAATAACAGCTGCGTGCCTCGTACCATAAAACAGCGAGCGCACAGCGATTGCGACACACGTGACCTCTCGTCATACAGTATGCGACACTTGAGCGACAATCGCTATTTTGAAGACTTCTCGTAATATTTATCAACTCTCAGCGAATAGAGTTTAGACATAGAATAGCATGGCGGCGAATCACAAGAACAGCGGTTACACAAGAATCGACCGTGTTGTGACCACGACCACACTCTACTAAAGTACATTCATATAAGTACTCTCACTCATTTATATAACAACGCTGCAGACCCCACCAGCTATCTCGACACTGGTGCTCCAGTTGAGCGGCTCACTGTAATCCGCGTCCTGTCGGTTTTTTGTGCCAAGAACGCTCAGTCGAACCACTCAGATTGCAACGTTTTGAGCCCCTTTTTACCCGACTGCGACAGAAGGAGGGTTATGTTTTTCGAGAGTACGAGGGGAGGCCAATAAGTTCGCGGAATGGAGGGGTTGATGGGGATAAATTTACCCGTCCAGGTAGGCACTAGTTAAGCACCTCATTAAGAGTATATATACCAAGTTTGAACCTAATCGTGTCATTAACTTTTGAGTTATCGACCTGCAAACAACTAAATCGGGAAGAAGTCAGCCAGTATGGAGAAAATTGAACACCGTGCCGTTATTAAGTTTCTTACCAAGCAAGGAAAATCCGCTCAGACGATTTTTCAAGAGCTGTTAGCGGTTTACGCGGACTCTGCCCCTGGTAAAACCATGGTTTACAAGTGGCATGGTCTTTTCAAACAAGGAAGGGAGTCCATTGAAGACGACCCCCGCTCCGGACGGCCAATTGAGGCCACCACACCGGAAATCGTCGAAAAAGTAGAAAAACTTGTATTGGAAGATGCCCGACTGAAGAAGAAGCAACTTGCAGCAATGGTTGGAGTATCCGAATCAAGTATTTTAAATATCCTACATCATCATCTTGGGATGACTAAAGTCAGTGCAAGATGGGTTCCGAGAATGCTCACGCCACTTCAAAAACGCGAGCGTGTCGAGTGCTCTCACCAGTTTCTGGAGCTCTGTGGAGAGAGAAAGGAAGAAGTTATGGCCCGGATTGTTACTGGAGATGAAACCTGGGTTCACCACTATGAACCTGAGTCGAAGCAAGAGTCGATGCAGTGGCATAAAAAAGGCACACCTCCTCCAAAGAAGTTCAAAGTGTCACAATCGGCCGGAAAGATCATGGCGACTATCTTTTGGGATACAGAAGGTATTTTACTGATCGATTATAAAGAACGTGGTGCGACTATAACGGGACAGTACTACGCTTCTTTACTGGAAAGATTGAAAGAAGCCATTAAGAAAAAAAGAAGAGGAAAACTGTCAAAAGGTGTGCTCCTTTTGCACGACAATGCACCCGTCCACACGTGCCATGTTGCGACGGCTGCCATTCACCGATGCGGCTTTGAACAATTAAACCACCCACCATACAGTCCAGACTTGGCCCCCAGTGACTATTATTTATTTCCAAAAATGAAGAAAGAGCTGCGTGGAAAGAAATTTGACGACGATGATGAAGTCAAGTCGGCAATTTCGGCCTATTTTGACACCAAAGACAAATCATTTTTTTTCGATGGTATAAACAAGCTATTTGAGAGATCCGAAAAATGTATTAGGGTTAAAGGAGAATATATTGAAAAGGAAAAATAATTTGGTGTTTAATTTCAACCTCCTTCTCTCTCATTCCGCGAACTTATTGACCTCCCCTCGTATGTATGGATGGATTTTAGCTTGAGAGGTGTCATTAGATATGTATTTACTGTGAGAGTGACATTGCATATATCAAAATAAATAACACTAAAAAACATAAAATAAAAACGGTAGCTTAAAAAACTAAAAAATCCGACTGCTTTTCTGTATAATTTGGAAATTAAGAGTCCCTACCAATTTCGGCGCGCTACTAGATTAGGTAATTATAGAAGCGCAGGGTACGAACTATAGCTGATTATCGTAGTGTGCGTTGAAGCGTGCGGTGAAACGGGAACAAATAATCTTGATCCGTAACCGCTATTATTAGCCATCGATACTTTTTACTTAAGTACTAGATTCCGTAATACTGGATGGATTTTATAGTGATTATGAAGTTATGTTTAAACACCCTATAAAAATATCGTAGCCTATGTTATAGTACGGCATTCACTATAGTAAAAGCAAATTATAAAGTGTAACCAGCATATAATATACGGTACGTCTAAAATGTGTTATTGCTTACATAATATAGAATGACGGGGAGGTCTGTAGTATTTCCCTCGCTTTAAGACCGTAGACCATGAGAATATAGCGAGCCATTTCATCGTATTATAAAGCTAATTTAATTTATTTGTATACAAGGTGGATAAAACGGGCAGGACATGGAGAAAAATAAGACAATAAAGCTCTGATAAGACAGTAAGTAATTACTGGTGATTATGTTCTATGATCAAGTTGACATGAGTTGTTAAAACTCATGTCAACTTGATTTAAACATGGTAATTATCATCTTTGTCTTATACAGAGTGTCCCAAAAGTATGCCACACAGAGGGAAAGTACCTTTAATATTGTAGATAGAACATTTTACTGAAAGAAGACGTCATTTTCATTTTGAAAATAATTCGAACTGTATTAAAAGATTTTCAAAAGATCGCCTGTCGAAACCGGGAATCGAACCCGCTCAATGTGAAAAAGCACCAAGTGGATTCCCAATCAAGACAGCCGATATTTAAAAATATTTTAATGCAGTTCGAATTATTTTTGAAATGAAAATGAAGTCTTCTTTCAGTAAAATGTTCTATCTACAATATTAAAGGTACTTTCCCTCCGTACTTTTGGGACACCCTATATAAGACAAAGGTGATAATTGCCATTGATGTGGTATATATATGTCATGTAATGTAATTGAACACAATGAATAAACGAAGTTCGAACGAAATGGACGTGTAATTAGATCAAGTTGACATGAGTTTTAACAACTCATGTCAACTTGATCATAGAACATAATCACCAATAACTACTTACTATCTTTTATGAGCTTTCATAATCATCGGTTTCTAAAAATTTACAATATTTAAAAATAAGAATGTACTCGTAAATACTTCTTTATGCACATCTAGCACTGATCGAAAGTAAAAGCTCACATATTCTTGAGACGAAGCCGTAGCGATTTCATTCAAATTTCGTTCCGATATAATTTGCCTAATACGTGACAATCCCACGCTTCGTCTTTTTTTTTTTGACGTGACAACGTCTTATAAATTGGTTAGCCGGGTGACACTTCAAGAAACTGGGTCACGTTATGCGCTTACAATGAGAGCGAGTGAAAGGCGCGTGCCTTTCACTCGCTCTCATTGTAAGCGTGTCGTGGACGCGTGTCCCTTCTAAGAGCGAGAGAGACAGACATAAAAAGTGAAAGGCATGCGTCCCTTCCACTCGAAAACATTTTACCACTCAAAGTCGTTGTCACGTAAAACTTTCGCCCGTATACCGACTTTACAGGCAACCAATTTTTTTTTTGATGATGCACTGTTAATGTATTCCTTTCTTTCAACCCATTATCTACAACAAATTTGTATATTAATACTAGTAGCTTAAGGGCTGTGTTGGGCTCAATCACTAAAACTTTCCATCGATTGATTAGTCAAACAAAAGATTTAGAACCATTATAATAAAATACGTGTGTGTAGAGGACCTTTGTCAGGAAAGAGGTCCTTATCACGTATGATTTAAAACAAAAACCATGAAAACGACACCGATGACGTAAAATTGGAAAATTTTCGCTGCCGCCATTTTGGAGTAATATTTTGACCTCACTAATGACTTTAGCACTCTCAAAAACTATAAAAACCACACCCATGACGAAAACTTTAAAACTTTTCACATCCGCCATCTTGGATTTTTATTTTGACTTCACTAGCGGTTTCAGCACCATAGAAAACCACAAAAACGACACCCATGACGAAAACTTTAAAACTTTTAACATCTGCCATCTTGGATTTTTATTTTGACTTCACTATCGGTTTCAGCACCCTAGAAAACCACAAAAACGACACCCATGACGAAAACTTTAAAACTTTTCACATCCGCCATGTTGGATTTTTATTTTAACCTCAGTATCGGTTTCAGTACCCTAGAAAACCACGAAAACGACACCCATGACGAAAACCTTAAAACTTTTCACATCCACCATCTTGGATTTTTATTTTGACCTCAAAATCAGTTTCAGCACCTTAGAAAAATATAAATACGACACACATGACGAAAACTTTAGTTAAACCCATCCATCCCAAGTGACACAAAAATAATAAAAAAAAAAACATCAAAGTCGGTCAAGCCGTTTAGGATGAGAAGAATAAATTACAAACACGCGCACACCTGTATTTTTTATAAATAAAAAGATTAGGCATGCAAAATTTTAACATTCTTCATAAATCAGCAAAGTATTTACTTAAATTAAAATTAATACAGGGTCAAAATGTGGTAGTCGGTGTACAATTTCTAGAAATGTTTACGTAGATCACGCGCGCGCCTTCGATGAAAAGTGATACGTCCTCTCGCTGGGAAGGCCCGGTCGCTACTGGCGGGATCGGTTTTGCGCGGTCGATAATATAGTTTACTTTGCCTTTTATTTACGAAATGAAGTTATTATTTATTTATAGAATAAAATTTAGATTCTATTAAATGGTTAACTTAAGATTAATAGGTAATTTTTAAAATTTCTCAAAAGTGTTTCTAAGGAATAGAAAAAAATACTTATTTGTCTAGAAGTTTCCCAAAAATAACGTTATTTCAATATTTTTTTCCTGCTATATTTTGTACAGAAGTTGAAAAAGTGGTCCAGCCACGTGCAAGTAGCCCATATAATGATGCTGATGATATTTTTTAATGTTCAAAATTAAAAGTTGTTTCTTGTAAATAGATAATCAAACGTCAGTCTCGCGTCATTTTTTGGAAAACTTGTTGCAAAGTTTTGTGATTTTCAAGGAATACTTAATATTTTTGAAAAAACCCTTTCAGCCACATGCAAGATAAAGAACTGAACTTTTTAAATCAATAAAAATTTTCTTTAGATTCTCTTTCCCTTTCTCACAACCGATGAACAAAATTGATCAAAATCAGCCAATTTCTTGCAGGGCCTCTTAAAAACCTGTAGGGCACATGTAGGGTCCCGACTGATACATGTTTTCTTGTTTTAGGGATTTTCATTTCCAAATTACACAGAAAAGCAGTCAGGTTTTTTAGTTTTTAAAATTACCGTTTTTATTAATTACACATCTTGTATATTACTTACATAGATTATAAAAATGATTCTCTGAAATATATTTAATTAATATATTGTCGTATATTTTATTTTCAGATGTTTCATTGGAATTTTGATTAGAGATTATATGGCAGGACTTCAGAATTATGTCAAGAGCCAATATAAATGGAATGTGAATAATGCTTAAGGGCCTTCTGAAATATTATTCTTATACTAAATTGTACTATGAATTAGTAACAATTTTACACACCCCAGCCACTCCATACAAATGTCGCGTAGTTTACTATTACATAAACAATGACGTCTGTGCAGAGCGTGAATAACGGTTCCAGATTTGTCTCAGAGGATAGGTGGTCGACACGAGAGAGCGGCAGGGAGTGGCCATGCTGTACGTAGTACTATTACTTATACTGTGCTTAGGTGTAAAACTTCATACAGTCGGAACACTCTCTCAGAGTAAACTTTTATTAAAATATTTTCTTATGTTTCTTATGTTATGTATTGTACACTGGGAAATAATAAAAACAATCACAAATTAGCAAGCATTTCTTTATTTATTTAAAAAAATAAATATAATCGCATTGATTATGGAATTTTCTTTTAAAGCTAAACAGATCAGGCAAAGTATTCAAGCGATTTATCAATTGTATTCAATATTTTTTACTGAACCTACTATGTAAAGCTATTCATGAGGCAACATTCAAAGCGTTTACTTTCGCTCTAAGATCACTACCATTAAAAAACAAATCTCGTGACCGGTGATAAGAAAAAAAAATATTCTCTGATGAAGATAAATGTAATACGAGCTTAGCTCGCGGCTCCTCTCCCATTGAGTTCAGGAGTACCTACACCACTTATATTTAGGGTTCAAGCTATAGTCATAGTCGTACTAAATTTCAACATAATTGGTCATTGGTCAGCAGTTTAACCATGAAAAAGGAACTTACACTTTGACATAAATATTATGCTACCATCATAATAGCCAAAGACATTGTTTTCTTTAGGCCGATACAATTAACAATTTAGTTTCTTTCTCCGTTCACGAGCAGTTTCTTTTTTTTTTCAATGTTGTTGCACTGTTGTTGCAATACATATATTAACGGTAAAAGCTCAGTAAGCGATATGCTTAACATTTATCAGAAAATATGCTTTGATACAAAAAAATAATAAACAATTTGTCAAAAATTAAACCTATACCCAGATTAATATGTGAATAAGTGTACATAAAGCTTTTCATGTATTTAATAGAATATTTGGACACTATTACGCAGAATAGAGCCAACCGACAAACTATGCCAAATTAAGAGATATAAATATATACATAGAACTGCAAATCGACTTTTATATATTCGCAACAAATTCTAGCAGTTTGATGACATATGCTTCCCAAAACTTATACAGAGTGATATATTAAATAGTTTTCAACTTAAAAGTAACAAAATGTCGGTTGTATATATTCTGCATAACATGGTCAAGTTAAAAAATAAAATATTGCAACTCCTTCCCATATACGCGGGATAATTCGGTGGTGTTTAATAAATGCATTCTCTAATGGAGTGACCTAAATAAATACTTTGTGGACATGCATTGGAAACTGTCAAATCTATTGCATATTTTATTTATTTGTATTGTTTTACCAGTGTTTTATAGTAATTTTTACTTCATATAGAGCAGCTAAGAGCAACGTTCAAGAAATCTTCGAAGCCGATTGTCACGGTACCGTTTTGCTGCGTGTCTCGCATGCGGAATGCTTCTGTGAAACGTTGTATTTGCACGCATAACACTATGAACTGATCTACAGACACTTTACCCTCGTTCGGGTCACTTCGTTTTACTAAAAACTTTATGAAGTCTGGTGTAAATCGAAATCCCATTTGTGACAACGCTGAAACAAAATAAAAAATACGTTACATGCGTGTACTAAGGGTTCAAAAAACGTGCTACTTTTAGCATTGCCTGTTTAGCTTCTTTTAAAAAACAAACTCTGTTCCAAATAGAAATTTTGGTGTAAGTGGCTCACCACAATCTTTAGATGTAAGACCAAATTAATCATATAAATAAACCCTTGAAAACTTATCTCTACTGGTTGCAATGAATGGAAAAAAAATCCAACTACCCCTACCTACCAGTGAGGATCACTAGGTATATATGGAGTAGAAGTTTCCATATACCCCAATTTGTACGGATAGTTGGAACAAATATTCTAAGAATCCCTATCAGTTGAAATTTATCAATACATGGAACGAGGGAGAAAATGGACAGTTTGCTTCAGCGACTGTCGTTGGCATTAAGCCGCGTTTTACGTGAAAAAAAAAAGAGCGCTTTTATGATTATAGGAATGTAACACATACTATTATTATAAAGTTTCTGAGGATGAGTTCATGAAACATTCTTTGGGATGAAACTTAGTAAACATATAAAATATATATGTATGTAACTATAATGTACCTTTCAAAACTTAAGAGAGGTTTTCAGGTGCATTGGGTCCGGATTTTACCCAATCACGCAAAATTCGAATTTACTGTAATATTGTACAGATAGCATGAATTCCTGTAATTATGTACTTTTAATTTTTTTCAACTATTTTCATAGATGAAAAGAATGTGGGGTTTACCTTTAGTGAGTTCTGGTTCGTCGATGTGCCCTGATTGATCCAAATCGTACGTTTTGAAGACGGCAAGCCACTGATTGACATAAGTGTACAATTTGTCAAACTCCTCAACGTTGATGGTCCCTGAACGATCTTTGTCGAACATTCCTGAAATAATGTAATATAGAAGTAAATACAAGATAATTAAATAAAAAAATAATAAAAGAAAACGATCTGGGGCTCTACGACCGAAGCTGAAGGCGATTACCAACGGGATTTTTGATTTCATAAATTGGTGTTAGCTTAAAGTTATTGGTAAACATCTTCAGCTTAGTAGATAAAACTCTAGGGTTTCTACCAGCTGAGCTGAACATAATTAGCAACAATATAAGCAGCAGTTTTATTTTTGTATTGTGAAAAAAATATATTTAATTCGCCCTTTTGTGACGGCGGCTATCTTAGACCGATTTTCATCAAACATAGCTAAGAACATTCACTTTTCAAATAAAACAAAATCAAAATCGGTTCATTCGCTCGGGAGCTACGATGCCACAGGAGGACACCACGTACCGTCGTTTTTGCGTCGGGGGGTTAAAAATGCATACACTGAATCTAAATTCTACGAGTAGATACACGTTCTAAGACTCTACGAGGTATGTATTTTGAGCACTTCTAACAGTTTATGGGTCACATAATCGGTCTATCGAACGCACTTCGCTATGCCATTGAAACTTCGGAACACAATTTACATTAATAGATAATGCGCAAAATAGTCCATCCATTCAGCACGTACTGAAGAAAGTACTGTGATGGTAGAGACATTACATGCATCGCCAAAATACCACTCGTAGAAATAGCTGCTAAATAAGTAGCTATGCTTACAGCCACCTTTCAATTTATCAGTGTAAATTCATTACAAAAGTTGGTCCAGAGTGTCAAGTCAAGACCCAAGAGACATCCTATCTCACATCCCGGCCACTCCATACAAATAACTTATACACAAATAATGACGTTTGTGTACTGCCCCCTTACCACCATCCCTTATTGCGATTCAATAATTGAATAGATTACTTATTCATACCAATGAATAAGCGACTGGTAAGGGGGCTGTAGTGTGAATGAGCGTCATTCGCACTCTACACAAACGTCATTTTTCTATGCGTGCGGCGCCATTCAAACTGTCCCAGAATTGACTCGGAGCGGAGGTGACATCTATACGAGAAAGCAGCAGGGAGTGGCCATACTGTAGTTTAGTACTGTTACTTATACTGTGCTTGTACCTAATTTCTACTTACCAATCATCAAGTTACAGGCCATTTCGGAGAATGTTTTGCCCTGAGCATTAACCAAGGCGGATTTGAGTTCTGCTGCAGAAATAAACCCTGAGTGATCTTTGTCCACCGCCTGGAACCACTGCTGCACTTGCGGGGAAACTCCACCTCCTACTGGTATATTAGGATACGGACCATGACCCATTTCAAGTTGGCCCCCAGGCGGTGGTCCCCCGTAACCTGGTTGCCCGTACCCTGGCTGGAAAATGAGAAATACATTTTTTACTGTTCCGTAGTAAACAAGAAACCCTTATAGTTTCGCCATGACCGTCTGTCTGATTGTGCGTCTGCGGCTTTCTTCAGAGACCTATGTTCAATTTACACCGCAACGAAATGGAATGGAAGCGACTTTTTGCAACGAAATTGTTCATAGCATAATTAATATTATGTCAATTATATAACATACCTACTATTATATCTACTATAAACTTAATACGAGCCAAAAAGATTATGCGTCTTCCGGGGAACCCTCGCGCATTTTCGAGAATTCCCCTCGTAAGTAAGGGCTCGTATTTAAGTTTATATGTTATACATTTCAGATTATTTATTTATTTATTCCGCGGCGGTGTAAATTGAGCCTTACAGCCGCACTCAGAAACGTTACTTAAATTATAACTTTGCCGCACTTCAGAGACGTTACTAAGTTAACATTAATGGTCGTTTAACTATGATTAAAATTGTTATTGAGCCGTTTTTAATACTTGTATTGAAATATTGATTAATTTTGTACAGAATGTTATGATTAGAAAAATACCTACTATGAACTGATCAACAGACACTTACGAAAAATACTAATTATCTAACTGTTAATTAACTTGTTTAGTAGTATTTTTCATTTAATACAAAATAGAATAACTTTTTTTACTAACGCAAAAAATTTGGCAACATCACCTGCACGTGGTGCATCCTGCTGTTTAGAGAGATTATTGTGACGAGATGCTGCATTAGCAATGGGAGTGCTATATACTCCTTTTGTGGACTATGTGGGATGGTAACCAAGAATATGGCCCGCCGGATGCGAAAACGTGACTACCCTATAAATGCTTGCAATATAAGATAATACTCATGAGGGGACATCCTCAATACAAACACAGCAACTCCTTCCTTCTATGCCATTGAACTCACTCTTGAGAATACATCAACACTCCAGATCAGTGCCAGACGACCTCGGAGTCATTTAATGATTAGGTACTTAAGCAACTTCTTAGTACAGATTTAAGAAAGCTTCCCCTCAGAGTCAGTTAATGATTCATTTGTAACCGTTAACGACAATTTAACAAGGATTGGCGAACCCTTACTTACCTGCTTAATGGTAGATTTTTTGTCGCTTTGAGGAAGGCCTTTTTTTGTTAACGCCCATTTTAATTAATTTTTCTCTAAGAATAGTAATTGTTTTACATATTAACCTAACCTGTAAGAGAAAAAATTACCGAAATGGGCGCGAACAAAAAATCGACCATTAGATAAGGCGGGTCCGCATCGCCATTTTTCTAACAAAACAAATTAGCAAAACCGCCCGTCCGCTGCGCCAGTCGTTATTATTTTTGTTTCACACAATCTTCGTACAAAAATGACGTCTTCCTCTAGTGAGCGCGAACACAGAATGCGATATTTCCCCTCCCCGCAGGCGGTCGCGGGGGGTGTTATCTATTCGTCTCGGCAAACATGTTATTGTATTTTGTTTAACATAACTGTTAGGCCACGGCCCTATTCGGTTAGCTAACAATGTTATCGTGTTTGCAAACACGATAACACGTCGCAGCGGCTTAAAGCAGGTAAGTAAGGGTATAAAAGTAAATTGTCGTTAACGGTTACAAATGAATCATTAAACTTATTTAAATCTATACTGAGTAATCATTAAACTACTCTGAGTACCGCAGTTAGTACTAGAAAGCTCTAATTTGGTATGGGTACCTATATTAATGACGTCGACAAAACGGCCTCTTTACTGTATGATTTTTTTTTTCCTTAGCTATCCTATAGTGTTGAGTATCGATGGATATTAAAATGCATAACATTTTATATTCAAATGGTTGCAATCTATGTCTGTCGTTGAAATGGTAGCCCTAGGCAAACATTATGTTTTAAAAACAAAAGTATCAGATACCTATTTATTACTAGGTTAGTAACTAATACTAATTACCTAAAGCTCTGTAACTTCGATCGTGGCATCTGTGTAAAAAAAGGGGTGTGGCTGTGTCCTGGACACGGCCGTGTGTTGTACGTGAATACGTTATATGCACTAAAATTATCACAAAATGGTAGCGCTTACCCATTTTTTTGGATGGAGATGACAGATTTATAGATGATGCAACACCAAACTGTTTCCTCCGATTTTATTATCATTCGTTTTTTCGAATTACCATCCAATTCCCGTCAAAACCCATTCATCCGTTTGGACAAGAAAGAAACGAGAGCACTATGTAGGCCTTTCTGTCTGGATATGTCCCGTGAGAACAAAAACTCCATTCCCGAATGACAATTGGCGCAAGTGCGCCTTATTTAGTACCTAGATATTATCAAACCCCGGCCACTCCATACAAAAATGGCGCTTTTGCATGTAGTAACCAAATGACGTCTGTACACGTGCCTATGTTTGAGTGACGTTCTCTAGGGCTGACATTATACAATTATTAGTCCGACATGTAAGGGGGTGTAAGTGGTTCATCAACATCTTTGAACCAAAGTCAATCTTACCTGCATGGGGTACACCCTGCTGACTGACAAACGAGGCTCTGACGAAAAGAGAGGTAGGACATAGCGTAATTTTTAAGCAGCCCGACTGACGAAGTACCACCACCTCACAGAATACCGCAGTCAAATAACAATTTCCTTGAGGGTTGTTGTGTTCCTGCGAGTGAGTGAGGTCACCAGAGAGGATGGAGTTGCTGCGTTGATGGCATGGCGCGAGCGATATTTAATGTTGCGACCGTTAATATGGTTACGGTAACCGCTTCACATCAGGTGGGCGTAGTGAAGAAAAAAAAAACATAGTGAATACACTACACTGACTTCAGCCAATATTTACAAAACGGCTTGTATAATTGCCATTGCTAACTTACCCAAAATGTTATATTTTCTAATCACCACTAAATCAAACGTTCGCCTTCCGAACACCGGTTCATTGTAATGGTCAAACCATTTCATTCTTACTAATTGTAGCTTTTTACTATTCATATAAATGCATGCGCAATGATTTGATTCATTTTCATAATTCACATGGAACAAACGTAATTAAAAACTAATACCACACATGACATCACGCACAATAAACATTGAAATGTAAATAAGAAATTTGTAATCATTAACAATAAACCACCATAACTCAAGTGACAGCAATGTCAATTCCGCGTCTGCGCACTCACTTGCTCTTTGAGACATATAATGCTATCCTTTTCTCATCTCGTATTAATTGTATCTTGTATCCTACTTTGACAGACACGAATTAGTTATGATGAAACTATGGCTGCCGCATGCTTTTTAGGTAATTTATAAAAAAAATCAGTACTTTATTTCATCCAAAGGGATCGAATAAATTTATTTTTTTGATTTTCCATGTGTTGAGATATCCATCCACTGCACAAGCAACTTCCATCTTTTAAACTGAATGGAGAATAAAATACGAGCGACGTCAATTTGTAGGACGTTGCATCCATTGCGAACGGTTCCAAATCGGTTCCATATGGGAGGTGAGGTCGACTAGTGAGAGCGGCAGAGAGTGTCCATACTGTACGTTAGTACTATTACTTATACTGTGATATTATGGTGAATTGGCTCGGAGGTAGTGGCAGTGCTAATATGCGGAAACGTAACTCACGTGTCAGTAAAGGAAATACCTACATAAACTTCCATGGTCAAAGGGAAACCACGCGCTATTATGACGAGTTGTTTTTTTCCAGGTGTTCTTGGTCCTTCGAGATTATTTTAAAATAAAATATCGCTATTCTTAAGAATATCTTTATTCTATAAAGTATAAATTACCTTACGTACACTATATACATTGTATAAACAATACAAAACAGCAAAATTTAGTATCGTCTACTTCATGGAAAATTTCCATTTATAAATTTGCAAGACACGTTGGATGAAGAAAGTTGGGAAATCTGGGCGACGTTATCTATAAATTTACTCAAGTATTTATTATTTCTCTAAATAGCTGCCACAAACTACGTATAATTATGTAATATTAATCAAAGTCTTTGGATGATTTCAGAATATTATTGTGTATAAATAGAATATGGGTTACATAACGTGAAAAAAATGAAGTATGTCTTTTTTGAGAAAGGATTATGAGTGAAAATTATGACACTATATAATTACAAGCTAGTAGAAATGGTAGATATATAAAGTAGCTATCGTACACCAACGTCTCAAATCGACGTAAATCACACGTACTCGTATACGCATGCAGCTACAATCTAATAGTAATGCGGCACAGCTAAAATGAACAATGAACATGAAGGTACTAATCAATATCCTAATTTTTGGACAATATAGATTCGCTGGATGTTTTGTTTTACTGAAGATCATAATGATGCAATCGTGGTCGCTGAGAAAAAAATATCAAAACACGCAGACCAAGACTAACAGACATGTTTATTCAGATATTTGCTTTATACAGGGCTCAATCCCGTGACCCTTCATGTTAAATGTCATATGTGTCAGCATCAGAGGTGGGCGTTAAAAGTTATTAACAACTAAATTATTACGTTAATTAAATTAAACGTATATCACACTTAAAACATATGAGATGATACTGTTATTTTTATAATTTTGTTAAAAATATGTATTTGTTTTGTTATTATATATTTGTTTAGAAGTTCCTGGAGACAGCAATGTTTTGCTACCAAGTTCAGACATATATTGTTATTTTTTGAAGCACGAGACCCGTGCTTACATAAATAATGGCGTCTGTTAGTCGACTCGGAGCGTAGGTGAGCTCGGTTCGAAACATAGGCAGGGAGTGTCCATATGTAATGCATAATACTATTTAGTAACAGTGTGCCAATGGCTAAAACGTCCTTGAACGAGACTCATCAATACAACAATAAATTTATTGTTCTTACAATACGGTTCATGGTATTTATCAAAATTTTATTTCTGATATTCTAAATGTTCCCTCATAATCCTATCTCTTAAATTATAAATGTATTAAATATTATAGATTAGTATTTATATTTCTTATACAAAATCATATCAATAAGCCTTATACCCGCTGGTAGCAGTGACAGAGTGATTCGGTTTCCGCGGTGCCATTTTTAAGGCATCGATACAAATGTACACATGGAATTCTTAGTTCACAAGCGGCCATAAGTAGTGAATAAACCTGTATATTTTTTTTTAGATCATTTACTCAGTTCTTGACGTCTTATGTTATTGTGCCCTTGCATCTTTTTGCCAGAGCCTCATTTGCTGGTCGGCACTAGCAGGTGAGGTTGAGCTTGACTCTAAAGATGGATTACACAACAACACGAATATTAAATAAATAAATAACAAGCAACATGCGTACTATTATGCGTAATAATAAGTACATGCGATTCTAGACCACAGAATTAGTAATTGTACTAACATATTTAGACTTTACCTTCTTGTTGCTCTTGAACTTAATGGTCGATGTGTATGTGAAATGAAATTGTTTAATTTTCCCCTCGAGACCTTTTGGGCACTCAGTTGCATAGAAATAAAGAATACTTAATTATTCTGGAATAGCTTCACATCTCGAAACTAATATACTTGCAGCACTTGTGCACTAAGGTATCCTTTGTGACAAATATAGAATTTAGATAAAATAAAAGAAAATCAAGAATATCAACAATAATTTCGATTTAGTTTCCAGTGTTAATTCACATATCATAAATAATATATACTTTCTCTATTTGTGCCCACATTCTATAATCTCACTCCAAAAAGTGGCAGATATAATATAAACAAACATACTTATCTGCAATAACAATTTTGGTAACAAATCCTTGTCACCAATTTAGAGCTTTTATCAATGGATTATATACATATTTCACCTTTTAGATAATAGATTTGTTTATAACATCATTGTGTATTTATCAAGTATTAAATCTAGTTCTATTTTGAGGCAAAATTGTAAACAAAATATAATGACGATAATCGATCTTGCTAAATTAATTGTAATTGCTCTAAAATCAATGATGTTATAAATACTATAGATATGGCATACCCATACTAATTTTGGAGTCACCAAATTTAAATATCTATACTGCGCTGTCACCCATAGGAACACTCGGGAGGATCAAAGACATCCAGAATGCTTCGAGATGCAGTGCAGCACTACGTAAAGTGTTGGTATCTAGGTTTCTCTGAATAAAAACAAAAAATCCAATTTAGAAAACCGTAGTAAGACCCATGTTAATGTACGGTTGTGGACATTAACACTAAAGAAAGAGAACAAGCTTCTGGTAGCCGAGAAAAAAGTCCTCCTGGGACCTATAATAACAGACGGGACAGAAAGTACCGAATAGAAGACGCGGCGCCGCCACCGCCCACAGCTGCGGTATTCTGTGAGGTAGAGAATGTAGAGATACTCCCCAGTCGGGAATATACTTTTACGTCCTCGTACGAAACCAATAGTGGTCGAGCCCAATATTACTGGCTCGCTTGGCCATATCGATGGGCAGTGATTGGAGCGTCAGGAGAGCATATAGTGGTCGATCTCACGGCGGTGTCCTATTAGTCGAACAAAATATCGCGGGAGCGACAGTGAGGCTGATCTGTGCAACCTGGATGTCAACAACTGGCAAGAGCTTGCGCAATACAGGGATAAGTGGAGGGTTCTTATATCGGAGACCAAGACTCACTTTGGGTCGCTGCGCCAAGGGAGTAAATAACATAAATTGTGTATATTCGTAATACAGAAGACTACATTTTACCATTTTCAACAAATTATCATAAACGTCAGCTTTTTCGGCTTGCTTGTGCGAACTAATTGCGAGGTGAGACAATTGGGGCACTTATGGGGTGTACGTTTTTGACCCTTGTGGCATAGGTATCTATAGTATTTATCTAAAACATCATTGTCTAAAATACATTAATTACCAAAATTTTGTTTATTGCATTTAAGTTTAAGTAGCTAAAACTTATAACTACTGTTATGCCTACTTGCAATACACATAATTATATTAATCAAGTCTGTTAATTATTGTTCTTTATCATTGTTAAATATTTCTAAGACGTTTATATTATATTGCTTTGGCCGTGTACCGTAAACCGGAGCTTCGTAACCAGTTGTGATCGAAAACTCTTCATCCTATATGCTGTTAAAGCTACGAATGTTTTTTTGTTATACTACGTCGGTTGGCAGACAAGCATACGGCCTGCCTGATGTGAAGTGGTTACCGTAGCTATACTAACGCTCGCAATATGAAATATAAACTCGCGCGGCGCCGTCACCGCCCACAGCTGCGGTATTCTGTGAGGTAGAGAATGTATAAAGTATATCCCCGAATGGGGAGTATCTCTAATACTCCCCAGTCGGGAATATACTTTTACGTCCTTGTACGAAACGAACCAATAATGTTAAACTTCGCAGAATTTTTGTTATCAAAACTCAATTGTAATATGATAAATGACTGGACTACTTAGAAATCCGTTCAAGTGGGTCTTTAAAATACTTTAGATATTGACTTTCATAAACAATATGACAACTATGTCTGGTGGTTTTAAAAGTTTGTATTGAAGACTGTTTATGGAAAACATATATCTTTGATCGCAACTGGTTACAAAGTTTTAGTGTAGCATGCAGCCAGAGCGAATTTTATATCAAAGCTCCAAACATTTTTTAATGAAGTCAGATTCAATACAGTAATAATATATTTAATCATAAATAAGACATTACGTCTAAATCTCAACACTGTAATAAATACATTATTTTAGTACAGCCTGCAACGAAAATATCTATCTATATCTATACAGTGAAGGATGCCATTTATTTGTATGCATTCTCCACTCCATTCATAACATCGGTAGTTGCCATTTTATTCTGAACAAATCAATCATTCATTAATATCTGAATATTAGTACAATCAACAGCAAAAGATAATGATTGTATAGATTTCAAAATGTATGATTCAAATAAAGAATATATATTGCAATTAAAAAGTAACAACTATTTGAGATGGTCCGATGACCAAAGCATCTGGAAGCGGTTGGATGTGGAAGGTGGACGATAGTATTTGGTGGAAAGGATTGGGGAAGGCCTATATCCAGTAGTGGTAGATATAGGCTGTTGATGGATAAGTATTTAGACGAAAATACTGTCAAAATACTTCAGCATCATCTGCCTGCATCCATCCAAGAGGAAAAACGGTTACATCTGGTGTTGCTGTTGACTGTACAGTAATATAATAGTGAACACCCAAAATCATACAAATGTATATATTTTTGTTGCCAACTGTACCAATTATTGTGATAAATAATATATGATGAATTCGTCAAATTACACATTTGTATACTTATTCACCCTTAACACCTACTTAATAATAAAAATAACAATGTTCATACACTTAAATGACATTCAGTCTTTTACATCAAAACCAATACTGGCAAGTTTGTTACATTTTGTACTAAGCAAACAAGTTCATAGATGCCTACTGACAATGCCTTTTCACTAACTACATAATAATAGAACTGAAACTCATATAATTTTGCAATTGTCTTTAAACTATATTAAAGCATTTCAGGCATTAGTGTAGATTAAATACAATGGTAGGCATTATAAATACATATATGTATTTAATAAGTTATACAGTGGACCCCCAGTTATCTGACAAACCTTTACAAGGTGGTGTCAGATTATCGAATTGGAACAGAACCTTATAGACCACATTTTTTTAAATAGAGTACCTTGTAATCCGACAAATTACAAATCAAAGTGATAAAACTTGTTACTTTCAAGTCCCATTATGAGCTATAGCCATGTCGGATTGCAGGGGGCATATTAGACAAGAGTTGGATTACTGGGAATCCACTGTGTTAACATATTTTTAAACCATCTATTCTCACAACAAAAAAAAAAATCGACATATAATATTATTTTATCAATTTTATGTAAGTAGTGAAAATGCAATGTAAAAATTATACTAAGATTCAACAGAAATATTATTTCATAAGCTTAAACATTACCACTGTGACTAGAAAAACTATATGTTGCTGGTGTAACAGATGTATTTACACACACTTGAATAGATGGTTTAAAAGACGAAGGAAGAAGTTTATGTGCCTCTGACACTGGAGAGTAACTTCGGCACACAGCTGTCTCAAAATGGACTTGTTCACTTCTATCTGTAGGCACTCCATCAAAGCTCGTTTGTTTAGCAGAATCACCTGTCCCACTATCTTTGCATGACGAGTGCTCAGATACATTGTCTGGAAACATTTGAGGTGAATCACTATCACTATGCACTACTTGTGTCATTTTTATACTTTCGGCGGGAAATGTATGCACAGCACCAGCCATGCGTCTTCGTGTGTGGTAAATAATTACCACCCATATAATCGATGTTCCAACTGCACAACACACAACCGTTATAATAATAATGCCAGTCATGTCTTCTTCATTTACCATGATGGCCACTGGGGGCAACACTCTTAGTTCCGTCATATCTTTCTTTGTCCCTAATTCATTAGTGATCTCACATTCATACCTGCCAGCATCACTAGACTCTGCTCCTATAATTACCAACAGTTGGTCTTCCGCTGTTAAGTAATGACGATCTGATAGTTTAATGGGCGTCCCATCTTTTAACCATTTCAATACAGGCTTCGGAGATCCTGACACCATACATTGCAAGACAACAGAGTCACCACTTGTGACTTCCTTGTTTTCCATAACTCGTACGAAGGATGGTTCTTGTAATACTGATAATGTTGCATTCGCTATGATGGTACCTGCGGGATTCTTTGCTGCGCAGCTGTAAATACCCATATCTGACGTCTTCGCATTGACTATAAAAAATAGATGGTCAGTAGGCATGACATTCATACGTCTCTCCCTAGCAGCTGGAAAATCATTTCCACCATCTTTCTTCCAAGATATCTCTGGTGTTGGGTCACCAGTGGCAGCACAGTTCAACGTCACAGTTTCTCCCGTCTTAACTGTCACATTACTCGGTGACTTGGTAAATCGAGGAAAAGTGACAATATTAACTTTAGCTTTAGAAGAATATGTAGTACCGAAATTATTTGTCACAACACATTGGTACTTGCCTGAGTCAGCATGAGTCACGTTTGGAATTACTAAAACTGATGTGGCCCGAGGCTGGAGGCCAAGTGTAGTCAGCGTAACATTTTCATACACTGTAGGATTGCTAATATTACCATTATTTTTTTTCCATAAAAATGTCATATTTTGAAAAGGGTTTGATGTTGCAGAACATATTAAATTTGCAGATCGCCCCTTGATAGCTAGATGCGTTTTGGGATGCTCAATAACTTTAGGTTTTGGCGAGTCTCCACAATTATCCTCCTTCAATTTTGAAATATACACACCCCTTTGCGGCTCGGGGTAAGCACATGTAGCGGAGATATACTTCTGTTCTACTTTTTCTCTTATCCACTTCACTATCCACAAAAGATTGCAATCACAAAGAAAGGCCGATGAGTTCAGATAAAACTTTTTCAGTTTTAGCATGGATTCAAAAGCATGTTTCTGTATTGAAGTTATATTGTTACCTCTCAAATCTAGGTCTACCACACTCGACAATCCATCAAATGCTCTTGAATTTATAGATTTTATATGATTTGTGGCCAAACTGAATGTTACCAAATTTTGCAGTTTAGAAAATGGTCCCACCATGTCCTCAACAGTCCATGAAATTTTGTTGTTGCTTAATAACAATTTCTGCAATTGAACCATATGGCTAAAAGCTTCTTGTGAAATTGAAGAAATGTTATTGTAACTGAGCCTGAGTACTTCAAGATTGACCAAGTGCTGAAATGTGCGTCCTTCTATTTCAATCAAGTAGTTGTGTGATAAATCAAGGTCTTTTAGATTTGCGCACAGTTCCCAACTGCCTGGGTCTATAACAGATATTAAGTTGTTTGACAGAGACAATGTCACTAGTGATTCTAAACCATACATCCAACCTTTGGAAATGCTTTTTATTTTGTTGTGGTCCAACTGCAACATATTCACAGACTTGAATCCAAAGAAGGCACCATCCATTATATTGTCAATATTATTAAATTTCAGTTTTAAGGTAGTTAAATTAGATAATCCCTTGAAAAGCAGTCCAGTAATAACATGTAGTTTATTATGGTTGAGTTCCAAAGTTCTTAAATTTGACTGATTCATGAACAAATGATTAGGTAGTGATTTAATTTCATTTCTGTTCAGCTTCAAAGATACAAGATTAGTTAAATTATTTAGAGCTCCATCTTCAATAAAATTAATACGGTTGCTGTTTAAATTCAACATTTTAATAGAGGAATTCAATGAAAAGTGGCCTCTGTCTATAGATAGTATATAGTTTCTGCTGATACTTATTTCTTCTATTTGTTCACATAGTAGGAAATTTGGTATATGATTTAATGTATTTCTATCTAGTTTAAGAAGCTTCATGTCTAACAACTTGTTGAAACCTTCGGTAACATTTCCATTCAATTTATTGTTGCTGAGATCTAATTGTTCCACCCACTTAGGAATTTTTGGCACAGTATTGAAATTCTTTTTCGAACAATCGACATACTGTTCCAGGCAATCACATTTTTGTGGACACTCATAGTTTTCTGTCTCTGTAGTAGATCGAACTAAAAAAATGATCATCATACTCATAAACAACAACAAATTCGAGTCTCCCATTATCATACGATTGAATAGCTGCCAGATTCATTGATGAAGGAAATAGAATCGCGTCTTTGTTCTTACATAATTCCCAATAGAAATGGAATACGTATAAAGTTTATACAAATTTTCACTACACTTAACTTCACTCCACATAAATTTTGCATCTTATTTGTGAAAACAAGAGTATCACCGAAAAACAATTCTTCATATTTACAGCGTTATACGCGGCCGCCATTTTCTCTTTTCCAGTCAGCCAGCTTAGGGTTGCTAGATAAGATTACTTGAATTTCCCCAGAAACAAAATTATTTTTTCCCTAAAATGACAATCTTTGCAACACAAACACCACACGTAATTTGACACAATTTTCAAATAAATAAATACACTATTCAGATGTCGGGATATTTATTAACCGAACGAATGAAGCAAGCGAGGTTTACAAAACGAGTCAAGTAAAGCAAAACATTTTTTAAATGTTTGTGTCGCAGCAATAGAGATGGGCGCTATATGATACATTACAAGGGAGTAGAGGTATGAATCATGTTGTCCGATTCGATTCCGATTCCAATTTCGAACCCCATTTGGATTTCGGAATCAGAATCGCTATCGGAATAGGTATAACCTTTTTCAGACCTGTCAGTCTCTTGTGTGTAGACCTCTCACTCTGTGCATTTCTGCTAAAGCTTGTTTGTTCATCGTGAGGTTTGTGTAATACCTTATTTGGCTCTCGATCAGATAAAGTAATACCCTCTAGTGTTTTTACTCTACTCAGTGCCACATATGCCTGCCCTTTGGCAAACATTTTCTTTCCGAGATAGATTACAGCTTTATTAAGGGTCGTAATTTGTGTACCGTGACCGTGACGACCCAGCAAAAATATTATACAATAATTATTAGTAAAAGTAGGATTATATAACAGTTATCAGCTCAAGTAAGGCAGGTAGCTATTTTAAAAGTTATCAAAAATTAAGCATGTAGTAATTACTACATTATAGCCCCAAAAATTTATAAAATAAAAACATTGTAACAAAAAAATTAAATCGCCGTAAAAAACTTAAACATAAGTAATTTTGAGTCGGCGCTAAACAATCAATGAACAAAGATCACTAAATTACCTCAAATTTAAATAAATAACCAAATGAAATTAACAATGAAATGTGAAGGGGCGTTTGGCGCCGACTCAAAATTACTTAAATGTACATAAATTAAGTTTAAGAACTTAGTTATTAAGGTCAATAAAAACAAAGTTTATTTTTTGTTTTTAATTTTTTTCGGCGGTTTATTTTTTTTGTTAAAAACTATTTTGTCACAAAAAATTTCCAAGATATTATTTTTAAAAATAATGTATTTTTTTACAAATTTCCCCGCGAAATCTCCAAAGAACCATATATATTTATCGCTTGGCAGCAAAAAGCGAGATTTTTTATTTTTAAAGTTTTACGGCCCTGGATACGATTCTCCTAATTAAATCCCGACTTGTCCATTCAACTTTTTACCGACATATTGAAAGATATTGTCGGGAATCCTCGTTTTTAGAGCAATTAAACTGATGTTTTGCACGTTTTTGGAACATCTCGATAGCGACGATATACACTTTTCTTTTACTGTGTAAACGTGTCGTATATTATTGATAAATGCGTATAGCATTCTCATCGTGCTGAGGGCAGATAGAGACTTATCATATCATATAAAGAGTAAAGCTAATCATCATTAAAAAAAAACAATGTACGACAAAGCCCAGAACTCTACAAGGGCTAAAAATCAAATAAATATTATTAATATAATAATGCAGTGTAATCCTTTTATTATGACTACCCTTAATTGACCAATTTGTTACTTCTCTTCGAAGTAATTAAAAGGGGATTCTACTGTAATAAAAATAATTCTGTATTTAACAATGTATTTGAATCCAGATATATTTCTTTTTATAGAAGGCCTGGTGTCAAATGAGAAGATAAGCATAAGATCCACCTGATCTTCTCATGTCTGATAACCTCACTCACGCACACTGCAGGAAAGGATACTGCAGCCAAATAACAATCCTCTCGAGGAGTCAAGAGTCACAGATTGAAGTGCTGTATATTATTTAGTAGATTGCCATGGCTACATACAACATCAGGAAAATGTCAATTGTTGTCAAGTTACTTACATTATACGCCATTGCTTTCTTGGTTACACCCTGAAAGTAGAGCAGGTTTTAAGTGTATGTTTAATAAGCAAGTACATAATCAAACATAAGATGAATATACATTTGAGTAGAAATTATAGATTTGACTTAGGTACTGTAGAGCTTAGAGAATGTAAATATTTACAAAACTTTGACTTTTGTACAGTTCTTATAAACTATAAGAGGTGCAATTGATCCTGCAAAGTGTTGTAGGTAATTTAATTAAAAAATAGATGTCTATATCTAGATTAGTAAGTAACATGCCAAAGATGTATTTTTCAGTCTACAAATATAAATTATTCAATTCTTAATATAGAAATTTATCTAGAACAATTCACCCGATACATAATATCAGATTCTTTTATTTCTCATTAACTATGAGATGAGCTTGGTGGTCGAATGGTTAGCAATGTCCACTTTGACTCCGAGTTTGCGGGTTCGATCCCCGCGCAAGTCCAACATTTGTGTGCATGAACATGTCTGTTTTTCTTGGTCTGGATGTTTTCTATGTATTTAAGTATGTATTTACAAAAAAAAAATGTATTTAAGTAC
Organism: Hypsopygia costalis; assembly: GCA_937001555.2. NCBI lineage: Eukaryota > Metazoa > Arthropoda > Insecta > Lepidoptera > Pyralidae > Hypsopygia > Hypsopygia costalis. The sequence goes on along the minus strand of OW443330.2, from coordinate 12,986,937 downwards.
ATTTATCAGTTGTCTGGTACCCATGACACAAGCTTTGCACTTAATTTGGGACTAGATGGCATTGTGTAAATTGTCCAGAAATATTTATTTATTTAACTATGTTTGTAAAGAGGATGCAGAATTAATGTAATTACAAAATTGAATTTTCTATAAAATAAGTATAAATAATTGTGTCAAAATATTTCTCTGCACCACTGTCGAAAGGCATTGTGCCCAGAAGGCTGGCAGCATTGCCAACTGAATGGCAATGAGATGATGAGAAAGCGCTTTCCCATCTTCCATGGCATGACATCCCATCAGGTCTCTTACCATCTTCACATGCCAGTCCATCTGGTTCTTTCTAATGCAGTGGAAAGAGCACGACAAATTATGTCATCGATGTCGAGGAATTCTGCCAGAGTTTCTGCGACACGAGAGACTACTTTTCCACGATGCAGAGCAACCCAAGGGGCGCCTATGTGGAGGCAAGTTGCAACACGGAATGTTCCGTGGTCCATCGTCATCCCTTCTATAGGTGATCTTAATATTCTAGTACCCAGAAATTAATTAACATACACATTTACCTGTTTAACAAAATCTCCCCACTGTTAGGTGTTTGAATTAATATATGATTTTAGAAATTGATATTGTAGAAAATTATTTTATTAAACGGCAATTTGTATCATTTATTCTAAATGCCAGTAAATTATAAGAATAATTAATTTTAATTTTTGATGCAATTGTAATGTTATTGTCAAATATGTCAAAATGTCAATCGAAAAAGTTAAAAGCAGTGTTACCGTTCTTAAATTCGAAAATATACTAATTTACTAAACTAATGATGTACAAAAATTGATATAGTTAGGTGCATTACCTAATCTGTATAGCAGAGTGTATAGATCAGTGCATGAGTACAGTCTAATAAAATAGCTAATATTTAATTTAACGTCTTTTTATTATTTTTTTCACATCAGACAACAATGATATAAACAAGTAGTGGTTACCTAGTAACACAAGGCATAGACCTTCACTAGTGTCAAACCAACCTCCTATAATAAAAATCTATCAGAACGTACAGTCAAGGGACTCACACACAACCACGTCCACACGCTTGGCACACAACGGTCAAACAGCAAACAACAAACACCAATGCGTGAATAGATGTTTGTTGTTTGCTGTTTGTGTACTAACTGTTTGGCAAACACAGGGGTGTTGTGTTTGCGGTAAATACCAAGCGTGTGGAGAAATGTTTTGCTGTTTGACATGTGTTTGTCATTTGCTGTCATTTGCTGTGGTCGTTGGTTGCCAAGCGTGTGGACGTGATACGATTCTTCAATAAAAAATATTAAGTTCGCCGTTGATGTTTTCGTAAAATAAAACTGCATAAACTAGTCATTGGTTGACAATTTTTGATGTGAACAACGTGAGGACGAATTTTTGTGTGTTGACAAGCCTTGGTCGCAGAGCTCAAGAGTAGTCATTGCTGTAACGATAAAAATATTTAATTTCAAGGAGCGATAGAGGTAATCAATAAACTTTTAGAGAAGACAAATAAAATTGCATGCGATCATATTGAGATTTTAATTGGTTACTCTATCTAAGGATACAGGATGCCAATATAGTAAATGTATTATTATAAATTAATGAAAAATGACACTATGGACATAGCGATGCATATGATGATGATATTATGTACATACTATTGAACATACTACCATACCATACTATTGAACTAATAAAATAATAGTAAAACTACCAAAAACGGTAACGAGTAACTTCAACTGTCACGTTAATTAATTGTAATGTCAAAACGAATGACAATTTATGGACTGCATCTTCTTCTTCACTTCGTTGTTGGCAAACAATCCTCAGACACAAAGGTTTGTGCCTCAGGCTAGAGTTATTCGTGTCATGTACAAGTTGGGATATTTTTGGAATACTTATTCATCCTATTCTCGACTTCAGAGACATACCGAAAAATATCGTCATCGTTTGACCAGAGGTCTATTCGATTCGGATTTTACTGGTATATTTTCCTATATATTCGCCACTCATTCATACACATGTGGGTCATTCCAAACGTGATGTATCTTTTGTTTGGCGGGATTTTGTAATTTTATCTTGAAGAGATAAAATTACAAAATCCGAATCAAAAATTTTCTTTCAGAAGTGGTAGTGCTGGTGGTTTGACGGGCTTACCCCACAACATCTCAAAGATTTGTTGGGGTGCGGTTGTACAAACACCAGTGACTTGGTTTTGAAGGCAATCACCGCTTTGGTAAACCTGATGCTGTCCGGTAAAGTCAATACTAATATTACCAAAATTTTATATGGCTCCAATTTGTGTGCTCGGTAAAAGTAAAAGACGGTGAGATAAGACCCATTGCTGTGCGTATGACTTACCGCCGTCTTACGTCCAAAATTTGTTGCAAAGAAATCACATCCACGCTTATTGATTACTTCCAACCTCGACAACTAGGCTTTGGCACTAAGGGTGGATGTGAAGCAGCCGTGCACTCGTTACGCACTTTTTTAGACCTTCAAGGAGATTGTTGTAAGTGGATGTTAAAAATGGTTTCAACTCGGTTGACAGGGGCCCTTATCGACACAAATTCAATCGCATTGTCCCACTACTTTTCCTTATTTTTCCCTGTCTCTGGCAGTGTTACAGTACTGACTCTAAGTTAATGTATAAAGATCACCTTTTGTTTTCATCCGTAGGTTGTCAGCAAGGTGATCCTCTCGGTCCTGCAGTTTTTAGTCTCGCCATTCATTAATTCTCTAAATTCGGAATTCAGTGTTTGGTGATTTTGATGATGGCACCCTGGAAGGTGAAGCTGTGACTGTTATAAACGATTTAAAACACATTATACAAGAATTTCGGACAATAGGTTTAGATCTAAATTTCAGTAAGTGTGAATTATTTATTTTTGAGAACTGCCCAAACAAACAATCATAGAACAATTTAATATTTTAGCTCCAAACATCAAAACTGTAGACAAGTCATCCCTTCGTCTTTTAGGGTCTCCCTTATGTAATGAGAGTTTTGCTCCTTTCGTTGGACAAAAAATTCAAAGATCTTTATAGATCAACTTATCCTTATAAATTCAATTAAAGATCTACTTAAAAATATTAATACATTGCTTTGTATATCATTCGTTACTGTCTTTTTGTTCCAAATTTTACATATGTACTGCGAAGTTCTCATCTATGGAAACATCCCCATCTGCTTATACTTGATCTTGCAATAAAAGATACTCTTTCGGCTTTATTTAATATTGATTTTGGAGACAGAATTTGGGACCAGGACACTTAAGATGGGTGGTTTAGGTATTCGCAAAATTTCGAGTATTGCTATCAGCATTTCTGTCCTCTGTTCATAGCATTAGTGATTTGTGTAAAAAAATTATGTCTGAAACTAATCTCGAAATTAGTTATGCAACAGAGGGCAGAAATGCTTGGTCAAGGCTAAGTCAAAATTCTAAATTTCCTTTTTGCATCTCTTCTCAGAGGCAGTGGGACGAGCCGCTTTGCAGAATCGTGTGAGATAATCTCATTCAAACGTCCGTAGGTTCTGCGGAGTGAGCTCGTCTTTTAACTGTATCAGAGTGGGAGTCGGGGCTCTGGTTGCAGGCTTTGCCTTCATCTAATGTAGGTAATTTGCTAGACCACACCACATTTCGTTTGGCTACATGCCTCCTTGCCTTGTCCCTCATCGTTGCCCGTGTGGTCACGCCGTCGACCAATTCGGGCACCACGGCCTTTCCTGTCCTAGAAGTGCAGGACGTTTAACACGTCATAATTCGTCTTAACGTTATAATTCGTCTGGCTCTTGTCAGCGTCTCCGCCCCTGCCGTTCTGGAACCGAACGGCTTGGTTCAGGACGATGGCAAGAGACCAGATGGAATGACTTTAGTGCCTTGGAGGTTGGGGCGTGCCTTAGTGTGGGATGCCACTTGTGTTGACACTCTGGCTCCCTCCCATTCCCATCTCCCGGTCACTGAGTCTATAAGGTATGGCTGCGGCATCAGCAGAGTCACTCAAACGGCGCAAATATGCTGGACTGACTAACACTTACATATTTGAGCCGTTTGGGGTAGAGACGTTAGGGCCGTGGGGTCCATCAGCCCGCAATCTTTTTAAGAGATATGCGGGAAGTTGGTAGAGGCATCATGTGACCAGAGGGATGGCTGTTACCTTGCTCAGAGGATTAGCATTGCTATTCAGCGAGGTAATGCTGCCAGCATTCTTGGTGCGTAACCAATGGGCAACGATTTGGGGGAAATTTTTTACTTATAATTTTTGTTTTATTTGCGTTCCCCCTTTTTTTTCTACCACTTTGTAAATTTTTTATTTGTAAATATTCTGCTCGATTTTAGATTATTTTTAGTTTAATGTACATTTTGGATAAAAGTAAAGAATAAATAACCTTCCACAGTAAAAAAAAATCTTGAAGAGATAATGTATGATTGCCACGACAACCAAAAAAAGAAGTACTAAGTCATGTCACGTCACCAACCACTTACTGCCGTGATATGTCATGTCATGTCATGTCCGTCAAGTTTCTATATTCGATTTTGTCTGCATCAAACAAAATAAGCTAAACGTATCTTATTTGTTCACTTCATCATCATTCCTCCCTCCTACATTCTAAATTTCTAAACGTAGATAATTATTTTATAGAAAATGGAAACTTATGAAAGTGTTCTACTTGTCAAGAATGAAGTGTTTGTTTTCAAAATACCCCCGAGAACGACTAACAGAGGGTACAGGTAAGTAAGTTATGATTTATTAATTACAATGTACATAAGGGCCACTGTAAAAGTAGGCGTTTTTCAGGGCAGCCGATTGGAATTTACAAGAACCTCAATGGACTGGTCGTATGAGGCTCGTGGCCAAAGGAGAGGAATTGATTATTAAGTTGGAAGATAAAGCATCTGGGGAACTATTTGCTAAGTGCCCCATCGATAAGTATCCTGGGCTTGCTTTAGAATCAGTCACGGATAGCTCGCGATACTTTGTGGTCAGAATCCAAGATGATAATGGTTAGTATTCTGATTGTTTAAAATAATTTTCTCACATTTATTAATGCACAATGCCTTAATAGAAACTGATGAGAAAGTTTTTTTTATAATGTTACATGATTGAATAGATTTTGCAGTATAATGTCAGATTGATATTTAATATTATTTACTTTTTTCAGGACGAAGTGCTTATATTGGTCTTGGTTTTGGGGACAGGTCAGATTCCTTCGATCTCAATGTAGCTTTACAAGATCACTTTAAATGGCTAAGAAAAGAACAAGAGAATGAACATGCTCCACAGCAGCAACTTGATCTTGGTTTCAAGGAGGGGGAGACTATCAAGATAAATATGAAAATTACTGTAAGTTGTAATATATAAATGAAGCATGTTGACGAAATGTTGCAAGTGTCCAAAGGCCGCTTTAACTGCAATCAGGAGGGCTTTTATGGGACGGGGACCCACCACACATTCCCACCACTGTATCTCCTGTGTAGCCAGGATTAACAGCGGCGACCGCCAAAAAAGGCAATGAACAATGAAGTCCATTGCAGTCCCAGGGGTAAAACTATGGCTGCCTTGGAACTCACAATGAATTTAATCAGAAGAAATTAGTAGGAGTAGGAAGCTTTTGGAATTTGACTTCCCCTCTTAGCAATGTGAGAGACAGCAATATGGCAAATAAGGCATTAAAGAGCCTAAAGAGATGGCTAGTCAAGGAAGCTCAACTGCCGTGCACCACGGAATTTAAGTTTCTAACACTATTAGGGACCTAAAACATTGAGTTGTTACCTAACACATCGATTCCAATAATATGAATTGCAAAATCGTCTGAACGCTTGGTAATTCTCCCTTGTTGCTACCAAATCTGAATTCAACATGTCATCCCGCTCCCGCTGCCAAAGATCAGGAGGGCTATTGAATATTTATTTCATTGGGTATTGGGTTATTTTATATACATATATTGTTAATGTTATGGTTGCAAACATGATTTTTTAAATCACACTATTTATTGTATACATAAAAGTCTAGTTTATTAGCGTTCAGCTAAATCATACATCCTCAAAATTATTACGAATTAATAATTAGTGAATCAAAAGCTAACACAGTGATATCATACCACACTAGTTAGTACATTATTGATACAAATTGCCATTTTGCAGATGTTAAATAGTAACTAATTTGACTAAGGAGTCTAACATTCTATTGCAAACATCGGTCTTGTTATATATTGTTTTTCCACTGTTACTTTGTGTGTCACACATGAGTATTTATATGATTCTTTTTATACCAAGTTGGGTACAAATAAGCATATTATGGTCTACTTGAGATAAATGGAGCCTATATCCTATACTACTACATGAAATTTCCTTGTATATAAATATATGTAAGTATATACATGCCAAAACAATCTCACAAACGGCTCTAACTTTAATTTTTTTTTTTTAATAATTATAATATCTAAGTTGACAGAAAACAACTATTATAATAATAATCTAACTTTTAAACTTTCGCTTTGTATGATTTATGAAAAATAACAACGGGAATTAACGTGAGCATGCATGAAGGTATTTACATACCTTTATTATTGCCTGACGTTTCAACCAGATTGCACCCGCCACGGTCACAGGCTGACTGAAAGGCATAATAATGGTATGTAAATACCCTCCTTATGCATTATCGCGTTAATTCCCATTCCCAGTCATAAATTTTGATGAAATTTACAATATGGGGTTTTCAGGGAAGAGACATCAATCTAGCTATATCTTATATTTGGGAAAATTCATTTTATTGTCTTAAAAATGCAGAGCAAAGACCAGTCACCCAGGTACAACACTTGATACAAAGAGTGTTGTCTGCATACAAAGAGTGTTGGGTTCTTACAATACATAGAAAACACCCAGACCAAGGCAAACAGACATGTTCATGCACACAAATGTTTGTCTTGTGCGGGAATCGAACCGGCGACCTCGAAGTCAAAGTGGCCATTTCTAACCATTGGACCACCGAGCTCGTCAACCGCCTCGTCGGCTTTAAACACTAACCCCCGCCAACAAGCAGTTGAGCAGCGTAATGGAGTATGCTCTAAACCTCTTCGATTGAGGGGAGACCCGTATCAAAGCATTGGGATGAATAAAGGTTGACAACGAGTCTTATAGCGAAATTCTAGGTCTGTGGTTTTAACTAAAGCAGAACTTCAGCACACAGTCAGCTTACGCAGGTGGGATAGGAAAGTCTCAGAGTGGAGCCCGCGTTTGGTGTGACGAAACGTGGAGCGGCCCCTCTACAGGTTGATAATAATGACGATGATGATTATGAATAAAATATTCTATTTAATTTCAGAAAAAAGATGGTAGCGAAGGCAGCAAACCTCGACGTGGAGTTGGTGCAGGGGCTGGAGGAGGAGGTTTGTTGCCTCCACCGCCAGGCGGCTCGAGATTGCCACCGCCTCCATCACCCCAACACGCACCTTCACCATCCACTGCAGTAGCACCTGGACCACCTAACTCTGAGTGGGGAGATTATAACTCTGCTGGGTATCATCCAACATTTTTTATATCTTAAGTACCAAGTCATGAGGAGCTCTGTGATATATATATCTCATGATGTGATATATATATGATATAATGGCGTTGTTGCGCGTGTCAGTCGAATCGAACACGCAAGTTAAGCAACGCCGACCGCAGCCTGCCCATGAAAGTTTATTTATCTCGAACTCCTCTGTGCTTCGGAGGGCACGTTAAACCAAGTCAGTGGCCTTTGGGTGGCTTGACAACACTAGCCACCGTCAACCAACAGTTGAGCAGCGTGGTGGAGTTTGCTCTAAATAAACCCCTGCGGTCGATAGAGTGGAGACCCGTATTGCAGCAGTGGGATGAATTAGGATTATCGGCGAATTATTGATATTTCGCCGATAATCCTATTTCATCCCACTTGTCGGCCACCCGACTTGAGTCGGGGCCACCCGACAAGCATCTGATATGAACCGGTTACCTTTAAATACTTACAATGTAAACTCTCACTTGCGCGCTGCCATCCCCGTTGCCACCGCAGCAGCAGCTCCGTCTTTCCTAATTTTTATTCGCGAGCGGAAAGATTTATATTAATTTTATCCAACTAATCTAAGTCTGATTAAGTTAAGAGCCTTTGTCTCTGTTTATCGATGACACCTAGCTTTCGAATGTTTGGCCATTTCTATTATTTTTTAATGCACACAGTTACTGCTTATTTATTCAAAAATATGCAGTAATGCCATTAGTAAAGTAAAGAGAAAAGTTTATAAAATAACAATGTAAGTGAAGTCACCAGAAATAAAGGATCAGGATGAAATTTGCCAAAGATAGATTATAGTCTGGAATAGCGCATAGGGCACTCTTTATTTATCTATCTATCTATGTCATTCTCACGGGCAAAAAGATCACGCTGGCAAGGTCGCGGGCAGCTACTAGTAATTTATAAACGTTTCTCTTTACTTTACCTTAGGGCATTACTGCATAAGTAGTAACATAAGTAGTACATAACTGTAAAACTGTATAAATTAAGATATATGAACGATTAACGTTAAGTAAATCTTTTTATTTCAGGGATCCCAGTCAACAGCAGCCTATAACCCCTGCCAACCAGCAAAATTGGGTGCAGTTTTGAAACTTTATAACAGTGTAATTGTGATTTGGTGTCTCAGATGTTCTGAGCGGCAGTGTGAGGTGTTGCACAATACTTACATAATGTATACTTAATGACTTAGGAGTAGCATATCATTGCTTGCGTTCATATAATTAAGTACTCTTGTTGGTAGAGTGAATGTAGCGTGAGTGTACTGGTACAGTGTACTAATAGATGCCAGATCACAATAATAATTATAAATTAAATAGATACATGCAATAATATTAATCGTGAATGTAACATTTACCTATCTGTATATGTTGTAACATGTATAATTATACTTTATTAGGGAATAGTTGAACGTAGAATATTTTCGGCTCTACTATACTATAATATTGTTGTTAATGTATGTTGTTAAAATGGCATGTCATAGACAGTTTGTATGTAAATAGTTTATATATGATAAAATATGTTTAGAAGTTGAAATATGTACAAAATATTCACATTGTTTTGCTTGTATTCATTGGAAGATCTGTATTTTGGCGTTCTTAAGAATGTACAAAAATAATTAATTAAAGGCATGAACTATTCAAAATTAAAACATTTTTTTGTGTACTTCATACCTCTCCGATACGTAGTTACGATATGAATGTATGGGATAATATTACACTGCGATCACAGTACAAGTAATAGTACTACTACAGTATCGCCACTCCCTGCCGTTCTCACAAGGCGATCTCACCTCCCCTCTCAGTCGAATGTAGAACCGATGGCAAGAACTGCCACGCGGCGCAGCGTATTACGAAAGTTCGTAGTATATTTTAAATGGTAAAAAATATTTCTTATTATTTAATCATTATGTACCTATTTGTATTCATGTTCTCTGGGAGTGTGATCTTTGGCAGCGGGAGCGGGATGACATGTTGAATTCATTGCAAGTTGCATCCGGGGTAGTATACTATTCAGATTTGATAGCAACAAGGGAGAATTACCAAGCGATCAGACGATTTTGCAATTCATATTATTGGAATCGATGTGTTAGGTAACAACTCAATGTTTTAGGTCCCTAATAGTGTTAGAAACTTAAAATCCGTGGTGCACGGCAGTTGAGCTTCACTTGACTAGCCATCTCTTTAGGCTTTTAATGCCTTATTTGCCATATTGCTGTCTCTCACATTGCTAAGAGGGGAAGTCAAATTCCAAAAGCTTCCTACTCCTACTAATTTCTTCTGATTAAATTCGTTGTGAGTTCCAAGGCAGCCGTAGTTTTACCCCTGGGACTGCAATGGACTTCATTGTTCATTGCCTTTTTTGGCGGTCGCCGCTGTTAATCCTGGCTACACAGGAGATACAGTGGTGGGAATGTGTGGTGGGCCCCAAAAAATGTACCTATTTGTTTTTTAATTAGGTACAAAATAAATATTTTTATTTTATTTTAATTTAACAATAAATTTTATATATTGTGTCGTTGATTTGACATTCGACGTTTTTGGAATTTTTGAAAGCTGAATATTTCAATAGAGAGCCATGACATTAGATTTTATAATAACCAATTAAAAACCAGGTGAAACATTTAGTACTACTAGTACTATTACTTATACTGTGGACTACGGTATTTACGGTAACGTAACTGGATTTAAAGCAGTCTTATAATCACAATCATAATCATAGAAAATAAACCTTTAAATATATTTATTATTACAATATTTCTAAAGAATAACGTTTCATGTCAGAGCGCAAGGTACTTATTTTGGTATACAGTCTACGCTAAGGCATCTACACACACATGCACGGTATACAAACGCGGTATGTTTGTGTTGTCTTTTTTTGTATGGAGTGTGTGTAGCCAGTAGATGCGGCAAAGAGGCATGGCCTTTTGTTAATGCGCAGCGTTTTTTTTTTTTTTTTTTTTTATACTACGTCGGGTGGCAGACAAGCATACTGGCCGCCTGATGTAAAGCGGTTACCGTAACCATATTAACGCTTGCAACCTAAAAAGTTGCTCGTGCGCCGCCACCCCCGCTGCCATCGCAGCATTTCCTTCCTTTCTGGTGACCTCACTCCTTACCTCTCTTTTGGCCAGAGCTTCGTTTGTCAGTCAGCAGGGTGTACCGCGTGCAGGTGAAGTTGGCTTTGGTTCAAAGATGTTCATGAACCACTTACACCCCAATTGTGATGGAGAGAACTATGCTTGGAACACGTTATAAACTCAGGAATAAATATATCCGTAGTACTTAGAAGTAGAGCTATTCGACAGCTTTAAGTTCCAGTAAACTGGAATTGCAGACATAATTATTTTCTGATTACCTATGTGTATCTATATGTATGTGTGTTTATATATATGTATATATATGTATGTGTAGGTATATGTATGTGTTTATGTGTATATATGTATGTGTGTTTATATATGTATATATACATATATGTATTTGTGTATATATGTATGTATATTTATAAAAGTAAAATTATTTTATTTAATATGTACGAGTATTTGCATTCGTTTAAATTTATAATATAACTAAATTAACACTTTAATATTCTATTATACCTTTCCTGTGCACCTGCCATGTATTATCTCTGCATCACCCTATGGTTGACTGGTAGAGAATGCTTGTATAGCATTAAGTCCGCCTGTGTACAATTTTGTGCATGAAGTTTAAATAAATAAATAAATAAATAAATAAACTGCAGTGGCAGTGGGCAGGTCACATGGCAATCAAATGGTGGCTGATGGGGCATAAAAGTTCTGAAATGGCGACCGCGGCGGACTGAAAAACGCAGCGTACGTCCCTTCGCCCACTAGATGGACCGACGACCTGATACAGATCGTATAAAATTGAATTCAAAATAAAACTATATAATTTATACATTAAATTACTGCCAAAATAACTATATTGATATAACAGAAGAATGTGGGCCTAAAAATAAATTAATGTAATATTTAATTCAAAATAAAACTACTTATAAGTAAGTAGTGGAACAATATATATTTTTTATTTTTTTATCTAACAATCAGCATATTATGTAGGTACGTAAATAAGGTCACGTATACAACTCTCTGTTAGCTTCTTTACTTCATTTAACGAATTTGTTCATCAGCGCTGCTTCTTAGTTTTTCTTTTTTAAATACTTGGGCCACCTCCGCCAACCCGCAGTTGAGCAGCGTAGTGGATTATGCTAAACCCCTTCAATTAAGGGCATTGTGTGAGTTGGCTGTGTGGTTTCCGGCAGACTAGAATAGAATCACTCCGTCTCTTCCCGTGGATGTCGTACAAGGCAACTAAGGGAAATACATTATAAAACATCGATTAGGCCTTCCTTCTGTCTCGGACGTACGAGAGAGGGTCGTGCTCCTGTAGTGGAGACTAAAATGACCTGATGATGATGATGAATTGAGGGCAGGCCTATATTCCAGCAGTGGGATGAATAGGGATTGACGACGAAGACGAATATGTTGCTCGCAAAGTTTTTTTTTTTTTTTTTAAATAAAACTCCCAGATGCAACTCTCGGTTGACAATGTTTTTCGATATAAAATCAACCTAAATCACGTCACTATTTTAATGTGTCATAGTGTACATAAATGCCATCTTAAAATGCCCTTATTTTATATTTTTTTATCTAACAAAGCCCTATCTGTAGTATTTCTACTTCGACTGTTTGTCGGTAGAGGGCACTATGTCAAATTCATACAAAATGAAGTTACATTTGTCAACAAAAATGAATACGTACATATAAAACTCGCACTAAGCATGATCATATATGGTCGGCTGATAGCTCCCATTTGATATCGATACGGGTTTCCAAGGGTGCTGTTTACACAAAGCTTCACATAAACTGAATGCTCAATAAATAAATAGGTATCAAGTAATATTCGTGTGTAGGTGATACCCGTCTAACAGCAGAAACAATATCTAGCTCGTTTGTTATAAAATGTTAGAGGACTGCACTGGGACAAAAATGTTTCGAAAAATATGTCTAAGATATATGTCAGCATATCTTTATTATTATAAGCTTAACTAACGCTCTTCTAACAACATCTAAAGAATATATGGAACATGATTAACAAATTGCAACTTTGGAGTCGCTATAAACGTGACAGAACGTGATAGAACCGAGAACAATCAAAGCGCCCGTCTAAAGTTCTTATAGTCAATTGATATGATGTTATCTATCGCTTAAAAAGGTCTTGCACAAATTGGTCTGTCTATTTGTTACCTCTTCACGACAAAACGGTAAAATCAATTTAAATCCCCCTACAGCTACGCGGGGATATTGGTAGTTTGAGTGTCGTCTACCGTAGGTACCTATCATGGAGAATTTTCTGAAGAGCTCTAATCTGGTCCCTCCTCCATTTCCTATAGCTACTCGTGCTGGTCCTATCCTTATAAGAAACAGTTTCCTTTCAGCACCAAAAAATTCGGGCAATATTATGGAATTCGCTGCCTGTAATCTGTTTCCTTCTTCCTATAATCTAGGGTCATATAGAAGAAGCAAGAATAAATATTTAAATAAGTTGTCAAGGGATGGACGGCCAGCGCTGCGTTAATCGCTGTAATCGTGATCCTCACATTTAGTCTCCACCTGTGCTTTCCATCAGGCAAGGCGAAGTGAGATATTTAGGCCAACCAATTAACATTGGGCAAGGTTTATATCCAGCTGTGGGTAGATACAGGCCAAGGTCGTCGCCAGCCGATGGCCCAGGAGGGGAGGGGGGCAGCTGCCCCTCCCTACCCCCCCTTGGCGACGCCCTTCATACAGGCTGATGATGATGATGCGGCATACCTTTCAGCGCAATTTCTGGCATTAAAACTAGCTAGTTACAAATGTAGTGTCAATTATTTGCTACGTTAAAATACAAAGGAGAATAAGATTCAATCATAAAATTGCGGTTTGAATTCCAAAGAGCAATATCTCTTTATTTCCAATGAACGCGATTTATACTTATATTGTTTAGCTTAGGTTTAATCGTAGTAATAAAGAGATTTTTATAACACCAATAAAATGTTTTATGTAAGTACTCACTTATATGTTACGAGTAAGTATCGACTTTAGCCCTTTAGCTAAGCCCGAAAACGACCTCGAACTTTGTCGTTCATGTATTTATTTTCTTTTCCACTGAGCGACTCCATCTAACTAAGCTTCTAATTCACACTACAGTGGTATATTATATAGTTCAGCCTTTCTCTATAGTTCCCCATCAGGTAGAAAAATGAAGAATTTGATAATCTATATCAAATATCTTTGAAAATATCTAAGCTACAAATTTGCAATTCTTGGTTTCTCTGTAACCTGTCTTATACATCATCATCAGCATGTTGTAACCTCCCCCCCCTATTTAACTCTCTTCTCCTCTACTCTATTATATTTTTTCCGACCTACCTAATTGCGTGTGTATACCTCTCTCTTATCTTACATCATCATCATCATCATTTCCTTAATACTATTTTCTCACTACCTTTCTTCTTCTTTCGCTCACATTAGTACGTCAAATCTATCACACCACATATACCTAATTAAACGACATTAATCTGATATACATCTCCCTATAATTTACACTCTTACACCTTAAATTTAAACCAAAACTTATGTTGTTGTTGTCGTTGGAATAGAATGAATCAACCTGATGGTAAGCTTTACTACTACATAATGGCCACGTGATCGCGTCTAGTGTCCTACATTGTACCGTAATTTCCCCAGATACTTTTACACGCAGAATAATGACTGATTAAACTCCTATCACCCCTACGACTTATATATACTCATTGAAATAGTTGTATTACCTAATATCCACTATAAGATAAAACTATGTGGTTGAAATTATATTAACTAATGACCCGAATATTAATTAGTATCTCTTATAATGATAATGACTCTTTTAGTTATTATTTCCAGTATCAACTTTGTTATAATAGTAAACCAATATTGAACTTAAATTAATGAGAAACACTTTGCCATAATGGTAAGACTTTAGACATTATGTTTTAGTGGTAAAAACAATATGACATTAGACACTTATGTTAACTAATTAACATACTCAAGGTTAAAGCTTTTAAACATTATTTCTTTTGTGGAAAATGGATAATATGATATGAAACTAAATAAGGCATTTTATTGGATTATGGAAATGTATACTTTCAAACATTATTTCTTTGTGGTAAAGACAATGTGATGATATTAAATTACATAAGGCATTTTATAGGATTATGGCAATATATAGAGCCCCATATCCTCCGCTCGTATATCATGAAGCCATCCAAGTGCAAGCTCCTCTGGCCATAGTCTGAGCAGATTCTACCTTAAGAGGTATCTCTTCCTCATAAAATTCAAAAACCAAAGGACGTTCCTTCCTTTAGCCTGCCTTAACTACAAAACTCAATAACTATTTGAGATGTTCCTATCCTTAAATTATCTCTAAATGCTCAGACTTATTTACTGATTCTACATATTTACTACATTATATTATTTACTTGGAACGTTTATAGATATTTCTCAAAAGAAATTTAGGAAACTTATAAATTCCTTCGGCAATTAAATTCATTAACTGGCAAAATTAATTTCTGTATTGATTCTAGATATGAAACCAATAACTCTCTTTAGTCTATTTTCAAACTAAATTAATTCTTATTTAATTCAGATCATCCAAGGTTTAGGAATATTGATCCAGTGCTTTGACTGATCCCTTATTTTAATAGTATTAAACCAACTACTTGATTATGAAGATACTCCCCATAAATGTTACATTTAATGTTCCTCAGAAAATGTAATATAAAGTTATTCACTTAATTAGAAATACTTTGTCAACTTACAGGTTTTTGATTCACTTATTTTCCGAATTCACCACCATTACACTTAGATAAATCACTTTCACAACAACTCTTACATGTCACTAAAATTCGTTAGAACTTCCCTAAAACATCTATGAATTATAATTCCATTCTTGTATGTAATGAAATACACTAAATTTGTTTTAAGTTATGACATATTGAAGAATAGTTGTTTAATGTTTTTTATTCACATCAGTGACAACAGAGGTACTTTTGTTACCTGTATGTCCAACTTACAACATCATCCATGATCTTTCGATATGATTTTAATTAAAAAAAATACTGATGAAAAGGAAAGTTCCTTCGATAATTCAATGACCTCATAGCCTGTTTAAACTCCACTTACTAATTCAAGTTAATATATCAATCACCTGTAAACTAACTCAAATATTCTCTTAATCAATAATTCCTTTCAGAACTAGTCAGTTATGTCAGTAAAATCACAGAGAAACTCAAAATCATTCCTAATATTCACGGAAGATATATGTATAAATACACATTCTCAATTCATATTTAACCCCTAGTACACTTCTCACTATTTAAAACCGTCTAACTATTAATATTGGCTTGACCTAATTGCTATGTTTAAACCCCTACCTTCGTAACATGAAATTTAATGCTAACCTTATTGTTTTCAACGCGGCCTAACTTTGAAGATGACTTGACCTTACCTAACTTCTGCCTAAATCAGATTCCTACACTTCCCTAATGTGATACCTTTGACTGGAGACCCGAGCTCTCACATTTAAATGTGTTGGTGTGTAAAGTGAAACAATCTCCTCCCTGACAAGGATTGTTTTCTAAGCTGCTAAACGGGGTGGACCGACAAATCCTGTATTCCTATCCTACGTCGTGTGTAAGGTAGGGCTGCCCAATTTGGACTTGGTAAGGGTGGATGACTCAGCCCAGGACAAAGTATGTGTGGAGACATTCTCAAAGTTTTCGCCGGCAGTGACAAGTCAGGCTGGTTACTCTTCTTTGAGAAAGGTAGCATTTAACGTTGTAATAAATAACGTTAGTGATATGAGCTACAATCAATCACTTCCCAGCGTGAGCTGGTTGAAAAGGTCCTCTCCCTTCGTCTACATAGGTAAACTAGGTTGCGAGTCCCTCCGAATCACTTCGATTCTTAAGATTTCAAGTTACAATCCAAAACATCTAAAATTCCACTATAAATCTGATAAAAACTAATTTTAAATCTAATTTCCAAACAATAATATAAAACTCTAAAGTTGTAACTTGAAATATCGGCATTTATTTTAACAAATAATCGGATGCCAATTGTACGTACTAAACCGCCGAAAATTACACGAGCAATCCGCAAAAAATTCGCGTTTTTCCTTTTATAGTCCTAAGCCCCGCCCACTTTTGAATTTAGTGACGTGACATAACTGACTTTTAACCATAATATCTAATTCTCCTAGTTTAATCGAGTAATTTATTTGTATCAATTTATCTAACTAATTTTTACCAAATAAATTGTTTCATGTTTAATCTTAAATACATTAAAAATACTTGTTTCTTGCCAAAATTATTCGAATCTTTCTAAAAAGATAATTAAATCATTTTAGTTTCTTTATTTCACGTAATTTTTATCTTCAAACCTCAAATTAATCTAATTTTGTACCTATATTGATCACACTACAACTTCCATTCACTAATTTTAATAGTTATAAAGAAAATATAAGATTTTCAATCTTAAACTTTATTCGTGTTTTCTTACAATTCACTCCTTGAATCAATTCACCCGATTAATTATGAACGCCACTAATATCAACCAACGCTTATTATATCTAAATTCCCTTAAATATTGTATACGATATCATTACATACTAATATATTATAAAATTAATCGATATTAGTACTATCGATTCCCCATTTATTTATCAGAATTTTCCCGCCATTTTGCTTAGCAACATAATTTCTTGTGTCTCTCCCTATCAATGCTATTTTACTCAACCAATCAGAGATCCCGATTTGTCCAATTTTGTCCACGGCTTTTCTGAGAATTATTTATGCACACCTGCGCATAAGGTCGCCCCATAGACTTTTATTCGATGAATTAGGTCAATCACAAACTGATCTTAGATATTTTATCTAAATTTCAAAGTTCTCATGTTAACTAACGCTATTAATTGTATGAGTTAGTTACAATGTATCTCCCCACTGCTGGCCTTCCCCAACGCTTTCCACCATATGCGATCGTCCGCTTTCTGCATCCAACCGCTACCAAACACTTTTTGGGGCCGTCGGTTACGTACGTGCCTAGTCTCCACTCTAAGACTCCTCCTCCATCTGCCATTGCTGACTTGGCAGATGTGGCCGGCCCACTGCAACTTCAGCTTGCTGATTCTGAGAGCTATGTTGACCATTTTGGTTCTCCATTGAATTTCTTCGTTCCGGATTCGATCTCTCAGATAGAGAAACCTCAAAGCATTGCTCTATCATATTTATAAATGATACTGTCATAACGAATAAAATAGGTGGAGTTGGTAAGCCTAAGTATACATTTTGGCTTTTAATATTTTCATTACAGCAAATTTCAGGCAAATTCAACAAATTTCAAACTCTGAACTAATGTAAAAATGCTGTCCGTCGCTCATCCTTTACGGCGGTAGTTAGTAGTAGCAACTGATCGTAAGGCCAATTGGCAATAGGCCTACGGTCAATTAACAATACGGTCGATTGGCAAAACGGTCAATAGGCAAACTTCGATACCTAGGTTCGCGGAGATGTTCGACGAACCCTCTGATAAGATATACAGTGTATAAAAAACTCAAGTGCTCTCTTTAGTCAGTATTCCACCTTTCGTCTAGCTCTGCTGACTTTTATTATATTCCTTATAAAAGAAAATGGAAATTTACGACACAATTTAGTAGCGCTGAAGCTCATAATTTAATTGTCTAGAAGTTAAGCGTGCCTGATGAATGGGTTGGCAAAAAAGATTTTGTTTAAAATTAGCATTTATACGAGTAGTTATTTATTAATTTAATAACATACATAACAGACTGCAATCATAATATCATTTATAATTAAAATTCTTTACAGTATTGATCTAGATTGTTATAATCTAGAATATCCAAGTGTAGCAAATTAAATTTTCATTAAAAGTTATTATGTTACCTTTCTAAGCATAACGTATGGCTAGAAAGGTTACATAATTAATACGTGGCTTAATGAAAATTTAATTAATAGGTGCCATAATAACCCGAGACCTGCTGCTGTATCCATTGATATGTCCTGAAGCAGGTCACAGCGGTCATAATAACATGACATTAAACTTTTTTAAAGGACCTCTACGTGTTGAATCCATATCCTCGCGCTCGCCCATCAAATGACTCAGCTTGACCCAGTTTGACAGAAAGATTTTAACAATAATTAAGCAAACAATAAATTAAAAACGTTTACCTTAATAATGAGAAAGGAAACCTATTTCGTTGAAGTTCAACTTACGTACGTAATCGTAATACGTGGTGTAATCTGTCTCTATTTCTCCAGTGCTGACTAATAGATTATTCTATTGCGATTTTGTTATGTACAGACATTGAGATATATTATGTACTATATACAGATTATGATATTATGAATGTAGTGTTAAAAATGTTGAATTCACCTTGGTTGAAAGTTTTTAAGAGGATTAACCGGCTATATATTTCCACTGCTGTCTACGTTTCAGAATTAACAGTAGATAGAACTGAAATAATTCATATGAAAATATACTTAAAGAGTCTGTTCTGTTTACCCTTCGTAATCTTCGGAACGGCTAATCTAATTTTAATGGGATATTCACTGCAAAATAAATAGTTCATAAGTCGTAGTGTACGTTTTAAGGCCTATTAAAATCTAAGCGGTATCCGCTACATTGCATGTCGGTAGGTTGTACCACGTGTACGCAGGTGACGTTGGACCACTTACATTCCAAGACTTAGAATTCAAATATAAAATTAGTTTAAAAGTCACTTCATTCATAATTAAAAAATAATAGTTCAATAACGTCAATCGAGACCAAGATCTAATTATTTTTACAATTATGAAACATTTTCCAATAATTGAAAGGTAATATTTTTCCTTCCCCCAAATCTTGTATTTAATGGTTTTCTGTTTTACTTGCTGAATATTTTATCGTTTTTGTTTGCTGAGTAAAAAATCTTTTCATTATTTTAGGTTTATTTTATTACATTACTTTTAATGGAAGGCCTCAAACTAGAGATTGAATGAACGAACCGTTTTTTTTTAACTGTTTTTTGTGCGTGAACGATTAAACTAGTTTATTCATCGACTGGTTGATGAGTCCGTTGCGTCGCATCGCGATCGTCTCGTCTGGTCTAGTGACTGACAAATGAGATTTTCGTTCGTTTACGTTTACCAATCGCTTATGTGAAGAAATAGTCTTATCGACGACGACGTAAACTAGTCGAAAATTAGACTGTTTTTTAAACTAGTTCATCGTCGACGGTAAACGGTCTCGTTGCGTCAACTGCAAAATCGTCGACGACCCACCACTACCTCAAACGACTCAAATATTTTTTTGTAAGTGAGATTTGAGCTGTTTGTGGTTTTTATATACGTAGAGATGAGACTCACTGCCTTATCCTTGACGAGCTCGGTGGTCGAATGGTTAACAATGGCTACTTTCACTCCGAGGTCGCGGGTTCGATTCCCGCATAAGACAAATAATTCTGTGTATGAATATGACCTGTTTGTCTTCGTCGGGGTATTTTTTATGTATTATGATATGTATGTATTAGTAAAAAAAAATGTATTTAAGTATAATATCAGTTATCTATTACCCCTAGTATAAGCTCTGCTTGGTTTGGGACTAGATAGCAGTGTGTAATTTGTCCTGGAATATTTATTTATTTAATGGAAGGCGTCAAACCAAACAAATATGTTTTTGTTACTGAGATTAGCACATTTACGCCGTTTGAGGCATTCTGCAGAATTGGCCTCACTTGTACCCGATGTTTTTCTATACTATACCGTAACCTATAGACGGCTGGTAGTGAACGGCCATAATTAGTCGCGTGCTAGCATGCCCGCTTCCAATGCAACACAAATTTCTTAAAAGCTATTGCAATGTCGATTTCAATATACTTTGGAATTTAAGTCGCTTCAGATGAGATGTTGAGTCAATTTGGAATCGAAAAATGTCTGTACCGTTGTATAAGTTGTTCATATTTAGAAAAGCGTACAATCATTTCCTTTCGGTTATTATAACCTGCATACCCTCACGCTGCGAAAGCAGCGGGCCATACAATTGCTCGGATAAATCCTATAATGCATGTTTATCATGACATAACAAAATATTCGGAGAAAAGCAATTTCGTCGGAACTAGTGGTTTATCCACTAAATACCCTGAAAATGGGACTTCCCATGAGTCGCACTTTTCTTTCACGGTTTCACGATTAGTTGGCAGCTGCGTAATAATTATTGTATATGTGAAATGATACGGGAAATAATTATGCTCACGTGAGTTATCAAAAAAAATTAATAAATATTTTTTTTATAATTAATAAATATTTAAATATTTCTGGACAATTTACACAGCGCCAACTAGTCCCAAATTAAGCGCAAAGCTTGTGTTATGGGTATTAGACAACTGATAAATGTACTTAAATACATTTTTTTTTTGTAAATACATACTTATAATACATAGAAAACACCCAGACCGAGATAAACAGACATGTTCATGCACACAAATGTTTGTCTTGTGTGGGAATCGAACCCGCGACCTCGGAGTCAAAGTGGCCATTGCTAACCATTCAACTACCAAGCTCGTCTTATATTTTAAAATTTTAAACGTGAATACGCGTTTAATTTGCTACCTACGGGGACAAAAATCTAATGATAAGAAAATCGGGGGATACAGTTGGGTTTTGTAGTTTCGAATCTATGCTTTACATCTAAAATTCAATTACACCACTGGATAGATGCAGGATCAAAGAATTTATTACGCTAAGGATTATTGTAAATCGCGTACGGGGGAGGGGGAAGCGCTGTCATTTTGAGATAATTTTAGTGCATATAACGTGTTCACATAACGTGTTAACGTGTACATCACACAATGACATAGCCACACCCCATTTTTTATTATATCGCCAGGGGCTCTATGGAGCTTCATACTTTGATAAATAAAGATTCCTGCTACAATTTCCTGTTATAAGATCTCTAAATCACGTATTAGGTATGTATTATGCTTATGAAGTGTTTTGAACTCCAACGAATATGACAGTTGATGCCTGGAATCTCGTTAACGCTCAAAAAGCCTTATTTACTTCATGTTTAATATTGATTTAGCTGTAAGTTGATTGGCCATGATAGACTACTGTTGATGTTGAAGTCTAGAGTATCATCATCATCATCATCAGCTTGTATCTACCCACTGCTGGATATAATCCTTACCCAATGTTTTCCACCAAATATGATCTTCCGCCTTCCGCTTCCAGCCACTTTCTAAAGGTCACCGGACCATCTAGAAGGAGGGCGCTCAATGCTTCGTCGTCCTACGCGAGGCCTCCAGTTTATACCTTCCTCCCCCATCAGTCATCACTTACTCGGCAGATGTGACCGGCCCATTGTCACTTCAGCTTGCAAACTCTGAAGGCTATGTCGACAACTTTGGTTCTCCGTCGAATTTCTTTGTTCCGGATTCGATCCCTCAGAGATACTCCGAGCATAGCCTTCTCCATCGCTCGCTGCGCGACCTTTAACCTGTGGACCAGTTCGATGGTCAGTGTCCAAGTCTATATTGGATTTTATACATTGGAGAGTAATGCCTATGATATTATAGAGTATCATCAGTGTATGTTAATAGTGACTATATTTAAGCATATGAACGCATAACGTTTATATAAATTGAGAAGAACAGGGGGCCCAGTTTGAACCCAGAGGGGTCCCTGATGGCATAGGTAGAAATTTTCACATTAACAGCATGACGTCGGAAGCTAATGTTCAGATGTTATGAACACTTACTCTCGACGAATATACAACGAAGAGTATGAAAGACGTACATTAGTATGTCTTAAGATTATAAAAGACGTATATATATTAGTAGTCGACGTTGCTTGACTTGCGTGATCGGTTAAACTAATCGAGTTCCCGAGTAACGTAGTTATGGGAAATATCCTAATTGTTTACTTATGAGTATGACATCCTCGAGGACAAAGTTAAAAACGGCTGCTAGTTTGCAATAAAAATATTTACGTAAAGAAAACGCTTGTATTTTTATATAATATTTATTACATTATTTTTTTCATGTTGCCAATATGGTATTTACATACTAAACAACGTTCACCAAAATTAAACAGCCGAGCTGTTAGCATGTACTACCACGAACCTCGGATCTCAATCTATGTTTATTTACTAAAATAACGGAGCATAGTTCAATATGAATAAGTAACTTCAACATAATAAAGTGTTTTACTCACTTAATGCAGACGTAGACGTGCAACGAACTTAGTAAAATGCAATTTTTCAGTGTATTTGTTTAGTAAATGTAGACGGAGATATCGCATTGTATTTTATTCTCATTGCATTTCTTATTCCTACTATAGTAATATATATAGTAATATACTGTTACGTAGAGCTTTTTCCGAGAAACTAAATACGACGTCGTAGCTCCGTAGCACCGGCGTAGCTCGCTAGTTACGGAGAGAGAAAATTGCATTTCACGGCTGGAAGCTCCCAGCTCACCACGCCAGAGTTGTTGCCACGCCTACGATGCTCCGTCTAACTAGCGGCTCAAAATGTATACTAGGAAAATAATAATGTTTGTTAATTACGTGTTGACCTATTTTTTGTAAGAAATTATAATGCATATTCGTTGCTACAATTTGTAGAAATATGCAAACGAAGTATATATTTCTATTAACTACTAGCTGCCCGGACAGACTTCGTTCTGTAAATTTTTATATGAAAAGAAAAGTATTGTTTTTACTATTGTATACGGAATTTTTATATTTTTTCTCTTTATTAAAACTTTCCGTGTGCCTTAAGGAAACTATGAAAAAAAAAAATCCCGAATTGGTTGAGCCGTTCTCGAGGTTTGTACTTAGCAACATTAATTTTTATTTATATAGATAGATACTTCAATTGTGGGTCTGAAAAAACAATGTTGATCTTTGTGTCATCTGAATTTATGAAATTACTAGCTGGTGCCCGCGACTTCATCCGTGAAATTTAGTTTTATTAATATATTGCGCAATTCTGTACAATAAAATAATAATTTTGAACTGCATGTCTTCGGGACCGACCATTTTTACCCGACAATTATTGCAATGAAACAAACACTGAATATTAAATTAAATATCTGGTCTGTATGAAAACGGCTAAAAAAGTATGTTCAATCGTTTTGGAGAAAAACGTGTACATAAGTACAAAAGTAAAAGAATCTCTTTTGTGGTCTGTTACACTCCCATTATTTTTTTATAAATTATAAATAATATTATTATAAAATAAGAAATATCGCTAATATACCGCCGCCAACCCTGCCTTTGTTTTTTAGGGTTCCGAACCTCAAAAGGAAAAACGGAACCCTTATAAGATCACTTTGTTGTCCGTCTGTCTGTCTGTCAAGAATTTCTATGTCGAGAATGCGTGGAGGTATCAAGCTGAAATTTGAACTGTATACTCAGGTCTACGGTCCCATGAAGTTAAAAAAAATTCAAACTGCTAAGTTTACGTTGAAAAAAGTTACGGCCGTTTATTGAGCAAAAAACGCATATTTCGACACACTCAAGGGAATCAAAACCTATAGGGTACTTCCCGTTGACCTAGAACTATGAAATTTGGCAAGTAACATCATTATAGACTACAAGTACAGGAATAAATCTGAAAACTATACATTTGTAAATAGATCTTAAAAAATAGGGGGTCTATATTTTTTATAGGGTGTCGAAATTTCAAATTGAAACTACTAGTTCAAATGGGGTATCATATGAAAGGGCTTGATGTACACATTGCAAAATATATTTTATTAATTTTTTTCGACGCATTATTTCTTATTTATAATGAAAAATATCAAATTTAATAATGATGCTACGTACCTACGGAACCCTCGGTGGGCGAGTCCGACTCGCACTTGTCCGGTTTTTTTTTACTACGTCGGGTGGCAGACAAGCATACGGCCCGCCTGATGTGAAGCGGTTGCCGTAGCCATATTAACGCTCGCAACATAAAATATCGCTCGCGCGCCGCCACCCCCGCTGCCAACGCAGCATCTCCTTCCTTTCTGGTGACCTCACTCACTCGCAGGAACACAACAACCCTCAAGGGAATTGTTATTTGGCTGCGGTATTCTGTAAGGTGGAGGTACATTCCCCAGTCGGGTA
This sequence comes from Hypsopygia costalis, assembly GCA_937001555.2. Taxonomy (NCBI): domain Eukaryota; kingdom Metazoa; phylum Arthropoda; class Insecta; order Lepidoptera; family Pyralidae; genus Hypsopygia; species Hypsopygia costalis. The sequence continues at coordinate 12,962,178 of OW443330.2, read as the reverse complement.
GCTTACAATTACGCTCCCTACCTCTCTTTTCGCCAGAGCTTCGTTTGTCAGTCAGCAGGATGCACCGCGTGCAGGTGAAGTTGGCTTTGGTTCAAAGGTGTTGATGAACCGCACTTACTACCCGCTGTCGAACTAGCAACTTCTTCCTTTCTGGTGACCTAGGAGGTGTAAGTGGCTCAACATTATCTTTAGAGCCGAAGCCAACCTCACCTGACGTAGTGCACCATAGCGAATGGTGAAAGAGGCTCTGGCGAAAAAGGGGTACACAGCTGGAGATCACACTGTGCCCCGTTGATACTAATCCATCATTGGGACACTTATTAAATGGGCCGGGCTAATATCTCTCTAGTGGACCGCTCTCTAGTGGAGGAGAGTCGCCAACTTGTATCAGAAATTGAGTGTACTCTGAGTAGTGTCCGATTGGGAGCGATAGAACTTAGTGCAATTCAACCCCATTAAGACACAAGTCTGCACGTTCACCGCTAATAAAACTCCATTTGCTGTGTCTCATCAGTTTTGAACACACCTCTTACCATCGCCACGAGTACTGGGATACTTGGAGTTGAAGTCTCCAGCGATGTTTAGTTTCCTGGAGGGGAAGGTCAAGCTGGCGTCAAAGAAACTAGGTGTGCTCAGAGCGAAGCTGTACTTCAATAAAAAAAAAAACAAAGGCTTCTGTTTTATAAAGCTCAAGTACGCCTCTGTAAGCTTTTTGTTGCAAGCGTCCATGGGCTGCGGTAACTACTTTCCATCAGGCAGGGCGTGTGCTTGTTTAACACCTAAGTGATATAAAAACCTCAGTCGTAGGAACATAACTCTCAATTGTTATTTGGCTACGGTATTGTACCTCATTATTGTAAAGTTTTACATAAATAAATACAGGTTTTGTAAACATGAAATAAACGTAATAGAGGTCACTTATTTTAATTCAACTTGAATTCGGGTTTCAGTGGATACTTAAAGTTAAAATTTACGAAGTATATACGAGTATATATAATAGTAAGTACTGATAGCTGTGTAAACTCTCCCGAGCGACCTCTTTCATTTACTAAACGGCAGAAAATTAAAGTGAGCTATGGTTCGTTCGTACGACCTTTATTTCCATCATGACTGTGTTTATTACCAACCTAAAGACTTCGGTTTAAAGATCTTTATTACTCAGAAGAACAAATTACAGTTCACTTAAAATGAGCAGTATTTAGCATTTCTAATTTACATAATAGTTCGGCAATACGATCAAACTGTATATATATTTTACAGTCAATGTAATAAATTGGTCATTATTTATAATGGCCGGCCAATTACTTGGCACGACATCATTCCTCATCTAAGTTGCTCCATTTCCGATGACATGACACAAGAAAACTAACCTAACCAGAAATCAACTCAAATCTAATAAAACCTGTTTTATTACATTGACCAAGTATCGGTCAGTATGAATAATAACTAATTTATTACATTGCGCATAACATATATATTAATTTTGAATAAAAAAAAAGTAATCAGCATTCTCATTGTAAATGTTTGCCTTGTTAAAACCGAATGAAAAAAAATACTGGATCCAACATTAGACCATATAACCGAGATACACTCTAAGTGACTTCGTACCAACGCATTAAACAGTGTTATGATCGCATTGATGTTTGTGAAATTTACATTGCAAAATAAATTTGTAAGATATCTTTACATGAAGCTGTACAATGTGTACCCGTACTATCCGCTAATGTATCCTACTTTGTTTATCCTAGTTATGGTTGGATACAATGAGCTAAGGGTCAGAAGGGAGCTCCGACTTGTCACTTATGTAATCAAGGTGCTCCGAAGGAAAGAATTCAATACTTTGCTTCTTGAGCGAATAGGCATATTTGTACCTGACAAATGCGTGTGGCGGCGACGTCAGCCGCAGTTGCTGGCTGTACCGCGCGCATTTATTAATCTACTGAGTGAAGCGCCACTGACGCTCGCATTTCGTATTATCAATCTCATGGCTAATGATTTGGACCTATTCTGTTGTACTATGAGTGAACTCCTTAGAGTATATATACGCTAGTTATATATACTCTAAGGTGAACTCACAAGGGTATTACTTTTTATTATATGTTATAAAATGTAAATTTCTTATTGTCATTGAATTATATTGCTACACTGTCGTATTAGGTTCTCACCTGTAAAGCTAGTTGTAAGTTTGGCTTAATAATAAATAAATAAACAATATTCATGTAATAAATGTACATCTATTTATCACTTTGTCAACGTTCACGAAATCCCTTCATTTGACAGGTGCTGTCTGCGTAGCGGACATGTAATTGCTTCCAAGGCAGACATACACGGCCTTGTTATAGTTTTGCCAAATAAAGAATAGCTATGTTATCTGTTTGGGTACCGATTGTATAGGTACAGTCAGCAAAGGATATAAGTATCAGGGGCCCTACCGCCGATGCTGAAGCCGATTACCATCGAAAATTTTTACTTGAAAAATAGGTATTAAGTTTAAGTTATTGACAAACATCTTCAGCGTAGTCGGTAGAGCTCCAGGGTTACTACCAGCTAAGCTAAACACAAGTAAGTCCCAAAGTTTGATATTCGCGATCAAAAAATGCGATGGGAATCGGCTTCAGCTTAGCCGGCAGGGTCCCAGATTTTCTTATGATTGCATATATCGACACTATTACTCAGCAATTTGCCAATTGTATAATTACGAATTCTCATAACATGTAGCGCTAAATTATCTGTATATAAAAGGCAACCGTGATAATATTGATTGACCTATCAATGCAAAGCTCAAATCATTGGACTGATCGTATTAAAATTGGGCATACTGATAGATAATAACTTTTAAACTTTCGCGTTGCATGATTTATGAAATATAAGAACGGGAATTAACGCGATCATGCAAAAGGGTATTTACATACCTTCATTATTGCCTGACGTTTCGACCAGGTTGCACCGGCCGTGGTCACAGGCTGACTGAATAGCAATAATAAAGGTATGTAAATACCCTTTTGCATGATCGCGTTAAGTCCCGTTCTTATATTTCATATACTGATAGATATTATAACGTGGACATCCGCTAAAAAGGTTTTTTATAAATTCTCATGGGATACCGGGATAAGCGCGTGAGAACTCGCGGGCGCAAGCTACTTGCTCATAAAACCTAATACCTACCTTTTAATCACATATCTCCTTAATCCGTAATGTAAAAAGCCTAACAAAAGCCGGACACCATTCATTTTGGCCGGACACTCAATCAAAAAACCTATGTCCGGCTTTATCCAGACGCCTGGCAACCCTATTTGGGTAGAGCAATAAAAGTATCATCATCAACACCAATTGTCTTTATTAAATTTTAAAGTAACTAATACTTTGTACTACAAGATAAAGATTTTCATTAATACGTATATGTACAAAATATGTTTATTACGCATATTCAAAATGCGTAGTAAAATAGTTTAGATTTCAATAAATACAGATAAAGTAAATAAATAATCGAGAATTTAGGCACTCTAATTTACTCAAACATAATTTTTATCACATATACGCTCGGCCTCTCTGTAACGTAGGTACACCACAATTATTCATTTACTTACACTAGTAAGCGTTTCCATTCTTATAACAATTTATTATCAAAGATAATTTTGATTTGTTTTTCTCTACGAGAAAATGCCATTGACTGTATCTCTCACATTTTTATACAAAGTTAACTAACAAAAATCATAAGAAAATAGCTTGTAAAATTAAGTACTTATATAGATTACGAATGTAGGTTTACTTACATTGAGTGATCGATCATTCATAGACCAACATATATAGCGATGGAAATCGCTGAGTGATCTTGTATAAGGGCCTAATACATTATTACGCATTCAGACAGTCTAACATGATGCCGTCTCGTTTACACCCTCTCTAAAACTATCGAGACGACATCATGTTACTCTGAAAACGTCATAATTTAATAAGACCTAAATAACTCCTGATTATAATATTATAGTGAATCACTAACGAAAGAATCCAAGATGCTTATTAAATATACATTTTGAATGTTGAATTAAACACTACAATGAAACTATTTTATAAATCTACAACAATAATATTGCTCACAAAGCATTTCAAAATGATATTCTTTTAATTTGCTCAAATTACACTTAATCAATAAATCGCCAGTACTGTTTTAATTATAGTGAACATTAACATTAACAATCATAAGATAATAATAACATTACATATATTTTGATTTAATTGTATGAAGTAAGTATATATTTTACAAAAGCCAATTTCAAATTGAGCTCATTTCGTAATATCGTATTGTTTCACATTAACACAGTATTATTAAATCATGGTTGTATTTCAAGTAGATACACAAAGAAAGAAAAAGCATTTTAAGACATCACGAAATATTTTATGATGTACTTAAAACTAAAAATTATAAATGATAATTGTCTGTGCCAATTTGGTCCCAGCTCAGCATAGCAATGGTGTAGCCATAGCGCAAATATTCTGCTGGAACCACGGCGACTGCACGGTCGCCACTATTGTAGGTTTACCAAGAACGTTAGTTTCTAAATCAGAAGAATGCTACTACCATTTAGCTTAACAAAAGATAAAATAAAACAAACGTAGTATCAATTTAGTATTCCGTAAAACGGAGCACTGCTTCCTAACAAAAATTGATTAAAAAGTTACATTGGCTGTTCAAAATGTTCAAATGTCCAACTGCCCTCTATATGAGTTTCCAGTCTACAAAAATGGCTCCGTAACAAAACTCGAAAAAAATAACTACGGAATACGTAATATGGAATAGGGATTTCGTATTCACGATTTAAACAATAGATTTTAGCACAGTCCAGTGATTTTTTCCGTATATAAAAAAATAAAATAGAGTATATATTCTGATTTTATGTGTTGTTTTGTTTAGAAGTTGTTTTTTTAATGTCAATGTATAGATAGACATCGGTAATGAAAATAAGAATAATACCTTAGTTCTGTTTCCATCACTTGATTTTTATTTCTTTTTCAATTACAAAATATTGAATAACTATTAGACTGATATGAAAATGCATTAAGTAATAATTTTAAACTCAAATTTTTAAGTTTAAATTTAAAAGTTTAAATGAAAGATACTAGTTTTGAAAGTATTGTTCTCAAACTGTTATTTCCAAAATATGTCAGTAATTTTAGTATTGTTTTGTTTTATTTTTTGGCACATAGCTAATTGAACGTTTTTGTGAACCCTGATGTTGTATCATATGGAAGTGTTATTTGTTCTTATTATAAGAATATTCACAAATATTGATAAATTACAAGGAAAGGAAGACCACATTAATTTGATGTTTTCTTATAATTACATAACGTTTTAGAGATCCGAAAATATTAAGTAGGTACCTAGTTATTTCTTATTCAAGCATCTTTCACTTTACTTACCGATTAAATGCTTACATAATATATGTCTCACAACAGATCACTGTTCAAAATAGTTTGAATCTACCTATTTTTAGTATTGTCCTACATAAACACCGATTATAAGCGGCGTTATTTGAATACGTCACAAAAATATTATTTTATATTAATGACAATATTATGTATAATTTATTGGGATGAAATAATGGTTTTTGAGGTCTCGAATGAATTGCCAGAATATAGATACACATAGTGTATGCTGATCGGTGTAAAATTACATATTGTAAATTGTAAGTTTTGGATTTTTAAACGTTATTTATAGGGACTACTGTGCAATATCATATCTTATATTGTGTAGGTACGTAAGTATTCTCGCAAACCAGTTTCTTGGTAATTCTAAACGACGACTAGAGTATTTGTAATATACTAATAATATTGTTTACGGAAATTGATATGTACAGTTTGTAAATAAGTACAAATAGCAATTATTATGATTACAATTTTCGTTGATAGAAAAAGTAATAAGTATACAAAATTACTTACGAAATAACCAATTAAATCACACCGATAAGAGCAATCAGCTGATCACCTAGTAACCAAGATTGAAATTATTATAAAAGTAATATTTAAAGGGGTCCCTGCTGTACTACCTTCACTAGAGTGAAAAAAAAATTAATCAAACACATGTGTTACACGATTAGATTGTTTATTTAGCCCCATAGATTTTTTTTTAATTGGTCGAACCTTTTACCATTACTTACCTTATAGTCATTGAAACCAAATTTGCGGAAGACGTCTTTCTTGGTACATTTTACTTCAACAACTACAGCGTTTCACTTCGGCCACTCCATACAAATGTCGCGTCCTTCACTATTACATAAACAATGACGTCTGTATAGAGCAAAAATGAGCGTGTGTGCGAACGGCGCCATACAAACTGTTCCAGATTTATCTCAGAGGGGAGGTGAGGTCGACACGAGAGAGCGGCAGGGAGTGGTCATACTTTACGTAGTACTATTAATGCAGTATGAATTTCATGAGTTAATTATTAGACATACCGTGTATAACAGTTTTTTTTGTGTATCTATATACAAAAAAAAAAAAAAACAAATATTAACTATTTAATAGATAATTTTTGACTTAAGTCGCGCTAGTAGTACAGCAGGGACTGCCTTTGTTACTAACGACTAATGAGCAGAATGTACACGAGAATGGAATCATTTAACTGTTGATGTTGAACTTGAGACTGCGGGTGCTCGGATGTGCCTTGGTTGCGAGCAACCTCTCGGTGGCGTCGCAAAGGTCGCTCGTAGAGTGCCTGCTCCTTCTCAGAGTTGTGCCTCTTGTTTCCGGATCCAATAGCCTCCTAAGTTCCGGCTGTGTGTCTAACTCTCTAGCGCTGCCACTAAGACTTCTAGTCGGGTCGAACTTCTCACTGGCTGAACTGGAAGGAGTCTGACTTCCGTTCTCAGATTCTACGATCTGTTCTAGCACGCTTGGTCTTCTCCCTCGTGGGTCATAGTAGTCGACAGTCTGCTGCAGTACTGGTGCAAGGTTTGCCATTGGGTCCAAACCTAACAGGAGCATTACCGTGGCTGGGTGTTCCATTATATATTGCGTAACACTGTGGAGGAATGGTTCTGTTTGTGTGCTTCGATTTGTTTTTCGCCTTTCTGGTGTTACTGGTCTCTCCTGCTGTATGAAAAATAACGTGTTATGACAATGAACTTCTTTAGAGTTATATCAGAAAAATATTGTCTCTAATTGGACCGTGTTATGCAAAATAGATCTAACCGACAAACTATGCCAGATGTAGAGATATACATAGCGAGAAACTTCAAATCGAGTTTTATATATTCGCAACAGATTCTAGCAGTTTGATGGCATATGCTTCCGAAAACCTAATACTGCGTGATATTTTTATTCATATTAAACTTTTAATAGCTTTAACTTAGAAGTAACAAAATGTCGGTTGGATCTATTTTGCATAACAGGTCCAATTGAAGACATGATAACTGAAAGACGTATATTGACGTACATGCCAGATATACGTACATCTTTACATAATCCCTACTAATATTATAATCCCCCACTAGTATTATAAATAAAATAGTATTGTAACTAGAATGCGAGTTTCTTTGAAACTACTCACCCGATTATGATGAAACTTTGTATATATATTTTCAAAGGTATTAGGATGGACATAGGATAGTTTAGTAAACGCGGGCAAAGCCGCGAGTGGAAGCTAGTACTCTATAAGAAGATAGCGCCTAAAGTAAGTAAGCCTTTTGCTATCGCTAATGCAATAATTTACGAATCCATCGGCTTATTATTTAATGGAATGCTTTGGTTACAACCTTTTAATGTTTCAAATTTGATTTAATAAATTTAAATCAATTAGAATTCGAGGTTTTGAAAGCTATAATCAAAGCGGTAAATAAGATAGGTAATGAATTTGTAAAAAAGTGAGAGTTAAAGTGATAGAAATAGTGTTACACTAAAAAAAAGTATGGAATAATTTTGTGATAATAAATATGTTTTAGGCCGTGTGGTTTCCGGCAGACTAGAATAGAATCACTCCGTCTCTTCCCGTGGATGTCGTACAAAGCGACTAAGGGAAACATATTATAAAACATCGATCAGGCCTCCCTAACCCGTCTGGCCAGCGTGGGGAGTGTAGGCCAAATCCTCCTTCCGTCTAGGACGGACGAGAGAGGGTCGTGCTCCTGTAGTGGAGACTAAAATGACCTGATGATGATGATGATGAAATATGTTTTGCTAAAATTATTATGATAAATTGTACTTAATTAAGTAATAAGTACCGGGAACACTACCGCCGAAGCTGAAACCGATATTTTTTTTTGATTTTTTGAATTTTTTGCTTGCGAAAATCAAACTTCAACTTAGAATTATGCTACTTGTGTTTAGCTCAGCTGGTAGAAACCATGGAGCTCTACGGACTTAGCTGAAGGCTATTTGGTAATAACTTAAACGTAAGACCTATTTTTCGAATCAAGATATTCGGTGGTAATCGGCTTCGGCGATAGGGCCCCAGGTCAACGCTCTTGCCTTCTCTAGCAGTAGATTTGTGTTCGTTAGCGCGGCGCGTCTGAGGTCGTAGTCAATAATCGATAGTGTGCGAAGTTACCTGATCCCAGCAAAATACGTCTGGGGGGTGGCTGCAGCTGCGGGCGAGCTGATTAGGGGGCGCGTTCCATTGTAAGTTGGGGTTCGAGTGTGCTGCGTGCCACGCCGGACCCGTCATTTCTTGTAAGGCTTGGATTGCATGACGAACCTGTAAAATGGTATTTATATCATCAATGTATCTTCTGCATCAATGTATCCCAATGCTGGTACATACGGCTGGAGACCCTTATGACTCATATTATGGTTATCTCATTCGAAGGGGTATAGAGCACACTTCATCAGCTGTGGTTAGCGGAGGGCGGTGTTTCTAAGCCGCCCATAGGCCATCGGTTTGGCTTAACGACTGCCATCCAATGAGTAATCATTAGATGCATGACGACCTCGGTGGTGAAATGGTTAGTAATGGCCACTTTGATTCCGAGGTCGCGTGTTCGATCCCCGCACGAGACAGATATTTGTGTGCATGAACATGTCTGTTTATCTAGTTCTGAGTGTTTTCTATTTATTATATGTATGTATTTACAAAAAAAAATGTATTTAAGTATTATATTCAGTTATCTAGTAGCCATAGTACAAGCTTTGCTTAGTTTGGGACTAGATGGCCGTGTGTAATTTGTCCAGGAATATTTATAAGTATTTATATTTTATGAGCTGGCTGTTAAGCTAGGACGACGGCTTAACGTGCCCTCCGAGCACAAGTGTGATAAATAAACCCACCCATAGACAAGCGTCGACGATGTTGCTTAACTTCGATTAGGCTGACACGTGCAACGAATCCATCGAGCTCCTGATAACAATAAACTACACAATCGACACATCTTATAGTTTGAGACAAATATAGTCGTCTAATGAGCTACGTCTTTCAATGTAGTAGGTACCATAAACTTGTGCCTCTGTTAGTGTCCTCAAACAACATGTCGGATGAAAGTTTGAAACCAATTAGAAACAAATCAGCGAGGTGGAAGGTTTTAATAGGTAAGTGTGAACTTACTGACATAATATATTGTACATGTCTTGACATTCCCATGATGTACCTACTAGGTGTTTACTTTATATTTTTAAACTGACTGTTCAAGTATGTAATATGCTTTCAAGTCTTTTATGTCAGATTTTCTGAATGCTTAGTTTTTTGTTCGCCTTCGATCATGTCAACGTAAACAAATCGACTAAATAGAAAAGAACTCTCATGTATTGATGAATTTATCAGACGCGTGTTATTATAACATTACCAAATTAGTCGGGTTGCTCACTTCAAAATGTGCGCAAGTAAGCCACATAATTTTGATATATAACACGCGTCTGGTAAATTCATAACATGAAAGTCTCTATTTAATCGGTTTGTTTACGTTGACATAATCGAACGCGAACAAAAAACTCTCACTAAGCACTCTGCTCGCTTCTCGTATAAATTATTTCCCTCGGTAGCTGAACATCATATTCTCTAAACACAAAATTAGCGAAACACCAATTTCGCAAAATACGTCATTCACATAATCTAATACGGAAAGGTGAAAAAGTATACTGGGCTCCAAATAATAAAAACTTAAATTAAATACTTATTTAAAGTAACATCCACATGTGAAACATCTTTTTACACACATCACGGTCGGCATCACCTTATCATTATATTAATACGTTAGGTAAAAGCTTATTTAATTTATATATATATATATATATTTTCTTTTTTTTGATTTTCAGTTTTTTCGACGGTCTAATTTTTTTTTGTTAAAAGGTTTTTATTTTATAATTTTTGTGGCTATAATGTACTAATTAGCGTAATACATTACAATCAGTAACTAAACAAATCTGTTTTCCTACCCTTAGGGGTTGAATTTTTTTTCCAAATTTATATGGGACCAACTTCGGGGTATGTCTTACTGAAGTGATTATAGTCTTTGACAATAGGACCTTGATAATGTTCAAACTTATAATTTAAATTAATTAATTATGGTCGAATTTTGACCACTGGGCCGACCACTAGTATCAATAAATCAACAAAACTTTCGGAACTACATAGAAAACGTAGAGTTCCATAATAATTATCGTTGTCTAGAAACTATATCAAATGTATTTTCAACAAAATCGGTTCAGATATAGTCTTAGGATTCTTTGCTACGCCTTCACCAGTTTACTGTTGAATAGAATGAACAATCAATCTCCTAATTAAGTTAAGATAATAATTTTGTGTAGGTCTATAACCAATGTGCATTTGCCACATGAATACTTTGTACGAAGTTCCTAATTTGGCTCAGCGAAATAGACAATGCCTTTAAATTGCATAATTTGCAATGGAAATGAAGCAATATTTTGTGGTATACGTTGTTATACGAATTTGAAAAGAAAAGCGGGAAAATCTTTTGTCACATACAGCGCCATCTCTAAGGAAATGGATGGAAACGAAAAGATTGAGCCACAGCGAAGCGTGGTCGGGCCGCTAGTTTTTCATATATTTTTCTTATGTATCTTTTCATATTTGCATGCTTATGTCTCCGTCCAATAATGCATCCAATAATTCGTAATGCATCTACCGTATCACTGTATTAATTATCAGAGATAACTGAAAGAACTTTAGGGGTGTAAGTGGTTCACCACGATCTTTAGAGGTAAAGCCAATCTCGCCTGCACGTGACGCACCCTGCCGACTAGCGATTGAGGCTCTGGCTAAAGAGAGGTAGGGTACCTACAGTGTAAACTGTCCGTCTAGTGAGGTACCTTCACCTCACACCACAGCCAAATAACAATATCTTTTGGTGGTTGTTGTGTTCCTGCGAGCGAGTGAGGTCATCAGAAAGGGAAGGATTTCTGCGCTGTCAGCAGGTTGTAAGCTACGGTAACCGCTTCACATCCCGCAGGCCTTATTTACGTTTTATTAATACTATGTAAGCTGGCGGACAATCCCAGCTTACATAGTATTAAAAAAAACATTTTTGTAGACATAAGGTGCTGATTCTGCATTTTTTCGTCTGCTCTGTTCGTGACGGGAGGTCACTACAAGAACGCAAGAATATTATACGTCTGCATTTATCTGCGTGTGGACGTACTTCCCTAGTTTTGACATACACACTCTATCGCCAGAGCCTCGTTTGATAGACGGCAAGGTGCACCACGTGCAAGTGAAGTTGCCTTTAGCTTCAATGAATGTGACACTTACACCCCTTATTAATTACATACACATGTTTAAAAGGTTTATAATTTTTCTTTAATTAATCTCTTTACGTTTGTTTTAGATAATATAAATTCCATGCAAGCCAATAATAATGCCCATGATATTCAGAGAAATATCAAAACATGTCACTAAAAAGGTTACCAGATAAACAAATATTTAGCTTTCAGCGCCATTATCGTTATCTCGCACAGCGTAAACAAATTACAATCATATTTACGATGGCATCATATCTTGATACGAATATCATACGTGACTGGACAGCTTTATCGATGTGACATCACTGTTTGACTTGCTGGCATACATCGTGGGGACACAACCGAAGTAGGTCATTGTTTTAATAAGACGTGGTAGGAGACCAGAGGCCCTACCGCCGAAGCCGAAGCCGATTACCATCGAATATTTTGATTTAAAAAATAAATCACATAATTATGTATATAATAAACTTTATATAATATAATAATATATTATTAACGTTAGTTAATAACAAACTTCTTCTGCCTAATCGGTAGAACTCTAGGGTCTCTATCAGCTAAGCTTAACATAATTACCATCAATCTAAGCTGAGGTTCCATTTTCGCAACAAAAAATCCGATGGTAAGCGGCTTCAGTTTCAGCGGTAGGGCCGCAGTGGTCCAATTCAACAAAAAAAAATGGTTATCTGTAAGATCGCTTTATGAACGATAATTTTTCTTGATAACGTCATAAGAAAACATCGTCCGATGGAGCGGAGATACATGCGTCACAAGCCGAGCTCTCGCTTACACGCTCGGCTCAGGCGGAACGTGACAATGAGTCATGCTTTTTGGTACGTGCAGCCGGCATTCATCGATTTATAAGACGTTATCACGTCAAAAGTTCAAAGTTCAATCGTTATTATATCGTAGGGAGTTAGTCGTTAAAGCCCTTTAGGTACGTTCATAGGACGACTATTCGATTAGAATTCGTCACGTTTCCCTTTCCGGTATACTCGCCACTCATTCACAGGAGGAAAAATATAAACTTATTAGTCTAGCTGACCTGTGCCCACTTCGTTGGCCGGTAAACATTTTCAAGAAATAGTCTTCTTAGTTTTATTTTTCGTGTTATTATATAGCCACTTACACCCATACATTAATAAATAATATATAATCTAATAAACCATTACCTTTATTTACATAATTAATCCCTTTTAGGTTTGAAGAAAAAAAATATATAGATGCTCTTCAAGTAGGAAAGTGGCACATACACCTTTTGTACAAACTATCGACGATATTTTCTAACATATATTCTTAACAAATGGCGTTATATTATAATATCGACCGAGATTTTCTTGTTTGGTCTGGTTTACAAGAGAAAATAGTTTCAAGTCATAATATTGTTATACTTCACGGTCATATGAAAAAAAAAATACTATAAATAGAAGTTAAATAAAACTATAACCGATAAACTCTGCTTTAACGAACTTGACCTTTCTACAAATCACCGATATGTTTATGTTGGTTACTCAGAAAATCCAATTCTTCTAAAAAAAGAAAAACACGCAGCAAAGCTCGGTCATCCAAGCACTTATTTTATTATATAGCATGACTTTTCAATTATTTTTTATTGCCAAATTAAAAGTTACATTAATTTTAGTTAGTTTAAATTTAGATTGCGTTTAGTTTTTAATTTTAATTGTGTGCTAAGTTTATGATACATTATATATACGTGTATGTAAAATAAATATGTTTGTTTAGTAAAATCATTACTGACATGGCCAACTCCGAAGGCTGGAATTCAAATCAGACCGAGTTGAGCATAGTTTGGCTTAGTTACGCGGTTTAACCACTCGCTGAAATTGCTTGAGAGTTTGTCTTCCGCAAAGAAACTCTGTACTAGATATTTAAATCAAAGTTAGCCTTCCGCTCCAGGGTAATTTTGTATTTAATGCCGCTGGATCTGGTAGAATTCATGTTTAGTAACCCTAAGAAAGTAGTTTACACAGAAGGATTTTCTGTACTACGGTTGACGCAGTCTTTCCACCTCAAGCCTGGATTTGCGTAATTTAATCTACGAATTTACAATACCCGTCTTAAGCTGTTGCAGTTTATAGAATATGTATGTATTTCCAACATAATCAATAGGTTTTCGTAATTTAAACATTAGAGTGAAAGGTCCACATGACAGTCCGCTCTAGTTTAAAAGGTACCTGGAGGATCGGTTGTGTTAAGGGCTAGTTCATGAAATGTTTGTTATGTGTGGGGAACAAACCCGCGCGGAGTCAAAGTAGGCATTGCTATCCATTCGACTTGAATTATGAAGTTCAACAGCTACTCAACAATATAATATGGCACTTCATATCACTTCACATGATAAAGGGCCTATATATTTTTTTGACAGTCTGTTACGGTGTCATCTCGCTAAGTCGCTGGTATTAGTAAGTATTAACGAGACGACACCATGATACACTGTCTGAAAACGTCATAATAGAATAGTTCCGGAATTATAAACGATACTGAAATGTCCTAGATGGAACTACTTCATGGAACATATCATCATGATTTAAACTGAAGATGTCCGCTGCTGAACTTAGGCCTTCGTTAGGCCATGGTCGTTCTGATCCGCCACATGCCGCGAGTGACCACCCAGTTACCCGTGGTATATAAGCACATATATTTTAGTCGCAAATGTTCGTTACCGATCATTCTTGGGAGAATGAGTGTCATTTGAGACGGGCGAGAATGACCGGTCTCGGACATTTTCGATCAAAGCATATAGACGACACGACTCACCCGCGGCGGGTGACAGATCAGGATGACCATGGCCTTAGACTTCCACAACGATCGATTTCATACAAATACCTTATATTAGTGTATCGTACAACTCGCTATAAATTAAAATTCCGTCCATACCATCTTGGTAATTGGCAATCTACCACAGTACGTTTCTTAAGACATTTTATACCACGAACTGTGAAATGGTGGAATTAATTTCTTTCAGCAGTATTATGTGTACTACATATACGTAATATATGTTATGTACGAACCATTACGACATAGGAGCCTTCAAGAACAGAGTCTAAATTTCCCTTAAAAGGCTGGCAATGGATTGCTGACTCTTGGTGTTGTTGATCTCCATGGGCGGTGGTGATTGCTTTCCATCAGGTGTACGTATATGCTCGTTTGTCCCTCTCTTATAAAAAAAAGTGTAAAATACTTGCCTCCATGCTGAGTGCAGCTACGTCATGATGCAGGCTCGAAACTTGAGTGTCAAGTCTCTCCACTGAAGACCTAGTGTTGTGCATCTCCAAGTTCAGTCCCTCCAGTGAATCGGACCTAGTTATTTTTGGTGTTGCCACGGACCGCTGCCTTTCTATTCTTTCCCGGAGCTCACGATGCGTAAGGCGTTGTACTCCATCCGACCTAAAAAAAAACAATGTATCTCAGCATTTGCTTCGGGTTCTAGCACAAATGCTGCTTTTACGAGTAGCATAGCCGATCAGTATTTTTCCATATCTGACAATTTTTTTTTGTAAACATAGAAAAATAAAAATTTTGCTCAAACAATAATAAAATACTTAGACATAAAATAAATACCAAAATGTTTAACATTAAGCAACTTATTTTTGTTATATATGTAGTATTTGGATCCTTTTTTCAGTCATACATAAATAAGTTCATAACATCGTTGAGATAAATCGTATTTTATTCGCATTTTCGAGTAGCTTCTCCATTGTACTAACCTGAATTTGTGCCGGGGACTATTCGTACTGGAAGAAGACTTCTTCGGCGTTAAGGCGTGATCCTCAGCAGCGTTTTCATCATCTTCTGATATCGAAGGTAGAGTAAGTGAAGGGTGTCCATTCCCGTCAGATTCTTGTTCTGCCTCATATCCTTCTCTTAGATTGTAGGTAAGGTCGTGCTGAATATCGTGTATAAAATCTTGTTGGTACTCAGGATATAACCGCAGTACTTCACCTAAGCCGCCCATGTGAATACATTTCAAGTCGCAATATGTTAGGGCCTGTAATATGAGAAAAATTTAATATTGTACAATATGCGGCATAGAGAATGTGTAGGTTCTACTTTGTTGTCATGTTTCGTTTAATAATAATATGCTTTACGAGATTGTATTATGTATTAGTAAGACTAATCTACTTATCAATTTCAAGAAATACGGGATAATTTCTGAGTAAAAATCTCTATTTAAAATCGTCTCAGAAATTACTGTTTACTTTTATTGGATGTAATTTGAAGGTACTGATTAACATTGTCCCTCACGCCTCCACGTATGTATCACGATAAAATCTCTTTATTGTTTCAAGTTTATTTCAGTCATGAAAAGGTTTTACAGGGTCAGCAACCTAAGATACTTTTATTTTTTATGAATGGGGCTCCATTTTCTCAAGTTATTTTAACGTGTACAATAGCCTGGTTATACATATACTTGTTTACTTGCTATTTCAGCAGTAAGCAAAATCGTACGTAGAATTTTACCAATATGTCAGTAATCACGTTGTTTACTAGTATAATAGTAGAAACATGGAAAATTTTATGATGAACTACATTAAGGCGAAGGCGTGCTTAATAAACATTTAATTTTATTTCCACGTAGTAGATACATCGGAGAGTTTGCATCTTATTCTTTCGTTGAAAATCAAAGGGAACAATATTTTCTGTCACCTAAGTTTAGATGTGTCACTAATCTGCATTACCCTAATAATAATATCTATCCCCAAGACATATATTAGTCATCATTTTAATCAAAACTGTCTCTAAATATAAATCATCAACTTAAGAAACTATTAGTATGATTTAATTCGTTTGATCATCAAAATAACAGATCTGTCACCAAATAAATAGATCAGCTCCTTAATTTAATGAAAAAATGGCGAATAGGGGCGAAGTCAAATTGGCGTCATATTCACTGACGAGTCTTACCAATACTTGGTCAATGTAATAAATCATGTTTTGGTTAGATTTCTGTTGATTTTTGGTTAGGTTAGGGTTTTCTTGTGTCCTGTCATCGGAAATAGGAGCTCCGCGAAGCGGAGCGTCAACCTAGATGGTGAATGATGTGGTGGCAAGTAAGCTTAATTATTAATAATTGACAATATGATACATACAAAAACATTTATTTGGTACTAGACCCTATATCTCCATGATTTTAGGTGATTTATTGTGGAATCGATTTTATACATTTTGGTGACAAATCTATTATTTTGCGGGCAAACCCTGTTAGTTAAGAAACACAAAACTAATTAAATTGGCGATAGCTTAAATGATACCCAAAATCAAATAGTTATATTTTTTTATAACACTAAAGTGAACATACGGCCAAGCATACGGCCCGCCTGATGGAAAAAGCAGTTCATTCCACATCACATGACATACATGACAGAACAAATTTTGCAGGAAAATCGAATAAAATTGCATATATTTTAGGTAGTCCGACACGTACTAGGTCTATTTTAAGTTACATAAAGCTGCAAATTTTTACGTGGCATAAATTATATCTAATTTACTGAAATCAGTTTAGCCATTTAGTTACTATGAGGTTATCAGAGAGTCATATATACTTTAAATGCTTATACACACACAAACGCATGCGTAGAACCACTAAAGCTAGTAAATATTATGTTCATATCAAAATAATTCCACTTGAAGACTTTACAAATGTGTCGGTAAATTGGGAAGATTTATTGGAATGATTTGCTGTCTGTACTCGTGTGGAGGTGAGTGACATGCAAGGTACGTTAGCACTCTATATTAGAATTGAAAAATCTTATAAATTGTGCATATGTAATGTAAAAGGATTTTAATCTGCTGAGAGCTGTGAAAGAATTGAATAATAGAAAGCATGAAATGTCTAATAATATCGCAAAGGCTTTTTACAACTTCTTTGTTCTTATTATATAGCACGTGTGCTGGTCTGATTGTTTTCTATTTCTATTCGTCTTTTTAAATTATAACTATTTTTACATAAGTAATCTCAACTTATAAACAATAAGACTTAAAGTTCGTGTTTGTATAAGTTGTATTGTATCTATTGTTATTTTACATTATTATTTTTCTGCAATAAAATTTCACAAATAATAATTGTATATAATTCAAAAATTATATACGATAGATGTTTTTATTTGATATGAGACATACATTGATGAGTAGTATGATAAGAGACATAGATAGTTGCAGTCTCGTAGTCTATATATATAGGTATATATTTTATATCAGGGTTAGAGGTTAAGTCGACCTAGATCCTTTAAAGGTTGGAGTTTCCCTCATTACTGACTGATTTGACTATGAAACACCATACCCAACTCAACCGTTTACAAAATATTTTTCGTAATTTGTACCACTAGTTTTATTTTTTTACGATTTTTGTGTAGTAGATAAGTTGCTTTACTATTTTTAACACCAAAATTGCATGTAAATAAACAAACTGGGTCGCAGTACAAAATTAATAGTTGAAAAAACAAATAAATTTCTAGTAGGTAAGCATTTTTTTTGAAGCATATTAAAAATATCTATGGCAGTTATGTTGCAGATGATGTAGGTACTTAAAATATCTACGTCTCTTTAGGTATCCAAAAAGGTATAAGTATCAGTCTAAGTATAAGGTATTGTCAAAATTCATAGGAAAAACTTAGATGAAAGGCTGCTGTAGTAATAGTAAAGATGAGATCATTCTGGTGAATTAAGTCTACAGAAGCGATTTTTCTTAATGTACTCTGAAATTTCTTAATGTACTGAAATATCGTCTATAATGAATTGCAATAACTTTAGAATGTTTTCATCTCAACTCAAATAAAAGTATACTTTGGCACAGTCATTAAAATAGCCACGTTGTTGTTTAATAGCATAGTAATAATAAAGAAAAACAAAAAGCGAATTCGCGTCATCAGTCTTCATATTTGCCCAAGACGCGTTACAACGACTAAGAAAAGGTATAAGGTCAGTTTTCTTAAGTTTAGGAACTTTGGTCTTTATAAGATATGTCAGTCCCATCGCACCTTATCACCTATTTAACAATTTCATTTTCATACACACATTTATTCTGGTTACTTGATGGAGCACAAAAAAATGATGACAAAACTGGTATCTAATAATCAATTTTCTCATTCTGCTTACTTAAATATATATACGCACATATCACAATAAATTTTAACGTAATTATTTTGAATCCACTAAATGGATTTATGTAGATGAAGTGTGTTAATATTACCTTCACATCGCTGCTCGATTTCACGACGACATCAGGGTTATTAGGTTGGGATTGTCCCGTCCCGTTGTAAGCTTGCAAATGGGTATTCATATCACAGCCCACCAAATCGCCTTTCCCTATTTGATTATAACAGTTGTACAGATTATTACGGTTTACATAAATCTATTAGAGAATTGGATACAAACAGTTTACCTAAGATAGCGACGACCATATCATTTTGCATGACCTCCATAGAGCCGTTGCAGATGTAATAAATATACGTTAGTGCATCTCCTTTATGCACGAGGTATTCACCGGGGGCACAGAAGTTGTTGCGGATGTGCAGAGATAGCAATTTGAGGCATCCCTGAGAGGCTGCCTCGAATATGGGAAGTGATAATATTTCCCGGTGTAAATGAAGCGACACGTCGCCTCTCAGCTCCTCCGGAAACTCCTTTAGCGTCTAAAATAAATAATCCTCCAGTAAACAGACAATAAAATGAGATTTTCGTCTAAATATTTTCACCTCGTTTACGACTTCACAGCGACGGACATTAAATTTACATTTTAAGGCGGGAGCACAACAGACTTGCATCGAAGTTGCGTCTCGGTTCCAAGTTGCGACAAAGTCATCAAACGGGCACCGAGTCTGTCTCCAGCAGAACTTTCTGATGTTGTTTTGTTCAATCGCTTCGTTTGGTAACGGGGTTGATCACATTTCTTTGGGATTGATAGTAATCCAATACTTTGTCTAAAGCTTAACGTTGGACTTGTGAAGGAAAAAGTAGATTTTTAAATTTAATACCTACGTTAGATTCACATTTATTTATGATTTACTACCAGTAATTAGTCACAAAGAAGAACTTGCTACTGGTAATTCTATCTATATTATTATTCAGTGCATCGGTTCCATCGATTAAACATTATTTCAAGAACTGCGCTTGAAATACAAACAAACTTAGTTAATTTTATTTCAATTTTATTAATGTATACATTCAGATTACCCAATTTTTTTTTTATTTATTTACTTTTATTCGTGTGCATATTGTGTACACTTGAAAATGTATTTTAAGGCTCAAATTATATGTAAAACATTAGTATAAAGTCCAGTTTTGTGAACCAGATAATAAAAAAAAACTATTATACTTTTATGTAAGTATAACTTATTTATCATTGAATGTTAGCCGAGTTTGCGTTTCGCTATCCTATCAAAGCTAATGGATTTTCATGGTGGCATCCGTTCCTTTTGGTGTAATTACATAACAATAACTTTTGTCATCATAAAGAAAGTGCTGTTTCACGTAATATCACAAAGTTGTGTTCTATTTTATGATAAAAATAAAAAAAGTTTTTCTTTTTGGGCAAATTAAAATATTTGTATCATACATTTTCATGTAGTAGTCTGCACCATCCACCAATAAAGTTCTAATGTATTAAAAAATTGAGAAAAATACCTCGTGAATATCAATACCATGGTTCAGCGACCACATGGTCTGGAAATAGTCCTGCATGCGTTGCTTTAGCTCCTTCGGCACTTGGTTTAGTGAGAGGAAATCCTTCAAGTCCCGCCACTTAGTTTGGTACATGGAGCGCCGCGAATACATCCTTTGTATGATTGCAGTCACGTTACCGAATACCACAGCATGCATCAATGCTATAAGAAATGATAAGACATACATACAATATTCGTTCACAGTTCTTGTCAATAATTTTCTATAAGCAGACGACAAACCACTCATAAATATTAACGAATCGATAATAAATCTCATTAAGGCGGACACTTCTTTCGCTTTTCGTTGTATACTGAAGAGCATTAAAATCGGGTCGATTATAAAAATAAAAGTATCTTACTATAATAATATATACATAATAGATGAAATTAAAAGTGTATTGTGTAATCATTTTAATATATCTATGAAATTAATAAGTACTGTCATATCATACGACTGACACAAACAACATAAGACAAACATATCTCTGAAAATGATGTAAGTATACAGCTATGTCTCGGTATACTCTTAAACAAAATCTCTTAAACAGAACTTATTAAGTTATCAATTAAGTACGTTAAGTTATCAGTTAAATAGTAAGTATCAGTTAATACTGACCTTTAAAATACCAAGTACTACTACTTTCGTAAATGTTATTAAGATTTTTGTAAATTACACCATTTTAGTGCTGTAAGTGTAGATGCTTCAAACGCTTAAAAAATAATAAGCAGCGAATACGTAAAGCTTACATTTGCCTTCCTAGAAAGTCATATTTAAAAGTAAATGAAACTGAATATTTTAAGTCTCTAAGAACAATGTCGGTACCTCCAATTAACATAGTGATTATGCTAAATACTTTCTCGGGCAAGGTGTTGGCGGAGACGTTTCCGAAACCCACGCTCGTCAGCGACGAGCACGTAAAGTACAGAGCCGTCACATAGCTCTCGCTGTGCGATATATTGGGTATTGGAACCTTCAGTCTTTCAGCTAAGTTGTTTATCCAACCTGTGGAGAAATTCAGTTTTAGTGCACTACTGTATGGAGCAAATATAGGTAGCTTACAATATATTATTTGGATATACCTATCTATAGCTATAATAGAATTGCTGCTTGGTAACAGAAATAAAGATTTCGAAACTCCTGTAGACAATCAAGTACAAAACGTAAACCGCATCACACACTAAGCACATAATAAACATTTAAAGGGACACTGCTATATACATGCAAGAGATGGTGATATGGCCTCTCTAGCCTCGCCTACAGCAGTGGCTCCCTCTAAATTCATGGTATCTGCTTATTGTGTGATTCGCTTAAAGCATAATATGTAGTAAGGACACCAAATTTGGCTACTTTTGTTAATGATAAATATTTTCATCTTTTACCAGTAAATGTAATGAAATGACTGGTGTAGAGCAACATAATTATGTAAGTATATCGGCATTAGACAATCTTAATATTGAAGTCAATTAATAGTGAGAAGAATTATTTCTATATTTTTGAGCTAAAAATAAGTAAAGTGGATGAATTATTACTATGTCTTTCGATAGCATTTGGGAAACATGGCACTAACATCTTTATCAGGAAACTGTGACCTGCGTGTATGTATATAATGTTTAAATAAATGAAGAAAATAATTTATTTGTTAGTGAATGACCGAGATAACACGCTGTTCTACCAGTGTCAATAGTACTAAAGATCGGTTTTGGCGTATACACGTACGTGTCGCATTTCAGACACTTCATTGAGAAGGAGTCGAGAGGAACAGAGATTGAATTTTTTTATTTTATGTTTAATACATTCACTTGAAGCCTTCTGACGCCTTAGATTTATTTATACCTGGGGTACTACCGCCGAAGCTGAAGCCGATTCCGAACAAATATTTTGAATCCAAAAATAGGCCTTAGGTTAAAGTTAAAAAAATATATGAACAATATTAAGGATGCTTTTTCTGGACAGGTTAAATGCACGTGAAGTGAAGGGCCTGATAGTTTGACATAAACCGCAAGCAATCGCACACTCACGCGGGTGTAGAAACTGCTCAAAGTTATGTTGGTGACGCGGCCGGAAAATTATGTTCTGTCTGCTCGCTTGTGTCACAAATTGTAACCCGAAATATCTGATTGCATTTCTAGCTAGAAATACGAGCATATGTTACATGCCGACGATGTAGAGTATTGGTTGACCGTCAACATTCATCCGTGTCTCATACATCCTGCGATTGTTTCCAGGCAATTATTATGGGATGTAAGTAGCTCAGTATCTTTAAGCAAAGCCACGTGCACGTGGCGCACAACGCACAAAGTCTCCTGCACGTGGTGTACCCTTCTGACTGACTAACGAGACTCTGGCGAAAGAGAGGTAGGGCGAGCGTAATTGTAAGCTACCCGACTGGGGAAGTATCTCCACCTCACGGAAGATCGATCTGTTAAAAGTTGTTGTGTTTCTGTGAGTGAGTGAGATCACCAGTAATGTTAGGAGTTGGTGGATTGGCAGCGGGAGTGGCGGTGGCTGTGAGCGAGTATATGGCTGCTGTAACCGCTTCACATCAGACATGCCGTATGCCTGTTGACCACCCGATGTAGTATAAAACAACTAATCCAATTTATTTTTCGCGGCAACAACGTTTTATAACTTTATTTTGTGATTTAGATTAAATCGCAGTGTAAGTAATAGTACTACGTAATTAAATGAGTAAATGGGACACCCGAATGACCATGACGTGTAGCGGGTGATATCACCCTTGACGTATTGAGTATTTAGCTTGGGACCGCGCAAAACTATTTTGATTTCGTTTAAGTAAAACTTTCATCATTAAAAAATCTGAAGTAAATATGCCAACATTTTTTTTGAGGTCGATGCCACAAGTAGTGTGTAAATAATATTTATAAAGAGTTAAACCGAATTCAAAACTGTAATTTATTTAGTTAACAACTAAAAAGAATAGAAATAAACCTTGTATCATTAAAATAAATCTAAAGTAAATATGCCAATAAATTACAGTTTCGAAGTCAAATGATTTTTTTTTATTATTATTTATTTCTTATTTTTTTATATCTTTTGTAATTGTATAAACGCAGTCAAATGGTAAATCGCTATGATAACGTAACGGGAATCGGAATTTTTGTAATTAAAACTAATAAATTTAATAATTTATTAAACAAGATACTTAATGACATGTTTTAGAATTACGCTGTGAAACCAACGACACGTTGTCCTGGTAACTGATACACACTTAACTCGTTATCACAAACTTCTGAACAGATTTTAATGAAACTTGCACCATTCGCTAAGTTATATCTTATAGTATATAACTATTAATAATTAAATATATTATAGTCTAACTAATAAAAACAAAATTAAAAATTTTGAAAAAACCCACGACGGTTAAAACCCAGTTGAAAAAGGATAAAATAATTTTGAAACCCCCGACTTAAAGAATTTATGCTATGAACTTAATAAAAAAAAAACCAAGAAAATCCGTTGGGGCTGCCATTAAATGAACTAGTTTGGCAGTTTTATAGTAACGTGTATACTTATGAAAATATCTGTATCATATACATTTTCATGTAGTCTGCACCATCTGCATGTTGAAAGCAGCCCCCGACGGATTTTCTTGGCTTTTTTTTTATTAAGTTCATAGCATAAATTCTTTAAGTCGGGGGTTTGAAAATGATTTTATCCTTTTTCAACTGCGTTTTAACCGTCGTGGGATTTTTCAAAATTTTTATTTTTGTTTTTATTTCAAACTTTTTAAAGAGCAAGCATAGGTATTACAATTGAAAACCGCATCAGAATCAGACTAGTAGTTTTGGTTTTGCACAAATAAATGGTTACTGCAGCGCCCTCTGGTGAGTTCTCACTGTAACAACTATCTAAGAACATGCACCAATCAAACTCGAACCCATCACTGAAATCCGCATCAAAATTGGACTAGTAGTTTTGGAGATAAATAGAAACATTGGTTGCACAAACAAATGTTTACTGCAGCGCCCTCTGGTGAGTTGTCACTGTAACACCTATCCTAGAACATGCTCCAATCAAACCCGAACCCATCACTGAAATCCGCATCAAAATCGGACTTGTAGTTTTGGAGATAATGGCAACATTGGTTGCACAAACAAATGTTTACTGCAGCGCCCTCTGGTGAGTTGTCACTGTAACACCTATCTAAGAACATGCTCCAATCAAACCCGAACCCATCACTGAAATCCGCATCAAAATCGGACTAGTAGTTTTGGAGATATATGGCAACATTGGTTGCACAAACAAATGTTTACTGCAGCGCCCCCTGGTGAGTTGTCACCGTAACACCTATCTAAGAACATGCACCAATCAAATCCGAACCCATCACTGAAAACCGCATTTAAATCGGACTCGTACTTTTGGAGATAAATGGCAACATTAGTTTCACAAACAAATATTTACTGCAGCGCCCCCTGGTGAGTTGTCACCGTAACACCTATCTAAGAACATGCACCAATCAAACCCGGACCCATCACGGAAAACCGCATCAAAATCGGACTCGTAGTTTTGGAGATAATTGGCAGCATTGATTTGCACAAATATCCTAGCACCCCAAACGCATATACCGTCTCCGTTCCGTCGCGAGTAAAAATATTTTTTAAAAATCCAACCTACAGTTTTTGCGATATGCGCAGACGAACATACATACATACACTTATGAAATTTGACAAGTTTAGAAGTTAGTTTAGACTAACATATGCAAAAACTGTGCAATTCTGGCAATACCTACGGGTCGATAACCTCCTTTTCTTTTGAAGTCGGTTAATTATAAAAGCAACAGAATTGTTTGTTTTCTAAATGGTTTTCTGCGTTCGATCCCATACGATAAGAGTACTTACGATAATAGAGAGAAAACAAAAGAAGCCCCCAGCGTGTTAATCCATTATAATGTGTTCACGGTTGCGAACATTATTTGTATCTGTAAAAGTACAGTATGATGATAGCTACAAGTACCTATACTATAAACTCTACCGCTGACTGTTTGTTTGTTTTTTATTACAAAATAGAGCAACGAATCGACGATTTTTGGTACAGAGATGACTGATCGGTTGGAAAATGGTATAGAATATTTTAGCCCTGCAATTTTCGACAGAATATTCCATTCCCTAGGGAAAAGTAGAATGAAATCGTTTCATAAACATCAGTCGACTTTTCCCTAGGGTATATAGGCTCGGCGTTGCACCAGCTAGTGCTCGAATTTGTACTTCAATTATTAACGTACGAAAGATACGCTTTTGATAGAGTGATACAGTAAATAGACTTATGGAATGATACACTTTTGTTTCTTAAATGCGTCGTAACGAACTAATTGTTAAATGAAAAAAAAGCTAAACGTAAATAAATAATTATATACCTATACTAAATTAATAAAAAAATAAAGAAAAATTTAAGGCTCGCTGGTCAAATGGTTAGTAATGGCCACTTTGACTCCGAGGTTGCGGGTTCGATACCCGCACAAGACATTTGTGTGGATGAATATGTCTGTTTATCTTGGTGTGGGTTATAAATGTATATTATATGTATGTACTTACAAAAAACAGAATGTATTTAAGTATAATAAAAATCAGTTATCTATTTCCCATAGCTTACAAGCTTTACAATACAAGCTTTGCTTAGTTAGGGAGGAGGGAGTTTACTTAGGTAGTGTGTAATTTGTCCATGAATATTTATTATTTATTTTATTAAAAGTGAATCCACTATAATTGCTGGTGCATATAAGAATAGAGAAATAATAGTTATGCTTTCCTGCGGAATATATGTCACTCTAATTCATGTGCGAAACGCGCGGATTCCGTATTTAGTTTCAAAACGCTGGTTGTTACAATAGCTTTCTTTTAGAGAAAGACTTATTATAACTTCAACAAAAGTAGAAAACAGGGTATGACGTTACGTCAATGTAAATTATTAGTGTGGGACGAAATCACAATGTTTTATAATAAGCTAAAGGCAGTATCCGGAGCACCGCTCGCGTACACTGCCTTTTGAAGTGGAAATTTGAGCCAGCCTTAGCTGCGTTTGCCACTTCACTTTAAGGCTGGTGAATGAGGAGCTCGATGGCGTCATTGCGCGTGTCAGTCTAATCGAACATACATGTTAAGTAACGTTAGCCGTAGCCTGTCCATGGATGGGTTTAGTTATCTCGAGCTCTTCCGTGCTGAGGGCACGCTAAGACGTCGGTCCCGGCTGTTGTCGTTAGTTGATAGTCGTTAAGTCAAGACAGGCCAAGTTAAGGCCTTTAGGCGGTTTGAAAACATTGACCTTCGCCAACCCGCAGTTGAGCAGCGTGGTGAACAGTTACAGTCCAAAGATAAGTAATTCGGGCAGCCTTGTAAGGGGCTGCCAGCCCGTTATATAAAATTAGTTAATAAGACAATTTTGTATGAGAAAAGAGCCACTAGTCGTCTATCGTATTTGATAATATCTGATGTTAACAAATACATTAGTAATTTGACGAGCTCGGTGGTCAAACGGTTAGCAATGGCCACTTTGACTCCGAGGTCGCGGGTTCGATTCCCGTACAAGACAAACATTTGTGTGCATGAACATGTCTGTTTATCTTGGTCTGGGTGTTTTTTATGTATTATAAGTATGTATTTACAAAAAAAAAAATGTATTTAAGTACATTTATCAGTTGTCTATTACCCATAACACAAGCTTTGCGCTTAATTTGGGACTAGATGGCGCTGTGTAAATTGTCCAGAAATATTATATTATATTATTATATAACATTAATTTACAAATCGCATGTTTTCAATTGGATTTTTGGTACTAAATCGAACTATGTTTGGAATTTTTATTTATAAATCTCATAAAACATTTTAGAAAATAGCTCTGATAAGTCAAAAGCTGTTATTCTAAAGATTAGTTAATACACAAATTAAAAAATAATAAATAATGTATTTGTTTACGAAAAAAATGAACACGACTAAATGTTTCAAGTCAACGACCTCTATCGTTCCTTTAAGAAATGCATTTTCTTAAAACTATGAACAGCTGATATATGTATACATATTATAACGATGTTGATACGCTATTGATAGGCGACAGCTGAAAATCTGTGTTATTTGGCACGATGTGCACCATTTGCTTGCTGCTACTCACGCATGCATCTTTTATCTGAGTTCAGTTTCCTGCTGCATAAGTTATCTCTTTGTTTTTTTTTATTTATTTTTTGTATGTGTGTACCTGTAGTTTGTAATAAACGTATCTATCTATCTATTGTAAACTGAAGATGAGGGATTACTGATGCCGACGGCTGACTAATGAATGTATGTTTGACCGAATGTATTATTGACCGGGGATTTTGGTAATTAGATCTAGAAAGAAATGGAACTGGCTGCAAAGTACGAGTATACGAGACGAGCTTTGACTTTAGACGGCTTTGTCAATGAACGAGTGTTGTCCCAGAAATGTGTCACCTCACAAAATACCACAACAGAACTATGTAATAACACCCTTGAGGAGATTGTTCCTACGAATAGATCAAATCACCAGACATGAGGGCATGTTGCGTAGCAATACACCTGGCATTACCAGCGATAGGTTACAGTCAGCACTTTACATTAGGTGGCCGGGTATCCACATACCTAGTATAAAAATCATTAACACCATATATATATATATATATATATATATATATATATAACAAAGTCGTGTTAGTTACACCATTTATATCAGAAGAACGGCTGGACCGATTTTTATGATCTTTGATTTGTTGGATTTGAACGAAGTGTTTGCGAGCCGCTAGTACTAAATAAATAAATGTTTTGGCATAGAATTTTAGCGTAGAAAGCCCATTTGTTAATTAATTTATTATTAAACTAATATTAGTAAACAATACAATTAGTAAACAATACACCATTTATATCTGAAGAACGGCTGGACCGATTTTTATGATCTTTGATTTGTTGGATTTGAACGAAGTGTTTGCGAGCCGCTAGTACTAAATAAATAAATGTTTTGGCATAGAATTTTAGCGTAGAAAGCCCATTTGTTAATTAATTTATTATTAAACTAATATTAGTAAACAATACAAATTTTGCGTACAAGCACATTAATAAAATGTGCTAACATAGGTGAATCGCATCTATTGATTAATGTGCTCCAAATATTGTTGGAGCTGCCGCGCGTTCTAGATAATTAGGATACAATTTTTCTCATAATCATGACACATAAATCATTTATCGGTGCACATGCGAACATGCCAGATGAGCTAGCGAAACGCGGCAGTACCATTTATTCTTTGAAACCATTATTACAAATGTATGCTTGTAGGCCTCCTATGCGTTTAGTTAGCCCACAGAGAGCGCCAGTGTAGAAGGTTTTACAATAAGCTTTAAAAAAAGTTCGTTTAGCTTCCTGGCTACACGAAGCGATCCTGCGAACCAACTATTGCATTTTGCCGCCAATGCCCTGCCTTTCCGCTCAACGTCCATTTGATCATTAAGATTCTTAGTCACATAGTGCCCTAGATATTCAAGTGCGTCATCCACTTAAGTGGAGTATCATCGAGGATGAGTATAGCATGATATGACATTTCTTTTCGGAGACTTTAAATATCAGATATTTAAAAATAAAACCTAAAAAAGCGCAAGTAGGGCATTTATAATTGTAAGTTGTTTCCGTAAAATTTACCTAAGTACCTTACGCTTATATTTACACATATAAATAAACTGACAGTAACTAATATTGTTTAGCCAAGCTAGGTGGCGTGGCGGTCAATGACGCGGCTTCGACACCAACGCTCGTGGGTTAGATTCCCACACATGACAAACATTTGTGTGCATGAACATGTCTGTTTGTCTTGGTCTGAATGTTTTCTATGTATCATAAGTATGTATTTACAAAAAAAAAAAAATGTATTTACGTATGTTTATCAGTTGTCTAGTACCCATAACACAAGCTTCGCTTACTTTGGGGCTAGATGGCGCTGTGTAATTTGTCTGACAAATATTATAATATTATTATTATAATCATGTTTAAGTAAATTTAATTTGCGTAAATTATTACAAACCCATTTACATACAACAGAATCAAAAATGTCTAATGTTCGGGTTCAAGCGGCAGCAGCTGCATATACTATGATTTCAAGTAAAAGACAATAACAAAGGAAATGCTGGGTAAAACCTTGGCTGGAAAACAAAATGCATATTATGCAATAGAAGAAGAAGAATAAGTTATAACTGTGTGACACCACGGACATACAGAGCGACTGAAAAAGGTAGAAGTTATTTAAATTCGAAGTAACATTTTTAACAACTACATCAGAAATACAAAAGAAAGTTGGTCACTTCCCATACTAGCTTGAACCTAAATTTGAGGCATGGTAAAATTTTTCTCTTCCCACGTAGGTATTACCAAAATTACGTAACAGGTTTGGTTGTCAAAATTTGTCATTTTCCATACAAGTATAGCCGAGAATGTCAAGTTAAATTTCAAGATTTTCAAGTATGTGTGAAGTTATAATTCGCATCGTTCATAAACACAACTCTCGGAGCTAAATGAAATTCCTATTTGCGATGTACCGTTTTGGAGTACAGTTGGGACTAATTTAACTTATACCTGGCAAACCATTTCTGTAGACATACAAGTGTAAATTGCATATATACCTACAAGGTGGAACTAATAGGTAAATCAAGCTCTAACAATTTTTTTTTTACAAAGTAAGAGATCACACGTTCTCTTGTAGGCGCTGATTTCTGGGCGGTAGAGATTTTTGTAAATTCTAGACTCGAAAACACACCATTAAAACTGTATACAACTGGATTTTTCATAGTAAGAGATACAATAAGTAACCGTATGTATTATCATAGTAGTACTGTGTAAAATCTACTGTGGATATTTAATTCATAGAAAAGACTGAGGGAATATATACCTACAAGGTGGAACTAATAGGTAAATCATGCTATAAGGATATGATTTCAGGATAGACCCCTGGTGGGAGGGATTAGGTAATTGAATTTAGTTTGGACCCATGCTTTTTAACCTTTCAAGGGTGCAATATTAGGATCTCGCTGGGCGCCATCGACGTATGATGCTGGTAAATCTATTCATTGTTATGATGAACCAACTTTTTGGACCAACTCTTTGGACCAACATCTAATTCGATAAATAAAACAAAACAATAATTTTTCCACCGCACTCTGACTGGCAACGAATAATAATAAAAGCATAGAAAAGTTTGTTTCAATGCCGCACTCGAACCGGTAACTATGTATGTAGTCATCTACAATAATTCAATGTATTTTTTTATTTGATACTAGCTTACACCACCAGTTACGCACGTTTACTTTTTTGAAGTGAAAACTTCTTTAGTGGCGTGCTGCACTTTTTGGGATGGGTAAAAAATGTTAAACTCGCATCAGGACACGTGACCTGATCGAAAATTCGTAAGACGAAAGGAGAGTAGACCCCGGCGCGGCGTAGGAGAGGAAGTAATATCCCCCTCTCTTTCTACCGCGCGGCGACAATGTATGCCTGCTCCTGTTGTTTATTTTTAATGTATAATATAAATTGTCATGTTTGTGTACGATAGCGCAATAAATGAATATTGTATTTTACCACATAAATGATACTTAGTACTTTTATAAATAAAGCAATTCGTGCGAAATTATACCCTAAACGTGGCAAACCCAAGTTTCAACAGTATAGTTCTTATAGTTTCGGAAAAAAGGTGCTGTGACATACGGACAGACAGACAGACATGTCGAATCCATAAGGGTTCCGTTTTTTGCCATTTGGCTACAGAACCCTAAAAATTCACAACGTTAATTTCAAGTTCAAGTTTTCACTTCTGCAGGCAATCCCGAAGTGCAACCCCTTTTTTTAAATAAAAAATAACCTATGTCCTTCCTAATACCTCAAATGTGTACAAAATATCATGATGATCGGCTGAGTAGTTTCGGCGTGAAAGCGTAACAAACAAACTAACATTCACATTTATAATATTAAGTACGTATAGGGATAATGAAATATGTCCATTATTGTAATTTGCATACAATTTGACGTCAAATAATTAAATTAGGAAAATATTTGCTATACACTGAAGACAATGTATATTGTGTGTGACAATACAATACTATGTGACTATGTAAGTTTTCTTGCAAATCAATAAATCGATTGATTGATCGACTTGAGAATGTATATGATTAAAAATAATTAAATAATGAATTATTAAGTACCTAAATCCCAAACTTCATTTCTATGATGTTCAATTTCCTTCTCCGCTATTATGAACCAGATGCAAGCGAGCCAATGCGCCAGCAGCGTGAAGGACAGCATCAGTAGAGTCAGAATCAGCGCAGAGTATTGGGAGTACCTATCTATTTTTTGAAGTAACCGCGCTAATCGCAGTAGTCTGGTTAGTTTTACTAAATGAACATTCCCATGTGTTGATTCCTGAAAAAAGAATACATATATTAGTCACAAAAATAACATATTTTAATCACAAATAATCACAAAAGAAGATTATATATTTTTGTATTTATACGACATACGCTCTAATATAAGTACTATCAGGTTTAAGGGTAAACTTCACAGATCCTGACTGATTTGTAAGTGATATTAGTTCTTTTTTGCTATTTTCATTTTTTACTTACGGCCGTCTCTTCGATTTTATTTATTCTCATTATTCATTAATTCTTCTCATTGAACAATTCAAAATATCAAAGATATCAGACATTAAATACAACATAAATATTAATTTTTAGAAAGGAATGGTATAAATTATGTAGAGAAACTATACGCAAATATTTTCGAAAAATATGGGGCGCTACGGCATTATCTGATGCCCATTGAATATTTTTATTCCAAAAATTGGTCTTCGGTTTAAATTATTGACAAACATCTTCAGCTTAGTTGTTAGAGCTGCAGGTGTTCTACCATCTAATTTAAACACAATTACCACAAATCTAAACTGAAATTTGATTTTCGCAATCAAAAAATCCGGTGGGAATCAGCTTCAGCTTAGGCGGTAGGGTCCCTGGCCTATATAATGAATCATCAGCCTGTATCTGTCCACTGCTGAATATAAGTCGTCCCCAATGCTTTCCATCAGATACGATCCTCTGCCTTCCGCATACAGCCGCTCCCAGCAACGGGAAAAGCAACGGGCTATTGTATCCGGAGACCTTTGACTTCAAAGGACAATTTGAAATTGCGAACAAACTGTGCGTATCGTTGCAAAGTATGAACAGGACGGTCGAATAATTAAATAACAACACCCTTAAATTAATTAGTTCAACGTGTTAGCTTACCGCCCCGCTGTACACGTCGGACGCGTAAAGTAGGTCAAATGGTAATGCAGCTAGAAGATCCACCACGAACCATGATCGTATGTAATTAAGAGCGATCGCCTTTGAATCCGACACGACCTCACCTTTTTTACTAACGAACGTTGTGCGATAATGAAGTACGATATCTAAAAAAGAGTTATGGTTTATATTAATTATAAATTTACCTCTATTTTCATACTAAGCGCATAATGTTAATAATTGAAACATACCAACAATGAAAAGTGCTTCAACCACGACGTCACTGGTAACGCTGATTCTGGGATGACCCTCATCTACAAAACTAGCGTTATAGGGAACCACAACTGCCACGTAAAAGGTAGCTATAAGTATGAGCCAATCCCAGAATGTTTTGAAAACCCCGTAATGTGAAATTATAAATCTTGACCTCTTTATGGCTGATGTTTTGTATTCAGGTAAGGGTGGATCCGATGAATGCAATAAATTCTAAAATGTTAGATATAAATTATAAAGTTACATTATTAGATTATGTGACTAATATACTAAAACTCATTGGATTTCACTCATGTGTTAGTAAAATGGTGTTAGTATTAATAAAGTTTACCTTACTGACATTGTTAAGTTTTAGTTTTGTCTTCATTTTATCTGGTTTGTAATGTCCTGAAAGCTGGTATAGTACTGCCCTTGAGCGCCGCCTGCCCATGTTGGCAGGCGATGGCGCTTCGGGGTCAAGATTGCCATTCGGGTCTGGAAGTAGGCAACTAGATTCAGCGCGGAACCGGGCGCCCAAGAGTGCCGCTGCGGGTACAAATGGGGATAACGCTAGAGTGACCACGCCAGCCGAAGGCCGCACCGCGGCTCCTGCACGCATAAACCACCCTGTTACTATCTCGACCGTAAAACATTATTAACTAAGTAACTACATAAGAAACACAGGATTTTCTTTTTTCCTAACTTAAATACTAGAAAGAGAGCTTTCAAATGCACAGTTTATTATACGGGCAAACATATATATTGAGAGAAAAATATGAAAGGTTTTTATGAGTATTCTCTCAATATTTTAAAAGATTAATGAATGTATATCATGTTAGTACAAAAACATGAGTAAGTATATACTGACCCTCGTTCTAGAATTTTGAAAGAAAATCTTGTGATAAGTACTTGCCAATAAGGGAAAAGTGATACCACATTTAGAAATGCCACAAAGCAAACTGAACATCTACTATGACTATGTATAGCATTTCCAAATTAAGTATCATACTTTAAAATGTCGCCAGCTAAGCAGAAGTTAAGCGTTACAATGAGATAGATTTGAATAGAAATAAAGAATGAATGAAATATTCAAATCTGCAATTTCAATCTATTAAAAAAATCTATTAAAGCTTCATAAAACGATTTGTCTAAAAGATATATTTTTATTCAAACTTATACTAGCTACGACAAGTTATATGAATAACAAATATATGTAATAAAATAGTTACTACAAGTTAACATGGAATATATTTTACAGAAATCTCTGATCACAAATAGAAACCCTTATAAAATTTAATATTTATTCGCTTCGCTCGTTGAAACGGTAGAAAGTATCGAGCCATAAATTGCAGCTATCTGACAAGCTTTTACGTTTCAACGCAGGCAATTAGTGCCGCATCTCGTTTTATAAACATGATGTAGTTTATCTCTTATTATATCCAACAAATAAACAAAATTGTATATAGAATGTAGAGTTTCTGATTCAGATCTGATGTTTCTGATCAATGTAAATACAAATTCAAGTTGTCAGTCAGATTGTAACAAACCGATCACAACATACACATCAAACGTTTCAACATAATTTACACAGACATTCATTCAACACTAATGAATTTCGACAGTTCATGCACATAGCGAAGGTAAACTTTGCGAGCATAAAATGCAAATGCTGAACTAAGTGCTTTTATTGTCTTTTGTTAAAAGTGCACGTTGGAATAATAAAACGTACAATTTCAAATCATAAATGGAAAAATAACATAGTGCATTTCAAGAGTATTATTAAATTGAACAAGTTATTGATCTCCAATAAACTGTCTGAAGGATGAAGGGTAAAGCGACTGTTTGTAAAATCGTACTATGAGCGAACAAAATGATGTATGAAATCACTACGGCTGGTGCCCTTGTAAAAAAGGGATTGATAAGCTGTTAATGAATTAGTGCCATGAACATTGGCAAGAAAGTAAACTAACTAATTATTTCATAGCTAAAATAATTATAACATTGATGCAATGATGGTGGAAAAATATTTCTTAAAGCATCCATTAAAGTTTTTAGAATTAATTAATGCTACCCATGTTTGTGTATTATTTGCTATGAATATTATTGTAATATGGTAGACATAAAGGCAGTTAAATTAAAATGATTGTGACACACGCCGTAATTACTCAAATTCTCCCAGCCAATAATAATTTATTATAAAGGAGCACAGTGGAAACTGGCGACACATGGAAGGTAGAGTCGTGGATACGAATCTGTTACAAACAACGATATACAGGGTGGTTTTCATTATGTTACCTACGTAATAAAATATAGTTCATATCAAAGGAGGCGAGAATCAAATAGGTTTGAATATTAATGAAGTATAAAAACCATAGGGAAGGTAATTATTTTACATACCTATAATACTCTTAAGATAGTCTGTTGTGAAAATTTTGAAACAAAAACAGTTTGATATCTAATAATCTTGTTTCTACTTTAGAAGATAAAGAAATTGTTTCGGTAAAATGAAAGCTAACTATCTAATTCTACTCAGACTTATTGTCTTTCTATTACAGACTAATTCAATTAACGCTACATGTACACAGTGAGTAGTTGAACAAATACTCGTAAGGAACTTTACCGTGCGGTGATGCTCGCAACTCGCTACGGCCAACTGGGAGCTACAGGAGCTCAATCTAACGCTATCAACCTTTTAGACGTACCTATAGCACTAAAACAACGTGCTCATTATAAGTTATTACAAATGCACAACCGTCAATCAACATCCTCACTCAATTATTATAACGCCTCAAGGCAACGCCACGAAATGACACCGAATGGTACTCTTAACTTTTGAAGCTTGCATTTTTATACAAAAATGTTTCAAGAGCCATCTTGAAAAGGGTACTCACCGCTATCAAACTCCTCGTTAGTGTTCATGGCGGCCATCTTGGTGTTTGTAATATCCTTGAAGGAGGCGAGAAACAAAACCACTTCTCGTTTCTCATTCTTAATTGGGACGATGTCGAGTAAGCACCAAAAGGGAGTACCTGTAATTTTAATTAGAGTTAATTTTGTCTGCAAGGAGATTTTATTGTATCAATGTTTGTCTGAGACGACAGAAGTATTCCCATATTGTATAAAATATTGCTTTGGCTAGTTTCTCGATGGAATTGCCTTTTCTAGTTTGATAAAGCCTACGATAATAATAAAATGGGCCTTGGCAAAGCTTTATTAGCACACCCTATCTAAACATATATGTTTATCTTAAATCATAATGATCGCTATGTAAAAAAATGGTATAAATTTGAGGTTTGGTCATGTACCTGTCTGTTCAGCCGTTTCCCCAGTAACAAGCACACGTACATAATAAAACTATGGTAGTTGGGCAGAGCCAAAGCTCACCCAATCTCACTCTCTCTCACAGAGATATAGTGTAAAATTGGGAAACAAGTAACGCTTGTTTCTTTTCACCAAGGGTTCACCGTTCCGTTGCCAGCCTATACTCCTTCCTTTCATTCTTTCTGGTGACCTTACTCACTCGCAGGAACACAAAAACCCTCAAGAGATTTCTTATTTGGCTGCCGTATTTTGTGAGACAGAGGTACTCCAGTCGGGCAGCTTAAAAAAATACGCTTTTTCTGTATTTTTTTTTTGGGTGCACTCATTTTGATTTCGTTGTACCCTACCTTCGTTTTGCCTTGCCGCCGGGCAGAGTTTGAGGAAAGTTGAGGTAGGTTTTTTGGAGTGCTTCCAACCTAGTAAATATCGCATCATTCTTAGAAGCAGTAAATGACTGGTGAGGACAAACAGCTGGGGTTGCCTGTAAAAGTTTAATTTTTTCGAATGGAATCGTAAATCTCTTATTGGTTTTTGTTTACGATTGTGGCGAGACGATGTTTTGCTGGCGGTTGAAAAACAAAACTACATAACATCTAAATGCGTTATTATTCAATTAAGGAAAATAATGTTCGGCTTTGCACTTTTTTATAGCCGGTGTGCCAAACAAGCAATTCTACTAATGTAAAGTTGTTGCCGTAATGAATTTGTAGACGTTTGCAATAAAAGGAGTTTGGCACGTAATATTTCCTCACTTCTGGCGACGTCTCTCACTCGCAGGAACAGAATTTTCTTTAAGCTATCAACTTCTGTGAGGTGGAGGTACCGTCCTATCGGGTTTCACCATCGATAAAGAGGTAATTTCGTAGATGGGTTCGACACACCTTCCTCTCTTTTTCCAGAGATCCGCGTTTACTTAACGGCAGGGTGCACAACGTGCGGGTGAGGTTGACTTTGTATCTAATAATAATAAGGATAAATATTTTTAGACAAATTACACACTGCCATCTAGTTCGAAACTAAGCAAACTTGTACTGTGGGTACTTGATGACTGTTAAATATACTTGAATACATTTTTTTTTGTAAATGCATACATTTATTCACGATAAACATATATGTTCATGCACACAAATATATGTCTTGTACGAGGATCGAACCCGCGGCCTCGGAGTCATAGTGGCTATTGTTAACCATTCGACCACCGAGCTCGTCAAACTATTAAAAGATAGCCTTACGTCCCAAAATGTTATAATTTCCTAAGTACATATTTAATTACTTAAATGACACAATTCCGTAATGATAGGTACTTATATATGTGGAGATAGGATATGCTGATCTGTGTAGCGCAATAACAATGTGGATTCAAAGAGAAAAAGGTTCGTAATTTTATAAATTGATTTCCGGACCTGACCCAAATCAAATAATAGCCCTCTTTTGAAGTAAAAATTAAAAAAATAGCTTTGACTTTCGTATGTGCGATTTTGATTAGATGGAATGTGGAATATAACAAAGCCGACATTATTATTTAAAAATATTCTTTATAAAATAAATATAAATAAATATTTAAATATAAATATTTCTGGACAATTTACACAGCGCCATCTAGTCCCAAATTAAGCTCAAAGCTAATGTACTTGAATACTTTTTTTTTTGTAAATACATACTTATAATACATAGAATATTCCACAACATTCGAAAGTTATTTTGAACGTTTTACAATGATCTGGGTTATTTCGGAATGTTTCCGAATGGTCCACACAATTTTTTTACCTTCCAGAATGTTCTGGAAAGTTGTAGAATGCTCTTGAATACTCTTGAATGTACTGGTCTGATCTAATATCTAGAGGGCGAAATTTCCAAATCTTATATCTTCAAAAGTACGTCCTTCAGGTAAAAACGGGAGCCTTCTTCTTTACGGATGGGACATAGAAGATTCCACATCATATAATTTCCTTGATCGTACTGAGACTCGTTTAGTACCTAGGCCATATAGTACAGTAACATCCACCCTAAAAGATGAAGCTGACATAAAGTACAGAACTTTATGTATTTTAGGCAACATAAAAATTTGTAAACGACACACGAAGTCAAATTGAATCTTTTCAGATTGTTTTGTGAGACGTTTTACATAATAATAAATACTTAATTATATAACATATTTTTTTTCTGTAAATCTATATATATAAAAATCAATGCCACTTTTCGTTGTAATTTTATAACTCAAGAACGGGCTCACCTATCCAAACTAAATGTTTAGGGTTTATTCGGACTATTTAGTAGATGGTTTTGGTGAAGTTTGTACAAAATCGGTGGAGCGGTTCTTCATTTATCACATTTTTTGGAACAATTGAATTCAATAAATGGCGGATCATTTTGATCAAATTGAAACTTTTTTCATTGTGCTGTCAAATTGAAACTTTTTTCAGTGTTGACAGTACATGCATGTTGTTATGTCATTCATGCGGTCATTTCATTTTGGACGTGCTTTGACTTTATGTTGCCTGTTCTAGAGTCGGTACCCCCAGGCGTTTGTTTATTCATGCTCAAAATGGAAAAACAAAAAATTTGAACATACCGCCGATATTTATCACGGGTAAAAAGTATGTTTTATATATGACTAGCTTTCGCCCGCGGCTTCGCTCGCGTGACATTCGGGGCAAACACGTGTTTACTAATTAATCAATAGAAGTACTCGTGTAAAATTTAGGATAAAATAGTCCAACTAATCTTTTCCCATACAAACCAACTAATCTCGTTTTCCCATACAAACTTTGGACCTCCGTTTCATCCTCTTAGAGGTAAAATTTGAAAAATCTTTTTAAGTAATTCGTGTCCACTACGTTATATTTTCAAATCGATGCCATTGTCGTAATTAACGTCCCAGAAAACCATAGAATCAACACCCATATTAATATTATGACATTTCAACCCCATTGCACCCCTACAGAGTTATCACGTCGGCTATGTTGGGTTATTAAATAGTTGTTTTTTTCATAATCAGCGACCCGATATGCCATAAAAACAATACCTATGACGATTTTCAGACTTTTTCACCACATTTTAGACATTTCAACGCCATCGCACCTCAATAGGGGATGATGGTCACGTTACCGCCCTATGTGTACAATAAATAACAATAATAGGTAATTTCTGGGATAAAAACTATCTTAGGTTTATCCTTTCCCAGGACTCAAGGTATCTCTCAACCAAATTTCATCTAAATCGGTCCAGCGATTTAAGCGTGAAGAGGTATTCTGTCGCATTTATAATATTAGTATGGATTGGTGTTCCGAAAACCCGTAAAACGATACATATGTATAATGATATATAGACATTTCAACCTCATCGCATCTCAATAGAGGATGATGGTCACGTTAGCCAAGTTGAATTTTAAAATTGTTGTTGTTTTCGTAATCAGCGACCCGATAAACCATAAAAACAATACCTATGACGATTTTCAGACTTTTTCACCACATTTTAGACATTTCAACGCCATCGTACCCCAATAGGGGATGATGGTCACGTTACCGCCTTACGGGTACAATAAATAACAATAATAGGTAATTTCTGGGATAAAAACTATCATAGGTATGTCCTTTCCCAGGACTCAATGTATCTTATTATTATTTATACTTGTATTTTTTTTATATGTTTAGTTATATTAGTTAAAAGTGTAATTTGTATGCAATATGTAATTGAATGTATATCTAATAATGGTAATCACCACGGCGAGTGGCGCCGTATGCTGAAAAACCTGTAGTTTTAAACTTAGTTCGGCTACGGATGCTGTATTACTACTGCTGTATAATACTTGGTTAAATAAGTTAGACTTAAGCATACAATTTGTGTATTTTTTCTGGAAATAAACTATTATTATTATTATTTAAATAGTTGTCTTGGCCAACTTGCCAGAATATTATAAATATTTTGAAAAATGGAATAACCACACTGTGACTCACGCAGTAGAATATAAGATGCAAAAATTCGTCAGCAACACAAACCTTCCTGGCAGCTCAGTTGGAAGAGCACTCGACCGGTCATCCTCAACCAAATTTCATCTAAATCGGTACAGCAATTTAGGCGTGAAGAGGTAACAGACATACTGTCGCATTTATAATATATAGACATTTCAACCTCATCGCACCTCAATAGAGAATGATGGCCACGTAGAATTTTAAAATCGTTGTTTTCGTAATCAGCGACCCGATAAACCATAAAAGCAATACCCATGACGATTTTCAGACTTTTTGACCCCATTTTACCCTTTTAGGGGTTGATATTTTCAAATCGATGCCATTTTTGTAATTGACGTCCCAGAAAACCATACAATCAACACCCATATTGATATTATGACATTTTAACCCCACCGTACCCTCACAGGGGTGATTTTATGTCATGTCGGCTATGTTCGATTATAAAATAGTTGTTGTTTTCGTAATCAGCGACCCGATAAACCATAAAAACAATACCCATGACGATTTTCAGACTTTTTCACCCCGTTTTACCGCTTTAGGGGTTGAATTTGGAAAATCCTGAAACATGTGTTTACTCATTTATCTATAGAAGTACTCGTGTAAAGTTTCGGATAAAATAGCCCAAATAATCTTGTTTCCCCATACAAACTTTGGACCCCCGTTTCACCCCCTTAGGGGATGAATTTTCAAAAATTCTTTCTTAGTGCACCCCGAGACATCATAAGAAACCTACGTGCCAAATTTGGAATCTCTAGACCCAGCAGTTTGGGCTGTGCGTTGATAAATATCAGTCAGTCACTCAGTTTCTTATTTTATACAATTCAACCCCATCGCATCCCCACAGGGGTGATTTTATGTTACCGTCGGCTATGTTAGATCATAAAATAGTTGTTGTTTTCGTAATCAGCGACCCGATAAACCATAAAAACCATGCCCATGACGATTTTCAGACTTTTTCACCCCATTTTACCCTTTTAGGGGTTGAATTTTGAAAAATCCTGAAACACGTGTTTATTCATTTATCTATAGAAGTACTCGT
The DNA here is from genome assembly GCA_937001555.2 of Hypsopygia costalis. Taxonomy (NCBI): domain Eukaryota; kingdom Metazoa; phylum Arthropoda; class Insecta; order Lepidoptera; family Pyralidae; genus Hypsopygia; species Hypsopygia costalis. The sequence continues at coordinate 12,920,962 of OW443330.2, read as the reverse complement.
GTAAAGTTTCAGATAAAACAGTCCAACTAATCTTGTTTCCCCATACAAACTTTGGACCCCCGTTTCACCCCCTTAGGGGATGAATTTTGAAAAATCCTTTCTTAGTGCACCCCTAGACGTCATAAGGAACCTATGTGCCAAATTTGGAATCTATAGACCCAGCGGTTTGGGCTGTGCGTTGATATGTCAGTCAGTCAGTTTCTTCTTTTATATATTTAGATAATATGTCAGTCTTGATCATATTCACTATGTAACGCGAATTTTATTCAAATCTCCGTTATCGTGAAACTTTGTCACGCCATTATTTATTCGTTTCTCTGTATCTCTAAACGCACGGTTCAAACTACTGGGCGAATCGGGTTCGAATTTGGCATACAGGTAGCTATTATGACTTACGCATCCGCTAAGACAGAATTTTTGAAAATTCCAACGGTATACCGGCAAACTCGCGTACGAAGTCGCAGGCGCGAGTTAGTCTATAAAACTCAACGTCTGTCTGTCAGCCCGTCCGTGATTTTTTCACTCAAGAAACACTTATCCGATTTATATGTTTTTTTATTCATAGCTTTGTTTTCCGCGTTGGCGTGAGTGAAATCGCAGGCATAACTAGTATTTTAACAAGACTTTTATAACGTTTGTTTTTTAATAAAACTTTTCCTCGGGTTTAATTTGTGAAGTCTTATAAATGAGGAAATTCAGATCATTCGGTTCAGCGGTAACAATAAATGCGTAGGCTGCACGAGTGAGCAAATGGATTGATGTTTTAATTGACTTCTAAAAATGGAAGTCTATTTTATTATGACATTATATTTATATTTTTTGAGGGTTAAATTTTCAGACAATTTGATCTACACTACTTTTGCATACATCCGTCATTACTGCCGGCCGGCACCCATCCACTCTAATTAGTACAAGCATGCGACTGCCGTGTCTGCTTTGGTCGTCTCTGGTCCAGCTGCTCAGGTCGTCTCTGCGACTCCCCAGCTTTATGAAACTTCAAATTGAATCGAACATTAGTACAATGCACGCTGAACTGTTGGCTATTGCTGAAGCCATATCTTATGTTAAGTCGATTAAAGCAGACAACTTTGTCATATTAACTGACTCAAAGAGCTCGCTCCAACACTTGGCTCGGTGTACACCTCGACTTATCGAGGGCTCCCGATAGCCTACTTGGTCATTAAAGATATCATGAAGTTCAAATCTAGCTCAAAGGGTATTGTGCTCCAGTGGATACCTTCTCACGTCAACATCTGTGGCAATGAAACAGCTGACGACCTAGCTAACAAAGCTATTGATGAAGGTCTACCAATTGGTATATCTCCATTCTATACGGACTGCATCCATTTAATTAAGAAAAAATGTACGAGTATTTGGAAAAAATATTTTGACGAAAGATGTAAAATAAAAGGGATCTGGTACAAAACTATTCAATCGGAGCCTTTGAACCACACTTAGTTTGATAACTGTGATCTTAACCGGTTTGACATTATAACTGCTATGAGGCTTCGATCTGGACACATTCCATTGAACAAATTTGGGTTTATGATGGGTAAGGTATCATCCCCAAATTGCTCTGAATGTGATGTTATCGAAGACGCGTATCACATATTGATGGAGTGTGTTCGAAACGAACCATTCAGAAGACAAGTTTTTGACAATATACTTTTAATCCAGTCAGAAATAGGAGGTTGTAACAGTATTCTGGCGGAATCTCCAATGTCGGAGTCAGCAAGGCTACTATATAAATTGGTTAGGTTAGGCCTCAAACACAGGCAGTAATTAACATAAGGATGCATAACGGAGCGACATAGTCACAAGTGTGACTAAGCTCCTTAAATAAAAGAAAAAAAAATCTGAAACAGAAAAAATATGCGCCTCTACGCGATGCATCATCAGGCGATCTGTAGAGGTCATAATAAATAATTCCCGGACAAGGTTTCTAAATAAAAACTAACTACTACAAATAGATATATAATATATGTGCACGATTATATCTAAAGAATCGTGTAATCAGTAATGACGTATCTACAGAGCTGCACACCGATTTTATTTATTTTCGAAAATTTTGTCGATAAGTACGTTACAGGCCGATAATATTAAATAAAATATATAATAACGCATTTTTATAGTAAGTTCTAACTTAACTTATTAAGATTAACCCTATTTAATTAACTGTTACGGACGGGGTTTTTCATAGTAAATAATCCGGATTAAGAAATCCGAAGTCCCTGTGTCGAAGTAAATTGCTTTCCTTAACTTAAATTACATAATTATGTTTTGTCAAGGCAACATTAAACCTCGTCTCATATTCGGTTGTTAACTGATATACGCAATAGTTTTGCGGGTTTCAAAACTTCTAACTGGAGGTAGACATGAAATGCTATATTACATGAGAGCTTACACAGAAATATAGTAACCATGAAGAGTGTATGTTTTCATAAACTTCCAATTTCTGATATATGAGCAAAATATCTTCATTACTCATTACTGAGATCGATTATGTGTGTGTATAAAAAGTGATAAGTGGTGATTATTTACTGATCAGAAACGTGGTCTTTCAAAATATGTTTCGTTAAAAAGTTTAGACCAAATAACAATACTCTTGAGGGTTGGGGTGTTCCTGCGAGTGAGTGAGGTCACCAAAAAGAAAGACACGGAGTGATTCTATTCTAGTCTGCCGGAAACCACACGGCCAATTCTTTCGCATGAAGCGAATTCCAGCGCTGTACCAAGCCCTGTACGTACAAACCTACCCTGTACCCACCATGGGATTGTGGAGTGCAAGGTGATATTAGCTCAGCATTGTGACCCTCTCTTGATGATAAGCGAAAAGAGAAGCCCAAATTGCAGTGCAATTGACCAAAGACTAAACAACCGTGTTTTGTCAGTTGACACTGCTCTTTATTTTCTTTCTCGCTTGAAGGATCCCATGGTGTTGAACGGAGGAAACACATGCGCCCCGGCAAGGCGTAACCCAAATACTAGCTTGCACCTTGTGAATCGACTCAGAGGTGAGCTGTGAGGATTGTCAACGATGTCACGCTTACACACAACATTGAGCCATTAAGACTGATGTGGGACTTTGCCTGTCTTTTGTTGTGTGATCGCCTGTACAATGGATTGTGTTCAGAGGAGTTGTTTGACATGATGTCCACGGCCTCCTACAATCGTACCACTCGCCATCGGCAGTGGGTTCATCCTCACACATTAGAACCGAAATGGTACCGTACTGTTTGATTTCAGAGAGGTTTTCTTTCTCGAACTATCAAGTTGTGGAATGAATTACCTGTCGAGGTTTTCCCAGGGAGCTACAGTATGGGGTTCATCAAAAAAAAAAAATGTAAAGAGGTTTTTACAGGGTCGGCAACATGCGACTATTGCTATCATCCATAGACAGCGGCGACCGCTTCCTATCAGGCGGGCTGTATGCTTGTTTGCGGGCTGTATGCTTGGCGGGCTGTATGTTTGTAGTTGTATAGTATAAAAAGAAAAATAAAGGTTCCCACTTTATAATAGTGCGACAGAGGTAGTAGTTTCCGAACTTTTTAGTACGCGAAAAAATGTCCTCAACAGTGCAACAATGACATTGCAACCCTGCATGCGTTGTTCTTTAACGGATTAGGATAAATTCACACACCATACAAAGGTAGATTATGACTTGAAACCTATCTACTAGCCTAACAGTGTGTTAAAAGGAATTTTGCTACTTTAGTTTGCCAAGCAAGTGCTCTATCAGTTCTGTATTTTTTTCTAAATCAAATTAAATGTTACTGTACGTTGTTCTTCTATTATTTTTGAGTGCGATAATTGATCTTAATTTGTAATTGTTTTTTCTAACAATGTAAACATTGATCTTCTATTATTCACCTTGATTTGAAAAATACAAATCTAACGCCGTTGACCAGTTACTTGACCCACTGTACTAAGATAGCTATTAAGAAGTTTAAGAATAAAGTTTTAAATCCTTACCATTTTTCTTATAAAATATGAGTTCAAGTTTGAGTTCATGTTTGGAGTCGAGTGCGGCGTCGATCTCGTGCCGGTGTTCCTCTCGCGTGTCGGGCCCGTGAAGGAATTTGCACGCGCACCCTTTCTGCATGATGTGTGCGCGTGCCCACCCCGTCAGCTCGCAGAATCCATCTGAGCAGTACACGATAGGGTACGCGGGCACTTGTGCGTTGCCCAGCACGAAGTTGCTATCTGTTAACAAGGAAATACACATATATGAGTGCTACTGCCGAGTGGAGTCGCTACGGTCTGGTAGTAAAGCACATTATGTCAGTCAGCTAATTACGAAAATAATTTTATTATCGTTAGAGCTAGGGTTGTCATCCATTCGGGATATGTGATAGTTTAGAGGGCGCCCGGAGAGCGTCCGGGCTTAATTTGAAGTCTAGGGTTAAACGTTTTAAATCACTACCGCCCGCTCCATGCTGAGAATAACCGTCTTGTCACAGAATAAAAAAATGTACTAGTACTAAAAACCACTGATGACATGTCCGGATTTTAAGATTCAAAATCCGGAGTTTCCACGTATCTTGTCCTGATTGCTAGCGTTTAGAGATGGCAACCCTAGTTAGGGCCAAAGCCAACCTTAGTTGTGCGTGATGTACTCTGCGGACTAGCAATCGAAACGATCACGAGATATGTGCATTATTGAAAAATCTGAATCGTTGAAACATGCATCGAATAATAGGAGATTTAACAGACAATTACCTACATTTCGCGTTCGTTCCAATATGCAGATAATCCGGAGCTCTATCTGCGATTAAATGCTTCCAACATTTTTACTACATAGCTAGCTTTCAGGTCGCGGCGAAAACATCTCGCAAATATTTCGAAATTTTGCAGCCCAACTACATCCATCATGTAAAAGTGGAAACTGACTTGCTCAATGATCGGTTAACGCGCCGCTGAAACTGCTGGAGCTAGAAGTATAACATTTTGGAACACACTATTTTTACACACTAATTCATTCACTCAGGGATTAAAATATGATAATTTGAAGAAACTTCTCACGCGGTACGAATACATGTGGTATTGAAATTTGAGGCGGGTCTGGGAGTCAATCATAAAGCACTGTGGTGTATCTATACCTATAATATGTTTTAAAGTTTCACTAATCACAATTTGCTTTGCAGAAAATTTTATATACACAAATGTAAATGTATCAACTACGTTGTTAAAATTTATAATGCTTTAAGCAGCTATACATATCAAATCAGCAATAAAGGTTTTATTCATTCGGATGTTCAAGCTTCAAGCTCAGTGTGTCAGAGTCGGGAAAGTTTAAATTGCTGGTACACAATGAATCTATGCTTTTAATTAGCCAGGCGAACATTTCTGCCTGTGTCATTAAAACACTGAAATGTGTCTACTGTTTTGCATACATAAACATGATATAAATTACCCGAAATGTGTGTTCAAAACACACAAACATTTACTTTTCATTTGATTAATGAATTGTATGAGAAGCTCGATGGTGTACTTTCGCCATCCATTGCGTTACCCAAGTGAAGCAACGTTGGCGGTTGGCTGTCTATGGATGAATTTATTTATCTTAAGCTTTTCTGTACTTCGGAGGACACGTTAAGCCGTCGGACCGGCTGTTTTCTTGAGATGGCGGTCGTTAAGCCGATTTGGTGGCGAAAATACGGGAGTGGACCTGTTTAATTTGATTAGGTAGATAGTTACAACATTTATTATAATTAATTCATTTATCTTTTTAAAGAGATATGCGGGAGGTTAGTCGAGTCACGACCAGAGGGCTGGCCATTACCTTGCTCAGAGGATTAGCATTGCTATTCGTTAAATACAGCGAGGTAATGCTGCCAGCATTTTTGGTACGCTACCGACGGGAAACTATTTGGGAGAAAATTTTTATTTGTAATTTTAGTTTTGTTTCTTTTTCTTTTTCTATCTCTATGTAAATATTTTATTTGTAAATATTTAGCATAGATAGGTTTCTGTGTAATTCATTTAGGTACTATGTCTGCCTTGATAATTATATTCTGTAAAAGCATTTCAAAATATTAAAAAAATAAATTGGTAGCCTCCTAACACTGTTTTCGTGTCCCCACCACCCACAAATTAGGGCACTGTGAACCCAGTTTATATTCAATTGAAACGAATTTCTATGTGAACATAATTCGAGTAAGTATTTAATAAGATATTGTGATGAGGGTATTCTACATTCTGCAGACACATTTTAACACTTAGTGAGTTGCGCTCTAATTTGAAACCCAAATACTCGCTAGCGGGTCCACTGAACCCAGATAATATTCTACAAAACTGCTTACTGAAAGTAAATGTTAACATTGTTAACCTTATAGTAAGGATTATATTTAACTAGCTCTTACCCTCGGCTTGCTCCTATAGTCATTATTTTATTAAGATTATTTTTGGGAAAATAGATATTTTTCAGGGATAAAATATAAGTAAGAAAATAGTTCAAAGGTCAGGTTCATAGGTGCGGCGCGCATGACGCGCCTTTTATCGGTTTTTTAGGTTTAGGTTAAACAAGGATCCCTTATAGTTTCGTCATGCTCATCTGCCTGTCTGTCTGTCCGACCGTCGTCCGCGGCTAAACTCAGAGACCAGAGTCTTAGAAAGCTCAAAGGTATGGGTATATATTTTTGTTCGAGACAAGTGTCATGTTATGATGACGCGCGCGTATCAACCAAATTATGGAGGTATAAGTAAGGTTAGAATTACAAAACATCACATATTTTCAGCATTACAAAATTCCCAATACGATCGACTAAGACGAAATATTGCGTCTGGCAACTACGGGACCCTAACAGTACGTGTGGCCTGATACGCACTTGGCCGGTTTTTTTTAGTTTAGCGGTTGTGGTAGTTATAGTCACTTACGTTTAAAATTAATTCCCTTGATTTCAGCAAAAATAACGGTGTATTATTAATATAATGTAGTATAATGTTACGACTATTTAAATTGAGATGTCGACGGGTTACGTGCATGGTAGAGATATTTGAAGCTAACAAATAATAGTTAATGCACACATGCTTCCACATATGGAATACGTTTACAAAGGTAAGTAGCACGGTACAAGTGGTTAGGTGAAACTTCTCAGTGTTCCCGGTTGGCCTCGCGCCGCGCGCCCCGGGCGCCGGCCATGCGGACTCGAACAACCGTTTAATCTATAAACTTTATATATATCACTTCGATTTAAATCAGACTATTCTACGTAGCTACAAGATACAGATAGCTATGTTGAGAATGCGATTTTTTTAAAGCACAGATATTTTTTATAGGGTTGACAACGCGTGAGGTTGCCGCGATTTCTTAGTAATCGGTAAGTAGGTTTGCTTGGCCTTTCTTCTGCTTTGGTACCAAGTCTTATAATCTATAAAGGAGACGGGGATTTTTGGGCCTGGTTGTAAAAGGTTGTGATATGGCCTAAAAATTAGAATATATATTTTTATTTCAAACTGTAAAATATCAGCCTGATTGACAATCAGGAATTTGAGAAAACTTAAAAACAAGTTTTTGTAACGATTAAAATCGATTTAGTTATAATCGATCAATGCGAATGAAGTAAAAAAATAATAATAGAAAAATGCTTATATATCTATTACCAAATCATAAACAGAGTGAAGCTAATTAATACCAATAAAACTGATCTATCAATTTCTAAATAAGACATTTATAAATCAAAGATAAATCTTCGATTCGATCCGATTTTCGTTTGTTAATCGATTAATACCTTTAAAAGTACTTTAGTTTTAGTCTGTGGGCTGGGCTGACTGACACTTGACAGCGATCCCAATGTCAGATGAAGTTAAATTAATAAATTATTTATTTCATTTCAAATTAATTATTCAAATCAATCTACTCGTTCGTTTTGTTCCCTGTGCGTATTGAGTGTTCCTTCCAATTTCTTGGACGACCACGGCTTTCATTCCCGACATCTTTAACTTATTGATCTTATACGACCCTGGTTAACCTACTGGACATGAAGAATATTGTCTGCTCTCGGCGACCACTGCTTTCATTACGGACATAGCTGTACCAACTTGGATAGACAACGGAATACAGAGAATTTCGGCACGTACGCACGTACAGTTTGGATTTTACTACCGGCTTATTGGAACAATTCAATATGGATCGCTGTGTAAATTGTGGAATAACGACAAGTCGCTGTAATACATTACTCCGACGAACCTTAGACGATGAAACGACATTTTCCGTGATTCGTCAATGGCTTACACCACGGCCTGTAAGTATTCACCTCCTGTTTATTAATTAATACAATCTTATCAGCGATATATTTACAGAGGATAAGCGCTACTCTGTTTTTCTTCACCATAATACTAATAAAGTAAACCAATCATGAAAATTCTCTAATGTGCCTGTTCATGGAATACTTATATTGTTTACATTTTTAAGGACTCTCTGACTACCATAATAAATATAAATAAATATCATGGAACTAATTACACATTGCCCTGTAGCCCAAGCCTAAGGAAAGCTAGGGGTACCAAATAGCTGAGAAACATACTTAAAAACTTGTTTTGTATTTACAAAAATTATAATACATAAAACCACCCTGTCCACGAGGAACATGTTTATGCATACAAATCTTGCAGAGATCTAATGTTTGACTCTCTGTACTTAATAAGCCATTGTTAAACATTGGTACAACTGAACCATATAACCTGTCTTTTTTGTACACAAAAATTAGAGTTTAACTTAATACATAAACTAACCATAACTACAACACAGTTGCTATTTTATTATCATTTGGATGTCCACCGTTGAACACAGGCATCCCTAGACTTTAAGAGAGTTTGATGCAATACTGTGCTATATATTATATACTATGCATTACTAGTAAATCGTGATTTAATGACATTTAACATTTTTCCTGTCTTTCAGATAAACAGCCGTGACTCCGTTTGACAAGCTTACTGGGACTTGGCTCAAAGACCGCTAATTAATGAACAAAGACAATTTGGCCACCATAGTGTTTGTCTCCGCTGTGGCCTTTCTCTTGTATGAGTCAGTTATCTACTTCACAATGGGTCTCCTCATGAACTGAGAGTTTCTAATGTTGAACATGTAAGAGGAAATGATGGAAGTGTGCAGTGAAGTCAGAGGCAGCCTACTTCGTGAACTGTGAGATTCGAATACCTCATTACTTAGAGGGCAATTACAGTCGAGACATAAATTGCAAAACTTATTTTATTTATACTTTAATCAACAGTTCACACAGAAGTAGGGAAGCTATCCTTAAATATTATTGCACCTGCTTTGTTGGCAAACAGACAGTAGACTACTGCGCCCATGTCATGTCTATAATATGGTACCTTAGTTGGGCTATGTACCAAGATAATATAGTACCCGCTGCACAGTTCTTAGACGATACTTGAATCATAATTGAAGATAAATAAAAAATTGTTTAAAAAGAAGTGATTTTATTTTTTGATACCTCACACCTCACCCCATGACCTTATCTATTAATTGTGTATGCCTAATATTATTTTGTTCTACAAATGATAGCTACAAATATATGTATATATATATATACAGACAAGCATACAGCCCGCCTGATGTGAAGCGGTTACTGTAGCCATATTAACGCTCGCAACATAAAATATCGCTCGCGCGCCGCCACCCCCGCTGCCAACGCAGCATCTCCTTTCTTTCTGATAACCTCACTCACTCGCAGGTACACAATAACCATCAAGGGAATTGTTATTTGGCTGCGGTCTGCGAGGTGAAGTACACATTCCCGCTTTTTACGTTTTCGACAGAGCTTCGTTTGTCAGTCAACAGGGTGCACAGCGTGCAGGTGAAGTTGGCTTTGGTTCAAAGATCTCGATGAACTACTTACACCCCTAACTAAAAATATAACGTTCTGTTGAAAAAAGAAATATTTATTATTATTTCCTCAAAAAGCTGTTGGTACATACAGGTTGACACATAACCTCACTTTTACTAAATCTCTAATAACTCGGCTCCCTGATTGCCAAAATTGGCAGAATTTTTACTAAGGTTGTGATAATATTAAGGCTATTAAATGACACCACTTTCATCTTATTACACTCAGGCCCAGAATTGTATGAAATCGTATCCGTCTCCTTTCTGATGATATGCCTGAAATTACTTTATGATTCGCAGATGGACGTTTGTGTGAAAAATCGGCCATGAGAGTTTCAGTCGCCACCTCCAACCATCAGTGCATTAATCTTGTACCTACAGCATTTCATTCACACATTGACATAAAACTATCAATCTATACTATAAAACAAAGTCGGTTTTGTTCAAACACTTATAACTCGACAACGGCTGAAGCGATTTTCATGGTTTTTGATTTGTTGGATTTGTCTCCGTCCCGAATAGCAGAATAACTGGCAATTTGATGGTGGCGGAAGCACGCAAAGTAGTGTAGATCAAATTGCCTGTAAATTTGACTTCCGCAAAATAACACCTGAATCAATTAACTAGCAGAATAACTATTAAAAACATTGTAAAATTGATGAAAAAATAAAATAAATGATAAACCATTTTCCCATACAAATAGAGTCAATTGAAAAATGATTGACATATTTATTGGTTGTCAAATATAAAAATGTCAAATCGATGGGTCTCTCTTTTCCGTCGCGAAAGTTGTTTGTGATATGTTTTGAAAATTGAAAAATGTCAAGTCGATTGGGGTGAAAACGTTTGGCCCATGGGGTCCGAGCGCAAGAATAAAACCAGAGTAAACATCAAAAGAAATGACAATTACAAATCACCAAAACGATAAAACCGATTTCAAAACTAAAAAATAAAACAAAACGTTTTTTTAAATTTTTGATTAAACAATAAGGAAATCTTTATTTTTACGAAATCTTCAGTTTTTATCGATACGGGTCTTCCGTCAACCGAAGGGGTTTAGAGCATAATCCACACGCTGCTCAATTGCGGGTTGGCGGAGGCCAGTGTTTTCGAGCCGCCTAAAGGTCACTAACTTGGCTTAACGAGTGTCATCTAATGATAACAACCAGGACCGACGGCTTAACGTGCCTCCGAAGCACGGAGGAGCTCAAGATAATCTAATGATAACAATCGGAATCGACGGCTTATCGTCTGTCGTCTTTCGAAGGACGGATGAGCTCGAGGAGCTCTTAATATAAACCCATCCGTGTACAGGCTACGGTCGACGTTGCTTAACTTGCTTGTTCAATGAGACTGACACGCGCAATGATGCCATCGAGCTTCTCTATTATTTTCTATTATTCATCGTTTTAATTCCATAAAATCATAAATTTAGTTCAGCTAATATGTACCACGACATTCATTGATTGTTAGGCGGTACGAAGTTCGCCGGGACAGCTAGTATTAATATAAACTTTAAAACAACAGCGCAAAGTTTAAATTGGATTCTGTTACTACAATACTTGCAATTGACTTATAAGTTTTTATTATTTTGTAGGTAATTATTATTATTGTTTAATTCGCCGCCTGTTTTTGTCTGTTCGTAGTGTAATGGCAAACCCCGGCCACTCCATACAAAAATGGCGCTTTTGCATGTAGTAACCAAATGACGTCTGTACACGTGCCTATGTTTGAGTGACGTTCTCTAGGGCTGACTTTATACAATTATTAGTCGGACATGTAAGGGGGTGTAAGTGGTTCATCAACATCTTTGAACCAAAGTCAATCTTACCTGCACGGGGTACACCCTGCTGACTGACAGACGAGGCTTTGATGAAAAGAGAGGTAGGACATAGAGTATTTTTTAAGCAGCCCGACTGACGAAGTACCGCCACCTCACAGAATACCGCAGTCAAATAACAATTTCCTTGAGGGTTGTTGTGTTCCTGCGAGTGAGTGAGGTCACCAGAGGGGATGGAGTTGCTGCGTTGGCAGCGAGGATGGCAGCGAGCGAGCGATATTTAATGTTGCGAGCGTTAATATGGTTACGGTAACCGCTTCCCATCAGGTGGGCGTAGTGAAGAAAAAAAAACGTGTGATACTCCGGGACTGCCGCGGTAAAGCTATTGCATAGCATTTTTTATCAACTAATGCTCGTTTGCTCGTTCATCCATCCATCCATCCATCCATATCCATTCATCTATCCATCCATCCATTCATCCACCCATCCACCCATCCATCCATCCATCCATCCATCCACCCATACATCCATCCATCCATCCATATCCATTCATCTATCCATCCATCCATTCATCCACCCATCCACCCATCCATCCATCCATCCATCCATCCACCCATACATCCATCCATCCATCCATATCCATTCATCTATCCATCCATCCATCCATCCATCCATATCCATTCATCTATCCATCCATCCATCCATCCATCCATCCCTTCATCCACCCATCCACCCATCCACCCATCCATCCATCCATCCATCCATCCACCCATACATCCATCCATCCATCCATATCCATTCATCTATCCATCCATCCATCCATTCATCCACCCATCCACCCATCCATCCATCCATCCACCCATCCATCCATCCATCCATCCACACATCCACCCATCCATCCATCCATCCATCCATCCACCCACCCATCCATCCATCCATCCATCCATCCATCCATCCATTCACCCATCCACCCATCCACCCATCCATCCACCCATCCACCCATCCACCCATCCATCCATCCATCAATCCATCCAACCATCCATCCATCAATCCGTCCGTCCGTCCGTCCGTCCGTCCGTCCGTCCATCCATCCATCCATCCAAATTGTTTTTTTTTACTTTCCATGTGTTGAGACATCCATCCATTGCACAAATAATTCTCATCTTTTACATACGCGCATATTATTCTAAACTGAATGGAGAATAAAATACAAGCGACGTCAATTCGTACTTCGTGGCATTCCTTGCGAACGGTTCCAAATCGGTTCCATAGGGGAGGTGAGGTCGACTAGTGAGAGCGGCAGAGAGTGTCCATACTGTACGTTAGTACTATTACTTATACTGTGGTAATGGTTAACGTTGTGTAATGGAAATACGTCCACCGAACGAATCAGTCTCTCGGACTAGGTATGGTTGGTTCGATTCTCATTATTATAATCGTGCAACTTAGTGTTTTTATTTCTTGGATTTTAACAATAAATAATATTACTTCATTTTCCATTTCCTAACTATTCTTAAGCAAAATGACAATTGAAAAAAATGAAACAATAAGACCAGGAATACAAATTTATTTCAATACCCTACCTTACAAGTGTAAACTCATACTTTACATTTGTAGAGTAAATTAAAAATCTGTTGCATATTCTTAAAACTTGTAACTTGTAATAGGAAAAATATAAAGTAGAAATTCAGAAATCAATATTATAATAACTTTCTTTTACACATTGTAAGAAACAAATATCTCTTTTTAAAGTCGCTAAGTATCGATTTCGGACGAAAATAAAATTGAAGCGGCCCTTAAAAACGCTATAAATCTTTTTCATTTTGTAAATAAATTCGCATTGAAAATGACCTTTTTGAAAAAAAAATGTAAAATTATTTTTAATATAATTAATACTTAATATAACTCTGATATCCTCCCACAATTCCATGCAATGAGTTTCTAAGGCCTCTAGAACTCTCTCATTTTGCATGTCCCATTTCTGCCAATCTCGCACTATATGAGCTCGATGCACAGTTATCATGAACAAAATGATATGTTAGTAACATGGTTTCGTCTAACTCTGTTACATAATGTTCAGCTGTAGCGTGCCCTGCTATCGAACCTAGTTCACCAGGACCCACAGCACTCATCCACCCTCATGCCGTTAGTTTACCAATGAATGACAAAGTATATAAAATATGCCAACAAATCGCTGCATACGTTCTTTTCGCTTAGTCTACATGCATAATCTTAATTATTATAGATATGATATTAGTTATTTAGTTGGCTCACCCTACATTTAACGATATATTAATTTGTGTTATTTCTAGAAGTGTGTGAGTAGTAGTGCTACTTTTTTTTTATACTATCTAGGGTGGCAGACAAGCATACGGCCCGCCTGATGTGAAGCGGTTACCGTAGCCATATTAACGCTCGCAACATAAAATATCGCTCGCGCGCCGCCACCCCCGCTGCCATCGCGGCATCTCCTTCCTTTCTTGTGACCTCACTCACTCGCAGGAACACAACAACCCTCAAGGGAACCGTTATTTGGCTGCGGTATTCTGTGAGGTGGAGATACATTCCCCAGTCGGGTAGCTTACAATTACGCTCCCTACCTCTCTTTTCGCCAGAGCTTCGTTTGTCAGTCAGCAGGGTGCCCGCGTGCAGGTGAAGTTGGCTTTGGTTCAAAGATGTTGATGAACCACTTACACCCCAAAACTACTTTTGTTATCTCTGTATGGACTAATGCGAATGACTGTACCTGTCCTGTTGTTATGAAAATTGTCAAGACGAGACCATTTTAATATTGTTATCTGCCTCCAAATCACCGGCGTCTTTCTATGACAGATGATATCATGGTACATTGCCATTTAATCACCGTATCGTTCCGTATTTGTTACGGGGAAAGCCAAGGTAGATGCAGTTTGGCACAAATTGGCAAGAAATTCGGCTCTATTTTAACTCTGAGCGATCTACTGCCATCGCTTTCGTTTAGGATATTGATATACGGCATCAACCCATAATCATTCTACTGTTGGGATACGGTCTCCCCTCAATCGAAGGGGGTTATAAGCATACTCCACCACGCTTATCAAATGCGGGTTGGCGGAGCTTGATGCAATAGTGTAAATTATCCAAATATAGGGATTTTGATATATTAGTGTAAATTACCCAAACATACAAATTGGTTTACCTTTGAAAGGATAAAAACATCCTAATGAACTTTCACCCTTTCACGTTTACGTTATTGGTAGTAGGATTTTGAAAGCATGGCAAATGGCTTGTAACGCGTGAATTTTTAATTGTGGCACTAATTTCAGGCTTAAATACATATTACATTGTTTTGGGAATGTGTAAACATTTCTTGTTTACGAAGAGAGATATTGACGTTTCGTTTGACAGTCTGCTGTTCCGACCGCTGATCTAATTTTTGCTTTTGCAGAATTGCGGACCCTGGAAGCCCGCACTTGTTGATAGTCGGCCCGAAGGTTTTGTTTCTCATTCGTAGATTTAGATATTCGTTAATCATTTTTTTTAAAGGGATATTGGAGTTGCTGAGAGGAATTGACGCGCGAGTTGGATTTTCTCTTGAAGATAAACCGTTTGAGAGACTTTCGTTTGCGAATGGAGTGGTCTTGTGCAATTGTTCTAATCTTAATTTTAAAGTAGTTTTGATTTTTCTACTCGTGTTTGTTAGCTGTCGTGCTTTGTGACGGAAGGCAAGAAGCCTGGAGAGTTCCATTCGTGAATGGAGTGCGTGATTCGGCTTCCGAATTCAAGTTGTGATGGTCGCTTCTGTTAGTTTCAGTAATATGTGATTTGTTGAAGGTGGTTGCCAAGTTTACGAAAAGACGCGTTGGCGTTGACACTAGACTAACGTATTGTCGGTGGCGGAAGCGTGCAATAGATTTATTGAAATTCTAAAAAAAATAATTTTGTTATTGTTAAAAGGAGGTATCTTTAATGTTCTGGAAGATTCCATATACATTGTGGAGTGGGGATTGGTGGCAATGACAAAACGGGTCCGCGCGCTCGGGGCGGCCTTTTTCTGCCGTTGAGAGCACCCTAGTAGAAGTCATCAGACCCGCTGAACGTCGACAGGACACGTCGAAGACTGTGATTCCGGGCACCCGGTAAGCACGATTCGCAAGCGGTTGGGGCGTCGTCTTCTTGGTATAGTCGTGTTACCGAGGCGTTGGTTGTTGCAGAATTGGACGTCAGCCCGAAGCGCCTGACGAATCAGCCCGCCCGGGACGGTCCACATAACCTCGTTCGATAGAACCGGTGAGTTGGTATCTGAGAATAGGCGTGGGGCGAGGAACCATTGGCCGTACTGTTAGTGAATTGTGAAAATGGTGAATTTCAGTGGACTACGTCACTCCGGGTTCGACGTGCATATCCTGTCGCGTTCCCCTTGACGGTGCTCCTCGCGCAACCTGCAGCGCGGGCATCAACGCGCTTTCTGCGGCGCCATTCGGCCGCGCTATTCCCCAGGCCGTGGATCGAACCTCCAGTCGGTATGTAAATTTTGTTAATTGCTTAGGGCAGTGTTAGATTAGGCGCACAAGTGATTCCCTGTGCTAATGGCGGACCTATTGTCCACAGGGAGGTTTTTTAATATACCCTCTTCCTCTTCACTCCGGTCGTGAGACTGACTGCGCAGTGGTGACGTGGCACGCAGTCCGAGCCACTTCGACACTCGGGTCAGCTTGATACAGCGGCCTCAAGACCGTATCGCTTGAGTACAGCTAAGTGGTGTTACCGATCGAGCAATTTATGTGGACTTTTGCCGTAATAGTGAATTTCTGTACCAAACCATCTATATTATGATCGCAATAAGAATGTAGGCTTTCTGACTCATCGCCCTGAGAAACTAAATTGTAACTTGCTCTGCCGCTGCTTTTAATTACTGTATTTTTGACCTGGCATAAACAGGTCTGGCGCCCATTAGATATTTTGTTAACTGAAAATTGTAAAATTAGCTTGTAATATATATGAAATGTGAATTTGTATGTGGGAGACAATGGAGAGGCTTTGAACCACAGGAATAAACTCTGTCTGGCGATTTGTAACTTTCATTTACTTCCCACCCTCAGATTTGTGTACTAAACTTATACTGAGAGAGCGCTTACCATAAGCGGGTCTCTTACCTTACTGTTACTTATACTTCAAATTTCAGGTTTCAGTACTATTACTTTACTTACTCTCTCTCTACCTCTATTTTCATTCTACTCTTCAATTTACTTACTTACTTTCCTTTTCAACCAACTTACAATTATTAAACATTACAGGCTTACGTATGATGTCCATGTATGCCTTTGGATACCTGAAGAATATGTATGTATATTATATTTTAATTATATTTTCATTTCTGGAACTCGTGAGAGGCAGCCTGAAGAACGCTCACCGAGGTAAGGCCACAAAGAGAGTAATAAATATTGAATGTCTCTGCAGGAACGCCATGAGTGTCCCATATTTCTAATTTTGGTTCGGAACGCTAAAAGGATGGAATACTCTACGGATAAAGTAGGACATACTCGTCCAGACGAGTTTGCTCTACTTTAGTTGTTCACCCCGCGTATTTCCATTACTGCATTCAACATTAACTTAAATATTAAAATTACAATCTATTCTTATAACTTAACTGAACGTCATAATGACTAGAAACTAAATATGATCTAATATATTCTTGAACAAATTATACACTGCCATCTAGTCCCAAAGTAAGCAAATCTTGTACTATGGGTATATTAAAATCTAAATGTGATAAGTGATATTATACTTAAATATTTTTTTTTGTAAATACGTACATATAATACGTAGGATACACCCAGACCGAGACAAACAGACATGTTCATACACACAAATGTTGGTCTAGTGCGGAGATCGAACCCGCGACCTCGGAGTCAAAGTGGCCCTTGCTAACCATTCGACCACCGAGCTCGTCAAATATAAGATCTCTAATAAAGACCTCGTTAGCATTGTGCCGAAGGTATCTTCGGCACAATGCTAAATAGGTCTTTATTAATTAATGCCGCCAGTATTGGCGGATTTTTTCACTGTATCGCGATGATGTTGCATTGTGGATGGAAGGCGCGATTTCTTCAGCCGCCGATGGTCAAGACCAGGCGTTTGAAATGCTTATATAGGATGCCACGGACCCAAGGTCTCCACTACGGAAGAAACAAAAGTAAATTCCGAGCCGATACTCTGATATTAGAAAATGTATAATCTTACACTTAGAAAATATCCCTTTTGAAAGTATTTTTTTAAACGATAGTGAAATCCGCATTAAAATCCGAAAAGACAGAAGTGGAAAGCGATTTTGTTTTAAACGATGTATGGATAAAAGGTTTATAATAATCCATTACACAGTTTATGAACGTTGCCAAAAAAGCTAAGATTAATTAGGTGGTAGCAATTCAGGGCAGGAGTTAAAGTTGACGTTACTGCCTTATCTTTCGTAAAAGTAACTCAACCGTGAATAATGATGTCGGTTTGATAATAAAATGAAAATAATTAGGAATATTTCCTCACAAACATTTTTATTTGTATTTTGAACTTATAGATAATGCAGCAGAAACAATTTGCATTTTTTGCTTTACTTAAAAAGTAATAGGACACAGGAAAATAATATCACATTTGTTGATTCTGATGAACGGATGCATCAATATTACCTACAGCAGGCAGCAGTAAGCCTGTATTGTTGTATTGCTAGACCATATGAAAAGTTCCAAATCTGCTACTTCGGTTTCATATTACTAATTCTAAATTCCTATTTTATTATATATATTGCAGCCAACGGGTTTATATTATAGCAATTCAATGAAACGGCTAGCTGTTTTATTGAACAACGCTATTCAACCAAACACCTAGTTTTGTAGTTGAAGCGTTATGGCATTTAAAACATACAATATCAGCTGACAGAAATACCGTTGTATGATTCAATTTGTATGTTTCTCGGTCAACGCGGCGGCGCTAGTTTCGTTTTGTTTAGAATATAGCGTCAATTAGTGTTTTTTGGTTGCGACAATTAGTTTTGTTGTGAAAATAATGATCAAATGAAGATCCCAACATTACTTAGTCGTAAAAATAATCGAATTGTTACGGTCAAAAAGTAATACATACAATGGTTAATGGTTAAAGTAACAACTACCATCATAACATGGTTAATGTAACAAATAGCATATATTAAACTTAATTGGCATCAGATTATTCCTGAACTATGTCGACGGAGCTCAGCCTCGCGGGAATCGTACTTCCGCTAACAGGACACAAGAAAAACCTAAAGGTTGGATAGTTACGGATCATACTAATCGAAGAGAGAATGAAGTAGATATCCAAAATGCCCTAAGACGTTATGTAGCTTTGCATAAAATCTTAGTGCTTATATTTTCGTCAATTATTTTGTTCTGAGGCTAGTACTCTGATGTAAACTGGTCACTTAAACGATGAAAGTCATCTGGGCATGTATGTAGCATTGTAAATGAAAAAATGATGTTAGCACGGCATGTTTTTATGGTACCATTACTCAGTTTAGAGCTAGAATATACAGGCATATACAGAGGATTACGTCATTTTACGTTACGTACAGTTTATTAATTTATATTAGTGAAACGCTTTACTAAATATAGACAGAATGTTTAAAAATATTGTTATGCTAAAACATTTTTAGGTACATATGAAACTTTTTTACACATTTCCCACCATTTTATGTACAAAACTTTTGCATTTAAATTTTATCTTAATCCAACATCGAGGTCGCAATTTCTTTTTTTATTTGCACTAAAAATAAATTACGCTGTTATCCCTAAAGTATTTTTTCTTATAGTAAAAAAATATTGGATTCACTTATTTATGTTTCTTAATAAAAAAAGTATAATTTATTTTTTTTATCACCTAAAATCTAAAAAGTTATTTGTTCGACTAACCCCTTAAATAAGCCCTAATTATTAAAACTATTTATTCCATAACAAAACCATATAATATTGGGTTAGCTATAACCTCTATTATTTATGCCAAACTTCAAGTCTCCAGCGATTTGGGCTCAGAGACAGACGAAAAGACTGCTGATCACCGAGATGAGATGAGCCATACATTCGAGAATAGATATAGATTTATATATGTAAATACCCTTATGCATGATCGCGTTAATTTCCGTCCCATGCAACGCGAAAGCTTAATAGATATAAATTGTTGAAAACACTTTTAGAACTATGTTTTAGTACCTTTTATTCGAAAACAAATAGCTCTTAAGTGAAGTTATATTATTTATTATACATAATCTATACATATAATAAAACAGTAAAAATAATGTGTCTGTACATTGAATATATTTACAAAAAAACAATTGGAGGCGATAGAGACATAGTAATAGAGTAAGAATTTAAAAAAAAATGTCTGTCTGTTTGTCTGTTTGTCTGTATGTCTGTATGTCTGTTTGTCTGTTTGTACACGCTAATCTCTGGAAGTACTAGACGGATTCGAATGAAACTTTTTTTGTTATATAGCTGTTAGGCTTGGGCAACATATAGGGTATAATTTATTTTGGAAAGTGGAACACCTGATGCAGTACCATAATGGTTCAGCTTAACTATAAGAAATATAAAAATGCCACCTTAGCAAAAGTTGTTCAGCCTGATGAGCATTTTCTATTGAGGTATAAAAATCCAAGATTTGGAACACCTGATGCAGAACCATAATGGTTCAGGTAAACTATAAGAAATATAAAAATTACGCCTTAGCAAAAGTTGTTCAGCTTGATGAGCATTTTCTGTTGAGGTATAAACATCCAAGATTTGGAACAGCTGATGCAGAACCTTAATGGTTCAGGTAAACTATAAGAAATATAAAAATGACGCCTTAGCAAAAGTTGTTCAACTTGATGACGATTTTTTGTTGAGGTATAAAAATCCAAGATTTGGAACACCTGATGCAGAACCATAATGGTTCAGGTTAACTATAAGAAATATAAAAATGACGCCTTAGCAAAAGTTGTTCAATCTGATGACCATTTTTTGTTGAGGTATAAAAATCCAAGATTTGGAACACCTGATGCAGAACAAAGTTAAATTTATTTGCTTAAACAACACGTGTTTACAATAAATTATAAATGAAAAAAAAGTAAACAAACACGCAATAATAGCAAATAGAACTAAAAAAGTTACTTAAAATAACAATAAATAGATTAACAAAATATTGAATGTATTGTAAAAAAAAACCGCGGGGTGCTACTTTTATTCTTACCTGCTACAAGTTGGACGCAATCGTTTGATTTTATTTACAAAGGTAACGTGGTCTATTTAGTCAGTTTATTATAGACGTGTGTGTACGCTAAAATTGAAATGGAACGATTGGTATATATTCGCACAAACCAGAAGAATACGTGCATTTGCGGGACGCTTTGTAGCAAGATCAGAGTTTAAGCAACGAGGGGAAACTGTTTTTCTTAGATGCTCCAGGAGGGACTGGAAAACATACCTGACGAGAACAATCCACGCTGAAATCAGGCGCCAAAATAAGATCTCGCAGCAGCATCGCCAGACATTGCAGCCACATTACTACTAGGCGGAAGGACGCAAATACAATGTTCAATATCCTACTGGATTTAAACAGAATTGAAACACCGACATGCTCTGTGATACGAAACTGTGATAAAGTGAAGGTGTTTCAGGATTGCTATCTAATCGTTTGAGATGAATGCGAAATGGCCAATAGTAAGGCACTAGAAGCTGTAGATAGAACTTTACGTGCCCAAGAGTTTTTAAGAATATTAAAAAATTTGGGGATGATCTCCTCCCTGAAGTAAAGTCAATGCTTGGCAGCGAAATATAATTGAAGCTGAGATTGACTGCTGAGAAGACTGGGAGTGGTGCTGGTGAAACTGTATTTTCCGCGTACTCTTCTCCAAAAAAAATCCATTAATTTTAAACGTACACAGTTCTCTGTGACCACTTGCTTTGCTATGACAATAAAGAAGTCACTAAAATTCGCTGGTCAAGCTTAGGACTGGTTGTTTTTCGCATGGCCAACTTTACGTGGCTTTTTCGAGAGTTGTAACGCTTCAGGTCTTTTTATATTAGCACCCGAAAAAAAGACTCCCTTAATTTTTTTTCTTTAAACTATGGTTACAATGTTAAGTAAAAAAAAATACTTTTAACGTATAACAAGTATTTTCTGATGTATCTACATTAGTTCGTATTTTTGTTAATACGCCGGAATCATTAAGTCCACGCGAACGAAGTCGCAGGCATCAGCTAGTACACATAATAAAAGAGACTACGGAAGCTGGAAAAATGAAATTTATTCAACGATGTTTACGTAACTGAACAAACAATATTTGCCTTTGTCGTATTCGATTTCAATAGCGATTTAGATAAAATATTCTGTGTATAAAATTCATTATTTATTGTTTGTTTATTATTGGAACGCTGAATATTTTTGTTATTAGTTTCGTGTTCTTGTGCCTTAAACTTCATACTCCGAATAAATAATAATATGTATTCAGAAGAATAAGGAAGGAAATAAATAAATAACACACCGTCGTTGTCAAATCAATATTCTGATATGTGCGAAAAGTGTGTAATTGAATAATTAAAAAAAAATCTTGTATACAATTTATTGAGTAAAATATTTAAAGTTGCCTATGCCTACCTACGCATATACACATAACAGTTTCTTGGTACTAAACTTGTTTCAGTAGCTATTGGCAAAATGTGATATCTAAAAAAAAACAGCATATTTTGGTTTGACAAGTTTGACAAAAACTTATTTTATTTTTATAGATATATATAATTTTCTTAGATATAGCACTACTACTAAATTGCGTCAAAAAAAAAACGGTTCCCGCTGTTGGATGGGTAACTAGCCGACAGTTGCATAGACTATCGCCATCGTTATCATATCAGCGATTATACTTGCTATCTCTTTTCCTCATCGATTGCAAAACGGCGCTATTTTTCATGCAGAAATATGAAATTAAAGTACATTGTGTATTTTCGGTGTATAGTTCCTTGAGCTTTGGGATAACGTAATATCAACATAAATGTCCTACACGCTCTTAATTGGGTATGTATGGTCTCTGTGTCTTCTTCAAAGTTGACGATTTTAAATCAAACATCAAAAAGTCCATTCAAAAAGTCCATAGGATGACACATAGATGGTGTTGCTAGAAATTTTTCCATATGTTTTTTATTTAGTACTAACCTTCAAACGATACGTGTACAAATTTGACAGCAATCTGACTATTGATTCGTGAGTTATAAAATTTTGTGT
Source organism: Hypsopygia costalis (assembly GCA_937001555.2). Lineage (NCBI taxonomy): Eukaryota > Metazoa > Arthropoda > Insecta > Lepidoptera > Pyralidae > Hypsopygia > Hypsopygia costalis. The sequence continues at coordinate 12,898,076 of OW443330.2, read as the reverse complement.
AAAGCAACTTTTGTTATTGAAAAAGAAAATAGAAAAAAATAAATTTCGAGTTTTGATAAAGCATTGCATGTTGATGAAGAACATGCAGTGGAAACCAAACAATGGCTTAATAAACATTATCCGAACTCTGCTCCATCGAGGCAAATAGTAGAGAAGTGGATTCCTGAATTTAAACGTGGTCGTACCAGCACAAATGATGCAGAACGCAATGGACGCCCAAATGAGGCCGTTATTCCAGAAAACATCAAAAAATCCACAAATTGGTTATGAACGATCGCAAATTGATGGTGCACGAGCTAGCTGACATTGTAAAGATATTAGACGGTAGTGTTATTACCATTTTACACGAACATTTGGGAATGCGAAAGCTTTGTGTAAAGTGGGTGTCGCGTGAGCTCACAGTCAACCCAAAAACAACAACGAATTTATGCTTCAGAGAAGTGTTTGGCGATGTTAAACCGCAATAAAATGGAATTCAATCGTCGATATGTGACAATGGATGAAACATGGCTTCACTATTACACACCAGAATCCAAAAGACAGTCAGCAGAGTGGACAGCAGTCGACGAACCGAATCCAAAGTGAGCAAAGACGCAACAGTCGGCGGGTAAGGTGAAGGCGTCTGTATTTTGGAATGCGAACGGAACAATATTCATCGACTATCTCCAAAAAGGAACCACCATCAACAGCGGATATTCCTGTGCACTTTTGGATAGATTGAAGGCTGTAATCGCAAAGAAACGGCAACATTTGCAAAAGAAAAAAGTTTTGTTTCACCAAGACAATGCACCGTGTCACAAATCGATGAAAACGATGGCAAAATTTTATGAATTGTGCTTCGCATTGCTTATCCACCCACCGTATTCTCCAGATTTAGCCCCCAGTGACTTTTTCCTGTTTTTAGATCTCAAGAGAATGCTTGCTGGAAAGAAATTTAAGTCCAATGATGGAGTGATTGCTGAATCTGAGGCCTATTTTGACGATAAAGAGAAATCGTACTGTAAAAGTGGTATCGAAAAGTTGGAAAATCGCTATAATAGTTGTATGGCCCTCGAAGGCAACAATGTTGAATAATAAAATCAAGTTATGTCAAAATTTAATTTTTTTCTTACTTATCCTACGGTGATTAATACCACATTGGTATTTTGAACTGAATGTGAATACTAGTAGGGTTGAGAATAAAACCAAAACTGTATTCTGATCTAGCTGGTTTATTTGTACTAACATAAAAAGTTATATATGCAGAGTTGAGAGAACAAATATTGTGCGAGGCAATTCTATACCAGCGCCATCTATTGAGAAACATTTGTTACTACCTACATAAACATTTTGTTTGAATTATCGTAAACATACCGCCCACCAAGGACATACAGTGACGGAATGTCCTTCTATAACATAAAACACTTTGTAAAACATTAACATTAAAATTCAAACCTTGTACTATTTTACAATAAATGATTTGTTCTGGTAAAAAATGCTAAAATATAGAAAACATTTTTTTTTTTTGTAAAAATAACAAATATTAACAATAAATAATTGACTATTTGCTAATTTGAACTTACAAAAATATCTTCAATAGAAGCGTAAAAATATGAACTAACTGTATATAATGTATAATAATAAAAACATTTCATTGATCTGCAATGGGTAATATACATAATTTAGATGTTGGCCTTTTAACTGTAGTAGACCCCGTGCGTAATGTGACTACACGAGTGATATTATCATCACCGGGATGTTTTTGCTCGACGCGACCTAATAACCAACGACTTGGCGGCAAATCGTCTTCCTTAATCAAGACAATGTCTCCGATCTTTGGTTCTGGTACCCGAGTTGACCATTTGTACCTGTTCATGAGATTAGACAGATACTCCTGAGACCAGCGTTTCCAAAACGACTGTACCATCCTTTGAACAAACTGCCACCGAGAGAGGTAGTTCACATTTGAACCTTCATAGTTATAATCAGGTACGTTTACTAGTGGCTCTCCAATTAAAAAATGACCCGGAGTCAAAGGCAGTGGTTCACCTGGATCATCAGAGTTAATTATACTCATAGGTCGTGAGTTCAAGCATGCTTCCACTTGATAGAGGAGTGTACTCAGTTCCTCAAACGTGAGAGTGGCATCACCAATTACTCGTTTAAGGTGAAATTTTGTAGATTTCACTCCCGCTTCCCAAAGCCCGCCGAAATTAGGGCTGTGTGGGGGAATAAAATGCCATTCGGTTCCGTTGGCTTCAAGATGTTCTGCTATTGTTGGCTGAATGGATGCCAACTGTTTCAACTCTCTGGACGCACCAACAAAGGTAGTGCCGTTGTCGCTCCATATTTTAGAGCAGTGACCTCGCCTTGCCACAAACCGTCGGAAGGCAGCTAGAAAGGCTTGTGTGGTCATATCACTTACGACTTCCAAATGGAGCGCTTTCGTAGACATGCATATAAATAAGCACAGATACCCTTTATATGCATGATGCCCACGTCCCTTGGTTGTTCTAATGCTTATGGGGCCAGCGTAATCGACTCCACTGTGCAAAAATGGTCGCGTAGGGGAACAACGAATAGATGGAAGGGAGCCCATTAATTGATTCCTCACGCTTGCTCTCTGTCTGGCACATATTACACATTGGCGAACTTGCTTTTTAATCAAGTTTCTGGCTCCGATTATCCAATAGGCTGTCCTAAGATAATTGGTCATTAACAAAGGACCTCCGTGCAGAGTTTTAAGATGTGCGTCTGCTACGATAAGGTGAGTCAAATGATCAATACCTGGCAAAAGGATCGGATGCTTTGTTTCTTCGTCCAACTGTGCTTTTTCTATTCTGCCTCTAACTCTCATAATGCCTTTGCTGTCTATATAGGGACAGAGAGATTTGAGCTTGCTTGATCTTAATTGTATATAGCCTTTTTCTTGTAACTGTGTGTACTCTATTGTAAATATTTCTGTCTGTACTTTCTTTATGCAGCACTCTAGAGCTGTTTCAATTTCAACTCTTTGTAAATACCTTTTATAGTTTGTACTAGTTCTCAAAAATCGTCGACAATATGCTATCACTCGAAGTAATTTTGACAGTGATGAAAATCTTTCAAATATTGGATTTTCATGTTTTTCGGGAACAATTGTCAAATGGGTTTTTGGTGAAATTTCTAACTCCACATTTATATCTTTTGGTCTTTTGTAGCTTATAGGTTTGTCCTTAAGAAATGAAGGTCCATAAAACCATAATTCATGCCGAATAAATGAACTAGGTAATAATCCTCGAGAGGCGCAGTCTGCTGGGTTTTCTTTTGTAGACACATGAAACCACTGTGGTGCTCCTATTGTAGTCAAGATATTTGATGTTCTATTAGCTACAAAGGTTTTCCACTTGCTAGGGTGACTGTTTAGCCATCCTAAGACCACCGTAGAATCAGTCCATGCTCTGATATTGTCCTTTGAAACGTTTAGCGCCGTTGCCGTATCAGTTAATAACTGTGCCAGCAATACTGCCCCACATAATTCCAACCGAGGGATACTTATTTGCTTGATGGGGGCTACTCTGGTTTTTGCAACTAACAACGATACCTTGACCTTTCCTGAAACATCAACTAATCGCAAATAAACAACGGCAGAATAAGCAGCCTTGGAGGCGTCACAGAAGCCATGAAGCTCGACTTCGTCGCCTGATTTTGTACCTAACCAACGAGGTATCTCCACATTGGTAAGTAGTGATAACTCCTCTCGGTAAATATTCCACTCTTTTATCAATTCCGTAGATAACTCGTCATCCCAACTAACACCTGCCAGCCATAATTTTTGGATGAATATTTTCGCTAAAACCACACTAGGAGCTAACCAGCCTAGTGGGTCAAATAGTCTAGCTATATCTGAAATAATTGATCTTTTAGTTACAGGTGCAGTCGTCGGTGGTGGGAGAGTCACGGAGTACTTGAAGGTATCGTCGTTACGGTTCCAGGTAAGACCTAGTATTTTAATTGTACTGTCTAACTTTATAGTAACATCCTTATTGTCCCTTTGATCTGTATTAGTTGTTCTACTCTTTTCTAACTCCATTGCCTTTTGATTAGTATCTCCTAGCTCTTTTTCAGATTTTACTCTAATTTTATCATCTTGTGTCCTAGGTTGTTCTATTTCTTGTGTCCTTGTTTGCTCTATTTTCTGTGTCCTTATTTGTCCTGTTTGTCCTTTAATTGAATTTATCATTTTCAACATTTCTTCATTGTTACTATTCCACTTTTGCATCTTGAATCCGCCCTTTCCTAGTAATTCTGTTATTTGTTTAAAGATTTCTATACCTTCTTCGACGCTATCACACCCTGTCATTAAGTCATCCATATAGAAACTATGTAGTACCTTGTCCTTTGCAAGAGCGTAACTTTCGCCTTCGTCATATGCAATTTGATGCAGTGTCCTGACAGCTTGATACGGTGCCGATGCTGTACCGAACGTTACCGTTATCAACTCGTAATCTTTTATCTCTTCATCGGGATGGTCTCGCCAAAGTATTCGTTGAAACATAGCATCTTCATCAGCTATTCTCACTTGGCGATACATTTTTATTATGTCTGCCACAAGTCCGATTGGATGAAGTCTCCATTTCAAAACTGTGTGTCTTAAATCTGCCTGCAATGTTGGGCCAATCATCAATGTATCATTTAATGATACCCCTTTGCTATTCTTCTGAGAAGCATTGAACACTACCCGGACTTGAGTGGTAGTCTTGTCGTTCCTGATAACTCCGTGGTGTGGTAAGTAAACAGCTTCTTCTTTCATACTATCATTTTCTTTTACAGGTCTCATATGCCCAAGCTGCAGATATTCGTTGACAACTTCAGTATATCTTTTCTTCAACTGTGTATCTCTTCCCAGTCTTCTTTCTAATGCTTTAAATCTTGTTTCAGCAATATCACGCGAATGTCCTGACTTACAGGTAGGATCATCGTCTCTAAATGGTAATCGTACTATATACCGACCGTCGTCATTCCTCTTTGTGGTTGCTTTGTAGAATTCTTCACATCGTTGTTCTTCTGGGGTAAGTATTTTAATTGAACTAGTTTGCTCTTCTATTTCCCAAAATTTCTTTAGCATTTCATCTTCTTTTATGTGTGCATGCATTACATTTATAGGTTGTGTACTTATGTTTGAACTTTCTTTATTTCCAGAATTTATAGTGCCTGATAGGATCCAGCCAAACGCAGTGCTCTGGGCTATCAAGGAACCAGACGGACTCTTCTTAACACCATCTTTTATTATGCTACTGTATGTATCTGCACCCAGCAGAATACCGATTTTGTTGGACTTGCTGAATTCTGGATCTGCTAGACATAAATCGTTCACGTCAACCCAATCAATAGTAGCAGTATTAATATTTCGTTCAGGTAAGTGCGAGGTTATTTTATTTAATACATAAGCGTCTATCTGAAGTTTGAACTCGCTATCTACTCGTGATTGTAATGTCAGATGTACCATATAACGAGCAATTGTGGGTCTGTTGTCCCCCAATCCTGATACGAATCCTCTAATCGATGTCTTTTTCAGGTTGAGCAATTGAACTGTTGCTTCCGTGATAAAACAAGCCTGAGAACCCTGGTCAAGCAAAGCACGAACCATCTGAAATTGTCCTGATCTTGACTTGGCTTTTATTAACGCAGTAGCTAATAAAACCTGTCTAGGATTGGGAATTTTGCCAGTAGAAAAACAAGATACTATTTGATTAGTACTAGTTGAGGCACTAGTGCCATCTATAGCAGATTTGATTGTATTATTTTGTTCTTTCATTTCAGATGACTCGATAGGGTGCAACAAGGAATGATGGCGTTTCTGACAAACTCTACAAGTGGTGGGCTTTTTGCAGTCGTATACGTTGTGGTTACTACCCAAACAGTTGAAACATAATTTATTTTTTAACACAAACTCACGCCTATTATCGATGGATTGTTTGGAAAATTTCTTACAGAAACAGAGTTTGTGAGTTTCCGAGCAATACTCACATCGCATGGTTGACGACTTCATAGCCAACATCGCTTTGGGATTATGGCTATGTGAACTATGATTGACCTGATGAATCACTGCCCTTTTAGGTTCTATACATTCTAACGCCCGAAAACGATTTTCGATGAAAGTCTTAAATTGTTCAAAGGTTGGCAAATCGTTGCTCGAATCGTTTGTACTTACGTTTAATTCCCACTGCTTACGTGTCTCAGGGTCTAATTTAAAAGTTACTATGTGAATGATAATAACATCCCATGTACTCACATTGATATTCAAATTTCTAAGTGCACTTAAACAATCGGTAGTTGTATCTAAGAGGTCTTTTAGTGAACTGGATGACTCTATATGCATGCGTTTTTGACCGAACAATCTTTTCAGAATGCAATTAGCTAAATATTTTTTATTACTATATCTTTTCTCTAATTGAGACCAACATAACATATAGTTTGCATCAGTTATAGGAGTGTGCCTAATTAGTTGCTCTGCTTCACCAGACAGATGACTTTTTAGGTAGTGCAGTTTTTGCACGTTATCTAAAGTTTCATTTTTGTGTACAAGAGAAACAAATAGGTCATTGAAGGTAGTCCATTCTCCATATCTACCCGTAAAGACCGGAATCGATATCTTTGGAAGCTTTACAAAAGAACTAGATGGATTAAGCACCTTACCAGACGAATTAGGTCCTTGTTGTACTGATTCTATTTTATCGACACGAATCTTATTGAGAGTTGTTTTCATTAAGCATTTATATGTTATGTATTCATCTTCAGTAGCATCATAAATATTTTCAACGTCTTTTTTCTTTAGTTCTATTATTTCAAAATTCTCATAAAGTTTCGTGTGTTTCTTTAAATTTTGCCCAATCCTTTTCTAACATTTCCTGTCTGGTCTCAATATATTCTACAATTAATCTCTCTTTTGGAGTCTTTTTAAAATTAGTATAACCCTTCTGAATGACATTTTGAAGATCTTTTAAAACATTAACTATTTTATCCATCTTGCAAGAATAAAATATATTAGAAAAATGTAATTAAATAAAATCTGTAAACAACTGAGCTAAACGCGTAGTAAAAACCTCATAAAACAAGTTAAAAGTCAAACCAAAGATAATGAAAACAAAAATATAAACACACAAAAAAATCAACAAAAATTTAAGATTTTATGGTTTTGCTGACTGTACCCATTTGCAAACTACTTTAAAAAAATAAAAATGTAAGCAAACCAAAATTTGTTATTAAAAAATGAGTTTCTATTTTTATTTTGTTGAAGGTACTTATACTATTACATGTTAAAAGTCGTACCAAAGATAATAAATAAAAATATAAACATATAAAAAAATCTACTATAATTAAAGATTTTATGTTCTGTTGACTGTACTTGCAAACAACTTTTAAAAAATAAAAATGTAAATAAACACAAATTTAAAAATCTACTATAATTAAAGATTTTATGTTCTGTTGACTGTACTTGCAAACAACTTTTAAAAAATAAAAATGTAAATAAACACAAATTTCATAAAGAAAATTTAAGTTTTTTTGTTTTGCTAACTATATTTGTAAACAACTTCAGAAAAAACAAAAATGTAAATAAACAAAAATTTGTACGAAAAATTTAAGTTTTTTTCCGTTTTGTTTTGCTAACAGTGTACTTATACTATACAACAATCATAAACTAATTCGATGAACAGACAAACTTTTTCAAAATATAATTTGTAGAAAATTTTCTAAGTGTTTGGCAATCGGGCGGAATTCGGGCATAGGTTCCCCGTTCCGTCGTTTTTTGCGAAACTATTCTAAGTCCTTAAAACTATCATGCAAAATTTTCTAAGTCTAAATTAATCTTGAATTTTTCTAAGTCCAAAATTCTTTACAAATTTTCTAAGTTGAAACCGTTCATATAAATAAAGTTCAAAATATCTTGATATTTTTCTTCTATACGAAATTTACTAAAGTTAAACTCTTCATACAAATAAAGTTCAAAATTGATGCACTTTTTGATTAATATTAAAATGTACTCACGGTTACACCTCACTCACACATACACATCCATAGACTATCTCGTTGCTCTCGAGTGACGTTGATGGTGGCGACCTCTGGTGGCGAAACCGCTGAACTGTTGCTGCTGACCGCCCTTGCTAGACGGTGGTGCTGCTGCTGCTACCGCGTACCTTTGCCGCAGCGATCCACTGCGAGTACTGGTAGGTTGCGATCCAAACTGGATCCGACCTTTCTTCAAAACTGTACTACGTACTTGCGATCCGGCTCGAAGGACCAATGATTAATACCACATTGGTATTTTGAACTGAATGTGAATACTAGTAGGGTTGAGAATAAAACCAAAACTGTATTCTGATCTAGCTGGTTTATTTGTACTAACATAAAAAGTTATATATGCAGAGTTGAGAGAACAAATATTGTGCGAGGCAATTCTATACCAGCGCCATCTATTGAGAAACATTTGTTACTACCTACATAAACATTTTGTTTGAATTATCGTAAACATACGGACTTATTGAATGACCTGTTATAAAGTAGGTATACTATAAAAAAAGAAACACACTTTTGTATTTCTAATTAAAATTATAAGCTTTTTAACGAGAAGTTATACCGTTCACAGTTGCTGTTAAAATATTTGGACAACATGAAATTATTTTCTCGTCAATAATTAAAAAACAACGACGATGGTCCGGTAGCTTTAATTAACATGCTTTTCGTTCAACTGAATAGGATAGATGGAATTATTTTCAGCGAAATTTATTGAGCTTATAAAATCGTCCAGTCGTTCTGTCTGTCCGTCCTGAAACTCAAAATTTGGAAATTCTGACTTCGGATTCGTGTAGAGTATCAAAAAGTAGTAACGTAAAATGACCTTGGTTTTCCGATATCAATTCGGAAAAGTGGCCAAAATAAATAAATTTTGCTATCGTGGCGCATGCTGCGCGTCCGATGTTTTAATAATCGATTCTATTTGTTTCTTATTGTTCGTCTATTTGTTTCTTATTGTTTGGGGTGTAAGTGGTCCATCAATATCTTTGAATCAAAGTCAACCTCGCCTGCACGTGGTGCACCCTGCTGACTGACAAACGAGGCTCTGGCGAAAAGAGAGGTGTGGCGTATTTTTAAGCTGCCCGACTGGGGAAGTACCTCCACCTCGTAGAATACCGCAACCAAATAACAATTCTCTTAAGGGTTGTTGTGTTCCTGCGAGTGAGTGAGGTCACCAGAAAGAAAGGATAGACGGAGTATAGGCTGGCAACGTATCGGCGACCCCTTGGTGTTGCTGATCTCCATGGATGGTGGTGATTGCTTACCCATCAGGTGACCCACATGCTCGTTTGCCCGCCTCTCATATAAAAAAATGTGTAGGTACACTAGACAGGCTTGCTTATTGTGGTTTCCAATTTTCCATAATGCGCAATAACGATATACCTTTACGGAATATAAGTACGAGTAGGTTTTCTCTTTATGTTTCTTCTAAAGATGTTTACCTATGTATTGTTTCGTATGAGATGCGATATTTTCTGTATACCTACGTAAACTCTTATTCTACGAATTGTTTGGTTTAGAATTTAGATCATCTGAAAGTTACTCGTAGGTATATTTTACATGTAGATTTTCTGGAGTTTACTTTTTAAGAATCGATTTTTCTGTATAGCTCGCGGTACGTAAATTTCGATGGAGAGCAAAATGGAATGTTCCCAATTTTTTCATTTTTTTGCGAGTCTTACCAGTCCTGCCCCCTTACCACCATCTCTTATTGCGATTCAATAACTGAATAGAATGCTTATTCATACCAATGAATAAGCGACTCTATTCCATTTGAAATAGAGTTATGCGAATCGCAATAAGAGATGGTGGTAAGGGGGCTGTTTCGCTCCGCACTTAGGTAAGGTATGTAAAGACGCGTGCCCCGGTCTATGGGACTGAGCGGTCGATTGTCACTCGCTCACGCGCTCAGCGTAAAAGCTCAAAGATTGTGTCGTTCGTTTGAACAAGACGAATTTCATCTAAAGTTATTGAGATAGCTAAAAAAAAAAGTTAACTTATAAACCTATTGTTTTTTATCAAATTTGTAATCTCAAATTATTTTTAACTTTTATTTTTTAAATCGCACAGCACACTTAAGTTATTTTGTTATCCTACGTAAAAGTCATTCATAATAATATCTTGTTAAAAGCAATAGAAAGCCAAGAGCATCATTTTTAGAATTTTTGCCTGTCTGTTGTCATGTTTATACTCACATCACGCGAAATTCGATGCGGATTTCACTATCGTTGTAGTGTAACTTGAAATCTGGTACATGTTCCATTGGTTCAATTGGTAGAAACGGAGTTACTAATTATTTAATATTAATTGTTATAAGTATAGATAATAAACAATTAACTGCGCTCACCATTAGGTGGGTTTATTTTCCACATTAAATAAATAAATAAATATTAAATATTGTCAGACAAATTACACAGCGCCATCTAGCCCCAAAGTAAGCGAAGCTTGTGTTATGGGTACTAGACAACAGATAAACATACGTAAATACATTTTATTTTGTAAATACATACTTATGATACATAGAAAACACCCAGACTAAGACAAACAGACATGTTCATGCACACAAATGTTTGTCCTATGTGGTAATCGAACCCACGAGCGTTGGTGTCGAAGCCGCGTCATTGACCGCTACGCCACCGAGCTCGTCAAAACATTAGTAGTATAAAAAAATATTAAGTCCACGCGGACTAACTCGCGGGCCGCTGCTAGTAAGGTTGCAATGGCAACAAACAACTTTACCTCTTTATGGCCATACGTTCGTCTGGCGCCAGATGTCGTAATAATAATAAAACAAATTTCTAAATTACTGTGAAAACACAAAATTTATGTGAAAACAAAAAAATAAATTAGTGTTTTTTTTTACATACTACGTCGGGTGGCAGACAAGCTTACGGCCCGCATAGGTTAATGTTATTGACAAACATCTTCCGCTTAGTTGGTAGAGCTCCGGGGTTTCTACGGGCTGAGCTAACATTCTAAGCAGTAGTATGATTTTCGCATTCAAAAATGCCGATGGTAATCGGCTTCAGCTTCGGCAGTGCGTATCAAGATGCGTATATCAAGCATTGTCTACTCTGTAAGTCTGTACAAATCCCTTTACGCCTTTCTTGTAGAACCCCATACAGTACTCTGGCGGGAATATTTCGGCAGGAGAGTTCTATCACAACCTTTGTTTATAAATTTATCGCTTTATTTAAATCTTATTACGTGGGTGGTCAAGTAGTATATAGTATAACGAAACCACAAAGTATAACCCACACTCACGATATAACGCAGCCCCACTAAGAGGCGATTTATTACGAGGCCCGAAAGCTGTAAAAATCAATCCAAATGACCCACTTATCCATCAAACACGTTTGGCAACCCAACTCTATACAAACTGCCTGTATACTGCGTAATCTCATATTTTACAAAGATAAAGGCAAAAATCCGACGTAGGTAATCCGTATTTGCATATTATCTATTAATTTAAAGACGAAAATATCTGGAAGCACTGCTTACGTACGAGCTTTATCTAAATTCCTTTTAATAAATCCGAGTTGGCGAGTTTCTACGGAATCGTTCCTCACTGAGTTGGATGGTTATTGGTTAGGTATATAAAGTTCTGAAGATCTCAAATTGGAAAGCAACTTCGCCAATCAAGTTATTGGCAATAAACAAACTTAATAAATCAGATGTCTTATATATTCTCCAGAGTTTCGTACCTGAAATGAAAAAAAACGAACCCATATAGGAAATTGCGTTGTCGTTGTTATTCTGTCAAGACTCACGAATCAAGATCATTCTCAGGAGTGCGTTAATATACAGAGTTGATATTACAAAAAATATTAATATTTACATTTGTGATGCATTAGAGCTTTAAAATAAAATATAAAGCTAGGCCATCGAAATCGAAAAATATAGCCATTTATGCCTTATTGTTATTGACGAGCTCGGTGGTTGAATGGTTAGCAATGGCCACTCCCGAGATCGCGGGTTCGATCCCCACACAAGACAAATATTTGAGTGAATGAACATATCTGTTTGTCTTGGTCTGGGTGTTTTCTATGTATTATATGTAAGTATTTACAAAAAAAAACATGTATTTAAGTATAATACATATACACAGTATAATATACAGTTTTCTAGTACCCATAGTACAAGCTTTGCGCTTAATTTGGGACTAGATGGCGCCCGTTTAAATTGTCCAGAATATTTATTTATTATTTAATTATATTTTATACTTTGATATTCGTAAGTATATCCATAGTATTATCCTTGCACTTAGTCAAAGTACGTAAATCGTCCGCCACCAGTGTACTTTGTCTTAGTGACATTAGATTAGCTGTGAAAAAATAAATTCAAAATCCGTTTTTTATTCGTAACGTAATAAGGATTTGTGGTTCATTTGATAATTTATTTTCTAGCTGCTTTGTCTGTTATGCATAGAGCACATAAAACTAGATGTACATGAAGAAACTTAGATAAAGAACTAATTTTGATGGTTTAGGCTACATTTTATCTGTGAAAATAAACGCATATTCATGGGTTAGCAAATGGTTAGCTATGAAATTGGATTTGTCCCAATTCGTCCAAAACGATGAATACACAGATGAGATCTGTGTTAGTAGATTTTGAGTGTCTATGATTTCTTCCGAGTTGTATGTTGTTAATAAAACGAGAGAATTATGATTAGATCTCATTTCTCTGAGATTCCAAGAAATTCTGTAGAGCAGATGGGGCTGAGAGGGATAAAAAATTACACTTCTTGTTTATTTTGTAGGCGCTGTTCTCGTCTATAGATACTTTAGTACTATTATTTATACTGTGGTGTATGATACAGTATGCCAAGAGTTGTATTTTTCACGCGTACATAATTTTTAGTTAACGACAGTTAGTGTTTCCGATTCAGTCCAATAAGCTAAGCTAGCAAAATACGCAAAAATGGCAGCGGTCTGTGTTTGGATGGATTTCATTCAAATTCAAATCGTTTATTTTCTCTCTATAAAACAGTTTTACAACAAGTGCATACAGATAGATGGTACAATTTTTTGAATAGAGGGACTGGCGCATGAACTATGCCGAGGCCTGTTGCTCAGTGCACCAGTTCCCTCCCCGCGAAATGTAGATGGTACAAAATACCAAGAAACAGTAATAAAAAAAAACGTTAATTAATTCGTTTTATGGAGGATATCATCGACTCACCCGTATAACAGAGTCCGATATGAATACATAAAAGATATGAATTCTTCAGACATACGGTTTCAGATTTTTTTATTTCATTTAGGTATCTTCCGATATTTAGAATCAAGTAACGTTCAATCTGACATTAGCTCCCCATAAAAACGCACGAAAGTGAACCACGAACAATACAGATCGGACTTTATTCTATTCAGATGAGTAGTTTTATATTTGAAAAAAAAAAACAAAGCTCAATGTAAATAAATAGAACTAAAGTTTAGGGTATAGAGATTAGGGGTGTAAGTGATTCATCAACATGTTTGAACCAAAACCAACCTCACATGCACGTGATGCATCCCGCTATCTGACAAACGAGGCTCTGGCGTTTAAACTGAGAGAGGTAGGGAGCGTAATTGTAAGCTACCCGACTGGGGAATGTATCTCCACCTCACAGAATACCGCAGCCAAATAACGGTTCCCTTGAGGGTTATTGTGTTCCTGTGAGCGAGTGACGTCACCAGAAAGGAAGTATTTGTTGCGTTAGCAGCGGGGGTGGCGCCGCGCGAGCTATATTTTATGTTGCGAGCGTTAATATGGCTATGGTAACCGCTTCACATCAGGCGGGCCGTATGCTTATCTGCCACCCGTAGTAGTATAGAAAAAATCTACTCTTTTCATTTTTTCTGTAGGTAAGACCTATTAGTACTCTGTTTTATTTATGATGATTATTTATTTAATATTCATGCACCAAAAATTTAAACAGTCGAATCTATGCAAGTATCCTCTACCAGTGGTTCATCAACATCTTATGGTAGCGAGGGTGGTGGCGCGAGCAACATGTCACGTTGCGAGCGTTTAAATGGCTGGGGTAACCGCTTCACATTAGGCGGGTTGGTTTTTGCCTGCCACCCGATAAAAAACTAAAATAAAGATACCTAAATACTATTTTTCAGTTGTATAATTTTTTTGTCTTTGAAGTCAGTTGAAAAACTGGTTTGAAATATTAGTTGCATAAATACGTCTTTTTCATAATTCACGTAAATAAAACCTATGTAAACACTCCTATGATTTACAACTTGAGGAGTTTATGCGTTTCAACTTCGGAGTAAAACTAAAAATAGCATTGTTACAAAGCTGACAAGAAAAGTTCAGTTTCTGGTTTTTCAAATGATGTTTTTTACGTTTCCGAATGTTTTTTTTTAACCACTAGGGTAGGAAAAAAGTATATGATCTGCCTGATGATAAACCGTTTTTGTATGTATTTATGTCATCGTATCCTGTTGACGCTTTCATCATCAGAGGTATCATTTACGCGTCAGGAAGTTCATCCCGCAACACAGGAGAAAACTCCTCTGGAATTGGACAGCAGCTGACCATTTCAGCTCCAACATATGAGGAGCTCGATGGCGTCGTTGTGCATATGCCTTTTTTACATGGGCTGTCCTAATATCGCGCAGCGCAAATGTGGAATAAACTGCCACCGGAGATTAGAGATAGCCTGTCCGTCACATCCTTTAAAAATAGATTAAAAGAGTACTATTTAACTCAGACACTGGAATAATATTATGTATTTTTATGAATATATATGTACTCATTGTGTATATGTGTCTGTATGTGTATATATGTGTATTGTATGTATGTATTATATATATATTAGGTTCAGTAGAGAGTATCTTTTATAATTATCAAAGTACTATGTTTTGTTATAAGTAACCATTTTATATTCGTTGCACTAGTTTGTTTAGTCTCCCGTCCAATAACTTACTATTATTACTATCTCTAGGTTAGCTGGAAGAGATCTCTTGTAGAGATAAGCTCACCTTTGTATATGTCCTATACCACTATGTTGGAAACTTGTATGTGCAATAAAGAATAATATAAAGAATAATATATCTCTTGTTCTCGGATTTTTTTTACTGGGATAGTTGATGGTCTGGAGACACATTGGCTGGCTTCTTTTTATCGTGAAAAATATTTTTTCCCACGGAACAAAAGAGTGTATTAAAATAATGACACGCGGGTGAAGCCGCGGGTAACGAATAGTAAAAAATCATATATTTTAATTTAAAGCAATAAATAGAGCTCATCGCTATGAAGATTTCACTGCGTAGGTGATAGATAGTTGATATTTGGTGTCTTAATTGTGTAGCAGGCTACGTAAAATGATTATTAAAAACAAATATATGAGAAAAAAATTGTAAATAAATTAAGGAAGACCAAGCGTCGCATCCAACCTAGACGACTTTTATCTAGCCTTGTCGAACAAATAAATACTTTCTCTTTCGGATAGGCCTCCCCTGGGTAATAAGAAAGGATCACGTACGTCTTATGTGGTGTAAATTACATTACAATGTCGTATTATAACAAAAAGATAAGAAAAGGAAAAATATCCGTCAGTTTTATTATTTACCTTTCATTGTTGAAGTTGAACTTATTCGTGGAAAGTTTGCTGTTCTTTAATAAATATTAAATAAACATTCCCGGACAAATGAACATTGGTACAAATTTTACCTTTACTCTTCGTAGCTTTACCGACTTCGTCATTATTACGATGCCAAGTACCTTTTCTTAAACATTGTGATTTGTAGTGCCCAATTCCGCCAAATAAAAATCCGCAAATAAAAATTCTATACTTTTAAATTTAACACAAGATGTAAGAATAGGTTTTTAAGTAAAATTATAGTATTAAATAGTTTAAACTTTATTAATTTAGTGTAAAAGTTACAAAAATAATGTCCTTAAGAGAAAAAGTCCGCTGACTGGAGGTTTCTTTGCAGCTTGATTGTGGCTGAAGTAAGGACGTTAGAAGAATATTTTTTCTTTTGGCGAACAGAACAATTACACATCTGAAAGTTAAGACCAATTTATAGTTCATCAGACGTAACTTTAGTAAATATCCCGCTGGCTGGTGGTCGGTTAGAAAAGTTTATATATCCGTTTTTTATATGGAACAAATTCTGTTTCCAGCATAATTCAGTAAAACTAATCCAGTTCTAATTCGCTGCATCATTAATTCCCCAGACATGGGATCCGGCTGGGTGTAGACACATGTATTCTGCTAGCAATAAGAATTGATATTAATTAATGAATACTGACTTTATATATTCGTTATGAGGAAGGTGTAGAAAACATTTAGGGCTTGTGCACAAAACTACGATGCGACGCGATGTGGTGCGACGCTGCGGTTTTGTCTTACTTGAGCGCGATTCGCTGCTGTCGTCTGAAGAGGTAACCAAGAAGCTAGAGCCTCTTCAACTTCGTAAGGACATTCGCTCCCTAAAGATTTATCTCCTCTACTATGATGAGTGCCCTGAAGAACTGTTGTGAATTCGCATCGCAGTTTTGTATATATTATCTGCACACATAGTTTGATATAAAACTAAATAAATATACTAAGGTGTGTATTCCTAGTAGACTCATGGAAAAGTAAAATTTCCCATCACACTCCGCAGCAGTGTCTATTGAATAAAAAGATAGAAGTGTCATGGGTAATGAGTTCCACGGAGAAGTTGGTAGAAAGAGTTTGCCAGTTGAGCCAATGAAAATAGTAGTCACGGGAAAAATATTTTCCATGACACTAGTGGTACGCAACGCAGTGTGATTAGGGAGAAATTAGGAATTACCTACTACTATACCACATACTATACTGCCTACTGTCTGTGCTTTTAAGTTAACTGGGCACATAATAACGCGGCCCTCTCAACGACGTACGAAGTTGCGGGCGACCGCTAGTATACTGAAAAAGTAGTAAATTCAAAACCTTTCACAAGTTACTTCTATAACTCAATATTGGTTCTGCCTTTGAAGTTCAGCTAACAGAGGTTCGACATAGTCCTACGAGTAGATATAAAACATAAGTATAAGAAAAAAATAAGTAAATAAAGTAAACTATTTCATAAAATCGTGCTATAACTCCGTCCACCGTCCATTTCATTACTTTTCCATTTTTGTGGCAGCCCACGAAATGGTCTTTTCCTTTTAGTGTTACTTAGCCAGCGACGCCGACGAACTCCTTCACGCTCCGTCGGTCGAGATGCCGTGTAATGAGCTTTTAAACTTAATTACACGTTAATATCCTAAGTTTTAGCATTTTAAGTTTGATAAACATATTTTTTTAGAAAGTGGTACAAAATTGGTGCATAAAACTGTTACTACTGGTCAAATTACACAGTACCATCGAGTTTCAAATTTAACAAAGTGGGTGCCAATAGTTGTTCACAATATCTTTGGCAGAGAGTAACGTATATCCTATAGATAATATGTATTTGTATATATTACTAGCTGACGTACCCGGCTTCGCTCAGGAAGTTGATATGAGATTGTGTATAGTTGGAATGAAAGTATAATCTTTATTTATTTATTTATTTATTTAAACTTTATTTACCACAATTTAAGGGTACAAAGGCGGTCTTAATGCTAAAAGCATTCTCTACCTGACAACCTTGGGGAAGTGCAATTTCTTTAAAATATATAGAAGATTTATTTTTATTGAACACACATTCTAACTTCTTTTTTGAGTTACAGCCGAGCTCGTCATGGATTCCTCATAGAGGGTTACCATAGCATATAACTCCCTCGATCATACCGGGACTCGTTTCTGAGTTTTAGCGTCACGCACATCGTACACTTACTTTTAGTCCTACGCATATTGTACAGCTACTTATATACCTAATTTTGATTAATCATTATTGCTCCTCCCGCCTCGATGAAATGTCAGTGTTACAGTCAACACGCATTCGCGTCAGTACCGACGTCCCTAGTCAAAAACAGTTTTGATATATTTTTGCTGTCAAAATTGATTTTGACTGATTATGATTTTTGACTGTAACATCAGCTTTATGTTTATTAGTATGTACCTATATGAGTAATAATCAACTAAAAGCTCTATCCAAGTCAACAAACCACAACAGCTCACGTTGCTGCGAGCGATTTCTTAACGGTCGTCAAAGAGTACCGTCCTCGACACGCGAATCTTTTCATTTCACTTCACACAAGCGTCTAAAAATAGCATACACTTAGACTTTAGCTGTTTTTAGCACACATTTTTGTTTACTTATTGCTACTTGGCAAGCGCACACTTCCCGACGGCTATTTAAATAAGCCCTCTTTAATATAATGACGTTAATTTATTTATACTCTCTCTCGTTGTACCCATTGTAATAATTTTAACGGAAAAGAATTTTAGCAATTTGGTTATGAAATACGAAGTATCAGTTATATATTATTTTTCAATAAGATTTTATTAGTTGTTAATAAAAAAAGCAGAAGTTTACTTACGTTCTTTCGTTCATCAAGCTTTTTCATTTGATACCCATATCTTAAGTAATATGGAAATTATACATTGCCATTTCATCATCAGGTCAATTTTTAGTCTCCACTACAGGAGCATGACCCTCTCTCGTCCGTCCTAGACGGAAGGAGGATTTGGCCTACGCTCCCCACGCTGGCCAAACGGGTTAGGGAGGCCTGATCGATATTTGATAATGTATTTCCCTTAGTCGCCTTGTACGACATCCACGGGAAGAAACGGAGTGATTCTATTCTAGTCTGCCGGAAACCACACGGCCAACTTTGCCATTTGTCATTTGTCTACCGATAATTTTCAAAATGCGTTGTCATAAGAAACAAATGCATGTGTTAATTTCAGCTGTTATTATTTATTTACATTTAATTTGCAGGATTTGGTTACAGTAACCAAGCGTAGCGAAGAATCTTAAATCTATGTATATTTTGATGCGTTTGATGTTGGTGCCAGAATAGATTACAATCTAAATACATAGGCATACATCTATCTAGACAGGATTATAATCTAAATAGACGTGCTTCGGAGGGCACCTTAAGCCGCCGGTCCCGGCTGTTGTCGTTAGATGACAGTCTTTGAGCCAAGTCAGTGGCCTTTAGGCGGCTCGAAAACACTGTCCTCCGCCAACCTGCAAATGAGCAGCGTAGTGGAATATGCTCTAAACCCCTTCGATTGAGGGGAGACCCGTATCCCAGCCGTGAAATGAATAAGAGTTGTCGACGAGAGACAGGCATAACAAATAGTTAATAACATTAGCACTGTCATGTATGTATGTATAAATAAATATTTTTTTACCTGTATAAGCCTGCCTGCAATAATTTTCATGTGAGACTTTCATATTATGACAAACTTAGTACTCTATTAGTTATATAAATATAATCGAACGAACTTTCTCCGTCTGTTCATAAACTCTGATTGAATAAACTGTCAGAACAACAATTAACTGATCTCTCACCGACTTATCAATAGATATTGGAATTTCGAGTTTGAAATTTATGAAAAGGGTTTATTATAGATATTTTACAAGTCGACGACCGGAGCTCCATGAATAAATTAATTTATGATATACTGGCTTCTGGCCGCGACTTCGCTTGCGTAAAAATATTATTATCGGGATAAAAGTATCATTATACTGGATGAAACGATAAGTCATGTAACTATGCTATTTTCTAAACTATATAAGATATTGAAAACCTAGTTAGGAACTGATCCTGAAAATGCTTGACGAGCTCTATCAAATGGTATCAATAATAGTTTATAAATTAAACTGTATCTAACCAAAAATTCAGATGTTTTCATCTACCGTACATTTATGTAGATCTCACTAAATTATTATTAGTCGTATTGTTATACGTATATTATTATTTAATACATTGTTTTGCTTCTTCAGAACTGCATTCGCGATTTTCTGCTTGTCCCGATGGTTGACTGATAGAGAATGCTTTTAGCCCTAAGTCCGCCTTTTGGTCCTCTATATAATTTGTGGTCAATAAAGTTTTTAAATAAAAACAATATATATTAGGAATAATATAAAAACTTTACAAGAAATCGAAAAACTAATTACTGATCCCGAAATTGCTTTACGAGCAATTTCGGGATCAAATGGCATCAACTATAGTTTACGAAACAAAATGGATCTATCCAAAAATTCTATGTTTCCATCTACCATACATTTAGTATAACGATACTCATAGAGTGAATTTATCTGTCAGTTAGATGAAAAGATACTATGCACTTGTTAATAACTATTTATATATTCTACCTGCATTAGTAATTTGGAACTGATAGTAAATACACGTGTAATTTTTATATTTCACTCTATGAGTGATATGTTGACATACTAAATGTATGATAGGTAGAAACATTGAATTTGCAAATAGATCTAGTTTATTCTGTAAACTCTTATTGATAGCATTAGACCTCGTGAAGCACTTACAGAATCAGTAATCAGTTTTTCTATGTCTTGTACAGTTTATAAATAATTTAGTGAGATTACTTATCTGATGGGACGAGCTTGGTGGTCGAATGGTTAGCAATGGCCATTTTGACTCCGAGGTCGCGGGTTCGATCCCCGCACAAGACAAACATGTATGTGCATGAATATGTCTGTTTGTCTTGGTCTGGTGTTTTCTATGTATTATAAAGTATGAATTTACAAAAAGAAATATGTATTTCAATATATTTATCGGTTATCTAGTAGTACAAGCTGTACTTAGTTTGGGACTAGATGGCACAAGTGCTATAGACTATTGCTAATACTGAGTCACAGGTATTTTATTCGTGAGTCTTTCATTCAAATCTATTCTGCAGTTTGCCCGTGATTGGGTTACAAACATACAATTTTTAGAGTCTAAGAAAATCTTACCTGTTCATGTCGCGTCTTGTCAAATGGCTAACGAGGCTATAACGAAAGAGAGGTAGGACATTTCGAAACCGACTGTGGGAGTACTATCACCTCTAAAAACACATAAATATAAATATCATAAGGATTTATTGCATTCCTGCGTACTTGGTAGTCGAGTAAGTAAGGTTGCGAGACATAAGGAAATGCTGCGTTAGCAGCAGGGCTAAAGTACGTAAAGCGCTCGCCCCCAGTTATATAATTACTTTAGGCACGGGCAAAGTATACGTAAAGCCTCCGCAGGGGTGCTAGCGAGTGAGTAATACTACTTATATTGAAACGTCTACCAATTTATATCAGGCAAGACGGTAGTGAAAAAAAGTACAAAGTGTATATTAAATAAATAAAAATACATCTTTAGAAACTCTACAGGAATATTTACTGCATTTAATCAAGTATTGCTTTCAAGTAGGGTCTGAGATTTACAAACGAATGCAGTTTTGTTTTACTTTTAAAATTGACGACTATGTCCCTTTAATATATTTTTTCATTAAGTTTCAGAGTTTCTCATACTGACCGGAGCATCTAACCACCCTGTATAACGATGATTTAGTGCTTGATTAAACTATTTAAAAAGCTAACATGAACTTTCTTTTTGAAGTTTAATTTATAAGTATAAACTATTTGCCTGCCCGGCTTCGCACGGGTGGAAAGTGGTGTTTATATTTTTACCTCTTTTCTTTCCATAAGAACCTTCTTCATACCTTTACGAAAATATTAAAACAAAAATTTGCTGAATTGGTTGAGAATCTCGAGTTTTGCACTTAGTAACATTCATTTATATTTAAATAGATTAGCGATCAGGGGCCGGGCTATCGCCTGAGCGGAATCCGATTCCGGTCGAATATTTCGATTCCAATAATGGATCTTAGATTTTAGTTTATAACATACATCTTCGGCCTTATTGAATTAACATAGCATTATCGTGTAATTTAATTTGTTTAATACAATTTGTTATTTAAATTTAAATTTAATTTTGCATGCCGAAACCGGTTAAGTGTGCGATCTGTTACTCTATTATGTGTTCCACCTTTGTAACCACAACTTAATGTGAAATAAATATCATTCATTCATTCATTCATTCATTCATTCTTATGTCCCTGTGATGAAATGTGTAAAGGCCAGGGGGTGTATACCGCCTAAGCTGATGCAGATTCCCATCGGGTTTTTTGTTTGCGAAAATCGGATTTCTGTTTAACTTTGTCTTCAGTTTCTCCTCCGTCCCTAACGAGTAAACTTATTACTATTAGCAGTAATTTAATCCGAAGTATAATTTTCGCAATCAAAATATCGTGGTCGGCTGCAGCTAAGGTGATGGCCCCCAGTTCAGGAGTACTCTAAAGAATATAGAGCATGTATGACGAGAGCGATGAATGTGGATGAACCAAGGGAGGTGTGTTTGGATCGTAGCAACTGGAAGGAAGTGGTTTACGCGAAGGAGGCGTGATTTTATATATGTATGTATAGATCCTTGCACTTACACCAATGAATGTTACCATATTTAGACAACTATAGGTACTGGGGACATACACCAAAGTCTCTTTTGTAGTTAATTTTATAACAAACTATTGAAATATTTTTCATTTCAGTTTTTTTTTCTGTCATATCTCTATGTATAGACGAATTTGCATGCAATGAATATAGTCTAAAGGTTTCTCATATAAGTCAACTACAGATTAAAAAAGTTTGACCTCAGGAGTTTTTTTTATCGGAACAAACCAGATGTTTGCAAAAGTTTCTTTAATAAATTTTCAATTCAATGGCGTGGCAAAACATTAATTTTCCTTTTTGCTTTGGTTTGCATTATACAGTCAAGAGCACATTCATATTGACACTTGCACTACGGTACAATTAATAATATTACGTTAGGTAATGGTATTTTTACCAAAGCATAAAGGTCAAAGTGTCAAGCTTTCGTACTCATAACTGTACGTAGGTGAGGTAAACGTTCGTTCTTGTTCCTATTTTTGTTAATATAGGACACGCTCAGGTCTAGTTATGCAGTCATAGAGATACTAAAATAGCTAAGGCTAAAAATAAATTGTTTAAATGCGCAACCAATGAGTACTTCTCAACGTCAAATCAAATCAAAATATCTTTATTCTTTGGACTTTATAAAGCACTTAGAACTTAACTCAACCTAGTACCTGTCCCATTCATATTTTTAGAAACTTGTTGATTATTTAGAATTTTTAATAAAACTGTCTGTTTTCCAACAAGCATTGAAATTAAATGAAATTTCTTTATACTTACTTACTACTTAGATTAGGTAGGTACCCACAAGAGCCCAGAGATAAATTTTCTTTTAATCAGATTCTTACTCCTCAGGGAGCGTTCAGACGATTTTGCAATTCATATTATTGGAATCGATGTGTTAGGTAACAACTCAATATTTTAGATTGGTACCCAATAGTGTTAGATACTTTAAATCTGTGGTTCACGGCAGTTGAGGAGTTCTGTGGCGTCGTTGCGTGTGTCAGTCTAATCGAACACGCAAGTTAAGCAACGTCGACAGTAGCCTGTCCATGGATGGGTTTATTTATACCGAGCTCTTCCGTACTTCGGAGGGCACATAAGCAGTCGATTCTGGCTGTTGTGCATTATAGATGACAGTCATTAAGTCAAGTCAGTGGAAGCTTTCGCTACTGGGCAGAGTGCACCACGTGCACGCGAGGTTGACTTTGGCTCTAAAGATCGCGGCGAGCCACTACAGTCTATTATTTATATTAGTGAGAATTCTATTCATGTAAGCATTTCGAAAGTGATCATTGGCTAAGAAGTATACATCTATTCATGTATATAAATCTAAACAAAATATAAAACTATGTTAATTAAAATATTTAAATTATATTTAAACTTATCTACAAAATAAATAAAAGTTTTCCCGAGAGTCCACACGCGGGTTGGTTACGCACGTGATGTCACTGGTGTTGGGAGCGTCCATAGGGTGAGTTTACTGCTTGCCATCAGGCAGGTCGTATATTTGTTTGGCACCTCAGTTGTATAAACAAAATCTAATAGACCACTGCCTAGTAATATTAAAATTAAACTTCAAACTAAACCTTTTACATTAGTACCTACCTCAGGATTTGTTAATTACTTTGTGATCTTTTTTTCTTTGGAGGGGGGAGGGGGGGCGAGATGTAAAGCAATTACCACCGACCCCTCTGCTCATGGAGATCAGCAACACCAAGGGGTCGCTGATCCGTTGCCAGTCTATACTCCTTTCTTTTTTTCTGGTGACCTCACACACTCGCAGGAACACAACAACCCATAGGGGAATCGTCATTTGGCTGCTATTTGGTATTCTGTGAGGAGGAATTCCTTCCCCTTAAAACTTCCAACTTAAAATTACGCGATGCCTTACTTCTCACTTCGCTACAGCCTCGTTTGGCAGTCAGCACGTGTAGGTGGGGTTGGCTTTGTTTCGAAGATGATAATGAACCACTTACACCCTAAAGCTCAACTCACGTGTGCACGCGCTGTCGCGCGTCGACACGCCATGTCGCGCGCTTCCATATTTACATAATACAAATTTATACCATAATAGAGGAAAAATAAAGATGAATATGCTATAGGTGAAAAACATGAGGCGGCGTCGCGTCGGTTCGACTCTGCGCCAGTGTGAGTTGAGCCTTATACTTACACATAATCATTCGTATCTTCAATTAGACTCGAGCTTTAATATTATAAAACCTTCATAGAGTAAAATGAATGAAATAAATAAATTGTACCAGTAACAGGGTACTTTATAATAAATAACTTAGGAAAGATTTTAGTGTAAACTAACTGAGACGTTGTCCTTTACAAATTTCAATAAAGTTTCTGATCGTTTTGCGAACTTGTGTAAAGAGACTTTGTGAGAGTTACAAATTCCCAAGGTAAATAAAATTTAGATTCAAATTTAGATTAAATGATGAAACTTAATTAATTTCATGAGATCATTCTGATGGGCTAAGAACAAGATTCAACCGATAATAACGTTTATTATCTGTTGTTTATTATTACAACTGACGCGAAAAGAAGTAAAAAAAAGTCGGTTTACGGACGATAATTTTACGTGATAACATCATAAGAAAACATCGGCCGATGAAGTGAAAGAGAGATAGATGCGTCACAAGCCAACGCTTAGGCCGATCGTGCCTCTCTATCGCTTGTTCCGCGCTCTTGCTTGCACGCTTGGGTCAGGCGGAACGTGACAATGAGTCATGCTTTTTCGTGCGTGCAGCCGGCATTCATATATATATATATATATATTCTGTCATCGGAAATAGGAGCTCCGTTAACCTAGATGATGAATGAAGTGGTGCCAAGTAAGCTTAATTATTAATAATTGACAATTTATTACATTGGCCAGCCATTGTTAATAATGAGCAGTTTATTACATTGACTGTAACATATTTAAATTCAAAGTCCTGACTGACTGACTGACTGACTGATATATCCAGCCCAAACCGCTGGGTCTAGATTATATAGAGAGATTCCAAATTTGGCACGTAAGTTCCTTATGACGTCTAGGGGTGCACTAAGAAAGGAATTTTCTAAATTCACCCTCTAAGGGAGTGAAATGGGGGTCCAAAGTTTGTATGGGGAAATAAGATTAGTTGGATTATTTTATCCGAAACTTTACACCAGTACTTCTATAGATAAATGAGTAAACACGAGTTTCAGGATTTTTCAAAATTCAACCCCAATAAATAAAGTGGTAAAATAGGATGAAAAGTCTGAAAGTCGCGTTGGGTATTGTTTTTTAGGGTTCCGTACCTAAAGGGTAAAAAGGAACCCTATTACTAAGGCTCCGCTGTCCGTCCATCTGTCACCAGGCTGTATCTCATGAACCGCGATAGTTAGACAGTTAAAATTTTCACAGATGATGTACTTCATTTGCCGCTACAACAACAGACAACAGAATAAATTAAATATTTAAGGGGGCTCCCATACAACAAACGTGTTTTTTTTTCTCGCTCGTTTTTTCTCGCAATTGATAACGACAATAGGTAGACGCTTGAAATACTCACATAATATTATTATTTAGTTATATATTCACTTTAAAAATAAATAATTAAATAAAAATTAAAGAAATATTCCCATATAACAAACGTGATTTTTTTTTGCCGTTTTTATAGATAATGGTACGGAACCCTTAGTGCGCGAGTACGACTCGCACTTGGCCGTTTTTTTAATTATTTATCGGGTCGCCAACATAGCCGACGTGGGGGCTTGTGTAAAATTTTAAAAATCCTTTGGAGCAATTTCGTGTCTACTATGTTATATTTTCAAATCGATGCCATTTTCGTAATTAATGTCACAGAAAACCATAGAATCAACTCCCATATTGATATTATGACATTTCAACCCCAACGCACGTGCGTTATGTATATGGGTGTCGATTCTATGGTTTTCTGTGACGTTAATTACGAAAATGGCATCGATTTGAAAATATAACATAGTAGGGACGAAATTGCTTAAAAGGATTTTTAAAATTTTATAGGTAAAATACATGAACCCTGAAAACATAACACTTCTTTTTTTAGACAGTCGTGTTATTATACACGATAACTATGATTTATTACTAGAAATAACGATAAAGCGGTCACGACTGCAATACTGTATGTCCGCGAAACTGTGGCTAATTTTACAGCAGTTCGGTCAATGCGCCGCGATTCACCAGCGATCAGAAATAGCAATTTAATTGAAACTGGCGCCGTATCGCCTCAATATAATCTGCAATCAAACTACTTCAGTAAGATGATGCACATCAAATTTAAGCTCGTAAGTAGGTACTACGTTATGTAAGATTAAATTCGATGCAGTCGCTTCCTGCCTGTTGTGTGATAGATAAGTAAGAACCGATACTGTAATCACTAATTATAGTACTTATACTAATTGTCGCTCGCGATTTCAGAAGATGAGTTGGATGTCAAGTAGGGTGTAAGTGGTTCATCAACGTAGGGTGTAAGTGGTTCATCATCATCTTTGAACCGAGGCCAACCTCACCTACACGTGGTGCACCTTGATGACTGACAAACGACGCTCTGACGAAAAGAGAGATAGGGAATAGCGTATTTTTTATGCTGCCCTACTGGGGAAGTACCTTCACGTCAAAGAACACCGCAGCCAAATATTAATTCCCTTGAGGGTTGTTGTGTTCCTGGTTTTTAAGTAAGTGAGGTCACCAGAAAGAATAAAGAAAGGAAGGAGTATAGGCCGGCAAGGGATCGCCGACCCCTTGGTGTTGCTGATCTGCATGAGCAGAGATGATTGCTTTCCATTAGGTAACGCTCTCATGCTCGTCCCCCCCCCCTCATAGAAAAAATAAATAAGTAAAAAAAAAGTCGCCGATGCCTTAGTCGTATCCACCCATACTTATACATAAATCCACATTTCCATACTAATATTATAAATGTTATCTTCCTTTAACGTCGAAAGGAACCACTGGTTTGACCAGATTTTACACGGATAGATCTGGAAAATGACATAGATTGACGCATTAATTAACAAATTATAAAATACTTCACGCGTGTTTTTATGCTCATTCTGCTCATAGTTTTTTTTCACAAAAATAATCTGTTACCTATTTTATAGGGAAAAATGCTAAATTTACAGTAAAAATAGAAATAAAAATGAGGCGTGCACCAGGCGCTCCCGTTAAGGTTATGCTCTCCAAGATTACCAAACCTAGGAATATTGCAAAATCTAAGTAAATTAGAAGAAAATCAAGGGTTCTCTAGAAGGAATTTATGAGGTGTAAGTGGTTCATCAACATCTTTGAACCAAAGCCTACTTCACCTGCCCGCGGTGCACCCTGCTGACTGACAAACGAAGCTTTGGCGAAAAGAGAGGTAGGGAGCGTAATTGTAAGCTACCCGACTGGGGATTGTACCTCCACCTCACAGAATACCGCAGCCAATTATCAACTCCCTTGAGGGTTGTTGTGTTTCTGCGAGTGAGTGAGGTCGCCAGAAAGGAAGGAGATGCTGCGTTGACAGCGGGGGGGCCGGCACGCGAGCCTTATTTTATGCGAGCGTTAATATGGCTACGGTAACCGCTTCACATCAGGCGGGCCGTATGCTTGTCTGCCACCCGACGTAGTAAAAACAAAAGAAAGAAATGGTAGAAATAGGACCAAAGACAGGAACAGTACATAGGTGACTTAAGACGAAGCACTCGTTAATTGGAAGCTCTCACCGATGAATTGTTAATATATTTTGTTTCATAGTACTAATATGTTTTGTTTCTAGTATTTTCAGTAACAAATAAAGAGTACTCAAAAGTCTAAGGGACGTCTATAATCTTAAAATAACATTTTAAATCTTCCAATTTTGCATGCAAACTTACATTTGCATTTGAAATGGATGGGAGGACATGTTTTTCAACTGTATTTTATCCTAAAGAAGAAATTAACATTGTAATGTTAAGTTCATGTTTAGGATAAATTCCAGGCACCATCTTCATATTTATTTATCTATTCGTCGGGCGGACATCAGGCTAGTACGCCTCGTTAGTTTTTAATTTTTTATATAAAAATAATATTACGGAAATTAAAATATTATAAATGTGAAAGTGTGTTTGTTCCTTTCTCGTCGAAAGGGAACCAGTTGATTGACATGATATTTTTTCGGGGATAGTTTGAGCTCTGGAGACTACATAGGCACATACTTTTAATCCGGAATAACATCTTATTCTAACAGGAATAAAAGTTTTGTTAAAATAATAAGCACGCGGGCGAAGCCGCCAGTACAAGCTAGTACTAAATAAATATTTAGGTGTACTTTACTCTTGGATTTTCCGAACTTTTCACACTTCTCGCGCGTGACTTGATAGACCCTTTCCGAATTTATGTCTTAAGTAACTTTGTAAAATGCTGGTTTAATTTTTAATATCTTTTATAATTCTTGTTCACTTTGTTGTGATGAAATTGTGGAAGTAAACACAGCAGTTCAGCAACATTTAATACCTTACTTTCAGATTTCTCATAAAGCTTCGGGAAGAAAAAATATGATTGCTTGTTGAATAGCGGCTGCGGCGCTTCGGCGGGCTTCTTTCTATACCGCTTTCTTTACGAGTTTTTCATTCCCTTCGCTGGGAACACTCTTCAACGTTTAATTATTCAGCGTTCAATCGTTTATTAGAAGTCGGAATTTTTTGGTGTTTATAAATAAAAATTGGAGTAATGAAGCAATTATACCACTTCGGTGTTCATCCTCCCGTATCTGTCGCCTTGCCGGTGATAATTTTTAACAGTCGAATAGTAAGAGTTACCGAACTAGATAAGTAACTCGTTAGAACTCAATACTATGTTATTTTCGAGAAAAAATGGGGACATGAAAAAATAGGTATTTTATTTTATTTCAAGACATCAAAGTGTCAAGTATGTTTTTTTATTTAGTTTATTTTAAAGCACAATCTTTTTAATTTAACACGATTCGCACCCGAACCTGGAAATAGTATTCTACGAAGATCTGCCTGAATAGAACCAGCGTGCATAGCACCTAAGCTAATACACGTATACCATCTTAGAAAGATGGCTCATAGTATTGGCATTGTATAAGAATACTAATAGGCCGACACGCCTTTGATGTTCTTATATAGCATGTAAACTTTATTTTATCCATACTCCTTATTTATATTATATAAGAGCATAATAGTAATAAAATAAATGATTTTTAAGAAAAAATAAAAACCGACTTCAGCTGGCAACAGGGCAAATTTAAGGATTTCCATCGATTTTTCTGGGATCCCCTCACCAGACCCTGACATGGTGAATATGGGACCACCTCGCAATCATACCCTTTCAAATAAAAAATAATAATTTGATCATACGTGCTTATAAAATTTAAGAGTTTATCTTGATTTCCCTGGGATCCCATCATCAGATCCTGACTTGGTGAATATGGGACTATCTTGCAAATAAAAAAAGAATTTTGAAAATCGGTTCACAATTCGCGAAGATATCAAATAACATACATACAAAAAAAAAATTCAGTCGAATTGAGAGCCTCCTCCTTTTTTGAAGTCGGTTAAAAATAGAAAGTATATCTGCCTCTTCTCGCTCAATCCACTGAACCGATTTCGACGAATTTAGTGACGAGCAACTAACTACTTTTTGAACTTATCGAATCCAATATAATTCTATATGCGTTCAGGTTAAGTCATATCCAACTTAGTATGAAATATTTGACGAATATTCAGGGAAATTTATTGAGCTTATAAAATCGTCCGGTCGTTCTGTTTGTCCGTCCGTTGCCATGAAACTCAAAATTTCGAAATTCTGACTTCGGATTCGTGTAACTGTAGAGCAGCCATTCTCTAAGTGTGTTCCATTGAACCCTAGGGTTCCGCGATACCCCTGTAGGGGTTCCGCAAGAATTTAGAAAAAAAATCAAAACACCTCTATCTGGTCGAACGTTTTATTGTAGGGTTCCGTCAAGTCATTTCTCTTTCCAAAAGGGTTCCGTCACTAAAAAAGTTTGAGAACCGCTGCTGTAGAGCATCAAAAAGTAGTAATGTAAAGTGACCTTGGTTTTCCGATATCAATTCGGGAAAGTGGCCAAAATAAATAAATATATAAATTTCGCTATGGTGGCGCATGCTGCGCGTCCGATGTTTTATGTATACTTAAATTTTTTATACTATGTCGGATGGTAGTTATTAAGAAATTTCTTTTATTGGTTTCTCCCCAATATTTACAACACTACAAAAGAGACACAGTATGTAGATAGTCTGTTCAGACATAAGAGTATTGGTAATAAAATTTATTAGAGCTGAAGGTTGTGTGTACAGAAACAAAGTATGTAGCGGAGGTCTGAATTATTATTAGTTTCCGAAGATCCTGTATTGCAGGTCACCAGCTCTCAATACAGGAATTTCGGAAACTGTTCGGAATTTATAGTTTATAAAAATATAGATTTTATTATAGAGAGATCGTTTATTTTAGAAAGATAAGTATACTTGCTACATAAAGTATCACAAGTGTGCTTCCTTCCTAGTATCTTCACTCACTCGCAGGAACACAACAATCCGAGGATTTACTTGGCTTCGTCTTCTTTGAAGTGCACATATTGCCCCATCGGGCAATTATTAGAATAGTGTACCACGTGCGGGTGAGATTGGCTTTGGCTCTCTGCTTTTGGTTTAAATATGATGGTGAGACACTTCCACTCCAAAACCATTACTTAGCTTTCATCCAATCAATTGTTGACTCGTTTTTACACGTGTCGAGTGCGCCTAAAAGTAAATGTGTCCATTTGGGGATAAGTATCGAAAATGTCGAGTGGTCACTTCCATAGAGTAAATAAAGGTAAATGTAATAACGTAAAGGCTATGCCATTTTATATATAGACGGGCATTTTATATATAGGCGAACATCGTGACTGTAAAAAATTGTTACAAAGCTCCTAATAAATATCTACTCATGTATACATGCAGATAATTTTAACAAAAAAAAACCGACTCCAAACATTACATTTATGTATGATGTAGATGTAGATACAGGCTGATGATGATGAAAAAAATATGGGACTAATCTAGAAGGCTGATGATGATGAAAAAAATATGGGACTAATCTTTCAAATAAAAAAAGTTTTTTTTGGAAATCTGTTTATTAATGACGGAGTAATGAAATAACAAACCTAATAGTGTGTAGATACAGGCTGATGATGATGATGAAAAAATTTGGAACCAATCTGGAAGTATACTCTTTGAAATAAAAGAAGTTTTTTTCAAATCGGTTTATAAATCACGGAGTAATTAAGTAACAAACATAAAAAAAACAGATTGAGAACCTTCTCCTTTTTTGGAGTTGGTTAAAATAGGAAAAGAACGTGAACACAAGGGACAGTATTTTGTCTACAATTTTTGAATAAATTGTTATTTATTAGCGTTAACGTCTTGTGGCTAAGGTAAGTGTCGCGAGACTGAGTGAATGTCGGGCGATTACCTTGCTTTTTTCTTGCCACAATAGCAGGTAGAACGTATCTAAAGATGAAAAAATATCTTAGCATATAATGTAGGTATTCATAGAGCGTAGAAAAATCGTCCTACACACTGTCAAAGTTGTGAATTAACTTCTTGATGAAATTTTCCCAAGAGCACGGAGATAGGGCTCGTGAGTGGTAAATGTGGTGTGGGCGATTTTACCATGGTAACCCTAAAAGGTTAGGAAAGTCAATGTAGCTAATTCTCAGTTGTAGGAAATCTCTTTTTCCCTTAACAACGCCGAGAAAAACTTCGGTTGGTCATGTATCTATTGGTTAATTAATAATAGCAATATCTGCTAACAAATAAACTTGTTAGCTATTGGAAATCAACAATTGGTGGCATGTTACTACCTGACATTTGACATGATACTAATTACTTACTACGTTCGTTCAACAACCGGAAATCTTAGCCTACGCGAAGAGAGAGCGCCTGAGTCCTGAATTGTGATAATGTGATGACTTCGAGCTTCTGCAGGTCTACTTCTGATGCATCTTTCTGTCGATATTTAGACATGGGGTGTAAGTGCTTCATCAACATCTTTGAACCAAAGCCAACTTCACCTGCACGCGGTGCACCCTGCTGACTGACAAACGAAGCTCTGACGAAAAGAGAGGTAGGGAGCGTAATTGTAAGCTACCCGACTGGGGAATGTACCTCCACCTCACAGAATCATCATCATCATCATCAGGTCATGTTAGTCTCCACTACAGGAGCACGACCCTCTCTGGTCGGTCTCAGACAGAAGGAGGATTTGGCCTACACTCTCCACGCTGGCCAGACGGGTTGGAGAGGCCTGATCGATGTTTTATAATTCCCTTAGTCGCCTTGTACGACATCCACGGGAAGAGACGGAGTGATTCTATTCTAGTCTGCCGGAAACTCACAGAATACCTCAGCCAAATAACAATTCCCTTCATGGTTGTTGTGTTCCTGCGTGAGAGTGAGGTCACCAGAAGGGGAGGAGATACTGCGATGGCAGCGGAGGTGGCGGCGCGCGAGCGATATTTTATGTTGCGAGCGTTAATATGGCTACAGTAACCGCTTCATATCAGGCGAGCCGTATGCTTGTTTACCTCCCGTCGTAGTATAAAAAAAAAGAAAAAAATGTCCGATACTTTCCTCTTCAGAAGCCCATATACTTATAAGAACGCACTAACATTTGTTATGTGGAGACACTTAAATCAAATTCTGTCCCTTACCTTCCCTTATTGGGTGGAAGGCGACCCTTGGGCAGAGATTCTGAATATTTTTTCATTGAATGGTAAATTTACGGCCGCGCTGATATTGATAGATGATAGTGATATTAACTTTAAAAATAGCGGATAATGTATGTCAAAATCGAACGTTAACTAGAAAGAAAGTTATACCTAGGTCATATCGCACGGTCGTTTTAGCATATAGCATAGTGATTTTAGCTATAAGTGCGACGGGTAGGAAATATTAGGGCAACAAATGTGTGGAATGAACTGCCTGTTGACGTTTTTCTAGAAGACTACAGCATGGGGTTCTTCAAAAATGGCGTGAAGAGGTTTTTACAGGGTCGGCAATGCGCATGTGATGCCTCTGTTGTAACAGGCGTCCATAGGTTACGGTAACTGCTTACTGTCAGGCAGGCCGTATGCTTGTTTCCCAACTTACTGGTATAAAAAAACGTTTTTTTATACCACGCCGGATGAGAAACAAACTTTTAACTCGTCTAATGTAATCACCTGCCGTAGACTTGCAATACAAGAAGTATTATTGCTCGACTGATGGGAGTCCGGTATACAAACAACAGTGATGAGATTGAAGCAATGAAGTAATTGACGCACAAAAATCAACTATGAAGTATGCATATGTAAAAAAAATATATATGCACATTGTGAGAGCTGCAAAGTACAGACTGAACACACGTCCACAATAATATGAGATGATGAGTTGTTTTATTTTAGGGTTCCTTGTCTCAAAAGAAAAAAGGTACACTTATTACCCATAAAGAATCATTCCATTGTCCGTTTGTTTATCAAACGAACAACGTCAAGTTGAAATTAATATCAAATACTTAGGTCTATAGTCTTAGGTATAATCCCTTAGAGCTGTAGCTGAATCCAACTAAAACCTAGACCGTATCATCTCATTGCGAGGTCAGGTACAGACCTAGACGTTGCATATTCTCGAGTACACCTAGTAGAAGGCCGCGTTATAGCAACAATAACAAAGAATGGCGGCGTTGCTTTATCCATTCTGTAATTTTTTTTGCCAACCGTATAAAATGTTATCCCGAACTTTTCAAACTTTGCATCGGCTAACGTATAATCGGAATTCAGGCAGGAGATGACAGATGAGGGAGATGACGCGGACGTTATCAATCCATCGTTATCCAATTTTTTTTAAACTCAGGACCGAAGTGTATGATTTTAGATTGGCTGCTTATTTTCTCACTCACACATAGACGGACGGAACCGTCGGTGTGTGAGTTCGATTCGTACCATGTTTTAATTTAATTAAGTGCTGTGGAATAGTTAGCTTCGACATCAAAGCTATATTTTATTCTGTGGTCAATTTCGAATGCTGCAATCAGCGAATGCTTTTCATAATGAATGTTATTTATTTATTATTTACTGGCTTTTATTCTGCTCAAGCCTCCGGCCTGCGTAAACACAGTGCCGGGAAAAAAGTATCAAACCAAATTACGTTCTACAGGTGAAATGAAATTTGGTATAAATTTCATCTAAATTCGTTCAGTTCAAAACCACTAGTTTGGACATGTACACGTTTATTTCTAATTCACATTGTTTATGCGCGAAATAGAAATGAATATCCATAAATGGTGTAACATAGCAATTATAATTACTTATTATGCTTGCGTATACTAGAAACTTCTTCTAGTATTCAAAATTATAAGATGCTTTAGTGATTACAATAGTTGAAACGTTAAAAACATCTCACGTGGTTTAGGAATATAAAGTAGAAATGAAAACAGCCTTATTTTAAAATATTTTTTCTCGTAGTAAATAATGTCTTTCAAAAATTTTTAATGTTCAGTTTAAAGATTATGAAATGAAATGAAATGTTTTTTA
This sequence comes from Hypsopygia costalis, assembly GCA_937001555.2. Taxonomy (NCBI): domain Eukaryota; kingdom Metazoa; phylum Arthropoda; class Insecta; order Lepidoptera; family Pyralidae; genus Hypsopygia; species Hypsopygia costalis. The sequence continues at coordinate 12,863,140 of OW443330.2, read as the reverse complement.
TTTTTATTTTTTGTAGGAGCGTTTAAGAACTTAAAAGATTGACGTATATTATCGCCCTATATACTACCTCGTTTTGAGTTTTGTACTGCACATGCTGGAGTTAACTCATTAGTGATTATTAACCCATCAGGAAACATTTTAGATATGAATGCCGCTACACACAATACGGACTCATAGAACATAAGAAGGTGACTATAGATGTCGAATGATTTTTTCAAGTTTTCCAGACGTAATGTAGTCTATCGATTTATTGTCAATGTCTTTATTTTTGCATCGACTTACAGAAGTATTTTTAGTACAAATCTGTAATGAGTAACGCTAAAAAGGATTGTAGATATACCTACATCATTTTTAGCGCTACTTATTTTGGTTTGGGACAAATTCGTTTGAACGTTTGTGCGATTTGTAATAATTTGCCATCTCAGTTTAATGCAAATTAATGAGGTAGTTACATCTCCCGTGATTCGAATATAAATACGCGAATAACGACGTGGAAGCATTTCAATTATATCTTGAACAAATATCCAATAGTTCAAATCGTTTACTGATCTTAATAGTGGAGGGTTCTGAGGGGATTATTTTGTAAAAATATGAGATATAGTTTGAATAAGCGCTTTGTCGCTACTATTTAGCACCATGATGTTTGTTCCCTATGAACCGTCTACATATAAAATGTCATAGGTCATACGTATTCCTTTTCTATAAGCTTTCATTTAGTTTCACCGCGGTGTCAGTAATAAAATCTTGTAAGTTAACCTACTTCGTAGTGTTCAATAGAGCATAAATTCAGCATACTCGTTTGATTCTTGTCACAATGCTTAATTATCTAAATGCCGAGTTATTTTTAATGTAATGTGGCGGCCACCATACAATGGCGAATATAATTTCCACTTTAATCTCTATGATATGCATGTCAAATGATAGGGCTTGATAAGCGAAATACATACAAATAATTAAATATTTTTGGACAATTTACACAGCACTATCTAGTCCCAAATTAAGCGCAAATTGTTGTATTGTACTATGAGTACTAGACAACTAATAAATGTACTTAAATACATTTTTTTTTATGTTCATGCACTCAAATGTTTGTCTTGTGCGGGGATCGAACCCGCGACCTCGGAGTCAAAGCAGCCATTCGACCACCGGGCTCGTCTTAATTAAGTAAAGTTTTTAATTTTCTTTTTTATTAACAACTAATAAAAGCTTGTTTAAAACAAAAAGATTATTTGTTTCTTCTTGTTGGGAATAATGATTTTAACTGTACTAGGTTAATGAGCTATATTTATAATCATTAGTTTAGCCTTAATATTGTACTTACTAAGAATTTAGGAGGAAGAAGAGCGGGATCCCCTGCTACAGGATTTAATAAGTCTACTAGGTGGGTCTCAGTAACATATATATTTAGCACAGTAAGGCTGATAAATAAAGAATTTTGAATTTTTGAATTTTGAATGATACTATAGCATTAGTAAGTGCTCTTGCGTCTTATGATAGGTCACAGTGAGTAATAGTAATCGGTGTGATGTTGAATTTAGGCAGCATTTCCATATACTTACCAAATGATGAACTAAATGCAAAAGCAAATCTCCCTTTTCCAGTTTATATTTCCAGCATTGTAATTTCTTGAGTACCTACAAATTCAGGCTCTCGAATAATTATGTTATATACCTATGTCAATATCAAACCCATTATTGTTTCGTTGAATCGAATCGAGATATAAATCGAAACGGTCTCTTTGTAAATAAAGATCGTTCCAATAAAATCGCTAAGACTACATAAATTTTCATCCGATTGGGATGGAGTTAGCAAGGACCCGGAAGTTTCGCTTACTGTACTTTCTACGGCTTTCATTTAGTATTCTGAGCTGACGTCCCAGGGATTTCACATAAAATCACATCGTTGTTCGTGTTGAAAGATGAGTAACAAGGGGATTCATTTAAGAGTTTTGAACTAAGATGTATAAAAATGAGCAGTTTGAATACGAATTAGTTCTGATTCAATTTTATTCTTTTATAACTTTATTTAGCTTTTGCTTTTGCTTCACCCGCTAGAACACAATACCGGGATAAAATAACAGGCCGGCGAAACTGTTTTCTATCAAGTCAGACATACGGTCGTTTGTCACCCTAGTGATATTAAAACATGATGTAGTTAATTAAATAAATTAAAAAGAAACTAAAATATGTATACAACATCAGTGTATAAAAATAAAATAATTATATTAATTCTATTTTTATATAGTTACATCCTCCTCCTCCATCTACCTCCGGTGATGATAAGATTTCGAATAGAATGATTAAAGAAGCTCGTAAAGTAGCCGCTGAACCTATCTTAACAGTACTTACTCGGTGTATTGTAGAAGGTCATTTCCCTGGCATTTTGCGAAGTGGCGTTATAAGAATAATACCAAAAGGCGGTGATAAACCACCGGACGATCCGAAGTCCTACCGTCCTATTACGCTGTTACCGTCGTTGGGTAAGCTGCTTGAGCGCTTGGTTGTGCCACGGTTTCTGCCCGGTGGCCCGCAATTTCATAAAAATCAGTACGGCTTCACCATTGGCAAGTCTACTGTTGATGCTGCGCTCGCAGTGAGCAAAGTTGTTGAGCTCTCGGAGAGCAAGTATGTTGTAGCTATTTTCTTAGATATCACAGGTGCCTTTGATAATGCTTGGTGGCCAATGTTGTTGCTGAAACTTAAGGCGAGAGGTTGCCCTAGCAATATCTACTCTCCCATTCGATCGTACTTTTTGAATGGTACAACTAAATTAAAACTTGGCCATTATGTTGCTTCAAAGGTGCTCACGCAGGGCTGCCCTCAGGGTTCAGTGTTGGGACCGTATCTCTGGAATATCGGTTTTGATGATTTTTTTAGCCTACCATTAACGGAAGGGTACTCGTTAACTGGTTACGCTGACGGTGGTCTCTTATTAATCAAAGCTAATTCAAGATCTAGCATAGAGAAACTAGCCAACACTAGCCTAGGCTTAATTTCAGATTGGGGTTATCGTAACCGTCTCGATTTTGCGCCACATAAAACATATCAACTCTTGCTTAAGGGAAATTTACAGGTTTCACCGCGATTTCATTTTAATGGAGTATCAGTTGCTAATAGAAGTTCGGTTTGTTACTTAGGTTTGCTTTTGGATAGAAATTTTAATTATATCGAGCACATGAAGCAAGTAGGTGAAAAAGCAAAAAAGAATTTCTATGCCTTAACACGATTTTCTACCTCTACATGGGGAATAACTTTCAAAACGTTAAAAATTATTTATACATACTTAGGTTGTGTTACGTACGGTTCATAGGGCTACTATAGATGCAGCACGTCGTAAACTGCTTCAAAGCCAGCGCCTTGCTCTGATATTTTTATGTAAATCGTATAGAACTGTAAGCACCGAGGCACTACCCGTGCTAGCAGGTGTGTTACCAGTAGACTTAGAAGTACAACGCCGCGCTTCAAAAATACTATACATCCAAAAATATGGTCCTTGAAAACGCGTAATCGTGAAAAAATTGTTAGACTGTTCAAACCTATTAATGAAGTATTTGAAACATTGCTGTCTGAATGGCAGGAAAGGTGGAAAACTTCTACCAAAGGACGCCACTTGTATCTGTTCTTTCAATCGGTAAGAGATAGATTAAAGAAAAAGTGGTTAGAAGTCGACCACCCCGTTGCGCAATTTTTAACTGGACATGGCAATTTTAAGGCTAAACTCTTTTCGTTTAAATTAGTGCCGTCGCCCTTATGCGAATGTTCTACTGCTAATTCTGAATTCGATCAAACAGCACACCATGTTCTCTGGGAGTGTGATCTTTGGCGGCGGGAGCGGGATGACATGTTGAATTCATTGCAAGTTGCATCCGGGGTAGTATACTATTCAGATTTGGTAGCAACAAGGGAGAATTACCAAGCGTTCAGACGATTTTGCAATTCATATTATTGGAATCGATGTGTTAGGTAACAACTCAATGTTTTAGGTCCCCAATAGTGTTAGAAACTCAAAATCCGTGGTGCACGGCAGTTGAGCTTCACTTGACTAGCCATCTCTTTAGGCTTTTAATGCCTTATTTGCCATATTGCTGTCTCTCACATTGCTAAGAGGGGAAGTCAAATTCCAAAAGCTTCCTATTCCTACTAATTTCTTCTGATTAAATTCGTTGTGAGTTCCAAGGCAGCCGTAGTTTTACCCCCGGGACTGCAATGGACTTCATTGTTCATTGCCTTTTTTGGCGGTCGCCGCTGTTAATCCTGGCTACACAGGAGACACAGTGGTGGGAATGTGTGGTGGGCCCTACTTACATATGTAGTATATTTGTTTTAAGTATATAAATTTTTTTTTCAACACACTTGCTCATAAAGTGGTTCTAATTTCACCGCAATTAGGCACATAATAGCACCAATAATAAAAACTGTGACTTTTCATTGCTATTATTCACAAGTGAGTTATAAAGTTTTTTTTTTATTTCATTGATTGAGTTGCTTTGTTCAAAAAAAAGTTTCGATACAAAAAAGATCGTATTCAATAGTACAAATAAATTAATGTACATTTGCTTGCTCATTTCATGTAACATCGTATTTAAATATATCTATTTAAATACGAATTTGCATGAAATTTTCAACTTGTATGTGTTTAATAAATAAAATTTTCACTCAAATATAACTTTTGTTTTCTCTGTAATAAAGAAAACTTTAAATTTCCCATTTTGTACGTGGCTAAATCGCTATCCGCGAAAAGCCAAAAAAAGAAACCTGATTCTTTTAGTCTATGGCCGATCGCCATGTTTGAAATGTCCCCTGAACCTCTGAGCAGCTGAATTGTGTGTTTCAATAAATATGTCGAAGAATAATACCGCCAATTTTCAACTAAATTTACCAAAAAAATATTATTTCTCATATAAACTTTGCATCTTCTTATAAACTTTCGTTCCTCCTCCTCAGGAGTAGTAGTCCAAACCCGTAACTTGAGCGGTTGGGAAAGGCGTTGATGGATGAGGCGTGATGTAGCATTCTAAGTTTGTGACCGAAAACAATGACGTTGCGTTGGGAAGAAATGGCTTCCCCTCAGGATTAAAAATTTGACAAATGCTGAACGTTTCAAGTAAATTGAACCCGAAAAAAATCTCATGCAATTAACTTTTTTTAATACACTGTAAGGCCAACAACCTCTCCAATTTATAAAATGTGCTTCTCATGAGCGTCATCGCTCATGAGAAGGGTCGATCGGTTCATTGCCTTTTCTATGCATAGACAGATTAAATACATTCTGATGATACATGTTGATTAATTATACTACTCTATAAATATGTACATACACTACGCACATTCTTTTTGAGGATTAGTTTGCGGGACGATAACATTTTTTTATACAGAATTGTGAAACTCATATTCTAAAAGAGTCAGATGATACTGTACGAATGGTGAGGCTCGGTTCCTATTCGTACCCTCTAATATTAAATGGGCATTACCTACATAGATATTTGAAAGAAGTTGAAGATGAAAGTTACAGAGACATTGAAATTTGCATTTCAAGTATTCGGCCGAGTGAAAATAAACTGTATCTACAGAGCAATTTGCAAATAAGGAAGGTAACGAATGGGCGCCATTCTCTCGGACCGGTAAGTTGAAATACGGTCGAATTTCTGAAAACAGAACATAAATCGGATGTCGTTGTTAATTAACCGTTCCAGCTTATTGAGCAGATGTTTACTGAGATTAGAATAACGCACAGTTTGTATTTTCTTACAGTTTCTATAAACCACATCAGGTGTCGTAACAAACATGACGGCTCGATGCTGATTCGTTGTTGTTCGATGAGCGTAGTACTTACTGTAGCCTATATATATAGCCTGCAGTAACCGCTTCATATCATATATATATATATATATATATATATATATACACAGTTGCACATACAGTTTGCATTTTATAATATGATGGTAACTTATGAGATAATTTCCCAATTGGGTCGATAAGGAATTCGGACCAAATCCGTTATTGACCTTACCTCTGCCTTCCTTCCATCCTGCCTTCAGACCCTAATTGTGTAATCGGAAGGGGAGCACCATGTGTAGGTGAGGTTTTAAAGATGATGGTAAGTTACAACCCTATTTTCATCTTTGTATGGTCAATACACAGATTTCAGAAAATATATAAGAGGCAACCGGCACTGACTGATCTATTCACAGCTCAAACCACTACTGGTCGGATTCAAATTTGGCATTCAGGTAGCTATCATGTATGATGTAGGCATCCGCTAACAAAGGGTTTTACACATTTTCACTAGACAGCGGTATAAGCGCGGACGTGGGCATAAGCTAGTTTATAATAAAATCAGACTTCTTGAAACTATTGATTGTTAAATGACAGTATACGGTACGGGGGGACCACTGTATCTCCTGTGTAGCAAGCATATCACATGTCGTAATGGAGCCTGAAAGTTTACAAGAACAAATAAAACACAGGAAATCAGTTTTAATGGCCATAGGTTTGTGCCACCAACCAAGTATATAGTAGACGTGGTATGAATGCGTGGCGAGCGTGTTAACAGTAAGCGTCCGAACACTTAATTTAGTATGGATTTCTAACATTCGCATACGCAATTTATCGTATTAAATTGAGTTAATATACTTTAATCCGCTTTATGCTTTTATGACACAATACTCAACCAAATTCAACCAATTACAATACAAAATTATTAGCATTATACTCATATTGCTTGACTGCCGTTGTTTAACTTTAACACGTTTAGTGCTATACAAATCTATTTGCTAATATAATTAAATGGAAATAGCATTCCATTTAATTTCATTACCGTGGTACACACAGAGACGAACTTCTTAGCTTCCATGGATTCACCGTGCGGGTGCCGGGTCCATCGTGTGGCAGAGAGAGAAACCCAAGCAGATCCCGAGACTTGTGACACGGGTGTAGGTTTAAGGGGTAAGTAGGAGTAAAATTAGTACAATTCAATGAACTCACGTGTGCCATCGAACCGTGTGGCGATGGTGTCGAGGAAGGTGTTCTGGGGCGCAAGCAGCCCCTTCCGCGAGGGCATCACCCTGCACCGCGCCCCGCGCTCACCCACGCGCCCACCTGAAAAAACAACGATATTATCCTAAGTAAATAATTCCAATCAAACCTGTGAGAGCATAAATTTTCCTTGCAACACGTAGATAGGTTTGTATATAAACCATAGGTTTGTGTAGAGAAGTAAAACGTAGGCAGCATTGTAAAAAATTGTCCCTGTATTTGTCGCTATTTCTTTGTCATAACTGTATTGTACATGAATAATATAATAACAAATTTAAGACGAGACAAAACAGCACAAAAGCCAACTTATCCCTCAGAGGGATCTCATCCAGTCCTTAGAGGGATTAAAATTAAAGACGAGTAATATCAAAGTTATAATCGCTGTGATGTTAACAGATAGGAACAAAAACTTATACTACCAATGATGCTATAATAACTATTAGTATTTATAATATGATTTTATACAACATAGTTTAAATACGTATACCCATAAAAAAATTTTGTTTTTTGATAGTTTATTTTAAATGTGCGTTTAAAATAAACTATCAAAAATAAACAACAAATTTTTAGTCAACATAACGTTGTTGAGAGATCTCCTCAATGTCGATATGAGCCAAGAGTAGTAGACATATTTACGTCCAGAGGAAGTAAGTTCTAAAATTTTGCCGATAATCAAGATTCACTGATAAATCTCATTACGCAATAAATATTTTTTTGAATGACGAAATATGAATAGATAATATTTTGTGACTTCTGTGTGACATTATTATAATTTAAAATTTGACTTCTTCTTCTTCGTCTATCGGATTCATCCCGCTTACTCATCCTGCTGCTGGGATATGGGTCTGCCCTCAATCTACCTAGGGGTATGAATTAATTACCTAAATTCCTTTCCCTTCGAATACTTATTATTTATGTAACAACATAAATAATAAGTATTCGAAGGGAAAAACATAGCTAACGTTACTAAACTTGAACACCTCATGTCTATACATACCTATCTTTTAATAAATACATTTTGATTCTGTTTGTGTATTTGAGGATTTTTTTTTTGATTCGTTGTGTATTTAAAGAATAATTAAATTTTCACTTGTGAGGCGCTAATTTTGTAGCAGGTACGGCCTTAACAAACGAAGCCACAATACACTGACAACCGAAGCTATATTGTACGGTAAGAACCAGCATTTCATTATGAGCAGCCCGATTTGGAAAGTACTTCTTCATCTTAAAGAAAATACACCCATAAAATAAATAAGCCCCAGGTTTTACCTAGAGAAGACCAATCGGATGCGGATTTCCATTCATTGTCATTCAGTTCAATATATCTCAAGAGATGCCCCGATAAGTGCCGATCGAAACTTTTGCTCGAGATTGAGATGTCCCTTGGACAGGTTTCGAATTGAGGTAAAAAGTATTTACTTAGTTCCAGGCATAAGGGAACTATAAGCACAGTGTAAGTAATAATACTACGCACTGTATGGCCACTCCCTGCCGCTCTCTCGTACCAATCTCACCACCCCTCTGAGACGAGTCTGGAACAGTTTATATGGTGCCGCACGCACAAACGTTCATTCACGCTCTGCACAGACGTCTTTGTTTATGTCAGTGGTTCTTAACCTTTTGTTGATGGCGGACCATGTAACCAAATTTTTATAACATCACGGACCACCAAAAACTTGAGGGGTAATGAGCGGATTGAGGGAAGAGAACACGGAAACTGTTGTATCAGTTGAAATTTTCAGTCATGAACATGTACCCTGATGAAGTTAGGTGCTCATGGACCATTTGAGGTGCCTTCAGGGATCACTAATGGTCCGCGGACCATAGGTTAAGAACCACTGGTATATTTATGTAGTATAGTTCACATTGTATGGAGTGCGACATTTGTATGGATTGGCCGGGGTGTGCTATAGGTAAGGGTATTTACCTATAGGATAGGTTGCGAAAGTGGCGCCTCTTTGGACACAAATCGGATTGTAGCGTAGAATATAAATATCGATACATGGAATGGAGAGCATTTCAAGAAGCATATGTTCAGTAGTGAACCATAACATAATGCTGAAAAGAAGAAGAAGATAGAACATAATCTGGATTGACACTTAGGATACTTTTATCCCGGTACTGTCACGCATGGCGAAGCCGCGGGCAGAAGGTACCTATACCGACGTAATGTCTCGTAATCACGCCTAGGAAGCGCAATGTGTCCGGATTTCCATTAGCCACCGCTATAAATCTGCCTGTATATAATTAAAGCTCTATTTAAGGTGACCCATAAACTGAACGATGCGATGCTAGAATATGCCTGCAGCCTTTCTACCTTCTCGTAAACTTTTTATGTTTCATAAATGCGATGGTAGTAAATATGAATTAATGGGTATTCGAGGTTACGCCCTTTCGCCACCCATATTCTTCTCGCTTGACATAAACAAGCCGTGTGGATCTTGCAGGTTGGCCAAAGCTATAATTCTGACCATAAATCCATTATTATGGTTGGTATAATTATAACAGCTGCCGTTCGGCGTTTAACACTCGACTGAGCTTTTATCTATACAGCGAAGAATCACTAATGGCCGATTTCAGTGCCCCATCAATAGAACAAAAAGATTATTACGATCATTTTACAACAAAATACTGATATATACAACATCATCAGCTTTATTGGGAAGAAATACAATATCTATGAGTATTATAATCAAAGTTACATTGAGTCAAATAGCTCCTAGCTGTTTAAACGTGCTTCAACATAGATTATAAGCATTACCCCAGCTAAATTAATAATGTTACTGACAGACTTTGACAAGGTTGACTTAAAATCTTCACAGAGTATTAAGTAATATAAGCTTGCAATAACATAATACGGTAGTGTCGATGATATTTTATTATTGTATTTGTAAAAACTTTAATGTACAATAAAGATGTAGTAGGTATTTAAAAAGAAAGTGCGTTCTTACCATCTTGAAAACTTGTCAAGGTGGTAAATTGATATTAATTGAATCACTATTTTTCATCATTTTTTCAATACATAGTGTAGTAGTGTAGTCATGTTATATGTGTAATTATATTTATTTGACTTTTGTTAGTATTTGTTATTTTTAACGTACATAACGTTAAAATCATAGTATGCTAATTGATAAATAATATTATAATTCGTTTATTTGATAAACTCTACAACTACTGAACAGTGTACGTTTCTATTTATAATTTATGTATGTAATAATATATTCTATATTGCATTGATATAGTAATTTATATAATGTCTAATAGTTTATTTCTTGACACCGCGTACGTGATTTCTGCACTCCCAAGGGTGGCTGATAGAGAAGGCATTTAGCATTAAGCCTATTGTACCAAAATATTGTGGTCAGTAAAGTTTAAAATAAATAATAAAGAACCATAAATACATAATATAAAAGAGACTTTAAAGTACAATAACATTAATGTTATATAAAAAAGTGTAGATATATACAAAAGAGGAAACTAATTCACTGACTGATCGGTCAACTCACAACCGAAACCGCTGGAACTAGAAGCATGAACTTTTGCACAAACTAAAAAGAGTTTTTTTTTAAATTCATGCTTTATTAATGCTGTTCCTGTTTCAAAACTAACGTTCCTCGAGTGAAATAATAATTATTCGTTAAAAATACACAACGAATCAAAACATTGTCTTCCGCGATTGTTTATTAACCCACATAGTTATTTTAGTAAGTCGAATTATTTATCAAATATTATACCCTGTAGTTGTTGAAGTAAAACGTGCCGAAAACGGCCGCTTTCCGCAAATCGGAATTGTTGTAACAACTATTTACTCTATTTACTGCATTCATTGATTCATCAATTTTGTAATTAACAAAACTTAGTACACACATACACACACACACACACACACACAAACACACACACACACACACACACACACACATATACTTATTTAATTTATATATATATATATATATATATATATATATATATATATAATTCTTAATTTATTTATATATATATATATATAAATTAAGAATTTTTAAAAATCCGTTCTTATCGGATGCCAACGGAACGTCATAGTAGCTATCTCTATACCAAATTTCAGCCCTATTATTCCATTGGTTTAAGCTGTGCGGCAAAAGATCAGTCAATAAGATACTTAAATTATTTGCATAAAGATAGTGTTGTAGAAATATATAAGCTACAAGGCGGAAGAAGGACAAGATACTTTGAAAAGTTATCGAAACTCACTTGACAAAGCTTGTAACGATCTTCTGTGAAAAAGTACGTCTTTACTTAAAAAGGAACAAAAGAAATCACGGAAAAGATTTTTTAACAAAAGAAAGTATGTCTCACTCAAATGACTTTTCATTCAAAAGGGAAAGCTAAAGTTAACTAGCAATTTTGCTTCAGGGCTTTCTGTCTGTTGGCATTGTTAAGTAAGGATAGGCAAGGTAAAGTAGGAAATGATAGGCAATATTTAAACTAAACTGAAGGATTCTCGTATTTTTTTCTAGAATCGCAGGACGAAAGTTGATCGAATCGAGATTAAATTGTCAATTGACTAAAATTTATATACTTGATTGTTCATTAATTATTATCAACTAGCTGTTACCCGCGGCTTCGCCCGCGTGGTCCAGGGGCGCTGCCATTCATTTGTGTATATTTTTTTCTTGTTGCAATTTTTTTACTTCATGGGATAAAACGTAGTACCAATATGTACAAATTTTTATCATCATCGTCTGCGGATGAATTTATTTACTGTAACACTTATAATATTAGCACCACATAAATGTTTGGCCTTTGCGGGGACCGAACCCGCGAATCTCAGACGCTGAAGGATCGAAAAATTACACAAAACATATATATATATATATATATATATATATATATATATATATATATATATATATATATATATATATATATATATATATATATATATAAATAATGTCGATACTTAGGTTCCTTTCGACGTGACAGAAGGACAAATAATTACAAAGTTTATTTTTTATCCCATGGAAATAAGATGTTTTCCCGGGATAAAAAGTAGCTTATGTCACTCTCCCGACCGTAAACTATCCTCGTTAAAAAATCATATCGGTACTTAGATTCCTTTCGACGTGATAGAAGGACAAATGATTACAAAGTTTATTTTTTATCCCATGGAAATAAGATGCTTTTTCGGGATAAAAAGTAGCTTATGTCACTGTGCAGACCGTAAACTATCCCCGTTAAAAAAATCATGTCGGTACTTAGGTTCCTTTCGACGTGATAGAAGGACAAATGATTACAAAGTTTATTTTTTATCCCATGGAAATAAGATGTTTTTCCGGGATAAAAAGTAGCTTATGTCACTGTCCAGACCGTAAACTATCGCCGTTAAAAAAATCAGGTAGGTTCTTAGGTTCCTTTCGACGTGATAGAAGGACAAATGATTCCAAAGTTTATTTTTTATCCCATGGAAATAAGATGTTTTCCGGGATAAAAACTAGCTTATGTCACTGTTCAGACCGTAAACTATCCCCGTTAAAAAAATCATGTCAGTACTTAGATTCCTTTTTTTTTTTTTTTTTTTTTTTTTTTTTATGTGAGAGGGGGGCAAACGAGCATGTGGGTCACCTGGTGGAAAGCAATCACCACCGCCCATGGAGACCAGCGACACCAAGGGGTCGCCGATCCGTTGCCAGCCTTTTAAGGAAAATGAAAACTCTGTTCTTGAAGGCACCCATGTCGTAGTTGTTCGGAAATACCGCTGAGGGAAGTTGATTCCACAGTTTCACTGTTCGTGGTATGAAATGTCTTAGGAAACGTACTGTAGTAGATCGCCAATTATCAAGATGATATGGATGGAATTTTAATTTATGGCGAGTTGTACGATAGTGGAATTCAGCGGCAGGTATCAAATCAAACAGCTCATCGGAGCACTCCCCGTGATATAATTTGTATAGAACGCAAAGAGACGCTACATCTCTGCGTGTAGAGAGAGAGTCCAATCGATCCGAGATCATTGGGTCACCGACGATTCGAGCTGCTCTTCGTTGTATGCGGTCAAATGGAGCAAGCAAGTACTGGGGCGCACCGGCCCAGAGATGCGAACAGTACTCCATGTGAGGTCGAACCTGGGCTTTGTATAGTTGAAGGCGGTGTCGGGGTGTAAAATACCGCCTGGCTTTACTAATCACACCAATCTTCCTGGAAGCCAGTTTGGCCTTGCATTCCAAGTGACCGCGAAACTGAACATCACTCGATATGTCGACACCCAAGATGGTAATGCTAGTTCTTACACTAAGGGGAGTACCTTCCAAACTAGGAGCTACGACGAATGGGGACTTTTTAGCGGTAAACGCACAAACCTGTGTCTTGGAGGGATTTAGCTGCACCAAATTCAATCTACCCCAATCCGAGACGTGTCCAAGGGACGTCTCAATCTCAGACACAAGTTTTGTTCGGTACTCATCGACGCAATCCCGAGAAACATTACATTGGCCAGTGTATCTTACGTCCACTGTACTGTCATCCGCATAGCAATGAACATTGTGTATAAGCAGCAAGTCATTGATATGCAGAAGAAACAGCGTGGGGGACAATACACAGCCTTGTGGTACGCCAGCATTCAAGCGTAGTGGGTCCGAGCGTGCTCCGTCAACTACAACTTTGATGCTACGCTCAGATAGAAAACTGGCAATCCATATGCAAAGCTTCTCAGGTAGCCCAAAAGAAGGAAGCTTGGAAAGTAATGCTTTATGCCACACCCGATCAAAAGCTTTTGCTACGTCCAGACTAGCAGCCAATGCCTCGCCCTTGCTTTCCACTGACTCCGCCCAACGGTGAGTCAAGTATACCAGAAGATCACCAGCTGAGCGACCATGGCGGAAACCATATTGGCGATCATTTATCAGCTGGTGATCCTCTAAGTAGGCTACCAGCTGTTTGTTAATGATAGCTTCCATGATTTTGGAAAATATGGAAGTTATCGCAATAGGCCTGTAATTGGACGGATCTGAGCAAGTGCCTTTTTTAGGGATCGGGTGGACTAAAGCCTCCTTCCATGAGCAGGGGACCACGCCAAGTGAGTAGGAGTACCGAAATAGGCGTGTTAAAATCGGAGCCAACTCTGGAGCACATGTTTTTAAAACAATAGGTGGAATGCCATCCGGCCCACTCGACTTATGGATGTCCAGGGAGAAGAGTGCTCTACGGACAGCTCTTTGCGAGAACTTAATGTCTGGCATAGAGCTCTCACACCGTGGGATGGTTGGCGGTGTTGCTCCCTGATCATCGAGAGTCGAGTTAGACGCAAAGAGAAGTCCAAGAAGATCGGCCTTTTCCCTTGCAGTATGGGCCAGTGAGTCATCCACTCGGTGCAATGGTGGAAACGACGACCGACAGAAGTTACCTTGAACAGCCTTGGCGAGCGACCAGAACGCACGAGACCCAGAGGGCAAGCGCACTAATCTCTCGCCAATTTTGCTAACGAATTTGGACTTTGCCCTGGCGATGCAGCCCTTAAAGGATCTAGACGCAGCGTTGTAATTCTTCTTAAGGACACCGGTATTTGCATCTCCAGCTGCCTGAGCCTCGGACCAGGCTCGGTAAGAATCCTGCTTATGACGCAACGCGGCTTTGCAAGACCCTCCGAACCATGGTCGAGATTTGCCACCAATGGGCACCGCAGAATTAGGAATAAAAAGTTCCATGCCCTGCAGAACCACATCAGCGACAGCATTAGCACAGGCGCTGGGATCTTCCAGCGAAAAGCAAATCCGCCCCCAAGGGTAGGAGGCCAGGAAACTACGCAGCCCATCCCAATCTGCTGACCTAAAATGCCACACACGACGTGTGCTGGCTGTGCGCGGTCGCCTTTGGCGTGTGAGTGGCACAATACTCTTTATGAGGCAATGATCCGAAGACCCAAGAGGGGCGCCAACAGACACACGATAATTTTCAGGGTGGGAGGTCAGCAGAAGATCCAAAAGGGACGCCATATGCTCCGACACATCCGGCACCCGCGTGGGCGAGGAAACCAGCTGTGTCAGACCATATGCCAAGGCAAAGTCATGGAAAGTTCTTCCAGCATGGTCAGTTGATCTAGACCCTAGCCATTCGACGTGGTGGGCATTAAAATCACCCAGTACCACAATCTCTGCAGAAGGCATCTGCTGGAGTATACTGTCGGTCGTCGTTTGTATGTGCTCCACAAGACGCTCCGTTTCGACATTTCCGCTGTGGGACCTGTAGAGGCACGCGTAAATGCGAGTGCGGTCCTCAAAATCTGCGCGCAGCCACATAATTGACAGGTCCCTCGCTTCAAGACTGCCAAGACGTCGACAACAGATATTCTCCCGAATGTACGCGCAAACACCGGCTCGTGGCACAAAGTGATGTTCCACTTTGTACCCTGGGTAACGCAGATATGAGATGTCAGCAGGGGGGAATATCTGAGTCTCCGTCAAAAAGAGTATGGCCGGCCTAGCCGTCTCTAGATGATGGTGGACAGCATTGATGTTGGAGTTAAGTCCCCTAACGTTACACAGCTCAACGCAGAGCTCAGGGGGAGGTGCCACCACACTCTTCTTGCGTTTGCTCCCGGCAGAAATATAGAGCGGCGTAATGCCCGCCCCAGAATACGTCGGGCGGCCTGAGCAGTGGTGCTCAGGGAGGGATTCTCCGTCACCAGCGGTGACGGTACCCTCCTGGGGTATTGTTCTTTTTACTACCGCTGCCATATTTAGAGTTGGGGTGTTTGGGTTGGGCTCCGGGTTTCAACACTCACCGTACGAAACGCAATAGCGCGAGCTATTACTTCACGCCGGTCTTCTGCGTGAGAGTGGTACTGCCCCGGACGAGCCGGCCCAATTACGAGCTGTATTCATTCAATGTCCAAAACTTGACCGCGATCATGTTCTAGACACTAAACGACTACAGCTTGGCTCTACCACTCAGGAAAAAGGCTTTCGACGTGATAGAAGGACAAATGATTACAAAGTTTATTTTTTATCCCATGGAAATAAGATGTTTTTTTGGGATAAAAAGTAGCTTATGTTACTGTCCAGACCGTAAACTATCCCCGTTAAAAAAATCATTTCCGTACGTAGATTCCTTTCGACGTAAAAGAAGGACAAATTATTATAAACTTTATTTTTTTCCGTGGGAATAAGATGTTTTTCTGGGATAAA
The DNA here is from genome assembly GCA_937001555.2 of Hypsopygia costalis. Classification (NCBI taxonomy): domain Eukaryota; kingdom Metazoa; phylum Arthropoda; class Insecta; order Lepidoptera; family Pyralidae; genus Hypsopygia; species Hypsopygia costalis. Next base: position 12,846,945 of record OW443330.2, on the reverse strand, counting down.
AGGTAGCCTATGTCACTCTCCAGGCCATAAACTATCTCCAAAAAAAAAAATCATGTCAATCCGTTCGTTACTTTCGACGTGAAAGAAGGACAAACAAACAAACACACTTTCACATTTATAATATTAGTATAGTATGGAAGTATGGATTTCTTATTGTTGGTAAAACCAACGTATTCTCTGGTTTGGCCATGTTGAACGGATGGGAAGTGATCGGACACTCAGGAGAGCATATAGTGGTCGACCTGTAGGACGCCGTCCTATCGGTTGACCAAAATATCGTTGGAGCTACAGAGTGAAGGCTGATCTGTACGAGCTTGATGTCAACAACTGGCAAGAGCTTGCACAAAACAGGGACCAGTAGAGGGTTCTTATGTCGGAGGCCAAGACTCACTTTTGTTCGCTGCGTCAAAGGAGTAAGTAAGTATTGTTGGTAAAGTAACATTCTTAGCTTGTTTAATTTTCGGTCTTATTTTGATATAATCCGGCACTTAAATAAAACTTTGAAGTTTCATATTGTGATATGAGAATACCAAATGTGATATTTTGTGAGATTGAGACTGGATCGGAAAACCGAATTTTGGCTACATTTAAATTCAAGTATTGCCCCCTCTTATATAATTATCACCATTTATTTCCGAATACCGCCAAACCAAAATAAAAAGGATAATGTCTTTAGTTTATGTATGCACGTGTATATGTAATATGTTTGCATACATCATGTATACATGTAAATACTCCTTGCCTTCATCATAATCGGAAACTGCGCACAATTTCAGCTTTTTAAGACTAAGGAATTGATCTGACCAGGGGTCCTACCGCCTAAGCTGAAGACGATTACGATCGGATTTTTTGATTACGGAAATCTAATCTTCACCTTAAATTTGTGGTTACAGTAATAAGCTTAGACGGTAACGGTCGGGAGGACCCTGCTGACTCGCTGCGGGGGGCTCGCTGTTGCTTTACCCTTCGGGCAGAGTGCGCTGGGCGCTTGCCCTCCCTCACTATAGGTTAGGTTTCGCTTTAAAAGCCTTCAGGCTAAAAGCACAGTTCTCCATTTCGAAAAAAAAAGTGGAGGCGCGCTATGTTTAAAGTTCTGTGCTATAGTCTACGCTCTACGCTCTACGTAGACCCAAACACAGTACACAGTCTGAACTTTAAATCAGACAAAACAACTTTCAAAACTGTGTTTGACTAAGGACATTAGTCAAAACTATTTTTACCTGATTTTTGCAGTCAAAAGTGGTTTTGAACCTTTATGAATTTTGACTATAACATAATATACATAATTGCAATCCATGAACGTGTGAAATAATAATTGAAATTAATCAATTACATCTATTTTAGTTAAATGTACTATCAATGGTCCTGATACAACTGACTGTCAGTAGCAATAATAAGTATCCATTCAACTATTGAGATCAGCATTATCAATTAGTAACTAACTATCAATCAAGTTATGGTCTGATACGGCCATTGTGGATCGATTAATTAATTTGAATAGTTTCTAAAGATGGACGATCTCTGGTATCTTCAAGTTTCGTCTAATCGCGTAAAACTTTTAATGAAAGGCTAACCCAGTTGTTATTTCTCCGATAGGATACAATAATTGATTCATCTTTTGTGCCATTAAATAGGAAACCTGTGACTGTCGAAATCTTAGACTATTAAAGAGTTCTTTCTCTTTCGCTAGTCAGCAGTGGCACCACGTTCATTGATTAGTGCGAGTTTTTTGTTTGCGTTCGATAATGTCGATGTAAAGAAACTGACCAAATAGACAATCATGGAATTTCCACTGAATACCGGGGTATTCCGTGGGATTTCCAGAAAATGTGATCTTATTTTATATCACCAACATACATATAATAGTATAAACAAAGCAGTAGGAACTGAATACCGCATGTCAAAATATAATTTTCACAAAACAACTTATGTACATAATGCAACTTATATTTACCTACCAAGTAATTTAAATAAACAATTAATCTTTGACAGTGATTATTATAGATTAATTGTTTATAAAATTATTATAACAAAATAATATCTATAGCATGAAGTGTAACACCGTATACATTTTTTTTCAGTAACTGAAACAATAATACGAACAATATGACAAGCTCGGTGGCGTAGCGGTCAATGACGCGGCTTCGAAATCAACGCTCGTGGGTTCGATTCCCACACAGGACAAACATTTGTGTGCATGAACATGTCTGTTTGTCTTGGCCTGGGTGTTTTCTATGTATCATACGTATATATTTACAAAAAAAAAAACTATTTACGTATGTTTATCAGTTGTATAGTACCCATAACACAAGCTTCGCTTACTTTGGGGCTAGATGGCGCTGTGTAATTTGTCTGACAATATTTAATATTTAATTAATAATATTTAATACTCGAACTGTATAAGTATTTAGTAATTTTTTGTATGGAGTGGCCAGGTTGTGGATCATAAATCATAACCGATTTAGGACGTAGGTACTCGCAAACGTCGCTCTCGGCCGTATCACCGTACGCGTGATCGAGACATGTCCCTCGCCACATAACTATATTTGCAACGCGACATTTCAGATACGGCCCGTTAAAAATTTGTACGAGGAAGTAGTTGATACGCTAAACGCGATATAGCGCTGAATACTAGCATCATGCCCATGATAAACATAAACTTGTCCTCATTTTATGCCGGTTTGCAGCGGAACCTGAATAGACGCTGAAAGCTGAATGGATACGTACGCATCTCTATAGAAAACTGAGCGGCAATTCTCGTAATTAAAAGGTAGTCAAAATTCAGTTCCGATCCAGACTCGATCTCTCAAATGTCAAATTTGGTATTCTCGTATCGCACAGTATGAAACTTTAAAGTTTGCATAAAAGGGGATTACATCAAAATATGATATGATTATACTTAAAAAGAGGTATTTTATAGAAAATAAAGAATTTATTATTATTATTTATATCTCTTTTTTATCACGGGTCAAGCCCGCTCATTTGATTGGCGAGTGCGGGGATATAGATCCAACGAGTAGATGCCTCTTTGAGAAGTTTGATGTAAAGTTGGACGCCCGCCGTGACCCGCTCCAGGATATATCAATGGAAGGATATACCCATGAATATGCCTCGGCAGGCGTTGAGATTATTACAAAGTGTGATGGAAAATAAATGGGCTATGGTGATGAGATCTGGATAAATAGAATTGACTTTGATTCGGTCAACTTTCATTCTGCGATCGTCACATAATGACTAAACCAGGAAGCAGGATTGAGCTGAATAAGTGTATTTTAGGGATCAATCCCTAAAACCAACTTCACTTACTGTAAAATTATACCGTAGAGAGAGCATTCGTCGAAGAGATTAATTAATTAACCGGATAGTTTCCTATTACAAGTTCTCTACCTTATTCCATCGCACGAGGGGAATAAGGAAGAGAATGAAATTCCCTTCCTTGCAGACCCTGCGGCAGGCGGCGTGACATCTCGTTAAACATGATTGTGTGTTAATTAGGCAGCTACAGTTCCGACATATTGCTGAACGTCCATCCAATATAGGTTTTATTAAAACCTTCCTTATTGCACTATGGAGGATCTTGGACAAAGAAGGAATAATGAATATAGTGTAAACATAGCTATAAAAGAAAAACTACATAGTTAATTAAATAGGTATATATATCTACAGGACAGTAGTTGTACATACTCGTAAGTGGAAGCACAGCGAAGTAAGAATACGCTGCGTTAGTAGCGGGGGTGTCAGCGAGCGAGCAATACCTGTTGTTTGTTTGTTTGTTAAAACGTTATTGTACTATAACAACACAGTGTTTATAACATTTTTGTACAATGGCGGACTTATTCTATCAGGGATCTCTTCAGTTCCTACCTACCTCTTGTATTGCGAGAGTCCATATGGCCACGGTAATCGCTTTATATTGGGTTGTAAAAACACGGTGTCCCAGAGTGAGAAGTGAGTAATTTTATTCCTATATGCATACGTCCGGAAATGAATGTTACGAATAATGACTACTCTTAGGAAATAATTAAGTAGCTTTCAGTACAAAAAATATTCTTTTTATACTACGCTGAAGCTAGCAGAGAATCGCCATTTCAACATTTCAATAGCGCATTCGGTTTATGGACCGTACCTATACGTAATAGTTAGGTAGGCATATGGGCTATGAAATCCCCTTGATGAAAAAGAGGATTAGTCTATTGAATTTATTCTATAGGTAAAAGTTTGATAAGTATATTTTACTACGGTAATCACTTCACATCAGGCGCGCCGTATGATTGTCTGCCACACGTAGTATAAAAATAAGTATAATTAATACCTTCGTTTTTGAATCTTCTTCTTCATTTTCGACAGCGGCTTTTTCAATAAATACTGAGACCAATCAGTTGGTATATGATTATATATATATACTAGCTGATGCCCGCGACTTCGTTCGCGTGGACTTTATGATTCCGGCATATTAATACAAATACGAACTAATGTAGATACATAAGAAAATATTTGTTATACGTTAAAAGTCATTTTTTTTTATATTTAACATTGTAACCATAGTTTAAAAAAAAAATTAAGGGAGTCTTTCCTTCGGAAGCTAATATGAACAGACCTGAAGCGTCACTAAGAAAGCCACGTAAAGTTGGCCATGCGAAAAACAACCAGCCCTAAGCTTGTCACCAGCGAATTTTAGTATTTTTTTTATTGTCATAGCAAAGCAAGTGGTCACAGACAACTGCGTACGTTTAAAATTAAAATGGATTTTTTTTTTGGAGAAGAGTGGTATACTTGCAGTGAGAATCTCAGCTTCAATTATATTGCGCTGCCTTAAAATTGACTTTACTTCAGAAAGGAGATCTTCCCCAAATTTTAATAATATTCTTGAAAACTCTTGGGCACGTAAAGTTCTACCTACAGCTAGTGCCTTACTGTTGGCCATTTCGCATTCATCTCAAACGATTAGACAGCAATCCTGAAACACCTTCGCTTTGTCACAGTTTCGTGTCACAGAGCATGTCGGTGTTTCAATTCTGTTTAAATCGAGTAGGATATTGAACATTGTATTTGCGTCCTTCCGCCTAGTAGTAATGTGGCTGCAATACCTGGCGATGCTGCTGCGAGATCTTATTTTGGCGGCAGATTTCAGCGTGGATTGCTCTCGTCAGGTATGTTTTTCCAGTCCCTCCTGGAGCAGTTAAGAAAAACAGTTTCCCCTCGTTGCTTAAAACACTCCACCACCAAATCAAATAAACTCTGATCTTGCTACATAGCGTCCCGCAAATGCACGTATTCTTCTGGTTTGTGCGAATATATACCAATCGTTCCATTTCAATTTTAGCGTACACGTCTATCATAAACTGACTAAATAGACCACATTACCTTTGTAAATAAAATAAAACGATTGCGTCTAACTTGTAGCAGGTAAGAATAAAAGTAGCACCCCGCGGTTTTTTTTTTACAATATATTCGTATTTTACAATACATAATAAATAGATTTAAAAAGGTAAAAAAAACACGCTATAATAGCAAATAGAACTAAAAAAGTTACTTAAAAACTTTTTTAGTTCTATTGGCTATTATAGCGTGTTTTTTTACTTTTTTTTAAAACTATAATTTAGTGTAAACACGTGTTCTTTATGCAAATAAATTTAACTTTGTTCTGCATCAGGTGTTCCAAATCTTGGATTTATATACCTCAACAAAAAATGCTGATCAGGCTGTAGAACTTTTGCTAAGGAGTCATTTTTAAATTTCTTATAGTTTACCTGAACCATTATGGTTCTGCATCAGGTGTTCCAAATCTGGGATTTTTATACCTCAACAAAAAAGGGTCATCAGATTGAACAACTTTTGCTAAGGCGTCATTTTTATATTTCTTATAGTTTACCTGAACCATTAAGGTTCTGCATCAGGTGTTCCAAAACTTGGATTTTTATACCTCAACAGAAAATGCTCATCAGTTCAAATCTTGGATTTTCCAAATCTCAACAAAAAATGCTCGTCAGGTTGAACAACTTTTGCTAAGGCGTCATTTTGATATTTCTTATAGTTTACCTGAACCATTAAGGTTCTGCATCAGGTGTTCCAAAACTTGGATTTTTATACCTCAACAGAAAATGCTCATCAGGCTGAACAACTTTGGCTAAGGCGTCATTTTTATATTTCTTATAGTTTACCTGAACCATTATTGTTCTGCATCAGGTGTTCCAAATCTTGGATTTTCCAAATCTCAAGAAAAAATGCTCGTCAGGTTGAACAACTTTTGCTAAGGCGTCATTTTTATATTTCTTATAGTTTACCTGAACCATTAAGGTTCTGCATCAGGTGTTCCAAATCTTGGATTTTTATACCTCAACAGAAAATGCTCATCAGGCTGAACAACTTTTGCTAAGGCGTCATTTTTATATTTCTTATAGTTTACCTGAACCATTATTGTTCTGCATCAGGTGTTCCAAATCTTGGATTTTTATATCTCAACAGAAAATGCTCATCAAGCTGAACAACTTTTGCTAAGGTGTCATTTTTATATTTCTTATAGTTTACCTGAACCATTAAGGTTCTGCATCAGGTGTTCCAAATCTTGGATTTTTATACCTCAACAGAAAATGCTCATCAGGCTGAACAACTTTTGCTAAGGCGTCATTTTTATATTTCTTATTGTTTACCTGAACCATTATGGTGCTGCATCAGGTGTTTCACTTTCCAAAATCAATTATACCCTATATTTTGCCCAGGCTATATAACAGCTATATAACAAAAAAAGTTTCATTCGAATCGGTCCAGTACTTCCAGAGATTAGCGTGTACAAACAGACATACAGACATACAGACAAACAGACAGACATTTTTTTTAAAATTCTTACTCTATTACTATATCTTCATCGCCTCCAATTGTTTTTTTGTAAATATATTCAATGTACAGACACATTATTTTTACTGTTTTATTATATGCATATATATATATATATATATATATATATATATATATATATATGTATTTTTTTAAATAGCGTGAGCCCACCTGATTGAAACTGAGCCACCTTCCACAATAATTTTGTAACCAATGTCAACATTTTTTTTATATAAGTGGTAATATGAGCAAGTGCTCGTTTGCCCCCTCCCATATAAAAAAAAATCATATTGAAAGGTGACCACTTGGGTCACCTGATGTAAAGCATGGAGATCAGCAACACCAAGGGGTTTGCGATCCGTTGCCAGCCTATATTCCTTCCTTTCATTCTGGTGACCTCACTCACTCGCAGGAACACATCAACCCTGAATGGAATTGTTATTTGGTATTCTGTGAGGTACTTCCCCAGTCGGGCAGTTTTAAAAATACCCTATTCCCTACCTCTCTTAAATACTATAAAGACAAATTATATATGTGCCGACTTATCTATGTTCAAATTTAGTATTTGGGGCATTTTTGTACCATTAAATATTGCCTTCTGGCCTTCTATTCAATTTTACCGAACCAACCGTTATTGTTTTACTTTGTGTAATACAATATCAGGATTACTATCTCAGATTTCTTCAGATATAATTTGTTATGATGTCGAAACTTAATTATTACCTACCTCAAAGACAGGAATTGCTACACATTTTGAATTCTTTTTTTATACTACGTCGGATAGCAGACAAGCATACGAGCCGCCTGATGTGAAGCGGTTACGGTAGCCATATTAACGCTCGCAACATAAAATATCTCTCGCGCGCCGCCAAGTATCCGAGGTATTGCTTGCTCGCTAGCACCCCCGCTACAGTGCAGGTGAAGTCGGTTTTGGCTCAAAGATGTTGATAAACCACTTACACCCCAAATGAAATTTCATTATGAAATTTAATTATTCTACGAACAACTGCGATTGCGGTTCCCGACGGCATGTGCGATCATTTGCAAATTCAAACACATAAAATCTATATACAAAAATAGTTTCCATTAATAAAGTAACGTGCAGTATACGTGGGAGGTAATTTATTTCGCGAGGTGAAGACAGAAATTGGACCGCAGTAGTGAAAAATGAGCGCGTTTCGGAACGCTGAACATTCATTAAAGCTGGTAGTCAAACAAACGCTACTGTTTTCACTCACGACGACATGCAGCCATGCAATAGTCTGCATAGCTAGAATGTAGAATGTTAGACTTTGTCTAATTCTTCTTGCTTTGTAGTTAGTTTGCCCATAAAGAAACTTCGTATTTTATTATATGTATATTAGTTAATTGATTCCGTTATTACTTATTTACTTAAGTATTTAATTTTTGATCACAAATATACATAACGGTACATAAGGTGGACTTAAAGCTAAAATCATTATTTACCAGTCAACCTAAGCTAGACAAAAAGAATACATGTCACATTCATTAAAGCTGGTAGTCAAACAAACATTACTGTTTTCACTCACGATGTCATAGAGCCATGCAATATTCTGCATAGACAAAGCATGTAGAGTGTTAGACATTCACTAATTCTTCTTGCTTTGTAGTTAGTTTGCCCATAAAGAAAATTCGTATTTTATTGTAATTATATTAGTTAATTGATTCCGATATTATTACTTTACCTATTTAATTTTGAACGCAAATATACATAAGGGTACATATGGTGACACGGCGTCGTTGCGGCGTGGCAGTCAATCACGGGAGTCAAGCAACGTTGACCGTAGCCTGTCCATGGATGGGTTTATTTATCTCGAGTTCGTCCGTGCTTCGGAGGGCACGTTAAGCCGTCGGTGCCGGCTGTTGTCGTTAGATGACAACACTAAAATTAAAGATCTCTATCACTAATATTAGAGATAATTTAACTATTTCACTCCTACTCATTAGTATCTAGAAAGAAGCCCAAACAAAATATACCACACAGGTAGAACGTTGATAACATGTTGTCAATATACACATTATTCAATAAGGCCTAACAACTTTGTGTGTTCTTCCGCCTATACAATGGTTGAATATCTAAAAGAATAAAATGTTTTGTTATAATGTCAATTGCTTATCTTCTATAAACGCACCGCTCACAGTCTGCAGGAAATTCATTCTCCGCCTTGGGATCAAAAACAGTCTCGACGTACTGAGCGATTTCAAATGGACTTTATTTCACCAACTCTGAAAATGTGAAATTAATTTTCGAATTCATTTGGTTCTTCAAAATGAGCATGAAGAGGTTTTTACAGGATCTTTTCATTTATTATTCATAATTTTTGGTTTGATATTTATGATGCCTTAGTACATTTGCGAGAATATTTTAACTGGGTGGACAACCACGCTTTGCACGCAACTAGTATCTGATATGGGCGCTTATATCCTAGTAGAAAGCTTAAAAACTTTGAAAGTTTAAAATTTAATCATTTATATTTGATGTTCATTTGTATGCTAACCAACCATACTTTTTTGTGGATCTTTTTTATACATTTTACTTTAGGATGAGTAAGGAATATATTTCGGTTGAATTAAGAAAATATTTTTAAATATTGCTATCGGTTGAGTTAGGAATACAATATCAGTTGAGTAAAGAATTTTATAATTGATAGGATGAATCCCTTAGGATGAGTAAGGAACAACCCCCGTTAAGCCAAGTCAGTGGCCTTTAGGCGGCTTGAAAACACTGACCTCCGCCAATCCACAGTAGAACAGCGTGGTGGAGTATGCTCTAAACACCTTCGATTGAGGAGATGCCCGTATCCCAGCAGTGGGATGAATAAGGGTTGACGATATAACAAAATTATATTTCCCTGCTACTAAACCCCTTCGATTAAGGGGAGACTCGTCCCCCCCCCCCCCCTACATCTCCTTCGATTAAGGGGAGAGTAGGATGAACAAGGGTTACCGATAAATATAAGGCAAACAAAAAAGAATACAGGCCAACCAAAAATATTTACAGCACAATATCAACATAATTTTTAGATAAAGGCAAATGATGGTTCAGTGCATAGAACGTCTACAAGGTAAGCATGGATTTTCTTTTGAAAATTGAAGTTATTCAGTCAGCGCTTTCCAGAGATATAAAGTTTGTAGCGTGAAGGAATTAGTCATAAAGTCAGAGTGGAAAAGTGGAATGATAAGCTGACGAGTATTGTCAGTTGAAAGTTGAAAGCTGTGAGTATAGACAAAAGAATACTGTGAGAATCGCAGAGATATTCTACAGAGTAATTTTGTAGTAGTACTTTTCGTGTTTCTGCCACTAATTATTTCATGGCAGCACACGTCTACATCATCCATCCTCTAAGTGTGTTCCGCGGAACCCTAGGGTTCCGTGATACGCCTGTAGGGGTTACGCAAGAATTTAGAAAAAGAAATCAAAACACCTCTCTCTGGTCGAACACTTTATTGTAGGGTTCCGTAAAGTATTTCGCTTTCCAAAAGGCTTCCGTCACTAAAAAAGTTTGAGAACCGCCGGTCTACATGGTTGTGGATGGGTGCCGGCCAGTAGAATTCCTTGAAATAAATGGATAAATAATCCTGAATGCCATACTACTTATGCTGTACATACATGTCGTTTTATTCATTTTCCTGTCTATAAGACTTATAAGTATTTCTTTTATATTTTACACACTTTCTTTTTGGTCTCTAAATTAAAGGAAAGCAAACAAATCTGCAATAAAAAGAGACGGTAAAGGTAAAAACGGGACGGGGGTCTACCACCCATTCCCACCACTGTGTCTCCTATGTAGCCAGGATTAACAGCGGCGACCAATCCAGTGCAGTCCCGGGGGCAAAACTACGGCTGCCTTGGAACTCACAGCTAATTTAATCAGAAGAAATTAGTAGGAGTAAGAAGCTTTTGGAATTTAACGGTAGAGGTAAGTTAATATTATTAGTTACTGTGTATATTTCATAAAAGTAGAGGGTAAATAGGGTGATACTGCTTGAAATCATAAACTACTTTTGTGCCAAGTTTAATTACTTCATTCTACCTCTTCAGAGAGAGGTTTTAGTCGCCTGTTAGTTGGCAGTTGAAGAGCCTACTCCCATACATACATTAAACATTCATTGACTTTTGTACTTTTAGTTAAAATTCACATTCACACTATCATATCAAATTTGATGTAGTCCATTCTGTACAAATTTCCCTTCTTACTTTTAACTGTCTCAATTCGCAAGTCTTTTATTATTTATACAGTCGAAAAATAAACTTTATTGAGTAGTGATAAGACATAAATATGTACAGACGTCATTAAGAGTATAATTTGAACACTTTTGTTTTATGGTACCTATCCTAGCAAAATTTATTGTTGAATGATTGATCGAACGTCTCAAGTTTCTCATGTAGGTAGTAAAGTAGACTACCGATTTAGATCAGCTAACACTTCGCGTTTTAAAATTTCCGTCCATAGTTCCCAATTTCCCATACCTACTCTAAACTGTGTAAAGCTTGGGGTGCAAGTGGATCTTTAGATGAAATCTATGATGAATTTATTTTTTACAGTTTCAACAAAGAGTTTTGCATATTGTATCGTCGAAATCGTTCATTCGATATTTGATTCCATGTTTTGGAAATTATTGGAAGTTGAATGTTGATATTTATTCCACGCTTTCAATAAACGACCGCATTAGATTTTATAATGACAGATTATAAACCATTCAGTGTATTGCGATGAATCATTTAGTGTACCACGGTAACGTAACTGGATTTAATCCAGTCTTGTAATCACACTCATTCAAAATAAACATTTAATAATATTTAAAATATAACGTCTTACCACATCGTCGCGAGGCTTTTGTTATGCAGTCAACTATGGCATCTATCTACACACACATGTGCACGTATACAGACGTGTTATGTTTATGTAGTAGTTTTTTGTACGGCCTGCGGGGAGTTTGTAGCGAGTAGTAGGTAGTAGTAGTTTCTGGTTTTTATATCTTTACAATACAATACGATACTCTTTATTGCACCAAAATAAAAACAACAGCTAAGTTTTAACAATAAACACTATATATCTTTAGGTTTTTTATTATAATACTAATATATCTTTAGGTTTTTTTTATTAGAAATTCTTTTGAATCTTAATTAGCTCGAACCAATTCGCAAGTTGCGGCGAAAATTGATTATTAAATCAATTTCTTCGAATCACTAAATGAATTTTGTTGGTTTCAAATTTAAGCCGACGAATAAATTCACAGAACAAATAATGAACTCCAATTTAAATTGGTTTAGCAATCCCCTGAATAGAAAGTTTATTTTAAAACTTAAATTTTCACTCAATGTACAAATTGATGCAAATCGACTCGGAGCAAAACCGAAGGGAACAATACTAAGTTTTAGCAAAACTATGCAGTTTCTGGTTCATAAACCATATTTGTAAGTTGTTCTCTTTTTCATGCAAGAGGTATGTAATTTTAAATAGAACCAATGAATAAATAAAATGACTAAATAACAGCTTTCAAAATTTTTAAGATTGCATTAGTAATCAACTTTTAATTTATTTCCTATACTAGGAGAGTCGTTTATTAATTGGCACTTTTGTAAGAAAAAAATAGAGGTAGTTATAATAATATTAATTGTAAACCACGAATTAAACTACTAACTCTAAACGATATAAATTTAAGCTAATATTTAAAAATTAACGATTTTTTTTGTTATCTATATGTGGAAGGTAACTCGTATAATTCCAACTGTCTGATTACAAACGGAGTCGTCAGTTTACAAACGCTGATTACAAACGCTCGCTGTTTTGCGATGTGCCAAAAGCAAATTGTAGATGCGTTCGGTTTATCAACGAGTGCGCCAAAACGGAGTTTTAGGGTGACCATGGCTTTAAATAAAATAAATGTTACGAGCGATTTCATTCGTTGGTTATCTATATTAATTCTATATTCTTATTTTTATGATTATTAATAAACACCGATCACCGATCCTTGGTCAAAGTAATACGTCTTTTAGTTAGATTTGAGTTGATTTTGGTTAGGTTTGGGTTTTCTAGTATCATGTCACCGGAAATAGGTGCCTCTTCAACGTAGTTGATAGATGATGTGGTGCCAAGTAAGCTTAATTAATAATAATTGACAATTTATTACATTGACCGTACCAAACATACTTTATTAGTCGTAGTACCTATTTTATTATTTGAATCTGCTTTTGTTTTGCTTCTTCAGAACCGCATTTGTGATTTTCTGCTTGACGGACAGATATTGCTTTTATCGTTAAGTCCGCTTTGTGTAAATAATTTGTGGTCAATATTGTTTTTAAATAAATAAAAACGAAATCTATCTAAGTGTTAATCCAAAACCATTTATATATTTAGCCGTTTAACATTGTCAAAACTTGCATATTTATTTTAGTAGGACAGTTGCTCGTATAATACCCTATCTAAACTATAGCATTGAGTTAGAAGTTGTATTAAGTGGTATCTCGTCCAACTAGTCTCTAACTTTGCTCAGTCAACTTACATAGAGCGTTACACTATTCCATAAAACGAAGGGTCCAGTGTAACTACGAGATTCGGTAGAATTACCCTGGATCCTGAGGAGTATACTGGAAGTGTAACGGTCTGCGTGCACTTGACCGTACCTTGGCTTCGTGTGATAAATAGATGGACAGCAGACTGACTAATATAGAGGAGCTCATAAGTGTTCCTTTTACAAATATTTAGCTTCACCGCGGTGACTACTCAAATCTTACAATTTAAATTTGACCCAGTCCCAGTGACCGACACACCTATAATTTGGTAGATTCGTTTGGTTACCGTGACAATTTACGATTATATGTCGCCATTTTTAATACAATATGGCGGCTGCAAAAGCGATTTATAATTCTTAATTTAATCCTAATAAAATTAGAGAGCTTGATGAGCGAAACACAGTTAATTTGTTTTTATTCTCTTTTGGTCGACATTCGCCGTCAATAGGTTCAAAAACGAATAAAGAATTGGGTCAAAGATAGAAATATTTTATTCAGTTCAATTTTGGTCCGCAATATTAAGAAACACCTTCCTTATTGGCAAGTACAAGACATTTTACGTATCGGCTATATCCGTATGGATATATAGCTAGTCCCTATAGTCGTATTTATCACCTTAACCCTTAATGTATTTTCGGGTAGAATTTATTGTTTATATCAGTCATTCTTCACTGTACAAGATATAGCGGCAAATGTTACGGAATAAATGTCGAATCGAAAAGTAGTAGGTAAGAATGAATTATTCAGATACAATTTTTTTGCGTTTCTATATATATACAAACTATATAAACTAATTTAATTTAAGACATGTGAGCCTTCAAGAACAAAGTCTATATTTCCCTTAAAAGGCTGGCAACGGATCTGCGTTCCCTTGGTGTTGCTGTAGACAGTAAACAAAAAAAATATTTTTAATTGCTGTCGATACAAATTTCACATACTTGTTAGCGTTTTGTTACATTATGATAATACAGGTACCTTAATAGGTACCTGTATTATCATAGTTCCCGATCCTAGAGTAATCTCTAGGATCGGGAAAACGTATGAATTCTAAAAAATACATGCCACACACTTCGTAATCTAAAAAAGAAACGTCGGAAATGAGAATGAAAAACTTGAACGAATGCTCAGCTGACCGAATGCTTGGCACATTCGCCCTAATTTACGCCCGTAAAGTTAAGTCAAGTCAGTGGCCTTTAGGTGGCTTGAAAACACTGATCTCTGCCAACCCGCACTTGAGCAACGTGGTAGAGTATGCTCTAAATCCCTTCGATCGAGGGGATGCCCGTATCCCAGCAGTGGAATGTAAACACTGATGACAACGATGACGACGCGCGAACCAACGAATGCTTGTTCAGAACACTAAGTGTAAATCCAGTTTAAAGTTCCCAATTACCTTGGTTTTTTTTTCACGATCGTCATCGTATTTCAGCTAATTTATATTTTAAGCTATAACTTTAAACCTTCTTCATGAATCATTCTGTCCATTTGAGAACAGGATGTGAAAATCCGTTTAATAGTTTTCAAGTATCTTCCATTCAAATAGACAGACGCGGCGAGTGAAATGTAATAGGTAGGGGAAAAAGTCTTTTCGCATTATAGTATGTATGAACTTGTAATAAAATCTCTTTGGTTATACCATTTGTATCTAGCAGGTTTTGATATCTATAAAAAGTTTAAATTTTAAAAAAGATAATTCCAAATTCAAATTAGGTAAATGTGTGATTTTCATTTGTTTTTTTTACTGTCAAGATGAGTGAATCTAATGAAGAAATTCGATACATTTTAAAATTTTACTACAAAAAAGGTAAAAATTCAACGCAAGCTACGAAAAAAATTTGTGATTATTATGGACCTAGTGCAGTGTCTGTGAGAGTAGCACAAATTTGGTTTAAGCGTTTTCAATCCGGAAATTTTGATGTCAAAGATGCACGTCGCTCTGGTCGCCCTGTTACGGATAAAATGGATGCCATTTCTGAAAAAGTGGAGCAAGATCGGCATATCAGTAGTTACGACGTAGCTGAAGAACTAGGAATTGACCACATAACAGTTTTGGCGCATAAAAAGGTCATGGTCAAAGACCGGCCAGGCTTCAGAGACTCTGGCGAAACCCGGGTTAACCCGCAACAAGGTGATGCTGTGTGTATGGTGGGATTGGAAGGGAAGATATTCATTATGAGCTGTTACCGCCAGGCAGGACTATCGATTCTGAACTCTACTGTGAACAACTGATGAGATTAAAGCAAAAAGTTGAGAGAAAGCGGCCGGAATTAATTAATAGAAGGGGTGTGATTTTTCATCATGATAACGCTAAACCTCACGCATCTTTAGCCACTCAGCAAAAATTAAGAGAGTTTGACTGGGAGGTGTTAATGCATCCGCCGTATAGTCCTGACCTTGCACCTTCTGATTTCCACCTGTTTCGGTCTCTTAATAATTCTTTAGGCAATGTCAGGTTAACATCACGAGAAGACTGCCAAAACCACTTGTCGCGGTTTTTTGAACAGAAGTCCCAAAATTTCTATAGTAATGGGATCATGTCTCTACCTACAAGATGACAAAAAGTTTTCGAACATAATGGCACCTACATACTTTAGTTAAATGTAAATAAAGTTTATTAAAAAATGTTTTGAATTTTCATATAAAATACGAAAAGACTTTTTCCCCAACCTAATATCTACTTGTTTGTAAAATGTATCTACTTGTAGTGATGTAGTGAGTTAGCAGTTTCCCGAGAACAAATACATACCTGACTTTCAATAACCAGTGACCTAAAAATACAGGTGATATTTGTAACTAGATATTTGGAAAAACGAACCGAACTAGCTCGACAATGCGTGTAACGAGCGATCCCGCAGGGAGGATTGCCGACGCACAAAGAAAAATTGCTATCGCCACAACTTTCTTATTGTTGGTACACCGTAACGAGCACGGGTAAGCACATTATTTTTAGTTTTTATCCCTTCTAAGGATTAAAAGGCGACTTCAGTTTTTTGTGGCAACTTTTATAGTAAAGTGTGCTCTTACTATTAGTACTATTTCTTAATCTGTGCTCCTGCACACACACTAGCTGCACAGATGCAGACTTAGGACATGGTAGGAACCATGTCCTAAGTCTGCATCACCCTAAGATTGACCAGTAGAGCAGGTTTTTTTACATACATTAAGTCCAATTGTGTACATTATATTTTTTGCGTAAAGAATTCATAAATTAAAAGGAAATCAGCACAGAATTGTGGTGTAAGTCGCTCACCACTTTTGAGTCAAAGCCAACCTCACCTACACGTGGTGCACCCTGCTGACTAACTAACGAGTCTCTGACGTAAGAGAGGTAAGGCACACAGCGTAACTTGTAAGCTGAGCGACTGGAGAAGTACCTCCATCTCAAAGAAGACCGCAGCCATGTAACAATTTCCTTGAGGGTTGTCATATTCACGTTAGTCATACCTCCTCAATATCGAGATAAATAACACCCAATATTATGACATTTCTATGTTTTATGTGTGGTTATGCTGTGGCCTAATTTACTTATCGATTTTTCTGATGCCGCGTAACAAAGATAAATATATTACTGTCAAATGTAAACAATGAATGGATAACGTGTTTACGACACAATGCTCAGGATAACCAAAAACAAACAACTGAACGATCGCTATTCAATATCAATGTGATGGGTGAATGAACAAATACAATAACTTTTATAGCAGCGTTTTGAAGGATCAAGTTTTGTACAAAAACGGAATGGTTTAACATCGGATCTAATTCGGCTCGAGGGCAAATGTAGAATCGATGAAAGTGGTATTTTAGCGTAATTTTAGACAAAGTTCTACAGGCATTTATTACAAAATAAATGGAGATTGTTAAATGGACGACGAAAAGATTCAAAGCGAAAAATAAATTGATGTAGCGCTATCGAAAAGTACCCAATGTAAAAATCCACTCCGAAACTTGTTAAGCTGTTTTAGAGAAACACATTTAATGGATTTTTATGAAGATTTATAAACTAAGTGCTCGGTTCGTCTAAGTATTTGAAGAGTTTGCCCATCAGAATTACTATGAAGTGATAATTATGTAAAGCAAGAACTCGCATTCATGCTATTCCAGCCGTATTTAAGAAACAAAGAAAAAACGGATGACAGACGTACAAAGGAACCACTAAATACTATAACATATCATCTCCGGTTTATTATTTATTAACATTGATATTTTTCACACTAGTGTCTCCTTTGAATAACCCTCTGTAAGGTCTTACAAATCTAAAGTTGTCTTCCTTGCGGAAAAGGGGACTGGTGACTTGTAATTCAGGTGGGTACACATCCACTTAGCTCAGGCACCAGTTCTCTCCAATATTTTAATTGTACCTGATTCAGTGTAATAAAGTAAATTTTAACAATGTACATTTTGGAGAGAAAAATAAATTATTTTGTATTGTTGTCTTTTATTGGTTCTTGCGGGGTTAAAACGATAGAATATTTTTTTATTTTATGATATTTCTTCTGGCATAGTTATTGATTATGAATAATAGAAAACTGGATAACTATATAGATAGATAGGTACTGTATGATTCTATCCCTCGGATCAAAGGGATATGTTCACATTGACACAGTGTTTTTACGGATAAGTAAGCATCAAAGATATTATGCTAAAGGAATTTGTAAAGAGAGAATCCAATGTACCCAACATCGTATTTAATTCAGGATAAGACCATGAAACCGTAGCAATCTGCGACTAGATGAAGCGTCTTACGTCGTAATGTCGCCTAATTCCGCTGGATCTTTTCTACTTCAATATAACACAGTAAATATATGAAGCAGTACTTTAAGTCTAATACAGATCGTCACCTACGTTCAAAATTGATGCACACGCAGATAAGCGCCAGCTCCGCTCGATATACGATTAGAAGTACTAAAATATATGCGGGAAAATTGAACACATCACAGCACGACATTCACCAAAAAAAATATTGAAATAATTTGTATTGTAATACCAGTAGACTCGTGTTCTTTCCCACTTATAATGTTCAATCTTTAAATAGCTACGAAGTTTGAAGTGAATATAATGGAAGAAATATGTCAGATTATACAGATAATATTTATTATATATTACAGATAATATATATATATATATATATATATATATATATATATATATATATATATATTTAATTTAAAATGTGCAATGTATTCAGTATATTTAAAAAATCCATTGTTCAGTAACTCTCGGCAATTGGGAGTTTAAGATGGTGTAGCGGAGTATGCCTATATATGTAACTGCGCCGAGTCAAGAGTTTCAGACGTTTGTATGGAGTCGGTGTACTTTTCTACATTTACACTGTGCGTATAGGTAGGTGTGTTACTAATCTCATGATGCAAGCCTTGTGAGCTCATCTCGTAATGTTGATGAATCCATCTATATCTTCTATGTATATAAAATTCAAAGTCCTGACTGACTGACTGACTGATATATCAACGCACAGCCCAAACCGTTGGGTCTAGAGATTCCAAATTTGGCACGTAGGTTCCTTATGACGTCTAGGGGTACACTAAGAAAGGATTTTTCAATATTCATCCCCTAAGGGGGTAAAATGGGGGTCAAAAGTTTGTATGGGGAAACAAGATTAGTTGGAATATTTTATACGAAACTTTACACGAGTATTTCTATAGATAAATAAGTAAATACGTGTTTCAGGATTTTCCAAAATTCACCCCCTAAAGGAGTAAAATGGGGGGAAAAGTCTGAAAATCGTCATGGGTATTGTTTTTATGGGTTATCGGGTCGCTGATTACGAAAACAACAACTATTTTATAATCCAACATAGCCGACGTGACATAAAATCATCCCTGTGGGGTGCGATGGGGTTGAAATGTCCTAATATCAATATGGGTGTTGATTCTATGGTTTTCTGGGACGTCAGTTACGAAAATGGCATCGATTTGAAAATATAACATAGTGAACATGAAATTACTTAAAAGGATTTTTCAAATTTTACTCCTAAGAGGATGACACGGAGGTCCAAAGTTTGTATGGGGAAAGGTTAGTTGGACTATTTTATCCTAAAATTTACACGAGTACTTCTATAGTTAAATGAGTAAACACATGTTTCAAGATTTTTCAAAAGCTCCTAAAAGGGGACATTGGGATCAAAAGTCTGAAAATCGCCATGGGCATTGTTGTCATGGTTTATCGGGTCGCTGATTACAAAAACAACAACACTTTTAAAATTCAACGTGGCTAACGTGACCATCATCCCCTATTCGGGTGCGATGGGGTTGAAATGCCTATATAAGTGTCGTTTTTACGGTTTTTCGGAACACCTATCCATACTAATACCTAATTTAAATACGAAAGAGTGTCTGTACTCCTCTTAACTCCTCACGCTTAAATCGCTGGACGGATTTAGATGAAATTTGGTTTAGATACCTTGAGTCCTGGGAAAGGCCATAAGATAGTTTTTGTCCCAAAAATTATTGATATTCATTGTACATGTAGAGCGGTTCTATGTTCGACTGTATATATATTTTTTTTGTTTCAATGATTTCTCCGTCAATTGTACAGCACTTTTATTAATTCTTATTTGTTTGAGAGGATACACTCTTCAGGTGGTCCCATATTAATCAAATCAGGATCTGATGAAGGGGTCCCTGACAAATCGAGAGAAAGGGTTGAAAATTGTAGGCATGGACATGGATACAGTAATTAATGACTTTTCTGATGTTATTAAGTTACAAAATTTGCACTTGGAAGTCATCATGTGACACTGTTGAGCTGATGAGGAACGGCTAGGAGTTAGGCAATCGTGTGTAGCGTCACATGTAATTGACATTTGTCACCACTAAAACACCGCGCGAATAATGGTGACAAATGTCAATGTCATGTGACAGTGGCAGTAGCAGGAATATTTTATCCAAAACTTTACACGAGTACTTCCATAGATAAATAAGTAAACACGTGTTTCAGGATTTTTCAATATTCAACCCCTAAAGGGGTGAAATGGGTTGAAAAAGTCAGAAAATCATCATGGGCATTGTTTTTATGGTTTATTGGGTTGCTGATTACGAAAATAACAACTATTTTCTAATCAAACGTAGCCGACGTAACATAAAAACCCCCCTGTGGGGGTGCGATGAGGTTGAAATGTCATAATATCAATATGGGTGTTGATTCTATGGTTTTCTGGTACGTCAATTACGAAAATGGAATCGATTTGAAAATATAACATAGTGGACAAGAAATTACTTAAAAGGGTTTTTCAAATATTACGTCTAGGTGGGTGAAACGGAGGTCCAAAGTTTGTATGGGGAAACGAGATTAGTTGGACTATTCTATCCGTAACTTTTTACGAGTAGTTATATAGATAAATGAGTAACCACGTGTTTGCACCGAATTTCACACGAGCGAAGCCGCGGGCGAAAGCTAGTTGAGTATATTTTTATTACGTCGTTTTCATGTACTTCGTTTTCTAACATGGAAATAAAACAGCGCATTTATGTAAGTAGATACCACTGTTCAAGTCACAGACATTCAATTGCAATAATGTCTGTGGTTCAAATAGCAATATCGGAAAGTAGTATTTCCCATTTGAGATAGATATGCTAGGTGAGTACATTATAACCGTAAAGGCAAATAAAAGTCGGCAAATTTCCTCGGAGAATGTTTTAACCCTTTACAGTTCTTCATATTTCCAGATATATATATTTTAGTTAAAATTTCTATGTAATCAAATCTCTATATGTATTCCAAAACGAGCAAATGAATTTCAATTAAATTAATTAATAAAATACGTGTCAATTCTTCACCAAGCACTGTATCCACGTTGTACCCATCATTGGACCACAGTACGCGAAAGGATATTTAAATAAGCAATTAGTTTGTGTTGTCAAAACATTTTGATTACGTTCAACTGATGTAAAGTTAACGTGTCTTTGTGTACGTCTCGTACGTCTAACTACAATTTATAGTTTCCGCGGGCTTTGAGTATTCGCCCGACCCGTTATCACAGCTTTGATCTCGCGAGGTGCTCGACCCGCCATAAGCACCTTGTTACATCAGAACCTTTTTATGAATCACGGGAGTGGCATTGTTACATTTCTTTTATATTTATTGTACCACAATGTCAAACGGCCTGTTATTTGTCGAAATCATACATGTTTTCTGTGTACGGTCGAAATCGAATAATGAATATCTAGCAATTTTTGTTATTTTCGTGATGACTTTCTAATGTCTCTTATCTGTTTAATGTTTTGTTATTATAAAAAAATATATGTTATATAGCCCGGTCTTGGCTCTTGTCATTAGATGGCAATCGTTGAGCCGAGTCAGTGGACTTTAGGCGGCTTGAAAACACTGGCCTCCGTCAACCCGTAGTTGAGCAGCGTGGTGGAATATGCTATAAACCCCCTTCGTTTCAGGGAAGACAAGTATCCTTACAGTGGGTTGATTATGGGTTGATGCCGAGAGTATACCACAGCACAGCAGCGATCTGTCAGATGGCTGATCGCTATGTAAGTGTACGAGGAGGCCGTGCAGCAGTCTTTTCTTTGTCCTTTGACTGGAATGACGACGATGACGAAATATATCTAAGAGTGGCGGTTGATTCATAGGTGATGGGAGATTATATGATTAAATTTACTTGTGTTCTGTATGAAGGTTGCATTACTGTTACATGCAGTGCTTATTGCTAATATATAAAGCTAAGCTGCACGCAACAATATAACCAAACACTTGTGGAATTCAAACATTTAATCCGTTTCTTATCCTACTTTTGACGCACAGATCTATAACTAGATCTATGTCATCCATCTTGACCTGATTTCGAACAAATCTCTATTAATGTGTAACTTTAGCCTCCATCTTCCTTTTCTTATATAATAGTACTACGAATTCCGCTACGGCTGGCGGGGCGTGCGGCAGCGGTGTAATATTTCAACGGTAAGATTTATAACATGAAAGACAGAGGGCTTTGTCTCAGAGAAAGATAGTTTTATGGTTTTGTGTAAGAATTACGACTTAGTTGGTCATCATGAAGTCTAAGAAAGTAAGTAGAATAATATAAACCTAATATTTATTTATATATACAAGTAATTTATGTATGTATATATATATATATATATATATATATATATATATATATATATATATATATATATATATACAAGCGTATTTTACCGCCTATACCACGGAGAGTGTTCTGAAGAACTATTTTCCCTTATCCCTTCCTCCCATTTCCGTCACAGAACGTCACGGCTTGCGATATCACAAATTCACCGTTAGGATCATTCCTTCGCGTACTAAAAAGTTTGGCAACTTCTATCTAAGTCGTACTAATAAAAAGTGGAACGCGTTGCCGGCATATGTATTTCCTCATTCATACAATATGCGATCCTTCAAGCAGAAGCATCTTGTAGGCCAGTATGGCAGCGTCAACTGACAAGACATCAAGGTCTCTTGCTCGTTGCCGATGCGACCAAAAAAATAATTACATATAGTCGTAGGGGGCAATAGGCTTGTATCCCATTTTTTTTTCGATTTGTTATTTAAAGACTTCACAATAATGTAAATATAGGTGAAATAATTACTTCGATAGCATAAAAACTTCTCGACATATGATAACTTGAAGATCACAATTTTGGACTATCCCGAAAACGCTCCATACAAAAGGCCACCACGTTATGACGTCACACCGTGCTATTTTATATGCATTAAATCAGAAATTTGTACGACAGCTATGTTAAATATTGCGTTTATGTAGCCAGTGCCGTAACAAAAATTATAGTATTTTTTATTGTTTCTACAATGGTAATATTTATTTTTTATAATTTCATACCTTTAAAATGGACTTTCCCACCAAACATTGACCGAGTATAAAACACGTCGGACATAAGTTATTAAAATTTTAAGATCGCAGATCGTTCTAGTTTTATGTATTTTACGTTACTGATAGAGAGTTTTTATAATTTTGTGACATGGGCAACAAGCCTATTCCTAAGTACATTTTTTCCTTTGCCTATTCAGATTTTCACAACCGTTATTTTTTTAGTCTTATCTTGGAAGTCTCGACATACCTAATTTCGTTATTGTTAACTTTCAATTGACAATTAGTAATAGTATTTTTCTTTATATACTATGCTAGGTGCCAAACGAGCAAATGGTACGATGTCGAGCGGTTACCTTAGCTTATAGATGCTTGCAACATAAAGTATCGCTCGCGCGTCTATATACTATATGATCTATGTACAATATGTACTATAAAATATTATCGTTGGTACATACGTACGTTGGTATATTATGATATAGGTAATTATGTAGATTATAACTAGGTCAAACACTACTAATATACTTGAGCTCATATTTATGTCGGATTTGCTCAGGCAGTCGTGGGCGTGCAAAAGAATTGGAGTTAGAAAAACTATTGGAGTTAATAAACGTTCGTATTATTTTGTTGATTCGTTACGTATTTAGCGAATAATTAATTTTTCATTCGAGTGGCTCTAATTCTAAGGACCCCCCTGAGCGATGTTATTGTAACTTGGTCGAGACTTCGTGTACCATATCTTTAGGTCCAAATTAACTGGTCTTACGTACAGTCATACTTTGGTGATAATTTCAACACGTTTCATAAAAAAATAACAGGTTGAAGACCGAATAGTCAAACCCTGTAAATGAAGCTTTATTTCTCGCTAATATTTCAAGAACACTACTTCCGATTCGTGTTGGGGTTAACGACCCTTTTACATAAAAGATTTCTTTCAACAGGTGGCCCATCGTCGACCGGCTGCAAAGTTACACGGACCTAACTGTAATAGATTTATTATGAGGTTCGTAATAGTTTTGTCCTGAAATTTATGGTTCATTGAATGTCATAATTGAGACTAGAAATATTGGTAAATATAATAATATTTACAAATTCTATTCTGGGTAATAAGCACAGAAGGCTAAGCAAAAGCCTTCTGGTAACGGGAGGTGTCTACCAAGCGCTTTGCTACTTCTCTAAATATGAGCTGTGCACTCGGACACCATGGGCCAAACATTCGCTCCCAAACGGCTCAATTTATAATTACGAGTACTTATAAGATTTAAATATTTGCGCCGTTTAAGGCTCTATGTTGATGCAGCAGCAGCTCTCATCGATCCCGACGTGTAAGAGAGATGAGAAGGCGCCAGGGCATCGATACAAGTTGCTTCCTACACCAAAGGCCTTCTTATCTTCCATTCCATGGCAGTAACGGCATCCCATCAGGTCTCTTACCATCGTCGCATACCGGACCATCTGGTTCTAATATAGCTGGGACTGCGTCCCGCGGCGGCGACAAGAAATCGACGAATAATGTCATAAATTTTGCCGTGACGTGGGATTCTTGCGAGCCTGCAACATGAAAGCCCATAGCGTCTGAGACGGTCACTCGGACTCTCAGACTTCTCGTCACTGACAACGATGCGGAGCAACACAAAGAATGCCTAAACGGAGGCAAGCAGCAACACGGAATGTTTAGTCGTCCAACATCGTACCTACATCGAGTGGAGGATATGTGTGAAGCCAAAGGCCCGATTCCCATCTCTCACAGCCAGTAGATGAGCACGCTCTGCAAAGTTAGTACTCGAAGTAATTAGGTTCTTACGGACCAATTCGCAGAGCGGGCGATCGGACTGTCTCTAGGAGGATGGGTTAGTGGGCGTCTCTGTGCTTGGACATGCTGCCCTCCAGGCAATCATGGCATTGACCAAACACATCACTGCAGAATTAACCCGTGAAGGAGATACGATTTTCCGGGTCAATTATTCAGTGCTATGGATCGATGATAAAAAAGTCGGTAGGCATTCACTAGAAATTTTGCAGATATCGAGCCCGCCTAAACATACCGGTAATACCCGGTCATCCAGGTTTAAATTTAAAAGAGTTGATAATGTATATTGTAAAAGCAAATCGATCCTTTCTAACAGAGCGGCATGCGTCCACATGTGGCAGGATCGCATGACATATGTGAATTTTTGGACGAAAAAACAATACTTACTGAATAATCGTGTATGCTGCGTGAGTGCTAATTTATGAGAATTTTTCCTAAATTATGATTTTTTTCCTCCACGAAATGTAAAAAAGTTTCATCTAGGACGGGAGATCTCAGGAGGCGGAGTGAATTTCTATCTAAAATTTGAATACCGGGAGTTACTGTATAAAATTTTTGAAGTGTCGAATATTTGTCGTGTCGATGCATTCTGCAAGTAAAAATTCACATTTTTACTTCCCTCCTACCTATTCGACGTATCAAAATAAAACATTTTAAGTTAGACCTTCAGTATTACAACTATGAACACCGCATTAAATTTCGTGCAGTGGGTTTTGGGTGATGCGCACACACGTAATTATTTATTCTAAAACAAAAAATATAAAAAGAATCTCAATTTGGGTAAAAAATTCTAAAAATAATTGTTTTCGCTTTTATTGCTCCTAAATAGATCCCTCATATATATATTTTAAACCCTATGTATGTAGGCCATAAAAAACATAGGCCAGTTAGCATTTTACTTTATGTACCTATTTCAATAATTGTTTATTTAATGTACCTATTGAATAAAATGAGTTACTACGTTGGCAACGGGGTGGCGGCGCACTAGCGATATTACTTGTTGCAAGCGTTAATATGGCTACGGTAACTGCTACACATCAGGCCGTATGATAATAAGTATTAATGACGTTGCTTTAACACACATGCGTAGGTGAAAATGGAGATACGATATTCAAAACAACTTCAACTTTTTAAACATTATTTCCTGGGAACATCCGGCATCGGCACCGGCATATCAAACATTTCATATGCTTGCGTAAGTATTATGAAGTCATTGATTCGATCCCAATGAAATTATACGTGAAGATAAATAAATAGTCATATTTATAGAAGTTTTTACAATATTCGTATGATCAACAAGTTACTTTTTATTTTTATTCTATCATAGTTGAGTAGTTTGTGTATATCGAAAGGTGGAAGTTACGAGAAAATTGGCGCACGATAATTACCATCGCATTTCATTCCGGGGTGCAAATTGTATGAGTGAGGCTTAGGGCTGCCACCTCTTCGGGTTTGACCCGACGCCGACGTTTCCGGATTTATATGACACATATTTAGACTACCGGTCTACATCACATATATCCGGATGAGCCCGGCATCAGGTATGTATACCAAATTTCGTTGAAGATGGGCAGCTTTCATGACTTTTTACCCGACTGCGACAGAAAGAGGGTTATGTTTATCGAGAGTATGTATGTATGTATGTATAATTGTTTGATATGATATATTAGTTTTTGCCTGCGGCTTTGCTTGTATGGAATTATATTATTGTTACGCGTGATTAATAAAGGAACAATATTTTCTGTGACCTAATTTTAGATGTGTCACTAATCTGCAGTACTCTGTACCCTAATAATAATATCTATCCCCAAGAAATATATTAGTCTTTTTTTATATATAATTGTGTGGCCGCGAAGCGGAGCTCCGTCAACCTAGATGATGAATGATGTGGTGCCAAGTAAGCTTAATTATTAATAATTGACAATATAATACATACAAAAACATTTATTTGGTACTAGACCCTATATCTCTATGATTTTAAGTGATTTATTGTGGAATCGATTTTATATTGTTTGGTGACTACATTTTGGTGACAAATCTATTATTTTGCGGGCAAACCCTATTAAGAAACACAAAACTAATTAAATTGGTGATAGCTTAAATGATACCCATTAATAAATCTGTTGTAGGTGCAGTCGGGTTTTTGATTTTTAAATTAACTTATAACTTGTTTTTAACAATTAGATCAAGAAAAGTCTCAGTATTTACCCGACTGCGACAGAAGGAGGGTTATGTTTTTCGAGAGAATGTATGTATGTATAATTGTTTGGCACGCTCTGCAGCCTGAACGGCTGGATGGATTTTAGCTTGAGAGGTGTCGTTAGATTCGTATTTGTTGTGAGAGTGACATACGCTACATCAAATATTAAAAAAATCAATATGGCGGCTGTGAGCCGCAAAGTTGTCGTTGCAGTAATCAAAATAAAGGTTTCGATGACCTGATTTCAAATATATATTTGATATATTAGTTTTTGCTTGCCGCTTTGTTTGTGTGGAACTATATTATTTTTGCGTTGCGCGTGATTAATAAATCTGTTGTAGGTGCAGTCGGGTTTTTGATTTTTTTAATTACCTTAACTTGTTAAAATATTTATAACTATTAATAAAATACTTACTAACCTATTTCAATAAAAACGGTAATTTAAAAAACTAAAAATTTTTAGCTCGAGGTCGGTGTCATTAGATATGTATTTACTGTGAGAGCGACATTGCATATATCAAAATAAATAAAACTAAAAAAACATAAAATAAAAACGGTAATTTAAAAAACTAAAAAACCCGACTGCTTTTCTGTATAATTTGGAAATGAAAAACCCCTAAAACAAGAAAACATGTAGCAGTTGGGATCCTACATGTGCTCAAAATTCACTAAGCCTCCATTTCTGGAATGGGTTCCGACTGCTACATGTTTTCTTGTTTTAGGGGTTTTTCATTTCCAAATTATACAGAAAAGCAGTCGGGTTTTTTAGTTTTTTAAATTACCGTTTTTATTCATTGGTAATGCAACAATTGATACTACTAAGAAATATAGTATAAAAATACCGATTCCATCGAATAGGTCCGAGTCTGCCTGAGTTGCAAGTGCCAGCCCTAATGAGGTGGTATTTTCAACATCAACCACTCATTTTATGAACAGGCCGACCGTAAAGAGGTTTCATAAACATATTATAATCATATTCATAATAATAATACATAAAACACCGAGGCTGTTAATGGATTATGGAACTGAAATTAGGGAAGAGCCCATAATTTCCTTTTACCGAATAAATATCATATTTGTTCAAAATGTGAGTAGATTATGTAAATATAATCCTACTAGAAGATGGGAATGTTAGTAAAGATGAATGTATATATATTTAAACTTTATTTCACACAATACAAAATTCGTATACAAAAGACCAACATAATGCAAAAGTATTGTCTCCCAGTTTATCTTAGGGACAATGAGGGGTACATAATACGAAAATATATATAGTCTTCAAATCAAAATACTTTCATTTATGAGTATTATAAACAAATTAATTTGGATGAAATTCGGTACACGTATCGATAGAATATATCCCGGTACTGTGCCACCTTCAATTACCTCAATAGTATTTCCAACCAGATAGATCTTAGGCTGAACATGGACAAGACAAAGATCTTGTTGGACGACCATATTACATCTATACCGGTTATGTATGTTAAGCTCGAAGTAGTGGACGAATATCTCGGACAGGTTATTCAGCTAGGTAAATCCAACTTCGACCGTAATATTATCCTTGAATTAGACGGCGTGCTGATAATTTAGTTCACTAAACAATATCACGCCTTTCAACGGCTATACCTACCAAACGCATCAATGCCATACAGGCAAACCGGTTCCATGCGATTCACATAACTATTTTAATGGCTGGCCAATATAATAAATTGTCAATTATTAATAATTAAGCTTACTTGGCACCACATCATACAACATCTAGGTTAACGGAGCAGCGGAGCTCCTATATCCAGTAACAGGACACAAGAAAACCCTAACCTAACCAATAATCAACTCAAATCTAACCAAAACATGATTTATCACATTGACCAAGTATTAGTCAGTATGAAAAATAACTATATTTACATATGTATACATGCATATATGTACAGTACCTATATGCACATTATAAAAATTTACGTGATTTGTTGCTGCGTTTATTACATATAGCCTTTCAAAGGTGACAATGATTTTCCTAAATTGTCTTTACGGTGCACCAACAAATCATGTAAATTTTTATAATGTGCGTATAGGTACTGTACATAGTATCATATTATCATTAAATCGGCTTTATCGGGAATCCCAGCAGAGGATTTAAGCAAAGAAACGTCGTTTAGCAGTCCCATTTCACTAAAATCCAGCGGGATAACCCAGCCAACGTATTGCTTAGCCGCAGACGCTTGAATATTATTATTGAGTAGGCTGACTTAACATAATTTACCTTTTACTTCCTTGCTCTTCCTGGCTGCCCCAAATATTCGCCAACGCATGATAAACCCTTGCATTTATCATTTTAAAGCAGGATTATCTGGCTTGTGCTGGACAGGTCCAGGCAGTCAGGGCCCCCTCGTTAATTACGCTGGCCAACTCATTCCAAAAAACGGTTATTACGGGTATATGGCAGCGGTTAAAGCGCTTAATTCCAAACGGGTGAAATCAAACAAAAATATATTCCATAGTAATCTGTTTGTGTAACACAAATACATTTTTGTGATTTCACGCGTTTGGAATGAGTGAGACCTTTTTTTTTATACTACGTCGGATGGCGGACTAGCATACGGCCCGCTTGATGCGAAGCGGTTATCGTAGCCATATTAACGCTTGCAACATTAAATATCCGCCACCGCCGCTGCCAGCACAGTAACTTCTTCCTTTCTGGTGACGCACTCGCAGAAACACAACATCTATCAACGAAATTGTTATTTGTTCTGTGAGATGGAGATACTTCCCCAGTCGGGCAGCTTACAAATACGGTGTACCCTACCTTTCTTATGCCAGAGCGTCTTTCGCTAGTCGACAGGGTGCACCGTGTGCAGGCGAGGTTGGCTTTGGCTCTAAGATAGAGGTGAGCTGTTTATACTCCAAAATGACAATAATGTTCATAAAATAATAATTAAGGCCCAAGAGAACACATATCACTCGAAAATACACAATAAGTAATATTTGATTTTAATACATAATTTAGGTAATTTCATGTTTTTGTAAGATAAATTGCCGCCATTTTGGAAAAGAGGTAGCAAGTTTATTAATAGCTGATTTGATAAGGATGGCTATACTTTATGTAACTATTTATAGCTAGCTAGCCATGGAATAGCAGGAATCGTTTTTATTTGAATTTGAATATTTGCTGATAATGATATGATAATTTAAAGGCTGTGTCCTTTGTTACTTTGCGGGTTCGCACAAGACAAGCAATTTGTCTGCATGAACATGACTGTTTGTCTTGGTCTGGGTGTGTTCTATGTATAATGTATATATTTAAAACTATATATATTTAAGAATATTTCTCAGCTATCTATTATTCATAGTGCACGCTTTGCTTAGTTTGGGACTAGATAGCGGTGTGTAATTTGTCTAGGAATATTTAAATATTTCATCTCGTCGTTGTAAATTGAGATAAAAGCCAATCCGCTTTGCCTTCCCTAGCGAGAATACTAAATTTCACTGTACACTCAGTGTCGCTCCGCCAGACTAGGAAATTAATATTTCAAATTGTCACTAAGGATAACCTTCGCATTCTCATTAATTAAAGTACCATATTGAATAACCAATTTTGGCTCTTTGAAAGTTAAATGACCTTTCATTTCGCGCAGATCACGTAATTACACTAATATTGAAGTCTAATCTCCGTTTTATGAATAATTTGAATTATTATAATTACCGTGCCATAAGCAAATATTCAAATTCAAGGAAATAGATTTGGTTTTACTTTTTTCTTAATAATTTCTTTATTAAGAAAAAAGTAAAAGCAACTTGCTAATTCAACATTAGGATAGATGACTGCATAGTTAAATAGTTACTTTTTGTCGGCTTAGAATATATAAATTTGGAAAGAAAATTTCTCTATAATATAAATCGTCAGGGTGTTCGAGGAATGCGTCCTCTGAAACGTCTCGACCGTCTTTTATGAAATATTTTATGTATTAATATTTGTTAAGGATGAAAATAGGTCGTAATGTAGTCTCATACCGTTAAAATAATGTATATAGTAGAACAACATTTGCTGGGTCAGCTAGTTTAAGTTTTTTTTTTTTTTTTTTATACTACGTCGGGTGGCAGACAAGCATACGGCCCGCCTAATATGAAGCGGTTACCGTAGCCATATTAACATCGCAGCATCTCCTTCCTTTCTTGTGACCTCATTCACTCGCAGGAACACAACAACCCTCAAGGGAATTGTTATTTGGCTGCGGTATTCAGTGAGGTGGAGGTACATTCCCCAGTCGGGTAGCTTACAATTACGCTCCCTACCTCTCTTTTCGCCAGAGCTTCGTTTGTCAGTCATCAGGGTGCACCGCGTGCAGGTGAAGTTGGCTTTGGTTCAAAGATCATGATGAACCACTTACACCCCAAAATGTAATGTCATGTCCATGTCAATGATGTTATATCTATAGACAGGTTATTTCTATAGACAGGTCATTCCAAATTGAGAAAACGGTTACTGCTGTTACATGGATAGCTATAAATAGTTACATGTAGAGAACAAAGCTACTGTAGGGAAAAATTATAGTTTCATTACAGGTTAACAGAATTAGTGTGGCTTAAAATAGATTTAATTTTGAGTTTTCATGGCACGAGTTTATAATTGTTAAATTGCTATACTGCTCTTGGTACCCACATACAATGCTTGTCAACACACTCGAACGAAAATAGCCATACAAAACAATATAGGTACTATTTTCAACGGTCAATTCACCTTTCGTGGTATTGGCATGTAATGTGCCTCCATATTACATGCCAATACCACGAAAGGTGAATTGACGAAAGATTGATCAAAGACATGTGACAAAGAGAACTATGAATTTGAATGCACATGGATAGAAAAATATAGGAAGACCAAAAAAGAGAACTGGTTGGATTGTGTAAGAGATGATACGGGTAAGAAAGAGTGAATGGAAGAAAACGACATACTGCGCCAAACATACTGACGATGAAGAAAAAGACATACTGCCCAAATAATGGGACAAGCCAATGATTCAAAAAAGGTCAATCTAAACGGCACGTAAATTGAACATTGGGCATCTTAGACAAATTGCTTACGCATTAGTGACAAAAATTTAAATTTTGTGTAGCCGTGCGAAAGTTAGTTTTATTCGGAGCAAATTAGCTATGTATGACAGACGGAAAGATAGACAGTCGAGCAGCAGCAGTGTGATGTGTAAGGGTTGACGATGATATGAATCTGTGAGAAGCTGGATATGATGAATATAAATTAAACAAAAGCAGTTATGTTTAATCCCACTAATTACGAGTCAGAATGCTGAAAAACATTTCGAATTGATCCGGGTCTGATCCGTCTGATGAATAACAATTAAAATGCGATTTGATTCGAAATTAACATTGCGCCAAATATGGAAATTTATTTTTGTGTTTGCACCTAACTTGTGGGCTTGTGATTTTATTTGGATTTTACCTAAGCGAGCCGGAATCAGACTTTTTTATAGTACTTCAGGTGGCAAACAAGCGTACGGCTCGCTTTATGGGACACGGCACTCTCAGCAACAAAACAACCCTCAAGGAAATAGTTTTGTAATTTGGTTGTGGTATTTGGTGAGGTGAAGGTACTTTTCCAATCGAGCACCTTAT
Organism: Hypsopygia costalis; assembly: GCA_937001555.2. Taxonomy (NCBI): domain Eukaryota; kingdom Metazoa; phylum Arthropoda; class Insecta; order Lepidoptera; family Pyralidae; genus Hypsopygia; species Hypsopygia costalis. Next base: position 12,814,130 of record OW443330.2, on the reverse strand, counting down.
AACGCACACACGCAAACACGCAGTGCCCTTTGTTTTTTTTCAGTAAAGTGCACTATGTGCGGATGTAAAGTGGACTTTAGTTTAAAGATGTTTGGAATACTGACACCCCAAAAAAAGGACAGAATAACTGAACGAGGTAAAGTTTGTTAGCATTAAATGTGGAATTAAAACAGGGCCTTCATTATTAATCTCTTCAGGGTTATTTTAATGAGAGAGGCGTTCAAAAGGCATAAACCGTAGAGATAACCTTTTCTCTTCATCATATTATTAAACGTAACAAATATTTTAAAAACGAAAAATGACTTGTTTATTTGATTTGTAATAAGTCTTTTCTTATGTTATTTTTTAAAATAACTGCTTCCTTCCTGATGACCTCACTCACTCGCAGGAACACAACAACCTTTTTTCAATAGCGGCGCTAGTGCGCTGCAGGTTATTAATTCAATTCAATTTTCAAAATATCTTTATTCCTTGGACTTTATAAAGCACTTAGAAACGTCATACAAATTAAATATAAGAACATGTATAAATCATTACTACTCTAAATCCGCAGAGCTTAGATTCACTTTCATCACTATCTTGAATGTGAAAGTGAATTTAAGTGCCAGTTCCGGCGAAGGGGCTTCTTGAGAAGAACTGGCAAGAAGAGTAATTCATTTCCAAATACTTTTATCATTTATGTAATCTGAGATACAATAGTAAGCCTTTTGACATAGTCTAGTTTTGATATATTTCTTAAATGTACCCATGGATAAAATTTAATTGTTTCACATTTCCTTATAACTCGCTTACAATTCCTTATGCTGCCTGATAAGGAGAAAGAAGCTGGAAGATTGGCGCTGGCAGTATGAAAAATAAGAAAAATAAAAGAAACTTGCTAGTGGAATGTAGTACTCTCGACGAGGTTAATTTGTGAAGGGCAAACCCTTGAGAATGTTTGATAAAATTATGAATACTAAAAGCTTACATGCACATGCGTTTGGCAACGCATGCGAATTTGTCATAGTAACAAGTCCACATGTGCAATTTACTATGACAAACTACACATGCGGGGCCAAACGAATAGTTGCGAAGTACCTTAACTCAGTTCCCTGTATTGGTTTAATAGCCGTTCCACATTTGCAATATATATAATATTATATAAATATGTGTATATATGTATGTGTTACATTAACATTATTTAATTTAATTTGCTATAATTTTAAATACATTGCTAGCTTGCAATGGTCTAAAAATATCAAACCAAACCTAACCTACACTGATTATCAAATTATAGGAAAAGATCGTTATACCAAATAGTATTATATTATCTATTATTATATTATGTAACGTACCGGCAAAAAATATACACAAATAAGAAAAAAAATACTTTGTCTACTACTTACCTATAATCGCTACCGCAAGATGATTATTACCGCTTGTATTTCAAGAGATATAAAAATATTATAGTTTCTAAATACATCGCCTTTTGAGGAGTGGCAATTATAAAGTAACTTACATATTCGAAAACATGGCGTACAATCATGAAACTTTTGATTTACACAACGAGGATTAGCTATATACTTACTTCTGAATAAGTTTCTCAACTTTACCAAATGGCTGTGGATATGGTTCTGCTGACATTTTTAATCATAAAAACTTTTTCCATAACCGTCTGAGCTCCCCTACGGCTATTTGACTTTTTCACTTCAAGTGAGTTTGTTGTGTTGATCCAAAATACAGACGTGTAACGATCAATTCAATGCAGATATTGCATTTTGACGTAATAACGTCTTAAAAATCAATGACCGCCGGCTGCACGCACGAAAATTCATTATCACGTTCCGCCTGAGCAAGCGAGAGCGCGGAACAAGCGAGAGGCACGATCGGCCTATATTTGTTACGACGTTATTATGTAAAATTATCGTCCGTAAACTGACTTTACAGACAACCAATATTTTTATCCAATTTTATTTTTCATTATCAACATTAGTGATGACCACTTCAAATCTGAATATTTTTTTATAGGAGTGGGTGACAAACGAGCATGTGGGTCACCTGATGGAAAGCAATCACAACCGCCCATGGAGACAAGTAACGCCAAGGGGTCGCCGATCCGTTGCCAGCCTATACTCCTTCCTTTCTTTCTAGTGACCTCACTCACTCGCAGAAACACAGCAACCCGCAAGGGAATTGTTTTTTGGCTACAATATTCTTTAAGGTGAAATTACTTCTACAACAGTCGTGAAGCTTCAAAGATATCATACACCCAAGATTTACTTTACGTTCACAATAACCATTTTTTTTTATCTTAAAGCTTAAGATATACCTATTAATGCCCGTGTGAAGCTGGGTTGGGACTCTAGTTATTATAGGGTTGCCATCTCTGAACGCTAGCAGCTAGGACATGATGTGTTTTTTTTTATAACACTAAGGTGACAAACAAGCACACGGTCCGCCTGATGGAAATCAGTTACCGTAGCCTATGGACGCCAGTAACACCAGATACATCACATGCGCGTTGCCGACCCTGTAAAAACCTCTTTACGCCCTTTTTGAAAAACCCCGTGCTGTAGTCTCCTGGGGAAACCTCAACAGGCATTTCATTCCACAGCTTGATCGTACGTGGAAGAAAACTTCTCTGGAACCGCACAGTACGCGACCACTTCGGTTCTAATGTGTGAGGATTAATTTCCATGTCGATGGCGAGCGGTGAGACAGTAGAAGGAGGCCGTGGGCATCATGTCAAATAACTTCTCTGAACACACCCCATTGTACTCCGGATTTTAAATCTTAAAACCCGGACATGTCATCACTGTTTTTTAGTACTAGTACAACTTTTTATTCTGTAACAAGACGGTTATTCGCAGACTCCCATTCCATGTTTAGTGATTTAAAACTTTTAACCCCGGACCACAAATGAAACGCCGCCCGGGCCCGGACACCCTCCAAACAAGGACAAATCCGAGGAAACCTGAACGGATGGCAGCCCTAGTTATAGATGACACGTTACAGAGATCGTATGTGCTGTGTGCTTACACGGTACACCTGGGTCTAATAACATGTAAATGAACGCAAACACGTTCTGAATATGTACCGTGTTGTTTAGACAACACTTGCGCCTATGTGTGTAATCATATGCGTGTTACGGCACGTGCCAATGTAAATATTATCGTTTAGGTTCTTTTATAGGACCCAAATTCGAACTCACTACGGATACATTTTTCGAGTTAATGACATTTTATACATATAATAGGTAAAAAATTAGGATTGAAATTTCATGTTAGGAGCGTCAATGTTGGCCACATTGACGCTCGTAACATGAAATTTCAATTCTAATTTTTTTCGGTAACCGCTTCACTGGAGAATTGAGAGAGAGAGAGAAAAGAGAACTGGTCTCCTCCAGTGAAATCCATCAATGCAAAAAGCAACATCGACCGTAGCTTATCTACGGATGGGTCTATTTATCTCGAGTTCCGCTGTACTTCGGAGGGGAAGTTAAGCCGTCGGCTGTTGTCATTAGATCACAGTCATTAAACCATGTCAGTGGCCTTTGGGCGGCTTGAAAACACTGGCCTCTGCTAACCCGCAGTTGAGCAGCGTGGAGTACGCTCTAAACCCTTTCGATTCAGGGGAGATTCGTATCCCAACAGTGTGATAATCATGGGTTGCAGTCGAACCGCTTCACATCAGGCCGTACGCATGTCTGCCACTCGAGGCAGTATATAAAAAAGTATAGTCTTATTTTCTTATTTGTTTTCTATATCAGAACTATACATCACTGAGACGGCAAACAAACGAACAACCTGTCTGGGGGTTAAACAGTCATAATAGAAGAAGAAGAAGAAGAAGAAGAAACATTTATTGCAACATAACACAACACTATTACATAAAAATGGCTTGGGAACCCGCAAAATTTCAAGTGTAGCTCTTCCAGCGTTCTTATCTTCGATCCATAGCACGACTGATCTCGCAGGGAAAATTCTAAAATCCCCTGTGGCAACAAACTGCGAGATTTCGTGCTTGACCGAAGGTATGAACGCTTGGCTAGCGGGACCGAGCCCGGAGTTACCACCCAAACCCAAAAATCAAAGGGCCTGGGATGACATAGCTTCTGTCGCCACCTTAAACAACTTGTTAAATTCCCACTCTGGTAAGGATCGCGCTTGGTTGGTTGCCGTATCCAGGTGGGTATCAGGGCACTGGCTTCATTCCTATCCTTCTACAAACACTGGAACCTTCATAGACCCCAACACCCTCCGCATTGCAATTGGTTTCCGGCTGGGGGCCCCGGTATGTACAGCCCATGGCTGTGCCTCTTGCGGAGCCAGTGTGGACCACTATGGTCACCACGGACTGGTCTGTCTTTCCGGTGCTGGCCGCCACTCCCGCCACGCAGCACTAAACGACATCCTCAGGAGGGCACTCGTCAGTGCAAACGTCCCTGCGACTCTTGAGCCTCAAATCGCACGGGACGATGGCAAGAGGCCCGACGGGATGTCGTTGGTACCCTGGAGGATGGGTCGCGCGCTGGTGTGGGATGCCACGTGCGCCGACACACTAGCGGCGACCTATCTCCCAGCGACCATAAAGAAAGCGGGCGCGGAGGCCGAGGCCCGGGAGCGGGCAAAAACAAGCAAATATAGTCTCGGCGCCAATACGATACCAATATTTTGTGGCTTTTGGCGTCGAGACACTCGGTCCGTGGGGAGGTGGTGCACACGGGCTCTTCAAGGAGCTAAGCAAGCGCCTGAGGGAGGCGACAGGGGACCCCCGCGCAGGCGGCTTTCTCGCGCAAAGGCTCAGCCTAGCCATCCAGCGCGGGAACGCCGCCTGCATTATGGGTACATTACCCCAGGGGCCTAATATGTACAGTACTTAGTTAAGTTTAGTTGTATGTATGATATAATTAATAATATAAATGAAATTATGTATATTTTTTTTATTGTACGATTGTGGAATACATAGTTACATCAGATCGAGAAATAAAAATATAATTACATAAATTACAAGCTATCAGTTTATGTAAGACAGAAAGATGAAGCGAAATAGTGCTACATGATGCCACAAATTGGGCCCAAGTCAGCATTATGCCGTGGTCTGACTATGTCAAAGGGGCCCTACCGCCTAAGCTGAAGCCGATTACCATCGGATTTTTTAATAGCGAAATTCGAACTTCACCTTACATTTATTGTATTTGTGTTTAGCATAGCTGGTACTGACTCTGGAGCTCTACCGACTAAGCTTAACAATAAGCTTACCAATAAGTAAAACGTAGTTATTGGTAAACATCATCAGCCTACATATTTTTCAAATCAAAATATTCAATGCTAATCGGCTTCAACTTCGGCGGTAGGGCCCCAGTTTGTGACACCACGGACGAACAAACAGACGCAATACAGGTGTTTTAAATCTATATATAAATGTAAATTAGTAATGCCAATATTATTGCACATAAAACAATTGTAAACTTAATTAATGTGTTAATCGCCGCTATCGGGTTGCTCCAAGAAATCCTGCAGCAAAACTACTCTATCAGCTTTGAATACAAATATTACAATTATTTTAACAAAAAACATACTCGACATAGTGATACTTCTCTTCGTATTTCGAAGCATAGCGTATGGGCGTCGGCAACAATAGAGGCATCACTCATGCGTATTCGACCCAATGCTTTCACACCTTCCTTGGAAAATCCCATGCTATAGTCACATGGGTATATTTAGGCAGGCAATACATTGTATAACTTAGAAGCTCGCAGAAGAAAATCTTTTTCGAAACACATATCAAGCGACCATTTTTGTTCCAATATAAAGAGAAAATGTTACCACAGTATAAGTAATAGTACTAGTAACAATCTTTATAAAATATTTTGTACCAAGCGGTAAATATACCTTTTATATATTTATTAGGACAAACATTTGTGTGCATAAACATGTCTGTTTGTCTTAGTCTGGGTGTTTTCTATGTATCATAAGTATTTACAAAAAAAAATGTATTTACGTATGTTTATCAGTTGTCATAACACAAGCTTCGCTTACTTTGGGGCTAGATGGCGCTGTGTAATTTGTTTAACAATATTTATTTATTCATTTATATTCATGCCTACTAGGTATAACTTATACATTTGAAATCTATATAATATACTTATAACTTTCTTAATCAAAATAAGATATTAAATATTGTATTGAATTATATCTTAGTCTTTATTTGCCTCAAAAGGCTGGCAAAGGATCGGCTACCCTGTTGATGTGCTGTGTTGCTGATCTCCATTGGCGGTAGTGATTGCTTTCCACCCGGTGACCCACATGCTCGTTTGCCCCCCTCATATAAAAAAACTATATATCATAATTACTTCATTATAGTTTGTAAATTACCTAAGTTATAGTCCCACTGTTGGACAAAAACCTAATCCCCCCCCCCCCCCCTACCTTTCCATAATTATGTGTTTGTTCGAGGGGAGTAGGACCTAAAACAGCTCCGAGTCCGTCATGCGCTTCAAATTCGGACGAATTACATAGATAAAAAGAGAAAATCTTAGAGTAACAATCTTTATAAAATGTTTTCTGTCAAGCGGTAAATATACCTTACTTAATGTGTGTTTGCTCAAGCTTTCCAATATAACTTTAAGTAGATAAGTTTCTGAGTCGTTCTTTGTAGGGACTTGCAGTAGTGAATAGAAAATAAATAAAAGGAACTTGATATTTATTGCAGAACTTTGAAATAAATCAGGAGTAAATAAAAGTATGAATACCTTTTTGAATACCTATTTGATTTAAATGTCAATGTTTTACTTAACTTCTTTTTTGAGCGAAATAACTTGATGTACTCGTAAGTCGTAATTGACCGGTGTTTAATGCATTCTCAGCTACTACGTTCTACTACGTTAGCCATTTTGTTTCATTGAAATTACTAGTATATACACTTAACCTACATAAATATTGACGAGCTCGGTGGTCTAATGGTTAGCAATGGCCACTTTGATTCCGAGGGTTCGATTCCCGCACAAGACACATATTTGTGTGCACTAACATGTCTGTTTGTCTTGGTCTGGGTGTTTTCTATGTATGTATTATAAATATGTATTTACAAAAAAAAACGTATTTAAGTACATTTATCAGTTGTCTAGTACCCATAACACAAGCTTTGCGCTTAATTTGGGACTAGATGGCGCCGTGTAAATTGTCCAGAAATATTTATTATATATAACATTTTAGCTGACATGGCTGACAACAGGCAACAGCTCATCAGGCGCTTAGACGACCCTCCCTCGTGCCGACGGTGCCGGTGGCCCTCAGTCCCTATTCAATTTACTTTGAAATATTTACATCCATTTAGATGCACGCCACTTCCAGGCGTTAAACAGCGTTCCATAAATCATTTAACGAAAAGACGATTCTCAGTGAGAATACGCAGAATTCCGGATTATATCTCAGAGAGTATAGAATATTTTATTGTCTATTGCAAATTGGTGTACCATAGACTTTTAGAAATTCGTTATATTTAATACACATCTTGTTGGTTGCCCACGTGATAACATAGATTTTATTATCTATTTCGCATATTATTGTGCTTTCCTTTGCAAAAATCAGCACGTGACGCGAAAAAAAATTGTATCAATCTGTCTCATTTCCTTACAATATGTTTGTGTAAGTTGCTCTGTTTCTTGTGTGAATTCGCTGTCTATCTGAAAACTATCAATTCATCTATAGTTTTCTCTGTCTATATAAGACTATATAAGAGATTGTCAAAGATCACCAAAGGCAATATACATATAATATTTTCGGTATATTCCATTATGTAAGTATGTAGATCTCCATAGAATTGGAGTTAAGACGAAAAAGAAAAAAGTCCTAATAAATGTTATGTAAATATTAGACGATAGAAGGAGGTGTTGCGTTGGCAGTGGGGGTGGCGGCGTGCGAGCGATATTTTATGTTGCGACCGTTAATATGGCTACGGTAGTCGCATCATATCAAGCGGGCCGTATGCTTTTCTGCCACCCGACGTAGTATAAAAAAAACATTTGTGTTCATGATCATGTCTGTTTGCCTTGGCCTGGTTATTTTCTATGTATTATAAGTATGTATTTACAAAAAAATATATATTTAAGTACCTTTATGAGTTGTCTAATACCCATAGTACAAGCTTTGCGCTTAATTTGGGACTAGATAGCGTTGTGTAAATTATCTAGAAATATGTATTCATTTATTATGTTATGAAAAATTATATTATGCACTGTAGTGAAAGGATATGGTTACGACTATACCCCTTCCTTCGACATTGACATCTGATGTCCCCGTATATTAGTATTGTATGTACTGTAAGACAATAATGTACTCTCTACGAATACTATAGAGTTGCGAATAATAATGAAATAAAATAAATGTACATTTGCTATCTATAATTAATTCATAAATTAAATTGTCCTTATCTTTTCATTCCAATTTAATTACCGTGATATTTAAGTGAATTAACAAAGAGTTAATTAAGAAGATTTACTCACCTAAAGAAAAGGAAAAACTTTATTTCTGCCAACCGCTTTCGACCGGCAACTTCGCACCAGAGGAGTTTATCAAGGTATTTTCTCGACAACTGGCATTTAAATTTATACCTTGTTGTTACTATTTATTCGTTTATATTTTTTTATACAACGTCGGGTTGCAGACAAGCACTCGTCCCGCCTGATCTGCAGCGGTTACCGTAGCCATTAACTTTCGCAACAGGAAATATTGTTCGCGTGCTAACACCCCCGCTGCCAACGCAGCAACTCCTTCTATTCTGGTAACGTCACTCACTCACAGGAACACATCAACTCTCAAGGGAATTGTTATTTAGCTGCGGTATTCTGTGAAGTGGAGGTACTTCCCCAGTCGGGCAGCTTAAAAATACTCTGTACCCTAAGTACTTCTATTTTGCCAGAGTCTCTTTCCCTAGTCGGCAGGGTGCGGCATCTCCAGGCGAAATTGGCTGTGTCTCTAAAGATACACGCCAATATTATATTTCTATTTCATTTCGTTGAGCAAAATACGGTGAAAATGTATTAAATTAAACATTGTATTCAGCTGTCGCGTCGTGACGAATAGTCATTCAGTTGCAGCAACAGCTGGCTGAAATAATCTGCCGTTCATTTTAATCGTGCAGGCTTTGTTGTAGCAATCAAATTAAGCACATATATTACACTTCCATTTAGACAACTTAGCCTAAATACTTAGTTAAGTCACAGAAAGCTGGAATGTCTAATATCAATAAGAGGCATAGTGTCCAATTATTAAATTGTTTTCCACGTTAGTCAGATTAATCAGATGGTTCTCCAAAACCACGCCACGCGTTTTGATGCGATTTTTACTAGCAGCTAAAGAATATCTTCCGGAAGGTTTTTATGGATAATAAATAACACATACACTTACATTATCACACGCGAGTGGATTCGAGATAGATCGCTAGTAAAACTTATGAAAGTGATTGTTATTGAAATATTAATTTTATTGCATTACACGTGCACATTTGTATCACAGACATTCAGTGTATTTCAAATTTTAACTAACCTTCGCTTCAAAAGATTCGGGGAAAAATTTGCCTAGAACAAATGGATATAGGATGGTGATCCTAATATGACCTTACTGGAACATTAAAAAAATAGTAGGTACTTTTGAGATAATTAGGAATTATGATTTTCGAAATAATAGGTATATGAAAAAAACCGGTCAAGTACGAATCGGATTCGCGCACGAAGGGTTCCGTACCATTAGCTATAAAAACGGCAAAAAAAAATCACGTTTGTTGTATGGGAGCCCCCTTAAATATTGGTTTTATTTTTATTTAATTATGTATTTTTAAAGTGAATAAATAACTAAACATTATGTGAGCTATTGCCGTTATCAATTGCGAGCAAAATCGAGCTAAAAAATCACGTTTGTTGTATGGGAGCCCCTTTAAATATTTATTTTATTCTGTTTTTTAGTATTTGTTGTTATAGCGGCAACAGAAATACATCATCTGTGAAAATTTCAACGGTCTAACTATCACGGTTCATGAGATACAGCCTGGTGACAGACGGACGGACGGACGGACGGACAGCGGAGCCTTAGTAATAGGGTTCCTTTTTACCCTTTGGTTACGGAACCATAAAAAGAAAGAACTCGTTTTATACTTTTTTATATGCGGGGGGGGGGGGGGGGCAAATGAGCATGTGGGTCAGCTGAAGAAAAGCACACACCACCAACGGAGATCAGCATCATCTTACATTTTGTACGTATACAATAAAAGAGGGAAGTGATTTCTTTCTACGTTTATATGGATATGTAACCGGACGGGGGAGAGTGTTATTTTGAGATATTCCGATATTAACTTTGAAATATCGTTTGACTTAGAATCAAATGACAATTTTAGTCTAGGAACCAAGGACGATAGACCAACGATATAAGGATTTCGTTCGGAGTTTCATACGTTCAAAATACGTGCAGTGTTTAGACGGGTACGCTTTTGTACGTATTTTCATTACGAATCGTTTATTACACGAGCGTTTTATGAGAAGTTATCCGTCAATCTCGCCACGATATCATCTGTGTTATTTCTACTCTGTTATTCGCTGAATTTTGTTACGAGGTTGGCAATACATTACTTGAAACATCTCATTCCTATGTTCGTAGAAATTAAGTTACACATTATTCAAAAATAAACTACATAAGTTTGACTAGTATATTATCACACCTTTGGTTTAGGTTATTAAAAAAAATTGGGAATGAATGATAAATTTATGTACATAAATGATGTTTTTATCACGTCTTATGAAGTTTTTTTTATTTTTATTTTGGCTGCATATTTTATATTGCTATTTTGGTTGAGTTCGGGAAGTACTTTCAGAATCAGTGATCAGTTTTTCAATAACTTGAATGATTTAGAAAATAAAATACTATGATAATTATTATTCCATACCGTATTCATGTTGCTAATAAATTTCACAAGTATGACTATTATTATGTCTATATGTAATGCATTATTTAATGTAAAACAGACGTAAATGAGGATTTATTTTTAATTTTTAAGTTTTGGTTTTAGATGCTTGTTAAATGTATCTTCTGAAAGTGGGCCTCCATTAGACGAAAATGACACATGCAAACTACTATGTCAAGCGTAATCTTCTTTTCGTTTCCAAACCTCCCGAATGCCCTGACAAAACTGCTGCGATAATTCAAACCATTCTATTAGTTAAAGCAATCAATGATTTAATATTGAATTTGTAACAAATACAATATCATAATTTACACTCATGTTTCTGAAAGTTCGAGAGTCAAGTTTGACCTCAAGGCTAAGTCTTAATTAAGGAAGGGACGGGTTTAAATTTCTTATCGCTTCGTCTTGAAAGCTGCGGTTACAACTCCAAACTTACAAGCGGCTAGTACTTAGTGGAAACTGTTAGGGTTAGTATTAATTTTATCAGTGTTTGAGGTGCTATCACCAATTTATGGCATCAATAATATATTAAGGCATTAATTATATTAAGACATAATAATGGTCATAATTGTACAATTTTTTAGCAACATGATTAAACGGTGGAATTGATAGTTATCGTAGTAGTAACCTGCTACGGTAATTATCAATTCCACCCTTTACTAAACTACACCAAATATTAAAAAACTGATCACTGATTTTGAAAGTACTTCCCGAACTCAACCTAATCATCATCAAAATAGCATCAAAAATGCTTTATGAAATAAACTGGATCAAAGTATTCCAAAATTCGATATTTCCGTCTATCATATACTCGTACTTAAATTCACAGTCAATTCGTATTTCTGATTTCTGTTTATGATATACTTAATTCGCAGTCGCTTATTTCTGAACTGTACAACAAAACTGATCACTGAGCCTAAAAGTGCTTTGTGAACTCTATTAAATGGTATCAATTATAGTTTATAAAAAAAAGTCACAGAAAATTTGATGTAGGTACCTATTTACCATTATGGGTCGGGGATTGGAGTGCAAGGGGGTGCACTTGCACCTCCCTGTCATAAGCAAAAATTCGCAATAATGGATCCATCGACCACAAAGCTATCGATATACATTCAAATATGATATGAAATTGTATGATTATAAATAGTATTTTATTAGTTAATATTAGTATGTACATGCATATGCATCACCCTGAAAGTAATCCTGGTGGCGCCCATGTCTACTATACATTTAGTTTCCCGACATGGCGTTCATAGAGCGATTTTTTAAAGTAGATAAATGATACTATGCACTTGTTAATCTTGGTATTTATTGTACCTGAATCAATAATCGGAATAGATGATAGATACTTATGTAATTTTAATATCTCGCTCTGTGGATTCCATGTTGTTATAGTAAATGTACCACAGATGAAAACATCCAATTTCGATTCAGTTTATTTTATAAACTATCGTCGTCAATCCTTATTCATTCCACTGTTGGGATACGGGCCTCCCTCAATCGAAGGGGCTTAGAGCATACTCCATCACGTTGCTCAACTGCGTGTTGGTGGTGATAAACTATCATTAACACGATTACTTTTTGAATATTTTATATAATTTAGAAATAATCGAGTGAGATCAGTTATCTATTCCACCCTGATTATGTTACAAACTAAAACCATAATAGCCCAGTGGTCGAATGAATGGTCGCGGGTTCGATTCCCGCACAAGACAAACATTTGTGCTGTGTGCATGAAGATGTCTGTTTGTGTTGGTCTGGGTGTCTTATATGAACTACATATATGTATTTACAATATATATATATATATATATATATATATATATATATAAGTACATTTATCAATTGTATAGTACCCATAATACAAGGCTTTGCGCTTAATTTGGTACTAGATAGCGCTGTGTAAATTGTCCAGAAATATTTATTTATAAAGTGATTTAGGTATACCGTGCATTCAGTCTTATCGCGAAGTAGTCCTAAAGCTTCTAACCCTTATTTATCATTGAACACAATACAAACAACATGTATGGCACCAAAATACAATGTCACTGGCACTAAAGTAGAAGAAATTTAAAAAAAAACTGTGAAAAGTACGCAGGTTGTCTTGTCACAAAGTGATATCTTCCAAGCGGCCTCATGAATTTGATAGAGGAATAGAAATCATAAGGGATTACGTGGCCTGGACAAATTGAAATAAAGAAAATAAATCACGTGAAGGCTAGTGTGTAACTTCCATATCTGTTTTTCATCGTGTGCCATTTTAATACCACGTCGGGCATATCAAGGACATATCCTTGATATGCCCGACGTGGTATTAAACCAAAAACCAACCAACCTATGGCCCGTAATGGTAACCAGTTTACATTACGGGCCATAGCCCGTAATGTATACTGGTTACCGTAGCCCATAGACGCTGGTAATAAATTGTGTATTGGTCGCGTACTGACACCCAACGCAGCGCCTACTTACAATAGTATCTAAGTGTAGATAATTGTAAAAAAAAAACCCACTCAAAAAATTGCTTGGTTGGGCGCCCTCCTTCTAGATGGTCCGATGACCTTAAGAAAGCGGCTGGATGGCGGAGCATCGTATATGGTGGTAGGCATTGCGGTAGGCTTTTATTAAACAGTGGTTTGATACGGGCTGATGATGATGATGATGATGAAAAAAATACGGAACCAATCTGGAAGTATACTCTTACAAATAAAAAAAGTTTTTTTCTAATCGGTTTATAAATGACGGAGTAATGAAGTAGCAAACATTAAAAAAAATACAGCCGAAATGAGAACCTCCTCGTTTTTTGGAGTCGGTTAAAAAATAGAAATGAATCCACTGCTGCTCTGCTCTCTTAACAGTGGACAACAGACAACAAGACAATACAATGAATTCCGTCAGTTTGTCCTTGATGACTTGACTTTATTTATTATTGGCTGTACTTCGACTGTTTGTCGATAGATGGCGTTGTGTTATTTTTTTAAAAAAGGAAGTTAACGTTGTACAGTTCGAATAAATAGAAAACTCGCATTAAGCATCCAGACTCTACCTGTTCGAGAGGCATGGCGTTATAATTACATACACATACTTGTGTTATCCCAACAGTGGGATGATTATGGGTTGATGACTCATACATTATTTTTTACACACGTAATATACTTATATTTGATATACATAATATGACTGTAAAATTATATGATTATACTTTATATATGCTTGGACTACTGAGTCAGACACATTTAGTACAAGTTTTGGTTCTCCGGCCCATTAACGTTTCTGGTTTGCGACATTGTAAAATTTATGTTAGGTTAGTTTTTAGTTACAGCGATACAGATTACAGTCACTTCGGTTAAACAATCCATAAACAATTTTACTGTTGTTTTATTGCTGCAAAATATTATATACCACCGAATATATTTGTAAATAACTCCTACATGAAAGTCAGGGAAATGTGTCCCAATCGATTTAACGCATTGCAATTGCTGACCTCAAAAGCTGGAGGACGTAAATCCTTTATCACGAGTGTGGGCGAATGAGGCTATGACCGAATGCCTCCACGAGCTAACGCAGGATTTACAGCGATGGCAGACAGATTTCCAATTAAGGATAAATTACGCTTATCGTTGGCTTTTATTGGTATTTAAAAGTATGAATTCTAATAAATGTGCGGTGCTTAACTTTATAGTTTCACATAAAACTAATACGCTACCATTAATATTATTAGCACAATTAAATTTTGAGTTGGGTACAGTTAAAATAATGTTTGTTTTTCTTACGTAATAATTATACATTGTACGAAAACATGTGGTACTGCCATATTCCAGAACACGTTTTAACGACAATCTGGACGAATGAGGCTATGACTAAAATACGATTCACTTGGTAACAAGTCGAATTTCTACACTCTACTGTATTGCGTCTGTGTTGCTTTTTACAAGCTATTATTTTGTTTCATCGTGATATTTGTAATCAAATATTTAATTTGACCCACTTCCCAGTGATCGAATGAGCGGAAATTTTAAGCACTCGTTTGGTTCTCGTGACAATGCAGTATTACCTAAATATCGCTATTTTTAATCTCCAGTTTATGGCCGCGGTCTAAAGTGAAGCTCAACTGCCGTGCACTACGGATTTTATATATCTTACCATATGGTAAGATATATAAAATCTCATATGAGACTTCAACCGTTGCCTTACACATCGAATCCAATAATATAAATTGCTAAATCGTCTAAACTCCTGTTAAGCACAGAAATATTTTTTTTTAATTTTCACCTACTTGTAAATTTTAATTTCATTAGGTACATGAATACCTAATGAAATTAAAATTTATGTCTATAACCAAACCAAAAACAGAGCGAACTTTTATTATTTAGTAGATATATCTATAATATATATCCATTATTAAACCTCCAAGCTATATTATATATCTGGTGCATAATACATCAAGGACAAACTGACAGAATTCATTGTATTGTAGGTTCTGTACTGTAGTCTATTGTAGCGTCTTCCCCACAGTCTTTTCATTCCATAAAAACCAGTATGCAGGCACGAAATTGCTCGTGTGTATATTTTAGAATGCTAATATCACAGTATACTATTCGTTTCGGTGATATGATATACCAACTAGCAAAACTGTGATAATAGGTAGTCTTTTACCACTAAGTAGTGATATTAAAGTCGTATACAAGTAGCGCTTAACACTGCTAGTTGTGTATCTGTGATTGAAATACTTATTAGATGTATAAGGATATATAGCTAAACTGTGATATTAACTTATCGCATAAACGTTTACGCAGCTGCTTTATACAGCATATACGAGTATAACACAGTTATAAATTGCGTCGTACAGTAGGTATTATGATGCCATTAAAACGCATATATAAACTAATAAGGATCTAAGATTACTAATATACAGCTAGTGATGTATAAATGATAAGGAGATCTTTTTAATACTCATAAGATAAGATGTACATTTCACTGCCATTGTGCTGAGTTGGCAGAGGGGGAGAGGGTGGCAGTGCGCGAGCGATATTTCATGATTTCATGCAAGCCCCATGGTTTAAGACTAGTGCACCTGACACCAGGGTCCCTACTATCATGGCTGAAGCCGATTTCTGTCGGATTTTTTTAATGCGTAAATCATATTTCTGCTTAAATTTGTAGTAATGGTGTGTAACTTAGCTGTTATTAGCTGGTAGGCACCCTGAAGCTCTACCGAAAAAACTGAGGAATCCCATACGCAAATCCTACTAATTGCTAGTTTTTTACCTACCGAATGTAATTTGACATACTCGTAAATCTGTACTTACTAACACCATGTAAACCATTTGACGATTTTTTTACGCGGTATTGATATTTACTACACCGAAATTTATTGAGTATAAATATTTTTAAAATGAAAAATTCAGCTCGCGCGCCTAGGCGCGACTTGAACCCACGTCATCTCGATAACCGGCCGAGTGTTCTTTCCAATAGAGCTACCAGGAAGATTTAAAGGATATCTATGACTTAGAAAATATGTTCTCGAAGCTTTATAACATAACTAGCTTTTGCCCGCGGCTTCGCTCGCGTGAAATTCGGGCATTTTAGATTGTCCAAGGCAAGTCCATCACGCGACGCAACAACCTTCATGTAGCACCTTTAATTGTACTAAATACGAATTCAAGAACTTTCCCGATAACTACTACACCCGTCCCGCTCCCGCCGCGCCGCCCGCGTTCGCATAAGCACTGATTGACGCCAAATACAAATTTAAAAACCTATTAGGATAACACAAGTTTCATATTACATCAGATTGACAGGATGAAGATGAGATTACAGGATGAAGGATAAATCAAACTTTTTAAAAAATACACCGACTTCAATAATGTTAGGAAGTAGGTAGAAGTTATTTTTGGCTTTTTCGTGTCAGGATTTTTCAGTTGGTTTATTTTTAGGGTTCCGTACCTCGAAAGGAAAAACGGTACCCTTATAAGATCACTTTGTTGTCCGTCTGTCTGTCTGTCAAGACCCTCTATGTCGAGAATGTGTGGAGGTACTAAGCTGAAATTTGAACTGTATACTCAGGTGTACGGTCCCATGAAGTTGTAAAAAAAATCAAGCTGCTAAGTTTACGTAAAAAAAGATACGGCCGTTTATTAAGCAAAAAACGCATATTTCGACATTCTCAAGGGAATCAAAACTCATAGGGTACTTCCCGTTGACCTAGAACTATGAAATTTGGCAAGTAACGTCGTTATAGACTACAAGTACAAGAATAAATCTCAAAACTATACATTTATAATTAAATCTTAAAAAATAGAGGGCCCATTCCTGAATTTCAGGAAAAGCTCGGAAAAAAGCTGCGCGGTTAGATTCCTTAACTATTTATAATGATTCTACGTACGGAACCCTCGGTGGGCAAGTCCGACTCGCACTTGTCCGGTTTTCTTTAAGTTTATTTCTTTTTAGGGTTCCGAACCTCAAAAGGAAAAACGGAACCCTTATAAGATCACTTTGTTGTCCGTCTGTCTGTCTGTCTGTATGTCTGTCTGTCTGTCTGTCTGTCTGTCTGTCTGTCAAGAATTTCTATGTCGAGAATGCGTGGAGGTATCAAGCTGAAATTTGAACTGTATACTCAGGACTATGGTCCCATGAAGTTAAAAAAAAAACAAACTGCTAAGTTTACGTAGAAAAAAGTTACGGCCGTTTATTCAGCAAAAAACGCATATTTCGACACACTCAAGGGAATCAAAACCTATAGGGTACTTCCCGTTGACCTAGAACTATGAAATTTGGTAAGTAACATCGTTATAGACTACAAGTACAGGAATAAATCTCAAAAGTATACATTTGTAAATAGATCTTAAAAAATAGGGGGTCTATATTTTTTATAGGGTGTCGAAATTTCAAATTGAAACTACTAGTTCAAATGGGGTATCATATGAAAGGGCTTGATGTACACATTGCAAAATATATTTTATTTATTTTTTTCGACGCATTATTTCTTATTTATAATGAAAAAAATCAAATTTAATAATGATACTACGTACCTACGGAACCCTCGGTGGGCGAGTCCGACTCGCACTTGTCCGGCTTTTTTAGTGAATATTTCTTTATTCAATATTTCTTTATTTTTTTGTTATGTATATATTATAACAATGGATAAGTAGTAGTGATATGGTGCCTTCTAGACGAAAATACATGAATAACTTAATTAAGAAAACTCAACACTATTGCCTAACTCCTAACCATTCCTCACCACCTCAGCAGTTTCACATGATGACTTCCCATGCAAATTATGTTACTTAATAACATCAGAAAACTCATCAATTACAGTATCCATGTCCATGCCTATAAATTTCAAACCTTTCTCTCTATTTCCCAGGGAACCCATCATCATATCGTTATTTGATTAGTATGGGATCACTTAAAGAGATCCCATACTAATCAAATCAGTATATGACAATCAAATATCAAAGAAATAAGAATTATTAAAATTGCTGTACAATTGACGGAGAATTCATTGAAACTATATTTAAAACATGCATACAGTCGAATATATAACCGCCCTATAGGTACAATGAATAACAATAACAGGTAATTTACGGGACAAAAACTAACTTATGTCCTTTCCCAGGACTCAAGGTATCTCTGAACCAAATTTCATCTAAATCGGTCCAGCGATTTAAGCGTGAAGAGGTAACAGACAGACACTCTGTCGCATTTATAATATTAATATTAGTATAGATTGACGTTCCGAAAAACCGTAAAGATGACACATATATTGATATACAAACATTTCAACCCTATCGCACCCCAATAGCCCCATGTTGGTCACGTTAGCTACGTTGAATTTTAAAATCGTTGTAGGTTTCGTAATCAGCGACCCGATAAACCATAAAAACAATACCCATGACGACTTTTAACCTTTTTGACCCCATTTTCCTGTTTTAGCGGTTGAATTTTGGAAAATCCTGAAACACGTGTTTACTCATTTATCTGTATAAGTACTCGTGTAAAGTTTAGGATAAAATAGTCCAACTAATCTTGTTTCCCCATACAAATTTGGACCCCCGTTTCACCCCCTTACGGGATGAGTTTTGAAAAATCCTTCCTTAGTGCACCCCTAGACATAACGAACCTACTTGCCAAATTTCATCAAATTTGTAATCTCTAGACTCAGCGGTTTGTTGGGCTGTGCGTTGATATATAAGTCAGTCAGTTTCTTCTTTTATAGATTTAGATATGTGGTAGGGTGATATAAAAGTATATTACACATACTATGTATAATATAATTTTATTTTATATCCCCCCCCCCCCCCCCCCTCTGGTGAAGCCGGGTCATCTTGTTTACTATAAATTAGGTTTCAGAACAAAGCTACATAAGTATTTAAGTTTCAAGTAAAAGACCCTTTGTCACGTAATGACGTAAGTAGAAAGAATGAGAAATGACGAACTGTCCCAGTGTTAGCACGCGGTCGTGACGTGTTGGTTAAGACCCATCCTATTACGTAACGAATGTTGTGGCTTTGGACCCGCGGCTCTAATATCCGGACTTTATATTGGCCATTCGCATAATTTTTAACCCACTCGTGTAGGCCTGACCGCAATAATTACTGCGTGAGAAGGGTTCGCTGTCACATTTATAAGTACTCACTATACCGTTGTTTGTATTTTTAGGAATAATACAACAATTTCTTTAACATATAAATTTTAAAAAAAATTCTTGGAGATGTTATCTAGAAAAGAGTTTATGATTATCAAACAGTTGAACAGAGTTACTTGAATCATAATAATAATAATAATAATCCGACTTCATAGAGGGGGTGAGATCATTTCTCATCTGCTGTACATGGATGACCTCAAGTTGTTTGCACCAAACAAACCAGACCTCTTGGAGTTGCTGAAAGTAACCGAAACTTTCAGCAGCGCCATCGGTATGGAGTTTGGTGTCGACAAATGTGCGGTCATTAGTGTACAGCGGGGTAGAGTTGCAAATTCGGAGAGTTTGCAACTCTCAGAGACAATGTCCCTCAGATCTCTCTCTGAAGCCGAAACCTACAAATATCTTGGTATGTCGGAGTCTTTAGGTATAGCCGGCGGAGACATAAAACAATCTGTGATGGACCGATTCTTTGGCCGCCTGACAAAAGTCCTAAAAAGTCTGTTGTCAGGTGGTAATAAGGTTCGGGCCTTCAACGGTTGGGTTATGCCCCTGCTGATATACACCTTCGGCATACTAAGATGGACTCAGACTGAGCTGGACGCCCTGGATGTAAAGGTCCGAAAACTGCTTACGACGTATCGCATGCATCACCCACGATCATCAGTGATGAGATTGTACATCCCACGGAAGTGTGGGGGTCGTGGCTTTTTAAATGCCAAAAACCTACACAACCGTGAGGTGTGCAATCTCAGGGAATATTTCCTAAACTGTGATAGTGGGATGCATCGCGACGTTGTAGCAGTTGATAAGGGCCTTACACCACTATCCTTAGCAAACGAGAATTGGCGTAAACCATCTGTGCTTACCACTCAGGGCCGCAAGGATATATGGAAGAGCAAGGAGCTACATGGGCGATTCTACCGGGCTCTTAATGGGCCTGATGTAGACTCGCTCGCGTCAGTGGCCTGGCTACGTTTCGGTGACCTCTTTGGGGAAACCGAAGGTTTTGTCTATGCAATTACGGACGAAGTTATCAAGACGAATAACTACCGGAAATATATCCTGAAGGACGGTACGGTCGACATCTGTCGAGCATGCCACCGTCCCGGTGAGTCACTCAGGCATATTGTTTCCGGTTGTTCTCATCTTGCTAACGGCGAGTACTTACATAGACACAATCAAGTAGCTAGGATTATACACCAGCAACTTGCTCTTAAATATCGCCTTGTGAGCTCTGAAGTACCATACTACAGGTATGCACCTGCGCCAGTTCTCGAGAACGGTAGTGTCACGCTCTACTGGGACCGGTCTATTATCACTGACAGGACTATTCTCGCAAATAGACCTGATATTGTGGTATTAGACCGGGTGACGAACCGTGCAATTCTCGTTGACGTCACCATTCCCCATGATGAGAACCTCGTTAAGGCCGAGAAAGAGAAACTTTCTAAGTACTTGGACTTGGCCCACGAGGTTACCAACATGTGGCATGTGGACTCAACGATTATTGTTCCGATAGTCGTGTCAGTAAACGGACTTATAGCTAAGAGCCTCGACCATCACCTCGAGAGGCTCTCGCTAGGCAGTTGGGTCAAGAACCAGATACAGAAGGCGGTTCTCCTGGACACGGCCCGCATCGTGAGAAGGTTCCTCACTCTGGAGCCCTAACCACCGGTAGCTTGGGTCTTTGCCCCGCTATCGATGGGTGCCCCTTTTTTATATTTTTAAATGTATTTTTTTATATGATTTATATTTGAAAATGTAAAAATTGGAGAAAGATAATGAATAAATGGTATAATAATAATAATAACGTCACCCCACAGGAATGCATTTTATCAACAATTTTTCAATACCTAATTGTTTTTGATTAACGCCAACGTCTTGCTGCGACGGTAAGTTGTGCGAGACTGACTGAATGCCGGGTAATTGCTTTGCGGTAACCTTGCATTCGTCTTGCCACAATGGATGGAGGCGGGTAGAACTCATCTTTAAGTAAAAGCATCTTAGAATTCATAGCTAAGAACACTCTCGAACAAGTCAACCATTTGGCAAAGACGATGTCATGGACAGACATGCTCATATTAAATCTATAAGTAACACAAATTTTTCATCAGTTGTTAAAAATATTTAAAATAATCAAATTTATCAAAGAATTTTGCAATATTTCTCTAATACCCAATATGAATTCATAACTCCGAAGCTGCGATCTAAAAGAGAGCTGTTAATAAGTTTCTTGAAGAACGTGGTGTATTCAAAGAGTCTATGTCGGAACCAGTTGAATATTGTTCTAAGCAGGTCTACGTCCTAGGTAAATAAATATATTTAAAATCAGGGGATTTTCAGGAAAATTAGTTACTGCTATTTTTTTCAATTAATACATTATAATAATAATATACAGGGAGTCTCGGGGTAACCTGAAACGCAGTAACCTGATAGAGGACGTTATTACCTATAGCTCTAACTTCTATGTATATTCAGCAATATTGAAAGGTTAAAAAGTTATTGAATATTTTGTGCGGGAATTTATCATAAAAAGTTCAGCAATATTGAAAGGTTAGAAAGTTATTGAAGGGTTTGACATAGTTTAAAAATCAAAGAAGGTAGGTAACACCTATAAAACTAAAGCAGTAAGGGATTCTTCAAGAAAGGCGTAAAACAGTTTTTACAGGGTCGCTAAAGCGTGAGTGTGATTTCGCAAGCGTCACTGATGATGATGACTGCCTACCATCAAGCGGGTCTTATGCTTGTTTCCCACTATCTTAATATATAAAAATTACGTGTCACGTTGTTTGTCCGCGATGGAATCCTAAACTACTGAACCGATTTTAATAAAATTTTGCACAGTGTGTGCAGTTTGATCTAACTTGAGATATAGGATAGTTTATAGCTCATCGCAAAAATTTGTGATATAAATAAATAAATAATTATTGTCAGACAAATTACACAGCGCCATCTAGCTCCAAAGTAAGCGAAGCTTGTGTTATGGGCACTAGACAACTGATAAACATACGTAAATACATTTTTTATTGTAAATACATACTTATGATACATAGAAAACACCCAGACTAAAACCAACAGACATGTTCATGCACACAAATGTTTGTTCTATGTGGGAATCGAACCCACGAGCGTTGGTGTCGAAGCCGCGTCATTGACCGCTACGCCACCGAGCTCGTCCTAATAGAAAAAACGAAATGATAAAACTACCGATATTCAATATAAGGTCATCCATCTGTTAGCAAAGGTTAGGTACTCCTTTCAATAAAGGGCGATTTGTACTGATTCTGGGAAAATAGTTTTTCTTTAAAAAAAAAAAGAACATTGATCTTTGCTGGCTCGTTCAGGTACTTATCATAATCCATTATACGTATACAGTAATAGAACATTTTCGGGGGTAGGCTCACCATTATCTCCGAGCTAAAGTAACCCTAACATACAGGTGGTGCAGCCTGCTGGCTATAGCTCTAAAGTTGAAAGTGACCACCCTTTTGAGGTTAAAAGCAAAAATAAAGTAAACAAAATACCTATACCTAACGTAATTGTAAAACCCTACATTGAGCTGTTTCAACATGCCATTTGATTTTTAATCTCCGGTCGCGTACGTTTCAGTGTTAGTCCACTATATTTAAAGTGTGAGCAACGCATCGGCACCACTTCTGTAATTTCAAACGCACTCCTAAGGTAATTTCGGGATTTAGGATAAGCTTACGATGAGCTACGAAACCGACATGACGGTCGAGTGGCTGGCAATGACTTTATCACGAAAAGCCCGGTTATATTCCCGCTCAAGGCAAATATTTCAGTACATGAAAATATCTATTTGTATTCGTTTGTGTGTTTTGTAAAAATGTATTTATAAAAAAAATTTTAGGGCGTTAGTTATTAGTTAGTTAGGCTTCCATCATCTTTGACAGAAAGTCAATATCATCGGCACGTTGTGCACCTTGCGGATTAAGTGTGGAGGCAAAAGAGAAATAAGGCACATCGCAATTTCATGCACACCCACCTTGGGGAAGTACACCCACCTCACAGAATACTGCTGTCAAATAACGATTCTCAGAGGTTTATAGGGTTGTTGTGTTCCTGCGAGTGAATGAGCTTACTAGAAAGGAAGGCGTTGCTGCGATGGTAACGGGGATGGCGGCGCAATAGCGATATCTTTTATTGCATCTACCTACAGGCTACGCTTCATATCAAAGTGCTTAGTGCGAGTTTTTTGTTCGCGTTCGATCATGTCAACGTAAACAAACCGATCAAATAGAGAAGAACTCTCATGTTGTGAATTTGACGCGTGTTACATATCGAAATTATGTGGCTTAATTGCTCACATTTCGTAGTGAGCAACCCGGCTAATTTGGATATGTAACACGCGGCTGATAAATTTACAATATGAAACTTTTTCTCAATTTGGTCGGCTTGTAAATGTTAACCCGTTCGAGTGTGACTAAAAAACTCGCATTCAAACCGCCTACAGACACAGTTCCAGTTTTTATCTCCGACTTTTTTGATTGACTTTACCTTTGACATTTGGACATTTTGTTACAATTTTGAGATTGCAGGATTAAAAATAGAGCAATTATTAATATTAATTTATTTTATCTTACATTTCTGTGATCTGATTAATTGTTCAATTTTAACCATATCACCTCTAAATAAGAGCAAAATCAAAATCAAAATATCTTTATTCTTTGGACTTTATAAAGCAATTAATATAAAGCTTAGAAACGTCATACAAATTAATTATAAGAACATGTATAAATCATTACTACTCTAAATCCGCAGAGCTTAGATTCACTTTCATCACACTATCTTGAATGTGAAAGCGAATTTAAGTGCCAGTTCCGGCGACGGGGCTTCTTGAGAAGAACTGGCAAGAAACTCAAGGCCGACTCTTTTAATTGCCAATATCGTTACATTAAATACAAATACAATCATTAATATAACATAACAAGAGCAATTCATTTCCAAATACTTTTATCATTTATGTAATCTGAGATACAATAGAGCAGATCTCCAAATGTCAGAGATTAACTGTGAACGGTCTGTACCCTATGTAGTGTAAAAGAGTTACATACTTTTTTTACACTACGTCGGGTACAGAAGGTTTTTATGTAGGTACTCGTATATTTTATCATTTGTCTGGTGCTTATTGTACAAATATTGTTTAATTTAGGATTTAAATCTGATGTATCATTTCACTGTTAGTATACCTAAGGGTCTCCTCTCAATCGAAGGGGTTTAGAGTACTACCTCATGCTGCTCAGCTGCGGATCGGCGGAGGCCAATGTTTTCAAGCCGCCCAAAGACCACTGATTTGGCTTAACGACTACTGTCTTCTAATGACAACTTAACATCGATCGATCGACAGCTTAACGTGCCCTCCGAAGCACGGAAAAGCTCGAGATATATAAATCATCCATAGACAGGCTACCGTCGACGTTGCTTAACTTGCGTGATCGATTAGACAGACACGCGCAACGACACCATCTAGCTCTTCTGTGTTGGTTCTAAATCTGGTGTAAGTTTTCGTAAATATAATCTTAATATTTTCCTTATAGCCGCTACCCCGCCATCTGCATGGAATGTCAACGTTTATAAATCTATCCGATCGGCATTCCTGTTCAAATTCTACCTAAAATAAAATAAAAATATAGGCATCTTTAGTCATAAAATCGATATACCTACCATAAAATCAGGCTATTTAGATACTTTTTTAATCTTTAGAGAGGTTTCAGCAGCGATTTCAGTTTTATGACTTTACAAACAACTTAAAACATTTTAGAGAGGGTTGCTACCAAGGGCGCTGTTAATCAAAGAGCGTTGATTGTTGAGTGCACACTTCCAATAATTTTAGTTAGAGTATAAGTGGGTAACTCTCCTGCCCCCCTAGCCAAGTGTAATTCGTAGTAGCGTAACGAACGTTAGATAGATCACGTGACATTTGTCAAAATCGAACATTTTAGTATGAGAATTGACAAATGTCACGTGATCTATCTAACGTTCGTTACGCTACGAATTACACTTGGCTAGGGGGGCTGAACAACTAAACAGACCGTGCAAAATAGAGCAAAGCGTAAGTTGAGCTAAGTCAAACTAGATTTTCGTTTAGGTTAAGGCCACCCCGGCCACTCTATACAAATATCGCGTCGTTTACTACTACATAATCAATGACATCTGTGCAGAGCTTGAATGAGCGCGTGTGCATTGCGGCGCCATACAATCTGTTCGAGGTCGACACGAAAGAGCGGCAGGGAGAAGCCATAAGAAATAGAATTTTAGCTTCGATAACCTAATCGTCGATCTAATTGTAATTTTGAATAATTACCAATTTATTAAATTGGCTCTAATATAAATGACTCTTCCTTTAAAAAACACGCAGTGTTATATAAGGCATTCTCTCAGATAACACAATACTAGGTAAACGAAGTGACGCTGTTATAAATATGCGTAACTTTGTTTACCGGAGTAACAAAGTCTCTTAAGTCAAGTCTAATAAAATATGATGTTTGATTGTACCGTGATTATACTTACTTACTGGACTAATTCTTGTCGTCAATGTTTATACGCCCGCTTGCGGCTGACGGGACGGATTACGTGCGTAGACATAATATACGTGCAAAAACTCACAAAGACAAATATGCTAATCAAGATAGACGTCCCAAAACTTTTGCAGGAGTAAGGGCAAAATGAAATAAAGTGAAATCGAAGTGAGTGAATGATAAATTAATAAGAATATATTTTTATAACGGAACGGTTGGCTAACACATTCCCATCACTGTGTCTTCTGTGTAGCCAGGATTAACAGCGGGGAGCACCAAAAAAGGCAATGAACAGTGAAGCCCTTTGCAGTTCCGGTGGTAAGACTACGGGTGCATTGGGAACTCACAACGAATTTAATTAGAAGAATTCAGTAGGAATTAGAAAGTTTTGGAATTTGACATGCTCCCTTAGCAATATGAGACAGCAATATGACAAATAAGTCATTAAAAGCCTGAAGAGATATTTTTTTTATAAATAAAATGTGCCCTAATGCTAATAAATATAAAATATTTTTTTAATAATGTAGAGACAGAGTATATCCGTAGTAGAACTACAGTCACCGACATATTTTTTATGGCCAATTCATTCATATAACAAGCGACACCGCTTTAACAAAAATATTTAAAAAAAAATCAGAAGCAAAGTTTATGTTAATCTCTTATACTGCTTAATTCAGCGCTGAATCATCTTATTTGGCATATATACCTATATATTATGTCGTCTCTGCTCCTTAGGTGCTGTTACGACAGCAGCAGCCGAGACTACGGTCTCGGCGAATCTCCAATATCTGCAACAGAAGAAAAGTGCGACTGCTGCCGCGCCGACTGCCGTCGTCGTCTCTGCGACACGTGCCTCGAAGAGTCGACGCATCTTCAGGCGATCTGTAGCTGTTGATGGTTATAACAACAACTTACAAAATAATAACCAATAACATCTATTGAAGAATACTTGAACAGATCGCTCGATGATAAGACCGCCTTTGTACTAACTAGTACTTAAAATTTTTCACTGTATATTTTTTTATTTTCTTTTGGTGAAATAAAGTGTATTGTATTGTATTATTGTAGATTCCTTCCTGTCGACACTTTGAATGTACGTATTACGTAGGTAGGTTACTCTTATTTAATATTGGGCCGCAAAGAACCCAGAGATCCTTTTGCCTAAGCTCCAGCCTCCTAACCGGCTCAGGTAAGTGGTAATCGTGTTTAGCTAAGCCGGTATGACCTCTAATCCCTAGAGCTATACCGGTGTGCTGAATGTGTTTGCCACAAAGTGTGGTTTTCTTAAAAAAAAAACATCAATTTTTTGATAGGAGAATAATCATCATATATCAATCAAATGTGACTATTGCCGGCTTGTTCACTTAATCTATTATGAAAATAATAAAAAATGTTTTACTTCAGCATCAGTAATTCTAATTAACTTAGAAGAGTAATCTTAAATAATGTAATAAAAACTCGTAAAAATTCGTGATAACAAATGAGATTTTCTCTTTTAAATAGAAGAATACATATAATATCGTAAATATTGAAGGCAACAAATTAATGTTGTCTAACAATTTAAAGATCTATCTAGGGTTTAAAATCCTCATTAATTTCATTGCCTCTCATTAACGAGTTGGGTCGAGTGGGCGGAGCTCTTTGTATTTAGACTGACAAAATTTGCCTTTTCCCGGCTTGTCCTACATCACAGAATAAATAATTATAAACTGTCTACACAACTCAACTGTTCGGCAGGTATCTGTTATTTCCTTTGAAACAATGCGAAACTCATTTAGATACTCGCAACCGGCTCCTGTGTTTATTGATTGATATACGTAAACAAAGTGCAAAAATGTTTATTTCGTTAAAAGCAGTAGTTATAAATATTGAGGCTAACTCCTTATTTGTATATCATGTTGATCACAACTATACAACAAGGAGTCACACTTATATGTTCGTGTATGTGTGTGGTGTTTGCAAGGGTAGGTGTATGGTGTATGCTATGTGAGTATTAAGGGTGAGTGTAAACTGGGTGTGGGTGTATGAGAATCTAAAACGGTGTGATTTTATGTATATACTTATTTATATTTATTTAGGATATTATTAGGAGAAAGCAGTAATAATTCCGTCTCCTCTTAGATCAGAATTAAGATATACATTTTGCATCCGTAAAATGTTTTTGTTTCGTACATGTTTGATAGCTTTTTTTATGCTACGTTGGGTGGCAATCAAGCATACTTATTCTGTGGCTGCAGACATGTGAAGACTGGTCAGTGGTCAGAGATGATTATTTTGATATATGTATGACCCACATTGGCATGTAGGCACATAAAAGTAATGATCGCTGAACGCAATGTTTCCTTAGATATCGATAGCTAAGTTACCGAGAGTTGGAAATTCAGTGAGTATGATGAAAAAATATAAGATTTTGATCGAACGACACTTCTGCTAGTTACAGCGACATCTAGCAGAAAATAAAAGTGTAACTGAATTAATTTGAAATTGAAAGTTTGTACATGTTATTCTTAATTACATAATTAAATTAAGTCAAAGTCACAGTCAAGTTAATCTAAGTTAAATTTTCGGAATCCAACAATACGATATAAATCGTCTTGAACTTCAGCAATAGGAGCGCATAATTTGTAAGTCGTCTATAACCATTGGCTTGGCTTTTCAATCCACACTAATTTATAAAGAGATTTAAAATTCGTTTCTTTGGAAGTTTAAGGCTACAAAATTATTCATCCGATTTCAAAAAATCTTTCACGAATATTTCAAATAATAATATCTTTAGTGTGTATATAGACTATTTACTGTGGAAACAAATTTTGCAACGTAAGTCAACCGACATGTAACTAATCAAAATGAACCAAAAAATGGTTTAGACTCTAAACCATTTTTTGGTTTTACACTTTAGAGAATGTATTTCTTACTAACACTACGTTAGTACTATTACTTATACTGTGCTAACACTAAGAAGTAAGAATGTAAGAAATAGTATCTCGACCTTAAATACATATTACCACATACTGCGATATTACCTAAACGTCAATTCACAAATTGAAAAAATATCTACTACAAAAACGTTATATAAAATTTATTTCATTCTCCGGGACTATTTAATTAAGTAGGTAAGTAATGTTATATTCTTATCAAAATAAATTTATTTATCGTCAGGGAAAATTTTTACAGAGATAAAATTGCCTTTCATTACACAACATTGTTTGCATGAGTATTTAAAATTATACGACCGTAATTTTCCAAAAAAAAAAAAAACAGTAGACTGTCGTCAAAACATAAGCTATGGACATTTCCTTAATTGTCGCTTAAAATAACAAAGTATATTTTTTCATAAAATATTCATATCAATTGAAAGATATCACAAGGTCAGCATTAGTCATAGTCAGTGCCGGATTAGCCATAAAGCAAATAAAGCAATTGCTTAGGCCGTCATGTCACGGCAAGGACACCAGTAACTGCGTCAAAAAATAGTAGATTATGCACCAAGGGGATAAAGCAATGTCTTACGTCCCGGATGGCATTTTGAACTCTGGGCGTAACGAAGGACTATATAGTTAACTCCCGAACGTAGCGAGGGAGTTAAAGTTCACTCCAGAGCATAGCGAGGGTTTTTAAAGTTAACTCCTGAGCGAAGGGTGGAGTTATTTAATAGAGTACCTACTGAGTGAAGCGAGGTGTTCAAGCCGCCCAAGACGAAGACGGGCTTTATCCCAGAGGTGAATACTCTACTTTTCATACCTAGCGAGACAATAATAAACTTCAAGGTAAGAGAAATAATAAATTTATTCAGTATTATTAGCACAAATGTATACTAGAGTCAAGAATATTTACATGCAATTAGCATGTAAATATTCTTGACTCACACACATTTAATAAATTAAAAGTGAAAATACTTTGACTTTTATGCTCGATGAACTTCTGATTTCTTCTTTAACAATCTGCTGTATGTATTTATTTCTATATTTTGTTTAATGCTTATCGTAGATCTAAGCTTTGATTAAATGCACCATAGGCTGCTTGGCTTCATTGGAAATAAACTAAAAGGACTAACTCTGACAATGCCTTAATTCGTTGTGTCGTTCTTAACATTATATTGAAATTAAAATAGGTTTTTTCGAATTTATCTTTTGATTATGCTGGTTAGTGATTATTAATAATTCCTGTAGCGTCTAATTTAATATTTAATCTAATCTCATACTGAAATTTACACATTAAAAAACTAAACACAGTATCTTAATGACAGTCTTTACGCACAAGCTATCAAAATAAATTTAAAAAGTTATTTTTCGATACAGCTCTTTTAGGGACAACTGTATCGTAAAATAACTTTACATCTCTCATATTCGGTAAGTAGGTCCTTATTACCCCCAAATGGGGCTTGTAGGTGACCAATTAGAGCTCTAGGGTAATAATGTAGCTATAAAAGGCTCTAGGGCGGTAAGTAATTAAAAAAAAACACTTCACTCTTTCAAAAAGTTCGCGTACATCTAACCATCATACTGGCAATAGACATCATGCATTCAGCCCAATGACAAAAGAGGTCGCTTCGCTATTCAGCCTTGTCTTCGTATGAGTATAATAGTACGTTAGTACTATTACTTATACTGTGATAATAGTCATCAATTTAAATATCGAACGGCGAAGCTCAATTTCCTTCTAGAAAAAAAAAATAAAATAAAAAAAAAGAGATGAAAAAAGGCGGGAATAGAAACTTTTACTTTTAATATTGTTTGTTTTCGGGATTTTTTTATAATTACGTGCTAATTAGGAAAAAAACATGAGTTCTGCAAGTGATGAAGATATAAGCTGCACTCCCGATTCAATAAAAATGGAAGCTGAAGCAGCAATTAACAATATTTAGCCTGAAAGTTCTAAAGAGAGATATTTGAAAACTTACGACGAGTTCATGAAGTGGCGAAAAGAAAAACAAGTAAAGTCTTTTATTCTTGTAATCCCGGTTTTTTTCTACTTACCTCACAATCGAGATGTAAAGCAGAGTAGTTAGCTCGGGTGTAAGCATCAATTGCACCCTCGAACTATAGGCGCCCTCGCTGCGCTCGTGCGCCTAAATATCTCGGGCTGCAATTGATGCCTTACAGCCCTTGGCTACTAATCTACTATTACATCTCTCATATTCGGTAAGTAGGTCCTTATTACCCCCAAATGGGGCTTGTAGGTGACCAATTAGCGCTCTAGGGTAATAATGTAGCTATAAAAGGCCTAGGGCGGTAAGTAATTTAAAAAAAAAATACTTTTCTCTTTCAAAAAGTTCGCGTATAGTGCCACAAACTTATCTGGCCCGGTAGCGGGGGCGGTACGATCGACTTAAGTGTTGCTATTAAACGAAATGCCGCCCGTTTTAGAGGAAACATAAAAATCAAAGAAATATATACACTATTAAAATAATAGCATTGATATATATGTTTATACCTATTAATAGTGTTGTGTGGTGTTTCAATTAAATATCAATTGCCTTCTATTTTTTGTTGATTAGTTTTAAAAATGCACCACGTTAAGTCGCGATCATAGCTATTATATAATATTAGAGAGTTATAATATTGCGCAAAAACAACTCGTTGACGATTTTTTTATTGTAAGAAATGAAATATGTGTAGAAAAACATAATATGTATCTTAAAAAATACACCTTAATGGAATGTGCATACGCGGTAAGTAAATTAATTGTACCTGGCAATACTACATTTCAATATGGCGGCTTTAGTTCTAAATTTGGCCACCGGGTCAGATAAATTTGTAGCACTGTACATCTAACCATCATACTGGCAATAGACATCATGCATTCAGCCCAATGACAAAAGAGGTCGCTTCGCTATTCAGCCTTGTCTTCGTATGAGTATAATAGTCATCAATTTTAAATATCGAACGGCGAAGCTCAATTTACTTCTAGAAAAAAATAATAAAAAAAAGAGATGAAAAAAGGCGGGAATAGAAACTTTTACTTTTAATATTGTTTGTTTTCGGGATTTTTTTATAATTACGTGCTAATTAGGAAAAAAAAATGAGTTCTGCAAGTGATGAAGATATAAACTGCACTCCCGATTCAATGAAAATGGAAGCTGAAGCAGCAATTAACAATATTTTGCCTGAAAGTTCTAAAGAGAGATATTTGAAAACTTACGACGAATTCATGAAGTGGCGAAAAGAAAAACAAGTAAAGTCTTTTATTCTTGTAATCCCGGTTTTTTTCTACTTACCTCACTATCGAGATGTAAAGTAGAGTAGTTAGCTCGGGTGTAAGCATCAATTGCACCCTCGAACTATAGGCGCCCTCGCTGCGCTCGTGCGCCTAAATATCTCGGGCTGCAATTGATGCCTTACAGCCCTCGGCTACTAATCTACTATTTTTACCATTTCGATACAGCTTCAGCCCTGAATACAGGTATTTTAAACAGGTTGCAATTCAAATACATTGCAACTATGCAAAATTTTTCTACATAATCTGTGAACGCGGCGCCGCGCGGCGCGTCGCGCATGCGAACTACGCATGCTCGATCTGCAAATGGATTTATAAGAATTATAGCTGTTAAATTAACTTCATGGTTGTATTTAAAATATTATTAGCATATATTTCATGAGATTGGATAAAGTAGTGTATGAAACTGCATATAATTAAGTATTAAAATACTCGTGTGGTCTATAACATTCGCCTTCGGCTCATGTTATAAACTCACACTCGTATTTTAATAACCATTATTATGCAACAGATTCATAAACTACTATTTAGTTATCATCAAACGAAGACGCTTAATTCTTTTTGTTTGTTTCGCGCGTATTTCTTTTTTTTTTTTGTCGTGTCTATGGTTGTCCGTCAGTATGATTTCTCAAACAAAATATCCAGCCTGGCGCAACTCAAGGTAAAAAAACGACTCTATGAATCGGAAGCGAATTTGGTACAAATTCTGATTGTTTTCGCTTCCATTTCATACATATTAGAATTACGCTATTTGTATGGCACATCCGTCTCTTAAAACGTAGTGGTTACATTCTCTTTGAAAATATCCTTAATATTACAAGTTCTCATAGGAATTTTAACGTTCCAAATTCAAACACAGGGAAATAATGTTGGTCCAAATTCAAACTGAATGAGTTTTATACAACATTATTTCCCTGTGCATGAGGGAGAGATAATGCGTTGCTTTACTTTGAGATTACTTGATATGTAATTGTTGGATATTGTCGAGCTGGTGGTATGGAAAAATATTTGCTAGGACATGAAAGGCAAGGCTGTTTGAGAATCCGCGCGTTTTAATTACTTCAGTGTTTGTAGTATTAACATTTGAGTCCCTCATTTAAAAGAAAACTGTCGTAAATATTGTTCATGAAACTCATGGTTTATGAAAGCCAAATCGTAAATACGCTGTTTTAAGACGTTTGCTATTAAGCAATTAAGCAATTAATGAAATATATCAACAATTACGTTGATATATTTCATTACAATATGTCATGTATGTAAAACGTAGTGTGTTATAAATCTAATATTGTAGATTTTCGCAGTATATCATGGTTCGTCTTGCTAATATTAGCAAAGTAATGGGGGACGCTTACGTGCTTTGGTATTAATGAGGTGTAAGCAACGACACTATGGTAGACAGTATAATTAATAGGCTAGCGTCACTTACACTAATAGGCCTACTACATGCTTAGAGCACAAACAATAACTACTTATAGGTACCTTAAAGTAAAGTCAAAACTAGACACCAGTGTCAAGTTAACACAGTATATTCACGCTAGCGTCAAAATTCTAAACCATCCTTGTTAGTGATAAATACGGGACTTCTATAGAGGTCTGAAATTTGTATGGAATTAGAGTTTCATGACAGAAATCTATGTAATGTTCTATTTCACTGAAATAATTCCACTGAAAGATACATGAAAACTTCTTTAAGCGCGCAGAGCATAAAATTTTGTAGCAAGTGGTTGAGACTGAGCCGTCGTGTTCGGATATGTAACGCGTCACGCGCGACTATGTAACGTTCGTTCGGATAAACTCGGTGGGGCTGTAGTTGTACTGCCCCCTTACCACCAACTCTTATTGCGATTCAATAACTGAATAGAATGCTTATTCATACCAATGAATAAGCGACTCTATTTCAAATGGAACAGAGTCGCTTATTCATTGGTATGAATAAGCAAGTTATTCAAATATTGAATCGCAATAAGAGATGGTGATAAGGGGGCTGTACTGTAATTTTTTACATCTGTCGTGTGGTTTTAAGCATACACCGTTTTGTTTAAAGTAAAACTTCTTTGTGCACGTTTGACTTGGGGAGTAAGCTGGTGAATGTGTGACGAGAGCGTTACGAAAGGTGTGATAAGGCGAGGCGAACGGAAGTTGAGAGGGAGATATAAGTTAGTGTTATGAAGAGAGAGAATTACGTTTCGTATATTACTGTGTGGGCAAGAGAGAGAGAGGTGCGAGCACACATTTTGTTTTTCTCTTTCTCTCATAGCCAGTTACGTTTCGTTTACGATACAGTGTAGGTCTATAAGAAATTTTACTTCAGTCATGTGGTCTAAAACACACTCGTTTTTTAGAAGAAATATCATCTTAAACATGCAAAGCAAACGGTCTCAGAGAAGCATATTCTCTACCAAGCTTAAAGTTCTGCAAAAGGTAAAAGGTTTCTTTTACCAGATAGCCACGCTACAATTGAATGATATCCTAACCATTCATAAACTACTACAAATACTTATATATATATACTTAGTATCATATGGGCCATAAGGAAACTTCTTTGAAGTTACTCTTTGTAATTATTTTCTATCCAATGGGTTGGAAACTTTCCAAGTGATCTGTATATGTACAGATACATAATTACTTACTACTCATTACTTTCTTAGGTACGTTAAGTTTACTGAATACTATTTGGTATTTACACTCCACATGAGGGGGAGAGGGGTGGGCACATGTATTATACTAATTTTAAACACCTTGAGCACTCATTTAATTTTTTTTTTTTTTTTCAAATTTGTCTACTTTACCTCTAAATCCGGCCCTGGGTTTAACGAAACCAGACTTTTGTAAGATAGATCATCGTCATACATTAATACTTACTCGCATGAAGCGTAATAAACCAATGAAGTGCTCGTGTAATTTATACAGAATCATTATTAGATCTGTTGTATATTACCTATTTTTAAAAACTAGAACAGCTAACATCTGTTTCAAACCAAACGCAGAAGACATTTTAATAGTTTACCTACAATACGGTCTACGAGAGCAAATTTATTCGCATCGGAAATCATTCGGATTGATTTGTAAACAGACAGCAGAGTGTGGATACAACAGCCGTTCTTTCAATTTCGTCATCAAAATATTATCTCAATGAGTATAATTTTTACTTTGAAGGTGAAAAAAACTAATAAAATAAAAAATGGGGTGTGGCTGTGTCAAGAACACAGCCGTGTGTCGTACGTGAATACGTTATATGCACTAATATTATCTCAAAATGGCAGCGCTTCTCCCTCCTCCGTACGCGATGTTCCATATAACTTACTTAGCGTAATAAATTATTTGATCCTTCATCTATCTACTGGTATGATTGAATTTTGGATGGAGATGATAGATATGTATATATAGATATATATAATTTTGGATAGTATGTAGCTGCAACACAACACTGGGGCCTTACCACAAGCACAGCATAGTGCGCGGTGCACCAAAACTTCTTGAGAGGTCATGTAAATGACGCTTGGCTGTGTGCGTGCGCCGATTTAGGCGCTAGTATGAAGTCAAAGTACTGGTTGTATTACTATGTTGTGCCACAAGCTCTAAACGCAGGAATGGAACCATCATGGTTGCGAATTTATGAATGAAAGTCATTGATAAATACGCAACCATTATAGTTCCATTCCTGCGTTTAGAGCTTGTGGTAAGGCCCCTGTTTCCTCCAATTTTGTTATCATTCAGTTTTTGGATTGCCTTCGTATGGAAGTAATTTTAAAGACATATTCACGTCAAGAACTGTATGGTTGACACTGTTGACAGTTGTAAAGTGGCTAAGCTTTTAAAACAATTAAATGTCGTTTCTTTCTTGGCATGTTTCCAACGCAACACTCATGAACACGTTGCAATATCCAGCGCAGTTCTCTTATACCGGTTGCGTTGAACAAAAGCGAAAAATAACTCTACTTCTAAATATAGACCGCTACCGGTAGGTACTTAACCGACCGATGTAATTAGGTAGGTACTAAAACATTCAGCTTCCTACACAGGCCCGGATATATCTCGCTAACATCTGATTTCAAAAATCCTTTTGTAATACATGCTAATATTTGTATGTATGTAAAAACTTTATTGCAATAGAAGAACAATAAATAGGTATAGAAATAGAATAGAAAGGGAGTAGATGCTGCGTTGGCAACCATAGAATGCTCAAAAGAGATTACCAATTTTGCAAAGCAGATAAATAAAAGCACAATGTAGGTATCTTAGGCGTTATAGGTGTTAAACATCAATTTGAACCGTGTGTTGACTATGTCAGTCAGTCTCACAAACTTTACCTCATCGTTCATAATAGTGTAGATAGATATATTACTTCAATTAGTATAGACAAGTATTAACACATATTTTTCATGCGGAAAATGAACAAAGCGTGTACAGAATATAAAACTTTGTGGATTAAGTGGATTAACATGCATTAGATCATCCATGAGATTGATTGTGTCATGCTCAATTAAGTATAGAATGCTAAAATTTTAGTGAATCAGAAAGTCTACAGTTAGTACAGACGTCTAAGTAGACGGAACCGGTTTTTATTAGATACTATTTAACGTAACATCCAGTAAATACATTACTAACCTAACCTAACCTATTTTGCACATCAAAAAATATTTATTGCACATCAAATGCAGGATTTGATGTGCTATTAGATTAATTTGACATTCAAATCAGGT
Source organism: Hypsopygia costalis (assembly GCA_937001555.2). Taxonomy (NCBI): domain Eukaryota; kingdom Metazoa; phylum Arthropoda; class Insecta; order Lepidoptera; family Pyralidae; genus Hypsopygia; species Hypsopygia costalis. The sequence goes on along the minus strand of OW443330.2, from coordinate 12,777,093 downwards.
TATTTTAGTGAATCAATTTAATATTTTCCGTTTTTATTTATATCCCAAAATACTAGTCTTGTCTGAGATATCTGAACTGACGACTATTTGTTAAAAATGGTACATGTCCATATGAATTAAGTTTGAATTTTAAATTAATTAAACAATGACCGAATAACTTAATTTAATGACGAGCTCGATGGTTGAATGGCTAGCAATGACTACTTTGATTGCGAGGTCGATGTTCGAACCCCGCAAAGAGACAAAGATTTGTATGGATGAACATGTCCGTTTGTCTTAATCTATTGCTTTTATTATATAAAACGTATTCAAGTATACACTTAATACTTCCAAGCTAAGTAAAGCTATAGGTACTCGATAACTTATAAATATTTATTTATCAGTTATCTAGTACCCATAGCTTTGCTTAATTTGAGACTAGGCCGTATGTCCAGAAATATTTATTTAATTAATTTATTTAATGGTTTCGGATACGGTTTTTTATTTTCATAATAAATAAAAGCGGTCCCCGACAGGATGTCACTCATGACGTAATACCAGGGTCGACAAATCATTCAAAATCGGCAGTGAATGATGCGTGCACGCGACTGCATCAACATCCGGATACAAGCCGCCTTGAAAACGCCATATTTCATAAACGACTGTGATCAGTCAGTGTTAAAATTTATTGGGTCTCATAAATCTTTACCGCCGACATTATCACGGTATATGTACTAAAAATATGTCTATTTATTTATATTATGCAGAAGTACGTGAGGCAAGAATATGGAGTTTAAAAAATAGAACTGAATATAAATGAATATGATAGATACATAATTAATTACATTAAAATTTAACGCAAAATGGAATCTAGATATTTAATATTTATTTACACTACTTTTTTTTCATAAACTTCATGTGTTGTTAAATAACATATTATTTAGTATAAAAGAAAAGTTTTTACGTAAGCCAAGAAAATCTTGTTGAAACAAGTTGCAGATGCTGTTTCACTAACTGTACTTACAGAACAAAATATGTACTTATTTAAAAATTAACTCACGTTGTATTGCAAATGTACTCGTTTGTTAAAAATAATTACAAATCTTTTCACAACAAGTCCGGGAATAACTGTACAAATTGTTTCTAATACATTTTACTGTCAAAATATTTTCCAGGAATACCAACAAATTGAGGAGCTCGGCACGGCGTCATTGCGCATGTCAATCTAATCGAACACGCAAGTTAGCAACGTCGAAACACACGTTAAGGTGAAGTGAGTCCAGGAAACACGCTTATTAAAGGAATTGTTACAATAAACTATTTCAATTTGGTTTTTAGAAATTTAATTATGAAATTAAGATTTCAGTCCTTTCTGCAGGGCCCAAAGCTATTGAAAACACAATTAATAATTTTTGGCTCGATAGAAAAAAATCGCGAACATACTCTCTAAATTTGCACTAAGTAGAAATTATAACTATTTAATACAAATTTTTTATACGGAAATTATACCAAAATTTTCATAATTTTAATTACGAGAGCAATAAGCTATTACTTTTAAAAATAACATAATTTAAATAAAATTATTAAAAGAATAATGATTTGCGATCGCGCACCCTCCCCGACTCAACAACAGCCGTCGGTCCCGGCTGTTGTCATTAGATGACAGTTGTTTAGCCAAGTCAGTGGCCTTTAGGGGGCTTGAAAACACTGGCCTCCGCCAACCGGAGTTGAGCAGCGTGGTGAGTGTTGACGACGACCATATAGAGTGTAAGAGGTTCATCAACATCTTTCCACCAAAGCCAACTTCACCTGCACGCGGTGTACCCTGCTGACTGACAAACGAAGCTCTGGCGAGGTAGGGAGCGTAATTGTAACCAACCCGACTGGGGAATGTACCTTCACTTTACAGAATACCGCATCCAAATAACAAATTCCCTTGAGGGTTGTTGTGTTCATGCGAGGGAGGGAGGTCATCAGAAAGGGAGCAGATGCTGCGTTGGTAGCAGTGGTGGCGGCGCGCGATCGATATTTTATGTTGCGAGCGTTAATATTGTTACGGTAACCGCTTCACATCAGGCGGGCGGTATGCTTGTCTGTCACCCAACGTAGTATAAAAAAAAGACCAACAACCTACCTATATTGCTATTTTTGTTTTGTCTACAATCTTTGAAATAATAACACGAAACAGTATTGACATTGCTTTTGGCAAACATAGGATATGCATCATAGGTATATAGGGAATGGTAAATATCAATAATATTTGCATGTAACCGATATTTTGATTATATTATATTAATTATGAATCGACAGATAAGTGGCTTGGCAATGTGCCAAAATCTGGAAAACAATATGGCTCGCCTTGACTCGTTTCTCGTTAATTGGCTTACTTTTTGAGGGCAATAAAAATTGTTTTAAGACTGAGCGGTATGGTTTATAAACTAATCCAAATATTGGTTAGAAGTGGGCAATGTGGGTATCTAATGTTTTAGTCACATTTATTAGTCACAAATATTTTTGGTTTCGAAAGTTTGTTAGCTAAGTTTTCATAACAAATTAATACATTACCTACCATACATTATATATATATATATATATATATATATATATATATATATATATATATATATACATATATATATTGTAATACACGCCAACCTGCAGTTGAGCAGCGTGGTGGAGTACCTATGCTTCAAATCACTTAAGTAAACATATACTCGAAAATAAACATTACCTTATAGTCAATCAAAATTAACACAAAATCTGGAATTGATGTCTTCTAATAGATTTTACCGCGCGTTATTGTTCTGTGATTACACTGATTACGTAAATAAATCTCCGTTACAATTCCGCAAAATGTGTATGGAGGCGGAAGCGGAGGCGAAGATACGATTTCTTGCGGAATTACTGCAGTAACGGAGGCGGAAGCGAAGTTCCGTTACAACCCTACTAGACCCCTTCGATTGCGGGGAGGCCCGTATCCCAGCAGTGGGATGAATAAGGGTCGACGACGATTTTTTTTTATACTATGTCGGGTGGTAGACAAGCATACGTGCCGCCTGATGAGAAGCGGTTTACCGTAGCCATATTACCGCTCGCAACATACAATATCGCTCGCGCGCTGCCACCCCCGCTGTCAGCGCAGCATCTCCTTCCCTTCTCTTCTGGTGACCTCACTTACTCGCAGGAACACGACAACCCTCAAGGGAACTGTTATTTGGCTGCGGTGTTCTGTGAGGTGGAGGTACATTCCCCAGTCGGGTAGCTTACATTACGCTCCCTACCTCTATTTTCGCCAGAGCTTCGTTTGTCAGTCAGCAAGTTGCACCGCGTGCAGGTGAAGTTAGCTTTAGTTCAAAGATGTTGATGAACCACTTACACTCCAAACGACGATATAAAATATCATAGGTACCTATGATAATATAATATAATACTATACATAATGATATTCAAAATATTATTATCAGTAATCTTAATATTAAATTGAATTACGATTAAAATTAATCTTCACGAAGGATTGCTTATTCAACTATAGGCGTTCCGATAAACCTTCCGAAAGGATAACTGAATTACAAATTTGGAATTCAGTGAAGTGTACTAATTTAATAAATGTATACCCTTAACACCCTAAACATTCGGAACAATTTTCTCGAACCGTTGTACAAGGAATGCAAATGTTTTATCTGGAATTAAACTACTAGATTAATTTATCAAAAACTAGATTAATTTATCAAAAATTGGAAATTTAATTTAATTATTTTTTCCTAGATAACTTTTATCTTTATCCGTATTTCAATTAATTTATTTACGCTTCACTCTGACCTACATATGACTCGTTCATGTTGCTCGTATTTGTCCATCTACAATAATGTCATAAATCCACCATAATACATTCTGAAACTGGTAACTTATAAACAATTGTAATTTATCAGCGTTTTAAAGTTATAGCACAGTATAAGTAATGGTACTGCGTACAGTGTGGCCACTCCCTGTCGCTCCCTCGTGTCGACCTCACCTCCCCTCTGAGATAAATCTGGAATAGTTTGTATGGCGCCGAACGCATACACCCTCATTCACGCTCTGCACAGACGTCATTGTTTATGTAGTAGTAAACGTCACGACATTTGTATGGAGTGGCCGGGGTGTGTGTAAATATTGCATTTCATTAAAAAAACCGGCCAAGTGTGAGTCGAACTCGCGCACGTAGGGTTCCGTACCATTATCTATAAAAACGGCAAAAAAACCACGTTTGTTGTATGGGAGCTCCCCTTAAATATTTGTTTTATTTTTATTTAATTATTTAATTTTAAAGTGAATATATAACTAAATATTATGTGAGTATTTCAAGCGTCTACCTATTACCGTTATCAATTGCGAGCAAAAATGAGCAAAAAATATCACGTTTGTTGTATGGGAGCCCCCTTAAATATTTATTTTATCCTATTTTTTAGTATTTGTTGTTATAGCGGCAACAGAAATACATCATCTGTGAAAATTTCAACTGTCCAACTATCACGGTTCATGAGAAACAGCCTGGTGACAGACGGACGGACGGACGGCCAGCGAGGCCTTAGTAATAGGGTTCCTTTTTACCCTTTAGGTACGATACCCTAAACGAGTTCCGTGGATGTTGTAAATGACAAATCAATGATGTTTTAATACGTCTCCATTATATGCTGCTAGATTAAACTGAAACTACAACAAATATTATATATTTCCTTTACCCACTTTAAAAATGCAGCTAAAACATATTAATAACGTTTTGCACAAAAGCTCATTAAGAACGCTATATGAAAATGCAGCTTGGAGTGAAACTGGAACAGTTTGTATGGTTCACACTCTGCACAGACTACATTGTACACAACATTTGTATGGTCTGCCAGGGATATGCCTTTGCTCCGTTCATCTTTATAAAATCACACGCGTGTTTTAACACCCCTATTACACAGTTTTATATGTAACTATTATATAATATGTAAGTACTCTGACACGCTTGTATGATCACAATCTTATTTGGAGCGCATTTGAACGTGACAGCTCTATCACGCGATATCAAAGTGATAGATAAACTTCCCTGGGGTCCATTCTCCGTAAAGTTCTCTTGTAGGTACAGCGGCTCACAACATAGATTCTATTGCAATATGTATTATATTATCATATAGACGTAATGCGTATCATTAGTCTAATATTTCCAGTTAAAGATTTTTACCCACGACGGAACGGAGACGGTATATTGCGTTTGGGCTGCTAGGATGTATGTGCAAATCAATGTTGCCTTTTATCTCCAAAACTACGAGTCCGATTTTGATGCGGTTTTCAGTGATGGGTTTGGGTTTGATTGATGCATGTTCTTAGATAGGTGTTACGGCGACAATTCACCAGGGGGCGCTGCAGTAAACATTTGTTTGTGCAACCAATGTTGCCATTTATCTCCAAAACTACTAGTCCGATTTTGATGCGGTTTTCAGTGATGGGTTCGGGTTTGATTGGTGCATGTTCTTAGATAGGTGTTACAGTGTCAACTTACCAGAGGGCGTTGCAGTAAATATTTGTTTGTGCAACCAATGTCGCCATTTATATCCAAAACTACTAGTCCGATTTTGGTTCGGATTTCGGTGATGGCTTAAGGTTTGATTGGAGCATGTCCTTAGATAGGTGTTACAGTGGCAACTCACCAGAGGGCGTTGCAGTAAACATTTGTTTGTGTAAAACAAAGACTACCAGTCTGATTGTGATGCGATTTTCATTTGTAATAACTATGCTTGCTCTCTAAAAAGTTTGAAATAAAAACAATTTAAAAAAAAAACCCCACGACGGGTAAAACGTAGTTGAAAAAGGATAAAATAATTTTGAAACCCCCGACTTAAAGAAGCTATGAACTTAATAAAAACAACCAAGAAAATCCTATTATAAATTAAAGAGCTGCCATCTCTATTTCAAATTTCAACAATTAAATATAAATAAGTATACAAGTTACTATAAAACTGTCAAACTAGTACATTTAATGGCAGCCCCGACGGATTTTCTTGGGTTTCTTTATTAAGTTCATAGCATAAATTATTTTTTCCTTTTTCAACTACGTTTTAACCGTCGTGGGTTTTTTTCAAAATTTTCAATTTTGTTTTTCTAAGCAAATGAGAAAATTCCAGTCGTAGCTGAATTACCTAGGTACTTATATTATTATATTTAGTACTAAGCAAATTTTCTTTTTCCATAACAATAATAGGCAATATATAGAAAATTTGATTTTTTTAATAGTATTATTTCATACATGACCCTAGAAATTGCTGCTATAATAATAATGCCGTTTCCGCATAAAGATTCCATTTTCCCATAAAAACAGAGGGCGGATCTACTCCCAATAGAAAATGCGATGTTTTTCAGGTGAAGTTTGGGGAAGTTCCGAATTTTGTAGATATGATATTTCTCATTTTATCCGGCACGACCTAATTAAATGTTGTTCGTAAACAAAATCAAACTTTCAGCCAAAATATTGGATTTTAATTTCAGAGTAAACATATGTTCTATGGAGTAGACAGTTCCGAAGTAGTTTGTTTGTGTGTAAATCTTTATTGTACTATAACAGTAATACATACACTTATACGTAATATTAACATCTAGGACAATGGTGGACTTATCCCATCAGGAATCTCTTCGAGGCAACCACAGAATACAGGAGACCGAAGGTTCTCGGGGCAGTTACATTTAGCACAATTTAAATAGATAATGACAATGTAATCATACCTTAATACACATATTTAAAGTATATACACATATACATACATACTAACTTATGAAATACTTATTTGAGTAATTCTTTTTTAAATGACCCAAGAGTTTGTAACTTTCTCAGGTCAAGATCCCGCGCGTTCCACAGCCGTACCGCTTGCACACTAAATTAATGTTAAAAAAGTATTCGTTTGGAAAACAGGGAGTTTCAAAATTAGTAAAATAAGTAGTTTGGCAAGGCAAAACATTAAAAACTGAAGCTACTGTTAAATGCGAAATACCACTAAATACAGTATCAAACGTCTACACGTGTTTGACAAGTAGGCCAAGGAAGGAAAGATGGTTCCCTCGTGAAATGGGTGTCGTATGGAAACACGCGAAAGTTTGATTCGTACGGGAAAAACGACGTTAAAATTCTGCACACCTGAGACATCGTACACAAAATACAAATGATATATGTACTATGTATGAGATAATGGAATAAGCCCAAAAAGAAGCACACGAACAGAAATCCCTAAAGCCTTATTACGTTACCCATGTAGCTAGGGCGATTTGGTTAGCTTTAAGAATATTATTAACTTTTCTGTGGTTTGTATAATATATTAAATAACAAAAATGTTATATTAATTTGTTCATAAAATCTTAATGCCCTAGCTTACGTGCTACTTTTAGCATTGGCAATCGACGATTTAGCTGCTTTTCGAAAGCTATATAGTTATACGACCGAACGCTACACCCCACACACGTTTGAACGCGCCGGTCGCAGTTATGGTTAAACTCTCGATGAGAGCATTTTTGTAAACGCAACAAGTCACCAAAACACAAATGTACCATCGATACAGTCGCTAAAACGCGGGTCCCGATACCGCGACCGAACGCAGCAAGTCACCATAGTGTTTAGTGCTAGTATTTTGGTCATATTCGAACGTGTTACAAGCCGACCAAATTGAAAAAAAGTTTCATATTGTGATTTTACCAGACGCGTGTTACATATCCAAATTAGCCGGGTTGCTCATTTCTAAATGTAAGCAAGTAATCCACATACATTTGATATGTAGCACGCGTCTTATGATTCCACAACATGAGAGTTCTCTATTTGGTTGGTTTGTTTCACATGATCGAACGCGAAAAAAATACTCCCAATAAGCACTCAGAACGCTATACAGCATCAATGCAATCGCAAAAACACTAATCGTTGATGCTAAAACTAGTATGTGTATATGGACGAACACATTGTTAGTAGTTGACATTAGTGTTATCTCCATTTTGTTGACTTATTCTAGTCATAAATCGCTCAAGTATACTATCATGTTATATGACTTTGTAGATAGGCGATGATTACAGTGGGGCAAATGTAGGAAACGAATCAGGTATTAGCCTGTCACTGTCAACCCTTAGTTCGGTTGGGGATTAATCAAACACAGTATTAATACTAGTTCGTTATTAGGTAACTAATTAACCGCATGTAATCCAGTTTATCGTATTATGTCCAACCATATCTTCCGTCTGTGGCTTTGCTCCTGGAAACTCGATATTTAAATATATTTTACATGCTACGAGTATATTTTACACAATTATTTTTGCATGTGTTTGAGTATTCTCATCAAAAAGTTTAAATCTATACATTACCTATATAAAATTGAGTATGGTTGTTTGTCCGTGGTAATCTTCAGAAACTTTTTGCTCTTCAATTTCAAAACTGTAAGGTAAGAGAGTTCATAGACATACATATGGAATACTTTTATCCCGGAAATATTTAGCGTCCATGATAAAAATAAAACATTTTTTTTTTTTTTTTTTTTTATACTACGTCGGGTGTCAGACAAGCATACGGCCCGCCTGATGTGAAGCGGTTACCGTAACCGTATTAACGCTCGCAACATAATATATCACTTGCGCGCCGCCACCCCCGCTGCCAACGCAGCATCTCCTTCTTTTCTGGTGACCTCACTCACTCGCAGGAACACAACAACCCTCAAGGGAATTGTTATTTGGCTGCGGTATTCTGTGAGGTGGAGGTACATTCCCCAGTCGGGTAGCTTACAATTACGCTCCCTACCTCTCTTTTCGCCAGAGCTTCGTTTGTCAATCAGCAGGGTGCACCACGTGCAGGTGAAGTTGGCTTTGGTTCAAAGATGTTGATAAACCACTTACACCCCCATTTTATGGTATATATAATATGTACCTACCTTTATCTATATATTAAGATTTTTCATTTTTGCCTCTATAAAGCTGAAGACTTTATTTCGTTGGTTGAACGCGCTATAATCTGGAACTGCTGATTCGAATTGTATCGTTATGATCAATGAAATAAATTGGTAGATGTATTAAAACGTGTTTTGGTTGTAAGTATTTATTTAAGTTTAATTTTGGTTAGGTTAGGGTTTTCTTGTGTCCTGTTATAATATTATGTACTGGAAATAAAATTCCCTTGTCTTATTTCCAACCTAGTTGATGATTGATGTGTTGCCAAGTGTTGTAAGCATAATTATAGACAGTTTATCACATTGGCCGGCCATTATGAACAATTATCGGATTATTATATTAACCCTAACATATATTTGATATAGGCTGCTTTATCCGTGTGCCTTATTGGTGAAGGAGGTAAAATATTATAAAAATCTTTTTTTAAAAAAAGAAAAGAAACTACCTACGTGACGCTTACTCAGTAGGTACACACCCGTGTATAAAATCAATTGCCACGTGTATAACGAACCATCTCCTGAGAATGGGTGGACTGACATTTTTTTTGTAATTATGAGGACAAGATTTGTTTAAAGAGCGCAACGTGCAACAACTAGTGTTTTATAAAAAATACTCATTTGTAAATAACTAACAGAGTTTGCAAGCTGAAGTGGCAATGGGCCGGTCACATCTGACGAGTAAGTGATGGCAGATGGGGGAGGAAGTTATTAGAGTGGAGGCCGCGCATAGGACGACGAAGTGTTGGACGCCCTCCTACTAGATGGTCCGATGACCTTAAGAAAGCGGCTGGGAGCGGCTGGATGCGGAAGGCAGAGGATCGTATCTGGTGGAAAGCATTGGGGAAGGCATATATCCAGCAGTGGGTAGATACAGGCTGATGATGATGATATAACTAACTTAATAATAAATAACTAACTCTGACTTGACCAACATATTATGTTATGTTCATACGAGCATTTTTACGAGCCAATGCAGTTCGCAATAAAGGATTTTATTACTATTGCGCAAAGTACTGATTTTCCACAGTACTCTACTTCTCTTCTTGTATCTCGATGTCTTGCTCTCTGGGCGCATGTGCTCTAACCACGCCTTCTATTCGTTTCTATATTCTCCATACAATATATATAAGGTACTCCGTTTAGTCGTCGGATCAAACAAACAAACTTATCTTCGCATTTATAATTATTTATTTAATAAAGATGTACAGACATCTGCAACGGGACGGGGGCCCACCGCACATTCCCACCACTGTGTCTCCTCTGTAGCCAGGATTAACAGCGGCGACTGCCAAAAAAGGCAATGAACAGTGAAGTCCATTGCAGTGCCGGGGGTAAAACTACGGCTGCCTTGGAACTCACAACGAATTTAACCAGAAGAAATTAGTAGCAGTGAAAATCTTTTGGAACTTTACTGCCCTCTTAGCAATGAGACATCTTCAAGTTAGAATTTTAGTATATGTAAAGATAATACGATCAAAGACTACACAGAGAGATTTTCGAATTTGCGACAAAGAATAAAATAAATCCAACCAACGTTAAGTGCTCCTGTTACACGTTACGTATAAAGTGGTAGAGGTTATGCAAATTTCATGTTCGTACTTTTTTTAACTTCCTACTTCGTGTGAAAATATCCACGTAATTTTGAGCCACCCGTGACCTACTTCCGAGCTATTAGGCAGGATTGAGTGTGCCCCACGCGGCTTTTGATACGGATTCCAATATTTTAATAAGCCCTTATCGTACCTGTGTTAATACCTGGAGTTTTATTAAAATTCCATTAGATAGTTTTATCAACTTCCCTCAGTGGTATTTCCGAACAATTACGAACATTCAAAAACAGTGTTTTTATTTTCCCTAAAAGGCTGGCAACGGATCGGCAAGCCCTTTTGTTGCTGAACTCCATGAGCGGTGGTGATAGCTGTCCTCCTGGTGACCCACATGCATCGTTTGCCCCACTCTCATATAATAATATATAGATAAATAGCTATATATTTATCTATATTTTTTGTAATTAATTCACAAGAATATTGTAAGTATACAAGATAGTACAAGCACTATAGTACAAGCTTTGCTCAGTTTGGGACTAAATGGCAATGTGTAATTTGGCCACGAATATTTATTGGCATAGAAATATTCTAATATTATAAATATTAAATATAATATATATAATGTTTGCTTGTTTGTCTTTCTTTCACGTCGAACGATGGATTGACTTTTTTTTCGGGGTAGTTTAAGATCTGGAAAGTGACATAGGCTATTTTTTATCCCGGAAAAACGTCTTATTAGGGCGAAGACGCGGTTACAGCTAGTTTACAATATTATTAAAACGTTTGTCACATTATGTATACATTTTTTTAGGGTTCCGAACCTCAAAAGGAAAAACGGAACCCTTATAAGATCACTTTGTTGTCCGTCTGTCTGTCTGTCTGTCTGTCTGTGTGTCTGTCTGTCAAGAATTTCTATGTCGAGAATGCGTGGAGGTATCAAGCTGAAATTTGAACTGTATACTCAGGTCTACGGTCCCATGAAGTTAAAAAAAAATCAAACTGCTAAGTTTACGTAGAAAAAAGTTACGGCCGTTTATTCAACAAAAAACGCATATTTCGACACACTCAAGGGAATCAAAACCTATAGGGTACTTCCCGTCGACCTAGAACTATGAAATTTGGCAAGTAACATCGTTATAGACTACAAGTACAGGAATAAATCTCAAAACTATACATTTGTAAATAGATCTTAAAAAATAGGGGGTCTAAATTTTTTATAGGGTGTCGAAATTTCAAGTTGAAACTACTAGTTCAAATGGGGTATCATATGAAAGGGCTTGATGTACACATTGCAAAATATATTTTATTTGTTTTTTTCGACGCATTATTTCTTATTTATAATGAAAAATATCAAATTTAATAATGATACTACGTACGGAACCCTCGGTGGGCGAGTCCGACTCGCACTTGTCCGGTTTTTTATTTTATGTGAGAGGGGAACAAAGGTGGGTCACGTGATGGAAAGCAATCACCACCGCCCATGGAGATCAGCAACACCAAGAGGTCGCCGATCCTTTGCCAGTCTATACTCCTTCCTTTCTTTCTTTCTGATGACCTCACTCACTCGCAGGACCACAATTCTCATGGAAATTGCTATTTGGCTGCGGTATTCTGTGAGGTAGAGGTACTTCCCCAGTTTAAAAAATACGCTATGCCCTTCATTTCTTTTCCTCTTCTCCCAGAGCCTCGTTTTTCAGTCAGCAGGGTGTACCATGCAGGTGAGGTTAGCTCTGGACCAGAGAGTTGATGAACACTTACACCCCAATACATGTATTTATTAGACAAATACTAGTAGTATGAGTTCAGATTTTCTATCAACTTTTTCCATTGTTTAATCTTTTAGATACAATTCTAAAGAACAAAAAACATAGTTCGTTAACGAAGCTAAAAATTTAAGCTTTTTGAAGTTCAAAAGCCTGGAAAAATGGACTATGAACAGTGTTGCCATGGCGGTTTGGACCTAAAATATATTATCATCATAATCATCAGCCTGTACCCACTGCTGGATATAAGCCTTTCTCAATGCTTTCCGTTTGGTGGACCAAATACGAACCTCCGCTTTCGGCATCCAGGCGCTTTCTTAAGGTCATCGGATCATCTAGAAGGAGGGCGTCCAACGCTTACCGACCTCATTGTCGTCGACAACCCTTATTCATCCCACTGTTGGGATACGTTTCCCCTCAATCGAAGGGATTTAGAGCATATTCCACCACGCTGCTCAACTGCGGATTGGCGGAGGTCAGAGTTTTGAAGCCTAAAAGCCATTGACTTGGCTTAAAGACTATCATGTAATGACAACAGCCGGGGCCGACGACTTAACTAACATGCCCACCGAAGCACGGAAAAACTCGAGATAAATAAACCCATTCATGACAGGCTACGGTCGACGTTGCTTAACTTGCCAGTTCGATTAGACTATCACGCACAACACTGCCATCGAGCTCCTCAAATTCTATAACTCCCATTTTTTATATATTCTTCTATTTTTATATACTATCAATGAGTTCTAGACAATGCTACTTTCCATATTGATTTTAAAGGTAGTAAATATGAAAATTAAATTACTTTCGTGTCCTCTATACGTGGAAAACAAAGAGTTTTAAATTGCTTAGTTTTCAATTTTTCCATTAATCTACTACAAAAGCATCAAAATTTCATATATGATTAATTCCGTTAACGAGCTAGAGTCTCGTGACATATGGACAGACAGACAGACAGCAGAGTGACAGAAATAGGAATCCCGTTTTGCCCTTTGAGTATGAATCTCAAATTAATATGTGCGCATTTGACATCGTTATGATTGGTTTAATACTGAGAACAAGAATATGTGTAGTTGTTCATATGTCAACTATGGAGTATATGTGGATATTGAACCGTGATGAGGTCACCGTTTTTAGAGTGAAAGTCAACCCCCCCTGCAGCACATGGCGCATGTCGGCTAGCCAACGAGATTCAGGCGAAAGAGCGAAGCCAATGTCGAATCTGACCGATGGCGGTGGTACTGCCTGTCGAGGTTTTTTTTTCCTGAGAAAACCTCGACAAGCCAGTACTACTCCTTACTAACAGGCAGCTTAGCGCCCTTTTTGAAGAACCCCATCAAAAAAATAGCGTAAAGAGTTTTCACATGGTCGGCAACGTGCGTGTGAAGCCCCTGGAATTCCAGGCGTCCAGAGAATACGGTAACTGCTTTCCAACAGGTGAGATATACGCTTGTTTTCCTTAGTGGCATAAAAAAGTATCTTGACCTATATTTCAGCTTTCACCGACAGAGTTTTTTCATTAATGAGTTTGAAGTGGTTATAGAGTACGAGAATAACAAATCGTCCATAGATTTAATATGACGTTAATTATTATTTATTAATACTACTATTTATAAGACTAGCTTTCTTTTTTATTAATCAAAAAAATGTTAGCAACAATTCCTTAGTTATAATTGTTAGTGTGCCAACAGCACCAAAAGCACTTTTAGATAAATACTATTTTAAATCTTCCGTATATTTCATTGTTTCTTATTAAAACAGGAAAAAATACGGTATACAAATACATTATTCATCGCAAGAAAAGGATTGGTAACCCTAACCCTAATAATAATACTAATGAGGATTGTTGTGTTTTTGCGAGTGAGTCAGGTCACCAGAACATAGGCTGCGTCAACAATCCGCCTTGTATTGCAAGCTGCCGTATAAAAATAGTATTCAAGATACGTTTACGGTCGCAGGGAATTGAAATCGTTTGGATGGAGATTCGTGCGCGTCCCCATTTCCAGACAATGCGATACTGCACATCTCGCTTTATGTGCATGTGCAGTGCATGCGAGCAGAGTGGCGCCGTACATTACATCATACGAGTATATCTACGTTCGTTGATACAACAATATGCATTGAACTGTTATACATGACTCAATTTATACTCCTAACACGCGTTCAATTTTCCAATCGGTTGCGTTGAAATACAGATATTACGAAAATTCCCTGTCATTCTATGTTTTGTCTATCCCTACTAATACCTACTAATATTATACATTTTGTCTATCCCTACTAATCCCTACTAATATTATACATGTGAATATGAATTTATTACGATATTACACCGAACTACTCAACCGATCATCATGAAACTTTGTACACATATTCTAAAAGGAAGGACATAGGATACTTTATTTTATATTTTAAAATAAAGTGAACGCGGGCCGAGATCGGAGCCGAGGGTGGAAGCTAGTACATAATAAGGTGTGTTCAGAGGTGTTGTTTGACATGATTATGTCAAACAACACCTCACCACCAGCATCATGAATGGCGAGCGATGCGACTGTAGAAACAGTCGCATCGCTCGCCATTGACATGGAATTCATCCTCACACATTGGAGCTCTTATTTATCCCACTGTTGGTATATGGGTCCAATTAGGACCAATTACCTTAAGCTAAAAGTGTAAGACCACCTATCTGGGGCCCTACCGCCTAAGCTGAAGCCGATTACGATCAGATTTATTGATAGCGAAAATCTAACTTCACCTTAAATTAATGCTAATAGTAATAAGCTTAGCTGGTGTGGACGGAGGTGCTATACCGATTAAACTGAAGGTATTTACTGCAAACTTAAAGTGAAGTCCGATTTTCGCAACCAAATAACCTGATGCGAATCGGCTTCAGCTTCGCCGGTAGGCTCCCTGGTCCGGTGTACCTGTTACAGTGTGTGTGTACAATTAGGTATGCTGTTTATTAAACAAAACAGTATAAAACAGTCAACAATAATGATATGTACCATATATACCAAATCGTTTATAAAACGCGATGTCAAAGCAATTCCATAAAATTATTTTGAATATTAAAAAGCTCTCTCATAGGTTGATATACTTAAGCAATGTTTTATATTCCCCGGGGCGTACTTGGCTCACTCACTTGTTTTCGTTGTTGCGTACATAAATACCGACAATCGCAATCTACAGGCAGACTTAGTCGCTGGTGTACCACAAGGGAGCATTTTATCTCCTTTATTGCTCTACATTTACAATAATGAACAGAGAACTTTCTGCCATTCAGAATTGGACTAAATATCTACTTTATCTATAGTAAGTAATTAGTGAATTACTTGGCACTTCGAAGGTTAATCCTTCGAAATGCCAAGTAATTCATATAGGAAGAGTCGAATGAGAGTCTTGCATAGTTTTGTTGGATTGCTAAAATTTCGCGTAAAACAACCTCTGAAGCAAGCTATCAGACCTATACACGACTCGATAACTATTAATATAAAAAATACGTTTTTTTACACTATTTATATATTTTTATAATTGATTTGACATTATAATACATTTGAATTTTCGATCATTGCTACATTTGAATAGATATTTTATATATAGAGATAACTAGCGTATCGCCGCTTAATAAAAAATCATAGTTCGCGAACATAATGTCTGTTTCTCTTGGTCTGGGTGTTTTCTATGTATTATATATATAAGTATGTATTTACAAAAAAAATATGTACATTTATCAGTTGTCTAGTACCCATAACACAAGCTTTGCGCTTAATTTGGGACTAGATGGCGCTGTGTAAATGGTCCAGAAATATTTATATTTATTTTATTATAATATTACAAATGTTAATGTGACTTTGTTTGTTACGCTTTCAAGCCGAAATTACTCAACCAATCATTATGAAACTTTGTACACATATTCCTAAAGGTAATAGGAATATAATTTTCGTTTTTATCCTTCATTATGAAGGACATATAATACTTATTATTAAAAAAAAGTAAATGCGAGCAAAGCCTTGGGTGGAAGCTACTAGCTTATTATAAAAACGAAAATTATAAAACCCTATTATACTTACAATGACAATGATTTTATACCACTTCGGGTGGCATGCGGCCCGTCTGATGTGAAGCGGTTACCGTAGCCATATTAACGCTCGCAACATGAAAAATCGATTGCGTGCCGCCACATTCACTACCAACGCAGCACCACTTTCTTCCATGCTGGTGACCTCACTCACTCGCAGGAACCTTCAAGAGAATCATTATTTGGCTGTGGTATTCTGTGAGATATTTCCCCATTAAAAAAAAAAAAAAAAAGCTGGATGCTTTTTTTTTTTTTTTTAATACTACGTCGGTAGGCAGACAAGCATGCCCGCCTGACGTGAAGCGGTTACCGTAGCCATATTAACGCTCGCAACATAAAATATCGCTCGCGCGCCGCCACCCTCGCTGCATCGCAGCATTTCCTTCCTTTCTGGTGACCTCACTTACTCGCAGGAACAAAACAGCCCTCAAGGGAACCGTTATTTGGCTGCGGTATTCTGTGAGATGGAGGAGGAGGACCCCAGTGGGGTAGTTTACAATTACGCTCCCTACCTCTCTTTTCGCCAGTGCTTCGTTTGTCAGTCAGCAGGGTGTACCGCGTGCAGGTGAAGTTGACTTTGGTTCAAAGATGTTGATGAACCACTTACACCCCAAAAGCTTACAATTAAGCTGTGCCCTTGTCAGCTGATTGACAAACGAGGCTCTGGCGAAAAGAGAGGTAAGGCAGAGCGTATTTTTTAAGCTGTCCGACTGAGGATGTTCCTCCGCCTCATAGAATACCGCAGCCAAATGATAATTCCCTTGAGGGTTGTTGTGTTCCTGCGAATGAGTGAGATCACCAGAGAGAAAGAAAGGACGGAGTATTGGCTGTCTCTTGGTGTTGCTGATCTCCATGGGCGGTGGTGATTGCTTTCCATCAAGTGACCCACATACTCGTTTGCCCCCTTTCACACAAAAAAAAGAAAATATAAATATAAATAAATAAATAAATATTCCTGGACAAATTACGCACGGCCATCAAGTCCCAAACTAAGCAAAGCTTGTACTATGGGTACTAGATAACTGATATAATACTTAAATACATTTTTTTTTTGTAAAATACATAGAAAACACCCAGACAAAGACAAACAGACATGTTCATGCACACAAATATTTGTCTTATGCGGGGATCGAACCCGCGAACTCGGAGTCAAAGTGGCCATTGCTAACAATTCGACCATCGAGCTCGTCAAACTGATTTACATTGTCAGAAATCAATACAAGTAACTATATATTTCGAAGAATATTCGTATCAAGATATAACTTACAAAAACCGGCGCCTACACCTGATAAGAATTCAAGCCATATAGAAATGCTTACACTTGATTAGATGTAAGTACCACCCACCCATAGAAAAACGATAAAATCCAGTTATTACTTGATTTTATCGCTTTACCCCCTCAGTAGGCAATTATAAGGTAAGGTATAACATATCACATTAGTTTGCAGACTGAACGTGTTCCGCATGTATATGTTACGGTCAATATTATACATTGGTCATTATTTATAATGGCCGGCCAATGTGTTAAATTGTCAATTATTAAAAATGACGAACCCAGTGGTCGAATGGCTAGCAATGACACCGAGGTCGCGGGTTCAATCCCCACACAAAAGGAAGGAGATGCTGCGTTGGCCACCCCCGCTGCCAACGCAGCATCTCCTTCCTTTGTGGTGACCTCACTCATTCGCAGAAACACAACAACCCTCAAGGGAGTTGTTATTTGGCTGCGGTATTCTGTGATGTGGAGGTACATTCCCCAGTCGGGTAGCTTACAATTACGCTCCCTATCTCTCTTTTCGCCAGAGTTTCATTTGTCAGTCAGCAGGGTGCACCGAGTGCAGGTGAATTTGGCTTTGGTTCTAAGATAATATATAGTTGATAAATCACTTGCACCCCAAATATATACTTTAAACCATAAATAAACATCTTAAAAACCGTGTATTTCTGCTTCTGTACATTACCATCGTTGAGGAGCTCGATAGCGTCGTTACGCGTGTCAGTCTACACAAACACGCAAGTTAAGCAATGTCGACAGTACCCTGTTCATCATCATCATCAGGTCATTTTAGTCTCCACTACAGGAGCACGACCCTCTCTCATCCGTCCCAGACAGAAGGAGGATTTGGCCTACACTCCCCACGCTGGCCAGACGGGTTGGGGAGGCCTGATAGATGTTTGATAATGTATTTCCCTTAGTCGCCTTGTACGACATCCACGGGAAGAGACGGAGTGATTCTATTCTAGTCTGCCGAAAACCACACAGCCAACACCCTGTTCATGAATGGGTTTATTTACTCGTGCTCTTTCATACTTTTGAGGGCACGATAAGCCATCGGTCCAGGCTGTTGTCATTAGATGACAGTCGTTCAAAGTCCTCAAGTCAGTGGCCTTTAGGTGGCTTAAAAATATTGCCCCGCGCCAATCCGAATTTGAGCAGCATGGTGGAGTACTGTAAACCCCTTAGAATAAAGGGAGTCCCATATTCCAACAGTGGGATTACTAAGGAACGAAGACAACGACATTTAAATTCAGACTTCACAAAAGCGCACTAGTATTTTCACTAAAATTTCGTATACAATATTCGAGTGCAACTGCATTTATTACTTGTTGATTTCATTACAGTTTCGACACGAACTTAACACGTGTATGAACAGTATTTAATAAAATTTCGGTTCTATCCATTGTTGGTATAGTAATTGAATTCGCAAAAAGCCGGGAACCATTTTCCATGTGAGTTTTACTTCGAATCGCAATATTTTTCCAATTGAACGGCTTGTAACAGATATGTAAGAACATCAATGTTTAAATTAGATTTATAAAATGGAACAGAATTTTAGTTTACTCTACAAAGGAAGAGTTTCATTAAGATTAAGAGATTAAGATACAGATTAAGAGAGATAGGGTATAGCGTATTTTTAAGCTGCCCGACTGGGGAAGTATCTCACAGAATACCGCAGCCAAATAACTTTGATTGTTGTGTTCCTGCGAATGAGTGAGGTCATCGGGAAGGAAGGAGTTGCCGCATTGGCAGCGGGGGTGGCGGCGTGCGAGCGATATTTTATATTACGAACGTTAATATGGCTACGGTAACCGCTTAACATCAGTGGGCTATATTCATGTCTGCTACCCGACGTATTTTAAAAAAAGTTGTTAAGTTCTACATATATAATTATTTTTATTAACTATTTTTTTTACATGAGAGGGGGGTAAACGAGCATGTGGGTCACCTGATGGAAGTTTTGGTTATTTTATATACTTATAATTGTTAATATATTTGGTGTGAAATAGACTTTATTCGTAACAACGGCCCCACCACAACCACCTAAGCTGAAGTCGATTCCGATTCAAAATTTCAATTCCAAAAACAGGTCTTAGCCTATAGCTAACGACATACATCTTCAGCTTAGGCAGTAGAACTCTAGGAGTTCCACCAATATAGGCCGAAGTTTGCTTTTGGCAATCAAAAAATCCGATGGTAATCGGCTTCAGCAACGGCAGTAGGGCGTAGGGCCCCAGATCATGATTCATTTGACTCTACATACGATAATATAAAAGTTTTTACTTTTGTATGTGTTGTGATCGTAAATTATGAGCATCCCAATTGGAATACAACTCGACTCTGCTTAACTCACGTCAGATATATAGCGTTTGAGATAAGTTTTTACAGGTAGGTATTTGTGCTTCTTTAAATATTTCTGCTTGACTCATGGTATAGGTAAATACATAAATAGAAACCGCCGTCGGCTAAACTAGTTTATGATTGCGATATTTTCGTGAAAGTATTTTCGTGCCTTAATCGCTTCTGTTGTTTCCAACACACAAACACACTGACTTCGTTAATTTATGGCGTTATACAGTTAATTAAATAGCAACAAAAAATAATATCGCTGGCAGTCCTCCCGCGTCTGACTAACGTCGTACATATTTCATCATAAATCCGCAAAGAACTTCCCTTTTATTCATCGGCCTTGAATACGATGGATGTGACATGCTGTGTGTTTTCACGCGCGTTTGTGTATGTATGAATTATGACGACAAGTGTAATTCATCTTATTTCACTGAGGTGTTTGTGGAACATTTTATAGCTGCAATTAATTACGAATAAACATTCCGAAGCAAATGCAAATGTAGAGCGCGCGTTTCACAGACAAAATTTATGTCAACGATGCAAGCAACACGATATAGTGATATTGGTCGCAACCCGTTTTATTCTGTCCCTCATGCAGCTTCGTTCGCCTGCATTTTGTACAAACATATTCTATTTTCCACCTCCTCCTACTTCATTATATAAACTTCTTCACCCCCTTTAACACAACTCTTTGACCATATATCCAAATTTCACACCTAATTTCAGTAACTTTGATATTAAATTAATAATAAGCTTATGCCTATCTCTCCTTTTATCCTCATAATCCTCCCTTCATAATGTTTGACTTTCATGCTCTTTACAGTTAATTTACATTTTAGGAACATTTAAATGTAAAATAAACAGTTATGACGCATTTCAAATCAAAATCAACGGACAATGGTTTGTTCCATCACTCCGTCACTGTTCATTGATATTTACTTCTAACACTGCGATATATTTGTTTACAAAAAACATAAGTAAGAGAAATAAACTATGTCAGCATCTATATTTTATACTACTTGAGTGACAAACAAGGCGTTAACGGTAGACGCTTGTAACACAAGGGGAAAATATTATTTGTACATTGCCACCCCGCGCCACCTTCTTTTACTCTTGACCTTATTCCCACATAGTAACACGACAAAATAATAGATTGTTATTTGGGCTGCCCAAAAACAAACTACTTAATGTTTTGATTTTTTTTCCTATTTGCTTATTTCACTTAACCGCATATTTATATAATAATATATTGTATTGATTCGTACGATTATGATGTACAATAATGCATAGTTGAATTGCATGCACATGTACTGCACTTACGGACAAAAGCCGCGCCGGTGTGGCGGGATCGATCTAGCGCGGCCGGGCCGTGCCGGCCATCGGTTCTTCGGTTATAGCTGGTCCCAAATCACTGCACTGCACTTGCCGCTCTACCAACTCAACTGTACGCACTGACTCGATTTCATAACACTCACTTTTACATTTCAACACTCGTTATATCCTTATTGAAAACAAAATTAATTGACGCTACAAACTTTTCGATTTATACGAAATTGAAAATGTTAGCAATTTCCAAAGTTGTTAATGGTATGCTTTTCTTATTTCGTCTTAAATATATTGACATTTCAATAAAATTTTGTGTCTAATAATTTAATTGAAAATTTGTAGATTAAAATAGTGGTAACTGTACAGCATGTAACCACACATATTGATTCCGATATCGTATGCGAGATAATCGTCAGTATTTGCGATAAGTTCAGGTCTTAATCACGGGGATTGGTCGATCGGTGGAGTCCGCTATGATTGCGGATTAAATTCGACATAGATACAACACTCATGTTTTATTAGTCAAGGCTCAGGGCCGTCAAATATCCAATTAAATCTATTTCCCATTCTGCAGTCTGACAGATTCGATTCCAATTTAATTATCTCCTGTGTTGATTTAAATTTATTGTCAATTCATCGAGTTCAACTTGTAGATAAATTAGAAGTGTCCATAAAGTAATACTATAAAATTATCTTGTAAATTTAATATTTTTGTTAATATCATGATGTTAATATTAGCGTAAGAGAAATAAGATTAATATTACATTGTAGACATCATGGGTCATTTAGTAAGTTATCAGGTCATTTAGTAATTTTATAAATTATATGCGACTTTTGTAAAAAATGTCTTGTCAGAAATAAATACGCATATACCCCTAATAACTATATCTAAATTTGGGGGTATAAAAAACATAATACATTTTCATACATTATCGTTAATTCATATATAAAAATTTCCCCAAATATGGTGCATAACCAAATTATCTAAGAAAATTCATTAAATGGATTTGAATTTAAGTTCAATTCAGAGACAATCACAATTTATAATGTATTGCTTATTACTCCATGATTTTGTATAGACATATGCTTAGATTTATATAGATATATGGCTAGTGTATATGCTTAGATTGATGATTGGTCCACGGCGAAGCGCTGTTGATTGTATATGATGAGCCTAAAGACAGTTTCTGGTATGGTTTACATCATATTTAAATAAAGGCTACGTAGGTTAGGTTAAGTTAGGTCCAAATTTGATCTAGGCTAGGTTTAAATTTATTGTTTGATTTAGATATCTACATTTATTTGACTAATTAGATTAGAGACTAACCGTAAAGTTTGTTAACAATATTGTTAGATATAATATTTAACAATACCTTTTGGTAAGTCGGAGGGAGGGACGGATCTTATCAATGTAGGCAAAGCCTGCAAAGGCATAATGACGGATGATGCCCCTGGGGTCCAGGCGGAAGGGTCCCCATTGTATACATGTAAATAGTGCCTGAAGTGCCTTCTCTCGTTAGATTTCACGAGATTTACAAAGTGAGGTAGGTAGACTACAACAGTTTGTTTTTCAATATCGCCGTTGATTATGAATTTACTTTAATTAATCAATTTAGAAGTTACATACCTATACTCCGTAACATTTTTTATAAAAATAATTATTTTGTAACAAATAATAAAAAGTAATGTTAATTACGTAGACTTATACCGCTACAGGAATAATAATTTTACAATTAATAGAAATAATCAATCAATATTTATTTTTATTTCATAAAACATGAGTTAGTAAGTATTTTGTTTTTTTTTAAATATATAGTGCTGATGCTGATACTATTCTCCGGAATCGCTGTTTATTTTGTTTTAACAAATAATAACAAGTGTGTTATGCATACCATTAACACTTTCCAAACTGTGCAATTGACCTGTATTCTACTTCCTTCCTAAAATGCACTTCAAAGCTTTAAACTGCAATTGGCTGGTAAATTAATAAACAATCGGATAAATAATTTCCTTCACGCGGATTTTCACAGGAAACGGTTATTACACACGTGCTTTCGAGCGGAAAACTCGGTGTGTAGTTGGGACGTACGGACAAGCGCGCGACGAGTACGGCGGCGGCGCGGACACAGACTGGCATACTCTTTGGTTGGAGCGGCTGCAGGCGGCGGCAGGCGGCGGGCCAGGCAGCGGGCGCGCGGCCGGGCGGGCGCAACAGATACGCCACAGGTTGGGCGGCCCGGGCCACCCCACCCCTGAAACCCACCCCCGCAACTCCGCACACGCCAATTTACATCCTCATTATCGTCTCCAGAGTCAGCATCTAACGACGGCAACGACGTCTTCGCGTGACTAGCTGCCTTTTTCGCCGTTATCCAATAAAGAGATTCAATCATATTGACTGAATTTAAAAAATGACACACCCTGTTTATCCGACCACAATTTTATTTATGAGACGCGAGTGATCGATCTTTTTGGAGACTTCATTTTATTTTCGGATCAATCAAATTGTATGACTAATTTTATTATATGATCGAACAAAATAAATGAATATCGAAATTCACGGATCTTGTCCTATAAAATTTTTCATATGCGTCTTATTAATTCAGCATTATTATTATTTAAGATCTTCCTTATCTTGCGGAAAGTTACTGAACTAGATAATTAATGAAAAAGGCTTTTATGTGGTTACGCTAATACAATACGCTAAGATGTCACAATGCTCCAGAAAAATTTGTTACTCCATGAAAAATATCACAAATTTAATTTTCATTCTTAGTCATTCTATTTTTATTATTAAATTTCATTCACCCGTTATAGATTTGAGCCGTTCCAAAGGCAAGTAATGGAAAAATAACAAAAAAAGAACAATGACCGTGGAGTAAGATACTGAATACTTTTTTTTAAATATAAATATATCATTTCTGTCTTGGAAGAAATCTGTAACAAAATTGAAATACTTACTGAATAGAAAATATTTTACAAAATAGAATTACAATGAGAATCGGCCAGTTACCATCCATTATTCGAATGCACATACGAAACTGCAATCAGATTATAATTTACTTAGTAAGAAACTAATCTAAAAACGAATATATTGTATCTATAAAGAAAAGAAAAAGTGAAACTTAACAGAAATTTACTTACAAATAAAAAATATCCACCTTTCGGCAGTGTCCCCAGAAGACTGGTAGCATTACGATACCTCGCTGGATTTAGTTTTCTTTACGTCATTAAAATAGACCTTTGAATTATTTGAAATATCAGATAATTAGTAAGAATAAGTAATTTTCATATTTTCACTGCATATAGTTCAGTATCAAAACTAAAAACATATGAGACAAATCACACAAAAAACTAGCACCTATCATGTAAACAAATCGCAACAGTATCTGCTAGTAGATAGAAGATAATGCATTATATAATTTTTTAGTTACCACTTTTATCATAGATTGGAATGAGGATATCAACACTTAAATACATATTCATAATTCGCTTCCGTGACACTTTTTTGTCCATTTAGAGGCGGGCGCCCAAGGATTTGTCGCGCCATATCATCCAATAGGCACCGTCCACTTAAATTGGATAGAAACCCAGTTCCCAAATTGTTGTCTTCTGTTGTCTTGTGTTGTGTACAGGGGTACACCCTGTACAACGTACACACAAAGTACAACAATGAGTGCCCAAGATTTTATATGGCAAAAATTTGGAAACTGCATTTTCTATCCACTATACTAATTTCATCTGAAGTATTTTGATTACCAGCTACCATTATAAATATGAAACTGTATGAAAACGTTCAGATTTAATTGTTTGCATCACCATCAACAACATCATCAGGTCCATTTTAGTCTCCACTACAGGAGCACGACCCTCTCTCGTCCGTCCTAGACGGAAGGAGGATTTGGCCTACACTCTCCACGCTGGCCAAACGGGTTGGGGATGCCTGATCGTTATTTGATAATGTATTTCCCTTAATCGCCTTGTACGACATCCTCGGGAAGAAACGGAGTGATTCTAGTCTGCCGGAAACCACACGGCCAATTGTTTTCATATTTGTGAGTTAAAACGGATATGCTTAACGGATTTGGATGAAATTTGACATAATCATGATCTTAATCCAGATCATATAAGATAATGTTAATTCCGATAAAGTGATCATGTAGGCGGAAATCGCGGGCAAAAGTTAGTAAAATCTATATCAACATGTAAAAAAATGGGCTGCAGCTGTGCCATGGACATGGCCGTGTGTTGTACGTTATACGCACTATAACTATCTCAAAACGGCAGCGCTTCCCCGTCCCCCGCACGCGATTTTCCATAGTCCTTACTTAGCGTAATAAATTCTATGATCCTTCATCTGTCCAGTGGTGTGATAGAATTTTGAATTGAGATTTTGGGGTGTAAGTGGTTTATCAACATCTTTGAACCAAAGCCAACTTCACCTGCACGCGGTGCTCCCTGCTGACTGACAAACGAAGCTCTGGCGAAATGAGAGGTAGGAAGCGTAATTGTAAGCTACCCGACTGGGGAATGTATCTCCACCTCACAGAATACCGCAGCCAAATAACAATTCCCTTGAGGATTGTTGTGTTCCTGCGAGTGAGTGAGTTCATCAGAATGAAAGGAAATGCTGCGTTGGCAGCGGGGGTGGCGGCGCGCGAGCGATATTTTATGTTGCGAGCGTTAATATGGTTACGGTAACCGCTTTACATCAGGCGGGCCGTATGCTTTTCTGCCACCCGACGTAAAATAAAAAAAAAAGATGATAGATTTGTAGCTGTATCCTCCGATTTTGTTATCATTCTTTTATTGAATTTCCTATGGAAGCAATTTCAAAGATGTACTCACGTCAAAACCCGGCCTCGTCATCCCGGCTGACGTGCAAGATATCTGACTATGGCTGACTCGTCATCGCCCAGCCTAAACCATTTATTTTTGTTGAAAGGCGAATACTATCAAGCAGCGAGTTACTTGTAAATGGAGAGTTTATGGATGACAGGCGCTGAAAAAGAATATCTTGACGCTACATTAGCCTCGCTATTTTTTATGGAATGAACTTGATATACAGTAACACCATTTAGGCATCTAGGCATCAACCTATAATTATCACACTATTGGGATACGTGTCTCTCCTCAATCGAAGGTGTTTACGGATACTACTCCAACCAACACACTGCTCAACTGCGGGTTGGTGGAGGCTAATGTTTTTAAGCCACTGACTTGGCTTAACGACTGTCATGTAATGACAACCGGGACCGACGGTTTAACGTGCCCTACAAAGCACGGAGGAGCCCGGGATAAATAAACCCATCCTTGGACAGGCTACGATCGACGTTGCTTAACTTACGTATTCGATCAGGCTGACACGTTTAACGACGCCAACTCCTCAATAACACCATTTAACATTAATTTATTGTTGCGACGTGATTACTTGTCTTATTCTGTCTCATTACAATAGCGAGAGTGACATAATTACGATTATACTATAAACTGTTTTTAGGGTTCCGTACCCAAAGGGTAAAACGGGACCCTTTTACTGAGACTCCGCTGTCCGTCCGTCCGTCCGTCCGTCTGTCACCAGGTTGTATCTCATGAACCATGATAGTTAGGCAGTTGAAATTTTCACAGATGATGTATTTCTGTTGCCGCTATAAAATTTTGTATAATAGGTAGGGGAAAAAGTCTTTTCGCATTATAGTATGTATGAACTTGTAATAAAATCTCTTTGGTTATACCATTTGTATCTAGCAGGTTTTGATATCTTTAAAAAGTTTAAATTTTAAAAAAGATAATTCCAAATTCAAATTAGGTAAATGTGTGATTTTCATTTGTTTTTTTTACTGTCAAAATGAGTGAATCTAATGAAGAAATTCGATACATTTTAACATTTTACCACAGTATAAGTAATAGTACTAACGTACAGTATGGACACTCTCTGCCGCTCTCACTAGTCGACCTCACCTCCCCTATGGAACCGATTTGGAACCGTTCGCAAGGAATGCCACAACGTACGAATTGACGTCGCTTGTATTTTATTCTCCATTCAGTTTAGAATAATATGCGAGTATGTAAAAGATGAGAGTTATTTGTGCAGTGGATGGATGTCTCAACACATGGAAAGTAAAAAAAAACAATTTGGATGGATGGATGGATGGATGGATGGACGGACGGACGGACGGACGGACGGACTGATGGATGGATGGATGGTTGGATGGATTGATGGATGGATGGATTGATGGATGGATGGATGGATGGATGGGTGGATGGATGGGTGGATGGGTGGATGGATGGATGGATAGGTGGGTTGGATGGATGGATTGATGGATGGATGGATGGGTGGATGGGTGGATGGGTGGATGGGTGGATGGATGGATGGATGGGTGGATGGGTGGATGAATGGATGGATGGATGGATGGATGGATGGATAGATGAATGGATATGGATGGATGGATGGATGGATGAACGAACAAACGAGCATTAGTTGATAAAAAATGCTATGCAATAGCTTTATCGCGGCAGTCCCCGAGTGTCACACGTTTTTTTTTCTTCACTACGCCCACCTGATGGGAAGCGGTTACCGTAACCATATTAACGCTCGCAACATTAAATATCACTCGCGCGCTGCCATCCCCGCTGCTACTTTACGCAGCAACTCCATCCTCTCTGGTGACCTCACTCACTCGCAGGAACACAACAACCCTCAAAGAAATTGTTATTTGACTGCGGTATTCCGTGAGGTGGTGGTACTTCATCAGTCGGGCTGGTTAAAAAATACGCTATGTCCTACCTCTCTTTTCATCAGAGCCTCGTCTGTCAGTCAGCAGGGTGTACCCCGTGCAGGTAAGATTGACTTTGGTTCAAAGATGTTGATGAACCACTCACACCCCCTTACATGTCCGACTAATAATTGTATAATGTCAGCCCTAGAGAACGTCACTCAAACATAGGCACGTGTACAGACGTCATTTGGTTACTACATGCAAAAGCGCCATTTTTGTATGGAGTGGCCGGGGTTTGGTTATAGCACAGTATAAATAATAGTACTAACGTACAGTATGGACACTCTCTGCCGCTCTCACTAATCGACCTCACCTCTGAAACCGATGTGGAACCCTTCGCAATGGATGCAACGTCTTACAAATTGACGTCGTATTTTATTCTCCATTCAGTTTAAAATATGGGAGTATGTAAAAGATGGGAGTTACTTGTGCAGTGGATGGATGTCTCAACACATGGAAAGTCAAAAATAGTAGTATGAAACTGTTGCGTAATAGGGGTTATTAAAATACAAGTGTGAGTTTATAACATGAGCCGAAGGCGAATGTTATAAAAGACCACACGAGTATTTTAATACCTAATTATGTGCAGTTTCATACACTACTTTATCTAATCTCATGAAATATATGTTAGTAGGTATGTTAATATTTTAAATACAACCAATTCTTACTTATAAATCCATTTGCAGATCGAGCATGCGTAGTGCGCATGCGCGACGCGCCGCGCGGCGCCGCGTTCACAGATTATGTAGAAAAAATTTGTATAGTTGCAATGTATTTGCATTGCAACCTGTTTAAAATACCTTTATCCAGGGCTAAAGCTGTATCGAAATGGTAAAAAAGTTATTTTACGATACAGTTGTCCATAAAAGAGCTGTATCGAAAAATAACTTTTTAAATTTATTTTGATAGCTTGTGCGTAAAGACTGTCATTAAGATACTGTGTTTAGTTTTTTAATGTGTAAATTTCAGTATGAGATTAGATAAAAGAAATTTATTCGATCCCTTTGGATGAAATAAAGTACTGGTTTTTTTTTATAAATTAGCTAAAAAGCACGTGGCAGCCATAGTTTCATAACTAATTCATGTCTGTCAAAGTAGATTTTTTTTTTATACTACGTCGGGGGCAGACAAACATACGGCCCGCCTGATGTGAAGCGGTTACCGTAACCGTATTAACGCTCGCAACATAATATATTACTTGCGCGCCGCCACCCCCGCTGCCAACGCAGCATCTCCTTCTTTTCTGGTGACCTCACTCACTCGCAAGAACACAACAAACAATCAAGGAAATTGTTATTTGACTGCGGTATTCTGTGAGGTGGTGGTACTTCGTCAGTCGGGCTGGTTAAAAAATACGCTATGTCCGACCTCTCTTTTCGTCAGAGCCCCGTCTGTCAGTCAGCAGGGTGTACCCCGTGCAGGTGAGATTGATTTTGGTTCAAAGATGTTGATGAACCACTTCCACCCCCTTACATGTCCGACTAATAATTGAATAATGTCAGCCCTAGAGAACGTCACTCAAACATAGGCACGTGTACAGACGTCATTTGGTTACTACATGCAAAAGCCCCATTTTTGTATCGAGTGGCCGGGGTTTGATTTTACTACAAAAAAGGTAAATATTCAACGCAAGCTGCGAAAAAAATTTGTGACGTTTATGGACCTAGTGCAGTGTCTGTGAGAGTAGCACAAATTTGGTTTAAGCGTTTTCAATCCGGAAATTTTGATGTCAAAGATGCACGTCGCTCTGTTCGCCCTGTTACGGATAAAATGGATGCCATTTCTGAAAAAGTGGAGCAAGATCGGCATATCAGTAGTTACGACGTAGCTGAAGAACTAGGAATTGACCACATAACAGTTTTGGCGCATAAAAAGGTCGTGGTCAAAGGCCGGCCAGGCTTCACAGACTCTGGCGAAATCCGGGTTAACCCGCAACAACGTGATGCTGTGTGTATGGTGGGATTGGAAAGGAAGATATTCATTATGAGCTGTTACCGCCAGGCAGGACTATAGATTCTGAACTCTACTGTGAACAACTGATGAGATTAAAGCAAAAAGTTGAGAGAAAGCGGCCGGAATTAATTAATAGAAGGGGTGTGATTTTTCATCATGATAACGCTAGACCTCACACATCTTTAGCCACTCAGCAAAAATTAAGAGAGTTTGACTGGGAGGTGTTAATGCATCCGCCGTATAGTCCTGCCCTTGCACCTTCTGATTTCCACCTGTTTCGGTCTCTTAAGAATTCTTTAGGCAATGTCAGGTTAACATCACGAGAAGACTGCCAAAACCACTTGTCGCGGTTTTTTGAACAGAAGTCCCAAGATTTCTATAGTAATGGGATCATGTCTCTACCTACAAGATGACAAAAAGTTATCGAACATAATGGCATACCTACATACTTTAGTTAAATGTAAATAAACTTTATTAAAAAATGTTTTGAATTTTCATATAAAATACGAAAAGACTTTTTCCCCAACCTAATATAACAAATACTAAAAAACAGAATAAAATAAATATTTAAGGGCGCTCCCATACAACAAACGTTATATTTTTGCTTGTTTTTGCTCGCAATTGATAACGGCAACCAGGTAGACGCTTGATCTATTCACAGAATATTTAGTTATATGTTCACTTTAAAAATAAATTATTAAATTAAAATAAAACAAATATAAGGGGGGCTCGGAATCGTGATTTTTTTTGCTGTTTTTATAGATAATGGTACAGAACCCTTCGTGCGCGAGTCCGACTCGCAACTGGCCGGTTTTTTTAGTTTCAACGCGATGTTTGTAATCAACTTTTAATAGTTAAATTTGACCCATTTCCCAGTTCGGATTGAGGTGAAATTTGACACGCTTGTGTGGTTCCCGTGATAATACACGATTAAGTACCTAAATGCGGCCATTTTTGTATCCAATATGACAGCCGCCACAAAATAGCGACTTATAATTTTCACTTTAATCTCTATGTTACGGGTATGAAACGACAGAGCTTGAGGAGCGGAACATAGTAAGTTTATTTAGTTCTTTTTGTACAATCAACTAATACTAGCTTGCTTAAAAATATTTTTTTAAAAAGACGTAAATATTTTTTTATTTTATATATTTTTTTAAATAAACTAAACGTCGTCGTTCTAAGTATTGTATGATATTTAGATTCTAATTGTGTAGTACGAATTTTCGGATAAATCCGCTTTATTTTATAAAATACTAGCTTCCACCCGCGGCTTCGCCCGCGTTTACTTTTTTTTAATAAAAAAATATCCCATGTCTTTCCAAATACCTTTGAGAATGTGTGTACAAGGTTTCTGATGATCGGTTGAGTAGTTTCGGCGTGAAAGTATAACAAACAAACTCACATTCACATTTATAATATTAAGTAGTTATTATTGATACCATTTGATAGAGGTTTTAAATCAATTTGAGAATCAGTTAATCAATATCATCAATCAATCAATAAAAATAATCGAGTGAAATCACTTTTTATTTTTCCCTGTTTAAATAGTATTCGTTGATTCAATGAGGATTACATCAAAGTCTATCAGAATATCAGGGTTCCCTCGGAATATATTGAATTATTAAACCGTTCATTTCGTAAATCTTCAAGATATCTATTTGATTCGACGGGAATCGGGGCCAACCCCATTGGGAGATGGTATCGAGTGTCTTTTCAGCCTTCGAGGTAGAGCTGATGGTCAATGCGACATCCATTTATTACTTTATCTCGTAGACAGCTGCTTGATATGCTGTTATATGTGATAAGACGTGGTATTTAATTTTTTAAATACCTTTGAAAATAAAATGTCCCTTCATTGCAAATTCTTATCTTCCTTTATGCCTTTAACCCTTTTAAGTCGATTTTGAATATAATACTTTTAATATAATTATATAATATAATAATCGATATTTAATATAACGTTTTTAGTATAATACTTTAAATAATAATTCGAGTAATCAATAACAAACACTTGTTAAATGGGTGTACCATTATATAATGATACGTGATAAGCATAAGTAAACAATCAATGTGCAATTGCAATTTGCACTACATATTTTAAATTTATACAAAAACGTTAATTTTGTTTAGATTTAAAATATGTAGTGCAAATTATATACCTATGTCAATATTTAAACATAAAATATTAAAAAACTAATGACAAATAAAATCGATATATATAAAAATGAATTCCTATTTCCCTTTGTCAGGGCACCATGTATCGTTCATAAATCGATGAACGCCGGCTGCACGCACGAAAAAGAATGACTAATTGTCACGTTTCGCCTGAGCCGAACGTGCAAGAGAGCGCGGAATAATCGATCGGCCTGTTTCTTATGACGTAAAATTATCGTCCGTAAACCGACTTTACAGACAACCAATTTTTGTTAAGTTAGGTACTTTTGTCTTTAATAAATCCCATTATTTTAATACTCAACATAAAATAAATGTAATTTTATACAATAAACGTTACTTATTCCTATTTGAGAGTTGGAAACTTAACTAGGACCGTTGTAAATGAACAAAATTAGAAAATTAAATTTTGGGATGTTTTGTGAAGATTTGTATATGAAAAGTGAAAACATTTTGAGATGAAATACCTACATTTGATTAAAATTATGTTTGAAATGCAAACCGAAGTAGAGGGATCTAATAAATGAAAACCAATTAAATTGAAAGCACAATTTGTCTGATGAGACCGTTCCCATTCCTCTCTCCACTTTATTACTGATATTTTCTTTGATACTAATATTTTCATAATTAGCAATGGGACTAACATGTCTTTTTAAGATAAAAGTACTTAGGCTTTTAGGCATTAAACGCTTAAAGAATACTTTGGCCATATTGCTGTCTCTCACATTGCTAAGAGGGGAAGTCAAATTCCAAAAGCTTGTTACTCCTACTAATTTCTTCTGATTAAATTCGTTGTGAGTTCCAAGGCAAGTAGTTTTACCCCGGGACTGCAATTGACTTCAATGTTTATTGCCTTTTTTGATGGTCGCCGCTGTTAATCCTGGCTAGACAGGAGACACAGTAGTAGGAATGTGTGGCGGGCCCATAAAAAAGACCAATGTACCTAAACTAAATAAAAAAACAAATCACCAATATTGAATAAATAAATAAATATTGTCAGACAAATTACACTGCGCAATCTAGCCCCAAAGTAAGCGAGGCTTGTGTTATGGGTACTAGACAACTGAATGAATGAATCATATATATTGCGGTATTAATACAAATTTTGATATCAGAATAATTATTTGTTATTATTAGATGGCCGCGATGATAATTTTGTATGGGGGATTTACTGTCGCCTGCGTTAATTCCAAAAAATATCTCATAATTTAATTCACTAACTAACAAGTTTTTTTTTAGTTTCCGCTGTCTTTGCATTTTCTTTCCTATAAATTGAGCAACATGCCTACCAAAATTCGTCTATATCGGGGCTCCAATTGGTGAGTGTTAGAAACAAAGCCTCTCGTAGAGAGTAGGTGCTGGTGGTGTTGAACAAAAAAGAAATTAGTTAGTCAGATTAGGCTTAAAAGATTTTTTCAAAAAGCAGATCATAAACGAAGAAAGTCCAAAATAAGATATAATAAGAGTAAAATACTAAGTAATGTATGTAAAGTCCAATGTTCTCAGCGCTTATGCCTTATTCCATGTTAATAACTCAGCACATTTAATTCATTTTGCAAAATTTCTGGAGTCATTTCCTGTTTCCTTAATACCAAGGTTTCCATTGTACACTTTCTTTCATCCTTTTTTGATTCAACTTTTTCCTTATCGCCAGTGGAGATTACTAGCTAAGAATTCCCACTCTCACCAACTCAACTCCCACTCTCGTACCATTAGGGGCCCTACCGCCTAAACTAAACCCTATTCCCATTCAATAATTTAATACCTTAAATATGTATTAGGTTTAAGCTATTGACAAACCTATTCAACTTTGTCCGTAGAGCTTTAGGGTTTCCTACCAACAAAGCTTAACGCCATTACTACTAATCTCAGCCCAAGTTAGATTTCTGTTATCAAAAATTCCGTTGGGAATCGACGTCAGCTTAACTTATCGTTTCATCCTGTTTATATACATCCTTTCAAATCCTTTTCTTAGCTCATCTTTTTCCTTAATGCCACAGAATGGGCACAGTCCCCATTTTTCAAACAGTTCATAATTTTCCAGACGCCTATTTCTGGGTTAATTTTATTCCTTTTAAGGCTTAACACACGCACTATTTATTCACTAACTTTCTGTAAGTCCCTTTCTCTTGTCTTCTTTTTTATAGTCCGTTTATTTTATGTAGTTTCCTTTATAGAAACTGACATAAAACTCGCTCCAATACAAATGAGTTTTAACTTTTACGTTATTTTGTAAGACAATCCCACAACATCTTATAATATTATTATTATTTAAATAGTTGTCTTGGCCAACTTGCCAGAATATTATAAATATTTTTTGAAATAATGGAAAAATTCACCTGCCCCCCCTAGGTGGGATTTGAACCCACGACCTCACGATGACCGGTCGACTGCTCTTCCAACTGAGCTACCAGGAAGGTTTGTGTTGCTGACGAATTTTTTGCATCTTATATTCAACTGCGTGAGTCACAGTGTGGCGCCATCAACCTATTAAGTAATTACACTACTAAACAAGACATAGCAGTCTATCGTTGCAGATTAAATTCGGCTATTTTTAGGGTTCCGTACCTCAAAAGGAAAAACGGAACCCTTATAAGATCACTTTGTTGTCCGTCTGTCTGTCTGTCTGTCTGCCTGTCTGTCTGTCTGTCTGTCTGTATGTCTGTCTGTCTGTCTGTCAAGAATTTCTATTTTGAGAATGCGTGGAGGTATCAAGCTGAAATTTGAACTGTATACTCAGGTCTACGGTCCCATGAAGTTGTAAAAAAATCAAACTGCTAAGTTTACATAGAAAAAAGTTACGGCCGTTTATTCAGCAAAAAACGTACGTAACATATTTCGACACACTCAAGGGAATCAAAACCTAGGTACTTCCCGTTGATCTAGAACTATGAAATTTGGCAAGTAACATCGTTATAGACTACAAGTACAGGAATAAATCTCAAAACATACATTTGTAAATAGATCTTAAAAAATAGGGGGTCTATAGTTTTTATAGGGTGTCGAAATTTCAAATTGAAACTACTAGTTCATATGGGGTATCATATGAAAGGGCTTGATGTACACATTGCAAAATATATTTTATTTATTTTTTTCGACGCATTATTTCTTATTTATAATGAAAAATATTAAATTTAATAATGATACTACGTACCTACGGAACCCTCGGTGGGCGAGTCCGACTCGCACTTGTCCGGTTTTTTGATAACACCAAACTAATTAAATTATTATTATTTAAATAGTTGTCTTGGCCAACTTGCTAGAATATTATAAATGACCGGTCGATTGGAAGCTCAGTTGGAAGAGCACTCGACCGGTCATCGAGAGGTCGTGGGTTCAAATCCCACCTAGTAGGGCAGGTGAATTTTTCCATTTTTCAAAAAATATCTTATAATATAACATGTGTGTGTACTAAACGGACATTATACATTTTTGAATCGCAGTACACTACTTACCGCTCTCTCGTAATACGTAACCTCATACCCTACGTCCCCTCTGAGACGAATCTGGAACAATTTGTATGGCGCCGCACGCACTCACGCTCATTTACACAGACATTATTGTTTATGTAGTAGTTACGACGCAAATTTGACGAGCTCGGTGGTCGAATGGTTAGTAATGGCGACTTTGACTCCGAGGTCGCGGGTTCGATTCCCGCACAAGACAAACATTTGTGTGCATGAACATGTCTGTTTATCTTGGTCTGGGTGTTTTCTATGTATTATAAGTATGTATTTACAATAAAATATATATTTAAGTACATTTATTAGTTGTCTAGTACCCATAACACAAGCTTTGCGCTTAATGTCCCAAATTAAGCGCAAAGCTTAGATGGCGTTGTGTAAATTGTCCAGAAATATTTATTTATTATTATTTATTTAACTATTTTGGTACAATGGCCTGAGTGTGAACATACACAGAAAATCAATATCAACTTATATCTAACCACATATGCAAGTACACGTTTATGAAGCTAGTCGTACTGAGGATATTCACCGTTTATCTCCTGGGATTCAGTCTAAATTACATCGTCGTAGCTTGCCTGGGTTTAAATCACGGATTCTAACTATACTCTACGGAGCACTTACCTTGATGTAAAGTTAGAGCGTTTAATGCTAGAACGCAGCGACAAAAAAACGGGTTGCACTTCGGGAGCATTTTTGAATATTTTGGAATGGTTAGGGAATAATTTCGCGCGAATTGCTTTATTTATCAATATAAAAGTAGTATCATTTATGTGGTAAAATACAATATTCATTTATTGCGCTATTGTACACAAACATGACAATTTATATTACATTAAAAATAAACAGCAGGAGCAAGCATACATTTTCACCGAAGTGGTAGAAAGAGAGGGGGATATTACTCCCTCTCCTACGCCGCACCGACGCGGCCGCGCTGGCCCGACTCCGTCTTACGAATTTTCGATCAGGCCACGTGTCCTAACCCAAGTTTAACATTTTGTACCCATCCCAAACAGTGCAAAACGTGGATTGTTTTCGACCCAACGATGTGGACTAACTGCATCTATTATTACATCTATTAGTATTCAGTCTTCCTTTCTTTCCTGGTATTAGTGAGGTTTAAAAACGAGACAAAACTGATATGAATATCTCGTAGTATTCGGAAAGCATTGGTGTGCATTCGTACGTTTCCGTACCAATCAAATTGATTCACTTCCGTACAAAAACGTGTCCGAAGTGAGCGATGGAAGTATCGCTCTGCGTGCGAATAACTGTACAATCAAACTGTAACCATTTGTGTGATACCCTGATTAACAACGCAACATTTGTATACAGTATACCGGCTGTGGCTTCGGTCACGAGATGTATTGTGGTACATAACTCGTACGAGTCAGTACTGCAAAATTTAAACATATATATCAAACAATATAATAATCCATGTATATACATACCTACATTAAATTGATCCATTCATTTTTACGTAGAAATGACTGGCTATTCAAACAAAAAGATAAGATAGGCTAAAATAAAAATACATAAACTTTTATTTGATTCCATCTGGGAGCATGTATACGCTGTGTAATTTTTACAGCAAATATTCAAAGTAGGTACTTACAAGCCGCTTTTAGTTCTTAAGATTTGCAAGTTCTGAGAAAGCGGGGCTGGGAAAACACAACTTATTGTATACATACAAACAAAACAACAATGCTGGGAGTTTATATCATATACAGGGCGGAATTTTATTCGATTTATTCAAGATATTGAAACTTAATCCGAAATTCGAATGTTCGGATTCGAACAATGCTCGACCGAACCGAACCTATTTACCCTACTACGAAACAACTTCAGATTCACTCGGTTGTTCAGTTCACTTCAGTCGAAACCATAACAATGCTCGGGAATGTTTCGGAACGAATGAAATGAAGCACTAGGGATGATCATGCATTCTGTATTATACCGATTTTTATAAAATACTAATTCGCAGTATTATATTATATCTGTAGAAGAGTTATAGTTAATATACAATTTTATATATATTTTTATTTTTTTAAGTAAAGAATACCCATCGTCAATTTATACATTACAAATATGAAAAGTGCAATATTTCTAATGTTCAGAATAATTTTAAATAAAAGCTGATGCAATGTATGTCTTATTATTTTGTGGTGGCCGCCATGGTGGATTAATCATGACAACCGAACGAGTGTGGCAGCTGTGAAATGGATCAAATTTGAATTGCAAGAGTTGCAAAATTTGATAGATTCTAGACAACGTAATGCGGAAAAACTAAATCAAAGCAAAAATTCGATAGGTACATTTAGTATGATGACATGGCACTCATACAATCGGAAGTAGACCAAATTAGGAAGTGGATGTTGTGAACCGGAAGGATTATTATTATTTAAATAGTAGTCTTGGCCAACTTGCCAGAATATTATAAATATTATTGAAAAATGGAAAAATTCGCCTGCCCCTCCAGGTGGGAACCAGAAGGATTTTATCATTTAGGTAGGCAGTTAAAAACCTTGTTCTGACAATTACGAACACAACAAAAGACTGCCACATTCGTCAACCTGTTCTCAAGTGATGCTCCCCCATACATTTGCGAGATAATTTTTATAATAATAAATATTTTTTATTATTGATACCATTTGATGATAGAGCTTGTAAAGGATTTTCAGTATCCATAAACAATTTTTCAATATCAAGTGATCAATGCAAATGTTCAAGTGAGGTCACTTATCGTTTCCAGCCTGGTATATATTTAATAATAATAAATATTTATTGACTCTACTCACAAATTTAAATTATGTACTTATTTATATGACGAGTTCGATGGCGTCGTTGCGCGTGTCCCGTCTAATCTAACACGCAAGCAGCAACGTCCACCGTAGCCTGCCCATGCATGGATTTATTTATCTCGAGCTCCTTCGTGCTACGGTGGGCACGTAAAACCGTCCCGACAGTAGTTATTAGGTGACAGTCGTTAAGCCAAGTCAGTTCCTTTGGGCGGCTTGAAAACATTGGCCTCTGCCAACCCACAATTGAGCAGAGTGATATGATGGAGTATGCTCTAAACCCCTTTGACGGATGGGGAGATCCGTATCCCAGCAGTGGTATGAATGTAGAGAAATTTCAACTACAATAGTATCTTTGTTTCTATCACTTATATCCACGACCTCTCGATGACCGGGCGTGTGCTTTTCCAACTGAGCTACCAGGAAGGTTTGTGTTGGTGACGAATTTTTGCATTTTATATTTAATTGCGTGAACCATCTACCTATAAAGTAATTACACTACTAAACAAGGCATCGCATATTTAAAAATATTTATAATAGCATGTTGGCCGAAACAACTATTTAAAATAATAATTATATATGATTTAATTTACAAAGGCAAAAGATGAAGCGGATAGCATTATCTTTATGCCGGACCGGCTTATTATTAGACTTAACCTATTGAGAAGATCTTCATTCAAATTAGAATAGCAGACAGACAGCAGAGAATAGAAGAGACATGACCTGTGTGCTTTGTATAGATAGGTAGAAAATTCGTGAACCGATTAAGAAATCGTAACCTAGAAGTATTAACTGCACGGCTAACTTCCGCAAAGTATATGGAAATAATATGAATCCTATTGATGGACAATATGCTACTTTTCCAAAGACCACAGGGATATAACCGCGACCAGAAGATATTTCAATCTATGTAATCTGTCTATGCCAAGTAGAAAACATAATTCCCTTAAACTTCAAAGCGGCTGAGTTAATTTTAAGCATAAGATTATTCACGGGAATGACATTACAGTATTTCAGCAGTTGTAATGTTATTATCATCGAACGTTATCGAAAATAGTATTTTAGATAAGTGGCAGACAGATAAGATTATTACACCGTGCATAGAATGTTAGTTATAGTGATATACTATGACAATATCTGTGACAAAAATCAGTGTAAATATCTAAGACTGTTATAGTCGACCCGGCGACCAAATTGTTTGGTACTGTTGTCTTTTTTCGACAGCGTATGGCATATTTCTTCTGGGTGATAACGAGTGGCGCCCTATGATATTATGACCGAAAATATATTCAGCCCTCGTTTGGCCGTGCGGTGCTACACATGTTTATCTCGAAAAAAATACGAATTGCACTCCGGGAGTGCCGGCAGAAGTGAAAACTTGAACATTAACGATGTGCATTTTTATTGCGCTATCGTACACAAACATGACAATTTATATTACATTAAAAATAAACAGCAGGAGCAGGCATACATGTTCGCCGCGCAGTAGTAAGAGAGGGGGATATTACTTCCTCTCCTACCCCGCGCCCGCGGTCTAATCTCTCTTCGTCTTACGAATTTTCGATCAGGTCACGTGTCCTGAAGCGAGTTTAACATTTTTCATCATCATCAGGTTCATTTTAATCTCTACTACAGGAGCACGACTCTCTCTCGTCCGTCTTAGACGGAAGGAGGATTTGGCCTACACCCCTACACTCCCCACGCTGGCCAAACGGGTTGGGGAGGCCATAACATTTTTTACCCATCCCAAAAAGTGCACGCTGCTAAAGAAATTTTTGAAATGAAAATTGGTTTTGTATGGGTTGGATGGGTAAAAGTTGTTTTCCCAAGGAAGTGTTTTGATAGATTGCATGCCATTCACTCTTCATACTCATACAGTCAACATCCCAACCATAAGTAATGATCATCCTAAAGTGTAAATTCAAAATGTATTCCACTTCTTTTTGTTTAACACATTAATGTGTTATGAAACAAACCAAGTTTCATCTTATCTTCATCAAGATAACAATAAAAAAATCTGTCTAGGAGAATATGATACAGATCGCCGATTACTTGATACTGTTTTATTGCCGTTTTATTATATTTTTCACTATGATCACCTGAGTGAACAGAGTAGAATAAAAAGAGTTTTTATCAGTAGGTACTTTAACAATTCTAAATTTTAAAGATGATCTAACTACATGTACGTACTTATGAGACATTTACTTGTACTACTTGTTTAAACTGTATTAATTGCCGGCTTATTGATTTTTACACTATAATCACCTGAATCACCTGAGTGAACAGAGTAGAATAGACTCTTTTTATCAGTACCTACTTTAAACAATTCTAAATTTTAATGGTGACCTAACTACTTGTACGTACTTTTGAGATATTAACTTGTACTACTTCCTTCTTTATACTGTTTTTTATTACCGATCTATTGACTTTTTAGGGTTCCGTACCCAAAGGGTAAAAAGGAACCCTATTACTAAGGCTCCGCTGTCCGTCCGTCCATCCGTCCGTCTGTCCGTCTGTCACCAGGCTGTATCTTATGAACCGTGATAGCTAGAGAGTTGCAATTTTCACAGATGATGTATTTCTGTAGCCGCTATAACAACAAATACTAAAAAACAGAATAAAATAAATATTTTTGCTCGTTTTTGCTCGCAATTGATAACGGCAATAGGTAGACACTTGAAATACTCACATAATATTTAATCATGTATTCACTTTAAAAATGAATAATTAAATAAAAATAAAACAAACATTTAAGGGGGGCTCCCATACAACAAACGTGATTTTTTGCCGTTTTTATAGATAATGGTACGGAACCCTTCGTGTTCGAGTCCGACTCGCACTTGGCCGGTTTTTATTCACCATGATCACCTGAGTGAACAGAATAGAATAAATAAACAATCTCTGGCTACGTTCAGTTCCGAAGTCACTTGGAGGAGAAGGTTAGGCTGGCGTCCAAGAAACGTGGTGTGCTCAATAGAACAAAGCAGTACTTTAGTTCCTCGCAAAGACGTATATTGTACAAGTCGTATAAAGTCTGCAGGCTTTTAGCATATTGTACTTTGAGAATATTATGTAATAATGTTATATGTTGTGATTAAATAAAATAAAATAAATAAGTCGCAAGGTCGACCTGATATGAAGTATTGTTTTTACCTATGGGCCGGGCACCCGGATTCCAACTTGGGCCTTGTGATTCGATTCAAAGATGATCCATGTGAATCGCCGACAACCCTAAAGTTTCATATGATATTGAATCCTTATATTTAAGGAGATAGGTTGCCTCCCTTTGCGTATTCTACCGATTATACAATGGGTTGTGTTCGGAAAAGTTGCTCGATATGATGTCTACAGCCTCCTTCTACAGTCGCACCCCTCGCCATCGGCAGGAAATTCATTCGATATCACAAAATGGAGCCAAGTTGGCCGCGAACTGTTCGGAGAAGATTTTTACCTCGAAGTCGAACTGTCAGGTTGTGGAATGAACTCCCTGCCATGGTTTTCCCAGGAGACTACAGTACAGGGTTTTTCAAGAAGGGCAATAAAGGGTTTTTGCAAGGTCAGCAACGAATAAGTGATCTGGTATAGCGAGAGTCCATAGGTAGCGATGACTGCTTACCTTCAGGCTGGTCGTATGCGTGTTTTTCACCTTAGTTATATACAAAGAACACTTTTTTTTTTATCAGTACTGTAAACAATTCAGATTTTTTTATTGTGATTTAACTACTTGTACGTACTAGTTTACTTCATCATCAGGTCCATTTTAGTCTCCACTACAGGAGCACGAACCTCTCTCATCCGTCCTAGAGGGAAGAAGGATTTGGCCTACACTCCCCACGCTGGCCAAACGGGTTGAGGTGGCCTGATCGATATTTGATAATGTATTTCCCTTAGTCGCTTTGTACGACATCCACGGGAAGAAACGGAGTGATTCTATTCTAGTCTGCCGGAAACCACGCGGCCAACCAACTTGTTTACTTACCTACTTACTATATTCTTCATATAGAGACGCCGGCTTAATCGATGTACTAATTAAGAATTAAACTAGTAGTAAAGTATCTAATATCTAGAACCCGTTCAATCCTACACTAATGATCGACCTCGACCTTTAAAATGTTTGCGTACTGATTTATTTTAATCTGTGCCAGTAGGGCTCGTGAAGATAAAGC
The DNA here is from genome assembly GCA_937001555.2 of Hypsopygia costalis. Lineage (NCBI taxonomy): Eukaryota > Metazoa > Arthropoda > Insecta > Lepidoptera > Pyralidae > Hypsopygia > Hypsopygia costalis. Next base: position 12,734,513 of record OW443330.2, on the reverse strand, counting down.
CTCTTCACAGGATTGTGACCGTATCGATTTCTATTATGAAACCTGCACTAATGGACCCAGTGTTGTGAAGATAAATCCAGTATTATTTGTTAAGGGCACAGTAGACGCAGGGCGGATCCAGCCTTGGCGTCCCTGTTAGAGGAGTTTATCATCTATATGACCCCCGTCATATAGATGATAAACTCCTCGCTTGTAAGCTCGCTCTGTAAGCTACTAGGGTTTTTCCTAGGCTCTTCAGCAGACCAGGGGGATAGTCATAACCCTTATGTGTCACCCCCCACTGGATCCTCCCTTGTGTAGTATATGTTGTTTATTTATTAGATTACTGGCTGATGCCCGCGACTTCGTTCGCGTGGACTTTATGATTCCGGCGTATTAATACAAATACGAACTAATGTAGATACATAAGAAAATATTCGGGGCAGTATTATACGTTAAAAGTCAACAAATTATTATTTTTATTTAAGATAGTAACCACAGTTTAAAAAAATATATATGAAATAAATGAAGGAAGTCTTTCCTTCGGGAGCTAATATGAAAAGACCTGAAGCCTTACTAATCCTCGATAAAGCCACATTGTTGGCCATTTCGCATTCATTCCTATGAAAATATTTGGGGCAGTATTATACGTTAAAAGTCAACAAATTATTATTTTTATTTAAGATAGTAACCATAGTTTAAAAAAAAAATATATAAAATAAATGAAGGGAGTCTTTCCTTCGGGAGCTAATATGAAAAGACCTGAAGCCTTACTAATCCTCGATAAAGCCACATTGTTGGCCATTTCGCATTCATCTGAAACGATTAGACAGCAATCCTGAAACATTTTCGCTTTGTCACAGTTTCGTGTCACAAAGCATGTCGGTGTTTCCGTTCTGTATAAATCGAGTAGAACTGAAACATAGAATTGAACATTGTATTTGCGTCCTTCCGCCTAGAAGTAATATGGCTGCAATACCTGGCGATGCTGCTGTGAGATATTATTTTGGCGCCTGATTTCAGCGAGGATTGCTCTCGTCAGGTATGTTTTTCCAGTCCCTCCTGAAGCATCTCAGAAAAACAGTTTCCCCTCGTTGTTTAAAAGACTTTTGCATCACAAAATCTTGCTACAAAATTTTGTCCCGCAAATGCACGAATTCTTCTGGTTTGTGCGAATATATACCAATCGTTCCATTTCAATTTTAGCGTACACGTCTATATTAAACTGACTAAACAGACCACGTTACCTTTGTAAATAAATAAAACTATTGCGTCTAACTTGTAGCAGGTAAGAATAAAAGTAGCACTGTGCGGTTATTTTTTTTACAATACAATCAATATTTTGTCAGGCTGAACAACTTTTGCTAAGGCGTAATTTTTATATTTCTTATAGTTTAGCTGAACCATTATGGTTCTGCATCAGGTGTTCTAAATCTTGGATTTTTATACCTCAAAACAAAAAATGCTCATCAGGCTGAACAACTTTTGCTAAGTCGTCATTTTTATATTCCTTATAGTTTAGCTGAACCATTATGATTCTGCATCAGGTGTTCTAAATCTTGGATTTTTATACCTCAACAAAAAATGATCATCAGGTTGAACATCTTTTGCTAAGGCGGTATTTTTATATTTCCTATAGTTTACCGGAACCATTATGGTTCCGCATCAGGTGTTCCAAATCTTGGATTTTTATACCGAGATGGAAATTTCGTGTCCACGTTTTCAAATCGATGCCATTTTCGTAATTGACGTCTCAGAAAACCATAGAATCAACACCCATATTGATATTATGACATTTCAACCCCATCGCACCCCCACAGGAGTGCTCTTGTGTCACGTCGATTATGTTAGATTATAAAATAGCTGTTGTTTTCGGAATCAGCGACCCGATAAACCATAAAAGCCATACCCATGACGATTTTCAGACGTTTGCACCTCATTTCATCCATTTAGGGGTTAAATTTTGAAAAATCCTGAAACACGTGTTTACTCATTTATCTACAGAAGTGCTCGTGTAAAAAGAAGTTTCGTATAAAATAGTCCAACTAATCTTAGTTCCCCATACAAACTTTGGACCCCCGTTTCACCCCCTTAGCGGTTGAATTTTCCAAATTCCCGTCTTAGTGAGCATCTACGTCCTGAAAGGAACCCCCATACAAAATTTGAGACTCCTAGCACTTGTAGTTTCTGAGATTTCGTGATGAGTGAGTCAGTGATTTTCTCTATAGAAAAATTTTCTTTAAACTTTAAATGACGATAATTTTTTAATCTGACGTCAGATTTCGATGAAACAAAGCCTATATGTTGCTCAGGGATGAGCTTAATCTTTTAGTGAAAATCGCGTAAAAATCTGTTCAGTAGTTTTAAAGATTAGCGAGTACATACAGACAGACAGACAGACAGACAAAAAAATCAAAAAAATCTTTTTTTGTGTTCTGTTACTCTTTTTTTATCGCCCACACCCATTTTTTGTTAATTTTATCAAATGTACAGACACGCGGTTTCTACTGTTTTATTATATGTATTGATGATTGTAGAGTATCCGCTTTTGACTCATCGAAGCTATATTCTAGAATATTTCGTGAAATTCTTAAGAAAAATTGTTATAACTAGTTGACCCGTGCCCACTTCGTTGGGCGGTAATCATTTTTACGAAAAAAATAATTTAATTTTTCGGGTTAATATGCCTATGACACTCAAAAAAGACGTGGCTTTTTATTCGCAAAAGAATTTTCAAAATCGGTTCAGTAGATCCAGAGATTACTTCCTACAAACTTTACCTTTTATATTCTATAATCAGTAATTTAATGTATTTTTTTGTATTTAAATGTAAATTAATATATTTTTTTATATTCCATATTCCAAAAAAATTGTGGTCGACATTATCTATGGACTCATCGAAAGATTATTTTTCTAATTTCGGTAAGATTCATGGATTAAATTGCAAAAAAAGTTGTTTCTTGAATCTATATTTATTTATAAGCAGTTATCGCAGTCGACTCACAATGGGTATAAAATTGTCCGCACAAAAATGTTTGGCGGCTGACGTTTAAGCAGTTAAGCAAAATAAGATTAGCCCAAAGTTTATAATTAGCGCACTTTAAAACATTGGCCTTCTCAGTCTTAGGTCTTGCTTCGTTACATATTCATTTGCAAAGTTTAATTAAAACATAAAAGAAACTTTTAAGATATTTAAACTCTAGTCTAGCATCAAGGTACTTTTGTGTGTAACGTCAGCTGGTGCCAAAAACTAGTATTTTTACAATATATCGAGTGGCAGACGAGCATACGGCTTACCATAACCATATAAACGGTCACAACATGAAAAATCAATCACTCGCCGCCATCCCAGCTGCCAATCTTTCTTTCCTGGTCAATCACTCACTGGCAGGAACAAAGCAACCCCAAAGGAATAGTTATTTGGCTGCGGTCTTGAGTGAGGTGGAAGTACTTCCCCAGCCAGGCAGCTAGCAAAGACGCTCTGTCTTTGCAAGCTGCCTGGCTGATTTATATCTAACAAGAAGGAAGGCGGCGGCATCAACCCATAATCATCCCACTGTTGGGATACGGCTCTCCCCTCAATCGAAGGGGGTTTAGAGCATACTTCACCACGCTGCTCAACGGCCAGGCGAATGCCAATATTTTCAAGCCGCCTAAAGCCCAATGATTTGGCTTACGACTGTCATCTAATGACAACAGCCGGGACCGACGGCTTAACGTGCCCTCCGAAGCACGGAGGAGCTCGAGATAAATAAACCCATCCATAGATAGGCTACGGTCGATGGTACTTATCTTGCGTGTTCAATTAGACGTGACACGTGTAACGACGCTATCAAGCTATTCAACACGAAGGAAGAAAAAAGCAAAAATATATTTTGCTTTTCATGCTTTGCATCAAAGTTACTAGATAATATTTATTGTGTAACGCCTCAAACGTAGCTACAATAATTTAATTACTCGTATACCGTTTATGAGATTTCGCTCTTCAAATACCCACTTCGTTGGAACATGTCAAAGCGTTAATTAAAGTCATGATTTTATCGTTGTTTAAGATTTTCACGAAATATTTAATGAAGAGTATATGAATGCTACTAATCTGTAATAATACTTCTTGAAAATTAAGTATAGCAAATTAAAATAAATTTAAAATTACAGGCTTTAGAGAGACTCGGAACACTTCCTTCCAATACAGTGTTCGGAGTATCAGATCGCGTGAGATTTCAAATATGTGACATCGATAATGCTTGTTCTGAATATGAGCAAATAACACTAATGCTTTTACTATCTTTTTCACTGCCTGGAGTGTATAAATGTTTTCTGGTTTGCGGCATCGCGAATGCCGACCGCGACCCAGAAAACATTTTTAATCTACTCCGAAATGGAAATTTAAAATATATTTCGTAGTGTCTTCGAAAAAACAATATCAATGTTTCATATTTATTGTTTTTTTTTCTGCGAAAAGAATCCGTTCTTCCAAGGAAATGCGTATAATAGTATCTGAAAAATTTCGAACTCTTGTCCGAAACGCCGCCAGTAGGGGGTCTGGGGGGGGCCAGAACTTTTCTATAACTCGGCCGTCAGTTCTGTGCGCTACATGGCTTGCCCGCTGACACGTTAGCTTGTTAGATAATTAATCGAGTCGGTCGATGTCGGATCTTTAGCTCTACTACAGATAGAATATATGTAAACGTAACCAGTAGCAAATTTAATATAATAAAACAATTTTAAATTCAACGTCTCTCTGAGTGATTACTATCACCTCTATGAATAGATATCTATAACTTACTTTTCTTAGCATTTTTCCCGATCCAAAGTATTTTTCTAAGTGTACCTGTTTCTGTGTGAATCTTGCACTCTACCCGGAATATTTTTTGCACTTGTGGTTTTGCCACCAAGGGATGTAGCGTGCCTCCCTGCTGTCATCCCCGTACGGCTACACATCATTAATCAGGGCATTGTGGCCGAGTCAGTCTACAGCTATCGGCCAGATTATAGCATCAATCGCTGCTTGTGAAAAAACCACACAAGATTAGCGTAAAGACGGTCATGTGCGTATCTACACGTTTCAATTTAGGATGTTGAAATGTGCATAATTAATTGTATTTAAGATTGAGCACCGTGACGGTAGTACATACTTACATGTATGTACGAGAGTACATACTTCTGTGAGTATTAACAGTTTGTTTTGGTCTGGATGTTTTCTGTATTGCAAGCTTTGCTTAGTTTGGAACAAGACCTATTGTTACAGTTGCGACAGCAACTGTGTAAATAAAAACAAACGATATCTGGCTTTACACATAATATAAAAAGCTTTACTTTTGCATGTTTTGTATGGGGATGTAAATAGTAATGAAAATGTAAAAAAAAAAAACCAGCCTAACGTTTCGAAAACTTAAATTTGGATACAAAATTAGCCAAAGAAGTCAAAGATATGTATTGTCCTCAATAAACTATCAATACTAAGATAGCAATATAATATTAATCTAGATGAACGAAGCAAAGTATACTATAATAGAAGTCCGAGCAATGGCGGATTTGCCTTAAGGCCAACTAGGCCCGGGCCTAGGGCGGCCAAATGTTAGGGGCGGTCGGAGCAGGGTATTACCGAGGAATTATTACAAATTATAGATTGCCATGGCGGTTTTGCGGAGAACAATTGTATAAATAGCTAGAAAGCTGATAAATAAGAACCAAGATACTATATAATAAAGAATAAGGAGTCTGCTAATAAGACACGGCCAAAAGCGACCACGATACGACCTGGGGCGGCGAAGACACGGCCTAGGGCGGCCAAAGCTACAAATCCAATGAGGCATTTTAAATTAGAACCCTGAGCGCAAATGATTCAATACCGATCGACTAAGGAAGACAGAAACAATTTTGCGATCGAACGGTTCCCTACATTTAATTTTATTTCATCTTGACAGAAAATACTTTCCTCGTTTGTCATCTGTTTTTTCGACGAAGAGATGTCAGTTCACGTGAACAAGCGAACGTTCAATATTATGACATATATACGATGTTTGATGTAACTTCACTTCGCCTCGAAAATAAATAAAACATTTACGCTGTAACACCTCGTAGACATTTTGTACGAAATGTCGTTTAGACAAGATAAGTTCCGCTGAAACATATTTTTTTAATGAAATATATTATTGACACTGACCGCTAAACTTACTAGTTCAAGTTACTCTTAAGCAATATAAATTTGCTAATGTTACGTTTAAATTAGACGCCCTATAAAACCCAGTCATTTCAGACTTCAACTGGTCGAAATTCACGTAATCAAAATCATTGAGTTTTTTAATTAAATGTTTCATTCCCATCTTAAGGAAAAAAGTTTTGTATTTTAGAATTAAATTTATGAAATTGAAATGGTCCTGCGTAGCTACGAGAATACGTAGCATTCGTAGCGCGTCGTCTCCTTCTTATACTGATATACAAGTTGTCGATTGTATAATTAAAAAACTATACTTTGAAACAAATGAAAGAAAACTCTTTATAACAATGCATTTACAACTTTTTTAAACATAATGTTTTCAACGTCGGCTGAGATATTAAATAATATCATAACTTTTCGTTCGTTGACCTCCGTATAATCCACATGCCTTTGTCTGAACTAATATACTTTAAATAATCACTTTTAACCGAGATTACCTTCAAGGAATTTTACTAAATCACTACATAATTTTATACTCATGATGAGCCTCTTACCTAAATTAATATTAATTAAATTTATTAAGAGAAATAAAGCAGCCATCAAAGCGCTAGTCGGTAATTGAGACTTTCGACACCGTACCGTACAGTTAAGGGAATTTATATTTGCAATATGTATGTCTAAATATTTAATAATAATATATTTTTTCGTTCATACAACTAGACACACTAAACACAGCCCATTGTGCAATTGGTACCCACAAAGGAAGGCAAAATATCTCTTCAGACTCAAGGGTACAATACCGTCATCCATAATCCTCACAACTCGTCTCTGAACCGAGATACATGGTGCCAGCTGAATTCAGGGGCTCCTTTCCGAAGGTGACAATAGTTTTAGTCTTAGATTAACGGGCATGGAAGGACATCGAAATGATAATTTCCCTGAGTAAGTGTTAATAACAACAAAACGAGCTTTTTATTGAATAAATTACTTCAACTTGACAAGATACTTACATAATTTTTCTTTCAGCAATATCCTTATTTAAAATAAAATAAATACAGAATAACAACAAAACGAGCTTTTTATTGAATAAATTACTTCAACTTGACAAGATACTTACATATTTTTTCTTTCAGCAATATCCTTATTTATAATAAAATAAATACAGATGTGCAGAAGAATCTATTGGCTTACAAAAGACACGTCGATATGCGCTGAATACAAAAATTCGAACTAAATTTGTTCTGAATAAAATTGAATTGTGAAGTAAAACGATAAGAAAAGTTCTTATCATTGAAACAGCAGCAAGCAAAGCATTAATTTATAAATCCTGTTCCAAGTCTGAAGGCTGGCCGGTCTTAGCAGAACGAGGTTAAAGATTTCTCAAGTTTCTGAAAAGCGAGCTCTATTGTTCATAATTATAATCATCGCCTACGGAAGCCACCTATTTAGCAAAACCTTCTTACGGCAGCGCTCAAATTTTATGTTAAGACTAATAAAACCATTATATAATTAGGAAAGAAACAAAGCTAATTATTATAAAATATTTTAATTATTTACAATGTTCCAAAAATTTTAAAATATAAAAAAACTGTGTCGCAGCTGCTTCTGCAGAATGCCTCAAACGACACAAATATAGTAATTTAAACAACAATTATATGTTTGAGCCGTTTGGGGTAGAGACCTTGGGGCCCGTCAGCCCACAAATTATTTAGTGACATTTCTCAGTTGGTCGACACGTCCTGTCACCAGAACGTAGGTCACTACCTAGCTCAGAGATCCAGTGAGGCAATGCTGCCATTGAGACAGCCGACAGGCATCTTGGGGATACTTTTTATTTTTTAAGTAAATTTCTGTTAATGTCTTTTATTCTCTTTTTTAATGGCGTAACTTTGTCTTTAAAAAAAACTAATATTTAAAGATACATATAAATACATATATAGATCAATGTTTCCATAAGTGTATGACGCACCCGTGTGGGCTCTGGAGGCCTATAAAAGAGCGATAAAAGTCTCTTAGTAAAACAAGCTGCGTTATGTCTGTCTGCATCTATCCATATTCAACACACTGCTAGGATATGGGTCTCCTCTCAACCGTATGGGTTTAGAGCGCAGTCCACCAAGATGACATGGCTAAACTACTGTCATTTAATGACAACAGCCTGTACTTACTAAAATTACTACATAATTAATGAAGTGCCCTCCGAAGCACGATGTCTCTTTAGATAGCTAAAATATGTGCAGACATTATATCAATGATGGTAGCATTGCAACATATCTAAAAACTATATCTCGAAAACTTTAGATACAATACACAAGCACAGTACATGACATGCCTATCATACCTATACCTTACACAATTTGAACAATACACGAGTTCGTCATTGTAGTTTACGTAATCATAGAATACATCAATACAACCTGTCTTGGGTTACATATATAATTAATTACATATATAATGTAGTTATATAATAATATACAATCAAAACAATACCAAATTATTCGAATTCGTTAGTAGTTAGGACAATCATACTTATGGCTACATAACGTTGTGTACAACCTAAAGAATACACGATTCATCATTGTATTTTTTTTTATACTACGTCGGGTGGCAGACAAGCATACGACCTGCCTGATGTGAAGCGGTTGCCGTAGCCATATTAACGTTCGCAACATCAAATATCGCTCGCGCGCCGCCACCCCCGCTGCCAACGCAGCATCTCCTTCATTTCTGGTGACTTCATTCACTCGCAGAAACACAACAATCCTCAAGGGAATTGTTATTTGGCTGCGGTATTCTGTGAGGTGGAGGTAAATTCCCGAGTCCAAGTCATCATTAATTGTGGCTACCCACAATTAATGATGACTTGTCAAAGATATCTGAATGGAGTAAGGCTCATGGGCTCATCGTAAACCCTACAAAAACACAGGCTATCATTATTGGCAGTCCTAGATTTATATCGCGTATTAACTGGGCGGACCTCGCTCCTATCGTTTTTAATGGGTCTCACATACAACTTAGCGATAAGGTGAAAAACCTTGGCATATATATGGACAAAACTTTGTCGTGGTTTCCTCAGTTGGCAGAAGTGAGTAGAAAACTATTTGCTGCCGTTGGTTCCCTTAGACGGCTCCAGTATTTTTTGCCTATCGACACCAAGATTGCGCTGGCTCAGTCTTTACTCCTTCCTATCCTAGACTATGCTGACACTTGTTATTTGGATCTCAATCAAGAACAACTTGATAAACTAGATAGACTTCAAAATATCTGTATACGCTTTATTTTCGGTCTACGTAAATACGACCACAGCTCTCTTTATCGATCTCAGCTCAAGTGGCTCCCTATTTGGCTTCGACGGAATTTGCATATACTTTCTCTACTGTATCCAGTTCTTTTCAACCCTAACACTCCTTTCTACTTTCTACGTTTTTAATTTCTCAATGAAGTCCAAAGTTCCATTTTTCCTAGCACTGTCTCTCTTCGTCTTATACCTCCTTCTCACTTCACAAAGTTTTACTCCGACTCCTTCTCTGTTGAGGCTGTACGGCTCTGGAATTTCTTACCGCTCCGCATTCGGCAAGCTCAAACACTTACATGTTTTAAAAATAATGTGAAATCTCATTACCTGACACAATTACTTGATGTTCTGTAAATTCCTGGCATTTTGTAAAACTGTTTATATGTATATTATTTGTATTTATGTTTATATATGTGTATGTGTGTATATATGTATATATATATATGTATATATATGTATGTGTATGTATGTGTGTGTGTATGTATATATATGTAAAATAGTATGTAATGTATGTGTATTTATTCATAATGTTTTACTGAAGACATTTAATGATTTTGTTTTATTTTCACTGCGCCACCCACCTGTACAAATTTGCATTTATACTTTCCTGCCCTAAGGCTGTCTGGAAGAGATTGCTTATAGCGATAAGACCGCCTTTTGTATTATCTTTTGTTTTATTTTGTGTCTGTATTTTATTTGGTGCAATAAAGCGTTATGGTATTGTATTGTATTGTATTGTAGCATACAATTACGCTTCCTACCTCTTTTTTCACCAGATCTTCGTTTGTTAGTCAGCAGGGTGCACCTCGTGCAGGTAAAGTTTCAAAGGCTTTGGTTCAAAGATGTTGATGAACTACTTACACCCCTATACTTATACAATTCAAATACACGACTTCGCCATTGTAGTTTGTGAAATCATACTTGTGGTTGTGTACAACCTAAAAAATACACGAATTCATCATTATGATTTGCATAATCATTCTTATATTATAACAGATGTAATCTAAATATAAACACGATTTGTCATGTAGTTTGCGTAATCATACTTATGACTTGTGCAATCTAAATACACAAATTCGCCACATAGTTTGTGTAATAATACTTGTGGCTTACACATCCTAAAGAATACACGAAATTCGTCATTGTAATTTGCTTAATAATACTTATGGCTTATGTAATCTAAACACACGAATTCGCCATTGTAGTTTGTGTAATAATACTTGTGGCTTACACATCCTAAAGAATACACGAAATTCGTCATTGTAATTTGCTTAATCATACTTATGGCTTATGTAATATAAACACACGAATTCGCCATTGTAGTTTGTGTAATCATACTTATGGTTTTGGCAATCTAACAATACACGAATTCGCCATTGTAATTTGCGTAATCACAGTTATAGAATTAGAGCAATGGGAAAACTGGGCCACTGTGCTCCTCAAATCATTGTCTAAGCATTTTAGGCAAACTGGTAAACAAAGGAGCCACTAATACCGTTGTAGGCCGTATCTGTACATACAATGAAGCTGCGGGCGCTGGGTGCGAACTAAACGTTGTCTCGGCGCTGCAATGAATTTAATCAGGCAAGACAAAGGAGAACCCGGAATAACTAAGTATTACACTTAAAAACATTTATAAAACAAGAATATCGTCGGGCGCGTATTTAATTAATGTTAATAGTACTACACTTTGAACATCGCTGACATTATTTTGTGTTATTTATCAATTTGTGTATAACAAATTAATATTTTGTTTACAAGTATCACCTAAAATGGATTGCGGGTATTATAAAGGCTTATCCCGTTATTTTTATATTACGCCGAGTGCCAAACGGATGATTATATTGGTTTGTTTATAGTATCTTTAGTGTTTATATATACATACACACATATCTAATAGAATTTTAAGAACATGTACAAAGGTGGCCTTATCTCTACCACCTCTACCAGCCAACCAAAAGAATAAAGAGCGGCAAAGGCGTCGAAAAGTCAAAAGCATTTGTGAGAGACTAAAAGAGAAAGTAATATAAATCTTTTGGAAAAGAAGATGAATAATAATAATGATGAATATATATGAATGATAATAATACACTGTTCCTTGACTGGGGATTTAGGTGAGATCTCACTGAAATCCCCAGTTTTATTTACCTAATTATGCTCACACGAGCTTCACATGCTTTACCTCTCGTTCGCCAGAGCTTCATTTATTACATGGCACAACGTGCTAGAGGTTTTGATTTTGTCTGTAAAGATAATTAATAGTTTACACTCGGCGTTATCAGACGTCATGTATAATGTCCTCCCGGGATACCACATGTCCCGCTTATTGCGGTGGACGCCAAAAAACTTTGATTTCGTCAACTGAAATCAATGGTCGAAACGCCATAATCTTTAGAAAATATAAATAATTTATAATTTTTTACCTTATATTGTAGAACATTAATAGTAGTTTATAAAACTGTTGCATATTATGGGTTCTTAAAATGTGAATGTGAGTTTATCACATGAGCCGAAGGCGAATGTGATAACTTTTGATGAAATAGATGATTAATTACATGAAATAGATGATAATAATATTTTAAACAAAAGCATGAAATTAGTTTAACAGCTTTATTTTTTACTTATTTTCCAGATCGAGTATGCGTGGTGCAAAAAAAATAAATACAAAATATCTTTATTTGGTACAAGTTTGTGAACAAACAATTTGTGATTGAAGCTCCTTTTAAGTATATTTATATACTTGTGCTAGGAAACTCCGCTCCTCCATAACAATTAGGTGTTGGTAAGTACATATTAAGATTATTTATTTATATAAATCTAGGAAATTTATATAAAACTAGGTGCCGATGCTCGAATTGCCGCGCGGCGCCGCGTTTACAGATTATGTAGATTTTTTTTTGCAAAGTTGCAATGCATTTGTATTGCAACCTTCTTAATATAGCCGAACCCAGGGTGAAGCTATATCGAAATGGAAAAAAAGTTATTTTTCGATACAGTTGTCCATAAAGAACTGTATCAAAATTATTTTGATGGCTTGTGCGTACATGACTGATATTAAGATTCTGTGTTTAGTTTTTAAATCTCTAAATTTCAGTATGAGAATATATAAAAATATTTTTGATCTTTTGATTACGTACACTAATGCCAAAAACAGTTACCATTCATTTTTTTTATTTATTTTGAAGTGAAAACTTCTTTAGCGACGTTGTGCACTTTTTGGGATGGGTAAAACATGTTAAACTCGCGTTAGGACACGTGGCCTGATCGAAAATTCTTAAGACAAAGCTGCGAGACTACAAAATTCAACTTTAGGCAAAGACGATACAATTGATGCCTACCATCATACCTTTGCTTAGAATATTTTAATCAATCGATATATAATTTCGTCATCAACGCAAGATGTCTAGGTGCTACAAAGTTTTGCGTGGTTTTAGAATTTCCTAACAGGTGGCACTATGTATTTCATCATTCTATTATAATTCTTATGTCGTTTCAATAATACACAAAATATAAAGATATTTCAAAAAGTTGAAGTGAAAATTTCTTTAGCGACGTTGTACAGATAAACTTTTTAATGTAAAATAATTGTAATAGTTTTGAAGTGTTAAATTTTTAATGTAATTTAAATTGTCATGTTTGTGTACGATAGCGCAATAAATGAATAGGTATTGTATTTTACCACATACATGATAATACATACTTTTATACTGATATAAATAAAGCAATTCGTGCGAAATTATATCCTAACCATTCCAAAATATTCAAAAATTCACAACATGGATGTTCAAGTTTCCACTTCTGCCAGCACTCCCGGAGTGCAACCCGTTGTTTTTTTTATACTACGTCGGGTGGTAGACAACCATACGGCCCGCCTGATGTGAAGCGGTTACCGTAGCCATATTAACGCTTGCAACATAAAATATCGATCGCGCGCCGCCACCGCTGCGGCCAACGCAGCAACTGCTCCCTTTCTGGTGACCTCACTCAGTCGCAAAAACACAACAATCCCCAAGGGAATTGTTATTTGGCTGCGGTATTCTGTGAGGTGAACGTACATTCCCCAGACGCGTAGCTTACAATTAAGGTCCCTACCTCTCTTTTCGCCCGAGCTTCGTTTGTCATTCAGCAGGGTGCACCGCGTGCAGGTGAAGATGGCTTTGGTTCAAAGATGTTGATGAACCACTTACACCCCAAACAGAATTATAAAAATAAACTGTCTTAATGAATATATATTTTTCTATAATGTTATAATAAAACACTTGTACTGTGTTTTGTTGTTGATTGCACGGTATAAAAATGTTTTGTAGAAACTCATATACCATCTGTTTACCTTGATAATGCCTTAGCGACAAAACCGGTCGGTAACATTAAATATAATTAAGTGGAACAGTACAAGTGTTTTATTATAACATTATGATAATAATACTCGTAATGTTCCACCAAGTGCCAACAATCAACAGTATCAACTTTATATTTTTCTATTTTCAAACGTGTCCCGCTTTTATTACATACTTACAAAAGTTTAAAATCCCGCTTTGATCTAAATTATTTTGATGATGCTCACGTCAAAAAATATAAGTGACTCTACACCATCACCTGTATTAGTTTGGATAAGAATTTTTGCACCGCTCGTTTCTAGTAGGTTTTCAAAGTAATTGTAAAAAACATAATATTAATTTAAAAAAATACTTTTAAAAATCGTAATGTTTATACTTATAAGGAAACGTTGCTTAATTTTTTGATAATAGTAGTTGCCGAATGAACTCTCATGTCGAGATTTTCTTCAAAGCACTTAAATTCGCTTTCACATTCAAGATAGTGTGATGAAAGTAATGATTTAGATACATGTTCTTATATTTAATTTGTATGACGTTTCTAAGTGCTTTATAAAGTCCAAGGAATAAAGATATTTTGATTTGAAGCCTACAGCATGAGGTTCTTCAAAAAGGGTATAAAGATAATTCTTATAGGGACGGCAGCGCGCGAGTGATGCCCCTGGTGTTGCACACGTCCATAGGCTAAGATATCAGTCTTCCATCAGGCAGGCCGAATGTTTATTTATTACCTTACGTTATTGGAAAAAGAACGATCATATTCTTCTTTCCTCCCGTCGTCCCTTTGCACATAATCGTATTTTTCTTCAAATTGAAAGAACCCACCAGGACCGCAACAGGAACATTAAGTGTAAAAAATAATTGTAATATTAATCTTACAGTTTCGGTACCAACTCATAATCGCTCCACTGTTGGGATACGGGTCTCCCCTCAATCGAAGGGGTTTGGAGCATACTGCACGCTGCTCAACTGCAGGTTGGCGGAGGCCAGTGTTTTCAAGTTGCTCAAAGGCCACTAACTTGGCTTAACGACTGTTATCTGGTGACAACAGCGGGAACCGATGGCTTAAAGTGCCGGAGGAGCTGATGTTATTTTGGGCTTAGTTATAAGTGATAAGTAAATGCAGTTTAGCTCTCAATATATATTTCGTGCACAACTTGTAGTGACACACTTTGTTCTAACAATCACTATATCAACATAGTGACCATGCTTATGTTAAAACGATGTCACAAGATTATATACATTTATTTTTAATTACGGATACACCGATCTCCATCAGGAGCTCGAAATAAATAAACCCATCCATAGACAGGCTACGGTTGACGTTGCATAACTTGCGTGATCGATTAGACTGACACATGCAACAACACCATCGAGCTCCTCAATTTTACAGTAAGGTAAACAAATAAATAGAAAACATTAATAACCAGACGTGATTCAATTCTATTATTATTTATGTAGCCGAAAAGTGATGCATAACAATGAAAAATTTCCCACAAAAATAGCTAATCTTGAAAATATATGAATGTACGTCACTTTCAGATTCAAGTCCATCATAAAATTATACTTAAAAAACTTTTTAACAAAAAAATTAAACCGCCGAAAGAATTTAAAAGCAAAAAATAATATACTTTGTTTTTATTGACGTTAATAACTAAGTTCTTAAACTAATTTAAGTACACCTAAGTAATTTTGAGCCGGCGCCAAACAAGCAAATATTATTATAACGCTAGAGTTTTCACAATGCATTGTTAATTTGATTTGGTTATTTCTTTAAATTTGAGGTAGTTCAGTGATCTTTGTACATTGATTGTTTGGCGCAGACTCAAAATTACTTAGGTGTACTTAATTAGTTTAATAATTAAGGTCAATAAAAACAAAGTTTTGCGTTTTAATTTTTTGGTTAAAAAGCTTATATTTTTTTATTTTTTTTGTGGCTATAATATACTAATTACTGCGAGTACTTGCTTCATTTTTAATCCAAATTTATATTGAACCAACTTTAATTCACCAAATTTATATGGAACCAACTTCGGGGTGTACCCTTTCCAATAATAAAAGAATTATCAAAATCGGACTAGGTCCTCTGTTAAAAGTTATGTGTGGTTATACATTACAATCAGTGAGTGAACAATCAATCATCCTCTGTTTTCCTACCCTTAGGATTGATTTTTTTTCCAAATTTATATGGGACCAATTTCGGGTTATACCCTTTGCAATAAAAAAAGAATTATCAAAATCTGACTACTCTATAAAAAGTAAAGCGTGATCAAAAAATATACGCGTCGACGTACTTGAGAACCTCCTCCGTTTTTCCGTCGCGTCGGTTAAAAAGGAAACTAACTGGCTGACTGATAGATAGAATATTCTGCACATGTTCATAAAGGTAGTAAACGATGATTTTTTCACGTGCTATAACGCAACAAAATCTCAAGTAAGGTGCGTTTTTAAGTGGAGTGATTGGGCCTTTGTTTGTATTCAAAAAACATATTCGGTAAATTACATGAGTTTTGAACCGTCGCGACATGCGCTGTTGTACACATAAATTGATTTAGCACCCCTGCACCCCTTAAATCAGGATTTCGTCCATGTATTTTGAAAAACTTACAATTTCAGCAGCTGAAATATATATATATATTTCATATAAGAGGCTAAATATTTCCGGGATAAAATGTATCCTATACATATGTTCCGGGATAAAAAGTACCCCCTTCTCATATAAAAAAGCCCTATAAAGTGCTTTAACTTCTAGTGAAAACCGAAACTGATCGCCAAAAATTACCCCGGACAAACTACACAAACTTCCAATTTATTTATATGTACAGATTGTCAGCAATATTAGGAAATTGTGTAGGTTGTTTGAAATAGCGCTGAAGCTTGTGTCGTCAACAACACAATTTGTATCCAAGCTCCAAGCACGAAAATAAATATCTTGGGCTTCCCGCTATTTCTCTGTGTAATTACTCTTACTTAATTGCTTCAGCGGACAAATTACTCTATATTTTACTCTGCATTAATTGAATTGAAAATTAGTTAGCTATTTGTGGCGTAGAATTTATTATGAAGTTATTTTGTTGTTCTATTGACTTTACATTTTAGCGTCAAAACTAAACAGTTATGATAATAACTTCGCCCCAATAACTGCACATTATGTACATATTTTTAAAATGTATTATAATATTTTTTGGGGTGTACCTATGTGTAAGATGGTATCGCCATATTTAGAGCCAAATCCAAAATCAAAATGTTTAAGATCAAGGCCAATCTCACCTGCAAGTGGTGACTCCCACTAGTAAACGTGGTTCTGGCGAAAAAAAGATACTTAGGGCATAACGAGTCCAAATATGGAAGTCCCTACACCGTACTGAAGACAGCAGTGAAATAATATTACCCTTGAAAGGATCTTGTAAGATAATGAAGTCACCAGATGTAAGGAGATTCAATGTCAGTATCGGACTGCACTATCAGATAAATATGTGATGAAATCGTAATGAAATAGTAGAAATCTATAAGAAAAATTTTAACACTCGCCTGAAGGCAACTGTACATGCATTATGTACTAACTAAGTAGTTTCCTGACACTAATGACTTGACAGAATGACTTCGACTATCCACTTTCGATGCAAGCCTGATTGCTGACAGGACGTCAGAATTTTTAATGTTCCGAAAATCCGAAATATCAAACGATACCTATAATGGAAAAATGAATTGCAGATAAAATTTTGCCGTTTTTGTGCGGAGGTCGGCGATGAATAGTCCATCAATTGAAAAATGAGCAACAGAATTTTTCTATTACAATTGTCAGATAAACGCCTAGCTTAACATGTGGAGTGATGTTCCTTCTAGTGAGGTCACCAATGTCGCCATTATCTCTGAGGGGGAGGAGGAGCGAAGAGGTTCTGCGTTAGCATCCGTCTTTATCATATACACATCTATCTGTGTTACTTCCATCGTATGCTACAATGCATTATATATATTTTTTATATATTTTTTTTTATATCTTTTTTGTAGTTTAGCACACGTCGTGGTATAAAAAAAATCTACCTTCTCAAAAAAATCCATTTACCTACTTAATTATTGACAGTCTAAAAATACATAGGTAAGTAAGGTAAAATATCTACTTTTTTTGTAGTTATGTAAGTAAATAGAATTTCTTTTTTAATTAGTTTTAGTATCTCGTATCTGCCAGTATCTCTAGCATAACCGAAAAGATCCATACTTGTGAAGCTTGCGACAGAGATCATCAGTCACATCCTAAAAAGAAAGTTTTGGACCTACTAGTTCGTAACTAAAAGATATAGCTACTTAGTTAAAATTTACACGTGAACTGCATATTTTTTTATCCTAGCCAAATGCCGTGAATCAAAATATGTCTTATTCATTTCAATAACATTATCCATGCATTATCTCACTATAATTCTTCTGTTCTTGATATCCTGGAAAATTTTACTATTTACCTATTTAGATATTGTGGCAAGTGATAGGTACCTACTCATGTGATAAGGTAAGTGGTTAAGAAAGTATATATCCTCAGACAATCTGTAGATGTTGATGTTTAGAACAACAACCTACTCGTACAAATGCCATTTTTATGATTTCAGCATTTGTACCTACTTAGGTTGTTCAAACTATTGACATCTACAGATCGCCTGAGGATGCCTCGCGTAGAGGCGAAACACAGAGACGGCAGTCGGGTCGGCAGCAGCCGCATGTTTCTTTTCTTTCAGATGTTGGAGGTTCGCCGAGACAACCACAGCAGCTGGAGGAGAACCGACCAAAGCAGCCACGGCAGTCGCATACGTCTACTGTATACATGTAGTGGGTGGGTGCCGGCCGGCAAAAAAGGTCAATAGTTTGCATAAACTAATTGGTGGCGGAAGCACGCAAAGTACCTAGTGTAGATCAAATTGCCTGTAAATTTAACTTCCGCAAAATAACATCTGAATCAATTAACTATCTAAGTAATATAAAATAACTTATTACGCCAAATTATATATTTTTTTTTATTCCACTGTGAATGAGTGAGGTCACCAGGAAGGAAGGAGTTGCTGCATTGGCAGCGGGGGTGACTGCGCGCGAGCGATATTTTATGTTGCGAGCGTTAATATAGTTACGGTAACCGCTTTACAACAGGCGGGCCGTAAGCTAAAAAAAAAGAACACACAGGAACAACTTTTCAATAATTGTTTTAGATTGCAGTAGCAGTAAATGGCGCGGGACTGAGTTAATACCGGGCACTTAGGTACCTTGATTTCTTCTTTTACAGGATCGATAACGTCAGTGTGTCGACGCATTAAAAGACTCCTCTATCGCCTGATACCTACTGAATTGTTGACAATCCCTAACTGACAGATAATTTATAACCATTAAGTCTGAAAAGAGACTGCGTTCCTTTGTGTGTTCTACCGATTGTACAATATGGTGTGTTGTTTGACATGATGCCCAAGGCCTCTTTCTACAGTCGCACCGCTAGCCATCGATAGGGAATTCATCCTCACACATTGGAGCCTAAGTGGTCGCGAACTGTGCGGTTCCGAAGAAGTTTTCTCCAACTGCGTACTGTCAAGCTGTAGAATTAACTGCCTGTCGATGTTTTCTCAGGAGACGCGTGCGTGAAGATGTTTTTACAGGGTCGGCAACGCGCGTGTGAATCCCCTTGTGTTACAATGCATTCATAGGATACGGTAACTGTTTTCCATCAGGCGGGCCGAATGCTTATTTCCCACATTAGTGGTATAAAACAAAATAAAGGCAGTGTGCTTGTGCCACCGGTGAAAAATCGTCAACACCAAGTATCAGCCGCATAGCTATGCGTTTTCCATTAAGCTAGCTAGCTTAATGGGTTACACCAATCGTCGTCAACCCTCACTCATCCCACTGCTGGGATACGGGTCTCCCTTCAATTGAATTGGTTTAGAGGATACTGCACCACGCTGTTCAACTGCGGGTTGGCGGAGCTAAGTGTTTTCAAGCCGCCTACAGGCCACTGACTTGGATTAACGACTGTCATCTAACGACAACTGCCGAGATTGACGGCTTAATGTGCCCTTCGAAGCACGGAAAAGCTCGAGATAAATAAACCCATCCATGGACACGATACGGTCGATGTTGTTTGACTTCCATAATCGATTAGTGTGCCACGCGCAACGACGCGATCGAGCTCCTCATTCATGACACCACAATAAAAGACTGGTAGTGAATGATTTATTTTATTAAAGTAAACCACAAAATCACATTTTTATTACGTGTTTAAACTTTACATAAAACATAACTTTTATATAACCGTCCATCCTCGAATCGAATACTAAATGAAATAAAATGCATTGTTTATGACAACAGTTTTGTTAATAAATAATATTAATAACCATCATACATCATAATTAAATTAACCACTGATTCATCATTCGTACAATATATTAATTTAATAGTTATAGTTGTTACATAACGTAGTTACATAATAAAAGGCACGAAAGGATTATAAACCCATCCGAAATTCGACACCAGTGTGGTACAAATCCGTAACAACGAATTTCTAGCTGCCTTTGTATTTTCAGTTTTTCTTTTTTACTTCTTTCGGTATTTTATTGCGTTTAAATGCGTAAGCGTTAGTAGCGCTCTCTTTGTATTTTTAAAGCAGCTTCAAAAGTATTGTATTTTTAGGACGGATCATGCGTAAAATGCACCACACTTTCCCACCACTATGTCTCCTGTGTAGCCATTATAAACAGCCAGGATTAACAGCGGCGACCACCAAAAAAAGCCGTGAAGTCCATTGCAGTCCCGGGTGTAAAACTACGGCTGCCTTGGAACTCACAACGAATTTAATCAGGAGAAATTACTATGAGTAAGCAACTTTTGGAATTTAAGTTACCCTCTTAGCAATGTGAGAGACAGTAATATGGCAAATACGGTATTAAAAGCCTAAAGAGATGGCTAGTCAAGTGAAGCTCAACTGCCGTGCACCACGGAGTTTAAATTTCTAACACTATTGGGGACCTAAAACATTAACAACTCATTGTTACCTAACACATCGATTCCAATAATATGAATTGCAAAATCGTCTGAACGCTTGGTAATTCTCCCTTGTTGTTACCAAATCAGAATAGTATACTACCCCGCATGAGACATGCAACGAATTCAACATGTCCTATTAAATAATAATAATTGTTTCGATTCTCTCAATCATAATAAAATAATACGTTGAAATTCATAACAAAAGACAGAATCACTACTAACGCAGACGCGCCATTTAATGTGATAATATTGTGTATTGATAATATTGATACAAATTCGTGGTGTAAATGTACAAAATATCAAATACAAAGTCAAAAACATCTGTGAACTCACTCACCTATGCCACCAAATAACTATCCTGCTTAAAATTACATTTAGGCCACATCTAATTTACTCAGTGAGTGAGGAACTTTATTCTAGCTTTATTGTGTGCTAAGTGCATTACTAAAACACTACAACGTACGTGCGACACAAAAGAATAGGAAACATAATAGCGCCACTTTTTTCGTCAACATTTGTTATAGCGCATACCCGTCACTCCATACAAATGTTGTCTCGTTCACTATTACATAAACAACGACGTACAGAATGAAAATGAGCGTGAGTGCATGCGGTGCCATACAAACTGTTCCAGATTTGTCTCAGAGGGGAGGTGAAGTCGACACGAGGGAGCGGCAGGGAGTGGCCATAGGTACCGTATTTAGTACTATACTATGATCATAGTAAACCAATAATATAATGATACACTCGTATTTCTATAGAGGAGCTGGGTGGCCTTGTTGCGTTTGTGAGTTTAATCGAACACGCAAGTTAAGCAATGTCGACCATAGCCTGTCCATGAGTGGGTTTATTTATCTCGAGCTCCTCCGTGCTTCGGAGGGCACGTTCACAAAAAGTAGCCATAGTTAGCAGCCGTCGCTCCCAGCTGTTGTCATTATAGATGACAGTCGATAAGGCAAATCAGTGGCCTTTAGGCGGCTTGAAAACACTGGACTCCGCCAACCCGCAATTGAGCAGCTTGGTAGAGTACCTACGCTCTGAACTCCTTCAATTGAGGGGAGATCCTTATTCCAGCAATGGGATGGTCTGGACAGTGGACAATTTATACAGGGCCATCTAGTCCCAAATTAAGCGCAAAGCTTGTACTATGGGTTACTAGACAAATGTTAAATGTACTTGAATACATTTTTATTATAAGTACATACCTATAATAATAGAAAACACCCAGACCAAGACAAATAGAAATGTTCATGCACACAAATGTTTGTTTTGTTCGGGGATCGAACCCGCGACCCCGGATTTAAAAGTAGCCATAGTTAGCCACCGAGCTCGTCGAATTCTGTTTCTATTCTATTGTGTCACATAATACTTTTTTATTCTTAGGCTAGAGTTAGGCATTTCCCCTTCAAACCAAGATCCTATCTCTTAACCTATAATACCAGTAAATCTAATTTGTACCATTCAAATGCATTGTCTATAAAATATTGTCTAAAATGAGCATAATTTTATTTCATAATACTTATTACTGGTTTTGTCTAAAAGGCAGACAATTATAAATTTTAAATAGTTTTTGTTGAAATCATACGTTTATAAGTTAATTTATAAGCAGGAAAAAAACTGTTAATTGACTTTAAGTAGAACACACTGGGAATTAGAATGCCATCAAAATACAGGACGCCAATAGAAACTATTGCCATAAATTAGCACATTAAGGGGCTGCATGCGGCGAAACTAGCGCCACTCGAGTAAAACGATCATTCGATAAATACAAAAAACTGTGTTACACTATTGTACCCTGTTATGCAAAATGGCACCAACCGACAAACTATGCCAAATTTCGAGATATACATAGCGAGAAACTTCAAATCGAGTTTTATATATCCGCAACAGATTCTGGCAGTTTGATGACGTATGCTTCACATAACTTATACTGCGTGATATTTCTATTCCTATTATCCTGCCCGCGCACGGCGCCCTCTAGGCATTATACCGTCTAACACCCTAGGCGGTTACCGGTGTGCGTAAGAATTTAATGCGTGTAGCGCCCAAGGCGGTTACCGGTGTGCCTAAGAAATTGTGCAGAATGAACTTTTCATAGGGCCGTTCGGAAATGTGGAGTGTACTAAATGAACTTTTAATACGATAAGTTCGTTCATAGCCTATCATTTTCCCTAGTTCTTATATATGGTTCCCGAACGAATATAGACGAACGAAAAAAAAAAATTAAATAGCTTCAACTTAAAAGTAACAAAATGTCGGTTGGATCTATTCTGTATAACAGGGTCCAATTACGTTCCGTAGTTTTTTTTTATTTAGAAAATTTATGAAATAATTAATCCTGTAGTTGTTGCAACGAAATTTGCGAAAAACGCCTGTTTTTGCCATTTACTTGAACTACTACTTTATACTACACAGTATATTATTTTGTAAATTTTGCGAGTTATTAAAAAACTATGCGGGTTAATAAACAATTAACAATTTGTTATTAATAAACCACTTGTACAGGTCTACTTAAATTTGTTTTTGCCAACCGGTTTCGCCTTAAGCCATTATCAAGGTAAACATATTATGGTGTTTGCGTTTTTACAAAACATTTTGATATAGAGCAATCAATGACAATACTTATCAAAATTAAAAAAATCGGTTGTCTGTAAAGTCGGTTTACTGACGATATTTGAACGTGACAACGTCATAAGTAAATACAGATGGAATGTTTGCATTTTTCAAAAGAAAATTTTAATGGAACACCTCAGAGCGAGGAAACGCCGCATGAGTCATGTTTCTTCGTGCGTGCAGCCGGCTCCATTGAATTATAAGACGTTGTCACGTCAAAAATATTAAGAGGTTATTCTATAATCTTTTACCCACCTGTGTTACCACTTCATGGAGGTTCCCCAACTGATAGGCGTAATTCAAGACTGTTGTGTTAGTCAGACAATTGAGTACTCGATTATTGTTGATGCTGTTGATTGTTGGCAATAAACAATCAACAATAATCGAGTAACAGTTTTTTTATTTTTTGTGTATTTAGCGAATAATTAATTTTTCACTCGAGTGGCGTTAGTTTTGCAGCAGGTACGGCCTTAATTATTAACCTACAATTAAAATGCAAAGGAACTAGGTACTAAACGCAGTGAACTACATATGATCATACCATGAACATACTCTTACATTCTTTTCAAAAGAACGAAATAACAACGTGAAAGATGGCAAACCTCACATGTCCAAATCAAATATGAGATCATTTTTAAACATAACCTCAAGATATTGTCCTTTGTTTAACTTATCTGGGTTGTAGAGATCAGTATTATGCTGGATGTTATCACAGGCAATAGACTCAGGCTTGGCCTTTTGGTCTTTTTCTGGTTTTTTGGTATTACTTACAGTTTCCCAAATGGTGGGCTCAGATGGCTGTTTTTTCCTATAATCTATGTTTAATAATGACTTAAATTTATTATCAACGTCAACATTGATACTGGCGTCACTAGTAGAGTTACCGTCGTCAGGCATGTCGAAAACTGTGTCGTTGTCAGGAGACTCCGACAGCGCGTGCTTGCATTCTTCAGCATCTGAAGTGTCGGCGAGGCCACTGTCGCGTCTTTGTTTTAATACAGATTTCAATCTTGGCTTGGATGTCTGGAAATAAGTAAAAATATACGAATTCAATGAAAAATTGTTCTAGAAGTGTCAAGTACAATAACTATCAATTGTCTTTTTACAGATGTACAAACAACTGTGTAAACACTTTATGTAACGTAACTATCTATACATTTATAATCTATAATAAAATTTTAAAGAGGTAATGTATGTAATTTTGGATGTAATCTTTGAAACTGAAGTGAAATCATATGAGAATCTGATTTCACTAATATTAAGAATGGACTTCAGGAGATTTCATGAAATCCCTAAACTAAGTTTATATAAATCCAATCAAATTCCTAATTTAGTGAAATGATAAAAATAAAATATCTGAGATACCAAAAATATTCAAAGTTCAACTACAATATAACTGTTTGCTGAATTTTCTGTATGCTGACTAAATTATTTCTGTAGTTTGTATAGTGCAAATAAAGCATATTCTATAACATTAGAAATATACAATTCGCAATATAGCTCCATTTGAGTTAGATTATGCTAGTCCACCAAAAATGGATTGATGGAAGCTAGTCAGGCGAATGTAGAGAGAATCAATGCCATGATAGAGATTTTGGATTTAATCCAAAATGCATGGTAGTATTTTAGATTCTATCCATTTAGATATGAGATAGAGTGACTGTTGACATTTAGATAGTTCAGTTATTAAGCAAAGTGAGTTCTTCCGAGCGGCTTAAAAACTGCCCCCCATCAACCAAACAAATCTGTATGGAGTATACTCTAAACCCCTTCGATTTGATTCAGTGCAGTAGTTATTTATGCAGTGAATATCGAAAAGTACCTTAACAGAGTTGGACACATCATCTTCAGCTTCACTTTCACTTTTACGGCGTTCTTGACTCCTCTTTTTACTCTTTTTTCTTTGATTCTTTTTCTTCTGGCCTTCAATTGATGAATTATACCTGAAATTATTAGAAGAAATTTTCATAATGGATCCTGCAATACAGAATAGATCCAATCTACATTTTGTTACTTTTAAAGCTATTTAAAGTTTAATGGGAATAATAATATCACACAGTATTAGGTATGGAAAGCATCATCAAACTACTAGAATCCGCTGCAAATATATAAAACTCAATTTGAAGTTTCTCACTGTAAGACTGTAAGATTTCTTGCTCAAGTTTATTTCTCATTTTTGCATAGTTTGGCGGTTGGATCTACTCTGCTATATTCATGGTCCAAATATAAAATTATTTATCTTTAGTATTATCATTCCTATAGACATCTTTCAACATCACATCATGATTAGATAATAAATATGTGAATAATGTTATGACAACATTGTTATCAGTAATGTGTTGTTTATTTTGCATATAATGGTTTTTTTCCTTCATATCATTAGACTGGAAAAACATCCATTTATTTCTTAAATTAACACCTCTTAAATTATCACCTTGGTAATATAAAGCTACATCACATCATTCAAGGCCATGGGTTTAAGCACTATATATCATAAGTTATTGACCTTTTCAAAGTTTCTTTTAGTTAAACATAATACATAATTTTGTATACAAGATTAAAGATTGATTGACATGACTGGATACATAACTGATGGATGGGCTTGAGATAAACAACGTAATGTGGGAGTATGACCTGACCACACATTTGTATCTAAATATATAAAAAGTAGCAACACCTGCGGGTTCGCCCATATCAATATCGATTATCCTCTTTCCTCAGGATATAATCTATGTCATTACCAAATTTCATTCAAATCGGTTCAGCAATTTAGTTATGTTAAAGTATCAAACAGATAGACAGATGCACTATCGAATTTATATATTAATATGGATGATTATCTCATCTCACCTATAAAACTGCCTTGCAATAACATCACTAAACCTAACAGTCTTTTTCAAGCTTGATTCTTCCGGAATACAGTCAGAACTAATGTAATCCATGGATGATGCAACATCGCCAACACTAGATTCTGAGAAACTCCGCATCATGGACATGGGTTTGCGCAGTATGCTCTTTGCACCATTCTCACAATTATTTGTCTCCGTCCACACAATCCGACAATCTTTTGTGGTTGGAGACTCATTATCATCTTCATCTAAGTCGCTATGATTAGATGATACAACAATATTGGTTTCGGTGCCTAAATTTGTAACTTCCACAGCCATAGGACTTTCATTAGCTTGCTGAGAATCCATATCTTCCTCTGGTTTTGCAACTTTGCCTACTTGGGAAACATCAAAATATTCACTGGTAAATGAGTTTTCATCTAAGCCAATGTTGAATTTATACGGAGCTTCACCAGATATTTCCAACTGTAAAATAACATTATTGTCCCAAGATTCTCCAGTCACATTTTCAAATTTTACATGTTCCTCAAACATAATTATAGCTGCATAGTGCACAGGAACAAATCCAGATCCTACTGAAGTGAACTTAATGTATATTTTGTTGGCTTCTGTTTTGACTACAACAGAATCAGGATCACTGTTCTTCACATGAAAGGTAAAGGCTACAATTTCATCCATGACATTGTGAGTGTAAGTGGGTAACAAATATCCTAAAGATGTGTCAAAAAATGAATCTCCTCTAGATTTAGGACTTTCCTCAACCACCTTTGGCTGTGAAATTTCTGAAACAGTAGAAGATAACTCCACAATAAGATTTTCCTTATGGTCATCGTCACTTTGAGATCCTGAATATTCTTCACTTTCAAGACCACTGTCCACTTTAAGAGAGTTTGTATAACCACTGGGTTTTCTTATGACTGGTAAACTGACAATCAAGATTCTTTTAGTGTTATCAAACTTGGCTGTGCCACATTCATCATTCACTGGGTACGGGAGAGTCACATTAAGTTTATATTTTGCTGGTTTCTCTGATACCAAGTTCAGAGACTTCTCCTTTACATCTAAAATACAATCTTTTGTAGATGACAGAAGTGGGAGATTTATTTCGACAACAATCTGACTAGGGATTGCTGTATACTGTTTACAATCCTTGTCATGTGTATAGTCTTGAAGATCAACATTTTTTTGTTGTTTTATTACATATTTTGGTACAGTGTAGCCATTATTGGAAGAATGTGTGAATTCATTTCTGGCGCGTCTTTTGGTTTGCAGTTTCTGTTGTGGTTTAGATATAGGGTCTTCAGGTGGTTTATCCATTTTTTCGGGGTATATATGTTGAGGGTATAATTTATTTATTATCTCTGACGAAAGTTCTTCATTTTCTTCATCATTAGGAGGTTTATAATCAGGATCCTCCTTTCGAATTACTGCAGGTGTCATCATACCCTTGTATTGTGACTTAGGAAACCGAAAGTTGTTGCTATCGAAATGAATATTGTATGTGTTTTGCAAGCCTTCGAAAGCGGTCTTGTTTACCAACTCACGAAATTTCTTATTAACCTCAGCCATGCGCAAAGTATCCGGATGGAATACTACGTCGTAAATAATGCAACGCTCTTTTTTATGATCATAATCTTCCCTGGGAGGTATTACGGAGTAAGGTAACTGCCAGTTCATACCTCTCCTGCCATCGACTTCTTGGACACAACAAGATGGCTTTCCGACATTCTCGTTACTGCAAATGTTGATAAACGCTTTTCTATCACCAGCGACGCTTGTTTTAATAACATAACCTCCTTTTGGATTTATAAATGTTACATCGTAGCCGCGTTCTTTCTCGAGTTTGGTCATCTCTTCTTGATACAAGGCCTGATTCGCCGGGTCACGTACCTCCTCACAGTAGTCAACTAGCAAATCTCGAAACTTCTTACTCTTCATAGCATCTTGGATATTTTCTAGGTCAATCTTAGTAAGATGTGGCTCTTCATCGCGAGGTTTTACTCCTGTTGCCATTTTATAATTATTTTGTAAAATATTAAATAAATAAACACAGTTTTATTACGCATTCACTATTTTTCCAGCTGATAAGAGCAATAGCGAGGCTGGGAACGAATGAATGATAGACTTGTGACTAAAATAACGTAACGGTGATTAAATCACTGTGATATGCCGTCTAAAGTTATAATGGTGACTTTTTTTGAAATAACAACGTTACCGCCGTGACACTGTGACGTTACAAAATAACAACGTTATCACGACGATCACATAGGAAAGGAAGGGATCGTGAATATTCGAAACGATGCGGAAGAGTCTCGTACGCCTATGAGTGCGAGTGAGAAAGCGTTATTATTAATTAATTATTATATTTTCAATGTATTCGACGTCTTCAGCTCTATAAAATATGAAAAAGAAAATTCTGGAGATGATCATTATTTGGTTGATCTATTATACCTATACACAACACACATAGTGTAGTAATTACGTGATCTGTGTGATGATCAAGCCTCTGAATGGTATATTGCAGCGATTCATAAACTTCTTCGATGACGGAGCCCTTTTGAAAGACTAAAGTAAAAATGTTATGGAACCCTAAACTAATAAATAATTAGGTAAAACAGATAAAGATTTGTTGCTACTTTTCATTATATGGTTACATGAAATTGTGATATTTGTTTTTATTGACGTGACAACGTCTTTTATTTCGATGGAGCCGGCTGCACGCATGAAAAAACATGACTCATGCGGCGTTACCTGACTCTGAGGCGTTCCATTAAAATTTTCTTTTGAGAAACGCAAACATTCCATCAGTATTTTCTTATGACGTTGTCACGTTCAACTATCATCAGTAAACCGACTTTACAGACAACCGATTTTTTTTAAACAAGTTTATTGATTCCATCTAGTATATTCATTTTATTGTGACTGCCGACGGAGCCTTTCCAGTGGCCTTATGGAGCCCAAGGGCTCCGGGACTACACTTTGAGTAACGCTGGTATAATGTAACCATAGTGATCGAACTTACAAAATCGCAGTGATTTTTCATAGTGATCTACGTGACTATAGTGATCGACGTTACCATAGTGATCGACGTGACCATAGTGATCGATGTTACCATAGTGATCGACGTAACCATAGTGATCGACGTGACAAAGTCACAGTGACTTTTCACTGTTACTTTTTTGTAACTGGAACGATAGAAACGGTTTTTGAAAAATAACGTTATTTCCAAGTCTAATGAATGAATGAATGAGTCGAACAATTCTATAAAAATTCAATGCGATCACGCCACGACATTCACCACTTTGACATTTGATATTTTATAATAGTTGTACTACTGACCCTAGATACCAGGAACAACCAACACATTGTGTTGTGTCTTGACTTGTAGTCTTTGTCTTTATAGCGCTGCCATACACTCGTCGAGTGGCGAGGGAAGTAGCGAGGGAAGTAGGCAGGAACGTAATGTGGCCACGTTACTCGTCATGCCGCTCGTCTTGCTCTTCGTCTTGCCCATCATTCCCTGTTTTGTCGGTTTTTTGGGCGCGAGTCAAAGGGCCGGCAAGTGAGCGCGGCTACACAATCGCCTCGGACGCATTCCGCATCGAGCGCTCGGGCGCGTAACACGCGTCCTATTTTTTAAATCATTTTTTTAAAACCATGTCTGTCATGAACATTTCCCTATAAGAGCTGGTAGCAAAAAAGAAATGTTTGATGGCATCTTTTAGACCGTTAGTCCATAAAAAAAAGCTTCGTTTCGCTATAATAAAAATGCATATCGCGGACGCTGCCGCAGCTTCAACGTCCATTGTATAGCAAAGGCGAATGTCCAAGTGCGGAGCGTCGCGAATAATTGCGCGAGTAGAGCAGTGTGTGGGCAGTGAGGGAAACATCGCGGCAGCGCGAGGAGCAAGGCGATGAGCAGCGCGAGGAGCATAGTGTGGCGGCGGGGTAACACACTGGACTCCGTACCGTTATTATTACAAACGCTGTAGATGTAAGGCTCGTATCATACTACAAGTGAAAAGCTTCGACTCGACTCGACTCGACTTTACCTAATTATAAAAAAAAATAAAAAATAATTCATACTTTTCTCATTCTCCATATCAACTTGCCTACTGATATACCTATGTAACTAGATTTCACGCATTTTTGACTTTATGATAGATTTTGTACACGATGGGTCAAACTTGTCTTAAGGCTAGGTTATCCGATAATAACGCGCAAAACACAAATTCCAAATAATAATAATAAATAATAATAACGTGCTTACCTACTATCTATAAGCTCCTTACATCCATACTGAAAACAAAATTATATGAGCATTTGGATGCCAACAATATTTTAAATCGCGCTCAGAATGGATGCAGGGTTGGGTGTTGGGTCCCGTGGTACTAAGGAGCTCCTCCTCATCGACATGACTGTTAACCAGCGGGTTCGCCGAGGTCGCAAGAACCTCTCTGCAGCCTGGATTGACTAAAAAAAAAGTCTACGATTCGGTGTCCCATTCATGGTTGAGACGGGTGCTTGAACTGTATAAAATTAATACAGATTTTTTTTTTTTTTTTTTATATTACGTCGGGTGGCAGACAAGCGTACGGCCCGCCTGATGTGAAGCGGTTACCGTAGCCATATGAACGCTCGCAACATAAAGTATCGCTCGCGCGCCGCCACCCCCGCTGCCAACGCAGCATCTCCTTCCTTTCTGGTGACCTCACTCACTCGCAGGAACACAACAATCCTCAAGGGAATTGTTATTTGGCTGCGGTATTCTGTGAGGTGGAGGTAAATTTATGAACCTTTCTCAACGTATGTATGGGACAGTGGACCACGGCTCTATGTCTTCCAGGACGTGGAGCGAGTCATGCTACCTCCGAGCCCATGGATTGAGCGAGGCATATTCCAGGGAGATAGTTTGAGTCCTCTTTGGTTTTAAATCACTTAAGCATTCTGCTTAGGGATTCCAAGCTAGGCTATCGATTCCGTAGAGAGGGCGAGAATGATAATTTCTCACCTATTGTATATGGATGATCTCAATTTATATGCATCAAATGAACCAAATTTTGTGACACTTTTAAATGTTACTCAAACATTTAGCAGTGACAATAGAATAGAATTTGGTGTCGATAAATGCGCGGTGGTCCATATACAACGCGGTAAAGTTGTAAATAGAGAAAATTTACAACTTTCAGAGATTATGACTCTCAGAACCATCTCCGAAACCGAAACCTATAAATACCCTGGTATGGCGGAGTGTTTAGGTATACAGGATAGTGAGATAAAACTATCAGTGAAGGAACGTTTCTTTGGCCGTCTTTCAAAAGTACTGAAAAGTCTTATGTCAGGTGGTAATAAGGTGCGTGCCTTCAATGGTTGGGTTATGCCTTTGCTTGTATACACCTTCGGAATACTAAGGTGGACTCAAACCGAGCTCGATGCACTGGATCGCAAAGTCCGTAAACTGCTTACCGCGTATCGTATGCATCATCCACGCTCATCTATGATGAGACTATACATCCCACGGGAGTGTGGGGGCCGAGGCTTCCTTAATGCCAAAAACCTACACAACCGTGAGGTGTGTAGTCTCAGGGATTATTTCCGTCATGTTGAGAGTGGGATGCATCGAGACGTGGTAGCAGTTGACAAAGGACTGACGCCGCTCTCCTTTGCAAAAGAGGACTGACATAAACCACTTGTATTAAGCACTGAAGATCGCTTGAACATATGGAAGGGTAAGGAGCTACACGGACGATTCCATCGGGCACTTCATGGATCCGATGTTGATCTTTTGGCGTCCGTCACCTGGCTACGATTCGGTGACCTTTTCGGGGAAACCGAAGGTTCTGTCTATACAATTGCTGACTAAGTTGTCAAGACTAATAACTACCGGAAATACATCATGAAGGATGGGACGGTGGACATTTGTCGTGCATGTCACCGTCCTGGTTAATCTGAACCTGGTGAAGGCATGTTATTTCTGATTGTTCTTATCTTGCCAATGGTGAGTATTTGTACAGACTCAACCAGGTAGCTAGGATAATCCATCACCTGCTTGCTCTTCGATATGGTCTTGTGAGGTGCCATATTATAAGTATGTATATAGGTACATACTGGTATAGACCAGTCCTCGAAAACAGTCGTACCAAGCTCTACTGGGACCGGTCTATCATCACGGACAGGACTTTATAGCTAATACGCCTGATATTGTGTTGGTAGACCGGTTAGAGCGAAAGGCATTTCTTGTTGATATCACCGTGCCATGCAACAAGAACGTCGTGAAAGCTGAGAATGACAAGATGTCAAAATACTTGGACTTAGCTCACGAGGTTACCGCCATGTGGGACGTTGATTCAACAATAATTGTCCCGATAGTCGTGTCGGTAAACGGTGTCATAGCGAAAAGTCTCGATTCACAGAGACTTTCGCTAGGTTACTGAGTCAAGAGCCGGATACAGAAGGTGGCAATTTTGGGACTGCATGTATTGTGCGGAGGTTCTTCAGTCTGTCGTCCTGACCACCGGCGCCGCTGTTAGATGTCCCTCGCCGGCGGTAACTCTTTTTATAGTAATTTGTATTTATAATGTTATTTGTATTTATATGTATATTGTAATTACAATTTTTTGTAAAAAATAAATGTAAATAATTAATTCTGGACAATTTACGCAGCGCCATCTAGTCCCAAATTAAGCGCGAAGCTTGTGTTATGGTTAAATATTTTTTTTTTGTAAATACATACATATAATACATAGAAAACACCCAGACCGAGACAAACAGACATGTTCATGCACACAAAAATGTTTGTCTTGTGCGGGAATCGAACCCGTGACCTCGGAGTCAAAGTGGCCATTGCTAACCATTCGACCACCGAGCTCATCAATTTTAAAATCTATTATTTATCCGATAAAAAAATATATGTTATTATTAATGAGTTCAACTCTACACCAAGGGCTTTTTCTATATTTTAGCATTGAAACAAACACTATAATTTTCTTGCAAAACCCGCATTCTGTATGTTAAGCGGACAGGTATTGTCATAATGGGACCACATTATGCCAATACGTGTCCGCATAACACACTTATTTATTTCTGTTAGAATTTTGTTCCTTTTCTGCTGTTACCTTAATAAAATTTTTGTCTTCCAACTTCATAATCTCCGAACTCAATGCAATTTGCAGCTAACCCGTCTCTAGTGTGTAATAGGTTGATTAAATCATTTATTATTGTAAGTTTATTGAAGCGCGATTGTGCTTTTAAACAAAAGGTGGAACATACGGTCTGCTCGTTGCCGTTTTCCCGCTAGATGGCGCTGTAGTCAACATTTCTAGTTTATTTTGATTTACGTGTAAATGGAACATTTGTAAGTCGTAGGAATAGTTTTCGCGGAACTCGGACGTTACACTTTATTGACCTTGGTCATATACTTGCCTCAAAATTCACCCAATTCGACACATAATCCTATAATAACATCTGTCATTGAATATAGTGTAGTTTACACACACAGACGTGAGCGAGCACTACGTTTACCTTCATGACAACTAGATGGCGTGCCAAAATGAGCTGAATTATTTTATTTTTTATACTATGTCGGGTGGCAGACAAGCATACGGCCCGCCTGATGTGAAGCGGTTACCGTAGCCATATTAACGCTCGCAACATAAAATATCGCTCGCGCGCCGCCACCCCCGCTGCTGACGCAGCATCACCTTCATTTCTGGTGTCCTCACTCACTCGCAGGAACACAACAACCCTCAAGGGATCTGTTATTTGGCTGCGGTATTCTGTGAGAACAACCCTCAAGGGATCTGTTATTTCGTTGCGGTATTCTGTGAGGTGGAGGTACATTCCCAAGTCGGGTAGCTTACAATTACGCTCCCTACCTCTCTTTTCGCCAGAGCTTCGTTTGCCAGTCAGCAGGGTGCACCGCGTGCAGGTGAAGTTGGCTTTGGTTCAAAGATGTTGATGAACCACTTACACCCCAAAATATTCTGTAGGAATATTCTCAATATTTCCATTATGGTAGGCAGAACTACAGAACGCCACCTGCTACGACATAATTATGTTATCTACGATTGTGTTATGGAAATAAAAGTTATATTTATAGGTTTAAACTTTTATTTTATTTGATAAAAAGTAATATACAATGATAACGTAGATTCTGAACAAACTACTATAAAAATACAATTAAAACATAAATTATTCTAATTGTTGATTGCTTCCTCTGCCTTCAGTCTTCTGTCTTGAAACCACTGCTACACAGGTGCTGCAAAGGAAAATAAGTTTACTTAGTATATTTGTTATTTTATGACGAAAATTATTTCCCAATAACTTCAAAATGTTGGGCCAGATCGTGATACAATTTATGAAGTAAATAAAATAAAAGGTAAAAGCCTTGTGTTCATACTGGTACATACCATTCAAATCTATACATTTCGCATTTTTTTGAACACGTCTTAATATTATTTCTGGCAGAATACAATTTTTAAAAAATCTAACTGCTTCGGTATCATATTCCGGATAAATTCATTATCTCGACAAACTTCTATCACAGTCAAAGGTTCAGTGACTGAAATAAAACATATGAAGTAGCACTTATCCATTCTGCTGACACGCATTTGTCCATGAACCTGAAATAGATTTTAATTATAGTAAGAGAAAACAAGATACTGAAATAATTATAAAGTTGACATGCAATAGAATTATCAACTTACTTGATAGTAATAATCATGCTTTTTATTCATAACTAAAACATTGTTATCCAATTTTAGAGCAAAGTATTTCTTTTCTAGTGCAGCTGCCTCTAGGCTTTGATTTTTCCTCGCCAATTATGGAAAGCACTTGATCTCAATAACAGCTCTTTCATTTTCAATTATACCTGTAAAAAATTTACACAAAATATAAAAAAGTGAAATGGAGCTCTTTATGAGATTTGGTACAAGAAACTCAATCGCATTGCGATTATAACTATAGTTATAATTTTCCACATTTGCCAAATACATAGATAAAATTGAAGCTTGATAAAGACAAACTTGCCATCCGGACTGCCAGCTAAACATCCAAATTCTTCATCAATAAAAAGACCTGAAGGCCTGACACTTTTATTATATTGTTGCATGAACATACTTTTTGCCACATTCTCATTTTGCTGCCCATAAAGCATGTCTTTGGTACAAATATTCTTTTTATATAGAATATATCCTTTACATGATTGTGACATGGAGTGGTAATACGGCGTTTGCAAACCTGTAAACATAAAAAATACAGATAAGAATATTATGGGTTATTTTTACATTCAGCATTGCCAATAATACAGGTATATAAAATACTGCGTTATCAGAAATGTATAATTATGTGTTTAAATACATTTCTGCTGTAAAATTGTCTTAATCCACCTCGAACTCGTTTTAACGATTTGCGCGGCCCCGAATAAGCGTGTCGTTTGTGTACGCTTCTCTGCTGGTTGGAACATACATTGAATACACCTAAATGAAATAAAGAAAAACAAATTAAACACAAAAGAATATGTTACTTCTAAACACTCAGTATTTGAAAGAAATTGAATAGTAATTCATAACCATGTAATTAGATTGCAGTCGCATTTATTATGACAGAATTGACAGATGATACAGATATATTGTCCCAGATTGCGTTCGGAACTCGGAACACATCCTGAGAAAAAAGAACAATAAAATATAACAGTAATACTTATCTTTACATTCCTGGAATATATACTTTAGAATATTGGTCGACGAAAAAGAAAATAATAAATCAGATTTTATTCAGTTATTTATTTTTATACAATAAAACACGTCTATTTGATGTACATAAATTTGTTTGTTTCTGAACGCAACATAACGTAACTTGGAAAATATATTTAGCTATATTTAGGGAGCTCGGGACTAAGTTTTTAAAAGAAATAAATTTGAAATAAAACTTATTTTATTGTATATTAATATTACAAGAGACGCGTGCACAGATTTAGATGCGCTACACGAATGAGATGCCTAGCTTAAAGTTCATACAGGATGATGTCACCCTAAAGTGCTGAGTTTGCACTATTCACTTGCACTGTAGACATTTGAGGATACATAACTCCTCCCTCCTCAAGTGTGAAATTATCGGACGATTTTGAGTCGCAATAATTTTGCACCCTTGTAATAAAATTACATTTCCATGCAAGGAAACTAGTAGTACAAATAACTAAGAGTACATAAAGAACTATGGTACCTAAACTTATACTACGAGTGTTCACGATCACTGTTTCACTATCTGTATCACTATTAGACGCCGCACCTTTTAGAACGTGTGATAAATCCTTTAGTTCATCCAAATTTATGCCTTTTATATTGATTCTTTTCATCTCGATGACGTTATCTTCCTTCAGCTCTGGTAGGGTCATGATGGGGGTAACCTTGAAGCGTGAGTCTGCAGCTGAAGATCGCCGCCGGTCTATTTTAAAGTCTTTCAGGTAGAGTTCACAATTGGCATCTGTGGTAAGATGGTAAGTGCCTTGTACCTGTTTTTTAATGACGTCGTTGCGACATTTCTCAGTTAGGACGTTAGGGTTGCGAGAAAAGAGTATCCAATCGACAGGGCCGATACGCTGGATTTTAATGTCTTCAGTTTCAACGGTACGGGCGATACATAGAGTCAGGTTAGTATGGAACTTCATCAATTGCTCCACACAAGTAGGTTCGGGATAATGTACGACATCGTCTTCTTTACACAGGAACTGGTCGACTGCTAACTCCTGACAGGGCCGGGCTACTGGCAAGTATTTCGAACTTTCCACCAATAGGTAGGGATATTCTGGGATTATTACCGAGGTAAGGTTTCTTTGGGATGTAACAGGGAGAGAGTATACTTTAAAATAATTATACACATTACCGTCAGTTATAGGGACTTCCATAATAAACGTGATCTGATTTTCCTTTACATAAGCCTTTACAGTCATTGTCTGCTCTATCTTAACTAAATTATTTATATTAATAGGATATACAAAGTTATCATTTTTAGCAATGTTTTTTAGCGTATATAACAATTCTGTGGAGTTAATCAATGACTGATGTAGTACCGAGACTTTACTTAACGCCAAGGCTGTCTCTATCTCACTTAATATCAAATATATTGTTCGAAAATTACTAATGAATAGGTGAAACATGCTTAACACATACGTAGCATAAATTGAGTTATTTTCTTTTTTGGCTGCATTCATAATATTTTTTTCAATGCGCTTAAGTCTTTCATCTAATATCAATGTATTGTTTTGCAAGGTCTCAGTACTATTAATAATGATATCTAACGTTTTGGAGAAAATTACCATTTTCACATCAGTTTTTACCTGTTTGTCTCTAACTTGGGAGATCAAATGGTCATATTTTAACGCATCCTCGTGATCTAAATTTCCCGTGACAAGTTTTATTAACGATCCAAGTGGGTTTATCAAGCCTCTCTTAACTCTACTAGAGGGAACAAGTTGTTTAAATTTATCTATTGTAATATCTTGTAAATTTCGAGCCTGTAATTTAAGACCATAAAATTCGTAATCGTAATGCTTATTACTATTTACTAACTTATCAAATTCTGTATATTTTTTAATATTTAAATTTAATTCGTCTTGTACTATGCTCAGATCGATCACCTTCACAATTGTCCACTTATCCTCTTGTTTGTATGCCTGTCCGAGTTTTACAGGTAAAATACCAGGATTCCCTTCAGTGCGTTGAAGTTGAAGGGCCTGGGTCACGTGTAGGAGGACCAGGAGCAGACACCACCTGCGGAGGACGCTTAACGTTTTTAACTGGTACTTTGCTTTCTCTAGCACCTATCTGAACCGGTACAATATTTCTGTCAGTACTATCTTTCACTTTAGCTTTCTTATACCTAGCCTTGTCTTTACTCTTTCTAATATTAATATCCTTCACGAATACTGTATCACCTACTTTTAGTACAGGTTTATCATTTCCTACTCTCTTTTCTCTAACGTTTTCCTTTTTCGTTAACATTTCTTGTGCTATATATTGGTATAGATGTTTTGTACGTTTAGCATGATCTTTTAGTAACTGCTGAATATACGCTTTTTCGAAATCAACGTCGAAAGTTTTGTTAGCATCAGTATGACCAAAGACTACTTCAAAAGGGGTAAGTCCTGTAGCTGAATGTATAGTGTGGTTATATGCCATTATAGAGTAAGTCATAATTGAAGCTGCGTCAGTACACCTTTGTTCGTATTTAGCCAATCGGTATATCTCTATCAAAGTGGAATGAAAGCGCTCGACTATACCTGTGGAGTTAGGGTTGTTGGGAGTAGTAATATGTAATTCAATTTTATACATACCCATAAGTTCTCTCATTAACTCGTTATTGAATTCCGTTCCTGGATCACATGAAATTTTACGAGGGGTGCCATAGAAAGAAAAATATTTTATCAACGCGCGTATGACCTCCGGAGTAGAACGATTTGTAATATTGAAAGCCTGAGCTAATTTGCTGAAAGCATCTACTAGTGTTAGATAGTATTTTCCTTCTATAGAGAAGATGTCTATAAACACTTCCTGAAAGGGAGCATTTTGAGTCTGGGTAAGTTGGAGAGCTGGTTTTAACGGTTTTCTGTCATACTTCATCTTACGACAAGCCTCACAGTTATTTATGACAGCGGATACAGTGGTCAACATGTTGTCCCACTGGTAATTTCTACGGATCCTTACCATGGTTTCCTTGATTCCACGATGACACGTAGGACCTTCGTGATATTTTAAAATGATTGCCTTCTGCTCTCTTTCATCTTCCACGTATACAACTCTTTCAGTACATTCATAAAACTCTACCATCCCCTTTTTAAATAATTCTATTACTACTGCACTAAAATCTCGTCTATGGGTTTCATTTTCGAAATAAATAAAATATTTAATTTTTGGCTTTATATATTGTTTTAAAAATTCTTTTATCAATTGGAAATTGTTTATGGGCAAAAATACTTCTAAAATCTTTTGTTTGTCCCTGGATAGATCCCTCACCTGTAGTTCGTTTTTGAACCACTGAAAGACCAATATTTGGTTGGGTTTAGCATCTATGGCTTCATGGAGAATGGGGATACCATAGGACTCCAGCTCTTGGGCTGAGTGAGCTGTTTCGGTAGAACTAGAGTCGGGTCTCAAAGGGAATTCCGATTCAGATTCATTAAAGTCAACCGCCGACAATGTGGATGAGTCAGATATAGTAATAATGTCGGGTTCAATTCGTGATTTAGCTTCTCTCGCTAGTTGTTCCACTCTATCGTCTAATTCCTTAAGATGTTTCTCAAGTTCTTCGTCTTTCTTGTCAACATTAACTTTCATAGACATACTGTCATCGTCAGAACCTAAAGCATTGAGTTTTATGCGGGAAAGAGCGTCGGCGTTAGTATTCTGTTGTCCCTTCTTATATATAATGTCAAAGTCAAATTCCTGAAGTCTTAAACGCCAACGGGTTAATTTACTATTCGGCTCCTTAAGGGAATATAGCCAGGCTAGAGGTCTGTGGTCGGTATATATCTGAAATTTATGTCCGTATAAATACGGTCTGAAATGCTTCACTGCCCATATGATAGCGAGTAGTTCTCTTTCGATTGTACTGTACCGGGACTCTGTGTCGCTTAATGTACGACTAGCATAGGCTACTGGCTTGTCTTGCCCGATGGGACCTTGGGATAGAACAGCACCTAATGCAACTGAAGATGCGTCTGTAGTAAGTACATAAGGCTTAGAAGGGTCAGGATATTGCAACAGAGGGGCGCTAATGAGAAGTTCTTTACACTTTTCAAAAGCATCGATATACTTTTGGTCTATTATAATTTTATTCCTTTTCTTAAGGCATGCCGTGAGTGGTTGGGTGACCTTAGCAAAATCTCTAATAAATCGCCTGTAATAACCAATTAATCCAAGAAAACTTTTGATTTCAGTAGTAGTTCTTGGAATTGGGTAGTTTAATACACTTTTAATTTTATCGTCATTAGGTCGAAGTCCGTCTTTAGTTATGGTGTGTCCTAAATAGAGTACGTCTTTTCGAAGGAATTCTGACTTGTCCAGTTGTACTTTTAAATTAGTGTGTCTGAGTCTGTGAAAAATGGCTCGAAGTTTTTCTAAATGTTCTGCTAAACTTGCTGAAAATATTATTATGTCATCTAGATAAACAAGGCAATGTATTCCTTGTAGTCCACGTAATACATTGTCCATGGTACGTTGAAAGGTTGCAGGTGCAGTTTTAAGTCCAAATGGCATTCTTAAAAATTGATAGTGTCCAAACTCAGTACTGAACGCTGTTTTTTGTCTATCCGTCTCGTTTACTTCTATTTGGTGATAGCCACTAGCTAAATCAAGCGTAGTGAAATATGAACTCTTCCCTAGTTTGTCAAAAATGTCAGTTATGTTGGGCAAGGGGTATTTGTCGTCTATAGTTATGTCGTTCAGTCTTCTGTAGTCTATAACCATTCTGTATTTAGTCTCACCAGATGCATCGGGTTTCTTTGATACCAGATGTACAGGTGAACTCCAAGGTGAATGTGATTCCTCAACTACATTATCCTGTAAAAGTTTTTCTACCTGTCTTTTTATTTCAGCTGCCTGAGCAGGGGGTTGTCGGTAAGGCTTTGTGTAAACGGGATCTTCATTTTTGGTACGTATGAAATGTTTTACCTGGTTTGTGAATGTTAAGGGCAGTTGGTCACAGTAAAATATGTCCTTGTACTCTTTGCATAGTTTAAGTATGGATTCGTGCTCTTCAGAGTTCATGTGGTCTAGTCGTAATTTTGTTAAATTCTGTGTTAGAAGCCTATCGTAGTCAATATCTCTAGTGTTCTTTGAGTCTTTATCTATATTCGAAATTGGGATATACTCAGAAGTTTTAAAAGGGCTAGTCACTGTCAATTCCATTTCTTGGTCTAAGGAATTTTGGATAACTGTGGTAGCATAACCATGAATACAATTGACAATAGCGTCTGGCATTCGGACGCCTTTACAAAATTCTTTAAAGTCAAGAACGGCATGTCCTGAATACATGTCTGTAGGGAGTTTTACTCTTGTTTCTGAACGCGGGGGTAGTTTCACCCTGTGCTCTGATGATGCATGAACAATAGGTATATTTACTGTCTTTGTTCTTAGCACTTTTTGTTTAAGGTCTATAACCGAATCCAACTGTGTTAATAAGTCGTTTCCTATCAAACCATCATAGCGAGCGTCTACTTCATATATATAAAAGCGGTGATAGATATTGTTCTTAAAGGTAGGTAGTAGAGGTATATAAGCGACTTGGTCATGAGATGACCTTGTATGAGTGCTAACAACCTCAAAATGCTCGTAGTAAATTTGTGATGGAAAGAATTTATAGGCTTTTTGTGGGCTTACGAACGATCTCGTGCTACCAGTATCTATCATAAATTTAGCGTCAATTTCAGGTAGATAAATATAAGGTAATTTTAATTTTAAGTCACAATTTAATTCTATCATTTGTCCACTATTGGGGAGGCATTTATGTAAAAATTTTCTACCTGTTGTGTATCGGTGTTATCTGATTCGCATGTTGTATTGTGTGGCTCTACCGAATCCGCGGATGCTGATTCTTGATGTGGATAATTAATGCCAACTGTGCTTATAGAGGGGTCTTCAACATAGTAAGGTACATAGTCACAATTATATGGATCTACCTCATAACCTTGACGAGTGTAATTTAACGCGTAGTCTTCCATATCATTTAAGTCTGTCTCATTGACTTGGAAACCATGTTTTACTGGTGGGGCAGTACGCATAGAAACATCAGCTGTATAATTTGGTTTCTGGGTGAAATTCTGCTGTGGAAGCCTAAATTGCTGTTGTTGCCCAAATTGTTGAGGGGACATGGCGGGTTGCTGTTGTAAGCCGAACGGTCTATAGCCAAATTGTGGTGGGCGGTAACCTACTGGCTGTTGCGGCCTATAATTAAATTGTTGCGCTGTATGATTTGAGGGTCGATACCCAAATGGCAAAAGTTGACTATTTTGCGGTGTCAGCTTAACCTGTTTACTTGGTGGGATACCAAACTTAAAATTATTTTGTGGGCTTGGTAATCTGAACCCATGTGCAAAATTAGGCGTAGCGTTAATGGTAGGTAGATTTGATTTAAATGGCAACACCAAATTTTGTGGTCTTGCCCTATCTAAGTTATTGCCTTTATTTTTCAAAATATATTGTTCATGGAAATTAACTTCCTCGAGGACAACGCTAAGTGCTGACTCGAGAGTTTGTGGATCTTTTAATCTCACTATCCTAACCATATTTTCTGGCAGATTATATAAAAATACAATCAAGGCTATTTTATTGTAAATAATTATTTTATTAGACCGCATATTAATATCCGTAATTAAATTTACTTTTGCAATTAAATGAGATCGTACAATCTGTATTCGGTTACAAAAGTCCAAAAATGATTCGCCCGATTTTATTTTTAAAGATTCTAATTCAATGGCAATACATTCTTCGCTACGAGGGTCACCGAAATGCTGTATAAGTAATTCCCTGAACTCCGCCCACGTCTCTATGTCCTCGCGCTCACTGATAACGGCAGCTGCATTGTCTGTGAGACGGCTCGTAATCACTTGCATTAAATAGCGATTTTGTTCCTCGTTCCCTCTATATTTAGCAATTACATAATCACATTTTCGTAGAAATAAATTTAATAACCTCTTATCACCACCATAAGGGGGAATAATGCTAACGAATTCCCTTGGTATTAAATTTATTTCTGTTTTAGTTTTTATCTCCGCCGCTTGAGACATTTTAAATAACAATAAAGTAAGCAAATGCACACTAGTAATATACTATTATAATATTTAATCGTTTACCTATATAATATATTTCAAAAGCACATGAAATATATAAGTATCTATTCTATATATGTATCTATTTATTAAAAGAAACACATGAAATATTTAATTAATATATTAGTTATATCGCTTATTATAAATCAGATTACGTTTCGCAAAAGGAGAAGTCTAATCCTTACTGCAACGAATAGGATAGAATAGGCAGGAATGGAAGGCGAAAAGTTCTACTCACCGGCCAGTCACCGCACCCATTTCTCCAGATCTGATGAAGGTCACTCACTGTCCCGAAAATTAGCAAATTTATTTGGTTCGGCAGATTCGAAAGGTCACTTGCACACTTTCGAGTGAGACGATTTTGAGCCTACAATTCGCGTGAAGGACACCGAATTTTCGAATCCGACCCGGCTGCGCCAGCTATATTTAGGGAGCTCGGGACTAAGTTTTTAAAAGAAATAAATTTGAAATAAAACTTATTTTATTGTATATTAATATTACAAGAGACGCGTGCACAGATTTAGATGCGCTACACGAATGAGATGCCTAGCTTAAAGTTCATACAGGATGATGTCACCCTAAAGTGCTGAGTTTGCACTATTCACTTGCACTGTAGACATTTGAGGATACATAACTATTTTTAATACAATATCAAAAAGAGCGGAGCGGCAACCTCTTTTCAACGTAGTGCATTTATTCTAGGTCAAGGTTATGAAAGAACGGCAACGTAGCACTTTTCTACGAAAAAAGTTGCCACGTAAAAATAATAAGTAAT
Organism: Hypsopygia costalis; assembly: GCA_937001555.2. Taxonomy (NCBI): domain Eukaryota; kingdom Metazoa; phylum Arthropoda; class Insecta; order Lepidoptera; family Pyralidae; genus Hypsopygia; species Hypsopygia costalis. The sequence continues at coordinate 12,690,672 of OW443330.2, read as the reverse complement.
AAAATTGTTTACTTTGCCGTTTATGGTCGACAATTTTATGTTATTATAATGTTTTTATTTTATGAAAGGTAGGAAAGGAAATAAATCAATTATTGTACATTTATTAACAAAATAATGATACTTTCAGAATTAAAATATCGCCTGTGCGCCATCTAGCGTTCAAATATTTAAGCTATCGCAATCATTTGTTTGTTTTGTTTTGACAAGCAAAATAAAGGTGGCGCTTCATTTTGCTTGTCGAAACTCACTCACACTACTAAACAATTTTCAATTTTTTCCTGGATTTCATTATTGTTTTCCTAAGTTAATAATGTAAGTTATTTCCTAAAAAGGTCAGACGCGACAACATTTCATAGTAGAAAAGTGATAAAATGATTTGTTTTAAACAAAGAGTGTCTTTGTTTCGTGTATAATCCCATCAAAAAATGTATGGACGGACCATCGGAACATGCCCCTAAAAAAATATATGTTATTATTAATGAGTTCAACTCTACACCAAGGGCTTTTTCTATATTTTAGCATTGAAACAAACACTATAATTTTCTTGCAAAACCCGCATTCTGTATGTTAAGCGGACAGGTATTGTCATAATGGGACCACATTATGCCAATACGTGTCCGCATAACACACTTATTTATTTCTGTTAGAATTTTGTTCCTTTTCTGCTGTTACCTTAATAAAATTTTTGTCTTCCAACTTCATAATCTCCGAACTCAATGCAATTTGCAGCTAACCCGTCTCTAGTGTGTAATAGGTTGATTAAATCATTTATTATTGTAAGTTTATTGAAGCGCGATTGTGCTTTTAAACAAAATAATGATATTGATTTAAAATAGAGATCGTGTATTATGGTGCGAGTAATCATTCGAGTGCATAAAATTTGTAGATTTTTTAAATAGAATTGTTTGAGTCCGGGTTATCATGTCATTCCAAGAAGTCATACTTATTACAAAAGTAATAGAGGAACAAAATTCTAACAGAAATAAGATTCCTGATGATATTTTTCGGCATGTTCCTGAAGCTCGGAATATGATAAAAATACTCTTTGAGTATTAATCGACAGGAGATGCCATACGCGGGCGAACCCCTCCGGCAAAGTACATTGGTCAACTGGTCAAACACGTTATATAAAACTACTTAAAGTCGCTTCACTGCCATTTTGCATCGCTCTGTGTCGTCTGACGTTTCTCTCCAAAAATGGTGAATTGTGCAGTATTATCGTGCAAAAGGCGATCTGATAGCTCAAATTCGCAACAAGATCGCGTTTCCTATCATAGGTAAGTATTTTTACTAACTATTAAATGTTTATTAGAGTACAATCTCCATTTAAAGAAAAAACCGTTGCGATACGTAAACGACAGAAAAATGTAAACATGAATACAGTGGTACAGGGGCGAATCGGTCTTTTAGGGATGTGACAAAGTCTTAAAATCGATTCAACATTTGAATGAATCATTCACTCATTCAATTACTGCAGTTCGTATAATAGTCAGTTTTTTTTATTAGATATTGAATTAAATAGTAGGTATAGATGTATGTTACATTGAAATCTTGTAAGGTGAATTAGAAAAATTATATTTCTCTGGACATACGATGTAGAAATTTTGTCTGAAAATGAAAAGAATTGTTGGCTAAAAAAAAAGTAGGTAAAAGCAATACATTTAGTGTGGGACTATGAGTGTATACGTTAACTGTAAGAAGGGTTACAAGTGCGTAGCTGGGTTTTTAGATGGGCGTTCGCTCTTTTCTTGAAGGTTATTTTCACTGACCTCTATACTACAAGTACGTACGTAGTCCAGCGTACTTGTATTATAGAAGACAGTGGTTGTATCAGCCCGGGAAAACCGCGGGCGACAGTTCATACCGCGATTAGTTGCACGAGAATGCTCATGACACAAAGACACATAAATACAGACAGATATACATACAAACAAACATATTTTTTGGATAATATCTTTAATGTACAGAATTTTCACTTTTACAATTTTATAATAAATAGTATATGACAATTCAGTTCATTCATCACTGATTTGACTCATTCTTCAGATGTGTCCCATCACTATCTTTTTTCGTATGTGTGCTGCATAGTTACGTGAAAACTGTGTCTGTGGGCATGTAATTTTTGATGTGTTGATTTTTTTTGTAGTGTGCGTTTATCGCAACAGCAAAATTTGTGTCTGCGAGTTAATTACATCTTTTGGTGGTGTGTTGTACGTGTTTACCTCGCCCCCCGCTAAAAGTGGTGAAAAAATTTGTTCGGAGAATTTCGTTAGGGCATCTCCTGTCGATTAATACTCAAAGAAAAATACTACAAAGACGGCCGCTAAAGAACATTGATTCCAGAGCCGTAAAGCTATTAGATAAAGTAAATACATTTTGTTTTTTTTTTCTGTTTCTGTGTTTTGTTGGTTATGATTTCATTTCATAACCTTAAAATTACATGTTTTTATAAGAACAGTTATCAAAATAAACATGTCTCGAAGTATTCAACGTGTAGTATCGCAAATACTAGTAAGGCCACAAATGTCTTGCGGTTCTGTGAGGTTATATGGTAGATGGATGCACAGAAATCCTGCGAAGGTCTTGTTGCCTTTTGAAGAAAAGTCCAAAGTAAACTTGAAAAAGGAAAAAGTTATTAGCCTAGACCCGGAAATTTTGAAGAAAACTAGAGAAAACCCTCCAAGTATGAAAAAAGATGATATACCCGCTGTATCTACGGACGAGGAAAGAAATGAGCGTTTGCTTCCTTTAGAAAAATCTAAAGAAATTAAAGAAAAAAGAAATGAAAAAATGAAGAAACGCCAATTTTATCTCAGTCAAAGTAAACTTTTTGATGATAATAATGACATTATTTATGAAAAACTGAAATCGAATGATGGTCGGATAAAGTGAGTTACCGTTTCATATTTTCTGTTGTGACATTGGTACAAGCTGGCCGTGTGGTTTCCGGCAGACTAGAATAGAATCACTCCGTCTCTTCCCGTGGATGTCGTACAAGGCGACTAAGGGAAATACATTATAAAATATCGATCAGGCCTCCCCAACCTGTCTGGCCAGCGTGGGGAGTGTATTCCAAATCCTTCTGTCTGGGACGGACGAGAGAGGGTCGTCCTCCTGTAGTGGAGACTAAAATGACCTGATGATGATGATGTCGATTGGTACTAGTGAGGATCCTATCGGACAATACTAGTGAAAGACCAACCACTACCTGAGTTGTCAGAGGCTCACTATCAGAAGTCAATCAGCTCATTTAGGATTCGAAGTATGTAGTTTAAACTGTCTGCCGTGATGCTAAATCACCTGAAAAATGGTCAATAATTTTGAATAAATTGCTTTGTGAGAGGGGATGGGGCTCAGTTAGTATAACTTCTCCCAGCAAGCCATCAATTTTTTTAAAGAAGTGCTTAGCTGTTTTCATAAATAGGCTATTTTCCAATGTTTAAAAATTGTACAAATAAATTAACAATATCGTAAAATACACAAAACTATAAAGATCTGCAAACTTTCATTCTAATATCTTCAAACTTTGATAGACGCTAAAAAAAGTCTGAATTTTTTTAGCGTCGATCAAAGTTTGGCGGAAAAGTCCATTTTAAAAGTATGAAATTGGAGAAGCAATAAAAAATGCAATAACTTTTATTATGATACAATTACATAAACGTAATATTTAACATAGCTGTTGTACAAATTTCTGATTTGATACATACAAAATACAAACCTGTGACGTCATAATTCTGTAGTCTTTTGTATGGAGCATTTTGGGGCAGTCTAAAAATTGAGATTTTCAAATTAACATATCTGGAGAGATTTTTGTGCTATTGAAGTAATTCTTTCACCTATGGTTATATTATGGAGACGTCCTTACATATCAAACCGAAAAAAATGTTAGTCAAAAAGCCTATTATCAAACAAACTTTCATCATCATATTTCGACACAGATCAGATAGGAATTTGATTCTTCCAGGAAGGGAAAATAGGGAGAAGTCCTCCCCTACTTAAATGTACTATTGCAGTAATTTTGCCCTTCTCTATACCACTTCTACCTACCCTCTTAAATCGGTAGGTTTATAAATTCAACCCATCACCAGTTAGTTATATGTAAGACCGAAATCACATCATTCATTAAATAAAGATTTTTTTTTTGCCACGGAATATACTTTTCCTAGCGGAACCATAGCAGTTGTAATTATTATATAGGGCCTAACTAGTCATTTTTAATGTAGTATGCATGTTTTGTTAATTTTTGGACGGATCGCGGAACCCTTGTGGCCCTTCCACGGAACCCTAGGGTTCCGCGGACCACCTTTCGGGAAACCTTGATCTAAATGTTTGGTTCATGTTCGTCACATCACGCGGCTCAACTGCGGCTTGGCAGAGGCCAAACCGCCTAAAGTTGACTGATGTCTTAATGACTGTCATGACACAGCCGGGACTGACAGCTTAACGTGCCCTCCAAAGCATGGCATACATATTTACATAATAATAGCATGTTTAATAGTTTAGGACTGTAGAGAAGAAACTACTATACATTCATTTACATTAAATACATTAAAGTCAATCTACCTACCTACACACACAGGTAGTTATAGCCTACGTAAATAAATATGTGAATAAAATTAATATGTGTAATATAAATTTTTCAGTAATTTGTTGGTGACACTGAAGTCAAAAAAGGACAGAATACGTTCTAACCAAGTGTTAGTCGAAGGCTGGCGCTTGATTGTCGATGGCCTGGAAGCAAAATGCTCTTTGAAATACATTATATTCAGCCGAATAGAAGATCTGAATAATGTGAGGCCGTTTTTACCCAAGACTGGTGCTAAGTTATACAAAGTTTCTTATAAAGAAATGGAGCTTTGGTCAGATGTAGAAACTTCCCCTGGCATAGTTGGTAGGTATTCTCTATATAAACAAAAAAGAATTTTGCTAAGCGCAAATCTCAATAACAGCTCCACCAATTCCGCTAATTTTGGTTTTAATATTTTCGTTAAGAAGGAAGGTTCTTATGGAGAGAAAAGACGTAAAAATTGTGAGGAAAATAAAACACCACAATACCCGTGCAAAGCCTAGCTAGTTAACAATAAGTTATTATTGAGTTTATATTGTTGTTTGATCATTATTGTATCATGAAATATGTAGTTTAATATGATAAAAGAACTGTCGGCGGATGGCGTCGCACGCACACACGGTCATTCTCGCTCTGTAGACACGTCATTGCTTATGTAACAGTGAATGACGCGACATTTGTACGGAGTGGCCGGGATGTGCTAATATCTAAGTCCTTACGATTCAGATTAAATATTGAATATTTAATCTGAATCAACTTCAGCTTAAGCAGTAGAGCCACAGGTCCTGAAATGGCTGCTTGAGTAATTTTAATCATTTTCATATATTTTTGTTATTAGTAAATGTATTTCCTTTCCAGGCATCTTTGATCTGCCTAAACCAGAGAATATGAAGCAATTGTCCAGGCCGTTACCACTGCAGTTTATTTGTGACAACATCAGGGTGCCAGGAAACTTGGGCGCTATTCTTAGGATAGCAGTTGGTGCTGGATGTGAAAAAGTATTACTTACAAAGGGTAAGAAATATAGTAAATCTTGAAAGTTTGATGGAGTATCGCATTTGATGGAAAGTATTGAGGAATGCCTATATCCAGCAGTGGATAGGTACTGGAATGGTGCTAGAATTTTATGTTATAAGTATTTAAAAAGATTAAATTATAAATAATATAGGTATGTGCTATTTACATATAAAATGAAATTTTATAGTGTGTAGGATTTTTGCAACATCCAGGAGTGCGAGGAAGGTTTTTTATACTCTATGAGTACAAAGAAGCATATGACCCGTCTGATATGAAGAGGTTACGGTAGCCATATAAACGCTCGCAAATGAACTAACACTCGCGCGCCACCACCCCCGTTGCCAATGAACTCTTTCTCTCCTAATTATCATCACTCCGACGAAGAATATAACAATCCTGAAAGAAATTGTTATAATACTTGGAGATTTTTCTCTCGGTCATCCCGCTCTTATCCGTGTGTTAGTAATTAATATTTTGTCCAATACTATAAATGGCGCCCAACGTTGGGCTCGTATATGAGTTATTTAGTGAGGTACTTGTCACACCGCCGGCGATGAGCCAGAAACGAGTAGAATCAGTGTGTAAACACTGAACTGTACTGTACTGAAAAATCTATTGTATTTGGTTATAACTTTTCTTCATTTAATAATTTCTAAATCAAAAGGTTTTTTTTTCATTTTGCAAAGATTACGTTTAGAGGGTGTTACAGTTTAAGAAAATTATACATTTTCAACAAAAAGAATCTGTAAGATTTAAAATTATATTTCACTGAGACTGGGGATCAATATTTTGTAGAAAGTCAACAAAAAGAATCTGTAAGATTTAAAATTATATTTCACTGAGACTGGGGATCAATATTTTGTAGAAAGTTTGGAGTCATAGGCACCCATGGATACAGATTTAAATATTGAGAAGCTGTGTCTCGACAAACTGTTTGGCAAAATATTCATTGTTCATTAAAATGCGTTCACCTGTTTACCCGTGAAAGAGTAATAAACATCCATCCATACATCCTTACAAATTGCTTTAGTAGTTGTACTAGAAAATCATACATTTTCTAGTAAAACACCCTCTGTAAAGTTCTGCCACCTTAATGTCATAAAAAAGTATCTACAATATACTTTTGCTTTTTAAAATTCATTTGTGTACTTGTTTATTATTTAGTTGCTGTTTCTTTGTTGAAAAGCTTTCTTTGCTGTTTGTTTGGTGAAAGAGCTGAAGTGGCAGTGGGCTGGCCACATCTGCTGAGTTAGCGATGGCAGATGGACGAGGAAAGTCTTTGAGCTTTGGTTTGGTTCATTATTTCGGCGCGGTTAGGTGCGCGAGGCTTCGTTGACTTCGATTCTTTCGACGTGTACGGTTCGGATAGATGTGCGTTCACCTTTAGCCATTCAACCATAGGGCTTGTCATCTTCCTTCTTAATTTGAGAAGTTTATATGAGTGTCAATCTCAGGGTAGAGAACACTATACTTTCAGAGTCGCGCTCGACATGCCCAACCTCTCGCCAAAGCAAATGATGCTTTGGCTTGGGCCCATAAGATGATATTTAATTTTTCTAACTACGTGAGGTGGAAAACAAGCATACGGCCCGCCTAATGTGAAGCGGTTACCGCAGGCATATGACCGCTCGCAACATGAAACGTCGCTTCCGCGCTGCCACATCTATGCTGCGCTGCTGTCTGAGTTTTATGGGAGCTAAACAAGAGGTTCAAAATGATGAAGGAGCTTATCCTACTAGCGCAGCGCAGCGCAGTACTGTAAACCTCGTTTTAGATCTCCAGATAAGTATGTACATGAATTATTGCTTTCAGGTTGTGTCGATCTTTGGGAGCCAAAAGTAATTAGGAGTGCTGCAGGGGCGCACTTTAGACTTCCAATACATACTTCTGTCGAATGGGAAAACATGCCCAACTTATTACATGAGGAAACCTCTATATTTGTGGCCGACAGCAATACGAATGTTGTTTCAAGTGATGAAGCGACGGAAACTAAAGAAAACTTGATCGAAGGCATGCAGATTCCGGTGCTACCGTATTACGGCATGGAATACTCAACATTGAAGCATATTACATTAATAATAGGAGGAGAGACAGAGGGCATTAGTGAAGAAAGTTATTTGTAAGTATACTTATAGTGGTATTAAAAAATATGGCACTTAGATACTTTATAGGATATGGGTCTCCCTACAATCGCAGTGGTTTAAAACACACTCCACGATGCTACTCAACTGCAGGCTGGCGCGGAGACAAGTCTTTTCAAGCCATACAAAGGAGCCTAAAGTCCACCAACTTGATTTGACGATTGTCTTCTAATGATAATAGCCAGGACCGAAGTTTTTACATGCCCTCCGAAACACAGAGGAGCTCGAGATAATGAACCCATCTAGGGTTAGGCAGCTTCGGTCGAAGTTACTTAACATCCGTATTTTGTTAGATTAGAACGACTCAATCGACCTCAATTATTGTGAATTTAATGTTAATCAATTTCTTTCAATGCCGTGGAAGCTCTCGAGGTCATAAGTATTACTGACCCTCGTTTGTAAATGCTTCTACGTTTTTTATATTTATATTTTTTTTTATATGAGAGGGGGCAATCGAGCATGTGGGTCACGTGATGGAAACTAACCGCCCTTAGAAATCAGCAACATGGAGTCGCCGATCCGTTGACTGCCTTTTAAGGGAAAAATTGACTCTGTTCTTGAAGGCTCTCATGACGTATTTATTTGGGAATACTGTTTAGGAAAGTTGATTCTACAGTTCGTGGTAGAAAATGTCTTAAAAAGCGTACCTCTTGCTGATGTGACAATAAAAGTGCCGTCATATGTACTATTACGTTAATAATGACTCGGACACAGAAGTGTAACAGGACCCTAAGACTACATATATATCATATCACAGGGATGCGAGTCTTTCGCTTAATAAAGCAACTAGGCAAGACGACCCTACCCCTCCCCGGTTCCGCGTCCAATAAACCTACCAGGCACTTAACCAGTTAGGTAGCAGGTCTTACCCGCCTTTCACCGGCAAGTATTTGGGCACTCTTAATCTCTCATGTGCCGCGCTCCGTACCACACAGCAGACCTTTATCTTCCGCGGGATTTTCATAGACATTATGACTGCTATTGGTAACCCTGTCCTTCCTTATCATTTTGGTACAAGTTTGAGAAGGATTGGTATAAATTTGGAGATTCACCACCATTTATTCCATGACAAGTAGGTATTTTTTCCGTTGTACTCATATCGAGACCTCGGCACGTGAAAGGTTAAGCTGAGTGCTCGTTCGAACAAAAGTTTATTAGGGAATAAAATGCTATAAACAAAAAAAAACTAGAAGTACTTATAAGTAAGTTTTAGTTGAAGAAAATCCTACCTAGCCTTGCTCTGACTAGGCGGGAATTGAAACCATAACCTAGATAACTGCTCGAGGGCTCTGACCCAACTGTGCTCTCAACGTGGTTTACTGTCAGTACGAAATTATTTGTTTCTATTTGGCTTTGCAGTTTGTTGTTTCTTTGTAATGTCTTTATTGTTCATCAGAGAAATTTACAATACATTAAATTGAAGGAGAAAGTACCAAGACGGACTTATCACTCACATGGATCTCTTCTTATCTTAGAGTATCTGAGAGGATTTCGTGAATACGGCTGCGCCAGACGAAAACCTAGCAAGTCCACAAACTAAAATTTTACAGGAGAGCGCCAAAACGTAAATCAAGCTAGCCGTTGAACAATTTTTAACCTACCACCTCACAGAATACCGCAGCCAAATAACAATTCCCTTGAGAATTGTTGTGTTCCTGCGCGTGAGTGAGGTCACCAGAAAGGAAGGAGATGCTGCGTTGGCAGTAGGGGTGGCGGCGCGCGAGCGATATTTTATGTTGCGAGCGTTAATATGGCTACGGTAACCGTTTTACATCAGGCGGGCCGTATGCTTGTCAGCCACCCGACGTAGTATAAAAAAAAAAAAACAATTTTTAATCGACCACTTAAAAACCTAACAAGTCTCAGAGACTTGCTAGGTTTGATAATGGTCAGTGCGACATACTAGGTTTGTAAATGATTCTGGAATGATACATATTGCACTTACCAGGTTATAAGTTTTCAAAACTGGTTATTTGTAAGATTTTCGCGCGGGTGTTTTTTTTAATTTGTATGGACTTACTAGTTTATAACGATTCTGATTAAAAACATTTTTGTCAAAAATGTCCCTTGCTAGGTTTTCATCTGGCGCAGCCGAATAGGCAAGTGGAGTACCAAACATTTATGAGATATAACGAACACACAGTTTTTTTTAATTACAGGTTTGCAGCTAGAAAAAATGGTCTTCGACTGAATATCCCACTGCAGAAAGGCATTGATAGCTTGAACACTGCTATGGCAACCGCTGTTATAGCATTCGAAGTAAGAAAACAGCTCATACAGGCTTGGACTCGAGACAAAATAGAGAGGAAATCAGCGAATGCAACATAAAATGCAGTAAAGTTGATTTGTTAGTTTGTAGTAAACAAAATTTGTTGTACGTTGTATTTTTATTGCATACCCATATTTGCTAAAGCGCCTATTACACTAAGGCTGTATTCTCAAAGGAATGGATGCGGGGTGGATGCGGCAGCAGCGCGGCGGCGGTGGAGAGAGCGACGCTGACTTGTTCTTGATTACAGCGGGACATATCCCGAGGCGTCGCAAGGGCGTACAACACTATGTCCTAGCTGTCTGTAACGAGTCTTATCATATTTATTATTGCTAAACTTTATTGGCGATCAATCGAATATTGCTGAAATATTACGTTTATTTTGACACTATTCTTTTTACTATTTATACCTTTATTATACCGAATGAGATAGTCATTCGCACGTATGTACAGTGGAATACCACAAAGTGTAATAGGCGCTTTCGTACTTTAGTATTAGTACTTACCGAAGTTACAGAGTATATTTGAAGTAATAAAATGTAGAGATTTTGTGGCGTAAGTAGTTCAATATTTTTTTTGAATAAAAGCCAACCTCTCCTGCACGTGGTGCATTCCGCTGACTGACAAACGAGGCTCTGACGAAAAGAGAGCTAGGGAGCGTAATTGTAAGCTGCCCGACTGGGGAAGTATCTCCACCTCACAGAATACCGCAGCCAAATAACAATTCAAGTCGTTGTGTTCCTGTGAGTGAGTCAGGTCACTAGAGAGGAAGGAAATGATGGGTTAGCAGCAGGGGTGGCGATGCGCGAGTGATATATTATGTTGCTAGCGTTAATATGGCTACAGTAACCGCTTCGCATCAGGCCGGCCGTATGCTTGTCTGCCACCCGCCGTAGTATAAAAAAAAGAGATGATCATGGTGGTGGTAGCGTAGATTTTAACTAAAATTAAAAGACTTTACATAGCAAATGTTCCTCCCTGTCCGGATCTCCATTTAGTACTCATTCCACACTGAAAAACTATCATACCTTAAGTATCCACCTAGGAATACGACCAAATTAATAGTACCTCGGTAGTAGTCGGAGGAGCTCGATGGCGTCGTGACGCGTGTCACGTCTAATCGAACACGCAAGCAACGACCGTAGCCTATCCATGGATGGGTTTATTTATCTCGAGCTCATCCGTGCTTTGGAGGGCACATTAACCCGTCGGTACCGGCTGTTGTCATTAGATGACAGTTGTTAAGCCATGTCAGTGGCCATTAGGCGGCTTGAAAATACCGACCTCCGCCAACCCGCAGTTGAGCAGCGTGGTGGAGTACGCTCTAAACCCCTTCGATTGAGGGGAGACCCGTATCCCAACAATGCGATGATTATGGGTTGATGCCGAAGAGTATCTCGAAGATGTATGAGATATTTAACCGTGAAAGTCGTCCAGCCGCAGGGCACTCTCCAGCCGAACTACTGTTGATTCAGAGAACTGTGACACAAATGAGTGCTTACAATAAATAAATCTTCCTGAACAAATTACACACTGCCATCTAGTACCAAACTAAGCAAAGCTTGTACTATGGGTACTAGATAACCGATATAATACTTAAATATGTATTTTTTTTTGTAAATACATACATAATACATAAAAAACATTCAGACCAAGATAAACAGACATGTTCATGCACACAAATGTTTATCTTGTGCGGGGATCGAACCCGCAACCTCGGAGTGAAAGTGGCCATTGCTAACCATTCGACCACCAAGCTCGTCGATTACAATTAATTGTCAACGCTATTTCGGCGGACGTATTAAGAAATTGAAGCATTTGTTAGGCTTTGGAAATTGGTGTAAATGGAGTACTAGTGGCTACCACCACCTTCTGCGTACCACCTTCTGTAGAGCCATAGCCAACCTCACGTGGAGCACCCTACCAATTAGTGAAAGAGAGGTATGGCATCAATATGCCAGTACTTACAATATACTTCCCCGGTTGGACTCAATATTGAGTCCAACGGGGAAGTCCTTACCTTACAGAAGACCGCAACCAAATAACAATACCCTTGATGATTGTAAGGTTCCTGCGAGTGAGTGAGGTTACCAGATGTGAGGAGATGCTGCGTTAGTAGCGGGGGTGCCAGCGCGCGAGCAGTACTTGTAGTATTGCTAGCGGAAGGCTATCATTGGTAAATTAAAGTCTCAGTAGTTCAAGGAACTTAATATAATTAACTTTATCTTTAAAGGCAAAGTCCCGGCCAAATGCAAAAATTACATTCACTATGTTTTGTGATTGCTGAGAAAAATCTAGTTTCCTTCAAAATTTCCAATTCGTCGTCTTGATGCTGACTAGTTATACATAAACAAGTGACGATTGTGCATAGCGTCACATGAGTGCCTGCGGGACCTGATTGGGACAGTGGCTCCACCTTACAGAAGACTAAAGCGAAATAACATCCCTGCAGGGATTGTTGTTGAGCTAAGGAATGTTCCTACGAGTGAGTAATATCACCAGCAAGCTCTTGCTACAGAGGCGCTCCAATGGCTTGTTTTACCAGCACCTGTAGGCAACCATAGTAACCGTGAGGTTTCTTTTTAGAAACTCAGGTTTTCGTACTAAGCGCTCCGGTGCTAGGCATCTACTTGTCAAATAGCCAATTTCTCATTCTGTCTATTTGTTGTGATGACTAGTTCATAACTAGCCTTTCTAACAATAAGCGTATTTTTTAACGTGACTACTTCACAGATTGTCTACTTGTGAAACAACAAGTAGGGGAAACTGTACAATGATTGGCACTCTAAGAAAAATCTACCCTAAATTTGTTAATTATAATTTATGTAACATATTTAGACATAATTTACGACATAAAAAGTATTCTTTAATGTATTGTTATTTAAATAAAAACACATTTAGTACGAAAAGGAAACATTTATATTAAAATAAAATAGAAAACATTTAAAAATATCCGAAAGTACAGTCATTGGCACTTACAGCACAATAGGCTTGTTGCCCATGTTACAAAATTATAAAAACTCTCTATCAGTAACGTAAAATACATAAAACTAGAACGATCTGCGATCTTAAAATTTTAATAACTTATGTCCGACGTGTTTTATCGTCGATCAAAGTTTGGTGGGAAAGTCCATTTTACAAGTATGAAATTATAAAAAATAAATATTACCATTGTAGAAACAATAAAAAATACTATAACTTTTGTTACGGCACTGGCTACATAAACGCAATAATTAACATAGCTGTCGTACAAATTTCTGATTTAATGCATATAAAATAGCATGGTGTGACGTCATAACGTGGTGGCCTTTTGTATGGAGCGTTTTCGGGATAGTCCAAAATTGTGATCTTCAAGTTATCATATCTCGAGAAGTTTTTATGCTATCGAAGTAATTATTTCACCTATATTTATGTTATTGTGACGTCTTTAAATAACAAATCGAAAAAAAAAATGGGATACAAGCCTATTATTGGCACTAACTTACTAGTAATTGGCACTCATCTTAGTATGTAATTATGGCACATTTTTATTAATTAAAACTGTAAAAAAATATCGAAAAATATATAATACTGGTAGATACGTTCTAAACATACTCCTTTCCTGACTCGTCATTTAAAAATTTGAACAATTCTAGTTCACTTCGAAAAGTGTCCCACCTATCAGCTACTTTCCTTATAGGCATAGGGAGAATAAAATGTTTGGTTTGGTTTGGTTGGATATGGCTTGAGTAAATTGAACATTTTGATTCAATAAATTTTCTTTATTATTCTTACATTATTGTGAATATTGTGTGTATTGCCAGTATAGCATGACAAAAATTATACCAGTTTCGATATTTTATAAAATACGCCAGTGATTGGCATTGGAAATAATAATATAATAATTAGCACTGCTGCTAACCGTTGCAATGATTGGCACACACGAAAATGTAGTGAATAGCACCACCTAAAGTACAATGATTGGCAGTGCTAACAATTGGGTTGTTTCCAATGTTTAAAAATTGTACAAATAAATTAACAATATCGTAAAATACACAAAACTATAAAGATCTGCAAACTTTCATTCTAATATCTTCAGTCAGACTTTTTTTAGCGTCGATCAAAGTTTGGCGGGAAAGTCCATTTTAAAAGTATGAAATTATTAAAAAATAATATTTCCATTGGAGAAGCAATAAAAAATGCTATAACTTTTATTATGATACTAATCACATAAACGTAATATTTAACATAGCTGTCGTACAAATTTCTGATTTGATGCATACAAAATACAGATCTGTGACGTCATAATTCAGTAGTCTTTTGTATGGAGCGTTTTGGGGCAGTCTAAAAATTGTGATTTTCAAATTACCATATCTCGAGAGATTTTTGTGCTATCGAAGTAATTCTTTCACCTATGGTTATATTATGGAGACGTCCCTACATATCAAACAGAAAAAAATGTTAGTCAAATACCCAATTGTGAAGAAAGAAACGAAAAACATTTTTGAACTGTGATATTAATATATTCTAAAATCTAATTTAATTGGCTATAAAAAAACATAAGAAAAAAAATAAAAAGTTAAATGTAGTGATTGGCACAGGTGCCAAATTATTGCACTTCCATATAAGCTACTTGACCAATAGTTGGCACACTAATAAATTGAGGTGTGTTACCAAAAATAAGGAGAATATAAATAAAAACGGTAACATTATTAGAATTAATATAATGAAAATATTTCTCACCTTTTACTAAGTCAAAATCCTAAAAAAACAATGGTTTTTACATACCTCTTCTTTGTCGAATCCGTTAAAATTTGCGGGAAAAAACAACATGCCTTACGAGCGTTCTTTTTTTTTAATGCTGTGTTGCCATAATAATCTGATAAAAAATGTTTTATATAAAATTGTTAAAGTGATGCAATGCTAGATTTTAAAAATAACAGAGTACGTATTGTATTGCCATGACAATTCTTAATATCTCTGTTTAAAGGTTAAAGTGCCAATGACTGTGGGGATGCCAAAGTTAGTACAAGTTACCCTAGTTAAGTACAATCCGGAACAAAAGAGTCAAGAGAATCAATAATTCGTCTATTTGTGTAAGAACAACTTAAGTACAATCTGGAACGAAAGAGTTTGACAATCAATAATTATGGAATGCAATATATACGATACAGGAGCATTCATGCATGACCGATATCAGAACCGGACAGAGAAGTAGCCAGATCCATCTATCATAATATGGTACTGAATTATTGATTTCAATTTACATTGGAAAATAATTTTGTGAACACTATCTTAAGGGATGATGAGGCTGGCATATCTTGTTAGATAAAAGTCTCATTATTACCTAATTCTAGATAAAAAAATAAGTACTCAAGTGGGGCATAAATTGAAATACTTAAGAAACCCCTCTTAAGTATTTCAATTTATGCCCCACTTGAGTACTTATTTTTTTTATCTAGAACCGAACTATTCCGAACCTCCTCTGATGTCGAGTGCGAGCTGCACCTCTTCTGGAGATTGGTGCAGACCGTGTTCGCACGAGCTCAAGAAGTAAGAAACTTACTAAAGTGTCCGCCAGAGCCTCTTGTTAATCATTAGGGTGCACCACGTGCAAGTAAGGTTAATGTGGCTTCAAGATGATTACGAGCTGGTGGCACATAAGATCTAAAAAAAAATGTATGTATGTATGTAATCTCTTTATTATACCACAAAACGATACAAAACAATACAAATATCTCTGAAAGAGATCTCTTCCAGCCAACCGTAAATCATCTTTTAGTTTCATTTCCTTCTTGCAATTTCACATAGGCAGTGATTACATACGAGTACATAGGATAAAAATATACCTAACCGTTCTTTTTCCCCGTATTTGGGGTAAAAAGTATCAATAAGGATTAAGATTTTTCCGTTTTGTAAGTTGGGTTGATTCAATATCGACTGGAATCGAAGAGTATTGTTTTTTTAAAATCTCATTACAAAGAACTGTATACTCAGGTCTACGGTCCCATGAAGTTGGAAAATAATCATACTGCTAAGTTTACGTAAAAAAAAGATACGGCCGTTTATTCAGCAAAAAACGAACATTTCGACACATTCTCAAGGGAATCAAAACTCATACTTCCCGTTGACCTAGAACTACGAAATTTGGCAAGTAACATCGTTATAGACCACAAGTACAAGAATAAATCACAAAACTATACATTTGTAATTAAATTAAAAAAAAAGGGGGTCGAAATTTCAAATTGAAGCTACTAGTTCAAATGGGGTATCATATGAAAGGGCTTGATGTGCATATTCCAAAATATATTTTATTTATTTTTTCCGACGCATTATTTCTTATTTATAATGACACATCGGACGCGCAGCATGCGCCACCATAGCGAATTTTTTTTTCGAAATCCTGAATTGATATCGGAAAACCAAGGTCACTTTACATTACTACTTTTTGATGCTCTACACGAATCCGAAGTCAGAATTTCTACATTTTGAGTTTCATGGCAACGGACAGACAGAACGACCGGACGATTTCATAAGCTCAATGAATTTCGCTGAAAATATCAAATTTATAATGATCCTACGTACGGAACCTTTAGAGGGCGAGTCCGACTCGCACTTATCCAGTTTTTTTAAACTAGTATTTGTCTTGAGATTGCGCATTTGATGTATGCGCGTGCATAGCTAATTCAGAAAAGCGGGATATTTAGCGTCCCGCTCACACGCTGAACGGGACGTCCCCCGTATAGCGGGACGGTTGGCAACTCTACTCAGAGGGGAGGTGAGGTCGACACGAGAGAGCGGCAGGGAGTGGCCCTACTGTACGTAGTACTATTACTTATACTGTGGCTGTAGTCCCTTCCGACTCATGGTTACACTGATTTGTTACACTGGCGTAACCACTGAGCACACTTATTAACAGTGGTCACATTTAAAATAGAAATAGTTGATAGTTAAAAAGATCATAAGGGGGCTAGTAAAAAAGTGTTTAATTGACATTTAAATTTATTGCAACTATCGCATGGTCTCAATAAAATGACCTATCGTTATTATCATTGAATCTAACTAGCCAGTATTGTCACCATGTTGAGTGTAACCACCGGCAATAGATATGCTCGATAGTTACATTAGTATAACTATCGGTCATAAGTGTATTCGGTGGTTACACCAGTGTAACAAATCAATGTAACCATGGGTCGGAAGGGGCTGTAGTCAGTTAGATTTTCAGCGATGAACGTATTAGGCACGGAAAGTTTGGTATTCGTGCTTGTCGGAAAGTGTAGCATTTGTAAGTAGGTATGAATAATTAATAGATACACTTGGCAAGAGTTCTAGTGCCAAGATAGTTGATGTACACAATGCGTATGTAGGCATACATCCAACTGGGCTAGCCGTTAGTCTAGACTAGACTAGAGAAATAGCACAGTGACAGATATATTCTAATTGGGTCGTTACCCCGCCGCCAATGCCCACACTCGCATTGATCTTCACGAGCTGCTCTGGTAGTATTCAAAATTATAACACAGTATCGAACTTTACATTTATAAGAGAAAAGTAAGAATCGTAAATATTTGATAGACCACAGGGGCATGAGATACTTTCTAGTAGGTAATAAACATACCTTAAGGCGAATAAACCTTAAGGCGAAACCGGTCCGTAAAAATAAATTTAATTGCGTGGAACAGATGTGTAAAAACATCATTTGTTTACCTCGATAATGCCTTAACACGAAACCGGTCGGGTTTATTTTTACGGACCGGTTCCGCCTTAAGGCATTATCAAGGTATCGTGTTTTCTGGAACAGTACCATAACACATATTATTTTATCAAAAAATATGTAAGAAAGAAAAGTAAATATTTTGTAGACCACACAAGTATGAGATACATCCACAGAAGTAATGAACATTATGCTATTAGCATTTCGTTCATGATGGAGTTGTACCAATAATACTTGGTTTTAGTGAAATTATTACTTTTTAGTGCTGGACAAGAACTTTATGTTGTGAAATAAAAAAAGGAATAAATATTTATGACTATGGTAAAGAGAAAGATAAAACAATGTATAGTGCCACCAACTCACCTATTCGTGCCTGTTCTACTTCGTGTGAGGGCAAATGCGGAATTTGGTGCTGTGTTATAGATTCCAATTCCCAATGATACCATTCGCATTCACGGCCCGTAAAGATAATAAATAAATAAATATTCTTGAACGAATTACACACTTCACTATCCAAAATACGGCACAGCACGCCACGGCATAGTCCCAAAGCTTGTATTATGGATACTAGATAACTGATATTATACTTAAATACACTTTTTTTTGTAAAAGTACAAGTGCTTTATTAATAACAAAATGTTTGTTTATGTATTGTTATTCATCCCACTGCTGGGATACGGGTCTCGCCTCAATCGAAGGGGTTTAGAGCGTACTCCACCACGCGGCTCAACTGCGGGTTGGAGGAGGACGCCTAAAGACCACTGACTTGACTTAACGACTATCATCTAATGACAACAGCCGTGATCGACGGCTTAACGTCCCCTCCGAAGCACAAATAAACTCGAGATAAATGAACCCATCCATGGAGAGGCTACGGTCGACGTTGCTTAACTTGCATGTTTGATTAGACTGACACGTATCCCCAGAAGGGTTCTCTTCCAATCAACCATAGAATGCTTGAAAGTGGACTATTTAGGTCAGGGTAAACTTAAATGTAAATATAAAAGCTAAAATGTTAATAATGTTCCACCAAGTGCCAACAACCAACAAAATCAACAATAAAAAAAGATGTGGTTACTGTACTCTACAGGCACTTGCCGTACATGCAAAAGCTGTGGTTTATTGCGCCGCTTGTGCACCTCGAAGTGCTTTGTTATTTCTCTTGAAGTAATTAAAGTTTCTAGAAATCTCTACAATGCGCTCGAATTATGTTATTTATGTGTTGCAAGGGCATTAAGTTACGGTAGCGCGGTGTAGTACCTATCATTAGCTATAATATATTAGTATACCTATAATTTTAACAAAAAATAAACTCTCCAAACATTACTTTACATGACGAGCTCGGTGGTCGAATGGTTAGCAATAGCCACTTTGACTTCGAGGTTGCGGGTTCGATTCCCGTACATGACAAACATTTGTGTGCATTAACATGTCTGTTTGTCTTGGTCTGGGTATTTTCTATGTATTATAAGTATGTATTTACAAAAAAAAATGTATTTAAGTACATACATTTGTCAGTTGTCTAGTACCCATAGTACAAGCTTTACGCTTAATTTGGGACTAGATGGCGCTGTGTAAATTGTCCAGAAGTATTTATTTATTTATTTATTTATTATCGTGCAAATATTATCGTGCAAGTACATTATGAATAATTTTAACGATTAAAACCTGACTCCAAACATTACTCTACATTTATGTATGTAGATACAGGCTGATGATGATGATGAAAAAAATACGGGACTACTAATCTGGAAGTATACCTACTCTTTCAATTTTTTTTTTCAAATCGGTTTATAATTGACTGTGTAATGAAATAACAAACGTAACAGTGGGTAGATACAGGCTGATGATGATGATGAAAAAATATGGAACCAATCTGGAAGTATACTCTTTCAAAAAAAAAAGTTTTTTTCAAATCGGTTTATAAATCACGGAGTAATTAAGTAACAAACAATAAAAAAAAGTCGGTTTATAAATGACGGAGTAGGTAATTAAGTAACCAACATTTAAAAAAAATACAGCTGAATTGAGAATCTCCTCCTTTTAAGCAGCAGAGAAACGGATATTTTCTATGAAGACCTTTTTTAAGCAAACTCGTACGTCAAAACAAGGGACGGAAAAAAAATCCTGAAATCGGACTAGTCGACCCGCCTGAACCTGAGTTCAGGCGGGTCGATGCGACGGGCTCGAAGCGTCCCTGATATCGTCGTATCATCTGTTGGGTGATCTGCTTACTCTTCTCTAGCCAGGGTCAGTTTTGTTTGGCAGCCAGGGCGGTAGGGCCCCTGCCCTACCGCCGACCGACCTCCAAACCGATTACCATTAGATCAGGGGATCTAATCCAGTAAAGTGGTTATTGTAGCTTAATAGACGCCCGTAACATAAAAGTTTATTACTTGTGGCTGCTAATGCAGCACATCTCCTCACGTCTGCCGACATCATTTACTCGCAGGAATGTATGGGATTGTTGTTATATGATTGTGGTCTTCTGTGAGATGGAGGTATATCACAGTTGGACTTCGTTTTTTTTTTTTTTTATTCTACTAAAGTGGCAAATACGGCCCGCCTGATGGAAAGCAGTTACCGTAAAACGAACGCCTGTAACAACAGCGGCATCAAACGCGCGTTACCGACCTTGTACTTTTTGACCCTATGCTGTAGTCTCCTAGAGCTTTTTACTAAAGCTTCGTTGGTTCCTCCCTCCGTAGGGTGCACTACATACAAATAAGGCTTTGGTTATTAAGATGGTGGCGAGCTCCAACATATGCACATTAAAAATGTTTTTCTGGTATTTAAGTATACATAATATATTTGGAATGACGCACATACAACCTAGATGACCGCAAAATATAATCTGCACACTGTGCCTAGACGGCTTGATGGATTTTGATGTATTTGAGGGTGTCGTTAGGTTCTTGTTGTGTGGGAATAATATTAAATACAGCCTGCGAAATGGTTTCTTGATTGATATGACATACCAAATAGACTAATAATAACTACATATTAATGTGGAACATACCAGCTGACCATCGCTATTGTGCCATTTGGAATCGATAATTATAATTCTAGGCTGGCTCAATCCTGCTCACTAACTCTATCTAATAGATCAGGGGGCCTACCGCCGAAGCTGAAGCCGATTACAATCGGACTTTTTGATCGCGAATATTGATCTTAGGTTTAAGTTAATGACAAGCATATTCAGCTTAGTCCGTAGAGCTCTGTGGTTTCTACCAGCTAAGCTAAACACAAATATCGCCAATTTAAGCTAAAGTTTTATTTTCGCAATCAAAAAATCCAATGGTACCTAATCGGCTTCAGCTTCGACGGTAGGGCCCTTGATCAGGGGGCCTACCGCCGAAGCTGCAGCCGATTACCATCGGAATATTTGATCACCAAAATAGATCTCAGGTTTGAGTTAATGATAAACATCTTCAGCTTAGTCGGTAGCTCTATGGTTTCTACTAGCTAAGCTAAACACAATTACCGCCAATCTAAGCTAAACTTTAATTTTCGCAATCAAAAAATCCGATGGTAATCGGCTTCAGCTTCGGCGGTAGGCTTCCTGGGAATCTACCGGCTAAGTTGACGCTGATTACCATCGCATTTTTGAATTGCTAAGATTAAACTTCAGCCCCATTACCACCATCTCTTATTGCGATTCAATAAATGAATAGAATGCTTATTCATACCAAAGAATAAGCGACTCTATTCCACTTGAAATAGAGTCGCTTATTCATTGGGATGAATAAGCATTCTATCCAGTTACTGAATCGCAATAAGAGATGGTGGTAAAGGGGCTGCTCAGATTTATGGTAATTGTGTTTAGCTCAGCTGGTACAAACGATGTAGCTCTACCAACTAAGCTGAAGGTGTTTTGCAATAAATTAAACGTAAGACTTATTTATGGAATCAAAATATTCGGTGGTTCGGATTCAGTTTCGGCGGTAAGGCCCCTGGGGACCTACCGGCTAAGTTGAAGCCGATTACAATCGGATTTTTGAATTGCTAAGATAACTTTAGCTCAGATTTATGGTAATTGTGTTTAGTTCAGCTGATAGAAACCCTGGAGCTCTACCGATTAAGCTGAAGATGTTTGTCAATCACTTAAATGTAAGACCTATTTTTAGAATCAAAATATTCGATCTTAATCGGCTTCATCTTCGTCAGTACGGCCCCTGACTGTTAATGTGACGATCGCACTGAATCGCAGGAACACTATAAGTCTCAACGGTTTTGTTATTTAATTTTTTTATTTTATTTCGCAAGAATGTCCTGTGAGGTGGAGGTACTCCCCCAGTCGGACTCAATATGCCTTACTCCTTTTTTCTCAGATTCCGTCGGCTCGTAATTATTGTTTACATGTCTCATAAATGAGACATATCATGAATGAGGTGCGCACCAGACGGCAGGTGACGCGGCACGAGGCAAAAGTCTTTTTATACCACGTCGCTGTGTCGGATGGCAGACAAGTATACGGCCTGCTTGATGTGAAGCGGTAACCGTAGCCATATTAACGATCGCATGTTGCGAGCGTTAATATGGCTACGGTTACCGTAATATAGTACGCGCCCCGCTGCTAACGCAGCAACTCACTCGTTCCTGGTGACCTTACTCACTCGCAGGAACACGACAACCTTCAAGGAAATGGTTATTTGCCTGCGATATTCTGTAAGGTGGAGGCACTTCCCTAGTCGGGCAGCTAACAAATACGCTGTGACCTACCTCTCTTGTTTCCAGAGCCTCTTTCGCTAGTCGGCTGGGTGGGATGCATCACGTACGACTGTTGAACTCAGCGGTTATACGATTCAATATTTCAGGATTGAAACCATACATCTTTTCAGTATTCAGCAGGTTCTTTTGTGCTTTAATAAAATAGTTCTATTTTCTCTATTTTTGTAGCGCCAGCCATATGCTAATTTATTACTTAGTCAAACAAGAGTCGAAGATATGCCAGCAAAGACGCAAATTAGATGTCTAAAGTGGAGTATCTTAAGGGAAATTTCGTGAGTACCTAATATTTTGAATAATGAAGTATTTATGATAAACATTCCGTATTAGCATACAGCTCGTCTAGGCATAAGACGATGGATACATAGGTATTCTAGTTCTGAACCTCTATACTATAGCTTTCTTTGGATGCTCAATATTTTATTTAGTGGCAAGCTTAGACCCGGCCGCCACTAAAATGGAGACGAGCATCGAGGAGTGTGTGACACATTTGACACCGCACGGTTTCAAGCGGAGTTTCAGCGACACGCAAGCAATGTGTGGAAACACATCTTTCATTCACGAACAGTGAAGCTGTGGAATCAACTTCCCTCAGCGGTATTTCCGATATGGGAGCCTTCAAGAAATGAATCTTTATTTCCCTTAAAAGGCTGGCAACGCATCGGCGACCCCTTAGTGTTGCTGATCTCCATGGGCGGTGATTGCTTTCCACCAGGTGACCCACATGCTCGTTTGCCCCCCTCACGCATAAAAAAAAATGTCGTCGTACATCTGCGTTTTGGTGGAGTCCGGGTCTTATTCTCTCAATATTAACTAATGAGAGAATAAGGCCCGGACTCCACCAAAGCGTGAACGTGATTTACGTCGGCTTACGTAAATTGAAAGCTAACTTGAGCTATTACAAAAATCGTAGCAATAGATAATTAATCTGTGATATCGAAAGCTATAGTAAAACTGTAAAAGCAATATTGTTAGACGGTAGATCCTCTGGTTATCAAACTAACTTAATCAAACTATAATCTGAAGCTATGATACGCATACCTACGATGTATGTATTTAATAGCTTCAGTGTGATATAGTTCAATAAAATGAAATTGTGATGTCATGATCTGATTGCAGAATTGATCACATTATGAAGTGCCTAATACGTTAAATCGACAACGCCTGGCCAATCAAGTGACTGATTTAATAGCTTCAGTGTGATATAGTTCAATAAAATGAAATTGTGATGTCATGATCTGATTGTAGAATTGATCACATTATGAAGTGCCTAACACGTTAAATCGACAACGCCTGGCCAATCAAGTGACTGATTTAATAGCTTCAGTGTGATATAGTTCAATAAAATGAAATTGTGATGTCATGATCTGATTGTAGAATTGATCACATTATGAAGTGCCTAACACGTTAAATCGACAACGCCTGGCCAATCAAGTGACTGATTTAATAGCTTCAGTGTGATATAGTTCAATAAAATGAAATTGTGATGTCATGATCTGATTGTAGAGTTAATCACATTATGAAGTGCCTAACACGTTAAATCGACAACGCCTGGCCAATCAAGTGACTGATTTAAGTGTTGATGTAAAAGATGGGTGCGTAACGTACATACATAAATCTGTCTGAGCGCGACTAACTCGAGACCTACTGTACAGATTATCATACAGTCTTCGCCAATGGGGTGGGGTGGTTCATGAGGAAGGTTTAGAATATAATTCTTTAGGTTTTGTATATATTGGGAGAATTTTAACAATATTTGTTGAAAATATTGGAGAAAATCATGCCGACTAGGAGTTTTACTGGCGTGCGCCGCGTAAACCAGTAGAGTTCTCAGAGACCCGGACGAAGCCGGGACCGCTCAATAGTAAACAAGTATACTTTAGTTAACATATAAGTTAATCTCAACTTCAATCCTTATCCTTACTAATATTATAAATGCGAAAGTAACTCTGTCTGTCTGTCTGTCTGTCTGTCTGTCTGTCCTGCTTTCACGGCAAAATTACTGAACCGATTTAAATGAAATTTGGTACACAGATAGCTTAGAGCCTGAGGAAGGACATAGGCTACTTTTTAATGCAAAAAGAGGGTTGTAAGGGGTTAAAAGGGGGGGTGAAAGGTTGTATGGAAGTATCGTTATTTTTAGAGCTAGAAGCTTGAAACTTATTTTTTAGGCTGTTGATTCGATATAAATAAATATGACATTCAAAGTTTGTAAAAGTTTTACCCACACGGGGGTAAAATAACAATAGGGAATAGGGGATGAAAGTTTGTATGGAAATATGTAAAGTATAAGTGAATGTTTTATAAGTTTGCGACAAGAGACAAAATATTAGTGCTATCCTGATGTAGATAACATTTACGCAGTCATTACAAAATGAGAAACTGGCATTGTACAAACAAAGCATTTGACCATCTGTGAATGTAAACAAAAGATAAGAAAGCTTAATAGTTTTATGAATGAGTCTTTATGCCTTTGCATGCCGACTCAGTCAGAAGTCGCAATATCCGAAAGGGATTTCTAGGAATCGGTTACAAATGGTTCATAAAAACAAGTTCTTAAGTACAAGTGTAAAAAGTTATACTTAGTATAGAGATTTTGTTTATTTGGGTCAATAAAATTAGTTAAATTTAATTCATTTGGGTTTATAATATTTTTTTAAATAGGTTTTTATACAATTAAATAAAATACTTAAATAAGTTATTTTCATAATAAGAAGTTTTGTTTTCTGTGTTTACGGTTAAAAGCAAAATAGTTATAGGGGTATAGCGCACTCGGTTCTAAAACTACCATTGAACTTAGCTGATGAGGACATGCCGGTATGTAACATTAGCAAAAGCAGTGAGCGCGGAAGAAAGTTGCAGCAGTGTAAGCTGTTGGTTGGGATGATTGTACAATGTTCCACAAAAGAGCTATATAAGCACTAGATGGCACACTGCAACTCATATAAGTATTAATACGTATGTGTCTTATTTGTAAAATAATTAGCCGAAATATTTAAAAATGCTGCCCAAAGACACTATTCCACGCGGACGAAGTCGCGGGCACAGCTAGTATTTAATAAATGTTTTAAAATAATAAAAATATTTTTCAGTATCGTAAAATAAACAAAACTAGTGTCATAATATAATAAAACTAATGGTGTTTGTTCTTTAAAAAAAAAACACACAAACACCATCTGCTTACCTTGATAATGCCTTAGCGGCGGTAACCGGTTGGTAAAAACAAATGTAATTACGTGGAACAGTACAAGTGCTTTATTATACCATTATGATAATATTGATAATAATGTTCCACCAAGTGCCAACAATCAACAGCATCAACTTTAAACAAAACTAGGGCAATCTGCGATCTTAAAATTTTAATTTCCTACGTCCAACTTGTTTCTGATTGGTCAAAGTTTGGTAGGAAAGTCTATTTTAACACGATGAAAAACCATTGATACTGTTGGAAAAACAAGAAAAAATGCTATAACTTTTATTATATAATCATAATATTTAATATAGCTGTCATACGTCTGACTACAAATATCTGATATAATGCATATCAAATAGAAACATGTGACATCACATCATATTAGCCTTTCGTACGGAGCGTTTTTCGAGTAGTTCTTAGGCTATCGAAGTAATTCTTTCACTTTAGTATAGTTTTCTTATTGTGATTGTCCTTACTTATCAAATCGAAAAAATGTCAAGTAGTTTATTGTCAGTATATATACTTAATTAGCTCCAACCCCTGAGTAAATTAATACTACATGCACACGCTGTGCATTCCAATGAAGACAAATATTTTGACTTTTTAATTGCCTACTTGTACAATTTTATTTCTTTTATACTACGTCAAATGTATGATACTTGTGAGTTTAAATTTTTACATTCGGATACCCTAGATATTTTCACTACTTTCCGTAATTAAGCAGTTGAGAGTTCTTGACATTAATTGTAGAAATTATGTTCATGATTATTTCTCGGTGTATATTTTTTGTATGTTATCTTAATGTACCAGGATTAATTAAGAAAGAGCGACTTCATACTCCGTAGTTTCGCTTCGTACTCCGTAGTAGAGATAAAAAAAGGGCAATTTGAGTAAAAAATATAATTAAGTTTTTATCATTGTGGATATCTATATGCGCTTTCATGGTCCACAGACGTGGCCTATCTCAATCTTACGGAAGGAATTAGGGGATTTTTCAAAGGAGAGTCGGTGGTACGGGTACCTAGTTAAGGATGTGAAATGTAGGAAGGAGGCGTCGTCGGTCAATACTGAAGGTGGTGCGGCGAGGGAGCGGTGCGCAGGCGTGGTCCCCTGCCGCCCTCGCCCCGGCCCGCAGCCTTCCCACTCACGCAACTCGCGAGTCAACCGCCGCGCGCTGCGATCGCGCGTGCCGGAGCTTTCGTCCACGATCGAGCCATGTGTGATGTTTTCATCACAGAGGGCAACTGTCAACTTACTCTCGCATAGATATGAATGAGTAACTCGCTAAAATAGTGCGGAGTTTTCTTGAGAAACAGTTTTCATCGAGTGCCTAGTTTTTCTCGTAAGCTCGTGGCCGTTGACACTGCAGCGTGCGGATCCCGCAGTACGCGAGTGTGTGTTTAATTGGCGAACATACTCACAGCATCAGCTGAGGCGCGTAAACATTGGTTTTTGCAAAGTTTCATTGAGCAGACTGTTGCCGATGGCGCCGGCACATATGTTTCCTGCCTGAATTGCGTACTCTACGAAGGACGTGATCATGCGGCGGCTAATCCTGTTACTCTTGATAGGTAAGTTTGACATTCCATATTTGCATGAGTTTTCATTATTTGTTCTTGGATCTAAATTCATTATAAACCTACAGTTCATCTAAATCCGAATGTTAAGCAAGTTAACCTAAGTCATCAGCATTAGTATCGTTTCCTTAGTTTTTCTTTGAATCCAATAGTGAAAACAAATTGTAAGTATACCTTCAGATATGTTATTCGAATATAGTTAAAATAAATAAATATTCTGGACGAATTACACACTGCCATCTAGTCCCAAACTAAGCTAAGCTTTACTATGTGTACTAAGTAGATAACTAATATTATACTTAAATACATATTTTTTTTGTATATATATGCATATAATACATAGAAAACACCTAGACTAGATAAATAGACATATGGTCATGCACACAAATATTTTTCTTGTGCGGGGATCGAAGCCGCGACCACGGAGTCATACTGGACATGGTTAGCGATTCGACCACCGGGATCGTCTAATATAATGATTAATTCTGTATTTTAGTAGTGATAACTGTTTGTGCTGTACAAGATATTATACAAACCTTAAATCTTTTAAAGGTAAGTTCATAAGTAGAATTCAAATCATAAGAGAGAGTATGTCATCGTCGAATCTCCTCGTAGAGCCGCCGCCGTCATCAATGGGATGTCATTTTTATCTGCCAGTCATATTCTACCAACGATATTCTACTTTTAACTAGATATGAGCACTAAAGCATTAATGTGTACCTAATTGGCGGCACAGAAGTAGCAAAGCCCGATCAGTCTGGCATCCGTCAACTAACGAGACCTCACAGAATACCGCAGCTAAATAATAAATACTTTCTGGGTTGTGTTCCTGCGAGTGAACGAGGTCACCAGAAAGAAAGGAGTTGCTGCTTTGGCAGCGGGCATGACAGTGCGCGAGCGATATTTCATGTTGCGAGCGTTAATATGGCTACCGTAACCGTTTCACATCAGGCGGGCCGGTTTCTGGTATTCTGGTAACGAGCAGTTGAAACCACGAGATCGGTTGAATTTCTTCGCTCGTTTATACTAATCATCAACCCGAATTTCATATGCACATAAATGCGGGAACATGATGCAATTGTCCCATTTTGGCCGACTGATGTCAGACTGATCGCATAATCTAGCCCTGAAGTGATATACTGTGCCTGTCATAC
This sequence comes from Hypsopygia costalis, assembly GCA_937001555.2. Taxonomy (NCBI): domain Eukaryota; kingdom Metazoa; phylum Arthropoda; class Insecta; order Lepidoptera; family Pyralidae; genus Hypsopygia; species Hypsopygia costalis. Next base: position 12,662,333 of record OW443330.2, on the reverse strand, counting down.
AGTATATACGCATCAAAGCGTTTATATTCCTGTCATAAAGCTCTCGGTTTGTGACGTCGACTTGACGACGCGTGTGAGCATTTGACCGCCGCTGTCATTTTTCATCCACACGTGAAATATTGACATGATTCTATAGTTTGATAATTTATTATGTTAACTTACTTATTATTATTTGAGTTTTTCGGCGAGATGAATCATATGGTTAAAACTTTAGTTTTTCTTCATATAGGTAGATACATGATACAAAGCGACAAATCTGGTCACGTGAGTAGATTCATCTACGTCATGAGCTGTATATTGTATGAAAAATGACAGATTTTGACAACCAACTTAGTGACGTCGTCTTCGATACATATAGGACTAACATACCTTGTGTCTTTTACCATGGGTAAATAGATACGATACAGGTTAATATCTATATATAAGTGTATAAAAAAATATCTCTATGAGCCTATCACGCGTGAACGAATGGAACAATTTCGCTAATTCTTTAGATATTGTCAGGAGAAGGTTTTTCTAATATTCTGAACATTTTTATTACCTTTTTCTTTCATAAGAATGAAAGAAAAAGGTAATAAAGTTGTTCAGAATATTAGAAAATTTAATAAAACTGCACCATATTATTTTTCTAATGTAAAATTATGGCCTTTCACAGAACTGTCAGTCATTTGACAGCTTGCGCGAAACCAATTCGCATTCAATATGCTTAGGAAGACAGGACAACTTCTGTCGGGATAGCTAGTAAAAATATAAATCATGTATGTTTACAACTATTTTAGTGCACAGAAAATATCACAATAATTTTTTCTATAGATCCAATTTATCTATCAATATAATACAGTTGTATCCAAAACACTTCAGGACCAAAACGTAATAGTCGGTTACTACTCTACCCGGCTAAGATTTACCGTCCTAATATTGTCATGCCGCTCTATTTATCATGAGTCCCGCGAAAAATAAGTTATAAGACTGCCAAAAGACCCTCGTTCCGGCGCTCTGAGGAACAAATGGGACGGTTTCGAGAAAAAAAGAGCAATTTTTTGCGAGCGTCAATCTTATCCTGTATGAACAATTGCGGTTTTTTATGTTAATATTTGTACCTTATTCCCAAATAAAATTTCTATTATAAAGCATTTAGGTAACCAAAAAAAATGCGGACCTTACTTTTTGACGGTTTTCATAGATGTCTTGTATGATTAAAACTTAAAAACTTTACTATTACCTATATTATAGTAAAGTTAGTAAAGTACTACGTACTATTACATAACTTGAAAGAAAATTTAATTGCAAATTTAATCGCTAATAGAATAACTAAATAATAAAAATAATTCGGTAACCGAACACTACATAAGTAGGTACATAATTATAATAGTAAACACAAAAATTATATTCGCATTAAACGCAGTATGACTGGCTCAATATCGTTAATCCGAATTCCATGTAAAGAATTCATATGAATGATTTCGGCAGCGAGTTGCCATTGTTGAAAAACCTGTCATTATTGTTTGCAACCCCACGTCTGCGTTATGACGATAGGGATGGATAGATGAATATTATAGCATAGCAATATTATACCATGCCGATTACGCACAGTTTTATTAGATTGATAAATCTAATGACGAGCTCGGTGGTCGAATGTTTAACAATGGCCACTTTGTCGCGGAGCGCCGAGGTCGCGGGTTTGATACCTGAACAAGACAAACATTTGTGTGCATGAACATATCTGCTTGTCTTGGTTTGGGTGTTTTCTATGTAATATGTGTATGTATTTACAAAAAAAAAATGTAATTAAGTATATATATATCAGTTATCTAGTATCCATAGTACAAGTTTTGATCAGTTGGGGACTAAAAGGCAGTGTGCAATTTGTCCAGATATATTTATTTATTATAATAAAACTGCATTTCGTTATAAGATCGAGGGCAACGCGTGAATTATACCGAAACATGCACGCTCTGTTCTGAGGCTTTTTATTTGTGTCGGTAAACGACAGGTGTTCAGTGCAGGTAGACGCCGCAGCAGTCTCGAATACCGACTGACCGATGGAACGCTTTTGTTGGAATATCCCCGCAACCGACATGACATTCAACCAAATAAAACCGGCTGCATGAAACGCAAGCATAAAATTGTTATATAAAATCTGTAATTATCAGTTTAAAGGATTAAATCTTTGCAATCTTTTACAAATTCCAAGACATCTTTTACAAACTGTTTCTAAACGATCTTTTGCTGAAGTCTACTTTAAAAAGAATTTGATAAATCTTAAAGGTTTTGTCAAAAAAACACAAACTTGGAAAAATGTTCGACTTCTCCGCACCCTCATCAATCTACTGTTATTGAATTCTGCGTCGCATCGACACTGACAACCTTCAAGGCATGCCGTAAAACTTTCTCGGTCATAAGCTTTGTTGCAAGTAATGTTTTACTTACTTTTTAATATTTTTAATGACCATATTTCATGTCAGTCGTATTGGTATGTTTTGTAACTCGTTTTGTATTTCTAAAATTACGATATATAGTTTTCGTTCACATACATACTATATAGATTAATAAATTATACCACAGTATATATTTACACTAGCTGACCAAGGGCCCTACCGCCGAAGCTGAATCCGATTAACATCGAATTTTTTTATTGCGAAGATCAAACTTTAGCTTAGATTGGCGTTAATTGTCTTTAGCTTTGATGGTAGAAACCATATAGAGCTCTTACGACTAAGCTGAAGATGTTTGTCATTAACTTAAACCTAAGATCTATTTTCGCGATCAAAAAAACTGATGGTCGACGGCTTCAAGTTCGGCGGTAGGGCCCCCGTTCCGGGTTCTACGTTTCTAATAGTAGAATAGTTTTATTAAAGCCTCATGTCATCGTCATCAGCCTGTATCTACCCACTGCTAGATATAGGCCTTCTCCGCCAATGCTTTCCACTAAATACGATCCTCCGCTTTTCGTATCCAGCCGCTTACGTAAGGATATCGGACCATCCTCAAAGGAGGCAACTAAAGATTTGGCCTGGCATGGGCTTAATTACTCTTCAATGTATACAAAGCCCCTCATGTGATCTCCTAGAAGTATTCAATTTGATTGATAATAGTTGAACATATTTTGAAAAGAGCTCCTAAATCTAAACAGACGGCACTATGGATTGACTCATCGCCATCGGTGACTTACCTTATTCTGTATGATGGTTTATAATATGAATCTTGACTATAATTTGAATATAATGATGAATACAATAACGAATTAGACTTGCTGTATCACAAACTGGTATAACTGACAGATTTGATAACGGTTATGAGTAGTAACGGTGCGTTTTATAACTTGTAACTCATTTTAAATAAGAATTATTCATAGCTCCTCTTAAAATTAAACCTATAAAATTGTTCCCTTGTGCTTTGACGAAGTAATTCCAATATTAAAGTTTCTTGTAACTAACATAGTCGTGGATTAAACCTAAACTTTCCATACTTGGACAAAGTTTGACGTACTGGGTGCAATATTGTAGCGAACTCCTTCCGGCGCAGTGGTCCATTTTTTTTAGTTTTGTGAATCGGATGCAGACCGCACCTGGTCTGAGCTCCGACATTTGAAATTCCCATGTGACTGCACTTTATTTTTTTGTTATTCCTGAACGTATTTACTCGAACTCATGGTTTTGTTAAAATTTATTTTTGTTTCATCTGTTCGAACAGCTGTTGTCTTCTGCATTCATAATGAAGAAAAATCAGCCGACAAAAATGCAACGATTCTTTATTACGAGGGTCAAGTAAAAAAAAAGGTTCCCAACGCTGTACACTCGCCGCGCGACATGCTATGAGAAATCTGGCAACACCGCCGTGTTCCTTGGTTCCCGCGCTTTATTCTCCCACCCGGACGAAGTCAGTACCAAAGAGTAAAGTAAGTATAGTGGAAAAGAGTGGCAACTCTGAAAATTTCTTGCATGTATGGAAAGTGCTGCTCCAAGGCAAACATTTGGTTACTAAAGCTATACCTATACGTACCTAGGTATAATACCATGTCGTATTTATATATAGGTACCTATCAAGTGAAGTATCAGTTAAAACTGATTTTAGAGTTTTTAGAATCGGGCGCCTTTAGTCTCGCCTGCCAATTTGTTATAGGTAAGAACCCGCACGATGTAAGGTCAACTACCTATCACAAATTCGCTAGCTAGACTAGACATGCCCGACTCGAAACTCCAAAATCAGTTTTAACCAATACTTCACTTGATAGATTCTCTTGTATTTACACTATCATAACTTCAGTTGAATAATAGAAGTACTTGGATTGAATTTAGATAATTATTATGTTGAAAATTATCAAAATTCTGTCAAAGTACTTCTACTAGTCGGATATCCAGCAAGGAAATGTAACTCCACGACGGGGACATAGTAAGAGGTTAGGTAGGTCAGAGGGGCAAGATGGCCGTCGAATTAGTACCCATACGGTTTGATAGATAGCGCAGCTTTATATAAAATCGACGTTCTTCGAACATAACTGGCCCTGGTCAGTACGACGCTCAGTGCCGGCCTGACAGCCATCCGAGATGGAGCCCCCAATCGCTGTCACCGCCAGGTGTGAGATTCGATCAGTTATCCGTTTTTTACACGCAAAAAAGGTAAAACCTATTGAAATTCATAGGCAGTTGCAAGAAGTGTATGGCGAAGCTTGCATCAGCGTTCAACACGTCCGCAAATGGTGTAGGGAGTTCTCCGAAGGACGCACAGACGTCCACGACGAGGAAAGGAGAGGGAGGCCATCGGTATCCGACGAAGTCGTGGCGAAGATCGAGCGCATTCTCCTCGAGGATCGGCGAGTAACGCTTCGGGAGCTGGCTGCCCAAGTTCCTGAAGTCTGTGAAAAAACAATTGACAATTGACAACGTTTTGACGGAAAAACTTCAACGCTTCAGATCGGACGAAGAGGTACAGGAAGCGGTCACAAACTTCCTCAACAGCCTGGCGGCGGAGTTCTTCGAAGAGGGTTTTCAAAAGTGGATAACTCGTCAGCAAAAATGTATAGAAAAATCTGGCGACTATGTAGAAAAATAGTTTAAAGTACAAGCTTTCAGATGGTGTACTCCTCGATTATAGCAAAAAAATGCGTTACACCAGAAAAAATGTGGGAACCTTATTTTTTACTTGACCCTCGTACATTGATACAAATTTCACAACTTTATGATATTTAACCTTTGTTTCATATGATTTATTTAGTCTGTCTTTATAAGGTGATATGATTAGTAACTTATAATAGAATATATAGCGGAATGTCTGTCGATTCAGCCATAAGTATGCGTGTGACAATGTCAATATTGGACCCAGAGTACATATCATTAAACGAAACAATGATTTTGACTATTCAATTAAACTCCGCTTACGCGTTTTAGTGGAGCGGCTTAAGCGTTTGCTCCGCCTTAGAAAAACGCAAGGTGTCTGACGAAGACCATCAACGGGTTCGTAGCCCTAAAATGCATGTCGACATTTTATTACATATTTAGATTTTTCAATTACTTCAGCAAAGTAATGTTTATCTCAGTAATGAAATTTCGTCTTAAGTTATTAATTAAATTAAGAAGTAATTCTACACTACTTTATTATAATAATAAGCTATTTTAATTCCTTAATTATTCCTTTTTTTAAGAGAAGCTATAAATAGCGAATGTTTGGCAGATGATGTCTTCCCGCGGCGTAGTCAATTGGTTTTATTGTTATTGAATCTTTATTAATTTATTACATAGAAATTTATTTCATTACAATAGCGCCGGAGTATGGACCTGGTTAAAGTTTCGTCTGCATTCAATGTGCCGTTTATCCACCAACGTTGGGTACTACTAACCGCATTGTTTCACAAGTGGCTAACTTCAGAGCAACTTTACGCCTAAACTCTACTTTGGTCTTTCAGTCGAATTGTGGTTACGTTGTGCGTGAAATTATGTTTTAATTTACGCCTGCATGTTTTCTTTCCCTTTGTATAACATTCGTCATTTGTTTTGAATAACTTCACGGGCGGTTTGTTTATGTCTATTTCGGGTGGTGACAGCTAACGCATAATCGGAGCGAGTGCAGGAGTCGATAAGTGGCCGGCGCCAGCTTTCATCTCGGGACTCGGGTGTGTGTGTGTTTACACCGTCTCGCCACGCTGCTGTGTATGCACCGCGTACGCGCAAGCAAAGATTGCAGCTACATATTCTGCGGGACATTTTTATCCTTATTTCTTATCAGGACATCTTGGATATTTATAGCTGTTGCCTGCAAATTCTTACTCGTGGGAATTTTCGAAAATCCTTTGTTAGTCTACTTTCACTATTATTTATTCTATGCACCTACCAAAGAATATGTAATAGTTCCCTACTAAAGAAGCTCGAAAGTTTCAAATTTCTAGATCCAACGATTTGGCCAGTTCTTATTGTCAGTTAGCACGCCAGTGAGTGGAAATACTTACTAGTAACATATTTATTTATTTATTATAATATATATATATATATATATATATATATAAATACGTCTTGTTTTTTATTTGAGTGTCATATCTGAGGTTTTCCGTTCACGGTTGTTCAAAACATTTTTGTAAATGTTTGGCAATCGCTGTGTAATTGGGGGGTTTTTTAAAAGCTAGAGTTTTTGTTATAGTAAATACAGGATAATGGTTTGATCATTATTCATTACTTATCTTATGAAAATAACAACCGGAATTAACGCGATCATGCAGGGTATTTACATGATTCTAATATAATATATTTGCGTGAACCATTGAACTTCATATGTAACAGCTCACTGGCATGAACGCGTTAATTCCCATTGTTATTTTCTTAAATAATGCAAAGCTAAAGTTTAAAAGTCATTACTTATCTGCTTAACTATTAATAACAGCTTTTTTAGTCCTCAATGGTTATCTTATCTGCGGGTAATAACTTATGTCTGCCTTCTAAATTGAAACCAGTCAATAAATATATCTCAGTTTGTAGAATTTCTTGTAAGAATTGGTCCAGCTGTGCTTCCAACTTTTACTCGAGAATTTGAACCATCCAAAATAAACCCCAGTATAAATAAACGGATCAGAAAGTTTCCTCATTTACTGCTTTCGGATTACAAAAGAATTTCAGTGAATGTAGAGAAATATGTATTCTGTAACATTTTTCTTTGTAACCTTTCATTTTTTTTCTTTTGAAGGTAACATTTGTAACATAGATGTAGGCAATTAGAATATATATCTTGCAAAAAATATATGCTCTCAAAAGAACCAGCGTAATCTCCATTCATTCATCCATTATTATTATTATCCAACGACAAAACTCTATATCTCTAATAATCTTAGTGTTCTATACATAAAATACATGGTGCACGGCAGCTGAGCTTCACTTGACTAGCCATCTCTTTAGGTTTTAATGCCTTATTTGCCATATTGCTCTCTCTCACATTGCTAAGAGGGGAAGTCAAATTCCAAAAGCTTCCTACTCCTACAAATTTTCTGATTTCTGATTACATTCGTTGTGAGTTCCAAGGCAGCTCGTTTTACCCCCGGGACTGCAATCGACTTCGCTGTTTGACTTGGCGGTCGCCGCTGTTAATCCTGGCTACACAGGAGATACAGTGGTGGGAATGTGCTGTGGGCCCAAAAATAAATAAAATCTATAATAATCTCTTGTATGATCGGTGAATACACATATTAGTTGTAGTTGTAGAGTATACGATGAATGGTATTATGCGGTATACTATTATTCATGCTTTGTTTAGGTTTTTGAGTGACGTCATTACTTAGAACTTCGCCAAGTATCACAGTGACTCTACTAAAAAGTATTAAATATAACTTGTGACCCTACATATATTTATTAAGACTTGTATAATGACAGCCGAGTGCAGATACGCACATCCAGGCCCCGATTTACATTAATGAATTTTAATTGTGGCATGGTGACTGTAAGCTTCTCTACATTCGGAATCTACAAGGGGTAATCTGGGTCAAAGTAGGCTTTAAAAGCCTTCGAATTCGAGCAGTACCACGTCACATACAGTATCCCGTTCTCTGATGTATCCGTGGCGTTGGGCGTGTAACGATAATTGTGTTGAATTTATTGTATTCACCAGTTACAGGGTTGAAGATATCCAACTTGTTGGCGGAGTATGTCAGTTACAGATCTCCAAGTTAATGGGGACTCTGAAAAATGACATAGTAGTGCAAACTAATCGGCAAAAACTACCTAATGATCGTTTAAACTGTCATCTAAAGGAAGTAGGTACGTGTTTAAAGATTAATAAGATCTTAACTGGAATATGTATTCCACTATCCATATTTCACATCTAAACGTCGCATACAACAATGAAATATTCATTCACTGTGACAATAGGCTGTGACAATAGAAGATCGGATTTTTTTATTACGAAAATCTAATTTCAAGTTAGATTAGTAATAATTGTGTTTATTTAGTTTAACTGGTAGCTGGAGTTCTATCGACTGGACTAGAATGTTTGTCACTAATTTAACTTGAAGATGCCTATTTTCGGAGTCAAAAAGTTCCATCTGAATCGACTATAGCTTAGGCGCCTGGGGCTTGGAGCTGAAGCCGATTCCCATCGAATATTTTGATAGCGAAAATCTAATTTGGCTTTAGAATAGTCGTAATTGTGTTTATCCTAGTTGATAGAAACCCTGGAGCTCTACCGACTATAAGCTGAAGATGTTTGTCAGTAACTAAACGTATAACCTATTTTACGAATCAAAATATTCAATGGTAATCGGCTTCAGCTTTGGCGGTAGGCCCAGCCCCCTTACCACCATCTCTTATTGCGATTCAATAACTGGATAGAATGCTTCTTTATACCAATGAATAAGCGACTCTATTTCAAATGTAATAGAGTCGCTAAGAGATGGTGGTATGGTCGCCGAAGCTGAAGCCGAATATTTTCAGCTTAGTCGGTAGAGCTCTAAGAGTTCTAGCAACAAAGCTAAACATCATTCTCACCAATCTAAGCCGAAATTTGAATTTAGGCAATCAAAAAATCTGATGGTAATCGGCTTTAGCTTCGGCGGTAGGGGCAGGCATGCATAACTGCCGGATTACGGAAAGGCGAGCTGCAGCAATAATTTTATAGGACGGATTAAGCTTTCAGTAGTCGTTGTTTGTATCCAATATCCATATATTCCATACTGTAGCTTCATCAATTTTAGTAATAGTGCAGTAAACTGCAGTACTATAAAATGGTCGGACTCGCGAAACTCGGCTGTTTTATTTTTAAAATATTTTGGCATCTTTATGTCGGTGCCACACAGAGCTCGCTTGTGGTTTTATGCTGTGATTCAGAATAAAAAATACAGTACTTCCAGGCTGCTCTTTACCAGATTAGACTTTTGGGCGACTTTGGAATTATAATTAACTAGTCATTGGCTGGGAACGGAGACTGCTCGATTATTTTTACAAGTCATTTTTGAAACCCAAAAACTACTAAACTCATTATAACTAACTTTGATTATGTGTGAATTGTCTTGTTGATTTGAATTGTTTTGTTGATTTGAAAACTACCAAGTTCATCCAAACCAACTAAACCTATTTCGTTTACAAACGAATTTAAAATTTGTATTTGCGTTTTTTAGATACCACCACTACATTTCTCTATAATTGGAGAACGAGTTCGAGAGTTGTCGCGACAGATACATACATACTCGTACATGATACATACAAACATTATATGCACTTGCATACAATCACATAACAATGTTTTTTCGGCCCAACTCTGGAATAATAACAGAATTCGAATCTTTTTAATTTTGATTTTAAAAATAATGGTTTTCAATGATATTGCCTACATACTACATGCACTAGATCGATATATACAGGTTGCATGTTGCAACCTCAAATTTTTTAGCCATATAATAAAAAAACCATTATCATCGAGTCGAGGTACTATTCAAAGAGTGAGCTACGCAGGTATGAGAGAGGAAATGGAATTACAGTTAATATATTATTACGATAATGAACTCATGATAGAGTAGCGGCAGGAACAGAACAATATCTAATTTACAATATTTATGTTATTTCATAAAAACGTACAATTTTGGACTTTATCGATATAGTTCAAAATTGTATGTTTTTATTAAATAAAATAAATATTGTAAATTGGATATTGTTCTTTTTGTAGTAAAGTGTAAGTACGCTAACTAGCATATAACTATAAAGTAATCACTCACTATTGTTTTGTCGTGTCCATCACTCAAGTGTCTATATATAACTAGGCCGAGTCTGTATCATAGACAAATGGGATCCTACCGCCGAAGCTGAAGGCGATTACCATCAAATATTTTGATTCGAAAAATAGATATTACGTTTAAGTTATCGACAAACATCTTCAGCTTATTCTCGTTTATTCGTAGAACTCTAGGATTTCTACCGGCTAAACTAAACACAAGTACTCTAAATTTAAGCTGAATTTTGCTTTTCATAATCAAAAAATCCAATGATAATCGGCTTCAACTTTGGCGGTCCCTTGTCCTTCCATTATTAGTATTTACAATTTGACTTACATTTACATACTAAAACATGCATTGAACTTATTTTTAGGCGGCGTTATTTATTCATTGAAATAGTTAAAATACGAACTAACTAATCATATATTTTTGAACACAGGCCCATCTATTTCAAATGTTAATGTTATATAGCGTTAGTTTAGACAAGGAGCCGATCATTGTGTGAACAACGATCTATTTTCTCACATCACAATAAGATATAAGTGGGCAAGTTATTTCCCCCGGGCGCGGGACTAGCTCTATGAACCGATTCACCCTGTACATAACTGTTCAAAGCAGAATTTGTAATTAAACCACAATCGATCCGGCGATCCGTGCTCCTTAGGGAGCTTCTTCTATTGCAATTTCCATGTTATTTTCTTCATTGAACTTCGAAACGCCCTTCCATCTATGTAGCACGTACTAAATAAATATAGGCAGACGTTCAAATTTGAACAAGATAGTTGCGATTTTTAACCCCCGACACAAAAACGACGGGGAGTTATAAGTTTGATGTGTCTCTGTGTGTGTCTGACTGTCTGTGGCATCGTAACTCCCGAACGGATGAACCGATATTGATGTTTTTTATTTGAAAGGTGAATTAGTCGGGAGTGTTCTTAGCTATGTTTGATGAAAATTGGTCCAAGATGGCCGCCGCCTAAAAATGACGGGTTACATATTTTTTCTCTCCTCTTTATTGCTATCAAATGAAAGGACTCGGCTAGATTAGAAGGTCGAAGGGCGGAGGTAGGGGTTTTTTTTATTTAATTGTCTTGTTCTCAATACTGCCAGTGCACTTAGTAAGTAACCTAAAGACGGCTTACCCTTATAGCAAATAAGGGTAAGCCGTTAGCTAAACCGTAATATAATACGAGGGAAAGTAAGGGCATTGTGCTTTACCGCAGCTCCGATGCCAACGCATTTTAGAATCTTTGAAATCGTTTTTTTTGTAGCCATTTAATATAAAGCTCAATTAAAGTTGTCGTACTCAGCCATACATCGATATGAAAAATGGATAATATATACATAGACAGATCTTATTTGCCCGTTGCTCCTTTTTATGTAAAAATTCGGATTTCGATAAAATGTCTGGCATACTGTCAACGCATAAAGAACTAACTTTTTTGAAGTAAATCCCAGTTCGCCTTTTCTTTTTAATAAATAGGACAGACATAGGATATATGTACTTTCTAATCGCTACAACCCATAGTGTATTTGTTTCACAAAAGAATCACACTGTCAATTCTCATTTTGGTTCCTTCATATGGTCGTCCTTCCCGTGGCTCTCAATGTTTTTTGACGCCATTGCAAAATCTATTTTTCAGCCTCCCTCATGATCTATATTTGTACATCATGATAGTTAAGAGTTTATTACCGAGCAACATAAACGAAAGGGGAGCCTTTTAAGAAACAAAAGACGACATACTGTATGATTATCGACCTTGAAGAGCAGGAGGGGTTCTTGGGACAGGGTCGGCACGTGCGCTGAGTGAAACGATAATGATAGAGTGGCCGGAGGGGTGGCGTAATCAACTGAATGACTAATTCAAGTCATTGCGCTTTACTCTACGTAATGTCCCTTTTTGTGGCACCCCTAGCCAACATGTGATTGTATTAACAGAGGGTCACTTCAAGGATGTTTTTGTGAAAATATTTTGAAAGCATTCATGGTTGCGCAATTTGTATTTTAAAATTTAAATGGCATAAATTATTAAAATGGGACGCTATGAATTGTGGAGCAGCGGTTGACGTGTCATGGTTTCCAATACCTTTGTCAACGAAACCAGAAGTTTGTGACAAAAGGTTCAACTTTACCGCTTTTAAAGGTTAATTGGCTTAAAGGTCAAAGGTTTACCTTGCGCTAGTTTGTACAACGGCATTTTACGGGATTACCTATTGTTTGATGTACCGCCATAAATACTTATTAAGGCAAAATTTAAATTGGGACAAAATGCTTGGGGAGCTTAGGAATATTTTGTTTATGTACGAGTATAGCTTGTTTTTAATATCTGCTATGATAATGTATGTCAATTTGAAAAAAAAATGCTATGGATTCTACATTACTACAGTTCTGATCAAACGTTGACATCAGCAGATAGGTTTGATTAGCCCAACCTAGGAGTGCTTCGATATTGATTTTTTTTATAAACAGTTATTTGTACCTACCAATGGACCTTCTGTAAGTATATGTTCTGTATCGGCTAAAAAGATATTGTTGCGAAGTTCGTAAGATTATGGAATTGTTCAAAGCCGATGGGGCGATGGTACACGGTAAGAGCCAGATGGGCAGACTAAAAGAATATTGCACATTCCATGTAATTGGGTCAAAGAGGTGAAGGACGTGGGTTCATTGTGGTGTGAGGAGGAGGGTGTCAGCGTTATTCCACGTTGCGTACGAATGCCTATATTATTGCCCGCGATATTACAACACCACATTCCATGTTGGAAACTTTATGGAAATTTGTCTCACGACCCCTTTGGCTAGGGAAACTTGGCTGGGTTTCTGCTGTCTCATCTAGCCTAATATTTTTAATAACAAATGTTATTCGACTCGGGCTATTATACTACAAGGCTGTCTAAACCATATAGGCCGCAGAAACAAATATCTACTTGACATTTTTACTACCTACTTTGAAAATTTAAGCTTAGTTATAACTAGTTAGTTTTAAAACTTTAACTTTTCTAAAAATATACAGGTAATTTTCAGTCAGATTTTGAACAATACATGTAGAGGTAAAAACTGTATAACAACCGTTGAATGAAAAACACGTCACGGGCCGCACAAATATAAGCTGAGAGCTGCATGCAGCCCGCGGGCCGTGCCTTGGACAGCCCTGTTATACTATATACATTCGCAGTAGGAATCTGCTGTCATAAAAAAAAATACGCATCATTTTTTGTCCGAACGTTTGTTAGAGATGACATAGTGAACTACAAATATGTATCTCGATAATAAAAACTCTACGTACAATGTAATAGTGCGAGGGTCGTATAGATGGTGATAAAATTTGATTAGGCTTGATCATAAATCTTTTTTTTTTCATTATCTCGTTTGGCGTCGCGCGGGCCCGTCTGCGCCGGGAGACAGCGCCCAAATCCCCCATGTTTTGACATACATACCCACCGTATTTATGACACAACTCGCCTTTACCAATCTGACATGAGATTTATGAAGTCCACATGTGTGCTTAAGAGATTGAATTGCTTTTACGCAACGGGAATCTATGTTTTGCGCTTTGAAAACCGTTCGCTTTTTGTAATCCGATTGTGCCGACGACGCAGATCCGAGAGCTAATCCTCTTGAGTCTCGAATTTATTCATAACTTAGCTTTAGTTACATATTTATCTTCCTGTTTTGATTTACGAATGGATTACTATATACAACCCTGATTCATCCCACTGCTGGGATACGGGCCTCCCCTTAATCGATGGGGTTTAGAACATACTCTAACACACTGCTCAACTGCAGGCAGAGAGCAGTGTTTTCAAGCCGCCTAAAGGACTGACTTGGCTTTACGATTGTCATCTATTGACAATAGCCGGGAACGACGGCTTAACGGGCCCTCCGAAGGACGGAGGAGCTCGAGATAAATCGACGACGATGAGCTCGGTGGTTGAATGGTTAGCAATAGCCACTTTGACTTCGAAGTTGCGGGTTCGATTCCCGTACAAGACAAATATTTGTGTGCATGAACATGTCTGTTTGTCTTGGTCTGGGTGTTTTCTATGTATTATAAGTATGTACCTATTTACAAAAAAAAATCTATTTAAGTACCTACATTTATCAGTTGTTAAGTATCCATAACACAAGCTTTGCGCTTAATTTGAGACTAGATGGCAATGTCTAAATTGTCCAGAAATATTTATTTATTTAAATAAACCCATCCATGGACAGGCTACGGTCGACCTTGCTTAACTTGCGTGTTCGATTAGAGTCACATGCGCGACGATGCCATCAAGCTCCTCACTACTGTGCTCAAATAAAATTAAGTTTTAATTGTAAGTCTATTATTAATTTAAATTATAAGCAGAGTTATGAATTCCGAACATTCATTCTCACACTTCATTAACAATCGTTACATTAATTAACGGACATACGGTTCGTTGTTTAATTCAGATCAATTATTCGTGTTTGCAGAGTAATGATGAGTAATAGCTACGTTTCTCCTTAGGGCATCTGGTAGTCATTGGTATGTATTGGTGAATTGGTATGTGAAGACAATGGTTTTATAACAATAGATTGGTAGGTACCTACATATTATGCAGATGGTTTAATTTGCATAATACATTATTAAAACCGACTTGCTGGTTGGTTGCAATTTTTTCTGCCAAAATTCTAAGCTATCGCACATTTTTTTTTTATCGAACAGACTTCTGGCAAACAAGCATACGGCCCGCCCGTTGAAAGCGGTTACTGTAGCCATATTAACGGTCGCAAGATGAAATATTTCTAGCAGAGTAATGAGCACTGCGAGAATCCAAAAGTTTTACAATCGCTGTATGTATATATGTACAACAACATATAATTCAAAATATATCCCGTCAAATTTTTAGTTTTGGCAGCACCTTAAAATTATATCAGTTAATATATGTTTTGAAGCAAAATATTAATCCCGTATAAAACATCCCATAGCTTTTACGGAGCGACATGTGGGTCTCGTGAGTCATTTTGGGGAGATCCATTAGTGTTACAACTTGCTGCGTCATCCTCACTTTTTGAGAGCAAATCTCTGAGAAACTAGATGGCATGTCTACAGACCCCGTTCCGTTTTTATCCGACCCTGATTTAGAGTAATAGAGTTTACGTCAAATTTGATGATATGGGCGATATATATAATATTGAGTTAATTATGAGGTTAAAATTATTTATGTGTTTACAGATTGTTTGTTTTTGTTTTCTATATATAGGGGTGTACTTGCATCCCCTATATATAATCCGATCTCACCTGCACGTGGTGTACCCTGCCGCCTGGCGAAAGAGGTAGGGTACAGCGTATTTGTAAGCTGCCCGACTGCGGAATGTACCTCCACCTCACAGAATACTGCAGCCAAATAAAAATTCTCTTGAGGGTTGTTGTGTTCCTGCGAGTGAGTGAGGTCAACAGAAAGGAAGGAGTTGCTGCGCTGGCAGCAGGGGTAGTGGCGCGCGTGCCATATTTTATGTTGCGAGCGTTAATATGTAATATTCACATATTGTAATAATATTATTATAATATTCACATCAGACGGGCCGTATGCTTGTCTGCCACCCGATGTAGTATAAAAAAATAAAATAAAAAAAGTCTTGAATCAAGATGGTTATTTGAGTCTAAGACCAAGACTGGTGAGTGTAAATATTTTTCAGATAAGAGGCTCTACCGCCGAAACTTTTTACCATCGGCTTTTTTGATTCCAAAAATTGGCTTTAGTTTAAAGTTTTTAACAAACATCTTCAGCTTAGTCGGTATAGCTTTAGGGTTTCTACCAGCTAAGCTAAACATAATTAGCAACAATCTTACCAGTAGTATCATTTTCTCATTCAAAATTTCCGATGGTAATCGGCTTTAGCTTCGGCGGTAGGCCCCCAGGTCGAACTTACGCCATGGAAATTAGTGATTGTCGAATTTATAGACCTACGCCGCCGGTGCATCTTAACGCATTCAGTGCCGAGGCCGCCTATCGGCGTCCCCAAAATTTTAATCACTTACCAAAGATGCCCATTGGCGTCTAGGTTTTGTATTCGAATGTCTATACTACATAGTATTTATGGCGGCATAAGGGTAAAGTTCTTAATACTTAAGTCTGCAATTAATGGGTACAGTCACTGATGACGTTATACGAGTACCTTTTCATAAACATTGTCATAGTTATAAACACAAAATAAATGACCGAGTACCTACGTTTATAAATGAACGAGTACGTTTTGTAAAACATGCTTTTAAATTAAAAGGTAAAGTATGAATGTTGATATATTATGTAATTTAGCCTACATTTTATCAGTAAAATCTTTTATTAAACCAATTCTGAACACTTTTCACTATTATGTTTAAAAAATACCAAAATCGAAATTTATCTTTTCACAGCGTATTTTATTGTTCACGCCACGGCATTTTGTGTAAAGTAAAAAAATGGATGCCGTAATTGATTATCAAATTGAGCACAATGAATCGCGGGTGTATGCTTTTAACTTTGATTGATGTACTGTATTTAGTACCTACCACTCTTTGCTTTCAAAGTCGTTAATCACATTTAGGTTATGCGAGATATAAAATCAATGCTTGCTTTGGCCTAGTAAACTATTTGTCGTAAACCTTATTAAGTTCATAGCTTATCATAAAAATAATCTCGCATTTCCCGCATACTAACATCCTTCTCAATGAAATTAATGATCGTTTGACACGCCGTTTATTTATTTTATCTAGTGGTCGCCCTGTGGTCGAAATCGACCATAATTAATTTAAATTATGACCATAATGTTAATGTGTACGGATAATGCCTTAGCGGCGAAATCGGTAGCTAAAATTAAATATAATTACGTGAAACAATACAAATTGAATGTTTTTCTTATTGAATTAATGTATTTCATGCATAATTTAAAAAACAAATATTAGCATTCTGCACTCCTTCTCTATATAAACTTGTGTGCGAAATTTCATACTCCTCCGTTCGCGCAATTGTCGTAAAAAGGAGTACAAAGTTTTTGCTTTCACGTATTAATAAATATATTTCGTCGTAGATAAGTTGAAGTGGAGTGATTAAGCCTACATGTCTTAGTTCCGGGCCGGCTGCGCTGGCAGCGGTCAGCGGATGCGACCAAACACGGAAAGCATTTTAAGCGGTTGTTCTAATAATATGGTCCCTCCGTCCATTGTTCCATTTATTTCTGGCTCGGCCTATCGATCGGTTTGCTGACTGATATCATCATGTGCGGTCTGATCAAAGCGACATCTCGTATACGTATGTAGGTATTACAGACTAATGCGTATTGATACCTGGTATCCATGACGTTTCAATTGAAAAATCGGGTGTGGCTGTGTCTTTTGACACGGCCGTGTGTTGAGTGAATACATTATACGTGAATACATTATATGCACTAAAATTATCTCAAAATGGCAGCGCTTCCCCCTCCCCCGCACGCGATGTTTCATTGTCTTTACTTAGCGTAATAAATTCTTTGATCCTTCATCTACCCAGTGGTGTGATTGAATTTCGGACGGAGATGATAGATTTGTAACTGCAACAACAAACTGTATCCCCCGATTTTGTTACCATTCGTTTTTTTAATAGCCTCCCTATGGAAGCAATTATAAAGACGTGTTCACGTGAAAAGATAACTTTTCGTTATTTCGCTATGTAGCACAGGTTGTCAATGAGATTTGCGACAGTAACTACGAATATATGTGTATTTATTGTTTGTGTGCCTTCCTTTATGATAATAATATGCTCACAATATTGGGGTGTAAGTGGTTCATCAACATCTTTGAACTAAAGCCAACTTCACCTGCACGCGGTGCACCCTGCTGACTGACAAACGGAGCTCTGGCGAAAAGAGAGACAGGGAGCGTAATTGTAGTATTAAAAAAAAAATGCTCGATTTTATACGTTGCCACCCCATAAAATAGTTCTAGATTATTAAACTTTACATTGCTTTGTGAATAGGTATCCATAGCCAGAGTTTCACCTCAGTTAGACTACAGATGACACATATATTTTACATTTTAGTATGCGAGACGAAAATAATTATTTGAATGCGAGTTTACTGGGGGCAATGTGTTTCTAAAATGAGGTGTAAGTGGTTTAACAAATAACAATTCGCTTGAGGGTTGTTGTGTTCTCACTAACGCGATGCATTGCTATTTTGTGGTTTTAAGATGGCTTTGAATTCATGCCCACGGCCTCATTCACAGTCGCACAGCTCGTCATCGACAGGGAATTTATCCTTCCATGTTAGAGCCGAAGTGGGCACGTACTGTGCGGTTCAAGAAAGCTTTTCTCTCACATACTAACAAGCTATGAAATGAACTACCTGCCGAGGTATCAGGAGACTGCAGCGTGGAGTTCTTCAAAAAGGACGTGAAATGGTTTTTACAGGATCTGCAATGCGCATGTGATGCCCCTGGTCTCAGTATAAATAATAGTATTACGTACGGTATGGCCACTCCCTGCCGCTCTCTCGTGACAACCTCCCCTCTAAGACATATCTGGAACAATTTGTATGGCGCCGCACACACACACGCTCATTCACGCTCTTCACGAACATCACTATTTATGTAGTAGTTAACGATGCGACATTTGTGTAGAGTGGCCGGGGTGTGCCCTGGTGTTACAGGCGTCCATGGGCTACGGTAACTGTTTTCAATCAGGCGGGCCATATGTTTGTTTGTCAGCTTAGTTTATATGAGAGGGGGGTAAACGAGCACGTGGGTCATCTGATGGAAAGTAACACCGCCCATGCAGATCAGCAGCACCAAGGAGTCGGCGAGCCGTTGCCAGTCCAGTTACTCCTTCCTTTCTTTCTGGTGACTTCACTCACTGGAACACAACGACCCTCAAGGGAATTGTCATTTGGCTGCGGTATGCTGAAAGGTGGAAATACTTCCCCAGACGGGCAGTTTAAACCATACGACCATACGCTATGCCCTATCTCTCTAGTGGTATAAAAATAAACTTAGCACCTTCATAAATATCATGTTCATGTCGCCGCCGTTTATTATTGAGCGATGTGTGTATAGTATACTCTACATCCAAGAGCTGTGTTAGATATGTTACCTGGTTTGTGGCGGATCACGAAGCCACATAATGCGGTGCTCGCAGCCGTTATTTAATACTTGTGCAAAGGTTAAAGGTAATTTGATACTTCACCACACCTACTACCCGTGCCACTATTGTCTTTAGTACTTAGATTTTTTTGAAGTGTAAACTTCTTTAGCGGCGTTGTGCACTTTTGGGACCTGATCGAAAATTCGTAAGACGGTGGGAGAGTAGACCGCCGGCGGCGCGGCGTAGGAGAGGAAGTAATCCTCTCTTTCTACCGCGAGGCGAAAATGCTTTTTAATCTAATATATAAAATTCTCTATATAAAATACTCCTCCGAAACGGCTTGACCGATTTTGATGAAATTTTGTGTGCATATCGGGTAGGTCTGAGAATCGGCCAACATCTATTTTTTATACCCCTAAACGATTAATGTATATGGCAAAACAACGTTTGCCGGGTCAGCTAGTGTAATATAAATTGTCATGTTTGTGTACGATAGCGCAATAAATGAATATTGTATTTTACCACATAAATGATAGTATTTTTATACTGATAAATAAAGCAATTCTTACGAAATTATTCCCTAACCATTCCAGAATATTCAAAAATACACAACGTTAATGTTCAAGTTTTCACTTCTGCCAGCACTCCCGGAGTGTTTTTTTTATATAAGAGGGAGGCAAACAGCTATGTGGGTCACTTGGTGGAAAGCAATCACCACGGCCCATGGAGATTAGCAACACCAAGGGGTCACTGGTCCGTTGCCAGCCTTTTAAGGGATGTATAGACTCTGTTCTGGAAGGCCCTCATGACGTAATTGTTCGGAAATACCGCTGAGGGATTCCACGGTATATAGTAGGTACAAATATTTACATACTTGCATGAATGATCAATATATCTCTCTTACGCGTATTTCTCGGAAAGAAGTCGATAATAAAGTCCCTGAATGTCGTTTTATGACTGCTTTTGTATAGGCGATAAAAAGAGAACGTTTAGAGCTATGTCCGAATATGTCTGGAGATATCAGAGTTGATTTCGTGACAGGCGCCCGTGGTACGTATAGGGTTACTTGTGCCTATTGTAGTGGCGACACTGCGTAGAGGAATTATGTCCCGTTGAAATCAAATGATTTTTTGACGTGAAATAGGGACGCAATTATAAAAAAAAAACCGGACAAGTGCGAGTCGGACTCGCCCACCGAGGGTTCCGTAGGTACGTAGTATCATTATTAAATTTGATATTTTTCATTATAAATAAGAAATAATGCGTCGAAAAAAATAAATAAAATATATTTTGCAATGTGTACATCAAGCCCTTTCATATGATACCCCATTTGAACTAGTAGTTTCAATTTGAAATTTCGACACCCTATAAAAAATATAGACCCCCTATTTTTTAAGATCTATTTACAAATGTATAGTTTTGAGATTTATTCCTGTACTTGTAGTCTATAACGATGTTACTTGCCAAATTTCATAGTTCTAGGTCAACGGTAAGTACCCTATAGGTTTTGATTCCCTTGAGTGTGTCGAAATATGCGTTTTTTGCTGAATAAACGACCGTAACTTTTTTCTACGTAAAGTTAGCAGTTTGATTTTTTTACAACTTCATGGGACCGTAGACCTGAGTATACAGTTCAAATTTCACCTTGATACCTCCACGCATTCTCGACATAGAAATTCTTGACAGACAGACAGACAGACGGACAGACAGACAGACGGACAACAAAGTGATCTTATAAGGGTTCCGTTTTCCCTTTTTCGGGTACGGAACCCTAAAAACGAATGATAACAAAATTGGGGGATACAGTTTGGTGTTGCAACTACATATCCATCATCTCCATCCAAAATTCTATCACACCACTGGATAGATGAAGGATCAAAGAATTTATTACGCTAAGTAAGGAATAAGGAACATCGCGTGAGGGGGAGGGGGTAGCGCTGCCATTTTGAGATCATTTTAGTGCATATAACGTATTCACGTTCAACACACGGCCGTGTCCATGACACTACAGTTTTTTTATTTGCCTCTGTGCCTTGCCTATTGGGCACTAAGACACGTGTTACACATTTTTATAAATTACATATATTCTTTTACTTTGTAATTTTTCTACTAGCATTTTGGATAGTAATATTGAGTATTCTTTTTTTTTGTTTTTAAATTACACAGCGCCATCTAGCCCCAAAGTAAGCGAAGCTTGTGTTATGGGTACTAGACAACTGATAAACATACGTAAGTACATTTTTTTTTAAATACGTACTTATGATACATAGAAAACACCCAGACTAAGACAAACAGACATGTTCATGCACACAAATGTTTGTCCTATGTGGGAATCGAACCCACGAGCGTTGGTGTCGAAGCCGCGTCATTGACGCTAAGCCACCGAGTCAAAGTATTCAGCTTTATTCATGGCATTGCACGCACATACGAGGTATACGACGACTGATTTGAAGCATTGCCATACATAGCCCATCGTAGCTTACACACGATATGCGTCGCTAACTGGTTTGTAACGCACCCTTTCGTCATTTGTTTCCTATTTACTCACTCGCAGGAACACCGCAGCTTTGACGAGCTCGGTGGTCGAATGGCTGGCAATGGCCACTTTGACTCCGAGGTCGCGGGTTCGATCTCGGCTCAAGACAAATATTTATGTGCATGAACATGTCTGTTTGCCTTGGTCTGGGTGTTTTATATTTATTATATGTATGTAAAAAAAAAAATAAGTATAATATCAATAATCTTAGTACCCATAATCTTTGCTAAGTTTGGGACTAGATGGCGTTGTGTAAAGTGTCCAGAAATAAGTTTTTATTTATTTTATTACCGAGCTCAATCAATCATTTCTTCCTTCGCTATCTTGTTCGTTAAACGGTGGGATGCACCACGAATGAGTGAGGTTACCTTCAGTTATATGATGGTGACCCCAAACTTATAAATGATGAATGTTATTTATTTTCAATTCGTGGAGATGGTGATGTCAAAACTGTGTGGGCGTCCGTTTATAATCTCACAACTAGTTTTAAAGCATTTCATATGTAGTTTCTCAATATGTCTAGCAATACATGTTTTAAGCGTATAGAAAATCTAATAAAAGTATCTCTTTATTTCAAGATTTTATAAAATAAATTCATTTTGGAGTGTAAGTGGTTCATCAACATCTTTGAACAAAAGACAACTTTACCTGCACTCGGTGCACCCTGCTGACTAACAAACGAAGCTCTGAAGGCGAAAAGAGAGGTAGAGAGCGTAATTGTAAGCTACCCGATTTGGGAATGTACCTCCACCTCACAGAATACCGCAGCCAAATATTCCCTTGAGTGTTGTTGTGTTCCTGCGAGTGAGTGAGGTCACCAGAAAGGAAGGAGATGCAGCGGGAGTGGCGGCGCGCGAGCGATATTTTACGAGTATGTTGCGAGCGTTAATATGGCTACGGTAACCGCTTCAAATCAAGCGGGCCGTATGCGTGTCTGCCACCCGACGTAGTATAAAAAATAAATCAATCCATTAAATTTACATCTAAGAACACTTGGTATTGATGTCTCGGAGTAAACCGTATCGTTGGGCTGTATGTCTGCACTGCGCCCTATGTATGGGCATCTGCGTCCTTAAGAACGACCGTCGAGGGGTCGCCACCCCTAAGTTATTTATTTTGATATCGATCCGTCCTTCTTGCGAACTTGTTTAATCTGTGTTGTCATGTTCGTCGTGGAAAGAGTATCGTTATGATATTCGTAGCCAACAGAAAATATCATTGATATACTTGTAAGATATTTAAGATGTCCATACAATATTACGATAAGATCTTTACGAAAGTGCTTTGTTTTATGTCTATAATTATTTCATGTACCTATAATAATGGCTTTCATAAACGATATCTTAACTTAAATCTATTGAAGTTTTTTTTCTTTTTATTATAAACAAACTTTATTGGTTACAAAAGTATCATTCAAGAACGCCGAATTTATTTTAAAAGCATTCGCTATCAATAAACATTTCGGAAAAGTAGACTTGCCTACTCGAATGCAGCTTACTCTCAAAAATAAAATAAAATTGCTGTTAAAAAAATGGATCGATGCACCAAAAAGTAGTTTTGGTACCTACTGTTTTTTTTATTTCGTCCTTTGGTTGTAGATAAGTTAGGTCTTCGATTATTGAATTGGGGAATATGTATTTCATTTACAGATCTAATTAAATGACAGATAGTGTATCTATAGATCAAGTATTTTTTTTTTTTTTTTATACTACGTCTGGTGGCAGACAAGCATACGGCCCGCCTGATGTGAAGCGGTTACCGTAGCCATATTAACGCTTGCAACATAAAATATTGCTCGCGCGCCGCCACCCCCGCTGCCAACGCAGCATCTCCTTCCTTTCTTTCTGGTGACCTCACTCACTCGCAGGAACACAACAACCCACAAGGGAATTGTTATTTGGCTGCGGTATTCTGTGAGGTGGAGGTACATTCCCCAGTCGAGCAGCTTACAATTACGCTCCCTACCTCTCTTTTCGCCAGAGCTTCGTTTGTCAGTCAACAGGGTGCACCACGTGCAGGTGAAGTTGGCTTTGGTTCAAAGATCTTGATGAACCCCTTACACCCCAAGTATTTCTTAGTTTGGAGCTGGATGTAATTTTATTTATCTAGGTATATTTATTTAATAATCTAGTCATTCACTGCTAACACATACCTCACATTTTTTTTAAATCAATTGTAATATTTCAAACACTACTAGAAAGAATACGAACTGTAGTGTATATGTGAATTTGTTTAGTAACATGTCAATCGCATGATGTTATGGTAACTAAAATCGTGACTGAGAAAATCACAACGAATACTAAATAAAAAGATCATTAGCAGAATCATTCGTTTCCTTAAACTTGAAATGAAATCCGAATGCAAGTATATTTCTTCCTAAGTGTTTCTAGGTTGCACTAAAATGAATAGCTTTTGTCGATTACACGCTCCGTTATCGGTGATGTCGTAAATCGAACGCAAGCGCAGAATGCACGATAATGTTACCCAATTGATGTCCACCAGTATCGTATCCATTCACAAAATGTCCCATTATCGTCTTGCGTTCCATTCTTAAATTTAAGATATCACTTATCTGTTGTACACGTACTTGTAATATGCTGTATTTAGTGCTATGCGGGCGGTATAGACCGGACGCGGGGCTTTGTCGTCTAAGCTGAAACCGATTCCGATCGACTTTGATTCCCAAAACACTTTTAGCTTTGTTGATAGAGCTTCAGGGTTTCTACCAGTTAAGTTAGACACGATTACCAGTAATCTAAACTGAAGTTTGATAGACGGTACTGACGGTAGGCCCCTGGATGAATTGGTGCTGACAGACTGGACCATAGACTAGCGCCGTAAGCGTAGTAGTATCTTGTATGCGGGTAGATATAGTAAAATGGGGAGAATACAAGTACGTTACGGACCTACCAGCAAACTAAGAATGGTAACAACGAAAGCAGTAGTCAGTGTAACGCTATCCTCCCGATTTATTCTACCCGTGTACAAGAAGCTTATTTGACCTTACGAACGGGACGGACAAGTACATGCTTATAATACTCGTATTATGGCATCATTTGAGCTTAGAATCATTTGAGATACCTTACCGATTTTATGATGACAGATCTACCGCTATCTTATCGGCCTTTGCATGCCCGGTAGTGTTAAATGTACTGAGTAAGGAAGGCCTACCGGAATCTGTATCCTTACCCAGTACGTTAAACTCAATTGGCACTGATCTTAATCAGACTACGAATTGCGGGCGGTTTTTTTTTTTTTTTATACTACGTCGGGTGGCAGACAAGCATACGACCCGCCTGATGTGAAGCGGTTGCCGTAGCCATATTAACGCTCGCAACATTAAAAATCGTTCGTGCGCCGCCACCCCCGCTGCCAACGCAGCATCTCCTTCCTTTCTGGTGACCTCACTCACTCGCAGGAACACAACAACCCTCAAGGGAATTGTTATTTGGCTGCGGTATTCTGTGAGGTGGAGGTACATTCCCCAGTCGGGTAGCTTACAATTACGCTCCCTACCTCTCTTTTCGCCAGAGCTTCGTTTGTCAGTCAGCAGGGTGCACCGCGTGCAGGTGAAGTTGGCTTTGGTTCAAAGGTGTTGATGAACCAGTTACACCCCAACATTTTGGGACCCTTCCGTTAATGCGTTGTCGTACGTTATGCGGGGTATACTCTATCGGAAGCAGAGTCCTTACTCTCTCTCACTCTCGGGAAAGAAAAATCTCCCATGACACTACTCATAGTGCCACGGAGTAGCCTAGGGCAAAAAAGGAGAAAATCGACAGCAATCAATCCGAAAGATGTGCTCACATTCATCGACAAAACAATCGTATTTGTGCGAAAATCGTCGCGAGCACTCGACTTGACTAATATTAAGTCGATAATATAAGTGGTAGGTATATATGTTATGGTCAATGTAATAAATTAGTTATAATTCATACTGATCGATACTTGGTAACGTAAATAACAAAAAAGCATGTTTTGGTTAGATTTGAGTTGATTTTTAGTTAGGTTAGGGTTTTCTTGTGTCCTGTCATCGAAAATAGGAGCTCAACGAAGCGACCCTCCGTCAACCTAGATGATGAATGATGTGGTGCCAAGTAAGCTTAATTATTAATAATTGACAATTTATTATTATTGGCCGGCCATTATAAATAATTACCAATTTATTACATTGACTGTATCATTTATTATTAAATGTGCGCCTGGCCTTATCCGTACGGACCGTCCATACAGATAAATACAGCCGTATATCAACGTAAATTACTGTGTCTTTGCTAACATAAGGGTGCCTAGATTCTGATAAGAATTGACCTAGTTTGCTGTTATTTAGTAAAACCGGGTTACTGTGTAACATGTTACGAGTACATTAAACAGTGTTTTAGATATTATTTGACCCGTGTTGTATTATATAAAAGCACCGAAAGTTTAGAAATTATATTCTGTACATATAAAGATGTACGTTCATCACACTAATATTATAAAGGCGAAAGTTTGTGAGTGAGTGTGTGTTTGTTTGTTTCTTCTCACGTCTAAACGGCTGGAGAGATTTTAATAAAATTTGGTATGGAGTTAGCTGACACCCTGGATTAACACATAGGCTACGTTTTACTGCGGGAAAATGTCTTATTCCCGTGGGAAATCACAGTAAAGTTTGTATGGGGAAACAAGATTAGTTGGACTATTTTATTTGAAACTTTACACGAGTACTTCTATAGATAAATGAGTCAACACGTGTTTCAGGATTTTTCAAAATTCAACCCCTAAAAAGGTAAATGGGATGAAAAAGTCTAAAAATCGTCATGCGTATTGTTTTTATAATTGCACTATCACATCACACTAATATTATAAAGGTGAAAGTTTGTGAGTGAGTGTGTGTATATGTTTGTTACTTCTTCACGTCTAATCGACTGGAGAGATTTTAATAAAATTTGGTATGGAGTTAGCTGACACCCTGGATTTGCTTCTAAAAATGTGAATAGTTGTTATTTCACGTCAGTACACAATTTATTTTCCCTAATAAACCGCGGGTAACACCGCGGGGCATAGCTAGTAAATTATAAATTAGAATAATAGAATACAATTTATTAATATTGGTATAATATTACGAGTATATAACAAGGGCATAAATTGGTATCTGCTACCGCCATGGTTAGTGCATAAAACATTTTTTTTTAATTTTATAAAGTAACAAAAAGAATAGAATACAAATACATTAGCATATAAAACTGGGTTGATTGGTTGGTCTCTACCAATGATGTTATATATTCTATAGGATATGACATACCCTTAAGGTACTAAATTGCGTCATAAAGCGGTTCCTGTCTCCTGTTGTCTAGGACATCGCTATCTATTTTTATCATCTCGGTGCTTTAATATATTTAATGATATGCTTTAATATAGCTACCTCGTTCCCTCTCTGAGTACGTAATTGGTGCTATGGCGACTTTTTTCTTCAAAAAATATGAAATTAACATAATACGCGTTAATATTAAATAATATTTTGTACTTTAGTGTGATATGTGATCCCTTGGGCTTTAGTTACTTTATCATCATAAATTGTGTATTTTCGTGTTCTGTACACGACATTGTTACCTATTTCAATGAATTGTCACAAACGTCAGTTTCGTTGGTTTTCTTCTGCGAACTAATTGCGAGCTAAGGCAATTACCATACTTTCGTTTTTGACGCTTATGGCATATCTATAGCATTTATCACATCATTGGTCACTACCATTAATGATGGAAGGTCCCTACCAAGTAATTAAATTAATGGATGTTTTTATTGCGAGTGTTACTACTTAGTAAGACCGATATTAGTAATAGTAACACGGACAAAAAGAATAGATAAGTCGATACCAAGTCATTTTGAAATATAAAATATAAATCTATGCTTGCAGCTAAACTTGAAAACCAGTCACATTCCTCATCTAAGCCAGTTACCATCTTCGTTATAGTTACCACCTTTGTGAACTTAGACTAGGAAAGTGGAAATGTAAACAATTTAAACAAAAAATCTCGCTTCTTGAGATGGATTTTTGTATCTGTCTTTGTAAGGGGATACCCGTGCGTCCACGATTTAATTAAGTATAACTGTGGTATAACTTAGCATTTGCCATGCCATGTCGTATTTCGTGGCATACAGTATTAGATCCATGCATAAGTTTATAAATTAAATAGACACATCAGATAACAGTGAAATTCGATAGTTGACTTAATTAAGTCAATAATTTACTTCTAACTTATTTAAATCATTTCGAAAACATAATTAATATTCTGTGGTAGTATTTGATAAAATAATGAACGCTCGTACATTAATGGTTTGTTCAGTGTTTTTATTATACTCTCGGCTGCTGTAGCCAGCCGACGTTTTAATTAGCAAAACAGTCAATGATGAATTGCGAATTGTTTTAACAATCCAATGGAAACGGTCCAAAGCGGACAGCTCTAAATGAAATAATTTGGCAGATGGTTCTTTTTAGTAATCAGCTACGTACAAGTCAATTGATAACCGACTGTCTGCAAACTCGCAGATCTGGAATTACCGTGAGAAAGAAGTTAATTCTATAAAAAGTAATTCGAATAAATGTGAAGATATATCTATCAACTACCTGTATCAATTGTTATTTTCTTTTTTGCGTTTAGGAATATGAAAGCGAAGATACAAAAGATGAAACCCGCGACCTCGGAGTCAAAGTGGCCATTGCTAACCATCCGACCACCGAGCTCGTCAAACTAGGTGTGGTATGTGTGAACTGAACACCCACAACTTGTGCGAGTGGTGCTCCTTGGAATTGCAATGCCGGCAAATCCTTATTATGTTAAATTACAAAATATGCGTGGAAATTCTTAGAAGCAAATTTCAGTGAAAGACATTCGTACGGTGGTTCATCAGCATCTTTTAACCAAAGTCAACTTCACCTGCACATGGTGCACCCTGCTGACTGACAAACGAAGCTCTTTCGAAAAGAAAGGTAGGGAGCGTTAATTATAAGCTGTACATTCCCCAGTCGGGTGACTGGGGAATGTACATACACCTCCTAGAATACCGCAGCCAAAACCATTCCCTTGAGGGTTGTTGTGTTCCTGCGAGTGAGTAAGAATGGAAAGAGATGCTGCGTTTGCAGCGGGGGTGGCGTCGCGCGCTTTGCGAGCGTTAATATAGCTACGGCAACCGCTTCATATTAGGCGGGCCGTATGTTTGTCTGCTACTTCAAAAGTATTAAAAAAAACGGATCATCCGCATAGCATTGAAACAAGTCTTATTACGTGCATATTGTTCGTGAATACAGTAGTACTTTATTGTGTGGTTGAAGTGGCATTTAAATTAATGATTGTTCTTGTCTCTTGAGCAATAATTAATTTAAGCGGTAAGCGGCGATTGTTTAGTATTATTTGTTAAAGTTATTGTCACGTCTTTCTTGTACGTTATGTCTTGTGACGTCAGCTTTCTATAGCGTTGACGTCACCCGAATCCGAACCAAACACACGTATACGCTCCCTCGCTTGGGGAGTCGTAAATGGCAACCATAAACGTGGAGCAGATGCGCTCAAGTTCTCCCCATTTTTTGTCAAACTCCATTATTATAAAATCGAACATAATAAAGGCAAAAATTATACGCATTTCAGAACTTGTCAGGTGTATTGAGTTTGGAACTTTGGAAGCATCGTGATTTTTATTGTATTAGCAGACTAGCTGCCCGCCCCGGCTTCGCACGGGTAGAAAGTGATGTTTTATTTTCCTCGCAATTTTTTACGTCATTTCTCTCCATAAGAACCTTCCTCCTTAACATTCCTTAACGAAAATAAAAATTTGCAGAATCTGTCGAGTCTGTCTCCAGTTTTGCGCTCAGCAACATTCATTTTTATATAGGTACATATTATTAGACTCGCGACACTTTGTCTGCGTGTCACGCAGCGTTGAAATTGAGGCGCATAAGCTTACCATTTGAAAGGTTATAGTGAGCCAATTTTAAAAGATAGTCACATGCTATCACGGACTTTTTTTTAGAACTTTTTAAGATGAATAATTCCTTCGTATAATAATTGTTGTGTAACTTGAGCCGTTTACGCAGCGCAGGTAACGGAAGCTCTCAAAAGGAATATTTTTTCCCCATTTTTGCAACATTTTTCAATGGTGCTCCGCTCCTATTGGTGGTAGCGTGATGTTATATAGCCTACAGCCTGCCTCGAAAAATAGGCTATCTAACACTAAAATAATTTTTCAATTCTACTTTACTACTAAAATAAGTTCCTGACATTACCGCGTTCAACCAAACAAACAAACTCTTCAGCTTTATAATATTAGTATAGATATACCTAGTAGATATAGTAATTTATTCAAATAACAATAGTGGTTATGTGTTATATTATGGTAATATATTTGTAGCTAATACGCAATTTGACCAAATCTGACCAAATAAAAAGAGACCTCTTTTATTGCTTTTAACATATCGGGTGCCAAATATACTTACGACCTACCCAACATAAAACAATTACTGTAGTCTATAAACACTAGCAATACAAGGAGATTGCGCACTGTCACTACCACTGCTAACTCTGCAACTCATTCTGGTGACGTCATTGATCTGTGATTTGATCTCCTGCACTTTTTCAGTTTTAATTCACTCTGGGAGTGAATCCTCAAGGGCATTGTTATTTGATTATGGTCTTAGTTGAGGTGGATTCGTTTGCTAACGAGCAAGCAGGATGAACTACGTACAGGCGAGATAGGTTTTGCCACGAAATATCCATATTCCACTGTCGTGAAATAAGTATATATTTTTTTTCCAATTATATCGCATATGTAAATCGCAGATCGCAATCTAAGGTTAGTTCGCTCTATAATTCACCGCGTGAACCAATCAAGCTACGTGAGCTAACTTCGCTTTGCTCGCAATGTAATGCGCTGTGCTTTACTGTAGTTCTCAAACTATCTCTATGTACAAAATTTACTGTGAATTTTAGAATACGTATATAAACAGTGCTACAAACAAAATGGCAACATTCGAGAAATTCTAGACTTGATTTTCAGTAGGTAACAACTCTCAAATCATCTCTGCACTCTCGTGTCTAAACGATAAAACAGTGCAGTCGGTGCCCGTGTTGATTCTACCGGCTTTTATTGCAATGCCGCGATGCAATTTTAAGTCCATTAATCTTCCAGAGTCCGAGTTGTTTTGGCGCTCCACTTACGTTACCTACCTATTGCAATTTTTTATCTGTTTCGTACGTTTTTTTAGAGTTGCTTTTTACTGTTATTCCCAGGATATGAATGTAATTGCATACATTTTTATGTACTTAAGAGACGGTCAGCCAAGAAAATCGTATATCAGCTTTGAAAAAACTTCCTAACAAACGATTAATGTTCAGGCACAGAATGGTTCAGGTCGACATTCTATAATTTATGAGGGCGAAAATAGCCTTTCTTAAATTGAAAAGTACAAACGAATGTAATTTGTTGTACTTTTCAGATTAAGAAGGGCCGCACCTTTATCTCAAAACTGCAGTGCAAACATGAGCATGCAATATACGCAGTATTGTCTTAATTTAGGCTTTAGGTGATTGGACTTATGAATTGTTACCACTTCACACAATGGTGGATAAAAGCTATTAAAATAACCTAACCTTTCATCTAGGCCTTTTTTAAATGCTTTAGTGCATACATTATTGTTATTACAATATGGATGATTTTCTGTGAACCCTCCATTGTAATTTTTTAAGAATACACAATTTGGTAGTTTACAACCTAGTCTGTAATTTATTAAGTTTTCCGTATGTATTTTATGTACCAGTTGTAGTCTGTTTTGTGTGAATAAATAAATAAATAAATCTAAGGTAGACACATCATCATAGCGGAATCCTAGATTTGTGGGTAGAACATTTTATTTGTCCCACTGTAAAGCATTTATGTATTTCTCTATTTAATGCTGCTTAATTGAGGAACAGGTGACTCTATCGAACTACCAGGAGGTAGTCCACGGTAGAGTGAAGGGTACAAGATTACGCTACAGATCACCCACCAGATGGACCGGCCAGATAAAGTCTGTTGTGGACGGCCCCTTGCGCGAGTGTACCAGAAGTGCTTCGAATCAGGCGAAGTAGCGAAACATTGAGAGGCGAACGAAGACAACCGCCATATGCAAAGTGAAGAAGAAGATAGTTAATTGATTCAGGTGTTATTTTGCGGTAGTCAAATTTACAGGCAATTTGATCTACGCTACTTTGCGTGAGTTTGGTGTATTGGTGGCGGAAGCACGCAAAGTAGTGTAGATCAAATTGCCTGAAGAAGAAGAATTGAAGACTACAGCAGAATTGCAATGCACTAGTGTTTTATTCTGCGAGTGAATAAGATCGTCAAAAAGCTCCCAATGAAGTACAGCACTTTGAACTTTTACTACAACAGTACTACGATGAAACACAAGTTGCGCTGGGGCTGTGATAGATATAAATTACTGAAATATGATAGAGTTTTCAAAGGCCATTTACATACTTAAAGTGGATCAAATTCACTAAACGCTGTCCTCTACTTAAATATTTTAACAAAAAAAAAACCGAATCGAAACATTAGTCTACATTTATGTATGTAGAGACAGGCTGATGATGAAAAAAGTATGGGACCAATCTGGAAGTATACTCTTTGAAATAAAAAAAGTTTTTTTCAAATGGGTTTATAAATAACGGAGTAATGAAATAACAAACCTAACAATGGGTTGATACAGGCTGCTGGTGATGATGAAAAAAAAGTGGGACCAATCTGAATTTTTTTATTTGAATCTCTTTCTAATAAAAAAAGTTTTTTCAAATCAGTTTATAAATCACGGAGTAATTAAGTAAGAAACATTAAAAATAAAATACAGCCGAATTGAGGACCTCCTCCTTTTTTGAAGTCGGTTAAAAATACAATGGCCATGCTCTTGCGCATTTTACAAGTTAAAAGTTCACATTATTTTTCTACTCATATAGTTCGCTAACAACTGTCTAGCATAGAGTTTACACTAATGTGTAAAATGTACTGTACAATTACCGCAGTTGTTTGCGTAATATTTTATTGGGAAAATATATATCCCAACAAAGTGGCTAAAGTCGGTACCTATTTAGATAAAGAAAATGGTAATTTCATTTATTCAAGAGAGTCGAGTCAAGAAATACATTGGTCAACCGACCGAATTTAATAAGCTGCTGGTAATCATTGTTATTACCAAGATAACAATTTTTACAGTTATAATGTTGGTAAATGTCAGTCGAGTGGCCAATTAAGAACTTCTTGAATATTGCTCTGAAGCGTCCGTCGTCTTCGACGGCCTCCAGCGGCCGCCGATAAAGCTGCCCATTCATGAGATTTATAACCGCGCTAAAGTTAACGACTTGCCCACTCGCCAGCCATTCAAGACACGCACTGTAGCCAACTTATTTTTAGGCGAAAAATTAACTTTTTAATCTTCTGCGAACAGCTGCTCTTAAAGACGTGATGCCTTTGGAGATTTCCCTGTGAAATACTTACCGCTACTTTGAATAGACTTGTTTAATGGTGTTTTCGATTACTTAAATATCATAGCTTTTTTTATACAACACCGGGTGACAAATGAACACCCCTGTTGTAAATCGGTTACCGTAGCCATTAGGCTTGCAATATAAGGAGTATCGTTCGCGCACTGGCATCCTCGCTGCTAACACAGCATCTCCTCATATCTAGTAGCCTCACCCATTCGCGAGAACACGACTATCCCCAAAAGTATAAGTTATTTGGCTGCTTTCTTCTGTAAGCTGGAGAAACTTCTCCAGTCGGACTTGAAATGCCCTATCTCTCTTTAGCCAGATCCTTTTTAGGGTTCCGTACCTCAAAAGGAAAAACGGAACCCTTATAAGATCACTTTTTGGTCTCCACGCATTCTTAACTTAGAGGGTCAAGCTGAAATTTGAACTGGATACTCAGGTCTACGGTCCGGTGAAGTTGTAAAAAAATCTAAATGCAAAGTTTACGTAAAAAAAAAGATACGGCTGTTTATTCGGCAAAAAACGCATATTTCGACACATTCTTAAAGCAATCAAAACCCATAGGTTACTTCCCGTTAACCTAGAACTATGAAATTTGGCAAGTAACATCGTTATAGACTACAAGTACAAGAATAATTCTTAAAACTGTACATTTGTAATTAAATCTTAAAAAATAGTGGGTTAGATTCCTGAACTATTTATAATGATCCTACGTACGGAACCCTCGGTGGGCGAGTCCGACTCGCACTTGTCCGGTTTTTTCTTTTTTTTTTGCTTTTAGCTAGAGTAGTGAGTGGGAGTTTTAATATCATAGATTCACAAAATTTGATCCTATTTTACACGGCTTCGTGTCACAGAATATTAAAATCGGATTTAGTATTCCTGTCTATAAAATATTAAGCTTGCATGTTTACGAAAGGTTTAAGATACTGTTGAAACCAAAACTTTTGTAGCCGAACGCGAAACTTTTTCTTTGACGCTTCGACTAATGTTAGTTTGCAACTTCCTCGCCTACGTGCCTTCGTAATCACTATAACAACAATAGTAAAGTTTTTGGACGAGAACCTCAGTGTCGAAGCCAAAAAGTAAAAAAGTATCTGTCGTTTGCTTAGTCTGGTGCAGGAATTTGTGATACTAGCTAATGTTCTGCGACTTTGTTTGGGTGGATAATTCATAGGCAAAGATAATCACCAATTTTCAATCAAAAGAAAACAATGTTGATTTGGCACTTGATGGAAATAAGTAAACATTTTATTTTTATTTATTTATTGTACAAAACACCTCACTTCATACATTAACATCATATATGCCCACAAAACAAAAACCTCGCAGGGTTTACCCGTTATGTGGGGAGTCGCTATGTGTATATATATAT
Organism: Hypsopygia costalis; assembly: GCA_937001555.2. NCBI lineage: Eukaryota > Metazoa > Arthropoda > Insecta > Lepidoptera > Pyralidae > Hypsopygia > Hypsopygia costalis. The sequence goes on along the minus strand of OW443330.2, from coordinate 12,627,693 downwards.
AATATATATATATATATATATATATATATATACTAGCGGCCCGACCACGCTTCGCTGTGGCTCAATCTTTTCGTTTCCATCCATTTCCTTAGAGATGGCGCTGTATGTGAAAAAAGATTTTCCCGCTTTTCTTTTCAAATTTTTCCAGAATTTTCTTTGCTATAAACCTCACGGAGCCCGAGACCTTTCCAACGAATGCAAAACCGTGGAAATCGGTTCGTGCGTTCTGGAGTTATAGCGTCAGGAAGGAAAACCCGACTTATTTTTATATAGTAGATATATATATATATATATATATATATATATATATATATATATATATAAAGATAATTAAATATTAATGTTTTAGTTATATAACTAAAACATTATTATTTAATTATCTTTTTTTATAAGATTGTGATTTATTAAGTATTTCATTTAAATAATATGGTATCACATGATTTATCTTCCTATTTCCACACACGTAAATTACTTTAGGAAGGATATCTCGTACATACTTTAAATTGTTGCGATTTAAATTATTTCTTAATTTATTTGGTCTTTGGTATTCTTCTAAGTAAGATTTTAAATTACATTCTACTAAGTTACTAAATTTAATTTTGTCAAATACGTTTACCACATTACAATATTGAAAAAGTCCCTGATCATCTTTCTTATATTTATTTTTAATATACTTTGGGACTATGATTTTTAATAATTTACGTACCTATATTATTAATGGAATCCTATTTACGTCTTTCCAGAATTATTAAGGTATTCCATACGTATATAGGTATGTTTATTCTATAGCACGTTCAAATATATCTTTTGCACTGTGCTACCTACTTTCCTGGTTTTTAATTTTTCTGTACACGGATGAGACCAGACCGACGGTACTATTATTGTAACTTTGCACTATTTTAGTATTCTTTTGGTCCATAAACAGTATTTGTCTTGTATTATATTTCATTCATGTGCAATAAATCAAACCCAAGACGTTTACGCATTTGATCACATCTTGACATTAATACGCACGAAGAATTTATTTACACTGGCAACTCGGAGCATTATTTTACAAGCATCACTAAAGTCAAAGCTATGGGAGGCGCGTGCCGCAACATTAAACAGCTTCTTTTGTTGGTAAAACGTAGAGCGATTAACTCTGCCGTCCATTGTGGTCGCTACTTACGAATGTTTGCCGCAAAGCTGGGCCCGGGCGGCGGCGGCCGATTAATAACAAGTAGACTGCATACAAAGACAACTACTTTTTCCCGTTTTAATGAATAAGGAATGAAAGGAGTCTTTGTAGTTGGTACTACTGTGTTCGAAATTCAAGATTTCATTTACTTAAAAAGTGTACAAAAAGTTTATGATTTTCAGGTAATCAAGTTGTGAATGTCTATCGTTCATATTATTCAAATTGATAATTTCATTCCGTGGAACTGTTCCTTTAAAAAGACGCCTTATTTCGGTATTTCGGTCTTTATTAATTTCTGGCAAAAGCTGATTTGATTGATAAAGTTCTTGGTTATGCTTCAAATCTATCGAGCCGTTTGAAGATATCACCAACTCAATCCTATTCTTGCTTCAAGGATTGAGTTGGTGATATCTTAGATCTAGATAAGCCACTTCCATTGGTCTCATCAATTCAATATTGCACACTTGATCTGTTACTTCAGCATCATCCGGAATCTACAAGACAATCAATTCCTCATCAGCTTACAGCAAAGGTATCATGTTTGTGATCATTGTATCTATGATAAATTGTGATCAGTGTCTGATGATTGACCAGGAAATATATTTTTTCTTGGTTGGAGATTTAATAGATTTTTAATTTACACATGATTTCAAACTTAAAATCTGCAAGTTCATTAACTTACTTATTCAGTATAGTGAGTAGTGTTTCAGCAAGTTTTAGGATAAATAAGTCCTTCGTTTCTCCTCCTAGTGAATTTAAATTATGTATGCAAAGCATCGTCGCGTATATTCAAGTACGTTACGTTGGTTGAGCTAGCTAGTGCAGGCGTACCGCCGGTTATTTGCAGTTACTCACTGTACTCGAGCAAAACTAGAAACATGTGATAGCGTTTTGCACTTCGGTTTGATCTCTAATGCTTCCACAAGGAAATAAGCAGTGATGCAACGAGTTTCATTGCTAGTTTTTTAAACTTTGATAAACATAAAATCGAATAATACTTGGTTAGTCAGTAAAACTCATACTCGGTGCATCCTTAGAAAGAAGCATATAAAATATGTACTAGGTATACGTGGTATATATCATTATTCATAAGATAATAATCACATGATTACAAATCATAGATAATGTTGTAATGCTACTAAATGAATATATTGTTTGTTATAAGCTCTGAGTTCGTAAACTTGAAATCCGCCCGTGTTAAAATATTTAATTCTTACTATAAAAACAGTCACTCATTACAAACTAACATGACAATGTGATTGAATATCAACGTATATAATATTGAATTTACGAATTAGCGAAATAAAGGAAAAGCTTAGGATATTTTTTCAATTACATTAGTCATCCTTGGGGCCATCTTAACATTGTAATCAGAAACAGGTCCATTAATTTTATAACATGCCAACAACATTTTGGTTAATATGTTCTAGGATACCGTGAGCGCCATAAAAACTTTCAGTTTTCTTTTTATTGTTAAGCTGGTCTTATGTTAAGGTAGGTTTCACATCGCAAATACAAATAAGTCCTTAATTTTTATCATGCCGCGATAACATTTAGGCTTCCTAGTTTAATAAGATGCCACGAGTGTCTTAAAATTTTCAATTTTCTATTCACAAAATGCCTATATTATCTAAGATGAGAAAGTATATAGGATAAATCTATCTGTTTGTTATTTAATGATGCGAAAATAGACATAATATAAGTGGGTGCCTTTCCGTCTAGCCATTCTACGACGCCGCCTGACCGTCGAGACGCGTCGCGTCGCATGCGTAGGTTTGGGGGAGCAGTCGCAATTCACACTGTTTTCTATTTTGCGTGCAGAATTACGCGATTCAAGTTATTGTTTGGAGTTTTGCACCCTATGTGGTTTAACAAATGTTACGAGGGTCCTTCAATGAATTGTCTCTACGCTACGAATATGTCCCTATATAGGTATTCTCCTTCTCTTTGATTTATAATAATATGCTTTTTTTGTGTAGTGCTATCATATCATTTATATGTGCTTGAAACTTGTTAGTTGCTGAGATGAGAATGGGTACGAGAAAGATTATTGGGGCAAGAATATTTACTTTGATAAATACAATTAGCTTATGTGATAAGGAAGATTATGTTTTTATTTTGCAACCTATTTTAGGTTAGTAGTGTCGCTTTAATTTAATCGATCATATTTAGGAATTCCAGCTATATATTATCTGTGGTTAAAGCATTCTCATTGGAACCGGTAATTCATTTTGTAGATAGGAATGTAAAATTTTATGACGTTCGCGTTGTTCATTTTATGGCACGAACATTGTCGTTAAAATTTTGTCTAGTGTCGGTCGATGTGGGTGTTTTATCGTTCCCGAATGAAATATATCTTTTGCTTTGATTTTTCGTTATTGATTTATTTACTTACTGGCCAATTCCAGTACTTCATTTGCTTGGTTAGTTAGCGGTGACACGTGATTCCTACTTTGTATGAGATAGTACGGACGGAGGGTTTACTTACTGGCGCCGCTTTAAAAAAATATCGTTAGGGCATTAGTTACCTACATTTAGCATCAGCGACTGACGATTCAGTCGCTTTTCAGAATCTTGACGCAGCGACCAAACGCTAACTACAGAACGCTATTCAACCCCGGAATCGATTAAATTCCTTTCGCAGCTACTTTTGGTCGCTCGATGCAGCGACACTACACTTCGCTCACGTTGCGCAACAAGTCGCTTATCGCTGCATCGCTTCAGCATTAATACAGTCGCTAAAGCGCGCGATTTCTATACTGCGATAATATTTTGACGTTACCACAGTATAAGTAATAGTACTACGTACAGTATGGCCATTCCCTGCCGCTCTACCTACCTCACCTCCCTTCTGAGACAAATCTGGAACAGTTTGTGCCGCACGCACACACGTTCACTCACGCTCTGCACAGACGTCATTGTTTATGTAGTAGTAACAACGCGACATTTGTATGGAGTGGCCGAGGTGTGACGTTACCTTAGCACATATTTAAAAAAAAAATGTTTTACTATTATAGGTACAACCATTTCGAATGTCAGGTTAAAGTGACTTACTAGGCCGGATTCTAGCGAATCGAGAAATCGGGATTGAGTGAAGCGAGTAGATTCGCTTAGTGTATGTTTTCCATCGATTTCAATGGAAAATGTATTTGATGATCATTCTCAAGGGCTATAATCTATCTCAATTTTTTTTTCGTCACAAACTTCAAGCATTTCGAGGTCTTTAATTTGTGATAAGTTTTATCAAAATCGGTTCAGTGGTTTTGGAGCCTATTCAAATCCAAGAATGACTTTTCGGCGTATATAAGAATTCCGCTCGCACCACTCAAAAATTGATTATTGAATTTGTGTAAAATTTATATTTTTATCCTGCGGGTACAATGAACTTTAAAATCATGAAGTTACAATTTTTTCGCCTTAATTCCCTTTTTAACACGCTTTTATTAGGTCGACCAGTATGCAACTAACTATGTAATGGAATCTAAGGTAACTAATTTAACCAAGGATCGCAGCGTGATGACAATTGGCAGCTGTATGTAGTTCTGATGACAATACAATAGTATGGTACTGTCGAACTAATCTGATGATGGAGCTGAAAGATATGAACTGGAACTTCATGATAGAACATCGTATCATAGCTGTTTTTGGATTTCTTAGAAAAGTCTTGTAATGAACTTTGACCACGATTAGGTTTCAAGGTCTGACGATCAAGCCGGAAGATAGGCACTGGCATTCCATGATGGAATATCGTATCATAGTCGTGTTTGCACTTGTGAGAAAGGCCACGTAATGGACTTTGAACACGATCAGGTGCATTTATTTAGGCGTGTTTTTCTAGTTTTTTTTAAACTATTAATTTATTGTTCAGATGACGAACATCAAATTTCTGATATAAACAATTGACACGCGACTTTCGTCGAAAAATGAATGTTGTGTTTTAAAAATTAAAATGCAAAATTCAAACATTAAGAGCGGTCAGGACTTTGTGTGTGTTTTATGTAAAGCTTGCATTACTATGTTTAGAGATTTCAGTTTTGATTAAATTGAAAGTTTTCTGGCAGGAAGTCGACTAGCTTTATCCTGTATTAAAATATTTATGGCTACTGTTGAGCTCATGTAACCACAATTTACCCCTATTTTATGGACGAACATAAAATTGCAACTTTTGGTGACTAAGTTAATAATGTGGTAAAGTGGTTTACCCGAAATAGTATGCATTGTGTTTGAAAAATGTCGACACTGCAACAATAGCATTAATAATCTATTGTTGCTTACTAAATTAACAAAATACGAGCACTTATTTGCCTAAACTTTATAGTTTCTTCATTCATTACTTCATCCATTTTCAAAAATTCTTTCACCCTATATGTTATATAAATATTTTACAACACTGTAAAATAGCGAAAAACGTAGAAATAAAATATAAATAATACAAAAACTATATATACAGTCACGTATGAAAATGCATAGAGGATTTTGCTAAAGAAATGGCTTGTACCTTTTTTATACTACGTCGGATGGCAGACAAGCATACGGCCCGCTTGATGTGAAACGGTTACCGTAGCCATATGAACGCTAGCAACATAAAATATCGTTCGCGCGCCCTCACCCCCGCTGCCAATGCAGCAACTTTGGAATTGTTATTTGGATGCGGTGACCTGTGAGGTTCTTCCCGAGACAGGCAGCTTACAAATACGCTGTACCCTACATCTCTAAAATTATTTCATTAATTGTACCTGTCATATATGAAAATTATTTTAAACATGTTGCATTAGATGTACTATTACTTATACTGTGATTAGATTTAACATTACTATTGATAACGTACAATTTCAAGCACGCGATTGTAATCTTTAAGTCATAAAATTGACTTTTACATACCCCCACTACACTCTTTCGAGTCCAGCGGCGAGAGCGTTAGCTTGCAGTGTTCGTCGCGATAGAGGGAGTGCGCGTCTGGATTTTCCCCCTGACGAAAATTTATGAAAATCTGAAAATGAGATCGAATCTATTCGGTTTTCCCTACAAAAATACGTGAGTGACCCGTTTAATTTATTTAATTACTTGACTATGATTTCTCAGGTGACTTTTAATAATATTATGCGTAGAGACGCTGTGAAACAGTGTGCACATGAGCGGTGCGAGCAGGCTTTTTTCAGACATCTGAGTGGGGTGACACATTCTTGCAACACATCCCTCGTAGGTACACATCCCTAGTTTGTTTTATAGTTAATACAAAATGCTCGCTCGCTAAGCCGTTTACACCAAAACTGTTCTGACCCAGGCTAAGTAAATGAAATAACTCTATTGGTGTTTATAAACATATTCTGATGGAAACGCAGCCTAAATTCTAACATTCTCAATAATAATTTGTCTAGGGATGGATTTAACAGATTTGAGCTATTTAAGATAACATAAATACGCATTAGCAAGGAGGTAACACAGCGTGCAACCGTGATTAAGGGGCTTAGTGATCGGGCGCTCAATCAGTCGGAACTGATATTTCACCCGCAGGAGAGCTCCATCGAGGTTGGTTTCATGATTCCCAAGTTCCATTAATAGTTGTTAATTAACGTTAGCGTCGGCTAAACAACGTTTTCACGCTCCGTTCTAGTGGATAACCATGTGAATTTTATCATTAATTGTGTTGGAACAACGTTATTGTAATTGAATGTATGCCAATAAATAATGCACAAACATCGGCGTTGAATTGTTCGACGTGTAATTAATTTGTTTATTATTTCGAATTTTATGATTTAATTATTTTCTTGACACGCATTGACTGATTACGTGATTAAGCGGATTGGTTATGATGTTCAGTAGGGATTTTGACTATATGAAAACAAAATAATAAATCATGCTTCGTTAAAACATCGCTGAAAATTTCGCCTAGCTTTTTTAATGAATACAAATTTGAAATCAGTAAAACTTAAAGGTACCTGTTTCAGTCAAATAGCCAAAAACAATGACGACATAGATCCAGCTTTAATACATTTTTTTTACAAAATTGTCGTTTTGCCAGACAAAACAAAAAAAAAGCAACACTTTTATTATTATAGATAAAAAAGAATAAGTAACAAATTTGAATAAGCTATCATCATCGCCATTCTGAGTTTGCTAATGTTAATAATTTCCGTCGTTTCCTCAGCTTGAATGAGAGACTTAACTAGAGCTGTCTGTATTTCTCCACGCCAGCTGTCACAATCTTAGTACATTGTATGATAATCTGTTGTAGATTTGTCCCGATCTACTCTTTAATTCGCAGCTCATTTTATTAATAAACAGACGTTTATTAATAAAATGAGCTGCGAATGCTGCAGGGGAGACCCCCTACTTCTTCAGTTCATACCTTTTTAGAACTGTGGTTGCCAATCTTTTTTACTTCGGGGACAACTATAAGGTTTTTGTTCAGTGTAGGGACCCCAACAGTGGTATAACCCATTGCACTATGACGCGAGACTACAGTATTTGGTTTAATTTTGCTAAATTCTTTCATTATAAATTTGTATCATGGACAAGTTTTCGCAGCTACCGGTCGGGAATAGCGTTGAAAATGCCGAAAGAAACAATTTGTTTTGTTCTTGAAAGAAAAAAAAACCATGAAATGTTTCCCGTTTCCTTCATTTTTTTTGGATATTTTCGGTTTTATTGAAAAAAAAAAACATGAAATATGCCAAGTTTGCCAGTATGGCAAACTTTCTTGAAACTTTCGAATGGAACATTGAGAAATACAACGGAAAAATTTTTCCTGCTTTTTTCAACGCTAATAGGGAACTCCTGACTTAGAAAAACATAATAAATATGCTGTTACAAATTTGTACAAGTTTATCAAGAAAATACAAGCCTAAAGTTACTACTACTATCTATATTATGCTAACGGCGGCACGGCGAGACGAATAGTATGTAATTTTCATTATGATTTTCATGGTACAAAGAATAGTACTTTGTGATTCAAGGGCGTTAAGGTTTAGCGTTAGTTAAAACAGGTTTCAACGAGGAGGAAATGAAGAGGAAAATAGGATACACACAATGTGAAAATATGATAGCCGCCAAATAGTATGTCTCAGGATTTTGTGCTTCAATAGACCAATCTGGCCTATTTGCTACCAATTTTGTCCTTATGTCAATCAAGAAAAAAATGAGAAAGGTTACCAAAGAAGCAAAAAAAAAGAAAGAAAGAAAAAGAAAGGTATTTTTTGAACTGAAGTGTTAGATATAATGAGATTTTATGAGATACACCTGTTTGTTCAGTTAGCGGCAAAATATAATGAATACGTATTATTGTATACGGATTTTTTTCCGTGAGCGAAAATGATACCACAATAAATAATACAGTTGTTGATATTATGAGTAGGATTTATTGTATTCACAGTTAATTGGAGTGTGATATTCTGTGAACGGGCCCACGAATTATGTCACTCTGTTATCCTTATCCATAGGGATTCCGGCCAATATTACACGGTTAGTACCTAAATACGTCATTCATCCATCAATAAGGATTTCTTAAGAGTACCTTATTAAGCCGATAGGATTTTCTTGAGAACCAATTGACATTGCGTGAGATTATTGAGAGATTTAATCTACCTAGTTTTTCGCAGAATTTTTCGCCGTTCCGATGTTCCTTTTCTTGGAACCATGAAAGATTGGCATTTTGCACATTTTCGTTAAGTTTACGAAGGCTTGATTTCCCGTCACTTTATTTATTAGGTCAGATTGGTAAAAAGGCAAGCCTGTGTCAGTGGTATCCTCAATATGTAGTCACGATAAATTTAATAATGTTTTTAGAAAGACATTTTTGAATCGTGTCTATTAATTTTATTATTTTATCTTATTTACAAACTGTTCGCCTCCGCGACGAGTGAGCGCCATTAATTCTACCTATGTGCAATGTGCAAATAATTACAATTTTGATTATCGTCTGAAGTAGCCACATTTTCGGGACGTTTTACTGTTTATACGTACATAGAAATAAATTAATATAAGATGAAGATTCTCATGAATTCATCAGTAATAACTACGTATTGCGTCATTATAGAATACTTAGGCATTCTATAGAATACCGAATTATACAGAAGACCAACAACATGATTATGTAAATCGGGTAAAGTCGGACGGCAAGTACCCATGAAACAATTTTGAGTAATGTTTTTTTTTCCTGCACAAATCCGGTTAGTATGAAAGCAAGAAAAATCTGATTTTCATGAGCAGCCGTTCTTTTCGGCTAAAATCATAATGAATGTTTTTCTAGGCCTTATTTTCTTTTAGATAACCCAAAATAATAAACCATAATGCTATGCTGAGCAGACAATAACAAAATTCGTATGCATCGCTGGCTTTCATACTATAGAGTCGTGGCAGCACAACGGGCATCAAAGTTGCTTATGTTAGTTAATAAGAAAACACGTCAACATAATACAATGTGACAAAGACCGTTCTGTTTGATTGGAATCGTGCGTTGCGAGCAGATAAGCGCCATCTTGTTTATAGAATGAATACTGATCGTGGAAAATTCTCACACGTCTCGGTGGCGCTCGAAGAAAATTTATTGCTATATTTGAAACGACTTATAGAGAGAAACTCGACAGAAACAATAAACAGCTCGCACTTATTTCTTTTTGTGTTCTTATCTGTCAATTGTAACTTTGAATGTGTTACATTGCATTGTACTGCTTCTTTTTTATACCACAAGGATGAACAAGCGTACGACCTGCCTGTTGGTAAGCAGTCATCGCAGCTATAGACACTCGCGACATCAGAGGGTTTACAAGGTCGAGAAAATGTTTTAAGTTATCTATCAGTTATATAGTTTGGGGCTAGATGGCGTTGTGTAAATTGTCCAGGAATTTTTATTATATATTTATGTTTTTTTTACTCATTTTTTTACATTTATAAATATTAAATTTATTAAATACATTTATAAATGTAAAAAGGGTGCACCCTGCGGAGCGAAGACCTAAGCTACCGGTGTTCAGGGCTCCAAAGTGAGGAATCGCCTAACAATTATCATTATTACTAATTATAAAAATATATTAATTAACACTTAAATTTTCCAATGTCTAATAATTAAAGATCACCGTGATCCTTACAAAAATCCCTGTTAACCTCCTAATTGCGTCTGGTTTAGTGGCAGTAACTCGCTTAACGAAGTTTTAATGAAAGCATTTAATCGGAGAAGGGACGCTTAACTCCTTTAGAAGGCATTCAATCCTGATGAAAGCATAAATTATGGTTCAGTGAAAGAGCCGAGCATGATTCGAGTGAAGTAAATTTTTGTTTCATTACATAATTACCTTCTAGCAGTATATAAATGGCTTACAGTTGTAATACGTAGTACTATTACTTATACTGTGGTTCTAATCAAAGATAAAGAAAGACCGCACAAATTATTTGTATTAAAGGCACATTGACCGTGCCGTTATTGACTAATCTATCAACGCACAGCTCAAACCACTGGACAGATAAATTTGGCATACAAGTAGCTAATATGACGTAAGCATCCGCTAAAAGTCATGAAGGTCTATCGAACCTTCATGATTTTAAAAGACATCACAATAGGCTATTTTCCAATGTTTAAAAATTGTATATATTATTTAACAAGATCGTAAAATACACAAAACTATAAAGGTCTGCAAACTTTCATTCTAATATCTTCAGTCAGACTTTTTTTAGCGTCGATCAAAGTTTGGCGGGAAAGTCCATTTTAAAAGTATGAAATTATTAAAAAATAATATTTCCATTGGAGAAGCAATAAAAAATGCTATAACTTTTATTATGATACTAATCACATAAACGTAATATTTAACATAGCTGTCGTACAAATTTCTGATTTGATGCATACAAAATACAAACCTGTGACGTCATAATTCGGTAGTCTTTTGTATGGAGCGTTTTGGGGCAGTCTAAAAATTGTGATTTTCAAATTACCATATCTCGAGAGATTTTTGTGCTATCGAAGTAATTCTTTCACCTATGGTTATATTATGGAGACGTCCCTACATATCAAACCGAAAAAAATGTTAGTCAAATAGCCTATTGGCACACAAAGCTAAAAATATTTGTCAATAGCTTAAACCTAACACCTGTTTTTGGGAATCAAAATATTCGACGGGAATCGGCTTCAGCTTAGGCGGTAGTAAATAATTAAATATTCTAGGACAAATTACATACTGCCATTTAGTCCCAAATTAAGCAAAGCTTGTACTATGGGTACTCGATAACTGATATTATACTAAATTTTTTTTTTTTATATATACATATGTATGTATAATGTTATAATATATAAAAAAAACACCCAGGCCAAGACAAACAGACATGTTCATGCACACAAATATTTGTCTTGTGCGGGAATCGAACCCGCAACCCCGGAGTCAAAGTGGACACGGTTAGCCATTCGACTAACGGAGTCGTCAGGGGTAGTGCGTCTGATCTTCACCAGAGATGAATATCCAGGTGTAGCGAATTGTCAAATATATGAAAATATGTCATCTCTCCGCCCATCTCAGTTTTAGCGGAGTTCGGGGCGAAATCTTGTGTAAATTGTTCGTAATTTTGTCTCTTGAAATAATTTTCCAGTTTGTTATACTTGGAGATAGGTACCAATTTTTATATACAACAATTCTACAAGTCTAAGTTATATTTCTAAAGTGCATAGTTGTGATGAAACAAATTTTCAAGAAAATTTTCTTGAAAACTTGTTACAAGCAATCCTCAACTTTCTCGGGTAGTACCTATGCGCTATGTGAGTATACAGTGAACGGGGAGCATGAACTAGTTTACCAATCGTATTACTAGTGAATGCCTCGCGAATCATTCTACATTTTTAGATCTAATGTTTATAATTTTTCATGCAACTTTTTTTTTAGATCTTTGACTTTGTGTCAAGTGTCAAGTTAGTAAGTAACCCATTATGAACTACTTACTAACTTAATAAGATTTATAGTGTACTAGCTGACACGCGCAACTTCGTATGCATGTCTAAGAGACAAGTTTGAAAGCGAAGCGTAGCGTTATGATAATCATAAAAAAGATAATAAAATAAAATACTTTTATTTCGCCCAACAAAAATAGTATTTTAGTAACAGTAATAACCTAATTTATTGTTTTTTTTTTTATTAAAAAACAAGACAGACATATCTTTGTTTTAAAAGACAGACATATGATATCGCGCCCCGCTTCTATTGGTCGTAGCGTGACGTTAGATATATAGCCTATCTTTCCTCGTAAATGGGCCATCCAACACTAAATAATTTTTCACTTCAAACCAGTAGTTTCTGAGATTATCGCATGCAAACAAACGAAGAAACTCTTCAGCCTGCGGATCCAGGACTTCGTGTGATAGTCGTTGGGTTTGACAAGATATGGTTTTTTTTTATTACCGTGATTACGCAATATGAGCTAGGAGTTCTATAAGCTGATGCCGATTCCCATCGAATATTTTGTCTCCCAAAAATAGGTGATATGTTTAAGCCATTGGCAAATATTTTTAGCTTAGTCGGTAGACCTTCATGGTTTCTACCAGCTCAGCTACCAATCTAAGCTGAAGTTTGATTTTCGCAATCAAAAAATCCGATGGGAAGCGGTATCAGGATCGGCGGTAGGGACCCTGTTCCTAACGGATGACTAGAAGTTTGGCACGATAATCGCCCATCACACAGGCGAAGCCGCGAACGCAAGCTAGTATATATTTGACAAATCTATTACTAGTCATAATAAATACAGTGCTAATTTTATGATTTTGTTATGTATGTGGACGGCATCTCCAAAGGGCACACCAAGCGCCTTTACATCTTAAATCATCATAATACCTATGTTTCTAAAATGTTTTTGGAGGTATGTTATCGAAAGTGGGTCTTTATTTAAATATTTTAGTGTATCTTCTCTACAGGGACCTTCCGTTAAGTTTTTCCGGCTTTTTATTTGGCAATATTGCAAACTTTTTTATGTATGTGAACAAGCGGTTGTACATAATGTTTGCTGCAAGTCAGAACATATGAGACTTGTATTTTTAACTTTGCATAATACGTACGTATTATGAAAAAAATAAATGAAATTAGAAAAATGATGTTACCACAGGACACTCGAAGAGACTAGAAGGGGCATGTATGCGTGGCAAACGTTTCACAAATATGCACGGATGCTCGTCTTCTACTTCTTCTTCTATTTATTTACTTACGTATCGTATTATTGCGTCTGTATTAGTAGCCGCGGCCCAATCACAGTAGTCGATTGGACTTCACGCGTGTATGTGTAAGTTATTGCATATTACTTTGCATGTGTAGTGAAAATAGGAGAGTTAGAATGCAGACATCGGTTTCGTAGGCAAAGAGCAACGATCACCTTACTAACCTCTATTATGTGTTCTGTGGATATTACTAAGAAGTGGGAGTGTATTGGATACGCCACCGCATCAATGATATGGGAGGGATGATTTCAAAAAACCAGTTGTATACAGAAAGCATCATATGTGGTGGAAATCATTGGAGAATGCTTTTATCCAGTGGTGCGCTATATATAGGGTAATAATGAATATGATCACGAAGGAAACTTAAAAAAAAAAAACCACTTATATACTTATGTAGGTTTTACGTAAGGCAAATACTACAATCTATATATACATAATAAAGTCGTAGACGAGCCGTTTCTATACTTCTGTACATTTAATATTTTGTTGTAGTAGTTGTATTATCTTACCAAGGTAAAAAAATATTGCATTTTTGTCTGTTTGTCGGCTTGCCTGTGCGTTTGTGCACGCGTTGTGTGATTGTTATTCGTTCAGAACAAAAAAGTTAACTGTTCTCATCAAACGTCTACGTCGATGGAATCACAGGCACAGCTAGTTTAGTATAAAAATGGTGTATTATTCAAGCCACACTCACCTCACTGCTGGTCTGCCTACAATATTGAAAGCTAGAGATGTTCAATTAACGGGTTTCAGAGCATAGCCCGCAGCCTGGTTCACAGTCCAATGCGATCACGGAGGATTAATTGTCAAGCTGGCATACTACTTACACATTACTAGCTGATGCCCGCGACTTCGTTCGCGTGGACTTTATGATTCCGGCGTATTAATACTAATACGAACTAATGCAGATAGATACATAAGAAAATACTTGTTATACGTTAAAAGTCAATAAATTATTATAGTTTTTTTATTTTACATTGTAACCATAGTTTAAAAAAAAAATATAAAATTAATTAAGGGAGTATTTCCTTCAGGAGCTAATATGAAATGACCTGAAGCGTTACTAACTCTCGAGAAAGCCACGTAAAGTTGGCCATGCGAAAAACAACCAGTCCTAAGCTTGACCAGCGAATTTTAGTGATTTCTTTATTGTCATAGCCAAGCAAGTGGTCACAGAGAACTGTGTACGTTTAATTTTAAAATGTATTTTTTTGGAAAAGAGTGGTAAGAATACGCGGAATAAATACAGTTTCTCCGGCACCACTCCCAGTGAGAAATAGAGAATCTCAGCTTCAATTATCTTTCGCTGCCAGGCATTGACTTTACTTCAGGAAGGAGATCTTCCCCAAATTTTAATAATATTCTTGAAACTCTTGGGCACGTAAAGTTCTATATACAGCTTCTAGTTAGCCTTACTGTTGGCCATTTCGCATTCATCTCAAACGATTAGACAGCTATCCTGAAACACTTTCGCTTTGTCACAGTTTCGTGTCACAGAGCATGTCGGTGTTTCAGTTCTGTTTAAATCGAGTAGGATATTGAACATTGTATTTGCGTCCTTCCGCCTAGAAGTAATGTGAGCATCTAAGAAAAACAGTTTCCCCTCGTTGCTTAAAACATTTTCCACCACCAAAACAAATAAATTCTGATATTGCTACATAGCGTTACTTAGAGTTAGAGTTAGCGTTAGAAAGAATACGTGCATTTACGTGAGTAAATGCACGTATTCTTTCTGGTTTGTGCGAATATATACCAATCGTTCCATTTCAATTTTAGCGTACACGTCTATAATAAACTGACTAAATATACCACGTTACCTTTGTAAATAAAATAAAACGATTGCTAACTCTAAGTTGTAGCAGGTAAGAATAAAAGTAGCACCTCGCGGTTTTTTTACAATACATTCAATATTTTGTTAATGTATTTATTGATATTTTAAGTAACTTTTTTAGTTCTATTTGCTATTATAGCGTGTTATTTTTACTTTTTTTTAAACTATAATTTATTGTAAACACATGTTGTTTATATGCAAATAAATTTAACTTTGTTCTGCATCAGGTGTTCCAAATCTTGGATTTTTATACCTCAACAGAAAATGCTCATCAGGTTGAATAACTTTTGCTAAGGTGTAATTTTTATATATCTTATAGTTTACCTGAACCATTATGGTTCTGCATCAGGTGTTCCAAACCTTGGATTTTTATACCTCAATAAAAAATGCTCATCAAGTTGAACAACTTTTGCTAAGGTGTAATTTTTATATTTCTTATAGTTTACCTGAACCATTATGGTTCTGCATCAGGTGTTCCAAATCTTGGATTTTTATACCTCAACAGAAAATGCTCATCAGGTTGAATAACTTTTGCTAAGGCGTCATTTTTATATATCTTATAGTTTACCTGAACCATTATGGTTCTGCATCAGGTGTTCCAAATCTTGGATTTTTATACCTCAGTAAAAATGCTCATCAAGTTGAACAACTTTTGCTAAGGCGTCATTTTTATATTTCTTATGTTTACCTGAACCATTATGGTTCTGCATCAGGTGTTCCAAATCTTGGATTTTTATACCTCAACAGAAAATGCTCGTTAGGTTGAATAACTTTTGCTAAGGCGTCATTTTTATATTTCTTATAGTTTACCTGAGCCATTATGGTTCTGCATCAGGTATTCCAAATTTTGGATTTTTATACCTCAAAAAATGCTCATCAGGTTGAACAACTTTTGCTAAGGCGCCATTTTTATATTTCTTATAGTTTACCTAAACTATTATGGTTCTGCATCAGGTGTTCCACTTTCCAAAATCAAATATACCCTATATGTTGCCCAGGCTTAACAGCTATATAACAAAAAAAGTTTCATTCGAATCCGTCCAGTACTTCCAGAGATTAGCGTGTACAAACAGACAAACAGACATACAGAGAAACAGACATACAGACATACAGACAAACAGACAGACATTTTTTTTAAAATTCTTACTCTGTTACTATATCTCCATCGCCTCCAATTGTTTTTTTGTAAATATAATCAATGTACAGACACATTATTTTTACTGTTTTATTATATGTATAGATTATAGACTTGAAGTGCCGTGTGATTTCCGGCAGACTAGAATAGAATCACTCCGTCTCTTCCCGTGGATGTCGTACAAAGCGACTAAGGGAAATACATTATAAAACATCGATCAGGCCTCCCCAACCCGAATGGCCAGCGTGGGGAGTGTAGGCCAAATCCTCCTTCTGTCAGGGACGGACGAGAGAGGGTCGGGCTCCTGTAGTGGAGACTAAAATGACCTGATGATGATGATAGACTTGAAGAAATACCCACTGTGATTAAAAAAAACGTTTAAACTTCAACTGAATGGGACCGTCAATGTGTCGTTCAACAATCACCTTCCTGAGGGAAGCCTAAAGGCTACTTACTGTCTTGAATACAAAAAATATATCGTCATCATCAATCCTTATTCATGCCACTGCAGGGATATCGGTCTCCCCTCAATTGAAGAGGCTTAGAGAGGATTCCACCAAGCTGCTCAACTACGGATTGACGGAGAAAAAAAATCTGATAAAATGCTTTTATCATGCTTATATTTCCTCTTATATTTGGAGGATATTGTACCAGTTAACTCGATAATAATTAAGAGACCTAACAGTATTAAGACATGGGGCCATTAAGAGTGAAGTGAGCGCCGTAACACGAGGCGCTCCATTATGAGCCGTGCCATAATGGCCGCCCTAATGACGCAAGGGATCCCCAGGTAGCTCTGCTTTGCTACATATTAATAGTTGCACGTCACATTCGATTAGTTGGAGTAAGAATGGACAATGTCCTCTTTATGCTTCCGAAAACGAATCGTTTTTAAAATATGGTCATCTATAGTTATATATTCTTTATGGCACACAAAAATTAGCGTAACACAGTTACATTAAAAGTGTATAAACGTGAGCTTATCTCTACTACAGATCTCTTCCAGCCGAGCCAGTAGGCTATAAGCAGTAGGAAAGAGTCACTTGACGGATAATAACACTATGGGAGTACTTATTAATAAAGAAAGACAAACAAAAAACAGTTCAATCACATCATATTTTGACTCTTTAAGGAGTCGTATAATATATAGTGTATATATATGAAAGAACATTAACCAATATATATGTTAAAGCAAACGGGAAATTCAATTAAGATAGAAGGCGTACGTTACTCTACCTACATCCCTTGGTTTCTCACCGCCCATGTTCTCTGGAAGTGTGATCTCCGTTGTTGCTGTCAAATCAGATTAGTATATACTACCCTGAATGCTTATGCTAGGAATTCAACATGTCGTCCCGCTCCTGTCGCCAAAGATCACTGATCTTTGGTGACCGGAGCGAGACTCGTTAGTATACTATTATGACTTGGCACCATCAAGCCAGAATTACCAAGCGTTCAGACGATTTTGCAATACATAAGTTAATACTTATGTACTTTGTAGGTGACAAAGTCACTGTTTCAGGTCTCCAGTAGTGTTAGATATGTAAAGTCCGTGGTGCACGACATTTCAGCTTCACTTAACTAGCCTGAATTTGCTATAATGCCATCTTTTACATTGCCAAGAGGGGAAAGTCAAATTTCAATAACCTACTCCTACTAATTTCTTCTGATTAAATTCGTTATATCTACAACTTGGTGCTAAAACCAGTTTGGGCCTACGGGTTTCAGCTATGGGGTGTTGCAAGTAAAAGTTCACAAAAAACGATGAAGTTCATAAATATCTGAACGTGCCGAGAGTTAAATCTGAAAGCGAGCGGTACAGAAAATAATACACGGAGCGGTTGTCCTTACACCAGAATCCACTGATAGCGGAATAGGCTAGACGACAATTTTTTCTTTCGGCTTGTTATGTAAGGACGTCACAATAATATAACTATAGGTGAAAGAATTACTTCGATAGCATAAAAACTTCTTGAGATATGATAACTTGAAAATCACAATTTTGGACTTTCCTGAAAACGCTCCATACAAAAGGCTACATAATTATGACGTCACACTTATGTATTTTGTATACGTTAAAACAGAAATTTGTACGACAGCTATGTGAAATACTGCGTTTATGTAGCTAGTGCCATAACAAAAGTTATAGTATTTTTCCAAAATTAATATTTTTTTTTTATAATTTCATTCTTTTAAATTGGACTTTCCTACTACACTTTGATCGATCATAGAACAAGTCGGACATAAGTTATCAAAATTTAAAGATCACAGATCGTTCTAGTTTTGCATATTTTATGACACTGTTATGTACTTTTTATAATTTTTTATCATTGTCGTCTAGCCTATTGCTGGCCCAGTCAACGGTGGTCAAGAGACTTAGTAGGGACCACCTTATTTGATTGGTAGGGGCGGCATTGGCCACCCCACCAAAACAAGCCATATTCAAAACAAATTCGCTTATGGTCTCACGACCGATTGCAAATCTAATAACATATTCGTTGTGAGTTCCAAGGCAGCTGTAGTTAGCCCCGGGACTGCAGTGAACTTCATTGGTCACTACCTTTTTGTGGTCGCAGCTATTAATCCTGGCTACACAGGAGACACAGTGGTGGGAATGTGTGGAGAGCCACCGTCCCGATCCTTTGGTTTAAATTATTGACGTTTTGTCCGTTACGCAAAGAACAAACCTATATTATCAGTAATGCTATAATAAATATTTATTATATGTAAAAATGTCAGTGTAGTAGAAAAGCAAATGTGCTCGAATAGATCAAAGTCGATACGACGCCACATATCTACGTCCATGAGCTCCATTTTAGCATGGCATAGGTAATGTTATTATTTAATAAAATAAAAAAAACACATATAGTGACCAGTTTCAGACAGTACTTATTAGATTAAATCAGCTATCTATCAGTTCTGATTGTGGTTAGTCAAACCACAATATTAGGATCCGATTACTGGTACGAAAAACTACTTCTTTCAGATGCATATTAAATCGATGTTTGATACAAAGAAGAAATATTACATAGGAGCTAATTTCATATAGGAATGAGAGTTTTTGCACACGCGCCTTACTGACATATTAAAAACTTCTTCACCCTCTTTTGTTGCGTTATGTCAGAAAAAAGAACAAGGTATAGCACAGACCACAGTACTTTTAACTTCTGTTCTGTGGATATTGTAATATTGTGAAAGCATTATCGTTTCCTATGAAAAATACATCCTCTACTCGTTTCTACAATAAAAACTATATATACTCGTATGTAAATTTCATGGAGATTAATGATGCAGTCAAGACGTGAGAAGATAAGGAACACGCACACTTTCACAATTTTGTAACTCCATACTATATAAAATAAACTAAGTGCCAGACCAACCAAATGGTCAAAATTTAAGATTTTATGGAAAATCTCGTTAGTATTACCACAGTATTACTATTTTTTAAAACTGTGATATTACCTCTAACGAGAAAAAGGACTTTTTCGCGTGGTTGATTCGCCATCGCAGAGCCGAAGTTATCAAAGCTAGAATTACGAGATTTGGAAAGTAGATTCCCTTTATGGCCTAAGCACGTAATAAGACTTCCTTATTTTGGGAAACTCAACCTCCAAAGGTGTAAAAAGGGGTTAAAGGTTTGTACAAGGTGGGTGAAAAAACGTCATTTGTATTTGTTGTTGAAATTTTGTACTTAGACTCTTTTATAATAGTGAAATACATTTATAAAGTAGTACTATTAAAAAAAATATCGGTTGATGGTATAAAATAGAGGTTGAATGTTTTATTGTAATAGGCATGACTGTAACGTGGTTCCTGCTTTTATGAAAATATTTGGCAGGTTTGTCGCCAATAAACGAATTTAACAAACTTGTTGATAAAAACCTAATTAAGTATTATCTTCATGCCCCATGCATATTTTTGGCACCTATGACATCATAGGTTTTGGGAATAGTTTTTTAGTAGTAAAAAATAAGTATATAATAGTATTTTAGTAGCTAAAATCTGATCCTAGACAAATATAATTCTAATTATCTGTTGTGTCCCAAATTTGGCACCATTATAGGTAATAAAATCTTGGTAATTTTTGGTTTAAATGATATACCTTAATATCCTTTTTTTATACTACGTCGGGTGGCAGACAAGCATACGGCCCGCATGATGTGAAGCGGTTACCGCAGCCATATTAACGCTCGCAACATAAAATATTGCTCGCGCGCCGCCACCCCCGCTGCCAACGCAGCATCTCCTTCCTTTCTTTCTGGTGACCTCACTCACTCGCAGAAACACAACAACCCTCAAGGGAATTGTTATTTGGCTGCGGTATTCTGTGAGGTGGAGGTACATTCCCCTGTCTTGTAGCTTACAATTACGCTCCCTACCTCTCTTTTCGCCAGAGCTTCGTTTGTCAGTCAGCAGGGTGCACCACGTACAGGTGGAGTTGGCTTTGGTTCAAAGATCTTGATGAATCACTTATATGCCATGACCACTCACAAAACTATTTGTAACGAGTTCCCTTGTCTCGAATATGATACAACGTTTTAGTCTATTGATCTTCAAATTAAAATTCCAGTTTCAAATACCGAAGCGTGTATCAGATAGCGTGGTATAGTGGCTATAGTATGTTATGGGCACGTGTCAAGTTTACTATTGACGTATGTCGAATCTCGATGGAATCTCGTGTTGACTCGTGCACGTGAGTAGCTGTCTGAGTGGATGATATTAATCCAGTGCATTCGTCGTTGTAGGTGCATTGCCCGTTGACATTTAATTAAATTGACTCGTGTCCGCGGCAAATTGCTGACCCGGCTCGTACGCCTGATGGCATACAATAAAATTCATTTTATTTCGTTTCCATCGTTTTCCAGTTATATTCGTCAGTCGTAAAGTACTATTAACATTGATCGGAAAATATCTCGAGCGTGCCAAATTTTTTGCAACGTAATGTGGTGGAACGAAGAGTGAATACCCTCATTGAATCTGTATTGATTTTTTCTTGAATATATACTTATTGCTAACACAGATATCTGAATGTTCTGTGTATTGTACTATGTTATTTGTCGATACTGTTTGATATTAGTTGATGATATCTTTGTAACGATTTAATTTCATTTTACGACTTGATCCTGGGGCCCTATCGCCGAAGCTGAAGCCCATTACCAACGAATATTTTGATTCGAAAAATATGGCTAACGTTTTAGTTATTGACAAACGTCAAATCTCACTCTCCTTCGTAAATTGGAAGGCAAAAGCGGTACTGGCTTTTTAACTTAAAGTCACATTAGTACCGTTCGGCCTTATAAAGCCTTTGCCGCCCACAGATGAATAATACGCGCGGAGTATGCTCTAACAAACCCTTGCGATGGACCTTAAACATGGGTTCCCGTAGTGCCCTGCAGGGTTGCACCCACATATGGTTAGTGATTGAATAAGACCTGGTGACCGCCTTTCGGCTTCATCATCAGAGCTAGAACACCATCTACGTTCAGACATTCATATGAGCAAAGCAAGGGGTACGTTGTCTTTTTATACAACTAATGTGCAAAACAAGCACACGATCTGCCTGATTGTAAGCAGTTTATTGCAGAGTTCTTATGAGTACCTATCGACTCAGATGAAACTAAATATTACGTCATAAAATTGTAATCACCCAACTTTCAGTTTAATTGATTTCTGGGTAGTGAGCACAAAAATACTTGTTCTGCACAAAATAATCAAAGATTTAATTACAGCCATTGCGGTAGAGGGGGCCAGGAGAAATTAATTAAAAGATTGTGAACTTAAATTTATAATTGTTTTCAACGGCTCGTACGCTTGTTTGACACCCCAAAAACTTATACAAACCATTAAAATTACCTAAAAAACCATCGTTAATTAACAATAGCAAATAAGTTCTATTAAATTCAAATAGCTATCTGTGGTTATTTGTTCTCTCACTAAAACCTTAAAGACCACTCCTGAGTCTGAGGAGTCTGCGATAATTGCTATCACTCGTCAAACACACAATAGTAATATGCCTACGTTTGCTCGTCGATTAATTATTCTATAATCTTTGTTTCATTTGTAACATGAATGCCTCTTTCATGCGCATTACTCTCTTCATTAAAACATTTAGACAGTCTAATGCCAGCATTTCTGAATAATGAAATTGAAAGTTAATAAATAAAATACATATATAAAAGTTAATCCCTATTTCCCTTGGTCATGGCATCATCATGGTCACTCGTCAACGGTTGGACCGATATGTAGGCAGGAGAAGGTTCTTATGAAAGAAAAAATAAGAAAATTGCGCGAAAAATTAGAAAACTGAACGACTGTATTAACTTTTCTAATGTAACTTTGTCGTTTGACAGACTTGTCAGGTATTTGACTAATTGCGTGAAACCAATTCGAATTCAATATTAATTATTAAGAAGACAGCACAAAGTCTGTCGGGTTTTTTCTTTACCGAACTTTTCCTAGAGATATTGCTTTGCGCGGTTGCATCACTACTTATGTCAGTAATGTACGACACGAGCTAATTTATGATGTTTCATCAACATTCGTGAAAGCTATCTGCAGTAACCTGTTATTAAAGGCGATTAACCTTAACGCAGTAGCAATAATCGGTATTATTCATTTGCAGATTTTGTATCGCCAAATTCCTCAATTTACTGCTAATAAAAATGTTAAGTCCGCGAGCTCTACCAACGTTTACGAAAAGCAATTTAATTGAAGCTTAATGGTTGCCATTCATCCAGTTCCTATCGAGCACTATTTTTTCATTTCAGCGGGAGATAATTGCTTTTTATCGTATCTTAATCTGACCTTTACATTCATCTAGCCTTCGTCGGTTTGCGAGCCGTTCGCTCGACTCTATTGTATAACATTTAATTTTCATTTGAAGATGAATTATGTTATAAATTGTTTATTGTTAGTTAATCGTCTGGTTAACACGTAACTTTCTATAGAGAGGTAAATTTAACATGAGTTACGTAGTTCACCGATTTGTTGTTATCGTTTGCGTTAAAATCACAGCTTGCTATAAACATGTCTGTATATGACATGATGTGTGTGATTAAATTTTAAGATTTTCTAATTAAAACTATCTTTTGCACGTGGCGCTATCGCTCGCGTAATCGCATTAACGGCATAAAAAGTGTCTTAATCCAATCTGTTATAGATTGCTTGGATTAAGGCATAGTGTGCCAAATTTTATTGAAATCCGTTTAGGACTAGTGGCCCTAGCGCCGAAGCTAAGCCGATTCGATTTTGATAGCAAAAATCAAACTTAGCCTTAGATTAGTGATAATTGTGTTTGTCTTAGCTGGTAGACACGCTGGAGATCTACCGACTAAGCTGAACATGATTGTCAATAACTAAACCGTAAGACCTATTTTTCGAATCAAAATATTCGAAAGTGATCGGCTTTAGCTTCGGCGGTAGGAGCCCTGGTTTGTTTCTTGATTGGACAAAGTGATGCCACTACTTTTCATGAAATAATTTTATAAAGATAAAGGATTGATAGGCACGACACTAAGAAACCTCAATTGAATATTTGCTTTAGTTACTAATGATATAGGTGGCTTAGCTATGCCAACTATTCATCATTATATGACTGTATTCTGTATATAGGTATGTATGTATATTTCAAACTTGTATGACAAGGCTGCCAATTTGTCTCGTTAAGGTCTTCTGTGTCATGATTACGAAATGCTATTTAAGGGGTATCGGGAACTTGTAGTTGTCGAGCCTGTCTGGGACCGGGTGCGCGGGCGCATAGTACAGAAAGCTGGCGCATTCTCGTCCAACATGGGCGCGCGGGCGCAGGGTCAACGGTCGGCCTGCGCTTGCGCCTGGGAACCGACGATAAATATTTGAATTTCAACACTTAATACACATGCTTAGCAAATTGATTATGGCGTGCTCTGGCAACTGACTCTGGAGAACTGTTATCGGGGATTCTGGGTTGAGTTACGTAGCGTGCAACGGGTGAAATGAATGGAAGTTAAATGGATCGAGTTAAAAGCAACGAACAATACATTCATTCAGTATCTAATTTTCATAAGACATTTTAAGTGACAGAATGATTACTTTATCGTTTAACGTAATTAACACTTCCGTTAATTACTCTTCGGCTCTCGGCTGTATTTACCTGTTGGTGAACTGAAAGCTTAACTGTTATTACTAAAGTCAGAATGTTTCTAAAATTTGTTACAATAAATAAAAGAAGTATTTTATTAGGCGGACCCTTGCGCTGGAATATTGAATAGGGCGGATCGGTAATATTACGGCCGGTCAAAACATATTTTAATGATAATTTTCCGGTCATAAATATTAATGGAACATTCTTCCAAGAGCATCTCGATTTACGGGTACTCGGCCCACATTATGGGGCTAATGCCTTAGTCATTATACGTGAATAAAAGCTGTTAGAATTTTAAAATATACAGTTCTTAATCGATATAAGATAAAGCAGCTTACTCCAAAGAAATTAAGTACATTTTTATTAGGGACGAGTACACTCGCGTGCAAGAGGCAAATTACCGCTAGTCAAAATAACGATTCGTCACTATTTATTATATTATCTGACAAACGCTAACACAAACATGAAAGCCTTATTATGTTATAAAAAAAAAGTCTTATATTTAATACCTTCTTATTTTACCATCACGAGGAACTAGTGAAGTGAGAACAGATAATGGAACTCCGGAACGTGCATTTGAATGTGAGTGCATACGAAATTACGTACTCTAAAATTGAAAGCTCCTTTCGAAATGGACTCCTATCTAGCGTAGAATTGGAACATTGTCTCCCTAATAGAGCATTGTGATGAAGTGAATAAGAAAAGGGCAATATTTGACCGCGCACGTACTCGGTAATTCCTTCCTTTGTGTTGGGAATGTAATAAAACTTATCCTAGGGATTGGCACGCGACGTGGGCATCGCACCCTCTCCATTTTCGAGGCTTTGTTTCTTCAAATATATTTTTATAAGTACTTGTAAGGCGATTTTGTTGTAAAAGTATTTTTATTACACTACATTATTTGTACAAATGATGTCGTTGTCGAGCCTTATTCATCCCCCTGCTGCGATACGGGTCTCCCTTCAACTGTAGTGGTTTAGAGCGTACTCCACCACGCTATTCAACTGCGGGTCGGCGAAAGCTAGTATTTTCAAGCCGCCGACTTGAAAACACTGGCCTAAAGGCCACTGACTTTGCTTAATGTTTGTAATCTAATGACAACAGCCGGGACTGACAACTTAACGTGCCCTCCTAAGCATGGTGGAGCTCGAGAATGGTACTTTCACCCCAAACTAACACTAGCACACATTATCTTCCCGTAGTTTGTTAATATAAGGTTAATATCCAGCGAATCATTGAGGAGTAACAAATTAGTTACGATATGATACCAAAAAAGTTTCATCAATCATTCGAATATTGCCTTTCAAATTCTGTCAGACGCGAGACGGGGCTATAAATTAAGTAGATGAGATACCTACTCGTATCTATATAAATAAAATTGGAGTGTCTGCCACTGTCTCTTCATATTTAGATAACTGCTTTCTACTAAACTATTTTTTTAAGTTTGTTTATGTCCAGGATATTTTTAGAAACAGCTTAGTCGATTTAGATAAAATTTGTTAAACATATAGTTTTATAGTGACGTGAGTGAGTGAATGAGGATTGAGGAATGAATGAATGAATGAAAAGTTCATTACATTAAACCACACTGCTCCCACAATGCCTCCAAAATAATCTTCATCTGACTAGCCACCTCTTTTAATGCCTTATCAGTCACATTGCTGTCTCTCGCATTGCCAGGGAAGGAATAGGAGAGGGGAGGGGGGGGGGGGGACTCCAAAGCTTCATACTGCTAATAATTTCTTCTAATCAAATTCATTGTGAGTTTCAAGGCAGCCGTAATTTATCTCTGGGGCGGCAATTGACATAATTTTTCATTGCCTTTTTGGCGGTTCAGAATTAACAGTTGCTGCTCTGTTAATTCTGCCAAATTAAATGTGACACGATATATACTTTAGTAACTACAAGACAGAGAGACTTATTTGTTATGTTTGCGACTTAGTGTTGTCAAGCCGTCCAAATGACTTGGCTTAACAACTCTCATCTAATGACAACCGTGCCCTCCTAAGCATGAAAAAGCTCGAAATAAATCGCCCCGTAGATAGAGTACAATCGACTTTAAAACAGTCAGACATTAATGCGAATATTTATTTTTCTTGTCAAATTACACAGTGCCATCTAGTCCCCAATTAAGCAAAGCTTTTACTATGGGTACTAGATAACTGATATATGTACATAAATACATATTTTTGTAAATAAATACATAATAATATAATATATAGAAAACACCCAGACCAAAACAAACAGATATGATTTAGCACACAAATGTTTGTCACGTACGGGATCGAACCCGCGATCTCGGAGTCAAAGTGGTCTTTGCTACCAATCCGCTCGTCATTTTTCGCATTAATATCTGAAATACTTCAAAGCCAGTTACATTTTCTATTAAACGATGTTTCTTTGGAAACAAAGCTTTTGTTCACGGTCTGTGAACATGAAGCTGCTGAATTTCACAAACAATTTAATGTATTGTTCAATTTCGTGAATAACTTAAACATGGGCTCTAATATGCCGTTTACGATTTTGTATTAAATATTAAAATTGATGATCATTCTTAATTTTTGTAAATGTGAATATGTTTGTTACGATGTTACACCGAAACTACTCAACTGATCGTCATGAAACTTTGTACGTATATTCTCAAAGGTATTAAGAAGGACATAGGATACTTTTATTTAAAAAAAAGCAAACGCGAGCGAAGCCGCGTGTGGAAGCTAGTATATATATAAATGAATCCCTATTTGCCTTGATCAGGGTATCACGCGTGAACGGCTGGACCGATTTTGCTATTTCTTTTTATGTTGTATTTATTATTGCCAGGAGAAGACTTTCATTAAAGAACAAAAAATAAAGTTGCGCGGAAAATTACAAAATTTAACAAAACTGAACGCCCATATATATATGGGCGTCTGAACGCCCGTATATATTATATACTAGCTGAACCCGCAAACGTTGTTTTGCTATATAAATTTATGGGTTGATCATAAAGGGGTGAAAAGTTGGGGTTTTATTTTATTTTATTTTATATGCTGTATCATAAAAAAATAAAAACAAAAATTTTGTCTAAAAAATAAAAATTTTGGGGTGGACCCTTAACATTTAGGGGGATGAAAAATAGATGTTGTCCGATTCGCAGACCTAACCGATATGCACACAAAATTTCACGGAAATCGGTCCAGCCGTTTCGGAGGAGTTTAATTACAAATACCGTGACACGAGAATTTTATACATATATTAGATTATGTGTCCTTCCCAATACCTTTGAGAATATACGCGGTAAGGCCCCAGATCTTATGTTTTAATGACAATGTCATGCTTATAAAATAATATTAAACATCCGAATAATTTACATCATTCAAAGTTTGTTTAGTATTTTGAAGTGCATTGCTAATATTGACTAGTTCGTCGGTCTTCACGTCAAATGTCTCTGTCACTCTTGCGTGACTATTCAGCCCTCTCTTTCATACGCGAACGAGCATAAGTCCAAACGCCAAGTCACACGAGTGCCATCATGCAAGTAGGTAATGCTAATGTGTTTTCGAGGACCACTTCGTTGCACTCGGCCGCTCAATCGATGAAGCGTGTTTCTCTAACCTATAATAGTTAACTACATACTGACGAGCCCGGTGGTCGAATGGCTTGCATTGGCTACTTTGACTCCGAGATCGCGGGTTCGATCCCCGCACAAAACAAATATTTGTGTGCATGAACATGTCTATTTGTCTAGGCCTGGGTGTTTTCTATGTGTGAATTTAGAAAAAAAAATGTATTTCAGTATAATATCAGTTATCTAGTACCCATAGTACAAGCTTTGTTTAGTTTGGGACTAGATGGCAGTGTGTAATTTGTCCAAGAATATATAATGTATATCCCAAGTAACACAATGGGCATTTGAACTAACCAATCGTGAACTTATGTAGAACTTAAGGTCTATATAAGCTCTTATAAAAGTTCATCAAACAGCCTGACGCTCTATATAAGCATATGAAAGCCATTATAATACTTTAGATTGTATAGCGGTTGGCTAAAGGTATCACAAAATGATTTTATGATGTCTTCAGTTTTAGTGCAGCATACCGCAATGCCGAAGTACAGCTTTTAGCTAATTTTATTGCCTTTGGATCTACAATAGCATTTTTAAATGCCTAACGCTGCTTAATAGCATAAACTTGAACCATTATAATGCACCGTAAGTCCGCTATACAGCTTTTAGCTGTTTTCAGTACTTTTGGTTATATAATTGCATTTTTAGGTAGTAAGTAAATGCCTATTGCTGCTTAATAGCATAAACCTGAACCATTATAATGCTAAAATTCTGCTGTACAGCTTTTAGCTGTTTTCAGTACCTTTGGTTGTATGATAGCATTTTTAAATGATAAGTAAAAGCCTAGAGCTGCTGAACAGCGTAAACTTATATCATTGTAGTGCTTGCATTTTGAAAGATCAATTGAGTTCTGTTGTAAACCTAGGAGTTCTTTAATAGAATACATGTGAGTTACAGTAATGCTTAAAGCTGTACATACATCCACTTAGTAGTAATTAATCCGTTTAGAAGACCTTTTTATCAACTCATGGCGAACAGACTTAAGCTGTACAAAAATCAGGTTAAATAAAAGAAAATGGGTTTTGTCGTTCAAGGATCACTAAAATTGCATTTTGTAACGGAACTAAATCAGTTCACATGAAGTCTACTGGTATATAAGTGAACACATATAAAACCACTTTGCAGACGATGACACTACGGTGGTTTATCAAAAGTCTTCTCTCTGACCTCTGGCTTAATAAATATGTACATGTGAGTATTTATACAGCTGATGGTATTAATAAGTCCTTTTTATGGTTCACCAAGTTGTTTAGAACGACACCATTTTGTAAATATTCCATAACCAAAAAAATATTATTATTTAGACTTATG
Source organism: Hypsopygia costalis (assembly GCA_937001555.2). Classification (NCBI taxonomy): domain Eukaryota; kingdom Metazoa; phylum Arthropoda; class Insecta; order Lepidoptera; family Pyralidae; genus Hypsopygia; species Hypsopygia costalis. The sequence goes on along the minus strand of OW443330.2, from coordinate 12,598,332 downwards.
TAAGAAACTAATAGACCTATAATAAAGTGATAGCTCAAGTTAATTCATAACTATTAAGTTAATCAAGCAAAAATTTCGTACTACACAAAAATATGCAATTGTTTTTTTATTACACCCATATCTTTTTATAACATTTTTAACAATGGCTCTATAAACTGAAGGCGCGTGAAAATTTTCAATGAAACCTATATAGACATTGACAGTAAACTACATTTCGCAGTAATATTTGAAGGCAAGTAATAGAACAAGAGTAAAAAAGTTACCCAGAATATAATGTCAAACAACAAACTTATTCAATTTCGTCACCATCAGTCATATCGCTAGACGATAATTAAATTACAACGTTTAATCTATTAAAGCATTTGTACCCCGGCATTAAGGATGTTTTTTCAAAAATATAGGACTTATTTGAGTTCTATATGTGAACACTTGCAAGACTCCAATAATTCTTTTGCTTAAATTGTAATGCTAGTTTAATGCTTCTGTAATGCGATTAGCAACTTGAATAACAGTAATAGTGCTAGTATAATGCTTCTGTAATGCGGTTACAACTTTTTTTGACCATAGTAATGTTAGTATAATGCTTCTGTCATGCGAATAAAAAACCAATTAAGAACCTAAAGCTGTTTAATTTGTGCCCAAATTAGCACTATATTAGCATTATAAACGTATATAAAACTAATATAGAACTTGGGTTTTAATGCTAAAACGATACATTAAAACCATAAGTCGGCCATTATACGGCTACACTGTGTTACTTGGGATATGTACATGTATCGCCATAATGTTCTGATTTGGTTGAGGCTTATAGGAAATGGTACATCGTGCACGAGAACCAAACTAATGTGCCAAATTACAGCTCAATCTGAAAACAAATTTAAATTGCAAGTTCTGTTTAAAGACACAGCTTGAAACTAAAATAAAATAAATAATATATAAAAAAAGCTTATAAATTACTCTACAATATAAGCAGATAGACAAAAATCTATAAAATGACTGATTTGACTTCTATATCGATCGTAGAGTTTAGCTGCATCATTACATAAAAAAAATGTATGTACCAACTCTACCTTCTTATTATTTTTTATTATTGGGTAGGTATACACGTGATTTATGAGATTATACTATATACACAGCAGTATATGGTACACTTATTTCTTCTAGCCATAGTGGTAGTGAATGTGATTACAAATCAAGTAAAAATTATACTATAAATTAGGTACAATAAATTGCTTTTGAAATTAGACATTTTGTTCTGAAACGGCACGCACCAATTGCCTTGACTTAATTTCCATGGCTAAAAACTTCTGTGTCAGTTGTTGAGTTCTTGTTCTTGAAGCCAAACTTTTTTTACGATTACCAAAATACAAGCCCGGCTTCTTGAATTCCCGAAGCAAATTGGCTAAACTTCGTAAGACGGTACCTATCAATTTAAGGAGACATTTCCAATTAAACTTCGGTTCGTCTTTCCTTTCCTGTTTCTGACTTCTAAGCTTGCTAAATCACAATAATGCGGTCTGTAAGACTTGAAAAGGGAATAACTATAGCAAAAAGAGATACGTCAAATAAGTTTTTGCTTTGTTTAGAACTGTGCAATGTACAGTTTTGGATAGAACAAACTACACTATACTGTGTAATGCATTATTAATTTACTACTATGGAATGTTATGTTTTTGATGATTTTGGTATAATCTCTTTATGTGCATAATACCAACTATTTATACATACAAAATAAATAATATATAATAGGAATATTTTATAGGAATACCTCAAAACAAATATATGGCTAGAGAAATCATTTACACATACCTTTACAATAAATAAATAAAATGTACCTATAGTAATGTTGCAGTAACTACAATAATCTCCTAATGTGATTTAACTAAACAATAAATATGAAACCAGTCAATAAGGTAAAATAAACACAAGAACATACAGAGTACAGCCAAAACACAGAAAAAGAAAAATCAATTACCAATAATGCGCACAACATTTCCTCATTGAATCGCTTTGTTGATATCAAACAGCCTGGCAAGTTTCTTTGCACAACGCAAGGCGAAGAAACTTGCCAGCTCTTTGATCTCCAGCGGTATCTGACATTTGCCTGATTATTTAAGAAACAAGCCATTGATTCTACATAAAGTTAATTCTATTATGATCCTCTTCTGAATTGTTAGAGCATTTATAAAACTGTAAAAGACGTTTAGGAAGACTTTACCTTTTATTAAATTTTATCAGCTTCGTATATTTTTTATGTTTAATATTGCTGTAGGGGTTTTAAACTATTTTTATTTAGTAATATACTTTCTGAGATTCGTCCTCATAACAACAGTAATTTTGGCCTTTGTCCAGAGTGGGATCCCTTGCGTCCCATGTGCCTCGGGCTTTTGAATAAATTGTTCGTGCATGTTCCCTCAATGCGTAACCATATTGTAACCGATGTCCCGAAAAATTTTATGAATTTCATAAACTATATTTTGCTGTTAAAATAAAGTACCACAGAATTATGTATAGCGTGCGTTTTTGTATTATCTAAAAATTTGTTTGTTAGTAAGGTCCTATAGATGTATGCATTAGCATCGCTCGCATATTATAATTTGTTTCCTGGCGGCCTTAATTACTTGCAAAATCAGGTCAACCCTCTAGGGCATCATTATTTATTTGAGTCCTGTCTATTATCTAAGCTTCTTTTTTCTTCTGAACAATTTTGTTGATTGTCATTGTTAGTTATTGTTTTACTTCTGATATGGCACTGTTAGTCGTGTATTGCCTCTTCGACTAGGGTTGCCATCTGTCCGGTTTCCCCGAATTTGTCCTAGTTTGGAGGGCGTCCAGGGAGTGTCCGGGCGGGGTATCATTTGTAGTCCAGGCTTAAAAGTTTTAAATCACTACAGCCCGCTCGATGCTGCGTATAACCGTCTTGTCTTGTCTTGTCACGGAATAAAAAATATAGTACTACCACAGTATAAGTAATAGTTGGTACTACTTAGGACTGAAAACACTGATGGCATGTCCCGGTTTTAAGATTCAAAATCCGGAGTTTACACGCTTCTTGACCTGATTGCTAGCGTTTATAGATGGCAATCCTATCTTCGACGGTTGTTCTATGTTAATTTTGGCTACACATGACACACAATGGTGTAAATTTGTACAGGCCTTCCTTTGCTATAAATTCACACTAAAACCACCTAAAATCTCATTACCTGTGCCATTACTTAATAGTTACACACTAAAACGGCACTTATGGTATTCACAGTTCAGTCGACTAGATAGAGCTATATAGCCGTTAATGAGAGTTTGGTGGGAAGCCAATGCAGATAGCACACGTTCTCAATTAAGCTTACTTAAGTTCTACAAAGACTAGGCGTTGCTTGCAAACTGTCTAGTGTCTGTGTTCATGCTTGTACAAACTTCACATGCTGTGTTCGCGTGTGAAGAACAAAGTTTCAAGTTAAACCGCAGAATAAATAACTGCGTTAAGAAGAGTTTTCAAAGGGAACTTCTTTGGAAATTAGGGTCGTGTTTTAAAGCCAAATAAAATAGATAGATAACTGATAAGGGGCCATTCAAGTATTACGTAAGCGCTTGAGGCGGGCGGGGGGGGTCTTTGCTTTGCTTATTTTTGATGACATGGTGGGTGGGGGGGTCGATTCGTGATTACGTCAGCAGTTATTATTTACTTTTTTACACAAATGGCAACCCACAAATTGTCTATGCTTAAAAACAAAACACACATGTCGGGGATTCCCACAAATAATGAATACGTTCTCGGTTAGAAGCGAGTGGGGGAATTACCGCGCTCTACTCACTTGTCACTTGTCTAAATTTCTTCCGTCAATCTATTGTTTCGTTTCAATTCGAATGACGATTTGACGATTTGACTACCAATGATTAGTTAGGGGGGAAGAGGTTTGCTTATTTTTGCTGACAGGGGAAGGAGGGGGTAAATAATTATAAAAAATCTGCTTACGTAATACTTCAATGGCCCCTAAAATACTATCTTGATTTTATACTTCAAACTAGCTGTTCTCCGCAACTTCGTCCGCGTGGTCATTATTTTAATAAAACTTTTTTTTCTCGTGGGAATCAGTCATTTTTCCTGTATTAAAAATAGTCTATGTCACTCCCCAAATTTTAACTTAAACTGGCTCTGTAAAAACCTGTCAATCCATTGGTTCCTTTTGACCTGAAAGAAGGGCAAACAAACACGAAAAAAATATTTTCACTTTACTAATATTATGGTATGTATGGGTATGGTAGTTTACTAATTAAATACTATACCTCGACAATAATTTATTAGTAAAATAAATTATTGTCGAGGGTTCGTCAAGAAGTAGATGCTTATTGCATGTCTTTTCGCTAAATATCTTAATCCTACGTAGTGATAAAATTATAATTTTATGCTTTAATTATGTAAATATATCCGCTGCCAAGGGAATTTCTTAGCGAAAAGCTTCTCATTAAATAGGAAAATTTATGCGAAAATTAGCTGAAGATGAAAACATCGAGCAGGGAGTTCATTAGCATTGCGGTATGAAAAAGATTCAAACATGTTCATATTCTTCATTCACAAAATATATGAATATGTATGAACATGTATGAATCTTTCTCACATTCCAGTGCTATAGAAAAACCATTATATTACATAAACATCTTTTGACAAAATGAGATAATCTCATTTTGTCCTACTTAAATCTCATTGAGATTATTAAATTACTTCTGTACTTGGGTATAAGTTTCCAGAATTTTCCATAATCAAAATGGAGGTAAGGAATTCGCCCACCCGCAGTTGAATGGATGGATGGATGCGTATCTGATGGAATACACTCTAAAATCCTTCAATAGGCTATTTTCCTATGTTTAAAAATTGTATAAATTATTTAACAATATCGTAAAATACACAGCACTGTAAAGATCTGCAAACTTTCATTCTAATATCTTCAGTCAGACTTTTTTTAGCGTCGATCAAAGTTTGGCGGGAAAGTCCATTTTAAAAGTATGAAATTATTAAAAAAATTTATTTCCATTGGAGAAGCAATAAAAAATGCTATAACTTTTATTATGATACTAATCACATAAACGTAATATTTAACATAGTTATCGTACAGATTTCTGATTTGATGCATACAAAATACAAACCTGTGACGTCATACTTCGGTAGTCTTTTGTATGGAGCGTTTTCATTACAGTCTATAAATTGTCATTTTCAAATTAACATAATATATCTCGAGAGATTTATGTGCTATCGAAGTAATTCTTTCACCTATGGTTATATTATGGAGACGTCCCTACATATCAAACCGAAAAAATGTTAGTCAAATAGCCTATTGAAGGCAGATGCGTATTTTCAGTGGTGGCATGAATACACGTTGATGCAGCGGATGCAGAGAGATATAGAATGTTAAGTAAATATGCATAATGGATATATGTATATGTAATGTATCCATGTTATATTTGTTTCAACTACTATAAAACTCAACGTCTTTCTGTCAGTTCATTTTTAACCATTTCGCGCGAGGATATGTATTTCAAAGTTTTATTTCATAACTATGTCCTCCGTCCATATTTAATCCACGCGAGCGGAACCAAGGGTTATAGTTATATATATTAGGTTTATTTTTTGGTACAGCTGGTTTTTACCACATAATCAATTTAGGGTTTATAATCTATCTAAACTCTAGGATTAACAATAATTCTTTTTTGCATGACAATAGGTACATAGAATATGTGTGCAAGCAGAAGGTGTACAAAGGTAAACTTATCAATAAGAGACTTCATCAAGCCAGCCCTGATAACGCTATCAGGGCTGGCTTGATGAAGTCTCTTAGTGATAAGTTGACTATCAAGCCAAATAACATTTTTGTATGTACGCACATACAAAAATGTTATTCGGCGTGATAGTAAAAACGAGCTTGCTACAAAATTAATAATTATCTAATAATGATTCTTATTACCAACAAAATATATAATTATAAAATACGTTAGTCCGTAAATACGAAAGAACAAACTTATGTATACATAATATATGTATCTACGATACCTTCATAAATAAGTTTCTTGGCATCGTAAGTTAAACAAAATAAATGATAACGGCAATTTTCTTGTCAAGTTGGTACGCAATGGCACGACACCACGAACACGATGTTCGTTTGGTAAGTAATATTCCTTTGTTCCCTTACAAATTTTGGGTTACTATTTCCACCAAGTAATCAAATGTATTTATCTATGGTGAGACTGCTGGCAGCTTATCCAGCCAATTAGCATAGCAAACGAACGAACTTCCACACGCTGGAGAGACCATGCGGTTTTAATTTGGCCTCGTTAAATGGGTTGAACTAGCATGCATTGCAGAGGATACGTGCAGCATGTAATAGGGGCCAATAGAATTATGAGGCTTAGATATTTAGTTTGTTCTAACGTGAAACTAGATGCAAGAGTTAAAATACCCTTGTAATAGTTCCCATGTGCGGAAGAAGGCACATCAATGGAAGTTATAATTGGCTTAATATTAGTTACGGTTTAATTTATAGGTTTAGTTGAACTCAGCAATTTCACTAAGCTAACAAAATCAGTATTCCGTTTAACAGCGTGGTATGGTAGAGTATTGTACACCTACTTCGATTAAAGGGTGTTTTAGTTTCCAGCAGAGAGAAGGGTTCGTGATGATGGGAACAGCCGTAAAGACAGTAAGACGTCTCTTCGTTCTGTGCATCGATGATCTGTAAAGGGCTCAGGGAGTCAATGTATATCGTTTTGGAAGCCTTAAGGGTAGACAATTTTCAGCGACGTGGATAGCTTTCGACTGAAATGGTGACGATGCTGCTGCATCTTTTTGGTGGAGATCAGTGCTTTCAAATCGTCAGTGTTTCAAGACCAAGAGACAAATACTTCTTAGCTTCCATGGATTCACCGTGCGGGAGCCGGGTCCATCGTGTGGCAGAGAGAAACCCCAAGCAGATCCCGAGACTTGTGACACGGGTGTAGGTTTAAGGGTTTTACCGCTTTCCGACGTACGTTAACACTCACCTTTAGTACTTGTGTTTCTCTCCCTGCCCAGCCAAATCTGGTATGAACCTGCTAATGCAGCTTTAAACACTCATTCTAGTATAGAACTTACTGCACTTCTGGACAAGCCAAGATTTTGCTGGTATACCACTCGCTTCTACTTCTACAGCGTATAGATTAACTACATAGCCGCTTTTTGTATAATATCTATTAAAATTAGTACGAAGAATATAACAAGATTTTAATTAGTTTTGTCGCGGTGTCTGTAATCAAATCGAAGTAAATTTTCACCCATTTATAAGTATCTGTTTATATACAATAATAGGTTACCTAGTTTCAAAACGTGTGTGGCGAATAAACTATTTTTCTTTATTTGTTTCAAAATGTTTTTTTTTTATTTATACTTGTTGAATCTGATAAAAATTTCATCTCAAGCAAAAAGTATTTCGCTTCAGGTGCTACGCGAATTGCGGTGCTTATATACATACGAATTATATGAGTAACAAAAATCCAGCTTCATACCAGAATATATAAAATTCTTATCACATGTTTATGTCGTTTGGAGCAGAAATGTACTTTTTATAGGACTAAATGCTAAAAAGATTTCTTGGAAGAATTTGTGCGCCTGATCGTCGCCAGAGAAAGCCGAGGCCGACTTCAGGCTCTACTGAGGAAATGTAAGTTCCTAGTCATCGTTCTACTGAGTATTATATTACTGTTTATAGAATTCGACCTAAATAACAAGAGTCTTTACCAAATGTAAGTATTTTCTGGATGAGACTTTTCGGAGTGAAGTGAGTTCAGACCAAGACAAACAGACATGTTCATGAACACAAATATTTGTCTTGTGCAGGAATCGATTCCGCGACCTCGGAGTCGACTACCTGGCTCGTCAAATTCTTTTTTATATTTGGTTCACTTGCTCGTAGCTAACGGCTATTGCAAACATTATAGCTAGCTATAGCATCTGTATATGTATGAAATAGATATAGCCTACGAGCTAGCAGTTTATACTACAAAGTACTGTCTTGTAATGCAACTCGTCATGCAAATCGTTGATATGTCTTTATGGCCTGTCTACCTAGGGTTACTATGAACGTTTTACATTATATTCATATCTATTAATACTCTGACATATTTTTTTAGCAAAAGTTATCATAAAGTCGGTGTTATTGCTGATGATCAAAAATATTTCTAGCTTTCATACATATAGATAGCTAGTTTGTATAGTACTTTCCAATTAAAGTTCTCTAGAAGTTTGCAAGCGTGGATGTCGATAACGGCGACCCAACAAGCATCGCTGAACTGAAAGATATTGTAACAGTGGGCTGTGGATACTAAAGTCACAAAAAACATTTCATTTATATTACGTCGGCTGGCAGACAAGCATTCGCCTGATGTGAAGCGGTTACTTTAGTCATATTAACGCGCGTAACATGAAATATCGCTCGCCCGCCGTTACCCCCACAGCCAACGTAGCAACTCCTTCCTTTCTGGTGAACTCACTCACTTGCACAAACACAACAATCCTCGAGGGAATTGTTATTTGGCTGCGGTATTCTGTGAGGTAGAGGTACTTCACCAATCTGGCAGCTTAATTTCATGTTAAGATCTTTATCAACAACTTTTACCATGTTATGAGACTTTGAAATGGCTAACGTTTTTTAAGTTCACTAGTATATAAATTATTCAATCAGCTGAATTTTGTATACCTAAGTTTCACCATTTTAGTCGGCATCCGTTCCGATTCCTATTTATAGTTTTCATACATCCACTGGATCGTTTATTATTCTAATTACGCTCTACAGACTAAACTAATTTGATATTGTTAACGTTAATCTCAAGTTAATTTATATTAGCAGAGTATACATATTCCACGAATATAGTAATTTATGATTCTACCCGCGAGAGAGTTCATAATAACAACGTGCAAATCCGACGCGGGTTGTTAGCGTCAAATAAATCACTCGAAACCTGGAAAATCCATTGCCGACCTATTTATAGTAGTAATTTCGTTTCCGCTATCGTTTCCGCTATGGTGCCTCCGCGCTGTATTCCACAAATAGTACAGAGGACTATTATTTACTATTATTGTATGTACACAAATAGTACAGAGGACTAATATTTATCTGTTCTAATAATAGGTATTTACTTTATAACTGATTACTATTAACACAGTATAAGTATGCTATTAATTAACGTAACATGTTAATCTCAATATGAATGGAGGAGATCGATGGCGTCGTTGCGAGTGGCATTCTAATCGATCACGCAAGTCAAGCAACGACGACCGTAGCCTGTCCATTGATGGGTTTATTTATCTCGAGCTCCTACATGCTTCGGGGACACGTTAAGCCGTCGGTCCCGGCTGTTGTCGTCAGATGACAGTCAATAAGCCAAGTCGGTGGCATAGGCGGCCTGAAAACCTCCGTCTACCCGCAGTTGAGCAGCGTGGTGGAGTATGCTCTAAACCCGCTCAACTGAGGGGAGACCCATATCCCAACAGTGGGATGAATGAGCTTTGACGACGAAATGTGAAATTTCTTCAAGAAACACTTCAAGTACTGTTATTCAAATGTATTTTTACTAATCGGTTTCGCCTCTACGACATTGCCATGGTATTTAAGTAGTTTTCTCGTTTCTTGATATTGTCGTAAAGGAGAAACCGTCGATCTATGACTATTAAAATTATGATAACATTCCACCAAGTACCAATAATCACCAGTATCAACTTTTGTGACTATATTATTATGTATTTATGTAGTATACCTTTCTAATATCATAACTGGGACTCAAATTAATTAGTCTAAGTACATGAATGTGACCTAAATAACTAATTATACCTATCAGTATGCGGTCGTTAAATTATAAGATGTTTACTTCAAGTAGATCTTATCGAGATACCAAGATGAAATGTACGTATTGCACTACACACGTAATGCTTCATTGTATTTAGAGCTATAACTATAACTATAAAAAGGAATAAATTATTGAGTATTTGATATTAGACAATAATAAATAAATAAATATTGTTAGACAAATTACACAGCGCCATCTAGCCCCAAAGTAAGCGAAACTTGTATTATGGGTACTAGACAACTGATAAACATACGTAAATACATTTTTTTTGTAAATACATACTTATGATACATAGAAAACACCCAGACCAAGACAAACAGACATGTTCATGCACACAAATGTTTGTCCTGTGTGGGAATCGAACCCACGAGCGTTGGTGTCGAAGCCGCGTCATCGACCGCTACGCCAGCGAGCTCGTAGAAAATAGTTCAATGTATGATTGTAAATTTATGTTCTTTGAGTACATTAAAGATATTCAAACAATGTTTTGTAATTCCGTTCATGAAGTTACAAATATTTATATACTTACTAACTGCCCCCCCCCCCCCCCTCCCCGGCTTCGGACGGGTAGAAAGTGATATTTTATTTTCGTCGCAATTTTTTAATCTTTTCTCTCCATAAGAACCTTCAAGAAGAAGAAAAAAAATATACCTTAACGAAAATATGACAACAAAAATTAGCAGAATTGGCCGAGGCGTTCTCGAGTTTTGCGCTTAGCAATATTGCGGCTACGTTTTTATTTTGTTGCTTTTTTGCATTGATATATTACAAATAGTATTCAGCACTATTATTTTTACACGCCAGATGGGATTTTTCTCCCTGACACACCTAACCATAACTGTCTAAGAAAACAGTTATTATGAAAAACATAAGTGAACGAAATCCTGACGTATATAGTTTAATATAGTTTAGTAGTATAATATAGTTTAAAATGAAAGAATTTTTACAATAAAAATTTCAAATGGAAAATTTCGTCGTATCTCCTGTACAATATAGTCGACAGCAAAAACTTTGTAAATGCACCAGCTCTTGTAATATCTTTAAATGAGACCTGCGGCCGGCGAATGCGGCAACTTCCGCAAACAAGCAGAAATTAAAAGCGCAGCAGGAATACCTATATTTTCGCACGAAGTACCTATTTCAACGTGTATCTCGCTACATTTTGTTTTACACGTACCTGGCCTGTTTTGCATTTGTATTTTGTACAATAGCTTTGTTCGAGTGATGTTTATGTAATCATTGCAATATCTCAAAAAATCATCATCGATATTAATTAACATATTATCTGATGCCCCTTACTACTTCATGGTGATCAAGTTCCAAAAAACGTGGTGCCTTTTAAATGCTCGCTATATAACTGAATGAAAATCACCACAGTGAGCAGCTCGGTGGCGTCGTTAATCAATCACGCAAGTTAAGTAACGTTAACTGTAGTTTGTCTATGGAGCATTTGAGTAGCCTGCTGGGATTAGAGTACGCCTTAAACCCCATTGAAGGGAGATAACCCAACATATATGTGTATAACGAATTGTAACCAATTCGATTATTTAAATGATTGATGAATGATTGAGATTTGTGTAATAATAATAACAATTTAAGGCGATACGTACGCCTCTAATTTCGGCCTCTTAACTGTGTTGTATTGTATAATCGTACTTACGTACTCATGTGTTAAAATATTATGTTATAATTGCCCAAAAATCTAATTTATTTTACAATTTATTACACAATTCGCTTTAATCGTTCGATAAAAGATATTTAACAAAATAATTAGGTATCATTACGCATGTGCGCTACTTTCACCAGACAGGTAATTAGCAAATATTTTGTTACATTTTTTTATTAATTAAAAATACAACAGAAATAAAACGAGAATTGATTTGGATTGGGACATTGGAACTATGTTTGCGATTTTCTCTCTCCAAAAACTGATCGTGTACGAGTAGGTATCGAATTTATTGGATGCTGAATTGTAAGTTTACAACAGTGTCTTTTTCCATAAAATAAAATAAAAATATTTGGCAATAGGAACCTACTTTATCTTAATATACATTGTTCTCCTTATTGATTGGTTGACAATTTAGTAATTAATTAATGTAATGAACTCAGTGTTAAATCTGTGAAGGGATCCTAAGCAAACAACTATTTAGAAAGTCATTATAAAGTTTTTGAATGTCATATTGTAAAACCACACCCTATACGATACTACTACAGAAACAATGACGTCTGTGCAGAGCGTATATGAGCGTGTGTGCGTGCGGTGCCATACAAACTGCTGCAGATTCGTCTCAGAGGGGAGATGAGGTCGATACGTGAGAGCGGCAGGGAGTGGCCGTACTGCACGTAGTGCTTATACTGTGGTAAAACTATACAAACGTAGAGCTCAGGGCACATTGAGAGAGTGTGTTATACTATAAGTAATTTATATTTAATATTAAAAAGAGGAAACATTTGCTTGTTTATAATCGTTTATCGATTATAAACTCTTGAACCGATTTTAAGAATTCTTTTACCATTCGAAAACTACATTATCCAGACTCCAGACATAACATAGACTATATTTTATTCAGTAATAATAGGTGGGTAGATACAAGCTGATAATAAATGAAGGTAAATATTATAATTTTGACGTAAGCGAATTTGCAAATGGGAAGGTAGTTGTACTAAAATTATATAAAGTTGTTTAGAATCGATACGACTTTAATTATTTTTTACCACAAGAAATGTATATAAAAAAATGTAACATATGCAGTATTTTATTTCAGTAACAACTAAGTATAGTCGAATAAGTAGTAGTACCACCGGCTGCGGGCAAGCAAGTGTTTTAAGTTTTTAACGTTTTATCAACTAAAGTTAAATAAAAACATAATAGTGCAATAGTTTACTGTAAGTTGTTCATCAACATCTATAGTGTACTTACAATATACATCACCTCAATATTTGCAGTCATTTTCTTGAGTTTAAAAATGCAACAATATTAATGTATATAGATATGTATGTATGTATATTGTTGCATTTTTTTAAATGTCTGCAACAAGTTGTACCATGAATATTGTATGTCTACGCACTAATCGACCTTTTAGATATTCAGAATTGTATAGCAGTCGAGCTGGAATTTCACGTTTATTTTAAATTCAGTACGAGTCAATATTAGGGGAGAAATGAAGAGAGAGTTGATAAAAGTTATTTTTAGCGCCGCCAGAAGTTAATATCATGAAATTTAGAGTGGCAGTCCAAACGCAATGCCACTGAATTTCCACAGAAAGTGTAATGCGGCTTGCCTCCGAATATAAAGTTTCGCAATAGTGATTTGTATTTAGACAGCGGTATTTAAAGGCAATGAACATAATTCTCACAAAGTGGTAGCAATTTGCCTACTTAGTAGAATCTAAAAAGGTTTTGGATTGTAGCAACGCAGGCAAGGGTATCTAATTTATTGTTCATTTCAATGTTTTAGATTGGGCAAAAGGAATATACGTAGGTCTGAATTCCGGTCGAATAAACGTAACACGGGTGTACTACCCGTTGGGACTACCCTTATAAACTATTTTATTTAGTTTCCTCCAAAACAGAGCCTCGAGAAAAGGCTTCTGAGAAATAGAGTATATTTACTGTATCTGTATAGTGTCTTACAAGGGTTTGTCGTCAATATGAAGCTGAAGGGTTATGTCTGCTTTTATTCCAAACATCCGGAGAAGGGCCAACACGTGATACCGTGGGAACGTCGATGGATTTGGTAGAACTTAATATAGAAATTGTTTGTAATAATAAAATATTTAATGAACCTAAGCCTACTTCACCTGCACGCGGTACACCCCGCTGACTGACAAACGCAGCTCTGACGAAAAGAGAGGTAGAAAGCGTAATTGTAAGCTACCCGACTGGGGAATGTACCTCCACCTCACAGAATACCGCAGCCAAATAACAATTCCCTTGAGGGTTGTTGTGTTCCTGCGAGTGAGTGAGGTCACCAGAAAGGAAGGAGATGCTGCGTTGGCAGCGGGGGTGACGGCGCGCGAGCGATCTTTTATGTTGCGAGCGTTAATATTAATATGGCTACGGTTACCGCTTCACATCAGGCGGGCCGTATGCTTGTCTGTGACCCGACGTAGTATAAAAAAAATAGTACCTCTTCAACATATAACAATGGTAACTTGATAAATGCTTACAAGAACATTCTACGAAATTATGATATACTACCTATTATGATATATCTTACCCTGTAATAATTAATATCTAATATGGAACGGCGTCAAAAAAACCGTAAAGAAATGGTAGAAAATTCCATTTTCGTGGTGGAAATATCGATCATGTCAGAACACATTAGTGCGATACTATCAAAACACTTGTCGGAGTATGTCGCCACTCCGCTTTATGGCAGGCGGCAGGGGAGAGCCGCACCCTGGGGACGACCGCGTCCGTAGTAACACGACGCCGATTATTATACGATCGTTACAGACTGCCCGTTACCAAACTGTTTTCAGATAAAACCGCATGAAAATGCATTCAATATTGCAACGCCCAGGCGTCACATATTTCGTCCTCTTTCATGTAGCCAAAAGTGGGCATTCATTTTATAGACAAATATAATATGACTGTATATTCAAAAGCCATTAGGTAGTGGCGCTCAGTCTAAAAATGGTCCCATTTGACTTTTACTATAAAGCAGAGTAAAAAGTGCAAAGTCTTCGTATAAATGGTTCAATTGAGTTCAAATCCGAAAATGGGCATTGGGGTGTAGTAGATATGGCAAAGACGAAAAACGAATAAAAATGGTCACAATTCAGAAATCAACATTTTCTATTACTTACCTATAAGCAAGTCAAGAAGTTACTAGAACCAGAAGCTTGTAAATATATGTACGAATTCTATACTATCTGTATCCACTGAGTCTAAGTCTGGATTTACTTAGTCCAAGTTTATATTCACGACTTATATCAGCCGGATGATTAAAGTTATAACAGTTGAAGCCCTGTTTGCCCGGACAAACTCGTGAATAGAATAGATCAGCTAAATACGTTCGCTGTTGGCGGAGCCTCCATTTACATAATGGACATCGGCAACGCCCTTCGAAACCTGCAAAGCATCCGACAAATCGAACGTTTGCGGGCGAAACAACGAAGCGGTTTTGTGAAACTATTTCACATTTCAAAAGCAACGTAAACCGTTTTCGCGGAGTAGGACCCTGCCCTGCTGAGTCACGCGACCGATTGACCGATTTCGAATCAAATAACCCATTTCCTAAATTAAAAATGTTCGTGAACACAAATTCAGATTAATAAGTAAGGAAATAAAAAGGAACATGCAAATGGGAAGGAATAGGACAATAAAATGCAAACAATAAATTATTAGATGTTATCAATAAAATGATATAAGATCTACTTTATTCTTGCCGTAAGCGATTTTCGCGACCCTATTAAAGGTTTCTTTGGCCCAAGAATTTCTTAATAACGTAAGAAATTCCTGTGTTGATCAAAGTAATATCTTTGTAGAAAGGGACTTAAACAGTCTAATTATTTGGTGAATTAAATCATGTTGCTTTGAGGAAATCATGTTAAATTCACCATCCGGCATTATTAAAATTAACTTAAACATCTTTGTTACAGGTAATAAAGGTTCTTGCTGTTTACCGAGCTCGTGACAAGGAGGGATCATTATTGTGTTTTATAGCGAGCACAGTTTGTAAGTAGATACGTAAATAATCTCCTGGAGTTCTGACATCGCCCGGTGTATGACATTCAGACAATGTTTTTTAAGAGGACATGAAATTTCACGCTTGTCGACGTCTCAACCAAACATTCCATTTCTTTGCCGCTCGTCGGCACCTAGACGGGCGGGCGTAGTTTTTATCGCGTTTCCTCATGTTCCTCCCGTCATTTGCGAAACCCTTAAGCGGGTCTGGTGTCGACAATGGGGTTTTTATCGCCGTGCCGTCTTTCCTGTCGTGCACATACGCGTCGTTTGCTGGTCATAAAGTTCTCACCGCGCCGCGCCGTCTTTACCGAACCGTGAAATTTAGAAACTGTTCATGATTTCCAACATTCATATTGTATAATTCTATTTGATATCGAACAACTGCTCCGTCTTCATCTTGCTTTTAGTTTCTACTTTGCTTGAACAGACCCGTCTTGGTGCTTACCTAGGGAGGTAACATACGTTATTTATTGCGTGCTCGATCGTTCATACTTCGCCGATAATATCTCAAGCTCCGCACGTAACTTCGAAATTCGAGCACGTTCGGTAAATTTGTTTTACGTTCACATTCAGACGCATTCGTTTGTAAACAATTCTCGTGAGATAAGTGCGAGTGACTCGTGCAAGTTGAAGATAAAAATAATTTAGTAGACCCTTGCAGGAGGACGTTATCTGCCGCGGCGGCGCTCTGGTTGCGTATGTTTGTTTACTCGGTTGCCGCACAAAGCATCCCAATATATCAAGTTGTCGGCTCGACTTTACCGGGTGCCGCGGGATGTTTCAGTATCTCGCTACTTGTTATACTATCCGGATCCATTAACTATACATGAATTGGCGCACCGAAGAACACTTAATGTTTGTTAAAATTATACAAAACTGACATTCTACGTACAATTTATTACAATAAAATGAAAATATATAAAAATATCGCCTCATTTTCGTCTCCACTATCGTTTACATAACATTTTTCATTTACGTTGTAGTTTGTTGTACATTGGCTCGGAATCTCAGCTTGTTCCGACAGCAGTTCATTCGGAGTGGAAATGAAATAAAAGTGCACAAATCACGCGTGAAATTGAGTTCGATCCGCTGCTGAAGTCATTGTTCGCTTCGGGAATCAGGCGGTTTACCTCTGGGTATACATTCATACTCGTGCCTAGTGAATACACCTCACTTGCGACAACACCAAGTAATCTTTTTTAAAGTTCTTAGTATCTAAATAAGACGTCTAGATTTACTTATTTATTTTAGCACTTAGTGCCTACCGAACTTCTAAGATCCAAGCCCATTTATTTTAAAACTTAGAAAGCTTTCAAAGTGAGTCGAATTTATTTGACATTTTCTGTTCATGTAAAAAGTTGAAAGGATACATAATTCAAAAGTTGGGATCCTGAAGCAGTTTGTGGGCGGGCGAGGATGTGTTGCAAAGTTTCGTGTTTTCAGTGGGACGGCACCCTCGAGACTCATTTATCTGCCAGCACAAGGGATACAGATAATTAATTGAAATTATGCTGTCAGCTTCGCGTTACTGTAGGTCGGTCGTTATTGAAAATGTATGCGGTAACATAGCGGTTTGCTATTTGCTATTGTATTGTTTGTGAATTATCACGACAAATTTAGTTTACGAATTTGTAAGAACAGACGGGCCCTATTTAATTATTATTATTTATTTATAGTGGCTATAGTAGTGAACCTAGAGATACTGAAATAATGTAAAGGAGTAGGAACCCAAAATAGGAATGGATAGAACGACATAGGACGCAGAACCGTCGACAGTTGGAGAATTGTTCTGGACTGTTGACCTCGGGCTGGTTATCACAGCGAGGACAGGGCTTCCATTACAGATCTATGTCTGGTTAGACTCGCCGAGAGCAGATGGATTTAAACAGCACAGAACCAATCTTTCTAAGAATCTGAGTAGGAGATCTATGTGCAGCAGCGGACGAGTATTGGCTGAATTGATAACTGATAGCGGCGCTTTCAGACACAGAAGTAAGAAGTTTCCATAGTAAGAGAGTCGAATTTATTGTTTAAAAATGTTTTTCTAGCTATAATATCATCCATAGTACTAGACTAAAAACATTTTTAAGTTCAGGTATAATGAAGTAAAAATACTTTATTGTCTTGGTTAAGTATAGGTTTTATATTTATCTTCTACGCTACGCTGCTACGATACGATTTTTTGTCTAAAGAGGCGCCACTTTAGCAGCACATAGGGCCTTAATTAACATCGCGGAGATTGCATTTCAGGCTGTAAATCGGGCCAATATCGTCGACGACGCAGGCCGAGGCAGTGTGCCGCTTTCCTCGCAGCGGTGCGCTTAGGTCATTTCCATTTTATTCCTGGCACGTCCGGTTATGCAAATGGGTCCCGTGCCTAGCGCCGATGCCGCCTCCAAGTTCGCACGCTACGCTATCCGTTTCCGTGTTCGAACACGTTCTATTCAGCTATCATTGCCCATCATGATCTGTAAATTTTTCTCGAAATGATCGCCGGGTGTAAGCGAAACGACTCTACCGTCGATCCTCAAAACCATATGATGTGAGAAATGTTTTCATATTTTATTGTCATGGCATATATTGTGAATAATGTTCTAGACGACGACCGACTTAAGATTAGATGATATTGTCGATAACTAGTAAAAAACCTTTTGGTCATCTAGAGAAAAATTTTGAAGGAAGAAAAATAAAATTATAACCTAACAGGTTATATAATACTTTATACTATATACTGCCGATATTAAACGTATATTTTCAAAGTGATTAAATAGTTGACTTTTATTTGTTATATAAATAATTTATTTGTTATATCTAGTGACCTACGTTTTCCTAAGGCAAAGCTGTGAGGTTTTAAATCGTCGCCAACCATTTAAAGAATATTGTACTAAATGAAAGTAGTAAAACATGCACCATAGAAAAATGTACAATGATTGAGCCTCATAAAACTCATGTATGTAGTTATCGTTCAAGCTAATATGTGAGCGTTTAAAAAACAAAATCGTGACTAAGTACTGATAAATATACCTATTATTGCCTAAAATGATCGTCGTGAACACGAACGGCTCATTATTTAAATGGAGCTACATTGTCGTATATATGTTCCAATTTAGATGCATTGTTTTGACACCCGTTGTAGGTCTTTATATAGAAAAGTCACGTAAAGGTTTGTTTACATCGGGGCCCTTCATATTATTAGTAACATAATATACTTGTATGCATTCATAATGACCACAGTAATTAAGTAGTTGACTATTGTATCAACAATAATTTATCATCTTTATTTATTCAACCTTCGCAGTCACGCAATAGGATCTTTTCAGGTGGGATGGATGTTCATAGTTCAATAATGCGTATTTACAAATATATATACTTTGTTTAAGTTACTGACATGTTAGTAGCTAGACATCAGAGACAAAGCCAAACTAACTTGCACCCTGCGGATGCGATGAGACATGTTGGATAGAGACATGTGGGCATGTTGGGTCCGATTGCACATTATCTCTACCTAACAGCAGACCGTAACCAAATAAAGATACTCTTGAGGGTTTTTGAAAGTGAAGAATGGGGGGGGGGGGGGGGGTTATGGTTGTTTGCCATCCGATGAGAGATATAAAACAAATATCCTATACTATTAAACGAGTATAGTGATATGAACCACACTCTAGGGTTAGGGGGATTACATAAAAACATTTTTATAATGCTCAAAAAACAGTTACCTAAGTATGTCATAATTATATATATATTTTTTTAAACTTTATATTTAAAAAGTAACATAGATAATATCAGAGCAATTATTTTTTTTAGTTAAGAGATATATTCCAGAAAATATACTGTCACCAAATTTTACACACTGTCCTTTGGCTCCTACTTAAAACTGCCTCAATAATATTTAATACAAGTTTATTATTCGTCGTTTCCACGTAGTATTTCTTAATCTTTCTAATTTAAAATCCCAATGATAATAATTAAATAAAATTATTGACATATGAAAACCCCAGACAGGGGACTGTTTGGAGAGACAAAAATAAGCCTAAAGTTGTCAATTTTACAGAGAGACGATCTTATGCATATTTTATAAATATTTTTATTTATTGAAAACATTGTAGCGCCTATTTGTCGTGAAAATGGAAGTTTTTTTTTAAACTTTTTTTTAAAGTAAGTAATAGTAGGGTAATAGACTCTTAAAAAAATAACGCTTTCAACATCAAATTGGTGGGAAAATTTGCACTCAGCATTCAGATATCTCAAGAACAGATACAGGATTCGTTCGTTATTTACACAAAATTTGAACATTTTACTCCATGTTACTATACTGTTTACTTAAGTTCCAACGGAATTAAACTCTAAAATAGCAATCTACCCTTTACGACGTTGAGTTGGCAGAATAATGTTATTTTCTTATGTTTTCCTCACGCCCATTTTACTTGAAATTCTAGTAGGTACATGATACCATGTGCTGACGAGACGGTACGGCAGAATAACGTCTTTGTGGCTATAAATGCTCTTAATTAGTCTATCCCCGACGGGCTTTTGCACCCCTGAATGGATTAGTACCTATATATAGCATGAGAGTCAGATATAGTAAGTTGCTTGTGGTGAGACGTGTATGATATATATGATTGAGTACGTATTGCTAAGATAAAATGATCGTTTCTTTTTCATGAAATCACAAGGAAAAGTAAAATATATTCGTATTCAATTTAAAAGAATTTATTTCAATTACAGGTAGGTTATAATGTCATAAACAATAAATCAGTTTTCGAAAATTTCAATACATCAACGAATAAATGGCCTGACGTTTTCATTATTAGTTTCGTAATGCTTATACAAACTAATTATAACATTGAGTAGTATGTAATCGCTTCGAGGCCGCAAGGGTTAATTACTCTTTACACAGGAAACTAATTTTAATCATCGACAACTTGTTTGTTGCGTATCATTCGATTACGGGACTATTATTAAAATTCTCATAGCTACTTAATAGAGTTGAAATATCACAAAGTCTACAAAGGTACGATTGTAAAGACAATTAAGGCGCTATCTCGAACATCTACTAAGGAAGAGAGCGGAATTTTCTACTATTCAAATAAAAGCAAATTCCCGGTAGACGTCGGAACCGGCAAAGCGGAGTCCCCGTTTACCTCTTCGGCATCTTTAATGCGCTCTCACTTTAATTAAATTACCATTTGAGGAACGAAAAGTGCACCGGGCTCGCTCAATCTTACGTTTGTAGGTAGAGAATTCTCCAAAACATGCTCAGAACCCTTTAAGAGAATCGAAGTAAGAAACCGCTACCGA
The DNA here is from genome assembly GCA_937001555.2 of Hypsopygia costalis. Lineage (NCBI taxonomy): Eukaryota > Metazoa > Arthropoda > Insecta > Lepidoptera > Pyralidae > Hypsopygia > Hypsopygia costalis. The sequence continues at coordinate 12,577,476 of OW443330.2, read as the reverse complement.
ATAGCCCTTTTGACGCTTTGTCGAATTCTTGAATGGACTAATAAACGAACCGTTAATGAAATAAGTTTGGAAAACGAAATACTTGTACGAAAGGGTTAAAACTTAAAATGAATACGGTGCGAATTTCTGACATCAAGATTGGCCGATAGCAAATCCCTTAGATTATCGCATTCACCACGTTCGGTATTTGTAACAAAATATCTCGGCTTCAATCACTCCTAACCGTGTAACGAAGTTCTCTGACGTAACGCAAAGAACTGATGGAATTTAATGTTAGAGATTGTGATAGACAGGGCCGATATCACTTTCATTCTTAAGACCTACAAGAAACAGCCAATATACCTACAGCTCATAAAAGCCTAATTGACGAAAAGACAGTAGAGATATTATTGTATTATTTCTACACAGATAATATAATTGTTATTTAAATAGTTCATTACAACCAACTTGCCAGAGTATTATAAATATTAAAAAAATGCAAAAATTCACCTCCCCGCCAAGGTGGGATTTAAACCCACGAGCTCTTGATTACCAGTCAAGTACTCTTCCGACGGACTACCTGGAAGGTTTGTGATGGTGGCGAATTTTTGCATTTTATATTTTACTTTTGTGAAGTCACAGTGTGGCGCCATCTACTTATTAAGTATTACACTACTAAACAAGGCATATCAGTCCATCGTTGCAGACATACTCGTATGTTGCATACAGATGATAATTATATGTATATCAATATATGTATACAGACATCGGATTTCAGTCAATTTTCGACAAACACCAGCAACACCACAGCAAAAGAAAGGAATTTGTATTATCTCAATTCATCTAAGTTTATGTCGCCTCAATTTCGCGATGGAAATAGATTTCTGTGAGCAAAGCGTAGGATGAAACCCCTACGCATAGGCGATAAAGCTTGTAACAATAGTATACTTTTTATAAATTTCAATCTTCCCTTTTTAGTAATCAAAATATTTTTATTGACTTCATTCGTAATTCAGATTAAAAAATTGGGGTGTGGCTGTGTCATGGACACGGCTGTGTGTTGTATACGTGAATACGTTATATGCACTAAAATTATTTCAAAATGGCAGCGCTTCCCCCTCCCTATTAATTTATAGATAGATATTCAATAGTCCTTACTTAGTCTATATATACTTATAATAAATCTGTAGAGAGGTCAATTCTGTACATGAAATATATTTCCAAAATAACTATCTGGGGGTGATTAGTGATCGATACTGATACCAAAAATGCAATCAGTAAAATTTTTGTCTGTCTGTCTGTCTGTCTGTCTGTATGTTCGTTATAGAAACAAAAACTACTCGACGGATTTTAACGAAACTTGGTACAATTATTCTTCATACTCCTGGGCAGGTTATAGTATACTTTTCATCACGCTACGATCAATAGGAGCAGAGCAGTGAAGGGAAATGTTGGGAAAACGAGACAAGTTACTCCATTTCTTAAGCTTCTGTCGCGTGTTCAGCCTTAATGGTTAAAGCTACACAGAAATCATGTATGACGGAAATGTTCTCCTTAAAATTATATAAAAATTATCCCACGACAGCATATGTCTATCTTTTATGGTTGAGTCAGAAACTTGCCAAGCACCGCGCCCGTACACAATGAGTGCTGCCGCGCGGGGGGCAGGGAGCGGGCGGGTCGTTACGCGGCGTGGTACCACATGAGTAAAAAACGATGGTAGTACGGCATAGAAAAAATATGCCTAAGTGTGCTTGCCCAAACGTGCAGACACGTGACAATTATTGTTTTGCAAATGCATTATTATTCACTGCAAATTGTTTACAATTCGATTTGCTTACTTTAGTAGATCAATTATTAAATATTGTTTTCTTTAGTTGGGTCATTGTTTTGTTTATTTCATTCGTTAAAAGTAGATTACTTTCGAGTTTAATTAGATGTTATTACGTCATTATTTTTTGTTGCACATTTGGATGCTAGGCAGGTACCTAAGAACGGTAACGGTAAGTTAATTGCCCTCACCAAATAAACAGTACTTTTTTTAGCGTTGTACAAACAAAGCATTTGACCATCTGTGAATGTAAACAAAAGATAAGAAAGCTTAATAGTTTTATGAATGAGTTTTTATGCCTTTGCATGCCGACTCAGTCAGAAGTCGCAATATCCGAAAAAAATTGGCATTCCGATTATTCTGCTCCGAAATTTAAGACCACAACTTTGCAATGGAACTCGGCTAAAACTAAACCAGTTGCAACAAAATATAATCGAGGCTCAAATTTTAACAGGTAGCGGTGCAGGAGAAACCGTCTCTATTCCCAGAATTCCCATAATCTAAATCTATAAAACAAGAAACTGATTGACTGACTTATATATCATCGCACAGCCCAAACCGCTGGGTCTAGAGATTCCAAATTTGGCAAGTAGGTTCCTAATGACGTCTAGGGGTGCACTAAGAAAGGATTTTTCAAAATTCATCCCCTAAGCGGGTGAAACGGGGGTCCAAAGTTTGTATGGGTAAACAAGATTAGTTGGACTCTTTTATCCGAAACTTTACACGAGTACTTCTATACTTAAATGAGTAAACACATGTTTCAGGATTTTCCAAAATTCAACCCCTAAAGGAGTAAAATGGGGTGAAAAACGTCATGGGTATTGTTTTCATGGTTTATCGGGTCGCTGATTACAAAAACGACAATTATTTTATAATCCAACGTGGCTAACGTGACGATCATCCTCTATTGAGGTGTGATGAGGTTGAAATGTCTATATATCGATATATGTGTCGTTTTTACGGGTTTTCGGAACGCCAATCCATACTAACATTATAAATGCGACAGAATGTCTGTTACCTGTTCACGCTTAAATCGCTGGACCGTTTTAGATGAAATTTGGTTGAGAGATACCTTGAGTCCTAGGAAAGGACATACTTACCTAAGATAGTTTTTATCCCAGAAATTACCTATTATTGTTATTTATTGTACCCGTAGGGTGAAAACGTGACCATCATCTCCTATTGGGGTGCGATGGCGTTGAAATGTATAAAATGAGTTGAAAAAGTCTGAAAATCGTCATAGGTATTGTTTTTTAGGGGGTCCGTACCCTAAGGGTAAAAAGGAACCCTATTACTAAAGCTCCGTTGTCCGTCCGTCCGTCCGTCTGTCACCAGGTTGTATATCATGAACCGTGATAGTTAGACAGTTGAAATTTACACAGATGATGTATTTCTATTGCCGCTCTAACAACAAATACTAAAAAACTGAATAAAATAAATATTTATGGGGGCTCCCATACAACAAACGTGATCTTTTTGTTCTTTTTTTGCTCACAATTGATAACGGCAATAGGTAAACGCCTGAAATACTCAAGTCACAATATTTTCACTCAGTCATAATATTTAGTTACATATTCACTTTAAAAATAAATAATTAAATAAAAATAAAACAAATATTTAAGGGGGGTTCCCATACAATAAATGTGTTTTTATAGATAATGGTACGGAACCCTTCGTGCACGACTCCTGATTCGCTCTCCTCCTGATCGCTGATTACGAAAAAAACAACTATTTAATAATCCAACATAGCCGACGTGACAACTCTGTAGGGGTGCAATAGGGTTGAAATGTCATAATATCAATATGGGTGTCGATTCTATGGTTTTCTGGGACGTTAGTTAGGACAATGGCATCGATTTGAAAATATAACGTAGTGGACACGAATTACTTAAAAAGATTTTTCAAATTTTACCTCTAAGAGGGTAAAACGGAGGTCCAAAGTTTGTATGGGAAAATGAGATTAGTTGGTTTATATGGGAAAACGAGATTAGTTGGACTATTTTATCCTAAATTTTACACGAGTACTTCTATTGATTAATGAGTAAACATGTGTTTGCCCCGAATGTCACGCGAGCGAAGCCGCGGGCGAAAGCTAGTAGCGTAATAAATTCTATGATCCTTCGATGATCCTTCGTCTATCCTGTGGTGTGATTTAATTTTGGATGTAGAGCATAGATTCGAAACTACAACGCTAAACTGTATCCCCTGATTTTGTTATCATTAGATTTTTTGGATTGCCCTCAGTAGCAAATTTAAATTAAACACGTATTCAGGTCAAAATTAATTTAAACTCAGTTTGATGTAAAATAATTTAAGCATGTGGGTATTGATTTTAAACGAATTAAATTCCGCCACAGCGGTGTTTACGATTGGTAATCCATGTGCAGTCATCTCATTGCTTTACAGTTGTTGGCTTTGTATGTTAGCAGGAAATGTTTATTATTTTTTGCAGTTACCACGTGGACTCTTGAAAGATGAGGAATTACTGACAAGTGGATGAGATGATAGTGAAAATTAAAGATATTTAGACGTACTTACGTCATTAACAACATACACCACAAGGTACAAAATATCCATTTTTTTTTTCTCCTTTGGGCTGACTCATAAAATCCACTGCTTTCGGAATAAAAGCAAAATGCTCACGTGAAATATTAATACAAGTAAATTTGACAATTGTGCGTGGTTGTGGTTTCAGGAGTTCGGAAAAGGGCTCAAGCAATGTCTATACTAATGTTCAACAAAATCGGTTTAGTACGTAGCAAATGTTAGCCCGAATCACACAGATAAAAGTAAGTATGTTTATATTTCATATTATATTATTATATGTTTATAAACTGGCCTGGATGAACAAACTGACAGCTGGTTTGACTTTTTTATAATAAAAAATATTTTAATAGTATGCAAGTGATATGAGTCAGTCAACCTATTGTAATAGAAGACAGTTATTGCCTGTGGTTATGATGGCCATAGTCTCTATTTCTACTATGGTATTGGTATGGCCATGTTATAAATAGACATTCGATTATATCTATAGTGTAAATCATCATCATTATCAACCTGTATCTACCCACTGCTGGATATAGGCCTTTCTCAATGCTTTCCACCATACGTGATTCTCCTCTTTCCGTATCAAACCGCTAACAGTCACTTTTTTGAGGTCTTCGGTCTATCTAGAGCAGTGTTTCTTAACCTTGGTGGGGTTTTGTAGAACCCTGGGGGTCCGCGAGTATGTGTATGGAGGTCCGCCGTATTATCTATGAACATTTCAATTATTACATAATGCCAGCAAGACTTGCAATAAAGCAGGACTAACCTTCACATTAATAGTATTTTGAATTTTTATAAAAATGTAATTCGTTTTCAGTACTAAAATAAATTATCCTAATTTATCCCTGTGGATTTTTATTAAGGGGGTCCTTGATATTGTGGTTGATTTTCTAGGGGTCCGGAAAAGGTTAAGAAAAGCTGATCTAGAGGTATATCCATATAATGTAAATATTATCATTAAATTGTTTCTAACATGTTGCAAGAACCATTGTTTAAATTCAAACTCGTTACACTCATTGACATTGTTTATCGGTACGTTCTTAATGCGATTGAGTGCTTCAAATCATTCGAACGCTTCGATTCAGTACGTGCATCCGCCTTTGTCTAAATATTTATGTCCCAATGATTCTCAATTGGCTGCCACTCAATCACCGAATATCATTTCTCAATTAAACTAACAACCATACATCTATTAAATATACTGTTTGATAAATTGACATACTTAAGATACAAGTTGGATGTATGGTTGTTGCTTTGTTCTATTCATTGAATTGATCCTATCATGTGGTATGTATGTGCTATTGTATGAGAATGTATTAACATCAGGTGTAACGTGAACACTATTCTTTAGTTTTTTAAAGATCGTATTATGTTGGACAACCATTACTTACGATGTCTATCAGTCACCTTTCGAAAGTATTTTTTAACATGCCTATACGCCTGCTTTTCTTTCTGGTGATTTCACTCACTCGCAGGAACACAAAAACTCTCAAGGGAATTGTTATTTGGCTACGGTATTCTGTGAGGTGGAGGTACCTCTCCAGTCGGGCGGCTAAAAAATAATCTATGCCCTACCTCTCTTTTCACCAGAAACTCGTTTGTCAGTCAGCAGGGTGCACCACGTGCAGGTGAGGTTGAATTTGGTTCAAACATGTTGATGGACCTCTTACACCCCATTATTAGTGAACTTGAACACAGTATGGTGTAGATATTATACACAATACACATCCAAGTCATATCATAATTTTGATACCGTCAAGCCGGTATTATTTTGAAATGAGCCCGGCCCGACCGCCCCAAGCCAGGTTTTGGTTTATAAGACACCCTAAGATAATATTTGTATTTTGTGTCTGCCATTTACCTTTACAAGGTATTTGATAGGTATAATCTGTTTCTTCTTAACTGTAATTATATAACAGTCATAATTATTCTATATAACAGTCATGTTATATAGACGTCATAATTATTCTTAATAGAGAAAACTGACAGATGACTGATAGACTGATACCTGCAGAGCTGCATTGAAAATATAGGAGTGTAAAAGGGACAGTTTTACATAAGTGGTTGAGACCAACCTACTAAGTATACAAGATACTTGTATATCTTAAACTGTTTTTGTTCTGTTATGTATCTTAAAATGTTATATTATCTTAAACTTAGATAAATATATGTAATAATCGATAACTAGTATAATGTGATATACACAACTATTTCCCATACTAAAATAATATTTTAGTAGGTTTACATTACTTTATCATATATTAATTAGCTGACCCGACAGACGTTGATCTATCTTCTTAACTATGAATTTCGTTCTCGCTGTCAAATAACTGATAGTTCTGTCAAACAAATGTAACTTTATGGCAAGTTACATTAGTAAAGTGAATATGGTCGTTCAGTTTTCTGAAATTTTCTAATTTTCCGTGCAACTTATTTTTTTAGGGTTCCGTACCTCAAAAGGAAAAACGGAACCCTTATAAGATCACGTTGTTGTCCGTCCGTCTGTCTGTTCTGTCTGTCTGTCTGTCTGTCAAGACCCTCTATGTCGAGAATGCGTGGCTATCAAGCTGAAATTTGAACTCTATACTTTTATTTTTAAGTTTACGTAAAAAAAGGTTCCGGCCGTTTATTCAGCAAAAATCGCATATTTCGACACATTCTCAAGGGAATCAAAACCTATAGGGTACTGCCCGTAGACCTAGAACTATGAAATTTGGCAAGTAATATCGTTATAGACTAGAAGTACAGGAATAAATCTCAAAACTATACATTTGTAAATAGATCTTAAAAAATAGGGGGTCTATATTTTATATAGAGTATCGAAATTTCAAATTGAAGCTTCTAATTCAAATGGGGTATCATATGAAAGGGCTTGATGTACACATTGCAAAATATATTTTATTTATTTTTTTCGACGCATTATTTCTTATTTATAATGAAAAATATCAAATTTAATAATGTTCCTACGTATGGAACCCTCGGTGGGCGAGTCCGACTCGCATTTGTCCGATTTTTTTCTTTCATAAGAACCTTCTACACGCGTAATGCCGTGACCAAGAGATTCATTTTTATATATGTATATGTATAGATATGAAAATAGAATGTATATGATGCGATTTGAAATAAATAAATAAAAGAAAACTCGATAAAAAATCTCTCTACTAGACTGTAAATATTAAAGATTTGTTCGAGATGTTTCAGATAATGTACCAACAACCTCTATCTATTTGCACTAGCACTCGTCTCATGTCGATATAATCTTCAAAGCGAAGTACACCTACATACATGCTGACTGGAGCCCGACAGTCGGACAATCTCTCTAAAAGCAAACAGTGCATCACATCTCGTATCCACATGTCTTTGTATTCGTGTCACACCACAAAATGCAAGCGTCTTTCTGAAAATGTGTGTAGTATTATCGCTGAGACATCTGCACTGCATCTCTTTTTGAAATCAACATGTTTCTGAGATCAAATAGTTATTTGTTATGCAAGGCTGCAAAGTTAATTTTTGGCGCGAGTACCTTGTATTGAAACCTGAGCAAGCGAAGGATTCTAGGATTGAGCCACGAGCGAAGCGAGTGGTTCAAATATAGAATCCTGAGCGTAGCGAGGGTTTCAAAGGTACGAGACGCTAAATAACTTTGCTGCCGAGCGCAACACACAACTTTTCACCTCACTAAAGCGAGGAAAATGTTAGGTGCAAGAAAAACAGTTTTAATAAATAATCATCAATGGACTGGCTGCAGAGAATATAAACTATTACGAAACCAATGAGGTTCTATATATATGTAATTTATTGTACGAAACCTTTATTGAATAAAAATATTCGAATTTTAAAAACACTTTCCACGCTAGCGGATAAAGTGCGATTTTCCACGCAGATTTCGAATGATAAACAACTTTTACGAGCTAGTGAGGTGAAAATGTTATTTTGTTTTTGGTATGGTAGTCGTCAACCTTTTTTCATTATCGGCGAGCCCGGTGATCGAATGGCTACACGTAACAATGGCTTCTTTGACTCCGAGGTTGCGGATTCAATCCCCGCACAAGATAATCATTTATGTGCATGAACATGTCTATTTGTCTTGTTCTGGGTGGTTTCAATGTATTATAGGTATGTAATTACAAAAAAAGGTATCTAAGTACATTTATCAGTTGTCTAGTAGCCATAAGCTAATAAACCTATAATAAAGCTTGTACGCTTTGCGCTTAATATGGGACTAGATGGGGCTGTGTTAATTGTCCAGAAATATTTAGTTATTCATCATACTGCTATGATTTGGGTCTTCCTTCAATAGAAGCGATTTAGAGCATACTCCACCACGTTGCTCAACTGCTGGTTGATGATAGGAGGCCAGTGTTTTTAAGTCGCCTAAAATCCACTGGCTTAACGACTGTCAACTAATGACAAACCAGCTGGTATCAGCAGCTTAACGTGCACTCCGAAGCACGGAGGAGCACGAGATAAATAAACCCATCACCAACAACCTACGGCTGACGTTGCTTAACTTGCGTGTTCGATTATACTGACACGCGCAACGACGCCATCGAGCTCCACGGTATGGACATTATAAACACTTTTTTAATTTTATTTACAATTTCCTTTGTTTAATTTTGTAAATTAAATTTTTAGTGATGATTGATTATGTAGTAGGTACTTTATTTTTACAAATTTACACCAGTACATATACGTTATTGGCTATCTGCAGTGGTATTGTATTTGTTTACTGTGTTAGACAGAAACTTGCCCAATGACCTATTGGTTCAGGCACGAAACTGAATTTAAGTACTATGTTCACTGCGTACAAAGCGCATAATTGCATAGCAATCACAAAATCCTATAACAGTAAACACGTACAGTGAGGATTCCCTGCTGAGCTAACGACTCACGCAGCAGGGGACCACGTACTACAATTGGTCACGAACGTTTACTATCCGAAAAATCCTTATGCTTATGCTGGAGATTCCTTCTTTAATAATTTTATGAAGAATCAAAGAATTATATGACGTTATTGTGTAGTTTGTGAGGCTGAAGATTTCCATGGCGTCGTTGCGTCAGTCTAATCGAACAGTTCAGTTGTCGATTAACATAACTATGGTTGGGTTTATGTGTCTTGAGCTCTGCCGTGTTTCAGAGAGCACGTTAATTCGTCGGCCCTTACTTTTGTCTTTAGATAACATTTGTTACACGTAGTCAGCCTTTGCGCGGCTTGGAAACATTAGCTTTCGACAAGCCGCCGCTAAGCGTGGTGGAGGACGCTTCAAACCATCGATTGAAGAGAGACCCGTTTGGGATGAATATGGGTTGACGTTCATTTTGTACTGTTACTACGTTGCTGTGAAGACAGAAGGACCCAATTTTATCCATTGCTCATATTGATGGACAAACTGGATTTGTTTCTTACTAAAAACATGCGAGTTTTGATCAAGCAAGCCAACTAGACGAGTTCTTCATAGAGTTAGGAGGAAAAAATATTTCTTGTTTGTACTTAAGTATATTTGTGTCGAGATAACTCTTGTGCCAGTGCTCCGATTTAGTTGAAATTGCAAAAGCAAAATCCATTCAGTAGTTTTTGCGATACTCACATTCACGTGAAAATTAATATTGCTAAGCGTTTGCGTAATTAATAACACATGAACCTCAAACCTAAGTAAGTAATAACGATGAGTATTGTTCGTAAAAGTACCTACTTGTGACATTATCACAGACCAATATTATAATAGCGATCGTACCAATCCGTAAATATTACAAGTAAGCTTGCCTGAAACAATTAAAACATTCATCAGGGTTCACATAATTAAACAAATTCCCTTAATAAAATCACTTCATTTACTTGCTTACATTGCGTCTTATACGTACGAGATGCTATTTAAATTGTATATTCACGCACATCCTTTACTAATTTCTTGAATAACGATATCATAAATCAAGATTTAATGTGATATACAGCGATGTACCCAACTAATATCTCTAAACTGCACCTCACGGTTAGCTTAGGTGGTTATTAGCGACTATTATCGTCAGCTAACAGGTCAGCACGACAGAAGTTAAATTGCTTTGCCGTGTGCCACTAACGAGATTTACTGAAGCGAGCTTACAAAGCTGACATTATGCTGCCAGGGGCATCCTCACCAATGCACACTTGGACACGCACGTTTCGTTTGGTCGGTCAACACCCTTGTTTGGAGATACATACAGTGGTATATTCAAGATATTTTTACTATCTACATTTTCACACCTACCTTTTCCCAGTTGTATATTCAAGAGAAATCCTTTTGATGCTGTGTGATAAATCCCACGGATTTTATATTTTCTTTCGTCCATTTAGTCTTAGTAAACATATGTTGTACTATAGGTGCTAGATAGCTATGTTAATGTTATACTTATTTTATTTTTGTAAATGCATATATAATTGGCCGTGTGGTTTCCGGCAGACTAGAATAGAATCACTCCGTCTCTTCCCGTGGATGTCGTACAAGGCGACTAAGGGAAATACATTATAACAAAACATCGATCGGGCCACCCCAACCCGTCTGGCCAGCGTGGAGAGTGTAGGCCAAATCCTCCTTCTGTCTGGGACGGAAGAGAGAGGGTCGTGCTCCTGTAGTGGAGACTAAAATGACCTGATGATGATGATGATGATTTAATGCATATATATTATGTATACTTTATTCTACTTTGGAATCAAAGTGACCATTGCTAGCCATTCGACCACCAGGCTCGCCACAAATGATAATAAACATCTTCGGTAGAGAACCCATAGGTCAATTTATCTTTACACCAAAAGTTTTACAATAGTGTTCTTGTGAAATTTAAATTTTCTTGACAAAAGGCCTTGCGGTCTCCAGCAATAGCTCCTTATCCTGCCTAATCTTATTTTCCGACCCTTTACGATGTGGAAACTCGTTATGCCTCGAATTGACTTCTCTCGTCGGCTCTTTAAAAATATTGAACGCAATTTGGTCCGATGGTCTCAGTTTTAATAATGTCTTTTATACAGTCGTGAACAATGGAAGAGGAATTGATCTTATCAATTTTTGTCTGAGACAAAAATTCGCTGTAAGTAGATTCATAAAATAACCTTGTAATCGTTATTGGTTAAAATATTATAGGGTTTTATTGTAAGACAGGCTTTAAGTTAATCTTATACCGATACGGGCCTCCCCTCAACCGAAAGGGGTTTAGAGTATACTCCACCAAGCGACTCAACTGCGGGTTGGCGGAGGCCAGTCTTTTCATGCTGCCTAAAGGCCACTGACGTGACTTAGTGACTGTCATGTAATGTCAACAGCCGGGTAAAATGGCTTAACTTGCCCTCCGAAGCACGAAACTTATATGATAGTTTAAACTAACAGTTATTTTTCTATTTGACTAGTCCTGTGGTCGAGTGGGCTAGCTATAGCGATTGACACCAAGGATTACGAGTTCGATTCCTGCACAAAAGGAACAGTTGTGTGCATACATTTTAATGTCTCTTTATCTTGATCTGGGTGTTTTGTATATGTATCTTGTATTTACCGAATATTAGGCGTGTGTTTAAAAAAGTATTTAATATAAGTTATCTGCTATCTAGTATTTATACAATCATTGCATGTTAATTTGTCCAAAAGTATTTATTTTTCTCCATCAAGGAGAGACCATTGACTTCGCTATTGGAATTTATTTACAAACGTAAACTTTTATGCAAACTTAACGCAAACTGTGATAATGACGACCCATTAAATAGCAAGAAACAGTTCTGTAACTCATAGCATAATTTTAAAAGAAATGATAACAACTTAGCATTTTTCACTCGGAGTATTTAACAGTCTGTAAGTCATTTGCAAATCTTTATTTCTCAAGACGACAAATGAGGGATGAGAGTACAAAGATCAAGGGGCGCCTGCCGGTTCTATTTGCATTTAGATGGGAGCCACGAGTTATTGTAGGAAGCGACAACTAGGGGTGGTCCCCTTGTCACCTCGCCATACAATCGCCCCGTGACGCGCCGCCACTCACAACCCGACTAATTACTGACTCTAACAATCTGCTTAACTAATTATCAAGTGAAATGAAATGATGCTTACTTCATATATCTCCGCTATTTGCGGTGAAAACAAACATAGCCTAGACAACTATGTATAGTCGGCAAAGGACAATTAATCATAATTGAAGTCTATTACCATCGGTTTTTTTTTAAATTAAAAATCAGATATCATCTTAGACAGTGGTAACTGAAGATATTTGTCATTAAATCTAAAAGATGTTCTTGGTACCAAATTATTCGATCTGGATAGGTTTTTTATGTAATAGAGTAACCGCTGATTAAAAAAAACATTTACGCAGTTTTAAGAAAACTTGATGCTTAATCAGCACACTGGGCTCTCGCAAGATGCTTTTTTTCTTTTTCCTGAGACACCGAAATAACATACCATACTGTATTCTTTTCACGTCCAAGAAATCTTTTAAAATTGGTGAAAAAACCGATATCAGACCAAGATGAGCCAAACGCGTGAACGAGAATTTAGGATGAAAATCTCAATGACCCGTTTGGGCTTCTTGCCGAGAGTCTAGGTCTCCAATGCTTTCTATCATAATATGATTTGGTTCTCCATAGAATTTTCTCATTCCGGATTCAATGTTTTAGAGAAACCCCGAGAATAGCTCTCTCTCTATCGCTCGCTGCTCGATCTTTAGCCCGAGGGTCAGTCAATGTCCAAGTCTCTACGCCGTAGATCATAGCGATGAAGATGCAATGGTTGAAAACTTTAAAATTCAAGCATTAAGATGTTTGTGGGGTAACGATATGTCAAAGCTGTCCAAAAGTCTCCCAGTCCAATGCGTTGAACTCTATGTTGAGTTTACCCCGACATAGCTATACGAACTGTTTGAGGTAAATCAACCTAATGAAATGAAATTGATCCAGAGTTATATACCTACTTATCATAATCATTATTTCGTTTTTAGAATTTAACTGCGTTAACTGCTATACACCAGATGAGCCGTTTATTTGCCACCCGAAGACGAGTATAAAGATTAAACGTAGATATAATAATAATAATATACAACTTTCACAGCTGTCAAGTACATCAAACATTACAGATGTACCACGGAATACACAAACAGGTGGTCGATTGTAAAATCTCTGTCATCGAATACTCGATAAAGGCGTACCGTTAGGCGTTAGCGACAAGTGGTTGCATTCGCCTCGGCTGAGCCTACGCACATTTGTTAACAATGCAAGGGAAAACCGCATGAACAGCCGTAAGCTCCCACGATTCTATACACGGATAAATGTGTAAATAAGGAAGGAATGCGCGTAGGCGATTCGTCTCCAGCGACGGATGGACAGCTATTAGTTACTGTTGCGTAATATACCATGAAATGGTTCCTTTTACTAATTGACCTTAATCCATTACACCGACACAGGCGTACCCAAGTGGGACCCGTCAAACAGCTCGTTCGAGGGATTTTGGCATACAAAGGAAAACGCGTCAAACCATGAGAAAATTTCCCCAGAGAGCCTCCAAAGAAGCGGATTTTAGAAATTTTCATACTTTCCTTACTGTATATGCCCTTATAAATTATGTAGTGAAGCGTAAATCATCTTGAGGAAGCATATTGCGCGTAGAAGCTTTTCATACGAGTGGCTCTCGAGTCGAGTGGGTTGGCTTTAGAAGTGGTTTTATACTCGTGAAGTTTTGGGAAGCTGACTACAATTTTATTTATGACTTGATATTCGAACAACGATTGACAAACATTATAACGTAACTATTTTATAATGTATCATAACTATAAAAAATATTGTATGGGTCGCTCTTACGTAAGTAGGCAACATAATAAAGCCACAACACAGTCTTGGAAACTTGGACAAATTCGCCTGCCGAATTGTGCATATTACCTGGACATACATACCTAATCAACACATAATTATTTTTACCAGATTACTGTAAAAGGATAACGTTTTTATCACTGATGTATGACTATAAGTTATCATTGACAGCTATCCTATCTATATATTTAATACATTATGTTTTGTTTATCAGGGGTAATCTTCGGAACGGCAAGTTTTTTTGGTTAAATTACACTGAAGGAAGAATAGAAGAAGAAAGCAGGTAACTGAGATGCGAATGCTAAGATGATGGATTGATATGCATATATGGCGTGGCTAGAATGGATAAGGAATGATTATAATATAGGAAGTTAGAGAATAGCACCTGTCTCAGAAATGATGGAAGGGAAATCTTTACTTTTTTGGGCATGTAATGCGGAAGGATGAAAGATATATTACAAAAAGAACGATGAATATGAATGTGAGTGGATATAATGAGAGAGGAGTACCAAAACAGAGGTAGATGGTTGTGTGAGAGATGATATGGGTATGAATGGGGTAACTGTAGATATGAAGATTGATACTGGCGAATGGACGAAAAAGACATACTGCGCCGACGTCAAAACAAAGTTAATCAATGAATGAGGTCTACAAATGGTTTTATATAATGGTGTCAAATTAATGTCACACAACTAGGTGGTCGTCAAACTCAAATTTAGTATGTGAAAATTAAAAAGTAAATCCTTATTACAATCGAAAACAATTGCAGCACTTGTCCAGAAGGGCGAATTCGCCGCGATTACGCGCGACCGTTGCGTCCACAAGGTGCGAACCAACGCGCGAACATTTGGGGAGGAAGTCGCTCTACAGTTTGCGAGTTAACTGGACGCAACAAGGCGTCCCTAGTATCTCGACTCGCGTGCAATACGCGCGAATCGAGAGTCTGGTTGATCTGGTGTAGTGCACGCGATTTACGCGCCTATTTTGAATTCGCGCGATGCTTGTGGACGCGATGTATTGATGTCTATAATATTATGGTATCTCACTAACGCACGAATGATTTTGCGCGTATTGATTCGGGGCGAATTCGCCCTTTCTGGACAAGCTCACTCGCGGGCACTCGCGAGTGAAAAAAACGGGGTATATAAATTACATAAAATATACGTACCAACATTTCCACAAATATACGCTGTTAATCTGTATCAAGACTTGTCTATTTACGAAGATTACCTTTCCCGCTTTTGAAGCTATAATATTGCGGCAGAATCTTCAACACTTCCACTTCACTTTGATCTATTCCAGTGAGCACATCAATGAAATACCAAGTTTACAGTTGTTTATTTGTCGATATTAAATTCCAATCATAACTAGTACCAACTATCGAAGTAATTTTCTCCTCGGTACGAAACAGAAACAGCTTATTTGAAGTAACTCAAAGTTACTGAGATTGTTGTTGCAAAGAACGAACACTGAAGAAACTTGTTACGTGGGAGCGAACATAAAATAATACATATACTTACCAGTATACAATTGTACTACTTTATGTTAGCGTACATGAAATAATACGTATACTAGGTATGAGCAACGTTGACCGTAGCCTATTCATGGATGGGTTTATTTAACTCGAGCTCCTCCGTGCTTCGGAGGGCACGTTAAGCCGTCGGTCCTGGCTGTTGTCGTCAGATGACAGTCATTAGGCCAAGTCAGTGGCCTTTATGCTGCTTAAAACACTGATCTCCGCCAACCCACTCAACCGCGGCAACAGTTGAGTAGCGTGGTGGAGTATGCTCTAAACCCCTTCGATTAAGGAGAGACCCTCATCCCAGCAGTGAGATGAATAAGGGTTAACGACGAGATGATAAAAAGACACAAGGTATGTTCTTCCCGTCTGTTGCCAAGTCTAAGTGATGAATTTAGTTGTTAGAATTTGTAATTTTCCATTCAAAATATACCTACTTAGCTAATGAAATGACGTAGGCTAGTCTAAATCACGAAACAACAGACTGTTGTCGCTAAAGAATTCATCCTGTCTTTCTACCGTTCAGTAACTGCATTTGTTCAAGCGGATCGTGTACTTATATGACACACAGCGGTTATATAAATAAACTTTTTTCGCCTTCATTTCATGCGTACTTACTATATGTTACCGAAGCTATTCTATTTTGGAACTTTGAATTTATCGTTCATACCGTCCCGTGAGTCAGGCGAGACACGTTCCGGGAATCTGCTGGCGCATGGCGGTAGGGTTGGCGGTATTCCTATCGTGAACATACGAAACTCATTTACGGAGTTATTTAGGTTGTAGGGATATTGTCCTTACCTATTCGTTCCTGGCACTAACAAATTTTGTCAGAGTTATATAATTTTCATGGATAACATTAACATCAGAATAGAAACTTTAAGTAGATCCTTTGTCGTCGTCCTCGTCAATCTTATTCAACCCACTACTGGGATACGGATCTCCCTTCAATGGAATGGGTTTAGAGCATACTCCACCACGCTGATCAACTGCGGGTTAGCGGAGACCAGTGTTTTTAGTCGCCTAAAGACCACTGACATGGCATAACGACTTTCATCTACTGACAACAGCCGGGACCGACGGCTTAATGTGCCCTTCGAAGCACGGAGAAGCTAGAGATGAATAAACCCATTAATGGACAGGCTACGACCGACGTTGCTTAACTTGCGTTTTCTATTATAGTGACACGCGCAACGACGCCATCGAGCGTCTCATTGTAATCTTTATTGATTCAATTTCCTTATGCTTAAATACACTCGTATGTTGAAAAAAAAATTGTAAATAATTATCCGAAACAAAAAACCCAACTGAAAATTCTATAAATTTTCTTTGTAGTTGTCCGCCGTTTTTTATGAATTCTCTATATTGGAAAAACATAACCTATGTCACTCTCTCAGTTAAGACGAATCGGATGAGACCTCATAATATGTTGAAATCTGTCAGGCGGTTTAGGCTGTAGAGAGTGGCAAAGAAATATACACTCGAAAAACATAACCCTCCTGTCTTCGTAAGTTGGGTAAAGAAGATCAACGCAACATTACAGTGCTTTTTTCTGTCGACTTTTTGCAGTCCTCAAAGCCCACTCTTCTCCAAATTTTATATACAACAATCAATTGAAGGTTGGCTGGTAGAGATCTCTTACAGAGATAATCCCGCCTTTGCACATTATTTGAAACCTGAAAACTACTAATGTTTATTTATTGATATACAATAATAATCTATAAATAAACATTCTATGTAATATAAATATGTATTTACAAAAAAAATATGTATTAAGTACATTTATTAGTTGTCTAGTACCCATAACACAAGCTTTGCGCTTAATTTGGGACTAGATGGCGCTGTGTAAATTGTCCAGCCCCCTTACCACCATTCTTATTGCGATTCAATAACTGAATAGATTGCTTATTCATACCAATGAATAAGCTACTCTATAGCAAATGGAATAGAGTCGCTTATTCATTGGTATGAATAAGCATTCTATTCAGTTATTGAATCGCAATAAGAGATGGTGGTAAGGGGGCAGAAATATTTATTTATTATAAAGATAATCAGCATCAGCAGCAGGTCATTTTAGTCTCCACTACAGAAGCACGACCCTCACTCATCCGTCCCAGACGGAAGGAGGATTTGGCCTACACTCCCCACGCTGGTCAAACGGGTTGGGGAGGCCTGATCGATGTTTGATAATGTATTTCCCTTAGTCGCCTTGTACGACATCCACGGGAAGAGACGGAGTGAATCTATTCTAGTCTGCCGGAAACCACACGGACGTGCCGGAAACCACACGGACGATAATACAAAAAAATAAATACACGACACCAACCATTTGTTATTTGGCTGCAATCATTTGAAGTGTTTCTGCTTCAGTGACTGTGATGAACCTGCCACTCGGATTTCACTTACAAACCCAAAAAAAATTGTATTCCGTGTATTCCTTACATACGGTTTCAACCCAAAATTATTGAATGTGGAAATCGTCATGGAATGTGGAAGTCGAAGGGGTTTAGAGAATACTCCACTGCTGCTCAACTGCGGGTTGGCGGAGGCCAGTGTTTTCATGGCCGCCCTATGGGCCACTGACTTGGCTTAACGACTGTCATCTAATATTTTAGATACTATTCTTCTCAGAAGTTCTATTACCGCGAGCCCTGGTCTTTTAATTCCTAAAAGCCTCATATGATGCAGAGAAAATTGATTTGTTTCAACAAAGTGTTTCATTTCACAGCATCACACGTAGATAAGTTAACTACGAAGGAGCATTTGATCTTCTGGGAATAAAAATCTCACTAGTCCTATCAGCGGCAACTATAGCGGAACTGCTGGGAATACACGAAACACGCTCTCGGTAACCCTAACAGCCAGTAATAAGTTACGCATTGCTCCAACCGACGTGTCATACATTCCATCTCCAATTGCGCCCGCTTTGCTCATATAATATTTTCCCCCGGCAACATTACGGAGTCGCGGTTTTGCCTAATTCCGGCAGGGAAACTCACCAAATTAGTTTTACCCGCAGTACAACCGCGGAAGTTTATTCTTATCTGTTCATGTTGTGAAGTTGTAGAATTTTTAATTGATGCTTCTTCTTTTATTATTTAATTTTAATGTGGAGGGTTGAAAACATAATATGTTTCTTTATTAAAAATCGATTAAAGTCTTCAGAATTATTTATTTATTATTATATCAATTTCTTTTAACAAATTTTGTTTAAACAAATTACTAATCTAATAGTTGTAGTACTTGTGGCGGATTTATCTTTAATTTGTTTACTTTCTCTTGTTTATCGGGTTGACCCCTTTCACTGAAAAGAAGTTGTAAACCAGAAATAAGACATAGTTTAAACAAACGTTGCGCTGTATAGAGTTACGGGAAGCTGCGGGATCGTTGGAATCTTACGAGTGGCGAAAGGGGCCACAATCCATGCTGATTAATGATCACGTCCGCCTACGGGTTTACTGTTTCAATGATACTGTTTGACTATTCCGGAGAAATCACTTCTCTATTCTTTCAGGCACAAAGTAAAATACTGACAGTAATAAAAATTAAGACTCATGCTTTATGCTACTCTTTCCTAAAGTTGTCAATACATTATACACACATACTTAAATACATAAATATTTATATAAATACATACCCAGATACTATCTAGACATATTAATTAAATAATCTTTAATAATTATTTTTCTTAAAAGAAACAACGGTAAAGAAAAAGATTTAGTGGGTCGCTAGAATATGTTTGAGTTTTGAAAGGAGCGGTGGATGCAATAAGTTGGAATCTATGCTTTATACGTTAAATCCTTTTAAGAAGACATCGTTTATTCAGCGCAGGGGGCTTACCACCAACTGTTATTGAAATTAATTTTAGGACCTAAACTGAATAGAATCGCATAGTCATACCACCACATGATAAAAACGTCTCGTTTGTCAGTTCTTGAAAATGATTTGTGATGTTGGAAGCGACTACACGACGTGATGCTTATATTCGCAGGGCAGCGTGATCCATCATACGCAAGCCACGTCGAGAGCAGCAAATATTTGTACACTTATCTAATACGTAAAAAGGAATACAATGTTTAATTCAAGTTGAATACTATGTGACAAGCATGTCGTCGTAAAGCCGAGAACATAAGGGCTTGTGCTCAATAACCGTTACCACGAAGCTTTCGAATCCGGTGCAGAGTTATTGATGGGATGTAATGAAACGAGACTCGTAAGAATGTATCCGCATAATACTTGGAAACGTCTTTGTCAAATGAGGAAAAATGTCTTTGTTTAGTACAAGTACGCCTTTTCCACATAAGAACCCTCGGGAGAGTTGGAACATGTATTTGTATTAATATGTACAATGGTTTTCGTGTTTTCGAAATTCTTTCAACAAATTGGTTAGACATTTGCTTTAGGCGAATAGTATGAAAAGCAGAGTTAGCTTCGAAATGGGTGAATTGAATTGTGCTACGGTAACCTATGGAAATACAGATTTGTTTTTATACATTGCATGGTCATACGTAAAATACTGTATTAAAAGTTATTCTGCGCCTGCGGATATGGTACAATAAAAAAGGGTTGCTTTTGGTGATCTATAAAGACAAATAGAAGCCTCGCTATGGCTATGTCCACCGACATAGACCTTAATACCTTCTAGCTAAGATATATGTATTTCCTAGATCGAGCCGTCATTTATACATTTAGGACTGAATATTATTTAAGGTAACCTAAAAAAAATTAAGTATCACTAACCAAGACATGACAAGATAAAAATAACAAAACAAGATAAAAACAAAAAGAGCGATGAATTTGAATGTGAATGGATATGGGAGAGGAAGACCAAAAAGGGAAGTTGAATTGTGTGAGAGATGATATGGGTAAGAAAGGGGCAACTGGGGCAAATGGTAAGCGGACTAACCAATGATAATGATAAAATTTGAAGTACTTTTCTGCTGTTGTCTGCAGCATTGGAGCTCCCAAACGGATGAAAATAACTAATTGCGATTTTTTAATCGCAATGGTGAATGCCTATACCTGTGCATGATGAATGTATACCCACAGAATAAGTAATAGTACTACGTACAGTATTGTAACTCCCTGCCGCTCTCCCGTGTCAACCTCACCTCCCCTCTGAGACAAATCTGGAACAATTTTTGTATGGCGCCGGACGCACACACGCTCATTCACGCTCTGTAAAGACGTCATTGTTTATGTAGAATTAAACGACGCGACATTTGTATAGAGTGGCCGGGATGTAGTAAAACGTAATAGTATAATTAATAAATAATAATAGTAGCGAATAAGGCTGCAGCCCACTACGCAACCAGTTTGCGGCTGACGGCAAATTTGATACTTACAACTTAAATTATTGCGATGTCGAATAAACAGCCAACTCTAATAAATGACTTTATTAAATCGGC
Organism: Hypsopygia costalis; assembly: GCA_937001555.2. Classification (NCBI taxonomy): domain Eukaryota; kingdom Metazoa; phylum Arthropoda; class Insecta; order Lepidoptera; family Pyralidae; genus Hypsopygia; species Hypsopygia costalis. Next base: position 12,556,378 of record OW443330.2, on the reverse strand, counting down.
CACCGCCTGAATGTGTTTGTAAACGAAACACCACAAACTGCATATAGTTTGCGTCGTATATGAGCGCTTCATCTAAATTATAATGGACAGTTTTATGGATGGGTAAACAGTCACCCGCAAACTATTCGCCTAATGTGACCGCAGCTTTATTAAAATGATAATATTTACTGAATATTACTGAGTAAAATTTTACAGCAGCAATGTTATTTCTTTATTTGTATTAAATATGAAAGCTAAATATTTATTTTGTCCTTGAAGGTTATACGATCTCGACGAGTCCCTCGCCGGTTAATTATTAGGGAGCAAATAGTAATCATGAACAAAATGGCTTTGAGCGTCACATAAGTATACATAACTAGCTATTTATGGTGCCTGCGACTTAGTTCGCATCAAATTTCGACCCTTTTAGTGATTTTTTTTCTAAGTATGTTCATTTTTAACAGGTGAATATCAATTAGTTACTTTAAATGACAATAGCTTTTCACTGTTATTCGATTTCAGTTAAACAAAGTCCATAATGATGCTCCTTATTGAGCATTATCTATTTCTGAAAACTGCAAAAAAATCTGTCCGGTACATTTAGAGATTAGCGTGTATGGGCTTCATTAACAATACCTGTAAATTCCCATACAAATCCATTTATTAATTAATATTAATAACCTAAGAACGGGTTAGCTATTTTTATGACTTTTGATTTGTTGACAACAAAAAATAATGATTTGGGGTGTAAGTGGTTCATCAACATCTTTGAACCAAAGCCAACTTCACCTGCACGCGGTGCACCCTGCTGACTGACAAACGAAGCTCTGGCGAAAAGAGAGGTAGGGAGCGTAATTGTAAGCTACCCGACTGGGGAATGTACCTCCACCTTACAGAATACCGCAGCCAAATAACGGTTCCCTTGAGAGCTGTTGTGTTCCTGCGAGTGAGTGAGGTCACCAGAAAGGAAGGAGATGCTGCGATGGCAGCGGGGGTGGCGGCGCGCGAGCGATATTTTATGTTGCAAGCGTTAATATGGCTACGGTAACCGCTTCACATCAGGCGGGCCGTATGCTTGTCTGCCACCCAACGTAGTATAAAAAAAAAAAAAAAAAAATGATAGCATTAAATACAAAATAACAAAGAAAAAATATTTATCCAAAATCGAATTACCAGTGGTTGAACACCTTTTTCCCTCTTGTACCACCTATCTTACTACCAGTGGGTAAACAAGGTGTTGAAACATCCTGTAAAACATCCTGTAAGCGCTCTGCCTGTAAAATTTAAAATGTTTGTGAGCCATTTTGCTTTGTGAGCAATAAAATTATATTATGGAGTGGTATTTTCATAGTATATACTGTATGTACCATGTAAGCACAGGTATGTATATATGCTACAATGTAAGCACGTATACATATATACCTGTGCTTACATTGTACATACTGTATGTACAATGTAAGCACAGCATGTATATATGCTACATAACCTGTGCTATACAAACGAGTATACTTCAAATTAAACTCTTTTTTTTTCTTCATCATTTTTGCTCAGAGCGCTATTTACTAAACATCCATACTAATATTATAAATATGAATCTGTGTTTGTTTGTTTGTCCCCTTTCATGTCGAAAAGAATCACGCCGAAAGGATTGACATATTTTTTTAAGGATTTTTAAGGAGAGTGACATATACTACTTTTCCTCCCGGAAAAAAAACAACTAAGCGAGCGATGACGCGGGTAACATCTTCTACATCATAATTCCGTTCAGAATTGAGTAATGTTTAAATCACGCTCCTGGCAAAAATTCTCAAATAAATTTTTTTTTGTCTGCATTGACAATCATTTATTTGTTCATCTGGTTTAGTTTATTGTCCTGTCTAAATTTTTCGCAATTTAAAAATGAAACAATACTAATGAACAATGAACAAACACAAACGCTTAATTTGTAGAGGCGGAGGGCCAGAACATATTGATTTTTCCACCAAAATTTTGACTTTTCATTATGACTTTCATGTTTCTCGGCAAGTCATCCTCAAAGGTATTGTTTTGCGGTCTGGAACAAATCATTCTACGTATTTCAGCACTTAGAATACAAACATATTATAGCTACGTAGGTCGCTTGCGGTTGGGTTGTATGGAATTGAAAAAGGCAAACAATTTATTTAGCAGTCCACCCTTCTCCGTCCGCGTGGGGAGGCCCATTATTTTTTACGAAGCCTTCTTTTACCTCAATTTTTCCCGGTTTATTGTCGTTTTATACAAATTTTAGGAGCGTTCCGGTTCGGTTTTACTTAACGAGTAAGTATTATTTTATGAGCTCTATCTTACATCGGCAGAAACGTGATACAATTCTATCTTGCAATTGGTAAGTATGCACTTCCGTAGATATAATTATTATGACACGCTAAAATGTCATTTTCTTATTTATTTAATGCTTGTATGACTGCCACGACATTTTAATTTCCTCTGTGGCGACACCGTTAAAAAAGAGTAGTTTCACGAATTGATATCGCGTTTTCCGATCGCTCCCTCGATTGCGAGTGTTTGGGGGGCCACCCCCAAACACTATGGGCCGCGTATAGGGGGTACAATAACTGCCACTGAACTAATCCTTAGATACGGACCAGGCGTGGCCACCACGATACCCGCTTCTTTATCAAAAACGATCTTTAGAGGGCAAGACAGGGCACGTACCGATTGTTCGCTTACATGCGGCGGCTAAACCTCAGCGTGGAATAGAAAAATAAAATTAACTTTGGTCGAACCATTCCATATTGAACAATGGTACTTACATGTGTGCACTATTTATAAAATAGTTCGTAATACATTTCATTCTTTTATACTTTTTTTTTTGTTTTCTATTCAATTATCTCTGACAAAATAAAATGTTATTGTGTACTTACTAGGGCTATAACGAATTACATTCTGAAACGATGGTAATTTGCATATTTTTCTTTGTAGTCACGTTACAGCATTTACGTAAAAAGTGTTCGGAACCTGACATTGTATTTTAAGTAGCCATTTAGTTTTTTTTTTAGTTTGATAGTTATTTATTAGTGAATTCGCCATTTTGATAGACAAAAATTACTTATGAACATTATGTAGCTGGCTTGTTATGATACTTTATTAAGAAAAACATTTGAGGTTAACCCAATTAGTTTATAGTTAATGCTAACCATACCTGCACGTGAACTGACGATAAGCAAATAAGGCTCTGGTGAAATAAAGGTATTTATACCCAGATTATGGAAGCCTCTACCTCGTGTAAGACCGCAGCGCAACACTAATATCGTTGGAAGACGGGTCTTCCTGTGAATCGGTGAGCTTACGAGATATTAGCGAGGCTACGGTAACCGCTTTACATCAAGCAAACCGTGTTCTTGTTTGGTACCCATTTTGTGGCATAAAAAAGACCTACCGAAACTTTGACACCATGTGCCTATAGGTACATAGTGTCAGAGATTTACTAGGACTAGACTATAATATAATAAATAAACTTACTATTACCTAGTCCACCCAAATTTCATCTCCATAGCCTAGTTTTCTAACACACAAAGCAATCGTTCTAATGCCTGCCGAGGCCTGCTCATGAGTATGTTGTTCCACTAATATGTCCTGGAGCGGGTCACGGCGGATGTACAACATTACATTAAATTTATCCAAGGGGCCTCTACGCGTTGGATCCATATCCGCGCGCACGCCTACCGGATTTATATCGTGATTTCAAGAGAGATTTATTTAATAAATAAATATTCCTTGACAAATTACTCAGAGCCATCTAGCTCCAAACTAAGCAAAGCTTGTATTATGGGTACTAGATAAATGATGATGTACATCAATACATTTTTTTAATATAAATACGTATAACACATAGAAAACACCCGACCAAGAGAACAGACATATTTATGCACATAAATGTTTGTCTTGTGCGGGGATCGAACCCGCGACCTCGGAATCAATGTGACCATTGCTAACCATTCGACCACCGAGCTTGTCGATAATATATTACAAAACTAAAAAAAATCGTGTCCTTGTTTCATGGCAGCAAGAACGCTGGCTGCATTTCCTCGCTGAATAGCAACGCTTACTCTCTGTGCGATGAAATACCTAGCGATGTTGTCCCCCGCGGCGATGATTAAACGCGAAGAGATTTCTTTGAAAATTTTCAATTTAAATTAGGTGCGCCATGTTCTTTTCATTCCCTTTATGAAACTAGAACAATGATCTTCTACTATAAACCAGCAGCATCAGCTTTTATAGCTCAGGAGCAATATCAAAGGTCGTTATCTGTAATTCCACAAACGCTCATAAATTTTACAACATTGCCTACTATACTTTTAGTACTAATTTGCTTCTTTCGATATTATTAAATGTTTTAAGTATTCATAAGGGATTACTGTTGCTTCGACTTGCGTTGAATTCTTATTTAACTGCGACGTTATTGAATGACCGAGTCTTTCAGAACAGACTGAAGGGCATCGCTAGGACGCCTTTTGAAAGTTATCAAAGAGGTGGCTTATTCTATCAATCCAGGACAGAATCGATTGAGAACGGTCAAGCACGCAGGGTTCCGTCCTCGTTGTTTTGTACATGACGCAAAAGGTTTGAGGTGAGAAAGGAATTAGGTGAGGAGTTCGATGGCGTCGTTGCGCGTGTCAGTGTAATCAATCACGCAAGTTAAGCAACCTCCACCGTAGCCTGTCTATGGATGGGTTTATTTATCCCGAGTTCTTGGCTTGGTGAAGTCGTCGATCCTGGATGAATTTTTCCATTTTTCAAAATATTTATAATATTCTGGCATGTTGGCCAAGACAACTATTTAAATAATAATAGATGTACGACATGTTTACAATATGTACTTTAATTTTTAATTCCGTAATATCAAAAGCTGTACCGTGAAAGGTCATAAGTACCGTAGCACCTACTTTACGTTTAACCACATCCCGGCCTCTCAATACAAAAGTTGCGTCGTTTACTACTACATAAACAATGACGTCTGTACAGAGTGTGAATGAGCGTGTGTGCGTGCGTGCGGCACCATACAAACTGTTCCAGATTCGTCTCAGAGGAGAGGTGAGGTCAACACGTGAGATCGGCAGGGAGTGGCCATACTGTACGTAGTACTATTACTTATACTGTGATACAAGTGAAAACAAATTGCAACGCATTTACTCACCTGTCGGATTTCGAACAAACCGTTAATTTTAGATAAAGTTCTTAAAACGTTCGCGTCTTAAAAAAAATCTGATCTAAACCAAAATAAATCAGTATTTTTAAGCCTTGAGAGCAGATAATAAGGGACTAACGCTAGTGTTGCGCCAAATAACTATTAGCCTATTGCAAAGGTTATGAATGTGTGCGGATTCGAGATGGCAAATACCGGGCGTTTACGATAAATACCTAAAAAGTACTTATAAATTACCTATTTATGACCAAAACTAGGCATTTATTGGGCATTTACAGGTACTTACTGGGCACTTATTGTAAATACCTGGCATTTGCACATCTCTAGTGAGGATATATCAAACTCCAACGCGTAATGACGAGGCAATAAATTAATAAGGCGCGGTAATGTGGCGACTCCATTATCAGATAAATATTATATAGTATAATAGTCCATTTGTCATGCCTTTGCTCGCAATGTTATCAACAAGCTTCTCTTCTGGCCACTGAAAATTAACACAGATACCGCCCCATGCCATTCCAAATTAGTATTTCGGTTTAATATATCTTTATTTTGTATTTAAGTACCTACTTCATCAACATCTTTGAACCAAAGCCAACCTCACCTGCACGCGGTGCACCCAGCTGACTGACAAACGAGGCTCTGGCGAAAAGAGAGGTAGGGTATTGCGTATTTTATAAACTACCCGACTGGAGAAGTACCTCCATCTCACAGAACAGCGCAGCCAATTAACAATTCCCTTGAGGGTTATTGTGTTCCTGCGAGTGAGTGAGGTCACCAGAAAGAAAGAAAGGAAGGAGTTGCTGCGTTGGCGGCGGGGGTGGCGGCCCGCGAGCGATATTTCGTGTTGCGAGTGTTAATATGGCTACGGTAACCGCTTCACATCATGTGGGCTGTATGCCTGTTAACCACCCGACGTAGTATAAAAAAAAAATCATTAAGACGTTTGCACATCGCTTACATGAAAAACTAAAATTAAAACAACTAAAGTTATTGTCCGATATCTTTTTCTAGCATTGTTTGTTACACAAAATGTGGGTAGGTAATCATTCAGAAATAACTATCAACGCACGACAGGATCATTTGTACTAACTACTCGTAACAAGCGAGCTCGATATTTTAATTCCATAAACATCAAAAAGAAGGCCGGGTTTGTTATACCCTTCTCGAAATTAACATTAATGTACAATGTTTATTTAGCACGAATCCTAAATAAACAAACAAGTAAATATCTTATTAAGTTCAGAAGGATATAATAGCAGAGGCAGAATAAATGAATTATTCACAGGATGTATTTTTCTGTTCTTGGGGTATCGTATGAAAGTACGAAGGAGTATGCACAGAGGCATAACTATTATGTAATCTGTGATAGAGGTATAATATAGTATAGTAATCATAAATATAATAAACGTAACTTAAGGTTACGGCATATGAATATAGAGACTTATCTATATGGGTTCGGGATAATATCGTGCCGTTTTGTTCCTAAAAAAAAATTGAGATAGGTAAGATACATTTCGGTTTGGACGTGAATACGTCTTTAAAATTGGTTCCTTGGAGGCAATTGAAAAAAAAAACGAATAATATCAAAATCGGGGTACACAGTAGACTTGTGTAGTTCCTGAGTGAGTAGTTCGATTGTACCAGTTCACCATACAAGCCGGTTCTTGTCACTCACTCTTTCTTGTCCCATGTAGTTCACTGCGTCATTTAGTTCAATCGAGTGACAAAGAGTAAAAAGAACGGAAATACATAAAGCGTACGAGCTAGAATGAGAGAGATACGTTGTAATGCCAAAATTGCTGATAGAGAGCGAAAAGGACGGAAGATTCTGTAATTGTTCGAGATAAAAAGAGACAGATAGTTTCGTGCGTGGTTGACTGACCGAATTAGAACTCTAAGGCTAAGGACATAAGAACCATAAGCTGTTAGCGAAAATATGCTATAGTAGTAGTACAAGGCTCAATTTTTATATTAATTATTATTTTAACCACTAAATAATTTCTTTTTACTCAAGCTTGACAGTTCTAAGCCTGTGAAAAGTTTGAAGGAAAATCAATATTTATAAAGAAATTTATAAAATATTTCATTAGTTACACTTATTTAAAACAAAAATACAATGTCATCAAAATGATGCAATAGAAATGTAGAAGGAATCAGTCAATAGAACTACTGAGTCGATTGAATCAAAGATACATTGAACTAAACTGAACGAGTGAGTCAAAAGAACTACAGAAGTAAATGAACTAAATGAACTAAATGAACTAAATGAACTAGATGAGTGATATAGTTCATTTGCGTCAAAAGAACTGCATCTCTCTTTTCAGTTCAGTGAACTGCTTTGCGCAAGTCTAGTACACAGTTTGGTGTTGCAGCTACAAATCTATCATCTCCATCCAAAATTCAATCACACCATTGAACTGATATGGAATATCGCGTGCGGGGGAGAGGGAAGTCAGTTTGAGATAATTTTAGTGCATATAACGTATACACAACACACGGCCATGTCGATGATATAGCCATACCCCATTTTTTTCATTCAAGCAATTTTCGGTCTTATTAATTAATTTAAAAAGCGGACAAGCACGAATCTACGTCGCGTGTAGTGTTCCGTACTGTATACAGACATATACATTTATGTTATAACTGGTTGTTACCCGCCGCTTCGTTCGCGTACTCATTATTTTCAGAGTACTTTTTACCCGTGGCAATCAGATGTTTTTTCGCGATAAAAAGTAACTTATGTCACTCTGCAAATCTTAAACTGACCCCATAAAAAACATGTTGTATTGCTTTCGTTATGATGATGATTGGTTCCTTTCTACCTGAAAGAAGGACAAATAACAAACATATTTGCACATTTATAATATTAGTATAGATTTTAAGCATTTTCAAATTAATATTAAATTGCGCTAGAAGTTCCATTAAGTAGGACTTCAAAACATTTTAATAATAAAATATTTAATTTTTAGTCAAGCAAAACAAAATACATGTTTAATTTAGGCAAAGTACTGGTTATTTTTCTTCTCCTGCTGTTTTCCTTATAAAAAATGTTAACAACGTATCTGACCGAGCTTCTAATGGGATGTAAACTCAAGTTGAGTGACGTCAAATGAACTTAAAAGCAACTAATAGCCATCAAATCAGCCGCTGGCAGTATGAGTTTGTAACCAAAACACAGATTGCGCACAATATATTAAATATTATTAAGTATTAATTAAGCTGTATGTTCCTACTGGTGTGCCAATTTCTTATGACTACACATCGGTTGGGATTTGTCACTTTTGGTCTGGAACTCTAAAAATGTTGCATTTTAACATAGTATAAGTAATAGTACCTACTACGTACAGTGTGGTCACTCCCTGTGTCGACCTTACCTCCCCTCCCCTCTGAGACAAATCTGGAACAGTTTGTATGGCGCCGCACGCACACACGCTCATTCACGCTCTGCACAGACGTCATTGTTTATGTAGTAGTAAACGATGCGACATTTGTATGGAGTGGCCGGGGTGTAGTTTTAATCAATTGTTGCGGTGTATCGTCTGCAGCGTGTGCGTAGGTAATGCGCAAAATATCCGCTTCCTACCACACGAATCCCATCCGGATGTGGCAGTTGGTAAATCTATCGCATTGATCCGCAATACACAACGCAAATAGCTGGAATAGCCTGAAACAAAACTGTCTATAGTTCCAATACGTTTGCCTGGAGCCAATCGAATCCGTGGATTGCATGACTGCTGACGGATAGCGACTGGGGACCGTTTTAAATGGTTATTCACTATATACATACATTTGACGTTATTACATACATTTACAACACTACTTTATACTGTTCTGAGTGGAACGGCACTCAGGGGTTTTTAGAAATTCAATTGTTTTCACTTTCATAAATTAAAAATTCATAGGTATATCAAAATAAATAGTATTATAGTATAACTCCTGGACTGTGTTGTACAACGTGGTTCTAAGTAACGCTTTTTAGAGTTAAAAGTAGAACATTATTTAATACCCCTAGGGTGGCAAACGAGCATAGGACATCGCAGCCTATGGAGGCTTGCGACACCAAAGGCATCACTCACGCGTTGTCGAGCTTTATTCATAAATGATACATAAGAAATTATACATACAGGGAAACGTTTAAAAAACTGTAACACGTCTACGTAAAAAACACTAAAAGATAAAAATCGACTCCTCCTAATGTTGAAGTCGGTTTTATGTAACCTATTTTACCCGGGTCATAATATCCAATCGATAGTCATCTTATTCTCGTAATTAAATGTAGACACAGTGCAGTTCCGATCCAGTCTCGATCTCACAAATGTCAAGTTTGGTATTCTCGTATCTATATATGAAACTTCATAGTCAAATTTAAATGGGATTATATCGGAATATAACCGATAATCGTAATCAAAAATACGTCGCCATGGAGAACCTTCATCAGAAACTAAAAACGTCTTGAAAGTCAGAGATAATTTTTGAATTTTTTGTTAAATACACGTGCGAAGCCGGGGCGGGCCGCTAGTATATACATAGACTGCTAAAATCATAATCCTTCATATTAGCTTCGTCGTAGTAAGGTAAATAGAACATGTACTTAATGGAACACTATTTCATACATTTCTAATAATCCACCAAAAAGCATACACCAATCTACTAAGAATCAAATGAAACATAGTAAAGCTAATACCAGCTCGAGTAAATGCAATCAAATAAACTGTCACTCAATCAAAGCCAATAACTCGTTCACTTGATGCTTTATAATTTTCTTGAGTGCTTTAATTTAAGATATTACTCCCAAATAGATCTACTAATAAATGTAAGTTATTACTATTGTGGGTCATCTGTCTTTGGTAGGTGACGTGTAAAAAACTTATGATTTAAAATTCAATTTTAATTTAAAATATAATTTAATATATTTAATATTTTTTATAGTTTTTCCTCTTGTTGCCGAGATTTTTATTTACAGTTAGATAAAAAAAAAATGTTTTAGTTTTGGTTATGGTTTTAGTTTTGGTTTCGGTTTTGGGTTAGGTTTTGGATTTGGTTTTAGTTTTTCACTGACTTCCACTTCTACGTTCATTTCCACTTTCACTTCCACGTCCACTTGCAGTTCCAGTTCCGCTTTTACTTTGATTTTCTATTTTGTTTTTGCACATTTTGGTCTAACATGAGAGATAGGTTCCTACTTCAGTACAGATACTACAGATTATATTAGTAACGCATAAAGTTGATAAAACATTTTAGATACTTCGTGTATCGAATATTATACTTTTTACTGCAGTGGTCCTACTTTTGCTGCAGAGACAGCCCTGTGTTCTGTGTGTTATTTAGGTGTAGCCAGCATTTTAAACTTCTTAGGTATTGGAAAAAAAACGGACAAGTGCGAGTCGGACTCGCCCACCGAGGGTTCCGTACCTAGGATAATTAAAATTTGATATTTTTCATTATAAACAAAAAATAATGCGTCGGAATAAATAAATAATATATATTTTGCAATGTGAACATCAAGCCCTTTCATATGATACCCCATTTGAACTAGTAGCTTCAATTTGAAATTTCGCCCCCTATATAAAAATACTAGCTTTCGCCCGCGGCTTCGCTCGCGTGACATTCGGGGCAAACACGTGTTTACTCATTAATCAATAGAAGTACTCGTGTAAAATTTAGGATAAAATAGTCCAACTAATCTTTTCCCATACAAACCAACTAATCTCGTTTTCCCATACAAACTTTGGACCTCCGTTTCATCCTCTTAGAGGTAAAATTTGAAAAATCTTTTTAAGTAATTCGTGTCCACTACGTTATATTTTCAAATCGATGCCATTGTCGTAATTAACGTCCCAGAAAACCATAGAATCAACACCCATATTAATATTATGACATTTCAACCCCATTGCACCCCTACAGAGTTATCACGTCGGCTATGTTGGGTTATTAAATAGTTGTTTTTTTCATAATCAGCGACCCGATATGCCATAAAAACAATACCCATGACGATTTTCAGACTTTTTGACCCCATTTTACCCTTTTAGGGGTTGATATTTTCAAACCGATGCCATTTTTGTAATTGACGTCCCAGAAAACCATACAATCAACACCCATATTGATATTATGACATTTTAACCCCACCGTACCCTCACAGGGGTGATTTTATGTCATGTCGGCTATGTTCGATTATAAAATAGTTGTTGTTTTCGTAATCAGCGACCCGATAAACCATAAAAACAATACCCATGACGATTTTCAGACTTTTTCACCCCGTTTTACCGCTTTAGGGGTTGAATTTGGAAAATCCTGAAACATGTGTTTACTCATTTATCTATAGAAGTACTCGTGTAAAGTTTCGGATAAAATAGCCCAAATAATCTTGTTTCCCCATACAAACTTTGGACCCCCGTTTCACCCCCTTAGGGGATGAATTTTCAAAAATTATTTCTCAGTGCACCCCGAGACATCATAAGAAACCTACGTGCCAAATTTGGAATCTCTAGACCCAGCAGTTCGGGCTGTGCGTTGATAAATATCAGTCAGTCACTCTGTTTCTTATTTTATACAATTCAACCCCATCGCATCCCCACAGGGGTGATTTTATGTTACCGTCGGCTATGTTAGATCATAAAATAGTTGTTGCTTTCGTAATCAGCGACCCGATAAACCATAAAAACCATGCCCATGACGATTTTCACACTTTTTCACCCCATTTTACCCTTTTAGGGGTTGAATTTTGAAAAATCCTGAAACACGTGTTTATTCATTTATCTATAGAAGTACTCGTGTAAAGTTTCAGATAAAACAGTCCAACTAATCTTGTTTCCCCATACAAACTTTGGACCCCCGTTTCACCCCCTTAGGGGATGAATTTTGAAAAATCCTTTCTTAGTGCACCCCTAGACGTCATAAGGAACCTATGTGCCAAATTTGGAAACTATAGACCCAGCGGTTTGGGCTGTGCGTTGATATGTCAGTCAGTCAGTTTCTTCTTTTATATATTTAGATAGAAAAGAAGAAGAAGATAGACCCCCTATTTTTTTAAGATTTAATTACAAATGTATAGTTTTTAAATTTATAACGATGATACTTGTCAACTTTCATAGTTCTGGGTCAACAGGAAGTACCCTATGAGTTTTGATTCCATTGAGAATGTGTCGAAATATGCGTTTTTTGCTGAATAAACGGCCGTATCTTTTTTTTACATAAACTTAGCAGTTTGATTTTTTTTCAACTTCATGGGATCGTAGACCTGAGTATACAGTTCAAATTTCAGCTTGATACCTCCACGCATTCTCGACTTAGAGGGTCTTGACAGACAGACAGATAGACAGACAGACAGACACTCAAACAGACGGACACCAAAGTGATCTTATAAGGGTTCCGTTTTTCCTTTTGAGGTACGGAACCCTAAAAATATTTATCTGATCACTTTTATTTCCTAAATATCAGTAAAGTAAAACTTCGCAACTTTTCAGTATATTACTCAGAGTTAATGAAAAGCCGGAACCCTCAGTGTGTGAGACCGACTCGCACTTCCCCTGTATTTATTGTTTCTATCCAATGTCAAGTTCTGGTACTTAAAAAAAATTGAGTTAAAATATTGAAAAATAAGTATTCAATCTACCTTTCAATATACCTCAGGACATGACATTTTACTATTAATATTTATTAATGTAATAAAAAATAATCTGTGCGTTATAAACCCTATTTTAGAAATAGGGTTTATAACGCACAGATTATTCTTTATTACATTACTTATACCAGTCTGTCTCTCTATAATCCTAGCGTTAAATCTGATATTAATTTGATAGATAGACACATTACTAGGACCTAGGTGATTGAGGTCTCGTGTCAGAGAAAATAAGTTTAATTTTAACAAAGAGCTTTGCTACATGCGTAATTATATTTCACTAGCTTCCACCCGCTACTTCAACCGCATTTACTTTTTTTAATAAAAAAATATCCTTTGTCCTACTTAATACCTTTGAGAATATGTGTACAAAGGTACATGATGATTAGTTGAGTATTTTCGGAGTGACAGTGTAACAAACAAACACATTCATGTAATTTCATCATAACCATAAACAATTAAAAAATTAAAATACAATCCCTACTTAACATTTATAATATGAGTGAACATATTATAAATGTGATCACATTTAATGTGATCACATTTATAATATGAGTTACAATGATGATATCTTAGTGAAATTAATTACCTATTTTTTGTCATAGGGGAAAACGTCAATTTTGTATGAAAAATGTAGTAAACTCCACTTCTAGGACATCACAGTTTTGTCTACTCAATTCAAGTAAAAGTACTTGTGATTTAGGGTACCTATTTTGATTTAAATTTAAGTAGGTAAAACATTTTTTATCCGTACACTTGTTTAATTTTCCTCGGAAGCCTTCTGTCAAGCACGGCAAGTCACGTTTTCAATAGCACTGTTCAATGGAGCAGACGATGGGAAACTTGGGAAAAGGGAAAAATGTTCAATAAACTAAGCACGTATTCATATAGTACCTAGCTATACGCTGAATGTAGCTAACAAAACGACTTATAATGACAGGATTCTCAACGTGGAAAGTTGCCGTAACATTCCCCCGGAAAGGCTTAAAACCTGAAAGCGCTGTGAATTTTCTTTGTTCAAAAAGCATCACGTGCTAAAGCTTTTTATTATCCGCACTCTCTCCCTATGCTCGCGAGGATGTGTGGCGCGTGTTGGCGAAATGTTATTACTTGGGAAATTAAGTTATACTCTCTACTTGTACAACTAAAGGAAAGTCACGAAAACTTAGAAATTGCAGTAATTGTTTTGTCGTTACCTACAAAGTAACGTGAGATGATATTTATGCCAGTTTAAGTCATATAATTTTTTGAAGTGATCTTCTTTCGGCGAGCTCGGTGGTCGAATGGTTAGCCATGGCCATTTTGACTCCGAGGTTTCGGGTTCGATTCCCGCACATGACAAACATTTATGAGCATGAACATGTCTGTTTGTCTTGGTCTGCAGTTTTCTAAGTATTATATGTATATATTTACGAAAAGAAATACTTAAGTATTATATCTGTTATCTAGTACCTATAGTTTGAAACTAGATGGCCGTGTGTAATTTTTCCAGGACTATCTATTTATTCATTATTATTTATTTTATTGTGTGACTAGTGAATGAGACTGACCCGTCACACTCGGGAATGTAACGCGTCACGTTCGGCGCAGTAACGCTCACTCGTAAAGTATGAGAGATGAAGTTTTCACTTATGTCGTGTGGTCAAGCACACATTGTCTTTTTTTTTTAAGAATAAAAGCCGGCCAAGTGCCATTATGAGTCACATAATATTTCTTCTAAACTTCTAGATAAAATGGATTGTGACATAAGTTGCGGTCAGTTTACCAACTGGAAATAAGTTTCAGGTCGAAATTATTTTTGTGTAACTGTAAATTTAGGATATAAAATTTTTCTTCTATTGTTTTTAATAGCCTCTTTCTAGATGCTCCGATACCTTAAAAAGCGGCTGGATGCGGAAGGCGGACGATAGTATTTGGTGCAAAGCATTGGGAAAGGCCTACATCCAGCAGCGGGTAGATACAGGCTGATGATGATGATGCTGTTTTTTAATACAACGCCGGGTGCTAAATAAGAATACGGCCCGCCTTCTGTAAAGCTGTTACCGTAGCCATATAGGCGCTTCCAGTGCAAGGAGTATTGCTCGCGCACTGGCACCCCGCTGGTAAGCATCAGAAATGTCCTGTCTCTCTGTCGCTAGTCGGTGAGTGCACCACATGCAGGTGAGGTTGACTTTAGCTCTAAAGATGGCGGTGAGCACTTACACCCCTAAACTTGAAAATGTCTTGTAATTGCTCATACTCCAATAATTTTTGAGGAAACCGAGAACATATGCTAAACATATAACTTTTTAAATTGCAAATAGAAGTAAATAAATATTCCTCATTTAATTACACAGCGCCATCTAGTCGCCAACTAAGCGAAACTCGTATTTTAGGCACTACATAACTGATAAAGATACTTTTTTTGTAAATCATTCATAGAAAACACCCAGATCAAGACAAACCGTATAATGAATTCCATGAAGGGTTCTGTACGACGAGACGTGACGCAAATCCTGGCTCAATAAACGAGACGAGTGACGAGCTCGCGGCGCAGTCTGCGTGACGCGTGACGATCTCATTCGTCATAGAGAAACATGAGCAGTCCTTCGCAACCCTTATAATCTCGCTTATGTTTATACGTGCTTGAATTTTATTTATCCTACTTTTCATACTGACAGTTATAATTAATATATATTAATTTTACCTATTTTGATCCTATTATATTATGTTTTTATGGGTACAATCTCTCTCTGATGAGGCGAAAAGAGAGGAGGGCATAGCGTATTTTTTAAGTTGCTCGACTGGGGAAGTACCTCCACCTAGCAGAATACCACAGTCCCTTGAGGGTTAAGAGTGTCACCAGAAATAAAGGAAGGAGTATAGGTTGGCAACGGATCGGCGAGCCTTAGGTGTTGCTGATCTCCATGGGCGTTGGTGATTACTTTCGATTAGGTGACCCACATGTTCTTTTTTCCCCCCTCTAATCTATTAATATATATAAAAATGAATGTTTGTCTGTATGTCCTTTATGCATTCGTTTACCGCTCATCCGATTGCAATGAAACTTAGGTGGGATATTCTGGGTATACTGGGTAAGGTTTAGACAGGACAACGTCTGTAATGCTAGACTGCTAGTATAAAATAAAAATATATATCTCAGTAACAGAACGTTCAGTTCCAAGCTTTGTCTTTATGATACAGTGCAGCTACGATTAACCTAATTGTTGTCGTAGGGCATGAATATAATTAAATTTCGTACCGAAAGCATAAAACACTTACTTCCAAAACTACAATTCTTCGAAGACATAAGAAAGAAAATCGAATAAAATTCCCAAACAATTTTTTATAGGAAGTCGCGGGCAAAGCTAGTGTCTATATAGCCTATATTGTTGTAGCTTTAACACTGTTGGGTCGGTGCTATTACGAAAATCACATAAAGTCATTGATCTGCAAGACAAATATCACAATCTGTTTAAAAATAAAAAGATGTTTGTAAACATCACGTAAAAGCAAACTGACATTTCACTGCGCGACATATAAAATGCAGTTGGCATCGAGCCAGGACTTCGGCTCCTTTTATCTCTCATCAAATTTTAAAATAAAACACTTATTTAACATTTTAGACACGTTGGACATTGTTAACTCGATGATGAAGTGCACTGATTGAACATTTTCTTTTCAGAGTCGGTGCTTGCTGTCGAAGTTCACTTTGAAAACAAAGACAGCGGGTTCTTTCTGAAGCACACGGCGAGATGGAACAGCGCAGGTCCACCACCAGAACCGACAAGTACAGCATTGCCAGGCGCATTACTATCTCTCGACCGATTCACAGTATTACAAGGGTCAGCGCCAGCATCTGTTCGAGCTACTTACGGCCCCTTCTCCACCAAACAAACAGTCCCAGCGCGATACGCTGTACCTGATCCTTTGGAACCACCACGAAGAAATGCTACATTACTAGAATTGCAAGATGCAACAGCACATAGACTGGATGTATCAGCGCATCTTGTATTTAGAGAACTGCCTCGTGATTCACCTGTGTTACGAGTGTTGTTTCACACGGGAGGCGAAGGTGGGGCGAGGCGGGCTGCAGCACGGCCTAGAAGAGTTTGTATAACGCTGCATGCCAGCCTCGATTCACGGACATTGTCAGCTACTTGCGGACCTGAAGGAGAGGAAGGGGCATGTTTAGCGGAATTGACTATACCCGCTGCATGGTGGCCTGCAGATGGTAAAGGAAAACGACCGCCACGAACTGTAAAACTCACTTATAGTGCAGCTGAAGCTGGAAGCGGTGAGTCTGGAGACGGCGCTTGTGGGAGAGTGTCTGTGCAGCCTGCTTGGCCTCTTGGCTCTGTGACTCTAGCCGGAGCTCGTGCTGGGTATCGAGAAGCTCGGGCTGGAGATGCCGCTCTTCTACTTCCACGAGCGCCGCTATATCCTCATTCAAGAATACATCTACCGTTTGTTGTGCGTCGCGATTCCAGCCATAGTATTGGACACGTTGTCATAAGGTTAGTTCATTTATCTGTTTATTTATATTTATAAAATAGTATTATGTAGAGAACTAGCTACAATCTTAATATTATATCTTAAAGTACTCGTAAGTGCAGTCAGCAGCAGATTAATCATTACAAAATGAACTTTAGGCCATCTAAAGATGCCGTAGCAATAGAGTTGTTATTGCAGTTTGACGGTATTCTTGATTTTAGGTTGACTGTGCCTACACGAAATTATGTTTTGGTTTAGATTTATTCTTCCCTACAGGATTTTTATTGTTAACATATCAAATTACATTAGCACCTCAACCTATACTTATCGCACAAGGTACTGAAACATGCCTTTAAAAAAATCTTAACAGTAGCACAGTATAAGTAATAGTACTAACGTACAGTATGGACACTCTCTGCCGCTCTCACTAGTCGACCTCACCTCCCCTATGAGACCGATTTGGAACCGTTCGCAATGGATGCAACGTCCTACAAATTGACGTCGCTCATATTTTATTCTCCATTCAGTTTAAAAGATGGGCGTTACTTGTGCAGTGGATGGATGTCTTAACACATGGAAAGTCAAAAAAAGAAATTTATTCGATCCCTTTGGATGAAATAAAATACAGATTTTTTATAAATTACCTAAAAAGCATGCGGCAGCCATAGTTTCATCATAACTAATTCACGTCTGTCAAAGTAGGATACAAGATACAATTAATACGAGATGAGAAAAGGATAGCATTAGATTTATGTCTCAAAGAGCAAGTGAGCGCGCAGACGCGGAATTGACATTGCTGTCACTTGAGTTATGGTGGTTTATTGTTAATGTTTACAATTTTCTTATTTACATTTCAATGTTTATTGTGCGTGATGTCATGTGTGGTATTAGTTTTAAATTACGTTTGTTCCATGTGAATATGAAAATGAACCAAATCATTGCTCATGCATTTATATGAATAGTGTAAAGCTACAATTAGTGAGAATGAAATGGTTTGATCATTACAATGAACCGGTGTTCGGAAGGCGAACGTTTGATTTAGTGGTGATTAGAAAATATAAAATTTTGTGTAAGTTAGCAATGGCAATTACACAAGGCGTTTTGTAAATATTGGCTGAAGTCAGTGTAGTGTATTTACTATGTTTTTTTTTCTTCACTACGCCCACCTGATGTGAAGCGGTTACCGTAACCATATTAATGGTCGCAACATTAAATATCGCTCGCGCGCTGCCAACCTCGCTGCCAACGCAGCAACTACATCCTCTCTGGTCACCTCACTCACTCGCAGGAACACAACAACCTTCAAGGAAATTGTTATTTGACTGCGGTATTCTGTGAGGTAGTGGTACTTCGTCAGTCGAGCTGCTTCAAAAATACGCTACGTTCTACCTCTCTTTTCGTCAGAGCCTCGTCTGTCAGTCAGCAGGGTGTACCCCGTGTAGGTAAGATTGACTTTGGTTCAAAGATGTTGATGAACCACTTACACCCCCTTACATGTCCGACTAATAATTGAATAATGTCAGCCCTAAAGAACGTCACTCACACATAGGCACGTGTACAGACGTCATTTGTTTACTACATGCAAAAGCGCCATTTTTGTATGGAGTGGCCGGGGTTTGACAGTAGTTAAATCGACAATAATCGACCAACTGAAAACATAGTTGATTATTTGGAGCGGGTGTAGCGGTGGCAGCGTCCGAGCGATATTTCACGTTTACGTTAATATGGCTACTCTTCATATCAGGCGGGCTATATGATTGTCTGCCACCCGACATATATAAAAAAGTTAATAAAAATGCATTATACACTACCAACGCAATTTAAAGCGACAAATCAAATGCATGGAATTAAGCAATCAGTCGAGGCAACCTCCCACGGAGTGACAGATCAGACGTGTTTGTAAGTGCCAAACTACTCCATAAGCTGTCACTGCACGGCCTCTTCACGTTAACGACGACAAAACAACTTGTTCGTCCCTCCATTATGTCAGCTGGCCCTGAATTCACTTGATATTCTACCCAACTGAACTGGTTTATTGCTTGTAAACTGACGTAAATGTTCGATTCTACGTGGGTAGGTCTATGAGATATGCCGTGGATGTGTTTGTCTAAAAAATCGCAGTTATCTTGTTGTTTAAGTACTGCGACGAAGCTCAAAAGCAGGTATTGTAGTATAAGATATTTTTACTTATAGATGCGTTCTACCTGCCACCATTATGGCAAGAAGAAAGCAAGGTAATTGTCCGGCATTCACTCATTCCCGCGTCACTTACCGTCGCGGCAATTCTTAGCCGCTCTTATGCCCCCCACGTTGAGCCCCCCGCGCCCCCCCCGCGCAAAAACGCGGCGGAACAATGCCCATTTGTTTTTTGTTTCTACCTGCCCGGCGCCGCGGGTGGTCGGGGCCCCATAAAAACGGTCATTGAGACGCAACTTTGTTATTGAGTGCCTACAAGTGGTGTTTTTTACGTTTACTAAGAACAGCACTATACAATGCCGTCTTTTGTTGTTCAACACTCGACTATAGTGTAGAATTACGATGGTCTAAACATTCTCAAGTGGTGTTTCATAGCCCTACATGTATTCAAAAAAATACCTTATGAACTAAGGCGATAACGTATAGTTTTTTATTTACAAATACGCTAGGGAGATAAAACCCGATGTTAATAAACAAAAACCTACACTTACCTAAACAAAATAAGTTTTTATAGCACTTGACACCGGCCCGAACATCTGGCGCCGTTAATGCGAGTCACTTAAACCCCTTTTTTTATTTTTTTTTCCATTGAGTTTATGATTCTTTGGCCTTAATCCGATAGCTAATATGGCGGAGAAACGAAAAAAACATAAACAAATGGGCCTGAATGTATGACAGATGAGTATTGTTCAATGTGCCCAAAACTGAACGCCAAACTGCATTTGTCGACCGTAGGTCGACACGGGCAATTCAAGCGTTTCAAGGTCGTGACGTCACTGTCGACCGTAGGTCGACAGGGGCAATTCAGCGGTTAGCGCTAATTAAAAACCGTTATTGAAAGTTGTAGATAATAGATAAAATACCTTCCTGTGCGTTCACTTTTTTCTTTGCTTTGCGTACTGCATATAAACATGCGTTGATACTGAGTAAGCGCTCTGTAGCCTATTTTCATTGCCGTGATGTTCGCCCGTCTATATATAAAACTAGCTTTTGCCCGCGGTTTCGCTCGCGTGAAATTCGGGACAAACACGTGTTTTCCTCTCTCTCAAACTCATTTATCTATTGAAGTACTTGTGTAAAGTTTAGGATAAAATAGTCTAACTAAATCTCGTTACCCCATACAAACTTTGGAGCCCAGTTTCATCTCCTTAGGAGATGAATTTCGAAAAATCCTTTCTTAGTGCACCCCTAGACGTCATAAGGAACCTACGTGCCAAAGTTGGAATCTCTAGACCCAGCGGTTTGGGCTGTGCGTTGATATATCAGTCAGTCAGTCAGTCAGTCGGTCAGGACTTTGAATTTTATATAAATATATAGATGTCATATGTATTTGGTAGTATGTATGTGGCTTACATACCATCAAAATAAAGGCATACAGTATACCTAACCCTTTTTTCCTCGTAACAATTGAATGACTGAACCAAATTATAATGAATTCCAAGTTGTTAAATTTGTCTTGATAAGGCGATGTTACTAGGCCTTGGAACGTTAATAACCGTATTCTGATAAAAAAAAAAATTGCAAACCAAATCAATATATCTCAAATTGTCTCACTGTAAAAAGTGTTATTCATGTCGTCGAGGCATCACTCACGTGTTATCGGCCCTGTAAAAATTATTTAAGACTTTCTTAAAGAACAAAAAAAAAATCCAATGTATTATATTGTTGCAGCTGGGCACTAGATAACTAATATAATACTTAAATACATAATACATAGAAAACACCCAGACCAAGACAAACAGACGTGTTCATGAACACAAATGTTTGTCATGTGCGGGGATCGAACCGTCGACTCAAAATGGCCATTGCTAATCATTCAACCACCGAGCTCGTCATTGAGAAAGAATAAAGGTGTCATAAAATTGGAAACTAGCGGAACAGCTTACAAAGTGTGTTCCTAACTGTCGAGGCCAAAACTTCAGAGGCTGTCAGCTCCAATGTTCCAATTAAAACTTTTCCTCACTAGTTTACGTCTTCTACAAATAAAAGTTGTATGCGATCAGATAAAAGACTCTTCGATAATTTATAATTCACATCTAACATGCGCATAACACTCACCTATTCTACAATTTATTTTATTCAACATATTGCTAAAGCTTTTATTTGATTTTATTTGTATGTCCTAGAATTTTCCAATATTTCATCCGCTTTCACTGAAGCAATCGAGCTGAAATTTTATATACTCAGGGTCTCTTCTCAATCGAAGGGGGTTTAGAGCATACTCCACTACTCTGTCCAACTGCAGGTTGGCGGATTTGCGGGTTGCGTATAGTCGTACTCAGTGACAATATAACAATGCAAATATATATATACTTACTAGCGGCCGCCCGCGACTTCGTACGCGTGGAGTCAGTTATTTGCAAATATTTTTTAATTACATTCGAAAAAGCTAAATACCTAATGAAGGAAAAAAAAAAAGTTAAAAACAATCAATATCTAGACGAATTTTTAGAATCAATGAAGTCGACGGATATTATTTTTTAAAACCTAAAGTACTTTTTATTGTTATAATAAAACATCCCTCCTTATAATAGTAAGTATGTAGTTGTTTTCAATATTTTTTATAATTAAATATCATTTAAAATCCTTCTGCCATAATTACTTTAACTTCAATAACATTTCCAACCCCCGTTTTAACCCCAAAAAGGGGTTGATTTCTTAAGATAAATTATTAGTACACCTCCACACCATCTATAGAGCATACATTTTAAAATTCAAGTCCTATTACTTCAAAAACATAGAACTTTGATACAAACTTCCAACCCCCGTTTTAACCCCAAAATGGGGTTGATTTCCAAAGATACATTATTAGTACACCTCCACACTGTCTATTGAGCATGCATTTTAAATTTCCAGTCATTTACTTCAAAAACATAGAACTTTCATACAAACTTCCAACCCCCGTTTTAACCCCAAAAAGGGGTTGGTTTCCAAAGATTCATTATTAGTATACCTCCACACCATCTATAGAGCATACATTTTAAATTTCAAGTCTCTTGCTTCAAAAACATAGGACTTTCATACAAACTTCCAACCCCCATTCTACCCCCTTAGGTGTGGAGTATCGTAAAATCCGTTCTTAGCGGATGTCTACACCCTATAAGGAACCTACCTGCCAAATTTCAAGTTTGTAGGTGTAATAGTTTCTGAGATTTCGTGATGAGTGAGTGAGTGATTTTCTCTTTTATATATATAGATTATACATTACAATTTGATGTGGTTCTGCAGGGTATGGAACTATTTGTTCCTAATTCTGCGGTGCCCATTGACGGCAAATCTCGACCATGGTTCGGTGGGTCTTGCAGAGCCGCGTCGCGTCAGAAGCAAGATTCCTACCGTGCCTGGTCCAATGCTCGGGCCACTGGAGATCCAAATACCGGCGTACTAAAAAAAAAATACAACGCTGATTCCAGATCGTTGAAAGGTTGTATCACGAAGGCAAAGTCCAGATTTATAAGCGAAATTGGCGAGAGACTAGTGCGCTTGCCATCTGGGTCTCGTGCGTTCTGGTCGCTCGCCAAAGCCGTACAGGGTAACTTCTGTCAGTCGTCGTTTCCACCACTGCAACGGATGGATGACTCGCTGGCCCATACTGCAAAAGAAAAAGCCGATCTCCTAGGGTTTCTTTTTGCATCTAACTCGACTCTCGATGACCAGGGAGCCACACCACCTACCATCCCTCGGTGTGAGAGCTCTATGCCAGAAGTAAAGTTCACGCAAAGAGCCGTGCGTAGAGCGCTTTGCTCCCTGGACATCCATAAGTCGAGTGGGCCGGATGGCATTCCGTCCGTTGTTTTGAAAATATGTGCCGCGGAGTTAGCCCCAGTTCTAGTCCGCCTTTTTCGGTACTCGTACTCGCTTGGCGTGGTCCCCAGCTCGTGGAAGGAGGCTTTGGTTCACCCGATCCCTAAAAAAGGTGTTTGCTCAGATCCGTCCAACTACAGGTCCATTGCTATAACTTCCTTGTTTTCCAAGATAATGGAAAATATTATCAACCAACAGCTGATAACATACCTAGAGGATCACCAGCTGATTAATGATCGCCAATATGGCTTTCGCCATGGTCGTTCGGCTGGTGATCTTCTGGTATATTTGACTCATTGTTGGGCAGAGTCAGTGGAAAGCAAGGGCGAGGCTTTGGCTGTTAGTCTGGACATAGCAAAAGCCTTTGATCGGCACACCCGATCAAAGGCTTTTGCATAAAGCGCTACTATCCAAGCTTCCCTCTTTTGGGTTACCCGAGAAACTCTGCACATGGATTGCCAGCTTTCTCACTGGGCGGATCATTAAAGTTGTGATTGACGGTGCACGCTCGGATCCATTACCCCTGAACGCTGGTGTGCCACAAGGCTGCGTATTGTCTCCTACATTGTTTCTTCTGCATATCAATGACTTGCTGCACGTATGCGGCATCCATTGCTATGCAGATGACAGTACCGTAGACGCAAGATACAGTGGTCTATGTAATGTTTCTCGGGATTGCGTCGATGAGTACCGGGAAAAACTTGAGTCTGAGATTGAGACGTCTCTTGGACACGTCTCTAATTGGTGTAGACTGAACTTAGTCCAACTGAATCCATCAAAGACACAAGTATGTGCGTTTACCGCAAAAAAGTCCCCATTTGTCGTGGCTCCTAGATTGGAAGGTACTCACCTTACTATTAGCTCCAGCATTGGTATCTTGGGTGCTGACATATCCAGAGATGTACAGTTCCGTGGTCACTTGGAGTGCAAGGCCAAATTGGCTTCTAAGAAAATTGGCATCATCTGTAAAGCCAGAAGGTATTTTACACCACAGC
Source organism: Hypsopygia costalis (assembly GCA_937001555.2). Taxonomy (NCBI): domain Eukaryota; kingdom Metazoa; phylum Arthropoda; class Insecta; order Lepidoptera; family Pyralidae; genus Hypsopygia; species Hypsopygia costalis. The sequence continues at coordinate 12,532,125 of OW443330.2, read as the reverse complement.
ATCGCCTTCAACTGTATAAAGCCCAAGTTAGGCCTCATATGGAGTACTGTTCACATCTCTGGGCTGGTGCGCCCCAGTACTTACTCGCTCCATTCGACCGCATACAACGAAGAGCTGTTCGAATTGTCGGTGACCCAATGATTTCTGATCGGCTGGATTCTCTCTCTACACGCAGAGATGTTGCATCTCTTTGCGTTCTATATAAATTGTACCACGGGGAGTGCTCGGATGAGCTATTTGATTTGATACCTGCCGTTGAGTTCCACTATCGTACAACTCGCCAAAAATTAAAATTCCATCCACATCACCTTGATATTTGGCGATCTACTACAGTACGCTTTTTAAGGCATTTTCTACCACGTACTGTAAAGTTGTGGAATCAACTTCCCTCAGCGGTATTCCCAAATAAGTACGACATGGGGGCCTTCAAGAACAGAGTCAATATTTCCCTTAAATAGCTGGCAACGGATCGGCGACCCCTTGGTGTTGCTGATTTCTATGGGCGGTGGTGATTGCTTTCCATCAGGTGACCCACATGCTCGCTTGCCACCCGCTGTTATAAAAAAAAAAAAAAAAAAAAAAAAAAAAAAACAATGCAAATATGGTACTATGGAACTGGTCTGATGGAGCCCGAAGGTGTCTATAGGAACTTCTAAACGAAACAAGATAAACTTATCGAGATTGTGCTCATTTGTTTTGTCTTGACAAACCTTCTGGTACTACATGATATCCTGGGTATAAAGATGGAGACATTAGGTGGTCATAGAAAATTCAGAACTGAACCAGATAGAGTATTTGGGCTCGTTTGATTTGTCTTGGCAAGTACTTTATATAAAATTCAAAGTCATGACTGACTGACTGACTGATATATCAACGCACAGACCAAACCGCTGGGTCTAGAGATTCCAAATTTGGCACGTAGGTTCCCTATAACGTCTAGGGGTACACTAAGAAAGGATTTTTCAAAATTCATCCCATAAGGGAGTGAAACGGGGGTCCAAAGTTTGTATGGGGAAATTTGTATGGAAGACTAGTTATACCATTTTATCCTAAACTTTACATGAGTACTTCTATAGATAAATGAGTAAATGCTTATGCAGGATTTTTCAAAAATGAAGTCCTAAAAGGGTAAAATCGGGCCAAAAAGTCTGAAAATCGTCATAGGTAATGTTTTTATGGTTTATCGGGTCGCTGATTACGAAAACAACAACGATTTTAAAAATCAACGTTACGCACGTTACCCACGTTGATTTTTAAAATCGTTGTTGTTTTCGTAATCAGCGACCCGATAAACCATAAAAACATTACCTATTTTTCAAAAATGAAGTCCTAAAAGGGTAAAATCGGGCCAAAAAGTCTGAAAATCGTCATAGGTAATGTTTTTATGGTTTATCGTGTCGCTGATTACGAAAACAACAACGATTTTAAAAATCAACGTTACCCACGTTGATTTTTAAAATCGTTGTTGTTTTCGTAATCAGCGACCTGACATGACAATCATAAGGGGTGCGATCCCCATCGCAGGTAGGTAGTTGAAATGTATAAAATGGAGTGAAAAACTCTGAAAGTCGTCATGGGTATTGTTTTTATAGTTTATCGGGTCGCTGATTACGAAAAAAAACAACTATTTTATAATCCAACATAGCCTACGTAACATAAAATCACCTCTGTTGGCGTGCGATGGGGTTGAAATGTCATAATACCAATATTGGTGTTGATTCTATGGTTTTCTAGGACGTCAATTACCGAAAATGGTATCGATTTGAAAATATAACATAGTGGACACAAAATTTGTTAAAAAGGACTTTTCAAATTTTACCCCTAAGAGAGTGAAACGGAGGTTCAGAATTTGTATGGGGAAACGAGATTAGTTGGACTATTTTATCCTAATCTTTACACGAGTACTTGTATAGATAAATGAGTAAACACGTATTTCAGGATTTTGCAAAATTCAAAACCTTAAAGGGTAAAATGGGGCCAAAAAGTCTGAAAATCGTCATGAGTATTATTTAAAAACAATACCCATGACAGTACATATGGTTTATCGTAATCAGCGACCCGATAAATCATATGTACCGTCATGGGTATTCGTAGTAGTAAACACGTGTTTGGCCCGAATATCACGCGAGCGAAGCCGCGGGCGAAAGCTACTCATATACAACAGTTGAGGCCGAAAGGTGACATATATATTTTTGTCACATTTAATTTATTTTTTACTATGAGTATAGTTATGTTATTTATGATATGAGATTACAGTACTTCAAAACAAATATCTCTTCAGAATTAATATATCAATTTAACGAGCTCGGTAGTCGAATAGCCACTTTAACTCTGAGGTACCGGGTTCGATCCCCGCACAAACGAAACAACTATAACATATTTTGGAGTGTAAGTGGTTCACCACGATTTATAAAGCCAAAGCGATCCTCAACTGCACGTGTCGCATCCTGCCGACTAGCGAAAGAGGCACTGGCAAAAGAGAGGTAGGGCACAGCGTATTTGTAAGCTGCCTGACTGGGGAAGTACCTCCACCTCAGAATACCGCAGCCATATAACAATTACCTTGAGGGTTGCTGTGTTCCTACAGTAAGTGAGTTCATCAGAAAGGAAGGAGTTGGCAGCGGGGGTGATTTGATTTTGTATGGTTAAATAGGAGATCTAACATTGTATAATTATATTCACCTGCATATTTGTCATTTACCGCATTTTGTGCAAATAAATGGTTTGCGTTTTGTAGCTACGGACTGAGATACTGCAGTAGTTTTAATTATTCTATTGTTCGCGGTTGACGTTAAAGTAATATTCCAGTGAATATTAATTTATAGTACTAACAAATCAATGAAATTGGTGAAATCTAAAGGCAATTTCAATTATTAAGTCTCGAATTGCGGCATTAACTTTTCACGGCATGTAATTACGCCGCCGATTGTGCCGGAGCCCTAATTGTATCAATTTATTTGAGCGCACGAATTGATGTTTCTCATCGAGCTGTTCTAGATAACAATTAGCTATCATGACTTAAATTAAATTAAATCTTAGATGGTATATATATCCCAACAGCTTTCTATAAACCATTTGAAAACATCGGACGCGCAGCATGCGCCACCATAGCGAATTTTTTTTTTTTTCGAAATCCCGAATTGATATCGGAAAACCAAGGTCACTTTACATTACTACTTTTCGATGCTCTACACTAGTCTACACGAATCCGAAGTCAGAATTTCGAAATTTTGAGTTTCATGGCAACGGACGGACAGACAGAACGAATTTTTTTCGGAAAACCAAGGTCACTTTACATTACTACTTTTTGATGCTCTACACGAATCCGAAGTCAGAATTTCAAAATTTTGAGTTTCATGGCAACGGACAAACAGAACGACCGGACCGGTTTTAAAAGCTCAATAAATTTCGCTGAAAATACATTAAATGTACGCAAGTTAAGCAACGTCACCGTAGCCTGTCCATGGATGAATTTATCATCTTAAGCCGTCGGTCCCGGTTGTTGTCAGTAGATGATAGTCGTTAAAGCCAAGTCAAGTGGCTTTTGCCATTAAATGACAGTTAATCCAAGTCAGTGGCACAGTATAAGTAATAGTACTAACGTACAGTATGGACACTCTCTGCCGCTCTCACTAGTCGACCTCACCTCCCCTATGGAACCGATTTGGAACCATTCGCAATGGATGCAACGTCCTACAAAATGACGTCGCTCGTATTTTATTCTCCATTCAGTTTAAAAGATGGGAGATGGGACTTGTGCAGTGGATGGATGTCTCAACACATGGAAAGTCAAAAAAATAAATTTATTCGATCCCTTTGGATGAAATAAAGTACAGATTTTTTTATAAATTAACTAAAAAGCATGCGGCAGCCATAGTTTCATCATAACTAATTCATGTCTGTAGTAGGATACAAGATACAATTAATAAGAGATGAGAAAAGGATAGGATAGCATTATAGCAGATTTGTATGTCTCAAAGAGCAAGTGAGTGCGCAGACGCGGAATTGACATTGCTGTCACTTGAGTTATGGTGGTTTATTGTTAATGTTTACAATTTTCTTATTACCATTTCAATGTTTATTGTGCGTGATGTCATGTGTGGTATTAGTTTTAAATTACGTTTGTTCCATGTGAATATGAAAATGAATCAAATCATTGCGCATGCATTTATATGAATAGTAAAAAGCTACAATTAATGAGAATGAAATGGTTTGATCATTACAATGAACCGGTGTTCGGAAGGCGAACGTTTGATTTAGTGGTGATTAGAAAATATAAAATTTTGGGTAAGTTAGCAATGGCAATTATACAAGGCGTTTTGTAAATATTGGCTGAAGTCAGTGTAGTGTATTTACTATGTTTTTTTTCTTCACTACGCCCACCTGATGTGAAGCGGTTACCGTAACCATATTAACGGTCGCAACATTAAATATCGATAGCGCGCTGCCAACGCAGCAACTCCATCCTCTCTGTGACCTCACTCACTCGCAGGAACACAACAGGGTAATTGTTATTTCACTGCGGTATTCTGTGAGGTGGTGGTACTTCGTCAGTCGGGCTGCATAAAAAATACGCTATATCCTACCTCTGTTTTCGTCAGAGCCTCGTCTGTCAGTCGGCAGGGTGTACCCCGTGCAGGTGAGATTGACTTTGGTTCAAAGATGTTGATGAACCACTTACACCTCCTTACATGTCCGACTAATAATTGTATAATGTCAGCCCTAGAGAACGTCACTCAAACATAGGCACGTGTACAGACGTAATTTGGTTACTACATGCAAAAGCGCCATTTTTGTATGGAGTGGCCGGGGTTTGTCAGTGGCCTAGGTGGCTTGAAAACACTGGCCACCGCCAACCCGCAGTTGAGCAGCGTAGTGAGTATGCTCAAATCTCGTTCGATTGAGGGGAGACCCGCAGTGGGATGAATAAGGGTTGACGGCAACAGTAAATGTACTTTTTCCTCCACATCCTCGTATGTTGATTAGATGTCAATCATTAAGCCAAGTGGCCTTTGGTTGGCTTTAAAACATTGGCCTCCGTCAACCCGTAATTTAGCAGTGTGATGGAGTACGCTCTAAAACCCTTCCGTTGAGGCGAAGTGCATGATTCCGTAGTAAGATGAATATGGATTGATACCGATGTGTGTCGAATTCTTTGGAACACTCTATACGCCTTAATTTATTGGACGGATATTAGGTGTCATTAGATTAGACCAGTGTAGTAGCACAGTATAAGTAATAGTACTAACTTATAGTAGTCGACTTTTATACTACATTTTATTTTTATACATTACGTAAGGAAAACTAACGTATGGCCCGTCTGATGTGAAGCGGTAATCAGACGGGCCGTACGCTTGTTTACCTAGCCGTAGCATATAGAAACTTAATTTTATTATCCTCTATTTTAATACTCTATATATGTATGTCACTCCCACTCAATTGAGATCGTCCTCTTATGCTTAGGCCGCACTCATCGCGATAACGCGAAAATTCGGGTTATCACGATGTATGTAGCCAAATATTCGCGAATACTTCGACATTTCGGGCGAAGCTTCGGGCACATTGCTCCGCTGTCGGTAAACTCTCGCACATCAAAGGGTTATATCGCGATGAACTTCTTCAGTCGGCCCGCACCCATCGTTCCTAGCGGACGTGTTAAATGTAATTACAGTGTATAATATAGCTCAAGTCTAACATGGATTGGAGTAACGATATTTTTTTACTACTTTTTCTTTCTTTTAATTTGTTTTTTAGATGACATAAATGTAAAAATAATTATTTGCTGCCATAAAATAGGTACAGAGCAACCGCGGCGTCCATGTTGTTTTTTGCGTTCGTACATTGCGATAAACTTTACAACGCGTTATGTGGCCGCGAAGATTCGCCGTAGACCGAATACGAAGTTTATCGCCCGAATGTTATCGCGATGAGTGCGGCCCAAGCATAAGAGGACGATCTCAATTGAGTGGGAGTGACATACATATATAGAGTATTAAAATAGAGGATAATAAAATTAAGTTTCTATATGCTACGGCTAGGTAAACAAGCGTACGGCACGTCTGATTACCGCTTCACATCAGACGGGCCATACGTTAGTTTTCCTTACGTAATATATAAAAATAAAATGTAGTATAAAAGTCGATACTTTTCTAGATTCTCGTTCCTTTCGCCAGGTATACTGCTGCGATGCCATATAATTCTCTTCATTAGATAATAGCAATTTTCTCTAGTGTTCATTTCGCTCGAGAGACCGGCAATAAACATAGGCTTTATTACCACTGAGCTCACTTTAATAATACTATTACTTATTCTATGCTTTAATTAACGGATATGAATTAATCTTTATGACATGACCCCATTCCCATGTGTGGTATATGAACATGGACGCAACTTTGCAAGTCGTCGAAAACATATAGGTACGAAATAATTCTCTAAGATTTTCACAAAAATCCGTTGAGCCTGTTTGGGACGTACTTATTAGAAAAGCACACAGGCATCATAAATACTCAGATCTAAAAAAAAACTTTTAGCACAGCTTAAAGATAACACTTCAGTAAACCACTTTGAGTTGAATTCAGAGACTCGTCAATTTTATTTATTATTAACTAGCGACCCGCCCCGGCTTCGCACGGGTGCAATGCTGATACTAAATGTACTACAGAAGGTCTTTGCGCTTTGTCCTATCCAGTCCTTCCCCAGTTATAAGCACACGCCGCCGGCTCCGCGGCCGGTACCGCCACAGCCGTTATGTCCCTGCATTTTAAATGTGTAATATCTTCTAAACTATTCATTTAAATTACATGCTGTGAAGGGCCATATTGATCTATATTAAATGCGCAATGTATTTAAGGTACTTAATTGGAGAAGGATTAATTCTGTATTTCTTAAAATCGCTTCGTAAATAAGGCATTATTTCTTGTAAAAAGCAAAGGATAAAATAACGGTTATTGTGTGTTACCACTAAGAGATAGACATATACCATCGCGAACTTTTTTGTAGACCATTTTAAGGTGAACAATACTGTACTACATTATTTTGATCTATCTCGTTGGGTTCAGCCAGCGTTTGCAATGAAAGAGCAAAAAAATGTGTTTATTTACGACATCACATTAGAAACCTCTAAATTATCAGTGTATTTCTACTATGTTATGCATATATTATACATATAAACTTTCCAGTTGAATCACTCTATCTATTAAAAAAAACCGCATCATAATCCGTTGCGTAGTTTCAAAGATTTAAGCATACAAAGGGACATAGGGACAGAGAAAGCGACTTTGTTTTATACTATGTAGTGATACACTTACGAGCAATGAAATCGGGAGCTCTACGCCTAAGCTGAAGTTAATTCAAATACTTTTTTTTAATTCCGAAAACGGTACTTCTATTTAAGTTAGTGGCTACATCTTCATCGTAGTTAGTGTACTAAGATCTCTACCGCCTAAGCCTAAACACAGTTACCACTATTCTAAGATAAGGTTGGATTTCTGTAATAAAAAAAACTCCAATCGGAATAGGCTTCAGCTTAAGTCGTAGGTAGGTAACAAAAAAAAGATTTTAGTGACGTGAAATCTTTTTTGTTCCGAAACTTAGACTATGACTTCTTATTATAAGATTTATAACAAATGGTATGAATAATATCCATACTGATAATTTGTGTCCTATTCAAGCACTTAGACATGACTATAATACGTAGACACTTAATGTTTTAGACATTTCTAGTATGTTTTTGAGTCGATATTGTTGTTATTATCTTCCTTGTATATGTCGCAGCCAATTCGTAAAATCCTCCGCACAGCTTACGCCGTTTTACAAAGTTGCGGAGTCATTATTTAGCACCCGTGTGAATTCTCACCTGTTCACGTATCACCAAGTTTGCGGAACCTATGTCGCAAAGCCAAGGCTTCTATTTCTAATTCATCATCATCATCATCATCAGGTCATTTTAGTCTCCACTACATGAGCACGACCCTCTCTCGTCCGTCTTAGACAGGAGGATTTGGCTTACACTCCCCACGCTGGCCAGACGGGTTGGGGAGGCCTGATCGATGTTTGGTAATGTAAATCCCTTAGTCGCCTTGTACGACATTCACGGGAAGAGACGGAGTGATTCTATTCTACTCTAACGGAAACCACACGGCCCATATTATGTATATTACCTACTTACACACCAAGATTCGATGAGGAGCTCGATGGCGTCGTTGCGCGTTGCAGTCTAAACGATCACGCAAGTCATGCAACGTCGACTATAACCTGTCCATGGATGGGTTTATTTATCTCGAACACCTCCGTGCCTCGGAAGGCACGTTAATCCGTCGGTCCGGCTGTTGTCGTTAGATGACAGTGGGCAACGTGGGAGTATGCTCTAAACCCCTTCGATTGAGGGGAGACCCATATCCCAGCAGTGGGATAAATAAGGGTTTACGACGATACGACACCAACATTCATTAATTTAAAATTGATTCAGCGCTCTGTAACCTCTGTGTCTCTAGCATCTCTACCTCCTGTCCTCGACTCGCGCAATATATATTTCAAAACCTATTGAAGAGATTTCATATTCATATATTTTATTGCACATGTTAGTATTACAGTAATTAGCTAACATGATGTACATGTCATCATCATTATTATCAGCTTGTATCTACCCACTTCTAGATAGAAGCCTTCTCAGATGCTTTCTACCAAATACGATCCTCCGCCTCCCGCATCCAGCCGCTTTCTTATATGATAATGATGTACATCAGGGCTGTCCAAGGCAATGCTCGCGGGCTGCATGCGGCCCTCGGCTTATATTTGTGCGGCCCGTCACGTATTTTTCATTTACCGGTTTTTATACAGTTTTTTAGGGTTCCGTAGTAAACAAGGAACCCTTATAGTTTCGCCATGTCCGTCTGTCCGTCCGTCCGTCCGCGGCTTAGCTCAGAGACGCTTGATACTAGAAAGCTGTAGTTTGGCATGTAGACACATATTAACTATGCTGACAAAGTGGTAGAATAAAAATTTGAAAAAAAATATTTTTTGCGGTACATGTAAAATGGGGATGATTTCTGTTTGCGAATTATTTACATTTAACGTGCAAATTTTTGTTAGACGCAAGTGGGGGACACTTGTATCCCTGTATCAACGAAACTGTTATATTTAGAAATGTGAAAAAAATCATGGAAGTAATTTGTAATGCTCCGGTATTGTATATGGTTTGGACAGCCCTAGTGTACATAATAAGGTCTTAATAAAATACAAATGACCCTAGATGGGTATTGTAAACCTACATACAGATAATAAATTAGAAATTGTTCTTTTTCTTTCTACGGTTTACTTATTAGACTTTTATCATTCACATATTCTTTGACGGAAAATAACATTTTTCCAATAGTAGTTATTTTAATTTCTTTATAAATAAATGTATACTTTGTTATTCTTGACATAATGCGACATTTGATTATAAATTTTAATTGCTCGATAGTATATCCCGGCTTTATACATTTCAAGTTTAGTTTCAGGAAGTACAAGCTTGATTTTACGACGTGGGTTTTTGTGGTTTTGGAAGTTTTTTTGACTTGAAACGTCTTTAAAATTGCTTCTGTATGAGAGCAATTCAAAATAAAAAACCGGACAAGTGCGAGTCGGACTCGCCCACCGAGGGTTCCGTAGGTACGTAGTATCATTATTAAATTTGATATTTTTCATTATAAATAAGAAATAATGCGTCGAAAAAAATAAATAAAATATATTTTGCAATGTGTACATCAAGCCCTTTCATAAGATACCCCATTTGAACTAGTAGTTTCAATTTGAAATTTTGACATTTTTTACAGGAAAAAATATAGAGCCCCTATTTTTTAAGATCTATTTACAAATGTATAGTTTTGAGATTTATTCCTGTACTTGTAGTCTATAACGATGTTACTTGCCAAATTTCATAGTTCTAGGTCAACGGGAAGTACCCTGTAGGTTTTGATTCCCTTGAGTGTGTCGAAATATGCGTTTTTTGCTGAATAAACGGCCGTAACTTTTTTCTACGTAAACTTAGCAGTTTGATTTTTTTTTATCTTCATGGGACCGTAGACCTCCTGAGTATACAGTTCAAATTTCAGCTTGAGACCTCCACGCATTCTCGACATAGAAATTCTTGACAGACAGACAGACAGACAGACAGACAGACAGACAGACAGACAGACAGACAGACAGACAGACAGACAGACAGACAGACAGACAGACAGACAGACAGACAGACAGACAGACAGACGGACAACAAAGTGATCTTATAAGGGTTCCGTTTTTCCTTTTGAGGTTCGGTACCCTAAAAACAAATAATAACAAAATCGGGGGATACAGTTTAGTGTTGCAGCTACAAATCTATCATCTCCATCCAAAATTCAATCGCCCAATCAGTCGCTTTGTACGACATCCACGGGCAGAGACGGAGTGATTCTATTCCAGTCTGCCAGAAACCACACGGCTAATATAATTTCAAATTCATCACAGAGCAAACTTACTTAACCTAACCGAACGATAATGTAAAGACAATCCGCCTAAACGTTAATTCGCTGCATTATAAAGCGGAGACATTTTTACATTTTTACAACAGCTAGTAGTATGTAATGCGGCGGATTTTAAGAATTAGTCACAACATATAAATAAAATATATATATAAATAAAATAAGAAAGAAAGGAAGGAGTATAGGCTGGTAACGGATCGGCGATCCCTTGTTGTTGCTGATTCCCATGGGCGGTGGTGATTGTTTTCCATCAGGTGGCCCACATGCTCGTTTGCTCCCCTCTCATATATAAAAAAAATTGTGCAAAGAAACACAGCGCAATGTTTTAGTAATTTATATTCCATACCTAAGGTACGCATTATGTAGTACAATATCTACAGTATCATTTATCTCGACGCGTGAAATCCAAAAAGGTATTTTATGGTTACTATATGAAAGGCATGCGCTTCGCAGTGTTCTGGGTACCACCTGCTCCGAAACTTTATACCTACTGTATCTTCGTACTTTGAGTTACGAGCGCCGCCGGGCACCCGAGAATATGCGCCTAAATGGAAATTTATAACCACTTCGGTCTAGCTACCGAGATATACTGAACATAATGCGCCTTCTGCCTATTATAATACAGGCGTGTAATTCCAGACCGACGCAGATGCTTTCTATGTCCAATCTCTATTTTACAATGCGGGCAATTTCAACGCCTATTTACCTTCTATAGAACTTGTAAAGGATGCGTAGAATCGTTGGTATGCTCACATGTGTATAAAACAATATTTACATTCATAATCATTGCAAATTATGTTGGTTGATATCCTACACTTTCATTTATTTTCGTTTTATGAAATGTGTCGCTCAGCGTTAGTTACTTATTGTTTGGCACAAATCCCAACTACAAAATGCAGCAAAGGGATCTAAATTTTATATACCAGCGTTATACTGCGCTATATAATAAATATCATACCACAACCTGGCCACTACATACAAATGTCCGTGTATTGTCAACGACACCACTGTGTTGTCGTTTACAATTCTTTTTAGGTAACCACACCACCGTATTGTAGTTCTAATACAAAACATATGTATGCATTTATCGATAACAATTATTTACTATTCGTAAGGTCACAACATGACATATATGATCTCTTTATGCTAATTGCCTCTGTTTATTCATTGATATTGTTATATATAAAATTTATTTGTTGTATTATAAGAAAATTGTAAACGACACCACAGTGGTGTCGTTGACAATACATGCAAATATCTCGTCGTATACTACTACTACGTAGTACTATTACTTATACTGTGCTACATCTGTGCAAAGCGTGATTCGTCTCAGAGGGGAGGTGACACGAGAGAGCGGCAGGGAATGGCCGTACTGTACATAGTGCTATTATTTATACTGTGGTCATACATTATTTCACGTATTTTTCTAGTTTAGGGCACCCTTCCTCAAACCGATTCGAATAAAATGTCATAAAATAGACAAACACCCTTTAGTCTAGTCTAGCAAAACTTTATTCGTAACTCCGGAGAGTTTATGAGTTAAAGTTAATTATTCTTTTCAGAATGAAAGTGAAATCAGGGTTGCGGCTGGTGAGCGTGACTGCGGCGAATTCCCGATGGGCGGTGACCGCTGAGGTGAAACCACGAGCTGCGACCGTCACGGCTACCCGGATGGATCAACCCCTGCGCGACGACGGAGGCCTTGATACGTGAGTGCTGAAATTCTGAAATTTCAACTAGGTACTTTTAAGTTTACTTCAGCTAACGACCGGGAAAACTGCCAACTTGTGGACTCGTTCTGTCAACAGTCTTTTGACATTAACAAGAGCTCTTTACTTTCGTGACTGCAATCAGACAAAATATAATTGCAGTTTTGTGACTTTTTATTCCAATTCACAATCAAAATAATTTTTAGGCTACTTAACAATGAACAAAAAAAAGAACAATTGTATTAGTGTGACATTGTAGATACATTTTTTAAAAGATAATAGCTAAGAACACATGATAGTTGAGGTTCGCAATCTAATTAAAAGCTATATCCCTACTTCCGTACTCTATATAACCCTATCTCTACTATAATATTATAAACTAGCTGGGCATCAGCCATCCAGCGACTTCGTTCGCGTGGACTTTATAATTCCGGCGTATTAATACAAATACGAACTAATGTAGATACATAAAAAAATATTTGGGGCAGTATTATACGTTAAAAGTCAACAAATTATTATTTTTATTTAAGATAGTAACCATAGTTTAAAAAAAAAAATTAAGGGAGTCTTTCCTTCGGGAGCTAATATGAAAAGACCTGAAGCCTTACTAATCCTCGATAAAGCCACATTGTTGGCCATTTCGCATTCATCTGAAACGATTAGACAGCAATCCTGATACATTTTCGATTTGTCACAGTTTCGTGTCACAAAGCATGTCGGTGTTTCCGTTCTGTATAAATCGAGTAGAATATTGAACATTGTATTTGCGTCCTTCCGCCTAGAAGTAATATGGCTGCAATACCTGGCGATGCTGCTGTGAGATATTATTTTGGCGCCTGATTTCAGCGAGGATTGCTCTCGTCAGGTATGTTTTTCCAGTCCCTCCTGAAGCATCTAAGTAAAACAGTTTCCCCTCGTTGTTTAAAATACTTTGCATCACAAAATCTTGCTACAAAATTTTGTCCCGCAAATGCACGCATTCTTCTGGTTTGTGCAAATATATACCAATCGTTCCATTTCAATTTTAGCGTACACGTCTATATTAAACTGACTAAACAGACCACGGTACCTTTGTAAATAAATAAAATATTGCGTCTAACTTGTAGCAGGTAAGAATAAAAGTAGCACTGCGCGGTTATTTTTTTACAATACAATCAATATTTTGTCAGGCTGAACAACTTTTGCTAAGGCGTAATTATTATATTTCTTATAGCTTAGCTGAACCATTATGGTTCTGCATCAGGTGTTCTAAATCTTGGATTTTTATACTTCAACAAAAAATGCTCATCAGGCTGAACAACTTTCGCTAAGGCGTCATTTTTATATTTCTTATAGTTTAGCTGAACCATTATGATTCTGCATCAGGTGTTCTAAATCTTGGATTTTTATACCTCAACAAAAAATGCTCATCAGGCTGAACAATTTTTACTAAGGCGTCATTTTTATATTTCTTATAGTTTAGCTGAACCATTATGGTTCTGCATCAGGTGTTCTAAATCTTGGATTTTTATACCGAGATGGAAATTTCGTGTCCGTGTTTTCAAATCGATGCCATTTTCCTAATTGACGTCTCAGAAAACCATAGAATCAACACCCATATTGATATTATGACATTTCAACCCCATCGCACCCCCACAGGAGTGCTTTTGTGTCACGTCGATTATGTTTTAGATTATAAAATAGCTGTTGTTTTCGGAATCAGCGACCCGATAAACCATAAAAACAATACCCATGACGATTTTCAGACGTTTGTACCTCATATCACCCCTTTAGGGGTTGAATTTTGAAAAATCCTGAAACACTTGTTTACTCATTTATCTACAGAAGTACTTGTGTAAAGTTTCGTATAAAATAGTCCAACTAATCTTGGTTCCCCATACAAAATTCGGACCCCCGTTTCACCCCCTTAGGGGTTGAATTTTCCAAATTCCCGTCTTAGTGAGCATCTACGTCCTGAAAGGAACCCCCATACAAAATTTGAGACTCCTAACACTTGTATTTTCTGAGATTTCGTGGTGAGTGAGTCAGTGATTTTCTCTATAGAAAAATTTTCTTAAAATTTTTAAATGACGATAACTTTTTAATCTGACATCAGATTTCGATGAAACAAAGCCTATATGTTGGTCAGGGATGAGCTTAATCTTTTAGTGGAAACCGCGTAAAAATCTGTTCAGTAGTTTTAAAGATTTGCGAGTACATACAGACAGACAGACAGACAGACAGACAGACAGACAGACAAAAAAATCAAAAAAATCTTTTTTGTGTTCTGTTACTTTTTTTTTATCGCCCACACCCATTTTTTGTTAATTTTATCAAAAGTACAGACACGCGGTTCCTACTGTTTTATTATATGTATTGATATATTGATATTGATATTGATGATGTATTGATGTGAATGATGAAATGAGTTTGTTTGTTACGTTTTTGCCCAGAAACTACTGAATCTATCATCATGAAATGAATTGTACACATATTCTCAAAGGTATTAGGAAAGACATAGAATACTTATTGTTTTAAAAAAAAGTAAACCCGGGCGAATCCGCAGGGCGCAGATAAAGGTCGAAATGTCGTATCGAGCTACGAATGTACTACTTATTGAAAAGGTGTTAATTAGCAGTGTCAGATTTAGTTTTAGCATCACCATATTCAATGTAAGATTTTTTAGGCCACAGAATCTCTATGAAAAAAACAAACAAGTCAAAAATCCTAAAACGGAACTTCCTTATGCGACCACTAATCTGCGCTCATCTTGACTACGTACATTACATGCATGTTTCTTATAACGGACGCTATTATAAGTTCCTGTTTACTTTTGCTTGTACGAAGATACACGTCTGCAATGAGATTGCAATCTAATCTCAGTCCGACCGAGTCCAGCAGCGCTTTTATAGAAGCATCCGAGAATCCACCGTGCTCGAGCCCTGCCGGGGAATGCGCATCGCGGATTTAAAAGATCCATTCTGTTTACCTATTTTCTCAAGCTTCGCCTCCGAGTTTTTCACATTCTAACTCCAATGAAAGTAACTGGGTCAACTTGAATAACAATACTATAAATTGAACTCAGTTGGGAATAGAACACAAAAGACGAACGAAGTAATTCACACATAGTACGCTTTCCCAGTGGCTTAGCGAAATCGAACAAGTGTATTTCTGTACGTAAGTGAAGAGACCGCAACTTTTAGCGACAAGCCTCGGATCTGAGAGAAAAGACGTGTAATAAATTAGGTCAGGACTTGTGAAAGGTATCATTTTACCCTGAAATTTTTCTGTTGACGTATCCGACACGTTGTGACACGAAACATATTTCGCAGTTGAATAATGAAACAAGGAACCATTTCCGTTTTCTTTGGGGGGATTTGTTCACAATTTCTCTCTGGATATTTATTTGCCGCGGATGCCAGTTCTCCGGAGCTGCCATCCGCGGAGCCATAAATCGGCTCAACGCGTTGTTGCGCTGTTTAATGAAACTCGATGTCACGACTTGAAATTATTGTTTAGAACTGCTAGAAACAGGATATTTGTGTACAAGACAAAAGGTGCATTTTGAATTTATCACCTTTCATACGTTAGGTACTGCAATATTGGATATTTCATATTAAAGATTTCATGTAATGTCCTAGTTTCACAATATGATGTCATCTTTATACTAGCAGCATGAGGAGCTCGATGGCGTCGTTGCGCGTGTCAGTCTAATCGATCACGCAAGTTAAGCAACGTCGAGTTTAGCCTGTCCATGGACGGGTTTATTTGTGTCGAGTTCTTATGTTCTTCGGAGGGCACGTTAAGTCGTCGGTCCCGGCTGTTGTCATTAGTTGATAGTCGTTAAGTCAAATAAGTGGGCATTAGGTAGGCGGCTTAAAAACACAGACCCGCAGTTGAGTATGTTGAGTTGAGTTCGTTTGGGTACGGGACCATAACAATTTCCAAACGTTATTACTAGTGCGTAAAAGTGCAAAAGCCAAGACTATGGCTGTATCATGATTCCTCATTGTCATATTGGGAATTATCTAGGGGAATAAATGGCCGAGCCACCACCACTTTTCTTTAAACTTCCCTACACATAATCTACAAAATTTCATTAAGATCGGTTAAGTAATTTCGGAGTTTATTACTGATAAGCAGCGTATCACAAAACAAACGGTCCGCCTGATGGAAACTAGTTAGCCTATGGACTCGTGTAATACCAGGAGCATTACTCGCCTCCTGCCGACCTTGGAAAAATCTCTTCGCACCCTTTTTGAAAAACCCCATAAACGATGAACGATATATTTAGTCATTTCACTAAATTAGTATAGCGATTTATCATTATCATTATGAAGACGTAATAAACTAGAATATTCGACACTTACAGTAATTTCGTGGTATTCCGAGGAATTTCGCGAAATCTTTGGTTTACACATTTGCCTGCGACGTATATAAAATAAAAAAATGAGTAAAATGTATTTTCTGATGTAGGGATATGGAAGAAAGCAGTGGCGCTGGAGGTGCCGGTTGGGAAGAAGTATTAACATGGTTGGTGGAAGTCGGGGCGGAAGGAGAAGGCGACAACGAGGGCTCGGAGGGTGAATCTGGTCGAGGGACGGCTCGACTCAGCTGGTCTGCGAGAGTGTCCGAGACCCCAACTTCAATATCTACCACGGAAGAACCACCCCATGAACACAAAGTCAACACGCGGCTTGATATTGAAAAAGATGATATTCAAGCCGTTTTGCCAATATCGAAGGTGAGTACGTTCGTACTTAGTATCCTAGTTTATAACATTTTGTCTATGCTACCAATAAGTTAATTTTTGGAATTATAATCAGGTCTCGATATACTGGACGAGTATAAGTTTAATATATAAGGTCTAGAGACTTACATTGGTTAATATTTGATCTTATTTCCATTTTGAAAAAATATTAAAATAATAACCACACGGGGAAACCACGGGTAACAGCTACCCAATAAAATACGAAAGTTATACGAAACCAATAGCGTTAGGCAGTAGAAGTGCAGAATCATATCATATTATATTTTGAATTTGGGTCTCTTGGAATTTGGGAAAAATCTATATTTACACAGACAAATAGTCTATGTAAATCTAGATTTTCCCAGACAAGTAGTCTGTGTAAATCTAGATATTTATCTGAATAAATGTGGATTTTTGCTTCTACTCCTTTTGTCTGCTACAATAAAAAAGTCATCTGTCATAGTCACAGGCGTCTCATTCTAAATTGCCCAGGGCACAGGACCTTTTAGACAGACAGCCTTGATTGCAATGTCACTTTTTGGATATTTCTATAAAAGTAAAGATTAGATTTCTGCAAACTAATTTAAGATCAAATATTCTAAACCAATTAAATGTCTACGATAATACCAATCTCGAGAATCCACTCGATTATTCGGTCGTTATTACCGAAGCAGGTGCCCGAAATCAACAATTTATAGAGACATCGATTGTGGCGATAAATTAACCAAAAGGTATTTTCTCAGTAATTAATGGAACTAAGGGAGCTCCTTTTATTGCTATAACGATATCTTTATCGAGTTTGAAAGGTTTTTATGTGACTTAGACGTCGTCGCGACGTGCCGGGCGACTATTGCCTGTGAAATAGATCGTAAACCAGAGAAACTAGACCGACTAATTAAAGACGTTGCCTAATAAAAAATAAACGTTCCTTTAGGTATAATTCAAGACAGAGCATTACTATCTTGGGCAGGGAGTGATTGTAACAAATCGTGGGGATTAACGTTTAATGGTGTACTCTTAGTTTGAATGAAGTGGTGTGTAATGGGCCTTTATCGCGGGCTAATGGACGCTGAGAAAGACCCGCACCGCCCACAGAGCCAGCGCGGAGTCGTTGATGAATTTTGAATATTACATTCTTACGGCATGTTAATGCTAATGCTTACGATTTATAAATGTTTCGCGTTTTCACTAGATTTTTTAAGCAATTTCCTGACTAGTAACTGTTCCTCGCTAGTCTACACACGTGCATGTTAGTTAATGGTTATGATAAGTTAATAAAAATGCCAGGTTCCGTCAGCATATTTTATAATTAAATTGATTAATGAGAATTGATTTAAACCACTCGGTTTAAACAAGAATTGGTTTAAACTAGTCGGTTTAAACAAATTCTCATAATTAATATTTTACCAAAAAATGGTGGCCTGGCTATGAAGTGCTTTTACTTTACAGTAGGTAGGTATATTATTTTATTAAAAATTACATACTAATATTGCTATGCAACAGGTATGAATCTAAGCACTATAGTCTCAAAACAGAGAGATATATAGAGTCACTTAGATTTCCTGGCATGTCATTTATTGCGTTGAGTGAGCGGTGTACGATAAATTTTTCAAGCTTAGTTCATCACTTCATACGTCGGGTCAACGACTATGCCCAGGGTTACGTGCATGTTTAGGATACAGCCCTCTCACCACCATCTCTTATTGCGATCCAATAACTAAATATAATGCTTATTAATACCAATGAATAAGCGACTCTATTTCAAATGGAATAGAGTCGCTTATTCATTGGTTTGAATAAGGAATCTATTCAATTATTTAATCGTAATAAGAGATGGTGGTAAGGAGGCTGTATGCTTATTTGATCTTAAAACATTATATGTTAAAAGAGAATATAAGTTTTCAAATACAACTACTATAAGTTTATAAGTATCTAAATATCTATAAATTATTGTAAGTATATTGTATCAATAAGAACTTGACTTTTGTAACTATATACGAGTATATATATTGTATATTGAATCTGTGGTGCTCCGATTTTAATGTAATTTAGTACGTAGCATTGAAATTAGTAGGTTTTGAGACGTTGATGTTAAAGTGAAAATAACAAGTCAAAATAATAACAACCGCTATCGAGATCCATCTAATTAATAGGTTTCGATACAGGTAAATGAATTACTAGGCAATACTAGGGTCATTTATGTATTTTATTCGTTAAAGTCGTAAGTTTTGATGTCTATCGTACAATAATCATTAGAGGGAGTGTCTGCATGTGTCGGTTTGATGAAGACTTCTTTTGAAATCTTTGCGAGATCCACATATTAAATTAATGTGTATATATTTTAATATATATTGTACTGTGGTGCCATATTTATTGTTTAAAGTAAAACCACTACAGTTTGTGAAAAACATTCGCAGGAACACAACAATCCTCAAGGGAATGGCTATTTGGCTGCGGTATTCTGTGAGGTGCATTCCCTAGTCGGGTAGCTTACAATTACGCTCCCTACCTCTCTTTTCGCCAGAGATTCGTTTGTCAGTCAGCAAGGTGCACCGCGTGCAGGTGAAGTTGGCTTTGGTATAAAGATGTTGATGAACATCAAAAAATCCGATCGGAATCGGCTTCAGCTTAGCCGGTAGTTACCCCTCATTTAATCTGGTTTAGCTATATACAAAATATGTATATAGTTAAACGAGGGCTAACTCGGGACAGTCCGCCAATTAATTATAATTACTGCAGACACTAGTTATAATGAGGGTCTCCGTTTGAGATCTAAACTTCAGTCGCCTTTTGTGACTAAAATTGAGTGACCGTTAACTTTAATCATTAACAAAATTGTGTTACATGAGTGTTAATTAAAGGACACGTGTTTATTTCGCCACTGTTTGTAATATTCGTGCGAATATTTCTCAGTACAACTAACCCCACACAACGCAATTACGCTATCGTGCCTGACGAGTAAACGAATTATGAATAAATGCCACGGGACAAACATTGAGATTGTCGAGCCAATTTACAGTTCGCTCCTGTGCTTTCGACACTGAAGTAATGAAGTTCCAGGGTATTATTTATACAGCAATTAGTTTATCTCAATGTTAACTGTTAACGCAACCCGGGGCGCTCGGTGCGGTGCGAGTCTCTCCATTCGTTCATTCGTATCTCTGACGGATAACCGCTCCTTGTCTGACCCTCGACTGATCGTTAGAGTAATTAGACTGGATGAGCGATGGAGCTCAAACCGCGTAATTAATGCGTACTTGTAATTATTACAACGCTTTGTTAGATAGCTCATTGTTTGTTTGTATAACTTTATTGTAATAACATGAATAATACAGGTACATCACAGAATATTAAATACAATGGCATAATTGTCCCAATAGGCAGCTTGTTCAGAAAGAACGAGCTGCCCATTACGAAAATTTAATGCTTGAATTTAATTACTATTGAAATTCTGTAAACTGGTATATAATGCTTTAGTATTAAGTTCTTTAGTTTATTTGCGAGTAAGCTGACAAACAAGTGGTATGGTTGATGGTAAACGATCAGTGCAGCCTATGGACGCTTACGACACCACAGGCATCATTTACGCGTTGCCGGCCCTGTAAAAACCCTTTTATGGTTTTAATGAAGTGCCCCATACTGTCATTTTGTATTTAGTCTATAAGATTTGCAATACAGATTACATAAATAAATGAAAAGTCAAAAGGGCATGGCACCAGATTTTAATTTATTATTCTAAGAAAAACTTTATTCAAATAAACTTAAGCTATAAACAATACATATAATTAAACTATAAAACTAAAGTACCTAAAATTAAATAACACTAAAATAAAACTAACCTAAAAAAAAATAATGTAAAAAGTTTGGCCCATGTGGCATCGATCCCAAGATTATTAAGAAGAGCAGCATTACCTCGCTGGATGGCTAAACTGATCCTTTGGGCGAAGAATGTGCTAGATCTTGTCACCGGTTACGTCGACCAATCTTTTTCCTAATTCTCTTATAAAGTTTTTGGTGCTGGGACCCCATGGACCAAGTATTGGTTGTATCGGGAAGTGGTCATATCGGGATATGGTCGATGAAGTGCCCTGATGGACCGAAAGGAGTGTTTTATTAGTTATATTATAATATCAAGTACACGAAAACAGTGCATACGAAAGAAGGCGAGCTTACAATTCATCTAGCTAAGAAACGATTGTTTTTAGTTCCGAAATATTTTTTAATTAGAAGCTTAAAATGCGATTGACTTTATTATACAATTTTTACATAGGGCCTTGTCCATGTCGATGAACAAGTAGTGAATTTAATTTTATTAATATAGTGCCCCCAAATGGAAACATTATTACATTGCCTACAAACTCATTATCATGATTAGTATAACGGCAAATAAAGGCAATGATGACGTGGCACTATGTAAGAAACTGCATAGTCATTAAATTCCCGTTGGCTTCAAATAAAATTGGTTACAAAAGCGCTGAGTGTGAGTCAAGTCTCCCGCATTGAGAATTGCGTACCGCACCTTAAAACAGATGGACAAAAACAAATGGGTCTGGGTGTTATCTATTTATTTTAAATACTTATGTGTTTTTTGGAATTATAGACACCTGCGTATGTAACGTTGAATCCATCATACGTAACAAAATAATAATCATAAAATAATCTTAATAAATCATAAATATTTATTTGCTAGAAATGTAGGTTAATAATTAGGTGTTGTATATTTCGGCGGGAGTTCAAGATCCACGCACGATAGGTGACGATTTATCTTACTCGGTAATATTTTCCATCAGAACAAAGGCGTTGACAATTTAGTATTATTTTTATTACCAAATGTGTACTGAAAACTGAAGAAAAATCAAATCAACATAATAATTTCATTAAATAAATCAATGATTCAGGTGTGATCAGTATCACATTTAAACATGCGAACAGTAGAGCGGTCGCGGCAAGAATGAATCGAGAACGCCGCGCGTTGCCTTATAAAGCCGCCTCGGCCGCCCTCCCCACTCGCACATCGCCTGATTCATGGATCGGTCGATAAACAACTCGTCATGCGCACGTGCTGAGGCGATCTGACGTCACTCAAAAACACGTGGCGCCGACACGGCCATTCTGCTCATCAGGCGCCCTCGACCTGATAAAAAATAGTTGTCACAACGGCAACTTAATCACTTAATACCAAACGAGTTCAATATAACTCCTATGACATAGTGTGGGAGGCCCCTGTCCTCGACCAGTCTAACTCAAAATTTGTTTGTCAGATAGGGAGGCCCCTGTCCTCCGACCTATCATGCCAAACAGCATAGTTCTGGGAGGCCCCTGTCCTCAACCAGTCTAACTCAAAACTGCTAGTCAGATAGGGAGGCCCCTGTCCTCAACCAGTCTAACTCAAAACTGCTTGTCAGATAGGGAGGCCCCTGTCCTCCGACCTATCATGCCAAACAGCGCAGTTCTGGGAGGCCCCTGTCCTCAACCAGTCTAACTCAAAATTGCTTATCAGATAGGGAGGCCCCTGTCCTCGACCTATCACCAACCATAAAATCATTTTGAAGCATACAAACCTATTCATATTATAATCATAGCAAAAACAGTCACACCTCCATCGCAGTATTGTATGTCGCGCTCGGATTGCTTGTACATGCTGCATCAGCGGGTTTCCCGGGAATCAGTCCCACTGCTACATCTACAGGTCTTACCGCCGACACGTTTCCTACAGTACGATTTTTACCTGGATTCGGTGCTAATCTGAGTTGATCGTTGGATACCTTGTTGGTCTTCCTCTGCCAGTTATTTTCTTAACTTGGTACCGGTCACCTGGCAGTACTTTCTAAACTTCGCAAGCGTCGGGTCGCTTCAAATCTAGAACGACCTGACTTCTCGGACTCGCCTTAAACAAAGCGATGTCGCCCTTGTTGAACCGACCAACTGTGGCTTTCGATTCTAAAAAAAAAAAAAATCCGAAAAATTGAGGCACGCTCACTCGACAGCCCTGAAGTCATAATGTTGCAAGAACGACCACCATCTGCGGATTCATAGCAGGAGCCCGTGCTCGCGGGCCGACGTCTTGAAGGCATTGCAGTCAGTCACCATAACAATAGCACGAACCACGGCAAGCGTTTCTAGCCTGTAAAAACAACAGAAACCCTCAGGCCCTGCAGTTCGCCGGCTTATGCAGGCCACGGCATGTTGCTCGCCCTGTTCAGTCTGTACCAGAATAGCTCTCAAACTCGTACCACTGACGCTTGCATGGAGTTTCGTTTGCAGCCTCTCCTGAAAAATATCGAGCATCGCCTGCGTCGACATACACCGAACGATGTCAAGTCGAGCGCCGCAAAGCCGGTGTCCATTCGAATGATGCGCCCTATCTTAGCCAAACTACAGAATGGAATCATGTGCTCCGTAAAAGATGGTATGAATCGCCGGAAACAGCCAACCAATCTGCAGAACCCGATCTACTTTGCACCGCAAGGTACCGGCGATTCCTCCAAAGCCTCAACCCCACACGTCCACTCGGCTTGACGATACTATCTGAAATTAGACCATCAAGATTAGTGGTGGGTCGTCGACGATTTTAGTCGACGCAACGAGACGTCGACGAGGAACTAGTTTAAAAAAACAGTCTAATTTTCGACCAGTTTACGTCGTCGTTGATAAGACCATTTCCTCACGTAAACGATTGGCAAACGTAAACGAATGAAAATCTCGTTTGTCAAGTCACTAGACGAGACGAGACGATCGCGACGCGACGCAACGGATTCATCAACCAGTCGAAGAATAAACTAGTTTATCTGTGAGCTGTAAACCAATTTAATCGTTTACGCACAAAAACAGTTTAACAAAACGGTTCGTTTATTCAACGCCCATCTCTAATCAAGATACTCGATGGAATTCCTGAAGAAGGAGCACTCCCTCCAGGCCACCAAAAGCCGGTCGAGCTTCTAAGTAAAGTAAATCTAATAAAAATCTAAGTAAAATAAAAAAGTAAGCCCCCGGAAGCCGTCCCACACTTCATCAAGGCACTGTCCATGTACACGAGGATATCATCCAGGAGTGGTTGAAGTGCTGCCACCGCTGCCCGTCGAATGAAATCGGCGCATACACTGTCCTCGCCATACCTTGCCCTCACCAGCAACACGAGACTCGCGAATTCCGAAGCACATGGCATCACGTACGATGCCATTGTTCAGAAGTTTCTCAATGATGGACCTCAACCTCCGGCGCTCCACGGGCGCCACCCGGTATGATCCATGCGAAACAAGCACGAAAAACCTCGGGTTTCTCAACCGGATATCCATCGTTCAAGTCAAAACCCCAGTTTTTGGTGCACCGGTCACAAAGATTCCCTGTATTCAATAAATAAGGCCCTCAACTCACTCCGCTCCGACTCCCTCAAATCGGTGTCCAAAATGCCGAAGATGTCCCCATCGGACGATGACGATCGTCATCGCCAACATGGTCTGCTCTCTCACAAGGCTTGTGCCGCTACTCACTACAAACAGGCCAGGCACCCCTACCAGATCCGATCCAATGAGGACATCGCAAGGCACCTCACAATTCTCTACAACGCGACTTCACATGAACATCATTAATCTCCCAATCTTTTGAGCAAAAGAGTGTGTCTTCACGCCCACCCAAGGAACGGCTAACCGGACGTTCCATCGGTGAGCGGTTCGCGCTGCTGTCAAACAATGCCGTGTATCTGCCGCTGCCAACCCTGACAGGCATCGGTGTGGACATATCCCGGTAGTTCGACTGGCTTTGTGGTCGAGTCCCCAGACGCAAATAAAGGCCTCGGATCACCCTCATTACCTTAGTTTTGTGGACAGTTAAATCGAATGTGACCATTCCTTCAACGCCTACAACAGACCGCGACATCTCCACTCGCTCTTAACCTCAATCGCCACCGTTCACCCAAACGGGTGTAACTTCCCCCTTCTATTTTTATCATGAAAATTCGCGTGTAAAATAAAATGAACGAGAGGCCATGTGATCATCCAACGGACACGCTGTGATAAGGTTACTATACCGAAATATAAATTCTAAATTAACGGTTTTCACAAAAGTACACGGAAAATAAAATAAAGATATAGATATCATAAATGACCAGAGAATAAAAATAAACATGCAACTTAACTTTCTCAGAAGTCGCTTCTATTGTGTAACTGCACTGCTCAGCTCAGTTAACCCCTCGTTGTTGAACACATGTATTCGTGACTCAGTGTCCGGCTGATGGATGTCTCGTTATATGGAATATTGGAGAAAATACAAACGTCAAATCGTAAAATATTGAAGTCTGTACTGAATTTAAAAGGACCCGCGATTTAGTTACAATTATAGATACTACTAATTTGCCCGGGCAATTATTATTATAATTCTGTGGGGTCCCCCCTCTTTAATGGGATGATTAGTTCTCTATAAAAATATAATTATATATATAAAGAACCGATCGTACCACCCAGTGCCTCTCTTCGGAATTTTAAAGCGTAAAATTCCTAAGATACAGACCCATATCACAGAATTTTTGACTCTAATAATTTACTTGACAACAAAGTCATCAAGGATGACAGGTCAGTTCAAAGCAAACGCGGGTCCTACTATTCTTTAAACAAAGTATTGTTCACTCCAAATATATTTACTTCCTTGTCCTAGTAATATTAATCTTTACTTATGAAACAGTTTCCTACTATTTAATAACTATATTTATAATTAAGTAATTGTAATTGTGTATAATATTTAAGTGATATCACAAAATGTACATAACGAGCATTCTGCTACAAAGACTATATCATCTCTCTCCTGATTTTTTTTATATCAGATATTGGTGCCGTCGATTGGTGGACAGAGTTGACATAGTTTAAACAAAAGGTAGACTTATGTGTGTATATGGGCGAGCGTCATCCAAAAAGGTCGGTGGGCCAAAATAATTAGTTTCGGCGGCTATATGATTATATATTATGTTCATATAATCTAGCACGACTGATGCCCATATCAACACATAGTCTTTAAATCTATAAAAGTCTTTAAATCTCTAAGTGCTCAAAGTCATGTGCCATATTGGACTCATGTCTGTAAGAAATAGTCACTACCTCAGAAAAGTTATTCCTACAAGGAATAATATAGAATTCACAATGTTACGTGGTTTAACAATGAGAATATGAATAATGAGAATATGATTACACCTTTCGGATACATTCAATATTTCTTTTTCAAGATAGAGAACTATATTTATTTATAAAATAAACATTTCTTTGGCCGTGACAGGTGTGATTATGTCAAGTGTCCTTAAAGATCTAATTTCTTCCTTAACCATGCAAGTCTTAAAATTATAAACAATAGAAAAATGTTTCATAGAAATAAAAAATAGTAGTAACGAAACATTTGTGATGAGTTCATAAATGTTTCACTTAAATTTCCAAACACAAATATTAGATGTTCAATTCAGAGTGAATGTCAAGAACTTATTTATAATTGGCATTAATACTCTTCTCCCATAACTATGAATTAAAGCATGCTTTTATATAATCCTCCACTTTCATACCACTTCCGTCATGCAAATAACACTTATAAGAAATATAGTAAAATCAAGATATAACAATTAATATAGAAAATAAAGTAAAATCATATGACCTTTAATCGTTGACAAACCACCATCAATTGTATTAAGCCGGATCTTGAATTTTCAGTTGACATTTTATCTAAATTTTTCTGATTTGTAAACGTATGCAATTTATTTGATTTATTTTTCACTTCACACTCGTGATTTTTGTCATCAGATAATTTATCTACCACCGATCTAAGAACAATTCTTTAATACGCCAAAGGTCTAACTTTGAATCCCTCTCGGCCACCTGTCCACTTCCAACCTCTAATCCGCTCCCCGGCCGACTGTCCCGAAACCGCCCCGACTTGCGCCAGCGACACTCCCCCCGCAGTTCACCCCTGCACACCCTTCGAAACGCGTCCATGCTTATATCTCTGTCATCCCCAAAGGATCAACATTCTCTGTCTCACCTCCTCCATAATCATACAAAAAATGCCTTTGTTCAACAATGCTCATGTAAGTGGCTAACGAAAAATATTCAGGAAAAATACTGAAACGACTTTTAACATAATAGAAGTCTGTTACAGATCGCCCCTTGAATTTTATAATGTTTTTCATTCGGAAAATATTGGAAAATTCACAATAGGAATGTAAATTTATATTCTTATTTAAGAATCAAACCTATGAATTTCTCTCGTTGAAGTAAATAGTATAAGCCATTTAGTTTATTAACATAATAGTGGCATTATTTATAATATTGAAATAAATTGCTCTCTTTTTCTGCTACCTACATGCATTTGAGATGAACTCACTCAAAACTTCTTTTAAATTGAAACATTATAACTTAATTTTATTAATTCAATTTTGTGAAAATCAACTACTCTGAAACTGTCATTAATGGAACAAATAATTAGTTAAAACTGTTAACCTATTTAACATCTAATAGTATATTAATTACTACAGTTATGAATAACTGTAACACTAACATGGTATAATCAAACTTATACGCCCCTACATCCTTAACACTTCATATATTTATAAATAGCTCTGTACGCCCCTTCTCTTTCAATACTATATATATGTTTAAATGACTCTTTATCAAAATTTTGAATTGTTAAATGTCATAACTTCTATCAATCTTTACTAAATAATTTATCATTTAAACACAACTCACTCCTCGCGAAACGTATATCATTGATATCATTTAAATTTCTGTAAATTGAAATAATGATCCAATTATTGAATTAAATTATTATCACTTATTTTTTTTTTTCTAAGAACCTTAATAAAATTCATCTCACGTATTATCTCCCTAAGTAATGCTATTTTCATATCTATATATGACGAGCAGTTTAGTGTTTATCTATTTTTTTATTATTATTTATATTAAGCACTGCTTGTGTATGACATTCAAAAATAATGTTAATTGAAATCATCTATCAGTTGTTGGTCCGCTCCACCTAAATAATGTTCACAAATAATCACTTTAAGAAATTTTTGAAATCCTTAAAAAGTCGCACCTGTGCTGGGGATCGAACTCGGGGCTTACACAGGGTCTGTGAGTCAAAAATAAACGTATTATTCGTTCAAGCCAACATTCAGTTATTCAATTCGACAAAATATTCTATCTCTTCATAATTAAAGTTATTAATTTGCTTTATATACTAATTTGAATTTGAATTAACGCACTTCTTATTTTTGCTTGTGTAATTTTAAACCACCCTTTTTTTTCAGTTTTATTTATTAATTACAATTCCACTTGTTTATTGACGTATTTAAATACATTTAATATAGTCTTATATGAATGAATTCTGATATATATTTATATATTTTATTTGTCATTTATAATTTAAAATAATAATATGATCAATATCATAATAAAAATACTATTAATCAATTCTGTTAGCTTTGAGTTCAAACGTACCGATATCAATTCTCAGATTGTATTGAAAAAAAAAACTAGCGAACCCTAGCGTAATTTTAAAGAAACTACAGCAAAGATGCGATTTTCTCTCATAGCGCACCCTATCGGAACTTAACGCAACTATAACAAATAACAACACAAAGCAGGAACGAATGCTGTTATGTCTAGGATCGTGTGCTCGTCATTAAACTTTTCTGTTTCTCAAACTTTGTCATAGATGGCGCTGATGATAATAATGTGTTCAAATTTTCAACGAGTAAGTAAGTCGTAATTTACATTTATCACGTTTATTTTATTTTAAATAAATTATATATTATTTTATTCAACATACTCATTACCATATCATAAAAAAAAAAAAAATCTAAACATGATGAAATTACTCAAGGTTTTATAAAAAAAACCAAGATTACAGCAATAGAATTGCTACTACTCACTCAGGATCGCAACTATGAAAAAGTACATATTTCTCGCGAACAAACGCGGTCCTAATATATTCCCGTGTGAAAATATATTCCCATGTCTGATATGAAAATAAAGTATTTTTCGAAGTAAAATATGTTTCAACACATCAATCAGCCATACACCATTTACAACACAATCCTTATAAATCAGAAATCAAACATCAATAAAAATATAATTTGTCGGGATAGTTAATTATATATAACTTTTGGTAATAAAAATTTCATGTGATTTTATAATTACATGAGGTAAGTTCTAATGATTTTATGACCAATCTAATTACTTATGGTATTATCATATTTCCCAAGTTGAATAACCAGAAAACCCACGTTTGCTTATGTAATATTACACTTCGTCGCATGCGCAGTCCAAAATTATTACTTAAAGCGCTGCAGCGCTAACTGCCCTGTTTACCCGCTTGTTAATGATGAATACATTTGAGCAAAGTATAGCAAATACAATTCTATAAACTAAAGTACTGTGCACTGTAATGAGATAATTAATGTATGAATATATAAACAAAATGTAGTCTATGTATCTCAATGAGTCTTGGCAATTAATCTTTGCTTTGTACAAAATTGTAAACATCAGTCCGCCTCTACACATATTGTATTGACTTTTTTCTATCATGTGTCCGAAGTAATGCTTTTGTAATAGTTACAATTACTCTTACTTGTGAAACTGCGGGTGAAATTCGTATATATATTTAGAACAATAAGTGTCTAACTAAGGACATGATTATAGATGATTTTTTTTTTATTTTTATTAAGGAAAGAATTACTTTGATAGCATAAGGAAAACTAAAATTTTTGACCTTCTCGAAAACGCTCCATACTAAAGCTTATTTAATTAATTATGTTATTAATTACGACGTCACAGTCCTATATCTAGCATGCATCAAATCCGAATTCTGCACGCCAACTATGTAAAATTTCACGATTATGTAATTACGATCGAACAAAAGATACTAGAATGAAAGTATGCAAATCTGTATAGTCCTGTGTATTTCACGATATTGTTAAATAACTTATTCAACTCCTGTACTTTGTAGAGTAGCCTAGCAAACATAAAAATATAATTACCGAACATCCCACCCATTTTACCATTCGACCGAATTAGACAATATGTGAACATTCGTGCATAGTCACACGAACCAAATGAAAAACCCCGGCAAACGTGACAAGATTTAGTGATAAACATTTACATTTCCTTTACAAAAAAATTGAGTGCTTATGTGTTTGAAACTTGACACACAAGTATCTATAGTTAATTTTGACATTAATAAACAAACACGTTGTTTACATGATAAAAAAAAAAATAATTTAACGAATCTATGTTTAATTTTCATTTGAATAACTAGACAAAATCTAAATTAAAAATATAAATTCCTTTAGACATAAATGTTTCTAAAAGTAAGCTACAGATGACCATGACACATTTTTTTTTCATTACTCACAGTTTTTTTTTTCTGCCTCTAACCGACTTCCAACAAAATTTCTAACATCTGCGAAGCTACCTGACTACGTGCGGTAATAAAACTGACCGGCTTTCTTGACAAAAGGAATATTGAATGCTTGTTCATCGTTTCCGTACATTCCTCAAACATTAACTTTAAATGAATGCTATTTGAAAATATTTAAATCAATAACAACTATGTTAATTAAAAATCAACTTAACTGAATATCATTTTATAACAAATATATGTATTTTTTTTTTTATTTTCCATTTGAATCACAGTTATTTAAAAGTTGTTATACGATAACCACATGAATTAATGTGTATCTTAATAAGACATGGTTTATGTTATTTTTAAATTTAAAAAGATTTGCAATTTATAATGATATAATATCTTTTATGTTCGATTTAACAATAAAACTGTTTAAACGTGATTCTAATTAATGCTTTAAAATTGTCTTATCTATCTATCTATTTTCTTTAATTTGAGTTAATAAGTATTATAACTTTTATCTATAATAATGGTTTTAGTAAAATATAATTAAATATCTATTTCCCATCCGACAAATATAAGACAATGTATCATATATTTGAAATGTTGATTATTTAACATAGCTGAATAAAACATATTTTACTTATTAATTAATCTTAATTATTTTTCAGGTCATCTAAATTCCCTAAAACTCTCACAATTATCTAGACTTTCAAACTTTATAGCGCGTCCGCGTGGCAACTCAAATCTAATACTAGAATAATAAAATCGATTTCCATTAATCTCTACCTTCCAGTTTAAAGATAAGGCCGTACAAACACCCAACATATTTTTAAATATGCAACAGGCAATCATAGGCTGATAATATTGATGATGATGATGATGTCACCCAAAGTAAGTTAAAAATAACTTTCATAAATACAAATTAATTTCAAGTGTATACTTTCTGCTATGTGTTTTTATAACTAAGTCATTATAAAAAAAAAATATTCTCAACAAAATTCCTCTTGACTTAAAAATTATGACCCACTAGTATAATATTCTCTAAGTGTTCCCACACTTTTAGTTTGTTTTCGCGTGGGATAAAATTAACCACTTGAATATTTCAAATCTAACACTTAGAAACTTTTAGCTAGTACAAATATTTCTTTTAACACTTAACTTTTAACGATAAAGAAATTTAAGTGGTTTTAAAAATTATAATCTCGAGAAGTTAGTAAGATTGATTATAATTACCGCCTGAAATTCTTGAAAAGTATTATTTATAAGTAAAACTACTTAACTTTTAAGCCTGTAGAAATTTGCATATCCGCCTGTACTATCTCGTTCAACATCCATGACCGACCGCATTTTATTTGCACCCGTAACCTGAAATTATTTATAGGAATTTCTGTAGTTAATAAAATTCCTGTACAATGTACATAGTTTAACGAAGTAATTTTCCAAATGAATTATAACACGTCATCTTCACAGAATTTTGTCAATTTTGACGAGACAATTTACACAGTGACAAAAAAAAAATCGTAACATCTGTCTCTACCTGACCCATCCAAAAAAAATCTTGTTACTTCTAACAACACAAAAAAAACTAATGACCTGATACAATAGCAATGGTTCTTTACGCCTTACTCGGAAGATATGATATTTTTGTCAAAATGCGTCACCCCTTGAGCAGATTTTTAAAATTATATTTGTACTATCAGTAATTACTGGCTATATCACTCGTGGTATTTGTCAAATAAGCCCACATTATACTGAATTATTTTCAAAACAATAAATGTCATTATTTAACACACATATTTAACAATATACATACATTAGTGATAGTACTGGTCGAATGGTTAGTAATAGCCATTTTGACAGGTTCGATTCCCGCACAAGACAAATTGTGCGCGTGATCATGTCTGTTTGACTTGGTTTGATTGGTCTTGTGTTTTCTATGTATTATAGTATGTATTTACAACAATATATATACATATATATTCAAGTACATTTATCAGTAGTCTAGCACGCGTAACACAAGTTTTACGCTTAGTTTGGGACTAGATGGCGCTGTGTAAATTTTCTAGAAATTTTAAGTAATTTATTAATTAAATAATTTCAATTCAATAAACAAAGCTAACTTCTGAAAATTACTTCTAACCTGTATGAGAATCAATTCATTAATTATTATACCTATAGGAATCTCTTTAACCGATCCGTATCAATAACATCATCATCATCATCTCCCACTATCAACCTTCATTCATTCCTGTATTTACAAAACCCATTATGTTACTGAGATAAATACATCTATCAATGTTTCATTTCGTTGCATATTTTAGTTTTAGATTTCACAAACTCTTCGAAATCTACCTAAAAACCACGTGCAGAAGTACACTTTACTCTGAACTACCGCGGTCACTAGTCCCCGCTACCTGACTCCTTTAAATGCGTCATCTGGCCCAATGGTTAAGAATAGGCTCTTTGTTTTTGAAAATCGCAGTTACAACCCTCGCGTACAAAATAATTTTGTAAGCATTTAACACGTTTGTCCGTTTTGATCTGGTGCACCATGTGCATTACATGTAAGTATTTTACAAGTTAAAATATGTAAGTAATTAGTCATCTATCACTCACAGTTCAAGTACTGTCTAATTTAAAATAAGATGTCGTTGTGCAATAAGGCTCAGAAATATTTATTTATTCTATTGAATACTTCATTAAAATTAACTTACGCCCCTATGAACTAATATTGTTGAATGATTTAGTACATTTGATCATTTAAACCAATCTTTAATGAATTACTCTATTGAACTCCTCCGCGCTTCGGATGGTACGCTATCACTACACTTTGTGTTTAAATAAAATTCGTTTATTTCTTAATAAGTGTATTTATGTTTTAAGATAAACTATTACTTCATTCATAGATTATAAAATGCACAGATTCTTAAGTATTTGCAAATATTATAAATAAATAATATGTACTCTTGTCACTAATTCTTAGTTAGTCAATGAAATGTTCTCGAAAATTGTAAGTTAACTAGAAAAATAAGCTTTATGGCAGTAGGAATAAGAAACATAATAGGGTATGCTAAATTAAAACTTGTAAAAATACTTTGAAAGTACATAATTTGGCTTGATGGGATAGACCTCGCGCACATGGAGACCCTTCCGAAGCAGGTACCTCTACCAACTCGGCAAGCTATGCGAAACTAAGATAGATGATTGAAGTAATATATCGCTCTCGTTCGTTCTATTGCTACGTGCAACTTAACCAAATCTCGTCTTTATCTTAAACAACCTACGAACCGACACTCAAAATGGCGCAATTATGGCAATTATAATTTCTAGACTTGCAATGTGCGCTCGAGTGTATTTACAAAAAAAAATTCTATTTTTGTTTTGATTATTGATCTTAGATGCTCCTAATTAATTATTAAACAATCAATTAATTTTCCTAGCTGACAATCTTAAGCCTCTTTTAAAGTAGAAAGAAAACGCTTCATTTCCGAATACACAAACGAAATCTACGTTTCGGAAGTATGAGTAGCATTTGTTCTGCACAAGTAACGTCATCCATATGCTAATCTAAATAAGGTCTATTTTACCATGGAGTAAGGAAATACTTGCAAGTATTACAAAACCTGGTTATTCAGCGCTGGCATTTACTCGACTACGTACCAAGTATACCTGGTACTAAGTTTTACAAGTATGACTCATTCTAGTAAATATGGGCATTATAACGATAACTCGTAAAACGTATAATGCAATATATATAAATATAATGAATAACGCATTACTGAGCAATGTGCTATTATGTCGTCATTGTAATCTGTTGTCGATAATGACAATGCGCGTCGCCAAAGCGCTGTTGCTGAGAACGTTGACTGCCGTTGGCGTTGTTGCAATACTGCGCAATATAAGCATGTCTGAAAGAGCACTAACAGCCGCACAGGTCGTTTTACGTGATTTTTGGTACCTGCCTTGAAGAGTGACTAACAGCTTGTAGTAACATCGACCGGTCGCACGTGCAAGCAATCACAAAGTAAATTATAATTAGTTAGCGCGAAAAACGCTCATTAAATGAATCTAGTAGATTTAACTAAACAAACATATATTTAAATGACGAATTGTTAATTTTAATGTTAATTTGCCGCTCCTAAAATTTTAGTTATAAATAATTTTTTTCACAATTTAATGACAACTATATACGTGTTAGTTAAATTTAAGACATGTTGTCGATTACTATATAAGTAAAAGTATTTTTTGTATTCCCACCCCTAAAACATTAATTTTAAATATAGCCGCTAGTATAACATTATTTATAAATACAATTAAATAAATATTTTCTTTGCAAACAAAAGAATATTTTTAAATACTGGTTATTATTGAATACAGGCGCCCCTACGATTTTATTTATAAATATTTTTCTTTGACAATTAAAACATTATGCGCTATTAAACGATTTAGTACTAATCGCAATTGAAACGACATAAACATTAAACATTTCACGGTACTATACTATTATTTATTACCAATTTATTTTTCAGTATCGTAACGAAATCCGTAGTACAATTTATTTTTCAGTATAGTAACAAAATCCGTAGTAAATTCAAGTTCTTTGAATTACGTTTTTGAATTTAAATAAATTCAAAATTTTCTGACGCAAATCCTGGTCACGGCACCAAACTGTAACTTCCCCCTTCTATTTTTATCATGAAAATTCGCGTGTAAAATAAAATGAACGAGAGGCCATGTGATCATCCAACGGACACGCTGTGATAAGGTTACTATACCGAAATATAAATTCTAAATTAACGGTTTTCACAAAAGTACACGGAAAATAAAATAAAGATATAGATATCATAAATGACCAGAGAATAAAAATAAACATGCAACTTAACTTTCTCAGAAGTCGCTTCTATTGTGTAACTGCACTGCTCAGCTCAGTTAACCCCTCGTTGTTGAACACATGTATTCGTGACTCAGTGTCCGGCTGATGGATGTCTCGTTATATGGAATATTGGAGAAAATACAAACGTCAAATCGTAAAATATTGAAGTCTGTACTGAATTTAAAAGGACCCGCGATTTAGTTACAATTATAGATACTACTAATTTGCCCGGGCAATTATTATTATAATTCTGTGGGGTCCCCCCTCTTTAATGGGATGATTAGTTCTCTATAAAAATATAATTATATATATAAAGAACCGATCGTACCACCCAGTGCCTCTCTTCGGAATTTTAAAGCGTAAAATTCCTAAGATACAGACCCATATCACAGAATTTTTGACTCTAATAATTTACTTGACAACAAAGTCATCAAGGATGACAGGTCAGTTCAAAGCAAACGCGGGTCCTACTATTCTTTAAACAAAGTATTGTTCACTCCAAATATATTTACTTCCTTGTCCTAGTAATATTAATCTTTACTTATGAAACAGTTTCCTACTATTTAATAACTATATTTATAATTAAGTAATTGTAATTGTGTATAATATTTAAGTGATATCACAAAATGTACATAACGAGCATTCTGCTACAAAGACTATATCATCTCTCTCCTGATTTTTTTTATATCAGATATTGGTGCCGTCGATTGGTGGACAGAGTTGACATAGTTTAAACAAAAGGTAGACTTATGTGTGTATATGGGCGAGCGTCATCCAAAAAGGTCGGTGGGCCAAAATAATTAGTTTCGGCGGCTATATGATTATATATTATGTTCATATAATCTAGCACGACTGATGCCCATATCAACACATAGTCTTTAAATCTATAAAAGTCTTTAAATCTCTAAGTGCTCAAAGTCATGTGCCATATTGGACTCATGTCTGTAAGAAATAGTCACTACCTCAGAAAAGTTATTCCTACAAGGAATAATATAGAATTCACAATGTTACGTGGTTTAACAATGAGAATATGAATAATGAGAATATGATTACACCTTTCGGATACATTCAATATTTCTTTTTCAAGATAGAGAACTATATTTATTTATAAAATAAACATTTCTTTGGCCGTGACAGGTGTGATTATGTCAAGTGTCCTTAAAGATCTAATTTCTTCCTTAACCATGCAAGTCTTAAAATTATAAACAATAGAAAAATGTTTCATAGAAATAAAAAATAGTAGTAACGAAACATTTGTGATGAGTTCATAAATGTTTCACTTAAATTTCCAAACACAAATATTAGATGTTCAATTCAGAGTGAATGTCAAGAACTTATTTATAATTGGCATTAATACTCTTCTCCCATAACTATGAATTAAAGCATGCTTTTATATAATCCTCCACTTTCATACCACTTCCGTCATGCAAATAACACTTATAAGAAATATAGTAAAATCAAGATATAACAATTAATATAGAAAATAAAGTAAAATCATATGACCTTTAATCGTTGACAAACCACCATCAATTGTATTAAGCCGGATCTTGAATTTTCAGTTGACATTTTATCTAAATTTTTCTGATTTGTAAACGTATGCAATTTATTTGATTTATTTTTCACTTCACACTCGTGATTTTTGTCATCAGATAATTTATCTACCACCGATCTAAGAACAATTCTTTAATACGCCAAAGGTCTAACTTTGAATCCCTCTCGGCCACCTGTCCACTTCCAACCTCTAATCCGCTCCCCGGCCGACTGTCCCGAAACCGCCCCGACTTGCGCCAGCGACACTCCCCCCGCAGTTCACCCCTGCACACCCTTCGAAACGCGTCCATGCTTATATCTCTGTCATCCCCAAAGGATCAACATTCTCTGTCTCACCTCCTCCATAATCATACAAAAAATGCCTTTGTTCAACAATGCTCATGTAAGTGGCTAACGAAAAATATTCAGGAAAAATACTGAAACGACTTTTAACATAATAGAAGTCTGTTACACGGGGCTCTCGCGATCTTATTGCTGCTGTTACCGATATTAAGTCAGGCATTGTGGAACACCCGTCTGACAACAGCCGCAGGCGCGACTGCTCGTTGTCTATGCAGCCCATGACAGCATTGCCGAGAAAAAAAAAAATCATTAGTAGTAGTGTTCGCTTGCAGTTGTCGTGTCAATGAATGTGTGTTGCATCGGAAATAGTCCGATCAGATTGAACTTCCGTCAGGATCCCAAAACGCGGGAGCGTTGTGGATATCCCTACTTCTGATTTCGGCGGGAGTTCAAGATCCACGCACGATAGGTGACGATTTATCTTACTCGGTAATATTTTCCATCAGAACAAAGGCGTTGACAATTTAGTATTATTTTTATTACCAAATGTGTACTGAAAACTGAAGAAAAATCAAATCAACATAATAATTTCATTAAATAAATCAGTATCACATTTAAACATGCGAACAGTAGAGCGGTCGCGGCAAGAATGAATCGAGAACGCCGCGCGTTGCCTTATAAAGCCGCCTCGGCCGCCCTCCCCACTCGCACATCGCCTGATTCATGGATCGGTCGATAAACAACTCGTCATGCGCACGTGCTGAGGCGATCTGACGTCACTCAAAAACACGTGGCGCCGACATATACAATTCGACCCTTATACATTTCGTCTTAAATAAGACATGCAAAAACTTGATAATTATTATATTTTTTAAAATTACATGAAAATACATTCAATACAAACAATAACAAAGGTCTACAAAAAAAAAATTTTTTTGGGTTTCTGTTTTAATGCTTGAATTCTGAATCTAAACATCGGAAAACACTCGAATATCCATTTTTAACACTTAAAGTTTGCTTTTGTCTGATTTATGTTGATAAGTACGTTTTGAAAATTTTTATTGATTTTTATGAGCAATAGCAGACGATTTCTGAACGGCAATAGTGATGGTTGATTTTCTGATGGGAATGCAAGGCGGATACACTAAATATCCTTATCACTTATGCTTATGGGATAGCAGAGCAGATTCAGAACATTACCAACGGCGTGTATTTTCTGATCGATTTGAATTTCAAATTGGAAAACACAATGTGAAAGCGAAACCAATAGTAGAGCCTAAAGATATATTGATGCCACCGTTACATATAAAGTTAGGTCTAATGAAGCAATTTGTGAAAGCTCTAGATCATAATTCTGAAGCTTTTGAATATTTATAGAGATTCTTTCCCAAATTTACTGAAGCGAAAGTTAAAGCTGGTAGTTTTGTTATAAAATAAAAAATGATTAATAGATGATTTCACAGAATTTCTTAATGCTCATGAAAAACAAGCCTGGATGAGTCTGAAAGGAGTAGTCAATGGTTTTCTTGGTAACCACAGAGCCAACAATTATGAAGAGTTGATTCAAACTATGCTTGAAAGTTTTAAATTGATGGGCTGCAGAATAAACTCCATATGCTACTTGCTCACCTGGACAAATTTAAAGATAATATGGATGCCTATTCAGAGGAGCAGAGAGAACGTTTTCTCCAAGTTGTGTTGGACTTTGAATGACGTTACCAAGGGCAGTACAGCGAGAATATGATGGGAGATTATATTTAGGGATTAATTCGTATTTCGTCACGACGAAATATGATACGTCATATGAAATGCTCGTGCAAGCCCATACAAACGTAAAAAGGTCCCCAAAAAAATATTCATTTTTGAACATGATTTTTTGTTATTTTCTATTTGTTTGCTATTATTTGTCATAATTCTTATGTAAAAAAGACTTTTATGGTCAATAAAAACTTTTCTTATCGTAACTTTCAATAAAATTACAGAGAAAATATAAAATATAGTATTTTTATTTTGAAACACTGTAAAATTGCTCTAGTATCTACAAAAGCAAACTTTGATCTAAACACTTATTTTTTTATTTATTTGTAACCCCGCCGCCACACTATGCTCCTCGCGCTGCTCATCGCCTTGCTCCTCGCGCTGCCGCGATGTTTCCCTCACTGCCCACACACTGCTCTACTCGCGCAATTATTCGCGACGCTCCGCACTTGGACATTCGCCTTTGCTATACAATGGACGTTGAAGCCGTGGCAGCGTCCGCGATATGCATTTTTATTATAGCGAAACGAAGCTTTTTTTTATGGACTAACGGTCTAAAAGATGCCATCAAACATTTCTTTTTTGCTACCAGCTCTTATAGGGAAATTTTCATGACAGACATGATTTTAAAAAAAATATTTCTAAAATATGACGCGTGTTACGCGCCCGAGCGCTCGATGCGGAATGCGTCCGAGGCGATTATGTGGCCGGCCACTCGCACTCACGTTGCCCCGGTCCTTTTGACTCGCGCCCAAAAAACCGACAAAACAGGGAATGATGGGCAAGACGAAGAGCAAGACGAGCGGAATGACGAGTAACGTGGCCACACTACGTTCCTGCCTACTTCCCTCGCTACTTCCCTCGCCACTCGACGAGTGTATTAGCCCTGCCATACACTCGTCGAGTGGCGAGGGAAGTAGCGAGGGAAGTAGGCAGGAACGTAGTGTGGCCACGTTACTCGTCATGCCGCTCGTCTTGCTCTTCGTCTTGCCCATCATTCCCTGTTTTGTCGGTTTTTTGGGCGCGAGTCAAAGGGTCGGCAAGTGAGCGCGGCTACACAATCGCCTCGGACGCATTCCGCATCGAGCGCTCGGGCGCGTAACATGCGTCCTATTTTTTAAATCATTTTTTTAAAATCATGTCTGTCATGAACATTTCCCTATAAGAGCTGGTAGCAAAAAAGCAATGTTTGATGGCATCTTTTAGACCGTTAGTCCATAAAAAAAAGCTTCGTTTCGCTATAATAAAAATGCATATCGCGGACGCTGCCGCAGCTTCAACGTCCATTGTATAGCAAAGGCGAATGTCCAAGTGCGGAGCGTCGCGAATAATTGCGCGAGTAGAGCAGTGTGTGGGCAGTGAGGGAAACATCGCGGCAGCGCGAGGAGCAAGGCGATGAGCAGCGCGAGGAGCATAGTGTGGCGGCGGGGTATGGCAGGGCTATAACATAGGAGAAACCAAAATTTCACATTCAAAAGCCAGACCCAAAAATCGTGTTGACCGGTGAGATTAAGCAAATTATAATATTTACGTCAAATAGTCACTAATAGAATAGTAACAATAATCAAAAATAATTTCAATTTATTTCTAAACAGTTTTTTTAAAATAACTCAAGCACTCATAAATCCATGTAATTATATGAACTGAACTCAGCGATCAGCGTACGATCATTTCTATCTTTACTGTCGTATCATCGTCAGCCTGTAACTGGCCCACTGCTGGAGGCCTTCCCCTATGCCTTCCACCAAATACGATCCTTCACCTTACGCTTCCAGCCGCATGTTTAAGGTCATTTGACCATCTAGAACTGTGATATGCTCTAGTCTAAAAAAAACTTGTTACATTTGTCACAGAACTGGGAGGTGTTAAACACAGCGGTGCTGACTGGCCGTCAGGTGTCGCAGGCTATGAAAGTGCTGATAGTGTCCCAGGCTGGCCAGGTCGCTGACGTCACGCTGCAGAGCTCGTGCCACTCGGAGGACGAGAGTGTGCTCAAGGTAAATTATATCGTAGTTTGTGAAGTATAGGGGTGTAAGTGGTTCATCAACATCTTTGAACCAAAGCCAACTTCACCTGCACGCGGTGCACCCTGCTGACTGACAAACGAAGCTCTGGCGAAAAGAGAGGTAGGGAGCGTAATTGTTAGCTACCCGACTGGGGAATATACCTCCACCTCACAGAATACCGCAGCCAAATAACGGTTCCCTTGAGGGCTGTTGTGTTCCTGCGAGTGAGTGAGGTCACCACCAGAAAGGAAGGAGATGCTGCGATGGCAGCGGGGGTGGCGGCGCGCGAGCGATATTTTATGTTGCGAGCGTTAATATGGCTACGGTAACCGCTTCACATCAGGCGGGCCGTATGCTTGTCTGCCACCCGACGTAGTATAAAAAAAAAAAAAAAAAAAAAAACCTGTGTGATGTCCATACTGTTTTTTCTATCTTAATCCTTATCTTGATCTAAATTTAAATATCGTTTTTAAGGATTTCGGACGTGCGAATTATACAAAAAACGAACGATATCGTACGATCATTCGTTTCTCTGTAGGTGTGTCACAACGTCATCTAAATGTAATATTTTCATCTAAATCTAAATATTAGGCGCATAAAATTAGCTTACCCTAAACCCTAGACATAATTCGATAACTCGTTGTTTTTATCAGTTTATTGAATATTGCTGGATATTTGCTGGAACGGTGAGCGTGTTTATAGGTGGTATGTACTTATATCGTACATACTCGTATTGTACACACTCAATGTCCCAGCAAATAAAAAACTATTTTATTCAGAAAAATGTTTATACTAATTTCACGACCCTGGTTACTTTTACTTCAGGTTACGTTCCTTTACCTTTTTTCAGTGTACATAGTATAATTACGTTAGTACTATTACTTATACTGTGGTATAATGTCACTTTTAATCCGTCAACAAGCCGCAGATGTTTTCCACACTGCGGTCAACCGCAAAGTTGCACGAACGTCGCTGCGGCAGATTGCGGTGTCGTATGTACGGAAATAACCGTAAATCACTCGGCAGTGGATGACTGGTCCTTTGCGATTTCAATCCATTTGACAAAACGGGCCAAAAC
Organism: Hypsopygia costalis; assembly: GCA_937001555.2. NCBI lineage: Eukaryota > Metazoa > Arthropoda > Insecta > Lepidoptera > Pyralidae > Hypsopygia > Hypsopygia costalis. The sequence continues at coordinate 12,490,266 of OW443330.2, read as the reverse complement.
GACGTTAACTACCAGCATTGTATTGGCGAAGCTTTGACTGAACTTTATAACAAACGCTCATTAAATGTTTTGTTCACGTCTGTTATTTACTGCGAGTTTGTCAATAGATTTGCTTTATATTTTTTGTTACATAGGCATTTAGGAAGTTTTGGTAAAGTATTCGTTAACATTAAAGTATGTTCACGGAACCAAAATAAACAATTTGTACCTACTTTTTTATATGCGGGGGGCAAATATAATACAATTTATCGAATTGCACGTGAGTTACCTGATGGAAATATTTCACCACCGCCCATGGAGAGCAACAATACCAAGGGGTCGTCGATCCGTTGTCAGCCTGTACTCCTTCCTTTCCTTCTTTCTGGTAACCTCACTCACTCGCAGGTACACAACAACCTTCAAGGGAATTGTTATTTGACTGCGGTATGCTGTGAGGTGGAGGTACATCCCCAGTCAGGCAGCTTAAAAATATGCTATGCCCTACCTTTCTTTTCACCAGAGCCTCTTTTGTCAGTCAGCAGGGTGCACCATGTGCATGTGAAGTTGGCTTTGGTTCAAAGATATTGATGATCCACTTACACCCCAAAATCTATAATTTCATTCCGAACATTGCATTGTTTTATGAACATTTATTTTTACAAACAGATTTTATCTATGGCTTTAGATACCAGAGATTATAATGGAAACAGTATTTTTATGAACTATTTTAAAATAAAACAGTATTAAAATCTAAAAAACAGTATAATAATGTTTTTAACAGTATGTTAGGCAATCCTAATTAACATATTATTATACTGGTAAAGAAATATAAAAGTACTAGCTTGTATCTGTTTTTCTTAAAATAATATTGTTATACAACTAACGCATAACATACACGAGGTCCAATCTTGGTATCCATCTTTACAATACGTCCCAAGACACAGGTTACTTTTGGAAGAGATTCAAAGAGATAAGGTCACCTTTGCAAAGGTACAACATTGGTAGTGTATATTAGAATGTACCTATAATGTTTTACTATTTTATTCTCTATTGCATAATATTTTCTGGGAAATAAAGACAGGTTTTTGAATTGAAATGGGACAGAAAGTGTAGCTACTTATACTCGTATATGTATTATCTAAAAGCTACTTACTTTAACTGTTATTTTTGGAGCGAAAACTTCTTTAGCGGCGTTGTGCACTTTTTGGGATGGGTAAAAAATGTTAAATTCGCGTCAGGACACGTGACCTGATCGAAAATTCGTAAGACGGAGGGAGAGGAGACCGCCGGCGTGGCATAGGAAAGGAAGTAATATCCCTCTCTCTTTCGATAGAAAGAGATCGCCGCGCGATATCGCGGCGAAAATGTATAATTTTAATGTACCAACAATATAGATATTATAAAGGACAGTAGCATATTAAAGTACAACAGGCGGCCTTATCGCTACGCAATCTCTTCCAGGCAGCCTTTGGGTAGAGGAGAGTATCAGAGTAGAAATTATAGTACTTTTATACCTACTGATAAATAAAGCAATTCGTGCGAAATTATTCCCTAACCATTGGGGCCGTCTATTAATCACGTGATGTTTGTTTTTGCCTTTTTAAACACCCTCCCTCCCCTTGGTGATACTTGGTGAGGTGCAAGTCAACTTCTCTGGAACCGCACAGTACGTGACCAGTTAGGCTCCAATGTTTGAGGATGAATTTCCTGTCGATGGCGGTATGACAGTAGAAGGAGGCCATTATGTCAAATAACTCCTCTGAATAACCACAAAAAATAAATACATGTGATATCTTACTAACCACCCCCACCCCCTTTTACCGAACCCCCTCCCACCTCTTTGGAGCCTCACGTGATTAATGCACTGTGACGTGAAATATTTTTTAAAATCATTATTAGTCTCCTCGAGTGGCAAACGAGCATATGGGCTTTCAAGCGGTTATCACAGCCTACTTGCGACACAAGAAACATCGTTAACTACCTTCACTACTAACGTATCTCGAGCTTAGGAGTTTCCTTTACCTCACTCGCTCGCAGGAATACGACACCTCGAATCATTACCTTTCCAGTCTTCTGTAAACTTGAGGCGACCTCGACATGCACAACATACGGCTGAGCATCCGCCATTCTACTTATATTCTATGTACGCCACCGTTTTGAGCACCGAATTATATCAATTAATTTTGTTGACATACTGAGCTAGTACGAAAGTGCCCGCTCTCCTCCGCCCTGTCAACCCGCAGTTAAGCAACATACGCTCTAAACCCCTTTCGATTTAGAGGAGACCCGTATTCCAGCAGTGGGATGAATATAGCTTGATGCAGATACTCCATATATAATGGAAATACGCATCACTACATACCTACAATATTATTTACCTTTTGTATTTTATATGCAGGTGTCGTCATCATGCAGTTCTGTGTACGTGGACGGCTCCGAGATCCGAGGCTCATCGAACGCTTCCGTAATTGTCAAGTACGGCACGTACACCGGCTTGGCACGTTTCACCGTCTGGATGCCGGAGAATCCTCTAGAAATCGATGTGGATGACAACCGCCTGTCGCAGATCAAAGGTTATTGTTTCTCACTTAATTCACGGGTCCAGCCCGGTCATTTGATAGGCGTGCGCGGGGATATGGATCCAACGCGTAGAGGCCCCTTTGAGAAGTCTGATGTAATGTTGTATATTATTATTTGTTTATTATTAGTTATACCAACAAATGGTAAACACCACACAGTCCGCCTGATACTAAAGCGGTCACCATAGTCTATAAACGTCTGCTTTACAATAAAATTGCGGTGCAGCTAATCAATACTTCTAAGAATCTAGCTTGCTTCCAGGTATCTCGTGGAAATTTAAAAAAATAATTTCTTATGATGCCAAGTAAATAATAGGTATACTATATTATGCCAAATTTCAACAAAATATCATATATATATAATACAATTTAAATGCGTTTCATTATTGACGCTAGTTAGGGGTTTTACAGCGGTGGAGACAAAGATAGCAGCTCTTCTTTGACTGGTTTCGCAAGTCTTCGGCTCATCTTCCCTTATAGCGTGCCACGAATACTGGGTCTGCCTTGCTATTGAGTGGCGAGGAGAGACATTTAAAACACTATGACAATTGGACGACCCACATTATCATCTATTTTGTGGTTTTATAGTGAAGCTATTCGACTTTTCTGCAGTGGGGATGAACCTATAGGTACATATATGTATATGTAGTTCATCTTAAGGATATTACTAGTCATTTAAATATTTGTACCTATCCTGAAAAGAGATTTAGCAGGTAACATAGACAGTTCCAGTCATATGAAATATTGTTTGTCCAATTTATAAATTTTGTTGGCAGGTTGGAAAGTGTCTGACGAATCTATCACAAAGGAAAGGTTGAAGCGGTCGATGTCAGCACGCGGATGGGGTGGCTCCCGCCCCGAGGGCACCAATTCACTCACCGACCAACGCACTTGTCGACTCAGATACCAGCAGAGTAATGTCGAGGTAAACTACCACGGAATTAATAATGCGCCCACAGAACACTTAGTAGGCTCCTATTTCTATGAATACTCATAATTAAACAATTTACACTAAATGAGCCTTCAAAAACAGAACATTGAAGCAATGCCTGTAGGACGGCAGTATTCACCCTGCACTATCACTGCCATACTGCAAGCAGATTTACCCCAATGTATTAAGATGACAAACAAACCTAACATTAGGTAAGATAGCAAACGAGCATATCCCATATTTTGAATATTTGTTATGTCCACGGTATCGTCACGCGATCGTCAATCACGCTACAAAACGTTTCAGTTTCTTTCAAGTAGCATCGCGAAAGCACGTCCTTTCGTTGTGAAAATTCGTTAGAAAATAGGTATTGCAAGTCGCTTGAGTGACATGCTGTCGCACGCACTGCATGATGAACGCATGACGGGAGCGGCAGCGTCGTGTCAGCTGTGGTCATGAGTTGACACAATTATATACGTAGACGATATCGTGCACATGACGTGCGGTCTACATAGATAGTAGGCCTGTGTAAGGTTACGTTAGTACTATTAGTTGTACTGTGGTAAGGTTGAGTTCCTGTCGATGACGAGAGGTTAAACTTTTTATCAGGGGCGTAGCTACCGCCGTATTTGCCGTATCAATTATACGGGGCCCCCGGGCCACGGGGGCCCCCAAAGTGTGTAAGGAAAAAGAATAAAAACTTTCTAATTTATTTTATTTTACAAATGACAAAATTCTATAAAGCAATTCCTTTTTTTCCCCGCCTTAAGCGTGCGTTCAAAAGTTGGCAACACTACATCGTTATGGCGGGCTGCGGGACTTCCCCGTTTTATTTACTTCATCTTCAACTCAGCGGGGAATCCCCAGGAATCCTTCATCGATATCGCGATGTACGTGTACGTTGTTGTACTTTGCATTGGATCTTAAACCACGGAGTGCAGTGCACTGTTTATTTACGCGCTTTATATAAATGTGCATTACATTGTAATTCAGTACAAACAATATTGTTCTTCTGGTTTAGCAGTATTAGTAGCGATTTGTAAAAGAAATGAGTGAAAGGAAAAGAGATTATCCCAGCGGCGCTGAGAAAAGAAAAATTAAACAGAAAAGGGACGAGGTTATAAAAAAAGTGCCCAAAATTTCTTCATTTTTTCAGAGACAAGATACTGTGAGTGATTTAGATTGGAAAGGTAAGTACTACACTACTACCCAACCCATTTATTAGGGGCCCGTAGTGATAAACAAGGAAATCTTTTAATTTCGGTCTGTCCATCTGTCCGTCACAAAAAGTTGTCTCCCCCCTCGATTTTCACAATTATACTGTTTTTAGGGTTCCGTGCCTTGATTAAAAAAAAACAAAATTCTAACTTATCTATAGGATCGATTTGTTTTGTTGTTTGTCTATCAGTCCGTATCATATCGTTAATTGCGTGTTGAGAACTTCAGATGTGCAGACTCGCTTTCGGGTTCTCGTTTTGTATGGCCACTACACTACGCGCTGCGTTTAAATAGCACGCAGGTGTATAGTAATGCACGGACGGGCTGCAGGTGATTTTGTATCTACTAATAGGTACGAGCACAATCTGCGTAGAGTCTGTGTGCGTCTGAACTGAACACTCTCTAACTGTGACCCTTAGTAACGTTATTTATTTATATATAACTCTTTTTAGTTTAGTATCAAAGCATTCGTATTTATTTTTTAACAATTACTCGTTTATTTTTAGATTCTTCTGAAGCATGTTCTTCGTCACATATCCATCCGGAAATAGAAGAAAGCCAAGCACATACTTTATCGGATGTCCATCCAGAAATCGAGGAACCCCAAGTCAACGATTCTGATATATCTGCAGATAATGCAGATTGTAATATAATTTCATCAGATAGAGGAAATTTTGGTGACAATTTAACTGAATGCGAACGAAAAATAATTTTTAAATTGGGTCCATTTAAACCACAAGGACCATTTCCAAAAGTTTCAGAAAATAACCGACCTTTTTCGGCTTATTATTATTCATATTTCAATCAGGCAGGCATAAAAATTATAAGACCATGGTTATGTTATTCTAACGTTTTAAACAAACCGTACTGTCACTTCTGTTGGTTATTAGCAGATCGTCAAAACAAATCGTACTCCTCTGCTTGGGTTAACGGTGTTTCGGTTAGAAGCAATTTCACACAAACTATTCTTGACCATGAAAAGTCACAGCAGCATATTAGTGCCTCACTCTCTTATAATAATTGGTTGCAAGGAAATACCATCGATACTCTATTGAAAAGTGAAATCGATAGTAAAATTACATTCTGGAGAGATGTACTGCATCGTATAATTAATGTTATAATTACTTTAGTATCTTGTAATCTACCTTTGAGGGGGCATGATTCTGATTCTGGCAATTTTATGGCAATTTCACGTCTGCTATCTAACTATGATGCAACTTTAAAAGAACTTCTTCTAAAACCGAAAGGTGAAATAAATTATTTAAGCCCTACGATTCAAAACGAAATTATTAGTTTGCTTGGTACTAACGTTAGGAACAGTATTATCTCAGAAATTAAAAAAGCTCCATTTCTGACAATAATTCTGGATACAACACAAGACTTATCAAAAATTGACCAACTATCTGTAGTTTTTCGATATATCTCGGTTACAGAAAATGATGATAATGTGCCTAAAGAAATAAAAATCTGTGAGTCCTTTTTAGGATTCATAGCAGTAACCGATTGCAGTGCTGCAGGTCTGAAAACTGACATTTTAAATTTGACTAAAGAATATGGAATTGATTTGACTAAATGTAGAGGACAGGGATACGATGGAGCAAATGTTATGTCGGGTGTGTATGGAGGATTACAAACCCTAATAAAAGAGCATGCTCCAAATGCCGATTATGTTCATTGTGCTGCGCACGCTTTAAACTTGGTTTTGAACGATGCTGCGAGACATGTTCGTGAAGTATCGACTTTTTTCGATAATTTAGAAAAAATATATACTTTTTTTGGCAATAGTATAAAACGCTGGGCTATGCTAAGTGACGATTCATCTGAAAAATATTTGATTACCCTTAAAAAGGTATGTCCTACCAGATGGTCTTCTAGGAACGACGCTTTATTAGCAGTAAAGAAAAATTTTTTACTAATCATGAAAACTTTGTACCAACTAAATTTAATTTCAAATAAAAAAGATGAACGTGAAGAATGTAAAAGTATAATTAACATTTTAGAGAGTTTTGATTTCTTAGTGCTCGTTACATTTTTTTCTTCACTATTTGAAATTATTAATCCTGTTTCTAAAGCACTACAGCATGAAAATAATGACTTACAGAAATCTAGTATTTTATTAAGTAATCTTTTAAATAGACTGTGCCAATTAAGAAATCAGAATTCATTTAATAGTTTGCTAAATGAATCCAAAGATTTAGCAAAAGAGTGGGGGGTAACAACTGTTTTTAAAAACAGTAGGCGAAAGATAACGAAGCGTTTTTTTGATGAGTTATCACAAGATGAGAGAATTTCCGACCCGGAATCCTATTTCAAAGTCAATGTATACTATTGCTGTTTAGATATATTAATATCTCAAACTAAAGAAAGATTTCAGAGCCTTTGCAACCTGAGTAGTATATTCGAAATATTACAACCGGAGAAACTCCTATCTTCTTCAAGCGAAGAGATATTAAACGCTTCCGGAAAACTGTCTGCTAAATACAGTAAAGACATCTCACTTAATCTTTGTGACCAATTAAAGGCTCTAAAAACATGCTTAAATTCTGAAATTAAAAAAATTTATTCCATTAAAGAACTCATTGAATTATTGCTAGTAAAATTCAATAGTCTTGCATCCAGTTTTCCCGAGGTAATCACAGCATGCTTTTTATTCTTGACCCTTCCAGTTACAACCGCAACGGCAGAAAGAAGTTTTTCAAAATTAAAACTAATAAAAAATTACTTAAGAACTTCGATGGGACAAGAACGGCTGTCAGACATCTCACTATTGTCCATAGAGGCAGAAACTTTAGAAAAAATTAAATCATCATCAGCCATAAATGATTTAATAAATCAGTTTGCCGAAAAAAAGGCAAGGAGAGTGAATATTTAAAATTCGATTTTTATTTGTAAAATGGGTAAATTATGTGATAAATAAATATTTCTTCTCACAATATTTTTTTTCTTTTGTGAAAAATCTTTACCTCCATATAAGGGCCTCCAAAAAAATTTTTATACGGGGCCCCGACAAGGCACGCTACGCCACTGCTTTTTATAGAAGCTACTGTGCTTATCATGTCAAATAACTCTTCTGAACACAGCGCATCTGATAAACAAAGTAAACTTTGTCATTTTTGGAAATGAATAGATTCCAAAACCACTGAACTGATTTTGATAAAACTTGTCACAATTAAAGACCTCGACATGCTTGAGGTTTGTGTCGAAAAAAAATTGAGATCGATCATGTCCTTGGGGAATGATCATCAACTACATTTTCCATCGAAATCAATGGAAAACATACTCAGCGAATCTACTCGTACTCGCTCCACTCAACACTCGATTTCAGCCCCGTAGGCCAGAATCCGGCCTAGTTATCATATCACATTATCTTGTGTCCAAAACAAACACGAGTATCTTCAGATAATATTTAATGAAAGCGTGTGGTGTGGTCCACCTTACGGGAAGTCCGGTGTTGCACCAAATCCGGCACTGTACATACATTATGCATTCATAACGGTATAATGATTTGTGACAGCAGTGTGAGAAGTCCCTTCTAACGGGTGACGCAAGGAAACTGTATATATAACGAATTATACCTTTGTATTATTTTCAAGTAGTGTAGTGTACATATATACAGGTAGGTAGGTAGCTTAAGAGACAATCTGAAGTAGGTAACTACTGGGAACCAATAACACAGCATAAGAAATAGTACTAATATCAATTATGCGTAGCTGAGGCACATAGTTGAGCTATAAAAAGGCAATTGATCGCTAATTGGTCTATTTTGCTAATTGCTGCCCTAGATGCCATTGGAAGGTTTACCTACCATAACTGTCGCTATAACTATATACAAATACCCAAAAGCAGGTGGACTTTTTGACTCCCAGGTAACGGGTTCGATCTCCATACAAGACAAATATTTGCATGAACATATAATATATTGTTTCTTGGTCTGGGTGTTTTCTATGTATTTACAAAATAAAAAAATAAAGATATTTAAGTACAATATCAGTTATCTAGTACCCATAGTACAAGAATATTAAAAGTTATATTTTTTTAAAGAAATATAATGCAGTGAACCTTTTGAACTCTTCTGCCGATCTAAATTCGTCTACCATACTGTAATGGTCGACCTTATCGTGCGTTTCCACTAGTCGGTGAACAGTTAAATTAACAGGGTCTTTGTTTGTTTGTAAAAACTTTATTGTAAGTAATACAGCAATAACAAATAAGTATATGCAAAAAAAAATGTTGTACAATCTTATGAATTGAATTATTGGGTTTTATGAAAGAATTAAAATTCGCAAGACGATGTTGAGTTAACATGTTATCACTACTAGTAGATAAATTCAACATTAACAATGTTGCTTGACATGTTAATAAACTGTGTTTTCTCTTTTAGGTTTACGCTCGATTCCTCGCCAAAGACCACGACTCCGGGAGGGTGTCCTATTTCGTGTCGCGCCGCACGTGGCTCAAGGTGACCGAGCTGGTGCTGTCTCTGATGCGCGTCTCGGACCCCCGCATCGCCTCGTTGAGGGGACGAGTTCTGCAAGGCCGTAGTACTGGACGCACTGAGGTCCAAGTACTATCGCCTATTACAGGTAACTGCAACTTAAACAAGGTTGTAAATCGACCATGACTTTTATGTAGTTTTCATTAGGCCACAGTCGTTAAACTATTGCGTTAAGTCATTGGACTATGGGTGGCTTACAAACACTGGCACCTGCCTCTCTGCGGTACCGAAACTACTCATCCGATTTCAAAAAATATTTCACCAATATTTCGAACAATGAGGTTGGACATAGACTGTACCTACTCGTATATTAAAAAGTCAAGCAACTATAGCTAGGCTTTTTTTTAGTATTCCAGACGATAACGTAGTCTTAATCACTATATTTCTTTTTCTATTTTGGTTCAGGTCGAGTGATCGGAGTCCGAGAAATCCGCGTCGTGAACGACAAGGTGTCTATCTCCAGGCTACTGGTGCGAGTGATATCTGGTCTTCAGCTGAACATCTCGCCAGACACTGCCGGCATCGAGAATGGTTACGTTTCTGAAACTACCGTCACTAGGCGACTCACGGCACAATATCAGGTGAGCGTCTTACACCTCAAAATTAAGGATATACATTTGCATTTGCACAAACCCTCGGATAATCCGTTTGTGGGTAACTACGAAAGAACACTACGGTGCCTAGTCCCTGCTGACAGCCCCATGTTGATCCCATGATCAAAGTTCAAGGATGAACCGCTAGAAGATCACCAGTCGGGAGACCAGGGGGAAATCCATATTGATGGTTGCTGATCAAATCGTGCTCCTCTTGGTATCCTAGAAGTCGTTTCTTGATCATACGCTACATCAATTTGGAGAAGGGAGGAAATAGGCATAATCCTGTAATACACATGGCTACAGGTACACATCCTGTAACCATTGTGTACACACACAATGGGTACAGGCTGTAGGTCAAACTACCATCCGGTTTCACCAGTGGTGGATAAAACGACTGACAGAAAAAAAAATGTGTAAATAATAGATTGTGTAGATATGTAAATAAATAATCATTTTGTGTATGTATAAATAAATAATATTTTTCAGGAGGGCTTGTTAGATATCGACATAGAATTCTCTGATGGCAGTCGCACGGCACTGAGAGATGTGGCAGTATCTGACTACTACCTGCTTGTAGAGAGCCTGGATCCGGAAGTAGTTGCATTCGCGCCTATGTTGGCTTCACGGCACCCACGAGTTATTGCCGTTGGTGAAGGTAAGCTTATTCATTAAGGAGAGCAAGTTACAAATTAAATTACGAGTGTGTACCTACTTGAAGTCGAGCCGTCGGGCGAAACCTTTATACAATCACGAGTGATGTGATTTGAGGTTACCCCCGGGTGTACATATTATCGGGCATCTTTTGCTTTCCCAGGATTCTTAATGATTTTTTGGCGACAATATCTTTAGAAGTAATTTGCATCACTATCTGAACAAACCAACACTAACAAAACACCCTCGTAATATATTAGAAATATACGCCATCTATCGGACGAAAACAAAATCGTTTTCTTATTTGTTCCACAGAAAGAGCTATTCAGTTGTTTCTTGATCCGGCATGACGTTTATCAAAATTAAATTAAAGTAAAGACGAAGGCGGCATTGGATTCAATTTCATACTACTTTACCAATCCTTGTCTGCAATAACAGAAATGAATACACATACTATCATAATATAGAACGTAATCTTTGACGAGCCCGGTGGTGGAAAGGCTAGGAATGGCTACTTTGACTCCGAGGTCGCGGGTTCGATCCCCGCAAAAGATAAATATTTGTGTGCATGAACATGTCTGTTTGTCTTGGTCTGGGTGTTTTCTATGGTATATAAGTAAGTATATAGAAATAAAAACGTATTTAAGTAAGTACATTTATCAGATGTCTAGTATCCATAGTGCAACCTTTATCCTTAATTTGGGACTAGATGGCGCTGTGTTATCATCATGATCATCATCAGGTCCATTTTAGTCTCTACTACAGGAGCACGACCCTCTCTCGTCCGTCCTAGACGGAAGGCGGATTTGGCCTACACTCCCCACGCTGGCCAAACTTTGGCGCTGTGTAAATTGTCCAAAAAAATCTATATAAAAAAATCTAGCCTTGTTACTAATCAAACAAATTCTTACTTGTTAAAATATCATTAACACTAATATATACTTATCTACTAATTTCGATAATGTTTAATACTTTATAGGTAGCGGTGAACTTCTGCGTGTAACTTTACTAACGCCAGATCAATGTCGATCTGGACCGCTACGGCGCGTGGCTCTCCCGGGCAAAGGTGACACCAAGACCCCCGCTAACATCAAGAATATACCAGGAGCTCTCGCCAGTGCTGCGGCCAGCGTTGACGTGGACTTCAGTGGCGGAGACATCCCGCAGAGGCCTGATACTCCGCAGAATGATGATATCATGGCTCGAGGCGGCATTAGAAGTGGCTTGGCTGAGTTTGGGGATATGCTCAAAGGTAAGCTTAACACACGAATATTGAATATTAATCGCAGACATGTACGAACAAAGTGATCTTTGAAACGGCTAATCCGATTTTAAGAGGAATTTCACTAGAAGGCAAAGATGTTTAATAAGGATTTAGGATTCCGGTAAAAATAATTATAAAACTCTGCACATGTAGACGAGCAGAGAGAAGGAGTGACGTTTATGAATACAGCTGCCACTTCTCAAAGAGAGCAGCCCGGAGATTTTTGAAACATTGCTATTTTTTTGTTATAATAAAATAAAACATATTTTTAGGTAGGTATAAAATCAAATAATAATAAATCAACTCAAACTCTGCTATTTCTAAGACCACCTTGATTTGAAATAAATATACCTAAATATTTATATTTTTTAACTCTAAAACTCTAATTCAATATTTTCTAAAATTCGGGTAAAAAGGGGTAATAAACTTTGTATGGGGAAAAGATATTAAATGAGCATTTCGGCATGGAACTTCGTAAATGTAGTCCTAAAAGAAAATAAGTAAACACGTATTTCACGATTTTTCGATATTCAACCCCTAAGTGGGCGAACAGAAGGCCAATTCTCGTAATTTTTCTATGAAAGCAGATTGAAAGTTGACCGAATCGAGATTGAATTGTGAATTGACTAAAATTATATACTTGATTTCATTAATTAATTATTATCAATAGGCTTGTTGCCCATGTCACAAAATTATAAAAACTGTCTATCAGTAACGTAAAATACATAAAACTAGAACGATCTGCGATCTTAAAATTTTAATAACTTATGTACGACGTGTTTTATGTTCGGTCAAAGTTTGGTGGGAAAGTCCATTTTAAAGGTATGAAATTATAAAAAATAAATATTACCATTGTAGAAACAATAAAAAGTACTATAACTTTTGTTGCGGCACTGGCTACATAAACGCAATATTTAACATAGCTGTCGTACAAATTTCTGATTTAATGCATATAAAATAGCACGGTGTGACGTCATAACGTGGTGGCCTTTTGTATGGAGCGTTTTCGGGATAGTCCAAAATTGTGATCTTTAAGTTATCATATCTCGAGAAGTTTTATGCAATCGAAGTAATTATTTCACCTATATTTATATTATTGTGACGTCTTTAAATAACAAATCGGAAAAAAAAAATGGGATACAAGCCTATTCTTGTTGTTGGCAAAGTAACATTCTTAGTTTGTTTAATTTTCACTCATATTTCGATATAATCCCGCTTAAATTTAAATTTGTAGTTACATATTATGTTACGAGAATACCAAATGTGACATTTGTGAGATCGAGACTGGATCGAAACTGAATTTTGACTATATTTTAATTACGAGAATTGCCCCTCGGGGGATAGTGTTTTTTTTTTTTTAATATGTTAATCCATTGGTTCCCATTGACGTGAATGAAGTACAAATAATCAAACAATTGTGGCTTCGTCCGTGTGGTCATTATTTTAATAATATATAATAATAAATTAATAGGTATAATAATATATATAAATAGTAGATATAATTTAGCCTATGTCACTCTCCAGACCTTAAACTATCCCCGCAAAAAATTATGTGAATCCTTTGGTTCCTTGCGACGTGAAAGGACAAACAAAGAAACAGACAACACATCCAGATTTTTGTAAAAGAATAAGGAATGAGGGCTCATTTATATGAGTATTCCGAACTCGCGTGTTTTCTTTTCGCGTGCCCATTGTGTGCCTATAATATCACAATTCATATTAATTTGACATTTCCAGGACATTCATCGATGAAGGACGAAAACAATCGAGAGCCGATCGTGCAGCCGCAGCAATACGGTTCAATTTTCCGCAGCAACCCTTCTATACATCCGCGACACACCCAACCTCACGTGACACCGGTTGAAATCGGTTAGTATATGATATATTAGTTTCCCCCCACAATTTTCCAACACCAAACATTTAAATCCATTTGCATTTATGGCGCAGTAGGCAAGAGATATAGTATAAATAAACAAAGGCGCTATTTATATTTTTGAATAGCTTTTATGCTATGTCATCATCATCATTTGAAGAGAGGTAGGGTATAGCGTATTTCGTAAGCTGTCCGACTGGGGAAGGTGTGAGGTGGTATCACAGAATACCGCAGCCAAATAAGAATTCTCTTGACTGTTGTTGAGTTCCTGCGAGTAAGTGAGGTCACCAGAAAGGAGGGAAATTTTTTGAGAGTTGAATTTTTCCATTTTTAAAAATATTTATTATATTCTGGCAAGTTGGCTAAGACAACTATTTAAATAATAATAAGTCAATCTTTAGTTTTTATTTTTTATTTTTAGGTTACCAATTATCTAGTTGGTAAATATAAAAAGAACAAACCTTTTTCTACCCGTATCGTTACAAAAACATTCGAAACGCATTTTAAAATTTAATGACCGTCCTAATTACCCCATCGAAAATATACTTAACGATTCACATTGCGGTCCGAATTCCCCTAAATTAAAAAATAATCGTGGACAATTCACACCTCGGCCTCGGTCCGAATGGCCCCGGTGAAAAATAACACTGGCACGACAACGTGGACAGAATTGGACCAAACTCTGGGTTTTTGGGAGTTTCTAAGTCGAACTTAACTAAACTTACCATATGTAAACCTTATGTAAATTTCCAACTTAACTTACCTAAAATCAGGTAAACCAAAATTTTCGAAATGGATTTTTTATACTTTATACTACGTCAGGTGGCAGAGAAGCATACGGCTCGCTTTACTGTAGTAATGTAAATGCTGGAAACATGAAATATAGCTCGCACGCTGCCACCCCTGCTGCCAACGCAGCAACTCCTTCCTTCCTGGTGATGTCACTCTCTCGCAGGAACACGACAACCCTCAAGGGAATTGTTATTTGACTGCGGTATTCCGTGATGTGGAGATACTTCCCCAGTCGGGCAGCTTACAAATACTCTGTGCACTACCTCTCTTTTGCCAGAACCTCTTGTGCTAATCGGCAGGGTGCACCACTTGTAGGCGAGGTTTGCTTTTGGCCGTAAAAATCGTGGTGAGCCACTTATATACTATTTGTTTTTTAAATCCATGTTACAACATCAAAGGCAAAATAAAACTTGCGATGACACGGGCCGTTTTTCTATGTGATTTGCAATTTTTATGTGTGCATAATGGATTGTGCGGGCTTCCCCAAATCACATTAACAATGCATTTTGTTTTTACAGGGATGTACGTTTTGCTCGGCGCGTTCTGTTTTGCTATTGTGGTGAGTATTCTGTTCTATTTTTAAAGGTAGGTATCTAACGCGAGGTAAAGTGGAGATTTTATATGTACTTACGAGTTTAATTCACAAAACGTCACCAATTTGAGGTTGTAAGCCTTCTGACCCCAATTAAAAAAAATGTGACACGACAATGTTAAAATGTTATTGACCATAGTGTATTATGAAACTATCTGAAATACTTCCTCAAACTATTGTGCAAAATATCGGTTGGTTCCCATATTCTCCATCCGATTTGTTTCCACTGATAATGCATCAAACTTTAGAGTTTCATTGTGCTCCCTTTGGTCATGTTATGTCTAGGAACATAATTGATTTATATGTGAGTAAAAAAGAGGAATATGTGGGAAGGAACCCAATTATCTTCAATCGTACTTATTATGATATGAGCAAACCGAGATACTATATTATATACTAATAATGTAAGCTGTAAACCTTATAACGTGCTAGATCTAAACGTTACGTATAAATATAATTCTTACAATACAGTATAACGACTCCCTGCCGCTCGCTCAAATCAACCTCACCTCAAAAAGTTCTTTCGGCGCCCCACGCATACACGCTCATTCACGTTCTGCGCATACGTCATTATTTATGTCAGCGTTTCCCAATCTGTGGTCCGCGTATCCCTGGGGGTCCGCAACCCTATCCCAAGGGGTTTGCGGGTATGACAAAAATTACTGAAATATAAGGTTATAAACATGAGTGAGCACATTTTTTTCATCATGGGGCGAAAACTTGATGAAAATAAAAACGCCGGAATTGCCAGAACTGTATGATATTTCACTGCTAGAACCGTAAGCTGAATACTTTAGTGAATAGATATCACGGCTTTGTAAAGGCTGAAAAAGGCTGGTTTATGTAATAGTTAGGAAAGCGACAAATCGTTGGTATCTTTATGCAAAGTAATTTCCATAAAAAGGCCGAGATGTGCCTATTTAAAGTTTGAAATATTTTCAGGTATTTGTGGTGTCCTGCGTGGTATATGCCTCACGGCTAAAGCCGGTGGGAGCAGAGGGCGGGGCTGGCGGTGGCCGCACCATGCCGACGCTGGCAGAAGGCGGGCGGCTGCAGGTGGCTGGCTTGGTGGGCACCACACTCGGATTGGCGAGGGATAAACCTTCCAGGGAGTCTACCACTAATGCACATGACTGGGTTTGGTTGGGTACGTCGTATACTATTATACGAACTAGTCTTGTAAAGAATTAAATATATATGATCCAAATTTGTTCTAAAGATTTCGATTAAATTTATAATATAGGGAGCTTACGGGGGCGAGAAATCGATACAGCTTGGTCCCCATTCTGGGAAAATTCGCGTTATTCTAAAAACGCCAAGCGGCTCTTAGTGTCTAAACACACTATACCGATGATACGCGACCGAAGCTCGGCGTCATTACGCCTGCAATACTTTTTCATTGACTATCGCCATGCACATTTGACCGAAATTACGTTGCGTTTTTTACATACAATATTAAGCACGCGTAATTTCGGTAGCGGAATTTCGGCTTAGTGTGGTTTGACACTTATTCATTGAAGTCATTCAGTTATACTATAATGAATGTAGAATGTTATAAGTACTACATTGGCTTAGAGACCAAAAATAAGTTGGTCTCCAAAATGAGAGTTCTACCTACTAGTAGTTGTAGTAGAGTAGCTACCTTCTGCACTGCACGATCTCTCGCCGACCAAGTACTTGAAGCTCGTGCAAGTCATCTTCCACACTATATCGATACATAGGGCGACCAACCGGGCTAAGTCCAAACGGTACGGCCAGAGGTACGTTTTCTTCACTTTGCGATCTTTTTCCTTCATTTGTCTCTTATAATAATATTAATTATAGAATCTTAAAAAAATATTGGGAAAAAGGATTGATTGGTAAACTTGACAGATTAACCAGGAGACTACAGCATTTGGTTCTTCAAAAAAAAATTGAAGAGATTTTAACAGGGCAACGCGCGATTGACCATCCTGTATTATAACCATCGGCAGCAGTAATTACTTACCCTCAAGCGAATGGTATACTTATTACCTTGTTAGTTGTCAAAAGATGATTTTATGCTAACTTACAAAAAGGGGCTGAGTTCAACGGAATAAATCGCTTGTCGTTAAGTTACGCAATAAATTTGCTTTTACTCAAGACTCAACAACAAATTACAAATTTTGAATCAGATTGATAATAAGTAATATAAAAGTTCCAACTTTAAAAATACATTCATATTTCCAGGGCGAGCGACAATCGAACGGAATGGAACCCGACACCCTGTAAATCGGAACTCAACACAACCTACTGAAACCGACAATGGAAACGGTAACGTCGAAATGAGGATCACAGCTAATCCCTTAAACTACAACTACGTAGATCCCGACGACGCTATCCGGGAAAACGGGAATGTCATGGTCACCAGCTTCGATAACCCCAACTCCATCGAGCTGCCGTCACAAAATGACAGGAGGGAAAGGATCATTGACTCTACGACTTATTGCAAGAAACCAGCCAGACACGCGAGACAACCTTCGGGTGATGGCCATTGGCAGTAAGTACTGATAATAAATAAATAAATATTCCTGGACAAATTACACACGCCCATCTAGTCCTAAACTAAGGAAAGCTTGTTTTATGGGTACCAAATAACCGTTACTATACTTAAATACATTTTGTTTAAATACACACATATAATACATAGAAAATACCCAGAACAAGACAAACAGACATGTTCATAAATATTTGTCTTTTGCGGAGATCGAACCCGCAACCTCGAGTCAAAGTGGTCATTGCTAACCATTCGACCACCGAGCTCGTCATACTCTCATATTGTCATAGTCACTGATATTTATTAACTTAGGTTTGTTGCATATGAACACGTGTACTTTAGTTAGATTGACTTTATTGAAGACTACCTTGCGCCTGTGGCTTCGTACGCGCATATCCAGTGATTTTCAAAAATCCATTTCTGCTTTTTTTTTTCTTGTGTAATTTCAAGCAGACCCGTCCAGTGGTTTGAGCTGTGCGTTGATAGATTAGTCAGTTATATTTTGACCTCGTGTACAGACTAATCTAATACAGATTATTATGTACAGACATCGCATCGGTCGGTTAGGTTAGAATTTTATTAATATACCTAAGTAAAGATGCCGATTCACCGATAAAGGAACTAACAGTGTTGATCAGTTCGTATTTGTAACAGGACTGGCATTGTCTGCTAAGAGCTCTTCAACCTTAATATTTTGACCTTTGTATCATGCTAATGCTACACGTAATAAGAGTTGCAGACGCATTATATCTGCCGAGCATGTTCTGCTCTTACGAGGGTGTTGCAAGAGTCCACCCACCCAATGAAATTGTTAAATTGGCATTGGGTTTGCAACTTATCCAATAATGTTGCTATATTCGGTTTTGCTTGAATCTTTTTATTTAATCTACCGTTCCAGGATTCAACAGAGTTATTTGTTCTATGTTCAACTTTATAAAATTTGTGAGGATGATTAGATACTTATAATATTTATTTTGTTATAATAATTGTTATTTGATGGAAAAAGAAAAAAAGTTTATTTTACTTATAAATTTGTGATGATGATTAGATACTTATAATATTTTTTTGTTAAAATAATTGTTATTTGATGTTATAACTAGCAGGTCTACCTGATGTTTAATTAAAAATATACAATTTTGGCGAAATATCCCTTTAGTTTTAATAGGAGACACCTGGCCCGTCCTTCTCAACTGGTCCGGGCGAATCTACCCATGTACATTTTAAAAAGTAGACATTTGGCCCGCAGACCAGTTTTTGCGTGGGTGAGATGTCCCACAACCCAGCTAAACTGCGGGTTGGCGGAGAATTAATATTTTTTTTTTAATAAATATTGTCAGACAAATTACACAGCGCCATCTAGCCCCAAAGTAAGCGAAGCTTGTGTTATGGGTACTAGACAACTGATAAACATACGCACATACATTTTTTTTGTAATACATACTTATGATACATATAAAACACCGAGACCAAGACAAACAGACATGTTCATGCACACAAATGTTTGTCCTATGTGGGAATCGAACCCACGAGCGTTGGTGTCGAAGCCGCATCATTGACCGCTACGCCGCCGAGGTCGTCCATTTAAACTAAGTAGTTTGCTATATTTAAAGTTTAAGTTTATTATTCATAAAAAAATTAAAACCGCCAGAACTGAGGGCTTCTGGTCAAAACCAGGGCGCATTGTGACGTCACAATAGCTAATAAAGGTCAACTTGGACAGTGACCTATTACATACATTATATTATTCATAGTTACCGTATCGTAAAATTCCAACATTTCATTTGTCTGACATGTTGTAATTTTAGGACCCTAAATGTATAAATATTTATTACAAGTGTACATAACATGCGACAGTAGTGAAATTTGGACATACTGTATAATTGAGGTATAATTTGTTGTTTTCGGTCTTCAGGGTGGACCCCTCCAACCAAGACGACTACCGGCCACCCGTGCCCCCGCACAGGAATGCATCCTCCACGCCACAGCCCCAGCTGCCAGTCCCACCAAGAAACCCCAAAGTAATAGCCACGTTGAATAAATAAATATTCTTGGACAAATTTTAAAGTCTACGCCTTCTAGTCCTAAACTAAGCAAAGCTTGTGCTTGTGTGGTAAGCTGATAAACGTATTAAAATACTTTTTTTATACAAGCACTTATAAACAATAACTTGACAGTGACAATATGTTCTTGCCGTGTGGTTTCCGGCAGACTAGAATAGAATCACTCCGTTTCTTCCCGTGGATGTCGTACAAGGCGACTAAGGGAAATACATTATCAAATATCGATCAGGCCTCCCCAACCCATTTGCCCAACTTGGGGAGTGTAGGCCAAATCCTCCTTTCGTATAGGACGGACGAGAGAGGGTCGTGCTCCTGTAGTGGAAGTCTCCAATTTAGTCAAAGTGGACCTGATGATGATGATGATGACAATATGTTCATGCACACGATAGTTTATCTTGTATAGGAACCGAATCCGCGACCCTCGGCGCCTAAGTAGCCATTGCAATATTCGACCAGCAGGTCCATTGGTAATTGGGTTCAAAAAGGGTTGTCCATCATCCAGTGAAACGGCTGTAATACTATGAACAAATGAATTAGTGGTCAAGTCGAACTAAGTTGGGTCATATTGAGACCACATTGAATCAAATTTGGGCATAAATCAGTTATCTGTCCAAAATGAGTATTGGGGTGTAAGTGGTTGATCAACATCTTTGAACCAAAGCCAACTTAACCTGCACGCGGTGCACCCTGCTGACTGACAAACGAAGCTTTGGCGAATAGAGGTAGGGAACGTAATTTTATTGTAAGCTGCCCGACCTGGGAATGTACCACCACCACACAGAATATCGTAGCCAAATAACAACTCCCTTGAGGGTTGTTGTGTTCCTGCGAGTGAGTGAGGTTACCAGAAAGGAAGGAGATGCTGCGTTGGCAGCGGGGGTGGCGGCGCGCGAGCGATATTTCATGTTGCGAGCGTTAATATTGCTGCGTTAACCGCTTCACATCAGGCGGGCCGTATGCTTGTCTGCCACCCGACGTAATATAAAAAAAAATGAGTTGAGCCAATTTCAGTTAAAGTTGAAACAATTTGGGCCAAACTGAGCTAATTTGATCCAAGTAAGTATAGCTAAGTTGAACTAATTATTTGGCCAAGTTGGGCAAATTGGATCAAGATGAGTTAAATCGGGCAAGTGTTATGTATGGGATTTAGACAGGACAGAATGGTCTGTCGTGTCAGTTAGTATCTATTTGATAAATATTTGTTATAAAATTTCCAGATTTTGCCCGAGACGGTCATGCCGCCAACAAGACGGAGCCACTCTAGGAACCACCATAAGAAACATGACCGCGACCACGAGTCTTCCAAAAGGTCTCCGGAACATGTCCGGCGCTCAGACAGGTAATTTTTGATGTAATAAAGATCCAATTATATTATACTATCGTCGACAAACCTTACCCATCCCACTGCTGAGATATGGGTATCCCCTCGATTGAAGGGGTTTAGAGCATAATCCACCGCGCTGCTTAACAGCGCTGGTTGGCGGAGGCCAGTGGTTTCAAGTCGCCTAAATGCCACTTACACGGCTTAACGTGCACTCCGAAGCACGGAGGAGCTCGAGATAATATAAATCCATCCATGGACAGGCTACGGTCGACGTTGCTTAACTTCAGCTGAGTTCTGACTATATCGAAATAACTATATATTTTTCTATTGAAAAAATTGTTCCCTTTTATATGTTACATGGCAAAAACATCTGATCTCGTACGCTCTAAACACTTTCGATAGAAAAGGAACTCGTATCACAGCATTCGAATGAGTAGAGTTCTTGACGATGACAATTACTTTTACAGAATTATTGATTTGAACAAAGCCGACGCCCCTTACATATCAAGCCGAGATATAAAGCGCGACTCGAACCCGGTTCCTCGCCGCAACGATCTCGACGACCCCGTGGAGAAGCTCGCCAACAAGGAGGACTGCGCCCGCCTCTTCGAGTTCGACAACGACGCGCCCCTCGTCATGGAGAACAAGGACTACAGAGAGATCATCGGCCTCAACAGAGGCACGGATGATTCCCGCCGCACATTCATCAAGCCACAAAGCCCTGACTATATGCACGATTCTGGAATAGGTAAGCACATCACTACAGCAATAGATGAAATTGATTTGCCTGTTATTTCAGAATAATGTTTGAAGAAATTCCAATACCTAATCATTAAAAACAAATTGCTGTTTTTAGAATTGTTGTCCGTCCGTTTGAAAGTTATACAAATATTTGTTGCTTACGAGGTCATTATCTTTCTTTATAGGCTTGCCCGAAGTACAGATGAGACACAAAAATAGATCAAAAGAGCCCAAAGGTGACTTCGTGGAAGCTTCCAATCAAACTAAAGGTACATAAATAATAATAAAGTGTGTAATTATAAAATAACTTTGAATCTATCTTGCACCTCTAACATGTTACTATGGCACCTGCCGAATATACGATCTGTCGAATTAGCAGCCAGTAAATAACAATATAATAGTTTTGGTATAAGTTGCACTAACATTATTAGAGCTAAAGCCAGCCTGATATGCACATAGTGCATCCTGCCAAATAGCCAATGAGTCTCTGGTAAAAAAAATAGCACGGTGTGATATTTACCAGGCAGCCCTACTGGGGAGGGAGCTTCATCTTTTAAGACTGCAGTCAAATATCAAATCCCTGGATATGCGCCTGTAAGTCACGTTACCAGTAATTTGGTAAGTAGATAACTTGATGCGTAAGAGGAGGCAAAACGCGATACTACCTACATTACTTCCGGGACTGCAATGTGTCCCGGAAGTAATGTATTAGTAATGTATTAAGGTATTCATTGTTCATTGACTTTTTTGCTGGTCGCCACTGTTAATCTTTGCTACACAGGAGACACAGTGGTGGGAATGTGTGGTGGGCCCACGTCCCTACGTTGCATGATAACTGATTCTTTTCAAGTGGGCTTGTTTACAATGTATATGTTATATTCAATATTAATCCTAAGGTACCTCACCTCTCTATCCAAAAGCAAGTCGGGGTTAAGTTAGGTTAAGCTTGAGTACCTTAGGTATAACTAGTCAAATAGGAGCGTGTAGATTTCGGATATTGTCTATAACATAAATAAAATTTTAATTTCGTAATATTACATTTTACTTTATCGTCAAGGCTGTTCACGCAGTAATGTTTTGTATATGTAGGAAGCAGCAGTTCGCCGGAGGTAAAGCGCGCGACGATAGTGGGCAACCCGATGTATTCGCGCGTGGCAGCCGCCGGGGCGGAGGGCGAAGCCGCGGAGGCGCTCGGCCTCGACGACCTCCATATGGACTACGATCAGATTATGCACTATTTCCACAACCTCAAGGTATAAACAGCCATACACCGTCCTACCATGCTTCTAGTGTAGATGTTGCTGTCGCTTGCTCGGCCACGGTCGCGACGCGGTTCTCTCGCCTTCTCGACGTATCTCGATGTTCGATGTGTACTACCTACTCTCTTATGAACGATAGAGCCTAAATTTTGATGCATTTAAAACGAAGTATAGCCTAGTATTTTATATGAGTACCTACGTTTTATACGAATATACATTATTGCCATGCAGTATTATAAATTATAGGTACTATAATATTTAAGATTTAAGTATTTCTGTCTTCACGGCCCGCAGCGATCTTTCAGGCGTACGCCTCGACACTTTGGCACCTTTCACCTGTTTAGTCGACCGTTCATTTCTATCATCAAAGTAGAGTCCTAGACGGCAACTGTCACTAATCTAGAACGTAGAATGTGAACCTCACTATACCTAGCATCCTTTGAAATTTTCAATACAAAAATCTGACTGACGTCTGTTTTCAAATTTTTCGCAGGAATCAAACGCCTGAGTAGAGCAGATCATTGCAAAGATCCGGCAGATATTGTCTACGTTTAAATATCAGCATATCATCAAAGCTCCGCCAATCGACGTATACAATGCGCCCACTGGTACGTCCGGGGCGGCCGGGCTAGAGGGTAGTACTATTGACTCGCATAACAACAACAGCTACTCGACCGACGCGCACATTTACCAAAACATTAACAACGGGAACGTCGTCGCACCCACAAAGATGCTTTGCGACTCCATCGCTCACAAAAACATTTTCATGAAAAGACAACTAAAGTTCTTATTGGAGCACTTGAGCGAAGCTTACGAGTAAAGGTTGTTAGCGTCAACGTATTATCCTCTATACAATATGTGTCCAAAAGTGGATCCTTGCAGTGATCGAAAACGAAAATATACAAATGTAACTGTTTTATACATATACTATCGTTAAACTTATATACTCTAGTCATCTACAAAGTTGCACATATTTAAGTACCTAATAGTAATAATTGTGTGCATGTAGTTAATACTCATTATGTCAATATATAGATTATACACGCGATTTGTCTGTATTGTTATATACATGTCCTCCTATGATTGCGGGCTAATTGAACCAGAATATTCTTGCCTATTATTATGAGCCTAGACATCGCCGCTGCCACGATTATCCCATACCAAATACAGAATAACTTGCATTTGTTCTAGATCTGTAAATATTTTTCCACTAGAAGGTAACAACGCTACCTCACTTTTGTCTTAACGTGTAGCTTATAGCTTGTATGTATCATTCTGCATTTTGTGCGAACCATGAGATAATATATGGTTATTTTATTCCACTTAGTGACGTGTTTATTCCACAAACCAGACACGTTCATTGAACAATGACAGTAGTTTTAAGACTGCAAACGCCAGTGTTAGGGAATTAATCATAGTCTAGTAAGTTTAGTCCGTAAGTCCCGGAACTAGTCAAATATATTATGTAACACGAGCTAATCTTTTGCTCAACTTTGTAATACTTTTCTCCGTTAATTCGTAACAAATTTGATGAAAATTAATTCCATGATAATATCCTAAAATAGTATTTTGATAAAAATTAAAAAGAAACATCTAATATGTGTGTAAACTTGTTAATGTATTTAATAGAGAAAAGTACAATTTCGCGCATCAATGTAAGGTTATATCAAGCAAAGAATGGTTTTAACTTGTGATAAAATGACTGCTAGGGATTGATTTTTAGGCAGTCGATTTTATAAATAAAAGCCATATCAAATGATGTTATAAATACTATAGAAATGGCTCAAGCGTCAAAAACGTACACCCGATTAGTGCCCCAATTGTCTTACTTCGCAATTAGTTCGAACAAGCAAGCCGACAAAACTGAATTTGTGACAATTGATTGAAATAGATAAAAATGCCGTCTTCTGCATTACGAAAATGCACAATTTGCGTTGATAAAGTAAATAATGCCTAAGGGATCACATATCGCACGAAAGTACACAATAATATTTGATGTTAACGCGTATTTTAGGATAATATCATATTTTAGCAAGAAAAAAGACACCATTGCACCAATTACGCACTCAGCGAGGGAAAGAGATAGCTATTTTAGGTGCCGAGATGATAAGGATAGCGTTACTTTCTCACACAAGTGACAGGAACCGTTTTCTGACGCAATTTAGTATGGGTATGCCATATTTATAGTATTCGTAACATCATTGGCCATATCATATATAAAATGTAGCGCTTGTATGATATTGTAAACACTATATTAATTTATTGAACATGTACATTGCATTTACTGTAAGTTAGCTCTTTAGGCTTTGTAAATATTGTTATGACGTTATATAATTTATAGGTTTGTGGAGAAGATAATGCAGAAATAGAAATGGATGTGGTAGAGTCGCTTAATGAACAGATTAGAGTCGCACACAATATGATGAAATGTTTTGTGTCTGTTACAATTTGTACATTAATAATAGTAAATGTTTTGATCTTGTAATTGTGTATTAATGTGATCATAAATAGATCAATGACGTTGTCAAAATGTAATGTTATTATTTAGCGGAATAGTCCACCGACATTGTATATGGCAATGTTCTTCCTGTACCGATCAACTGTACTTTTAGCAGATCTATAAAGATGATACTCTATTCTGATAGCATGTTGTCAGGCTTTTGTCGTTAGGTTAGGGGCGAGTCACAAGACACTAAGTACTCTACGCTGTAGTATTTGTTACTGTAACATTTGTTTTTGTTGAGTTTTTGCCATAATATTTAAGAAAGGAGTTTATAAATAAATTATTGCTACAAGGTTTATACATGTATGCAAACTGAGGCTTGTCACGAAAATCCTTTCATAAAATGTCAAATTTAATAAACCATTATTAATTACTGCAACTGTTTCATTTCACTCTTTAAATCGGTTCAGACGATCGTCGTTGTTGTCTGTATTCCTACTAATTCTACAATATTTTTCTACTGCGTCGTTTGTGGTGGTCGTACTTACTAACTAATTTACACAAAATTTGAGTTCTGCGGTCGAGTGGTGAGGTCCAAGACCGCTCTAAATAGGCACTATGCACTATCAGCTGACTCTAACATAAGACACCTACTTATGGATGATCGTCGTTGTTTGTTTTCATTTCTACTAATTCTACCATCTTGTTCTACTGCTTCGTGGTTGGTCGTACTTATTAATTGATCTATACAAAATTAAAATTCTGCAGTCAAGTGATGAAGTCTCAAGACCGCTCTAAATAAGCACTATTCACTATCGAGCTGACTCTAAACATAAGATTAAATCTTCGTGCAGACCATTAAATCTTCGGAATATGTAAGAGTTATTACTTGCAAAAACACAGAAGTTTACAATCGTATGGTTATCAGTGAGGCAGGTTAGTAATACGTCTACCACGTAGCACTATCCCTTATTCTATGTGCATATTCACTAAACCACTAAGTAACATACAGTAAACGTGTAGTGCAGTACAGCACCTCTCCCGAAATCGACGTATTCATGGAGAGATACGTCACTGTATTATATTACACTAGCTGATGCCCGCGACTTCGTTCGCGTGGACTTTATGACAACAACAACAGTTTCCCCTCGTTGTTTAAAAGACTTTGCATCACAAAATCTTGCTACATAGCGTCCCGCAAATGCACGCATTCTTATGGTTTGTGCGAATATATCGTTCCATTTCAATTTTAGCGTATACGTCTATATTAAACTGACTAAACAGACCACGTTACCTTTGTAAATAAAACTATTGCATCTATCTTGTAGCAGGTAACAATAAAAGTAGCACTGCGCGGTTATTTTTTTACAATACAACCAATATTTTGTCAAACTATTTATGCTCATCAAGCTGAACAACTTTTGCTAAGGCGTCATTTTTATATTTCTTATAGCTTAGCTGAACCATTATAGTTCTGCATCAGGTGTTCTAAATCTTGGATTTTTATACCTCGACAAAAAATGCTCATTAGGCTGAACAACTTTTGCTAAGGCGTCATTTTTATATTTCTTATAGTTTAGCTGAACCATTATGGTTCTGCATCAGGTGTTCCAAATCTTGGATTTTTATACCTCAACCAAAAATGCTCATCAAGCTGAACAACTTTTGCTAAGGCGTCATTTTTATATTTCTTATAGTTTAGCTGAACCATTATGGTTCTGCATCAGGTGTTCTAAATTTTGGATTTTTATACCTCAACAAAAAATGATCATCAGGTTGAACAGCTTTTGCTAAGGCGGTATTTTTATATTTCCTATAGTTTACCGGAGCCAAACGGAGTTCAAATCTTGGATTTTTATACCGAGATGTAAATTTCGTGTCCACGTTTTCAATTCGCCGCCATTTTCGTAATTGACGTCTCAGAAAACCATAGAATCAACACCCATATTGATGTTATGACATTTCAACGCCATCGCACTCTCACAGGAGTGCTCTTGTGTCACGTCGATTATGTTAGATTATAAAATAGCTGTTGTTTTCGGAATCAGCGACCAGATAAACCATAAAAACAATACCCATGACGATTTTCAGACGTTTGCACCTCATTTCACCCTTTTAAAGGTTGAATTTTGAAAAATCCTGAAACACGTGTTTACTCATATATCTACAGAAGTGCTCGTGTAAAGTTTCGTATAAAATAGTCCAACTAATCTTGATTCCCCATACAAACTTTGGACCCCCGTTTCACCCCCTTAGGGGTTGAATTTTCGAAATTCCCATCTTAGTGAGCATCTACGTCCTGAAAGGAACCCCCATACAAAATTTGAGACTCCTAGCACTTGTAGTTTCTGAGATTTGGTGATGAGTGAGTCAGTGATTTTCTCTATAGAAAAATTTTCTTTAAACTTTAAATGACGATAACTTTTTAATCTGACATCAGATTTCGATGAAACAAAGCCTATATGTTGCTCAGGGATGAGCTTAATCTTTTAGTGAAAACCGCGTAAAAATCTGTTCAGTAGTTTTAAAGATTAGCGAGTACATACAGACAGACAGACAGACAGACAAAAAAATCTAAAAAATCTTTTTTGTATTCTGTTACTCTTTTTTTATCGCCCACGCTTATTTTTTGTAAATTTTATCAAATGTACAGACACACGGTTTCTACTGTTTTATTATATGTATTGATTATACGATTCTAAATTCTATCATATAAGCAGCGTACCAGCCACCACCACCACAAATGCCGCATCGTTAATGCATCAATAAACAAAAGACGTTTGTGCAAAACTGTTCCGAATTCAAAGGTCGATATTCATTCATACGACGATCCGTCGCAGTTTCCTTCAGCTCTGCTCGTACTGTTTGAGTTTACTACCGCTCAATACTATTGCTATTACGGCTACTGGGCAAATCTATGGAATGAAACGATTTTTTCTTTTTTTACCGCCATAACTAAAGCCGATTACCATCGGCATTTTTGATTCCAAAAATTGGCCTTAGTTTAAAGTTTTTAACAAACATCTTCAGCTTAGTCGGCATAGCTTTAGGGTTTCTACCAGCTAAGCTAAACATAATTAGCAACAATGTTACCAGTAGTATCATTTTCTCATTCAAAATTTCCGATGGTAATCGGCTTCAGCTTCGGCGATAGGCCCCATGGTCTGCCGTGACTGTCATGGTTGCAAAGTAAATAATAGGAAGATGTCGATTAAGTAGTATTAGACAAAGGTTGTTGTTTTTCTATTCTATTCTCTTTATTGTGCACCAAGAAAATCATAATTACAATATTACAAGGTAATGTTATGTACAAAGGTACAATATTACAAGGTAATGTATTATTCCTCTTAGAGATCTCTTCCAGTCAACCTTTATGTGTTATGTAGGAACACATACAAGAATGTGAGCGGGATGGTATGATTAATAGCATAATAGCGACGTGAAAAATAATACCTAAATTATTAAAAACAAGTGACATAAAAATAGAAGATGTTAATTGATTCATATGTAATTTTTCGGAAGTCAAATTTACAGGCAATTCGATCTACACTACTTTGCGTGCTTCTGCCACCAATTAGTTGATGCAAACTATTGCCGGCCAATTGCTTCATGCAAACTACTGGTGGGTGCCGGCCGGCAGTAATTTGCATGAACTAATTGGCGGAAGCACGCAAAGTAGATCAAATTGCCTATAAAAATAGAAGATGTTAACAAAAGGTACCGACCACAGGGTCTGTAGATTGTAATTATTATCAATTAAAAAAAAAAAACAAAAATTTTCCTTACAACTACTTATATTTCAACTATAACATACAATAATTATTTACCTATAAATATTTGCCGTACCACTTGTGATCAACCGGTGAGAGCATCTTATGGCATCCACCCATGTTGTTTTGTATGATGTACTTCATTGTGTACTGGTTCAGGTTGTTCTCTTCCTCCCACTTCTCCTTGGCTGCTTTCTGTTCTAATATCTCTTGGGAGACTGCCTCCGCTTTAAATGGCAATCGTTCTGCTACAATTTTCAACATTTGATGTACCTGGAATCATTTTCAAACATATCAAATTGACACATCAAATTGCTCTAAACCCCTACGATTGAGGGGAGACCCGTATCGCAACAGTGGGATGGTTATGAGTTGATGCTGATGGAAGTGTGCATGGGTACATACAAATCATCGAAAAACAATCTCTAAAATCAAACATAATTTCAATTTCTAGTTCATAAGTTCAACTTCTAGTTCTTCTTCTGAGTTCCAAGGCAGCCGTAGTTGTACCCCCGGGACTGCAATGGACTTCAATGTCCATTGCCTTTTTGATGGTCGCCGCTGTTAATCCTGGCTACACAGGAGACAAAGTGACGGGAATGTGTGGTAGGCCCCCGTCCCGGTTGCGATACGAGTCGCCCCTCAATCGAAGGGGTTTAGAGCATACTCCACCACGCTGCTCAACTGCGCGATGGCGGAGGCCAGTGTTTTAAGTCAGTGGCTGCCATAAGGCCACTGACATGGTTTAACGACTGTCGTCTAAAGGCAACAACTGGGACCGACGGTTTTACGTGCCCTCCGAAGCTCGGAGGAGCTCGAGATAAATAAATGCATCCATAGACAGGCTGCGGTCGACTCGAATAAATGCTTGTAATATGAAATATCGTTCTCGCGCTGCCACCAAAGCAGCAGCTCCTTCCATCCTATTGACTTCACTCACTCGCAGGAACACAACAACCCTCAAGGTAATTGTTACTTGGCCGCCATATACTGTGAGGTTTAGGTACTTTCTCAGTCAGCCAACTTACAAAATACGCTGTACCTTACCGCTCTTACAACCTCTCTTAATGCCTTATTTGCCATATTGCTGCTTGGTAGCGGGGGGTGGAGGCGCGCAAGCGATATTTCATGTTGCGAGCGTTAATATGGCTACGATAATGGCTTCACACCAGGCAGACCGTATGCTCGTCTAAATAAAAATAAAGGTTCCAGAGTTATTAAAAAAATTAAAACATAATAAATAAAATTTTACACCAGGAGGTCAGGAGCGACCAGAATGTTTTATACACTAAGCTTCCCAGAAAAATAATGCAGTCGAATAGCGAAAATCCCATCCAAATCGAACCAGTAGTTTTGGAATAATCTCGAAGATAGTCGGGTCAAACAGAAAACAATTTTTCGTTCATTTCATTTTGTTTTAAAATTCAAAACAAAGCCGCGCTGTAAAGTATAACTTTGACACATGTACGAGACACACACTGAGCAGGTATGATATATTTAGAGCGAGACACTACTATAGGCGAGACAAGAGAGGCTATATCACCATCTTTGACACGCATATAGATTTTTTTTTATTTAAGAGGATGCATTCGAGCATGAGGGTGGTCACCAATCTCAATCACTTGGTCGTTTGGGTCACATCGGATGGAAATCAATCATCATCACTGAAGGGAATTGTTATTTGGCTGCGGTATTCTGTGAGGTGGAGTCCCCAGTCAGGCAGCTTAAAAAATACGAAATGCCCTATCTCTCTTTGCACCTCGTTTGTCAGTCAGCAGAGTGCACCACGTGCAGGTGAAGTTAGCTTTGATTCAAAATGTTGATGAACCACTTACACCCTAAAGTAGTGTCTCATTCTAAATATATCGTATCTGTTTAGTGTGTAATGCGCTTTAGCAATACATACTTCAGCATATTCGCACTTCCCACCAACTTCCAAGATAACTCTTCCAGCCTTAATGGGTGTAACATAATGGTCAATGGCTCCTTTTCCTCCTCCCATCCGCTGGCCTTGACCTTTTTTGGTAACGGGCTGCCACGGTGGGTCCACACGCCAAATGGCAAACATTCTCTTCTGATCTAATTTCCTTGCCACCACTAGACGGGCCATTTCAAAATGTTCAAAACGTAATCTACCCCCTCCAGTAGCCTGAAATATATAACATTTTTAAAATTTGTCGTAGTTCGCTTACACAGACATTTTTGGGACCTGAATTCCTTGCTTGAGTATGCAGAACGAAATTCTTTCTTTATTTGCTCATTTACAGTCGTTATTGTAGATATTAGGCCAATGTCACATAGTTAGGCAACTGTAAATTGCCTTTAGAATGTAGGCATGCAAAATAATGGAATAAACTACATTGCAAAGCCTATCCGGCTTTGCAGTGCAGTTCAGAATCGATATAATAGGTACATGTTTATATGAAGTCACAAAAATATCTCCCAGAACGCAAATACTACTGTACTTCTCTAGGCCAACACAATTACGTTAGAAGCCAGTATTTCATTGCATTCTAAAATGTACTTCTCGACAATATTAATCACTCCAATAATTACTGACAATATCAAATACTCTAATAAAAAAGAAAAGAAAATAAAACAATAATGTCAGTCATAATCAAGTATGTCAAAAAATTATGTCAAATAAATATATCAAATAATTTGGAGGAGAAACATCCACTTTCAACTGCTGATTGTTGCCTCCCTCCACCTCCAATTCTCTGTAATTCTGTTTTTGAGACTTTGCCGGACAGTGTCTACAAAGCCGTGTTTTCCTTCAGAAGTGGTAGTGCTGGTGGTTTGGACGGGCTTACCCCACAACATCTCAAAGATTTACTGGGGTGCGGTTGAACAAACACCAGTGACTTGCTTTTGAGGGCAATCACCGCTTTGGTAAACCTGATGCTTTCCGGTAAAGTCAATACTAATATTACCAAAATTTTATATGGCGCCAATTTGTGCGCTCTTAAAAAAAAAGACGGTGGGATAAGGCCCATTGCTGTGGGTATGACTTACCGCCGTCTTACGTCCAAAATATGTTGCAAAGAAATCACATCGACGCTTAGTGATTACTTTCAACCTCGACAACTAGGTTTTGGCACTAAGGGTGGATGCGAAGCAGCCGTGCACTCGTTACGCACTTTTTTAAACCTGCAAGGAGATCAGGTATTGTTGAAAGTGGATGTCAAAAATGCTTTCAACTCGGTTGACAGGGGCGCCTTATTGACACAAATTCAATCGCATTGTCCCACTATATTTCCTTATCTCTGGCAGTGTTACAGTACTGACTCTAATTTAATGTATAAAGATCACCTTTTGTTTTCATCCGTAGGTTGTCAGCAAGGCGACCCTCTCGGTCCTGCAGTTTTTAGCCTCGCCATTCATCCAATAATTAATTCTCTAAATTCGAAATTCAATGTTTGGTATCTTGATGATGGCACCCTGGGAGGCGAAGCTGAGACTGTTTTAAACGATTTAAAACACATTTAACAAGAATTTCGGACAATAGGTTTAGATCTAAATTTCAGTAAGTGTGAATTATTTATTATGGAGAACTGCCCAAACAAACAATCAATAATAGAACAATTTAATATTTTAGCTCCGAATATCAAAATTGTAGACAAGTCATCCCTTCGTCTTTTAGGGTCTCCCATATGTGATGAGAGTTTTGCCCCTTTCGTTGAACAAAAAATTCAAAATTTTGGTATTATTAAAGATCGACTTCAAAATATTAATACACATATTGCTTTCTATATCATTCGTTACTGTATTTTTGTTCCAAATTTTACATATGTACTGCGAAGTTCTCATCTGTGGAAACATCCCCATTTGCTTAGTAAACTTGATCTTGTAATAAAAGACACTCTTTCGGCTTTATTTAATATTGATTTTGGAGACAGAATTTGGGACCAGGCCACTCTTCCTATTAGGATGGGTGGTTTAGGTATTCGCAAAATTTCTAGTATTGCTTTACCAGCATTTCTGTCCTCTGTTCATAGCATTAGTGATTTGTGTAAAAAAATTATGTCTGACACTAATCTCGAAATTAGCTATGCAACAGAGGCCAGAAATGTTTGGTCAAGGCTAAGTCAAAATTCTAAATTTCCTTTTTGCATCTCTTCTCAGAGGCAGTGGGACGAGCCGCTTTGCAGAATCGTGTGGGATAATCTCATTCAAACGTCCGTAGGTTCTGCGGAGCGAGCTCGTCTTTTAGCTGTATCAGAGTGGGAGTCGGGGCTCTGGCTGCAGGCTTTGCCTTCATCTAATGTAGGTAATTTGCTAGACCACACCACATTTCGTTTGGCTACATGCCTCCG
The DNA here is from genome assembly GCA_937001555.2 of Hypsopygia costalis. Taxonomy (NCBI): domain Eukaryota; kingdom Metazoa; phylum Arthropoda; class Insecta; order Lepidoptera; family Pyralidae; genus Hypsopygia; species Hypsopygia costalis. Next base: position 12,456,868 of record OW443330.2, on the reverse strand, counting down.
TATCGGGGCTCCTTGTGTTGTCCCTCATCGTTGCCCGTGTGGTCACGCCGTCGACCAATTCGGGCACCACGGCCTTTCTTGTCCTAGAAGTGCAGGACGTTTAGCACGTCATGCCGGCCTTAACGATATAATTCGTCGGGCTCTTGTCAGCGTCTCCGCTCCTGCCGTTCTGGAACCGAACGGCTTGGCTCGGGACGATGGCAAGAGACCAGATGGAATGACTTTAGTGCCCTGGAGGTTGGGGCGTGCCTTAGTGTGGGATGCCACTTGTGTTGACACTCTGGCTCCCTCCCATCTCCCGGTCACTGAGTCTAAGGCCGGTATGGCTGCGGCATCAGCAGAGTCACTCAAACGGCGCAAATATGCTGGATTGACTAACACTTACATATTTGAGCCGTTTGGGGTAGAGACATTAGGGCCGTGGGGTCCATCAGCCCGCAATCTTTTTAAAGAGATATGCGGGAGGTTGGTCGAGGCTTCATGTGACCAGAGGGCTGGCCATTACCTTGCTCAGAGGATTAGCATTGCTATTCAGCGAGGTAATGCTGCCAGCATTCTTGGTACGTTACCAACGGGCAACGATTTGGGGGAAATTTTTTATTTATAATTTTTGTTTTATTCCTTTTCTTCCTTTTTTTTTCTACCTCTTTGTAAATATTTTATTTGTAAATATTCTTATTATAAATATTATCATATAGATTGTAAAAAAAAAAAAAAAAAAAATAATTCATATTTTAAATGTCAAATTAATTATCATTAGTAGTCAAATTCCATGAAGATCAAATGTCAGAATAATTTAAAATTTATAATGCAAACGATTGGAAGAACCAACTCGTCAGTAGGTATTTCTAAAATGGTTTACTTCTCTACGCGCCCTGTGAGAAAGAGATGGGTCCAATGATTAACAATTTATTAGTTAATTCACGCCACCATGGATCCCGGGTTTTATTATAATGTTATTTAAAAAAAAAACGAATATGCTTTAGACCACACGACTGAAGTAAAACTTCTTTAGCTTATCATTATCTTATATCACCGTCTCAACTTCCTTTCGCATCTCTGCCTTTCCGTTCGCCTTGCCCGATCACACTTTTCGTCACGCTCTCGTCACGCATTCACCAGCTTACTCTACAAGTCAAGCATACGTAAAGAAGTTTTACTTCAAAAAGGAAAAGGGAGCAAATTGATTAGTCGTTTGGAAGTCGTCGACTGGAATAACAGAAACACTATTCAATGTACATATTTAGCAAAATAACAATGTAGTTATCAAACTTTCGAAAAAATGAACTATGCCTGGTGCTACATTGAAGTACTTAAAAATTGGAGTCAAAAATAAGTTTTCGACTCTTAGATTTTCAAAGTAATATGTTTTAACTGTGAGAATGAACAACAAGCCTAGATTATGTTGGGACAAATCCACATCATCCATAATTTTGGACATACACCGTCAAAGAGCGATGTAATTCCATTTCTACGTTTGTATAGAAATGTTCGGAGGAGCCTTTGGCCCTGGTTTCTCGCTCAAAACGTACTATAAATACGTTACAAATCGCATGTTATTAAGAGAGATGCAGATACTGAGTTGAAAGGGACGAGCGACACAGCGAACAATCTGTCATTTTCGCTTCTTTTTTCGGGAAAAATGCATATTATACAATACAATACAATACTCTATAATGCACTATAAACAGTAAAAAAAAAATTATGACAGTAATCACTTAAAATAATAAGTACAAAAGGCGGCCTTATCGCTTAGCAATCTCTTCCAGGCAACCTTTGGGTAGAGGAGACCTGAAATATAGGTAGATGGCGCAGCATATACTACATATATAGGTACATACTCAACTATATAAATATACTTACACATACATATATGCCTGAATAAATATACATACATAAACTACATAAATGTTCTTATTACGGAAAAATAGTCAGTGACAGATAAAGGAAAAATGAAGAAGTTAAAGAGAGGTACGTGACATATAGTGCTCTTTAACTAGATTTTTAAAATTTGAAATAGTTTGCGCGTTACGGATAGTTAGAGGCAGAGCATTCCAAAGCCTTATAGATTGGACAGTGAACGATTTTGAATAATATTGAGAAGAGTGAGATGGTGTTACAAGACGAAGGGAAAGGGTGCTGCGCATAGCACGATCCTGGACATCGCTGTGAAACAAGAATCGCTCACTTAAATAACCAGGAATAGCGGGATTGAAAAGAGTAGAATATAGAAGAGATAGGATATGTTGATTACGGCGAAGTCGAATAGGAAGCCACTTGAGCCGAGAACGGAATTCAGGGACATGATCATATTTACGCAATCCGAATATGAACCGAATACAAAGGTTTTGAAGGCGCTCAAGTTTATTTAATTGCTCCTCAGTGAGATTAATATAACAGGAATTAGCGTAATCAAGGATAGGGAGGAGCAACGAGTGTGCAAGCGCAATTTTAGTATCGATTGGTAGAAAATTTTGCAGTCTTCTAAGGGAGGCAACGGAGGCAAAAAGCTTCCTACTAATTGTTCCAATTTGGGCTACCCAAGATAACATCTTGTCAAAGAACATGCCAAGATTCTTTACAGTGTCGGAGAAAGGAATATTAATACCGTTAAATATAACTGGTTGTAGGTTAGGCCAATCAATTCTTGAAATAAAATAAGGGCTACCTATTATGATCGCCTGCGTCTTAGTTGGGTTTACTATCAGGCCGTGAGACTCACTCCACTGTGATATAAGAGTAAGGTCATCATTAATAATGGAAATAGCGTCAGTAATTTGTGAAAGAGTGAAAAAGAACCATGCGTATAGATTTGTAAATCGTCTGCATACAGATGGTAGGAGGAGCGAAGATTAGTAGTGATAGAATTAATAAATAAAGCAAATAAAAGAGGAGATAAAACGCCACCTTGCGGAACGCCAGCATCGATCGCACACCAGGAAGAATATGAATCCTCAATGCGTACCCGCTGCCTACGCCCGTGCAAGTATGAATGAAACCAATCAATTACTGTTGGAGATATGTTGAGAGAACGCAATTGCTTTAACAGGATGTCAAAATCAACGGTGCAAAAGGCATTACTAAAATCTAACAAGGCCAAGACAGTCAGGTGTGACTGATCCATGGCAAGGCGTATGTCATCAGAGATTTTTACAAGGGCAGTAGTCGTGCTATTTGCATGCCATATACAATTTTTTTCCCGAAAATTACAACTTTGCAATAAGTTGTAAACAGAGGTAGGAGACAGCATATTTATTAAGTGGCCGACTAGGGAAGCACCTCCACCTCACAGAATAATGCAGCTAAATAACAATCCCTTTAAGGTTTAATTGCCAAGCTGATCAATGAACTACATATATTTAAAATTATGTATTGTACATATTGGCACCAATTTCAATTGGTTTACTTTTGCTTGTAATATAAAACTAGTATTAAAAAATTACACCGTACTGGATTATCATTATTTCATGATTTTCCATGGATGCATATTGACTACCTTGCCTTTTGAGGTTGGTCATATATATTTTTAAATGACTTATTGCAACATATCTTTACTTTAGCTACTTTTGCACCTATTTTCTCACTCCTATGTGCGCTTAATACACCCGGGTGATTGTCAGTAGCCAGGTGGTAAGTCTACCGAATGGTCATTTTTCGCTGTATCGGTTGTCCCTTTCCACCTGGTATAACTAGTTGAGCGATGCCGGCGTGACTTATACTATATTATATACATACTGATTTTACTCGTTTCTCGCTCATCTCGCTCGCTCGTGAGACAAGTGCGTATATCAGAATTATTATACAACTGCCACAAGAAATAAGTAACAAGTTCGTCATTACTTCTTAAAACCGTAGCTAAAACCGTCGAATTCATTATCATACTCGTACATTGGAATCAAGATCGTCGCGTCCAGATAGATTTCTTCCCGTAAACTTATAAATTGTGGAATCAATTCCTTTCCAAATTTTCCTCTAGAGAATACATCATGGGATTGTTAAAAAAATGTATGAAGAAGGTTATACATGGGGCACCTGCTTACCATCTAGCAGGTCGCATGCTTATTTACCACATTAGCGGTATAGATAAAAATACATAACATTGGGATGTAACAAATTAAAATCTAATTTGACAACCAAGACCTAGCACTGTTTTGCTCTGGGAGCTTTAAATGATGTAAATATGGTGTATTGATATTAAATATGTTAAAAAATTATGACTTATTATGAATTATATGAGAGGTTGGCTTTGGTTTAAAGATAATGATGAACCTCTTACATCCCAAAAATAATTTAACTTAATACGACTTACAATAACACCATACTGCTTCAACTGTAAAGTGGTGTGGATGGGTTCTGGTCCTCTCATATATCTTAATCGCTTCTGCATTTTAGGTGGTTTTAAGTTTGATGGATAAAGAGGTACTTTTTCATATACACGCAGCCTTTGCCGGTCAGGTATTTCAATGTCTGAAAAATTAAAAAAAAAATAGTTGTCTGTAAAGTCGGTTTACGGACGATAATTTTACGTGATAACGTCATAAGAAAACATAGGCCGATGGAGTAGAAAAGAGATAGATGCGTCACAAGCCGAACGCCTAGGCCGATCGTGCCTCTCTATCGCTTGTTCCGCGTTCTCGCTTGCACGCTCGGCTCAGGCGGAACGTAACAATGAGTCATGCATTTTCGTACGTGCAGCCGGTGTTCACCCATTTATAAGACGTTATCACGTCTAAAACATGTAATATATATTCACAATGTTTATTACTAAAACCCTAATTATTAAAAAAAGCATTTCTTGTATATGTATATGTATTTCTTGTATATATATTTGACGAGCTCGGTGGCTTAGCGGTCAATGACGCGGCTTTGACACCAACGCTCGTGGGTTCGATTCCCACACGGGACAAACATTTGTGTGCATGAACATGTCTGTTTGTCTTGGTCTGGGTGTTTACTATGTATCATAAGTATGTATTTACAAAAAAAAAGTGTATTTACGTATATTTATCAGTTGTCTAGTATCCATAACACAAGCTTCGCTTACTTTGGGGCTAGATGGCGCTGTGTAATTTGTGTGACAATATTTATTTATTTATTATTATTATTTATTTATATTTTTATACAACTACAGATTTGGCATCAAAATTTTGCAAAACAGCATTTAAAGTGGCGACCACCGAGTTTAAGATAAGGTAAGTTAAGTACATGGAGAAAAGTGTATATTTCAATAATCTGACGATTTGAGCGTGGCATAAGGAAATGGGCGAATCACAAAGTTGTAAAAAAATCGCCACCTGGAAATACTCGAGCGTGCTTGTTTTTTATTTTTATTTTGAAGGATATCCTTTAAGGATTACAGAAAAAATATACTCTGACGTTTTTAATGGGGCAATGTAGCTAAAATCATCAACAGTGTGTAGAGTACAGCTGCTAGCTACTGTGTATCTGACTAATCTAATCTGAAGGAATTTATGCTATTTTAATGTCTATCTAAGTCATTATTCTGAAGGAATGTCAAATGCTCTAGTAAGTTTAGCTTACCATCATAATTCTTTGGAGGTGCAAAGTATTTAATCCCAGCACTTGAAGTGAGTTCAATTTTAACAGGCTGTAGTAGACCTGAAAATAAGAATACAAGAATATTTCTTCATAAACTATGTCACTCTAACTTTAACTTCACCAGTAATTTTGGGCACTGGCCACACCTATTTTTATTTTAAATCACAAATTTATAGTACCATAATACACAAGTTTGTCCATGAAGACAAAATGAAGAAGAAATAAATAATAATGATTTTGTTCAGTTATGTACATATGTATTTTGGTGAGCATGTTTGTTTCATGAATAAAAAACAGATAAACGTGTTCCTTTCTAGAGTAGGAAGAATTAACTGATAATATTTTTTTTTCAAACTACGTCAGGTGGCAGACAAGCATATGGCCCACCTGATGTGAAGCGGTTACCTTAGCCATATTAACGTAGCATAATAAAATATCGCTCGTGCGTGCCACCCCCGCTGCCAATGCAGCATCTCACTTTACAGGAACACAACAACCCTCAAGGGAATTGTTATTTGGCTGCTGGATTCTGTAAGGTGAATGTATTTTCCACAGTTGGGTAGCTTACACTTACGCTCCCTACCCCTCTTTTCGCCAGAGCAGAGTACCGCGTGCAGGTGAAGTTGGCTTGGATTCAAAGATGTTGATGAACCGCTTACACCCCAAAATAATCCATGACCACAGAGTAATGTGGGGTGTAAGTGGTTCACCACAATCTTTAGAACCAAAGCCAACCTCAACTGCACGTGGTGCACTGTGCCGACTAGCGAAAGAGGCAAAAGAGAGGTGCCCGACTGGGGAAGTACCTCCACCTCACAGAATACTGCACCCAAAAAACAATCCTTTGAGGGTTGATGTTCCTGCAAGTGAATGAGGTCACCAGAAAGACAGGAAGAACCCCCCGCGTGCGAATAATTTATCACGTTGTGAGGTGGGCCGTATGCTTGTCTGTAAATTCATGGAAAAATAAAATCACAAACCCAGAAGGCCCAGAAATGCAGATTTTATAGAGGCATGATCTTTTGAACTACTAAACAAAGAAAAGTATAGAAATTGACTGATGGTAAGCAGTCATCACAACCAGCTCTAGCACTGAGTAAATCCCTTTACGCCTTACCTGCAGAACTCCATACAGTAGTCTACTGGGAAAGCCATGGTATATTATGTAGAACTGGACATGCGAGTCGTTAAGTATATTGTTTGAACACATTACCTAAGTATATTGTCATATAAAAAAAACAAGTAAAAGCTGTAGAAGGTAATCCACAAATGTGCCATAACATTTTAATGTATATATATACATACCTAATGTCGAACGAAGTGAACGTAAGAACATTTTCAGTTTATATTAAAAACCTACAAAATTAAATTAAATTTAATAGTTTGACATTATGTTTAGGTTATGTTTGCTTTTTTTTTCGCATTGAGAATTTTGACAGCCAAATTGATTTGACATTTGACAGTGACATTTGCTTGTTTCTACTTTTACAGTTTGTTAGATAGCCTTTATTCGCATAAGAGCACATTGGCGAGATCATTAAAATCGCCACAAAGAAGAATAGAATCAGTTTGTTTTTTTACGTAGGTATATAAATCTTATTGGCAACCTTAGATATTTGTGCCGTTTGGGGTAGACTTGCGCAAAACAGTTCACTGAACTGAAAAGAGAGACGCAGTTCTTTTGACGGAAATGAACTATATCACTCATCTAGTTCATTTAGTTCATTTAGTTCAATTGCTTCTGTAGTTCTTTTGACTCATTTAGTTCGTTTAGTTCAATTGCTTCTGTAGTTCTTTTGACTCATTTAGTTCGTTTAGTTCAATGTATCTTTGATTCAATCGACTCAGTAGTTCTGTTGACTGATTCCTTCTACATTCTTCTATGTTCTATTGCATCATTTTGATGACATTGTATTTTTGTATTAAATAAGTAAGTAATTAAATATTTTATAAATTTCCTTCCAAATATTGATTTTCCTTCAAACTTTTCACAGGCTTAGGACTGTCAAGCTTGAGTAAAAAGAAATTATTTAGTGGTTAAAATAATAATTAATATAAAAATTGAGCCTTGTACTACTACTATAGCATATTTTCGCTAACAGCTTATGGTTCTTATGTCCTTAGCCTTAGAGTTCTAATTCGGTCAGTCAACCACGCACGAAACTATCTGTCTCGTTTTATCACGAACAATTTCAGAATCTTCCGTCCTTTTCGCTCTCTATGAGCAATTTTGGCATTACAACGTATCTCTCTCATTCTAGCTCGTACGCTTTATGTATTTCCGTTCTTTTTACTCTTTGTCACTCATTGAACTAAATGACGCAGTGAACTACATGGGACAAGAAAGAGTGAGTGACAAGAACCGGCTTGTATGGTGAACTGGTACAATTGAACTACTCACTCAGGAACTACACAAGTCTAGTTTGGGGTCAAAATACTTGCCTCATGCACTCGGAGTGTACGGCTCCTTCTTATGGAATCAGCAAAGAGTGGTGGACACTTCCCGTGCTCGCATATATTTCACACAACGACTGCATTGCCGTTCAGCGTGGCAATGCTGCCAGCCTTCTGGGCACGATGCAGCGAGTCAGCGACATGCCACATGACCACAAGCGAGCAAAGACCACAGCGCAGAATAAATTTCGATTGAAGAATCGTCGCCAATCAAATAATGAAAATATAGAATTTACTCGTAAGGTCGATGTTGTCAATATGACAAATAAATAATTATTGTTTTGTTGTGAAGTTTGTGAAACCGCGGCAATCTAAAATCAAACAAAAGTTCTGCAAAGATATACACGTACTATATTAATTAGGTGCTGTATATTATCCTTTTTGTGAATATTATTATATAAGTAAGAGGTAATGCATTACGGGACAATGCTACGGTTGCAAAAATGTCTGTATTTCAATGTGTATCTTTACGTATTATGGATTTTTGTCACAGCTTTCTTTTTGTACAATAAGGTAGGTGATTAATCATTAGCTTACCAACTGCAAATTTCTTGTTTATTGATGACATTATACTGATTATTTGACCGGGGTGTTTTCAGCTGGATATTTTAGGACATCTGACAAGATATTTAACACTAACGGTCTACACCTTGTTATTACTTATAGAATTTGCAAGGCTATACCTTGGACATTATGGAAACTTGTCATGCAGGGTGAGTATATAGGCAGTGTTTTTATACTGTCTTGTTAATATACTAAATTGCTTACAAAATTAAAACACATATTTTTTCATAAACAAAATGTTCAATACAACTATCATCAGCTATTATGTGAGTACACCTTGCAGAAGACAGGAACCAAATAACAAGTTCCTGGTAGCCTAGAGGGATGCTGTGTTGCTGCGAATGATTAAAGTAACTAGAAAGCAAGAGTTGTGGCTAGGGGTGGCAACAGGCAGCACACAAGCGATTCTTTTTGGTGCAAGCGATTTTAGGCTATATAATTAATCAATTCGGCAATTGGTTGTTTATTTATCTGTTATCCAATGTAGTATAAAAGAAATGTACAACGAAAGGGAAGAGAGAACAGTTATTAAAAGATGTCTTGTAAACTTTTTCTTTAGGTGGGCTTGACTCAAAGAAAAAAAAAACAAAACACTTTTCTTAAGTTATTTAATTACCTGGGACAATCTTAATTGAACACTTGGTACAGTTGAAATTAATTTCTATCTATGTATTCAGTCAGAGGTCAGAACCACTTTGTCGAAAATGTCAATGTTTTTTATTCTGTTACAGGTACCAGAGTTAGCTGGGTTCTTAATGCTAACCATATTGATGCAGATGCCACTTGCCAGCTTCTTTCTGTTCAATCCGTACTTATTGAGTACTCCTACTGAACTAATATTACATTTTATGCTGTGGAGTCTAGCAATCGCTGAAATAATATTTGGCTTCCTGGCTTTAAAGAGAGCATCTTCTGTAGCTAAAAGTATTTATTTGAAGCAAACAACACAAAAGAATAGATGAATGAATGATGTCAGGCACAGGGAATGTCATACACTGGTTACTTCCTGTCCCTCGAGGCAAGTACCTAATACAAAGAGATAAAGTTTCTTTGTATCAGTCTTTTTTTTTAATACCACTAAGATGGCAAACAAGCATACAATCTGTCCGAAGGTAAGTGCTTCATTCAGGCTTTCCTTTCTTGTTGCAATAATATTTGTAAGCTGTAATAATAGGGGATCACTTGGCATTGCCATAATATATTATATTGCAAAGGCACAGTATCAAAATGCATTAGGTAATAAATAAGAAGCTGCTGAGATGTGTACATATGACTAGAATAGTCTAGAGGGTCCTTAAACGTTTACCAACAATTAATTGAACAATTCGAAAATTAAATAAGAATATTATAATATTTATTTTTGATTAAATTCTTTAAATAAAAAGGTATTTTATAAAATTTTTGTGTGTGTAAAGAGATAGTTTCCGCACAAATACGCGAAACGGGAGCGTCAGTCACGCGTGTACGTTGGCTGCCAGTATATATGAATGGCATACTAGCGTGACCACAAAGGGATGATGTTGTAGGGCATTGTAGACGCTCCCTGTTCACGTTCTGAGTCTTGGGTCGCTGACGCGTCGGTTTGGCTCGATGTTAGAATAGTGGGGCATTGTTGCCCTACTACTTTTGCAACTACAAATTAGGAAATCATAGAATCAAGAACACATTTCTTGTATAGGACCTGTCATAAAAAAGGAGTTATATTTCCCAACGTCTGCACCATCTTATCACATGGGGAAGCGAAATTATGATTCAGAATGATTCCACTCATAAAAAAGTGGGAATGATAATAATTTATTTTCTAAGTGTCTATATTAAATTGATGTATACTACAATAAGAACAGAAAAAGAAAGGCATTTTGGGTCACAGTTATTTTATATTTATTGTTCATAGTGCTAAAAAAGTGAAAACAATAAAACACTATATTTGTGATGAAATACTTTATTTCTGTTGTCATACAACACTTTCAATTATAAATTGAAATCAATCAAGGCAAATTTATGAATTATGACAATGATCACAATAGTTCTAAATTAAAAATTAACAGACGGTCAAAGCAAAGTGTTCTTTTACTTTCTATATTTTGTATATTTTTTTATATATATTATTTGTAAAATTATGCCATTGCCTTTTATGTACTCTCAAACAACATGTACCTCAAGGACAATATCTAATCCTTTACATTCACTAATAAATCACAGAATTAAATGAATTAGTATGGTATCAAATATAACTCTTTATAAAATATGTATCTAATACACATTAATTATTATAATACTGTGTGGATTGTAATTTAAATGATGAATACTTTGCCTTGTAAGCACTTCTCAAGGCACTGAACATTCAATGTTATTTTGCAAATTGACCTAAATAAAATGTATCAATATTATGTATGTAGGATATCAGCCCAAAACCAACAGCTACTGAGGAAAGGAGCATAATGATGAATGTCACTACAGCAAAATGTTTTGATTTTTAGTAACTATTGGGAATATGATAGACAACTAGAATGTCATGAACAAGCGAGACAAGCGAGCACTATGCTTCTAGGATCCTGCTAACTTTAGCTCCAAATTCAATACATGAACAGATAGTTTTAATTGACGAGCTCGGTGGTCGAATGGTTAGCAATAGACACTTTGACTCCGAGGTCGCGGGTTCCATTCCCGCACATGACAAACATTTGTGTGCATGAACATGTCTGTTTGTATTGGTCTGGGTGTTTTCTATGTATTATAAAAAAAATGTATTTAAGTACATTTATCAGTTATCTAGTACCCATAACACAAGCTTTGCGCTTAATTTGGGAGTAGATGGCGCTGTGTAAATTGTCCAGAAATATTTATTCATTTATTTAATTGTGTGTGTAGCAAAATTTGTGCGTTTGACGTTTGCCAAATGTTCAAAACTACTTGAACACAATCCTTCCTTTAGTATTGTGAGTTCCACTTCCATTATAATAATGTGCAATACACATTATTATAATTGCTTATCTCACTTTAATGCTACGCTATGATAAATCACAACATTTTGCTGGGGCAACTGAGGTAAAATTTTTGTCTTTGGTGAAAAGGTGAACTGCTAATTTTATTTTGGATAAAGAAGCATCAAAAAGGATCATCTTAACTTATGTCACAAATAAGCATCACACAACTCGAAAAAAAAATTCACAGATCTCGTGCTCTACAGGACTTGAAAGGGCATTGAAATGATTCTACCAAAAAAAAAAAAAAAAAATTTTTTCAAAACCAACTTTTTCAAAATACTTTTACATCATCTTAAAGCCCTTTGAATTCCGCGTCTTTTGAGCTCTCTTACGTCCTAGTGGCCACACGCGACCCGCTCGCCGCGTAATATCGCATCTCGCGCCGCGCAAAACTCGCGGCTAAGGGCACCTCTACAGCCTCAACCGTCACCGATATCGAAAAAAGTGTAATGACCTAAAATGTTCCTTGGTTCAATACACAGGTGTTTTTTTTTTAATATCGGTCGAAAAAATTCGGTTTTTTTCGATTTCCAAAAAAGTTTTTGACTTTTCCAAAATAATTTTTACATCTTCTTAAAGGCCTTCAAATACCGCGTCTTTTGAGCCCTCATACGTCCTCGTGGCCCTAAACCTCAGAGTATCACGGGCGAGTCGCACTTTCAGCGAAAATGGGGGCCTACTGGAGCGAACGAAAAAACATTTTCAATGTTAAAAGAAAGCGTCGGGTCTTGATAGTGGATTATTTTGTAAATATAAAATGTTAGAGCGGTTTACCGAAATATTGATGTAATAGTCCGAGACGTCATCTGTCGTAAGTCGGGCACTTGTAATATTTCGCTCTACAGATGGTCATATATTTTATTTTCACAAGGCGCAGTGCCCTATTCATATGCCTAGGATGCTTTCTATAACTACTCCCTATTTAAAGACTAAACGGCATTGTCAAATCCCATACTAAGGTGAAATTTCAAAGGGAGTGGTAAACGATCCGGATGAATCACTGAAGTAGATATCTTTTTGAACAGAGAGACGATTACATCATAATGCATGAAATGGACTGGACAAGTAGAGACAATGTGTGCATCGAGAATTAATTAACTGTGGAGATGTTTATCATCATTTGGAGAACGCAAATAATCACAGGGCTGCATCGCCGGAAGTCAAGTTAAAGACCTTAAAAACATAGAAAGCATATAACAACATACCTATGGTACACAAATACAAAACTCTCATAATGAAATAAATACTATTAAATTTACATTATAATTATAGCCTCTTGCACTAAAATTACTAACACAGCAGATTTTATCTTAGGTATTATTATTAGGACCTCTTTCAAGTAATACTATTAATTTGTAGCTTTAGAAAAAATACTTTTTAGCTGAATTAATAAGTTATATTGAATAGTAGATAATAAATCTGTACATTGCCATGAAAGAGATCCTATCATATAAATTACATTATTGTAATGACAATATACATAATTATGTATCAGGTGTGTATGAAGCTGAAAGTGGGCTAAGCTACTCATCAATATGAACAACTATTTTATATAGCTTTGAACTGAAAAAAATAACGTCTGTATATAAATTTTTTGGGATATTGAAAAAAAGAAAGTATTTTTTGTGCTTCCGATGTAAAAGTAAAAGTTGTCCATAATAATGAGTATAATCATTTTCGGCTTGGTACACGTATATTTTATCTTATATTATAGTTATTTTAACATTTCTAAAGGCTAGTTTTATAATGTAGAGCTGCATGTATTTTTTTCATTGTCATTACTGAGTAATGACAATGACGCTTGTGTGGTCTAATTAATCCCAAAAGATTTATAAGTAATATATTCCGAGCAAACTGGTATTTTCGGAATATTTTTTTATTACTTAAAGTCAGAGGGGCAATTGTCGTAATTAAAATAGAGTCAAAATTCAGTTTCGATCCAGTCTCTATCTCACAAATGTCAAATTTGGTATTCTCGTATCACAATATGAAAGTTTAATTTAAGTGGGATTATATCGAAATACCTACGACCTATACGACCTTCAGGTGGTGATTTCTATTACATGTTAATCCCTATGGCTTTTGAATAAACATTTTCGGATTTTTCACACTCGCTCCGTAAGCGTCACTATAAAACTAGCCTTTGTTGCTTCTTACATACCAACCTATCGACCCAAAATTTTGTATGTATTATAGATACACAGAGCAATTTACCACATTAATTTGTATCCTTCTGTAGTCATCTTTGGTCATCATACTTGTTTATATTATAAATACTACAATGAAAATAAACGTTATTTCTTTTCTTCGAATATATTATGATCTTCGAAAAAGTCGTCAATTTTACATCTAACTAAATGCAGGCTGACATTGAAGTTAGTTAGTAATGATTCAAAAGTGGTAATATCGTCTACGTTTAAATCCAAGGCCTTCATGAGTTGAGGAAGTGTAGGAGACATCTTACAGATGAGCTGAAATGAAAAGAATTGTAATCATCATTATTATGTCGTAGAACACTCATATTATGCATAATACGTGTAACTACTCATAAGACTTGTTTACACTCAATTTGTCGAGTGGAATGTTTCCACTCATTTAAGTATCTTTGAAGAAATTGTGGACAAAATGGAATAGGTATGTCCCTGTCCCATTCATTAAACAGACTAATCCTATTAATATAATTTATGTTTCTATAAATTGATCTTATCATTTCTCGACCAATACTTGCATTATTTGCCTTTTGCTTATAATCCCTAAAATTGGTCAATTGTAGAATAGCTAATATACAGAATAGGTCATTTGTATCATTTATAAAATCTGTTATTTGTAGAATTTTTCATTTATATACTGTGTGGTCATTTGTAAAATAGGACTAAATAAAAATATATTTATACATGTCAAATTACACATGCACATTCATTTGGGTACGAGCTCCTTTTGTAGAATGAAGTCAATTGTAAAAAAGTGCTGAACAATCATCATCATCATCAGGTCATTTTAGTCTCCACTACAGGAGCACAACCCTCTCTCATCCGCCCCAGACAGGAGGAGGCTGAACAATAACTTTTGATAATGAAAATCTATAAATCCGTTGCACTCTCATAAATCGACATCATTGGTTATCTCAAATAACTAGATTAGAATTATAATAACCACGGGAATTAACGCGATCATGTATGTAAGTAGCATGTAAGTTTAAACATGCAACGGGAAAGTTTAAAAGTTATTATAACTAGATTAGACTCTAAATCTCCATTTTGCACACTAAAAGGTTACAACACCGTCATCACATGATCTGTATTTATTAAAATTTGCTTGTAAAAAAATACAATTTACAGTATGTTGGTTTATATAATGAGTTACTAGGATTTGTCCTAGGTTAGGGATGAAGTAGAGAGGTCAGTATGATCTTGACGCTATTATCAAAATTGTGGTTGCGCCGTCGTGTCGGTGTGCTCTAACTCTAAACTCTAAAAATGTAATATTGACTAAACACAACACTAATAATAATTAAAGTATACAACACTCTTTAAATGATTAGCGAAACCTTGAAAGTGTCAGAAATAATCTTGACAATGTTTGAACAGACACTGCAAACAATGTAATGGCTTTAAAATGAATATTGCAGGACTTACAGCAAATAGTTGTTGAGTAACCCAATTGTGGTGCTTTTTGAGCGATCCTTCATATGCAAATATATACATTGCACTCATGCTTGTGTTATAATTATTACATTTTAGATTAATTATTATTTCTTGAAATAATAGTTCAAAGAAAAATAATGCCCTGAAAAGAAAATAATAAATTGAATTATAATTTGTATCTTAGTAATTTTCATTATATTAGTCATGTCCAGCTATTTCTGTATAAATTTCTCCACATTTTTTGTCTCATTTTATTTTGTCATTTGCCAATCTTTACTATCCTAAATCTATGGGGTAGACTTTATCACTACTCTAGGAATTATGATAATACCAGTATTTATTTAAAGTTCTACAACAGTTGTAAAAGGGCCCTCTTTATTTGTTATAACATAGAACAAAAGTCACACCATTGACGGTTTTTTCACTTGAGTTCTTCCTGAGTTTATACCTATCTACGAAAATATTAACTTTGCCTATTAAAAAAAACCGAAACAGTTTGGACCTTAAAAATAAAAGTTTACCTAAAATAAATTTAAAAAATTGGTTGCCTGTAAAGTCGGTATACGGGCGAAAGTTTTACGTGACAACGACTTTGAGTGGTAAAATGTTTTCGAGTGGAAGGGACGCATGCCTTTCACTTTTTATGTCTGTCTCTCTCGCTCTTAGAAGGGACACGCGTCCACGACACGCTTACAATGAGAGCGAGTGAAAGGCACGCGCCTTTCACTCGCTCTCATTGTAAGCGCATAACGTGACCCAGTTTCTTGAAGTGTCACCCGGCTAACCAATTTATAAGACGTTGTCACGTCAAAAGTTGCTGTAAATCGTATAAATAGTGGATCAAATATAAAAAAAAATATAAATAATAATTGTAAATATTCTGATTTAATAAAAAAAGATACGATAATAAAAAAAGACACGATTAAAAAAAAAATATTTATTGTCTTGTGTGCTTGAATTATGTGCTTGAATTACAAATTTGAGTAGTAGGTATTAACCAGGCAAACCATATGAACGGATTTTAAGAAATTCAAAATGGGCGATGCAAGTATATATGGGAGAGTGAAAAAAACTTACACATAATATTGAACCTTTAAGATTAATATAATAAGAGACTGCCTCACCTCGTGTATTTTACTGATTATACAATGGGTTGTGTTACTTGTGTTCGGAAAAGTTGTTTTATATGATACCTACAGCCTCCTTCTACAACACTCTCACAGCTCGCCTACGACAGGAAATTCATCTTCACACATTGGAGCCAAGATGGTCGCGAACTGTGCGGTTTTCTTTCGCAATCTCTCAGGTTGTGGAATACCTGCCGCGGTTTTCACAAGATACTACAGCGTGGGTTTTAAGGTAATGCGTCAAAGATATAGTATTTGAAGTGAAATTTTTGGAAAAAAGTAACAACACGCAAATAAAGCTTTAACATAAAAAAACCGAACTGTCGTGTAGGTAATCTCAGTATCGGCCAATAATCATCGATGTAACAATTTTCGCAGGATAGTGTTTCGAACTCAAGTAGGAAACCCGTCGTAGGAGATGCTACGTTGGCAGCGGGGGTGGCTGCGCACGAGCGATATTTTATGTTGCGACCGTTAATATGGTTACGGTGACCGCTTCACATCAGGCGGGTCGTATGCTTGTCTGCCACCCAACGTAGAATATATATATATATATATATATATATATAAAAATTGTCATGTTTGTTTACGATAGCGCAATAAGTAAATATTGTATTTTACCACATAAATGGTAGTACTTTTATACTGATAAAAATAAAGCAATTCGTGCGAAATTATTCCCTAACCATTCCAAAAATTTTTAAAAATGCACAACGTAAATGTTCAAGTTTTCACTTCTGCCGGCACTCCCGGAGTGCAACCCGTTTTTTTTTCACTAATGCCTTAGTTAAAATTTAATATGAAATCAACAATTTGGTTCTATAAATTCAGCGTCGAATCCGTACACAACGGATTCGACGCTGGTTATCACAAACGCATTTCGACACTTACGCATTATGTCACACTACCCCATTCAACCATAAACGGAATTCGTCATGAACGTCATAAACGCTATTGGTCACACACGCAGTTTGTCACCTACGCAGTTCGCCACAGACGCAAGTAGTCACATACGCAAATCGCCACACTCGATTTATCACATACGCAATTTCGATCCTATTTTACATGTTACATAATCGGCACATTCTCTCTTAGGGGCGAGTTTGGTACACTAAAACAAACAACTTTTTGTACAAAACAGCAGTATTTTTTTCGTAATCTGACAATCGTCCATATAGGTAAAGTTATTTGTTTTCATGTACCGCGAGGTCGGTACAGAGACGGCGTGCGTTAATTTATATTACAGGTACACGGCAGGCCTGATGGTGTTATGGGTAGCAATAGCAATGGGATCGTGGGTTCGATGCCCGCACAAGGCAAACATTTATGTGTATGGACGTGTGTGTTTATCTTGGTCTGTGTGTTTTCAGTGTATCATAATAATGTTAGTATTTACAAAAAATCTTAGCACACATTCTTTATTATACATATTTTATTATTTGCCTCTATTTAGCCACTTTAAAGATATATGTAAGAGGATTTTGTTTCCCAAAAATGTGATGAATGGGTGATAATAATATTAAATAAAATATATATTATATTAAATTAAAGTTAACAAAAAAGTTTATTTTCACTGGATAAACATGTTTTAATAAAAATAGAAAATGCTAAAACAATTATTGTTTTTCAGTTTTTATTAAAGTAAATAATAGTTACTTACCTGTTTAACCAAAGTATGCCTTCAGCAGCTGTGTGTTTACCATTATTTATTTCGTTGACCATCAACTCGAGCAAACAGGATGTGCTGTCATATTCATAGTGCTTTTTAATTTTCTAAAACAAAAATTTTGAGTTTGGTTTTAGGGTTCCATACACTCAAATATGTGACATACATTATATTTAGAAAGACATTCAAATATGATATTTCTGATGTTAATCAAACACCAATCAACTATCCATAGAATAAAGTTTGGTCTGTAGTTCATTTTCGTGCAATTTTATGGGGACCTAATGTTAGATTGAATGTTATTTGATTGTTAATATCGGAAGATAAATGGAAAAATTCTAAAAATGTGTGTAAGAATTCATATTCCTGATCTAGTCTAAATAGCTTCACACTTTTTTGTTCCGTGATCACATCAGACTATTCTACAGATGAGTCGATATCTTCCAATCCTTCAAGATACAAGACAAATAAGAAAATAGGTATATGTTATTATAACTTACAAACATTTATATTTTGCACTTTTTGACTTACTTATCTTTCTATAAACTTGATAACATTACGTAATATACAAATAAAAGACTATAAATAACATGATTTTGTTAAATACTTTTATGGATTTAATCATAGTTCTTATCAGGCATATTTTGGTGAATAAGTATATGTACCTGACATCATGTTACTTTTATAAAATTAATAAAATTTACTACAATTCAAAAACATGAAACAGCTTGTATCTCAAAATCATCTTTTTGTATCCTGATCATCTGTTACCTTCTCAGATTCTCAATTATCTATGTGACAATATTTTTTTTTTGTCTTATAATAATGAAAGATCATATTCTTATACATTTATTTTACTTTATATTGAAATGTAAGTTACATAGTTTTTAATTTCAACTACCTAGGGAATAGTTAAAAGGAATAACAATTTATACAATATAGCAGGTACTTACATCTATGTTCCCTTGCAAATCATATTTAACAGGAGCAAATGTTTTCCCAAGACGCTCTGTAAATAAGAAAGTAAATGTTATATGATGATGATACTGAACTGGAACAAATTCAAAGGGTTTTATTTGAGGAATGTGGCAAAATGGCAAATGGTTTATAGATGAAATTATTAAAAAAAAATGTATTAAACACCAAATTTATAATTAAATCCTGAGTTAAATCCATGATTACATACATACCTACTAAAGTTACTAAATCTGAAGCTGCCTCCAAAAACTTGACTGCATTTAATCTTCCATTAATTATCGACGGAAAAGGTCTTAGATGTTTGTACAAAAAAGTCACTTCAGGTGGTTTTCTGGTAGAATCACTTGCCATTTTGTAATTACCTTATTAGAGTAATATTTTGTTCTCACATTCAATTTGATATTTACATAATACTTCACAAAATAATCTTCATTACTTGTCAAAATATATTTCTTCACTTTATAAAATTTTATTACCTTTGAAACTGAAATATCATAATTCTATCACTGACATTTCAAGCTGAAATTGATAAACAAATCTCTTGCGGTTTGTTGTTTGAATCTGTAAAAAATGGAACGTCAATGTCAAGATTCCTGTTGTCATATCAGCGATGTTCGTAAGGCCGGGGCCGGATGTTGCACTATATGTACTAAATAATGTTGCTATAGTTAAAAATTTTAATTTTTAATTTAAGTCCAATGCTTGAGATCCTACAGGTTCTTTCACTCATGATCAAACTATTTCCAAATTAATAATTATTATTTACAGCAGAAATATTGCTACATTTATTTGGATAATCTAGTGCTAGTCATATTATGATGACCATGTGGCTTATAATACTTTTTAACCATCTTCCTCACTTTATTGTCAATGTTCATAACAACACTCCACAATTTATAGGTTCAATAAGAAAATGTTTGTTTCAGCACATTCCCTAAATCGTCTTCCACTACAATAGTCAAAACTTTACTTTTAGGTGAAATAGTAAATGGCACCAAAAATCTTTTTTCAGGTAAAAGGTTAGTGAATTCATATGAGTCTAACACCATTCCATTTGATTCGTCTCGTACTTCAACTATCCTTATTCCAGCAGTGGATATTATCATCATCTTATTTTTATCGAACTTCAAATATCTTGTTATGGCTTGTCTTTCTCTACCATATTCATTATTGAACCATCTGTGATACGAAAGTAAAACAGCACAATTTCTCGTCCAATATATAGAATCATTTCCATTTACACGATTAATATTTCTTTTAGAATCTGACAGTTTATTTGTTATACTGGAATAAACGCTAGATGGCCTTGTAATTGGGGTAATATTTGGACTTCGTCTTACAATGTCCGACTTAGACATTGAAGCAAAATTTCCCAACGTAGTTTTACTTCTTGGTCCCAAAACTCGTAAAGGTTCCGCTACGTTCATTGTAACACTGATATTACGCTGAAGTGCCACAGTGGAATGTTGCACTGGTTTTCCACTGTAATTGTTCATGTTATCCTTTATTAGAGATGATCTTTTTTCTCCGACAATGAAGACTCGATCAATATTGTCGAATCCTCGTCCCATTATGCCATCTTTTGTATGCCCGAGATCAAATGTGTGACCGAGTTCGTGGAATACTGATCCCAGTGTTGTTGCGAAACTTCCTCCAAAGGTTCCGCGATATCCACTGTCATCCATAAATCGACGTGTGTTTACTGGCGACGCATCTACAAATTTTGGAACAATTTCATTAACAGATGTTGGCCATGTATATAGACACGCTGTTCCAAATAACGCTAGTCCACCACCGCCCAATGCCGCGTATGCTTCTGTTAAATTAACAATCTCATCGTGCGTCATAGGTTTGTCAATATCAGTACCTTTAAATCTTGTGCATGATATAAAAGCTAAGAATTTTCGTTCATTGCTCCCTAAATCAGAAAGCATTAATTCTCTTCCAAAATGTGTCCATAATTCTGCTTGCTTCATTTTTCTTGCCTTATTGACATTAAGGCTGCTTCTGAATACTATACATTCTGGTTTCTTAGGATTGACTTCGTGCTCGAGTTGAAAAGTTTTCCGACCAACACCACTTTCAAAAAGTTTTTCAGCTGTTATGCTTTGAATCATTTTTGACCCCAAAGCTAATCGCGAACAAGCACTTTCTATGGAATTGTCTACATCTGGTGGGCTTTGAAAGCATCCATCATGACCCTGGCATATGATGTAGACAGGAGTAACCCTGAGATTTGTTTTCCTAGGTGTATATTCCAATAATAAAGTCTTTCGTTGTTGTTCGGTATATTGTAATTCGATCACATTTTCACCTCTTTTTAGTTCAACAATGACTTTAAATTCACCGTTATAAACATTCCATTCTGATTTGTTTTGGATTCCATCGTCTGTAACTGTACATAATAGTTTGTCTTGATTGTTAGAGTTACCTCTAGTTATTATTCCTTTGATTAAGACGAGGGAGTAGTTCACTGTTTCTCCATTTTGGAAATTTGTTACAAAAATTGATGAATTATGTTCGTAATCAGTTTCTTCTCGGTTGTCCATTACCTGAAATGTTTATATATATTTGTATAGGTTAGTAGGTACGCTATAATGCCGAATGATATTTTAACCTTGATTGTTTACATGCAGCCTTGATTTCCATTAGCACAATCGAGTCATAATTGGGTTAAAGTGCTGTTATTTTACGTCAAAGTTTCTTTAGTTATAAGTAGTGTTTCAATACAATAAAACGCGTAATTTGACTTGTGCAATAAATCTAGCCAGAGAAGTAGGTTGTTTTATTTTTATCTAAATATATCTTAAAAGGTCGTGTAAATGAATAGTTTCGCAGTTCGCACTTAATGTATGACTCACCATGATGCGGTTAGCGTGGAGCGTGCAGAGCCGGCGCGGCGGTAGGACTGTGGGTGCGGGCGGCGCGGCGGCGCGGCTGTAGCGGCAAGGCGCGAGCATTCGCTGGTCGCAACCGTCATGCAGCACCGTTCTTTCTCACTTCCCACTTGGCTGAATGTTCACACGGCTGTCTGCCCGACTCGTGTGCGCATGCCCGCCGATGCAGACCGACGCGTCTCGGTAACGATTGCGTCCGCCAGACAGGTACCGCGACTGGCTGTCTCTAGCATTAAGAGGGAAATTTGAACAATGCAGCGGACAGACTAGACATGACATGGATGCGTCACTGTTTTGATCTATTGTTATTGTTTATTTTGGTTTCTATTTCTATTAGTTTATTATTGAAATCTCGTAAGTATTTATGCTGCATGCTTCAGAAACTAATATCCCTCTCTAAATCATAAAATACAATGAAAAAATTATACAGTACACCTACCAGTTAATATTGAATGAGGCGATGAAATTGCGACTTTAACTAGGTCTAATTACCTATATTCACCATTATAGATGTTTAAATAAGTAGAAAGAAAGAGAAATTGAAATTTTACAAAGGCATTCTCGCTTTCTTTTTTGTAACAGTTCTATTGACAAACTAACTTAGGGAAACAGTTACCGTAGCCTATGAACTCTTACAACACAAGAGGTATCACATCATTGCTCTGTGACTACTCCACTCACCGGCAGGTAAACAAGAACCATAAATTTGTTATTTGTCTGCTGGCTTCTGTAAGAAAAGGTAGAGGTACTTTTGGAGTTGTTACTCATTATCACTTAGCGTTACCTCTATTTTATTATTAGATGGTTAGCACTTCGTTTGCTAATTAGCAGGGTACACCGTGTCCAGGTGCAAGGCTCTAAAAATAAAAAAGAGCAATTAAAAATAAATTAAGTACTTAGGTAGGTATCTTAAAGATAGATTTTTCAGGGGCATCAATGCGTGAGTGATGCATCTGGTGTCACAAAGCGTCCATAGGCTGCGATGACTACTTTGCATCAGGCGGGTACCTTTGTTTAACACTAGGGTGGTATAAAAAAGTCTATAAAATCGCAGTTCGAAAGGATATGTGGGATACACTGAAAGTTTTGTGTACATAACTCATTTAAGTTTAAAACATTTTTTAAAAGCCCATAAATGCCTGACTTCCTTGCGATGTACATGTACCTATGCAGAAGGATTTGCCACGATACAATACGATAAGTAGGTATGAATAAAACAATTTTCATTAGCCAAAAATGACTGACTTGTTCACCTGTGTTGTGTGCGGTGCGCTTTGCTGTGGTTGCCATAGTGCAACAGGATGTGAAATCTTGGTCGGTTTTGCTCTAACTTTTTTATAGGTAACTAGGTACTGAGCGGCACACAAATAGTGATTTAGACAGCATTACCTGTCTTTTGTTCTTTATGTGGAATCGTGCGACTGGGCTTGACAGGGAAAAAATAGGGCAATAACTTTATTGTCTGCTTATTCTTCTCTCCTGCCTTATTTTTGTTAGTTTATTGTCGCCTTGCAACATATTGTCCGTGTTTCATCTCCTGTGACAATGTTACCTACATGCTTGATTGTCCGTGATTGTAGGTACTCGTACTTACCTATTTAGTATTTTAACAATTTTTACTCCAATAAACTCGAGTCCATTTGTTTTGGGTTAGGTACTTCATGAGGAATTTATCGGCAACAAAGTTTTCTAGCTTGTAAACATTGATGTAAATTTTTTTAATTTGGCTCGTACCAGTTCCCAAATATCCTCAAATCTCCTTGTAGGTGAAGTGATACGCTGTTATCTTCGATTAGTTACGTGATAGTAGCCACATTTTTTTTATCATTGATAGCTGTTAAGTGCCGACCTTTCGGTACGAATGTCATCATGGAGAAACACACACAATTTAATTCTGTGTACCACCGCCTTACGGTGTTTAAATGAGGTGCTTCCTTCTCACAAGCATTTTGAAGATGACGAGCTGTGCAATTTTGCGGAATGAAGAAGGACAGTGGACTTTTAATAAAAAATCGCTCTAAAGTCTTTTCGCTTTCACATATCCTTACTCTTGGCTAAAATATATTTTAACAATGAATGAATTTCGTATGTTTTAAAAACATAACACTCTAAATTCAAACATTTTCGAACGGCCTGGAGCGCAGGAACTTTCAGTGTGCTTGAACGATTATTTTATCGGTTCGTAAATGGCTATGTGTATACTCGGAAGTTCCTATGAAAGAAACCTATCTAGTAATCTAAAACTAAACTAGTAAGATGAATGAACGATAACTTGGCAATAAAAAAGCGCCTGATGTATTATTAGTTAAATACACACATTGTCCAAGAAGTACACATTGCTATTAGAATTTAAAAAGGAAACGTTTTGATTATTGTCACATCACATCACACATCATTTCATACAAACATTTAAACTTTAGTTTGCACCCTTAGAGGTCAGATTTCCTAATTGTTTGTCTGATTGTTTGCCTAGGCAATAAAAAGACCTTACTTGTAGTTGTACATTGTCCAAATTTGTAGTTTTATCTTTGGTAGTTTCGGTTGTGTGTCGGTGAATATCTGAACAAAAATATATTTCACCAAACAGATTTTCAACCCCTGTTTTATATCCTAAAGTGATAAAATCTTAAAAATTCTAATACAGAACTGAAGGTACCTACTGTCCTAATTTTAAGTTATAGAGCCGTGGGGGGGGGGGGGGGGGGGAGAGATTTAGGCCTAAAGGGAGAAAAGAGAAAGGAAGACAGCTAGTTGTATTCTGGATGGAAAGATCACTTCAAAATATATATCTTTTCGCCTCCTCGGTCTTACGATCCAGATCGGTCACTGAAATTTTTTACAGCGGTCTGAAAATCTCCCAAATAGGTACTCAAAACCTACAAAAAGTCATACCCCATTAGAAAAAGCAGCAGTAAGTAGCAGCAGAGAGTAACTTTTCAAAGTATTGCTTGTTTTTATTGACATAATTATTATGTAAATAGTATGGTTAGTTATGGGTTCATTCGTCTCGAGATCCCGCATATCCCTCCAACTCCTAGACTTGGAGAGCTTCAGCGCCGTTACAGATATCTCCAACGCAATAAAAAATCGGTTGGGGGTCACTACAGCCTACAGGGATACCTGATAGACAGATTTTATTCTTATGAATGATTTTATATGTATGCCCCGTCTCTACCGGGCCGGTCGGGATCGTGACTGACGATACAGTTCCTATTGCATTCTTCCCGCTTCCAATTCTATTCTTAAGAATAGATCCGACTATAGTACGTACAATCCGCGCAAGCTCTGAGGAATCCCTATTGTAAGGACGTGACTCATTCCGGCTGGTTACCCAAACCCTAATTGCATAATGTAGGTACTAGTGTCTGCGGAACGACGTTCGACTTAACGCCGTGAAAGTGGCGACTAAAAACGGCCATTTTTAGCACTTTTCGTTACTACTTCTAAAACGAAATATTTTGAGTATTGGTAAAATACTTTATTGTCATCTACGATATTTTTTCGAATGAGGCGCCAATTTCGCGGCTACAAAGGTCTTAAGATAAAGTTGGATTCCTCGGAGTTCGTATATGGACTGTAGTGTAGCGGCGTGCGTTAGCATAGGCGACCACGAGAATGTGATTACCTACTTATTACCATGAATGGGGGGCTAACAAACAAGGCAAACTTGTGCGGTGACCAGTCCAGTCGTTAATAGGTAATAAGTTTGGGTATTTCCAATGCCCAGCTTCTGCGTAGAAGGGTCGTCACATGACATGAAAGGGTGGCTTTGCTAGTGCGTCATTTATATCATATCCCTAACTAAAGGTACAAGGCAAGTATATAAATAGGGTGTAAGTTGTTCATCTTTGAACCAAAGGCTCACCTGCACGTGGTGCACTCTGCCAACTGACAAAAGAGGCTGTGGTAAAAAGCAACTGCTTCCATTCTGGTAACCTCACTCACTTGTAGAAACATAACAATCACAGGACTTTCGTAATTTGACTCCGGTTTTCTGTAAAGTTGAAGTACTTACTTATCGGTCGGGACAGCTTAACATTCAATGTGTCCTACCTCTCTTGCCAGAGCCTAGGTAGATGGATAATGAACAGCACCACCACAGATAAGGATGGTTTTGAATCTGTGTGGTGAGTCTCTTACACTCCAAATTGTACATTCGTCACATCTGTTATGACTGAAGTCGACAATTCATGATTGTGCATCACAAGACATTCATGATGGGTTTGACACCATCATCTTTGGAGCCTAAGATAACATTTTATCCCGCGTCGTCCCATCCCCGGCGCGGCGGCGGCGATCTCTTCCTATTAAGCCTTAAAAGCCTCGCGACGAAAAGACGGCTTCCTAGGTGGAGTATTATTAAGTCATTAAGACATAACCAACGTAGTATTACTACTGGGATAGACTATCCATGAGGATTCACCACTCAAAAAATAAAATGCTACATTACCTATAGTACGTGACCTACCTGCCAAATAACAATTAAGGCTTTAGGAAGAGAGGAAGTGCATGTAATATCCCGCTGGGGAAGTTCCTCCATCTGACAAAAGACCACAGGCAAATAACAGTAGGTATACATTGAAAATTGTTGTCTTCCTGCGAGCGAGCCAGGTAATCAGACGTGAGGTAATGCTGCATGAGTTTCTAGTATTTCAGGGGGCCTACCGCCTAAGCTGACGCCGATTACCACCGGAAGTTTTGATTGCGAATATCAAACTTCACCTGACATTAGTGGCAATTGTGTTTAGCCAAGCTGGTAGAAACCATGAAGCTCTACCAACAAAGCTAAACATATTTGTCAATAACTCAAATCTAACACATATTTTTGGGGATCAAAATATTCGATGGTAATCGGCTTCAGCTTCGGCGGTAGGGCCCCATGTCTACGGTCTACGGTCACATCAGGCAGGTATTTTGTACCCAGCATGTTATATAAAAAGACCATGATAACTGAATTTGCTTAGCATACAGTTTTTATAAAATTGCAAGCGGCGCGGGTGACGCAGCCGGCGTTTGGTGATGATATCGGGTGCAGGAAACCGCCTAAGCTGTCCGCAGGAGCCGGTCGTTGTCCCACTGAACGCAAGCAACACTTTCGCTTTTCACGGCGAACGAACCCTGGCCATTACTACCTCGCTCACGCAGTTACACCATCACGAGCCTCTGTTTTGGCTGCGCTCGTCGTACCGGCATGCATACTAAACGCACGTTATTTAGGGTTGTGATGTTTAGATTTCTCCACGCTACATCATACCGTTGTTATTTCGATTGTTTTATAAATAGACATTTATGTAGGGCGGCATACGATGCCGTGCATAAAATTACCTTTGGATTCGATTTTGCTATTATACCCCCTGAAGTACCTACAAATCGATAAGTTGTAGACTTTATACTCCTACGTGCCTATTAAAATAATGAAAAGGGTTGTTCGTTTCGTTCGATTTACATCTAATATTCTACTAAGTATCATCGTCAGGTCATTTTTAGTATCCACTACAGGAGCACGACCCTCTCTCGTCCGTCATAGACAGTAGGATTTGGCTTACACTTCCCACGCTGGCCAGACGGGTTGGGGAGGCCTGATCGATGTTTTATAATGTATTTCCCTTAGTCGCCTTGTACGACATCCACGGGAAGAGATGGAGTGATTCTATTCTAGTCTGCCGGAAACCACACGGCCAAGTATATTACAAGGTACGTGTTGTGCAAGTAATTATTGCAAACAAAACGGCAGAATTTCACAAATTGTACTAAGATAATCGAGTTTGGTGTTCGCGGTAGGCTCGGCGGAATTTTGTAATGGTACAAATATTCCAGTTGGCCAATTTTCGGCGCAATTTGGTTAGTCTATTATCTAACTAGCCGTGTAAGTGTTATACCTATTAGATTAACTCAAACTGAAAATACCGTGCCTTTATTATAGTACGTCCGGAGCCAGTAAAACATTCGGCCCGCCAGCCCACTTGATGTGAAGCGGTTACCGTAGCCATATCAACGCTCGTAACATGAATCATATCGCTCACGCGCCGCCAACTCCGCTACCAACGCAGCAACTCCTTCCTTTGTGGTGACTGCCTTCACTCGCAGGAACACAAAATCCCGCAAGGGAATTGTTATTTGGCTGAGGTATTCTGTGAGGTGGTGGTACTTCCTCAGTGGGGCAGCTTACAAATACGCTTTAGGGACCTCTCTATTATTTTTTGTTTTATTCTATTCAGCAGTGTGCACCACGTGCAGGCGAGGTTGGATTTGACTCTAACTACACTACGGCATGAACATTAGACTTATCGTTAATACTATTATTTGCATTAGGATAACATTAGACCTATCCTAATCATTTGCATTAGGATAGGTCTAATGTTATCCTAATGCAAATAATTCAATATAATAAAATCAGATGATGTGCTTTTAGTACCTACGGCATGGTCTGTGCCTCATAGTACTAACTATTATTTGCATTAGGATAACATTAGACCTATCCTAATGATTTGCATTAGGATAGGTCTAATGTTATCATGCAAATCATAGTTATTACTATTATTTGCATTAGGATATCATTAGACCTATCCTAATGCAAACCTACGGCATGGTCTGTGCCTCATTTACCTTTCGCGTGCCGCGGTCCCATGGTGTCCATTAGGATAGGTCTAATGTTATCCTAATGCAAATAATAGTTAGTACTATGAGGCACAGACCATGCCGTAGGTACTAAAAGCACATTATCTGACACAAGTACAGTAACTATTAAGTAATCTGGGCACGTACTCTTAGAGAAGATACATCAAACCATCTAATAGATTTCTACTGATGTAAGATCAGTAGAAATCTATTAGATGCATAAGCACAAATAAGATTTGGGGTGTAAGTTCCTCACTACGTTCTTTAGAGCCAAAGCCAACCTCGCCTGCACGTGGTGCACACTGCCGACTAGCGAAAGAGGCTTTGGCAAAAGAGAAGTACACAAGAGAGGTTTGAAAGTTGTCGTGTGAGTGAGGGCACCAGCAAGGAAGGAGTTGCTGCGTTGGTAGCGAGAGTGAGAGCGCGCGAATTTTGCGAGCGTTTATATGGCTATGGTAATCGCTCAGGCGGGCCCGTATGCCTGTTTGGCTCCCGACGTAGTATTATAAAGAATATACTAAGGAGGAGCCATCCCAGACGACTTCACTTCGAGTTAGAGACTGTCTTAGTGGAAAGGAAATTTTTCTTTTTGAACTTTTCTTTCCGAAGAAATGGTAATTGATAGGTAAATATTTTTTTTATTTACTTCGAAGCACGAAACACTTAAAAGTCCCATAGGTATAGAATCAGAATTGTAAAGTTTCGTGTTACGTTGGTTCTTAATTACAGTTTCGTGACTTTGGCTTTGAGGGTCACCTTTGTAACGCGTGTGGTTATATTGCGTTAAAAATATTACTAAAATGTATGAGTTATTTCAGACTTTATGGTAATTTCATTTCAACTGTGTTCCTAGAAGTAAGCTTTGATTTTTAGCTGCTCCAACAATTGAAAGTTGACCGAATCGAGATTGAATTGTGAATTGACTAAAATTATATACTTGATTTCATTCATTAATTATTATCAATTCTTTTAGTTGGCAAAGTAACATTCTTAGGTTGTTTAATTCTCAGTCATATTCAGATATAAACCCACTTAAATTAAACTTTGAAGTTACATAATCTGATACGAGAATATTAAATTTGACATTTTTGAGATCGAGACTGTATCGGAACTGAAATTTGACTATATTTTAATTACGAGAATTGCCCCTCTGCTGTTAATATGACTATTTATGCTTGCTGAAAAGTAAAGTAAAAATGTACAACTACTTAATCGTCTCTGTAAACTAAGAGTTAACTAGATTAGCAGATTGTTACAGATCGTTCCGTTAATAGATTCCGGGGTATTTTGTAAAGGAAAATATTTCGATGTTATTAATTTATTTTATATTATTTAACTTATTTTATATGAGGTCAATGTACTTAAAACAATATTTTTTTTGTAATTTGAAAGACAAATAAATATTCCAGGATATACTTTCATTATGTTGATGAAACTAATAATAAAAGTATTGCAAAATTAATAATGAATTTTGCAATACTTTTATTATTAGTTTCATAAGTAATTATTTATTGAATTCTGTGTCGTTTGCTTTATGCAGGGCCGAATTTAGAGGTTAATTATACTTATAGTAGGAGAATTTAGAGGGAGGCCATGAGGCAACAGAAAAGTGGTCCCGTGTTTGAGTTTATCAATTTTTTTAATAAGTAGGTATAATTTATCTCCCCCTTACCTTTCCTTACTCTTTGTGCAGGCAGCGGGCAGCAGTCCTGGTTGCTCTCCCTTAATTCTAGCCGTGGCTTTATGTTCGTATATTATGTATCAGCGGAATAATTCGAACGCCATGGAATGTACGTATTACTGTATTTTTATTCCAGTATACTAGTTTCATTATGTTACTTACCTATTTGTACAACATCCGTCCTTCAAATTTCACAGCAGTTTCTAATGAAAGCAGGGTTTTATATATCTTGCATAATAACCTGAATCTTATAGTTTTTTTTTTACATATAATTGCTTAACGTTAACCGCAGCATACGTTATAGAAACCGCAAATTATAATAAAATTTACAATATTGTGAAAGCCGGAAAGTGGCCATCGATTGCGATATTGTTTTTATATGTACTTTTTATGGCTACCTATCTATAATAAAATCGGATTAAATACAATAAAATCGGTAATATGATTTGCCTTCATGAATTACGAGGTCACCGACAACTGACTATAACAAAAATTTGAAACTCAAAGCTTAATATTGCGCAAACGAGCCCAAGTCAAAAAATGGTTTCGAGCAACTAGTATTTAGTGTAAAATACTATTTAGTGTAAAATACACTGCTTATTTAAAATTGTTGTATAATTTTCAGCGAAATTCATTGAGCTTATGAAATCGTCCGGTCGCTCTGTCTGTCCGTTGCCATGAAACTCAAAATTTAGAAATTCTGACTTCGGATTCGTGTAGAGCATTAAAAAGTAATAATGTAAAGTGACCTTGGTTTTCCGAAAAAAAAGTCGTTCTGTCTGTCCGTCCGTGGCCATGAAACTCAAAATTTCGAAATTCTGACTTCGGATTCGTGTAGAGCATCAAAAATTAGAAATGTAAAGTGATCTTGGTTTCCGAATATCATTTCGGAAAAAAAAAAAAAAATTCGCTATGCCACCATAGCTGCTGCGCGTCCGATGTTTATAAATGAAAATATCTTTCTTGCCTGTTAAAAATGTTTTGCAAAATATATATCTTACATTGGTTCCCACACTAGGCAAAGCCTGTGTCGTGGGGACCTAATTGCCACAGTCATAATAAAAAAGAATATTAGTCTTATTTATTAATTGTTAATAAGTAAATTATAACTTCTATTTATATCTTTTAGTTAAACATTAAACCACATGATTGCAATTATCTGTAACAATAATACTTTGTAATTTAACACTTTAATTACATTTACTATTTCCGTTAACCGTACAGTCCGTGTACATTACATATTTCAGTTCCATTTAGTTATTAAGTTTAAGGTTAGACCTTTCAACTATTCCTATAAATCGTTCCATGTTTTCCTAACTACCGTGTATATATTTCAGTTCAATTTAAGTTTTAGGTGAACCTTTCAACTATTGTTAAAAATTGTTCGGTGTTTTCATAATTCCAAATAGAAATTAAGTTATAAATCATTGACTTGGCCTTTCGAAGATGCTTGGTTCTGATGTCACACAGTTTAACTATTTTATACTATACAAAGAGTTGGTATATGTATGTTTAAAAAATAACTTAATCTTTAACGTTTATATAACACAATATTGATGATTCAATTTATTTTTTCTGGAAATGTTGATGAGCGCCTTGCTTCTTCTTTACTCTACATTTTGAATTGAATGTTTAAGTGTAATTATCAATCCATGCTCACCCACTGCCAGGATACAGGTCTCTCCTTAGTCAAAGTTATTTAGAGTGAGGCTTCGCTACTGCTCAGGTGCGGACTAGTGCCAGTGTTTTCAAGCCACCCAACAGACTTAGCTGTTATACAATGATAACAGTCGGGACCGATAATTTAGTATGTTTCCGAAGCCTGGAGGAATTCATGATAAAAAAAACCCATCCATATATATTGCGGTCGATGTTGCTTAACTTGCATATACGATTATTCTGCCAAACGCCACGACGCCGTGGGATTTAACCATCGCGATTATTATGAGATATGTACATTTTTTGTACAATATCCATACGGGTCACACAGTCGTAACTTGGTAACTCTACAGAACTCTAGGGGTGTAAGGGGCTCGCCACCATCGTCTTAGCCGATTGCACGTGCACATGGTCCTTCCTGACGACTTGCTAACGTGGCTCTACCGAAATATAGGTAGGGTATGTGGAGCCCGATTGAGGAGTACCTCCAATTCATAGAAAACCGCAGACAAATAATATACCTTTATAGGTTGTTCTGTTCCCGCGAGTAAGTCACCAGACTGAACGATGTCCTGCATGCGAGCTATAATACTTCTTACTTGTATTTTTTTTTATACTACGTGGGGTGGCAGACAAGCATATGGCCCGCCTGATGTTACCGTAGTCATATCTATGCTCGCAACATAAGATATCGCTCGCGCGCCGCCATCCCCGCTGCCAACGCAGCATCTACTTCCTTTCTGGTGACCACACTCACTCGCAGGAGCACAACAACCCTGAAGGGGATTGTTATTTGGCTGCGGTATTCTGTAAGGTGGAGGTACCTTCCCCAGTCGGGTAGTCTACAATTAAGCTTCCTACCTCTCTTTTCACCAGACTTTCGTTTGTCAGTCAGCAGGGTGCACCGCGTGCAGGTAAAGTTGACTTTAGTTCAAAGATGTTGATGAACCGCTTACACCCCAAATTGTATTTTAAGATTATAATATAGGTTACGGTAACCGCTTTTCAAGAGGCGGGTCGTATGCTTATTAGGTAACAGGGCGGCCATAAAATAATCCTTTCATGCCAGAGCGCTCATTGCGAACATCAGTTTATTAAACAAATTTCCCCCAGCGCTGTTCGCGTGTCATATTTCGAGCGTGCCGCAGATCCAGTACGTGCCCTACGACTTCTGTATACGTGGTCCAATATTTCGAAACCCTGGTCTTTGTTAATAATAATGAAGATCTGCGTTGTTTCATCACAGTTCGCTCGTTGAATAATAACGTCCGGTTGAATGAACCATTGCATGGTGTCCTTGTTTTCTGTGATTTTCCATAGCGGCGTGCGGTGGCACGTGCCGGTGCTCGTAGCTCGGTACCTACTCTTGGACATCTCATTCCTCATGCAAGCTAATACAATAAATTAACGCTTGACATGACAAACAACTGCGCAGATGCATAATACTGCCATATACTTTCTGATATGAACGTTGATCGTATTGTACGTAAGGTATGAAGGATCTAGCTGTCTGCTTGTATACCAAAAAAGTTGGCAATCAAGTCTACGACCTGCCTGATCGTAAGACTGCTACTGTAACTATCTACAAACGGTTGTAATATAAGGACTTAGTTATTAACTACTGCACTGCCAGTCAACGTAGCCTCCATTTTAGAAGCTCTGGTGTTCTTATCTCCTAGCAGAATACAGCAAAATACAAGAGAATATTTATTTGGCTGTTCTCTTCTCTAATGTAGACGTAAACCAGTTGGACTTCTGTAAATGCTAACTTTGTTCTATATCTCTTTTATGCTACTTCTTTGTGTTACGGGCTCAGAGGCTCACCTATAGAGGTACAATTGTTTGCCTAGTAGAGAATCTATAGAACGGGATTTGCCTATGTACCACACATTCGCACTGTTCTCTACTGTATAACCAGGATGAACAGCGACGACTACGAAATAGGCAATGAACAATAAAGTCCATTGTAGGCCCAGGGGTTACTACGGCTGACTTAGAACTCGCAATTTAATCAGGATAAATTCCTAGGTGTAAGAGGCTTTGGAAATTGATTTTCCGTTGGATAATGTGAGAGACAGCAATAGGACAGGTAAGACATTAACAGTGTAAACCTAAAGAGATGTCTAGTCAAGTGAAGCTAAACTCAAACGTGTACTACTTTGTGTACGTGTATTTTAAATGTGTGATTACTATTCGGGACCTAAAATACTGAATACTAACACAGCTTTCTACTTCTATAAATTTCTTTTGAATTAATACATACTTTGCGAGTTCCAAGGCAGAATAGTTTTACCCCCGGAACTGCAGTGAAATTCACTGTTCATTACCTTTTGGTATATAAGCGAGTGGTCGCCGCTGTTAATCCTGGTTACATAGCAGACACATTGGGTAAATTGATAATACATAACATTGATGTGCTTTTTCTGTACGTATGATATTAATTTAATTTACAAATTGCCCTGCTGGACAGACGAAACTTTCTTGCTGAATATCTCCTGTTCTGATAAAGATACCTTGGATTTAATACATGTACCGAGAGGTAAACTGGGCGAGTTAGGATCAGTGTTATTTTTATATAATATTACGAGCGTAATACAACCGAGGGCCCCGTTGGATGGATATCATAGGATTAATCAAAATTGGACATAAACCCCTGGATTTACTGTAATTTCTATCAAATGGATGATGCACATTGGATTTTGTTAACAAATTCATGAAATACACTAAACAAAAAAACATTGCCACTAGTTTTTTTTAGGACTAGCTCCATTGAGCTAGACCTAAAAAACTAGATCTACCGGCGCCCCTTGGCCCTGGTAGATCGAAATGCTAGTTCTTATATATACACATATGATGAAACAAAGAGTACGGAATAAGACGGGTGGGCGAAAGTTTTTACACGTGACCATTTTTTAAAATTTTCTTTATTGCTCATGGCATGTAGATTATGAAGAGATACGAGCAACTTCCACAAGTGTGATTGATTTCGAAATCAAATGAAAAAGTATATAGTGTCCCAGTTTCATAAGCACCAGTTAAAATCTGTAAAACTCTCAACTCCTCACTAACTTATAGCAAAGGTATCATGTTTAGGTGTTTTCAGAGTAAAAGATGTTACATCGAAGAGGATAAAAGGTGATCAGCGTTTGATGATGGTGAACATAACATTTTTTTTGGTCGGTGATTTACAAAATTTTATACAAACGTGCCCTTTATTTTTATCAGTAAAATCTTCTTAGTTACTGATGAAATTGGAAGAAAGCAAATGAAAAAACAACCGTTATATATCATTATATTATCTCATCTACTCTTATAAGGAAAACAAGGTCGTTCTCCAAGTAATAACGCAAATGATCAGTAATGTATGTACGAGTTGGGGGTCTTCCATTGCCTACATAAAAAAGAATGGTATCTCATCTTATTCAATCTAGTAATATTAATTCGACACAGCCTCGAGGCACTCTCTGCCAGCCGTTTAGTAGACTAGTGGAACGTAATTCTGTTATGTTTTTAATACGGTTACTTTTTTTGCTCATGACCTGGATCAGGTTTCGTCGAGCCCTTTATTTGGCGCAACACGATTGTCAGATAATGATAGTAATTATTGTCATTTAAAGTGATGGTTAAAAATAGATTTTAACTTAACTTTCGTTGTCAGTTTTTAGGCAAGGTCATGTTATAAAAAGTACTGGAAAGGCGGAGGAACTTTGTGTGTTGGTCTACTGTGATTTAGGACATTATGCGCATGCCCTTTTTCTATTGGACTGTCTGGGCTCTGTGTAGTGTGTGTGCTCTATAGTACAACCACACGATAAATATTGTATCAGGGTAGAATTTACGACTAAACTTGCATTCAATACTTGTAGTGGTCTTTTGAATTTGTCTCGTGCATCTGTGGTATACCAGAATGAATTATAGGCATTTGTTATACCCCTATTATTTGTCTTAATAAAATAGTACTTTGTCGTAGCGATGGGACCATAGCCTAAACAAAACCAGAACCTCCAAGAGGTTAAAGTTAGCTCTTATTTTGGTGTACATCTAACTAGCTTTTCCGATGTGGAAGTGAGTGACATTAGAATATTCTTTTGTACCGCTAGAACCCTTAAAGGTCCTTGTGATATATCTTGAATTTTACAAAATTTAATTAATTAATTTAATTATCTCAATTGAACTTTTATGCTTACTTACCAAATTAAAAAAAAATCGGGTCAGCGGTTTAACTTTGAAAGACAAAAAACTTGTTATGCGGCAAAAACTTTTATTGGCGCGGCATAACAAGCATTGTGCAGAGTCGTTGACAGTAGTGGTACCAAAAGAAAGAAAAGAAAGTATCTAACTAATTCCAAGTTAGGTAGTGTTTGTGACTAGTGAAGATATTAAATACAGAGGTCAGACTAGTACTGTTACTTACTCTGTGGTCGGGCTCCATAGAATTCCGAAGGACAAGTATTTAGGGAAGTAAAAGTAAAATTTAATATAAATGTTATGACAATAATAATGTAGAGTACTAATATACAGCCGACATAGATTTTCTTATATCCGCAGCAATAATCGATTTTGGTGCGTGTTTTTTGAATTCATAAAATTGAAATTAATCTTCTTGAGTATAGAAATTGCAGGTACCTAACAAACAGAATAATTTTATATGACTTCTATCAGACTGCATTTTATGATTAACTTTAAAATATAAACTTGAGAATATAAAAAAATGTACTTAGGCCTAGAATACACTATGAAACGCAATCACAATCAAATTAGGACTTTATTGAATCTAAATTGAAACGTGTTTAATACGAAAAAAAAAACGAAATTCGTTATCTCATTTACGCCAGAGCAACATCGTGCTAAATTGCGGCATGGTACAAATTGAGGCATGCATCTCCTTGTTGCATGCTACACTCGCCAACATCATGCTGCCGACGTAGCATGCGAGAGTGTACTTTACGTCGAGGCAACATGTATACTGCAGCCTTTGAATATTTTTACTATTAACCTGAGAAATCTTGGAGACATAGGGAAATGGTTAAACAAATAACTTCTGCAGTATCTCATTTATTACTAGTTCATGCAAGTAAAAACAAATTATAATTTATTATAATTTGAATTTTTATTTGAATTATAATTTGAAAATTATTATTTTTATAATTTGTATTCCGGACATTCCCCAATACTTTTACAATAACAATAATACAAAACTTTTAGACCTCCTTAATTTGTATTATAACTTTACAACAAACACATTTTAATAACCTAAGAAATGTATTAACGCATGAAAATGTCGCATGCATTCCATGAGGTTCAACAGCGAGCTAAATGGTAGCACTTTGTACCATGCCGCACTATTTCCGCTATAACGTGCGACATTTTTTGAAATTGTCGCATGCAGCCCTGTGGCATGCCACAAAATCGCACGATGTTGCTTTGGCGTAAATTGAGCTTTATGTTTAAAACATGTTTACCTACTGTATAATTCATATAAACTAAAAATTCATATAAACTAAATGAAAAATAATCAGTTATATTGAAAGATAAACGTGAAAATCCTACACATGAAATTACTTTTGTTTGATTACGGTATTTTAATGTCGTATCGTATTTTTGAAAGCGGTTACTACCTATCAATATGTATACCAATTGGTAGCAATCGCATAAAGAAATGAAATATCGATTTTGTTACTGAAAGTGTGTTTTATGAAAAATAAAGTTGAACTTTTACAGAGATTTGTATATACGCTATTTTTATGAACTTTTGCAAATAACTACCTAGCTTAAAGTATTGTTAATTAACAATTGAACCAGACAAAAAAAATGCCTAAAATGTTATTTTCTTGTTTTATCACAGATAAGCTATTATTTTCTTCAAAGGAGCAAGTTGAAACGAAAATTTTCCGATTGTATATTTGTATTAAGGGGTCCATGCTGCCAAAATAGCGTCACTCAAGAAAAAAATTATTATCCGCTTAATACACAACAAATCCAAAAATCGTGTTAGAGGATTGTTTATTAAGCCCAACTTTTTTATGATTTATAAGATTGATGAAACAATGAATCCCATAGTTGTTGGCTTTGGCCATGGCGCCCTTGATATTTAGTTATTGAAGTCATCTATTTTGCAACCTCCGTTATTAAAAAGTACAATAATTTACAAATGGCGTGATTATTAATTGAATTTTGTTACTTATACCTATCGTTATAATATATATATAAAAAAAAAAACTAAAATACGGACAAGATGAGTCCCTAGCTAATTAATATAGATTAGCTGCTATCCTGATTAATATTAAAAATAAAACAAAATAATATATGTATTATGTTATGAATAAAATTGCTACGAACCCTTCATTTCGACATTAACGCCTAACGTCTCTTTAAGCTGCCTACCTTAGTACTATTACTTATACTGTGCTACCTATTTAACAATGGGCTATCAAACTATGCAGTGACATCATAAAAACATTATAAAATACTTTTCATATAATGTTTGTCGATGTTATAACAATGGTAATGGTTATGATAGTCATCCGTTTTAGATAAAAAATAAGATAAAAGATATCGAATATCTATTTTTACTTTTAGTACCTACCTATACCTAATCATCATGAAAGACTGATTTAGTTTTTATTGACTTCCTGTACTAAAGTTGCATAAGATAACTTACTGTAATCGTAAATATTTGCTGTAATCCTATGAAAAAGGAACCGACATTTGGGACGAATGAAGAATTTGGCGATGTGATACGAAAGTTCTGGGACGAATTAGCCCGCCCTTACAGTTTGAAAGGGCAGGTTTGGGCATGAGAAATCTCTATAGTCGAATAAATAAATAAATATTTCTTTATATTTATATTATAAATATTCCACACATACTTGAGATCACATTGTGATCCCAGCAGTGATCACTGCAGTGCGGGCCAAAGTTTCAACTAAGGTTGATTCAAAGTACCTACTCACTTTATTTATTTTTTACCTTGTGTATAGTATCTATGTACCTATTGTTAGTTTTAACTCCGTATGTATAAAGTATGAAATTATCTTTTCGCAGAAATCGCAAATATGTGTCTTTATTTATAATGGTAGAGAAAGCAGACCACCTATTGTACTAAGTTACTGTGATCAATAAAGTTATAAATAAATTAATGTACTGAAGGTGCATGAAGGCTTGAACACTTCGATTACAAAGAACGAATAAGGAGAACATTTCATTGAATCAAACTGGCGCTAGGGACACCTACGTGCCGCCTACAACACTGCATTGTCACAATGTTCAGTAGTCTTGGACAGCCTGACCTGAACGTAACGAACAACGACATCCGTGCAAGAAACTGACCACACATACTGAATATGAAATGCAAGCAGTTAATGTGTCACTTTTCGTCAGAAGTAAGCATTTTCGAGTTCGGCCATTGACCCTAGCATTGCGTAGGCTAGCTACTTTCTCTCGATTGGGGCGAGGGGCGCGGTGGGCGAGGAGAAGGGGATCCTGCCAAATTAAGTGCGTGAAAGGCTACGTGCAGCCGTTCCGGCAGCACTTTGATATAGGGAAGCCTTCCCGATACCTTATCTCGGTTAAAATGCCTACTTTGTGGCTGTTGGAAGTTGTTGACAAAGAAAGTCAGATGATGGATGAAACTTTCCTCGACGCTGGGAGAATTTGAATATTCCTGCTACCACATGCACATGCACTATAGGAACCGTAATGCAAATGTGTCGGTACGTTGATCAGTATATCCATTTAGTATTTATCGTTTATATGGTAAACGGCAAAATCCTGACTGTTAGATTAACGCACAGCCCAAAACCGCTGCACTGTTAAAAAGTAGATTTGATAAGAATATTCCTGTTGGTGTGTGGATGTGATACTAAAGTACTTATGGAAATTCGTAGAGAATACGCGTAAATAGGTGCAATTACTGGTGCCAATATAGGAACACACAATGATGGATGACATAAAAATCGGGAAGGCCTTATTAAAAGCATAAAAACAGTTATATCTGTTCCAAAGCTAGGTTCCAAAGTCCTGCCGGCTAAGCCGAAGAAAGTTTTTATTAGGTTGTAGAGATTCTGGAACTCTGCCGACTTAACGAACACTAATAACCTAAATCGAAATCCTATTTTTGAAATGGAAATATCTGGATCACTTTCAGTTAATTTATGCCAGTAGAATAAATACCAAAATAAATTATACTTTTTGGCCTATTGATATTATTGAATATTTAGATGAATGGACGATTATTACAAAGTATGATTAATATTCAGAATCCGTGATTTCTCGCAGAAATAAATTATCGAGAAGTTGAAAGATGAGTGTTATGAAAATATTTTAAAATTAATTAGGTGGTTTGGTTCGTTTATTTCATCATCATAAAATTACTTGGGTTATGTCTTTAGTGGCCAAGGAAATTTTAGAACAATTTGTTCCCATTTTAAAGTACCGTAACTAAGGGATGGAAATAGCAGTTTATTAATACGCCGTCATCGTTACAGGGATGTA
This sequence comes from Hypsopygia costalis, assembly GCA_937001555.2. Taxonomy (NCBI): domain Eukaryota; kingdom Metazoa; phylum Arthropoda; class Insecta; order Lepidoptera; family Pyralidae; genus Hypsopygia; species Hypsopygia costalis. The sequence continues at coordinate 12,416,541 of OW443330.2, read as the reverse complement.
TAATCGGACAGAATATTATTTTACAAGCATTTATTTAGTTTCAAGGCGGTGTCTCGTTTGGTTCTTGGGATAATTATACTTGGCACGATTATCTAAATCCCGCCAGTTTTAATATAATAATTATGTCGGCCGTCGCAAAATGGCGATGTATAATTTACTTAACAACATTTTTGGGTATCAATTGAAATGGCATGGGGAGCGAAGTATAGTAAGTAAACTATTTAGTGTGTTTTTTAATAACTAAAAACAAGTAGCTTTTATTAGTTGTTTTGTTTATTGGTGTTTAGCAAATTTGCATTTGGGATTAAATTTATTAATTCCAAATGCGAAATTAATTATTTTAATTTATTTAAATTAATTATACATTTTTTTTGTGATATCTCAAAGTACGAAGGTAATTCCTATAACATAGTTTCGATCATCGGCAGAAGTGTTTCTTAGGATCTTTGGAATATGTCTATACAAAAGTCCCCTGCTCTTAGGGATTCCTTCCACTGCAATGTTTCTCTGACTATTTTATTTAGATAGATTTAATGTTCTCTAGTTTTGATGCAAATTAAAAGAGAAATAGTGGGTAGAGGAGCTCGATGGAGTCGTTGTGCGTGTCAGTCTAATCGAACACGCAAGTTAAGCAACCTCGACCGTAGCCTGTCCATGGATGTGTTTATTTAACTCGAGTTCCTCTGTGCTTCGGAGGCCACGTTAAGTCGTCGGTCCCGGCTGTTGTTGTTAGATGACAGTCTTTAAGCCAAGTCAGTGGCCTTTAGGCGGCTTGAAAACACTGGCCTCAGCCAACCCGCCTCTGAACAGCGTGGTGGACAGAGTATGTTCGAAACCCCCTCGATTGAGGGGAGACTCACATCCTCGCAGTGGGATGAGTAGGGGTTGACGACGAGGGTGCAAGTAAGTATAAGGCTCGCCTTATGTAAAGCGGTTACCGTAACATATAAAAGCTTCCAATACAAGTAGTATCAATAGCGCGCTGGTACCACCGCCGTTGGCTGACAGCTCCTTACGTTTGGTAACCCACTTGCAAGAACACAACAATCCTAAAACGTATACGTAAGTAGCTGCAGATTTCTAAAAGGTAGTTATTTAAAATATTATTTTCTAATTGACCAGAGTATCAGTTCCCTCACCCATATTAATAAAATTCACGTGAGAAATCATAATCAATTAATTAATGAAACTAATCGGATCAATCACGTATTTTTCACACACAGGGTGCACCACCACGTACAGGTGTGGTTAACTTTTTTTAAATATATATAGGATAGTTGCGAACCAGTTATGACCCCACATAAGGCGGTTTTATGTCCATGGTGACATCTGAATGGCTGGGCTATAGCAGAATGCCCCGCATCACATATAAGTTGTATCCTTTGCTTGAGGCGGTTCACACAAACGACATAACTTAGATGTGACCTTTGATATCAAACTTTATTATTTGGATACCGTTTTTCTACTAGGTTTTCTTTACAAAACCTGCGAGGCGCCTCGGTGATGAAATTTTAGCCACACCTCTGCAATGATGTTTTTAGTCGATAACTGCTCAGGCAACACTATGGTAACAATAGAATCAGAACTCGCTAAGGATGATAAAACTAATCTCAGAGGAATAATTAAAGATAACATAAAAACATAGTTCGCTATGCATGATAGAAAAATACTGAAATAGAAATGAGACATTTCAAATATAGTGAAGCAATAGATGTTTCACTACGTTGGTAAAGCACAGGTGAAGCTATAAAATAATTGAACGGATAAACGAATCCTTCCTTAATTTGTCGCTAAGGACGCAACGTTCATACATACGTTTGACATTATGAAACAGTATTGTCTATGTAAATATATGGACATGTTCGTAGAAATTGCAACGGGTCAGTCAACTCTGGCCAAAGTAGTCGCAATCGCGAAACACCAGAGGCTTAGTAACTCGACCCCTGATAGTGACGCGCTGCTAAAGAGTTGTATAAGCACTGCGACGCTTTCTACGCCTTCTTTTAATCAGAATAAGCAAAGAAGTGAGCGGAGAAATTTTCAACGTTTAACGGTTCAGTTTAAAATGGAGACAATAAACGAGTAAAGCTGGTTGCAGATACTTCACCTATATTTATTTTAAAATTATAAATATGCTACTGTAAAAAGAATATGACATATAAAAAATGTATGTAAGTATAACAGTTTTGACAGAGGCAATGTCTAAAACAGGTCCATTCCGCTACATTTTATTCTTGTATGGTCTTATTATGTGGTGTAATTGAGTTGACAATGTTGGTTACTGGATACTGGATTTTCGACTGCATTATATTGTTGGTCATAATCCTCATACCATATGCCATACCTCTTGTAGCATGGTCAATAATTCGCTTTATTTATTTAACGACACCACAAATGAAATAGTGACGTGCTCTCTATCTCCGGGCGATAATGTAAAATCTCGGTTTAGGTAAAAAAGAAACAACCTTATTTTTTTTTTAAATAAACTAACATTATAAAAATAACCAAGTAAATCTAATAGTGAAGTTAATCCATAATATCTACTGAAAAGACTGTTTTACGTAAATAACATATACACATGAAATTGATAATTAGTTATATCTTTGAAAGTATTCTTCGACAAAAATAAAGTTTGAAGACATCTCTAATCATGTATCTGGGAACATCAATGATGGTGCCGTTAATGAGTGGAATTATTGACCATACCACCAAAGAACAATGCTGGGGTATAGTCAACAATACACGCATCATGGCTATTATATATTAGAAATACAGATAAAACTATCTACGATTTAAGTTAAAATCACAGCCCAAAATATTTAACGCCGTTGGTTCTTGCAATGTATTATTTTCAGTAAGAACAACAACTGTATAGTCTGATTACCGTTGGAATTAAAATTGGTTCCCTCAATTTAGATACATTTTGAGATAACTGGACGATCAATAAAAATTAAAAATAACTGTAAAATTACATCGTTAAATAAAAATAAATAAACACCAGTAAATAGAATATAGCAGGTGTGAAGTGGACAGTTAAGATTGGTTTTATTTTCTTAATTAAGTTCTTAATCAAATTTATTTTATTAGAAATAAATATTTAAGTATGATAATCTTATTGGTTTTCTTTTCTATGTATATGTGTGAGTCGCAAATGATAGCAATTATTATAAAACTATTAATAATGGTGACCGAAAATACAAGTATGTCAGTGGAATAGTGGTTTCTCCGTGCGACTAAATACATTTAATATGTATGATCATTATCCTGTTTGACGTGGTTGCGCAGTCCGTGGATGAATATATGATATAAGTTATTTAATTAAACACTAGATTTCATTATACAATTTATATATATTGTTTACTAGCTGACCCGACAACCGTTGTCCTATCTTCTTAACAAAGAATATTGAAGTGGTTTCGCGCAATCAGTCAAATGACTGACAGTTCTGTCAAACGACTTAAAGTTACATTACAAGAGTTAATATTGTCGTTCCGTTTTAAAATTTTCTATTCTTCCACGCATCTTTCGTATTTTTTGACGAGCTCGGTGGTCGAATGGTTAGCAATGGCCACTTTGACTCCGAGGTCGCGGGTTCGATTCCCGCACAAGACAAACATTTGTGTGCATGAACACGTCTGTTTATCTTGGTTTGGGCGTTTTCTATGTATTATATGTATATATTTACAAAGAAAATGTATTTAGGTATTATATCAGTTATCTAGTACCCATAGTACAAGCTTTTCGCTTAATTTGGGACTAGTTGGCGCAGTGTAAATTGTCCAGGAATATTTATTTATTTATTATTTTTCTTTCATAAGAACCTTCTCTATAACATATACAACATAAAAAGAAATAATGAAATCGTTCCAGTCGTTCACGCGTGATGCGGAGACCAACGGAAATTGGGATTCATTTATATACATATAGTTTTGCGTTCGTTATATTGAAATAAAGAATATAATCGCATCATGTATAACAACGCGTATCATGCATTTATTGCTAATGCCAACACCATAGACGCGTGATTGCATATTTAAAAAGGATTTGTACTCAGCTGTGGTCCGCCCGATCAGTTTATGGCGGTCACGTTGCGTTCGCACGTCGCGTTTTTACGTTGCGTCGTAGCACACGTTACGAAAAGCACATGATGCCGCCACCATAGGAATACCAATCGGGCTAAATTGGGCGGTTTACAAAGGTCGAAGGCAAAATGATTTATAAAAAATTGCGAAACCTCTGCATAAAAAAAAGAGTTGGCACATTGAACGTGCTTGCAACGCAACGTTCTCTCTTTTGAAGGTTACGCTGCGAAGCTGTGCGTGTACCGTTAAAACAAAAATTGACATCAGTTTTGAGAACTAGTTTCAGTTTTATACAGTAAGTTTACTGGAATTTTAGAGGGCAATTTGTACTTTCTTTTTATTTAGGCAAGTATACTGCTATCTCATTACAGCCAAAGGACGTTCATTTGTGATCAGACATGCATAACGATCGATACTGTACTGTTTCCATCGAACGGTTTTCTGTGATACTTAATTAAACTTAATTAAATGAACAGTATAGGTGCTCTGAATAATATCATTGTATTATGTACTACATAGTTGATTGTTTTTTATTTGTTCATGTTATGTTTTTTTTTTGTTGAAAACGAAACACAGTAACAACAAACCTATTAGTATTGTAGCTTATATTGAGTACAACCTCTATGTTATTAGTAAAAAACAATGATTTGCAATTTTGTTTCGGTAGGTCTACGAGTCGTAGTGGTGCGGCCTACGCGAGGGCGGCGGCGCGGCGGGCGGCTAGCGAGCGGTTCTCGGCGGGCGGCAGCGCGTAGTGCGCGCACGCACGCACTGTTTGGCCCGTAGCGTGCGGTTGCCTGGGGTCGGGTGTCGTATTTCTAGAGCATTGAACCTCTGCAACCTTGTGCGTTGAGCACGACCGCTCTCCGCGCGCTGACGCAACAGCTCCAGCCCCTTCTCTACTTCGACCGCAACCATATCGCATAATTACTCCTTCAGGGCACACCTGTTCATAAGAATGGCCACAATGAACAATTTCGATGTTAGCTTTAATCGTTTCATGAAAGGTTGAACGTAATTGGAGGTTGTTTGATTTTACGCAACGTGCGACGATCACGTTTAGATTTTAATTATGGTTTAGTTGCATCGATGATGATCTTTTTATTAAACGGAGGAGTTACGAATACATAAACAAGTTTTTCTAGGAACTTTGTAATTTTCAAAACTACGTTGTGATGCGTAGCAGTACTCCATGTATTTTATTTTCTATGTATATATATTCTTTTGCTTACAATTGGCGCGTGAAGGTCTAACTAAGTTAATTAGCGCCCGTCGGCGAAGTCGAGGGGTTGCAGTGAGTCGGTCAAGAGACAAACGGCGGCGGCGGAGCGCTAACGAGCTGCAACGCACCGCAAACAGTTCTCGAGAAGTGCGAAACGATCGCGGGGCTACAATTGGCGCCTGTCCCGAGAGCATTGCGTGGTGACGCTTACGTAAACCGCTGACATAACCGAGTCGACGACCGGCGCTTGCGCAACCACCGCCGAACCCGCAACCCCACACACCTCACCGTCCCCTCACCACCGCTGGTACCCCACCAACGTGCAAATTACCTAATTGTACCCAAAATGCATCAAAAGGACACTGCTCCATCACCAGAGTTACGACACATGCTATCAATAGTGCAACAACCTTCTGCCTAGGTAGGTGACGTTCGTCACGGCTGGAACATTTAACGCCAGTTCATTTGACATTTTAATATGCAAATGTGTTAATAATAAGTACGAGAACCATGGCTAATGTCGCTCGATAGCTTTAGGGAACAAGACACAGGTGAGTGATAAATTATGCTGGCTTAACACTTGTTGCAATGAAGCAAATCTTATCAAAGGTTACATGAACTCGATTACCACACCCAAAAAATGCCACAATTTTGCAACTATTATTAGACTTCGCTATTTAAAATGTATGCTATTAATTGTGTATTCTTCACGCGTTCCAGGAATCGCATCGCTCAATGGATCGCGGGCGGAATTATGGGTACGCACGTGACGTATATGGTACAGTTATCCTTAGCGAAACGAAAGTGAAAACTAAATGCGGGTCCCGCGGTCAATGACCCGGTGACGGGTCGTCGACCGCACCGAACTGCAAAGGCCGTTTGTGAGTGCGGAGGCCGCGTGCGCGACATTTAGCTGCGTGGTGGACGCGCCCGCGCAGCGCCCGCGCCCGCGTAACTGCGCCCGTATTGCACACCGCAACTATAACACGATCGGCCGAACATTTTTGTTTATTAATCATAAAAATTTATTATTAAGAGGGAAAGTTATAGACCTGAGTTACGCATGCATTTAATTTCAAGTCTGTTTCTTTACTCGTTTTATTACAATTGCATATCTCGAATTATGTTGCTCATTTTGGATGACCAATTTTGGTTGTATGTATGGTTGTATTATGCTGATTTGTGTGAATGTGACAACTTTATATTGTGTAAATAAAGACATTCGAATTTACATGGACTATACGTCTTCATGAGTAAGATGTAACAAAATTAAAATTTTGTTTTTAAGAGCAGAGAGTACAGTTAATAAGGTTTTTATTTTATTATATTGGATACTAGCGACCCGCCCCGGCTTCGCACGGGTGCAATGCTGATACTAAATGTACTACAGAAGGTCTTTGCGCTTTGTCCTATCCAGTCCTTCCCCAGTTATAGGCACACACCGCCGGCTCCGCGGCCGGTACCGCCACAGCCGTTATGTCCCTGCATTTTAAATGTGTAATATCTTCTAAACTATTCATTTAAATTACATGCTGTGAAGGGCCATATTGATCTATATTAAATGCGCAATGTATTTAAGGTACTTAATTGGATAAGGATTAATTCTGTATTGCTTAAAATCGCTTTGTAAATAAGGCATTATTTCTTGTAAAAAGCAAAGGATAAAATAACGGTTATTGTGTGTTACCACTAAGAGATAGACATATACCATCGCGAACTTTTTTGTAGACCATTTTAAGGTGAACAATACTGTACTACATTATTTTGATCTATCTCGTTGGGTTCAGCCAGCGTTTGCAATGAAAGAGCAAAAAAATGTGTTTATTTACGACATCACATTAGAAACCTCTAAATTATCAGTGTTTTTCTACATATAAACTTTCCAGTTGAATCACTCTATCTATTAAAAAAAACCGCATCATAATCCGTTGCGTAGTTTCAAAGATTTAAGCATACAAAGGGACATAGGGACAGAGAAAGCGACTTTGTTTTATACTATGTAGTGATTTTGTGAATACTAACTGACATGCCAAAGGTTGTTCTGCCATTAATTTTTGTAAAAAAAAAAATATAGAAAAAAAATCTGGATGGAGATCTTAATCACTTAGCGGTATGAAACTTTACGACCTATTCTCATACCTATTAAAAATATATTTAAAAAATCATAACAATCAGTCAAACCGTTTCGGAGGAATGCGTTTTATAAATATCGTACCACGAGATTTTTATTTTATATGTTGTGAATATACCTATAGCAAAATGAAATAATAATAAATACTGGTCGGTCGGATGGTAAATATTTCTAAGTACCTTCTTATTTATTAGGTTTTCGTTGGAAAAGTTGTTTGAGTATGGCGGCTGCAGGTTTAATAAATAAATAAATATTTCTGGTCAATTTACACAGCACCATCAAGTCCTAAATTAAGCGCAGAGCTTGTACTATGGGTACTAGACAACTGTTATATGTATTAAATGTACTTAAATACATACTTATTTTACAATACATAGAAAACACCCAGGCCAAGACGAACATACATGTTCATGCACACTAATGTTTGTCTTGTGCGGGTATCGATCCCGCGACCTCGGAGTCAAAGTAGCTATCAATTGCCATTCGACCACCGGGTTCATCAATTTTCATTTAATATATTTCAGTATTAGTTTGGAGTTGATTTTGTTAATTTTTTATAACTTTCAACAACTGTTAATGAATACTAATCTGTGGGCAAACATTAAAACAAGAAACATAATTATAGGCAGAAATAATTGTCCACGTAACACCTTTCAGGCATTTTCTGAAAATCAATGAACTACTGCTTATCAGTGTTGTAAACACTGAGTTATGGCCTTTTTGATAGTTGCAGCACTCTTTTTAATTGTGTTAACTAGGCACATTATGCTTAAGTACGAGTTGTTTTTTTAACGTGGTAACAAATTGTGCTCTATGAAGTTAATAATTTTTTTTATCTTACATTTATTTCAGCTTGTAAACTTACCAAATTATACTAGGAAGACAGTTTCTATTTATCGCTATGTCCTGCTGGTTTGATGTTTACTTTACGTAGAACCAGAATATGTTGTTTTTTTAATAACTTTTAAACTTTAATAAAGATTATTTTTTAATAAAGACGGGAATAGTCAGCCTGTGAACACGGCCGGTGCAACCTGGGGCTCTATCGCCTAAACTGAAGCCAATTACCATCGAATATCTTGATTCGAAAAATAGCTCTTACATTTAAGTTATTCATAAACATCTTCAGATTAGTCGGTTGAGGTCCAGGGTTTCTACTAGCTAAGCAAAAGACAAGTATCAATATAGTTGAAGTTAGATTTTCGTAATCAAAAAGTATGATGGGAATCGGCTTCAGATTCGGCGGCAGGGCCTCAGGTCGAAACGTCAAGCAATAATAAAGATATGGGTATTTAACCCATTAGGGTATTTATTTACCCTAATGGGTATTTACATATCTTTAAATTAATCACGATCATGCATTAGCATGGACGCGTTAATTCCCGTCGTTATTTTTCATGCTATTTTTTATTTACCTCTTGTCTTACCAAGCGACCGCTGTCTGCGCCTGCGCTGAAGAGAATGTACAATGTTTCGGCCGGTGTGAAAATCTTAAAAATTCACGTGGACGAAGTAGTGGGTACAACTAATTATCAATACATTACGTATGAGTAATATTAACACAATATAAAGCCGTTGCAAAAGGCAATGATATTTTTTTTATACTACGTCGGGTGGCAGACAAGCATACGGCCCGCCTGATGTGAACCGATTACCGTAGCCATATTAACGCTCGCAACATAAAATATAGCTCGCGCGCCGCCACCCCCATGATTATTAGAACATGTTATTGTACATAGTTTATGTGGTAAAAAGTTGAATTTAACAATAAGAAATCCCACGAATTTAACAGCAGCTTTGTATGATGTCTCGTTATAAAGTTTTGATAATTTCACGTTGACGAGCTCGCTGGTCGAATGGTTAGCAATGGCAACTTTGACTCCCAGGTCGCGGGTTCGATCCCCGCACAAGACAAATATTTGTGTCCATGAACATGTCTGTGTGTCTTGGTCTGGGTATTATCTATGTAGTATATGTATGTATGAGAAGGTTAATGGCGTCGTTGCGTGTGCCACCCTAATCAAACACACAAGTCAAGCAATCCCATTAACTGAGCCAATGAATATTTCGCCAGCCTTAACCGAAATGCCACATACGGAATCAAAAGAATTGATTAGCACCGTCTTCAGGTTAATAGTAGAGTTTCGAATTTTCGCTGCATTTCCCCACCAGCTAACGCAGTATCACTCGCAGGAACACTACAATCCTAGGGTATTGATGTTAATGTTAGTTATGTAGTACAGTTACTATGTATAATGTTAGTACTATTTATACATATTTATTATAATAAAATTGTAACTGACTGATGTCTGTATATCGGAGATAACAATTATTTAGAATTTTTATTTGTATATATGTTATACATAACGCAAAAACTACTGCACGAAATTGGATACCGTTTTCACAGTTGTAATACGGGAGGTCTAACTTTGTGTTGCTATGATGATTGGTTTCGGTTTTATATTAGTCCTAAATTGTGTTTCAAGTTATAGTAATTATCTCGAGAAATTTTTATGTTATCGAAGTAAATCATTCACCTATAGTTATATTATTGTAACATCTTTACATTACGAATAGAAAAAAATAATGGTTCACAAGCCCTGCTCTGTGAGTGAGTGAGGTTACCACCTTTGAAGGATTTGCTGCGTTGGCAGCGGGACATGCGGCGCTCGAATAATGTTTCATGAGCGTTTATCTGGCTCCGGTAACGGTTTCACACCAGGTGTCGTAGCATAAAAAAATACAGTCGTACTTGTTTGTTCGGTATATATGTACTTAGCTTTATTTATACATAAATAAAATACATACCAAGTGTAACTGTTACAAACAAACGCAATACAAAAATTCTTAAAACTAATACAAATGCAACAGTTTGTAGTTTTGCAAAGGTGACCTTCCCCCTTACCACCAACTCTTATTGCAAGTCAATAACTGGATAGAATCCTTATTCATACCAATGAATAAGCGACTCTATTTCAAATTGAATAGATAGTCGCTTATTCATTGGTATGAATAAGCATTCTATTAGTTATCGAATCGCAATAAGGGTTGGTGGTAAAGGGGGCTTATCTCTATAAGAGATCTCTTCCAGCCAACCTGTGCTGTGGGACGTTTTGTAAGATAACGTATAGCAAGATTATATTATACTGTGGCAAGATGTTAATATATAAATAATTAAAATAATATAATATGTATCTCATTATTTATAAATAGTATTATTATATACTAAATACAATTGTAATAATATATTTTTTATAATAAACAAACATAGACATTCTACATATTATAAATACATTAGCATAAACAATTTTTGGTTAAAAGTTAAATAGTGATCTTTTAGTTGTTTTTTTTTTAAATTAAGTGGTGATGTACTCTCGCGAATATGGCAGGGTAGTTTATTCCACAAGAACGCAGCATGGTAGGTGAAAGAGTTACAAAAAAAATAATAATCGCTCAATAGGAACAGAGGCGGATTTGTAGTCTTGGCCGCCCTAGGCCGTGACTTGGCCGCCCTTAGTCGTATCGTGACCGCCTTACGCCGTATGTTAGTTCTTTTTAGCTGACTATTTATTCCTTATTATATAGTATCTTGGTTCATATTTTTCAGCTTCATACCTATTTACATAATTCTTATCCGCAAAACCACCATGGCAGTCTGTAATTTGTAAAAAATATCTTAATATTAATACCCTGGTCCGGCCGCCCCTAACATTTGGCCGCCCTAGGCCACGGCCCATCCGTCATTGAGTAGAAGTTTTGGTAACGCATGGGCGGAGAGGACGGGATATTTACCGAAGCACCTACCCAAGAAGTTGAATTAACCTGTAATCAATGAAAACTATGACTGACATTAAAAAACTAAATAAGGTAATAAGTATACTTGGACAAATTACACACGGCCATCTAGTCTCAAACTAAACAAAGCTTGTACTATGGGTACTAGATAACTGATATTATACTCAAATACATTTTTTTTTGTGGAAATACATACATATGATATATAGAAAAAATCCAGACCAAGACAAACAGACATGTTTATGCACACAAATGTTTGTCTAGTGCGGGGATCGAACCCGCAACCTTAGAGTCAAAGTAGCCATTGCTAACCATTTGATCATCGAGCTCGTCGTAGTTTAACGTGCCAGAATATTATGTAAGTTAATTCCATATGTTGTGAACAAAGCATAATTTAATGAATTATAACGAATGCTGCGAATTTTTGAAAATCACAACATCTTTGAACCTAAGCCAACTTCACCCGCACGCGGTACACCCTGCTGACTGACAAACAAAGCTCTGGCGAAAAGAGAGATAGGGAGCGTAATTGTAAGCTACCCGACTGGGGAATGTACCTCCACCTCACAGAATACCGCAGTCAAATGACAATTCCCTTGAGGGTTGTTGTGTTCCTGCGAGTAAGTGAGGTTACCAGAAAGGAAGGAGATGCTGCGTTGGCAACGCGGGTGGCGACGTGCGAGCGATATGTTATGTTGCGAGCGTTAATATACTGTAACTGCTCCACATCAGGCGGGCCGTATGCTTGTCTGCCAAGCGACGTAGTATAAAAAAAAACCTTTTCGAGCAGAAGAGTCGAGTAGCTAAGATATATATTTTACTAACTGATTGCATTATTAACTGAAATATAGATTAACCTTATCTCGGTGTAATAGGAGGAAACGATTTTTCTCAGAATTACACCTAGCTGGATCGATTTGTAACCCCTTACCTTGTAAATTTCGTCAAAATCGTGTAATTTGAGAGATCGTCTCTATCGTTAATATATCAATCATAATGGAGACACGAGATCGGGGTGTAAGTGAGTCATTCTTAGGGCCAAAGAAAACTTCGTCTGCACGTAGTGCACCCTGTTAAATAACTAAAGAGTCTGGCAAAAGGAGTGGTAGGGCACAGCGCATATCTAAGCTGCCCGACTGGGGAAGTACCTCCACCTTACAGAATAGCCAAATAACAATTCCCTTGAGTGTTGTTGTGTTTCTGCGACTGAGTGAGGTCACCACAACCGGAAGAGCCGGGTTAGTTAGTCACATTTTTCGGTCATTCTGAGTAGGTATATTTATTTATATTTAACATATTATCCATAACATAAACATTAATTAATCATTACTCATAAAATGCTTAATTACTTTCTCGAGTTAGTAGTAGAAGCGAAAAGTGAAACATACGAACGCCTTTCGTGTTGTTTAGTTGGTCAGTAGGTGATTGTCCTACGGCTTTTAAAGCATTTTTCAGTTTATTAGTAACTTTAGCCTAACTGTTGACAATGTTTTAGCGACTGTTTAGGTATTGCTATTTGCGACGACTAAAAGACAACGGTTAAGTGGCTTTTACTCCATAAAGCAGAAAATAACAAGTAAACTACACTTGTTAAAACATGCATAATGATATCGGTTACTTTTGTCACCTCGAAGATATTTTATGATAAAATTAGTTTGGTTAGTCACTTCATACGAAATATTTTCTAATATTTTATGTGTACTGTTGAACTGTAAACTTACAACATGGATTTGTTTGAATAAAACATATTTCTTTTAGTTCATCTCAGATAGCGTCTAATCACACAGGGGTGTGCCAACGGTGGAGCACATTCAACCCATGAGGCGGGGTGTGACACGCTTTTTATTGTGATTTACTAGTCCTCCCTGCCTCTAGAGAAAGTGAAGTACTCGTAGTTAACTTTCCACTCTATGAAATAGTCAAATTTTCAGACTGTTGTCAAAATAATAAGGAATATTTTTTGGTTTAAGGGACGCAGGGTTAACCCCGGTGGTCATGCGAGAAATTGCCCCATCCAATCCGCGCCGGATAGCAAATATGGTTATTTTTAATCCCTGTGCGAACGTGTTTACAAAAAAATTAGTTTTCTATAATGTAATTAACATCTATTGAAGTCACCAACATAAAGAAATTTAGGTATTTTAGAAATCGAGCTCATCCGGCTCATCCTAAAATTTAGTGTCATCATGAATCTAATAAATGTTTTTAAACCTACTTACATATAAATTTCGAGGCAACATTTAAAGACAACTTAGTACACGTATAATTGAAAAAGTGCAATTGCGTGCTGGAAATACCTATTGGCTGCATGTATCTACTCACTTGCGGTACACTATACTTAAATAAGAACGCATTTTTATGTCCTCTTTTAAACAATTAACACTTAAGTGAGTACAAAAGTGCCTATAGTTAGTTTGGCATTGAGTCGCACGGCGGTGCGAGCGCTATGTGGGCAAGTCGCCGCCTCAACTAGGCCGCGCTTCCACAACGGGTCTCGACTTTTTGTTCGTGATGATGCGGAACAGAAGAGAGAAATTCGGCGAGATAATGCAGCACTCGTTAAGGAGGACACGGTCACGAGGAGTCATCGGCTTCGAACTCGATGAATGTGGAGCAAGCGATGTGTTTCTCCTTGGGCTGTACAACCTGTCCGCATCGTGCTGTGTATTGCCCGCAGTCAAAATACCAAGCTGGTTTTTGGGACATACAAAACGGCAAATATTCTACCTAGGTAGTTCTTAAATTGTGTCGTCAAAGACAGTATATTCGAATTATGAAAGAATAACATCACGTAGTTTGTTTACCGTATTCTGCAACTTGATGTCGTACGCGATAATCCGAGCGTGAGTTAAAACGACTTTCTTCTGTCAACAAGACAAGCAACAAAGGTATTGTTCGGGCAAGAAATGGCAAAAATTGCCCATTATATTTTCGAAAGCACAACGAGTCCTTACGTAACAGTTCAACGTGACACTTGCGCGGAGGCGGTTTGTGAGCCCGTTCAGCGCGCCACTTTCCTTGCTGCTCAATTTTTGGTTGACTCTTTGTATTGCATTTCCACAACGGCAACAACATATAATTGTATTTTTGTTTCTTAGAATAATTTCTTGAACTGCGTTATTATTCTAAGCTTGTACATATCTATGACTACGAGGTGTACAGTTGCTGTCACTATTTTATTAACAAAACAATTAAAATATTTTCTGGAGGACAGTATCCTTCTTTCTTTAGCTAGAATGGCGATAGACTTGAACGTGATAATTATTTTGATGCTTAGGTATTTGGTTGATTTGTTTATTGTTGTTGTTTGTTGTTTGTGTTTGTTGAAATAATGAATAGAAAATTAGTAATATTTCTTGATATTAGGTAATCATTGTAGTTAATAACGTATCGCTTTTTTACCCTTTAATAAGGTGACAAGCCTGATTGTAAGTAGTCTCCATGGTCTATTAACACCTGTAACACTTGTAATCGTTGTATCAGAAAATACAGAGCAAAATGTAACCCGATGTATGCATCTTCTGGTTATGAAGTTATCCAGGATTGTCCTCATAAAAATGACCTTTACCAATAATATTTTATACAAATACATAACTGGACACGACTCACTATCATCTTCAAACCAAAGCCAATCTCATCTACATCTACAAGACGAGTAGGGCATTATAGAGCCCGACTTAGAAGTACTTCCTCCTCTTGAGGACTCTTCTGTTCGCGCCAATTCCCCCGTGTGAGTTCACCGGACGTAAGGAAATTTTAATTTAACGGCGGAGGCGCCATTGCGAGAGCAATGCTCCTTGTGAGGCTATGGTAATCATTTTAGACCAGGGGCCCTACCACAGAAGCTGCAGCCGATTACCATCGGATTTTTTGATTACAGAAATTGGTCTTAGTTTAAAGTTATTGACAAATATCTTCAGCTTTGTCGGTAGAGCTCTAGGGTTTCTACAAGCTGAGCTAAACTAAGCAGTAGTTTCATTTTCGCATTTAAAAATTCCGCCGATTACCACTGAATTTTTTGATCGCCAAAATAGATCTTTGGTTTAAGTTAATAACAAACATCTTCAGCTTAGTCGGTAAAGCTCTATGGTTTCTATCAGCTAATCTAAACACAATTACCTAAATATAATCTAAGCAGAACTTTGATTTTCGCAATCAAAAAATCCGATGGTAATCGCCTTCAGCTTAGGCGGTACACTCCCAGGAGTGCCGCATACTTGTTTCGTACCAAGTGCTTAAAAAACCGGCCAAGTACGAGTCGGACTCGCGCACGAAGGGTTCCGTAATTATCGTATTATCTACGTTTATCTATAAAAACGTTTACGTAATAACTGTAAAAATAGCAAAAAAATCACGTTTGTTGTATGGAAGCCCCTCTTAAATATTTGTCTTATTTTTAATAAATTATTTATTTTTAAAGTGAATATAAAACTAAATATTATGTGAGTATTTCAAGCGTATACCTATTGCCGTTATCAATTGCGAATATAAACGAGCAAAAAATCACGTCTGTTGTATAAGAGCCCCCTTAAATATTTATTTTATTCTATTTTTTAGTATTTGTTGTTATAGCGGCAACAGTAATACATCATCTGTGAAAATTTCAACTGTATATCTATCACGGTTCATGAGATACAGCCTGGTGACAGACGGACGACGGACGGATGGACGGACGGACGGACGGACGGACGGACGGACGGACGGACGGACAGCGGAGCCTTAGTAATAGGGTTCCTTTTTACCCTTTGGGTACAGAACCCTAAAAACAAATAACTGATGAACACCAAGTTTGTGGCAGAATATTATATCGATCACTTAGTATATCTGACACATATAGGGCAACAACATATAATATATGTAGGTATATTATACATTACGCGGTATCTTGTACAAAAATGCCTTAGCAAGCTTTGAACTGATCAGCTAGCGGAATCTGCATCTCACCTACATTCGAGGAACTAGTCACAAGTTTTATCTATTCACGTGAATGGCACTTCATGCAATAGTTACTTGTTGATACCCACATAGTAGATAACCAACGAATGGGCGGAGGATGTTTGTATTATTGCTGATGGCAGCGGGTCGAGTGTCGTTCGAAGAAGACGGTCTCGCTGTCAGCAGCCGCACCATTCGCAGGGTCAACGACCTGCAGCTACGCTATACATTTGGCGAACAATGATTTGGAGTGGCGAGGTGAATGGCCGCGCTCGGAGGGGCTGAGCGTGGGCAGTTATTGACCCATATTGGAGGTGAAATGTAGATCAGTGGGCGAGAGCGGCGAATTTCGCCGCGGAGTCGAGTCCGCACGCCGCACGCCCGCGCCGTGGTGGCTGCGCACGCGGTCGCTACGTCCGCCTCGGACCGCGCGCTTTATGCAGACCCTGAGATACGTTTCTGTGTGTAGAGTCAAATACATATTTGATGTTATACCTACTAGGGAAATTCGTGTCATAGCTCAAGTTCAAATTGTTTCATGACACTACTGAAGATAAATGATACTAATAGGATTTTTGTTCAGGATGCCGCGCCGGGTGCTAAACAAGTGTAGGGCCCGGCCGATGGAAAGCTGTCACCACAACTTACAATACAAGGGGTATTGCTCGTGCGGCGGCAGCCCCGTCCTTCCTTACGTCTAGTGACTTCATAGGCAACATTCCTCAAGTGCATCGTTCTTTTTATATACGAGAGGGGGCCAAAGAGCATGTGGTTCACCTGATAGAAAGCACCACCAAGGGTTCGCCGATCCATTGCCAGCCTATGCTCTTTACTTTCGTTCTTTCTGGAACACAACTACCATCAAGGGAATTGTTATTTGTCTGCGGTATTCTTTGAGGTGGAGGTTCTTCTCCAGTCGTGCAGCTTAAAAAATACGCTATGCCTCTCTTTTCGCCAGAGCCTCGTTTTGTTATCTGTTATTTGGCTGCGGTATCCTGTGAGGTACAGGTACTTCCACAGTCTGGCTCGACATGACTAACCTCTCCCTCAACAGTCAGTTTAACGCAGCCATATAAACGCTCTCAACATGAAATATTGTTCGCGCCCTATACCCCCCTGCGAACGCAGCAACTCCTTCCTTGCTGGCAAATCAAATCAAATCAAATCTTCATACATAACCCTCTATGTTTTGGCCGGTAATTGGCTGCGGTTCAATGAGGTGGCAGTACTTCTCCAGTTTCGCCTGAGCTTTTTTAGTCAATCAGCAGGGTGCATCGCGTACAGATGAGGTTGGCTTTTACACAGATTAATAGTACTAACGTAGCTATGGACCAAAGATGGTGGAACATCAGCACACCTCAAACGACTTTCAAGTTTTCACCAGTCCCGATTTTCAATAAAAGACTGAAAGGATTCTGCATAAGTATCTATGTTTATGTCGAGGAGCTCGATGGCGGCATTGCGCGTGTCAGTCTAATTAAACACGCAAGTTAAGCAACATCGAGCGTAGCCTGTCCATGGATGGGTTTATTTACCTCGAGCTCCTCCGTAATTCGCAGGGCACGTTAAGCTACGCATTGCCGACCCTGTAAAAACTTCTTAACCTGAAAGTCCGTGGAAGAAAACCTCTCTGGATCCGCACAGTTCGTGACCATCTTGGGTCTAATGTGTGAGGATGAACTTCCTGCCGATGCCGAGCGGTGCGATTGTAGAAGGAGGACGTATGCATCATATCGTAATATATTGATATCATATCTATTTGCTGTCTATGTACGTATCTAATATGTTTGTATTTACGTGTGCCCCTCTGTAGCGCCTGAGTACATCCGATTTTGATGAATATGTGTCAATCTTCAACAACAGGATGAGTCCATTTTTATCTTTTAGTGTTTTGTTTTTCTGTAGTCGGGTTACAGTTTACAGTTTTTAAAAGTTTTTCTTGTTCGGGTTTGGCATTTTGGCTTTCCATGCCATCTGCCGCTTAGAGTGACCTCTCCATTTGCTACACCATGCTTCTTTAACATTACTAGCTTCTGTCCGCGGTTTCGCCCGCGTGAACGTCGGTTATAGACTCCCTCAATGTAGAGAGTCTATCACTGAGTCGATTCAATTCAAACGTTTAGTCGTTTTTTTTTGGGATTAATATGTAATAAAAAAAAAAATTATGTATAGATCTCCAAAATAAGCTTTTGACTCTTTGAAGCTATTTTGTACAATATTAATAAGATTTCTAATAAAAAATATCAACGAACGGGAATTCTAATTAGCACAAAAAATACAGCTGTACCGCATGGTTATTTGTGAATTAATATATTTTTTCAAATCAGATACTAATGAAGAATTGTGTTTAACAAATCTATGAAATCAATGAAAGATATTTTAATATCCGACAAAATATAGTACCTGAGTATGTATTTTTTTTTTTACAATTTTTCCCACCGTACCCAGAGGTTTCCCCAATATAAAATTCTGATAGCGGTTGGCGTCACCCTCAAAACTATAAAAATAAATATCATATTATTAGTGTTATCTCCATGATTTATTCGAATCAGAAATTTGAAAAGGGTAAATTTTCAGTTAGATCAGTTTACGTCCTGGGGTGTGATTCTTTGGCGCTACTTTGTTCTTCCGTAACGATTCAAACTTATCTATATCGTCTATCCAAAATTAGGATTTTCCCAAAATAATTATTTGCACTCAATAAATAATTATCTTTATAAGACGCAGAAATATCTTTTTTTATCAGCAACAAGAACAATAAGGCGGCAAAACAAGAAATTGTCAATAAAGTAGCAATTAGGTGCGTTATAAATATTTTATTTTTTTATTGTACCTAACTATAATGGCGTAATATTTAGATATTCTGCGTATCTATACGTATGACTCAGTAATATCAAATTTATTTATTTCATCAACATTATTTATTCATCATGACCACGGAATCCTAAAAAGAGAGGTTTTACTGATTATATTAAGGCAGAATAAGGAAGTAATTTGTAAGGGTAAAGAAACCGTTTGTTTGACCTATTTAAACACGTGTGCGCAACCAACCAGAAATAATGGAAAATGTTTTATGGCCCCCTGGAACAGTTATATACGACTCTTTGTCCACTTCCAGACACATAAAAACAGCGCCAAATATCTGAAGGCACATTCGGCTACGATCAAAATAACGGGACTTCTCAGAACTAAAAAGATTTCTCGTTGTAACAAACAAAGGAAATAAGACAATCTCAACATTAATATATTTCGTATTTTTATAAATGAGGTACGAAATATAAAGAGCAAAATAAACTGCACTATTTTACTAATATTATAAAAGTGAAAGTTTGTTTGTGTAAATGTTTGGATGCTCAATTAGGCAATAAAACGGCTGAACGAAATTGCATTCAATTTATGTCATTACATCTAGCACATTTGCCGTAAGATACCCCGAAAATGTGATCAAGCTCGCGTACCCATGGGCGGAAAGTAACGAGTACATATAGGTCATTATAACTTAGCTGTTGTTTGCAGATTTACTAGAATGGGATTTAGTTTTTAGTAACCTACTTATCTCTCAGCAAAAAATTCTTAGGTTCGTTGTTTTCTGTTCTGTTTCTATGCCAAAAACGAACAAACAAATACATGTATAGAGGATCGGCCTATATTTTCGGCGTCATTCGTTCATCAGCCTAATATCTGCTGAACAATGCTTGACGAAATCTCCCATAAAGATATAAAGAGTGTGCCACCAGCGGCAGATCAAATAGAGCGACATGATAGTTCCCTATCATACATCTATCGTTATAGATGTATGATATAAACCCTATAGTTATAGATGTTTTTGTTCGAAAATTATTACCATTTTACACCAATCTTGAGTTCTGTTATTTAGCTAAGCTGTTAGTTACAGGAGTTTAATATTTTTGACATAAAACCGACGATGGAGCTCTATGTATCGAATGCCACGGCACGTTTCTTATTTTCATTGAAATTGGGTTTTAAGTTAATAGGGAATAAAAATATTAAGCAATTGGCATCTCATATTCTACAAAGCCATTAACCTCTACATAAACCTCTTGTCTTATTCTTCTATTCTGGTTGTTTCATGAATTTTGGGTTTTAAATCCCTGAAGTAGTAAAATGTAAGGTTTGCAAAAATAATTCTACGGAAGCTAGAAGTACCAAATTTATATAAAGGTTGAAAGAAAGTATGGACAGAAATGAAGGCTAGGAAAAAGCAGAAAGTGGGAGCAGATGACAATAAACTATTGGGAATAACAGGTTAGGGGACAAAAGACAAAATATATTTATTTAATGGCATTGCCAACCTCAAATATCACCGACTTCACTCTGCTAAGGCCACGAAATATTTTTTAGGACCTGGGCATAATGTTCAAAGATACGAAAAGAGCATCCCAATGGGATGAACATCTAGAAAACAAAGATTATGTCAAATTTCTTTATTGCGACTCAGTCACAGTAGAGTTTAATATGTTTATGTATTAATTAGTATGCAAATGAAATCACATGCTTTACAACATATACCTACTACCATAATCAATTAGATAGAGTTAAAACACTATAATAAGAATCTATCAGAGATGTAAATACTTTTATTAGCGTGCCCTGGTTCCTTAAATCAAGGTTTAACAGGACGTGACTTCTCGTCAGAAGTACTCGTGACATGTTTTGATTTCCGTTCGATATCGAGTTGGTGGTGGTGGCACTTGCCTCGACCGTGTCCCAAATTTCACGTCGATCTATCTATTAGAAATAATCAACAAATAATATCAGTTTATAATTCAAATAATGAATATTGTAATACCTTCAGATGCGGCATGTTGTGAAGGTATCTATGACATTAATTTGTCGGCTCATGAAGTTTAATAAAAGTTAATAACTATATTTGAAGGAACAAATTATTGTTTTTCATGGTGAAAAATGAAGTGAGATAAAAAAAATTAATTTTACGAATGTACAATTTTAGAACACAAGCATACCTATTCAGTATATCAAATGCTATAAAAGGCAGGAGCGATTTCATCACAAACTTTTTGATAAATAATTTCGAAGACTAGAAATCTAAGAGTCAATTGATCGCAATTTTTTAATGTACAAAATTCAGTCCCATCTAGTCTCGATTTTATACTACGTCGGATGGCAGTCAAGCATACAACCCGCCTGATGTAAAGTGCTTACTGTAGCCATATAAACGCTCGCAAATCGCAACATGAAATATTGCAAAAATCGCTCACATACAGCTACCCGCGCTGCCGTATTTAGAATACATATAAGTAATGTAGTCGTATTTGAAACAGGAAATAATTACTAAAAGAAACAATAAACCAGCCTATATTAAAAAAATTAAAATGCTAACTAAAATATGAAATTTTTTTTTTTCGTGAATGTTATATAGAAATATGTATTATATATACCCTATTATATGACAATCCTTCAGCTGTGATGAAACTAATAACACCTTATATTATGAAATCCGTCAAATAGTTTACTTTGTAGAGCGTGCAATATAATTAGACATATTAGTATTATCTACATACGCTCGAAAAACATTATTTGTCTTTTTTTGCAGTCAGGTAAATTTCAAATATAGTAATATAAAATTTCCGAGAAGAAGTGAATATATCATTTGCAATTAATGTGAACGTGACATCTGAGCTGGTATGAATGAACGTATCTTATCGCAATTACTAATAAACTTCTCTAGTTGTAAACGATACGTGAATTAATATGACTACAATTTATATTTAAAACTAGCAACACCCGTGGCTCCGCTCGCGCGTCTTTTTTTTATTTGGGTTAACAATCAGTGGTCAATTAGTATTAAGTATGTACAAAGAAATTTTAGCTAATATCTTTGAATAAAAAAATATTCATTAGCCACCACTGCCGCTAATCATAGCAGCGTAGGTGCTACTGGATATGAGAAATACAATAATAATAATAGTATTGTGAAATAAGTTTTTATTAGAATTTATTCACCATTGTCGTCACTGTTGCTATCAGATTGATAACTTACTAGCTAGCTGCATTGATAACTAACGTATGCAATAGCGTATCAACCTACTTCAAAAAAGGTTAATTTAAAAAATAGAGTCGACTCTCTCAAGTCGACTCTATTTTTTAAATTATAAAAAAAAAAATATAGAATAGTATCCAATAATCGGGCTGATTACGCTATGTAATTATAATAGTATTAATCTTGCCCTATTGTCAATGTAAAAAAAATCCTTATAATAATATGTAGTCATAGACAGTCACTGCTATACATGTTAAGGATTACATCGTAAGAATATATATTGATTATATAAAAAAAAAATACAATTAATTTTATTTGTAGAACGAACTTCATTTAAGACACTATAGCCAGAACGGAGATCTTAAAAAAGGAAGTTTGTCATCGTCGTCTAATTTATAAGCAGAATTCTTGTCAGGGTTCATATAAAGTTATTATATGTAGCAGTTATGCATCTTCTTCCATTATTCCCTATTCATAGCACATTCCATAATCTAATACGTCCCTTCTGTTTGTGTCATGCAGTTCCACTTCTTGGGCTTCTACCTCTTTATGATATTTTTCTGACTTAATACTTTTAAGGGCTATACAAGTTTATTATTATAGCTTGTCATAAAGTTCTAATAAGTTTTAAAGCAACATCATAATAGTTAATTCTCACGGTGTGTATGAGAGGCGCGGCACGATTCAGTATCGATTGCTAGTTCTCGGAACGGCTATAAAACGACTAAGAGTTCTAATTATAGTGCACGCGCAGCGAACGCCTTATGTCACATCGTATAAGGTTACTATATAGCGAGGAAATTTGTTCTAGACGGGTTTCCGAAAGCGGCTAGAAGAAAGTACTTTTACTGAGAGTAGACGCGACGCGACGTGGCACAGTTTCCACGGGAGACGCGTGTACTTGCGCACACTCACCGCCCTCGCGCAAGCTTTCCTTCCGATACCTACACCGCTCCATACTGTAAGAGAAATATGCACGTTATATACTTTGTATATGGGGTTCATAATAATAAAAATTAGAATATCCATGGATTTGTTCACAATTAAGCCTATTTACGTTGCTGCGCCGCTAACAAAGATCATATTATTGTAATAATTATTTCGATGAATTTCTTACTGTGATGAATAACTCTTAAGTATCTAAACTCACTATGCCGAACTACGCGGCCGAAGTTCAGTGTGACTAGGACCGTAAAATTCGCGGGCGAAGTTCGGTGTGTAAAATTACATGGCTGAAGTCCGTTGTGATTAGGATAGTAAAATTACGCTTCTTCTATTAAAACGCGATTTAATTTCCGTAAATTGAGTTAATGAGCAAATGTATTAACATGCCGCGGTACTTCTTCAGTCCCGTATCGTCGATGTAGTGTGTTTAGATACTTTAATGTGGAAAGAGAAAAGAAATGGAGCATGTCAAGGACTTCTTTCTACGTGTGACAAGTTAAATTTTACTTCGTTTTCCCAAGTACCGGCGCATTTGTTTTCATTTCCGTGCTTCTAATAATTTAAGTATGTGACTGAAAATAAATCTCGAACCTTACAACACTAACTCATAATATTAATATGTAACACTTAAAAGGTCACTATTATCATGTTAAATAGAACACAAATCTTCTTTTTTACATATACTATATAAAATTTTAACAGGGCAATGTCTGTACATAGGAGATTTTTGAGAAAAAATAATATGAGGGGTTATAGAGGTAATAAAACCAAAATAAATATTTTTAGAATGTTTGTCTGCCTGTCTGTTTGTACGCGCATCATGCGAAAACTACTTACACGAAATGGGATGCGGATTTTACGGTTGTACTTAGTAATACAGGTGTAACTTGAAATATCTTTTATCTTGATACGTGATTGATAGAAGAGGAGTTATTAATATAAATAATTGTTTGTATAATAATTATTTATTGTTTTTAGTATAAGCGGTCCAAATCGCGAGCGGCCGTTAGTTTTAAAAATAAAGCTGAAGAATTTCTTAAAACGCGCCAATCTCTGGACCTACATTTGGCATTTCGGTCCATAAAAACAGCTACTACTACTACTACGACAACGACTACTACTACTACTGTTTGCTATATTTTTTTTTTGAACGAAATACTATATATGTTGAAAAGAAAACAATTACCTACTTTAAATTTTTATACATTATGTTTTGGTCAGAAGCAGAAGCAGACGTTATATTAGTAGTAGGTACTCGTATTTCGTTTATGGTAGGATTTAGGAAATACTCTATCAAAAGTTATTAATGGATTTAAATTTTTTACTTATCTGATTATTCTCATATCTGATTATCATTGATTTTAATATAAATACGAACAAAATATTTATTTCACTCATAGTTTGTACACACGAACCACAGTACAGGACTTGTGGGTATAAGGTACGTAGTTAACCATAAATCCTAACTTAAGTTACGTTAATACGAAAAACGCAACGGAAATTCGACGTGATTAGAATAGGTTATGTTGTCCTTGCTTCAGAAGGCACGTTAAGCTATCGGTCTCGGATGGTTGTCGTTAGATGACAGTCGTTAAACCAAGTCAGTATCCCAGCAGTGGGATGAATATATATTAGACGAAGAACAGGAAGAAGAAGGATTGGTTGTGTAAAAATCGCGATGTAATTTTCGGCAGACATGTCGCTAATAAATTATTAGCGATATGTCTGCCGAATCAATTATAATTGAAAAAGCATTCCAGACGTAATGACGCGCATATCTTCTGCATGGTGTGTTTAGACAATAAGCGAAGCATGGAATATAGTAGTTGTCTAAGTCCCCCATTTTTTTTTGGTATATATGTGCCGATATTTTTGTTATATATATAAAAATATCGTGGTTTTAATTATTATTGTAATTTATATTCATAACATATACATTTGATGTGTAAGGGGATCACGGCTTACTGCACCCTCCCGACTAGCTCTGACTGTGACGTGGAGGTACTTCCCCAGGCGGACACATGCTCAGCCTCTCTTTTCGTCAGAGCCTATTTTGTTTATTAACTGGGTGCACCACGTGCAATCGAGGTTAGCTTTGGCCCTAAAGAGATGCTGAGCCACTTGCAACCACTTGGTTGCATACACTTGTATAAATGGCCTAAGTATGATTTCTGAGCAGCCGGACTGAGGGGAGACCACCTAGAACCGCAGTCGAATAAGAATCCCTTAAAGCGGTGTGTTTCTGCAAGTGAATGAGGAGGTTCCTAGACACTTCTTGTTCTTGATAAAGTGCTGCATTAGCTTTGGTGGTGAATATTGTAAGCGTTCTATGGGTTGTTTTCCCATTGCGTGTATAAATTTAAGTCAAGTCAGTGAGTGACCTATAAGCGATTTGAAAACAGTGACCTCCGCCAACTCGCAGTTGAGCAGCGTGGTGGAGTATGCTCTAAATATGCTAGCAGTGGGATAAATAACAATTGACAACAATGCTCTAGCAATTACAAGCAATAATATTTTGCACTCTAGGTAGAGACAGCGCTAACCTTATATCATTCCAGACATTCTCGATATTCCAGATACAACGTTTTGGTTTCTGTTCATATGTTAATCAATAATATACATTTTCTTATTTAGATCCCTCCTTCTGAAGACGTGCCAAAATGTTAGTTTCTCACATTTTGATTAATATTTGCTTTATTTTATTTTAGCAAGTAGCCATGAAGACCTTTATTGCTCTGTTAGCCCTTGTGGCAGTGGCCGTCGCCAACCCTCTGCCTTTGGTGCAGATAATCGTGAACGTGGATGCCCCTGGCAGTACCGTCGACCCCGTCGCTATCCAGAACCCCTCGGAAATCGACCCTACACCTGTCCTCGTCGTGGAATCACCGGAAATCGAGCCTACGCCTGTTATAGTCGTCGAGGCACCAGAAATCGAACCTACGCCTGTCATCGTAGTGGAGGCACCAGAAATCGAGCCTACGCCTGTCATCGTCGTCGAGACTCCAGTGCCTGACCCGGTAGTCCTGCCCAGTCCCGAACTGCCTGAAGTAGTCATCCCAGAACCCGTAGTGCTACCTTCCCCTGTCTTACCCGAAGTCCAACCTGAGCCTATCGTAATCCCCGAGGTGGAACCTGAACCTATCGTTATCCCTGAAATCGAACCTGAACCAGTAGTAATTCCCTCTCCTGAAGTGAACCCTCAGCCTATCATTATCCCCGAAGTGGAACCTGAACCTATTGTTATTCCCGAAATCGAACCCGAACCAGTCGTTATTCCTTCGCCCGAGGTAAACCCTCAACCCATAATTATCCCCGAAGTAGAACCTGAACCTATCGTCATCCCCGAAGTTGAACCTGAACCTGTCATTATCCCTGAGGCAGTCGTCAACCTCCCCCAAGAGCTGAACTAAAACCAAGTTACTTCAGCCTAATTTAAATATAAATTAGTTAAGATGGATCAACTAACGGTCTTGGAGGTGACTGTAACTGGAACAAAAAACTTAATGACTTTGTATGGCAACGTAAATTTCTTTTGGCTGCTTCACTAATAAAATAATTTTGTTTATATATTTTTTTATTTATGTCAATCGTATTTTTAGTTTAGTATAATTTAATTGATTCTTCTTTATTTCTAGTATAAATGAGAATATTCCCATGCCGTTAATATTTTTGACCCGACCCAGCCCGCAAAGTCAGCAATGTATTAAATGGAGATGGATCAAATCGAATAAATTTTCAGACGATATTGATCTCTTAAGTCTGAGGAGAGACCTTGCCTCCCTTTATGTGTTCTACCGAATGTACATATAATGGGCTGTGTTCAAAGCAAAAGTTTGATAGCCAAGACCTTCTTTCTACAATCAAATAAAAAAAAGTTGAATAAACCACGCTGAATAAAGCAGAGATTTGGACGCTGACCGTCGGGCTACTTCACAGTCAAGTCGCAAAGCAAGCGATGGATATAAATAAATAAATAAATATTCCAGGACCAATTACACACGGCCATCTAGTCCTAAACGCAAAGCTTGAACTATAGGTACTAGATAACTGATATAATACCTACTTAAATACATTTTTTTTAGTAAATGCATGCATATAATACATAGAAAATACCCAGACCAAGACAAACAGACATGTTCATGCACACAAATATTTGTCTTGTGCGGGGATCGAACCAGCGACCACGGAGTCAAAGTAGCCATTGCTAACCATTCGACCACCGGGCTCGTCGTATATAGATAGCTATGCTTGGGGTTTCTCTAAGGGATCGAATCCAGAACGAAGAAATTCAATGGAGAACCAAAGCGGATGAGATAGCACTCAGAGTCTGGAGGCTG
This sequence comes from Hypsopygia costalis, assembly GCA_937001555.2. Taxonomy (NCBI): domain Eukaryota; kingdom Metazoa; phylum Arthropoda; class Insecta; order Lepidoptera; family Pyralidae; genus Hypsopygia; species Hypsopygia costalis. Next base: position 12,389,072 of record OW443330.2, on the reverse strand, counting down.
AAGAGGCAGTGGGCAGGCATCATATACCGACTCAGCGATGGCAGATGAGGGAGGAAAGTTCCAGAGTGGATGTCACGAATGGGGCCCGCTCTTTGGACGGACCGACGACCGCAAAAAATGGGTGGTAGCGGTAGAATGCTGAAAGCGGAGGATCGCATATGGAGGAGAGCATTGGGTAATATCCAGCAGCGGCTAACTACTGCCAGATATAGGATGTATCTGCGTATAAGCTAATAATTATAATGATGATGAATAAACAAAAAAAAATATGATTTTTGGACACTTAACAAGCCTTTTCATTAATATATCAAAGAGGTCAATGACAATGGATTAAAATGGTGGCTTTTATTTAATTGTGCATTGTCACGAGAATCAAACGAGTGTCACGTGAATGAAACTTCCCCTTGCCCCGCTCGCGATGTTCAATAGTACTTACTTAGCGTAATAAATTCTTTGATCCTATATCTATCTAGTGGTGTGATTGAATTTTGGATGTAGAGTACAGATTCGAAACTACAACGCCAAACTGTATCCGCCGATTTTATTACCATTTGATTTTTGGGATTGCCCCCGTATGGTAGCAAATTTATTCACATCAATACTCTATGTTCCACATAGACCTATTTATTTTATTATTTTTCGCTACGCACATTCTACATCCTACCTACGTCATAAAAAGAGTTAGGGAATTATTGCATTCTGTTGCTAGGTGCCACGGTTACTCAGAATGCTCGCAAGCTACATATTATGCAGCCTGCGAGAGACTCGGCGCTACCTGACTCATGCATTCTTCCCCGGTGACGTAGGCGATTCAAGGGCTAAAACGAAAAAAGCTGCAATTTATTACATTTTCTGTGCTATGACGCAAACTTTTGCTCTCAAGATAAAAATATAAAATGAAATAATTCGTTAATTTGTCACGATTACATATTAAAAGACATAAACATGAATATTATGTGTATATTACCAAATAAAAATAACAGGCAATATATAAAAAACAATGGTACGTTCGTATGTATATAACGTCGTCCAATATCGACTGCATCCTTGGCGTTGGTCATTGATTGTAATTGCTAATTATTATAAAAACATCGGACGCGCAGCATGCAATAAATAAATTTCGCTATGGTGGCCATAGCGAAATTGATTTATTTATTTATTTTGGCCACTTTCCCGAATTGATATCGGAAAACCAAAGTCACTTCACAGTACTACTTTTTGATGCTCTACACGAATCCTTAGTCAGAATTTCGAAATTTTGAGTTTCATGGCAACGGACGGACAGACAGAACGACCGGACCGCTCAATAAATTTCGCTGAAAATTCTTTGTAAGTTTCAAAATAGTGTAGATAAGCATTCTCCGCCAACCCGCAGTTGAGCAGCGTGGAGGAGTAAGCTATAAACACCTTCGATTGAAAGAGAGACCTGAATCCGATGCCGATGTGTCAGGAGGAGTGTTTTTTTATTTATTAAGTTATAAAATATCGTATTCGTATCTGATATACTATAAATAGTATTGGCTTGTGTCCCACCAAAATTGTATTAAAAATTGTGTTAGTAAAGCGTAAGTGAATTTTTATTTGTGAGAGAATTAAATATACATTAGCCATTCAAGAAAATAACAATGCGAACTTTATTAACAACACTACATCAAAGTATAATTAATAGTATTGTAGAAATTGTATTAAACAACATGTATTTGATAATAATTGCAAGTAAAATACTTACTAATGCTACGTAGTACTATTACTTATACTGTGCTAATGCTCAAAAAATTGTAACTTATGCGAGTGAGAGAGAGGAGAGTATAGACCTTATTACTACCTGTCTTTGGGTAATTATTGGTATGGTCATTATTCATGCATTCATAGTAACGTTTGCCTCTGTGCATAAAATCCACTTAAGAGTTGCGATCTAAAGATATGTCTACGTTCTCAGAACGCTCCCGTGTTTCCGAGAAATGCGTTTTTGCACACCTGCATTTGGACCGAAGTATAATTGTGGCCGAGTAACTAATGGGCCCATCAGTTACCGTGTCAGTTCACTTTTTGTTTCTACCTTAAGGTATTTGTTTGATTTATGAGTCATCCATAGCGAAGGTTTGTGGCATTCGATTATTACGAGATCTATTTATCAATTTCTCAATGCGTGCGAATAATAGTGATGACGGAGGCGTATACCAGTTATCTATTAGATGTTATGAATAGGCAAAGTCTGTAATATGGTTGTATGCACGTAAGGTTATTGTTTGTAAAAACGTTGATGTACTTAAACAGAAGCACTAATTACTGTATACAGCTGCACGTACGGCTTGTTGTTAGTATATATATTTTTAATTTATGGGTATAAGTTCACTACAATTTTTTTCATTAATCAGTGATGTATGGAAATACGAGTGACACCACATATTTTTAAGCTATTGTTGTAATATTCAGCATTAACCCACCCATACATACATCCAATGTCGTAGCTTACGCTAAACGGGCCTTGTATCTAAGGGCGGATCCAGGGGGAGGGTCATGACCTCCCCTCTGGCTTATTTAAGTCATTTTGTTAATATTTTTTCATGGGTATTTACGGCGGCCGGCTACATCTACCACCGCTAAGTAGTAGATAGGGGAGACAAGTCCTGCAGTAGTGGCCGTGTTTTACGAAGTGTTGGGCGCCCCCTGGGCCATGGCTCGGAGATGATGAAAACCAAGCATCACATATGGAGGAAAGCATCGGGGAGGCCTATATCCAGCTGTGGGTAGAAAAATGTTGACAATGATGATGATAATTCCAAATAAACAGGCTACAATATCCCTTTTTCGAAGCTAGTAGCTTGTTACTGACATAATGATATTGGCTGTATATTTACAGTTATCGTCTTTATCAACTTATCTGTAATAATAATTGTGCATACAGAAACATAAATAATATTTCCTCGTACGTGCTCTCTGCTCTGACAACTCCACAGAGTCTTTATTTTTATGCTTACAACTTGAAAAGCAGTCATAAATGGATCAAAAAAGTCACGTTCCATATTAACTTGAAATGTGTTATTTGCCATTATAGACTAGGTATCCTTAAATAATTATTTTGATTTTATTTTTAACTGTTATAATTATTTCTAATATTATAATATTATTATCTTATCAAAAAAATGTAATGATGATTTTATACACAATCAAACATCTCCTAAGACAATACTAAGATAAATTAAAAAACCCCCCGAGTCTAGTCAAGCTCTTTCATTTTATACCCATATTTGTGAGGGAGTTGTGAAAAAATCTATATAATAGGCTATTTTCCAATGTTTAAAAATTGTATAAATTATTTAACAATATCGTAAAATACACAAAAATATAAAGATCTGCAAACTTTCATTCTAATATCTTCAGTCAGACTTTTTTTAGCGTCGATCAAAGTTTGGCGGGAAAGTCCATTTTAAAAGTATGTAATTATTAAAAAATAATTATTTCCATTGGAGAAGCAATAAAAAATGCTATAACTTTTATTATGAGTTTAATTACATAAACCTAATATTTAACATAGCTGTCGTACAAATTTCTGATTTGATGTATACAAAATACAAACCTGCGACGTCATAATTCGGTAGTCTTTTGTATGGAGCGTTTTGGGGCAGTCTAAAAAATGTGATTTTCAAATTAACATATCTCGAGAGATTTTGTGCTATCGAAGTAATTCTTTCACCTATGGTTATATTATGGAGACGTCCCTACATATCAAACCGAAAAAAATGTTAGTCAAATAGCCTATTCTCCATTTTGTAGTGGCAGCCATCTTGGATTTGAAATTTATCATAGTGTATAGTATTCTACAAGTCAAGCCTTTTCATTTTATACCAGTGGCGCCGGCCATCTTGGACCGATTTTCATCAAACATAGATATGAATACTTCCGACTAATTCACCTTTCAAATAAAATAAATCAAAAAAGGTTCATCCTTTCGGGACCTACGATGCCACAGACAGACACACACAGAGACACGTCAAACTTATAACACCCCGTCGTTTTTGCGTTGGGGTTTAAAAATGGTACGCACCGTCAATTTCAATTAAAACTGAAAAGACTATAATAAATTATAATTTAGAATTAGTAACAGTTGCTGTGTTTAAAATCCAGAGCAAATCCTTGAACCCAGTATGGGGTTCTACAAGAACGGTATAAAGGGGTTTTTACAAGGTCGGCAGCGCGTGAGTCATGCCTCTGGCATCATCAGGCAGATCGTACGCTTGTTTGTCATCCTAGACGTATAAAAAAATTTATAGTTTTAAATTTGATAGTCAGAAGATAGTTGCTGCATTTAAAATCCAGAGCTGCTGCAGTTTAGTTTGAAGCTTTTTAATTCGTATCTGAATATGGGTGTGTACGAGTATTTTACATCTTATTAAAATGAAAGTTAAACAACAGAAGATACACAAAATGATAAATCTCTCGGATTTAGATGCCAGAATATCTAAAATTATATTACTGTTTATGTAGTTACTATCAATAAATATTTATTATAATAATAAATCATTTATTTTGACCAACATGAATCATACTTACGAGTATGTATTACAAATTATTAAAAATTAATAAAATAGAAAATGTTACCAAATAAAAATACAAATTTTGAAATTGAATTGATTGAAAATCAATCAAAGTATTTTAATAAACGTCCAGGCTAAATTCAACCATAATTAATTTAAATTATGAAAAGTCATAATTTAAATTAATTATGGTTGAATTTAGTTAAGTCGTTCGTTGAATTTGTTAAACAACAATAAACAAAAAGAGTACATATACTCGTATGTGTCAAATACATGGTAGTGTGTGTAATGTTTTTTTATTTTATTGGTTTAATGTATTTTTATGCATATATTTAAAAAAATAATAACATTCTGCACTCCTTCTCTACATAAACTATAAATGTGCGAAATATCATACTCCTTCATCGGCGCAATTTTCGTAAAAAGGGGTACAAAGTTTATGCTTCACGTATTAATATATCATCATCATCATCAGCATCAGGTCATTTTTAGCCAAATGGCAAAAGAAGGAACCCTTATGGATCGTCATATCTGTCTGTCTGTCCGTCCGTATGCCACAGCCACTTTTTTCCGAAACTATAAGAACTATACTGTTGAAACTTGGTAAGTAGATGTATTTTGTGAACCGCATTAATATTTTCACACAAAAATAGCAAAAAAAAAACAATAAATTTTGGGGGTTCCCCATACTTAGAACTGAAACGAAAAATTATTTTTTCATCAAACCCATACTTGTGGAGTAGATTTTATAAGAGAGGTAGGGTACCTACAGGGTATCTGTAAGCTGCCCGGCTGCGGAAGTACCTCCACCTCGCAGACTACCGCAGCCAAATAACAATTCCCTTGGTTGTTGTCTTCTTGCGAGTGAATGACGTCACCAGAAAGGACGGAGTTGCTGCATTGGTAGCGGGGCACTATTTCATGTCGCGAGCGTGACTACGGTAACCGCTTCTTATCAGACGGGCAGTATGCCTGTCTGCCACTCAACGTAGTATAAAAAATGAGTGTGCTTTAGACCACACGACTGGAGTAAAACTTCTTTAGCTTTACTAACTTTTATCTCCCTCTCAACTTTCGTTCGCTGTTTCCGTAACGCTCTAGTCACGCATTTACCAGCTTACTCCCCGTGTGCGTACAGTCAAGCGTGCGTCTTAAGTTATACTTCAATAAAAAAAAAGATTAAGTCGTGTATCCCTTGTATGATTCGGTGAGTTATTAGTTTATTCTATATTTGTAACACAAGTAAGAGTATATTTGCGTTACGTGTGCGACAGTTGTGATCTGGAATCGATAAATGAATGCAGAGGTCACGCTATCACTCGAAGACTTGGCTGGGTTGACCTTGCTCCACATCACCCGACCTTGTTCTCTCGGCAGCTAACGAGCAAACGCTTATCGCTTATAGCTGCTGCGCATTAGTGCATTAGTTGGCCCACTGCACTTAATTAAGCGGTATTCCCTGAGGATCCAATGTCATGTAGCATTGTATGGAAACAGGGATAATTACTTCTATTAGTCATTTCCATACATGTAACTGCGTTGATAATCGGAGCATCAAAGAATAAAAAACATTTTAATAAATAAACGTATTTTTTTTGTTCCGCTACATCTCTAGGAATACATTGCTCGCTTCGCTCGCTCGGTCAATTATTCATAAATATATTAACAGTAACAGTTCCATACTTTCGAATACACTGTCTATCTATCATAAGTTGGAAGCGAAAGCATAAGGAAGGAAAACTTGGGAGAGATGTAGTAAGCAGCAAGTCGGTGCTTTCTAACCATAATATTTACCTAGCGGAGATAGGTACCTACTAGTTGTGATAAATGTCGGTTGATAGCTGCCTGTGATAGTCAAGTAAATACTTGAATAACACAAACACATCCAAAAATCTTATTTGAATGTGAACAGACATCACAACAGATATATTTAATTACAGTTACTGATAAGTATCTTTATATACTAGATTTCGTACAAATTAGTTATAATAATACCTTAAGTTAAGCAACATCAACCGTAGCCTGCACAGGTACGGGTTTATTTATCTCGAGATCTTCCGTGCGTCGAAATCGATCCTTCGATCGATGAATAAGGTTTAGCGACCTTATTATAATGGCTGCAGGAATTTTGAAAAATCTACCTTTAGTTAATTATAAATAAATATTTCTGGACAAATTATACACCGCCATCTAGTCCCAAACTAAGCAAAGCTTGTGCTATGGGTACTAGGTAACTGATATTATACTTAACTACTTTTTTTTTGTTGTACATACATACATTTTTGTAAATACATACATATAATATATAGAAAACACCCAGACCAAGACAAATAGACATGTTCTTGCACACAAATATTTGGCTTGTGCGGGGATCGAACCTGCAACCTCGGAGACAAAGTGGGAATCGGCTTCAGCTTAGGCGGTAGGTCTCTAGGACGAATATTTGATTCGAAGAATAGGCCTTAGGGTTTGGATAATGACAAACATCTTCAGCTTAGTCGGTAGAGCTCCAGGATTACTACCAGATAAGCTAAACACAATTACCAATAATCTAGGCAGACTGACAAGCGAGGCATCAAATTTAAGTTTGATGCCTCGCTTGTATATATACATATACACACACACAATATATATATATATATATATAATTATATAATCAAAGTACATGTGTAGGTATCTAATACTGGATTTTTAAAAAGATTTATAAAGTTTGTGAACTGCTTGGTTTGCATGAATTTTTGTTTTGGGCACATTATATTTTATAATAAAATTAAATTATGTATTATATTGTATACTGTATTATATTTGATATAGTTGAACAACATTTTCAACCTTCAATTGATTTTTATTGTAAGTTGAAGACGGAAATTCCCGGCTGACGCTGCGTATAATGAATACTTAGTCGCTACCGATCGTAATTGCAGTTAATTGCATCCTACACCATCACGTGCAACGTGACTGGGACAAATACATTGTAGACTGACGAACTTGAAGTTACTATGACACAAATTGTTGTAGCGTTCTTTAAATTCTCGTATATTATGATTTTTTTTATATTTAATTTATTAATATTTAAAGATTATAAACTCTTTAAATATAAATATTAAGAAATAAATATTCCTGGACAAATTACGCCTTGCCATCCAGTCCCAAACTAAGCAAAGCTTGTATTATGTGTACTTAAATAACTGATAGTATACTTAAGTATACTATCAGTTATTTAAGTAACAATATTTTGTAAATACATACATATACACATAGAAAACACCCAGGCCAAGACAAATAGACATTACATACACAAATATTTATCTTGTTCATCTCGCTTTTCGCAGAGTCAGGGTGCACTCTGCCGATAACAACAAAAGACGTTCAAATTCCGTGTAATTTAAACCCACATATACCATGAAGAAACATGCAGAGTGTTAAAATATAATATTCGAAACTTATAACATGCAAAGATTTCAATATTTTAGAGTAATGTGGTCATTAATATTGGAGAAATTATTTCTTAGTGTCTGTATCACTGCAAAACTATGCAGGTGATGTTGGTTCTAAAGATTTTGGTGAGCCACTTATACACCTCTGGTAAATTAGGCTGCCTTAATTCACTCAAGTGCATTAAGTCTACCGAAATGCTACTAGCAAAAAATAGGATTAGGTTTAGATTGATCAGGACGTCAAGATTGACACTTTTACTCTTTTTCACAGCCTCCTGAGCCGATCGGTTAAAGTATGTTCCGCTCCTTAAGAGCCCTATTACATTTGCACGCTGACGAGCTCTCGCGCAGTACTAAACCCGCGAAGGCCGCCGGTGCATCGTTTTTAGGGTTCCGAACCTAAAAAGGAAAAACGGAACCCTTATAAGATCACTTTGTTGTCCGTCTGTCTGTCTGTCAAGAATTTCTATGTCGAGAATGCGTGGAGGTATCAAGCTGAAATTTGAACTGTATACTCAGGTCTACGGTCCTATGAAGTTAAAAAAAAATCAAACTGCTAAGTTTACATAGAAAAAAGTTACGGCCGTTTATTCAGCTAAAAACGCATATTTCGACACACTCAAGGAAATCAAAACCTATAGGGTACTTCCCGTTGACCTAGAACTATGAAATTTGGCAAGTAACATCGTTATAGACTACAAGTACAGGAATAAATCTCAAAACTATACATTTGTAAATAGATCTTAAAAAATAGGGGGTCTATATTTTTTATAGGGTGTCGAAATTTAAAATTGTAACTACTAGTTCAAATGGGGTATTGACTAACCCTATTCCTGTGACCCCTTACCCAAATTCCCATCACATATCCTAGCACCCACACTATTCAATTCATCCTTGTACCCTTCCTGTTTCCTTTCTGTCCTCTACATCAGTCCCGTGGTCGAGTTGATGTGGGCCTGTCGTCACAACAGGCGTGACTGCAGGTTTAACAATCGACCACCCGCGTGTTTGTGCCGTGCGCGGGGTCCCGTACGGGTGGATGAAGGAGTCCTGGTGGTTGAGTTGGCGGTGACCGCCGTCAGCAATACACCTCTTTGGCCTGGAGTTCACCTCACACGGGCGGTCTCTGCCTAGCCAGCAGGGATCAATCGGCTGCGGTGTACGGGTAGACCTACATCAGGCGACGTACGCTGAGGGGAGGCGGTCTGCAGACGAAGGATCCAAATGCTTGTGGATTTTGGTACACATGCAGGCGGAGCTGGCTGTCTCGTAGATTGCGCCCCGAGGCGTGCTATACTGTCCTAATAGCCCTAATGCTGAGCAAGCATTCCCATTTGAGGGCTCCGGGGCGGGTGGGGAGTTAGGACAGCGAATCTCAAAACCAAGTCTACATGGATATGACTAAAAAAACCAAAACCGGCGAAAGTAGGAGCGCGGGCCAACCTGGTGTGAGTCAGGGGAAGTTCGCAGGTGTACCGGGAGCTGCGCACGGCGGCCACCGGGGACACAAGGCCAACATGACATGGGTTAAGAGCGGGGCTCCAAGAGCATCTGCCACCCTGTCGTCGTTGGTGAAGCTTGGGGGAAACCAAGGGCAGCCGGGTCAGCATTGCACCCGCGTAACTGACGGGAAACCCCAGTCGCAGCCGGCAACGTCAAGAGCTGGTCTCATCCGCCATGACGAACACGGATGCGATGCGGGTCCCAGAGATGGTACGTCGGAGGGCACTCACCCGGAAACAGGCAAGCGTAAGCGGCTACCGGCATCTGTCAAGAGGCGGATGCAAAAACTCAGAAGGCAGCAGGCACTGGAGACGCAACCTGCAGCCAAAAGAGACAGGGAGATCAGCGACGAAGCCGCAGAGGCCGTTGCTAGAGCCAAAAAGACGAAAACGGAGGTAAGTTCCTATAGGGAGGCATTGGCCGGCATCAAGATGGCCATTGTACCGGTTGACTTCCCCCGCATTAGTCTAGAGGGAACAGCTATGGCGGACATACAGCTGCGAGTGTTCGACACGCTGGAAGACACCCCAGATCCTGTACCCCTAGTACATTTGAAGGGCGTTGTTGCTGGCGTTGCACACATCACCTGTGAAGGAGAGCGTGCAGTAGAGTGGCTACGAGCCACTTTCAATGGCGTATGTGTGGACGGCCATAAGGTAAGGGTCGTCGACGCGAAAGATCTTCCAAAGCCTATCAAGATGGCTTGGAAGACCAAGAATTTCGTCATCCATGACACCGTCCGGTTGCTGAGGATGATGCAGCGCATCCACCCACAACTCCACACGCAGGAGTGGAAAGTGGTGGACGTTGTGGCGGATGAGGGCAGCACGAGGCGCATCGTGCTGATGGACCGTGCCTCAGCCGACCACATCAAGTCCAGGGGGTACAAGCTCCAGGGCGGAGTGGGCTTTGACGTCTTCAAACTTCTTGAGGACGCCACGCACGCAGATGGCCCACGAGCAGGTACCCTTCCTGGATTGGGCGTGGTCGAACTGGGGGGTGAAGGCAGGGGCATATCTAATGGTGCCCCACAACCGGGAGATGCTGCACTGGAGTCAAAGGGGCCTGAGCTGTTAGGCTCACAGGCGCTCTCGCATCCGGCATCGCCGCGAAGCTTGCTCAGCGGAATATCTCCGCTGGCCGAGATGGAGAGGCAAACGTCGACGCCGAGCCTGCAGGAGCCGCAGGATCAGCATCGGCATCTGCTGCCGCCGGTGCTATACCACAGTGAGCTGGGGTCCAAGGGCCCTGAAAGAATGGATCTGGCATCTCCTGCGACATCGGAGGTGCTGGATGAATTGAGCACCCTGTTTGAGGTCTCGGCGCCGCTGAACTTGAGTGCTACGGCGACGTTGGAGCCCTCTTCAGAAGGGGCCCAATAAGGAGGGATATACGGGAGCACACCCAAATATCAAGATGGCAGGGATCAGGTGCGTTCAAATCAACCTGCATCATTGTAAGGCTGCTGTAGCTATACTTTCACGAGAGTTACGGCTAGAAAAGTATGATATTGCCCTAATTCAAGAACCTTATATCTATAAGGGTATGATAAAGGGTTTCGGTAGCTTAAATGACTGTATTATGTATAATCATGCTACTAATGATACGAGGACATGTATCTATGTCAGGAAAGGCATAGATGCAGTACCCTTGTATGATCTATGTTACAGGGACCTAACTGCCGTCGGAATTAAATTAAAGGATGGTAAAACCATTATAGTGGCCTCGGCTTATCTGCCATATGAGGAGAAGGAGCCTATTTCATCGCAGCTTGATGCCTTGGTAAGGTATGGAGCGCGGGAGAAAAAGGAACTCATCATCGGTTGCGACGCGAATGCACACCACGTTATTTGGGGCAGTTCAAACAGCAACACTCGGGGAGAGAAGATCAACGACTATCTGGTAAGCTCACCTATGCAGTTATTAAATAAGGGTAATAGACCAACCTTCTTTAACGCTAGAAGACAAGAAGTTATAGATATTACTTTGGCCTGTAATAAGGCATGCAAAAGCATATCTGATTGGCATGTATCTGATGAGGTCACACTATCGGACCACAACTATATATGTTTCAGGTATAACTGTGAATTACAACCACAAAATATACGAAGGAGGAACCCTAGACATACGAATTGGGTCTCGTATAAAGACGACCTGAAGTTAGAACTGGGGACCCCCACGTGTAGTTTTAACTCTGTTCTTGATATAGAACTGGAAGCGGATCGAATTGTGACTGCTATAAAGACGTCCTGGACAGAAAACTGTCCGGAAATGGTAGTAGTAACAAGAAAGGAGCCGTGGTGGACACACGAAGTAGCTAGGCTAAGAAAGGAAACGAGAAAAGCTTTCAATGAAGCAAAAGCCAAGAAAGACTTCAATAGTTACCATAAGGCCCTTACGGAATACAGCAAGGCTGTAAGAAGGGCAAAGCGGAAAGCTTGGAGGAGCCATTGTGACGCCATAAATACGGCCCCGGAGGGTATGAGACTGGCGAAAGCAATGTCTACTATTAAGGCAAGTCCCCTAACAGCGGTGCGGACTGAGAATGGAAAACTCACGGAAACTGGAAAAGAAACATTGAAACAAATGTTCAAAACCCACTTCCCAGGTTTTAATGAACTCGAAAAAGATGACACTGAGTACATCAATGTTGCAGATACAAACACTGTAAGAACGCATAGATATGATTGGGATGTAGCTAAGAAGGTGGTGGATGACAATAGAATCAGATGGGCCATCAGGAGCTTGCAGCCATACAAGTCTCCAGGTCCAGATGGCATCTACCCCATTATGCTACAGCAAGGAGCCTCTATACTTATACCACACCTGTGCAGGCTATATAGAGCCAGTTTAGCATTTGGATACACACCAAAAGCATTGGGCAGGGTAAAAGTGACATTTATACCAAAGCCGGGTAAGCCCACGTATGAGGACGCTAAAGCGTATCGACCTATAAGTCTACAATCGTTTGTTCTAAAAGTACTAGAGAAAATGGTAGACAGATATGTAAGGGATGGACCCTTGAGTAAATATCCATTACACAAGCTACAATGTGCATACCAATCAGGTAAGTCGACGGAGACTTCCTTACACCATGTTGTTAGCAGAGCTGAAAAAGCAATTGAAAGCAAGGAAATTTGTGTAGCAGCATTCCTTGACATTGAAGGAGCCTTCGATAAAACTACATTTGACTCCATCAATAAAGCGGCAATAGCGCACGGTATTCCGAATACAATATGTAGATGGATACAAAGCATGCTCAAAGGCAGGATTATCAACGCCGAGCTTATGGACGAAAAGTTATTCGCCAGTACCACAAAAGGCTGCCCTCAAGGAGGTGTCTTATCACCGACGCTATGGAGCCTTGTGGTGAACTCACTTCTGATTGACCTAAACAAGGGGCCCACAGTGGCTGTCGGTTATGCGGATGACATAGTCATCCTAATCAATGGAAAATTTCCTAATATAGTAACGGAACTTATGATGGTAGCCCTTAAGGTGGTTGAGAATTGGTGTAAAACAAATAGCTTGACTATCAATCCAAAGAAGACGACATTAGTTCCGTTTACAAGGCTGAGGAACCTAACAGGTCTAAAAACAGTATCATTATATGGCAAGGAATTGCAATGGTCTGATGAGGTTAAATATCTAGGAGTGACATTGGATAAGGGACTCAGTTGGAATGCCCATATGAACAATGTCCTTCAAAAGGCAACACGAGCCTTCAACATGTGCAGGAATGCCTACGGAAAAACATGGGGGTTAAAACCAAGCATTCTGCGCTGGCTATATATAGCAATGATAAGACCCATGGTGACTTATGGCTGCCTAGTATGGTGGCCAAAAGTAAGACAAGTGACAAGTAAGATGTCCCTGATGAAACTGCAGAGACTTGTCTGCTGTGCAGTCACGGGAGCATTTCCCACTACACCCACATCAGCAATGGAAGTGGTCCTCGATCTCTTACCATTGCATATATTCATTGAGGCGGAGGCTTGTAAAGCCTTATACAGGATGGAAACGACTGGACTATGGGATAGACGTTCCCCTCAGACCAGGCACACACATATGGAGTTCACTTTGGAACTAAAGAGGAAGATGGAAATGTGCAGTGATAAGATGTTGCCGAAGTACATTTTCAAGAGGAACTACAGAATACATCTTCCAACCAGAGATGAGTGGAAGAACAATGAATTCAAACCCAAGGAGGAAAATAGCCTCATATGGTATACCGATGGTTCCAAAACTGAAGAAGGTACAGGAGCGGGCATTTTCTCTAAGGACATACAACACAGTCAGAGTATGGGGCAATATGCTACTGTATTTCAAACTGAAATGTATGCCATAACTGCTTGTGCAAAAATGAATCTAGATAATAGGGTCGCAAATCGACACATCTACATTCTCAGCGATAGCCAGGCAGCTCTTATGGCCCTGAGCTCTGACAGGGTGGAATCTAGGCTAGCACTTGCGGGTGTGGATGCTCTTAATAAATTGGGCAAAAATAATCGGCTGGAGTTGGTCTGGGTTCCAGGCCACACAGGCGTTGAGGGCAATGAGAGGGCTGATGAGTTGGCAAGGGAGGGATCAAGCAAAAACTTTTTGGGACCTGAACCCTTTGTAGGTCTCTCATATGGGACAGTAATTGGGGCTATAAATAGCAGGGCAAAGTCTAGGCATCAGACTGAATGGAAGGAAATGAGTGGAATGCTACACTCCAAAGAAACCATTGGCGAAGGTACAATGAATTGGTACAGACATGTATATAAATATGACAGAAATCGGATGCGTCTCATGCTTGGGGCACTAACGGGCCATTATGCCTGTCAAGGACACCTATACAAAATGAGACGTGTTGACAGCCCAGAGTGCAGAACATGCAAAGGATCTAACGAGTCCATGAAACACTTGATGTGTCAATGTGACGCCCTAGCCGGCAAACGAATGGAAATCCTAGGAAAGGCGTACCCGGACCTGGAGGACTACAGACTCTTCCCAATAAGCGGCATACTGAAGTACATGGAACATGTCTCCAGACAGTCAGGGGAGAGTGACTAAAGGATTTGGGAGAGCACAAAAGATCCATGAGGGTCGACGTGTCACCGGTGCTTCAGCACTGGACCCACTCTAAGATAAGATAAGATAAATGGGGTATCATATGAAAGGGCTTGATGTACACATTGCAAAATATATTTTATTTATTTTTTCGACGCTTTTATTTATAATGAAAAATATCAAATTTAATAATGATACTACGTACCTACGGAACCCTCGGTGGGCGAGTCCGACTCGCACTTGTCCGGTTTTTTTTGTAGTAATTTTGAAGTTATATTTATCGTTTTTATTGAAATAAGATAATAAATTCATGCTACAAAGTTTATTCATAATGAAGTAACAATTATTCTCGTATAAATTTTGCTCAATAATATTATCGTTTATTCGAGAAATTAACAGTTTACTTAAAGCGATTTTCGAAGTTTTTTTGGTTAAAATAATGTTTTTGTTCTATATTAAATCAACGATATTTTAAAATTCCGAGGCCGTAAACGACTATATAACAAATAACATTCTATTTTTTTTATTTCATTTGTTTGGAACAGTAGTACAATCCAGAAGCTCAAAATAGTCAATGCGCGCATTTTATGAAAATCTTTCTCTGCAATTTTGGGTTTATTTAAAAAGTTAAGCAAAATTTACAAAAAGCGAGGCCGCTATGTACTATGCGAATAGCTATTCTGTACTATTCAATAAGTCAACATTGTTAATGTATTTTTGTTTCTGAGATCAAGAACGCCAAAATTGGCCATTTTACGCAAAAATCACAGTCAAAATGTATTATGGCTCTTAATGTCTGCATATTAGAAGAGGAGCATTAAAATCTTAATAAACGACGTGGCATTGCATGCATAGCATATGCATAGTTATATAGCATATAATTACAATTGAGTGCGTGTAAGTTACAATTATACGGTCGAGTTCAAATGACTGTGATTTGAAGAATGATCGTCGCGGTATTTTAGGAGACACGACAAGTCCTTAGTTCAAGGCCAGGGTACAGTTGTAGTAAAAAAGCTTAAAGTCGAATTAAAATATAAAAATATAAAATGTATATTCGCAGATATAAGTATGTCTACTAGGTATCAAGTAATATCTATACCACTGCTGAGATACGGCTAGAGGACCCTACCGCCGACGCTGAAGCCGTATATTTTGTTTCGAAAAATGGGTCGTAAGTTAAAATTATTGACAAACATCTTCAGTTTATTCAGTAGAGCTCTAGAGTTACTACCAGCTAAGCTAAACACAAGTACCATAAATATATGTTGAAGTTTGATTTTCGCAATCAAAGTATCTGATGGAAAGCGACTTCAGCTTAGCTGATAGGTAGTGTAGTACGTCTAAATCGAAAAGGTTTAGGAGTATTAAAAGGCGTACTCCACTACGCTGCTCAATTGCACTGTTTTCAAGCCGCCCAAAAAACCTCTAACTATGCTTAACGACTATCAAATATAATATAATATATATATAGAAACATATCCTACATATGTTTTTATTGAAGGATGATAACATGTTTCTTTTTGGGAAATCCGGAACGAAGAAATTCGAAGTAGAACTAAAGTTGTCGTTGTATTGTTTGTTCCCAGGATATTATCACATTTTATTACAATTGCAACATAACAACATAGGCTTTACAACAAAGTAAATAAAATCTTTACAAAAAAGTTACGTTGTTTAACAATATATTTCTGTATGGATGTATTGTCAATTATGTTGGAATATATTTTTGACTGACAACATGTCCATACACAGATATAGTGTTAGACAGCGTGACTAACACGGCTAAAATGTTGACTAAAGTATGGCAGCTTTTATGTATTTCTTGATTTATCGTTATTCAATGACCTAGTGTTTAACATTGAGCCATAAATAGTGTAAACGTAAAACAATATGTGGATTAAGACTATAAAAGTGAAAAAGAAAATTCTGAAAGTGTCAGAAGCAGAGAAGACACCTCTCTCCACTGCTACTGCCCCATATGCACTCAGAGAAAGATATAGTAGTAGTGGAGTGCGGTTAGAATTCAAGTTCTGTTATTTGATAATGTCATGTTTATTTTCTATAACAATCCATCCACGCATTTATCTCTATATCCATCCATCTTTTTATGCATGTTTTCTATCCAAAATAGTTGTCGATGTTTTCCGTCTACCGGGCGTTTTGGCATATATCATTTTTTTTGCGCAGAGTTGTTGTTAATGACGCAGGTATTCTACTGAGGTTTACTCACATTTTCATTTAAATATTTGTTAGAGATATTTAAAAAATCGCGTTGTGTGTCACAACATAACACGTTCAAATCTCGCCTGATTTAAACCAACGTATACACGTACACTTGTTTACAAATGTTTCTTACATTGCTGTGTGCAAAAATATCACATTCGAAACTTATAGCATGCACTATTTCAATATTATCGATATTTTATAGTATAGGTACTATTATATACTACAATATTATTATTTAGTATTATTTTATTTTTAGTTGTTTCAATATTATAGTCGTTAAAATGGGCCTAAGCGTCTGTATCACTGTTAATTTAAAGAGCAAAATTATGTAAAGGCAAGATACATATCAAGAAAAATGAATCATTTTTCAATGTCACTGTCCAAATTTAGATATTAACTGCAATGATACAGCAAGTTCTAAATGACTTGTGTTCATTCCCACAAAGGGCCAAGCCAAGAATGAGCCACTTAAATCCGGATATAATTGATCTGCTCAAAAAATGTCTTAGAAGGCCCCTAAATGATAAAGAGGGTTAGGCATGAACAATCATTTCGAAAAAGTGTTATAATATGTCATGGTCCATATGTGTTGTCCATGTTCTAAATATTCTTTCAATAACATATTGCCTCAATGCTTTAAATAATTCGTTTATTTTGCGAATGATCTCATCGCATTCACCTTGGAAAGAAGAAAAAGTCCCTCTGAAAAAAGTATACACTCTGATTAATGTGTAAGGTGTGGATTGGATGTGTGAGATGATGATTCACCATCAATTTCGAACTTAATACCAACCTGCCCGTGAATCGTCCGGAACCGTAACTCTAGAATAGAAAAATAGACGTGGTATAATTATTTGCTTAAAAGTCGGGATGTTATGAATATGAATTTCAGATCAGCCGATGGAGCCGATTCCTATCGAAAATTTTGATTCCAAAAAATCGGTCTTAGGTTTAATTATTAACAAACATTTTTAGCTTTATCAGTAACCGTTCAGTGTTTCAGCCAGCTAAGTTAAATACAATTGCCGCTAATTCTGGAGTTTGAATTTTGCAATATAAAAATCCGATGGAAATCGGCTTCAGCTTAGGCGGTAGGGCTATGGATGTGAATATATAAATATGATTATACCGGTTTCGGTCCCAGTTACGGATATGATATTGTTTCGGGATATACGATAGTTTCACTTACGGGTGTTACATTTTGAATTAATTAATTGTAAAAGTAATATGATTGGTATTACAGATTTATTATTTGGTACAATAATAGCAGAAAAATTAATAGTGGTACCGTAACTACCTATACATTGTTACATATGCATTGGAAGGCAGGAGGGAGTTCCCAACATATTTTGGGTTGAACCTCCTAGGACTACAAAAATATTTTCAGTTCATTGTATCATTACTTGTTTTTCAATAATGATCGATGTCAAGTTTAGGCAGGGATAATTTACAATGAAACAAAATTTGCAAGTTTACGGATACTTTTCGAAACAGTGTTATGAGGTATTATGAGGAGATTCATGACATAAGAAAATGAAGGTTGATTCTTTCATATTTTTCTAAGTAGGTAATTGTATGTACGCCTACAAGAATGGATGATTGGAATGGACAAGTGAAAACTAAGGCAAACAGTGCAAAAGACGAGCGACGCGGCTAGTGTCTAGTTTCGGCCGGGCGAAAACGTATCAAAAGTATGTTATTTAAATTACATCCGAATACGAAATGTTTAATAGTTTCGATTAAGGATGGAATGATGTTTTAGATACCTATATACGAGTATATTTTATTTCGGATATCCGATAACCGTAATCGGGTTGTTATAGATAATCTTATATACTTAAGACATACTGAGACAAATCTGCATATCGTTGGATTAAATAATAATAATAATAATAAGTCCGCAGGGCAGCTTGTGTGGCGAGCTGTTGTGTGAGTAGCGACACCACGGACCCGAGTCTCCAGAGAGTCGGTCAGGGCCTTCGTCTCCGGCGTGTCTTCATCGGTCGGAGTGTAAACACAAGAAGGCCCGCAGGACTCTCAGCTCTGGCTTGCCTTCATTGGCCGTCCAGAGAGGAGCCGCTAGAGCTATATGCTCCAGGGGTGGAAGTGTTAAAGGGCATCACGCCACGAGTAACTTCGGAGAAAACGCAGCACACCTCTCGACATCCCTGAGTCACTCACACCGGTGTTGCCCCCGGCCGTTTTCCTGGCATTTCGGGGGCCCATCTAGTGAGTGGCAAGCCACGGCCTGCCGCAAATAACTAGCAATAAAAGCAGTTATGGCAGGCGTCCGTCCCTCTTCTGTAATAGCCCGGTATTAAGTTCGCCCAGACCTCATCTCCATAGCCCATTTATTTTCCATCACACTTCGCAATAGTCTCAACGCCTGCCGAGACCTGCTCATGGGTATGTCGTTCCATTGACATATCCTGGAGCGGGTCACGGCGGGCGTACAACATTACATCAAACTTATCAAATGGGCCTCTACGCGTTGGATCCATATGCCCGCGCATGCCTATCAAATGACCGGGCTTGACCCGTGATTAAAAAGAGATACTTAATAATAATAAATTAATATTCCTGGACAAATTCCATACTGCCTTCTAGTCCTAAACTAAGCAAAGCTTGTACTATGGGTACTAGATGACTGATATTATATTTATATACATTTTTTTTGTAAATACATACATAAAATACACAGAAAACACCCAATACAAACAGACATTGATAAGATTCGCAAACATATATACCATTTTTTTTTTACAGATAAACCCTTGGTATATCCGTGTTATATTCCTGTAATTATTGATATATTAAAACTCAATGGCTCCCTGTCTGTCTGTTTATGACATTCTCACGCCATAATCACTTATCTGATTTACATGGGTTATTTTTCATGGCCCGTGGCTCTACCGTCTAAGGATCTTAGCTGACATTCATTCCGATATACTTTATTTATTTAAAAAATAAGCTTTAAGTTAACACAAACATCTTCAGTTTAATATGTAGAACTCAAGGATCTCAGTTGGTTAAGTTAAACCCCTTTACCACAAAATTTATGCAGAAGTTGGAATTTTGCGACAATAAAATCTGATCAGTATCGTCTTAGGCAGAAGGTTTAGGCCGCGGCAAGTAATATGTAAAACACTTTATACGATAGAACAGAAAGTAGTCCATAAAAGCACACTGATATTAATCCGAGAAATCTCAAATGAACCTCGCGGTGTGTAAATAACATTGTTTGTCCGCGTAAGTGCATACTGCGTAGAGTTTTCACAGCTTTCCGTGAAAGAGGCATCGCAGCGCCCCCCACCCTCGCACGTGGGGCGTGAAAGCACTGCGGTCGTGCGCGGGCGCCACTAAGTGTGCCACTCGGGTCGACGAACGCCGGCCTAGACCCACATATTGCAATTGGGGCACAATCAGCGACAGTATAGCGAGCGCGTTGACCCCGCGCGGTGAAATGCTCATCTCTCTCCTTCACACTCTTTCTCTCGACGTTGCTTAGCAACCGACGGCTTTCCCAACTGATATAATATGGCGCTTCTGCATCGTATTTTATATTATCATATTTATTTAAACATGTTTTTAAATATATTGTGTTTGTAAATATGCACAATTTCAATATATGATGCGTTGAAAAGATTCGCAAGTATACTTTATTTACTGTACGGTCGCAGTTTTTCTGCTGACCAGTTTTTTAAGTGAAAAAAAACGATGTCGTGTTGGATCGGCAACGATTGTATTTTCTCTCGAGCATGCCACTTGCATGTGACCATGCAAACTATTCAACGGAACTGACACAAGAAACTACCATTAAAACATCAAATAATAGGAGATGTGTCTGTCTCTCGTGATAAATGAATTATAATGCGGTGATTACATGTCTTATTTCTTGTTCCATTATTGTTTTAGTTGGCTGACAGGATATTACTTCCGCAATAATGTAGAAATGTTCAGCTAAGCGAGCGACGCAAGGGATATTACTTATCGTTCATGGTAGAGTCAGAGTTACCTCGGTACCCACTTCGGTATGTGCTACGCATGCGTGATCTCTGTACAAATAACAGGCTCATGTATTAACAACAGACGATTTTCACTTTCAGGCAATAGTAAATTGATGGAGGAAAATACTAGAATACCTGATACTTTTATGTCATTTATCTATCTGAAAACTTGTAATCGTAATTTTTTTTCAGGCGTTTAGTTTCGTTTATGATAAATACATGGCAGTGCGTTGCTTTTGTTATCACGTCGTGTGCCAAACAAGCATTTGGTCTGCCTGATGTAAACCGGTTATCGTTGTCTTGAAATATAAAACTATAGGAAGGATTGCACGTGAGCTAGCACTCCCGCTATGTAATACAATCTCTCCTTACATTTTAGGACCTCACTCACTGGCAGGAATACAACAATCCTCGAAGGTCTTTGGCTGCTGTTTTTTCTGAAGTAGACATACTTCCCCATACGAATTCCATCTATTCTCCCTTTTTTTGTCAGAGCTTCGTTTGCTAGTCAGCAGGGTACACCACGCGCAGGTGAGGTTGTATATGGAAATATAGATTGGCGCGCTACTTACATCCCTATTAATCTGGCTGATTATTTGACCTAAGCTATTTTACAAACGAATTAAAAATATAACTAACTTGTTTACCTTCTACGATATAAGTAAATAAATGGGCTTATCGTAAAGTTTTTGATCGTGACATAATGAAACATTTGAATAGTGAATTTTGAAGATGTAAAACAAACTTTTATCCAAAAGAGATATCCATATTATAAATATAAACTCTACATAAACATAGCCGACAAGAAGCGCCGAGAGGAACAAACAAATAAGAGCGAACGGAAAGAAAGTAAAAATGAGTGCATTGATATAAGAACTAGGCAAACGTGTGGAGCGGCGAGATGTGGTGCAAGCGAACGCTACAGTTTCATCTATAGGGAGAAAAAGTGATGCCGACCAAACTGGAAACTCACAGATTTGGAGCCAGTATTGTCTCGAGGCGCGCGTTCCCGCGCCTCCATGCATTCTCGTTGCATTTTTCCCCTACTTCTTCACTTTCTTCATGTACACTTTCTAGGTTTTATGGTGAAATGTCTACGCTTTCCAACGTAACGCTAGTGCAAGTTTTTCTTGCCGACAACCATTTGTAATGAAATCGAGTTGATGTTGTCATTGATGTTCACTTATTTCGAGTTGATTAGTTATAATTATTTATTTATAATTATGGTGTGTGTTTCCTGTGAACATGTATATTTTTTGAGACGTACTTATTTTAATATGTGTCATATTGTTACAGTAACGCTGCATAAAAGTACCTAGATAGATATTAATAATTAAATATACAGCAATGCCTTATGTAATGAAAATAAAATATTAACGCTTTATTGGATTTGTGTTATTTAACACAAAATTGTTAAAGAAAGCCACAAAAGAATGTCACTCACGAGCAACTTTATAAGAATAAAAGATGAAAGATATCGTCTACGTGCAAAATGAACAGCCTCTCACCAGTCTTATTCGCTTTGTAACGTTCGTATTTAGGCCACAGTCTCTGTGGAGGCTTGCTCTGGAAATCTGCATAGACGGATGTCGATGCTATTAGATATTGTAGGTTTCTCCGGTGGAGAAACTTTCAGAGTGAGCGAAGTGTGTCGGGCCGCGGGCCCGTGGTGGTCGTGCACCCATGGAAATGGGTCCGCGACAATAAACTATAAAACGTGTCTATGTGGGCCATCGCTAGCGACCTGGCGGCACGGGATCGCTTGTTGTCGTAAGCCGAACACTATGTAAATCGCTAGGAACTTTCTTCCGGCGCGTTCTGAGAGGGCATTGTATCGATTTCTCCAGTGTATACGCCGCCGCTACCTTCCCAAAACTTTGTAGTTGGTATTATGCTGTATGTTAAGAAATTTTATATAATATCTTTGGCAGTAAGTTACATGTAGGTAAAACATCATACCTATTATTTTGTGATTGACTGACACCAAATGCAGGTTACTAATTAGACACGTTAGAATATACAAAAATATAGCTGATATTTTTGTCATTATCCAGTAGTTGCCCCCGTCTCGGCAGGTTCGTCAAAGGTTAGTAGACCAAAAACAACCTGATAAAATCTTCGACTTTTCAAGAAATATTCTGTTATTTTATGGAGATAAATCGTCTTGTAAGAGTTGAGGAGGTTTTTTTAATCTTACCAATATTTTTTTAAAGTTTCACTATTTCATATTTTCTACGATTGCTTGAATTTCGGACATTTCTGAAATAATACTATCATCTGATAACCCCAATTAATCATCGACGCTGAAACTTTCTTTACAATGCTATTAATATAAATGAAAAGATAACAAAAATAAAAAAAACAACTATTCCAAAAATCACACGTCCGCCTCACGTCCGTCTTCATAGTGAATTACAGAACAAACAGATACACTTTCGCATTTTATGACCTAATTATGTATGTTATTGCAGACAGTTTGTTATTAATTAGGTGCAGGTTACGTGTTAAACTCATGTTTTAGAGGTTTATTATCCGAGGCATCTCCATAATGGGCAATAAATGTTAACAAGTGTAAATTCAGAAGCATCTAATGTTAGTGGGTAATATTTCGGCGGTGGCGGGCAGACCACGACCCGCGCAATACGGCCGGCAGCGGCGCGCGGGCCGCAAGCTGCGGTAACCTACTTGGCGAGCGTTGATCTCTTTGTTTGTAAACATGGCGCCGTCGACGACGCCCTCCACACCGCTTTGTACTCACGCGAAACTAACATTTTATGGTTCTGTATAATTATTAATATCTTGTTTTTTATTAAATTATTACGTCATTGCATTGATACTTATTAGCTTGAGCCCACGACTTCGTTCGTATGCACTGTAGCTTTTTTTATTTTGGCTTTGTTATGTTACAAATTTTGGGTGCGTATCATGTTGTGTTAAGGCTGTACAAAATGGATAATCTTAAATACGTTATTTTCTTTCAGAAATATCTCATAAGCTGGGCGACGTTTCTGGAGACGAGAGAGTTTCTTTGTTCAGAAAATCAGTATCGGGATTCAGCGAGGAATGCAGTTCCCTCCAGCAACAGCATGTTCTTATCTCTCTGCTGCTAAGGTTCAATATTTTCGATTCATAGTTTTTAAGTATTATTTTTAATTTAGTGTTTTATTTTTAGGTAATTTTGTTTAGGATAGTGCGTTTTTGAGTAGAGTTCTAATGTTTTTTTTTCTTTTGTTAGTATTTTACTTATCTAGTGTTGCGTCCTCATTATTCTTCATTTAAATAATATTTATACCTAAGTAGTTTAGTTTCTATTTTTCTACGAAATATTTCTTGAACATCATTTATACGTTCACACTAGACGAACTAGTTATTTTTACCTCAATTTTTAACATTTCGCTGATCTTTTTTGAAATTAGAAAGTTTTTTGTAATGTTTATTTATGTACAATATTAAGACAATACTTATACATACTATTATATATGTACTTACAAGTAATATGTTCACCTATTTAGAAATAAATAATACATACTTTACACATTTCCTGGGCTGTATTATGGAATGTAAGTGTTGTATTATGGAATATTTTCCTGATCTTGCTGCATTTTATAATATCAAGCAAATATTCAGATACCAATAATAATATTCGATAATAATAATTTGCAATAGTGTCGACGCCTGCTGAGATGACGTCTTCTTGATATATCTCCCGAATGTCACGTCGTCTTTGACGACTACCCTTCCCACTGTTGGGATACGGGTCACTCCTCAATCGAAGGGGTTTAGAGCATACTCCACCACGCTGTTTAATTGCGGGTTGGCAGAGGCCAATATTTAAGCCGCTTAAAGGCCACTGACTTGGCATACATAGTCGTTAGACTATCCTCAATTTACAACAGCCGGGACCTACCTACCTTAACGTACCCTCCGAAGCACGGAGGAACTCGAGATAAATTGTCGAGAAATATTCATTTAGGTATTTATTTTCATCTCACACATACCCCAATGCTTGAAGACTAGTCTTCAAGAAGTGCGTCCTGCCCGCAATGACCTATGGTGCAGAAACTTGGACACTGGCTGTCGGGCTAGCCCGCTGGCTAAAGATCCAGCATCGACTGATGGAGATGGCCTTGCTCGAGGTTTCTCTAAGAGATGGAATCCGGTCAGAGTTAGCAAGCTGAAGTGTCAGGGAGCTGGCCACATATGGCCGAGTCAGTGATTACAGATGGGAAAGGAAGGTTGAAGGGAATTAGAGCGGAGACCGCTTGTCAGACGACGAATCTATTATGTACCTACCTACTGTATAGTCTATGTCATAATATTGTATGACTTAATCTTATTATTATTATTTGTTGTTACCTACATATTTCACGAATGCCTTGTAAAGGTGATTAGTAAACATCTATTTACCACCTAACCGAGACCTGTATGTCATGTGTTTTCATTGTGTACAAATCTATGTGAATAAATGAATATGAATATGAAACGTTAGACCAGGTTAGCCCAGGGCGGGCGCGGCTGAATGGACCGAGGCCTTCAAAACGGCTGAAAGTGGCTGGATACGGAATGTAGAAGATAGCATTTAATGGAAAGCCTTGGAGAAGGCCTATATCTAGCAGTGGGTAGATAGAGGTTGGTGAAAATATGTTTGAGTTGTTGTTTTGTTGAACATTTAATCTCGTAAACTGTATTTTCACATGTGTGTAGATCATTGCGTTATCGTCGTGGGATCCAGAACTTCAAAACACTGTATCTACCAAACGAAACTTTCTATTTGATTAATTTATATATTAAATGAACTCTTCTTAATAAGGGGTATATGTTTTATACGAAAATAGCACAAATGAGCAAAAAAAAATAATTAAACTGTCCACGAACGTCCCGATGAGAATCTTGGCGATGAGATTTACCCAATTGCACATAGTCATAGTATGACAATTGAATATAAATAATTGAAATCATTTTGCTCTAGGTATAATGATTTTTTTTTACGAAATTTACGACATTTTTCTGGAAATGATGATACTTCTTGATTATAATGAAAGAGATAGACACGTCGAGTTAAGTTATTAAGGTATAGTCATTCGATATTAGTGTGAGATGCGTTTCAATCAAAATTTGAAAAGCATATAAAGGCTATAAAGTGATTAACCCTGTCAACTTAATTAAATAATATCCACGCCCTTCACAATGCAATGAGCATATGATTACTGGTGTAAAACAAACAAAATTAAGATAGCCATCTAGTAATAAAGCATGCCATTTACATAATTGCTTGTCCGGGTATACAATAACCCTTTTCGCTGTAGATTTAACATATTTATAAAAAGCAACGGGCGCCGAACTGCGATCGGCTCACACTGATTATGTGTTGGTTTGAAGTGTTTTGATGGCAGTTTATATTAGCACCTGAAGCGAGCTTTGCTTGGTGGAGTATTTTATTTATACTACGTCGGGAGGCAGACAAGCATACGGCCCGCCTGATGTGAAGCGGTTACCGTAGCCATATTAACGCTCGAAACGTAAAATATCGCTCGCGCGCCGCCACCCCCGCTGCCATCACAGCATCTCTTTCCTTTCTGGTGACCTCACTCACTCGCAGGAATACAACAGCCCTCAAGGGAACCGTTATTTGGCTGCGGTATTCTGTGAGGTGAAGGTACATTCTCCAGTCGGGTAGCTTAAAATTACGCTCCCTACCTTTTCGCCAGAGCTTCCTTTGTCAGTCAGCAGGGTGTACCGCGTGCAGGTGAAGTTGGCTTTGGTTCAAAGATGTTGATGAACCACTTACACCCCAAATGAGTATGCTCTAAACCACCTTCGAATTGAAGGGAGACTCGTATCCCAGCAGTGGGATGAATAAGGGCTGACGACAACATTAGTGACATGTAATGTCATCTATTTGTCCAGTAGCTAGCTACCATATTTGCTAATACTAATAATAATAAATTGGCCGTGTGGTTTTCGGCAGACTAGAATAGAATCACTCCGTCTCTTCCCGTGGATGTCGTACAAGGCGACTAAAGGAAATACGTTATAAAACATCGATCAGGCCTCCCCAACCCGTCTGGCCAGCGTGGGGAGAGTAGGCCAAAATCCTCCTTCTGTCTGGGACGGAAGAGAGAGGGTCGTGCTCTTGTAGTGGAGACTAAAATGACCTGATGATGATGATGATTGTTACCGAATGTAGTTTTACTAACTAATTCTGTATACTATGTGGCCTGCCCATTGGAAAAAAATAATTCTAGGTACCTAATTATTATTAATATAAAAGTAGACGAAGATATTCAAAAAATATATGAATAGCAATTGAAAATTTCTTATTTTAACTATGATATAATTATAATAGGTAGGGGAAAAAGTCTTTTCGCATTATAGTATGTATGAACTTGTAATAAAATCTCTTTGGTTATACCATTTGTATCTGGCAGGTTTTGATATCTTTAAAAAGTTTAAATTTTAAAAAAGATAATTCCAAATTCAAATTAGGTTAATGTGTGATTTTCATTTGTTTTTTTTACTGTCAAGATGAGTGAATCTAATGAAGAAATTCGATTCATTTTAAAATTTTACTACAAAAAAGGTAACAATGCAACGCAAGCTGCGAAAAAAATTTGTGACGTTTATGGACCTAGTGCAGTGTCTGTGAGAGTAGCACAAATTTGGTTTAAGCGTTTTCAATCAGGAAATTTTGATGTGAAAGATGCACGTCGCTCTGGTCGCCCTGTTACGGATAAAATTGATGCCATTTTTGAAAAAATGGAGCAAGATCGGCATATTAGTAGTTATGACGTAGCTGAAGAATTAGGAATTGACCACAAAACAGTTTTGGCGCATTTGAAAAAGCTGGGTACACTAAAAAGCTCGATATTTGGGTGCCTCACGATCTCACTGAAAGAAACCTAATGAACCGTGTACTCATTTGCGATTCTTTACTAAGACGTAATGAAAGCGAACCGTTTTTGAAGAAGCTTATAACTGGTGATGAAAAGTGGATCACGTACGACAAGAACGTGCGAAAAAGGTCGTGGTCAAAGGCCGGTCAGGCTTCACAGACTCTGGCAAAACCCGGGTTAACCCGCAACAAGGTGATGCTGTGTGTATGGTGGGATTGGAAGGGCATTATTCATTATGAGCTGTTACCGCCAGGCAGGACTATCAATTTTGAACTCTACTGTGAACAACTGATGAGATTAAAGCAAAAAGTTGAGAGAAAGCGGCCGGAATTAATTAACAGAAGGGGTGTGATTTTTCATCATGATAACGCTAGACCTCACACATCTTTAGCCACTCAGCAAAAATTAAGAGAGTTTGACTGGGAGGTGTTAATGCATCCGCCGTATAGTCCTGACCTTGCACCTTCTGATTTCCACCTGTTTTGGTCTCTTCAGAATTCTTTAGGCAATGTCAGGTTAACATCACGAGTAGACCGCCAAAACCACTTGCCGCGGTTTTTTGAACAGAAGTCCCAAAATTTCTATAGTAATGGGATCATGTCTCTACCTACAAGATGGCAAAAAGTTATCGAACAAAATGGCACCTACATACTTTAGTTAAATGTAAATAAACTTTATTAAAAAATGTTTTGAATTTTCATATAAAATACGAAAAGACTTTTTCCCCAACCTAATATAAACGAGTGGCTCTCTTTGCCGCAGGAAATGTATGGGAGAAGGGAGATCAAATTTACACTATCTATATGACTATTTGAATGAACGAGAAAAGCTGAAAATTTATAAAATTATTTATCTCGTTTCTTTCCGTCGAGCTATTTATTCTTATAGGGACACAATATCGATAAAAAGTTTTACGATATCTTGCACTTACTGTCTAGACACGATACAAAATTTCAGCATTTTTATTTTAATATAATATTATAAAGAAGATGGAAATAAAATGTCAAAGTGCCTATTATTCCACTAGGGTGAGAAATAAACATATGACCTACTTAATAGTAAACTGTTGTCGCAGCCTATAGAAGTTTGTGACACTAGAAGCATCACTCACCTGCCGACTTAGAAAAATAAAAAATCTAGAAATCGCTACTATCTATAATATAAAATTGAATAGCTGAATGTGTTGCTAAGCGTAAATGTCGAGACAAGCTGAACCGATTTCGCTATTCTTTTTTAGAATATTCCTTGAAGTACGAGGATGATTCTTACGCAGAGAAAAAATTAAAAAATTACCTGCTCCCATACAAACGATTCGTAAGAATAGTTAATTTGAACTTTAATACCATACCAAAAAGTTCAAGTGTTAGTGGGGAGGTTCCGAGAAGGCAAAACAATTGCTTAGCGCCAAACTCGCGAACGGCTCGACCAATCTTATTCTGCTATTTTTTATTTCTATCAGCTAAGCTAAACACAATTGTCAATAATTTCACCTAACGGTTGATTTTCGCAATAAAAAAATCCGATGAGAATCGGCGTCAGCTATATATTCGGTAGAGTCCCAGGTCAAAACATAACCCTGTCTCTGGACTTCATTGTCGTATGTATAAAAAGTAAATAAACTTGTAGTTTTTTAAATGTATTATTTGACCGAGGATCCCAATTAGCTCGACGTGTACGTGTCACGTAAAATCTACAGTTTATGTAAAATATTGACAAAATGATCCCTTGCAAAATGAGTGTGTAAAGTTTACTGGTCAAATATTACACCTCATTGTTTTAGCGTCACAGCACTTCGTGCGTACATAAACAGTACACGAGATCTGACCTCAATTTTCAGTTATTTATTCACACGACGATACTGACACTTGTCTTGTTAGGCATATTGAATAATCCGCTGATTAACTACAGGTCAAGTGTCAATCAATACGAAAATACATTCGACATAATAGACACAAACTTCGAATTATCAAATGCGATCTCATAAACAACCATAGGGTAAAAACATTTGAGGCGACCGTCATGCGGTCACGACCCTCATGCCTGATATTATTACGTAAAGGTACCACGCCTATAGCTCAAGATCACCGCTGATCCCTTCACATTGTCAGGGGTCATTGAACCGGTACCTTTCTGCTGTTCCTTTGAAGAATGCAAGGACACCGATGGGCCGTTGTGCGCGCGAGCGGTGCGCTGCGGCCTGCGCCTAGGCCGGGCGGTGCTACCGCCGCCGCCGGCCGCGCTGCGTAGCCGCCGCCCGCCCGCCCGCGAACATACTGTTGCGCGATATGTTTGCATACAAATATTCACATTACGAAATAACCTTTTAGGCCAACTCAACATCAAATTTTATTAACCAACGAGAGTTTTACGCACATAATCTGCAAATATGCACTCATAACGTAAAGCTATTAAAGTTGAACGAACCTAATTAATCAGGCAAAAGCAAAATATGTTATTTATTGTACCTACACCGGGTTATTTGTGATGAAACTAATTAAGAATCAATTATACGAAGTCAATGTCCTAGCAGTTGTTAGCATGTAAGAGATAAAGCCTTGATAAGTTAATTACTGTGTTTGGAGAAAGTATGATGTTTTGGACACTGGATTGTATTAGTAAAGTAAATAACATTTGCTAAGTAGGTTCGGTATAGTTCGCTAATAATGTAAACTAAGTAAGTAAAACCTCTCATCATTATGATTGTTTTTTAAAATATTAAAGACTACATTTTTATTCTATTGGTAGGATTGTATTGACGTGCAAGGTTGTCGTTGCGCGTGTCAGTCTAATCGAACACGCAAGTCAAGCAACGTCGACCGTAACCTGTCTATGGATGGGTTTATTTATCTCGAGCTCCGCCGTGCTTCGGAGGGCACGTTAAACCGTCGGTCCTGGCTGTTATCATTAGATGACAGTCGTTAAGCCAAGTCAGTGCGCCTTTGCGCGGCTTGAAAACACTGGCCTCCGTCACCCCGCAGTTGAGTAGCGTAGTGGAGTCTGCTGTAAACCCCTTCGATTGAGGGGAGATCCTTATCCCAGCAGTGGGATGAATAAGGGTTGACGACGACGACGGATAGGATGAATTGTTATTATTTTTAAATAAAATAAAATTTTATTTATCTAGGTACTTATGTAGGTATCTACTAAAGACGGTGTAATTACACACTAGACACTATTTAGTGATGGATTTGCTCATTTAGACTAGCTTAGGCACTTGTCTCACCACCGGAGAGAAAACGATTAACTGTCGACCATTTTGTCGCTCAAGAAACTATCACGTGTGGTGCATTACGAATAGTTTTGTGTCAAAGACGAGAGCTATTAAAGATAATGAAGTCACTCGCTAAGAGACTCTCGCTTGATTGATACCATTGATGCTCGCTCGTCGTATTCGCACACTCTGGTAAAGCCCAGCGACAACACCATCGGAGCTCATTCACTACTCGCCAACTCCTTTATGTAGATACTATCTCTACTGAGTTCGTAAAAAAAAACTTTTCATGTAATCGTTTCCGGTTAGCCGTGAGTTACTGCAGCAGTCCCGCCTCGCGGGGATCTTATTTCCGGTCACAGGAAACAAAAAAGCTCTAACGAAAAATTACTCAAATCTAAGCAAAACAGGATTTATTACATTGACTAATGGTCCATGACTATTTATAATCATAGAAACAAGAATATATAATTAATAATGACCAATGTATGACATCGCTCGTAACACATAAACAAATATGTTTTATTTGAAGCGACCCAGGGCTTCAAAAACCCTAAAACTCCGTTTTGGCGCACTCGTTGATTAGCTGAACGCATCTACAATTTGCCTTCGGTAAATCGCAAAACAGCCAACTGACGACGCTGTTTGTAATCAGACGAATTATACGATTTGCCTACCACATATACAAAAGCCTACTTGACTACGACGTCACACCTACGGTCGATTCTCAAAGGCTAAATTTACACCGCCGCGGAATTGAATGGAAGCTACTTTTTGCAACGAAATTGTACATAGCATAATGAACTTTATTTCAATTAAATAATATATAAACTTAAATATGATCCAAAAAAGGTCTCACGTTTTCCGGGGAATCCTCCCGCATTCTCAAGAATTCCCGGGGAGTCGGTCGGGTCAGTCACTGCAGTGGAATGCGCAAGAATACTAGAGCGTTCCAATGAATTCGCGCGCCTTCTCGTTACTTTGTTCCTATAAATACATATTTGGATTTTGCATAGAAGTTGGCACTCATTTAGATCTCCATTCTTTTTGCGGCGAAGCCCACAGCCTAGCATAATTTTTGTATTGAACTTGGCTCTCCTTTTTTACATTTATGTTTTTGGTGGGATATCATTGCTTTTTGTAAAGAAAACTACGTATTGAGATTTAATGTTTTTTCTTGCGATTCCGCTGCATGGTTCTCTTTCTTATGCTATTGTCTACATACTCTTGAATGTTAGAGATAATAGTGCACATTGCCCATTCATTATCTGCTACCTTTTTAATACACTTCTCCTGTTTATGCTTAATTAGCCAAGTCCGGGCAATATGGACTTTCTTTTATGGTACAAAGAGTTCGAACTAATAAATATTATTTCTTATTTTCAAAAGAAATCAGAGAAACGAACCTTGGGCACTGATCTTTGTTATTTTAGTGAGCCGTGGACTATAAAGTCACTACCATGCATGTATAAACCAACCAACACGCAAAATTTTAACCGTGCCTATGTTTATGTGCTGCTCGGGAGCGCTTTTATGTAGGTTTACTTCTGTTCTGCGTATAATTATGTGGTGCCGCGCGCAGAAGACACACCGTTGCACTATGGTTCGAATAGAACAAGCTAGCTGGACAATATTATTTGCTTTGATTTTTATGTCTAGATGAGGTTATAAAGCATAGATGTAAAGTCCTCTGTACTTCTTCGAGGGCAATTTTTCATTTGAGTGAAAAAAGAACAAAGTTCAGGAATATGTACAGAATATCTATATTTTTATCAAGATTTTTATAAAATAATTTATCTCTAAATCTAACTTAATAACTAATAACAGATACATAAAACACTCAGCAACAAAATCTATCTCTCATTATCATCACTATCCTCAGATGAATCATCCAATGAATTGTAATGATGATGATGATGAGAGGCAGAACTATGAAAACTATGAAAAACATTTTCTTCCTTACAGTAAGGTTGAACTATGAAATCTAAGACTTCACATTCATTCACTTCACATGGTCAGATGTCAATAACACATTAAGTAAATCTCTATTCGTAGATTGTTTTTTTTTTGTTGTATTCACTTCTTCTTGTATTCAATTCTTCTGCAGTCCTTAGTCCGGCTCTGATGCTCCACTCCTGGACTGTAAGAAGTTTAGTTACCTAAGTGGAAGACGGGAAGAAGAGGTCATCTACGCGACGTCTTTTTGTTTTGAGACTGGAAACTTCAAACTCTTTAGTTGGTCGTCGAGGTCCCGGTTTGGTTTGTATCGATGTCCTTGGCATGGATAAATAAAAGGACACGGCGAAACATATGTCAACACCCTTTAGGTACGTCGAAGTCGTCTCTAGGAAGCGCTGTCGGCTTCTACCGCAGCAGCTCCAATTTTCAGCCATTTTGATGAATATTTGGAGATGATAACCTTGACGTCCCTCACAGATTACTCCGTAACACCATCAAATCATGTCTCAACGATACAAGCTGATAAAGCTCCTCAATCCGCATTTCTTTCGGGTGTTTCAGCCATTCTTCGAAAAAATCTATTTCCGAGATGGTAAAAACTTTTAAAAGAAAAAAAATAAAAAAAAATAGTTGTGCAAATAATTCGCAATATTTTTTTTTACCAATAAGTACATAGATACTTAGAGAATCATATATGATAGATTTTACGGAGTGGACATGAGTGGACATGTAATTATTCGTCCATTGAACTAAAAAAGACGGTTAAAAAACATCACTTTTATCTAAACATTTAATTTAATAAAATTATCCAATGAAGTTCCTGTGATAAAAACTAACTTAAACAAAACTACATACCTTTATGTACACAATCTATCATAAAAACACTATCACAAAGTTATTTTAGTAACGTAAATAATGCTTTCAATTATGGCGTAAAATTGCAAATGAATGCACTTTGAATTATCAACATTTTGTATACTTACCTCAATGACGCTCCTATTGACGAAAGTAACGAAAATTTATAGGTGTATTCCTTAATGTATATATCTAATGAGTTCATCTTAATAAGTAATTACTAGAAATTTAAGGGTCGTTTTTGTCTAGCTAGCTTGTTCTATTCGAACCATAGTGCGTTGGCCGGTTGTTTAGCGCGTATTACAAGTTTTTTGTATGGGGACACCACTTATTTTTTGACTTAACTTTATCTTTATATTTCTGTTATATAGAAAATATAATAATACATATATTGGGATAGTTTCAAATATCTGCTTGTAACGTTGTAACGGTTCCAATTAACGCTATAATTTAAAAAAAATGTATGGGGACCCCCCTATTTTTTAACTTTTTTTTATTTTTAGATTTTTTCCTACGCTTACACACAATTACCAATCTGGATTCCAAATTTCTTCCTTCTAGGTCATCTGGAAGTAGGTTAGGTTTAGGCACTATAATATGTCAGTCAGTCAGTGCTAAAATTAACGACTTTTTGACCTTCATATCTTTATAACCGTTTGAGCTAGCTTCATGAAATTTGGACTTCTAGTATGTCCTTGTGGATATAATTAAACACACGTAGTTTTATGTGTTTACGTTAAAGAGGTTTTGAGTTAGAGAAGGGTCAAAAGTGGTTCGTGTAATATTTCACTCGGCGCTGGCTAGCCAGTTCCTTTGCTTGAACTTGGCTTGACACGCTGCCGCGTGTCTAGATTTATTACCATAAATCGAATTTTAATGTATTCTAAGATAATAAATAATAAATAAATAAATATTTCTGGACAATTGACACAGCGCTATCTAGTCCCAAATTAAGCGCAAATCGCGTTGTGTTACGGGTACTAGACAACTGATAAATGTACTTAAATACATTTTTTTTTGTAAATACATACTTATAATACATAGAAACGCCCAGACCAAGACAAACAGACATGTTCATGCACACAAATGTTTGCCTTGTACGGGGATCGAACCCGCAACATCGGAGTCAAAGAGGCCATTGCTAACCATTCGATCACCGAGCTCGTCAATAATAATATATATTTTTTATACAAATTTAGAAAATGTGTATATATCCAATTATATAGTAAGCGACAAAACGCGATCACAACTGGCGAGCACTGACCACTGTCAGACTGACAACACTGTTTGTGGTTCGGAAGCAAACATTGAACGCTCAGTACAGCACTATAGTCGTTTTGCTGTGACTGCTACTGTCGTCAAGCTATATTCATCCAACTTCTGGGATGCGGGTCTTTACTCAATCAAAGGGGTTTAGAGCATACTCCATCACGCTACTCAACTACGGGTTGACGGAGGCCATTGTTTTCAAGCTGCCTAAAGGCGACTGCCTTGGCTTCATACCTGTCATCTAATGCCACTTTTCTATGTAGGTATTAGAAGGGCCTAAAACTTAGTCGAAAAAAATTAGAGGTTTCATTATTATTGTAAAATAAAATTAAATGGCAATGATCTCCCGTTCATAAAACTTAAGGTAGGTGTCATTTGTTATTTTGAAAGCCATAAAGGAAAAAATCTGTAAAGGCAATTATAATAATATATCATGATGAAGAAAATAAATTGAAATATGCAAATTTTATAAAACAAATCCGTCGACACTGTCAATAATTTCAGACATCATTAAATTCAAGAGGCGCCCGATTATCCTGCCCATCAGATGGTAATAAATAGTTGATTACTCGTGTTCATTATTCCAGGAATTTCTAGACTATTGTGCAACAGCTGCACAGGCTAGGGGTAAAAGCCTTAGTTACATTGACCCTGTCGGTACGACTGGTCGACCACCTTTTTCGCGCGAACTAAAAATAAAAGAAGGAAGACGTATACACGGGATGCCGGCATTCTAGACTGTACTTGCGGGAGTCAGGAATAAAAAAGAATAAAAGAATCTAGCTCGTTCAGTGGCCCTTGCTGGAGTGGACGACCGGAGACATCGGCCGCCGACTTTTTCCAAGTCGATATGCGATCGAAAGTAAAAGAGAATAGAGATTCACTTGGACGTAACTACTCACCACCATCATTGACAAGAATGTCTCATTAGGGATTCCATTGATTGGATGAATTTGAAGTGCATGCAGCCCCGTAGCGAGACGAAGCTATTGACTTTCGATTAGCTTTTAAGGATGAACATTCCGCCGAGGCCGAGGCACAGAACTAATTTGGCTATCTATATTTAATCTACATACGGCCATCTGATATAAATGTAGATAACAAATGAATTTAGACATCGTAATTAATTTCAAAGTAAACGAACACGCGCCGTACAGCACTCAAGTAACCTATGTAGGTAGTTTACACCTGCTTGCATATCTATTAATACTACGAGCTGCTAAAAAGGACAGGGAAAATTCCATTTTTAATACAAGGATAAATGAGTGGCCAACCACACAATGCGTTTTTAAATTAACTAGGAAATAGCTTTGCTGCAATATAAAAACCCATTTTCACGACTCGACAACTTGGAAACGGATTTCGGCATCTGGCTTGTCCTGTTTGATCCGTTCGACTCGATAAAACGTAAATGTCCTTTTAAGTGCTATGCAGCCAGTTGTGCGGGCGTCCACCTCACGTTAACCTTGCATTGTGTCAGTAACACTGGCCGCGGGATAACTGTACGGTGGCTGAATGAGAATAGCAAAAACACGGGGCTGGGTCTGAACCGTAGGATTCACGTCGCTCGTCTAGCGAGCCTGGCGCATCCCCATATGCGCAACGCTGTCAATTTGCGATCATTCTCGAACATATTTTATACCTTACCTGAAATCATTGCCTGATGCATCTACATGGATTTTAATAAATTATGATTTATTAAGATCCATGTAGATATTATTGACATCGTCATCATCATTTCAGCCAAATGACGTCCGTTGCTGAACATATGCCTCTCCAATAGACTTTTTTATACCACTTGGGTGGCAAACAAGCAAAGACTTCCGCGATTATCGATTTTGTACCGTTTGGTTTGTATCCATCGGTTCCCTGTAATTTTTATCCGATCTTCGGTCCATCTAGAGGGGAATTTTGCGTTTACCAATCCGCGGTTGCCATTCCAGCACCCTACTGGTCCTGCCCGATCGGATATCAGTGCTGCGTGTTATTTGGTCTACCCACTACTACATAAGCCTGCTGAGACTTATAGCTATGTCGGTAATACATCTTCTATTACCGTTTTACTCATCCCTGAGTTTATCACGTAGAGATACCCCAGTACCGCTCTTTCCACCGTCTGCTGCTCAATCTTGAGCATCCGAATGACATTGTAAAGGACCATGTCTCTATGCTGTATGTCATCACTGGCAAGTAGTTTATGATTTAAAATATTAAAGATATAACTAAATTGATGACAAACGGTACCTACTTAATTTAGTAAGTACATATTTTCTTTAATACCAGAGTTGAATGCCAGTAAAAACAAAATATATAATGTAAATAGATAAGACATTGACAAGTTTTAAATTTAAGTTGTCCATTAAATAAGTACCGTAAGTAAGTACGACATAATCGTAAGTTTACCTTAGGCATATTTGTTATTCAATTAGATTGGTAAGCGTAATTGCGTCTTGTTATAATTAATACTCGTCGGCACGTGGACAAGTCAATGCTTACATTAGTGGGTGCCAGTCGATCGTTATGATTGGTTCGATAAGAGCTGCTCGGCCGCTGACCGGCCTTCACACATCGCGCGCTGCGCCCGCGCGGGCCGCGACTCGCGCGGCCTCGCCCGTCCGTCTCGCACTGCGCCCAGTCTAACTCTTTTGTGTTTAGAACCACAAACCGAGTTTATTAAATGCAGTGACCTTCAAGTTACCTGCATGTACCTCTGTTTACAGAAAGGTTTATATACAAAAAGGTACCGATTTTTACGCAGTATTTTGGAAGTCCTTTTGGGATGTAAGTAGTTCATCAACATCTTTGAACCAAAGTCAACCTCACGGTGCACCCTGCTGTCTGACATACGAGGCTCTGGCGAAAAGAGAGGTAGGCCACATCACTGCGTAATATTTAAGCTGTCCGACTGGGGGAAGTCCCTCCACCTCACAGAAGTCGTTTGAATTCATGAATGTAAAACAACTTCGCATCCACAACAAGTAGAATCCCTGAAGGGTGGTTGGTACGACTGCTGGTGGTTCTAGACTTCAGAAACATAAATTTTGCAGAAACGTTAGTGACGAAGTACCTATGCGCTATGAATTGATTTTTGGAAATTCATCCCCTAAGGCGTAGGTAAAAATAATGTTGAAAGTTTGTATAAAACTTATTAAATTTTGAAGTTCAGAAATGTAAAAATGATAATGAGCTCATATATAGTTGAAAACAAAAGTTTACTGTATATATATTTTTTAATTTATTCTTCAGGGGGTCAGTTTATTATTTCGTAATTTTTGAAGATAAAAATGTAAAAATATATGCTCTTGATTAAAGATAAAAGTTTAATGAATCGCTTTTTTTATGAATCATTCTTTAAGAGGGTAAAATTCATCCCCCATGAATGTTTGTATGGAATTCCGACACCTTTGAAATTTTTTCTTACAGTATAGTAGCTCCGCTTCGCCTTTCGCCTGATGTTAAGCGAAAAGAGCTTTTTCTCCTGATGCGAAAAGAGGAGCCTAAATTGCAGCGGCAACTGACTACAGACTAGACAACAGTATTCAGTTATTTGACACTGCCATGATGGCCTGCGACGTGCTTCTTGAGGCTTCGTTTGAAGGATCCAACATTGTAGAAATGAGAAAACACATGTGCCGGGAAGGCGTTCCACTTTCTAATGGTGCGACAAAGGAGTTGCAGAACTTATTAGTACTTGAATAGATATCCTGAATAGTGGAATAATGACATCGCAACCCTGCATGCGTGGTTCTGTGACGGAAAGTAGAAGGTGGGACAAGGGAAAACAGTTCTTCAAAACACTCACCATTGTAGAGGCGATAAAACGCGCTTAGCGAGCTATGTCTCTTCAAAGTTGGAGAGATTCTTGCCTTGGTTACCTGTTCATTGTTGATTATATGTATAGCTCGTCACTGCAACCTATCGAGAGTCTTAAGAAGATATTGTGCAGAACAGTCCCAGAGATGCGAAAAATACTCCACGCAGGACTTAACTTGACTCTTATAGAGAAGAGAAAGTTTTCCGGCGCGAAGAACCGACGCACCCTGTTCAGAACTTCGAATTTTTTGGAAGCTGTTGAGATGAGGCTCTCGATGTAGTCCCGCTGGTTAACATTGCAGCGAATATCCAAACCTAGCATATTTAGGGCATCTCGCATAGTAAGGGAAGCGCCGCAGGTTCGCAATAACTTTATCAGGAATTGTTATTTTCAGTCGATGTGATCTATGCTTTTTTTAAACACTAGGGTTGCAAACAAGCAAACAACCTGCTTGATAGTAGTAAGCAGTCATCGCTCTATTTGCGTCTTTGCAAGACGCAAAGAGTGGCATAATTTTTTGTCGACCAGCACCCACCTACTACCATTAGTAAATGCATGCAACTGCAGCTGCTGCTCTGTTCCGCTGGTGAGGTCCACCCTGCGCATATCAATCTTCTAAAACAAAAAATCTTATTGGGCTGAAGTTTTCTGATGGATATCTCCAGTGGAGCTGTACCTAACATATTCTTATGCTTTATA
Source organism: Hypsopygia costalis (assembly GCA_937001555.2). Classification (NCBI taxonomy): domain Eukaryota; kingdom Metazoa; phylum Arthropoda; class Insecta; order Lepidoptera; family Pyralidae; genus Hypsopygia; species Hypsopygia costalis. The sequence continues at coordinate 12,349,603 of OW443330.2, read as the reverse complement.
TAATCATTGCGTCACTTCTCATTTACTATTATTGTTCCTTAATGAAGAAGAAAAAAATTGGTTGCCTGTAAAGTCGGTATACGGGCGAAAGTTTTACGTGACAACGACTTTGAGTGGTAAAATGTTTTCGAGTGGAAGGGACGCATGCCTTTCACTTTTTATGTCTGTCTCTCTCGCTCTTAGAAGGGACGCGTGCCTCTCACTCGCTCTCATTGTGAGCGCATAACGTGAGCGCGTTTCTTGAAGTGTCACCCGGCTAACCAATTTATAAGACGTTGTCACGTCAAAAACGAGAGAAAGAAGGACAAGAATATTCAATCATAATTAATAAATATTGTGAAATGATATAATAATTTTTATCTACTCTCATACTGAAATTTAAAGATTAAAAAATTAAAACAGAATCTGAATGTGAGTCTTTTACGCACAAGCCATTAAAATAAATTTAAAAAGTTACTTTTCGATACAGCTCTTTATGGACTGACTGACAGTTCGATAACTGTATCGAAAAATAACTTTTTTTCCATTTCCATACAGTTTCAGCCCTTCAGTTCAGCTATTAAGTAGGTTGCAATGCTTTCAATATAAATATTTCAATTAACTTCATGCTTTTATTTAAAATATTATTATCAACTATTTCATAATATTAGATAAAGTAGTGTACGAAACTGCACATAATTAGGTCTTAAAATACTCGTGTGATGCTATTATCACATTCTCCTTCGGCTCATGTGATAAACTCATCCGTTTTGAAAATATCTCACCTTTAAATGGTCTCGGTATTGTATATACATTTTTCCCCTTCCATTATCTATAATGCATAACTTATTAGATTTAATTTTTTTCTTATATTGCGTCTAAGGAATGGTTTGTATGTGTACAAATTTGTATGTTTTTCGTTTTTCGTTTTTCATTCTAAACTTTGTTTACTGCGCTACCTACCTTCTTATATGTTTTTTTTCTCCTATATCCAAAGGTTGCCTGGAAGAGATGGCGTATCGCGATAAGGCCACCTGTTGTACTTTATAATTATTGTTACTACATTGTTATCCTGTATTTTGTGCAATAAAGAGTAATGTATTGTATTGTATATCAAAAATGATCAAAAATATGTTTTTGTATATTGTATACAGACAACAAAACCCGTACATGCGACTACTGTCAATGTACTACTTCCCCTGATAGGATCAATTATTAGGCGTCTTTATCACAAATTAATGTCGACAAATTATGATAGGCGTTCATTAACTAGAAGTGTAACTTTCACTGAAGAAAGCAACTAGCTTAATTATTAGCCTTTTAATTAACAGTCTAGCCTTTTTATTAAACGAACCAGAGCGGCCTGAAATATGAGTACTTAGGTATCTATTAAATCTATTTAGTTATTTCTCGCATTTGTCGTCGAGACGCTCCTCTGTTCGTGGGATCAGGGCGCATAGCGGCTTTTCAGGTGGCTCAGCAACCACCTCATGTAGCAACTGGTAATCCCCGCGCAGCCGGCAGCTTTCTCGCGCAGAGGCTTTCGTTAGCAATTCAGTGCGGGATGCAGCCTGTGTCTTGGGTACTTTGACCCTACGTCCCCTAGGAATAGTTTTAGTTTAGTTTTTAATTTATCTGACGATCCCGGTGGTCGCTTGACTAACAATGGCTACTTTGACTCCGAGGCCGAGGTCCCGGGTTAGATCCCCGCACAAGGCAAACATTTGTGTGCATGAGCATGTCTGTTTGTCTTGGTCTAGGTGTTTTCTATGTAATAGAAGTATGTATTCACAAAAAATGTATTTAAATACATTTATCAGTTGTCTAGTACTAGTAGTAGTTAGAAAATATATACTATTATACGAAATGTATACTACATTTCGTATAATACTTAGTAATTTTTTTTTTTTTTTAGTAAAGTAAGTAAGTAGTATTTTTTTTTTTTTAGTAAATATTTTCTGTATGACGTTGAGCAATAAACAGGTATACAAGTCCACCTGATGTAAAGCGCACAGTAGTGTATAGATGCTTGCAATACAAGATGTGTTGCTCGCGTGCTCACCTCATATCCCCGCTGCTGAAGTAGCAATTCCTAACATCCGGTGATTTCAGTCACTCTCAGAAATACAATCCTCAAGGAGGCTATTGTTAATGTCTTTTGGGTTTTCTGTGAGGCTTGGAGGCTTTCTTAGTCGGGGTCAATGTGCACTTCATCTCTTTAGCCAGATACTCAGTGTAGGATTCAACACATCCAGGGCGGATTTAGCTCTAAAATGACAATGAACAACTTATACCACTAACATAATTTTTAAATCACAATTCTAGCCAAAAAAATAACTGTATTATGTATTCGATAAATTATAATATACTCGCACGTCTATTCGATTCCCGTTACATAAAAAAATACATTTAAATAAAAGTACTTACCTTACAACTTCAAAGCATTGCAATTGTTACATTGAAGAATATCGTCGTTTGGACATTTCCAAATCGTCGAACCACACAGCAATGTACGCGACTTTTTCAAAATCGCTCCAAGCATTTGATGATATCAGTAGTGGTTACGACGACTCTGGAAAGAGGAAATATAAATTTTAAACAAAATTATAATAGCAAATTACCTTCTCGGGATCCGTATGTGATATAGGAAGGAGCTCCTTGCTGCGAACTGTCCCGCTGAGCAGTCGGCGAGCGTGTGGCCGTGAGTTAGGTGGTGTCCGATTTACGAGGTTACGTGACGCACAAAGGCTATCTGTTGAAGTTTGAATATTATTTCCTTTGACATCAATCAAGTTTCAAAAAACCAAGCAGGTTAGTGCTTCTATTTAATGCTGTAATAATAACGATTACAGTTAAATTTCCGAAAATCTGATCTATTACATCACCATTAACAATGGCAATAGCGTCATGACACAGACACCGAGGCACAATGTCATATAATAATACGTACACAAGTCATTTTAGCTACGCTCCGCGAGCAATAGCGTTCGTGCCTGTATATTGGTATCACTAGATTCATTATATACCTATGTGTAGATTTTATTTCGTTGTTGGTAACGCAAAATTGTCTAGTATTACAGATAAATAAAAGTAACAAACGTATTGTTGTCGAATTAGAGAGGTAAGCCGCAGTTTTCTATATGTATTATTGTCTATATTTATCAGTAAATGTATATAAAAATAGCTGTATTATTTATTCGATACATTACAATAGTACGTCAATTCGATTCCAATTATAAATTGATGCTAAAACAAGTTATTTGTCCTTGATAATGATAATAATAGATAAAACACAACAAACTATGCAACAACCTTGAAATGTTTCGACCAAACCAAGATTAGATAATACTGTCGCTATATAAAATAATTTAAAATGAAAGGTGACCTGCCCAGATCATATTTATACTTAATATGTCGATAATAAGTAATGTAAGATTATATTATTTTTTATCTAAGTTTCTGTGTTAATAATGAGTTTGGTGATAAATATTTATAACTAGTCATTTATTTGCTTTTAAGTCTGACTGTAGTAAGTTGTGGACTTTATTGTAATTTGGCTGATTTGTAAACAAAGGTAAGCTGAATTTAACGTAACATCTGCTGTACGCTAGGACAGTGTTCCGTGCCGCGGCACTCTGGTGTACCGTGGTCATTAGTTGGTGTGCCTCGGAAGAATAAACTTAACTCATAAAGCTAAATAGACGTACGGAAGAAAAATTCTTATACAAATAAAAACTGATTTTTCATTTACGGTGTGGTGTACCTCCAAAAATTTTCGTTTTCCTAGATGTACCTAAAACACAAAAAAATTTCGGAACACTGCGCTGGGATGTACCATGTACTCTGTATATATGTGTATGTATGAATGTGTGTGTATGTTTTGGGGTGTAAGTGGTTCAGCAACATCTTTGAACCAAAGCCAACTTCACCTGCACGCGGTGCACCCTGCTGATTGACAAACGAAGCTCTGGCGAAAAGAGAGGTAGGGAGCGTAATTGTAAGCTACCGACTGGGGAATGTACCTCCACCTCACAGAATACCGCAGCCAAATAACAATTTCCTTGAGGGTTGTTGTGTTCCTGCGAGTGAGTGAGGTCACCAGAAAGGAGATGCTGCGTTGGCAGCGGGGGTGGCGGCGCGCGAGCGATATTTTCTGTTGCGAGCGTTAATATGGCTACGGTAACTGCTTCACATCAGGCGGACCGTATGCTTGTCTGCCACCCGTCGTAGTATAAAAAAAAAAAAAAAAAAAAATGTATGTACAGTAATGAATATTTGTATAGATGGCAAAAGAAGATGCACATTGCACAGTCTAATATTTTATTGAGCGGTTAGCTATTATAGATACTTCATGAACATATGAATGAATTTTGGTTAGTGAATGAGGATATCATATGCGAGTAGATGTTGCAGCAGCTTGTACGACATCAGTTACACGTAATAAAGGATATGGTTTTCGAAGGATGGCTTGTTCATTCGAGGAGTCTCTTCCAGTTAACCCTGAATGAAACTATTAGTACTGTGTGATCAATTGATCATAAGTAACTCTTACTGGTTACGGCACGCAACAGGTATCGTTTTATTACCTACTTGGTCTCATGTACTGCATTATTACAGGAAATTCGAAACATTTTGAGTTAGGGATGTAAATTCAACGACTATATTCTCACGTTCTTGATACACCGATGACTTCTAGAGAAAGACCGGGTGGATGTGGAAAGCAGAGTATCCTAGACAGTGAAAAGCTTTTATCGAAGAGTCGATAGATGCCGGGTGATGATGATTCTCACGATAACGTTTGTTGTATGTGGAATCATGGTACCAACAGAAAATATAAATACGACGATATAATACTTTTTGTTTCAGATCATGTTAAATGTATTTGGAATATGGCTATTTACCATAGTAATTGGGTACTGGATTTTTAAAAAAATAAGAGAATGGCATAATTTACCACCTGGACCATGGGGTTTGCCTATTTTAGGCTATCTGCCATTCATTGACCGGCATCAGCCTCATCTCACACTGACCGAATTGTCGAAAACCTACGGTCCAATATATGGGATCAGTATGGGGAATATATATTCCGTAGTCCTGTCAGACCATAAGCTTGTAAGAGACGCATTTGCTAAAGAAAGTTTCTCGGGACGTGCACCTCTATTTTTAACTCATGGCATCATGCAAGGCAATGGTAAGATTATTTTTTGTACTTCTTATTTGTATTTAAAACATTAATAAATCTATCATGCATGCATATCATATTCTTGGGTACCGAAGTATCTATATCCTGTTTTTAGAATAAATTATAATATTGTCTTTAAATAATCGAAGTGTGTTCAGATAATACTTCATATCAGTAATATAGCAAAAGACAAATGAGGAAAAAAATATTATACAGCGCATTATTTGGTTGATTGAACTACGTTGTATTGTCGTAGTAGGTACTTAGGTAAGTACCGTCAACTAATTTACCGCTAATCAGATTCATCTAGAATTCTAGACACTGCGCTGTTTATTTTCGTAAGGTACCTACTCACTTAATTTTTGAACAAATAAATGAGAAATAAAATGCATATATTTGTCAAAATTATCAGTTATATATTACAAAAAGAACGGAAAAAATAAATGAACCATCTTAATTGCAGGTATAATTTGTGCCGAAGGTGGTTTGTGGAAGGATCAAAGAAAATTGATTACAATGTGGCTCAAAAGTTTTGGTATGACTAAACATAGTGTCACACGTGAGAAACTGGAAAAACGCATCGCAATTGGTGTTTACGAACTTTTAGAGGTATGTCTGTACACTGTACCTCTCTGTAGAGTTTACAAAGTGCAAATAAAAATATTAGTGCATGTTCTAATACATGAGCATTGAAAAGTAAAGTACATTGGAATTACAAGTCGTGCTTGACTAACATCGATAATGTTACCCCAGTCTTTGATAATGATTTGATTCTGAAAAACTAATTCCGAGAGATCATCGTATAAATAAATTAGTTTTTTTTTTTGTTAAGGCGTGATTAACCAAGGGTAAAGGATACCTTGGGAACACGATTAGTTGCATTCATGCTTCGTTACGAAAATACAAAGATTTTACCTGAGTGTTGACTTTTGAAAACATTGTTAATAATGTGCATAAATTGTGCTGGGGCCGCATGCATTTAGATTCAAAGTTTGTATAGCAGAAACCCGCATTAATTCTGAAAGTGACCTTTGAATGCCACTGACAAATGTTACCGTGGCTCGTGCACCACTGCGCAAAAAACACGATCTTCTACTTTTGTTTTTATCTCGAGTCTCACTTTTTATCCACAACTTATACGATGCATTTTTGCTAACTTACCTACAGTGTATTTTTAAATGATGAGCTCATCAGGTTTAAGAATTTAGATTATGTAAAATACTCGTAACCAAAAGTCGTCGTGGACCAGTCAATGTCATTTTCGTGGCAAGTTTGAATAATTCTAGTCTATAAATGAAATACATTGCAATACCCGGTAACTTCTTAGCCTAGCCCAGCAATCAAAGATGCTTTCAATGATACGACTGAGTTGATTGCGGGTCTCTAACTTACTAACGGTATTGAAGTCTTAAGTCTGAGGAGAGACTTTGTGACCCTTTGCGTGTTCCACTGATTGTTAATGAACTGTGTTCATATTAGTTGTTTGATATGATGCCAGCGGCCTTCTTCTACGAGTATAACCGTACTGTACACCATCGGCAGGAAGATAATACTTACACATTACTATCCGGGTTAGAGAGGATTTTTATCGCAAACTACAAGTTGTGAAATGGACTCCCTCTATTTAGATTTTCATCGGAGATTACAGCATTGGGTTCTCCAAAAAGTGCAAGAAAGAATTGTTACGGCAACGAGCAAGTAGTCCCAGATTTTGCGAGCGTCCATCGGCTGGTGTTTCATCCATAAGCGGGCCATAAGCTTGTTTGTCACCTCAGTGGTATTAAAAAAACGAAAATTTCTAAACTTCAGACAACAGCTTGTTGACCATAACACCCTCTCCTGGGCTTCTCAAATTAATGAAGTTAGCAGGAAATTTTTTGCCTCCCTGCATTCTTTAAAACGACTCCAAAATTTTCTTCCTGTTAACACCAAAGCATTATTGGCACGCACTCTCCTTCGTCCTCTTTTGGACTACGCCGATATAGCATATCTAGACTAAATTAGATCGCATTCAAAATATGTGTCAGGTAAGTCTTTGGAGTACGAAAATTTGATCATATTACTCATTACAGGAAAGAGCTTGGTTTACTGCCAATACGATAGCGCCGAAATGTCCGCATTCTCACTTTCCTCTACCAGATCCTCTTCTATCCAACGGCTTCGGATTACTTGAGGGAATACTTCAAGTTTCGTGTTGTAGACCAGTGTCCAGCAACACTCCGATTCTTGAAATCCCGCCCCATAGCTCCCTAACCTGTTCTAAATCTTTTATGTCATAGCTGCACATCTCTGCAATGCACTTCCAATTAATGTGATGATGGCTCAATCTATTAATTCTTTTAAGAGCCAATTAAGAACGCACTTCGGTAATGTGTCCGACACCTGATTTATTGTAGCTGACTTATTGTGGGCAGTTGTGTGTATTACTGTGTTTCACTTTGTATATTTGTCTATATTTGTGTTTATAATATTTGCTTTTGTATCTACTGTACTTAATGTATCTAACCCTTACCTAGATAGTTTACTTTCAAGTATTCTTTGGTTGACTGGAACAGATCGCTTCTGGGATAAGTCCGCCATTGTATTTGATATATGTCTGAACTTGTAATTTGAACTCTAGTTACAATAAAGTTTTACAGACAAAATTAACAAACTGTATAAAATGGTCCTGCGTGACTAAAAGATACGTAGCATTCATAGCACTAAACAGCATCTCCTTTACCCTGAAAATGTTACGGTCTACAAGCCGTTGCCTGTATATATTTATTCATTTGCTTTTTAGATTGTTCACATAAAGTATAGTTACAATCGGCAATATAAACTTTTAATACTTTAATTTGAAAGCATCATCTGAACATGAATTTAAATCAAAAAAATTCTGTTTTGTCGCAATGTCAAATTTGATGTTTCTGGTGGCTCGATTGCGAGTTATATGCACTGATTTGTCTTCTTATCTCTTTATTTATCTAAATGTAACTGTTACGTAGATCGAATTCTTAGGTTGTTTGAGTTAGTTTGAGCAAAGCACAATTAGGTAATCAATTGCCCTCAAGAAGCCTATGTAGATAAGTAAGCATGAGCAGATAATATTGTATACCTAGCTAACATTTTGCTATTTTAGAACATAGATAAAAAATCTGGAACTCCAATGGACCTGTCTCATATGCTCACGGATTCTCTGGGCAACGTTGTCAATGAAATCATCTTTGGTGTCAAATTTCCTTCCGAAGACAAAACGTGGAACTGGTTCCGGCAAATACAGGAGGAAGGCTGTCATGAAATGGGGGTAGCTGGCATTGTCAACTTTTTGCCGTTTGTCCGGTTAGTATAAATTAAGCTTACCAGCTCAATAAGAATTTATAATAAATAACATATTTTAATATATATTTAATATTATTGTTTTTTTAAAGATTTATTTCGGCATCTACCCAAAAGACCATCCAAATACTCGTTCGTGGACAAGCTCAAACACACCGCCTGTACGCTAGTATTGTTGCAAAACGTCGCAAAATGCTTGGGCTAGATATTCCTGAAGGAGCTGAATATCCACCACATGCTAATCTTTTTGACGAACATCCAAAAGGCCACATTAAATGCATAACATATAGCAAATATGCTGAAAACACAGAGCATTACTTTGATCCCAACATTTTAATAGAAATGAAGGATGAATGCATCCTTGACAACTTTCTTCAAGAACAGAAAAGAAGATTTGAAAGTGGCGAAGAATCAGCTTGTTATATGAAAGATGAACAACTGTTATTCCTTCTTGCTGATATGTTCGGCGCAGGTCTTGATACTACTTCGGTCACTCTTTCTTGGTTCCTCTTATATATGGCGCTTTATCCCGAGGAACAGGTACTTTTACAATAATGACATAGATAATTAATTAATTAATGCAGAAATTAATAAAATATTTTTATTAAAATATGTAATTAATTTACAGGAACTAGTACGTAAAGAAATTCTGTCTGTGAGTTCAGATGAAGAAATAGTAGATATATCACGTGTACCGTATTTAATGGCAGCAATTTGTGAAACCCAACGAATCAGATCTATTGTCCCTGTTGGAATACCTCATGGTTGCATGGAAGTAAGTGAATCAGTTTTAATTAATGAAACTTTAATTTAAATTATAAATTTTGTTGACATACTTGTAGAGATAACTGGAATTTAAGTAAAACTAGATTTTTGAAGTGAAGCAGGATAAGATTGATCTGCATTTAAAAATGCACGAAGTTTACTTTCATCGGAATGCCAAATTCTACTGCGGATTAATAATATATATTTAAAATTATATTTTAGGACACATATTTAAGCAATTACAGAATTCCGAAAGGTACTATGGTGATTCCATTGCAGTGGGCCATGCATATGGACCCTGATATTTGGGAAAACCCTGACGAGTTCAAACCTAGTAGATTTTTAGCGCCAGACGGAAGTTTGTTGAAACCACAAGAATTTATACCATTCCAAACAGGTAAATCATTAGCAAAATGCTATATATACATAATATACTCTTACTATACTTTGCCATCAGTCTAAGGGGGCAATTCCTGAATAATGTTATTCGTTATTATTATTATTTACTACTTTAGCAGTAATTTATAAAATACACACAGCCAACTGCATGATTATGTATGTAGGGTCATGCATGCCTTGTCGTTACTTGAAATCAATTTTAAATTGATTTACTATGAATGATGGGAACGTTTTTTTTTTTACTAGTCCTATGATATTGTCGTTTTTTGTGATGCCTCCGAAACAGACTGCGATGCATGTCAAATGTTTTTATTTTAACTAAATTATCACTTTTACGCGTAAGGTAGTTTGGGCTGATTCTAATATATGAGATGACACGGATGATTTATATAGTTATCTATATTTCCTCTTTACTGGTACATTTTTCAGGAAAACGAATGTGCCCTGGGGATGAATTATCTCGAATGTTATCTTGCGGTTTAATTACAAGGCTATTCAGACGCAAGCGAGTACGCCTGGCCTCCGACCCTCCATCTCCAAAAGAGATGCAAGGAACTGTCGGTGTAACGTTAGCACCTCCTTCTGTGAGATTCTACTGTGATCCAGTATAATTGATGAGATTCTCATTAAGTTAATAAAATATTAATGTGTTTGCTTTTTGAACCTTAGCTAGAGTGTAAAATTTTACTTTGTAAAATTACATATATGAAAGAGTATAAACTCCTTTTTTATTGTTAAGCTGCTTGGTATGATTAATCTCCAATAAAAGAATATAAATATTATTATACTACTTTTAACAAATCAACAAATTTTTTCTCCGTCAACTCCAGTTGAGCAGCGTAGTATGCTCTAAACCTCATTCGATTGAGGAGAAACCCGTATCCCAGTAGTGGTATAATTTAAGGGTTGATGCTGGACATTTTTCATATACTATAGGAACTATTAAATGAATTTGTATTATTGCAGAAGTAAAATTAAAAGTTAACCTCGCGACATACTCTATTGTTTGTTTACAATGCCTTTTCTATACCATGCCGGGTGCCAAACATATAATATACGACCGTCTTCTGCACGAGCGACTTCCGTAGCCCATAGACAATTACGCAAATAGCGGGCGTAAGCAATACAAATAGTATTGCTTACGTACTCTCGCTATTAACGCAACATTTCCTCCAAAATGAAGTGAAGAATTAATAAAATTCAAAATAATGAATGAATAAAATAGGCTGAAACTTCTTTATTTGCTACTAGGGCCCTTGTTGGCATTTAAATACATATTACATTTTTTTTATAAATCGTATTCTTAGTTTCCTCTCATTTTTATAGGAAAGAGAGCGAGATTTTGTTGCTCTCGTCTAGTGACAAGATAAATTTAACGAGCGTTTATCAACAAGGTCTATGTATACTTGTATTAGTCTGTAACTCACAATTTCATAATCATATTTGTACATTTTGCACATCTCATATTTTTTTAAATAATTATTTGTACTTGGACTGATTGATTCGCACTCACACCTTCTCTGGGTAATAGCTGAAAATCAGTGTGTTGCTCATGCAACATTCCCACTGAGCTTTGGCCCCTTTGTATTTCTGCAACACATACCTACAATAACAACGAATAGTTTGCGCCCGAGACTTCATACGCATTTATCCTTATATCCAGAGGAAAATAAAAAAAAATCTTATCGGATTTCTATGTCATAATAGCTGTAGCTGTAGTATGCCAAATTTCAAACCCACCCGTCCAATGGTTTGAGATCTGCTTCTACCATGGTATCCACTTTACATATTTCCTGCTGCCCTATTATTGTTCTCTCTCAGTTTTCTTACCTCATTTCTCCCTATTCGTCTTCTTCCTCTCCCTTTCTTTGTCTCCGAATTGTTCCATTTGTTCTCATAAATCTAAGAATTTTATAATTTAAAGTCAAAACACGTATAGGGCCAGCCCATCACGTGCTTAGTTGTACAAAATTTTTAAACAAAATAGAGTGATGATGAATAAGCTTTTACTAGACAAGTGACTTATTTCAATGTCTTTTTTATATTAATCGGTAAGTACCTATAACTAAGCATTATCTAAGCGGCTATATGCAATATACGTCTAAGAATATAAAAATGAAAATGTGTTCACTACACTTGAGTTGTAGTTTCTGTGGGTCAGAATCTTAATGACTACTGTCCTAACAATAGGAAGGAAAGTCACTCCTTATTATCTCTCAATTATCCCGTGCAAAAAATTGAATGAAAGTCCAATACCGCCCTACCCAGCTCAGAAGTTGGTTTATATTTTTCAACTGCTTCATATCGAGCGGGCCGTATGTTTGTCTGTCATTAGACGCGGCGGAGTAGTAGTCGTATAAAAAAGTATGTAAACATTTATCTATGCCCGACCCATATGTTCATTATTGATATGTTATTTTGTCTGATAGCGATAACATGAGAGATACTGCATACAGTGATAAATAAAATTCGAACTGTCTAAACGCAAAAACTGCAGTTAAAATTTTTGCTTTTAGTTCGTAACTTTGATATTTTTATCAATGGCAGTCGTTTTTTTTAGACTATTTTTAAATTTCTTTAACTTTGAACGAAATGTAGAGTTAAAAAAATACTGAAGTGTGTCCATTAAGAATACGGAAATTTTGAATCTAATATGATATAACAAACTTTCATTACGTAAAATGTAAAATTAATCCATTTAGGGATGGAAGATATTATAAATATATATATCTAAATACTTTTCCTATCGTTCAAGGTGAATGTACTAGTTTCAATCTAATTGGTTTTCGGTGTTTATGGCGGACATACATTTCAACATGGGATTAATATATTATACATTTAATAATTAGCAGCTCAATGGAGTCGTTGCGCGTGTCAGTCTCAACGAAAACACTAGTTAAGCAACAACGACCGTAGCTTGTCCATGGATGGGTTTATTTATTCGAGCTCCTCCGTGCTTCGAAGGGCCATTAAGGTGTCGGTCCCGGCTGTTGTCAGTAGATAACAGTAGTTAAGCTAAGTCAGTGGCATTTAGGGCGACTTGAAAACACTGGCCTCCGCCAACCCGCAGTTGAGCAGCGTGGTGGAGTATGCTCTAAATTCCCTTTGATTGAGGATCCCAGTAGCGGGATGAATAAAGGTTAACGACGAAATGACATATACCGAGTAGAACAATTTTAACAAAAAAAAAACCGTCTCCAAACATTACTATACATTTATGTATGTAGATACAGGCTGATGATGACGATGAAAAAAATATGGGGCCAATCTGGAAGTATACGCTTTTAAATAAAAAAAGTTGTTTTCAAATCGGTTTATAAATGATGGAGTAAGGAAATAACAAACCTAACAATGGGTACATACAGGCTAATGATGATGATGTGATGAAGATGAAAGAAATATGGGACCAATCTGGAAGGATACTCTTTCAAGTGAAAAAAGTTTTTTGAAATCGGTTTATAAATCACGGAGTAATTAAGTCACAAACATTTAAAAAAAATACAGCCGAAGTGAGAACCTCCTTTTTTGGAGTCGGTTAAAAAGACGATCGATATTCCCGATATTATGGTGTTATATTAATGTTTAGTCGATTTGTAATACATAGTTACAAAACGTACATGTCGTTAAAACATGATTTATTTCGAAAAAATAAGAAATCATTTCTTATTTTGAAAAATAAAACTTATAAGTTTTCTTATTTTGAAAAAGACCACTTATACGTTTTATTTTTCAAAAGAAATCATTTTTTTCACTTTTGACAATCCTGTCTGTTATTTGAGCCATGGTTATAGGCTTTTAAAATAATTGTAGGATTCGATGGATGCGGTGCAGGCATCATTCTGTTTCTGTATAACCGTACGTACGTTGCCGTTATACTAGCATTCAGCATACAACATTAGCAAATCCAGATAAGTACGAGCGCTTAGTGGGATTTTAATAAGCACCTATCAAAACAACTTCACCAGGATCAGATACATAAACATATGCATTTACATATAAGCTGCTAATTATTCGACGCACTTCGGGCGTGAATTTAATCAGAAGAAATTAGTAGGAGTAAGAAGCTTTTGGAATTTGACTTCCCTCTTAGCAATGTGAGAGATAGCAATGTGGCAAATAAGGCATTAAAAGCCTAAAGAGATGGCTAGTCAAGTGAAGCTCAACTGCCTTGCAATGATGTATCATTTGTGCATATCTCCTCGACACCGAATCTAGTAAAGCATAGAGCTACTTAGGTTTAAATCTGAGAGTAGAAAAAAGAGCTAGAACTTTGATTGAAATCCTTTCTCAAGTAGTAGTATCAATCAGAATATGAAACAAAATGAATAAACAAAAGCATTCATACTTTCCACAACTCGATAGTTCGAAGGAGGAGGCTCTCTGAAATCTAACAGTACGCGTTCATTTTGTCTCCGATGTGTGAGAATAAACCCCCTTCCCGATGGCGAACGGTGCTAATGGAGAAGGAAGTCGTGGGTAACATGTGAAACTACTCCTCGTAACACAATCCATTGTACAGGCGGTATAACACACAAAGTGAGTCAAATTAATAACTATCCATATAATGCTTAGCGGAGAGTGCCGCAATAAGTAATATTAATCGTTAACGGTGCGTTTTCCGTTCCTTTTCGAAATAAGATACGAAATTTGCAAGATCTCTAATTGTTTATTACACACAGGGTACATACGAGAGGTCTAGATTTTACACACAAAATGTGTAATTAATTACACACAAAACGGCGACGCTGCGCAAACCTACCCACAACACAAATAAATACCACACAGATAACAGAGGCGCCCCCTAGTAAATCTCAGAAGTGCCGGTCATTGCTTTTATACGCAATCAGCTGGTTTAGGGATGAACAATTGACCTATTCTATATTAAAGTTTGATAAGCTATAACTCGAAAACGGTTAATAATAATAGTTTCTTTGGGAAAAATGTTGATTGATGTATGGACAATCTGTAATTTTTCCACACGGTTCAATATTGTTGATACCAATTAATGGATCTCGTGAAGCACTTTCAGGTTCACTAATCAGTTTTTCAATATTTTGTATAGTTTAGCAGTAACACCACTCCGCCTGATGTGAAGCGGTTACCAAAGCCATATTTACGCTCGCATCATGAAATATCGCTCGTGCATCACCACCCCCGCTGTCGACGCAGTAACTCCTTCCTTTCTTATGACTTCATTCACTCGCAGGAACACAACAACCCTTAAAAGAATTGTTATTTGGCTGTGGTACTCTGTGAGGTACTTCCCCTGTCGGGCACCCTATTTCTCTTTTTCCAGGGCTTCTTTCGCTGGTCGGCAGGGTGCACCACGTGCAGGTGAGGTTGGCTTTGGCTCAAAGATCGTGGTGAGCTCCTTACGCCCCAAATAGTTTTGCAATATTTCTAGCTTATTTAGAAAATCATCCGACAAGTCGAGGAGGGCAAAATTGCCGTAATCAAGAAAAGGGAAAAGAGTTCCAGGTGACATCACTTTGAGAACAAAATTCTGTAGTCATCTCAACGATGGAAGAGATGCGAAGATTTTTGAAACTATCCTATCTCTCAAGTTGGAACAAATTACATACAAAGTGTGAAATTTCATTAAAATCGATTTTAAGCAGTTTCTATGTTTGTCACGACAAATATCGTGACACGAAATTTCTAATATAACGGAACTACGAGTATAAAAGAAAATAAAGATTTAACTAGAGTTTATTGGTGGATAGCTCTTTGCAAAAACAGGAATTATTTTTTAAATTTTCATTTAATGTTCATAAGTGTTTACTTTTACCCATAAAAATATAATATTTTAACCATTCGAGAGCCGATTTTAGAAAATATTTTTTATTTGATTTTTTTTATACTTACGAACTCTGAGGTGGTCCCAGTTCCACCAAGTCATGATCTGATTATCGAATCTCAGGAAATTCGATAGAAATTCTCAAAAATTGTAGGCACGTAGCGGGCTTGTTAATTATTTATGATCATTCTACTTGTCTGTGTGGCAGTCATCACCTCATGCTATTGAGCCGATGATGGAAATTACACCACTCCTTAACGATTAGTATATAAAGATAGTTCATGTTTTCTGATCCTGTTTGATTAAAAATAAAATAAATATTTCTGGACACGATACACAGCGCCATCTATTTAGATTTGACTTGAAGCAAATCTTGTACTGTGGGTACTAGATAGCTGTTAAAATATTCTTTTTTTTTTTAACATACATTTAATAGGTACATGGAAAACTCCCAAACCAAGACAAACAGACATGTTCATGCACACAAATATTTATCTTGTGCGGGAATCGAACCACGACCTCAGAGTCAAAGTAGCCTTTGCTAGCAATTCGACCACCGGGCTCGTCAAATAAATATAAGTATGCAAGCATTTTTCGCAAGGCAAATCTTGCCAAAAGTGCTTGGATGTACATGTAAGCAGTTTAGCATCGTTATGTAAACTGGTGAAATAAATAAACAAAATACGTAAATGAAAATAAATAACATAACATATGTGCATTAAGTAGGCTATAGGTATGTGTGTACTCGGCGTTGTATAAAAAATATTTTTTATAATGAGTCCTACTCTAATGGTATGCGCCACGTCTGTCCACGTGGCGCATACCATTAGAGGAGGTTCTCAATTACACGATAGATTTTGTGTGCACGTGATGTCTAACCTGCCATAATATCGTATACACACACCAACGTGAGAAGCAATTAGGAATATGTAGGAAGCAAAAAGGGAACTAGGTGAAACAAGAAATTATTAACTGAAACAGAAAACCCGACTGAAAATTCTATCAATTTTTTACGGACGCCGCCATACTGAAATGATATACACTATCTCCGTTATTACATTATTCTTCGCATATGTCCCTCTCACAGCTGAGACGAATTACATGTTGATCATGACAGCAAGCAGTTTAGAGCGTTGTAGAGCGTTACAAAGAACTTGAAAGAACACATACACTTGAAAAACACAACCCTATTCCCTTCTTCGTAAGTTGGGTAAATAATGTATGACCGCCGACACCGACACGCGGCAGTATTTTTTCCTTGATAAATCACCTAGTTACAACTAAGCATAGTATGGGTACTGAATAACTCATATTTTTTTTTTAAATAACTACATAAAATGCATAGGAAACCACCCGCTAGAGACAGACATTTTAATGCACATAAATGTTTGTATTTCGCGGGGAACGCACCCTTGGTGGCAAAGTAGCTATTGCTAACCATTCGACCACAAGGCTTATGAAATCAATTTCGATATACGTATGATATTAATAAAACCTACTTTATTGAAGTCAACGTTCATTCTTCATATCGTTTCTCTTTCTTTTTTATTGAAAAGATTTTAGCTAGCGATTTCTTTCGCAACTTAACCTTTTATTTGTTATACGACATCGAATGACAGACAACATACGACCCGCCTAATGCAAAGTGGTGTTATATACTATCGACGCTTACAACATAAACTATCGCTCGCGCATACCCGCGATACTTCCGCTTCCATTACAGCATCTCTCTTTTTGATACCTCGCAGGAACACAACAACCCTTACTACTAAGACTACGCTTACTCTACGCCCTTCCTTATTTTGCCACAGCCACGAATTGAGATTAATCAACAGAATGCTGCACGTGCAGGTGAGATTGACTTTGATGCAAAGATGATAGTGAGGCACTTACCCCCATCTATTGCTTTCAATAAATGTATGTGTTTGTTTGAGTTTGTTGTTTTTTTTTTTTTTTGGTAGATGTATCGGGTCAAATATGGTTAAATGTAGCTCTTTGCAAGTTAGTTTCATATGTAGTACAGCAGTTAACGTACTACCAATTCATATTGATCCATATATGGCTTGCCAGTTCGTCAATTATCACTTCATCATCATCAGGTCATTTTAGTCTCCACTACAGGAGCACGACCGCCTCTCGTCCGTCCTAGACAGAAGGAGGAATTGGCCTACACTCCCTACGCTGGCCAGACGTGTTGGGGAGGCCTGATCGATGTATTTCCTTAGTCGCCTTGTACGACATCCACGGGAAGAGACGGAGTGATTCTATTCTAGTCTGCCGGAAACCACACGGCCATTATTACTATTATCACTTACTTGTGATAAAAGTGTACTTCTAGGTATAATAGTGTTACTGAAATAGTGACGTATTTATGTTTATTTGCGATGATGTTCTGTGAACTGCTTACAGGATGGATTTAAATATAATGAAAAAGGTAAATATTTTTAGATAACTTGTTTTAATTTTATTTTTGACACTACACAGCACTCAAATAAAAAATATAGCATAATATACAAAGCATGGTAAATAAGTCACGGTAAATAATACAACGGTGAGCTAAGAAGATGCTATGATCATGACGTATGGTCCCTCAATGTTACATAAAATGCCACATACGTCACATTACAGATAAATCGTACTGAAATCAACTTTGTTGTAAGAAATGGAATTCACCATAGGCACTATTAATACAACTAACATATAAATTGTAAAGACTAACTGCTTTCATACTAAGACTAGCTGCCGGTCGCTTGTGTGTGGAATGCGAGCCAACATCATTTAGTGCATGGAATGTTACTTTACATTAATTTATTCAATCATTACAACACATGATTTAGAGACGACACTTGTGAATCGTAACTCTACAACACAACGAACATGAGATCACACTCAACATACACTCTTCAAAGGATATCTACTAATAAATAATGACCTAGAATATACATTTATTTTGGTATAGGTACTAGAACTTAAACAACATCAAAATGTTACAAATGTTTAAGATGTGTGAATATCATTTATCTTGTATATAGTCTTGTTAAAATTGAATTGAAAGTTACTCAGTATTTCAAATTCACATAAACAATATCTCTAAATGACAACGATGGGAATATTCATTACATCTAAAGTGAACTGACCATACCGTTCAGTCAACTAATTGAACACTTTTTTGCACAGCCTCGACCGTCGCTCGTGCGAGGTCGTCACTTATTTATACTACGTATATACTTAAATAATGGTTGTCGATACGCTCTAAAACGAGTGATCATTAAATACTGGTGGGTTTGTGGCGGCAATGCGGAGGCGCCGGCTAGTGCGCGCCCACGTGACGCAAGTGCGGATGGTCGGGCGCGGGCGCCGCCTGCGGCACGGGCGGCGATCGCGAGACGAACTTCACTTGGAACGCTTTAGGTGCTATCGTGGCACCGACAATGCCTTCTAGTGATGGCAAGGTGTCTCCGTCTTCTATTTGAACGTCGAATTGATGCATCACACACGCGAAGAACATGAACATTTCCATCCGCGCGAGGACGTCACCCAGGCACATACGCCTCCCAACGCCGAAAGGCATGAAAAATTCTGGTCGCTTAATTTTTCCGTTTTCGTCAATGAACCTACTTGGATTGAATTTTTTTGGTTCATCCCACAAGTTTGGATCCATATGGACGCAGTTAATCAGTGGTACTACTTGTGAACCCGCTGGAATTCTGTAGCCGTTTAGATTGACGTCTCTGTGGAAGAAAATAAACATAAATAACTTGTCGTATTATACTGTATCAAATAATAAATTATACCTTTATTTATCAGCTATATTTGTTACGACTTTGCTAGTATAATATATACAGCCTAATCCAAACTGCAGGCAAACGGAAGATGAATGATTTTTGAAATCGGTTTAGTAGTTTCGAAGATTAAATAAACTCCAATTGTTGGTACAATTGGAGTTTATTTAATCTTCGAAACTTCGAATTATTAGGTACGTCTTTATATTATTAGTAGTGTAGGCGAGTGTATTACCAGACTGAAAAAGTATACTCACTTTGTGGGGGAATGAGTGGTAGCCAAAGGAACTATACTGGACATTCGTAGAGTTTCTAAAATTGTTGTTTCGGTGTATGGCAAGTGAGACATATCCTCGATTGTGGGCAAACGCTCTCGGCCTACCACAGTATCGAGTTCTTCCTGTACACGCCTCTTCACTTCGGGATTCCTTAGCATAAATACGATCATCCACAGAAGTGAGGACTTGATGGTTTCCACGCCAGCCGAAAACAGATCGCCCAAGATTTGTTTCAATTGCAATTCTGAAAATTTGATTTTTTTTTAGATCACCAATATATTCAAATAAGTTATCTATACTGCTTCTTTAAGTGCTATCTTTAACTAATTAAATTTTAAACAGTTTATTATATTTACCGTGATCTCTGCCCTCGAATAATTCCCCGGCTCTGCATTCAGTTTTTGCCTTTTCGATTTCAATCAAGTAAACATCAATAAGATCCCTGGCATTGTTCAAATCCAGAGTTTGTCGATGTTCGTCGATCAACGTTTGATAGAATGCAAACATCTCTTCGCGGTTCTTTGCTACTTTCTCCTTAGCCAATGCTTTGCCTGGGAGATACTGTAAAAAAGAAAATAAAAATAAAACTTCATGCAAATGACATAGGGTCCAAATATATGCAGTTTTAAAAGTTATTGCAGTGTTACTTACGTTGTATAAGGGTATGTATTCTCCATAGTGAACTTCTCCAAAAAGCCTCATGCCTTCTTCGATAAGAAAATTGAGTCTTTCAAATCTAGCATCTCCGTGGCTGAACCGTACAGACATAGTGATGCCACATATCACATTGGATACGACAAGGGCCAGTAGAGGATTAGCATCGATCGGAGAACCTTCTGTTCGGTTTAGGTTTTCAATTAATTCGTACACCTCATTCTGATAAAGAAAAATATAATCAGTTTTTGCAATTCAATTTCGATGACACGAGTATCACGATGATTTGATTTATGTTTGAGTAAGTACCTTAATTCTTCCTTCCATAATCTTCTTGCCGTTTCCCATATAGGTCATTCCGAATTCACGGAGTTTCTCATGTAAAAAGCGGCGCTGGTTTTTCCAAAGGCGGCCTTCGCTGTTGATGATGCCTGCACAGAAGTAGGCGTTAAGTGAGATTTCCACGCAGGTGGGAGGTGCACGGTCCAAAGGCGGGAGGGCCGGCAGACCGTGTTCCGCCCACTTGCCCATGTGCACAATACTTTAATGTCAGAAATATTGAAGCTGAACATTTACAGTCTCTCTTAAAACCTTATTTTTTATCAAACTGTTTATTGTATGTAATTAAACATAAATAATGGCTACTACTTCTAATGACTTATTTCATTAATGACAAAATACTAGGAATTTGATAAAATATAAGTTATCAAGAATGTTTAATTGCTTTGGACGGATTCAGAATATAAGAATAATAGTGAAGTAGGTGTCAGTGAAAGCAAAAATTGTAATTTTGTGTTAGACTTACCGAGACCGTCCAATGTATGCATCAGAGGAGTGCTGGGGCGGCCGGTAAACTCTTCTCGGCGAAATGCTTCTCTTATGAGTTTATAATCACTGAGCACCACAGTCAACTGATTGCCGAGTCGAGCAGAGAACAGCGTGCCATAATTGCGAGCGAGCTCCAGGAAGGTCTTGTGCCGCACGCCGAGGAAAGGCAGGTAACCAACGACGGGTGGTCCCCATGGACCGGGTGGTAGTTTCCGCATATCATGCAGCGTTGCCACCAACCTAGCCAGCAGGAACACCGCACCGGCTGCCAACAGCAGCGGGAAAGAAGTACGCGAAGCACAGTAGCTCACCACTTGCCATAGTCCCCACAATATTTTAGAGTTCGACAGTATTGTTATCATTTTTAGTTTTTTTTTTAACAATTGAAACCGAAATTGTATTCTCAGTTGTCAACTACACGTAACATTAGTGCGCGGAGCGAAGATCGCAAGAGTGCGATGCCGTGAACGTTGTGATTGTAAAACGCGTGCGACCAACGTCTGCGCACTACTGGCGCGCCGCTGTCGTGGCCTTGCGAATAAATACGCGCGGGGTGGCGCGCATACAGGCTCGTCCCACCGGCGCGGCGCGGCGCGGGCGCTCCACTCTCCGCTGCTTTTCGCCGGCCACCCGGCCGGTGCGCTACGAACTTCGTAGCATTTCGTAGACACTCTTCAAGTTGTTTAGCGGCAGTCTAAATTCAGTTGATTTTTCTATTTTGGTGAAACAATTAATTAAGGTTTCTATATAAATTATTTAGATCGCTTATTTACGAATTACATTGATAACATAAATCTGATAGAGTTTGTCGTATTCACCCTGAATTTTAAATAGGATATGGCTTTGGGAATGACCTCACTAGCTGCACTTATTGATGTCAATGTAGGCGTTGAAATTCGGCGAGGGGTGAGAGGGGCTATCGAGGTCGAGCGGGTGCGCATGCAGATGATAAGATTAACGAATTGCGTAAGTTGGCGCGAGGCAAGGTGACGGCGGGTCGACGACTCGTGGTTGAGAGCCTTGGGCGAACGTCTTAGATCGACCTCTAAGCGGCATTTCAATATTTTTGTCAAAAAATATATATGGGGACCGGAATTTTAAATATTCTACACGCATAATGTTCCCGGCTACTAGAAATCTGAGCGATAAATTAAGTCAATTTTTTTATTTATTTAAACTTCATGCACAAAATTGTACACAGGCGGACTTAATGCTATACAAGCATTCTCTACCAGTCAACCATAGTAATTAAGATTAAGACAGTATGTATGTATCGCAAAAAGGTTCTTAAAGATATGAATAGCATAAGTGCGTATAGATACTCGTATACATATTGATAAAGTTTATGTATTTATGTAAATGCTAGCTTCCGTTCGCGGTTTCAGGCAGGTAATCGTAAAGTATCCTCTGCATTAAATGTAAATTACATGTGAGAATTTCATTCAGATTCGTTCAATGATCATGTTTATTAAGTTATCAATTAGTCTTATTAACGTTATCAATCACATAATATAATATGGTATATACTTAATACATAATATAGTATATAATTACGTATTATATATTATATTATGCGTATCACAAATGTTTAAAAGTTAAGAGAAAGATCAGTTCAGTCTTATAAAATATATATTGCCCTTGTTGCTGTTAATAGAATATTGTGCTGCATTGTCGCCACAGAATCGAAGTTTGCTTTATCTTTATTCTATTATATTATCTAATCACGGATCATTATAAACATTTAGTTAGAGTAACATTCTATGGTTATTGCATAAAGTCGCATCAACAACGTGAAAAGTTTTTTTTTTTGCACGGTACAAAGAAACATTTTATTGAAATACAACTAATATTAAATAAATGCATTTATATTAAAACTAAATCAATAAAAATCAATTTAGCTAAATCAATATAATAGCTGAACTAATCTAATAAACCGTTGCCCATAGGCAAAGTTCCCCCGTATAATATGCTGGCCTCGTTGCCTTGTTGGACCGCAGCAATAATTCTTTGGGCAAAGTAGAGGCCAGATTTTTGATATACAAATTCTATTTTTGAGTTTATTTGAAGTCTACGCGAACGAACTCGCAGACATGCCTAGCATAAAAAATATATACAACACGAGAATGTTGTACAATAGCGGCGCTTGCAAACGGTACGACATATAAACGGCTCTATATCTAAGGATTTCGGTGAAATTTATAGTTTGTGTTTGCGAGGGTGACAATTTTTCTATGTTGTTCCAGGTTTCAAATCTGGAAAAACTAGTTATCTACTAAAATATGCCAAAGAAAGCTCAGTCGCCCAGTCTATTTAAAGTCCTAATAAAGTTTATTGTAATATTATCATCTTCTCATTAAAGGCAGAGCCACAAGGTATCGTG
This sequence comes from Hypsopygia costalis, assembly GCA_937001555.2. Classification (NCBI taxonomy): domain Eukaryota; kingdom Metazoa; phylum Arthropoda; class Insecta; order Lepidoptera; family Pyralidae; genus Hypsopygia; species Hypsopygia costalis. Next base: position 12,326,241 of record OW443330.2, on the reverse strand, counting down.
ATACTTGTGAGATCACTTTGATATCTGCCTACACCGTAAAAGATATTACAACACATAAGCCGTAATATAGACAAACACTAAAACTTTGTGAAATAATCTGTCGCAAATATATGGGTACCTGATCCAATCGCGAAACAAGTTCATTTCAACTCGTAGCGTAGTGTGAACTTAACTTAAGTTACCATCGCTAGCTGGCAAGGGATTGGCGACTATAGGGTGTTGCTCATTTGTATGGCTCATTTCTATGGTGGTGAATAGTTTCGATCAAAGGAAAACAATAAAAAAATATTCTCTTAAGACCTTACCAAAAGTTTGAAAAATCGATGAAGTATCTAGTTTTAAACTTCTTGATATTGCATTTGACACTTTCATTAACTGCAACATGCACATGTCTGAAATTAAATTAAAAATATTAAATTTCTATATGCCTTAAGCACACTAAAAATAAATACAATATAGATTGTCGGCATGTCACTCTTGACTCCGCTGTAGCAATAACCTTTGGCGCAAGGGCACGAATATCCAAGATGTATTTGTGATGCAAAATTCACACGGGTGCAAAAGCCAACATTCGCCAACCTAACAGATGTAGACCATTTTTTTTTTCAAATACAAAATATTAACACTGCCTTACATGTATATTCTTGAAGTAACCATTTTTGTCCATAAATATCAACCTAGTACCACCAGAACCTAAATTTAAAATGTATAAAACCGGACCATACTATAGAGCAATTTTATAATTTATAATCAAATGCCGCATTATGTTAAAAACTAACAAAATATTAATTTATTTAAAAAGAACTATTATTAGAGAAATGTTATTACTTTATCGTAGAATATATGAATGACAAATGTCTAAAAAATAAAATAAAAATTGTTACTATTATATTATTATTGTATGCTGTAAATTTACGATACCCTTTCAAGTTTCATGTTTGTATTTTATTAAGTCGTTATATACGTTGACTATTGCAGTACTTACTCGTACATGTATAATAAAATATATGAATATGATTATCAAGTGACATGTTCATTTGCCCTTTTATGTATTTAAAATACGAAGGGAATTAATATATAAATAGTTACAGATTTAGCGTTTCCAATTACCACAAAATGCGATCACGTTGCTAGACCAATTATTATTCTTAGTTGTTGTACTGCATTCAACAGTAATCTTTAAATAATTTATTCTAGAATTTGTAATCATGTACTGATAACAAACTTAATAGAAACTTAAACTAAATTTGATAAAACAATAATAGAAAATCTAAAAATAGGAGAGTAAAGAAAAAACATGCCAGTGTGTGGCATGCCGGCAAGAACGCAGGCTGCATTTCCTCGCTGAATAGTAATTGTTATTCTTTGGGCGAAGAAAGAGCACTTGTCCCCGGCAGCTTTAAAAATAGATTTTTTATTTAGACTATTATTTTATTCAATTCTATAAATAGAACATATAACTGATATATGAAGCAATGGACTGCATGTTTATTTGTAACCTATGAAGATAAACTTATTATTCAAGTCATAGCACACAAGTGAGAATAAATAAGTTGTCACGTTCTTTTTATCGACTATATGTTTTGAATGAGGAGATTCCTCCTTGGACTTAGCAATTATTGACCTGAATAGTGAAGCGATGTCAATAATGAAAAAAAAATGAAATAAAGTATTGAGTTCGGGAGAAAAATTTTTTTTTGTATTTTTGTATCGCGATTACCCTCAAATCAGTGACTCGATTTTTGATCAAATTTGGTGGGTGTCTAGGAAACGTCACCATTTGTAATATCGTTGTGCAATGAAGTCGGTTCAGTGATTTCTGAGATATTTATGTATATGTTAATAGTCAATGCCCGAAATGTAGGCGCTCCTAGGCGTTTTAACCTCGGGTTCCACCACACCACTTTTGACAGCACAAATTGTTCAAAAATAGTTATGACTAATGATGCCATTGTCTTTAGTCAAAATTTCAAAAATAGTTTTGAGGACGAGGTTTTTAAGGACGACATCGTCCTTAGTCAAAATTATTTTTGAACAATTTTTTACCCCATTGAACCTTCAAAACCAGCAAAGTAGCTTTGACCGACGACGTTAGGTTAGGTTAAGCTTATGAGAGGGAGGTGAGGTAAGCGAAGTCTAAAGTCGTTCAGGGATCGTTGGAGAGAGCTATATTCTGAGTTCCTTTATATAAATTAGGGACGAGAATATTTAGAGAACAATCTGAAAAAAAATTATAGTAAGGCAACGAACGCATCTCTAGCAATTCCACAGCAATACCAAACTTAATTAGTCAGAATTAATATTTAATTATTATAATAGAAAGCCAGCCATTTACAGAAATATTCATATGGAGAAGCGATCGTTTTATAATTATTCTTTTATAGAATCGATCATTTGTAGAATTAGTCAGTTTTAGTCGACAGTGTTAATTATATTATATATTGTAAGTCATTAGCAGAATTAGTCATACGTTATTCGACTGTAGTAATATGCATGTCTGTTTATGTCATAGCTACGCGTTGAACATTATTCTATTGTTTTTTTACAAGCATACGGCCCGCCTAACTAGTCAAACCTAAATTTCGGGTATTGACTATAACATATTACCGATTCACCATTTCGTGGGGCATTGTAATCGGTTTAGTGTGATTAGATATATTATATATGTAAATACTAATATGTATACTACAATATACTATATGGATATGTTACTACCTAATTATGCCGATGGATGACTTTGAGGAACTACCCTATATTAACATTACATACCACTCTCGAGGAACTACCCTATATCATATAGGCATATAATTAAATGTTTTATTAGCAACGTATGGCTGTGGCTCAACCTTTCCGTTCCCATTTCATTCCTATCCAGTGGATCTTCCATACAAACATGACAATTTCATCATATTTTTTTTTGTTAATTTTTCTGATATCATCCTCATCATCAGCCTGTATCTACCCACTGCTGGATATAAGCCTTCCCCATTGCTTTCCACCAGATACGATCCTCCGCCTTCCGCATCCAGCATAATTTTCTCTTATATCGAATAGCTATTCTGCTGTAGGGATGGAGACAAATCCAACAAATAAGAGATCATAAAAATCGGTCCAGCTGTTATTAAGTTATATATGTATAAGTTATAATGGTGTAACTAATCCGATCTTTGTTTATATGTGACTAAAATTACAAAGTTGTACCAAACTGAGCAAACTAGTATTATTTTGCATATGTATATTGTAAACCTAACAAGATTTTGCATAATTAATTCGTTCTTGGTAAATACATTGGACGTATGCTTGTATTCTTGATGTTCACTAAGATAAGCTTTTAAATTTCCTAGAGTCATTTTGAATTTTCTAGTGTCATTGAGTTATAATACAGTAACTATTAAACTTTTTAACCTAACAACTAAATGATAGCAATTATAATAACACAGGAATTAACGCGATCATGCATATAAGGTAGTTTTACATACCTTTATTATTTCCTGACGTTTCGACCAGAAGGCCAATTCTCGTAATTTTTCTACGAACGAAGATTGAAAGTTGACCGAATCGAGATTGAATTGTGAATTGACTAAAATTATATACTTGATTTTATTAATTAATTATTATCAATTCTTGTTGTTGGCGAAGTAACATTCTTAGTTTGTTTAATTTTCTCTCATATTTCGATACAATCCCGTTTAAATTTAATTTTTAAGTTACATATTGTGTTACGAGAATACCAAATGTGACATTTATGAGATCGAGACTGGATCGAAAATGAATTTTGACTATATTTTAATTACGAGAATTGCCCATCAGGTTGCACCGGCCGTGGTGCAACCTGATGGGCAATTCTCGTAATTTACATTACACCACGGCCGGTGTAATGTAAAACTACCTTATATGTATGATCGCGTTAATTCCCGTGTTATTATAATTTCTGTCATTTAGTTGTTTACCAATTTATAAATACTACATCGATGACTACGTTTTTTGAGAGGAAACGACTAGCACTGACTTGACTTGAGAGTGTTTATATATAGGCGAGAAATAGATCTAGCTACGTCTCAAGTCTTTCATATCAAATATGATGATAATTAAACCATTCGTGAATCAAACCACAAACCAATTTTTATCTTTATTTGTTGTAAAACAGCATCGTTATGTCATCTTTCTATATATACTTCTATATAAGATCACCTTTCTTATTTTCCTCATTTTAATGATGAGGATGAAGTATAAAACTATTAAAACAAATTGCAAATCAATCGATGCATTTTCCTTATTATTAAATCATGTTATCTATTAAATAAACAACGTTGATGTCGAAGCAGACGTTCAATGTCTAATAATCTGTCTCGTTTATAAATTATGTGCCTTCCACCTATATAGCGAGCTATTTTATATTGCACTAGTTGTTATCCGCGGATTCACCCGCGTGATCAATATTTTGATAAAATATTTTTTGTCTTAGGAATAAGATGTTTTTACAGGATAAAAAGTAACTTATGTCACTCTCCAGACCTTAAACTATACTCGGACAAAGAATTATATCAATCCATTGGTTCCTTTCGACATGAAATAAGTACAAACAAACAATAGGCTCAAGTCTATTTTTAGAACATTGTTTTCAAGAACAATGTCCTAAAATTATAGAGACTATATATTAATATCATAAAATACACAAAATTAAAACAATATGGCATATTAAAATTTTAATAGCTTATGTCCGATGTGTTTTATGGTCGTTCAAAGTCCATTTGGAAAGTTTTTAAGCCAAGTCTGTGGCATTTAGGCGGCTTGAAAGTACTAGCCTCCGCCAATCCGTAGTTGAGCAGCGTGGTGGAGCACTGAACCCCTTGGATTAACGGAAGACCCGTAACCCAACAGGAAGATCATTTTGGGAAATAAGATAATCGAACTATAATCTTACGTAAGAAAAAAATTAGGTTTGAAATTATTATTGTGTTGTTGTCGACAACCCTTATTCAAAACACTATTGGGATCCGTTGAGGTCTCCCCTCATTCGAAGAGGTTTAGAGCGTAGCCACCACGCTGCTCAACTAATTGGCGCAAGCCAGTGTTTTCAAGCCGCCTAAAAGCCACTGACTTGGCTTAACGACTGTCATCTAATGACAACAGCCGGGACCGACGGCTTAATGTGCGTAACATAGGCTACGGTTGACATCAAGCTCATTCTTATTGTGTTGACAAATATGGAAAGTTATATTTCGATATAAATACAGAGTGTCAAATAACTGAATTCGTATTATCATAAACATACATTTTAAACTGATAATTACATTTTAACGCTCGGCTCTAATCTGTACTATAACGGTTTCAGACTGGCAATAAACAATAGGTGCATTAGTGGCAACACGTCAGCGCACTCGGCATATCTTACCAGAACAGAAATAGGGTAAAAGCCTAAAGACAATGGCATACGAATATAAAATATATTTTCAGACCAAGTTTACAACTGTATCAAGTCTAGTTTAAAACTGGTCAATATAAAAGTTTTTTTGTCCTACGTCTGCATACAGGCATACGGCCGGCCTTATGTAAAGCGGTTACCATAGCGTTTGCAACATGAAATATCACCCTCGCTGCACGCAGCATCTCCTTCCTTCCCGGTGATCTCACTCGCTCGCTCGCCAACCATCAAGCAAGGGAATTGTTATTTGGCTGCGGTATTCTGTCAGGTGGAGGTACTTCCCCAGTCGGCAGTTTATAAATACAAATGGGCCGTGCTTTCGCCAGAGCCTCTTTTGTATCAGGGTGCACCATGAGTAGGCGAGGCTGGCTTTGGCCGTAAGGATGGTGATGAGCCACACCCCGAGAGGGCTGGGCTCAAAGTGTGAACTAGACTATGTTTATTGAGAAATTCATGTAAAAATACAGTTTTGTCAGAGCAATGTCATCTATCTATAAGAATATAATTTTTCATTATTTGTTTGTCCTTAATTTGCATACATTACAGAACATATATAAAAGAAGTATGCATAATTAAAAAACGACTGGGGCGATTTCAACGGCTTTTTTAGTTGTTTATCAGACTTTCTGAGATTGCAAAATTTGAACTGCTGAAGCTAGAAATAGAAGTAGTTTGGATATAGATTAAATCCCGGCATACACGGGTAAATTAATTCTACCCGAGTATGCTTCAATCTTAAATTTTAAACATTATTGTTTTGGCTTCTCTAATGTTCCTATATAAACCCCAGTTAGAATTTTATTACAGTAGAATCCCTTTATTATGAATCCGCCTAGCTGAATGGAAGAAGATGAGTGGAATACTTCATTCCAAGGAAACCATCGGCGAAGGCACGATAAATTGGTACAAATATGTACAGAAATATGACAGAAAACGAATACGTCTCATCCTTGGAGCACTGACTGGACATTATGCCTGCCATGGGCACCTATACAGGATGAGACTTGTCAATAGCCCAGAATGCAGAACATGCAAGGAATCTTATGAGACCATGAAGCACTTGATGTGTCAATGTGATGCTCTAGCTGGCAAACGAATGGCAATCCTAGGAAAGGCATACCCAGACCTGGAGGACTACAGGCTCTTCTCAATTAAAGATGTACTAAAGTACATGGAATATGTCTCAAGACACTCAGGGGAGAGTTACTAAAGGATAGGGAGTGCACAAAAGATCCGACAGGGTCGACGTGCCACCGGTGCTACAGCACTGGACCCATTTCAAGATAAGATAAGATGACTCCGCCTATATTGACCAACCGCCTATTATGTCGTAATTACACAATGAAGTTTGGTTTTCATATAAAATTTTGTATAAATAGTCGGATATAATATAGTGGGAATAATTGGCCGTGTGGTTTCCAGCAGACTAGAATAGAATCACTCCGTCTCTTCCCGTGGATGTCGTACAAGGCGACTAAGGGAAATACATTATATGTAAAACATCGATCAGGCCTCCCCAACCCGTCTGGCCAGCGTGGGGAGTGTAGGCCAAATCCTTCTGTCGGAGACGGACGAGAGAGGTTCGTGCTCCTGTAGTGGAGACTAAAATGACCTGATGATGATGAGTCCGTTACAATGACTTGACTTACAGTGACATGTGCATGACATGACATTATAACCCATTTTTAATAAATTATGTCTGGTTATACTGACCGGCATGATTCTTTAAGATTTATTTATAGCAATATTGAAAATGATAATTTGACCATGGCGATGTCTTCTATACAGAATGGTATTAGAGACTGTTATTACAATGGAATAAAAAACAATAGCAAACAAAATTTCCGATGTCTTAATTAAATTATGAAAAATATACATATGTATGTATGTACATACATATGTATCGTACTAATTACGTGCAATTTTAATTTTAATTTTCTTTTAGAATAGTTTTTCTATTAAAATAAGTATTTACATATAAAAGGTTTTTTTTTCATAAAACGGTTTGTATGACGTCCACTTATTATGACGTGTTTGTAAATTCCCTTTGATGTCATCTGTATATATAAAGATATATAAATTGGTGCTTTAACAAAATGTATCCAAGCAAGAAACATGCAATGAATGACAGCCTTTATACATATTAGAGTAGATTGAAATACTTGGTTTAGCCGGCCAGTGGCTATAAATTCGCAAATCACGTAGTGCCACCGATCGCGTGCACTCGGTCGAAAGAGCAACGACCGTCCCTTTTATCGATACTGCAAGAGTTTATTGACCCTTATCAAATTTCGATATAGTTTAGTCAAATAATAATTGTACACAGTGATTAATTTGAGAATTGCGCATCTAGAGTTAAGTTGTTATTATATATAATGATTATATTAATATATATTGTTATTATGTATTAACTTATGGGAACAATATTTTCTGTCACCTAAGTTTAGATGTGTCACTAATCTGCAGTACCCTAATAATAATATCTATCGCCAAGAAATATATTAGTCATCATTTTAATCAAAATTGTCTCTAAATATAAATCATCAGCTTAACAAACTATTAGTATCATTTAATTCGTTTGATCATCAAAATAAATAAATAATATTTCTGGACAATTTACACACCGCCATCTAATCCCAAATTAAGCGCAAAGCTTGTGTTATGGGTACTAGACAATTGATAAATGTACTTAAATACATATTTTTTTGTAAATAGGTATATACATATAATACATAGAAAATACCCAGACCAAGACAAACAGACATGTTCATGCACACAAATGTTTGTCTTGTGCGGGAATCGAACCCGCGACCTCGGAGTCAAAGTGGCCATTCCTAACCATTCGACCACCGAGCTCGTCATAAAATAATAGATTTGTCACCAAATAAACAGATCAGCTCCTTAATTTAATGAAAAAATTACTAATAGGGGCGAAGTCAAATTGGCGTCACATTCACTGACGAGTCTTGCCAATACTTGGTCAATGTAATAAATCATGTTTTGGTTAGATTTGAGTTGATTTTGGTTAGGTTAGGGTTTTCTTGTTTCCCGTCATCGGAAATAGGAGCTCCGCTTCGCGGAGCTCCGTAAACCTAGATGATGAATGATGTGGTGCCAAGTAAGCTTAATTATTAATAATTGACAATATAAGACATACAAAAACATTTATTTGGTACTAGACCCTATATCTCCATGATTTTAGGTTTTTAGGATTTATTCTGGAATCGATTTTATAGATTTTGTTCTATTCATTTTGGTGACAAATCTATTATTTTGCAGGCAAACCCTATAAGTTAAGAAACACAAAACTAATTAAATTGGCGATAGCATATATGATACCCTTAACTTATATATATGACCAATCTTTTTCGGTTTTTAAATTAATAAATAATAAATAAATATTCCTGGACAAATTACACAAACGATAAATTACACACGGTCAAACTAATCAAAGCTTGTACTATGGGTAACTACTAGGTAACTGATATAATACTTATATATATATTTGTAAATACATGCATATAATATCTAGAAAAGACCCAGATCAAGATAAACTGACATGTTCATGCACACAAATATTTGTCTTGTGCGGGGATCGAATTCGTGATCTCGGAGTCAAAATTAATGAATGAATGAACTATATTTGCTCTAGATGTGGTACAATATAGATATTACAGTATTGTATAAAAGCAACCCCTACATCTAGCCATTACTGGCATGTAAAATTTTCCCAGCAAATATTTTCATAGACATTATTATGATTAGTAGACATATTAGGTTATGTCATATAAAATCGTCATAGTAGTATAACTTTATGTGAAAGATTTCGATAACATAAACACTTCTCGAGATCATGATAATTTAAAAATTACAATTTTGGGCTTCATAAAACGTTCCTTACAAAACGCCACTAAACTATGACGTCACGCTTTTGTAATTTGTATGCATTGAATCAGCTATTAATGTCAAATATTGCGCTAGTAAGTAGCTACTGTCGTAATAAAACTCATTGTTTGTCTAATGGAAATTACAATGATGTTATGTAATACAGTCTTATTCATGAAAAAATCCCTAAAATACGTTTAAAACTGTCACTAACTAAAATGCTCATAAGCTGATTTTAAGTTTCGTATATTCATAAACGTTTCATATGTCCGCTAAAAGCTTTGATCATTAATGGAACTAGAACTAGATGCACAATAACATACAAAATAACCGACCAAGTGCGAGTCGGACTCGCGCACGAAGGGTTGCGTACCATTACCTAATAAAACGGCAAAAATGTCATGTCTGTTATTTGGGATCCCTTAAATATTTGTTTTATTTTTATTTCATTATTTATTTTTAAAGTGAAAATATAACTAAATATTCTGTCAATATTTCAAGCGTCTATCTGTTGCCTTTATCAATATCGAGCAAAAACGAGCAAAAAAAAAACACGTTTGTTGTATGGAAGCCCCCTTAAATATTTATTTTATTCTGTTTTTTAGAATTTGTTGGTATAGCGGCAACAGAAATACATCATCTGTGAAAATTTCAACTGTCTAACTACCACGGTTCATGAGATACAGCCTGGTGACAGACAGACGGAGGGACAGCGGAGTCTCAGTAATAGGGTCCGTTTTACCCTTTGGGTACAGAACCCTAAAAACTAAGCAAAATAATGTCCGCAGTAGACAAAAGATGGCATAAATCTTACTTATTTTTTGACCAATATTAAAAGAAAGTATAATTCCATAACATGCATTATAAATTTGCCCCTATGTTTTCAGTTTAAGATTTATAATTAAGACTTGTTCTTATGTTATTCATAATTATAATGTTTTATTTATTCATAGGTTCAGACAAAGACAATCATTCGTTTAAAAATAAGATATATGGAATATATAATGCGAATGACTTGGAGAACTTGACCATACTTGACATACATAATCCCTACTATAATCCATACTACATAAAGAAAGAATAGAGCTCTATTTTTGTTTTATTTTTTGGAAAATTTTGGGGTATAAGGGGCTTTATATAAATTCACCTTTCACGGTTGTTTACATCACTATTGTATGTACGGTCTCTAGCATCGTGGCTGTAGCTTATAGATGCTTGCATCATAAAATATAGTCACAACAACTCCTTAGATTTCTAGAAAATTGTGACTTGGCCACGGTCTGTTGTGAGATAACGGCAGGTATTACCCCGGCGAAGTAGATAGGTTTGTTAATCAGCGGGCTACACCACTTGCGATAGAGGTTTGCTTTGGCTAAAAGATAACTGTGAACTACTTACTCCATAAAATGTTGATTTTTTTTTTCGAGAAAAATATAAATATATCATCGCTGTAATATCCGGATTCGAATAAAATACAAAAATGCCTTCTTTTCAATTTTCTATTATATTGGACACCGTTAAAATAGACTCAAACGCAAAAAAAAGATTTTTTATGTAACATGAAAAAAATGTGTTGAAAGCGGGAGTAGCGGCGCACAGAGGGGTATTTGAACGATCTAGGCGGTCAAAATTATTTTTCATTTTTATTGAATTCTAAACTATATAAATAAATGAAACCCATTAGATTTTTTGCTTAAAAGTATATATTTACACAAATCATGAAAAAAAAAACATGTAAGAAATATTTTAAACAACATTTATATTTTGTAAGACGTTCTCGTCTACAAAAGTATCTTCGTCTTCACTTTCGGAAGAACACACTGGGTTAGGCTCCGCAGACAATAGCATTTCCAGCGTTTCTGGTGGGAAAGAATTCGATTTTCTTTTTCTCGTCTCATACTACTCCGATAATCGCCTAACGGTAAGGTCCATCAAAGGCTGCAGTTGAGCTTCCGCGCTAGTGCTCGTTATCGTGCATGCTTTCGGTGGTGGGTAACACATTTTTTTTTCTTGTTGTTTTACTATAATACGGAAAAACATTTTTATTAGTCCTTCTTAGGATTTCGTATTGTTCTCGGGTCGTCTACGAACATTTGCATTGCTTCCTTGACCGTCAAGGGACTTATTTTATTTTTTGACGATTTTGTGCGATAATAATATGCCTTTCTATATTCAGTTACCCGAGTTGGCGTATTGACAATGTCTTTGAGCACATTTGAAACAACTCGCTTCCTTGTTTTTCTTAACTGTGTCTGGGCTGCATGCACTATCTCATCCTCTTCAAAGGTAGAGCGGAGCTCCTCAGTCTTTCTCCTTTTACTTCTCTGGCTCAATTGATCAAAAGGTTTGCCTGGTCGGCCAGATCGATTTTGGGGGTTGTTGGCTACTCGAAGTTCGAAGGTTCCTTCAAGCCATTGAACATTGTATTGACGAAATACGTCTTCCTTGTTATGAGCTTTGCTCCATCTTCGTTTAATTTCATGCTTAAAATGTGCAAAACTGCTTTTTAGGGTAAATATTTGGTCTTGTATAAAATGGTCGCAAAACAAAAGTTGTCCTTTTAAATAATTAAGTTTGGCTTCCAAATTGGGGAGATTTTCCCTCATCATACGATCGAATAAATATTTTCGGGTCACAATCCTTGCTCCCGATGTACCTGGTTGACCTAAAACAAAGGAACCTTACGTTAAAATTAATAAAACAAAAATGTAATTTTTCATATAATTTTGTCTACAATATTCAAGGCACCAAAATGTACCCTATCCGGGCTTATCCGGGACAAGTTATTTGATTTATACGTGAATGAAACTCTAACCTTTACAGTGTTATTAAAATTTCTACCGGATCTATCAGGATAATATGAAAATTACACTAAATTCTTATTTTTTTTTACAAAAAAATACTTAAAGAAAAGACCTTTCTTTGACGCTCCGAAATTTAATACGCAAATAAGTTAATGACTATTTTTTATTCAATTATAATAGTTACATACCTGTACTTCTAGAATCTATAACTTTTTCCGTTACTTTAAATCTCAGTAATATAAAACAACATGTTCACAGTTTTGCTTTTCAAAAGCTCCGAGAACAGATAACGTATGCGAGGTAACACGGTCCAATTCCGACTGACGATACGGGGGCCAGATGCACGGGAGGTGGCAGACGGGAGGGGGTTTTTTTCCCCGGAAGGTCCTTTATCACAGGTAGTCCTTTGTTTGCAAGTATTTGGTGTTTCGATTTATCGACTTTTGACCGCCTAGATCGTTCAAATACCTGTCTGTGCGGCGTTAGTGATATTTTATGTTACAAACGTCTATAAGCTACGGTAACCGCTTGGCGTCAGGCGAGCCGAATGCTTGTGTGCAACCCGACGTCGTATAAAAGAAAAGATATATATTTGTTTACATATTTTTAGATATTACAAACATTTAAGCTGTATTTCAATTTTCCATTGTGTTACAGTTTAATGTTATACAGTGCGTCCATTCCTTTTAATTATAATTATATTTTCCAGTTACGCCTCTGTAGGGCAATCAAGAGCGGCGTAGTTCCTTTATAATGGATGACAACAGGCGTTTTCTGCTAATGAAATTCTCTAAGCTGCGAGTTAACGCCTTCCTAAGGGAAATTAAGCCGAGAAATAACAAACAGCCATAACTGGTATATAAAATTATAACTTGATGAAAGTTTTGTGATGAATACGGCGCACAGAGATTTTTTCTGTTTTTTTTTTATACCACTAAGCTTAAACAAGCATACTGCCCGCCTGATGGAAAGTAGAAAGTAGTTACCGTAGCCTATGAACGCCTGTAACTTCTCTAGAACCGCACAGTACGCGACCACTTAGGCTCCAATGTGTGAGGATGAATTCCCTGTCGATGGTGAGTGGTGCGACTGTAGAATGAGGCAGAGGGCATCATGTCAAACAACTCCTCTGATCACACCCCATTGTACAATCGGTAGAACACACAAAGGGACGCAAAATCTCTTCTCAGACTTAAAGGTTCTAAACCGTCAGTCAGTTTAGGATCGTCAACAATCCTCACATCACGCCTTTGACGCGTCACAAGGTGCAAGCTGGTATCTAGGCGCTCCCGCCCATAGATGACAGCAGTACTCCATATGCGGCCGTACTTGAGCTTTGTAAAGTAGAAGTCTTTGCCGCGGGCTGAAGTACTGCTTCGCCCTGTAGAGCACACCTAGTTTCTTCGATGCCAGCTTGACCTTCCCCTCCAAGTGACAACGAAACTGGACGTCGCTGGAGTGTTATGCTCTTTTATCATTTTTGGATCTCATTCAAAAGCACAAGGTTCCGCAGCGCACGTTAAAGAGAGCAATAGCTCTTTTTTGGATAGGATATAATATATGCTTTGGGTAGCGATACTAGAGTTGTCAACAGTATTCCAGGACATGTTGTTTGTATCCTGGATTTTAAGCAGCATTTTTAAAGCGTCCTCATATGTACATGTAGGTATTGGTCGAAAGATAATTATTACTAATACTTGCATTTCATTTAACACTACTGCTACTTTATTACTTACTGTGTTCTGTATTTAAACTGAGTTGTTCTTGTTTTGCCAACTTCAAATTGTTGTTTCCGAAATTTTGGATTGGCAACTACGAGTATAAACCATATATATGATACACTTAGGAATCAGCATATTTGTGTGTATGACAATTACATGAGAATTCTACTTAATAGTTGAACTAATGTTCAGTCAATCATCATAATAAAACAATATTGACAAATATTTTAATGTGATGTCATATTAAAAATATTATGTGTCATCTACATGCATATTTAAAAGTTTTATGATGTGATGCTTATCAATACAATCGTTTCAATGACCTCATTTTTTATTCTATCTGGTAATTATTATAAATTTATCTTACTTCCTATTGGCGTCGAAGGTCCTTACCGTTCCAAGTAGAGACGTATTCCAAAGGTTACTTGTTACTCAATTACAACCAATGTCTGACAAAAAAAGAAGGTACTAATAAAAAAAAACTTACTACAACTTACTATTTACTCATTAATGTGAGTCACTAGTAGCAACTAATCTTTTCTGAGTACAATGCTGTGTAATGTATACCAAAAATCCCTATCTACACATTTTTCCTATGTAGAGAACATAGGAACTAGTTATAAAAAACACCGTCCAGCAGAGATATTACAATGGAAATATACTCGTATATGAGAGATATATTATATCATCATTGCTTAGGTTTGTTAGGATAGGGAAATATGTATTTATAGAAAAAATAACAGTGATGCCCACCAATAGGCTATTTTCCAATGTTTAAAAATTGTATAAATTATTTAACAATATCGTAAAATACACAAAACTATAAAGATCTGCAAACTTTCATTCTAATATCTTCAGTCAGACTTTTTTTAGCGTCGATCAAAGTTTGGCGGGAAAGTCCATTTTAAAAGTATGAAATTATTAAAAAATAATATTTCCATTGGAGAAGCAATAAAAAATGCTATAACTTTTATTATGATACTAATTACATAAACGTAATATTTAACATAGCTATCGTACAAATTTCTGATTTGATGCATACAAAATACAAACCTGTGACGTCATAATTCGGTAGTCTTTTGTATGGAGCGTTTTGGGGCAGTCTAAAAATTGTGATTTTCAAATTAACATATCTCGAGAGATTTTTGTGCAATCGAAGTAATTCTTTCACCTATGGTTATATTATGGAGACGCCCCTATATATCAAACCGAAAAAAATGTTAGTCAAATAGCCTATTGTTAAATTAAGATAAATGGCGGTAACAAATTATAACCAATTAAACATTTTGATTATTATATTACATTAGATTAACACTTAAAAATATTGATTATTATATTATATTAGATTATTGACTTCGAAACATGCATCATCCAAATCGAGTTTCTCTCTCTACAATTCCTTGGCTCAAATTTTCACTTATGACAATTTTGCTTGAAACTTATTATTTTCATTGGTCCTAATTCTACAGTCGAAAGTAGTGCGTCCATTATAAAAAAAAATTATATACATATTTTTTTTAAATACACATAATATAATACAATACATTTCAAGTTATAATAACTTGAGATGTATTATATGTACCTACTTTTGGTACAAAGACAATAAACAGTTTTTTCCATAGACGGATTAGACGGATATTACATATAAAATGACATGTAATAAATAACAATGTCTAAATCAAATACTTGATGTATATAACTATACAAATTGATACTGAAGTATAGGGGTTGATAGGGGTTAAAAAAACGGAAGACGTATCTGAATGCCCAAAAGATCCCAATGGATGAATAAAGAATTTCATTAAAAAAATGAAATAATATTTATGCTTAATATTTTTCATCTATTCATAATAATTATAATTCGGTTCTCGAGTATAAGAAATACGTAAAAAAATGGAAAATGAATAATATTTCACATTGTTTCAATTAGGTACTATTCAAAGTATTTACTTTGATAGAAACATAGGTGTGACATAGGTACAGAATCATACTCGTAGGTGTTAATATTGACTAAAGAATCTATTATGTTCTGTCTATAAAATATTACAAAATTTATGTTTTATAGATTAAAGGATTCTGATAGTCAATCATTATTTCTAGTTAGTCTGATAGTAATTGTTATTTTATGTCATTTTGTAGAAATTCATTAATGTAGTAGAAACATTAGTCAATTATGAAATTTATTTTTTGAATATGGTTATTATCGTAAAGATGAATATTAAATGTATGACGCGTAATTATGCTTTCCATGTTATTAATTTCAATTTCTATTATTACCCAGTTTTACGTAAATGGGTCATCGTACTTTTTGCAAACACTGTTCGCGCAGTCACAATGGGACACCACGTCAATGTACAGATGTGCGCACGAATTGTTTGTATATCCTCGATTATTTACTCCTTGACATAAATATAAGAGATTCAAATATAATAGAAATAATAAGTATTCATATTTATCAAGTACTTACGTAATTATTGTTGGTAGAACTGACGGTAATGCCGCGGTATGTTAGTCTTACGTGAACAGAACTTGTGTATCTTCTATTGTTATACTTGTAAAGGTCTGTATCCTTGAAATGTACTTTATCATGCGGAATTCGAATTTCACAAAATTTCCTACAAGTGAACCGCAATGATAACAACGCAGTTGGTATTTCTTTGTGGGCCCACTGCATAACATTTAATTTGTCTTATTATCCGTATAACACATTTAACGTGATAATGAATAACAAATCTTCGTTATAATATTAAAATAGTAACTAATATGCATAACACTATTATCTATACTAATATTATAAAGCTGAAGAGTTTGTTTGTTTGGTTGAACGCGCTAATCTCAGGAACTACTCATTCGAATTGAAAAAATATTTTAGCGTTAGATAGCGTATTTTTCGAGGAAGGCTATAACATCACGCTACCACCAATAGGAGCGGAGCACCAATGAAAAATGTTGCAAAAATGGGAAAAAAATATTCCGTTGCGTGCGCTGCGTAAACGGATCAAGTTACGCAAGAATTATATACGACGGAATTATTCATCTTAAAGAGTTCTAAAAAAAAGTCCGTGATAGCATATGTCTATCTTTTAAGATTGGCTTACTATAACCTTTCAAATGGTAATCTTACGCTTCACTCTCAACGCTCTGTCACACGCAGACGAAGTTGCGCGAGTCAGCTAGTGCTTGATAAACCGTAACTAGTAAATTCTATAGTAAGATAAAGAAACTTAATATGCCATTACTTAAAACCTATGGCCCTGTTAATTTAAGCGAGATTACAAAATGAACTACCTCAGAAACGAATTAGGTTAACATTTAAAAAGTATATTACAGTATCATTAAAAATAAAGTTATTCTTATATGTGTATGTAAGTTTTAACAACATTTGTCATGTTTTTGCAACATATTTCATTAGATGCTCCCCAACTATTAACGTAGCGTGACGTTATATAGCGTTCTTCGATAAATTGGCTCTTTAACACTAAAATATTTTTTCAATTTGGATTGCGTTGACCCGCCGTGATACAAAACGGCTCTGGTTTTTAAAAGGGCTCGTCGTTTTGTAATACAGCGAATTGTACAAACCGACTGCGACATGTATATGTTGTGATATATGTATACATATTTTCAGCGTTTCCTCTTTAGTTTAATTGAACTTTGCACTAGCGAGCCGCAAAATTTTATAAATTAATAACATTACCTTAATTAATAATTATTAAAATTATATATTAATACTTTCATATTTGAGTACGTTTCCGGGTGCACGACGCAGCGTATGTTCCCCAGCCCCAGCAGAGACGCCGCGCGTACCATCATCGAACATCTACGCTGGAGAAACACTACCTAAATAATGTTAAATTTTGAATTATGCGATGCGGCCTCGCTAGAGTCGGGATTTTTTTTATTACTTTATGGCATCATAGAGTAAGCATGTACAAAATTCATTTTGAGACAAGCCTCGGCCACTTCAAACATAGAACACTAAAAGGAAGCGATGATCCAATTAGCGATTGTCAGTTATTTTTAATAATTTACAGTTCCGATCGGAGCAGCAGGAGGCGTTGCGTACAGTCAGTTCCACGTAGATAACATTTCCAGTATAAGTGGGTCTCCCGTAGCGCTACCTGTCTGGTGGCTACGCGAGACCACGTTATACTGGAAACGTAACAATCTACATGTGATTGATCATACATGTAAGATTGCACTTTGTCGATTGAAAGTATATTTATTTCCCCTATCGGGAATTATAGGGTGTCAGCTGGCTTATACAATAACTCGTAAATTGGATATTGTCATATAGTTCACAACTCAAACTATTCGTCGATACAGACAACAAAGGATGCTTTGCATACTTTATTCTCGGAAATCCTCCTCCAGAATACTTTTGTGTTTCGCATGACCGTCGATTTTGATCTGTTTTCTTTAGTACTGTCTGGTTCATTTTTGCAAAAGACTTTCAAATGTAGTTAAATTTAAGTTGTGGAAATTGTGGAATTAACTCATGACTTTTTCCCGGAGACTGCAGCAAGAGGTTCTTCAGAAAGGCGTGAAGAGATTCTTACAGGCACAGTTTACAGTGTTATAACAACAACACTTACAGTATTGCACGCGTCCATAGGCCATGGTAACTGCTTTTCATTAGGCGGGTCCTACGAATATTTTTCACCATAGTAGTGTAAAAAAGGATATAATTTAAAACAAATTAAACCATCTTTGTATGACTCCTTTCATACATAAATCGATTAATTTTAAGCCATTTCCTAGCAGACATTTATTTGATGAGGCTTGGGTCACAAATACAGATATATAGAATACAGAGGGGGACGAAGTGCCAAAAACAACACTGATTAGTTGACGAGCATTATCGAAAATAAAAAACGTTTTTTTAAAAAAAATAAAAACCGACTTCAGTTGGCGAGCGCAGCTTATTCTTACCAATACCCCGGGATATACTTCTGTCCGTCTTCCGGGAGAAAAGTTATTGCGTCACACAAGATTTCTTTGTACGATATCCAGCGCAGAGCAATAGAGTGGCGCAAGTCTATTCTACCGGCAACCACAGGGCAAATTTAAGGGTTACCCCTCGATTTTTCTGGGATCCCATCATCAGACCCTGACTTGGTGAATATGGGTGAACCTCGCAATCATACCCTTTCAAATAAAAAAAGAATTTTGAAAATCGGTTCACAATTCGCGAAGATATCGAATAACATACATACAAAAAAAAATCAGTCGAATTGAGAACCTCCTCCTTTTTTGAAGTCGGTTACAAAGACATTAACGAGAGCCACATCCGTTTTATCCATTTAAAATTATAATTATTGATTTTGGATTACATCATTGGGATTTACTAATTATTTCGGCAAAACGACTAACGTTTACCTGTGAGATGTAATTCTATTCTTTGCATTACTTGAGGTAAAAGTACTCTTTCCTCATCGATGAATAGCGTAAACTAGTCATTTTTGAACATTTTTATGGCACATACTACAACAGGATAAAGGAACTTTTTATAGGATCACTTCGTTGCCTGTCATTCTACCTGTCAAAACCCTTTCTCTAAGTAAATAAAGAATTAAATATTTTTGGACAATTCACACAGCGCCATCTAGTCCCATATTAAGCGCAAAGCTTGTACTATGGGTACTAAACAGCTGATAAATGTACTTAAATACCCTTTTTTTGTAAAAACATACTTATAATATGTATATAGAAAACACCCAGACCAAGACATGTTCATGCAAACAAATGTTTGTCTTGTGCGGAGATCGAACCCGCGACCTCAAAGTAGCCATTGCTAGCAATTCCACCACCGGGTTCGTCAAACAAGTAAAATATCTGCATTCTCTTAGAGACGTGAAAAAAATCTAACTTCTAACTTAGCGCTGCCTTCGTTTACGCCGTATATTTTGATATTCACTAGGGTAAGGAATCAAAACATATACGGTAATATCCAGAATTTTTTTCTAGAAAAATGCCATAACCCAAGTTATCACAGTATAAGATATATAGAAAAGGGCTCCTTCACTTTAGGTGTTGAACGAATAAGAACTTATTAAAAAAAACCCTGTGATCAATTTAAACTGCACTGAAATATATCAAAAAGTCATAGCTTACACAATATACTTTGAAGATTCACCAAATCGTAATGGTTATTGACAACATTCACCGGTGCATGACCGCAATCTTCGTGAAATTATTAATAAATGGACATTCACCAACTATCTTGGTGGCAGTTGATATATACCAGTGTATCTTAAGCCGGATCTCTTGCTAAAACATTATACAAAACAATATTATACAAGTTAGCAGTAGGCGTTGAAAATTTACAAACGCTGCCCCTCTTCATCCCCGCGGGGTATATTATCAGACCGCGGAAAACAAAATATTGTCTTTGCATAGATTAATGTATATTATAGCTCTGTATCATTGTCGTGGCTTTTTCTGCCAAGTTTCAAAAACACTCGCACTCAATTCTTAGTGGTCACTCGCGACTTCGGACTTTCTATTTAACATTTCGACGGTTAAAAGGTACTAGGGCATAAGCGACATTTTGATCGAAAATGAGTTATGAATGCCATCCTACTTAAAATTTTCCATTCTTTCTAATGCGCTTACTCCCATGGCTCTACGATGACTTTTTTGTCGTTTATGCCAAAGCAAAAAACAGCGTTTTCGAAGTATGCCTCGGAGTAACCGACGAAAATCTAGGCCATTTTTGCCCTTAAGGTGCTTGTACCCCTGTAAAAATGGTTTCATTTTTGGTTGATAGTCGGTAACGCGTTTTTACTTTTAACTTGCATAGACATTCCGGGCGCTTACGGCTCTTTACTATTAGCCCCTGTTTTGAAACCTGGAACTAATGCTCCTTTACCTTTCTCATTAAAATTAATAGACGTCGGTTATACCTTACTACTTTTTTTTTGTTTACAATACAGTTGTCGCTTATTCGCAATTACTAAAATTCATTTGTTATTGAACTGTCGGTTATGCCTTACTACTATTTACAAATTAACAATATGGTTGTCGCTTATACGTAATTACTAAAGTCTAAGTTCATACTGAACTGTCGATTATACTTTACTACCAATTACAATATTTCAATACTATTGTCGCTTAATATTCCACTTCCATTTGCTATTTTCATACAACTACGTCGCTTACGATATTTTGTATTACTTGGTTGTACTCAATCGGCTATTCAGCAAGTCGCTTGTACCTTAAATCCTCCTGTCTCTTTCGCTCAGTTGTTCTTACCATTTATATGCTGATGATCTCCAAACATTTGTGCAGACAACGACAGAGAATGTGAACAACACTGCAATTGCAAAATTAAATGATAACCCCTGTAATGTCAGCTCTTGGTCTAGAGATTTTGCTATACCTGTAAATCCAGCTAAATGCCAGGCTGTGCATTTGGCTGGATCTACAGGTAAATGCACAGCACACACAATCTAAACGTGCACCCTGTGCCCAAAAAGGGTGACAGATCAGACCCATCGAATTACAGGCCTATCGCTGTTACCTCCCTTCTCTCCAAGGTAATGGAGCGCGTCATAAACAACCGGCTCCTAAAATACCTATAAGATCACGATTTAATCAGTCATGGTCGCTCGACTGGTGTATCTTACACATCGCTGGGCTTCAGCTGTGGAGAGTCAAGGTGAGGCATTGGCTGTCAGTCTGGATATGGCGAAGGCGTTCAATCGGATTTGGCACCGTAGTCTTCTTTCGAAGTTGCCTGCATACAGTCTACCAGAGGGTTTATGCGAATGGGTCGCTAGTTTTTTGTCCAACAGAAGCATTAGAGCCGTTGTTGATGGTAGTTGCTCCGATAGCATGGACATTGCGTCCCGCAAGGCTCTGTATTATCCCCGACGCTGTTTTTGCTGCATATCAATGATATATTGTCTATTGACAGCATTCATTGCTATGCCGACGACAGCACCGGGGACACTTATTACACGGGCCGCGCTAATATTCCCTGCTCTCTGGTGGAGGAGAGCCGCGAACAACTTGTGTCGAAAATCGAGGGCACACTAAGTAGAGTGTCCGACTGGGGACGACAGAACTTAGTGCAATTTAACCCCTCTAAGACACAAGTCTGCGCGTTCACCGCTAAGAAAACCCCATTTGCTGTGGCTCCACACTTCCTGAATACACCCCTTACCATCGCCAAAAGTATTGGGATTCTAGGAGTTGAAATCTCCAACGACGTCCAGTTTCGTTGTCACCTGGAGGGGAAGGTCAAGCTTGCGTCGAAGAAACTAGGTGTGCTCAACAGGGCGAAGCAGTACATCAATCCGCGGCAAAGGCTTCTGCTTTACAAAGCTCAAGTTCGGCCGCATATGGAGTACTGTTGTCATCTATGGGCGGGAGCGCCTAGATACCAGCTTGCACCTTGTGACTCGATTCAGAGGCGTGCTGTGAGGATTGTTGATGATCCCAAACTGACAGACGGTAAGTCTGAGGAGAGATTTTGCGTCCCTTTGTGTGATTACCGATTGTACAATGGGGTGTGTTCAGAGGAGTTGTTTGACATGATGCCCACGGCCTCCTTCTACAGTCGCACCGCTCGCCATCGACAGGGAATTCATCCTCACACATTGGAGCCTAAGTGGTCGCGTACCGTGCGGTTCCAGAGAAGTTTTCTCCCGCGTACGGTCAAGCTGTGGAATGAACTGCCTGTCGAGGTTTTCGCGGGAGACTAAAGCATGGGGTTCTTCAAAAAGGGCGTGAAAAGGTTTTTACAGGGTCGGCAACGCGCGTGTGATGCCCCTGGTGTTACAGGCGTTCATAGGCTACGGTAACTGCTTTCCATCAGGCGGGCCGTATGCTTGTTTGTCACTCTAGTGGTATAAAAAAAAAGAAAAAAAAAAGGCTATTGTGCTTGGTAGCTCTAGGCAGGTTACCACGATTGATTTCAGCTCTGTGTCGCCTGTTATATTTGAATAAACTGTCATTTCGTACAATAATACTGTCAAAAACCTAGATCTTTATATACGAGTAGATTTCACTCTTAGTTGGACCTCGCAAATAGCTGAGGTGAGTCGTGCGGTCAAATCGGCATTGAGTTCCCTTATATCGGTTTAGGAATTTTCTTCCTTTACCTTTATTATAAAACCTAGGTCTAAATGTAGTGTTTCCAGATCTAAATGTAGATCTCCTCAATAAATTGGACCGACTTATCAAAAACGCTATCCGTTTTATCTACTGTCTTCGCAAATTTGATCATATCTCTTCGTATCGGTCTCAATTTAAATGGCTTCCTGTTCATCAACGGAGGCAACAGAGATTACTCTGCATACTTCACACTATTCTAACTAGTCCTCTCTCTCCGGAATACTTGAAATGCAAATTTCAATTTGTGACTCTCACATTTTCACGTCAGCTTTACATTCCCCTTTACCATTCTGGCTTCAAGTCTGATTCCTTCACACTGCAAGCTTCACGTCCATGGAACGAGCTGCCTGAATGACTTAGAAGGATCTCAAATAAATTCAATTTTAAAAAGAAAATCAACGCTCATCTTTTGGACGGTTTAACGAAGAATTGAATCATCATCTTCCTATATTATATATCTGTATGTATATTTATGATAGTGATATATTCTTATGTATGTTTATTTTATTTGAACGAGTAATATCGTTTATTCTATTTCTTTCTCTAAGTTGAATCGTCATTACATTATATCTATTTCGTCGATACTGTTCTATTTTTTTTATCTGCTTTAGAACCGCATTCGTGTATTTCTGCTAATCCCAAAGGTTGACTGGTAGAGAATGCGTTTAGCGTTAAGTCCGCCTTTTGTACCCTTATGTAATTTTGTGGTCAGTAAATTTTAAATAAAAATAAAATCAGTCGGCGTAAATCTTTCGGTCGGTAAACACATATTTCAGTAATATTCTCCTATCATTTATCCTAAGGTTGTTTGGAAGAGATTGCTTTTTAACAATAAGGCCGCCCATTGTTCGTTAGATTAAGTTTGAAATAAGTTACTGTAAGTCAATTTTTAATATTCAATAAATAATTTTGTATTTCGATAGATAATGAGTTTATATAATACAGTATAGTGATAGGTAACCCTTTAAATGTACCCAGTTACTTAACTCTTGTTTTAAAAGAGAATCGTGTTGGTTGACATTCTATTATTTTTAAGACCTGACATTTAATCCACGTTACTATTTATTTATTTATTTACTAGCTGTTAACAGCGGCTTCGCCCGCGTGGTCATTATTTTAATGAAACTTTTTTCCTATAGGAATAACATGGATAAAAAGTAGTCTTTCCAGATAGAAAACTATCCCCTGTTAAAAAATCATGTCGGTATTTAGGTTCATTTCGACGTAAGAGAAGGACAAATGATTACAGTTTATTTTTTCCCATGGGATTAAGATGTTTTTCCAGGATAAAAAGTAGCTTATGTCAATCTGCAAACCGTAAACTATCCACATAAAAAAAAATATGTCGGTTCTTAGGTTCTTTTCTACGTAAAAGAAGGACAAATGATTACAAAGTTTATTTTTCCCATGTGATTAAGATGCTTTTCCGGGATAAAAAGTAGCCTATGTCACTCTCCAGACCGTAAACTATCCCCATTAAAAAATCATGTACTTAGTTTCCTTTTGTCGTGAAAGAAGGACAAATGATTATAAACTTTATTTCTTCCCGTGGGAATAAGATGTTTTTCCGGGATACTCATTATCCCGGAATGCCTATGTCACTCTCCAGACCTTAAACAATCTAAAAAAAAAATCATGTCAATCCGTTTGTTACTTTCGACGTGAAAGAAGGACAAACAACAAGCAAACAAACAAACACACTTTCACATTAATATTAGTATAGATTTTCAGAAAACTTACAGCTAGCTTATGTGTATTTTAACATTACAGTGGTATTGATAGCCAATTAAAAGGTTTACATATTGCACTCGGAAAAAAATCAACGGTAGTACCAAGTACTTAAATAAACATTACAAAATGATTCTGAAATCAGAGGAAAAACATTTTAGCTAATGATCGCTTCAAATGAGCTCATATTATAGAGATCCACGTCCACTTATATTGTTGGATGTTCTCGATTTCCTTAAGGTATATAAATCTTGATAAGGTGGAAGTACTACATTACCTTTCTTTAATTCATCTACCAGTGTCCTTAATGTCTAATAACCTCACAATATTATTGCTAAGCTCTGTATCTTATGCTTTATTAACTTTTGGCGCAATTATGTGAATATTAACTTGTCCTCCTCTACCCAATCAAGTTATGACATAGTCATGTTGTTTATGCCCTATTACTTTTTGGTACGAGGATATCAAATGTAGTTAAGTCTTCTATACTCTTGGTATTTTTACATGTTTAAGTAACTTATGCTCAATTACCTCACGAGGAAAATAAAATCAATTGATCTAAGCGACATAAAACCACATAAAACAACGTATAATTATATCAATAAAAGTGCACATTTATGCGTTTATATTTTTATTCTACAGCTGTTTTGGTTTTATCAATAAAAGATAATAAATAAAAAAGTTATATCCATTTTTCTGGAATTTCAAACTTTGAACTACTTTCCTGAACAATTTGGTTTTGGTCGCTTATACCCTATAACCTTTTAACCGTCGATTTGGACTCCTTAGGGGTAAATGTGAAAACTATTTTATCTCGCAAGTTGGACCAAATTACAAAGTGCAAAATTTCAATTAAATTTAGTTAATTGATTCAGGTGTTATTTTGCGGAAGTCAAATTTACAGGCAATTTGATCTACACTACTTTGCGTGCTTCCGCCACCAATTAGTTCATGCAAACTACTGCCGGCCGGCACCCGCCCACTACCGTTAGTAGTTGCATGCGACTGCCGTGGCTGCTTTGGTCGTCTCTGCTCCAGCTGCTGTGGTCGTCTCGGCGAATCTCCAACATCTGAAACAGAAGATACATGCGACCGCCGCTGCCCCGACTGCCGTGGTCGTCTCTGCGACACGTGTTTCGCCTCTACGCGAGGCATCCTCAGGCGATCTGTGGATGTTGATGGTTAGAACAACAACCTACAAATGACAAGTCCATCGCATTGCCGGCCTTTATATTGTGTTGGAAGTGGAGGGGGTAGTGGGGGTAATGGAAAATATATTAAGGATAGGAGAATTACTGACGTCAAGTTGTTTATTCATTAAAGGAATTTTTGAATTTTTGTGTTTTATTATTTCTAATTGTTCCCTAATATTAAGTTTTAGTCCTTTGTCTGTCATGTGTAGTATTTTGTATGAATTATTAGGAGATAAATTGTGTCCTTCATCTATAAGATGTTCAGCGAAGTGTGACTTTTCTGGACGGTTGTTTTTATAAGCTGATATATGTTCGTTAAATCTAGTTTGAAAATTACGCCCGGTTTGACCTATGTAAACGTGTTGACAGTCATCACAGAACAACTTATAGACTCCGGATTTTATATTGGGAGGGATTTTGTCTTTACTATTGCAAAGTGATTTGAGGGAATTATTTGTTTTGAGGGCAACCTGAATATTATTTTTTCTAAACATATTGGCTATTTTGTCATATTTTGTTAATTAGTTTCGATCGATTCGTATCGCGATACAGGATTTACAATATATTCAGAGAAAATATAGACTGAATTTTCCCCCACATATAAAAATGTCATTCGTGGATGGAAGTTTATGGAAGTGTATAGAATTTTAGTAACCAATTCTTTTTATGTTGCCCTATGATGTCTAAAAAATGTAGAGTTTCGAAAACCACAGTTCATGTAACAAATAATGTTGTTGTACAATCCTAAAAATAGACTGGAAGGTTTCCTTTCAATTCGCAATCCAGGTCGCAATTTGTTCCGGTACAGTGCCTCATTTGAACTGTGTATGTGTATTAACCATGTGATTTATCCCAATATATACATGTGCCTAAGTAAGGGCGCACACGCAATATAACAGAATTAAAGACTTAAAAATATTCCTTAATAACCACGTCAAACTTCAACAAGATCGATCGTAAACTTTTGGCAAAAAGTTGTTGTAAAAATATTCTTTCGGGAATACGAATTTCTTTCAAAATGTTTTGAACGCCGAATCGTCATAGACTCAATAGGTCTTTAAAACTTTGAAAAGGCTTTACTCTACAAGACATACTAAATTGTCATTGTATTTAATCTAGAAATATTACAAAAAGAAATAATATAAAAATACTGCAATCTTGCGCTCTGGCCGGCGCGTGCACTGAGGTGGTTTCATTTGGCCGGCGCGGCACACGCTATTCTAGTTGCTGAACTGAACGCAAGAGTGCGTTTTTTTTTTAAAAAACATTTTTTTTGTACGTTCACTTGAACTTTGGTTGACACAGTAGTTTGAATAAATTAATTAATAAATAATGATTACACAAAATTACACCATCTTAAAAAAAAATATGTTTTTTTTAAGATGGTGATGCTTAAATAGCAGCGTTTTACCTTTAATCCTACTTTAGTCTACGTGCCAAATATCGCGTTTATGTGTTATGGACTGTATTATAGAGATAGATTTAAACACTGTTTTAATAAATTAGAATGTAAATATCCAGGGGCCCTACCGCCGAAGCTAAAGCCGATTACCATCGGATTTTTTGGTCGCGAAAATAGATCTTAGATTTAAATTAACGACAAACATCTTCAGAGCTTAGTCGATTGATCTGTGAAATTTCCACCAGCTAAGCTAAACACAACTGCCGCCAATCTAAGCTAAAGTTTGATTTTCGCAATCAAAAAAATCCGATGGCGATAATCGATTTCAGCTTCGGAGGTAGGGTCACTGACCTTTTTATATTTTTCTGTGTAGCACTACAATTTTATGTAATATTATATTGTGGTATACAAGCGTTTGGTTCAAACAAGTCTGCTAAGAAACTAGGCAAAATTGAATCACTGGGTAGCGATGTGCTAGTTTTGGTCAGTCTAACCATCGATTAGTCGTTTTACCCAAACGACACAATACGGGCATATACGTCGCGATGAAAAGAGGACACTGCGTTGTGAAATGTCCTAATTTATTCTAGTCTCAGTTCTAAATTTCTAGTCTCTTAGAGGTGGGTCTATACAAGACCTGCAGGGTGACTTTTGACGCAATCGAATTAGAATCGAATCGAAATCAGATCGAATAGATGTCAAATGGTACTCCTGAGATTGAAATCAGCATCAAATCGAAATGAGATCGACTTGAACTCAAATGTCACTTTTGAATGGTACTTTTGAAGTTTGAGATCGCGCCAAAATCGAGAATGAGATCGAATTCATCTGTCAAAATTTTCGATTCCGCGGTTGGTGTCGTGTTGTATGGTTTTCTCATAGTTTTCTCAAAGTTTATTAAGTTTTCGCTTGTTTATTGAGTAAAGTGTATTTATATAGCGTTAAAAATTAAAATGGCAAGATTTGATAGTATGTTTATCTTGATTGAAGAAGCTAGTCGTCTCGACAAACGACATCGCAGGAAGGCTATGATTATAGCTCACTATGTGAGCGTGTTGGACTGGATGGATGACTGTGAATTTGTGAAGAATTACAGATTAAACAAAAGCCTCTTTTGGACTCTAGTGAGATACTTGATGCCTTATTTACAATGACCGAAAATATCAAGTGATCTATCAATTATGTACAAAGTAAGTTAAGTTTTAGCACTTTTGCTATAGGATACGTATTAAAATAGTATCTGTACCTGCATGCTTTTAAGCAAGGAATAGAATAGCTAAATCTCTGTTTTTGTAACTTTCTAGTAATTTACATTATAGTCTCATTTTTGAGCTTCATGTAATCTAGCAGCATTTAGTCAAAACCTCTCATGATATTTCTTGTTTATTTACAGGTATCATTTTAGCCACAGGCAGGCAGCAATGGCAGTACAATGTCTCTGCAATCTGTCTCAAAATGCACAAGAAAAGTTACGGTTGCACTAAATCATTCTGATATATTAAAATTATTAAGGTTCCTGGCACTTGAGAAAACAATGCAATTAAATTGAAGTAAGAACATTTTCTTATTATTATTTTAAATAGTTGTTTCGGCCAACTGGCCAGGATATTATAAATATTTTTTAAAATGGAAAAATCCCACCTAGCCGGGGGGAGGTGAATTTTTCTATTTTTTTTTTAAATTTGAATATTTTTTTCTACACCTTTTGATTCATTACATATTAGATTTCAGTCTACTAAGTAATTATAATGTTCTCTAAAGAAGTTGGTAAAATTACACTTTATATTAAGTAATTATATTTATTTTTTTCTTATTTTGCTTTATGCCTCAGGTTCTATGAAAAATACCAATTGCCAGAAACTATTTGGTGTATTGATGGAACCCAAGTAGCTATGGTTCGGCCATCAGAAAATGAAGAGTGGTATTTCAATAAACAACATTACCAGTCTCAAAATGTTCAAATTGTAAGTAATTATTTTTGTATTGCAACTCCTTTATTGGGCTATATAAATTTTATCTTGTGAACTAACAGAGTCACTAAATATTATTAAACAAATCTAACTGCATCTGTTATTTGATTGTATATTTTTTCTGTGTGGCTTATAATAAGATATGTGAAAGAGTTTACTTGGACAAAGTTAAGCCTTAAACTTAATTCAATAAATTTATATTGCAGCATGAAGAAAAATATCTTACAAACCTATTAAGAGTTTTAAATGGCAATCGCATAGTGGTCTTTGAATTTACTTTTGGATTAGAATTTGTTAAACATCAGTTTTAATTTTTTTTTATTAATAACTTGTTTCTTGTTACAGATGTGATTTTGATTTAAATATAATCAGCATTGGTACATATCATGCTGGTGTCACGCATGATTCATACATATCAACAACCATGAAGTGAAAAGTTTATTGCAGTCACAGACCAAGAGGAAATGGTGTGTTTATTTGGTGAGTTTATGTGTTATATGTATATACTTTTTATCAGTCAATTCTTATTAAATGTGTATTTTGTTTAATAGTCTTCATTATAAAATTTTATTTTATTCCTACAACTGAAACTAGAAAGTTTACAATGAATATTTAACTTGACTAACAAAAATAATTTCGTCATTTCAGGTGATTCTGGTTATGCACAAAGAGAGTTTATGATGATCCCAAGAGCATCACACAAAAGCATTACTTGTCTGCTTGTAATAGAGTGAAGGGGACCATCGATCTTCTTAATGCTCGGTGATGTCTATTGAAACAACCGTAATACATTATAAGCCAGACCGAGTGGAAAAAATTATTAATGCTTGCACTGTGTTGCATAATATATGCAACCAAGGTCATATTGTTGCACCAAGTAGTGAAATACGGCAGATACAAGAGGAACATAGGCAAGAATTACAGGAGTCGCACAGAATATGTCATGCAAGCGGTTTGAGTCAGCAGCAGAGATAAACTGATGAGTTAAAAAGTGGCAATCTTGCTAGAGCACATACATGGACCCGTTATGGCAGACCAAATGGTTTAATACATAAATAAATATTCAAACTACTGTTATGTTTTTATTATTAACTCATTTAATATACCCTTTAACAGAATCAATATTTTTTGTAATAGCATTATTTATTTTCATATTAACAATCATACATCTTAGTTGTTGATAGAATCAATACTATTTAACAAAATTACTATGCTAAAAACAAATTACTATTTCTTACCCTTGTAGTAGCACTATTTTGAGTGCATAACACACTAAGCACATGCAATTATTATTTTCGCCTCAATATCTACTAGGCGATCCCACTCATCTTGCAGATGTGAGCGGCCACTGATGTATAATGTCTACCAGTCTCACACCCTTGTCTGGCCCTTTCTCTTGACTATTTAGCAGGTCTCTGTGCTCTGTTGGGCTAGCGAAGACGTTGAGTAATATTTGTAGGATGGGATGGTGTCGATGCGTTGCTGAGTAATGGAAGAATTGGTGAACCCAAAGGGTTGTAAAGGTCTTGGTAGACAGGTCGACAGTTCATTGTGAACTACCAGGCTGAGAATCTGTTAACAAAATAAATATCAATTAATTGTACCACTATTACTATAAAGTTGTAAGTATGCTAGTTTACATGTAACATAATCATGTTACCTCCTCCAGGAAGGCTTCCTGGTAACTCACACACTGGGGGAAACAACTATCATTAAAAGAACAGCCGGGATTGACAGCTCAATGTGCCCTACGAAGCACGAAGGAGTTCGCTATCAATATACCCATCCATGGACAGGCTACATTGCTTATTTTCATTTTCACTGTATTAAATTTAAAAAAACTGCTTTCCAAGAGTTCCATCACTTTGTTTTCCTCAAAAGGAACTACAGGTGAATAATATCTTCTGTATCTATCTGGGTGCTCTAATAAATAGAAACTTAAATGTATCAAAAGATAAAGAAAGAAGAGAAAATACCTATGCATAAAAAAATTATTATACCTGAAAAAGTATGAGTTACTTACAACAAGAGGGACAGAAAATCCCATATCACGTAGTGGCAAAGCAACTGCCACACAACAAAGCTAACATCCGCTCCTCGATTGGGCTTATAGTGGGAAGAAAGTCCTTTCCTCGGCCAGTTTACAGCATAATTTTTGTCTCTCCAAAACTGCAAAGGAAAGCGGTCTTTAACAAAGGATTATGTTCAGTAAAAATGAATATATATTAACTACCTTTTGACACTACTGGGATAAAAAGGATCCTTCATGTTAATCCAGAGTATATTCATTCTATGCGCCAAGTTTCATTCAATCATTTTAGTGGATTCACCATCCTCGCACACTTTTAAAGCTTTTAATAGATTTCATTAAACTTGCAGATTATTTTAACCGAAGTCAGTTAATACAGTTGGTTCCCTAAGACAACGGACCACTTCACCTTCCTAGTCAGTTATCTTAGGGAACCAACTGTACGATAGACGAAGATATGGTAATTGCATTCTGTATTAGTCTACCATTTGGAATGGAGAGAAATATGATAGTCTTTACTAAATGAACTTACTTTAGCTCACCTCGCCCCATTTTTCACTGCACATCCTAATGAATTCAAGATCTTGGAGAACTCCTGCCATTCCCTCTTTGCCTCTTACTTTCCCATCGCGGTGCGCAAATGTCCTTTAGAAATTCCTGGATTTGTTTCCAAGTATTCCAGCAAATATTGCATTTGTATCTGGGTGGGTTGCATTTTCTACAAAAAAACATATGTTTTATTGAAATATTAACATTGATAATAACCCAATTTAAAAGTTTAATGGAGATCATAACTACAATAACTAAATAATTACCTTTTTAAAAAAGCTCACTATACACTTGTACCAAACAAACAAGAAATTAAAATTTCGCGGGAAAGAAACTTTATTTTGACATTTCGTAACATGACATTTGTTTGTTTTTAATTCACATTTTCCGTGTCTTGTACATTTTTTTTTTCAAATATAAAAGGCTTTTACGTGACTTATGCACTATAAGTGAACTTATTTTCTTCGAGTCTAGAGAAATACGTATTAATACAATTTAATTATTATTAATTTCGGTAAATCGATAAAATTATTTTACAAGAAATTGTCAACGAAAACAGTCTAACTTTTGCCCATATGCCGGAAGTTACGTCAGCGTTTGATGCTAATACGATCCTAAATTCGATTTCGATTTGATTTCGATTCCGTTCAAAAGTACAAAACTTGAATCGAATTGAAATCAGATCGAACTCAAATCAAAATCGAAATCAGAATCAAATCAAATTCAAAAGTCAGCCCCCAGCTTTGAATTTGAGATCGGTTCCAAAAAAAATGCGACTACGGGTACAACCTTTACCCTGCCTACTGGTGGTGAACCGGAGATGAACCGGATGTACGAAATATACAGCTGTACGGGTAGAAAAGGAGGCGACTAGGCGAAAAACCGAAAGGGTCTCTCTCAAACCAATCAAGCTTCAAACAACGGTCAATTATTTAACAAAAAAATATTACCTGAAAAAAAACCTGACTGCAATATTTGTTGTTTGTTATCCTTTTTTTTTTCATGGACGCCATATTCAAATGCTATCCGATGCTATATATATCCTATGTTACTCTCACAGCTGAGACGAATCGAATGATATTTTATAATGTTGAAATCCGTCAAGCGGTTTAGGCTATAGAGCGTGCTATACATACACTCCAAAAACATAACCCTTCCTTGATAATCGGGTAAAAACACCCAACGATAATCTAATATTAAATAACCTGTGCCAATAACGTTAATTGGATAAAGTTATGTAACAAAAAAAGGAAAAGTCACGAGTTCGATATCCAATTAATACTTTTTCGGAAAGACAACAAGTTAATCTAATCAATTCAATAATGCTTTCTCTAGATATTAAGGAGAAAGATGTTTACCGTATCAGAGCGGGTTAACACAATAGGAAAACCGTTTTCTCCGACGTTCACTTGTTTTTATGAAAATAATCAATACTCATGATAAAAATGTACTCGCTTTCGATGTATTATACTCGATATGGATTTGCTGAAAAAAAAGTGAAATTAGGCAAAACTCGTGAGTGTTCTATTTAAACAATGCTTGTATAATCATAATTGCAAGGTCGAAAATCGTCACAAATATGATGACCTAAGGACAGTCCAAAGATCAACATGCTATGTTATTGGTGGTTTGTACCTGCGTGCTCTCAATTATGAAAAGCAATTCATCATTTGTTTGGTGGCGCCGCGGCGGTGAGAAGTTAAATCAATTTAATGCCTGGTGGATGATGGGGAGAATTGGACAATATTTTATTTTTATTCCATGGCATAATAAAATGTATCTCAGAACATGTATATGAGTGAGACCTTATTCTTTAGAAGATCTTATTTGAGGCATAAAACACTTTGGAGGGGTGTAATAAAGAAGAAATAATAATTCACACGAGGCCATAATGTATACCGAAATATTTAGATGTACAACTTATGTTTTTTTTTAAATAACCTAGATAAAAGTACACATAATGTAAACATTCTATTAATTGGTAATTTGTCAACGTACTAGAGGTGATTAGTGGATCCATCGGCATGATTTTGACATTCTATAATTCTTTTTATCTATTTAATGTAGAAGATGATTTATTTAGTTATCAACTTCTCTATTTGATAACTATCATCTTTTTTGTTAATTTATAGTTGTATTCATATTTATATCTACGAATTATTTTGTATACAACTAGGGTAGCAAACGAGTACACAAATGATGATTATTGTACAAGTAAGCAAAATGTATACGAAAGATGTGGTACATATTCTCCAAAACATGTCACACGTAATCGAACACACCTCAAACTTTAAAAAATATATATACATAGGTACACCTTATTCAACACCTAGGATACTTTCTCTATTGCTACGCCTCATATTTTGATATTTGTAAAATTATTAATTACTAGATGACCCGGTGAACTTTGTTTCACCTACATCTATCTACTTAACAAATATATACAATCTAAGATCTGAGTCTCTTTAAGAAGTGCCTACCCTGTGTGCCCGAACCTGGAGGATGTGTGCAAGACATTTGTTTCCTAACTTGCCGCTTTCCATAAAATTTGACAATACCAGCTTAAATGACTCTCTTGCAGTTTGCTTGCCATGTCCGAGAATTCCTGACTTGGTCCTTCTACGAAACTTCGCGCATACTGCGCAGCATATTCAACTCCATGAAAGACAACACCTGTACGTGTCGCTCAAGTATTGACGATTTTTTACTAACTTATAAAATGGTCTAATCTTGGATTTAAATATTTGTCCTTTCAACTTGACGAAATTTCGGAGTCACAGATGTCACTGTGTACCTCAAGCCACTTAGTCCAAGCTACTCTCTCTCTAAATCTCTCGCAGTCGATTCTATCCGATGATCGAAGAACAGATCCCAAGTACATAAACCGTCCGTGCAATCGATCTTATCCTTAAGTGCATGGTCGTAGGATCTGTCGTTTTGCAGCCCAAGTCTTTCCCGTATTTGGATTCAGCCCATAGTTCTCAAGTGACCTCTTCCATTGATTCACTCATCGCATCAACTGCACTCTATCCGCATTCGCCATTGCAATTATATCAGCATACATGAACACCCGTCGACCCACCACACAGAGCTGGTCCATGATACATGATACTACTTGACAATTCGTCTAATAACACGAATGTCAAATGAATGAAAAAGCCAGACGACAATGTCTGGTTTTTTCTTAAATATTTTTTTCTTGTAGAATCTTTTTTCTCATTCTTCTTTTAGCGTTAGAGTAGGATTTGTATCAGTAGCAGATGTTCTAGCTATAGATGTATTTTCCAAGATGTCATCTGCATATATTTCATTGTCTTGAACTACGACTTTTTCTATAATTTTATTTATTTCTTGGCGTAAGTATTGCAACTTTTCTTGACATGAAGAATGTATATGTACGATCTGTATTTTTGGTTTCTTCATCGTACTTTTTTGGATTTTGTAAATAAATAAAAATTTACTTAGTTTTAGCGCCAAATTCTTTATTTGCGGGATCCGCGGATCCGCCCTTTGAATGTGCGTGATCCCGCAGATTAATTAAAGCATCGTGATACCTCGTGAATGCGTGATCCCGCTATGCGGGATTGCAATCCCTAGTCACAGATGACACTGGTTACCTCAAGCCACTTAGTCCAAGCTACTGAAATCTCGCAGTCGATGCTATCCGATGATCGAAGAACAGAACCCAAGTACTTAAACTGTCCGTGCATTCGACCATATCCTTATGTGCACGGTCGTTCGGGGATCTGTTGTTTTGTAGCCCAAGTACTCGATCTTTCCCGTATTCGGATTCAGCCCATAGTTCTCAAGTGACCTC
The DNA here is from genome assembly GCA_937001555.2 of Hypsopygia costalis. Taxonomy (NCBI): domain Eukaryota; kingdom Metazoa; phylum Arthropoda; class Insecta; order Lepidoptera; family Pyralidae; genus Hypsopygia; species Hypsopygia costalis. The sequence continues at coordinate 12,290,598 of OW443330.2, read as the reverse complement.
TTCCATTAATTCACTCATCGCACCAACTGCCCTCTATCCGCATCCGCCAGTGCAATTATATCAGCATACATGGACACCTACCGGCTAAGTTGAAGACGATCCCCACCGGTGTATCTGATCACGAAAATCAAACTTCAACTTAGAAGTATGATACTTGTGTTTAGCTTAACTGACAGTAACTCTGGAGCTCTACGGACTAAGCTGAATATGCTTGTCAATAACTTAAACGTAAGACCTATTTTTGGAATCAAAATATTTGATGGTAATCGGCTTCAGCTTCGGCGGTAAGCCCCCTGGTCCATGTGGATCCATGATACTACTTGACAATTCGTCTAATATATAACAAACCACAAATGTCTAATATATAAGAATATGCCTAATATGAACAAAAACAGACTAAGCTGGAGGACACCGACGTTAATGGGAATTTTGTCTCCTCTCCGACAGAGGTCTAAACTATGGATTTGGAATTTCGGTACATGTCTCGGATGATGTCGATATAAAAACCTGGCAGCCCTTAGACTTCAGTAAAGAAAGTTCTCGCCAAATAAATTTATGACTAAATGATAAAATATGATTATATTAAAATTTCAGATTTACGTACTTCAGAAAATAATGAGGATCCGTTTTATTTTGTAATAGATATCACCTTGGAAACCTTGATACCATGACAGACCTATATAATGTAATGTAGGTCTTGCAATATGCAAAGTTATACAACTCTATGTGAATCCACAAACCCGTTCTGCGTTCAGTCCCCATTTTCTGGTCTATTCGCATTGCTGATACTGGTTACATTTTTTGCAATCATTTTTGTAATTTACAATCCGAGTATTTATAAAATTTACAAATTTCTATTATTTATTCTTAAGTACTGTACAAAGCATGATTTACCATAAACAGTCACTACATATTTCAACTCCTTTCTTGATGTCTATTAATATTGTGCCATTTCTATGTCACTTCTGAGAAAGTCATATTTGATAACCAACAATTAAGACGTCGATTCTTTGTGACCATGACACTTTTGATAGGTAGATTCGCCATCTTTGCTGTTATGACATTCGACTATAGTAGGAACACTTTGTATGGGAAATTAAAATTGTTGTTTTCACTATCTTTCTTGAATTTTTTCCAAAATTTCTCACCGTTTAAACCTTCCCTGGGCTAAGACAAACATTTCAAAACCAAAATTAGCTAAATCGGCCTGGCCGTTCTCGAGTTTTAGCGAGACTAACAAAAAGCAATTCATTTTTATATATAAGATATAAATAACCAAAATATTGTATGTGTATTTTGTAAGCTCAACAATTGGTGTGTCTGTACCTGGCGATTGACCGTACCCTGTGGTTTAACTAATGCACAAAAAAATTTGTTCTAACGACATACACATAAGACGTAATTTGTTCCGTTTCAGTATTTATAAAAATTAACTTCAACTATAATGGTTAGCCAGCGATGTACTTTTAAATTATACACGTTAGGAAAATAAAATCTACCGAGGCGATTACTTCTATGTCAACTCTAATTAGATATTTACTTTTTACTCATTCAATTCATTGCATTATCAAAATAAACAATAGAAAAAAAAAACGAATGTGTATGTCGATAGAACAAATATAGAACTATAATTTTGTGCATTCGTTAAACCGCAGGGTATGGTCAATCGCCAGATACTGACACTCTAAGAATTGTATGATATGTGTTTGTTTTGTAATGGGAACATAATGTTCCTATCTATCAATGCAAATAAGTAACGCTTAATTTAGTATATTCATATTATTAAAAAAAAAAATGTATGTTGTTACGAACTTTCCCCTACCTTCTCTAACCTGTTCAATTTTTTTGTATTGCATAATAAGCGTATCCGAAGTATGTTGCAGTGTAAGCAATTTCCACCTTTCGGTATTTGTTGTCAAGCAAAAAGCACGTTCTATTGTGTGCGTTTACGCTACTATAACGTAAAACGTTCTATACCAGCTAATTTGTCTACTCGTATCGATGACGTAACTCTAAAAACCGGATCAAGCAAGAAAAACATCTAAATAAAAATCAGCTACATTTTTATTTTATACAGACGTTTCTCGAATTTACGAAAAATGCACGGCTGTTGTACCGTGTTCGAGGAACTTCGATTGTTGATAATGAATTAGATTTATTCTTTTTAATAATAATTAACATATTTAAAGAGTAGCGTGTGTCCCGGGATAAAGTGTAACCTTGAAAGGGGATTAATATAGATCAAAAATTATCGAAAAAATATAAAAATGAACAAATATATGTTATCTATTTTTTTTTCATGAATTAAGCTTTTTTTTTCTCTAAGGACTTTATATGAAATATCGATTTAAATAAGAAAAGAAGTGTCAGTTAGCAAGCAATGAGAATGCGATACCAAATAGCCATCAAAAAAGTGACTGTCATCACCTAAACTGTGCTTGTGTATTTTTCTTTATTGTGATTTTCAATATACCTAAAGCGTTTAGTTAAAAATAAAAATCTTAATTCATGTCAAAAAATAAAGGAAAACATATATCTTTTTTTTTTGTCGATAATTTTTTATCTATTTTCACCCCCTTTCAGGTTACACTTTATCCTGGGACACACTGTAAGAGCTTGTCCAGCGTTAAAACTACTTATCAATTTTCTACAAAAAGGAAAAGCTATTCTTGTGTATAAAGGCTACACAAAGACAAACAGATAGAGCAACGTTTGGTTCTATAATATGTATATATATGTAGATGTATTACATATAGAAGGTGTTATTGACTTACGGCATTACTTATGGCATAATGATGTGATCTCTTGCTTTGGACACAGTATATGTAATGGTCTATGGGTCTTGTACGATAGTTCTTGGAAAGTTTATATGTAAATAGCATAACAGGGGTCAGTTCCAATATTACCATTTTCCATTGCGATGGTAATTTTGAGATTATGCTTTCCCCCAAAACTGTCCCATTTCGCCCATTGATTGATGAATTGACAAATGTTATATATAGAGTACTAGGCCGGATTCTAGCCCATGAGGCCGTAATCGAGATTGAGTGAAGCGAGTAGATTCGCTGAGTGTATGTTTTACATTGATTTCAATGAAAAATGTATTTGATGATCATTCCTCAAGAACATCATCGATCTCCATTTTTTTTTCTATACAAACCTCAAGCATGTCGTGGTCTTTAATTGTAACAAGTTTCATTATAATCGGTTCAGTGATTTTGTAGCCTATTCATTCCCAAAAGTGACTTTTCGGCGTATATAAACGTTCGGCTAGGCCCGCTCGCTCCACTCAATTAATGGGTGGGTCGTGTTACTATTACCATTAATGGTAATTCTCAGTGGTAATAGTGGAACCGACACCGTGATAGGACGGTGCACCATACAGTACTGTATATATGTCATATGCAATGTAGACTGATTTAGTAATAGTGTGTAGTAAAAGTCCATATAATCAGCCTGTGTCTACCCACTGCTGGATTTATATCTATGCTCTATATTACTCTATATTTATGTCTTCCACTATGCTTTCCACCAAATACGATCGTCCGCCTTCTACTGTTCCAGATTCATCTCAGAGGGGAGGTGAGGTCGATACGAGAGAGAGGCAGTGAATAGTGTTTACTATGGTTACTATTAGCGACTCTATTTCAAATTGCATAGAGTCGCTTATTCATAGGTATGAATAAGCATTCTATTCAGTTATTGAATCGCAATAAGAGTTGGTGGTAAGGGGGCTGCACGTAATAGGTGTTATTACTTATAGTGTCTTCTTCTTGTTGTTTCTCTACACTACAGCAGGTTGGCCATTAGCTTCACAAATTCATCTTTCTCTCCAATCGAAATAGCTGCTTGGCGCAGGCAAATCCTGTCCATTCTCTTATATTTCTCAGCCATGATTTTTTTACTATGGGATAAGGTAACTTTAAGCTGAGCTAATTTGTAAGATGAAAGTAACTTCATGAGTATTATACAAATATACATTATGTCATCTTAAAACCCAGTACGCAATTTGAGTAGGTATATTGATTACCGAGATACTGAGGTTAATGTCGAAACACTTATTGAGCCGTTTATCTAACTGTCCGTGACGTTAAAGTCACTGAGTTTTAAAATTTATGATTATAATGTGATTATACAATTATGTTATGTATAAAAATAATATACGATGTGACCTTCACAGTATGCGAAAAGTAGGTGACACCATTTTTGCACTCCCTTAATGATAACTTTTTGATAAACCTCGTAGCCCTCCGGACATCAGTCGCCTGTCACATGACCCTCTCTTTTATACATAAATCGTTAACATGTACACGATGTAATTAGAAATAAATAAATAGCATTATCGACGAGCACTGACAATGTAGTAAATTATATAATCAATTACATATTTGCCTACAATTACAAATTTTCCCACTGAATGAGGGAGATATGGAAAGGGAGATATGGAAGCGGCTTCGCAAATAATATTTAACAAAATAAAAATTTATGGATTCCGTTCCACAGCTAGTCGGACACATAAACTTTATTTCTATGTCCAACCAAATAATTATATTATACTAGCGACCCGCCCCGGCTTCGCACGGGTGCAATGCTGATACTAAATGTACTACAGAAGGTCTTTGCGCTTTGTCCTATCCAGTCCTTCCCCAGTTATAGGCACACGCCGCCGGCTCCGCGGCCGGTACCGCCACAGCCGTTATGTCCCTGCATTTTAAATGTGTAATATCTTCTAAACTATTCATTTAAATTACATGCTGTGAAGGGCCATATTGATCTATATTAAATGCGCAATGTATTTAAGGTACTTAATTGGATAAGGATTAATTCTGTATTGCTTAAAATCGCTTCGTAAATAAGGCATTATTTCTTGTAAAAAGCAAAGGATAAAATAACGGTTATTGTGTGTTACCACTAAGAGATAGACATATACCATCGCGAACTTTTTTGTAGACCATTTTTAGGTGAACAATACTGTACTACATTATTTTGATCTATCTCGTTGGGTTCAGCCAGCGTTTGCAATGAAAGAGCAAAAAAATGTGTTTATTTACGACATCACATTAGAAACCTCTAAATTATCAGTGTTTTTCTACTATGTTATGCATATATTATACATATAAACTTTCCAGTTGAATCACTCTATCTATTAAAAAAAACCGCATCATAATCCGTTGCGTAGTTTCAAAGATTTAAGCATACATGGGGACATAGGGACAGAGAAAGCGACTTTGTTTTATACTATGTAGTGATTATGCGTACGTATTTATACGAATAGCTTCACAATAGAAAAGTAATTTTCAAATTGTCTAACACCTGAGTTTTGAGTATGCATCGAATTATGCGATCAGCATTTGTTAAAAAAAATATTAGGCATTTTTTTATTTATATTAAAATTTATTCTGTTATGAATTATCACATACGTAAAGAAACATATTTTTTTTTTATTATTTGTTATAAAAAATATAAAAATGGAAAATTTACAATTACCTTATTAATTAATTATGTACATCTACCCACACGCCTTGGTTTCGCTAAAATGTTTTTCCAACAAATATCGTTATACTCGTACCGATAGTTTATATTCGCAATAAAGCGCAAAAAGTCGGTACAATAGTTTCTGTGATTAGCCTGGACAAACTTAATGCGGCGGGGAATTTAATTTATGATAGTTATGCCAGTACAATATAAATACATTACATTGTACTGGCATCACTATCATTATAAGTCAAATTCCCCGCCAGATTAAGTTGAATTAGAATTAAGAAAGAGCGTGTGTGCTATCGAAATAGTCGGCGCTGGCAATTATCAAAATATATTTTAGAAAATAAAAATCTTTGGATTGCGTTTCACAACTAATCACACATAAACTTTAATTCTATATCCAACCAAATAATTATAGTGGATTATGCGTATATGGATTTATTTATATTAAAATTTATTTCAATTATTTCGCCACGCCTTGGTTTCGCTAAAATGTTTTTCCAACAAATATCGTTATACTCGTACCGGTAGTTTATATTCGCAAAATGTTCAGGAATATAGTATATAATATAGCCTTTAATCCTTCTAGATAATTCCTATTTCTACGGAAGAAAATCATATTAAAGTCCGTACAATAGTTTCCGTGATCAGTCTGAACAAACTTAATGCGGCTGGGAATTTATTTTTATAAAGATAGTGATGCCAGTACATTGTAATATATTCTATTACGAAATAGATAAATTCACGCAAGCAAAGCGTAATAAGCAGATAATATTCCATTAGTTGTGTCATTGTTTTGACTCCATATCAATTTATTGGAGTGCAAACATTTCCATTGAACGTGCCCGGCGGTTGTTTTATTGTACGTCAATGGCCCGGCGCCACAAAATACGAGTGATACAGAGCGGCCTGGACTAAATTTCCACGCGATAGTTCTCCTAAAATATTTAAAATGATGTTTGATTTGACCTGCCACTGAATTCCACTTTCGTACAACTCGCCATAAATTAAAATTCCATCCAGCTCATCTTGAATTGCGGATTACTACTATTATACCTACTACGTTACTACGTTTTCTAAAACATTTTATAGCACGAACGTTGAAACTGTGGAATCAACTTCCCTCAGCGGTGTTTCCGAACTATTACGACATGGGAGCCTTCAAGAACAGAGATATTTCCTTTAATAAAAGGCTGGCAATGGATTGGTGACCCCTTGGTGTTGCTGATCTCTATGGGCGGTGTGGATTACTTTCCACCAGGTGACCCACATGCTCATTTGCCCCCGTCTCATATAAAAATTGAAAGATGTAAATAGTGACATAAACAAACATATGACCTGCCTGATAGTAAGCAGTCATCGTAGCCTATGAGCGCTTGCAACATCAGAGGCATCGCTCACGCGTAGCTGACTCTGTTTCAGCTTTTCTTGAAGAACTTCATGGTTCTGGTAAACCTCGATTACATTCAGCAACTTTTGTTGATCACAAGCTAACCCTAACCTAACCTCGACTTGCTTTTGGAGTGGGAGGTGAGGTACCTTACGTTTAACTAGTCAAACCTAGGAGCGCCTAGATTTCAGGTACCTATCGACTATAACATACTCGTTTAGGGTTAGCATTCAATAATAAACCGAGCATCTAAAATTATGAAACTGGTCGACTACTTTCATGGTATAAACCAAATCTAACCTAATATGTCTTATTTTCCTTTTTGCTTTAGCAGAGTATACTTATTGGCATTCAAATGATTCCCACATTTATGGCATGAATTCATTTTTGTCATCGACCGTAACAAACTGTATATTATTTATATATTTTGTAATACCTACTATATTAAAATACACAAAATACAATATAGATATTAGAAACAAACATGGTATAAACAATTAACATAGTTATTTGACACGTACGTGACTAGATAAACATAAATCCTCCAAATCGTTTAGAGTCGTTTCCGAGAAATGAATTAATGTGTGTATCTACATAAGGATCGTTGCTTTAAAGAAATAATTAATTTGTAATGGGCTGATAGGGTATAAGAGGCTCTTTAACATCATTCGAATAAAAGATCACTTGCATATGGCGCATCTCGCTGATTGCAAAGGAGACTCACGGAAAGGAGATGATAGGTATCGCCCTAACTGAAGAAGTAATTTTATGTCACAGAAAACTGTAAGCAAATAACAATATCGCATCCTGACCCTTCGAGTAAGTGAACTGCAAGTCGTCAGCACTTTTATTTTTTTATTTGTAAAATAAAAAAGATATAAAACTTTTTCTGTAAGCTTAAAAAATATATATGATTTAGTTTATTCATTGTAAAAATGAAAAAAAAAATTGACAGGCGATTATAGCGAGCAAAAGTACCTGCCAGGTGAATCAAAAGGTGCACAGTTTAGGAGGTAAAATAAACTTTCTTCTTTCTAGTTAAAAATTGGATATAGTTTTGAGTACAACATACAAGAAGCGTGTTTTATTTTAACCATTAAGCTATGTTCCATACGTGAGGGCTGTTTTTAGGGTTCCGTAGCCAAATGGCAAAAAACTTATGGATTCATCATGTCTGTCTGTCTGTCTGTCTGTCCGTATGTCACAGCCACTTTCCGAAACTATAAGAACTATACTGTCGTATTCTGTGATCCGCTTTAAGATTTTCACACAAAAATAAAAAAAAGACAATAATTTTTGGGGGTTCCCCATGAACTGAAACTCAAAAAATATTTTTTCATTAAACCCATACCCGCTCCCCCGCTGACATCCTTTGGGAACAGAATAAAAAATAAGTACTTGGGTCCACAAACGTATAAAATCATTCAATTTAAGTACTTATTCTAGATGTAATTATTACAGAATTTTGCGGCTAATAACACCAGTATGAATAAAATCGAGATATAGATATTTCTTGGGTCGTATAAATGGTCGCTAGCTGACTATAAAAATAAAAAGGTTTTTGTATAGTGACACCGAGTTATCGAGAAGTTTCTTTTGCTATGAAAAATTTGGTGTATCCTGATTTTGAAGTAAACATGTTTATAAATTTCGTAGTTACCTAATTTCCATATGAATAATATTGTGTCAGTAATAGCGATTTAGTCTGATTTAAAGGCTTTATATTATATAGGATTCAATATGATGTCATTCTTAATTTACTGATGAAGTGACACTGCTATCGAGTTATTCAATACTTTATCAGATTATAATCAGGGTTTTCAAAAATACCACACACAAACACCTTCGGTTGATTTTTAACATTGTCGTCAATCTGCACACTTTATTTTGTACTGCGTAAGGGTTATTTTCAAGAGGTTGTTGCACTGTTATCTTGAAATGTAATAAGGATTTCAGAGGCAAGTCTAATATCAAAACCGATCCGTTAAACAATAAGTTTGATCCGGATCCATAAAACAATATATTTGGGAAACCCTGCGATTCAATATAAAAATTAGAGATGCGCCGAGTACTCGGCAAATTTTATAGTACTCGTACTCGGCCGAGTAACTCGTTTTAAATGCCGAGTGTTCGGTTAACCTTATCTAGATAAGTTTTTTTTTTCAGGAAAATAATAGAACGTAGAATCAATAAGAATATTATTTACTTAAACAATTAACATTTAATAATTTGAATCATATTAGGAAAAAAAATAATAGAATACTGGAAAAGTGAAAACATACAATACTTTTGTTATTCTCGTAAGTTGTAATCAATATTGATAATTTAATAATGGTAAGTTATGGTGTACGAAAACGTCCAGAATCGTGACCTTTTTCGCCCACTCATTCTTCAAACTACGTAAACAATGTTTAGGAATAAGACGCTAACATCAAAAACTGCTTTAATATCGTAAAATAATTTTCGAAACCACCATAACATCACAAGCACAAGATTTTAAACAAATGACCAGTCCAAATATGATCGTAATACCTACGATCATATTTGAACGTGTTTTCCCGCCTTAGTACATACGTCAGAAACTGAACCGAGTAACTCGGCTGAGTACTCGGTTCGATAAAAATAAAACTGAGTATACTCGGTACTCGGTTACTCGGCCCATCTCTAAAAAATATTATATAAAAATAGTATAGGTAGGGAGGTCTTACTGCTAATACAAAATTATTTGACTGTACTTTCTTAAGCATGTAGTGCATAACATATAAATATAGGTTACTTCAGGCACGTGGGTGCAAATTACAATGCTTGTTATTGTTAATTTATTTTGAAGTACACTTATTTACAAAAATTGTACCCGATTTCCGTATACTATTATAACAATATCGACTATTTTATGAGATTAGTATACACAGTTATAAAAAAACATTATGTGTACAGGATATCCAGTAAATTAGCTGTGGAATTTTAATGCAAATTATTTAAATATAAATGACTGTTTTCAAGTTAGCTATTTCAATAAATTCAATTTTCTCTCATGCAAAATATATTTTTTTACTAAAAAATACGCTGCTTATATCTGCTGCTTTTGATTTTTCTGCTAATAATAGAAATGATTGATGAAGTTTCATACCAATTATTATTATGATATTTGTAGACTCACTGCCTAATATGAAAAGTCATCTAAAATATACCATCCAATAAAGCAAACAATATTTATATCGGTTATTCGAAATCGATAATTGAGGAGCACGATGGCATAACGAGCTCTATAGCGTTGTTGCACATGCCCTGTTGAGCAGCCTCACCGCAGACAGGGGCCCTATCGCCTAAGTTAAAGCCGATTACGATGATTTTTTGATTGCGAAAATCTAACTTTACTTTAAATTAGTGATAATAGCAATAAGCTTAGCCGGTAGAGACGTAGGCGCTCTACCGATTAAACTATAGATGTTTATCACAAATTTAAACAGAAGTCCGATTTTCGCAATCAAAAATCACGATGCGTATCAGCTTCAGTTTATGTGGTAGGCCTCCAGATCTTTGATAAAGATTGGAGCTCGGTTGCCTACATACTACTTAGTAAAGAACATAAGGTATGTCTAATGAATTTGCAATCAATCATCGATACTTACGTATTAAATTTTATACCGCCGCATCGCATGTCTTTTCGTAGAATCAGCGAGGTGGCCCGTACAACAGCGTGTCGAAATATAATGTCTTCCCGGGAATGAAGCTACGTAACCTGAGCCGCTCGCGTTACGTTAAGCTTTAATTCACAACCTGTAAGCATTTATATAACTACCTAAAAGTGATAAGTAAAAAATGGCATTCGTTGTGTAACTATAAGAAATGTACAAAATTGTATTCGTGTTCATAGGAAGTCATTTATTTATGAGGTTTTTTTTTGTGTAATGTATGTAAGGGATGTTATTATGTAAAAGGGAATTTGAAAATGAGCCTATTAGTATTATTTATTCCCTCTGACATAATGACAATTCTTGACGCTGGATGACAATTCGTCATTCGGTGAGCCTAACTATTAATTTTGAATTGTCATCAGTCATACTGACTGATGACAATTCATTGTCACTGTCCATTCTATAAAACTGAATAGTTTGCGCGAGAGACACTTCCAAAGTGGTAAATGTGGTGTACCCCCCCCCCCCCCCCCCCGTGTAATTTCTAAAAGAAAAGAATGATAAAACTAAAAAAATATATGATGTACGTAATATATTTTTTTCATCATGCAAACTTCCACCGAAAATTGGTTTGAACGAGATCTAGTAAGTAGTTTTTTTTAATACGTCATAAATCGTAACTTTTATATTATGTTACTTGTTGCTACGGAACCATTCATGGGCGAGTCCGACTTGAACTTGGCCGCTTTTTTCTTGAAAATCACCGGAAAACATGGTCGTTAAAAAGTCGATACGACAGACTGTTTACATATTCAAATTAATTATTTATTTCAAAATGACATTTAACTGTAAGAAAAAATGTAAGTTTTATTGAAAAATTTTAATACTTTCATTAAACTCTAGAGGTTAAAGTAATTAACTGTGAAGTATGTTAATCATCTATTTTTTTATTTTAATTATTTTACAAGGGTTTTATACGATGATTTCTACACGTAATAAATACATTAACATAATAAAATTGTAAATGGCCGATGTGCGTATAGAAGATATTTAAAGAAAAAATTACATTAGGGGTCTTTATAGGAGCAATAAAAGCCAAAACAATTAGTTTTTGAATTTTTGTTTTTTTTATTTTGTATAGTTGTACGCGCAATTCGCAAAAAATATTGTAATACTGGAGGTCTAACTTAACACCAAGTGAAGAGTTATGATCTGGAAGAGGAGCTATTAACATTGTATCTTTTTAGAAGTGTACGAGGACGTAGTCGTAGGTGGTCACTAGTTAATCAATAAAACAAAAAAAAACACGTGTCAATTTGTTTGATAAAATGACGCAAAGTTTGCGTAATCCTAGAGTCGACGCAAAATGACAAGAATTCGTCACTCCGTAAATCAATGCATAAACAAAATTAACTCATATCTTTACGTTAAAGGAAGGATGTAATAAAATAAACCAATTATTTTTATTTTTCTCCATCTATATAGGTAGTAAATATTTTTAATATGGTTTTGACGACATTTTGACAATTCATACAGCTTTGACTCATGTGACCGAAATGGTATTTTATGCCAGATTCAAATTAATTCAACGTCTACGTCGAAATGTCAGAACATCTGCGCAGTCATCTCGTTAACAAAGTAATAAAAGATAAGGAAGCAAATCAATGTGCAGCTGCCATTTGGCCCATAAGGTTTCCAAATCTAAATATTTTGCGTGAATGGCCGGGGTGAACGGCCTGTTTAGTACTGAACTACTGACTGTTACGCAGGCGCAACCAATCGATAAGAATACTTGCGTAAGCGCTGGTACGCCCTCTTAAGGGTGTCTACGCAGTTTCGCGTAACACTATGGAAATTCTGAAGACAATTTATATCAATAAAATATGATAATTATAAAATAAATAACTTCAAATATTTACGTAAGCACATATATAATTCTGTAAATAGTATACTACTGACACTTGTCTATTAATATCTTTGTTTGTTACTAGGCTACATAATAAATAATTCTTGATTTGTCATCTATGTAAAATGGTGTAAAATTTTATTAGATTTCTAAAGTTAATAGTTTCATTCGCTGTTGTTGGCATCCTGCCTGTAATTGCTCATACTTGTATCGGCGTCACCCCATAATCATCCCACTGTTGGGATACGGGTCTCCCCTCAATCGAAGGGGCTTAGAACATACTCTATCACGCTGCTCAACTGCGTGTTGGCGGAGACTCATACTCGTAAAAAATTAATACTTCTTAGTCTGTGTTCAAACTTCCTAAAATTGCAACAATAAATGAATTGTATGTATTTGTAATCTACCTACCTCAGAGAATTGATTTTAAACATCTCATGTTTTTTTCGTGACTATAAAATGTTTTGTACTAGCTCCATTATTATACTATTACTATTCTGTGTTATTATGATGACGATGGTGAGGGGAGGCCATAAATAGCAACAACAGAAAAAATACACCATCAAGCCATGAATACCTTGATGGGCTTGTTGACTGACTGTCTATGATAACGCTCATCTCTTGTTGACTAATCTAAATTAATAGAGAAACTTATCAACCTATGCTTGCTCTCTGAATAGATCTAGAATTTATCTCTCGCAGTAAATTTTGAAGGCACAAGAGGTATGTAATTTTACAGTACTTATTGATTGAAAACTAATTTTACTGAGCATTTGAGATACGACTTGGGTAACAAGTTAAAACAAATAATAATGAGAAAGTTGACATTGTGATCTTATAAAACATTGTAGTCATTTAAATTACTTTGTACTTATCAAAAGTTATATCGTATTTAGTTATGAAAAAGTATACGTACTTAGAAAAAAATATTTGTAATATATACTTTACTTATAACAATAGACTTATAAATAATGTGGTAAATTTAGGAAGGTGTCGCAAATTGAAGAGGCTGATGTATGTGGAAGAAGAGAATTAGGCGTGTTTTTTAGCTTCGCCTGAGCGTAATCGTTTTCAGAAGCCGAGATTGCAGCAGCAACTGACAAAACATTAGGCAATAGTGTTCTGTCAGTTGTCAGTGTTCTGACCATTGCACTTGGCGTCTTAGGGTGAGTCCAAACGACCGTAATTTTGTGAGTCGCGTAATTTACGCCGGTTTCATATAAAATGTACAGTCACGACGCAAAATGAATTCACCATTTGTACGCAACCGACGTGAATTACGGGTCTCACAACTCACAAAATTACTCTCGTTTGGCTTCACCCTTTAAATCTCTATATGCCCAAGTTGAAGACAAACATACCGGAATGTAAAAGTATATTGTAGGTGTTAGAAATAGCCCCAAAGCCTATATTTTTACTTTATATTTATTTTGTTTATTTATTTAATATCATGCACAATAAAGATGGACTTGATGCTATACATGCATTATTTATGAGACAACCTTAGGGTGATGCACTGCACAGCACAATTAATGGTACTACGTACAGTATGTCCACTCCCTGCGTCTCGTATCGACCTTACCTCCTCTCTAAGACGAATCTGGGACAGTTTGTATGGCATCGCACGCACACGCACTCATTCACGCACTGCACAGACGACATTATTAATATTGTAGTAAACGACGCTACATTTGTATCGAGTGGCCAGAGTGTGACCGAGGTAAGGGCTGTGCTGCTAGGCCTACTAGCAGTAGACTTAAAAAGGCAATATTCAATAATCACTTCTAAAACATGCTCCAAAATTGTCTAAAACTCCGAGATCATGATAAAATACTTGGATTGTTCAACTCCCCAATCTGAACGACGCAAATCAGGGGTCAAACGATAACCTAGTTCAATAAACTGCGTTGCAAAAATTTAGAATACAATCTTTGCTTAATGTGATATCAGTATCTAAGTAGGCAAGGACTTACATATCGATAGATAGGATTTTATTAGATGCCAGCGACGGCTGCTGAGCACAATTCTTATCTAATATTTCATTAGTAAGCAAAATGAGAGAATTGCTTGCTTTGGAAATGTGAGTAGAATTATCAACGTGAAATTGAGACGTGATCGTGGGTGGAAAGTCATGATTTTTAGGAGTTGTTGCCTTTCTTGTAATTCTTCATCATCATTATTTCATCTAAAGAACTCTTGAATACATAAATCTCTTCAATAACAATTCTTATTGTTATTGATGAGTCTTAACACAGCTCTGTAAGGAGAGCAGATTTGGGTCGCGTTAAAAGTAGAGTTTTGAATCACTAGCATAAGGTTTATTTTTAAAATTCACATTGACTCTCGAGCATTCGCATATGACAAAAGTGAATTTTAAAATAAACCGTATGTATCCAAAATTAGCCGTGTGGCAGACTAGAATAGAATCACTCCGTTTCTTCCCGTGGATGTCGTACAAAGCGACTAAGGGAAATACATTATCAAATATCGATCAGGCCTCCCCAACCCGTCTGGCCAGCGTGGGGAGTGTAGGCCAAATCCTCCTTCCGTCTAGGACGGATGAGAGAGGGTCGTGCTCCTGTAGTGGAGACTAAAATAGACCTGATGATGATGATCCAAAATTAAATTTTCTCTATTTTCTTCTCCGAGCCGGTTCATGTGACCTTTTAAGGGTTCCGTAGCCAAATGGCAAAAAACGGAAGCCTTATAGATTCGTCATGTCTGTCTGTCTGTCTGTTCGTCCGTATGTCACAGCCACTTTTTTCCGAAACTATAAGAACTATACTGTTGAAACTTGGTAAGTAGATGTATTCTATGAACCGCATTAAGATTTTCTCACAAAAATAGAAAAAAAAAATTTTAGGGGTTCCCCATACCTACTTAGAGCTGAAACTCATTTTTAGGGTTCCGAACCTCAAAAGGAAAAACGGAACCCTTATAAGATCACTTTGTTGTCCGTCTGTCTGTCTGTCTGTCTGTCTGTCTGTCTGTCTGTCTGTCTGTCTGTCTGTCTGTCAAACATTTCTATGTCGAGAATGCGTGGAGGTATCAAGCTGAAATTTGAACTGTATACACAGGTCTACGGTCCCATGAAGTTAAAAAAAAATCAAACTGCTAAGTTTACGTAGAAAAAAGTTACGGCCGTTTATTCAGCAAAAAACGCATATTTCGACACACTCAAAGGAATCAAAACCTATAGGGTACTTCCCGTTGACCTAGAACTATGAAATTTGGCAAGTAACATCGTTATAGACTACAAGTACAGGAATAAATCTCAAAACTATACATTTGTAAATAGATCTAAAAAAATAGGGGGTCTATATTTTTTATAGGGTGTCGAAATTTCAAATTGAAACTACTAGTTCAAATGGGGTATCATATGAAAGGGCTTGATGTACACATTGCAAAATATATTTTATTTATTTTTTTCGACGCATTATTTCTTATTTATAATGAAAAATATCAAATTTAATAATGATACTACGTACCTACGGAACCCTCGGTGGGCGAGTCCGACTCGCACTTGTCCGGTTTTTTTTTTTAATCAAACCCATACGTGTGGGAATCTATGGATAGGTCTTCAAAAATGATATTGAGGTTTCTAATATCATTTCTTTCTAAACTGAATAGTTTGCGCGAGAGACACTTCCAAAGTGTGTAAGTAAAATGTGTGTGAGAATGATAAAACTAAAAAAAATATATGTTGTACATTACCATGCAAACTCCCACCGAAAATTGGTTTGAACGAGATCTAATAAGTAGTTTTTTTTTAATACGTCGTAAATCGTAAACCGCAATTTACCTTTCATTCAATCAACTCAAATGTAAAAATAAATTACAACGAACTACAAGAACTTTTATATTATGTTACTTGCTGCTACGGAACCCTTCATGGGCGAGTCTTTTTATACATTTATATTAAACAGAATAATGTCAATGTTGTTGTCAATTTGAATGTGCTTCGTGCAAATATTAGTATTTATTTCCACAAATATTTGCATGTACCACCAATATTCAAATTGCCAAATTCTTCTACCTACACTCCTACGACTGTCTGACCACATTACACTTTGATCAGCTCGACTATAATATTTACCTAAGTTTTTGACCTATGGGCATTTTGTACTGTTATATCATATAATGTTCCACCAATATATTATGTTATTTGCTGCTGGGTTTTAAGTTATGCGAATGATGTAACATTTATGTAGCATGTATTCATACATGTTAACATGTTGTTCATTTAATTAACATATTATTATGTTAACGAAAAGATAGAGTGACGGCGAAAAGCATCATATACATATTATGTACTTCATTTAGTTAACATATAATCTTTTCTTTCAGAAACATAAATGTTCCTTATATGGATAATTGTGTATTTTATTTGTATATACCTAATGTAAATATTATTCAGCAATGTTAACCGCAGCCTGTCTATGGAGGGGTTTATTTACCTAGAGCTTCTCCGTGCTTCGAAGGGTAAGATAGCTGTTTTCTTTTGACAGTCAAACTAAGTCAGTATCCTTTTGGTAGCATGAAAACATTGGCTTCTGATAAGCGCTTTTCAAAAAAACTGTGTTATCTGTTGATTAACACAATAAAGTTAAAAAAAAAAACCTAGTTGTTGACTTATTCTGATTCCAATGAGGTATTTTTTTCATTAACATAAATATAGAATAGAAAAAATAATTCACTCTATGTCTCTTCTACCGCTGAGACGAACTAATGTAAAACACGTCATGAAAATATATAAGGTTGTAGGACGTGCTAAAGAATTAGATATACAAACATACTTACTCGTACATACGCTCAAAAAACTTTACCCGTCCTGCTTAGGCAGTCGGATAAAAAGACTTTGTTGTAACTAACAACTCGCCCTGGTTTTACAATACAATTTATCTGCAGCCATAAATCATCATAATTATTTTGATAGATGATTTTGTCAACTTGCTGGAAAATAATATATATTTTTAAAATGATTTTCGGGGTGTAAGTGGTTCATCAACACCTTTGAACCAAAGCCAACTTCACCTGCACACGGTGCACACTGCTGACTGACAAACGAAGCTCTGGCGAAAAGAGAGGTAGGGAGCGTAATTGTAAGCTACCCGACAGGGGAATCTACCTCCACCTTACAGAATACAATTCAAGCCAAATAACAATTCCCTTGAGGGTTGTTGTGTTCCTGCGAGTGAGTGAGGTCACCAGAAAGGAAGGAGATGCTGCGTTGGCAGCGGGGGTGGCGGCGCGCGAGCGATATCTTATGTTGCGAGCGTTAATATAGCTACGGCAACCGGTTCACGTCAGGCGGGCCGTATGCTTGTCTGCCACCCGAAGTAGTATAAAAAAAAAATGAATAATTTTAACAAAAAAAACCGACTCCAAACATTAGTCTACATTTATGTATACAGATACGAGCTGATGATGATGATGATAATGAAAAAAATATGGGACCAATCTGGAAGTATACTCTTTCAAATAAAAAATAAAAACTTTTTTCAAATCGGTTTATAAATCACGGAGTAATTAATTAAGAAACATTAAAAAAAAAAACAATACGACCGAATTGAGAATCTCCTCCTTTTTTGGAGTCGGTTAAAAATTCACCTCTCTCGCCTACGAATTTACAATGGTAGGTAAATAGAATGAAACAATTCGTTACCATCACAACCCTTCCTGGTAACTCAGTTGGTAAAGCAGTCCGGTACCGACAGGTCGTGAGTTCAAGTCCCAGCTAGGCGGGGAGATGATTTTTCCATTTTAAAAATATTTATAATAAATCATCCTATAGGTACCTTATGAATACCTATAATTTTTCAGCGAAGAGAGTTCCGTACCATTATTTATAAAACAGCAAAAAAATCACGTTTTTTATTTTAGTTAAATTATTTATTTTTAAACTGAACAATATAACTCAATATTATGTGAATATTTCAAGCGTCTACCTGTTGCCGTCATCAATATCGAGCAAAAAAAACTTACGTTTGTTGTATGGGAAATGGCCCCCTTAAATCTTTATTTTATTCTGTTTTTTAGTATTTGTTATTATAGCGACAACAGAAATACATCATCTGTGAAAATTTCAACTGTCTAACTATCACGGATCATGAGATACAGCCTGGTGACAGACGGACGGACGTACGAACAGCGGCGTCTCAGTACGGTCCGTTTTCCCTTTGGGTACGGAACCCTAAAAACCACAGAACAAATTAATACTTACCTAGTACTTAACTTACCTAGTAAAATAATCATATTAATTATTCACGGATTGGTTGAGATGATATGCGTAATTTCGTAATAGTGAACTTATCTCTTTGTAAATTACAAAGATATAACGACCTCTGCAATGAATAACATTGTAACACAGTTTGAGCGACTTTACAGAGAGCGTTTTAAAGATTAAAAACAAATTTTTGCTATCTGGTCTTACCAAGTACCTTGCTTCAATGTGGTATATTCATAATGATTATATTGATACGTTTAAGATACATTTACAAAACGATATTAATTTATTCTGTATTATTAAATAAAACATTGTAGCTAATTTTACAATGAAAGCTTCTTAATTTTTTTTAATGAATTACCATTTTATTTATTGATGTAAGTATTAAATCTTATATGTACTAATCACTGCTTGTAACTAATTTTATCGTTTTTGTAAACTTACATTTTTTAACACTATACGAGTATTCAACGCTTAACATTTCAGATAAGAGTGTAAGCGAAAAAAAAAACTAAATTTTTCCCTACTATGATCATGATTTGTAACTCAAATGCGTCAAAAAGTGGGTTACGTTGTTATTCCTTGTAGGTGTCGATAATTTTATAGGTACTGCTTTTTATATAAATTTTATTACACTGTTTAAACAACTTTTAAGATTTACATAAACGCCAATATAAATGCAAATAAAATGCAATGTCACTTAAGGTCATAGTGATATTTAGCCAAAATATGTCACCGTGAAGAAATAGGTAATGGCTTTTATCTCCTTTGATTTGGCAAGGTTGTTTCTACCGGCTGCCTATTGTGACAATGTACTAGCGATTAGGGCTGAAACACATAACCGCGTCGCGGCGTCGCGCCGCAACGCAACGCACCACCGATGCGTTGCGGCGCCGCGAAACAAAGCGTTATGCTGTCATACTGTACAGCAAACATTTTTTTTGTGATTTTTCAATGTTATTGAATGTATGTAAAAGAAAATAGCAAAAAATGTTACATTTCGTTAACGTTAAAGTTTGATTAAACGATTATTTTATTTTACTTTTTGTACACTATGTGCGGCGCAGTGCACACCGCAAAATTCTGCGTAGCGGCGGGCGGCACTGCCGATTCTGGCGGTGCGGTGCCGCAACGCGGTTATGTGTTTCGGCCCTTACTGTGGTAATAGTGTCTACAGAGATTTTTTTTTATACCTTGCCAGTGCCAAACTAGCCTGTGCCCCGATGCCCCCCCCCCCCCCCCTGGATAGTGGTTATCAGATCATATACTATAGACGCTTTGCATTTTGATATATAAAATTATCGTTACGAATATGTTTAGAATTAACATTAAGGTTAATTTTTCTGCCATTTTTTCACATAATTATGGTATTAAAAAGCACGGCCAAAAAGATTTTACATTCTCATGACGGTGGTAATCCCTCACCTTCCCCTCGGGCTCAGAAAAGTCTCTTGTGTGTAAGGACCAGTTTACTACCTTTTTTATACCGTTTAGGTGGCAAACATACGACCCGCTTGTTCAAAAGCAATTATATATCAAACCATATATATATATATTAAAGTTCATTTCACAATTGGTACATAAATCATAACATAACATACACTTAATATATTAAGTCTCGATTTATAAATTAAAAATAAAGTCTTCCAATATACCTACGTCGATTGAAGGAAGACCCGTTGCTTACTATTATATAGTTTATAACTCCTCTATTTTTATTAAGAAGAGGACTGTTTTTACGCAAGTGAGTCATCAATGAATTATGAAATTTAGAGTGTACACACCCTGCTGACTAACAAACAAGGTTCTGATGAAAAGAGAGGTAGGGCATAGCGTATTTTTTAAGCTGCCCGACTGGAGAAGTATGTACCTCCACCTCACAGAATACCGCAGCCAAATAACAATTCCCTTGAGGGCTGCTCTGTTCCTGCGAGTGAGTGAGATCACCAGAAAAAAAGAAAGGAAAATAAGGCTGGCTACGGATCGGCGATCCTTTGGTGTTACTGGTCTCCGTGGACGATGGTAATTGCTTTCCATCAGGTGAAACACATGCTCATTTTCCCCCCTCATATAAAAAAAATTGTACGGTAAGTAACAATAGTATAGAATAGGTGAAAACACATTGCCTTTTGTTTGAAATTTAGACTCCATAATAAAAATAATGAAACACGTGTATCGATTTATTTATTTATCAGAAATTATCAGTTGGGGTGATTGATCCTACTAGCTTGCTTATACATTATGTTTAAAGGGATCTTTATTACACAAACATTTCTGCTTAAATGAATTTATTTCTTATGTAGATGAATTTTTATCACAAAATAACAAATTAAATAAGTATTAAGCTACTTGTTACTACTGATATTTATTTATTTACTTATTACATATTTAATTGTTATTTTGCAACAACAATTCATCTACATATAAATTAATCCTAAAGTCTGCCAGTAAAACCTCCACAGGCAGTTCATTCCACAAGTGGTTCTACTATCACAATGTCCGATAATATTAGTCTAAAATAGCGATAAAAAAGCCTGGAAATGTTATTCGGTATTCTGTCTCGAATTATACATAAAAACAAAGTCTACCTATAAATAATATTGATAAATAATACTTCTTCCAAGAATTCTTTAATTGATAGAAATGAAAGTGGCGTGATGAATGGTATTTGTGCAATCTCGTTCTAAATTGAATGTTAAATATTATTTGGCTCAAGACACTGGGTTAGTACATAAAAAATCACCATATTTGTGTAGCAATAAATTACTCTGAGGGCATTCACGCATCTGTGCTTCTGGAGGCACGTCAAGCCATCGGCCGCGGCTGTTGTATTGTCATTTAGATGAAAGTCGTTAAGCCCTGTCAGTGGCCTTTCGGCGTCTTGATAACACTGGCCTCCGCCAACCAGCACTTGAGCAGTGCGATGGAGTACTCTCTCGATTGAAGGAAGATCCGTTGTTTACTATATATTGTCTATATCCTTACTATTTTCATAATATATATAATAAATATAGTCAGGCGGACTGTTTTTACGTAACTGATCATCAATGTAAATCCGAAAACAGCGAAGTAAAAATTACGAAATTTGGAATGTAAGTGGTTCAGGCACGTCTTTGAACCAATGCCTGCCTTGTCTGCATGTAATGCACCCTGCCGACTGACAAACGAGGCTCGGGCGTAAAGAGAGGTACGGCATAGAGTATTTTTTCAGCTGCCCGATTGGGGATACTTCCCCAATCGGGCAGCTGAAAAAATACTCTATGGAGGTACTCCTCCACCTCACAGAATACCGCAGCCAAATAACAATTCCCTTGAGAGTTGTTCTGTTCCTGTGAGTGAGTGAGGATACTAGAAAGAAAGGAAGGAGTATAGGCTGACAACGGATCGGCAACCCCTTGGTGTTGCTGGTCTCCATGAGCGGTGGTAATAACTTTCCATCAGGTGATCCGCATGCTTATTTGCCCCCCTCTCATATAAAAAGAAAATTGGACGTTAAGTAAGTTTGTATGAAATAGGTAAAAACACGTTGTCTTTTGTTTGAAATTTAGACTCTTTAATAAAACAATGAAACACGTGTATCGATATTTATCAGAAATTATCAGTTGAGGTGATTGATCCTAATAATTTGCTTATACATTGTGTTTACAAGGATCTTATAACGTGGGTCTTTAAACAAACATTTTTGATTAGATTAAATTAATTTAGTAAATAAGTACATTTACATGAATTGTTGACGCAAAATAACAATAAAATAAGTATTAACCCACTTGATGCTACTGATTTTTATTTATTTACTTATTTCATTTTTAATTGCTATTTTATACTTTATTCATTACTTATTACATATTTCATTTTTGTTTTGCGACAATAATTCATCTACATAAGAAGCTAGTTCATTTGCATATAAGCATAAATGTTTGTTTAATGATCCTTTTAAACATAATGCTAGCTACTAGAATCAATCACTTTAAGGATATTAAATAAGCGTTGAAAGTTGGTATGGAATGGGAATTATCCCAGATTCGACTTAAAGGCGAGGTCGGAACGAGAGAGGCAGGTCGTATCCATATTGTATGGAAGAAATACTAATTTGGTTTTTCTCATGACAATTTATGATACATCGAACATTAAGGTCAGGATTTTCCGTAACTATTGAAGTTAATTACATACCGTACTCATAGACTAATGGAAATGAATATTGATTTATCGACTCGACTGCAAGGTGACCTAGCGTGCGCCAAATTTATCTTTAAGGTGCCTTTATTCTTAACAAGTAATAATACTAATGACACGTTATCCATTGCCGAAATACCAACAGATATTTCAACAAGTTAATATTTAAGTTTGTATTATCGTATATAAACATACACGCGTGTGCGATAATTTGAATGAGTATCCAAAATTTATCAATACGAGTATGATGATAAGTTAAATGTCGCTGTACTAGATTGCTTTGTATATAAACTAGCTATATGAGTAGCTAAATCTGCAGCGCTACCTGCTTTTTTATGTTTTGAAATAAAAATTGATAAAACAAAAATTAAAAAATGTGTAAGTACACAAAGAAAAAAGTATTTTATTCTGACAGAAAAACATATCAGTATATGTTGAGATGACAAATAATATTGAATTATTAAAGAAAAGGATCCATCTCAGCAGAATGTTACTATTGAGATTAAAAAGTAAATATAAATATTGTCAGAAAAATTACACAGCGTCACCGAGCCCCAAAGTAAGCAAAGCTTGTGTTATGGGTACTAGACAACTGATAAACATACGTAAATACATTTTTTTTTGTAAATACATACTTATGATACATAGAAAACACCCAGACTAAGACAAACAGACATGTTCATGCATACAAATGTTTGTCCTATGTGGGAATCGAACCCACGAGCGTTGGGGTAGAAGCCGCGTCATTGACCGCTACGCCACCGAGCTCGTCGTCGAGATTGCAAGACTGTTTTTCTGATGGAGCCTTATTAGGGTAGGTACATTGTCATAGCTTTCAAGAAAAGCATCTATGATAGATTATAATAAAATCCGTGGCCAGAAAAAATAACCTTTTTCTATTATTATACCCTGATCAACGCCATTTATCTATATCCTGGGGCCCTACTGCCGAAGCTGAAGCCGATTACCATTGGAATTTTTAAATGCGAAAATGAAACTACTGCTTAGATAGTTGCTAATTATGGTTAGCTCAGCTGGTAAAAACCCTAGAGCTTTACCGACTAAGCTGAAGATGTTTGTCAATAACTTTAACCTGAGACTAATTTTTGGAATAAAAAAAACCGATGGTAATCGGCTTCAGCTTCGGCGGAGCCCTGTTCACTGAAACCATTACGATGAACCAAACACGGGTTAATCTGCTGTAAGTTGGTAAGGAGCTGGATGTAGATTCCAGCTAATACTGGAGTATCAGACTAGAATTACTATGGTCTTATTCTCCATCCATATCTATTTTTGAATCAATCAAGCCTGTGGAAATTG
Organism: Hypsopygia costalis; assembly: GCA_937001555.2. NCBI lineage: Eukaryota > Metazoa > Arthropoda > Insecta > Lepidoptera > Pyralidae > Hypsopygia > Hypsopygia costalis. Next base: position 12,266,464 of record OW443330.2, on the reverse strand, counting down.
CTAAGAAGCTAAGAACATTCTCGATCAAGCATCAAGTCACCTTTTCGCGTAAAGCAGGCTTCTCATACGACTTCATTTAAATTTGATCAAGGTCTGACGCGTTGTTTTTGAGTTATCCTTTTATTAATAGTCTTCCATCAATGATTTTTTTTTATTTAAGTTGTTTGATTATTTAAAGTTGTATTTGTTTATTATTTTAGTAGTATAGTATTGTAGTTGTATATTATTTGTCGATGTAATAAAATGAACACCCAGTAAAGTATTATACCCATAAAAGTAGCATTATGTATAATCAAGATCTTACTATGTACTTTTATTTTATATTTTAAACCAGATTTTAATACCAATTTTTTTGGCTCCAGCCACAAGAATATAATTATGAACTTACGACAACTTTTAGATCCTCTTAATCCGGTTCTGTTCCAAAGTTAGTTTTTGGCTGATGTCTAAAAATATAATTGTTCAGAAAACACATCAATCCATATTCATCCCACTACTGGGATACGTGTCTCCCTTTCAATCGAAGGGGTTTAGAGCGTACACCACCACGTTGCTCAACTGCGGGTTGGCGGAGGCCAGTGTTTTCAAACTGCCCAAAGGCCACTGATTTAGCTTAACGACTATCATATCATCTAATGACAACAGCCAGTACCGCACGCACGCAAGCACGGAGAAGCTCGAAATAGGATAAGAGACAAACCCATCCGTAGATACGTTATGGCCGACGCTGCTTAACTTGCGTGTTCGATTAGAACGACGCCATCAAGCTCCTCAGAAAATATAATTGGTATTTATTATTCGAAATGAAAACATCGTTTTATTTTAATTCTAATAAATTCACATAATTGAACATAATGGATGCTCCTCCCCTGTACATGCATTTGAATAAAATGGTACTCATTTATTTTTCATAATGTTATGTGTGTGTATTGTTCAATGCACACACATACTTAGAAACTTCTCTGATGTGACGTAATCGTCATTGTCTTGTCTAATGAATGACAAATACGTACAGGATATGACTAAATTTCGTATTTTGCTTATATTGCAATTCGTTGATCAATGGCCTTTACATTCAAGGGTAATTTAATCATGTATTTTGATACTGTCATCATTATATTACATACAATACAATGAACTTTGAAGTAACAATATTTTAAATATGAACCAAGCAATATGTGACCATATTGCGTGAAGTTATTGGTTTACTATTATTTATTCTGTGGTCTGGGCTAACTTACCCGACCAATACATTGACAATTCAAGAACATTGGCCGCAAATCACACCGTTCTGCATTTTACTAAAATTAGTACTATTTACTTAGACTGTGCTAAAATCTTGCTGATCCGCACAGCTTTGCGAGACAGCTTGTGTGAGAGAGAGGGTTGCGAGTGTAGCGTAAGATACCATAAAAAAGGCATATGCTGACTTTTTTTTTTACTTTTTTAAGAGTTTTTGTCATATTGTTGTGTAACTTAACCGTTTACTTGGTCATTAGAGTCAGGGAAGCAGTGAGATGGGACGTGGAGAGGTCATGTGTCAATGATAGCCTGGCTGCCCTGGAAGCAGGGACTTTTGTAAGATACATATATATCTCGTCCGACGATTTCCGTGTCGGCACCTGTTGACTGTCGCAGTATATACCGACGCGGTGCACAGCATTAATGCCGAGCGATTGCCAAATTAACATCAGGTTAATGTATATTGTGTTAGAAATGTTATATGTTATTGTGTATTATTCCAATTATTGTCCCATATTGCGATGTTAAAAAACATATTTTCTTACTTCCTTCTTTGCGCAGTACATGCAACGAAAGCTCTCAAAAGGAATGTTTTCCCCGGTTTTGGCAACATTTTACTATAATGTTCCACTTCTATTGGTTGTACTGTATTGTTCCTTTCTTGATAAATGGGCTATTGAAAACTAAAATATTTTTTTACTTCGAACTAGTAGCTCCTTAGATTAGCGAATTCAAACAAACAAATCAACTCTTCAGCTTTATAATATTAGTATAGATAGGCGATAACTGTGGAAGGTTCACAGTAAATAGGATGAATTGTCCCAGAATTAACCCGGCTAATTGATTTCCGTTTGTGTGATTGGCGTATATATATATATATATATATATATATATATATATATATATATATATATATATGTATATATATATATGTATTTGGGGTGTAAGAACTTCATCAACATCTTTGAACCAAGGCCAGCTTCACCTGCACGCGGTGCACCCTGCTGACTGACAAACGAAGCTGGCGAAAAGAGGTAGGGAGCGTAATTGTAAGCTACCCGACTGGGGAATGTACCTACACCTCACAGAATACCGCAGCCAAATAACAATTCCTTTAAGGGTTGTTGTGTTCCTGCATGTGAATGAGGTCACCAGAAAAGAAGGAGATGAGGCGTTGGCAGCAGGAGTGGCGGCGCGCGAGCGATATTTTATGTTGCGAGCGTCAATATGGCTACGGTAACCGCTTCACATCAGGCGGGCCGTATGCTTGGCTGCCACCCGACGTAGTATAAAAAAAAAATATACAAAGTGTTGTAAAAGTGACGACCCACAATTGACCTCGGACCTTAAAAACAATTACCGCTAATCTAAGTTGTAGCTACATTTTTACATTCAATAAATCTAATGGGAAACGGCTTCAACCCATAGGGCCCCAGATGGCATCATTTCCAATTAATTGTGTTCTTATACACAAACTTCCAGAAATAAATTACTAAGATCAAGTAACTTATTTCCATTTACAAGAATAATAAATTTTATAAAATAAATGATATTATAAACTTTTATTTCTTTTCTAAGCCCCTATATATATAACATTTTTTTTTTATAAATATGACTAAAAAATAAAGGATCTCTTCCCGGCAAAATAAGTGAGGGCGTAATGTAGTAGTACACTGTGTGTACATATTTATATACAATATGACATATAATTATTTGTCATACATAATATTGTAATAGATATACAAGATAAGTTGTAATTGTTGTATTATCTGATTTTTTAAAAAAAGACCCATATTGGCAAGTTCCTTTTAAGCATTTCTTCTTAGTCAATGGCCAATACCGAAATGCTAGTAGATAAAAAGAATGACAAAAAAATAAGAATGTTATTAATAAAAATGTGTAAGACGTGTCTATGTGCCCACAAGGGCTCAATGACAGAATAGATAATTTCATTTCATTTCATGAGATTATAGAGAAAGATCTTTAAATAAACTAAAGATATTGTTAAGAGCAAAAATAACAAAAAGAACACATACCTGACATAAATATATACCTGTATATTATTACTTAATCCGCAGCATTCTTAAAATATTTATTAAGTGTAAATTTAAAAGATCTTATAGAGGGAGACATCTTAACATTAAGAGGTAAAGAGTTTTGTATTTTAGTATGCTAGATGGCTTATGGAAATTAGAAAAAATATACAAAGGAATTTCCGAGACAAAAAGTTTGGGCACCTCTGTTTTTACTCTTTGATACACTTCCAATGACATTATTTTCATTAAAGTTGCAAGCAAATCGATACCAGCAGGCAACCTAATATATGATTTTGCAACGTAACAATTCTTAGGAAGATTTAAACAAAAATACTATTATATTAATTTCAAAGTCACCTTTGTCAAAACACTTTATGTTAAAGGCGGACGCTTTATGTATTTTGGTGAAGGTGACTTTGAATTTTTTTTTATACTACGTCGGGTGGCAGACTAGCATACGGCCTGCCTGATGTGAAGTTACCGTAGCCATATTAACGCTTGCAACATAAAATATTGCTCGCTCGCCGCCACCCCCGCTGCAAACGCAGCATCTCCTTCCTTTTTTTCTGGTGACCTCACTCACGCAGGAACATTTTTTTTTTTTATATACAACGTCGGGTAGCAGACAAGCATACGGCCAGCCTGATGTGAAGCGGTTACCGTAGCCATATTAACGCTCGCAACATAAAATATTGCTCGCGCGCCGCCACCCCCGCTGCCAACGCAGCATCTCCTTCCTTTCTTTCTGGTAACCTTACTCACTCGCAGGAGTGTTCCTGCGTATTCTGTGAGGTGGAGGTACATTCCCCAGTCTAGCTTACAATTACGCTCCCTACCTCTCTTTTCGCCGGAGCTTCGTTTGTCACTCAGCAGGGTGCATCACGTGCGGGTGAAGTTGGCTTTGGTTCAAAGATCTTGATGAACCACTTATACCCCAAAATAATTTCTTGTATTAAACGTTTTTATATTCTGATTCCTCGAAGAAAATATCATTTAATGAACTTTTTCTAGTAACGGGTCTCTTTTCTGTAGAACCTTTATTTTTTCACAATGTCTATTCAAAACAGTTCTTTTTTAATCAGCTAAGCTAATTCCTCTATATGCTCCAATAGACTTGGACATTGACGATGACGAATGACTAGCAAAGACTTTGACTCCGAGGTCGATTCGATTCCCGCACAATACAATCATTGCATGAACATGTCTGTTTGTCTTGGTCTGGGTGTTTTCTATGTATTATACTTACACCTATGTAAATCGTCAAAAAATCGTATGATGCTATTAATTTCACACCACCAATTTGAATGTAAATAATCTACGTAGAAATATACCGTTCAGTACGGCAAAGTGTTCAGTTATATTATATATGATGATATTAAAAGTAAGTGTATGTGTATATTGTAAGTTTTTAAATGTACCAATATCAAAATTTTAGAATATTAAAATCTTCAAAATAACAGACACTTAATATTATAATAATTTTCACTGCGGTTGCCAATAATATTATATCCAATATATATTTAGCACAGATATGTATGACTTTGGAGTTATAGAAATAAGTAAGGACTAATTTGAACCATGCATGCTCTAAACCCCTTCGATTGAGGGGAGCCTCGTATCCCAGCAGTGGGATGAATAAGGGTTAACAACGACGAACCTTCTTTAAAACTTTGCATAGTAAATTCAAATGATAATTCGGCTGCCCCGTTACTGTAGCGCCTCGGTGTGCGTCCCTGGTGCGCAGGGTGCGGGCCAGCGGCAACAGCATCCTGGCCATGATTGCTGGTCGATTTAACTGCACGTACTTGTCTCGCTGTTGTGCCATTTCTCATGGAATGGTGCAGCGATGAGATTGGTGCAACAATGTATTAATTATGATCATAACATAACTAACATGTAGACTAAGATTTTACTAACATATTGAGTCATGGTTACCTGAATAAAGAAATTATATATATATTGTTTTCATGAATTTACTATATATATAGAGATCAAGGATAGCATAGACTCAGTCTAATAACCATTCTAGACTGAGTTATAGATTTACACTTCGCATTAACACGTCTGCATACCTAATTTGCAGTGCTCCTATAACTTTTCTCACCTTTTTAAAATATATTTTTATGAATTTATGCATCAGACTGCCATATAAGAAACTTGTCATAATTCCTGCTGTTCATTAGCGTAACTATACGTATCAGATGACATGAGTCAATGCTATATCTTCTACCTATGTTGAGTCTCACCACCTCACTATAAACGCTGTTCCTGTTCCTTAGATATCTAATTAGCACTTTATAAAGGACTCAATGTGATGGATTTGTCATTTGTAGTTTGTAGTTCTAATGATAAACGTCAAACAAATCGACTGAGGATGCCACACGGAGAGGTGAAATATGTATTGCGGAGACGACCACGGTATCTAGGGCGGGTGACAGTTGGACGTACCCTCTATTTCAGATGATGGAGAGGCGCAGAACCGGTCGCAGCAGCTGGAACACAGAAGATAAGGATGAACTTTGCTATATAATATGGTAACTTACTCTACATACATAATGCACTACATGCATTGGAGACTTGCAAATTTCTTTTGGTTCAAGTACATAAAGTAATAGTTATGTTACTATAACCAGCAAGGAAATCACATAGTTCACAAGCATTATGCACCTCGTGGCTCCAGACTACACCCTAAATGCGTAAGTAGGGAATTAAAGCGATCATGTCTCATCGATCTCTCTTACGGGGACTTTACCTGCCTAACTACGATTGCCGCTTTTACACTTGCATTTAAAGAAAAGACCCTAATTGAGAAGGATAGATACTACGAGTATTTCTCGTGTAGGCTGATCGCAGCTTTACGAATACTTCGTGATCACATACAGTTTTTATAACTTTAACGTTTTCAGTCATAACAACTAAATAGACAAAACATTCTTTACTAAACGATATATTAAATAGGTAAGTATGATATCATACTAATATAATTCTATGCAACAATGTGTTTGCAGCTGCGCAGTAGCCGGCTTGGTACTAGCCGACATTAGGAAGTGCATAAATCAGCCTGTAACTCACCGGTTTACTCGGTAATGACTGTCGACCGTCATTTCGCGGCTATTCCAAGTCATGTCTCTAACTACCGTCCCGGCAGTGTCGTCAATTGATTCTAATAACCGGCAACGAGAAGTTTTACGAGTTCAGGGCCGCAGTTGATCAATCGAACACGTTTCTTGTTTATGCACAAAATATTTAAACAGTTTGTACGAACACGTGCGTCACACAATCAAAGTCGTCGTGGATCTATTATGTTAATTAATTCCGTAGTAGGAATACCACTCACGGTCGTTCTATACGATTTATTAGATAGGTATTTATTTATATTATTGTAATATGAATATAGTAAAGCGCTCTTTTTAGTAACTTCAAATTTATTTTTGTTCGATTTTATGTGTAAGTCATTTGTATGTTAATTTTAATAGCTCTTTTTATTAAGGTGTCTGCTAGAATAATTAATATTCATAATAAAACACATGACTAGTTTCTGCAAAGGAAATAAAATGTTTAATATATTTTTTTTTGCAAGTAAACACGATGTTATTTATATACTTGTTGGGGCGGTAGTAGTTCACCAATCACCATCAGTAGTTTATCAGTGCATGTGATGCACTGATAAACTACGGATATAGTGGCTGCTCCTGTAGTACCCTATCGATTAGTGAACCAAGATCTAGCTTATAAAAAAGCAATCGTATATATCAACACTTTCTTCACTTATTTTGTACTAGTTTTGTTGTGACTAATAAATTTTAAATAAACAATTCTAAGAGGCATTTTTAAACAGTCCGGATAGTTACGGACATAATTAGCTTATTTATAACTTCTTATACATTACGCGTTAAATAATGTACATCGTACCGACTTTCCGTGGCTCTTTCGATCTATCCTCCTTCATTCCATCTCAATTCATACATGTATGGGACAACAATACCTAAAAAGAAGCTTGGTTTAGGAAGTATTTTCGAAGAAACTGAAAAAGTAGCAAAAATTATCTTTCGAGCAGCACGAGTTTTCAATACTGCAAATTTCGGTATAAACTACGCTTAGAGGACCCAACAACATATATATTTAAATCTTATGTACCTACATACGTTTGCGATGTTTGCCTCTTTTTGTATCAATAATTACAGCTTTATTGTCGTATTGACTATTAAGCTAATCAATATCATGTTAACACCCTTGTACGTTATCTCAGTGATAAAAAAAATGTCACATTATGTTCACAAATACGCGATGCGGATATGAAGAACATTTAATATCATTTATGATGTCAGATAAGGTCGACAATTATTGGCGTTTCTCTGATATAAAAAAACACACGTTAAACAATCGGACGAGCTCGGTGGTCGAATGGCTAGCAATGGCTACTTTAACTCGGAGGTCGCGGGTTCAATCCCCGCACAAGTCAAACATTTGTGTGCATGAACATGTCTGTTTGGCTTGGTCTGGGTGTTCTATATGTATCCATTTACAAAAAAAATGTATTTAAGTATTATATCAGTTATCGAGTACCCATAGTAGAAGCTTTTCTTAGATATGGAAATGTTACTACTTATAATATTTAAAATATTACTGAAAATAATATATTAAAAGAATTAAATATTTGACATTTAATTCAATGTCAATAATGTATGGACATTTCGCTAAACATAAGGAACTTACCTAACTACCTATTTTTGGTATATAGTAAACTAATTAATTAACTAATTAAAAAAAATAATATTGGTATCTTAATAAACTTACAAACTTGTAGTCAATACAAAAGGTAGTAGTAGTTGTAGTATTTTATTGTACATAATATATTACATTCCACAGTATAAAGTAAGATATAAAACAATGTGGAATGTAATATATTATGTACAAAATTTTGTGCAAAAGCTGGCTTCTCCCATCAAGGGATCTTTAGTAGCCAACCTTTCAGTATCTGAAATAATACCGCAAGCAGGTAGAATACAAAGGACTTTAAAACAAAGTAACATACACGAAATTTATAATGGGACTAGCGGCCCGCCCACGCTTTGCTGTGGCTCAATCTTCCCGTTCCCATTACTGCAGCGTCATCTGCCAGGCTGATTTGTGAATCTAAACCATCCAGGGCGCCACCCAAACGCATACAAAAAAAATCATTCAAATCTGTCTAGTCGTTTAGGAGAAGTTCAGTGACATACACACGTACAGTAGAATTATATATATAAAGATAAGGGATTGACTGTGAAAACAATATTATGTTGACAAATAGGAAAATTGTATTATTGCAGATATAAATATAATTAACACAAAACAAATAATAGAAAAACTTACGGGAATATCGCTGGACATTAATTCGAGCTTCGCAATAAAAAGCTCGCTGACAGTCATGTAGTGGCATAATGCAAAATACTTTCTATCTGAGTGGATGAGTCGAGAAGTTTCGGATTTGGACATTTGAATAAGAATTATTGTTTTTCAGTACACTTCTTTACTGTGCCATAATTTAAAATTATTTGACATACATATTTATTACATACTTATTATATATATACATCTACATTTTTACATTTCATCCACTGTATCGTTTAGATTTTTGTAAAAAAATTAAATAGAATAAACTTTTGATAAATTGACAATCCGTTATTTAAAAAAGAAACAATGTACGTGACTAAGTTCCCACAAGTGCCTAACGACTAATAAATATATTTAATTTGATTTTATTTGTGTTAAGTCCCCATTCCATACGTGCGTAAGCTTTTGTCGTCTTAAGAGTGTAATTATAAAGTTATAATGAACTTGGACTTAATCACTTGGTTTATTACAAAGATAACGTCACACATTGTCCATTTATAAACTTGTGTAATGTTACGTAGAAAACTAAAACTGTTTATGCAAATACAATGATTCATTTGTTTATCTGGAAGTCAAGGGTATTGAACGAATAAACCCATTGACAGAGTATCAGGAACCCGGTTACGCATACGTCGCGTCGGGTTTCATTTAGGGCCTAATCAGACATGCTACTACAGCATCGGCGATCGCCGATGTAGCTGGTGTTTCGGGAGCTTGATGCAGCAACTAGGACTTGAGCTCCGGAATTTCGGTTTTAATAAAATTCCGAAATTTCGAAACATTTGAGTGTTTATAATTCCGGTATTTGTGTAGTAATAATGTAATTAAACTCGGAATTTTGGTATTGTAAAATCCATATAATTTTATCACGGTTTGTTCCGGCCATGCGTTCACAAAAAAGCCATGGGTGTTGCTTTCCGCTACTGCAAACGAACGTAGCAAGTCGCCAAAACGCGATGCAGCAATTGATCGCTGATGCTAAAAGTAGCATGTCTGTTACGGCCCTTACATGACTACTACATTTTTTGTGAAGTCAGGTGCCTCAGGGGCCTTTTCATACTAAGTGCAGCCTTAGAAATTAATTATGACGAACGACCTATAGTTGCCAAGTCGATTTTCATAACCTTGTAGTAGACTTTACTAAATGGCCTTGCCAATCAAACCTGCACACAAAAAATCATGCACCTCAGTATTGGCTCATTCTATTATTTAAAGTAATGTAGAAAAAGATTCTAATGATTATTTAATTGATTTTCTTCTATTTTCATTTTCAGATATTTTTTATTAAACCACTCTCAGGAACACTATAACTCTCAAGGAAATTGTTATTTGGCTGCGGATTCTGTGCTGTGACATGCAGGTACTTAGTCCTACCCTAGTCGGGCAGCTTACAAAATACGCTGTATCCTACCTCTCTTTTGCCAGAGCCTCTTTCGCTAGTCGGCTGAATGCACCACGTGCAGGTGAGGCTTTGTCTTTAAATATCGTAGTGAGCCGCTCAAAATGAGGCATAAAGTTGTAGATTGGAAACCCTGAGACAGTAAGTAGGGGTCAATTTGGCCTTGTTCGTTGAACAATTTGTGGTTTTCGACCTGCTCAGGTTGTTGCACCTCTCAGTAGCTGCGGCTTAAACTTTTTTGTTGCTTTTGAACACCGCTACCAGCTTGATGACTCCTGTAATAGACATCTGCAAATGTTGTTTTTTTTATACGCCCGACGCGCGCGGGTCTCCCCCCAGCTGTGCTGGAAGGAGGCGGAAAATCCTCTTCGACACCCCCTCACCCTGGTTGCTATCAGACTGACCTTTAAAGGGCGTATCATGCTTCAACTGACTAAAAACCGCCTGCCTAACTACTTTTAGCCACGATGGCTTTAAATTAAAGCGCAATCGGAAAAAATATCCGCATATTTAAACCATAGCACAACAGTAGACATTTACAGCGGCCTTTCAATTGAAGTGCGGGAGCGCCCCAATATTTTTTAAAGATGGCCGATTTCTTTTTAGTAATAATGTTTTTTGTGCTGTCGTTTGCTTAATTAATAAATGCAATTATTTGTAAAAAAAAATAGTAAACAGACTCATTAGGTCATAACCATAGGTCAATAAACAGACTAGAAAAATAAAATCAAAAGTGGGGTCATATTGACCCCATGTTCGCATCCTCACCATAACCGGGGTAATTGATTGATAAATTCGACATTTACACAGACGTAAGGAGAAGTTACCTTCAATAATTGTAAGAAGGTCTTCGCGTTGGTGCAAAGCCTATTAAATAATTGATTTATGGGTTCCTAGCTGATCTTAATTGATACAAAATGGACGACAATGATTTACAATTGCATAAATAAAGTTGTAATAACTGAACCTGTATTTTAAAAGTGGCTAATTTAATTAAGAGTCATATCGGTACAGACATTGTAATTACAGTCAAGACAACTAAAGTGAAAGGATTTTTTTTAAAGGTGATTTTATATTGACTCGAGTAGGTAGTGTAGGGTACACTAAATTTAAGAATATGTATTGTGCCTTTTGTGTGTGAGGAGCCGTATGACATTTCACATATAGACAGGCCATATAAACCAATATAATTCCACCCAAACCATTCCAAAATATTCAAAAATGCACAACGTTAATGTTCAGGTTTTGACTTCTGTGTTCTTTCTAATACCTTTGAAAATTTAAAAGTACAAAGTTTTATGATGATTTGAGTAGTTTCGGCGTGCAAGCGTAACAAACAAACTCACATTCACCTTTATAATAATAGTAAGGATTAATAAAAAAGGACTAAAAAGTTTACTTACCTACTTACTGTGTTTTTCTTTCCTTTCACTTGATACTTACATTATAGGTATTAATGTGGAAATAGTAAATTGCTTTAAGGCAGCCGCTATATTAGATTAATAAAGATGACAGCATTTAGGTTATCGTTCAATGTCACAAGAACCGAACGAGTGTGCCAAATTTCGGCTTAATAGTAAGATTTTATTACAGAAACCTCGATGAAACTAAATGAAAGCTTGTATTTAGGAATCGAGTACCCAGCGTGAGGATGCTATATTTACTATAGAACTATAGTTACCCACCCTTTCATAAAACTGAAGCGTTTCACTAAGCAAATAAGGTAGAAGCAGGTCTACAGGTCGTCGTCACCAACCCTTATTCATCCCACTGCTGGGATATTGGTCTCCTCTCAAATGAAGAGGTTTAGAGCACCTTCAATTGAGGGTCTCTCTTCAATCGAAGAAAGTTGCATACTCCACCACGCAACTCAACTGCGGGTTGACGTAACGACTTTAGTCTAATGGCATCAACAGGGACCGACAGCTTAACGTATACTCCGAAGCACAGAGGAGCTCGAGATGAATAAACCCATCCATAGATAAGCTACGGTCGACGTTGCTAATTTTTTTACGCCCTACGCGCGCTATGGACAACCTTCCAGAGGTGACTATGGGAAAGAGGCAGTTTAAGGCTACGTTAGTTATGTCGGACTTTACCGACTAAACACCACCTAGGGATAGCTTTTAGCCCTTCATCTAAGCGATCGCCCCGTAGGGGACGAGACGATGGATGCATCGTCTCGTCCCCGCGGCGATGGCCGCGGCCGCTCAATGAGCGTACGTTAATCGAAAATGGCAGCCCCATGAAGTGTGGTGTGCCACAAGACATGTGATGGTATAGCTGCTTAGTATGTAACTCGCTTAAATTTTAATAAGCTCCCTCGCGTGTCTGTACCTTTTATCGGCAACAACAAAAAATCAATAACACAGTTATTATAATGTTGCTAAGATGGGAAACATGCGTTCGACCCAGAAAGATAAAGATATCCTTTATCTATCTGGGCCCAACGCATGTTTCTCATTATAACTGAGTTATTGATTTTTTAAATAAATGTTATAAATGGAAATCCTGACTAATATTATAAATATGATACTAAATATGTATGGACGTTTATTACTTTTCCACGGGTAAACAGCATTTGTTTTCAATTTGGATGAAATGTGGCGTAGTGTATCTACGCCACATTTCATCCAAATTGAAAACAAATGCTGTTTACCCGTATAGTTATATGTAGATTAATCTCTGAATACGCATAGAATACATACTTTATATCCATTTGCTGTGTTCTCGAGGTGCGTAGTCGCGAGTAAGTACTACATATATTAGTAACTAGCTGCCCGCCCCGGCTTCGCACGAGTAGAAAGTGTTGTTTTCTTTTCCTCGCAATTTTTATGTACATAAGAACATCCCTTATACCTTAAAGAAAATATTAAAATAAAAATTAGCAGAATTGGTCGAGCCGTTCTCGAGTTTTGCGCTTAGCAACATTCATTTTAATATGGGACCACCTGGAGAGTGTACCCTCTCAAACAAATAACAATTATTAAAATTGCTGTACAATTGACGGAGAAATCATTGAATTTTAAAAATACATATAGTCGAACATAGAACCGCCATACAGGTACAATATACAACAATAATAGGTAATTTCTGGGACAAAAACTATTCCCATAGTCGCCTTGTACGACATCCACGGGAAGAGACGTAGTGATTCTATTCTAGTCTGCCGGAAACCACACGGCCGTAAGAAGGAAAAGTGGTATACGCGGAATAAATACAGTTTCATCGGCACCACTCCCAGTGAGAATCTCAGCTTCAATTACCTATACATATTTCGCTGCTAACATTGACTTTACTTCAGGAAGGAGATCTTCCCCAAATTTTAATAATATTTTTGAATACTCTTGGGCACGTAAAGTTCTATCTACAGCTTCTACTGCCTTATTGTTTTTTTTTTCGCATTCATCTGAAACGATTAGACAGCAATCCTGAAACATTTTCGCTTTGTCACAGTTTCGTATCGCAAAGCATGTCGGTGTTTCCGTTCTGTATAAATCGAGTATAATATTGAACATTGTATTTGCGTCATTCCGCCTAGAAGTAATATATGGCTGCTATACCTGGCGATGCTGCTGTGAGATATTATTTTGGCGCCTGATTTCAGCGATGATTGCTAGCGTCAGGTATGTTTTTCCAGTCCTTCCTGAAGAATCTAAGAAAAACAGTTTCCCCTCGTTGTTTAAAAGACTTTGCATCACAAAATCTTGCTACATAGCGTCCCACAAATGCACGCATTCTTCTGGTTTGTGCGAATATATACCAATAGTTCCATTTCAATTTTAGCGTACACGTCTATAATAAACTGACTAAATAGACCACGTTACCTTTGTAAATAAATAAAACGATTGCGTCTAACGTGTAACATAAAAGTAGCACTTCGCGGTTATTTTTTTACAATACAATCAATATTTTGTTAAACTATCTATTGTTTTTTTAAGTAGCTTTTTTAGTTCTATTTGCTATTATGGCGTGTTTTTTAGTTATTTTTTTAAACTATAATTTATTGTATACACCATGTTGTTTATGCAAATAAATTTAGCTTTGTTCTGCATCAGGTGTTCCAAATATTTGATTTTTGTACCTCAATAAAAAATACTCATCAGGCTGAACAACTTTTGCTAAGGCGTCATTTTTATATTTCTTATAGTTTAGCTGAACCATTGTGGTTCTGCATCAGGTGTTCCAAATCTAGGATTTTTATACCTCAACAAAAAATACTCATGAAGTTGAACAACTTTTGCTAAGGCGTCAATTTTAGATTTCTTATAGTTTACCGTAACCATTATGGTCCTGCATCAAGTGTTCCAAATCTTGGATTTATATACCTCACCAAAAATGCTCATCAGGCTGAACAACTTTTGCTAAGACGTTATTTTTATATTTTTTATAGTTTAGCTGAACCATCATGATTTTGCATCACGTGTTCCAAATATTGGATTTTTATACCTCAACAAAAAATACTCATCATGCTGAACAACTTTTGCTAAGGCGTCATTTTTATATTTCTTATAGTTTAGCTGAACCTTTATGGTTCTGCATCAGGTGTTCCAAATCTTGGATTTTTATACCTCAACAAAAAATGCTGATCAAGTTGAACAACTTTTGCTAAGGCGTCAATTTTATATTTCTTATAGTTTACCGGAACCATTATGGATCTGCATCAGGTGTTCTAAATCTCGTATTTTTATACCTCAACAAAAAATACTCATCAGGCTGAACAACTTTTGCTAAGGCGTCATTTTTATATTTCTTATAGTTTAGCTGAACCATTATAATTCTGCATCACGTGTTCCAAATCTTGGATTTTTATACCTCAATAAAAAATACTCATCAGGCTGAATAACTTTTGCTAAGGCGTCATTTTTATATTTCTTATAGTTTAGCTGAACCTTTATGGTTCTGCATCAGGGTGTTCCAAATCTTGGATTTTTATACCGAGATGGAAATTTCGTGTCAACGTTTTCAAATCGATGCCATTTTCGTAATTGACGTCTCAGAAAACCATAGAATCAACACCCATATTGATATTATGACATTTCAACCCCATCGCACCCCCACAGGAGTGCTCTTGTGTCACGTCGGTTATGTTAGATTATAAAATAGCTGTTGTTTTCGGAATCAGCGACCCGATAAACCATAAAAACAATACCCATAACGATTTTCAGACGTTTGCACCTCATTTCTCCCCTTTAGGGGTTGAATTTTGAAAAATCCTGAAACACGTGTTTACTCATTTATCTACAGAAGTGCTCATGTAAAGTTTCGTATAAAATAGTCCAACTAATCTTGGTTCCCCATACAAACTTTGGACCCCCGTTTCACCCCCTTAGGGGCTGAATTTTCCAAATTCCCGTCTTAGTGAGCACCTACGTCCTAAAAGGAACCCCCTTGAAAAATTTGACACTCCTAGCACTTGTAGTTTCTGAGATTTCGTGATGAGTGAGTGAGTGATTTACTCATTTATATATATAGATTTGAAGTATATCTGAAGAAAGTATTTAATATTGCGTTACAATATGCTCGAGTTTTGTTCGGTTGCTAATTGGAACTCCTGGTAGATTTCAACAGTCGCGTGCCCGGATACTACGGATTTTAAGTACCTACAACAAAAAAGAAGTTTTGTTATATACCCTATGATATGTAAATACAATCCACCCATTTATTACAAAAAAAATGTATAAAAATAACTAGATACTTAATGAAATTTATTCTAATATAACACGTTATATATTATAATAAGCAGCTAAGATATGCTGCTCTACTTAAACATATGTTATAAATGATGTCATAAATACAGTAAATTTGTTCTCGACTTTTTGTTTTATTAATTAGAATACTTAGGTTAGCTTAATAATATGTAGTAACTTATGTTATTTTTTTTTCAGTTATCTTAATTAATTGTAATACGAATATGCATACATGTACAATAACAAATATGCAATTAGATAGTACGCATCAAGCAAACCATATGTCAAAGACAGATCAATACAATTAATCTGTTTTTGTGATGTGGTATGCATCATGAATATCATACATGAACATGAACCTAACTCATATCAAATTATATTGTCAGGCATCGTGATACCGCCGATGGTTCTCAGAATAATTCAAGTGGGAATTAAGCGGAAGCCACGAACAAATTACAATTACAACAAATTACGTAATTACATCGGCGACGAATAACAAACGCGTTGTAATTCAATCGCATAAATGTTTTTCTAACTAACGATCACGGCCGGTGGTTGAACCCGGCAACGATGTATTTAGTTGTAAACAAAGCACCAAGGCGGAACAGAAGTCATCTTGTTATGTTACATAATATCTTGACCAAGGTCTCTGTGCAGTATATATATACCTACTCTAACGCTATTTTCATTAAAGCTGAATAAAGTTCCTTGTAGCCGCTAAACTGTCGTCTCTTTGAACAAAAAATAATGATGATGACCTTTTTTAGTACATACGCTACTACTTATACAACAAAATATTTTGTGTGAAGGTATAAAGTAACATATATGGTAAGAAATAGAGCACAGGTTTTTTTAACGTATTTTCTACTCTACAATACTACTTTTTTTGTCCATTTGTAAATACTTACTATTGCGGCTTTAAGGGTCTTAGTCAATGTTCATTATACCACTTGAGTGGTTAATACGGCATGCCACCTCGCTTTCATCGTAGTTTAACAGCTTCTTACTACAATCTTAGAGGAGATAAAGAACGGAAAACTATAGAAATTATACAACTATAAATATAAAACTATAAACTACGGAACCGTCTCCACGCGAGTTGAAATTAACTTTTATAACCTACGGAATACATACTACGCGCCTAAGCAGATATTATAATACACATATTAAATACTACGGAATCATTTTTTGTAATTCTTAAAACCATTTTGAACCTGAACGAACGAAGGGTACCTATATTTTATTTATGAATATTTATGAATGAATGAAGTCAATATAAGGAACATAATAATATAAAGTTGCTCTATGGGGAAACTTTGTTGGAAAACTTGTAGGTATTTTATAAATACGAGGAACCAAAAATTTCTAAGAAATAAATTTATTTTTGCATAAAGCTCCTATGACGAAATCACGACTTTTACAAATACGTATTTTTTCCTACTTTTAAAGAAAAATGATAAATTCATAAAGATTTATAAATGCTTTATAATAACGTGAACTAAGTAGGTACCTTTAAGAATGAAATACGGCACCCTGTGAAACAGGCTTGTGATGTGACTGAATGCGTCGTAGATGAAACAAGTTTTAAATAAATCGCCGTAAATATAATTTTGGGGTGTAAGTCGCTCACGACGATCTTTAGAACCAAAGCCAACCACACCTGCACGTGGTGAACCTTGCCGACTAGCGAGAGAAGCTCTGGCGAAAGAGAGGTAAGGTACCTACATACAGCGTATTTGTATTTCATATCGCGAACGTTAATATGGCTGCGGTAATCGCTTCACATCAGGCTTGCTTGCCTTCAAATGTCTTTTTGAAATTAAATTTTCTATTGTTTTTAGTTTGAAAAATGTGTCAATATACTTATGAACTTATGCCGTATGAATTTTCAGTAAATTGACACAGTCCAGTTGTCGTTGGCAACGATGATATCGGTACAGATATTAAATTACAATAAGAATGGTAACGAAATTCAATCTAATATTTTAAATACGGCCCAATGAAACGCATATAAAAATAAATGGTCGTTTGAATTTTACATTTTCATCACGTTCGCAATTACAATGATAAAAAAAAATATTTCATGCCATTTTGCCACTCTAAAAAAATGTGATTGAATCAAAGACAGAGTCGACTTGAAGGTCGATTTCTATATCTTCCCTTTTTTTATTACGTAAATTATATTAATAGTCGCAGTATTAGGCCGACATTTTGAGCACAATTTGTATATTTGCTTATGTTTTTTCAAATTTTATAAACATTTTATCAATATACATATGAAGAGCACGGTAGTCGAATGGCTAGCAATGGCCACTTTGACTCCGATGTTGCGGGTACGATTCCTGCACAAGACCTTACAAGACAAACATTTGTGTGCGTGAACATGTCAGTTTGTTTTGGTCTGGGTGTCTTCTATATATTACATGTATTTACAAAAACAAGTATATAAGTAGATACATATATCAGTTATCTAGTACCCATTGTACAAGCTTTGCTTAGTTTGGGACAGAATGGTGCTATGTAATTTATCCAGGGATATTTATTTATTTATACTCAACACAATCGGTACCATATTGTAAATAAGTACCTACCAACTATATTTGAAATTATTTTTAGCTTAATTATTAATTTAAATGGAATTCAGCTCAGCATGGTTTAGTAATTATAATTAAACATAAAACATGTCTAATCCACGTTATGACCCTTCCACCTCCATGTATACATTCAACTTGACCCGTCTGTAAATGTTCACGTACTAAATATGTTGTATTATCTACATGACTGTATGTTTTAGTACAAACAAACAAACAAATATGAGTGAAATTATTGTATTTCTAAAAGGTATACATATTTAATGTAGTACAAAGTGTTATGCGAAAAATAAAATTGATTATTCCTTATAACGCCAATACATTGTCCTACTCTCGCACCCCATAATGTGGTCTAAATATGGAGGTTCTCCAAGCATATTAAATCGTACCAAAACACGTGATGCAAAATGCACACGGAGCAAGCTTGGCGAGGATATTGATGGTCAATTCGCGAGTACAACCTTGGTGAGCAACGCACCTACAGTTCGGGAGTGGTTGCGCAACACTATGCCGCAGGTCAAGGGTGCCGCATTTATTTTACTAATAAAAATTTGCCTTAAACATTCTTTTGATTCATTGAATACTGTAATAAGAAATATATATTCATGGATGTGGACAGTTGGATGGATGAAGAAGGATTTTGGCCACCAATGAAAAAATAAAGGATATTAGAAACCTCAATATCATTTTTAAAGACCTAGATACTCACACGAATGGGTTTGATGAAAAAATTTTTTTTTCAGTTTCAGTTCTAAGTATGGGGAACCCCCAAAATTAATTGTTTTTTTTTTCTATTTTTGTTTGAAAATCTTAATGTGGTTCACAGAATACATCTACTTACCAAGTTTCAACAGTGTTATAGTTCTTATAGTATCGGAAAAAAGTGGCTGTGACATACGGACAGACTGACAGACAGACATGACGAATCCATAACTATTTTCGAGAAGATTCGATTTTTCTCTGCCTGCTACACACTGCTAAAAACACAATATTTGGGCACAAACAAAATTAGCAATAGAATTCCATTATTGATGTGAAGTACGTATCGTAGCTTTGCTCATTTTAAGCAAGATGCTGTTTTGTATTAATTTATGCAATAAACACCACACGTGTCAGCTATTATCGAGTGAGTGAGTCAAATAACTATTAATATTTGAGTCAAGCCGGTCCGACAAGCCCGTGGGCCGTCTCCGCACCTCTTTAGGGTTGTCTTTATCAACTTTATCAATGCCAATTGTCATGCCAAACTTAAATGAGAGGCATTTAAGTTTGGCATGACAATTGGGGTGCCTTATTTCGGCACAGCCCACAGGTCTCAGATCTTGATTTTAATTAGACAGAAAATTAGTCGTTATATAAGTATATATATACAAGGTTTTTTTTGTGGCAGTGCCGAAATAAGCTTATTTCGGCACAGCCCACTCGGCATCTATTAAACTACATAACATAGCGAAGTTATGATTTCCCCCAGAATTAGTCGTAAGACACTAAGTATCATTCAACCACGTAGCAATCAGACACGAAATAAGCCTTATTTCGGTACAGCCCCATAAAACTACACCACCTAGCGAAAATCTGATATCACCCTGATATTACCTTGAATTTGTCGCAAATAACACAACTGGTCGATGCGTAATTAAAAAGTTACACGTATTTTAATTATTCACTTTGTAGTCCGAGAGCCTATATCAAACCTGGGGCTGTACCGAAATAAGGCACGCTGACAATTGCGCTCGAATCATCTATACGTGCTTATCAGAATAAAAATCGGTTGTCTGTAAAGTCGGTTTACTGACGATAGTCGAACGTGACAACGTCATAAGAAAATACTGATGGAATGTTTGAATTTTTCAAAATAAAATTTTAATGGACTAAAAATAAACTTCTAATCTAAACTGAAATAAACTTTTTGATTTTTTTTTATGGAACGCCTCAGAGCTAGGTAACGCCGCATGAGGCATATTTTTTCGTGCGTGCAGCCGGCTCCATCGAATTCTATGACGTTGTCACGTCAAAAACAAAGCGGGAATGAACGGTCAACGGAGCGACGAGCGTAAAGAGTTGACGGCGCTCGGAAAGGGATTCCTCCGCTCAGTCGAATAGGTGACATTTTTTTTTACATGTTTTAACTAAAGCTCGGAGTGACAACTAGTTTTATCTGAAAATCAAGGATACTACTGGCAAGTTATAATTTTTACTAGCTGTAACAAGGGCCCTTAGGTAAAACTAGTTATAACTAGGGAAAACGCGTACATTTTTCTTTTTTTTTATACTACACGGAAAACGGGTTATAACTGTAACTTATATATTTGTAACATAAGAAAACGTATTGAAACAACAATTTGAATGACGAATATTGTTTATTTAAATCTTAGATGATTATCCACTCTAAAATTTTAATAGTATGATGTCATATATATGGTATGCTTGTTATGTAGATGCACACATAATAATATAAGATATATCCTTATGTTAATATGGCTCGGGGCGTTAAACAACTTTTTGTTTCTCGGCGGTATGGCCTTGACCTGCCTGAACATACGTAAACTCGTTATGGCGCTAAAAGTAAAAGCTTTCGCCGATCAAGTACATTATATACTAACACATAAAAAATAATATACATATGTATTAAAATATACTATAAGTACGAAAATTTCATGCGTGAACTAAAATAACAATTAAGAATTCTAAAAAGGTGCAATAATAACGCACAGATTACTTATAAAAAAACTTGCTGACCCGACAGACGTTCTTCTGTCTTCTTAACAATGAATATTGAATTCGATATAGTTTCGCGCAATCTGTCAAAGTCAAATGACTGACAGGTCCGTCAAACGACATAAAATTACATTAGAAAAGTTAATATAGTCGTACAGTTTTATAATTTTCTGTACAACTTTCTTATTTTTTTCTTTCATAAAAATCTTCTACTGACAATAACAAATACAATAATAAGTAATAGCGAAATCGGTCCAGCCGTTCACGCGTGATGCCGTGACGAAGGAAAATTGGGATTAATTTTTATATGTAGATAATTACTATACTAATTATAAAAAATAGTTCGTATTTTTTATTTATATACAATAAGTCATGTAAAATATTTAGTTTAAGATATGCTAAAAAATTAAATAGGTCAAACTATAATGCAGAATGACACCACAGATAAAGGAAAAAAAATTAAGAACAGAAAAAGTTGTTCTGACAAAAATAGATTACCTACTCCATTTGAACTTAATGTATCAAGATTTTTAATAGTTTGCCGCGACTGACGTCAAGTATCCGGCCGCTGGCGTGTAAGTACGACAGTACTCATTTAATGTGGTATCAGCTGGAATTTACGTCTATTTAGATTAAAATGTATAAATAACTATTTGTAGGTACTATTAGTTATTTTGTAACATAACAGTATATCTATATACCGGACAATCGACTTCCGTAATATGTTGAAACGCAAATACGATAATTGATTATATTGGACGACTACAAGTTACATAAGCATAAATGCTTATACGTATTATGCAGTAGACCAACCGAATAGTGTCAGATTGTTTTGTTTCGTAGAATACGAAGTTACCCTATCCATATTGGATTCAACCCTTGGGAGTCGACGTTAACGGTCTACATCGACCCCCAGGGGTTGGATAGACCACTTTAGGAATCAACGCAATAAACGATTTTTAATTGCGCACAGTACCTAGCAGATACTTAGCAGTTTTATTTTAAGTTGGTCTCATATCTACTATATTATAAGTTTTATATTAAATGATCGAAGATCCATTTACAAACTGTTCACTGAAACCATTACGATGAACCAGGGCCGTGAATAAGTGATAAAGATTTTAGGAAAATTAATTATTGGCCTAATTTATATATTTAACCTATAATAATTTATGTTATTATAAAATATTTTAAGCAAAGTAACTGATTTCAAAACAATCTATAATAATAAAAGGCTTTGTCCTCACTGACTGACTGACTGACTGACTAATCAACGCACAGCCCAAACCGCTGGGTCTAGAGATTCCAAATTTGGCAAGTAGGTTCCTTATGACGTCTAGGGGTGCACTAAGAAAGGATTTTTCAAAATTCATCCCCTAAGGGGGTGAAACGGGGGTCCAAAGTTTGTATGGGGAAACAAGATTAGTTGGACTATTTTATCCGAAACTTTACACGAGTACTTCTATGGATAAATGAAAAAACACGTGTTCCAGGATTTTTCAAAATTCAACCCCTAAAGGGGTAAAATGGAGTGAAAAAGTCTGAAAATCGTCATGGGTATTGTTTTTATGGTTTATCGGGTCGCTGATTACGAAAACAACAACTATTTTATAATCCAACATAGCCGACGTGACATAAAATCCCCCCCTCATCATCATCATCCCCCTATGGGGGTGCGATGGGGTTGAAATGTCATAATATCAATATGGGTGTTGATTCTATGGTTTTCTGGGACGTCAATTACGAAAATCGCATCGATTTGAAAATATAACACAGTGGACACGAAATAACTTAAAAGGATTTTTCAACTTTTTCCCCTAAAAGGGTGAAACGGAGGTTCAAAGTTTGTGTAGGGAAACGAGATTAGTTTGACTATAGATAAATGAGTGAACACGTGTTTCAGGATTTTTAGAAATTCAACCCAAAAAAAAGGAGTAAAATGGGGTCAAAAAGTCTGAAAATTATGAAGGATATTATTGTTTTTATATTTTATCGGGTCGCTGATTACAAAAACAACAACGATTTTAAAATTCAACGTGGCTAACATCATCATGTAATTTTTTTAAACATTGATTTAACCTTTTTAAGCTGATGGAATGAGACTTGTGTGTTGACTGAAGTGTTATACTAATAGGTTTTTAAGTTTGTATTTGGCGTAAATCAGTGCTTATACGATCGCGGGCGGTCGGCGCGGTGAGGACGGGACGGGTGTAGTAGTAGTTATCTGGAAAGTTCTTGCATCCGTATTTAGTACAATTATAGGTGCTACATGAGGGTGGTTGCGTTGCGTGTTAGACTTGACTTGGATAATCTAAAAAGCGCGAACTTCACGCGAGCGAAGCCGCAGGCAAAAGCTAGATAGTAAAAGGCTTTGTCCTCAATGACTTGACTGACTGACTCACTAATCAACGCACAGCCAAGACCCCTGAAGCTAGAAACCTGAAACTTTGGATATGTGTTCCTTATACAATGTAAGCGCGCACTAAGACGGGATTTTCCGAAATTTCACTTCTAAGAGGTTAAAATAGGGGGTTGAAAAAAAACCCTCTTGGAAACTGATTCACCTACGATTTTGAGACTTAGTAAAATAGTTGTTTATAAAAAAAGGGGATGTTTATGGGTAACTGATTAACTTTTGACCAGCGCCCAGCCAAGAAATGTCAAAAAATGTTATATTTATATTTGAATTAACTTATCAATAGATGGCGCTATACCTAGCATTTGTACAGCGCGCTATGGTTTCGTTATTAAGGAAAGGGTATATACGAGAGATTATTTCAAACCATGGGGTTATCCATGACGGTATCGCGCTCACCTCATTCCAGTAGTTACCCCCGGAGGGAATCCATCGCGCGCGTAGGGCGTAAAAGAAACTGCGTCCTTCAAATGAAGCTACATCTGGTGTCGAAAACTAATTAAAAACCTACTCTAAGTACCGACTTTCCCATAAAGTCGGTACTTAGAATAGGTTTTTACCTACTTAATATAAGAATTTCCGTATTTTTCAAACAATGAAGTCAAGATTCACTAAATTTAAATTTGTAGAAGGTGTGATGATGCCCCATACCATTATAGCTTTGGAAGGTGATGGAGCTGGCCTGTACCGCTCCATCTCCTACAACTTTCATGGAATGGAGGTGTATCATCAGGAGGTTCGTGCCACCATTGTTCACGTATTAAACAACTGGAACGATGAGTTGTTGAGTGAGGACAGTAAAGGATGCGCTGTTGAGGAATCTCTCTTGATAACCCGCATTCCCATTATTCCATAAGACCACCCAGTTCAATTTAAGAGATTTCACTTCAATTTCCCATAAAGGTGTTTCGCTATGACCATTAACAAAGCTTAGGGGCAGTCTATAAAGGTCGCTGGGGTTGAATTGAGACAGGACTGCTTCTCTCATGATCAGTTGTATGTAGTTTGCTCAGGAGTAAGTTCTCCTGGAAGCATTGGAATTTTGGCTCCTGGTGCGAAGGTGCTGGTCTTAACCTAAATGGTGTATGTTTGTGATAATGGTCAATACGAAACAAAAATAGAAGCAAATGAGGAGTGTTCCCGTAGCGGAGCACGGGTACTTTGCTAGTATATGATAAATATTAATTCACGCAGTGTGAGTCACTTATTAATCTCCTTATTCAAATCAAATCAAATCAAATCAAAAATTCTTTATTCCTTGGACTTTTTAAAACACTTAGAAACGTCATACAAATTAAATATAAGAACATGTATAAATCATTACTACTCTAAATCCGCAGAACTTATATTCACTTTCATCACACTATCTTGAATGTGAAAGTGAATTTAAGTGCCAGTTCCGGCGACGGGGCTTCTTGAGAAGAACTGGCAAGAAACTCAAGGCCGACTCTTTTAATTGCCAATATCGTTACATTAAATACAAATACAATCATTAACATAACATAACAAGAGCAAATCATTTCCAAATACTTTTATCATTTATGTAATCTGAGATACAGTAGTAAGCCTTTTTACATAGTCTAGTTTTGATATATTTCTTAATGACCAAAACCTAACAAAACGTGCGTGCCATGATAAAATACCTATAAGACAATTTAAATTATTTCGTAGCAGTTGATATTTTTATTTTATAAATGCCTAAAAATGACATGTGTATTTTGGAGAATGTACTAGGAATACCTACTACATACAAACAGAACATACAAATTCTCTAGAAAAAATTGTGCATTCTTTCCTGTAAACTAAGGAATCTCAATACCTATAAACTAAATAAGCTCTAATATAATGAATTTACCCGACGAACAGGAAAAAATCATGTACCTAACCCGACTATGGAAAAATGCTAAAGGGTAAAAATCTACTCTTCCTATTGTTGAAGTCGGTTAAAATGTTCATTAAATTTATTATGCGCTACGGAAGAACATACCTAAATACAAACATATAAATCAAAATAGCCCTTCCTTTTAGCTTCGTCGTAGGCGGATAAAAAAGGAAAACGTAGTAACTGAGCGATGTTACGCAACATCGCAATGACGTCACCTGTTTACCAGAATCGACGGGGCATGGAAAAAAACAAACAAATAAAGGAACAGGATAAAAAAATAGACGCTAGAGAAGTACATTTTTTATCAGTTATTTGTTAAAATACTGCTTTAGGAAAAACATCTCACCGCGATTCTGAATAAACTGTCATAAATAACTTTTTGTTTCGCAATGAATTCCAAGGAACGAAAGCTTCGTGGAAATCCACAATTGGATCTTATCATTCATCATGAAAAAAATCCCTTTGCTTATTTTTTACGCAACTGTCGATAATTACGATCCCCATAGATACAAAAAATTCTATCGGATACGGCAGGATTCGGTCCAAACAAAAGCATTCATTTCTAATGTCGCCTGTAACAATGGTATTGTTAGAGTAATAATTTTCGAGAAATCCCGATTTATGGTACCATAATTTTTATTTTTGTCGTTATTTGCGGAACGAATGGATTCCATACAAACGTATAATTTTAATTCACTCTACTTTTGATATTTTTTGCTACAGTATTAAGTATTTATACCAACTTGCATTCCGGAATAATTTATATGCAATGATGTTATAGCGTTTAATTTTTTTTATATGAGAGGGGGGACAAACGAGAAAGTGAGTCACTAGCACCATGAGCGGTGATGATTGCAGGAAAGCCATCACCACCGCCCATAGAGATCAGCATCCAAGGGGTCGCCGATCCGTTGCCAGTCTTTCTAGTGTCGTCACTCACTCGCAGGATCACAACAACCCTCAAAGCGATTGTTATTTGGCTGCGGTATTCTGTAAGGCGGAGGTACTTCACCAGTCGGGCAGCATAAAAAATACTCTATGCCCTCGCCAGAGCCACGTCTCGTATCAAAATGTGACATAACTACTTTAAAATATTTTTTTCTCAAAAAATACTATTTATTTAAAAGTATGTATGTCACTTATTTATTTATGTTCCTTCCCTCCTAATTTATCAACAAATATGTACTCGTAATTACAAGAATTTGGTTTGATATTCAACACCAACTATTTACTCTTTTACGTCCATAACTTATCAGTAGGATAAGAGTTTAGTACTCGAGTATAGTTAAATAAATATTCAATATTCAAATTATTCAGTTCAGTGATGTTGGTTAGATTTAGACTACAGCATTATATTCATTTTTTATTCATTATATTCACTTTTTTTTTATATTACAGGCAAGACAACGATCGTGAAAACAAGACAACAGCAAATTAAAGAGTCAGCAACAGTATGAAATGCGCGTGATAAAAATTTAATATTAACAGTGTTCACCCCTCGTGTTCCTCCCTTCCTTCAAGGTCAAAGTTCATGAGCCAATTTTATAGAAACTGGTCACGTTTACAGACCGTATCGTTGGGTTCTTGTGCAAAACATGTTGCTCGTTTTTATATAATGGTCGCAGATGTATTTTAATAGCTGGTATAAACACAAATACAAATAGTAACTGAACCTACATATTTCTATTTATGTTCACGTCAGCTTTTTCTACTGCAGTAGTAATCAAATCACGACCATCATAAAACGAGATGCCTTGACAAGCAGGCCGGCTGACAAAACATTCTATAATCAAAACAAAAACAATTCGTGAATATATCAGACCAAATAACTGCTGGGATGCATGTCTCCCCTCTATCGAAGGGGCTTAGAACATACTCCATCACGCTGCTCAACTGCGGGTTAGCGGAAGTTAGTATTTCCAAGTCGCTTAAAGGCCACTGACATGGCTTAACGCCTGTCATCTAACGATACCAGCCGGGACCGACGCGACGGCTTAACATGCCCAAGATGCCTCAAAGCAAGAATAATTTGTGTAGTTTTGAAAATTGGTACAGTTACTTGAGAAATTCATATAAACTAATAAAACTCGCCGGGGGTGGGAGACGAACCGGCGATTGAACTTTTTTCAGTGTTTTGCTTGTATCCCGAAAGCTATTAAAAATATCTCATAAGTTACTCGGTCACTCATACAATAATTATCTATCTACATTTCATATCTACATTTTCCATAAATTATGTCATATACATTTTGAAGGTAGAATCAACACCTTAGTAGATGATATAAGGCGTCAAATATCATGAACGTTGAATGAACATTGGAAAAATTAGAAACAAAAATGCATAATAAACTGATCTATGAATTTTTACTACAGTTTTTAATATTGTCTGCCATTGTGGAAGAAATAAGAACTTGAATAGAATTAAAGTAAGTATAGCCAATAAAAGAGGGCTTCTGCAATGCTCTGGGTTGTGGAAATCAGAGAGGCAATTCTCGTAATTACAATGTAGTCAAAATTCAGTTTCGATCCAGTCTCGATTTCACAAATGTCAAGTTTGGTATTCTCGTATCACAATATGAAACTACGAAGTCTAATTTAAGTGGGATTATTAACGAAATATGACCGAAAATTAAACAAACTAAGAATGTTATTAAGCCAACAATAAGAATTGATAATAATTCATCATCATCATCATCTCAGCCATTGAAAGTCCACTGCTGGACATAGGCCTCCCCTCTAGATCTCCAATAAGACCGGTTGAAAGCGGCTTGCATCCAGCGCTATCCTACGGTCTTTATGAGGTCGTCTCTCCACCTTGTGGGTGGACGTCATACGCTGCGCTTGCCGGTACGTGGTCTCCACTCGAGAACCTTTCGATGATAATAATTAATTAATGAAATCAAGTATATAATTTGCAGTCAATTCACAATTTAATCTCGATTCAGTCAACTTTCATTCTGCGATCGTAAAATAATTATGAGAATTGGGCTGCTGTTCAGAGACGAGCTCTAAGGATAGTGGCCTATTCCAAGCATACTGACGGTTTCGAGCCATTAAGTGTGAGGAGGAGAGACTTTGCCTCTCTTTGCGTATCCTACCGTCTGTACAAGTACGAGTTTTTTGATACGGCCTCTTTCTTTTTTCTCTTTCGCACCGCTCGCCACAGGCAGGGAATTCATCCTCACACATCAAGACTTTGGCAATCCGTTGCCAGCTTATTCAAAAAAATATAGATTTTGTTCTTGAAGGCTCCAATAAGACAAAAACATTCATTTACACATTATAATTAGTTATGCCCTGGCAAACTTGGTGAAGCTAGGAATTGGGTGGTCTTATGTCGGATGTCCTTCAAAACTCGGAGGAATTGGATATTCAATACTATTTGAATGTGTTGAGAACGTAATAAAAATATATGATTTCAAATTTAAGATGCGTTATTATAGTTTTGTCATGTGTGACTATCAGTTTTTTTTTCTACTATTTGTAATTTGGAAAAAAATAAACGGTACCTACGTTAAAAGCATGACATATAAACTGCAACTGCATTTCCCTGGGAATAAGATATTTTTCAGGGATTAAAAGTAGCCCTTATGCTATTCCAGAGTAATCTATCTCTGTGCCAAATTTAATTATGCCTTTATAGTGTTAAGTTAGAACCATCAATCCAAACTTTCGCATTATATGTTGTAATATGTAAGATGTTCAGGTTGTCACAACAACAACAACAAATGGGCAACTACGCATTTACGCAAGTATACTATATTCATAGTTAGATGCAGCGCAGACGCGCGTTTCCTGTGCAGTGTGCAAGAGTTTATCACGAATGCGTTATATAACGGCGGGCACGCGCAGACGCGGCCCGGCGCCATGTTGACATTAGCTAAGGTCAAGGTGAACACTATTATCCTTGTGACGTCACCGGTGCAGTTGCGTAACTTGCTGCACATTGCACACAACACACAGTAACGAGTCCACTTTTATATATACCCGTACTGGATAATATGCGTCCTGTTAGCTATAAATTGCGACTGACCTTTTAGCTAATTAGCACCTGGATGAAAGACCTTCATTCCGAGTAACTAAAAACTGGATTGTACGGTACCGTATCATATGCGGGTATCCCAGTATCCCGTGGAATTTTTCAAAAATCATTCCTTAGCTGATGATATCAACCTGTATGCCTAAATTCAGAAACGAATGTTTTCATTCGAAAAATACGTTTAAAGTTTTATCTTCTGCTTATGCCGATTACCACCGGATTTTATTATTGCGAATATCAAATTTCAGCTTAGATTTGTGGTACTTGTATTTAGCTTAAGTCTTGAAACCCTGGAGCTCTATCGTCTAAGCTGAAAATGTTTGTCAATAACTAAAACATAAGGCTCAATTTATAACGCCGCGAAATGGATTGGGATGAAAGCGTCAATTTCGCCTCATGACGCGAGAAGGCGCGCAAATTTCGCGTTTTCCATTGCTGTGCCACTTCCCGCGGATTCTTCAGGCAGCGCCGACAGTAGATAAGGGAATTCTGCAGAATGCGCGAGGATTCCCCGGAAGACACACGCGACCTTTTTTTAGCTCGTATTTAAGTTTATATGCTGGGCAATTGACATATAGTTCATTATGCCATGTACAATTTCGTTGCAAAAAGTCGCTTCCATTCCATTCCATTCCGCGGCGGTGTAATAGAGCCTAAGACTACTAAAAATCAAAATATTAAATGGCAATCGGCTGCAGCTTCGGCGGTAGGGCCCATGGGAGTCTACGGCGTAAGCTGAAGCCGATTCCCTAATAGTTTTTTTTTTGCAAAAATCGGACTGCTGTTAACATTTGTGATAAGCTGTTTAATCGGTTATTTTTTTCAAATACAAAATAATTTATTTGCAATAAATAGGGTAACGTTTAAGCAGACGTTATTGTAAAATAAATCACCAGTATATTTAGACATTATAAAAAGCACGCAAATGGAACAAATTTTACCCTAACTAAATATATTTAAAATTGATCAAGTAATATTAAATTTGTCAGTAAACAAATCATAAATCACTAGTCTGTTAATTATGTCAGTTTAAAATAGCATTCAAATGTCACTGGAATCAAATGGAACTTAATTAAAAATGTAAATAATATAATTCCTGTAAAAATTCAGTTTAGCGTTTAAAAATAAATTAGTTGACATCAAATATTAAAGTTCAAACATTTTCTGATATACACATTATTATAAAATGTTAGTAGATAAATTGATTAATAGTTATTCTTACTGTTTATTATTTAAAAATTCCTGTACAGTGTAAAAACATTTGTCCAACAGCCATTTATTTAATTTTAGTTTAAAACGATAAAGCGCTTCCGTCCCTACTGGCTAAGGTTAATTTTAGTTTAAAACGATAAAGCGCTTCCGTCCCTACTGGCTAAGGTTTTTAGGATGAAGTTAGATTTTCGCAATGAAAAAACCCGATCATATGAAACCGATTACGATCGGATTTTTTAGGCGGTAAAATAAAATAACAGGAAGCCGATCAAATCAATCAAACGGCACAAAACTGTTAATTTTAGAAGTCTATGCCATAATAAATTACTTTATGACTTAGGATCGTTAACGCGTGAGTGATGCCTCTGGTGCCGCAGGAGTCCATGGGCTACGATGACTGCTTTCTAACAGGCGGGTCGTACGCTTGTTTACCACCCTAGTGGTATAAAAAAAATATTGTTCATTACAATACTAAAGATACATATTATGAAGGCTAGGCAGGGAGATATAATATGTATAATAGGTATGTATGTGTTGATGTACCAACTCCGCTATTAATATTTATACCATAAATTATTCATAAATTGCTGTGGACAATAAACAAGTCCATAAAGTCGTAGACGTACTTATTTACTGATTATGATTTTATAAAATATAAAATGAAGTTGTATCTCTATGTTGAACTTAAACTTTAGTAATAAATAAAACTCAAACATCAATTGAAACCTTCCGGCAGTCGGGCTCCAGTTTAGTTACTTGTATGTATCGTACATTGTATTATTATAATAAGTGATAACGACTGTCAAAACTCAAGTTTTTTATTATTAACGACGGTTAAATAGGCGCCCTTAGAAGGTCCCGGCGGGAGGGAGGTGTAAAATTCTCTACGATGCCCCAGCAGCCTACAGTGCTGCAGTGAATCAGAATTTAACTGACTAATAACCGCCTTTAATCTACTTTTAAGCGGGAAGAAGCGAATACGAAGCGAAGCAATGTAGTAAGATGAAAGGGAGGGCAAACGCAGAAAGCGCTCAATCCAGCGAAAAGAAACTGTACATACAGCGTGTAACTTGCGTTAGGCTTGCATGAGACCGTAGGCATCCCGGCGTTATAAAGTACTGGTCTCTCAAGGAGATCATCTGCAGAGCGGTTGTGTTCCCGCCATACGTCCTGGTGTGGGCGGATTGAATCAATAAAATTGTTCATATCACCTTTAGCTCAATAATAATAGTGAATCTTACACCAAAGTGCTTACTTATGTGAACCTGACGAATAGCGAACCTTGCGAATTACGAGTAACTCCTGTAATGCAATTTAATGCAGTTTATACTAAGTAAAGAATGTTAAGATTAAGCAATGTGTTAAAGCCAGGTGCGCTCTGCAGCTTTTTGCCGTCGGGCAAACGTGACGAAGCTGAATAGATGCATGTTCGGTGTTTCGTAACGATTTTCTATTGTACGATAAGCCACTAACCTTTTATGTAATAGATCAATCCTGCAGTGCGCTCAACTTTTCAATGTAGCTTTAGATAACGGTTTCTATACCATAGAAACTAATTGGTATTTATTTCTTATCAACATTATATGGTCTGTTAGTGTACTAACTAATGTCACGTGCAACTAGTCACGTGGGTGATAACAGCAGCCTAGAACAACCTAAGCAGATAAAAACCCTGAAACGGGCCGGACACGAGCATCTTAGTAATGATAAATATACGCCATTGACCCCATTGTGAGTTGTATACATAAACAATGGCGTTACGAGTCTTTTATCGCGTCTGAGTGCATTGGAGACCACAAGCACACCGCACACGTCACGACAGAGATAGCCATGGCGATCGTGTTGATCTGCATCAGGGTTGAAGCAATTGTACTTTTTTAACGGGGTCGGGGCCCACCACACATTCACACCACTGTGTCTTCTTTGTGTAGCCAGCGTTAACAGTGGCGACCGCCAAAAAAGGCAATGGACAGTGAAGTCCATTGCAATCCCAGGGTTAAAACTACGGCTGCCTTGGAACTCACAACGAATTTAATCAGAAGAAATTAGCAGTAGTAAGAAGCTTTTGGCAAATAAGGCATTAAAGCCTAAAGAGAAAGAGTAATTGTACTTATGTAAACCATGGACTTTCACTGTCGTTCTCTTTTAACGGCTTCACTTCCCCTCTGAGCCCAAACTGGAACAGTTTGTTGAAGGGACAGCTATATGGTGGCCGTATTGTACACCCATGCAGCTGTCAGAGTTTTCTTAAGCAGGAGTTCCCAAGTATTATTAACGCTTGAAAAAATAAAATCTAATCGAAATACTCAATGGGTCGTTACAATTGTCAGTCTAATCGCAATATCAACCTTAGCTTGTCTATGTATAGGTTTGTTTGTAATTAAGCACGCCAAAAGCCCAAATAAGTGGATACAACTCGCTTGAGGTTACGCTGTTACCGTAGCCTATAGCCACACTATAGTCACTCCCCCTCTGTTAACACAAGCTTGTCCTTACTTCGGGTGGCGTCACTCACTTGCTGGTACCCAACACAATAACCCTCAAAGATATTGTTATTTGGCTTGACTATAAAAATCATTGGCCGTGTGGTTTCCGGCAGACTAGAATAGAATCACTCCGTTTCTTCCCGTGGATGTCGTACAAGGTGTCAAAGGGAAATACATTATCAAATATCGATCAGGCCTCCCCAACCCGTTTGGCCAGCGTGGGGAGCGTAGGCCAAATCCTTCTTCCGTCTAGGACGGACGAGAGA
This sequence comes from Hypsopygia costalis, assembly GCA_937001555.2. Classification (NCBI taxonomy): domain Eukaryota; kingdom Metazoa; phylum Arthropoda; class Insecta; order Lepidoptera; family Pyralidae; genus Hypsopygia; species Hypsopygia costalis. Next base: position 12,233,108 of record OW443330.2, on the reverse strand, counting down.
GGGTCGTGCTTCTGTAGTGGAGACTAAAATGGACCTGATGATGATAAAAATCATAGTGAGCCAGGATAGGCTCGAATTAGCAAATTTCTTCGATCATTGCCAAAATATATTTAAAAGACAAAATAAGGTACTTTTAAACGGATTTTCTAGTTAATTCATTTTTATTTTCTATATAACTGCATATGCATGCATATGCAACTGGGGCGCCCCAATTCAGCTTAGGCGGTAGGGCTACCGCCGAAGCTGAAGGCGATTACGATCGGATTTTTTTATTGCGATAATCTAACTTCACCTTAAATTTGTGCTAATAGTAATAAGCTTAGCCGATAGGGACGGAGACGATCTGCCGATTAAACTGATGATGTTTATCACAAACTCAAGCAGAAGTCCAATTTTCGTAATAAAAAGACCCGATGGTAATCGACTTAGGCTTAGGCGGTTGGCCCCCAAGTCTTAACTGAAAATCAGTGCCGAGTATGTTACAGATTTCGGTTTTTATACTGAGTTGGGACCATTTTGCGACATTGTACAGTACTTTAATGTTTTTCTTATATATTATTTGTGTTTGTTAGACAAACAGTGCTGTGCAAATAAATATTTTACTTTCTCTACTAAATGCTTCGGCCATTGTTCTGTATTAAATAGAGGTGTAAGTTGTTCATCAACATATTTAAACCAAAGCCAACTTCACCTGCACGCGGTGCACCCTGCTGACTGACAAACGAAGCTCTGGTGAAAAGAGAGGTAGGGAGCGTAATTGTAAGCTACCCGACTGGGGAATGTATACCTCCACCTCACACAGAATACCGCGGCCAAATAACAATTCCTTTGAGGGTTTGTTGTGTTCCTGCGACTGAGTGAGGTCACCACAAAGGAAGGAGATGCTGCGTTGGCATCGGGAGTGGCGACGCGCGAGCGATATTTTATGTTGCAAGCGTTAATAAGGCTACGGTAACCGATTCACATCAAGCGGGCCGTATGCTTGTCTGCCACTCGACGTAGTATAAAAAAAAAATAAAGATCGAAGTGTAACTGGCATAAAAAACATAGTAAAGCGAACACAACGACTATAATTTTAACTATACTTATTAAGTTTTCGATGACAAATGGAAAGTTAGAATTAATCATATAGGTAGATACCTCAGAACGTGATATATAGGAAACAAATAGGTACTGATAATATCGCAGGCTTACATTGTATGACTGATAAAACAATAGTACAGAGTACGTAAATTTGCATATACTTTGCTGTTACGTATCATGTGTCTGATATTCTTTTATTAAAGAAAGAAAGGAAGAAGTATAGCATGGCAACGGACCGGCGACCCCTTGGTGTTGCTGATCTCCATGGGCGGTGGTGATTGCTTTCCATCAGGTGACCCACATGCTCGTTTGCCCGCTCTCATATAAAAAAATATATTCGTGCCTTCCGAGGTTGATTAATGACAAGCTTCTACTTCGCCCCTCGTGAACGCTATACAGGGATAAAAAGTATAATTTGTGTTAACTGAGATCTTGTTCTATATGTATGCCAAATCTCATCCAAATCCAGATATCCACGCATACATTATCTTCACAAAATTTATAATACGATTATAATAGTATTTAGGAAGTAAAATAATTTTACTATTATTTATAAAATTTAATCTGCGACTTTCCGCAGCCTATTCTCAAATCACTTTCTATTGTTCGATTTAGCAGAGAATTGGGAAAATCGTTGGGTACTCGTGACAATGCATGATTACTTAAAAACGAATATGGGGACCCGCCACAAAATGGCATTTTATAATTTACACGTTAACTCCTATGGTGTGAGTATCAAATGAAATGGCTTGATGAACAAAACATAGTAAGTAAACTTTTTAGTCGCTTTAACCTTTTATATAAAAAAAAGCTTTTCTTCGTTTGTTCTTATTCATGGGAAGAACAAACAAAGAATTAATTGACATAGACAATTACAAATCTTCTTATATACAATAAAAAAATATATTGTAATTTATGGCGGCCCTCCTCTGACGGAAGGAGTCCTCCTCTTTTGGGGGGGGGGGGGTTTATTTATAATCTGTTAACTTTGGCCGTGTGGTTTCCGGCAGACTAGAATAGAATCACTCCGTTTCTTCCCGTGGATGTCGTACAAGGTGACTAAGAGAAATACATTATCAAAAATCGATCAGGCCTCCCCAACCCGTTTGACCATCGTGGGGAGTGTAGGCCAAATCCTCCTTCCGTCTACGACTGACGAGAGAAGGTCGTGCTCCTATAGTGGAGACTAAAATGGGCCTGATGATGAATCTGTTAACTATTAAATCCACGCAATCGCAAACTTAATTCACAAACATAAGAAATAAGAGTGAACTTGAAGAACTCCTTTTCGAAGTCGGTTAAACATTGCAGCCATGCTCTTGATTTGATTGCATGTATGATGTAATACCGTTAGTAAATGCATACTTTGCCTTATCGAGATCTCAATGCCGGGGTCGGCTGTGATATTAATAGTTTGTTTACATTTTCAATGAGAAAATAATATAGGAATCTTACATAGAGGTTAATTAACGTCTAAGTTTCCTCCAATTAATTAATTGACTTACCCCAGTGTTATTACATCACTGGGGTGTAAGCAGCTCACCATGATCTTTAGAGCTAAAACCAATCTCATCAGCACGTGGTGCATCCTGCCGACTAGCGACAGAGGTTCTGGCGAAAGAGAGGTAGGATACATCGTAATGTAAGCTACCAGACTGTTAATACCGCAGCCAAATAACAATTTCTTGAGCGGTTTTTGTGTACTTGCGAGAGAGTGAGGTCACCAGGAGGGAAGGTGTTGCCGCATTGGCAGCAGGGGTGGCAACGCGTGAGCGATATTTTAAATTGTGAGCGTTAATACCTTTTTTACATCACGTGGGCCGTATACTTGTGAAGACAAGTATAGGTACGGGTGGTAGGTAGCTCCCGACGTAGTATAAAAAGACAATCCGCGCCCGGCCAGTAGGAATATAACGTTCTCTTGTAATGACGAGCTCGGTGGCGTAGCGGTCAATGACGCGGCTTCAACACCAACGCTCGTGGGTTCGATTCCCACATAGGACAAACATTTGTGTGCACGAACACGTCTGTTTGTCTTAGTCTGGGTGCTTTCTATGTATGATAAGTATGTATTTACAAAGAAAAAATGTATTTACGTATGTTTATCAGTTGTCTAGTACCCATAACACAAGCTTCGCTTACTTTGGGGCTAGATGGCGCTGTGTAATTTAGGTAATTTGTCTGACAATATTTATTATTAATTTTATATTTTTATTTGTGCCCCAATTCATAGGCTAGGCTTTGCCATTTTCTCTCGACGGAGATCTAGGGTGCTTGTCTATGGTACTTAAGGGATCTAGCTATGGTGATTACTGATTACATAAAGAACCCGATTCTCTGCTTACAGTTAGCCGGCACGTGTTAAGATAGGAGATGCTGCGTTGGCAGCGGGGGTGGCGACGCGTGAGCGATATTTTATGTTGTGAGCGTTAATATGGCTACGGTAACCGCTTTACATCAGGCGGGCCGTATGCTTGTCTGCCGCCCGACGTAGTATAAATAATAATAATAATAATAAAAAGTATTCCATATGCTTATATGTATTATCATACCGAGAGGTCAGACCGGCAACCAACCGCTATATGTAAGCATGCGTACGCTCGATCATGAGTGGGGTTACCACCCGCACTTTATAATATAGTATTGTACATTATTTCAGGTAATTGTACTTTATACTTTAAGAGAATAATAAAGTACACGAAAATAATTTATTTCGCATGATTTGATTTCTTTGAGATTTTGAAAAGTTTTGTCGTATATTGTCTTATGGCGAGACGAAAGAAACAGAGCATCTCTGAATTTGATAAAAAAAATAATTACTTGTTTACTTTAATTTAAATATAGACTGTAAAGATGTTTAGCAGAGATACAAATTTGATACTAACTGCAAAAAGCAATAAAAAAATGTTTTTAAACATAATACATAATAAAGAAAAACAAATTGTACTTTATTTAGTTATATGATGTACTTTTTTTTCTTACCTATAACGACCAATATACTTTAATTGCATAAAAAAGGTGGCAACCCTATTCGTGAGTGACGTTCAGGCAGAGCATTAAAAGCATTAGCTAGAGGTATGTAGTTGAATATATTAGGTTTAGTGGGTAAGAATCCGACATAACCTTCGCAGTCTTATGATGCAGTGCGGGGGTATCTAACGACACTTTTGGGGTGTAAGTGGTTCATCAAGATCATTGAACCAAAGCCAACTTCACCTGCACGTGGTGCACCCTGCTGACTGACAAACGAAGCTCTGGCGAAAAGAGAGGTAGGGAGCGTAATTGTAAGCTACCCGACTGGGGAATGTACCTCCACCTCACAGAATACCGCAGCCAAATAACAATTCCCTTGAGGGTTGTTGTGTTCCTGCGAGTGAGCGAGGTCACCAGAAAGAAAGGAAGGAGATGCTGCGTTGGCAGCGGGGGTGGCGGCGCGCGAGCAATATTTTATGTTGCAAGCGTTAATATGGCTACGGTAACCGCTTCACATCAGGCGGGCCGTGTGCTTGTCTGCCACCGACGTGGTATAAAAATAAAAAATAAAAAAAAATCCTCACGAAAAGACTGTCAGATGTAATATTCTTCGTCGACATACACGCATTATGTACAATTGTACATACATAGACAATATTAATCTATTTCCCTAATATGAAGATTGGAAACATTGTTCTAATACTTGTTTGGAAGTTCTATGATAGAAATCAGTAATCGGTAATCGGTCGGTTAAGGATTGAAAATAAAAATCAAGTTCTAAAAGTAGATTTTTTTAAAATTACAAATAAGTGTCTCTTACGTACTCCAGCGTACCTTTCATTAAAATACAAAGGCCCAGAGGGACCGAACCAGAAAATTACAATTAGATGGCTGATACAGCTTGATAAGTTCTGTTGGGTAATCACTAGCTTGCATAACACCCGTTGTGCGTAAGGTCAGTATCATCATTTCGTTTTGCATGGTTTCGAAACATTTTAGTCGCACGCCAGGAAACCACGCGCACGCGAGTTTGGACCTTACAACAAAGGAAGCATGCCCAAAATGGCGTAGTTTCATTGATAACATCTGCCCGGCAGATTATACTATGAATATGATTGCAGAAATAAAACCTGATGATAATTTTCGGTGGAATATTCAGTCCTTGCTCCGAATGAGTTTAATATATGTTTTTATTAATATCACATAAGACGGCTTTTGTATAGCGTTGGGTGGTAAATACAGCCTGCTTGCCGCCTGTTATGAAGCGGATACCATAGCCTACAGGAGCTTGCAATACAGCGTACTTTTCTTTGGTTTGTTTGTCTGTGGTATCTTTATTGTACATAAAATATACATCATCATCATCATCATCAGCCTGTCTATTTACCCACTGCTGGATATAGGCCTCAATGTTTTTCATCAAATACGATCCTCCACCTTCCGCATCCATCTAGAAAGAGGGCGTCCAACGCTTCGTTATCCTGCGCGCGAAAACATTTATATAAGTATAACACAGAATTAAAAATACGATTTGCACAAAGGCGAGCTACGTAAGAGATCTCTACCAACTAATCTTTGAGTGTTGGAAAGGAAACCGTGGGCTAATGATGAGGGTGTGGAGGTGTACATACAAAATACTTCCATAGATTAGTAATAGCAGTTATTTTAACCACAGCGAAAACCTAGGTCACATCGGACTCTATTTTAAGGGATTTGTTGTACAAATCGTCATCAACCTATAATCATCCCACTGTTGTGATACGGGTTTCCCCTCAATCGAAGGAGTTTAGAGCATACTCCATGCTGCTCAACTGCGGGTTGGCGGAAGTCAGTATTTCTTACTTTGACTTAACGACTGTTATCTGATGACAACAGCCAGAACCGACAGCTTAACGTGTTCCCTGAAGCACGGAGGAGTTCAAGATAAATACCACGCTACAGGCTATGGTCGACGTTGCTTAACTTGCGTGATCGATTAGACTGACACACGCAACGACGCCATCCGAGCTCCTCAACACTGTATTCTCGTGTATAACGTATAAAGTATAACGTAGCCATATTAACGGTCGCAACGTGACCTCACTCACTCGCAAGAACACAACAACCCTCAAGGGAATTGTTATTTGGCTGCGGTATTCTGTGAGGTGGAGGTACCATTCCCCAGTCGGGTAGCTTACAATTACGCTCCCTATCTCTGTTTTCGCCAGAGCTTGGTTTGTCAGTCAGCAGGTTACACCGCGTGCAGGTGAAATTGGCTTTGGTTCAAAGATGTTGATGAATCACCTACACCCTAAATCGCTGATGGTTGGACTCCATAATATGTGTACTTGCTCATTCGCTCGATTATAAATGTCATTTGAAGAATACAAAGACTATGTTATACAAACAATATGTTCGTCATTAGAAATAATATTATTATATGATTATGTTTATCAAAGGTCACAGGATTACGTAGAACGTAGACATTGAACTAATAAAGGAAGTTTTGAGGTCACTAGGGACTTCGAGTGACCTAAAAAACTTTAATCAGAATCAATATTATTATAGTAAAATAAATATTCCGAGAAGAAACACAAAGCGGAATTAAGTTTAAGTAACAATCATGTTTATAAACACAGATTCGACGGATAATCTTGTTGGGGTGATCTCTGGCGAAAATAGAGGTAGGGCATAGCGTATTTTTAGGCTGCCCGACTGGGGAAGTACCTCCACTAAACAGAATACCGCAGTCATATAACAATTCCCTTGAAGGTTATTGTGTTCCTGCGAATGAGTGAGGTCACCAGAAAGAAAGAAAGGAAGGAGTATTGGCAACGGATCGGCGACCCCTTGCTGATCTCCATGGGCAGGGTGATTGCTTTCCACGTGGTGATCCACATGCTCGTTTGTCGTCACTCGTAGCCTGTCTATAGATGGGTTTATTCATCTCCAGCTCATCCGTGCTTCGGAGGGCACGTTAACCCGGCGGTCCCGACTGTTGTCATTAGATGACAGTCGTTAAGCCAAATCAGTAGCTTTTGGGCGGCTTGTAATTACTGAGCTCCTCCAACCCGCAGTTGAGCCGCATGGTGGAGTATGCTCTAAACTTTCTTTGATTTAAGGGTGACTCATGTCCCAATAGTGGGATGATTATGGGCTGATGCCAAATATCTATAAAAAGCATAATAAAAGTAACATCATCATCATCATCAAACTTTACCTGAAATTTTCGTGTCATCATAATCATCAGGTCCATTTTAGTCTCCACTACAGGAGCACGACCATCACTCGTCCGTCCTAGACGGAAGGAGGATTTGGCCTACACTACCCACGCTGGCCAAATGGATTGGGGAGGCCTGATCGATATTTGATAATGTATTTCCCTTAGTCGCCTTGTACGACATCCACGGGAAGAAACGGAGTGATACTATTCTAGTCTGCCGGAAACCACTCGGCCAAAAAGTAACATATTGCCATAGAAGCTACCTTATTCCTGTGTAAAGAGGGCCATGCCAGAGTAAGTAGTACACTCATTGTGTTGTTGTTGTATGCTCTTTATAGTACACCAAGGAAACCACAATTACAATATTATAAGGAAATGTCAGGTACAAAGGCGGGCTTACCTCTTTTAAAGATCTCTTCCGGACAACTTTTAAGTATTTGGTAAGAACATATACAAGAAACGTGTGCGGCAAAACGTGTACAAGCATAAATGTTACATGGAAAAAAAGTAGCTAGAAAGTTCAATTTTCTAATTCATAGGTCACAAATTATTTACCGCAATACAGGTATATAGTACTTTATATAGGCACGTAATATGTGCCTATATAATATATCGTATATATATAATATACCGTAGTCATATTAAGGCTCGTAACATGAAATATCCACTCCCGTTGTCAACGCAACATCTCCTTCCTTTCTGGTGACCTCACTCACTCGCAGGAATACAACAAACCTCAAGGGTATTGTTATTTGGCTGCGGTATTCTATGAGGTGGAGGTATTTCCCCAGTCGGGCTGTTTCTAATACGCTGTACCCTACCTCTCTTTCGCTAGTCGGCAGGGTGCACCACGTGCAGGTGAGGTTGGCTTTGGCTCTAAAGATCGTAGTGAGCCTCATACACCCCAGTAGATTTATTTAGTATTTGAAAATTGCAATTTTAATATAGTAATTGAAAAGCCTATAGGTACTCAAATAAATAACATCCAATAACAAATTTACTATACTAAATAAATCTACTGGGGTGTAAGCGGCTTATTACGGTCTTTAGAGCCAAAGCCAACCTCACCTGCACGTGGTGCATCCTGCCGACTAGCGAAAGGGGCTCTGGCGAAAGAGAGATAGGGTACAGCGTATTTGCTTCTAGATGGTCCGATGACCTTAAGAAAGCGGCTGGAAGCGGCTGGAAGCGGCTGGATGCGGAAGGCGGAGGATCGTATTTGGTGGAAAGCATTGGGGCAGGCTTAACCTCTTAATACTGTGCTTATATCCAGCAGTGGATAGATACAGGCTGATGATGATGATGATGATAGATAATAAATAAATAATAAATAAATATTTTTAGACAATTTACACAGCGCTATCTAGTCCAAAATTAAGACCAACAGACATGTTCATGCACACAAATGTTTGCCTTGTGCGGGGATCGAACCCTCGAATTCGGAGTCAAAGTGGCCATTGCTAACCATTCGACTACCGAGCTCGATATATATATAGATAGATAGATAGAGGCTGGAGGCGTCTTAAATGTCTAAAAATATGTGTCGCGGCCCACTGGTGTACCGTGACACAGTATTAAGAGGTGTCCTACCGTGGTCATTAGTTGGAGTGCCTCGGAAAAATAAGGTTATCTCATAAAGCTAAATAGACGAACAGAAGAAAAATACTTACACAAGTAAAAACTGATTTTTCATGTATAGTGTCCTCCTCCAACCTCCAAAAATTTTAGTTTTCCTGGATGTACCTTACACACAAAAAGTTTGCGGAACACTGAATTAAAGCACTGTGATATTTAGACACCGATTCAAGTCTTTCAAGCTACGTTTATAAATATTTGGAAACTTTCACATTTTTTATATTCCTTTAAAATAATCCCTCGGAATTCCTTTGTATCATCCCATGAGATTATTTTACAACGATTCCTTTAAATTTAAATCATACAATCTTTTTTAACAAGTCCACAACCAATCAGTCAATTGGGGTATTCTTATTGACTATCCCTAGAGTCTGACAGTAATAGGTATACAATCAATCCATCTCGTTTTAAAAGGCAAACATGGCCTCGAGCGAAGTGCCATTAAGCTCGCTAGTCAGCATCTATTATAATGGTAACTTGTATTGTGCCAAATATCAGGGCTAAGTTGAATGGCCGTCAATCATGCGCGAGCGCAAATCCCGGCCGCATTCATCCCTCTAACCTTGGCGTTTTGGTTCAGATGACATACACGTGGCATGCTTAAGGGTGTGTTTCAACGAAAAGATTTGTTGCTACAATTCGAGGTACACACTATGGGAATATGAAACGCCACTATAATTTTTTTACCTTTGCGTGTAAGTTGTTAATATGTCTTCGGTTGTAATGTAGATATGTACTTTTGTTTATACTACGTTGGGTGGCAATAGCCTACGTAGTATTAAAAAAAAAACTTTTCTTCATCATCATCATCATCAGGTCATTTTAGTCTCCACTACAGGAGCACGACCCTCTCTCTTCCGTCCCAGACAGAAGGAGGATTTGGCCTACAATCCCCACGCTGGCCAGATGGGTTGGGGAGACCTGATCGATGTTTTATAATATATATATTTCCCTTAGTCGCCTTGTACGACATCCACGGGAAGAAACGGAGTGATTCTATCCTAGTTTGCCGGATACCACACAGCCGAAAACAAACTTTTCTTGAATACGTTTTAAATGTTGCCTAAGTGATTTAAAAATACTTATTATTTTTGTGAAAATAGCAGTGCCATATTTCATTAGGTACTCGTTATGATTTATGGCTCGTTATAGAACTATGAGTTTCTATTCAGTGGTGGCACTAGATATCACGTGTAAATCTTTAAGTGCAGTAAATTTTCCTTTGTATAATTCCTCAAGAACATAATTAAATATTGTTACATCTATAATGTAACAATGTTACATTCTGTTCATGAATTATTATGTTATATTTGCACGTCACAGTGCCATAGCGTAGCGAATATATTACAAAAAATTGTTTACAAAACTTGCTTGTGCACTAAGGCGTCTTTATTGCTGAAATTTTAACTTTATTTATAAGCTTTGTTTTATACTGTGGTAACGAAAACTTTTTTGTATTTCTTTATGTCTCATTTGTCATTATGCTGTCTATCAATTTGCTAAAAGAGCAAATTAAATTCCAAAGTTTGCTACTAAGTTCTTCTGACTACGTTCGTACTTTTACTAATTTCTTCTAACTACGTTGTACCTTGTTCCAAGGCAACCGTAGTTTTACCCCCAGGACTACATTGAAATTCACTGTTCATTGCTTATTTGTTGGTCACCGCTGTTAATCCTGACTACACAGGAGACACTGTGGTGGAATGTGTAGTGGGCCTGTTCCGACACGTCTTTATATAGTGGTCAGAATACAATAAGTAATGTTTGTATAGAATTTTCACTTGAATTTTATTGCTATGTTCTTATTGTTACATATTAAATGAATAAGTTAGTCACGATTTACGAGTATTTACAGCCTTAGATTACTTGGGCACCGGTTACGAAGCGAAAGTCGTCAATAGAGTTTATCAGTTCCTGTTTTGTAATAATGAAATGTAAAGGCGAATATAATCTGTTTTTCCTATATCTTGCAATTTCTAATAATATTAAACGAAACCCCTAAATGAAATATAATAGGAGTATATAATGTAAAAATATGAAATGTATCTTTCTGTCATCAAGTTCTTAGTGTTTATTGATAATTATAAAAATATTCACAATATTACATACTAGTATGTCCTACTCGTATTATGTTATTGATGCCCTTCTTAACATAATGTTCATCGAATTAAAGTTAACTATTTATCTAAATGTACACTTTATATAGGTATGTATCTATAAATTTATAAATACCTATACAAAATGTACATATTCATCAATCATCATCAATGTAGATGTTTAGTTGATATTCAGCTAATTAATTAGCTCAAAAAAAAATTTTGTACAAGATACATATTCTTAAAATCTTGATATTATATGGTCATTAATCTGCAAAATGGAAAATGTAATTACACACATTACATCTTAGGTAATAAAAACAATGTAAGATGTGGATATTTATTAATTACATGTAACTGCAAGTTTCCTCACTCTCTTTACTTTTCATTTAGATGATTATTTAAATGTTATTATTTAGTTCTTATATTCTCAAAATCGTTATTACGTAACTAATATATTATTATGTCCATAATTCTTTAAAAAAGTTATTTCTTTCTTTCTTTAAAAGAGTTATTTGCAATTTTCCACTCGTTTGCGGGACAAAAATTTTATTTTTGTTTTAGATTAAAAACGTTACATTGGGGTTAGTTAGGTTAAGTTAAGGTTATTTATGGTAGGTTAGGTTAGGTTGGGTTAATTTAGGGTTGGTTAGGTTAAGTTAGATTAGGTACTACTACCCCTACTACTACGAAGATTGCATCATGTTCTAACATGAACATGATGACAAACTAACTTCCTACACACCTACCTAACCTATTCGGCAGGGTTGTGGTTGGTGCCAGCCACATCCATATATTAGTATAATACACGTAAGTCTAGACTTAATATATTAAACTAATATATGGTGTGCATAGCAACAACAGACAACGCATGACATTTATAAAAGGGAAAGCAAGGGGACGGGTAGCCAAGGCACAGGCCAAGGTGAACAGGGTGAACAACGAACAAAGAAAACGGTCGATACGACGGGGTATAAATAGTGAGTGCACATGACAGAGCGTTCATACTGCAATGTACAGTGTATACCACATTATCACTTCACTCGACGTCGAGAAGTTCGTGAAACAAAATAAGTCACAACATACAATCGAAAATTACGTCTCTGGAGATGTACGACGACGACGACATTCAAATGTCACAAATGCCGATGCCGGAAGACCAGGAAGTAGAATATCTGGAAGAGGACTCGAGGACAACGACACAGATAGTGAGGCCCAGCTCAGAATATCAAAACGATGAAGAGGGAACTGGGGACGAGTATATACACCAGGAGGAGAACGAGATCCAGGAAGCGACGCAGACTACTCCGACTCGGAGTACTACACCGGAGAACAATCCACCATGAACGCCAATGACGACGTTTGCCCCTCTGAGACGGAAGAGATTAATAGATCTGAAACAAGCACCATCAAAGAAACAATAACAAGACACGATGAAACGAATGAAAGCAGAGAAGATATCCCAGAAGAAGAGATTCGACAACACAACAGAATTCATTGCTCAATGGACCAAGGACAACATTACGCCACTAGAAATAAATTGTCTCCTTGGAAAGTCATCGCTAAGCATACAGGAACAAAACGGGTCTATTATCACATCATTTACATCTCCACCGCAAAAAACTGGGGGAACAACAGCAAGCTTGGTAAAACTATTAGACAACAACAATACAAGTGTAGCAAAATTGCATGTATTCAGTGCCTTTTGGAGTACATTACTAACGGCCGTGATCGTACAACACTTTAACAAATTCTCACAAAGCGTGATCAAAAGCTTGCAATGTGCGTCGCTCATTCGCTAGGACTTAAACCTGGGGAAAAAAACAATTACATTAGAGGTGCCAAAGGGGAAATAACATACTTCGAGGCGAAAGCTCAACACGAGAAGAAGGGAATAGACGAATGGATCAAAGCGCTACTACAACCAATGAAAACATACCTGAGGGTAGAGAAATTGAACAACTGAGTTATCAGCGTGAAAACGAACTCGATGACTCTACAGATGAACAGGGTTCCCTTCACGAGCAACCACGATTCAATGTTGCAACAAGAAGTGCTGAACTTGTTAGAGAAAATCAAAAACTTATCCTGCTGCTATGTGAAAACCAAGCTTTTTGCAAAAGAAAAGCAACGCTCGTACTATCTCGAACGCCTGAAGGGATTAACGCATTTTTAACAAGTACTTTCGGGAACGACTTACACAAGCATTATACCTTTTCAAGGCACTGGTATTTCAGGAGTCAATTCAGAAAAGATTCGAAAGAGCAAAACAATACCAACTCAAACAAGACCCTACTGCCAACGACTTCGGAATAGTGTATGACGGAATAATGGACTAGGAAATGTTATTAATATATATGTTATCTGCATCTTGCATATAGAAATGTTCTTTTGTTTTTCTCGCAAACGTTTAGCAATTAATGATATTTTCTTCTAATAACATTTCCAAGTCCATTATTCCGTCATACACTGTTCCAAAGTCGTTGGCAGTAGGGTCTTGTTTGAGTTGGTATTGTTTTGCTCTTTCGAATCTTTGCTGAATTGACTCCTGAAATACCAGTGCCTTGGAAAGGTATATTGCTAGTGTAAGTCGTTCCCGAAAGTACTTGTTAAAGAATAAGTTAATCCCTTCAGGCGTTCGAGATAGTACGAGCGTTGCTTTTCTTTTGCAAAAAGCTTGGTTTTCACATAGAAGCAGGATAAGTTTTTCATTTTCTCTGACAATTTCAGCACTTCTTGTTGCAACATTGAATCGGGGTTGCTCGTGAAGGGAACCCTGTTCATCTCCAGAGTCATCGAGTTCGTTTTCACGCTGATAACTGAGTTGTTCAATTTCTCTACCCTCAGGTATGTTTTCATTGGTTGTAGTAGCGCTTTGATCCATTCGTCTATTCCCTTCGTCTCGTGTTGAGCTTTCGCCTCGAAGTATGTTATTTCCCCTTTGGGCACCAATGTAATTGTTTTTTTCTCCAGGTTTAAGTCCCAGCGAATAAGCGACGCACATTGCAAGCTTTTAATCACGCTTTGTGAGAATTTGTTTAAGTGTTGTACGATCACGGCCGTTAGTAATGTACTCCAAAAGGCACTGAATACATGCAATTTTGCTACACTTGTATTGTTGTTGTCTAATAGCTTTACCAAGCTTGCTGTTGTGCCCCCAGTTTTTTGCGGCGGAGATGTAAATGATGTGATAATGGACCTGTTTTGTTCCTGTATGCTTAGCGATGACTTTCCAAGGAGACAATTTATTTCTAGTGGCGTAATATTGTCCTTGGTCCATTTAGCAATGAATTCTGTTGTGTTGTCGAATCTCTTCTTCTGGGATATCTCCTCTGCTTTCATTCGTTTCATCGTGTCTTGTTGTTGTTTCTTTGATGGTGCCTGTTCCAGATCTATTAATCTCTTCCGTCTCAGAGGGGCATTCGTCGTCATTGGCGTTCACGGTGGATTGTTCTCCGGTGTAGTACTCCGAGTCGGAGTAGTCTGCGTCACTTCCTGGATCTCGTTCTCCTCCTGGTGTATATACTCGTCCCCAGTTCCCTCTTCATCGTTTTGATATTCAGAGCTGGGCCTCACTATCTGTGTCGTTGTCCTCGAGTCCTCTTCCAGATATTCTACTTCCTGATCTTTCGGCATCGGCATTTGTGACATTTGAATGTCGTCGTCGTCGTACATCTCCAGAGACGTATTTTTCGATAGTCTGTTGTGACTCATTTTGTTTCACGAACTTCTCGACGTCGTCGATTGAAGTGATAATCTGGTATACACTGTACATTGCAGTATGAACGCTCTGTCATGTGCACGCACTATTTATACCCCGTCGTATTGACCGTTTTCTTTGTTCGTTGTTCACCCTGTTCACCTTGGCTACCCGTCCCCTTGCTTTCCCTTTTTGTAAATGTCATGCGTTGTCTGTTGTTGCTATGCACACCATATATTAGTTTAATATACCTATTAATTCTAGACTTAAGTGTAATACTAATATACGGAAGTGACTGGCACCAACCACAACCCTGCCGAATAGGTTAGATATGTGTGTAGGAAGTTAGTTTGTCATCATGTTCATGTTAGAACATGATGCAATCTTCGTTGTAGTAGGGGTAGTAGTACCTAACCTTATCTAATCTTTTTTTTTACGTGGGGAAATCCGTTAAGAATACCACGCTGCCCAAGCGTGGTTATGTCGGACTCTGCTGCCATGACCAGTGGCAGCCATACCGACTAAAACCCTACGATCTCCTTCTCTCCGCCATTGGCGAGGCCAC
The DNA here is from genome assembly GCA_937001555.2 of Hypsopygia costalis. Lineage (NCBI taxonomy): Eukaryota > Metazoa > Arthropoda > Insecta > Lepidoptera > Pyralidae > Hypsopygia > Hypsopygia costalis. The sequence goes on along the minus strand of OW443330.2, from coordinate 12,217,854 downwards.
GGGAACTTCGATAGCATAACGTCCGCGACCCTCCGGCGGTTGTCCCTGTGGACCCTCCTCCTGGGGAACCTGAGTTTCTCCCCCTCGTCGATTAGTGGCGCGCTCAAGTAGTGGTGACATACGGCACGCAGACACCAAAGGTTATTTTTTTTAACGAGGTTTTATTCTTAGACTGCCTGGTGGCTGGTGAAACCGGCCCTCCGGTCGTCGTCAGACGCTGCCGGCCTCAGTTTCACCTCCCCCCTCCTCTGTAATTTTTTAACGAGGTTTTCTTCCTCGACTGCTTGGGGCTGATGAAACCGACTCTCCGGGCGTCGTCAGACGCTGCCGGCCTCAGTTTCACCTCCTCCCTCCTCTGTAATTTTTTAACGAGGTTTTCTTCCTCGACAATTCGCAACCCAGTGTACCATCGCTACACTGGGGAGTGCTCCTTCACTGTGCGCCTCACCGTGACCTCTGCTAGCTCAGAGGGACGGGAGGCGCAGACGTCCAAAAGCGCAATAAATACTGCGCTTTCCTCCACTGCCAGAACATTGGCCAACGGTCAGCAAGATCTTCGCGAAGAGAAGTTACTGACCGATGTTGCCCAGGGTGCACCATGCTCAGGCTGTTGCTGACAAGTCGTTTTCACCGGACGTATCCAGCAAGAAAAACGAGCCAACAACAGTCCCGAGCACACGATGAGGTTTTCCGACCTTAGCACCCCACCCTTACCTTTTTTTTTTACGTGGGGAAATCCGTTAAGGATAGCACGCTGCCCAAGCGTGGTTATGTCGGACTCTACTGCCATGACCAGTGGCAGCCATACCGACTAAAACCCCACGATCTCCTTCTCTCCGCCATTGGCGAGGCCACGGGAACTGCAATAGCATTACCTCCGCGACCCCGCCGACGGTTGTCCCAAAGGACCCTCCTCCTGGGGAACCCGAGTTTCTCCCCCTCCTCGATTAGTGGCGCACCGGGAGACATGCGGCATGCCGACACCAAGGGTTATTTTTCTATCGAGGTTTTCTTCCTCGACTGCTTGGGGCTGGTGACACCGGCTCTCCGGGCGCCGTCAGACGCTCCCGGCCTCGGTTTCATCTCCCCCCCCTCTCCTCTGTAATTTTTTAATGAGGTTTTCTTCCTCGACTATTTGGGGCTGGTGAAACCGGCTCTCCGGGCGCCGTCAGACGCTTCCGGCCTCGGTTTCACCTCCCCCCTCCTCTGTAGGAAAGCGCAGTACTCGTACTGCGCTTTTCGACGTCTGCGCCTCCCATCCCTCTGAGCTAGCAGAGGTCACGGTGAGGCGTACAATGAAGGAGCACTCCCCAGTGTAGCGATGGTACACTGGGTTGCGAATCGTTGAGGAAGAAATCCTCGTTAAAAAACTGCGCTTTCCTCCACTGCCAGAACATTGGCCAACGGTCAGCAAGATCTCCGCGAAGAGAAGTTACTGACCGTTGTTGCCCAGGGTGCACCAGGCTCAGGCTGTTGCTGACAAGTCGTTCTCACCGGACGTATCCAGCAAGACAAACGAGTCAACAACAGTCCCGAGCACACGAGGAGGTTTTCCGGCCTTAACACCCCACCCCACCCTTACCAAACCTAACCTAACCAACCATAACTAACCTTAACCTACTACCCCCAATATAACGTTACCTAACTACCCCCAATATAACGTTTTTAATCTAAAACAAAATAAAAATTTTGTCCCGCAAACGAGGGGTAAAGAAAGAAAGTTTTAACTTTAAAACCCATTGTTGACATATGTGCTTACTATGTATATTCATGAATTATTCTTAAACTTTGTCTGTATTGTGACAATTTTATCAAAACTCAGGGTATTTCCTATTTAATATTTATTCAAGCATAATGTAAATATCGCGTAATCTAAAAAGTAATAAACATTGAACTAAGATGGACAATACGCAAGGTTCTTCAAAGATGTCACGCCCTTCAAAAAGAATGATTGTTTCATCCTTGTCAGTCAAATTGGTATATTGGGATTTAGATAAAAGTGCATAGAATTCTATATCAAATCTGTAAATATGCTGAGTACAAACTATTTTATATTTCTTCCATCTGACTAATAAAATACTGGACACCAAAACACATTACAGTTTAAATAAAAGTACTACCAACGAATAGTGAGCCACGTCACAAGTAATATGATAACAGAAAATTGCAATTAATTATGTACACAAATATAATTTCATTGATGGCGACAAACTAATCTCAATAATGAAACTGCAGTTTAAAACCTTGAACTTGCCATGTAAGGTCATGCATAGTTGATTACAATGACATTGAATGGGCTCTCCCTTCCAACGACTAATTCTTTGATATGCACAAGGTCAGCTTGATCAAAGGGCTGTTAATTCAACAGTATTACTGGCGTTATATAATGGGTTCAAACTTTATTGACAATGGCTTTACAGTGTACCTACTTTTGGCGTCGTGCCTACCACTCAAAAAGATTAATAGATAGGTAGGTACAAAAGACGGACCATGGGAATTTTATATAGGTACCTAAATCTTTATATATATACTTATAGGCACAGTATAAGTACCTATTACATAATACGGAGTGGAAACGTTAGGTGATCTCACTCGTGTATTAGATACTAGCTGATGCCCGGGGCCTCGCACGTGTGGTCATTATTTTAATTAAACTTTTTTCCCGTGTGTGCTTTTCCGGGATAAAAAGTAGCCAATATCACTCTCCAGACCTTGAACTATTCTCGCAAAAAAACATTGGTTCCTTACGACAAGGCAGAAGGATAAACAAACAAACATATTTCGCATATTAGTATGGATTGAAAAACTGATTACTATATTCATTCACAGTAAGATCGACAAAAAAGTAGACCGAATTGCCTGTTGACGTTCGGATGTCTCCTACGTTATTTTCCTTCAAATCAGGATTAAAAAGATTCTTTACTGATGAGACTTGAAGGTATCTAATATTTTCATTGCCTGTGTACTATAGTTTTATAATTTAGTTATTGTGTATTTTACTTATTTATTTGTTTGCAAATTATGCCCCTCTTTCATTTTTTACTCGATGTTCTACTTGCCAATCACTGTAATGTCCACTCCACGCAGTTACTCTAAGCCAAGGTTGACTGGAAGAGATCCACATGGGGAATAAGTCCGCCTTTGTATGTACCTCCACACACTGCCTGCCTGTCCATGGATAGGTTTATTTATCTCGAGCTCCGTGCTTCGGAGGGCACGTTAAGCCGTCGGTTCCGACTTGTCATTAGATGACAGTCGTTAAGCCAAGTCAATGGCCTTTAGGCGGCTGGAAAACATTGGGTCTCTGCTAACCCGCAGTTGAGCAACGTGATAGAGTATGTTCTAAACCCCTCTTCGATTGTGGAGAGGTCTGTATCCCAGGGATGAATAAGGCTTGACGACGATGACGACGACGAAATCTCTACAATTTCCAGTTCTTGGAAATTTTTTAAAGTTTGTATGAAATTACGCATGAAATAGTTTTTCGGTGTATTTCTGGAGCCAACTAATACGAAGTATGGATGGACGACCGATGACGAATTATTTACTGGTTTGGGACCAGAAACTTTGTATTTGTAATTCTTCCATGAATGTAAAAGGTTGCGATTCCCAAAAATTTCTGAAAGCTGTATTGAATTATGTGGGATACCGTTAAAGAGGAGAAAAGGAACATTGGTCTCCAAATTTAAGGCGAGCGGTACGTCTATAGAAAAAGGCCATGGGGATAATATCAAACAACTCCTCTGAATAACCAACTGATAAAGAAAAGCAAATTCTCTCCCAATACTTAATGCCTCAATACTGTCTGTGAGATTGGATTCAGGCACTGTCTCCAGGCTTGTATTTGTTTGCTACCGCCAAAAGGTGACAACAATACAGCATGTGAGGGTGACCTCACGTGCAGTGTGAACTTGCGGTTTGTAAAGCACCCTGCTCTCATTATCATAATCAGGCTATATATACTTAACTGGACGTATCCAGCATGGGATAGATATGGACTACGCAGGACTATCTCGCTCTCTCTCGAGTCGGTCCCTCATATCTGAGGATCGTGGTCAGCATCAGGGTTGCATCTGGAGCGAATGATCTGCTTCCATCGGTTTCTGTTGTAAGACTCGGTTACGGTTGTAAGAGACGCGCTGGACAGAAACCGATGGACACAGGACTATAGTCCTTCCTCAATGCTTCCACTTCGCAACGACCACTAATATTTGCTTCCGTTAATCCTAGGGGTCCTGATTTAGTACTGCTTTCATCCTGGCTAGTCAAATTATAAAGCACTTTTACTTGTGCCAATGCGGCCATTGTTTATCCCGGACCAGGAGCTCTACCGGCTAAGCTGAAGCTGATTCCCATCGGATTTTATGATTGAGAAAATCAAACTTCAACTTAGATTTATGCTACTTATGTTTAGCTTAGCTAGTAGAAACCCTAGAACTCTACCAACTCAAGCTGAAGATGCTTGTCAACAACTAAAACGTAACACCAACTTTTCGAATCAAAATATTCGATGGTAATCGGCTTCAGATTCGGCAGTTCAATAATTCCCTGCAATAATCTTCACTGTTCAATGCCTTTTTGTAGCCATTTCTGATAATTCTAATTACCCTGGACTTCACAGGAGATATAGCAAAGGGAATGTGCGGTAATACCGATTTAGTTCTGCGTTAGACCTCCGTTACGACGTTAAAATCTGTTACCTAATTTAAGGGCAATGAGCTCAATGGTCAATTTTACTATCGAGGATTTACATAATCAAAACTACCAGTCACTCGATTGGATAACAGTTCATTGACCCGATCAACAGTAATGTTCCGGGTTCAATAATCACGCAAGGTCGTTCTATCAATCGCTACTGACGTGTTCGATCAGCAGATTATGGGCACGTGGTTATAGGTGCATGATATCGTAATTTGAACCTTCTGGAAACAACGTGAGAACTATTTTGCCGTTAACCCTAAATTAATAAACTCATAAACGGCAATGCTTGATTAATTGACATTTTACTACAAGTGTAATTAATCGGACGGTTATTGACCACGAGTTGATGAACTTGTTATAAAATAAATGGAGATGCAAGTCCATTAAATGTTAATGACATTCTATTTGTTTGCGTATTAGTTAATTTAAAAAAATCCCCGATAAATTTTTTGTCTACGTAATAGAAAAGAAATTTCCGTAGAGTTAGTACTTGCAATCTTCCGCACATAGAACATTACATTCCAGTATATGAAGACCGCGTAGCGCTACCTGTTTCGTGGCTACGCGAGACCATCATATACTGGATGTGTGACGGCTATTTATTCATGCAGTGGTAACGCTCTACATACGATTGATCGTACATATATATCTTTATATGTATAACATGAAATATCAACAAAAAAATAAATCCATTTTGTCGTTATCATCATGCGTTTCATATTTATAACTAGCGATCCGTCTCGTCTTCGCTTATCGTTACTAAAACTTAATCAACAGAGTTCTATTAGTATACGCGACTCATGGAGGAGCTCGATGGCGTTCGTTGCGCGTGTCAGTCTAATCGAATACTCAAGTTAAGCACTGTCGACCGTAGCCTGTCCATGGATGAGTTTATAAATCTCGACCTCCTCCGTGCTTCGGAGGGTATGTAAAGCCGTCGGTCCCGGCAGTTGTCATATCATCATGTCATGAATGACAGTCGTTAAGCCAAGTCAATGGCCTTTAGGCGGCTTGAAAACACTAAACTCCGCCAACCCGTAGTTGTGCACCGTGGTGGAATATGATCTAATCGCCTTCGATTGAGGGGATGCCCGTATCCCAGCAGTAAATAACAAAATAAATATTTCTGGACAATCTTCGTCTTGTTTCAGACAATTTAAACAAAACCTTAATTAATTACATTTGAACGTCATGTCTCTCTCGGTCTATTGAAAAAAACCATATGAAAATTCGTTTAATTTTTTTTATATATAACGTACAGAGAGATAGATAGACATTCGCCGGGATTTTATTTAAAATTAAGTAATGATATTGAAATAAAATTCTAATAATAGTGGTACTCGACTATAAATACAATAAAGCCAATAAAAATCCCCATAAACTAACACTCCCAGGACATAGCTATTCATCTGACTAATCGTGCAAAGGATGCGATGCGCATGTGTCAAAATGTATAGAGTTGTACAAAAATGAACCAACTTCAATGGTTTCATATAACTAAAACTCTGGTTTCATATACTTAGTCAAAGATAATACACTAAGCTATATAATAATAGATAATACACTAAAACTTTCCCAGAGAAATATGCAATCGGAAATCCTCATATAAATCGGATAAAGTTATTATATACACTAGTTTTTTTAAGAAAATCGCGAATATACATATAGACGAGTGAAACAGAGAACTTCCTTTCTTGGAATTGGATAAAAAGTAGCCCGCGTAGATATAATTATTATTATCTACCTATTCTACTAATATCTACATATTATGTAGATAGGTAGCTTCGACGTTACATACCTAGGCATAATATATAGGCATATAATGATATATTATATATCATAATAGAATAATACTCGTAATATAAGTATTATCTATATATACTTACTCGATACGAAACCGCCACGCGCCATCTAGACAGCTAGCCATAGCCAGAATACGTTATATTTTTTGAGGTAAATATACTCATTTATTTTGTTGTAATAAATAACGATCACACCGGACATTTTTCGAAGCAAACGCATACCTTTCAGGATATTGCTCTTTGCCCTTTTAAAGCGACACTAACTTTGCGCAATGAATATATCTCAAATATTAAAAATATTAAGTCGAATTCCTGTATAAACCAATCCGTCGAGATAATTCAACGCAAACGGTAGGTTATACATGGTTATACCTACAAAATAATTTATTGTTTCTTTAATAATGTAGTATGTGATTGCTTAAAGGTAAAAAAAAGAACAAAAGCAAGCAGTGAAAGTAACAAATCAAGGAATAGTGCTGCAATAGAAGAACCATGTGGGTTAGTATGAGAAAGACATAAATACAAAATTACCACTTTACTCCATGCCTCGGTGCATATAATGTATTTAGCATATGAGTGTTGAAGTGATCGCTGTCTTTTTTGTATACTACGTCGGGTGTATATACGACGTCGGGTGGCAGACAAGCAAAGGGCCTGCCTGATCTATCTAGAGATAGCTTTCTAAAAATGCAGAATTTTAAGTATATAAAACTATAGAGTGTGCGCATCTCCTATAGCTCATTGTGCCGGCCGTAAGCAGATGCTCCATACATATAGATATTTTTAAATTAGTTTAAACAATAATAAATAATGCTAGTGCTGTGATTTCCTAGGTATGACAAGCATTTATGTTAAAATATGGCTAAGTAATAATAACAATTGTTACATAGTAAAACAATAATTACCAATATAAAGAATATGCTGTTAATACTCGTGCCAACGTTCATACTCGATAAGACGCATTCTATTGCGTATGTAAACTCTAAGGGCTTAATGCAGTCATACACAACCTACATCCCGCGGGCCGCCGGCCACATGTGACCCGCTGAGCTGAGCTTTTCTGAGTGGCCCGATAAATAAAATGAGTCATTATGGGAACGTTAAATTTTAAGAAGTTCATTGAATAACTCCAGGAGTAACGAGCGGCAAATACTGCAATATGAACTAGTTGTAAAATTAATCAAAATCATTCAGAATATCAAAAATTTCGTCTACATAATATTTTGTGACCCGAGTGAAATGGCTATTGTGGTTTGTGGCCCAAGAAAGAAAAATATTGATCAAGCTGGCCTAATGGTTTCTTGAAACTTACTTTCAACATTCTTGCAAAAAAAAATAATCTGTCAGTCTTTTATACTTAGAGCAAAGTGCGTAAAGCACCTAGCCTTACAGATATAATTTGTTAAATGCCTACTTGCACTATGGCAAAGGCTATATGAAAAAAGCCGTCTATTGTATTCTTTAATCTAGTTTAATAAAATCTAGGCCACAAATTCTCACGACAGTGTTATGACAGGTACACATTCTACCGCAGTTTGCACACGCAGTACTGGAGGGTCGTTGACCGCGTGTTGTGGTTAATTAACGTTTACTAATCTGGACTAAACCTATATACGATCTGACTTAGATAACAAGTTATCTTAGATTATAATTTGTCCAATATAATTTGGCATCGCTGTTGGTATCATTACAGATTAGGTACTTATTCTGTCTACCTAGGTTTGTATTTTCTTGGTAATATATGAATTAATTACTCGGATATCAAACAAAGTATGGCTGCAAAGATGTTTAGGTACCATACCATACAGGTATATATATGTTTTGCTGGTGGTAAGTATAGCCACTTAGGAGACTCCAGGGGCCTACCACCGAAGCTGAAGGCGATTACCATCTAATATATTATTTTGCTTCATGAAATAGGACTTATGTTTTAGTTATTGACAGTCATCTTCAGGTTAGATAATAGAGCTCCAGGGTTTCTATCAGCTAAGGTACCATAAATCTAAGCTGAGTTTTATATTCGCAATCAAAAAATACGCTGGAAATGAACGCCCCTGGTGCCTGATGATGATGATGAAACATGCTGTCGCTACTTCTATATACATTATACTTGTATACTAATATTGTAGAGCCGAAGATTTTGTTTGTTTGATTAAGCGCGATAACCTCAGGAACTAGGTACTGATTCGAATTGAAAAAAGCCGATTCAAATCGAGTATTTTGACTCCAAAAAATAGGCCTTTAGGTTTATGTTAAAGACAGACATCTTCAGCTTAGCTGGTAGAGCTCCAGGGTACTATAAATAGGCTGCCAAAGTTTGATTTTAGCATTCAAAAACTCCTATTCAAATCGATTTCAGCTTAGGCAGTACACTCATCATGATGAAAATACCATAAAAAAATCTCTCTGTCTCGAATATGTTCCGGAACGGCTCAATGGATTTCAATAAAATTAAGGATTAGGTACGACCGAAATTTTACCTGAAATTTTTGTGTCATCATCATCATCAGGTCCATTTTAGTCTCCACTACAGGAGCACGACCCTCTCTCGACGGTCCTAGACGGTAGGATGATTTGGCCTACACTCCCCACGCTAGCCAAATGGGTTTGGGAGGCCTGATTGATATTTGCTAATGTATTTCCCTTAGTCGCCTTGTACGACATCCACGGGAAGAAACGGAGTGATTCTATACTAGATTGCCGGAAACCACACGGCCAATTATTTATTATTCAGAAGATAACTATGACGCGAACGACGCCCCAGAATAAAGCTACTTTTTAGTAGAGACATGATACACTGTAAGGCATATCCCTATAGGTGTCCCGTTTCCAATACGGGACTAATCTATGTCCGTGACACAGAACACTTTTCCATGGTGACAATCGTGGTTATCGGTTAACCTTAAGTCAACTAACACTTTATAATCTTACTTAACACAATTCGATATACGGAATCAAAGCAAAATCACCAACCAAACCAAACGTCTGACACTACATCACTTTTCTTACAGTGTACTTACTTATCGGAGACATCAACTGTCATCACGTGGTAGAGATCTTTGTCCTCTCAAACTGCAATCGAGAAAATGGGACAAAGTGTTATTTAGTTAATTAATTAATTGGACACGTAATTGGCACATTCTTGAATCGATTGTGGTGTTTAAATTTTATGTGTTTAGATATTCAACGAATTGCAAAAAACGTTTTACTTAGTTACCCGATACAATTAAACTGGGTTATTTTGAAGGCATTTCATTTGATCAAAAGTAGCAGGCATTTATTCGGTTTCCTGGGGAGAGCAAAGAAGAAAATATGTATATTTATTGTTTAGATCGTACACTTGCCAATCTTCATTTGTCCTGCGCCTATTGATCCAGATCGCGGCTTTTAGCTCCCCTATACTGCGGCTTGGTATAGTTACCACGGTTAGCAGTAATGCTGGATTAGGTAGGTACTATTTCTATTGCCTATAAGTGTGGTTCAGTGTTAAAAATACTGATAGTTACAAATTTTCCTAGATTGCAATATAAGTAGGTATTTCGTTCTTTGGTCTGCAGAGAAACAAATTCTACGAGTTTTTTTTACAGGCTGTACAACGACGAAGAACTGTTTAAATTAGTTCCATCATTACTTCACGCTACCGTCGTCGTAACGCTCATTCTCACACTCTCGAATGCCCAAAGCTACAAGTTTCCTCGTACAATAAAATGGTTAAATGAACTTCTTGCGGTGGACTTTCCCTTCTATTACAATGTGAGATTTTTCAAGAGAAGTGTAAATAGTCTTGTAAGATGGAAAACGCATCGGGAAAATCCCCAATATTACAAGTGTCCCTAGGCGACGGTGATAGCTTACCTTCAGATAGATTGGCCTGCCTTTTTACCTACCTTAAACAACAAAAAACCCTGTTTCACCAGAATTGCCAATTTAATTGGACGTTACGATACGCACGAGATAGAGCAGTACCATTAAAGAATATGAAATAGAATTAGAAAACAACAAAGAAAAAACAAAAACACTTTATTCCGACAGAACAACAATCTTCGTCATACATAATTTACAATGACAAATATTCCATAATTATAACATAACATATAATATAACAATGTGACCAGCTGCCTACTAGAAAAAGATCTATCTCAGCAATAAGTACTACACAGTGTATGTTGAATGTTACGATATAGGAGCGCTACCTCTCTAAGCTGAGTGCACTGATAGGGTTGCCATCCGGATTTCTCCGGATTTGTCCTAGTCTGAGCATCCGGACGGGGTTTCATTTGTAATCCGAGGTTAAAAGTTTTAAATCACTACCCCCCGCTCCATGCTGCGAATAACCGTCTTGTCACAGAATAAAAAATAGTGCTAGTACTAAAAAAACACTGATGACATGTCCGGGTTTTAACATTCAAAATCCGGAGTTTTCACGCATCTTGTCCTGGTTGCTGGCGTTCAGAGATGGCAACCCTAAGTGCACATAGCCATGGGTCATTCGTCTCGCCCGGTAGTGCAGTGGACCCGGCTACAGCACTTGACAAATTCGGCTATCAAAGCCGACGGTATCGGTACTCCCACGTTCATTTCACATTTCACTTTCATCGAGGCGGTACAGAGCACAGTAAACGGTCCGGTGTCGTTGACTTTGTGTCCTCGCTGCGTGCCGGTTAGATAATTTCCGCGGTGCGTTGTCAAAATACTCATGACCCATTGGTACACTGAATACGAGAGGTCGACGAACCCGCTACCAACGCGAAAATAAATACGTGATCGACGTGTTTCGATACTTATCGATAGCCGCTATCGGACAATAGTACCGAAATATCGAGATTATCAACTTACCAAATTTGCGATAGGTTCGACAGGTGATTTATTTGTTTTTATATACTCACTGATATGATTGTACCTACTCTGAACCTATGAACACAAAAGATCAAAAAAGGTCGCCGTACCACCTATGGGGCCTTAGATCCATTTTAAGACAAGATACACACAACTTAAGTCAACCTTATGTAACCGTTATAGGAATAAATTTTATTGTAAATAATAACATTCGCCAATTATTTCCATGCATTTTTCCATGAAAGCTGCAGTTATTTTTCTAACTTAATTTTTAAACCACTTTGACTTTGATTTTATAAAGTTAGATGAAATTGCGCATCGCGTATGTAAACATGAACATCATTGTTTACATACGTGATGCGCGAGCGGTGATCTAATCATTTTAGTTACAATTGCAAATGGTCAAATCACCCTGCCTCTCTAGTCACTTAAGTAATATTATTTTATGTAATACCGGTGGTCAAACAAGCGTACAATCCGCCGGATCTGAAACAGCTGCCCAGTGGCGTAACAACAGGGTGGCAGAACAGAGCAGAGCGGGCCAACAGCCTTGAGCTGCCGGGCCAAGGGGCCCCCAGGCTCGAGAGCTTAGTACAAATATAGTATTTTTTTTAGTTAGGCTATAAATATACAACATACAAAATTTTAATAGTAGGTACAATATCATATTTCTTAAAAATAAAATTATAGATTATTAACCAAAAATGTACAAAACACTTCTTTAGTGTTGGTTACTTAGACGATTTGTTAGAGAGGGCCCCACTCTTAAGGCTCATCTGATGGATTTGCCACGGGCCCTTGATGGTATAGTTGCACTACTGCAGCTGCCGTAGGTACATAGACACTTGCAAGTAATTCATCTGCTCTGCCAACCCCTTAGGCAACATCACACATCCAGTGCCTTCACTTACAGCGAGAACACGACAAACCTCAAGGGTTATTATTTGAATGCGGTGTTCGTTGAGAGGTACTTTCCAATAGAGCTCCACATACCTTATTCTTTTTCAATTGAGCCTCGCCGCTCGAGAGCACCACCTCCAAGTGAGGTTAGCTTTAGCTTTAAAAACGGGGGTACAGCGATAATAGTACCGTTTTTGCAGAAAGATAAACAAATTTAAAATTATTTATTAACAAGATAAGTACATAATATAAATATCTAAGTATATAATGTGTGAAAACTGAAACTATACCTACCTAAAACTTTTTTTTTTGGTTTTCACAAAAAAGTGCTAATTTTGAAATATTACACGCACTTTGTAAAATCTATTGAAAGAAATTCCTTTCCGTTCGGACGATTTCGGTTACTAAAAAACTACAAACTTTAACTTAAAACATATGTCAAAACTTAACTTCACTGTAGCCAACCTGTAGCTAAATAATTTATTTAATTTTACTTTTTTACTAACGAGTCGTCATAAGTACTTATACCTACTACGACTGAATTCATCCGGAGGAAGTTTATTCTCCATTATTAAGACCTTCCGAGATCATCGATTTAATTGAATCTTCTTTTTTATATATAGCAATGTCGACCGCAGACTGTCTATGGATTGGTTTCTCCTCCGTGTTTCGGAGGGCACGTTAAGCCGTCGGTCCCGGCTGTTGTCATTGGATAGCAGTCATTAAGACAAGTCAGTGGTCATAAGGCGGCTTGAAAACATTGGCCTGCGTCAACCCGCAGTTGAGTAGCGTGGTGGAGTATGCTCTAAACCTCTTCGATTGAGGGGAGCCCCGTATCCCAACAGTGCGATGATTATGAGTTGATGCCGAATGCCGAAAAATATAAATTAGTTGGCCCGGCGAACTTCGTGTCGCTTTTAAATATTTTTACGATTTTTTTTTCGTTGAGTTATAATGCGTCATGCGGAAGAAGGTAGCGTCGCTTATAAAAAGGGTGCAGGAGAGTAACAATAGCGTCCTGAAAATGGTGGCGCAAGATATAAATGCACCTGTGCGGAGGCATTTCGTGCGGACGATATCTGAAAGAGAAGATCATCACTCCATAGTTCGTGGTTCTCACGGAATGCCTCTAAGGTACATGGTGTATTAATGAGATTGATATGACGAGATAATATTCTATTTTTCCATTTACTTTTATTATTCCTACTAATATATTTTTAAGTGTTGTTTACTAACTAATGGATCTCTGTTATCTGTAATAAATAAATTGAATTGAATTGAATAAACTATCCTATCTCTCAAGTTGGATCAAACTGCACACACTGTGCAAAATTTTATTAAAATCGTTCAGTAGTTAAGGATTCCATCTCGGACAAACAACGTGACACGAAATTTTTATATACTAAGATTACACAAAATAATTGCTCTTGTATTTTAGAGAAATATCCGCTCTACGTAAATATTTATCTAACTACGTAAATACTTGTCTAACACTAAGAAAACAATAAATAAGATATCTAAACAAGTTGAAGTGGAAATACAATAACCGGTTAAGAGCACTTAATTAACAATCCGATATGAAAATGATTGGTATAATTATTATACAACTGATGGTTTGAATTCGTGCACTATTTGCGATAACATCAAGTGCTTGATGATTGTGTTTGTTATTACGACTTAGAATGATAATTAATGAGTAATTTTTCCATATTAATAGGTCATTGATCTACCTTGAAGATAGTTTCAATCGCACTATCTACTGATATAGCTAATACCGGTCAAGTAAGTATCAGACTCATGTGTAAGGTTCCATAAAATAAACGTACTAGCACAGAATAAAAAAAATGGTAGTAGTAATAGTGTATTGTGGTTAAATATTTTTGGATATAAATTGACTCATAATTATCTTTAACATCAAAGTTACCCTCAGCTGCACGTGGTGCACTCCGATTAGCACAAGAGGCGGGGAAAAGAGGTATAATACTAAAATATAGGTATAATTTCACTACGAAATTTTGGGGTGTAAGTGGTTCATCAAGATCTTTGAACCAAAGCCAACTTCACCTGCACGCGGTGCACCCTGCTGACTGACAAACGAAGCTCTGGCGAAAAGAGAGGTAGGGAGCGTAATTGTAAGCTACCCGACTGGGGAATGTACCTCCACCTCACAGAATACCGCAGCCAAATAACAATTCCCTTGAGGGTTGTTGTGTTCCTGCGAGTGAGTGAGGTCACCAGAAAGAAAGGAAGATGATGCTGCGTTGGCAGCGGGGGTGGCGGCGCGCGAGCAATATTTTATGTTGCAAGCGTTAATATGGCTACGGTAACCGCTTCACATCAGGCGGGCCGTATGCTTGTATGCTACCCGACGTAGTATAAAAAAAAAAAAAAAAAAAAAAAAAAAAAAAAAACGGAATATTTTTTTTATGTCAAACAAATCATAGCATGATTTGTTTTAAGTAACCATTAAATATTCGTTTTTCAGTTACTATCTCTAGGTTAGATGGAAGAGATCTCTTGTAGAGACAAGCTCACCATTGTATACGTCCAATATTACTTTCGTAATTGTTTATGTACAGCGATACAGAATTAAAATACAGTCTGGCTGGGGAATTGCCTCCATTTTATAAAAGAGCACAGCCAAATGACAATTCCTGAGTTAAAAGATTGTTGTGTTCCGGCGAGAGTGCAGTCATCAAGAAGACTCTGAGAAGATGCTGCGTCAACAGCGGCAATAAGTAATAATGAAACCTTAATTGGCTTAATGAGCAAAACTTTTATGACAATAATTTAAGAATCGGCAAACGCTTTAATTATACAGATGTACGTACAATACAGTTTAGTAGTTTTGTATTTTTATGCAGTAAAAAACTTGCAAAACATTTACTCTACTTGCTTTTGTAACAGCTATAATAATACATACCATGTTTTAAGCAAATAAAGTATTGTATTACTATTATGCGAGCGATACTTCTCAAACATGGTGCTCATAGATAGCTCATGTGAGCTACTGCCCAGTTTTTTTAATATACCTTATCGGCTGATAAACAAAACAGGCATAGACATTATATTAAAATGATGTGTAACGTAAATGAAAAAAGGCCTTTCATGATAAGGGCATGGAATGCGAAGGGATGAAAGACATAAAGAGAACGATGAAATTGGATGTGAATGAGGTGGTTGGATTGTATGATTATATCGGCGAGAAAGGTGTAACTGTAAATATGACGGTCAATGGAAGAAAAAGACATACTCCGCCGACCCCAAATAATGGGAGAAGGACAAGCCAATGATGACAATATATTTAAAAAACACTATTATACATATTTGTGTATAATATTACGTAGTTATTACTAGTTATCATTACTATTTATTATCTTTAGGGCTAGGTGCCATTGGCGGCGGACGGGAGTGGATGAACGTATTTTGTAAAACTGCATGCTCCATCCTCTTCTGTCGATGACAGCACTATAATATATATATATGTCATCATCATCATCATCTTCATCAGGTTATTTTATCTCCACTACAGGAGCACGACCCTCTCTCTTCCGTCTCAGACATAAGGAGAATTTGGCGTACACTCCCCACGCTGGCCAGACGGGTTGGGGATGCCTTATCGATGTTTTACATGTATTTCCCTTAGTCGCCTTGTTCCCGACGTCCACGGGAAGAGACGGAGTGATTCTATTTTAATCTGCCGGAAACCACAAGGCCAATAAATATATATATATATAATAGTAATATAATAATATGCATATTATTATCTTCGTACAGAAGCGAATTCTCCTGGCACAGGCTCAATTTTGCCTAAAAAGAGGACCCAGACACGTGTTTCAAACTGTATGCATCTTGGCTAAACATTTTTGATTTTTGAATATTTTTACATTAAGTTGTAAATATTAAGATAAAATCAGAACTTTAAGGATTGACTGTCCAAAGCTTCATTATTGGACTACCTGGGTCATTATACAGAACAAGATTTTTTAAATTACAAAAATAAAAATCAGGATTTTATAGGTTTTAAAGATTCATGTCTTGCAAAATATAAACAAATATTATAATCACTGCAGAAAACAAAATTTTAATTACGTTTAATACGTAAATCTCAGAAAAAACATTTTTTGGTGCTCACAGAAGTGGCGCATGTGTTCACTGAAATGATGGAACTGATCATTAACTAATAATTAAAATAAAGACATGAGTTTAACATATATAACTTAAAAGTTTTATCAGTAATAATTATACCAAGACAAAATAAAACAAAAAATATTATTTTGAAACAGAAATAAAAAATCAAACATTCTTGTTCACGGAAATGACATTGAACAGGTAAGTCATTTCTGTGATATCAAACAAATATATTGTCTGAATCACTGGAGTTATGATCAGATGACCATTTTCATTAGATAGCTATTTTCCTTAGTCCAAAATGAAGACAGGTGATGTTTAAAGGACATTCCAAGCAACTAAGCCGCTTGGCTTGAAGAACATTCTGGTGTTCTTTTACACATATAATTTGGTGCACTTTCATTGTGCCTTCAAAGGGTTTTATATCACTATTTTTTAAAATATTCTCTATTGATTCAATACAATGATCACTTACTGGTATTACTTTAACCGAAGGACAGTTTTTTTTTTAAACAAGTAATCAAAGTTGGATAGTCTGGTATGTCATCCCCCAAAGCCACTCGTCGATCGGCAGTTCTTTTTAAGTAGCCACCTACACAGTCTGAGGCTCTTTTTCCATCGCCACACTCCGAATATTGCCACAAAACAGCGTCAGCACTAAACATTGAATTGAAATATTTGACAGTTACAATTAATTGTTTTATACTCGTATATTGGGTAGTTGGCCCATCACTCAAAAAATGCATTTTTGTTAATTAAGGAACTATACTTTTGATATCATCTAAACAGTATTTTAGTATTTTTATTTGTTGGGAGTATAATCTTTTATAGTTTTAAGTAATCCCTTTTCTTTTTTCTTCTGATATCTCTCTCCGTCTTTCCTTTTCACTTCTTCCTGAGCTGTAAAATCTTGTTTGTGTTTTTGTCGACGCACACTAAGCTTTATTTGCTCACGTCTCCTAGCCTTTCTTTCTTCATCTGACATCTTCTTTCTTGTTTTTGCCATTTTTGTCTATACCTAATACGAAAAAATAACATGCCCATAACCACAGCAAAACTACACAACCAGTGTATTAGTTTTATTTTGCTATCAGACACAAATAAACAAACAAAACGTCATTTCTGTGAAACCCATCAATTCCGTGAACATGAATGGTTTTTTCGAAAATATTAAATTATAAGTATAGATTATAAAGGCCAACAATTAATTTAACTGGAAGTAGCCGGTGCACGAGCGTTTTTAAGTCCTAATACTATTTATTTTAAAAGTGCTATCATTTCTGTGAACAACGAGTTCACGGAAGTGATGATCACGGGATTGACGAATCGTTTTTAAAATCAAGCCACATCCTGGTTTTAGAAGTAGCCTAGCTATTTATAACCTCAACCAATATTAGTCCTCATAGCATTAATTATGAGCTATGGTGGCAAATAAAATACGTAATTACTTATCAAAAATCTTCCTTAACCGAATTGATGGAACAAACTTGACAAAAACCGTATATTGCTTATATTTTTTTAATAAAACTTCACAGAAATTATCCTTCTCGTTTGTGGACACACATAACTGAACTAACCGTAAAGAGTAGTGTCGCCAGGAAATTAGAGTAATGATTTAATAGATAAAATTCTTTTTTGGGTGAAAATAGCGGTTCACAGAATTGATGTTAATTTTGATAACACCCGTATAACAGCTACAAATATGAATTTATTAAAAGGAAAAAATATATCGATGTGTTTTGATATTCATTTGTATGTCTAGAAACAGATACTATAATTTAATTTTAATAAAGTGTATTACGTTATTTTTTTTTGTTAGCTTTTTTGACGAAACATGTCTTCCGAACAGTTCACGGAGTATGACAAGAGCCTCTATTTTTCATTTTTTTACGAGCTTATAAATAAGATGTGGTTGAATTTGTTATGTTTTCGATAAATAGGCACAGATATAAACTAAATAGATTAATTACACTGTTGACATAACTTATAATTAATTAAATATGACACAAGAACAGTTTTTCTTGTACTTCGTATAATGACCCACCTACGAAACCCTAAAAACTGATAGCATGCGGCGCCGTCGTTGGGTTTCGTGATAATGAAAATTTCCGTCGAACAAAGTTACAAAGGGAAAAGTTAAATTGCTTGAGAATTACTGATAATATATCGCTTCAGATATTATGCAGTCTCAATTTTATCATAACGGTGATGAGGTATTGTGTTTTGTCAATATTCGAAATTTATAAACTACTCGTTCGCCGTGGGATTGACGATTGATTGCCAGTAATGAAAATATTACATACAGAACCTTCTGTTTTTGAAGTCTATAAAAATATTATACACGCTCATCATTGAAGATTATGATCGACTACAAATTAGAGAAGCACACCAGGGCATCGACCCATAATCATCCCACTATTGGGATACGGGTCTCCCTTCAATCGAAAGGGGTTTAGAGCATACTCCACCACGCTGCTCAATAGGCTATTTGACCAACATTATTTTCGGTTTGATATGTAGGGACGTCTCAATAATATAACCAGAGGTGAAAGAATTACTTCGATAGCGCAAAAATTTCTCGAGATATATTAATTTGAAAATCACAATTTTGGACTTTCCCGAAAACGCTCTCAATGAGTGATGACGTCACAGGTTTTGTATTTTGTATGCATCAAATCAGAATTTTGTACGACAGCTATGTTAAATATTACGTTTATGTAATTAGTACATATCATAATAAAAGTTATAGTATTTTTTAATGTTTCTCCAATGGAAATATTGTTTTTTAATAATTTCATATTTTTAAAATGGACTTTCGCGCCAAAGTTTGATCGACCCTAAAATAGGTCGGAAGGATGATAAATAAAATGAAAGTTTGCAGATCTTTATAGTTTTTTGTATTTTACGATATTGGAATTGGAGGAAGCCAGTGTTTTCAAACCGCCCGAAGTCCATTGGCTTGGCTTAAAGACTGTTCTAATGACAACAGCCAGGATTGACGGCTTAACGTACCCTCCAAACCACGGAGTAGCTCGAGATGAATAAACCCATCCATAGACGGCCTACGGCCTACGTCACTTAACTGACGAGACTGACACGCGCAACGTCGCCGTCGAGCTCCTCAATTACCTAATAGTTACTTCGTATCTCATGGGGAAAAAAATCATTTTATTAAAATCAAAACTTTATTCCTTGAACTTTATACTTAGAAGCACTTAGAAGTAAGGCAAGTAGCCCTCTTGCTCCGGAAATAAGAATATCTATGTATGCATAGACAAGGGGCTATCGGACTTAAAATGTTAATGTAGGAACATAAAAGTGCAGTGGTCTCCAAACAATTAAAAAAAAGTGCAGTGGACGACTGATTTTTTTTTTCTTTTTTAATTGGGGGGGGGGGGGGTGGATCAGTCGAGCCCATGGAGACCCCCCATACCAAGCGGTCGCCGATTCGTCGATAGCCTATACTCCTTACTGTCTTTCGGGTGACCTCATTCACTCGCAGGAACACAACAACCCTCAAGGGTACTTTCCCAATCGCGCAGCTTAAAAAATACACTATGCCCTACCTCTCTTTTCGCCAGAGGATCGTTTGTCAGTCAGCAGGGTGCACGTAGTACAGATGAGTTTAGCTTTGGTTCAAAGATGTTGATGATCCACTTACGTCCCGACTAGTAACTAGAACCTTTTTGACGTTGGTTCATTATGTTGAAAATGCGACAAGGAAGAAATACAGAAAAGGTAAAGTACCAATGAGCAGTAGGCTGCCCCGCGGGTAATCATTATTCCGGATTTAATGGCTGAGTGACGTCAATGCATAGTGCAGTAAGCGTGATGCATAGGTCAACGACCCAATAGACGTATTTTTACAAATTGCATTATTTTATTACTTAGTCATATCTACAATAAAACACAAACCTATTTCTTTTTATTTTCATAAAATTTATTGTTAATTCATAATTTTTATAACTATTTGGATACGAAACTCTAAATAGGTAATAAATATTCCTAAACAAATTCACAGCGCCATCTAGTCCCCTAATTAAGCAAACAGCACTCGCAGGAACACAACAACCCTCAAGGGAATTGTTATTTGGCTGCGGTGTTCTGTGAGGTGTAGGTGCTTCCCCAGTTGTCGGGAAGCTTACAAATATGCTGTACTCTACCTCTCTCTTTGCCCAAGCCTCTCGCTAGTCGGCAGGATATGCATCACGTGCAGCTGACGTTCACTTTGGCTCTAAAGATTGTGGTGAGCAACTTACTCCCCACAATTATTCGTCAAAATATAGAGTAGGTTCAGTAAATTTGCTCCTAGAATGTATTACTGACTTGATTTTGGGTTGCAGCATACAAATCTTCGGGCTACAATGAACTTCACTGCTCTTATCATCAGAGGAGTCAAATTCTAAAAGATTCCTAGGCTAAGTACTTGACAACGTTCAAAAATTGTAAAAATTATTTAACGATATCGTAAAATACACAAAACTATAAAGATCTGCTAACTTTCATTCCAATATCTTCCGTCCGTTGTATTTTAGGGCCGATCAAAATTTGGCGGGAAAGTCCATTTTAAAAGTATGAAATTATTAAAAAATAATATTTCCATTGGAGAAGCAATAAAGAATACTATAACTTTTACTATGATACTAATTACATAAACGAAATATTTAACATAGCTGTCGTACAAATTTCGGGTTTGATGCATACAAAATACAAAACTGTGACGTCATAGATCAGTAGGCTTTTGTATGGAGCGTTTTCGGGAAAGTCAAAAATTTACATTTTCAAATTAACATATTATCTCGAGAGATTTTTGTGCTATCGAAGTAATTTTTTCACCATAATTGTATTATAATAACGTCCTTACATAACAAATAGAAAGAAAAAATAGTCATCTAGCTCTTCTGATTTAATTCCTCGTGAATTCGAACTGCAGTTTTATCCTAAAACTGCGGTGGACTTCATTGCCTTTTTGGTGGTCGCCGTTGTTAATCCTAGCTACACAGTACACTGGTTTCTTCTTTCCAGACTTCAATCCAGACTATATAAGAAACACAGCAGTGGAAACATGTGTGTGCTCCTTTAAGTACCAATATGTCCATATTAGTCAAATATTATATTATATCTACACTCATTAGAAATAAAACTTATAAGTGGTTCTAGATGCTGCGATAAATCTAAAAATTGTAAATATGTATAAAATAGTAATAATTTATTTAAATTGATACAAATGGACTTTGTTTCTCAACCGCCGAAATATTCTCAAGAAGCAAAGGTCGCCTGCGGTCTTTGGCATTTAAGTAAATACCTATATCGTTAATAGCTACTAATGTTGATAAAATCTCATGATTGCGTCGCCAAAATCCAAGCATGAGATGCATATTTGCATATTAGTAAATTTGAATGCATTCGGCGGTGAATGCACGCTGCGACCGGCGACCGGCGCGAGGCCGGCCGATCACCTGCCTTATGTAATCTACCATGCACTACCATAGAGTGCAATAACCGCGCTCAAAACAAATTGCGAATAGTGCAACGCGATAGACAGGTCTTTGATCTTCATGCGAATGCAAGCGCAGTCGGCTTTTGATCGTTGCAGCAATAACTTATTAATATTTATTATAATTACCCAAATTCGAAATTGTGTTTCTATTAATTCTACTTTCACGTCAACATGGTTTACGAAGCTCCGGAAACATATCACCGTTGACTCCGCATCCATGGGATCCTCGGATCGTTCTTGGCACATATTGGAACATAAAAGTACTACTGATAGAAGTAACGAGACCCCAGAAAAGAAGTCCTGAACTTCTTTTCTGGCGGCAGGGGGCGGGGGAGGCGGTGCAAGGAACTCAGGAATATTAGATATAGCAGACTTAATCAATAAGGAGCAGGCTGAGAAAAACATTGTAAGTGAGTGCCTATAAAATTTGAAAGTTGCTCTCGATTTCACCTAGGATCCCATCACCAGATTCTATCTTGGCAACAATAGGACACGAGTACACTCTTTTGAATAAAAAAATAATTTCCAAAATACTCGCTTTACATCACGTGGGCCGTGTACTTGTCTGCCATCCGATCCAACATAGTACCTATAAGAAAAGATAAATTCAGTATTCCCAAGTAACAATGTTAATACTGAACATAATTTGATAAGGCTGGGAAATAAAGGAAAATGACTTTTTTTTTTCTACGAACAAACTGATAGAACTCGACTGAGACAGAAAAGAGAGATAGGTAATAAGTATATCTAATAAGTAGTTTTTAGGTTCGCCTAATGTCGTAACTACTACTAAACTAGACTAAAACTACTAATCGGATTACATTGCACTGTAAACGCTTGAACTATATTGTATATATATTATTTACCAATCCAGAAAATTTCATCAAAATCGGATAAGCGCTTTGCGAGTATTTATATGAGGTGTAAGTGATTCATCAATATCTTTGAACCAAAACCAACTTCACATACAAGCGGTGCACCCTGCTGACTGACAAACGAAGCTCTGGCGAAAAGAGAGGTAGGGAGCGTAATTGTAAGCTGCCCGACTGGTGTATGTACCTCCACTTCACAGAATACTGCAGCCAAATAACAATTCCCTTGAGGGTTGTTGTGTTCCTGCGAGTGAGTGAGGTCACCAGAAAGGAAGGAGATGCTGCGTTGGCAGGTGGGGTATGCTTGTCTGCCACCCGACATAGTATAAAAAAAGAGTAAGCAGGTAGGTAATACCTAGCGAAATATTTATTTTCACAAAAACTACCAGACCAATTTCGTTGTTCAACGAATTTAAGATTGGTTTACATTTTCTAATTTATGTTCGATAGTTATATGTAGAGACACAAATAATTTTGACAGCCCTAGCGCTTCGCGCAAGTCTAGGTATCAAGAATGGAGTATATGCATTAGGTTTACTTCTGTACTCTCTGTATGTTGTGCTCTAGTCCTGAAGGCCAAAAACAGCTATATAAAATAGCTAAAGGCAGAGATAAACGAGCGCCCTTGCTCGCTTCTTGCCTTTACACATTAGGTACCTACTACTCATGTTAAATGTATAAAAGGTGAAAATGGGAAAGTTCTAACAAATGATAATTAGATACAAGAAAGATGGATAAAAAATATTTTGAAACATTGATAAATGTAGAAAATGAGAGGAATGAATTGTTAGAAAACTCTCCACAAAATATTGGTTTGGTAAAAGAGATGTGCACGGAAGAGGTAAAAAGGGGTACATAGTAGGAAAAATGGAAAATCGGTGAGACCTGATGGAATACCAGTTGAAGTATTGAAAGTGTGGAGTGCGGATGGATGGATGGAAGTGGCCGACTTTATTCTTCAGTAAATTGTTGCATGAAGAAGTAATACCCGATGAATGGTGCAACAGTTTCCTGGTGATCTTTAAAAACAAGACTGCAATAACTAGAGAGAAATAAAGCTCATTTCACATTATATGGAAGTGTGGAGTGGAAGATGTGGAGTATGAAAGTGAGAAGTAAGTATAAGAGAAGAGAGTGAGATACCACAAAACCAGATGGGGTTCATGCCAGGTAGAAGGTCAATGGACGCAATTTTCGCCCTTCGCCAGTTATGAGAAAAATATAGACAAGAGCACAATAATCTGCACATGGTGTTCATTAAAACTCTTCCTGAAAATGTTTTTTTTTTTATACTACGTTGGGTGTCAGAGAAGCATACGGCCCGCCTGATGTGAAACGGTTACAATAGCCATATTAACGCTTCGCAACATAAAATATCGCTCGCGCGCTGCCACTCCCGCTGCCATCGCAGCATCTCCTTCCTTTATGGTGACCTCACTCACTCGCAGGAACACAACAGCCCTCAAGGGAACCGTTATTTGGCTGCGGTATTCTGTGAGGTGGAGGTACATTCCCCAGTAGGGTAGCTTACAATTACGCTCCCTACCTCTCTTTTAGCCAGAGCTTCGTTTGTCAGTCAGCAGGGTGCACCGCGTGCAGGTGAAGTTGGCTTTGGTTCAAAGATGTTGATGAACCACTTACACCCACGTAATATTCGGTGAAACTGGAATGACTGAGAAGTTACCCTCAGCGATATTTCCGATCAATTACGATATACCAATGTCGTAATTGTTAGGCTCTATTCTTGAAGGCTCCCAAGCCTTCAAAAACAGAGCCGCTGTGGTGGCTCACCATCATCTTTGAACCAAAGTCAACCTCACCTGCACGTGGTGCGCCCTGCTGACTGACAAACGAGGCTCTGGCGAAAAGAGAGGGTGGGTATCATAGTGTATTTGTAAACTGCCTGGCTTGGGTAGTACCTCCACTTCAGAGCCTAAACAATGTCCATGACGCTTGTGGTGCTCCTGCGAGTGAGTAAAGTCACCAGGAAGAATGGTATTATTGCGTTGGCATCGCGGGGGCTGCGCGTGAGCGATATTTCATGTTGCGAGCATTTATTAGTTTGCGTAACCGCTTCACATTACGCGGGCCGTATGCTTGTATTCACCCAACGTAATATAAAAAAAATGTATGTATTCAACTTAAAATAGCTCTGGAATGGACCCATAAAACCTTTCTCGAATTTGATTGTAATTTTCAAGTAAAAATAAACCAACGAACCAACCATAAATTGTATGAAGATGACAAGAAAATAAACATACATTTGTTAACTATTACCGAGGTTCGTAATACCAATTAAAATTATGTAATAATAGTAGTTTATGAAACTGTTACATAATAAGGGTTATTAAAATACGAGTGTGAGTTTATAACATGAGCCGAAGGCGAATGTTATAATAGACCACACGAGTATTTTAATACCTAATTATGTGCAGTTTCATACACTACTTTATCTAATCTCATGAAATATATGATAATAATATTTTATATACAACCATGAAGTTAATTTAACAGCTATAATTCTTACTTAAAAATCCATTTGCAGATCGAGCATGCGTAGTACGCATGCGCGACGCGCCGCGCGGCGCCGCGTGGCGCCGCGTTCACAGATTATGTAGAAAAATTTTGCATAGTTGCAATGTATTTGCATTGCAACCTGTTTAAAATACCTGTATCCAGGGCTGAAGCTGTATCGAAATGATAAAAAAGTTATTTTACGATACAGTTGTCCATAGAAGAGCTGTATCGAAAAATAACTTTTTAAATTTATTTTGATAGCTTGTGCGTAAAGATTGTCATTAAGATACTGTGTTTAGTTTTTTAATGTGTAAATTTCAGTATGAGATTAGATAAAATCTTTTTTAACATAAAAAGAGAAACGACTTCAGTGAAGTCTGCTTCTGCATAGTTTAATAGTAGTCTGTAGGTGCGGTGAATGCAATGGAACGAGCGATACAGAGACGGAGACGCTGGCCAGCCGGCAGGACGCACTACCCCTCGGCCGAGGCATTCATCGACGGCCCGCTCCACGTTCCGCTAGGCTGTAGACTCGCTCGTAGTCACAAGCGAATTTACGAGCACACGTGGTCAAGTGTCGTTTCTTTTGGCGTACTGTATATATTCTTTGGTTAGGGCACTCGCTATAGGTTCAGCGTAATATTTTAGTCCTTAGGGCGCCGAAAAAATGAACCTATATAAAAAAACCACAAAAATATTTTAATATGAATCTATTTATTTGATCTGTTTTAAAATATGGCAGTAATAAGTAGGCGGTACATATTTCATAACTTAAATATAAAAATCGTTTGTATTTGAGTAATATTTAACATTGCTAATAAGTAATATGTATCATATTAGTCAATAACCCGACTGATCTTTTCTTGAAACTTTCAAATCAGTATTTTTACAATATATTACTTAACGTTACGTTTCAGTTATCGTTCGTATAACAGCAAGCAAAGAGATAAAACAATTTTATTTAGGAATTAACAACTCATTTGTTTCAATAGTTTTTTTTATAGGGCAGGTTTGGTTTGCATTGCCAGAAACTAAACGTAAAAATGGTACTTGAGCAAGCCAAAACATTGATATGATGGTCAGCCACACAAAATGTAATTATTTGATGGAACATTTACCCTTTATAATACGACTTAAAATGTATAATATGATGAATTCTAGAATCAGAATGTGATTCTAGAATCTGGCCACGACATATACATAATATTTATTCACTAGCATTTAAAGTTTGCTTGTTTGTTTAAAGTTTAAATCCACAACTTCAAACAATTATTTATTATATAAATTTTAAGTCGTTTTATAAAGAGTACAAATAAATGTTCCAGCAAATAATTAGGTACATTTTGTGAATTTTGTCGAGTATCAACCCTAACACCGCAACTTAGTATGTTGTAAATTCTAGATGCTACGAGATTTGAATAGTTTTATCAGGTCTTATTATATTTTATATCGATATTAATACAACAATGTATTGTATACTGTATAATCTGAATCTAAATTATGTTAATACAAGTCCATAAAATAAAATAAAAAACTTAAATACACTAAATTCTTTGTAATTCGCATCCGATTAACGACAAATATCTAGTCTTTTTTATTTATATACCTGCTTTCAGATATCACAAGAATACATTAAGGTACATAAAAAAACCATGTTTGGAGTTCTAACATCTTTTGTTGTTTGTTTTTTAAAACCATAGTAAAATAATATATCTCGGTTATAATTTCCAATAGACCGACGGTGGTTTTCAAAATATTCGTTTTAAAAATGATATTGTTTTACCTCAATAATAATAATATTACTGTCCAGCGTTCTTTTAGTGTTGCGGTACAGCGCAGTATCCAATAATGGGTATTCGTATTCAATATTACATTATATTATAATTGTGACACCCAATAAATGACTCAATTATAAGATCGCGCAGACAGTGTGCGGCATGTCTGGTTTAAACAATAGAAATGACTGGTCCTGTACCAATGACTCGGAATTTCAAACCCAGTAACAGGAGCGGCTGTAAGTCACTTTATTACGGATTATTGGCTCACTGGGACCAAAAATAGAGTGGGTAAACGGGGTATAAAATAGCAGGACTTGCAAGCGCGAAGACTGGACTGGGATGAAATAAGTGTCCACACGAATCCAGTAGCAAGTCAGCTCTGGACTGGGTTATTGTACTGTCAGTGTACTGCCAATCCGCTTTAGACCTGCTACCAATCCGCTTGCGTGTTCGGTTGGTTTACTGAGCGCAAGTGCGGTGCGGGTAAAGGTCCTCTCGTCGGGTTGGTTTATACGCACACATGGCTATCTCTTTTACTCTCATGCTTTCCATTGCGTTATTTGGTGAAACAACACGCTAGCATTAATATAACGAAAACGATTTTAGGACGGAATTAATTACAAACATATCTATAGTAGGTATATAAAACATCATTGTGCGCAATGAACATAGCGAGATCGGCTCATCTAGTTTTTTTTTATTCACTTGTTAACTTAAGTATTCTATATTATATAAATTATTCAGTTAACGTAGAAAGGCATATTACTGAGTTCCTTGGTAGCCAACCGAGCTGCCCTATTCAATGTAATATTACAATGAGTATGTAAAGTTTCCAGACAGTCATTCTCCTTTTTAGTCCATTTGGTTTCCATCGCAGATGAAAAGGCAGTGCACGAGAAAGTACAT
Source organism: Hypsopygia costalis (assembly GCA_937001555.2). Classification (NCBI taxonomy): domain Eukaryota; kingdom Metazoa; phylum Arthropoda; class Insecta; order Lepidoptera; family Pyralidae; genus Hypsopygia; species Hypsopygia costalis. The sequence continues at coordinate 12,189,911 of OW443330.2, read as the reverse complement.
AATAAACTTATAAGTATACAGACTCTCATTCTGAGAGCGTCGTTTTGTTGCTCCAAGAGATACAGGAAATTGAATCTTTCGTCATCGAAGAGTATTTTTTCGACAACATCAGCGTGCTCTGGTAAGTCTTGGAGTACAGTTATGAGCAAACCGACGATGTTTAAAACAATTCGTGGAGATTTTGCATCTGGAACAATAGTAATTATGAAATTAAACTGCAAAACTGGCAAGCGACACTAGCGAAAAGTCTACTTTCATCTGACAGAATACCGTTGCTAAGGACAAATTCACTTAAGAGTCGTTGTGTTCCTGTGAGTGAGACAGGTCACCAGGAATGAAGGAGTTGCTACGTTGGCAGCGAGAGTGGCGGCGCTCGAGCGATAATTCAAGTTGGCGGCGGTTATATGGCTACGGTAACCGCTTCACATCAGGCGGGTCGAATGCTTGTTTCCCACCCAACGTAGTATAAAAAAGTTACTAATAGATTAATAGTCAATCGAGTTGTATTTATATAATTATAGGTATAACACAGCTTATACGTTTAGTTACGCCAACTAACTAATCACAACTACCATTAGACGAATTTGCCTGAACTTTGGCGCAAAGGTACTCAGCTATTACGTTACGCTAGTACGTAGGCATCCAACAAGAAAGGATATTCGAAAATTGTTACCCAATATTTTTTTTTTTTTTAGCCAATCGCAATATGCACATACGGTGTAAATTGCCGCTGAGTATGCGCAGATCGGCTTACATCAGACATCGCACACCCCTGTCGTGGACAAGGCCTTTGCATATCTTAAATTAATTATGTATATATATATAGTAAAATTTAAAATAAACTCTTAAAATTATACACAAATTTAGATCTTAAAACTATACACACTGTTACCCAATATTAGGATGGGATACGCGCCTACAAAGTCGCGGGCGAGAGCTAGTAACTTACAAAGCGTCAGCAGCCTGGTAAAGACTTCATGGGCGTTGTGCGCAGAGAGCGCAGTAGCGAATTGCCGGACGCCTCGGCACGATCGCACGCACAGCCACGAGCACACTTCCACCATTCGGCTGACACCCTGTAACCTGCAAACCATCAATAAATCAAAAGTTTATTTGCGAAGAATATGGGTAATATACAGGTGATATTAAAGTTACTCCATTATATTCTGCTGTATACATATAACATCGTGCAAATATTACAATAAAGTTAAGATTTAAATTATTAAGTACACACTTGCAAAAAAGAATTTTTTTTTATATATTCTTTATTGCATAAACAGTGGTTACATAAAGTAGTGTAAACAAGAAGGTGTACAAGGGCGAGCTTATCTCTTTAAGAGATTTCTTCCAGCCAACCTTAACAATCATAACGAAACGTTATTTGGCTGGTAGGTGAATTATGCAAACATGTATACAGACATGCTATGATTTTATATAAAATTTACACAATAATACATATTATTTAAAGGTTTAACCATATGGAACAAATACTGCAATTAATCAACTAATTTGATTAAAGTAGTGTTCTGTTAATTTCTTTTTGAAAGTGGTCACAGTGATACTATCACGTATTTCCACAGGTAGTTTATTCCACAGTAGTGCTGCACGAACAGTAAATGAGTTAAAGAAAAAAGTTGTATTGGATGGGGGATAATTTAATGTTTTCGTAAGGCAAGGACGTTGGGAGCGGGTAGGAGGTGGTAAAAGAGGAAAACGGGAACGAAGGTACTGCGGTGAATCAGGATTTTTAATTAATTTGTAGAGGAAAGACAGGATGTGCACATTTCTGCGAAGGCGGATAGGGAGCCATTTCAACTGGGTGCGAAATTCGGAAACATGATCATATTTGCGTAAGCCAAAAATGAAACGAATGGCCAGATTCTGCAGCCGTTCCAGTTTGTTGAGTAGCTCTTCAGTTGCATCTAAATAGCAGATGTCGGCATAGTCTAGAATTGGGAGAAGCAGGGATTTAGCAAGCATAATTTTAGTTTTCAAGGGTAGGAAATTCTGGAGTCTCTTAAGTGAATGAAACGTATAATGCATTTTTTTGCTAACATTGTTTACTTGCGCCGTCCAGGAAAGGGTGCCATCTATAATCAGACCTAGATTTTTAGATTTGTCAGAGAAGGGAATTGGACTGCCACCAAAGCACACCTGTGGTAAATCACTATGCTTGAGCCTAAACTTTAATTGACTGCTACCCACCACAATGGCTTGGGACTTTGACGGGTTAACTAATAGGCCAAAGCTTTCAGCCCATTTCTGGACCGCGCAGAGCTCACGATTCATAGCTTCAATGGCAACAGATATGTCAGAGACAAGAAAATGATTATATATTTGTAGGTCATCTGCATACAGGTGAAAAGAAGAAGTAATGACTTTAGTCAACTCGTTTATAAAGATAGAGAAGAGCAATGGAGATAACACACTGCCTTGTGGTACGCCCGCAAACAGCTCTGTCCAGTCTGACGTTTGTTCCTCAATTTTAATGCGCTGCGAGCGACCTCGAAGGTAAGAGTCAAATCAAGCTATCACAGTCGAGGACAAGTTAATAGAGCGAAGAATTCCAAGAAGAATATCGAAATCGACAGAATTGAATGCGCTACTGAAATCTAACAGAATAATCAGGGATAAGATAAGTTTTTTATTGTCCATTGAGTGACGTATGTCGTCTGTGATATTGAGCAGCGCACTCGTTGTGCTGTGATAAGGACGAAAACCCGATTGAAAGGGGCTGAGAAGATTATTTTGGGAGAGATAACTATGAAGTTGTTTATGAACAGCACTTTCTAGGACCTTAGACAGTAATGGAAGAATAGAAATCGGACGATATTCAGAGAAACAAGAAGGGTTGGCTGTCTTAGGTATAGGGATTATTAGAGCTCGTTTCCATGCTTTAGGAAAGATGTTGTTATTTAAAGAGAAATTTAATAAATGTGTTATTAACGGAGTAATTTGGTCAAGAATTGGAAGCAACATGTCAAGACTCAAGTCATCAGAACCCACAGCTTTTGTAGAAATAGATAAAATGCTCTTTTTAACATCATCCTCTGTGATATAGCGAAATGTAAATTCATCACCTGTGGGCGTAGAGGGTTTTGAAAGAGATGATAGAGTAGCATTTTTAGTTACTTGATCAACAGTAATGGGAGGCTCACAGAAATGTCTGTTTAATGAATTTATGTCTAGAGCTCCACCGACATTGTCGGATGGTTTACCCACACCCAGTGAACGTAGAAATTTCCATACATGTGTCTGAGGTAAGTTTTCTAGTGAGGAGTGAATGTAACGCCGCTTCGCATCTCTACACATCCTATTGCAGGTATTACGTAACTTTTTGTATTCAATTATATGACGTTCAGTAGGTGATTTCCTAAGTTTGGTCTTAGCTTTATCACGTATACTCATTGCCTTTCTAATAGATGGAGATAACCAAGGGGCCGGTAAATGTTTAACCCTGACTGTTCTTAAGGGGGCGTGATTATCATAAAGCGCAGTGAGATTTGAGTTAAGAATATCTACCTTTTCGACAATTGAATCGGCTGCAAAGAATTTGGACCAATCGAAATTACCGAATTCACCCCTCAGGCGACTCACATTCATATTTCTAAAGTTACGCTGGAGTATAGTTTTATTAATACGTTTGGGAGGGCGCACTATATATACTACGTCGGGTGGCAGACAAGCACACGGCCCGACCGATGTGAAGCGGTTACCGTAATCGTATTAACGCTCGCAACATAATATATCACTTGCGCGCCGCCACCCCCGCTGCCAACGCAGCATCTCCTTCTTTTCTGGTGACCTCACTCACTCGCAGGAGCACAACAACCCTCAAGGGAATTGTTATTTGGCTGCGGTATTCTGTGAGGTGGAGGCACATTCCCCAGTCGGGTAGCTTACAATTACGCTCCCTACCTCTCTTTTCGCCAGAGCTTCGTTTGTCAGTCAACAGGGTGCACCACGTGCAGGTGAAGTTGGCTTTGGTTCAAAGATGTTGATAAACCACTTACACCGCTAATAAGTAAACACCCCTAAGAAATACTTGTTATACAATTATGTGATGTGACTAATAGATATTGCAATTTATATAATGTCAATGCTAGAATATGGTATCAAGCTAATTTATGTAATATGTTATCAGAATTGAATGAAATGTCAATACATTAATTGTTTCTAGTTTTATCATTATTATTGTATCGTGCCACCAAAGCACAGTGCAATATATTAAATACTATTTAATGAATGTTTAAAATTAAATTTAAATTTATCTATTTCGTCGGCAAAGATTCTCTTCTTGTCACGCCGAGTACTGCGGACTAATATGCTCGAAGTTCAAACCACATGTACCATTAGCGTATTTCAAGAGACTAAATAAATAAATATTCTTTTATATTTGATAAATAATAAGTTATAATAATGTAATAGTATACAATATTAAAGCACACGTGAGATAAAATTATAATGACGAAATTAATGTTTTCCTAAGAGACTACTGCATGGGATTCTTCAAAAACGACGTGAAGAGATTTTTACTGGGTCGGCAACGCAGGTGTGAAGCCCCTGGTCAGGGAGGTACGTTAGTTTGCTACTTTAGTGGTATATAAAAAAATATTGTTGTAAAAACTATTATAAATAAACATACCTGTCTTCTGCTCCTTCATCAGTGTCGCTACTGTTCTTCATCAGAGTATTTATTGCAGCAACAAAATTGTATACCACCTTCGCTTCTAAGTATACCTGTGAAATAAAAAAAATTCAAAATTCAAAATTCAAAATATCTTTATTCCTTGGACTTTATAAAGCACTTAGAAACGTCATACAAATTAAATATAAGAATATGTATAAATCATTACTACTCTAAATCCGCAGAGCTTAGATTCACTTTCATCACACTATCTTGAATGTGAAAGTGAATTTAAGTGCCAGTTCCGGCGACGGGGCTTCTTGAGAAGAACTGGCAAGAAATAAATATAATTATATATAATTATATATAATTATATTAAAAAAATAATATATAATTTAGATATCCAACTATTTTTGTTCTTTCAATTATAGCGATATGTTTTGAACGTTTCTAAAAAGCTTTTGTTATTACTATGAGCTGTAAGGGTGGGGTTTAATCTATATATATAAAACAAAGTCGGGTTTGTTCGAACACTTATAACTCGAGAACCGCAGGACCGATTTTCATGGTTTTTGATTTATTGGATTTCTCTCCGTCCCGAATAGCAGAATAACTATGAAAAACATTGGAAAATGGACGAAAGAATAAAATATAAAGTTGATTTTTTTTAAAAATTGAAACCGACTTCAGTTGGCGAGCGCAGCTTATTGGTGGAATACCCCGGCAGACGCTGCTGCCCGTCTTCCGGGAGAAAAGTTATCGCATGACACAAGATTCCTTAGTCGCCTTGTACGACATCCAGCGCAGAGCAATAGAGTGGCACAATTTTATTCTGCCGGCTACCATAGGGCAAATTTAAGGGTTTCCTTCGATTTTTCTGGGATCCCATCATCAGACCCTGACTTGGTGAATATGGAACCACCTCGCAATTACCCTTTTCATCAGATCCTGACTTGGTGAATATGGGACCACTTGGCAATCATACCCTTTCAAATAAAAAAAGAATTATGAATATCGGTTCACAATTCGCAAAGATATCGAATAACATACATACAAAAAAAATATTCAGTCGAATTGAGAACCTCCTCCTTTTTGAAGTCGGTTAAAAAGGAAAAACATTTTCCCATACAAATGAAAGTGTCAGTTGAAAAAGGATTGCGATATTTATTGGTTGTCAAATATCAAAATGTCAAATCAATTGGTGTCACTGTTATGTCGCGAAAATTGTCTGTGATTTGTTTTGAAAATTGAAAAATGAGACCCAGCGCAAGAAACAAATCAGAGTAAACAGCAACAAAGAAATGACAATTACAAATCATCAAAACGATTAAACCGATTTCAAAACTAAAAAATAAAACAAAACGTTTTTTTTTAATTTCTTGATTAAACAATAAGGAAATCTTTATTTTTATGAAATCTTCAGTTTTTATGGATACGGGTCTTCCCTCAACCGAAGGGGTTTAGAGCATACTCTAACACGCTGCTCAACTGCGGGTTGGCGGAGGCCAATGTTTTCGAGCCGCCTAAAGGCCACTAACTTGGGTTAACGACTGTCATCTAATGATAACAACCGGGACCGACGGTTTAACGTGCCTTCCGAAGCACGAAGGAGCGCAAGATAATCTAATGATAACAACCGGGACCGACGGCTTAACGTGTCTTTCGAAGCACGGAGGAGCTCAAGGTAATATAAACCCATCCGTGTACAGGCTACGGTCGACGTTGCTTAACTTGCGTGTTCAATTAGACTGACACGCGCAATTATGCCATCGAACTCCTCTATTATTTTCTATTATTCATTGTTTTAATTCCATAAAATCATAAATTTCGTTCAGACAATTTGTACCACGACATTCATTGATTGTTAGGCGGTACGAAGTTCGCCGGGACAGCTAGTGTCTAATATTTTTATATCCTATGCCAATTTACCTGCATATTTTTTATATGCGAAAACATATTAATAGCATTTAGTTAATGTTAAAAATATGGGCAAATATCAAACGAAGCTCGGTCGAAAGAGACATAAAGCACATCGACCACAACAGACAGGAAATTTCCACCTCATACAAGACTTGAGATAATAGCCTTGCAAATAATAATAGCCTTGACTGATGTGTTCCGATGGAGTGGGTTCACCAGACATAAAAAGATGCTGCATGGCAGCAAGCGAACGTCATTCCTTCTCTCGTAATTATCGATAGGGTTTACACCAGCTACAAATAATCTAACGTACGAGTTAGACTTGCGCAAAACAGTTCACTGAACTAAAAAGAGTGATGCAGTTCTTTTGACGCAAATGAACTATATAACTCATCTAGTTCATTTAGTTCAATTACTTCTGTAGTTCTTTTGACTCACTATTTCAGTTTAGTACAATGTATCTTTGATTCAATCGACTCAGTAGTTCTATTGACTGATCCTTCTACATTCTTCTCAGTTCTATTGCATAATTTTAATGACAGTGTATTTTTGTATTAAATAAGTCTACCTAATTAAATATTTTATAAATTCCCTTACAAATATTGATTTTCCCTCAAACTTTTCACAGGCTTAGGACTGTCAACCTTGAGTAAAAATAAATTATTTAGCGGTTTTAATATAAAAAATAATATAAAAATTGAGACTTGTATCTTTACTACTATAGCATATTTTCGCTAACAGCTTATGGTTCTTATGTCCTTAGCCTTCAGTCAACCACGCACGAAACTATTTGTCTCGTTTTATCTCGATCAATTTCAGAATCTTCCGTCCTTTTCGCCCTCTATCGCTAGCAATTTTGGTATTACAACGTATCTCTCTCATTCTAACTCGTACGCTTTATGTATTTCCGTTCTTTTTACTCTTTGTCACTCGATTGAACTAAATGACGCAGTGAACTATATGGGACAAGAAAGAGTGAGTGACAAGAACCGGCTTGTATGGTGAACTGATACAATTGAACTACTCACTCAGGAACTACAGAGCTCTAGTACGAGTATGTGGTTTGGTACCTGTCGTTTAAAAATAATAGTTTACACACCAAGGAGCGTGATGTACAAATTACACCACGAGTGAGTATTTGGAAGTCGAGTCGCAGGAGTGACTTCTAAATGTACACGAGTGATGTAATTTGAACTTAATCCCCGAGTGACTTATACTATTTTATACATCACTTGCAAAAAAAAATGTTGTATACTACTATTTAACACGCGAAGCAGGCTTATAATGAACGATAACTAATTCCGTATTTAGTCAATAGATGGTGCTATTCAGGGTTTTTTTCATCGAACCTTCATTACACTTAGCAAAACTAAAAACTCTGACAGTAAACAATTTCCATACAAATCTTCCGTCTTAATTTTGAGGCACGTAATGGTTTTTCATATAACTATAAGTCCCGGAAATTTAAGAGGGAATGAAGAGCTACTTGCACTATTCTTAGGGTAAAACGTAGACCTAACAAATCAAGTGTCGGATAGTTATTGAATGAGCATACATCCTGTATGTTGAGCAGCGTGTGCCTGGGCAGCGCGTGCGCAAGTGCAGGCAGCGCCAGCAGCGCCGCTACCGCGCCACAAACGCGCGCGCCGCGCCCATTGCGGCCTCCGCGAGCCGCACTTCCTACCACACCTACAACCATGCTCACCTGCAGAAAAAAAAAATAGGCTTGTCAGCTTCGGTGCGAAAACAATTTACTTCATTTATGAAAAAAAAATAGTCAGCCTGTGACCACGGCCGGTGTAACCTGGTTGAAACGTCAGACAATAATAAAGAGATGTAAATACCCTTATGCATGAGCACGTTAATTCCCGTTGTTATTTTTTCATAAATCATGCAACGCGAAAGTTTAAAATATAATTTATATCATTGCCGTGTAACTTTTACGTGTCACTCGATTTATATTTAATACAATTTTCGTATGAAAATTTACTCATAGCGGCGTAGACCCCAAAAAATTCTTTGAGATATCTTTCGAACCTCATAAACAGAGAAGTAGAGAAGTTAACGTATATACTATGTATCATAACTCTGAAATAGATACAACAATATACATATGTATGTTTTTTTTTTAGTATATTATTAAAGCATCATTTTCTTTATTTATTTTATTTATACATAGCTAACAATACGATATTTTTTTCTTATTTTGTTTCCAGTGTGTATTTAAGACATTACCCAGGATTACTGTAAAATCAACGTAACCCTTAATATAAACCATTAATGGACTCATCAATGGACTCGAGTTTCTTTCAATACTAAAGCTATAGTGCTGTGCTATGATCCAATATGACATTAAACATGATACCAATATCAAAAACGCCCCACAAAGTAGACTTAAACTTTAATGTTATTTTATAAAGAGAAATACATCAATAAAAAAATTACATACCATATTCAGTTGAGTAAGAGATTCCACATCACCTTCCATAACTTCAGTTATATTAGAATTCAGAAATGCTTCCCACTCTTCCAACTCTATTGTGGACGGTTCATTATCTGCAATATAAAGCAATATATTATATTTTAAGAACAATATTTGAGGTTCGGTGGGCATCTTTTCCGAGCTACGAACAAGAACAAATGACATGTAGAACACTATTTTAATAAGTAGCTAATTCGAAAATAGCTAACCAATGACGCCATATTACATTGGTAGAATTATATTAGATATTTTTTTATGCAAAATTGCGTTTCAGATGACAACCTAAATAGATATATTTGAGAAAACATCATCAAAGTACAAATTTTAATCAATAACATTAGAATAATTTCTGATATGCAAATTATAAATTTACGAGATTGCGTCTAGACTTCTTATTGAATGCACCCCTAGACCTCATAAGGTATGTATGTGTTTTTGGAATCACTACCGATATGCATTTCAAGATGCCAGCTATGACACATTAAGATAGTGCGTTGACTTGAGCCGATGTGATATCAAAAAATTATTGTCAAGTGAAAGTTGCATCTATGAGTTTTATTAAAAAAAGTTTTAAAACACAGTCATTTTGGTTGAGTATTTGACTGGCATATGTCAATGCATATATCAATCAGGTTTTCTTCTTTCCTGATGTTTACAATTACATCTGTTAAAGTTACCTTCATGCTTTTCTTCAAATTTTACAATACAATCATTATTAGCAACTTCTTTATCATCAGACGTTTCCTCTATTACTTCACACTTTTCCACATCTTCATCTTTTTCCTCTTTAGACCCCTTTTCTTTGTCAGCACCAACCATACTAGGTATTTCTACAGTGGGTTCACTAGTACGCCTTTGATTATCTCCCTTATTTTTATCCCAACTTCTGCTAAAATGAAATGACCTTTTTATGCTTCTTGTCAAACGGTTTCCACCACTTCCAAACCTAAGTTTGTCCCTTGAAAACTGCAGCAATTTTTGTTTATATGATGGTGGAACACTTTTACTAAGTCCTGAACTAACATCGCTGCTGCATTTAGTAGAACTCTTTGGATTCTCTAAGCTTTGTGATGCCGTATCTACAGGCTTTACTTTCTGTTTAGTCTCAACAACTTGATTATTATCAGTGACCGTTTTTGCTTCCTCAACAATTTTTTCATTGTTCTGCTTTTCTTCATCAATCTTATCCATTTTGTTTATATTACCATCGTTCTGTTTCTTGTTAGCAGCCATAAGCTGCGACATATTTTTTTCGAGATTGCAAACAACGAGATTAGAATTATTCATTATATTGTATTCATGTCTAAGCAGCTTAGCGTTGGCGGCCGTTATTGGTTGTGACTGATCTTCATCATCAGTCTTAAGACTGTCTCGTACGCTGAATGCACTTGTTGCTCTTACACTGTCGTCATCTGACATAGGAACACATTCCATAGCCTGCATTACACCACGAACGTTACGTAAATCATGTTCTCTGGTGTCTGGTTTTATAGCCGCTTCATTTATTTTTGTCCTGTAAAGTGAAGTTTATACTCGTTTTAATAGCTTGAATTACAACAATCAACGATATAAAATATGTTTTCATACTGAATGGAAAATATAAAATACCTAGTATTACTGCAGATTTTTTCTCGCTGCAACTGCTTTGCTTCTTGTTGGCTGTGTGTCAATGGTTTCGTAAACGGAGAGTCACTCTGTACATCCTCCGGCAGAATAAGCACATGACCCGCCACAAATTCATGTTGTAGTATTTCAGGCCAACTCATCCTTTTCATGGGATCTTTATGTAATAATCCCTGAAAATTTTTTTTCAATTTCTCTCATAGTCATCTACCCAAGTCAATAAGTGTCGCGTGTAGAGATAAGCTCTAGTTAAAAATAAAATGTATACCTACGTATCTGGTATACAAAATTGAAACAAAGGTTTAAATGATAAATAATGCCGATAAACAGTTTCGTAGTTCAGAATAAAGTATAAAAAATACGACATTTTGAAAATTGAACTGTTCTGAAAACTTGAACTGTTCGTTCATGCAAACTCAAAATACCCATTATCTGTCCACGAGAAGTTTTTGGTCTTATGTATATGTAGTACAGCTAAGAGCACTTCAATCCTGACACGACCTTCTACCGTTCTTATGCCGTACGTAATAAGAGTTACATTCGTACTGTGACTGTCAAGAATGATCTGATTTTGAAAAGCTATAAAAAAATCAATTTATATTTAATATGTAAATAGCTATTGAAGTTTTAATTTACATATTAAAAGTCACTTAACATGATAAAATTCTGTCCTCGCCTACCTGTAAAAAGGAGCGTGCTTCCATACTGATGAAACTAGGCCACTGAACTGGTTTGTGGCGAATCATCCTTACCAACTGCCAAATAGACATGGTGCAGAAAGGCGGCTGGCCAGCCATTAACTCATAAACGATACAGCCCAATGACCACAGGTCTGCCTGGAAATTACAAGGAACATGATAAGTACACATTTTTATCCCGCGGCAAACCACGCACAAACCTCTTTTACCCGATGCGGTACAACGCATGGAATAAGTCACATAACTGAATTCTGAAACTACCTATAATAATCTATATTAATATTATAAAGCTGAAGAGTTTGTTTGTTTGTTTGAACGCGCTAATCTCAGGAACTAGTGGTCCGAATGGAAAAATTCTTTTAGTGTTAGATATTTCAAGAAAGACTATAGGCTATATAACATCACGCTACCACCAATAGGAGCAGAGCACCAATGAAAAATGGGAAAAAAATATGGCTTTTGAGTGCTTACGTTGCGTGCGCTGCGTAAACGGTTGAAGTTACGCAAAAATCATGTATGATGGAATTGTTCCTCTTTAAAAGTTCTAAAAATAAGTCCGCGACAGCATATGTTTATCTTTTAAGATTGACTCACTATAACCTTTTTTATGGTAATCCAATTTGTTTGCAAACAAATTTGAAAGCAGGTATAAAATTGCTAGGTAAATAAATAAATTATTCACCATAAGTTTTTTTTCTTAATTATATTGTCGCGGTCCTGTCTCGAACGATCTAGAATGGAACCTTCTAGAATAGTCGCCGCATACTTCGCTGCAAGCAATAATGACCCGTATATCTAGTGCCATAAGGTTCATAACACTATGACATGAAAATGTTCGAGATGTGTCTCGAGACATTACGATGACTTACCGAAGGGAATTACATACGAGAATATTCGAGAACCCTTACCGGCGAATATAAATAGCGACCGCCGCGGCGCATAGGCAGTTCAGTTTGGACTTCGGAAGAGAAAACTTCGAGCGAATCTACCTGCGAGACAAGTGATAACCTACGACCTCAGCGATACTATTGGACTTCGATTTGACCTGCGATTTGGAATCTTCGTGTGGACTTCGTGTTGTGAAGACCTGCAGACCAGACCCTGCGTGAATAAATCCTTGCAAGTTGTCATTGGCGTTTTACATCCATATCCAGAACCCTAGCTCGTAACATTTGGTGTCAGAAGTGGGATTTGGAGATGCCACAGACTCCGAGGCGAGGACAAGCCAAGATGGTGCGAGGTCGCCCCTGCTAGTGTTGTCACCGAGGCATACTGGGCTCAATGGGACGGTTTTATTCTGCAGAACGGAATACTTTACCGTGAATGGGAGAAGCCTAACGGCAGAGAGTTCTATCTTCAGATAGTTGTCCCAAGAGATGGGGTACAGGATGTCCTTCGTGAAGTGCATGATGGCGTGTGGGGTGGACGCTTGGGCGTGGGAACGACGTTGGCAAAGATTCGAGAAGGGTTTTACTGGCTTCATTGTCGTGAAGGATTGGTGCCGCATGTGCGCTGCTTGCGCTGCGGTAGGGGGTCCATCATTTAGAAGCCAAGGAAACCTGCAACTTTGTAACGTTTGTGCACCATGGGAACGCGTTGCGGTTGATGTGGCTGGGCCATTCCCTGTGGCGGAGTCGGAGGATGGGTGATTCATGGTGGTTGTGGATTGCTTCTCTGAGCGGCCAGAGGTATTCGCCATGCCTGGTCAAGAGGCCGCAACTGTTGCATTCGGGTTGTTCGGGAAAGTGGTTTGCTGATTTGGTGTGCCTTCGGAGGTGCACTCCGACCAGGGTGAGAGCTTTGAGTCGCAGATATTTCAGGAGCTCTATAAAATATTGGGTGTGCATGGGACTGGGACCGCCCCATATCATCCTCAGTCTGACGGCATGGTGGGGAGATTTAATCAGACACTTGAGAGACATTTGGCGAAACTCGTTGAAAACCACCAGAGAGACTGGGACAAATACATACCGCCGTTTCTCCTGGCCTACCGAGCGGCGGAGCGTGGCGGCGCGGGGGCAGTCCCAGCAAGTGTCAGCTTTGGGCGAAAGCTGGGAGTGCCAGTGGATCTGCTGACTGGGGGACCTCCTGACGACCCACGTGCTCTGCACGGTTGCATTTCCGAGTTACGAGAGGTTGATGCCATAGTTCGGGAAAATGGGTTGCAGTCAAGTGAAAGGATGAAAGCTGGGTGCGACCGTCGAGCGAGTGCAGACGGCTTCGAAGAGGGAGCACTGGTCTGGCTTCGCTACGTGGCTCGACGAAAAGGAAAATCTCCGAAATTGCAGACAGGCTGGGAAGGGCCGTGCAAAGTGGTAGCTCGGTTGAATGACGTGACATATCGAATTCAACGGCAGCCGAGAGGTGCACAAAAAGTGTTTCACATTGACCGCTTAGCTTCTTATCACGGCAGTAATGAAGATGCTCGGGACGAGCATCTCTAAGAGGGGAGCAGTGTCGCGGTCCTGTCTCGAACTATCTAGAATGGAACCTTCTAGAATAGTCGCCGCATACTTCGCTGCAAGCAATAATGACCCGTATGTCTAGTGCCATAAGGTTCATAACACTATGACATGAAAATGTTCGAGATGTGTCTCGAGACATTACGATGACTTACCGAAGGGAATTACATACGAGAATATTCGAGAACCCTTACCGGCGAATATAAATAGCGACCGCCGCGGCGCATAGTCAGTTCAGTTTGGACTTCGGAAGAGAAAACTTCGAGCGAATCTACCTGCGAGACAAGTGATAACCTACGACCTCAGCGATACTATTGGACTTCGATTTGACCTGCGATTTGGAATCTTCGTGTGGACTTCGTGTTGTGAAGACCTGCAGACCAGACCCTGCGTGAATAAATCCTTGCAAGTTGTCATTGGCGTCTTACATCCATATCCAGAACCCTAGCTCGTAACAATATGGTTATGTTAAGTACTTGATTTCCTATGGTCTTACCACGATAACTGATATTCACGCGGACGAAGTCGCGGGCAACAGCTAGTAATATCATAAAATAAAAAAGACAGTAAAATGTAAATATACCATGCACTTAAATGTTCCAGTAAATCATCACCTGATGGTCATATGGTTTTTCTTCAATCAATTCGGGAGCCATGTATAGGGGTGTACCTTTTATTGATGTAAGAATATGTGTAGCATTGGTCATTATTCTAGCTAGTCCAAAATCACACAGCTTAGCTCGTCCACTGCTATCTAACAGAACATTTTGTGGTTTTAGATCCCTGAAATGTTGGAATTTATTTATGAGACTTTTTTTGTGACTAATATAATAATAAATAAATATTTATAGTACACACAGTATTAGTATTAATTACAAATATTGCTTGTTCAATAGTTAAGGATATGTAATTAGCAAACTATAGTAAGATGGCCTAGACATTACATGAAATACTAATATTATTAAGAAACGGCCCGATCCAGCTTCGTGATATTATACATATCAACCTCCCAAAAGATATTGTCTAAAGGATAGTGAAAAATTGTATCAAAATCTGTCGCATGGTGTTAGTGGAAATACAGACGGATACAGAAAAGTCTTTGTTTACTATGTATTTGAAAAAGTTTCTCTGGATGTTTGTTACACTTTCATAGGTAAATGGCAAGGTACTAGTAGTCACACAGTGGTCGAAATTCGACCATAATTCAATTAAATTAGGACTCACAATAAACAAAAATATAAAAACATATTTGTGTCAAATACATGGTAGTGTGTATAATGGTTTTTTTATTGATTTATTAATGCAAAATTTTCAAAAAAAATTAGCATTCTGCACTTCTTCTCTATTGAAATTTCATACTCCGTCCACATATTACATATTATTATTAAATATTACTCACCTATGAAGCACTCTATGCGAATGCAAATAGTACAAAGCAGAGACCAAATCCCATGTAATTTTCTTCACTTGCTCTTCATTTAAACATCCTTCTTTTGCGAGTATGCTGTGCAACTCCTTTTCTGCATACTCCGTGACTACAATTAACTCAGAGTCTGTATCAAAACTATCAATCATCCGAATTACGTTTGGATGATTAAGCTGCCTCTGAATGTCACATTCTAGTCTTAAATTTTTCAAGTCTTTTGAAGATCGACCTTTCTGTAATTTGAGAAATAAAATAAATTCTTTAAAAAATGTATAATACTAACAGCAGCAAATTAGTTATCATTTACAGTGGAGACCTGATTCTGACATTTACCCAACATAATTTACCAATTCAAAATTCACATATTTGTTCCTAAACTTGGAATTATTTTAAGATACTTAAAATAGGCTATCATAACTAATAAATATTGATTATTAGAAGAATACTAATGAACAAAGACATAGTCGCTGCATGGCGGCCTGGTGATTAGTTCCACATTTGACTCAGAGGAGAGGTGAGGTCGGCTTGTGAGACCAGTTGTGTTCAGTGGTGTTCGATTCGGTAGCTTAATAATATATCTACATTTATACCATCACTGTCTGTAACTATTTATTGGATGTCTAAGGTTACTTCATTATTAGACTCAGTCAGTTATTAACTCAAATACAACTCAGTTCATCAGTTCCCTAGAACTCAAATTTATGGGTTTTGTTAGGGAAATTATTGAGGTAACAGAAGAACAAAAAAGTACCTAGGAAGTCGAGCAGGGTTTAGCTAATGTTGATAACTTAATCATGTACGTATAAAAAGTCCACAAATACCTTTCTAATAACTTTCAGAGCCACTACAGCATCAGTTTCCTTGTGCTTCGCTTTGAAAACACGGCCGAAAGATCCTTCACCAACGAAAGATATGACAACGTAATTATCCATTGTTCAATTAAATGTAACCTGAAAGTTATGTTATTACCATCTTCACCAAAATTTTCTCATTTTACAAGCATTAGAAATGCGAATGTATTGCTCTTTTATGTACGATTTTCTGTGTTTTTAACTGAGCTTTCTGTTTTTAATCTATTGTAAACAGGCAATGACAAACAGTCTATTTTATTTATTTCACAAATGACAATTTGTCAGTCAACGCTTATTTTCTTCTTTGTTTCGTTTTGGCAACCACTCTTTAATCAAAGATTATTTTTGTCATAGACAAGTTAATATTTATAATTTCCTAATTCCGGCTTCAGCGATAAGCAAAAAGAACCCCATGCTGTAGTCCCCTGGGAAAACCACAACAGGCAGTTCATTCCACAGCTTGATTGTAAGTGGAAGAAAATTTCTCTGGAGCCGCACAGTACGTGACCACTTCGATTTTAGTGTGTGAGGATGAATTCGATGGCGAGCAGTGCGACAGTAAAAGGAGGCTGTCGACATCCTGTCAAATAACTCCTCTGAACACGCCTCATTGTACAATCGGTAGAACACACAAAGCTACGCAAAATCTCTTCTCAGACTCAAAGGTTCTAAACTGTCCGTCAATTTGGTATTGCAGATATTGCCGCCGTAATTGGACAGGAGTCATTACATTCTACCTGCAGGGCATTAATTGGGATGACTACATAGCGCCGATAATGATCCAAAGGCACTTGGACCGAATCTGTATTTTGGGGTGTAAGTAGCTCATCGACATCCTCCGAGCTAAAGCCAACCTCACCTGCACGTGGTGCACCCTGCCGACCAGCTAACGAGGCTATGGCGAAAGAGAGGTAGGACGCAGCGAAACATCATACTGTGCTCCCCTTTCACTGGTCAATTGGGAGAGGGGCACAGTGTGGTCGTTCGCTCCAGGCTTGGCCAGCATCCGACTGGGGAAGTGCCTCCACCTGGCAAAAAACCGCAGCCATAATGGCTATGCTGTGTTCCTGCGAGTGAGCTAGGTCACCAGGGCTTTTTAGAGGAGTTGTTGTGCTGACGGCGGGGAGACCAGCGGCTGTCGAACCGCCGCTAGCGGTGTAGGCGCGGCGTGTTGGCGCGGCGGTCAGGGAGACCCGGTGAAACGGCTGTCCGCTGGCCGCCCGCAGGTCAGTAGGGTTCCCGAACCCGGGGATCACGTAATCTCCGCCCCGGGAGGCTGAACCGCCAACCTGTGCAAAGTCCTTGTTGTAGTAGTCGTGCCGGAGGAGGAGACCGGAGTGGACCCGGCTGCTGCAGCAGGGCGGGACCGGGGGCCCTTCCGCCCGCCGCGCTAGCAAACCGCACAACCTGCACTGTACTGCGGGGGTAGACTCTGCGCTTTTGTCTCTTGTGCCGTCAGACAGAACAACTTCTCTTATTTTTTAAACCTCTATCCCTTTTATGGCTAGGAAGAAAAAAAGAAAGGTTTCTGCAGCGGCGTCCTCATCCACATTCGACGTGGACTTTTGTAACATTAGGGGACTTCACACAAACTTAAATGCAGTTTACCATCACCTAGAGACTGCAAAGCCGACCCTGCTTTTTTTAACGGAGACGCAGATATCTTGTCCGGGCGATACTTCTTACTTGTTATACCCCGGGTACAAACTTGAACATTCTTTTGTACGTCGAGCCGGGGTATGTATGTACGTCCGGGATGATATTTGCTGTCGACGTCTTCACGGTCTTGAAGACAGGGACCTGTCAGTGTTGTGGGTACGCGTGGAGCAGGGCGGCCACACCCGTATCTACGCGTGCCTATACAGGTCTCATAGCGGTGATACAGACACAACTCGATTGATCGAGCACCTGCAATTGGCGACTGACAGAGTCATCGAGAGGTACCCCTCCGCGGAGTTAGTGATATTGGGAGACTTCAATGCCCACCATGCCGAGTGGCTCAGCTCTCGGTCCACTGACTTCGCGGGGAGGTCTTTCCATGATTTTGCTCTGGCCTATGGTTTCTCACAGCTGGTTCATTCTCCAACGAGAATACCAGATATAGAGGACCATACAAGCTCTCTACTGGACCTTCTGCTGACCACACATCCGGATGGGTATACAATCTCTGTGGATGCGCCACTAGGCTCATCGGACCACTGCCTTATCCGGACCCAAGTGCCATGTGCTAGCCCAGACGCACCCCGGTCTATCGGATGGCGTCGCATGTGGCACTATAAGTCAGCAGACTGGGATGGACTGCGTGAATTTTACGCATCGTACCCGTGGAGGCGGCTCTGTTTCGATTCAGAACATACTGACACCTGTGCATCTGCTGTAGCTGAGGGGATTTTAGCTGGGATGGAATTATTTATTCCAAACCGGCGGGTGGCTACTTCAGGTGCTAAGAAGCGGCCGTGGTTTAATGGGCCTTGTAGAGAAGCTAAACTCCGCAAGCAAGCTGCATACGAGGCTTGGACCACGGCTCGTATCAATGGAGATCCTGGTGTTTCTGACTTGAAACGCGTATTCAATGCTGCCTCGAGGTTCAGTAAGAGAGTAATTGCCAGGGCAAAGTTTGAATTCATCGGCAGGATTGGTGAGCGCCTAGCTAAGCACCCATCTGGGAGCCGTGCTTTTTGGTCGCTTGCTAAGGCTGCCGAGGGAAACTTTTGTCAGTCGTCCTTTCCACCACTCCGAAAACCGGATGGTAGTCTGGCCCACAGTGCAAAGGAGAAAGCCGATCTATTGGGGAATCTCTTTGCCTCAAACTCGACTTTGAACGACGGGGACGCCGCACCGCCTTCCATCCCACGGTGTGGTGATTCCATGCCGGAAATCTCATTTACTCAGCGAGATGTCCGGCGGGTATTGCTATCCCTCGACGTTCATAAGTCGAGTGGGCCAGATGGCATTCCGGCAGTGGTGTTAAAGCTGTGTGCTCCTGAGTTGTGTCCAGTTCTCACGCGCCTTTTCGCGCTCTCTTATTCCACCAGGCAGGTTCCGTCATCGTGGAAGACTGCGAATGTGCACCCTGTGCCCAAAAAGGGTGACAGATCAGACCCATCGAATTACAGGCCTATCGCCGTTACCTCCCTTCTCTCCAAGGTAATGGAGCGCGTGATCAACAACCGGCTCCTGAAATACCTAGAAGAGCACGACTTGATCAGCGACCATCAATACGGCTTTCGTCATGGTCGCTCGACTGGTGATCTTCTAGTGTATCTTACACATCGCTGGGCTTCAGCCGTGGAGAGTCAAGGTGAGGCACTAGCTGTTAGTCTAGATATGGCGAAGGCGTTCGATCGGGTCTGGCACCGCAGTCTTCTTTCGAAGTTACCTGCATACGGTTTACCTGAGGGTTTGTGCGAATGGGTCGCTAGCTTCTTGTCCTGCAGAAGTATTAGAACCGTTGTGGATGGTAGTTGCTCCGATAGCATGGACATTAATGCTGGCGTCCCGCAAGGCTCGGTATTGTCCCCGACGCTGTTTTTGCTGCATATCAATGATATGTTGTCTATTGACAGCATTCATTGCTATGCCGACGACAGCACCGGGGACACTCATTACACGGGCCGCGCCAATATCCCCCGCTCTCTGGTGGAGGAGAGCCGCGAACAACTTGTGTCGGAAATGGAGAGCACACTGAATAGTGTGTCCGACTGGGGGCGAAAGAACCTAGTTCAGTTCAATCCCACAAAGACACAAGTCTGCGCGTTCACCGCTAAGAAAACCCCTTTTGCTGTGGCTCCTCAATTCCAGAACACACCCCTTACCGTCGCTAAAAACATTGGGATTCTCGGAGTTGAAATCTCCAGCGACGTTCAGTTTCGTTGTCACCTGGAGGGAAAGGTCAAGCTGGCGTCGAAGAAACTAGGTGTGCTCAACAGGGCAAAGCAGTACTTCAACCCGCGGCAAAGACTTATGCTTTACAAAGCTCAAGTTCGGCCGCATATGGAGTACTGTTGCCATCTATGGGCGGGAGCGCCTAGATACCAGCTTGCACCTTGTGACTCGATCCAAAGGCGTGCTGTGAGGATTGTTGAGGATCCCAAACTTACAGATGGTTTAGAACCGTTAAGTCTGAGACGAGATTTTGCGTCCCTTTGTGTGTTCTACCGATTGTACAATGGGGTGTGTTCAGAGGAGTTGTTTGACATGATGTCCACGGCCTCCTTCTACAGTCGCACCGCTCGCCATCGACAGGGAATTCATCCTCACACATTGGAGCCTAAGTGGTCACGTACTGTGCGGTTCCAGAGAAGTTTTCTCCCGCGTACTGTCAAGCTGTGGAATGAACTGCCTGTCGAGGTTTTCCCAGGAGACTACAGCATGGGGTTCTTCAAAAAGGGCGTGAAGAGGTTTTTACAGGGTCGGCAACGCGCGTGTGATGCCCCTGGTGTTACAGGCGTTCATAGGCTGCGGTAGCTGCTTTCCATCAGGCGGGCCGTAAGCTTGTTTGCCACTCTAGTGGTATAAAAAAAAAAAAAAAAAAAAATCTTTTGCAATGTTTTTAGCACCGCCATGTTACACGGTTCAAGAAGGAAAGATCCATAGTGCAAGTGACTGCGAACAAGGGCGTTATAAATTATTTTTCGTGTACAGGGATGAGAAAACTCCAGAAAGTGAACTTAGGATGTTAATGTGCTTTTCAGATTTTTTAAGGATGTAATTAATGTGGTGGGTGCCCCGGATAGAAGTTTTTTAATATTATAGCTGACCCGGTAAACGTTGTTTTGCCTTATAAAATACTCGTAGATAACAACCTATTGAGACCTCAGACCTACCCGATATGCACACAAAATTTCATAAAAATCGGTCAAGCCGTTTCGGAGGAGTATGGGAACTAACATTGTGACACGAGAATGTTATACATTTAGATTTCTTGCGGGACATGTAAACATATTAAGAACATAATAGTTCTAGTGAGCATTTTAAAGCATTACGGCGAGACTGTGGGAATAATGGCGACCGCGGCGTGGTAATATTTATTTTTGTTTATTTTATTTGGTCACATTTCTTGACCAAAAGCAAGAAAAAAAATCTCTCAGAAGTTCTGAAATTAATAAAATACGTTTGGCACTCGGGGACTGCCGCGGTAAAGCTATTGCGTAGCATTTTTTATCAACTTTTAATTATTTATTTATTTAGGCAGTATTTTTATTAAGACATTTACACCTTCTCAGTAGTCATACAAAACCCAAACTGGAGAATTGACAATAATATATATTTGAAATATAATGTTAATCCGAAACTCTTACGTAGCACCTAAGCTCTCGTGAAAAGTAAGGTTAAACGACCGAAAAACCCTAGGTCAAATTCGAATTTTCGTGTCGGGCTCGTATGATCATATTAAGTCACCCGTAGCAGTAAACGTCAAACTCCGATTTCGTTCCGTTGACGGGCCCTTAATAGTTCGTCCGAGTTTCGTGTGTTCATAGTTGGCCTCCAGCTCGTCTCGATCCGTGCGAGCTTCGTACAGTCGTATCGTACCCTAGTAGACGTTAAGCGAGCGCTCGGCCGAGCTACATGGTAGGCGGAGTGGGGGGTGTTAGGTTTTATTTTCGTTACATAAGGAATATAATGATTCGGTCGCCGCGCTCAAAGCCCGCGATAAAAGCTATTTTATTAAATTAAAATTTTATGCCATCGTATGTATTTTTTATTAAATTAAAATTTTATCCCAAAATCAGTAATAATGTCAATATTAACGAAGTCAAAATCGAATGATATTAGCGAAAAAGTTCAAAAAAAGTCCTTAGACATTCACCAACATCGAATAAAGTTACAAAAAGACTAATGACCACATCGAGGCGCGAACGTAGAAACGATAGTTCAAATTGATCACACATTTACAACTGCGCCATTGACTCGATAATACCATATAATACTCACTGGCGAAATAAGAGTATGTATTGTTTATGAAAATGTTTATAAGCAAGTTCGAGTGTTAGGTTTTATTTTCGTTACGGAATTTCTTGATTCGGTCGCCGCGCTCAAAGCCCGCGATAAAAGCTATGCAATAGCTTAAAACTTGTTCTATGTGTAACAATACCGATACCGACGATTTATTAATTTATTCATCACAATTTACCACTGAGAGAGCTATGAGACCTTGCTTCTTGCCAAATTTCCACCTGACCATGATATTATCTTTGTCAAGCCTAGCAGAGGTAAAGTACCTACCACCTATTATTCAAGTTAGGAATTGCAACAGCCACCTAGGCCTGAAAGACATATTATTTCTACGCGCCTTCACGGGATGCGATACTACTTCTACTGCAGTTCGAAGAAGCAAAGTTGGTTTTTGTAAACTGTACTTAAAAAAAACTGAGCTCCGTCAAGCCGCAGAGGTGTTTTCGAACCCCACTTCATCGCATGCTGACATAAGAGGAAATGGAAACTTATACTTTTTAAGTTGGTATGGAGCGAAACAGAAGGAGACCTCTCTTAATAACTAAAAGAGTGTAGAACACATTTTTGAAAATCGACCACTTTTAGAAGCTCATAGCTTGGCAATGATAGAAGATAGATTCAAAGTGCAAAAGGCAAAGTTGTAGAGAATTTAATTAGCTTTTATTATGTAGTACAACAAAATTTCGTACGAAGCACCGTTTTCGAGAAGTAAGCAAAAAACCAAAAAACGGGACCTTCTTTGTGCTCCCCCCCCTCGGGCTCACCTCGGAGGGGTAAGGACTTTTAGTATGTTTATCTCCTAACTAGTCCAAACAAAGTTCCTAAGTCAAAGTTTCTGCTTTCGACTTTTCCATCCACAATTTATTCGTTGACTAGGCTATAGTAGAAAATATTGAATTTTATCATTGATAAACTGAGGGAAAGATTCATCTAAGATAGGAGACCCTAGCAAACAGAGCGTACTATTATCGACTATTTTTATATTTAGAGCCAGATTATAAAATTTTTGTATCGCCGAATCTTTTTCCGGATAAGTGTCTGGAATGAAGAATTTTTAAAAATTTAGATTTAAACCAATCGACCAAAATTCAGATATTAAGGTTGTAACTGTTGTAAGGTCTTCACATAAGCTATTTTCATCACCACCTAACGTACCATCGTCCAAATACCAAACATTTAGTTTAGATTGTAGACGCTGTATGATGGGGTATATAGACTAAAAACAGCTGGACCCAGAGGATCGCCTTGTTGACAACCTACAGCGGAAGAAATTTTGTGTCCAATAAATATCAAATTTGAAGAAGAACCATAACATTACATAACAAAGAAAACCGTATAAATTTGGAATTTTGTCTTTGACTTCTGTTAGAAGGGCACCCCTATCTACCCTGTTGCAACTAATTAGAGATGTGCAATAAATGTTTTTTTGTTTGTTAAATTATAATCGATTACTTTTATTATATACGTAATAATATTATAAAAAACAATAATCGAAGGAAAAGTTATAAATATTGTTTATGTCTTACATATTTAAATCAACATACATAATTGTTTAATTATTAACAACAAACCAGATTTGAAATTGGCGCCACTTTTGGAAATTTTCTAATATTCCAATGAAACATTATCAGATGCAAAAGGTTTGTTGTAAGAGTCTTCACTCACTCTCTCTTTCAAATACGACGATTTTATTCTAAAATATTAACTACAGAAATAAATCGATTATGCTAATTCAGTAATTTATTTTGGTTTACTAGGGAAAATCTGGATACTTTTTGCACCAAAATGTAGACTCATCAACATGTCAGATTCATATTTTTGCTGTGGGTTACGAAACCAATTTGGATACTATTTGCTACCAATATATTCACCAATATGCCAGATTCGTAAATGTACAATGGGATTGATCAGTTAGATAATGTTTGTTACCAATGTAAATTCATGAATGTGCCAGATTCGTATGTTTGCTATGGGTTATTTGATCATTTGGATTATGTTTTCTACCTATGTAAATTCACGAATGTGCCAGATTCGTAAGTTTATTAAGGGCTTTTTGATTAAATAGAAATGTTTGCAACTAATGTAAATTCACGAATATGCCAGATTCGTAAATTGACAGTGGCACATCATGCGCGAATTGTGTAAATTCTCCTTGGTAAACTACCTTAAATAGATTTGGTAGGTTTACTATGGGTGTATTGGAATAAAATGTAGATTCGAACACTTTCAATTCTGTAACCATCACTGATAGAAATACATAAGTTTGCCATGGTGTGTATTACATCATTATGTACAGTTTTTCATTAAAATACTGATTTAGCTAAAACAGCAGATTCGTAAGTTTACCATGGATGTGACGATATTAAGTCACCCGTAGCAGTAAACGTCAAACTCCGATTTCGTTCCGTTGACGGGCCCTTAATAGTTCGTCCGAGTTTCGTGTGTTCATAGTTGGCCTCCAGCTCGTCTCGATCCGTGCGAGCTTCGTACAGTCGTATCGTACCCTAGTACACGTTAAGCGAGCGCTCGGCCGAGCTACATGGTAGGCGGAGTGGGGGGTGTTAGGTTTTATTTTCGTTACATAAGGAATATAATGATTCGGTCGCCGCGCTCAAAGCCCGCGATAAAAGCTATTTTATTAAATTAAAATTTTATGCCATCGTATGTATTTTTTATTAAATTAAAATTTTATCCCAAAATCAGTAATAATGTCAATATTAACGAAGTCAAAATCGAATGATATTAGCGAAAAAGTTCAAAAAAAGTCCTTAGACATTCACCAACATCGAATAAAGTTACAAAAAGACTAATGACCACATCGAGGCGCGAACGTAGAAACAATAGTTCAAATTGATCACACATTTACAACTGCGCCATTGACTCGATAATACCATATAATACTCACTGGCGAAATAAGAGTATGTATTGTTTATGAAAATGTTTATAAGCAAGTTCGAGTGTTAGGTTTTATTTTCGTTACGGAATTTCTTGATTCGGTCGCCGCGCTCAAAGCCCGCGATAAAAGCTATGCAATAGCTTAAAACTTGTTCTATGTGTAACAATACCGATACCGACGATTTATTAATTTATTCATCACAATTTACCACTGAGAGAGCTATGAGACCTTGCTTATTGCCAAATTTCATTATTTTAGTCAATGGGTCCTTATAGGTTTTGATTCCCATAAGAATGTTAAAATATACTGGCCGTGTCTTTTGACTGCACTGACTTAGAAATTTGTTTTTTATTTCAGCAAGATGCAAACGTAAGTATTTGATATTAATTACAACTTTAGCTCCACACGATCCTGAGAAAAAGGACATACAGACTTAAGAATAACCGAAATGATCTTATAAGGGTTCCTTCTTTTCTTTTATGGTACGGAACCCCAAAAAGGACTAAAGTTTGCTGCATTTTACTCATCAAATCAGTGCTGATTGACGTGGGTATAGCGTACTAAGAATTATAATGAAAAATATTACAAACAAATCTATGTATATAATATAATCCCTACTTAATTATAATATTATATATGTTAATGTTCGTTTGTTTGTTTCGCTTTCACGCGAAAACTACTCAACCGATCATCATGAAATTTTGTACGCATATTCTTGGCGGTATCAAAAGTAACATAACTTATTATTTAAAAAAAAAAATATTTTTTCGTAAAATAATTTCACGCGAGCGAAGCTGCGGGCAAAAGCTAGTAGGTATATAAAAATGAATCTCAGAAATGTATGTACGCGCATAACTTTCGAACGGCTGCATGAAATTGTAATAATTATTTTTTTGTTGCGTTCCTTATCGTTAGGACAAGATTTGTATGGGGAATCCACTGAAATGAGATGGGCACGGGAAGATTGAACCACAGCGAAGCGTGGTCGGGCTGCTAGTTTTAATAATTAACCATTTAATAAAATAATTCCCAAAGCCTTCTTAAAATTTGTTGAATCAATATCTTTGAACCAAAGCCAATCTCACCTACACCCTGTGCACCCTGCTGACTGACAAACGAGGCTATTTTACGAAAAAACAGGTAGGGCATAGAGTATTTCCTAAGCTGCCCGAATGGGGAAGCTTAATAAATACGCTACATCTACCTGATAGACTACTGCAGCCAAATAACAATTCCCTTGAGGGTTGTTGTGTTCCTGCGAGTGAGTGAAGTCACCAGAAAGAAAGAAAGGAAGGAGTGTAGGCTGGCAATGGATCGGCGACCCCTTGGGTTTGCTGATTTCCATGGGCGGTGGTGATTGCTTTTCATCAGGTGACCCACATGCTCGTTTGCCACCCTCTCGTAAAAATAAAAACTCAATAACTGTCTCCTAAATATTATGCCGCGCCATACGAAATCACTGGCACTGTTAGTTATGGAAAATTTTAAAACATTGGCACGAACGCATGTTTCGAAATTCATAATGAATTTCCTACAATGCAAGTAAAACAGTTTTATTTTTAACTCTGGTTTATCGTTACAAATCAGCACTCAAACACAGATTAATCTATGAATTCGACAGCATACGAGATGTTGACGCTTTGTTGTTTAACCGCTATTTATACTCGATTATACGGCAAGCAGCTGTACGAGATAGTCCGGGATCGCGTACACAATAAAACACGGACCAACTGGGCTAAACTTTCGGCCGAGAGCATTATTTCACGTTGAAACATATTATTCCGCAGCCGTGCACGATTCTGTAAACAAACGAGACAGAGCGTGGGCGAATGTGTACATTAGGGATTTAAGTAACTCGCATATTTCTCTAATCAATCCGTATTATTCGTGAGTAGAAAGTGTTGAAAGTATGCGAAGAATATATTGATAAGTTAATTGAGTTGGCACCACTTTACGGTACGGTATAGTACAGTCATACACGACATTATGGTCCCAGTGTTCAGCTATCCAATTGAATTAAAATCTTCGGATAGCTGAGCACTGTTTTTATGGAAATGAAGGAATGCAAAAGACCTAATTGACTATTCATCATGATATATGTACCTACATAGCCCCGATGAAAGAATAGAACTTTTTTGCCAATTCCGCGAAGTATCGAACAATTACCTGGTATGGGGTTCCGCCGAAGCTGAAGCCGCTTGCCATCGAATATTTTGTTGAATGAAGATGTTTGTTTCTCAATAAAAACATCTTCAGCTTAGTCGGTAGAGCTCCAGGGTATACTAGCAGCTAAGCTAAACACGTAGTACCATGATTCTAAGCTGAAGATTGAATTAAAAAAATCCGCTTGTAATCGGCTTCTGCTTAGGCGGTAGGGCCCATGGTCAGCCAAATCAAAGTTCAAGATTGTTTTTGGATTTTACTAGGGCCGTCTAAGCTGCTTGCTATTTACAATCAAAAATAAGAGCCCCGCTGCTGGATGAAAAATCCGCATCCATCAACCCAATCGAATGAAATTCATATCTGAAAAATTTCTAACGTCCGTTTTGACCGTTTCGCCCAATACTTCCGATTTTTACTTCGTAGTAGGTCTTCGCTGGCGCAGAGGAGACCGCTCATTAATCTAACTTTGTTATCGAGAATTACTGAATCAATTCGATAAGATACGATGCCAATGAATTTGTGAACTAGATTTTCTTTCAGTACTTTCCTTTTTTTGTGGCAGAGAGCATACGGCCCGCCTGATGTGAAGCGGTTACCGCAGCCATATAGACATTCTGAATATGAAATATCGCTCGCGCGCCGTCACCCCCGCTGCCAACTCTCATGACATCAACACTAAGAAAAAAAAATGGATATAACGGGATAAACTCAAAATTCCTTCTTCGCATGAGATTTGGATAGGTACAATATCTGTCTGTTGAACTAGTTTATAATAGGTGTTAGTTAGATTAGAAGAGGAACATAATAGTTAGATTTATCTCAATAACTCACAAAGTTCATCAAATTGTTAAATATCACACGCGTTATAAGCACTCTATTTTATTTGCAATTTATGTGGTTTCGTCTTGTTGGCATCTACATGTGTCCTATTTTTTATTAGCTGCTATTAATACTCAGTATACGACTAACGAAATGTGCAAAACCATTTTATAAATATCACAGAATAGGTACCTGCAATACAATAGTACCTCAATATTTCGTGAAAACCGCAGAGGCATGTGTTATACCTAGTTAGGTATTATTTATTGAAAGAAACAGGCGATGATGATATGAATATGATGACCTATCAACGCTTAGGCTCCGACCGACGCCCGTCTACATTGTTACTAGAAATACTTTATGATCTAGAATAAAGTAACTAACTTTATGCACTAGATGAGATGGAGCGATCTATATTAATACAGTAATTTACGGAAGTATATTTAAAAATTCTCTCCACTTACGAAATGTAAAAAAGCACTGAGAAACTATTCTAAAATCATGGTTTCTGATTTTCTAAAAAATCTGTCTTCATAAGAAAGTATTAAACTGTTCTAGCCAAGTAGCCATTGATAAGGTACTTGAGACATTAGTGACTTAATGGCAAAATGAGAGACTAGAAGAGAGAATTCTACCACAGTATAAGTAATAGTACTACGTACAGTACGGCCTCTCCCTCCTGCTCTCTAGTATCGACCTCACCTCCCCTCTGAGACAATTCTGGAACACTTTGTATGACGTCGCACGCACATACGCTCAAACACGCGCTGCTCAGCGGTCACCGTCTATGTAGTAGTCAACGACGCAACATTCTTATGGAGTGGCCGCGGTGTGCTTGTACAAAAGGATGCCATTTGTATGTTATTTTTTATCAACAAGAGATCGTCTTCTTAGTCTTCTTCTTCTGGAAATTTTAAGGCCATTTTATTTTAATTCAAATATTATGCGAATGTTAGACTCTCAATATGACTCCGGGGCGTACGCTTTACGTACTTCGACATCGTGTTTTCGGAGAGTGGCGTCGAAAGCGGAACCGTGTTGAATTTCTTGCTCGTTGCACGCAGGACAACATACTATTCTGTTTAATAGAAACAATAGGAGAATTAATAAGAGTTTATTTTATTCTGTAATCGATTCTATGTATAGAAAATAATGCTAAATATAAACTGTGAGGCGGCAGTTGAGCTTCACTTGACTAGCCAAAAGCTTATGTACATTAAGATCCACTGAAAAGACCTAGAGAAAAAAACATTTACAATTACAAAGCTTGCTACTTCTACTATTTTTTTCTGATTATATTCTTTATGTGTTGTAAAAGTATGTGTTGTAAAGGCATAATTATATCGACTTGGAAACTTATCAATATCGCCTCACCTCACCACAAAACGAGGTACCAGAACGGATCATCCCGGCTATGGCCAGGCGTCACCTCGTGGGCTGTGGTAGTGGCTGTCAACTTCATCTGGGGACGAGTTTGACCTACTTCTAGTCAGTTTGAATTAATCCGTCTCCTCGTGAACGGCGAGACGTATAGCAAGGACGGCGTGTTCCATTGCCATTCCGTTTAAAGTAAGGGCGCTAGCGCATTGAAGCGACCACGTCCCGGCCACGACCACAGCCACGACCAGACGGGTCGTCGGGGTTACGGCTTCTAATGCGGTCAGCCGTGATGCTTGCTTACATACGGGTCGTTTTGTGGCCGTAGCGGCCAGCTGATGAGTTGACAATGGAACTCTATCACGAAAAACTACCAATGTAGACGGGCGTCGGTCGGATACTTGCCGCACTGGCACATACAAGTGCCCGATCTACCTCCCAATACGTTGATATATGGGCCGCAAACGGCCCGACCCGCATGCTCAAACTACTGGCCGCTCCGATTACGTCACGACTTGCGTTTCTATATAAAATTCATGATTTTCTTGGCCACATCCAGCCAGCCAGGTCGTGGCCGGGCCATGGCCGCTTCCAGTGCGCGCTCGCACTAAGGCAACATAAGATTGAGACTACTGGGACTGTAGTTACTTAACTTCTCTGTACATTATCTTTTTGGTAGCTGCCACTTTGAATCCTGGCTATACAGTACAGCGGTTGGTGGTAGCGATTAATTTAGTTCATTCAAAAAATAAAGTTATTTGTACATTATTACCCGTCCTGAATTCATCTTGTTTTACGAACTGTTGAGTTCATAACCGTAGCCAAAAATAACCTGTCCCGAGTTTCCAGTGCTCATAAAAATACCATTGATTTATGGACCGTATATTTGTATTGGCACCAACCATTACTTTTTGAGCTCAATTACAAGCCTATCACAAATCGAAGGTCTAGTCGATATAAATAAAAGCACAGATCATAAGTACCCATAGGCAGGACTATAATATTCTTTGCTCAATTTGAAATAATTCGGACCGCGTAAATAAAGGTAAATTATTTAGATATAACTTTTGGAAAGCTTCAGCACATCGTCTCCGCAGATATACCCCAATGCTTGAATACCAAAGTGTTTAATCAGTGCGTCCTCGCCATTATGAACTACGGTACAGAGACTTTGACACTGACGGTTGGGCTAGTTCACAGACTAAAACATAGCGAGCTGGAGAGAGCAATGCTTGGGGTTGCTCTAAGGGATCCGAAACGAAGAAATTTGACGGAGAACCAAAGTGGTTGCCAGCCGTGGCGAATGGGAGAGAAATAATAGGATTTTCCTCAGTGGAGGCTACGTATGTAGCGACGAAGCATAGAGCGCCCCCTCTCTAGATAAACCGACGACCTCAAAAAATTGGCTGATAGCGATTGGATGCGGAAAGCGGAGGATCGTATGTGGTCGAAAAAATTGGGAAAGGAAATAATATAATAATAATATCATTTATTTGCAGACCAAAGATCCATACAGATTGTTCATAAAAAATCCAACACAAAATAAAAATACAACATACAAAACATACACAAAATTAATTAAATAATCAATGAAATATATAATCATAATCATATTAAATGTCACATAAAATAATATAATAAAACAATAATACCTATCAATTAATAAAATCAGAATAAAATATTACAATGTGAAATAATTTTGAAAAATAAATTGAATAGGTATAAATATTTAATTAAAGTTGTCGTGCTCGCTCTCGAGGCACTGACGCATGAAGTTGCAGCCAGTGCCTCAGGAACGGGCCGTCCGTCCGTGCTGCGATGACTTTTAGGAGACTGTTAAAACTGTCCCGCATCCTGCGCATCATGGATGCCGCTCGTTTCCGCATTGTAGCGTAAAGCAGTCAACTCTGGCTTCGGCGAGCATCCCAGATGCGCTACAGAAATGGAAAGCTATACCCAGCAGTGAGTGGATACAGGCTGATAATAATAATAGTAATATGTACTAGCTCTATTCATAGATTAATAATATGTAATACATCAGCTCTACTTCCTCAGTATCTTTTGATATAGGACCGTCCTAGTTCCTAGTCAGTAGCAGCCTCAGCAGCTCAGTTAGAGTAATATACATTACCTAAATCAAGAAAGTTTGCAAGTGCAGAGAGAATGTAAATTATACCGCTATTATCTCACCAAACCCTCGAAGGCTTAATGGTAATCTTACACACTGGAATCACTAATCCGGGAGAGACTATGTGGCTGTAGTTATGGGAAACTTGGCGATACTCTTTCAGTCGGGCTGTTGTTTCTCGCTGTATTCTAGTGTCCTATCTCTTCACTTCTTCAGAAAGAGAGGCACTTCTTCAAGAGAGGCTTCTTAATCTTAGTCGGTAGGGTGCACAATTTTCAGCTGAGTTTGGGTTTTATCTTTATAGTAAGCCAGACAGTACCGAAGAATTGGAAACGAAGCCAATACTCATTCATACTCATAAAAGAAGTGAAAAACAATTGTTTACAAACAAAACAACCAAATGAGGTCACTGAACTGATGACATGAAGGACGTTATTATCATCCGGGCGGACTGTGCCAATTTTCCAGTGAAGCACTTCGCGACGAGCTTCATTTGCCCCGATGACAGATTGATGCGACTCACGCTTCCCCGAAACGTTCTTTAAGACCATTTTTTTCTCAAGTGCATAATTACGTTCAAAAGGACGAATGAGATATGATCTCTGAATGTCAAACGATAATTTTCAGGGCAGTGTCATTTTCCGAAAATTATTATCCTTTGTCCAAAAATACATGTCTATACATGTTTATTTTAGTTAATACGTTATTTGAGATGGAAATTTTTCGATGGTTATCGAACTCAAAAAAGTGAGGTGGTTAGAAGTCGGGATGTTACCGTTAGTTTCGTAAATTCGATTATTTGTAATTAGGTTCATCGTGAAATTCAGCACGGAGTTTAGATGGAAGAGGTAGTATTATTGTGCGGGCGTCCATGCGGGAAATCCTTTTGAAGGCTCGCCGCAGTCTATCACGAGGCCACGTCATCATGGAATGATGACGTGGCCTCGTGTTAGACTGAAGGAGAATCAAACCCATATTTTTGTCAGATACATCTTCTATTTTTTTTTATACTACGTCGGGTGGCAGACAAGCTTATGGCCCACCTGATATGAAGCGGTTCCCGTAGCGATGTTAACGCTCGCAACATGAAATATCGCTCACGCGCCGCCATCCCCTCTTTCAACGCAGCACCTACTTCCTTTCTGGTAACCTCACTCACTCGACTCACTCGCAGGAACACAACAGCCCTCAAGGGAACTGTTATTTCGCTGCGGTATTCTGTGAGGTTGTGGTATTTCTCCACTCGGGCAGCTTACATCCCCTTTGTTAACGCAGCACCTACTTCCTTTCTGGTAACTTCACTCACTCGACTCACTCGCAGGAACACAACAGCCTTCAAGCGAATTGTTATTTCGCTGCGGTATTCTGTGAGGTGGTGGTATTTCTCCACTCGGGCAGCTTACAAAATACACAATCGCCTACCTCTCTTTTCGCCAGAGTCTCGTTTGTCAGTCAGCAGGGTGGACCACGTGCAGGTGAGGTTGGCTTTGGTATAAAGATTTTGATGAACCACTTACACGTAATAGAAACACCTCTTCTCAGTGACATATCTAACAATTTTATACCTTTTAACCTTTAGGAGTGGTGAAGCTTCCAAAAGTACAAAACTCTATTTAGCAACTACCAAATATGCCACTATCTAAAAATAAAAAGTGGTTCCAGAGAATTGTTAGATGGGATACAAGAAAAACTTAAGGACTATTCGAAAAATGATTTTTGCGTTATAGTTATCGGTGAAGAAGATTTTAAGAAAACAAACAAATACTTCAACCTAATATTCCACATTCGAGAAATTTTAGTAGAGGCAAAATACACCAACATAATATTATGTCTTCCTACTTATAAATACAATCATTTCTCTATGATGTTCAACTGGAGAGTCCAAACATTTAATAACTTACTATACATGGATAATCAGACATTTCAGTATGCTAATATTTTAGACTCGAATTCAGTATTATCTTACGACTATGATATGTTCTCAAGACGACATGGTAAAATAAATAGATGGGGTATGAAAAATATATTTTATTATTTACATCAAATGATTGACGCTATCAACCATAACCACAACGACATATACTCCGGAGACATACAGCAAGAAGGCAACATTGCAACGAAATTAAATACCACAGAAAATCCAATTTTTTTTTCGCTTATAGTTGCATAAGAATCTTTCACCAAAATATTGCAGGCTTAATAAATAAATCTGACCTACTGGCTGTTCACCTGCAGGACTTAAAGGATAACAATATGGAGATAGATGTTGTATGTATTACTGAACATTTTATGATTTGTGAACAGACAGATACAGTAAATATCCCATCCTATAACCTTGCAGCATGGTATACCAGAAAATCAAAACGCGGTGGTTCGTGTATTTTTGTGAAACAAGGACATCGTTATAAAGAATTAAAAGATGTCACAAAAAACTCTGTGGTGGGTGTCTTTGAATGTTGTGCAATTGAACTGCTTGAACATAATATTGTTATATGTTGTGTATATAGGTCACCAGTTTCAAAAAAAATTGATATGTTCTACCAGAAATTAGACATTGTTTTGAAACAACTGTGTAATAAATTTAATAGAAAGGTGGTTCTGTGTGGGGATTTTAATATAGATATTTTGAAAAAAAGCAATATAAGCATAGAATTTGAATCTTTCTTGACATCATATAATCTGAAATTAGAATTAAGACAATCAACTAGACCATGTAGTAATACTTGTATTGATAATTTCGCACACAACTCAAAGAGAGATTGCAAAGGACAGGTAATAGATTTGAATTTATCAGACCACACGGCTCAAATTTTAACAATCCCTGTAAAAAAATCTTGGTATCTCAATTCTTGGCGTAAAAAGAAGAGGGACATAAGCCGCGATAATCTTATTAAATTCAAAAATTATCTTAGTAGCCTATCCTTCTCAGATATATATGAGACTAACGATCCGAATAAGGCATACGATATATTCTTAGACCATTTTCTTTTGCTATACAATCTATGTTTTCCCTATGTAACTATAAATATCAAAACCAATAAACGAGTAAAATGGATTTCGCGTGGCATAAAGATATGTTGTAAAAAGCAAAGACATTTACTTTGGAAATTCAGAACTTCGCCTACAACAGAAAATAAAAATAAATTAAAGAGTTACTCAAAAACCCTGAAAAAAATAATTAAGTTAACGAAAAAAATCACAAAACAATCACCTTCTAAAAACAACACAAAACAAGTCTAAAGCTATCTGGCAAATCATAAACAGCTCAAAAACAACTCGCTATCCTAAAGAAACTATAACAAAGTTAAAACATGATGACAAAATTATTACAACCCCTATTGACATAGCAAATATCTTTAATAATTATTTTATAAACCAGGGAGTAACTAACTCACAGGCTCATAAGGCAACTCAAAGAAACAATAACAATTATACAATGTTTATGGGTCCAGCAACATCACAAGATGTATTAAGAATAATAAAATCATTAAAAAACACGAATAGCGTCGGTTATGATGACATTTCTACCAAAGTTGTAAAATTTGTAGCTGAAGTTATCGCACCTCATCTCAGTTATATAATAAATTTATGCATTTGTGATGGAACTTACCCAAATGGTCTAAAAACAACTATTATAAAGCCAACATACAAAAAGGGAGATAAAGATGATGTAAAAAGTTATAGACCTATAGCATTGTTGCCTATATTTTCAAAAATATTTGAAAAAGAAATTTATCAAGCAATTTGTGCATTTTTAGACAAGTTTAATATACTCTGTGATCAACAAAAAGGTTTTAGAAAAAATAAAAATATAAACATGGCAATTTTTGATTTCATAAATATAGTAACATCGGCTGTTGATACCAGGACTCCAGTATGTGCTATATTTACTGATATGACGAAGGCCTTTGATCATGTAGATCACACAATACTCCTGGACAAACTCCATACCTACGGAATTAGAGGTAATATATTAAATCTGATAAAATCGTATTTAGAAAACAGAAAACAATATACTGTAATATCGAAAATATGTCCAAAAACACGTCAGGAAATAATATATGAATCCAAAGTAGAAATAGTCAAATGCGGTGTACCACAGGGAAGCGTATTGGGCCCTTTACTATTCATAATTTACATAAACGATTTACCTAACGTGACTAAACAATCCATGATTTTGTTTGCTGACGACAGTACAGCAGTTATAAAATGCAATAACTTAGAAAATTATAATAATGACATAAATAATACTCTCATTGACATAATAACATGGATAAATTCGAATAATTTAATAATTAATTTACGTAAGACAAAAGTAATGCATTTTTCCCAAAGACCTCAAAATCATAACATACACATTAATTATCTTGGACAAAAATTAGAAGAATCACAGAACACGAAATTTTTGGGTTTACTGATAGATAACCAATTAACATGGAAGTTGCAAGCAGAAGAATTATGCAAAAAACTAAATAAAGCAGCATATGCTTTAATCCAGTTACAGAAAATTGTTATGCCACAAGCATTACTAGCTGCCTATCATAGTCTGGTGGCGTCAGTGCTGAGGTATGGAATAATATTCTGGGGCAACTCTACGGAGCGGGACACAATCTTCAAGACACAAAAACGATGCATTAGAGCAATGTTTGGCCTTAAGGTAGATGAGAGCTGCATCCCCATTTTTAAAACAATGAAAATAATGACATTTCCATCATTGTATATATATGAATTGGCAATTTTTGTTAAAACTAATCCTGAGTTGTTCGTGAAACTATCAGATGTGCGACGAAATCCATCGCGTGCACAGCACATAAACAAACTTATGACACAAAAATGCAATACGAGCTTATTTCAAAAAAGTGTTTTAGGTATGGCTGCAAAAATTTATAATAAAATTCCCACAGATATAACTATATTAAAATTACAATTATTTAAGATTAAATTATCGGCATTGCTTATTGACAAATGTTATTATTCCATTAACGATTATTTCAATGATAGTAATGTATAATTCTTTTAATTTTGGTTTCTATTGCTAATTTTGTTGACTATTGAAATTTTGTTTTAATTTGACTATAATATACATTGACATAATACAAAGATATAGTATATATAGTTTGACATACTGTAATATAATATGAATTTTTTACTTTGCTTTAATATTGTATATCTGCCCAGCTATATATATTGTCTAGCTATATTATGATAAGATTTATTTCTAAAAATTTGTATGCTTGACGGCAAAACATAGAGGTACATACCATTATTGTAAACAACATCACACTTGTAAACATTTCACCTATGTTTAAACAAATAAATTGATTCTGATTCTTGATTCTGATTCTGATTCTGAGTACATGTTTTTCGTTAAACAGTATTTTCTGGAATGCCCAAGGAGACAACTAGAAAGACGTTTGTAGAATTCGAGGCCTTTGAGATAATATACTTGTAATAAAGCATATAGTTCCTGTCATTACACTTATTTATGCTATATATATGTCGTAGCCAACTAGTTAAATTAGCCAGCCAATTGGACGCCTAGGCCATTCATTGAATGCCGCTTTTCAATTAAATGGCTAGGACGATAGTTGATTGAACTCGAAACACTCAACGTTTAACAACTTGGCGTATTGAAAGTTAGCCCTTTGAAGATGGCTGACCAAGATTCAGCCAAGTGATTAAAATTTGATTCAGTTTCATTCCACTGCGGTGCTAGTAATCACCAAAACAAATATGGCGTCAACAGTGTAACCCGCCAATGTTATTGTGCCTCCTTGTATGAAATTTAAAGTGAAATTAAAGTGTGACATTGACAAAATAGTGTAAAACCATGGAGGTGCCAATTAAGTTATTTTTTTTAAATTACATTCAAGTATTTAATTGTAATAAATAATAAGTATAAAAGGGTTATTGTGTAATTTAACTGCTGTGTAATTTAATTTTTACGATTTCCTTAATAAAACTCTTCTTATATTCATTGTTTTTTGAATTATTAATTAAATGTATTTATTTAACTTTTAATAAAAAAAAATCATTATTACCGTACCATAACTTAGTGGTATGTACTATAAAT
Source organism: Hypsopygia costalis (assembly GCA_937001555.2). NCBI lineage: Eukaryota > Metazoa > Arthropoda > Insecta > Lepidoptera > Pyralidae > Hypsopygia > Hypsopygia costalis. Next base: position 12,152,411 of record OW443330.2, on the reverse strand, counting down.
TCAGTGATATAAGTAAAAAGTGGTCGTACATAATTTGTTAACTCATGGTCACCCTAACCAAACATCATAAATTCAACAATATCCAATGGCTAAACGACGTTCAGCCAACTGGTTAAACGTCACGTTTAACGACTTGGCTAGTTGTACTTTAGCCATTTATTTAACTGAATGGCGGCATTCAATGAATGGCCTAGGCGTCCAATTGGCTGGCTAATTTAATCAGTTGGCTACGACATATATATAACCATGATATAACCCAACGAAATCTGTTAAAGTTATCTGTTTCCACTGTTGGGTTAAAACAACCAACCGATTGCAGTCTACATCGAAGTCATACAATATCACAATATGCTTTGAAAGTATCTTCTTAGATGTCAACTGAGTTAGCGTATAGATGACAGTTCATAATCTATATATATAAAAGAGTAAATCACTGACTCACTCATCGCGAAATCTCAGAAACTATAACACCTACAAACTTGAAATTTGGCAGATAGGTTCCTTGTAGGGTGTAGACATCCACTAAGAACGGATTTTACGATACTCCACCCCTAAGTGGGTAGAATGGGGGTTGGAAGTTTGTATGAAAGTCCTATGTTTTTGAAGCAAGAGACTTGAAATTTAAAATGTATGCTCTATAGATGGTGTGGAGGTGTACTAATAATTTATCTTTAGAAATCAACCCCTTTTTGGGGTTAAAACGGGGGTTGGAAATTTGTAACAAAGTTCTATGTTTTTAAAGTAATAGGACTTGAATTTTAAAACGTATGCTCCATATATGGTGTGGAGGTGTACTAATAATATATCTTTGGAAATCAACCCCTTTTTGGGGTTAAAACGGGGGTTGGAAGTTTGTATGAAAGTTCTATGTTTTTGAAGTAAGAGACTTGAAATTTAAAATGCATGCTCTATAGATGGTGTGGAGGTGTACTAATAATGTATCTTTAGAAATCAACCCCTTTTTGAGGTTAAAACGGGGGTTGGAAATTTGTATCAAAGTTCTATGTTTTTGAAGTAATAGGACTTGAATTTTAAAATGTATGCTCTATAAATGGTGTGGAGGTGTACTAATAATGTATCTTTAGAAATCAACTCCTTTTTGGGGTTAAAACGGGGGTTGGAAGTTTGTACGAAAATTCTATGTTTTTAAAGTAAGAAACTTGAAATTTAAAATGTATGCTCTATAGATGGTGTGGAGGTGTACTAATAATTTATCTTTAGAAATCAACCCCTTTTTGGAGTTAAAACAGGGGTTGGAAATTTTTATGAAAATCCAATGTTATTGAAGTAAAAGTAATTATGGCAGAAGGATTTTAAATGATATTTAAGTATAAAAAATATTGAAAACAACTACATACTTACTATTATAAGGAGGGATGTTTTATTATAACAATAAAAAGTACTTTAGGTTTTAAAAAATAATATCCGTCGACTTCATTGATTCTAAAAATTCGTCTAGACCTTGATTGTTTTTAACTTTTTAATTTTTTTCCTTTCATTAGGTATTTATCTTTTTCGAATGTAATTAAAAATTATTTGCAAATAACTGACTCCACGCGTACGAAGTCGCGGGCGGCCGCTAGTAATATTATATGAGGAGCTCGATGGCGTCGTTACGCGTATCAATCTAACCGAACAGCAAGTTAAGCAACGTCGGCCGCAGCCAATCTATGGATGGGTGTATTTAATGTAATTGTATTTATTAATTATAAATATTAATGTAATTTTTAATTTCTATTTTATTTTATAATATATAAGTGTTTTTATTTATTAATTAATTTGTATTCGTATTTAAATTTAATTTAATTTAATGTAATTCAAATTTATTTCTTTGTACGTTTTTTTGTCGTAAAAATGATAAGTTAATATGGGTGTATGCCTGAAAATAAACACATATTATTATTATTATTTATCTCGAGCTCCTCCGTGCTTCGAAAGGGTTGCTTTAAGCCATCGGTCCCGGCTGTTGTCATTAGATGACAGTCGTTAAGTCAGCGGCCTTTAGGCGAATTGAAACCCCTTCCGACCCATAGTTACACTGATTAGTTACCATCCCGCAGTTGAGCAGCGTGGTGGAGTGTGAACTAAACCCCTTTAATTAAGGGGAGACCTATATATCCCAATATATATCCCAACAGCGGGATAAATAAGGGTTGATGACGATGACATAATAATAATATTGCCGATTAATTCTACAGTGTAGCTATTGTGGATATCTGTGATCGGTGGTCGAATGGTGACGAGCTCGGTGGTCGAATGGTTAGCAATGGCCACTTTGACTCCGAGTTCGCGGGTTCGATTCCCGCACAAGTCAAACATTTGTGTGCATGAACATGTCTGTTTGCCTTGGTCTGGGTGTTTTCTATGTGCTATAATTATTTACAAAAAAAATTTATTTAAGGACATTTATCAGTTGTCTAGTACCCATAACACAAGCTTTGCGCTTAATTTGGGACTAGATGGCGCTGTAAATGTCCAGAATGTAAATTGTCCAGAAAATTGACCAGAAATTGTGCAGAAATATGAAGATCTATGATATAACTCATCAAAAATAATCACTATCTTTTGAAGATTATATATTATCTTTTCAAGTCTATAGCTTTTCTTTTTATATTTACATATATAATTAGTTATCAGGTTAATGTATAATTTACATATAATGTGCAATAAATCACAATATTATGACAGGACGTTAAAACTGATCAAAGCGAATTTACAGTTTTCAGTTTGTAAACAAATACGACAGACCACTGAAAATTATTGTTATATATTCACATTTTATGCCTACTAAACTGTATCGCAAATTTACAAGGACGCTCGCTACGTAATCGAAACAAAGATCTGCGAGGTTACAATCGAGACGCGATTTATGTGGAACATACAGCTGCTTATAGAAAAACAGCGGCTGAAAGCGGGTGGATGCGGAAAGTCGCATGATCGCATATTGTGGAAAGCATTAGGGAAAGCCTATATCCAACAGCGGGTGATAATGATTATGATGATGATACAGCTCATTGTGACTCGGATGTTAAATTTTAATTGTATGTTAACCAAAATAAATGTCACGTGAGATTTAAAGTATGAATCTTGGTACATTGGGCCAAGTAGTGACTATTGACATGATAAACAGTTTCATTAAAAACAGATAGGTTGTAGACATGTATGAGTATCCCTGAATGGAACATAATGAGAAAATTCTAATTTGTATCTATGTTAATGGGGTGTAAGTGGTTCATCAAAATCTTTGAACCAAAGCCAACTTCACCTGCACGCGATGCATTCCGCTGACTAACAAACGAAGCACTGGCGAAAAGAGAGGTAGGGAGCGTAATTGTAAGCTACCCGATTGGGGAATGTACATCCGCCTCTAAGCCAGAAAGGAAGGAGATGCTGCGCTGGCAGCGGAGGTAGCGGCGCGCGAGCGATATTTTATGTTGCGAGCGTTAATATGGCTACGATAACCACTTCACATCAGGCGCGCCGTATGCTTGTCTGCCACCCGACGTAGTATAAATAAAAAAAAAATAACCATAGGCTCTGTGCTCGAAATCCAGTCCAAATCTGGTATCAGCAATGTACCAGATCCTGCTCTCTGCTGAACTCTGATACATTGGAGCAAGTAGTAACGTCGTGGTAAATAATTTCTTTTAGACAATCACAGTCTTGTTGCCATGGATACGAGTATACCTGCCTGAATTCTAATTTGTGTCATAAATCAAAGGCCCTTAAGACCTAACAGTGTGAACTCGGATACATTGGACCGAGTAATAATGTTAAAGGCGGTAAAGACTTTCCTCAAAAACAGGTAGAGTTTTGTGGGCATTGGTACTAGTATACCTATTTGTCAGACAGTTTGGACGTAGGGTTAAATCGTAATGATCCGGTCCGGACGGTAATGATCCAATGTACATGAGTTCACACGGTTAGGTCTCAACCTAACCGTGTGAACTCATGTACATTGGTCCGAGTAGTGACTTTAGAGAAGGTAAACAGTTACTTTCAAAACGAATACAGTATTGCAGCCATGAGTATGAGTATCCCTGTTTGTGGCACAGGTAAATTCCAATGATCCAGTGATACCTAACAGTATGAATTCTGGTACATTGATAACTTTAGACACGATAAAGAGTTTCTTTTAAGACAAATAATATGTCCATGATTACGAGCATACCTGCTTGTGACATTGTAAAATTTTTATTTGTATATTAACCAAAGGCCTCTTAAGACTTAATAGTGTGAACTCTGGTACATTAGGCCGAGTAGTAATAATGAAGTAGAATCCTCTTGCTATCTTGTTTAATGCTATAATGTAGTAAATATATGATCTAACAAAACAGTAACCGTGTGATGATGACACAGTTACTGTTTTGTTATGATCATGCACATGACAAGATAAGACTATGCCTAGTCTACGTTCTAGTAATAAGCTTTAATCTTCCTTCACGTTACTTTTGTCCATTGATTTCACATACCTTGGCCATAACAGGTAAAATAACGGGAAAAACTATTCCCACTGGTTACTTCTAGTTATGTGTAATATACTTTCACATGATCGTGCTGATATTATTAAATTTATCGTATTTTATATTGATTAATAGTTCTACGGGGTATTCAATATTAGTTACTCAGATTTATTAGTAGTAACAAGAAAAAACGAAATTATCCCTACTACTATCAATAGCACCTAGCGATTTGGCAATCAATGGCAATCTAAAATAAATTTAAATGTACAGTACTTACATTTCATTTACAATTATTTATAGACATCAAACCAGTTTAATAATTACATCAAAATGTAGTTTCCAAGTGGCGTTCACATTTTACTATGAGTCTAGCTACTCTAGTTAGATACTATCCCAATAATACCATACGCCAGATCCACGCCACGTCATGCTATACTTATTTCTATAATGCCTATGCCTGTTTCAAACACACGCACCGCTTGTTTACGTTTTTCCTGACCACGTTTCCGGCTAAAAATACATTAGCATCCTGCCGTTTGAGGCTAACGTGATTGGCCGGCGTCGGCGCAGGAAGCCGGGTAGGACTCGGGGCGTTGGGCCGCCGAACCCCCCGCCACCCCCGCACTCCGCCCGGTATATATGAAAGTATCGGAAAGGCCGGACTGAATCGTGAAGCAGCAGAAAATAACCCTGAACGCTGGAAACAGCAGACTTGCGGCCAGTCGTGTTGTGCGTCTCACAGTGATAACTAGTGACATCAAACATGGGTCTGGACACCGAAGACTGGGTAGGTGTTGCATTTAGAAGAAAATGTCTATATTTCCTTCTTTTTCTGCATATGGTATTATCAAATGTGAATATTGTCTCATGAATTTTGAGTTTGCTGTAGTATGTATCAATGCAGTTTTTGTTAAGGAAGTTTAATCAATATATAAGTCGTGTCTCCTAAGTACTCATCAAAGGGATGCGTGCGACGCAGCGTGAGATGCGCTCGAGTGGACGCTAACGGGTGCTGTCACTGCGTTTGTATCCTATTTGGTTGAAATGTTAAGTGTGGCGTTGATTGACAGCCGCTATAGAGACAGTCCCCTTTTTTATCTTCTTCATAAAGCGTGAAAGGAAAAAATCAACATCCTTATTTCGATTCCAATTAAGACGTCGAAAATGTTAAAAAAATAAAGATACTAAGATTTAAATATGGTTAATCATTTGAACAAATCAGATTAAAAGAAGTTCAGTTCAAGACAAGGCATATGGCATATTAAAAAATTGAAATTATTTTATGGATAGGTACATAAGCACTATTCCAGACTACCAAATTGCTTGAAGTATAAGCATGCAAAAATAAGTGAAGTGAATGCTTTTATGAACCACAAATAATGCTCCACTTATGTATAAAACAAAAATTCAACCACTGTACGAAATTTATGTTTGGTCTTAAGTTCTTCAATAATACTCACTAGTGAGGTAAAATATAGTATAATAAAATAAGTATGTATTTTATTTATTATTCGCGTTCCTATAGATAATAAACTAAAACTTATGTACTCTAGATCCACAAATGAAGTCACATACATTTTAACTTAAGTAATTTGCACCAATATTTAAATCCAGATTTAAATATAATTTTATATTAAATATAAAAGGGTATTTCTCTACCTACAAAATAATTAAAAAACTTTTATCTCCAAATTTTAAAAGTTATTTGGCATAATCCTTACTGGAAGATTAGCTGGTAGATTGCTTACAGAGATAAGCTATTACGTATATGTTTCTATTAATTTACATTTGTTGTTACAATTGTTAATATTATATTACTTTAATTCATTACAAACAAACTCTTGACTATACATCGGATATTAATTTTATCTAAGTTCTACGTTAAAAAAAAACATAATGCAAAACGTCTTGTAAATCTCAAAACAGCTGCACTGATTTCATCTTTATAATACTTAGCTCGAATATATTTACTTCAAGATGAATCATGGCCACGGCGCGTAAAATTTAAATACCGTATAGAAGAAGCCGCGTACAATAGCTAGCAGTTGTTAAATCATAAAAAAATTGACAAATAAATTCAATTTCATGATAAATTACTTAAATTCGTCATTTGTCACAAGCGCTTTCGGATATTTTACAATTCAATAACTACATTTAGTTTGGATCTAACTAAAATTTTATTAACGACGAAACGCCGAAACTGCGCAAGACCAATGCATCTATTTTAGTTTCAATTGCACATAAAATAAATTTATTACGCCTCAGTTATAAACCGTTTCCACGGTATACTAGCCCCTATGACCTACTTGCATAGGAACGATTCTATGCTTGATTAATTTCTTACATCACACAGCTAACTGAAACGTTATACATCTCCACTTAATTTGACAGTAAATTTTAATGATTTTCTTTCGTTTATATTACTGTTACAGGTTTAATGATTGTAATCAAATTGGTTTTGATCGGGATTAATAATCATAAAAGTTTTACAGATGATATTTCTTATGAAATTTATTTGTTATGAATATTTGAAAAAGTATATTTATTTATACAAATGCCATGCTAAACAAACATACACCACGCATAAAGTAAAACTGTTTCCATAGCATATCAGTATCAACTTCAATCGTAGAGTTGAGTGTGTACTCTACCACGTTGCTTAATTTCCATGTTGGCGGAGATAGTAGCCTATATATGCTTCCAATATAAGAAATGCTAGTGCATTGTCATGACCTAAAGCACCATCTTTAATGATCTAATAATCTCTATTATATATAACTCCCAGGAATACAAACAACCTCAATAGTATGTAAACTACTGTATTATGTAGTTCTATAAGAAAGGCATATAGGGGTTTTTATACGGTCGGCAACGCGTGAGTGATGTCTCTGGTGTTTACAAGCGTCCATAGGCTGCGATGACTTTTTACCATCAGGCAGGTCGTTTGTTTGTCACCCTTGTCATGTAAAAATAAAGTATTATTAATTGGCTGCAATCATCTGTGAGATGGATGTACTTCCCCAGTCAAACTGGTCATATTCTATTTCTCATTCTCCAGAGCTTGTTTATCTAGAAGACAGAGTACACCACGTGCAAGTAAGGTTGGCTTTGTTTTTAAAGCTGCTTGTGAGCTACTTACACCCCTGAATTGGATGACAAATGTCCAAAATTTTGTGTAATTTTTCAAACGTGTTACACTGTGGCTAAGTTGTGGACCCTCAACCAAAGCGTAGACCCGTATAATTAGTACTTATAATATATTTATGAAGATTATAATGTCATAAATTCAATTTAGACTTCTATCACATACGGCATAAAAATGTTATAAACACGAAAATGTCAAGTGTGACTTAAGGTCTTAACTTTACAAATTGTACATTTAAAAACTAAATAAATAAATTCATAATAATAATATGAATTTTGGGGGTGTAAGCAGCTTACCATCTTTTTAGAGCTAATACCAATCTCACATGTACGTGGTACAGTCTGCCAACAAGAAAGCGAGGCTTGAGAGATATGGTACAGTTATTAAGTAGTTGAATTGAAGAAGTACCTCCAGATTACAGAAGACCGCTGCCAAAAAACAGGTTTTTGTGAGTGAGTGAGTTACCAGATGGCACTTGCTGCATTAGTAATTGTGAACAATACTTGCAACAATCCTCCCAACGTAGTATAGTAACGGTGAACAATGCTTGGTGAGCTTTCATAGGCTAAGGTAACCGTTTCATATCTGCCCTTAAGTTATTTCCACCCGCCGTAATATAAAAAATACAAGAATAATAAATACATCATGTAGATACAACTTTTAGGGAAATATGCCATCAATTAAAAGCGCACTTTATACGATCATGCGGCATGACATGTCAGTCAGTCACAGTAATTTGACGATGATACCTATATATCATGATAGGTACATGAGTACTTAATGCATTTCATGACGCATGACTTTTTTGATTACGACCATAATTCTTTTCATTGTTATCTTTAGATCATTCTGTATTTAGGTCTCTATAGGACACGTAATCCACCTGTAGCGTATTTATATTTTCTTCTGAGTTGCCTAGAGACATAGTGATAACAGATTCTTAATAATTTTTGAAGTCATTTTTTTATATTACGTTCTGGATAAATTTCTTTCAATCGCTAAAATACAACTACCCTCTAGGTCAGTGTTCCGCAAAGTGTGTGCCGCGGCACACTGGTGTACCGTGGTCATTAGTTGATGTGCCTCGGAAAAATAAGGTTATCTGATAAATCTAAATAGATGGACAGAAGAAAAATAATTACACAAATAAAAACTGATTTTTCATTTACGGTGTACCTCCAAAAATTACGTTTTCCTAGATGTATTTTAGACACAAAAAGTTTGCGGAACACTGCTCTAGGCCAGTAGTAGTCAATATTTGATTTAAAGATAATCCTTTTTACAGTTGTTTACTTATATTTATTCTTAATTTGTAAATTTGTAAAGCTGTTCTTAGAGAAGTATAAGTAGAGTATACGCTAAATATAATTTCTTTGTTCCAGGCTGATGAGCTGCCGGCAGAACAAATCGCCAGTAAGTATAATTAATTTTCATGCACTTGTAGAAAGGCCAAGCTAACTTATCAAAAACTATAGACGGACAGAGACAGAAAAAATACTAATTGATTATATAAATAATAATTGTTAATAAAGCAAAGCTGTTTATTATTATCTAGACCAGTGACTCCGAATCTTGGTGTAATTAACCCGATAGAACAAGGATTTTGTAGGAGTAATAAAATAAAAGATGAAATTCATCCCCAGCCCCACGGCTCAAGAAGCGACTGAGATCCTCCAGCAATTAAGCCATTATGACCACGTCATCGGCAAATTGAAGGTGTGAGATGTATTTTCCGTTGACATTGATGCCCCGTATCGAAACCGATACCGCAATCTAGGCCCGGGATATCTGTTCTGCCGGGTACTGGGTACCTGCCTCTTTGATGGTTTCTCTGCGTGAAGGAGAAAATGCCCGTAACGCGCCACACTGGGCAGGCAGGTTGTTAACTAACGCCAGAGCCTCGTTAGTTAAGCGGCAGGGTGCACCACGTGCATGTGAGGTTGGCTTTGGCTCCCAAGATGTCTGAGGGCCACTTATCACCCGATGTAATGTAAGAAAAATCTGATTGTTCAGTTTTTCTTGCTTTAGTCCCGTACGCTAAAATGATTGATGGCATCACATCATTAATCGGCAGCTATATGTGATATGTCACGTAGTGATACATAGTAGAAGAATTTTGCGGTTACATCAGATATTATTCAACACAACATAAAATACATGCTGCAACATGTTTACATATGAGATGAAAAAATCGCAAGCTCAGTTTTGGCGCGCGCCCAAGCACACAATGGAGGCTGGCTTAATAAATTTAATGGACGCAAACCTCGCGTAATAAATTAATTCTTCCAAATTTTACGTGTGGGTTTAATTAGCCGTACAAAAATAACTTTTAAATCAACTACAAAAGGCGTGGCTCCTAAAAACTAGCTATTTATAGACGTTGCGCCCGAAGCAACCCACTTCTTACATGTAAACGAAATTTTATTTTCGTGCTTCCCCATCACGAGAAGTTCACACGTAATAGTTATTTGTTATGCAAGGCTGCAAAGTTAATTTTTGGCGCGAGTACCTTGTATTGAAACCTGAGCAAGCGAAGGATTCTAGGATTGAGCCACGAGCGAAGCGAGTGGTTCAAATATAGAATCCTGAGCGTAGCGAGGGTTTCAAAGGTACGAGACGCTAAATAACTTTGCTGCCGAGCGCAACACACAACTTTTCACCTCACTAAAGCGAGGAAAATGTTAGGTGCAAGAAAAACAGTTTTAAATTTTCTTGCCGGCCAGTGCGATTCTTTAAATGAGGCTGGCGCATGACATGAAATAAGTATTTGCATTTCAATCATCAATGGACTGGCTGCAGAGAATATAAACTATTACGAAACCAATGAGGTTCTATATATATGTAATTTATTGTACGAAACCTTTATTGAATAAAAATATTCGAATTTTAAAAACACTTTCCACGCTAGCGGATAAAGTGCGATTTTCCACGCAGATTTCGAATGATAAACAGAGCTTTTACGAGCTAGTGAGGTGAAAAAGAACTACTTATTTGGCCCCATGTACATGGCCAAATAAGTGGTTCTTTTAAATTGACATCATATTACTTTCAGTTTGAAATTCGTTTGTACTTTGCAAATTAAGAAGGTCTATTTTCAAAATTAAAAGATAAACTTTATTTAGGGTGATGTTGGGACGACCCCGGTGGTCGAATGGATAGCAATGTCCACATTAGCACCGAGGTCGCGGGTACGATCCCCGCTTAAGACAAATATTTGTGAGCATGAACATGTCTGTTTGTCTTGGTCTGGATGTTTTCTAAGTATTATATGTATGTATCTACAAAAAAAATTACCTAATTATAATATCAGTTATTTAATACACAAGCTTATACTAATAAGCTTTGCTTAGTTTGAGTTTAGATGGCAGTGTGTAATTTGTCCAGAAATGTTTATTTATTATTTTTTATTTTCAACATTTATGTTTATTTATGTCATTTAAATTTTGTCAAAATTGTTAAACCACTTTCTTGGCCGACCGTGTGTAGAGGTGTTCAGACAGAAAATATGCAATTAGCACCTTATACAACCAGTGGTGACAGCCAATAAAAATGTGTTTAAAAAATCGTTAATCATTCTGTGTGTTTGAAAGCTAGAGCGGTCTGTAGACACAATTAAATTTCTCGTCTACGCTCGGAGACAGCGACAATGACTTGTCATATGAGTGGCACCTTCACAACGGAAGCGTTAATTTTCTCTGACAAGTAGATAGAAAATTTAACAAGAAAAATGTCGTATATTGTGACTAAAACATCTTTATACTCCTAATGTGGAAAACATACTAACAAACATAAATGTTGCGTGAGCCGCGTAAGCGATGCCTCTGGTGTTGCTAGCATCTATCGGCTGCGATAATTGTTTACCATCAGGCGGGTTGTATGCTTATTTATTACCTCATAATATATAAAAGAAATGACAGCTTGAGTATCTATAACTGTTTACCATCAAGTGAGTTGTATGATCATATTTCACGTTTCTGATGCAAATGAACTTACGTCAGATCAGGCATGAAGCGGTAGGCATTAATACCACGCACTTGCGTTGCGTCCGCATAAAAATCTCTTTAGTGCCTTTTGAACCACCCCATAACTGGAAAATTCTCAACAGATTGTTCATTTTGCAACCTGGGCCCATTGAGTTATATTTCTTGAGATCTATTTTATAATACTTTACAAGTCGTCGCAAATTTCCCGAATTTAAGACTTTAATTGAATAATACCTTACTTTATTTTAATTGAAAAAAAAAAACTTGACACATACACTTAGTTGGAGACTGGAATATAGTGTTTATAATATTAGTAGAGCAACATTAAAATACTAATAAATAATTTTGCTACTACATTGTTGACTCATCAATCAAGAATACAGCATGGGGTTCTTTAAAAGAGTATAAAGAGGTTTTTGCTGGGTATACGCGGGAGTGCTACCCCTGGTACTGCTAGCATCCACAGACTGTAGTAAACTTTTACCAAAGAAGGTTTGAAATTGTTTTATAACCTAAGGGAAATACATTATAAAACATCGATCAGGACTACCCAACCCGTCTGGCCAGCGTGGGGAGTGTAAGGCAAATCGTCCTTCTGTCTAGGACGGACGAGAGAGGGTCGTGCTCCTGTAGTGGAGACTAAAATGACCAGATGATGAAAGTTCAAATCAAGCGCAAAAATAATATTTTGATGGTTTTTTCTAAATTTATTGATAAGTAGCTGATTCGGCAAACGATGTTTTGTCATATACATTATTAAACAGGGGTTTACGATCAACGAGGGGTGAATATTTGATGTATTTTTAATACTAAATATTTATGGGTAAGAAAAATAGATGTTGGCAGATTCTCAGACCTACCCGATATGCACACTAAATTTCTTAAAAATCGGTCCAACCGTTTCGGAGGAGTTTGGTAACAAACACCGCAATACGAGAATTTCATATATTAGATGAAATTGTAAATGATCATAAACATAGTATATTTTAAAAATCAGGCTCACCAGGCAAACTGGGCAATCTAGTTTTATGAAGTAACTCTCAAGGGTTTATATGGAGGAATACTCGTTTTATCATTTCTGGGTAAAGAGTTCGCTCGCTAGGGCGGGCGGGTCCGCGCTTGGAAGACGGCCAATGTAGCGTAGAAGTCAGACAGCGCGTGATATCGTCATTGTTTAACCGATATCCCACACCAATAATTCCTAGAAACTGGAATAGCACGCGTTCACACACATCACTGTTGTACTTGCATCTAATTTTAGTCGATGACTAACTCAGTGATTATGTTTTGGTTTGTGTTAGAACAATATTTCTGTAACCAAACAATCAAGAAATCTAAATATAACAGACGAGGTTCCTTCGAAAGAGAAGTACGTTATTTTGAGCTAGTTTGGGGCAGTACTTGCACCTTAAAGCACTCAAAAGTCAAAACACACTGCAGCCAAATAGAAAACTTAGGGTTGTTTGTTCCTCTGTGTAAGAGAGGTTTCCGGACTGTAAATAAATACTCCTTGTAATTTTAGGCTATGGTAACTGTTTTAGTTCAGGCGGGCCGTAAAATTGTTTGCGACCGGACGTGGTATAAAAATAAATTAATCCATGATCTATAAGTGTTTTATCACGGCTTTTAAAGCCAGATTGGCTTTAAATCTTGATAAAACGTTTGAAATAAGTTTTATATTATCAGGGAAGTAGCAATTCAACGTTTAAGCGAGTCACACACTAACAGCTACGATATATTTAAAGCAAACACTGCTTTGATAGCACTGATATAGAAGAGCTGGATGTCGTCGTTGCGCACGTCAGTCTAATCGATCACGCAAGTTAAGCAACGTCGACCGTAGCCTGTCTAAGGATTATCTCGAGCTCCTCTATGATTCGGAGGGCACGTTAAGCCATCGGTCCCGGCTGTTGTGATTATAGATTACAGTCGTTAAGCCAAGTCAGTGGCATTTAATCGACTTGAAAACACTGGACTCCACCAACCCGCAGTTGAGCAGCGTGGTGGAATATGCTCTAAACTTCCAACAGTATGGGTTTAGTCCACCGACTGCTACAGGTGCGACAAAAGCGGGTATATCGCCGTCTCTTACACACAAATACCAAGGTCTCGCTCTAAATAAATATCCCATTGGCTTAGTGTGTGATATACTTTAATGAATAAATAAATTCTTTTGTCCAAGAAAATTAATTAAATCTACGTGATGATCCACTAGAGGTAATTTGCGCGGTAGTTTTTAGAGACAGTACTTTGTTATTTGTCACATTGCCACCTACTCGAGTTAAAATAAAATTTAAACGGCTACATACAATAAACTTTCATGCAAAACGGCGCGTTACGAGCTGATATTTGCCAACGTGTTTAAATCATGCTTGCCCTGTGATAAATGCTAGGAATTCAAGCCAAATGCTCCAGATATTGTAGAAAATATTGAATAGAAAGACGTACTTGTTAGACTTTAATATTGCAACGCGATGCAGTTTTAGAATAATATATGCATGCCTCTTTCAAAGATAAATAATGTTTACACACAGTAACATTATTATTATCTAAATAACATAGTCTGTTCAAAAACGAGGCGTAGCGTAACCAAAAAAATTGTTCAAGGAATTGTTGACTAATCACATCCATCTCAGTGAACCGGTACGAGCCACTTTTTTGACGTAGGTCGTCCGACCATCTAGAGAGATGGCGTCCTACTCTTCGTCACACCATACGTGGCCTCCACTCTAGAAGTTTCCTCATCTGCCATCGCTGACTCAGCAGATGTAGCCAGCCCACTGCCACTTCAACTTGCTGACTCTGAGAGCTATGTCGAATACTTTGGTTCGGTATCGAATTTCTTCGTTCCGGATTCGATTCCTTAGAGAAACTCCAAGCATTGCTCTCTCCATCGCTTTCTGTGCCACTTTTAGTGTGTGAACCCGCCCAATGATCAGTGTCCAAGTCTCTGCACCGTAGGTCATAACAGTGAGAACGCATTTTGGTCTTCAAGTATTCTTCTACATATGAAATAGCTAAACCCTTCACAGTGGCTTAATCTATCAGATCCCATCTCATTCTGTCTAGCCCTGACAATTTCGTCATATTTTTCTGATATATGAATATACTTCTGATTGGGATGGAGATAAATCCTACCAAACAAAGATCATAAAAATCGGTCCAGCTGTTCTCGAGTAATAAGTATTGTAACTAACCCGACTTTGTTTAATATAGGTATATGGATTTGAAATCATTAGGTCTTCTTATAATACAGAGGCAACATTAGATATGAAGATGCAGCCCGAGTCAACGCTACAATTTTCCATAGATAATCAAATACTTATAATCAATTTATTTTGATTGAAAAATATTGCTAGTCATAGTATAAGCACAGTACAAGTAATAGTGTATAAGTATGAGTAAGTACTACGTAACAGTAGTGCAGTGAAATTATGAAAAAAAGAAATACAGAGCAACTCTAAAATATCTGAATGATCTAAAAAAATAATGCACACCATAGCAGCTTCACGTATGATATCGGCAAATAGGTTATTAAAATAATATTAAGGTTTCTAATAAAACTTCATATTTACGACTATTTTCAACATAATTACATGCCCAACATAAAATATGTCTTTATATCCAGCAGTGGATAGATACAGGCTGTGATGATGATGATACCAGATCATTACCGGTCTGCAACTATCCTTGACGAACAGATGAGTGAAGCGACTGTGACCTAGGTTAGTCGATAAGTGTGCCGTGCTTCCAGTTTTATTTCGGAACACTAAAAATATAACTAATGAATGGAGGTGGCACGTCATATAAAGAGTTATATTTAGATTGTAAAATACTTTAATTAACTATACCCTGTAAGAGAATCTGCTGTTAAGCTGTTTTAAATCCATTTTAGTTTAGTCGTTATGAATATTTTGTAGAAGAATTAATATTTACCTTTATTAAAATCCTTTACCTATTCAATATACTGTATTCGTTATGTTTTTGTATGTATTTTCAGCTGTGTATTGTACGCACAGTTCATCTTACCTGTAGTTTGTGATTTGTGTACAAGTGTTTATATAGTTCTTACCCGTATAAATTGTAATAAAAGTAAATTCTTTCAAAGTACATATATAAAAGGTTGGCTGAAAGAGATTTCAAATATGGATAACATGTCATCATGTTGTTCCATTGCATCATGTCATTTCAATGGAGAAATTTATTATGTTGCGCTTCCAATTTTAACGTACGTAACAACTTATTTTTAAACAGAATAAGTTTTTCAAATATATTTCTGAATAATAACACCAAATTTCTTCGTCGTGTGACATGCTAGTTTTAAAAATAAACAAACAAGTGTGTAAAATATGCAACATGCAAAATTAATTACAAAACTGTAAAATTGTTACATATCGCGCTCATCCATTCGTATCTTAATTTTTTTCCTTATGTATACTGTAACTAATGATGATTCTGTGCTCATTTCGAAAGCGAACCGCGAGCTACGTGGGCGAGTAATTAATAAACAGCTAAAAATCTAGGAAAAAAGCAATAAAACTCATGGAACTTTGAGACAACTGCCAAGACATCTTGACGATTAAAATTAACAACGCGACGCTCTGGCGAAAATAAAAATCGTGTTTAAAAAACTATTTTGTTGCCAAATATTGTGAGACAGCTGCGCCCAGCCAGAGACGATTCCCAACGGGATGGTTTATCTCATGATAAGAAGTTAAAAACACAGAGTAATTTTAGAGATGCATATCGAATTGTAGTGAGAATTTTATCTTCTGCCTATCCTTGAGTTCACTCGGCATCAAAGCTGTGTGCGTCAGCGTCTCACATGAGCTAAAATATATAATGGCGGAAGAGGAAGCTAGTAAAATGTGCCACTACCGTCATCCATCACGGCTCGTATTACACCGAACTTAATTCATCACTAACTATACCACATTACTCTGTCTTCGACAAAAAATATATTATTTCAAACACGCCAACGTAAGAAAAATAAACATGACAATTTTCATGTTATCTTTAAATGTTTATAGCATATTGGACGAGTTTTAAATTGATAATATCGTTATTTAAGATCATCTATATGTATACTAAATAATATTTTTTACTATAAATTTCATATAATGTATTTAAAATTGGCTGAAATTCAAAGTAGAAAGTAGTTGGTTTTCAGAATAGCATTTTAAGTATGCATTATATAGTTTGTTTTTTGATTGAGAAAGAGAAAATAGTAGATTAAAAAAAAATGGTACGGCACTTAATCTTTACTTTATTTTCTTCAGTTATTTCTGAAACATTTAAACTTTTCATATTCATATCATAAATAGACCTAAATCATCATCAATATCTACTTACTGCTAGAGGGCTGCCCCAATGTTTTGTACTATAATAATAGGTAGGGGAAAAAGTCTTTTCGCATTATAGTATGTATGAACTTGTAATAAAATCTCTTTGGTTATACCATTTGTATCTGGCAGGTTTTGATATCTTTAAAAAGTTTAAATTTTAAAAAAGATAATTCCAAATTCAAATTAGGTAAATGTGTGATTTTCATTTGTTTTTTTTACTGTCAAGATGAGTGAATCTAATGAAGAAATTCGATTCATTTTAAAATTTTACTACAAAAAAGGTAAAAATGCAAAGCAAGCTGCGAAAAAAATTTGTGACGTTTATGGACCTAGTGCAGTGTCTGTGAGAGTAGCACAAATTTGGTTTAAGCGTTTTCAATCAGGAAATTTTGATGTGAAAGATGCACGTCGCTCTGGTCGCCCTGTTACGGATAAAATGGATGCCATTTTTGAAAAAGTGGAGCAAGATCGGCATATCAGTAGTTACGACGTAGCTGAAGAATTAGGAATTGACCACAAAACAGTTTTGGCGCATTTGAAAAAAGCTGGGTACACTAAAAAGCTCGATATTTAGGTGCCTCACGATCTAACTGAAAGAAACCTAATGAACCGGGTACTCAGTTGCGATTCTTTACTACGACGTAATGAAAGCGAACCGTTTTTGAAGAGGCTTATAACTGGTGATGAAAAGTGGATGACGTACGACAAGAACGTGCGAAAAAGGTCGTGGTCAAAGGCCGGTCAGGCTTCACAGACTCTGGCAAAACCCGGGTTAACCCGCAACAAGGTGATGCTGTGTGTATAGTGGGATTGGAAGGGCATTATTCATTATGAGCTGTTACCGCCAGGCAGGACTATCGATTCTGAACTCTACTGTGAACAACTGATGAGATTAAAGCAAAAAGTTGAGAAAAAGCGGCCGGAATTAATTAACAGAAGGGGTGTGATTTTTCATCATGATAACGCTAGACCTCACACATCTTTAGCCACTCAGCAAAAATTAAGAGAGTTTGACTGGGAGGTGTTAATGCATCCGTCGTATAGTCCTGACCTTGCACCTTCTGATTTCCACCTGTTTCGGTCTCTTCAGAATTCTTTAGGCAATGTCAGGTTAACATCACGAGGTCGAGGAAGAAAACCTCGTTAAAAAATAACCCTTGGTGTCGGTGTGCCGCATGTCTCCTGGTGCGCCACTAATCGAGGAGGGGGAGAAACTCGGGTTCCCCAGGAGGAGGGTCCTTAGGGACAACCGTCGGCGGGGTCGCGGAGGTTATGCTATCGCAGTTCCCGTGGCCTCGCCAATGGCGGAGAGGAGGAGATCGTGGGGTTTTAGTCGGTATGGCTGCCACTGGTCATGGCAGCAGAGTCCGACATAACCACGCTTGGGCAGCGTGGTATCCGTAACGGATTTCCCCACGTAAAAAAAAAAAAAAAAAGGTTAACATCACGAGAAGACTGCCAAAACCACTTGTCGTGGTTTTTTGAACAGAAGTCCCAAAATTTCTATAGTAATGGGATCATGTCTCTACCTACAATATGGCAAAAAGTTATCGAACAAGATGGCACCTACATACTTTAGTTAAATGTAAATAAACTTTATTAAAAAATGTTTTGAATTTTCATATAAAATACGAAAAGACTTTTTCCCCAACCTAATAGATACTGCGCTTCCCACATCCAACCGTTTTATTAAGGTTATCGATTCAGCTATTGGCTGAGCTGTATATGGTTCATCGCCATTTTTGTGCCAAAGCCAACCTCACAGTGAGCTAGCCCAATCCGGTCCGCATCCAAGTCTCTGCTCCGTAGGTCGTAGCCGAGCGCAAAGACTGTTTGAAGACTAAATAATTAAATATTTTGTAAAACATAAGTAAATAATACTAATTAGAAGCTATATTAAATTAAAAACGAAATTAATCTAAAAATTAAATTTAACTAAAAGTACTCTACAAAAAATGTTATCAAATATTTTTAATTATTATTTAAGTCTCCAAGCATTGGGATATATCTATGAGTACAGTGAGGCCGTCGTACTATGTGCTGGAGCTTGCTAAAAATATAGTACAATAGTATAGGGTACGATATGGCCTTTCCGTAAGTCATGTTATAATATTGAACTAGAAAACGACATGAAAATATTTGACCGACCGAGCAAAGAAAGCTCTACCTAAAGTGAGTTGGGTAAATAATACGCTTTTTGTATTTTGTGTCGAGATAATTTTTGAACTTTTACTCAGATTTGGATAAATTTGGTACGTATCTAGGAAATGTAAACACAAATTCAAAATCAGACGCAACTAAACCGATTTCGTTGTCCAACAAAGATTTGTTCTACAATGTAATCGGTTCACTGGTTTCTTAGATATTGTCAAAATTAAACAGTTTGATAACTCGTGAGTCGATCCGATTCGAATTTAATGAAACTTGGTGAACAAGTAGAAAGTCAAGTGTTTACGTGGTTCAGTAGTTTTTAAGATTTTGAAACTGAATTGAGACAATCGCGAGGTCTCAGCTGGTGACCATCGACTGGGACTTATTAGTATTAAAATCTATTGAAGATCTCAATCAATGATAGCACCACTCTTGAAGACGGTAGAATAAGTAGTCTTATCGTCACGAATCCCGATATTTTATTGGACAAGACCCAAGTTAGACCTTATATAAGGAATGGAGTATTGTTGTCATATAGATGACAACAATACTCCACATGATATGAGGCAAAGTATGAAAGTACGTAAAGCGCAGGCGCTATAGGGCAGAGCATTAGGAGGTGCTGAGATGTATTTAAAATTCACATTCGATTAGTCTGGGCAGCATTTGGGAAACTTCGGCAGATCATCACAGTACACAACTATCCACATACCGCCAACTTACTTAGCAAATTTTAAAGACCGAAGTCAGACTACGATGCAGAAACTTGGATTCTGAGCGTTGGGCTGGTGATGGACAGAGCTATGCTCGGCATTTCTCAAGGGACCGAATGGAAAAACTAAGTTGTCGGCATAGTTCTCAGAGTCAGAAAGCTGAATTGGCAGTGGGCCGGCCACATCTGCCGAGTCAATGGTGGCAGATGGGGGAGGAAGTCCTACAGTGGAGACCTCATATATTGTCGGGGTATTCCTACGACACTACACTATGGGGTTTTACAATAAAGGCGTGATAAGTATATGACACTTCATATACTATGCTGTGACTAAAAGGTAAAGGATTATGGACGATTTTATCATCACCTAAAGTAAGTTATGTGCCAGTGACAAGTAACAAACGTAATCTACATCACCTATCAAACATTAAAGCGCTGAATATTTGTTACTGTTGGTAATAAAGATTTAAAAATTATATGAAAAATGAATGGAGCAGTTTATCTTTCAAGCGAGTCATTAAAAATCTGGAGAAGTTTATTTCTGTTGGCTACATATGATATCTTTTCATGTTTATATGAAATTATGACGCACGTCCGAATATATAGCTCATGGTTAAAACAAATTTTAATTAAGATATCTTTACGATACTATCGGTCCTTTAATATCAGTCAGGGATATTGTTACGTCGTGTGTTCATTTCTTTCAATCATGGGGTATATTTAACCCAGGGTTTGTCAAAGCGGTGATTACGCGTACCTCATGGGATACGCCAAAAATCGTATGTAGGGTGTAAGTACAACAAGATTTAGGTAATGGCGTATTATTTACGTACGTATAAACTGCGTCTAATCACAAGGTCTCCTTTGAAAATGTAATTTCGGGATGACAAAAATACGTTGAATTTAATTAATTAATTTACTACCAAGTACTTTTTCGACCTGTAGCATAGTTAGCTGCGTCCATTTGTCTACACGTGAATTTATAATTTATCCTCTTATAATTTTATAAATTGAACCCTGACGCACGTGCCTATTTTTACAAAAGTTATCATTGCAGAGAAAATGATAAAATACAAGCTATTGACTTTAGCAGTAATAGCATACGAGGTATTTATGCAGATTTATGTATGGTGAAACCTATGTTTTATGTGACATAGGTTTTTTTTTATACTACTTAGGTGGCGAACAATAACACCACTGCTGGTAGCCGTTATTGCAGCCTATAGACGCTAGCAACACCAAACGCACTCACGCGTTGATGACCCTGCAAAAACCCTTTCATTGATTAAAACCATTATAATAATATACTTTTATGCTTAAAAATAATTTATTTGTAATATCTTTGTTTGTAATATCTTTATTGTTCAAATTACAATGAATAAGTATATGAAAAATAAATCGATACAAAGGCGGACTTATCTATCCCACATGGTGATCTCTTCCAATCAACCTTAAAGTAAATGCATGGAGTGACATTACAGGGATTGGCAATTAGAACATGGAGTAACAAATGAAAGAAGGGAATTCGTAAACAAATAAATAAATTTACTTGTTTATTCAACCGTAAAGTATAAGACAAAGCTATACTACCCATTATACCTTTTAATGTATAATAAATCATCATAAGTAGGTCTCCTGTACCAATAATATAATGCATAAATTACATTTAAAATTATTAATGATGTAGGGCAAATTGCCATAGTGTTGTTTGTAGATGTTCCAGAATATTTCCTTAGAATGACAAATGTTTGATAACGCGTGTAATTGCTGTCCTTTGCCACCTCAGTTGTTATTAAATGATTTATATGGCGCTAATATATCATATTCAATGTCACGCTTCAAAGATTTTCTTTTCATTCGGTCGCACAACTTTTCCACCCACGTCTCTACTTAGAGTTATAGCAGTCTCGATTGTCAGGCACGGCCCAAGAAGCCGAGCCGTGCCCGACAAACAAGACTGATCTTGATCCTTATAATTATGTACATACATTCTCATTCAATCATTGTTGGTAGCTACCAACTTGCCAATGCCATTTTGATTTCATTGCCAAGCTTTGCAATGGGGACAGTGACACATTTGTCAATTTAGTTTTCATCATCTATCAAAACTTTAATTTGAATGAAAAGTATGTACACTAAAACTCATCAGAGTTACAGTTTTTAGCCTACTTTGAAGTATATTTTTTTGGATTTTAAGTTCGTAATCATTGGGTACTTATACTAGACAAGGTGGCAAAATAACCAATTTTTTAACAATTTTGATTTTTTTCCCAGCTGTTCTCTAGTTTCACCACTATGTCCGTGATCAAATCTTGCAAGTTAACCAACCACTTCTAGGTGTCCGATTGAGCTAAAATCTGGCACATTCGTGTGGTTGTCGTGACAATGCACGATTACCTAATTGTAATTTTAAATTCAATATAACGGCCGCAACAAAACAGCGATTTATAATTTCTACATTAACCTTTACGATATAGGTATCAAATGACAGGGCTTGACGAGCGAAATACAGTAAGGAAACTTTACTGGCCTTTTTCTCTTAAAGTCTTTTCTTTATTACTGACTAGCGACCCGCCCCGGCTTCGCACGGGTGCAATGCTGATACTAAATATCCTACAGAAGGTCTTTGCGCATTGTCCTATACAGAGCTTCCACAGTTATAGGCACGCGCCGCCCCGTCCAATACCGCCTCACCGTTATGTCCCTGCATTTTGAATCTGTAATATCTTCGAAAATATTCGTTCAAATTACATGCTGTAAAGGGCCATTGATCTATATTAAATGAACAATGTTTTTAGAGAACTTAATTAGATGAGGATTAATGCTGTATTGCTTAAAATCGCTTCGTAAATAAGCCATTATTTCTCGTAAAAAATAGAGTATAATAAACGGTTATTGTGGGTTATCCCTAAGAGATAGACATATACCGTCGAGGACTTTTTTGTAGACCATTTTAAGGTGAATAATATTGTACTACATTATTTTCATCTATCTCGTAGGGTTCAGCCAGCGTTTGCAATGTAAGCGCAAAAAAATATGTTTATTTACGACATCACATTGGAAACCTCTAAAATTATCAGTGTTTCTCTACTAAATTATGTATGTTTTATAAATATAAACCTTCCATAATAAACTATCTATCTATTAAAGAAAACTGCATCAAAATCCGTTTCGTAGTTTTAAAGAACCAAGCATACAAAGGGACATAGGGACAGAGAAAGCGACTTTGTTTTATACTATGTAGTGATAAAGGCTTGTTTAAAAAATATTTTTTTGGTTAAGTTTTACACCGCATAAAATCTAGCACTCCACCACTCCTAATAAATATAAATAAATATTCAAGGACAAATTAGAAACAGCTATCCAGTTCCAAATTAAGCAAATCTTGTACAATTTAACTACTATTACTACTACTAGATAACTCATAATAATACATAACATATTTATTTTCATATTTATATATTACTTAATTATATTAATATAGGTTTTTGAAAGAGAGGTAGGGCAGAGCGTATTTGTAAGTTGCCCGACTGGGGAAGTAGGTACCGCAGCTAAATAACCATCCATGCTGTTGTGTTCCTGCGAGTGAATGAGGTCACCAGAAAGGAAGGAGTTGCTGCGTTGGCAGGAGCGTTGGCGGGAGTGGCGACGCGCGAGCGATATTTCATATTGCGAGCGTTAATATGGCTACGGTACAGGATGTTCTATTTCACGAAGAAGGTTTGCTCTTGGTTGTTGTTAGTCGTGCACGTGCACATTGAGGTAATGTGCGTAAACTCGGGAGCTCAATCAGTCACGATCGCGACGCGGTCAAAGTCACTAGTGTTTTTGGGTCCACGCAAGATGTCCGTACAAAGTACCGTTAGCAAAGCAACTAAACGGAGAAATGTCGTCCGCAGTGAGGTATTTTTTTTTACATTTAACGTAAATAATAATTTTCCCCTCCCTATAGGAATAACTGCTCCATCATAAAAATTGTTAAAAAGTATATACATGACCCATTATTATAAAAAAAACTTAAACTTTTCTTACTTCTAGACCGGGGATTTGGTTGAATTAGTTGAAAGTCATTAATTCCCAGTGGTTTTACTTTAGGGGCGAAGCATGATAGCTAGCGTTTACCATTTCCTGAAAGAGGAGTATGAATTTACTAAATCGGTTTTGGAGCCTAACTGTGATTTGTCTTACGAAATATAGACTTTGAGTTCGTGATTGATTTAGAAAATGATTCCTATGATAGCGAATCAGAACTCGAAAATTATGTTTCTGAAAGTGATTAAAAATATTCAATATTTTAATTACATCCTTTATTAATATATATATATAATTAGAAGTCCAAGGACTAAATATTAATTGTTTATTAAATAGCATATAAAAAAATTAAGACTCAATTTAAAAATCATTACAGATTTCTTTGCTAACGCTCCTTCAGTTTTTGCACACAAACGCGCCTGTCTGTACCTGCCACTACTACAACTAAAGACAAACCCTCTTCGTGAGATAGAATATCTGTAACCGCTTCACATCAGGCGGGCCGCTTGTCTGCCACCCGACGTGGTATAAAAACTTAGCAAAGCTTGTATGTACTATGGACAACTACTTAATATAATACTTAAATGCATTTTTTTGTAAAGACAAACATACGAGTTTAATACATAGAAAATACCCAGACCAAGACAAACAGACGTTCATGCACACAAACGTTTGTCATGTGCGGGGATCGAACCTGCGACCTCGGAGCCAAAGTGGCCATGCTAATCATTCAACAACCGAGCACGACGATAATATCATGCTAAAAAGAATCCTACGTCCTTCCTCGGCGTTAAAATATATCTATGGCAAATTTCACTCAAATCGATTTAGCCGTCGGGAAAAGACCACAAGTAGACAGACAGACTGAATATACTGGTATATATGTTTTAGCTATAGCAATATGTTTTAGAGACTGTTAGAGGGCGCTCAAACCATTAAATAATCGAAAGATCAATATTAACATTTATTTATCTTTGTGCCCTTGTCTATAATTTTACTATTCATGGTCATTAATGGCTGAACCCCTTCGTTTCAAGCGACATTTCACCCTTAACGGTCGTATCCTGATATTAAATAGCCTATAAAAAAACCCTTAAGTTTTAAGTTATCAGATGCTACAAGAAATTTGACTGAAACAATACAAGCACTGAAACAAATAAAATTTCAGTTTTAATTACATGGGTTCAGCTTTAAAATGTTGTAAATACTTGAAATAAAAACACAAAATCTAGAAGTATGTGAATGTCTGGTATGTTACCCAATGTTTTGATTGTTATTTATTGTTGGCCTACATACGGAGCTGCAGCACGCACCGCGCCGCGACGCCGGCACCACACCGGTGCATCAGAAATAGCTGCATTGCACAACTTATTCGCACTGCATCTCAGTGCATTGAACTGCTGTCCTAATCCTAACGCATCCCGCCAAAGTCCGCCGAACGATCAGTTTGACTCTTTTTATTGCCAGAGCAGCACTGCAAATTTGCCTCCTAAATCGCATCAGTGTTACATAAGTGGAGATTTACATAGAGCACTTCAGTTGTTACGTCATGCATCCTTTTAATATCGAGGGTAGGAGCCGAGCAAATTTGCCTATAGGTTACATAATGGCAGCTTGGAGATTCACATCTAAAGTCGAGTGTTATTTTTTCCAGTCTTGCGCAAGGCGTTCGATGGCTTCGACCACAACCGCTCGGGCAGTATCCCCTGCGACTTTGTCGCCGACATCCTTCGGATGATGGGGCAGCCCTTTAACAAGAAGATCCTTGAAGAGCTCATTGAGGAAGTGGATGCCGATAGTGAGTATTATTTATTATAATATAACAGCTTTGCGATAAAATCGTGCTATTAATTTTCATTTTATGTCAAGTTGTCCCAATGTTATACTGAATACCAAATAATCTGAAGCAGATTTCCATCGGATTTTTTGACGGTTTTACGCGGTAAGCATCTAAAGCCCTACAGTACAGCGTGAGCTAAAGCCGATTCCCTTCTGATATTTTGAATGCAAAAATCAAATCTAGTCTAGATTAGTGGTAATCGTGTACAGCTAAACTGGTAGTAAAACTGAAGCTCTAGCTACTAAGTTATAGATATCTGTTATTAACTTAAATATAAGGTCTATTTTTGGAACCAAAATATTTGATCTGAATCTGCTTCAGTTTAGGCGTTAAACCCCTGCTCATGTTCTGTTCTTTTGTAATGAGCATTATATTTTTTTTTATAACACTACCCTAGCCATCTGAACCTACATATATCACCTAACTTAAAACGGTTCCCGTAGCCTGCAAAGCGATCAACAAAAGTACGCATATCTATTTCCATCCCAAACGCATCATTTGGGTTAATTATTTTGGGGTCATCAACCCAAATTAATTCCATTGCTGCGATACGGGCCTCCCCTCAATCGAAGGCATAATCTACCACGCTGCTCAACTGCGGGTTGGTGGAGGCCAGTGTTTTCAAGCCGTCTAAAGGCTTCTGACTTGGCTTAACGACTGTCATCTAATGACAACAGCCAGGACCTAGGGCTTAACGAGCCCATCGAAGCACGGATAAGCTCGAGAGTTGCTTAACTTGCGTGGGCGATTAGACTGACAAGCGCAACGATGCCATCGAGTTTCTCAACTATAGGTATTTAATGAAAACTCAATAAATGTGTCATGATAAATACGTATGGTTACCAGCAGTTGAGCAGCGTGGTAGAGCACGCTCAAAACTGATCTTCGATTGTGAGGAGACCCGTATCCCAGTAGTGGGATCAATATGGGTGATATCAATATGGGTGGCAATATGGGTGCGGATGTAGATATATATTTAAGTCTCATGACGCGCTTTGATTTCCCTCACCAAGACCCCTGTTCAGGTGGGTGAATTGTTGAACTTAATAGCTTCAGAAATCGGAAAAAGTTCAGAACTTTTTAGGGTTCCGTACCTCAAAAGGAAAAACGGAACCCTTATAAGATCACTTTGTTGTCCGTCTGTCTGTCTGTCTCTCTATGTCGAGAATGCGTGGAGGTAGCAAGCTGAAATTTGAACAGTATACTCAGGTCTACGGTCCCATGAAGTTGTAAAAAAATCAAACTGCTAAGTTTACGTAAAAAAAAGTTACGGCCGTTTATTCAGCAAAAAATGCATATTTCGACACATTGAATCGGTTTTGATTCCCTTGAATCAAAACCTATAGGGTACTTCCCGTTGACCTAGAACTATGAAATTTGGCAAGTAACATCGTTATAGACTACAAGTACAAGAATAAATCTCAAAACTACACATTTGTAATTAAATCTTAAAAAATAGGGGGTCTATATTTTTCGAAATTTCAAATTGAAGCTACTAGTTCAAATGGGGTATCATAATGAAAGGGCTTTATGTTCACATTGCAAAATATACTTTATTTATTTTTTCCGACGCATTATTTCTTATTTATACGTATTATTCCTACGTACGGAACCCTCGGTGGGCGAGCCCGACTCGCACTTGTCCAATTTTTTTTTAAAGAAATCTACCTCTAATTTGTAACGTAAAAATAATATTAAGGCTCTATTTACTCCGCAGCGGAATGGAATGGAAGCGACTTTGCAACGAAATTGTAAATGGCATAATGAACTATAGGGCAATCGCATAACATAACTTACGAGGCCAAAAAAGGTCACGCGTCTTTCCGGGGAATCCTCGCGCATTCTCGAGAATTCTGAGAATGCGCGAGGATTCCAGCTACTGTAGGCGCAAATAGTAAATAAATAATCCTTATGATTAATTCTTTCGAATGTTTTAATAAAATACTTACGTATGGTTTTTATTTCACATTTCACGAGTTCGATTCCCAGTTGAGGCAGGATATTTTCAAAAAATCTGTGTATGCAGTTCTACATATTATTAAAAATAAAATGATGTCTTCTTTCAGTAAAATATACTATCTTCAATATTTAATATACTTTCCCACCATGTGGCATGGCCAACGAATATACAAACCTAATACAAACCATTGGCTTTATTGACTCTATTTAATATTAGTATAGATTATGCCTAAGCGTTCGGCTTGTGACGCATCTATCTCTCTTCCACTCCATCGCCCGATGTTTTCTTGTGACGTTATCACGTAAAATTATCGTCCATAAACCAACTTTCCAGACATCCAATTTTTTTCTTAATAAATAATATGTAGAAAAAATGAGATCCATTTATATTATGGGCGACGACGGAATTAAGACTATATCTGTAAATTTCAGAGTCTGGCCGTCTCGAGTTCGGCGAGTTCGTTACCCTCGCAGCCAAGTTCATCGTAGAGGAAGATGCTGAAGCCATGCAGAAAGAGCTTAGGGAAGCATTCAGATTATACGACAAAGAAGGTAAAGTTATATTATGATATACCAACATAATTTTACAATATTTTTTATCAACACATGTAAAGAAACATAGAGTTCCTGCATATGTATAAATTTGCAAAACGTAACACTAAACATCCGAAGGAACTAATTTAGTAAAAAGGTAGTGTAGTGTAGTAGTGTCCTGGGATAAAGTTTAACCCTGAAAGAGGATGAAATAAATCAAAAGATATCGAAAAAAAATTTAAAAAAATATACCTATATCTTTATCTAAACTGTAATAATTTTATTACGTTAACTGTTAACCTTAACTACCCTTTTTATGAAGATAATAACATATTCTTTGTAGGTATTAATAATTTTATTATGTTAACTGTTAACCTTAACTACCCTTTTTATGAAGATAATAACATATTCTTTGTAGGTATTTATTCCAAATTAAAAGTAAACTAGATGAGATGGCACTTATTTTGTTAGTATTTAAATGTGTGATCTACAATCAAACATGTAAACAAACAAGTACAATCACACCTTTTTCACTTTTAACTTTTAATAAACACGCATTTAATTAAGGAATTTTAAATAACGTGGATATAACTGGATGTAATGGGCATATTTAGAGTCTTAAGCCAACATCACCTGCATATGATGCACCCTGACGATTAACTAACGTGGCTTTAGCGAAGGAGGTATGTTGAGCTTGACCGGAGAAATACCTCCATCTCACAGAACACCGCAACAAAATAACAATACCCTAGAGGAGTGTTGTGTACCTGTGAGAGAGTGAGTCACGAGACGTAAGAAAACGCTAGGTAAAGCTATACACAAACGGACTGCGTACTCCGTCTACCAAATTGCTATCAATGCAGTTAGTACGACTGCAAAGAACCTGCCAATCAACCGTGCGGCCTGATTGTAGTCGGCGTGCAGTTCCAACAACTACACGCACAAACCGCAGTCCGGGGCGGTGGTGCTAGCGCGCGAGGAATACTCCTTGTATGTTTCAAATCGCTTTCCATAAAGCAATCCATATTTGCATACAAAGATTATAAATGCAAAAGTATATCTATTTGCCCATTTGTCACTTTTTACGACTATTTGAATGAAATTTAGCATGGATTATATCCTGAGGAAGAATGTAGGCTACTTTTTGGCGCTATAACCGACATTTATGCGTGTAAACCATAGAGCGGTGTTAGTTATTATAAATTTAATTAGATTTTGTTTGTTTTCATAAAAGGGATAGGTATGAACTGCATTTATATCCCGTGACTGAACGCAGTGTATATATATATATAAGTACCTATTTATAAAATAGTATTTTGTGTATCCATCAGGCAACGGTTACATTCCCACGTCGAGTTTGCGCGAAATCCTGCGCGAGTTGGACGAACAGCTGACTGAAGAAGAACTAGACGGTCTCATCCAGGAGATCGACACTGACGGCAGCGGCACAGTAGACTTCGATGGTAAATATTTTTTTTATTATTGTATTTGTATATTTTATTTGTATTTGTAAGCTGCCCGACACGGTACCTCCACCTCACAGCCGAACACCGCAGCCAAATAACAATTTCCTTGAGCGTTGTTGTGTTCCTGCGAGTCAGTGATGTATAAATAGATTTAAAGAAATTTAATCATATATGTATATATATATGAATACTTATTTCACGTTTTTTAAACTACGTCGGATGGTAAACAAGAGTAAGACCCGCCTGATGCGGAGCGGTTACAGTAGCCATATCATCGCAACATGATGTAAGATTTGCTTAGTTTTAGAATAGATGGCGCTGTATAATTTGTCCAGACGTCGTCCGACGAGACATGGTAAATGTGAAAACTTCGATTAAATCGTGTAAAACTATACTGACAAGTGTATTCAGACCGTTTCAACATGATACACATATACTTACACCTGTTAATATTTTTTTAATTGTATTGCAAAGGTGGAAAATATGCATACTATGTTTTTATACCACCACCACCAGTACCACAAAGGTAATTAACAAGTATACGGCCTGCCTGATGGAAAGCGGTTACCTCAGCTCATGGATGCGTGCAACACTAGGGGCATCAATATCTTCTCTGAGAGTTGCACAGAACTAATAATTATTAGTTCTGTGGAGAGTTGAGTGATTTTAATTTTGATTGAGGGGAAGAGTCGGACGAAGATTCGACTCCTCTGAGGCTTCTTTTTGAAGAATGAATTCATTAAAAAGAGCCCCTCCATGTGGTGGAAATTTATCAGCATTTGCCTCCTGTGATTTCTCGACCCCAAACCAAACCCTCCGATTACTGACTCATCGCCTTCTTGTATTCCCACCTGGGCACTGAATTATATATAATCTGTATTTTGTTTGTTGCAGAGTTCATGGAGATGATGACGGGAGAATAATCTTCTTTTTCTACTTTCTACTATTTTTACGGTTTAATTTAAGGAATCTCTACATTTCGGTACTTCAACCTTTCGAATCTTGGAAACATTGGACGAGATCATTTAACATTTAAGGAAATGAAAGTACAACATCTTACTTCATCCGTAACATAAAGTATTATGTATGTATTGTACAAAATAATTTTTGTTCTTGTTTAATTGATGTGTGTGACTGCGTAATGTTTATACCTACTTATTAATAAATCTTTTATTCTACTATCTACGTTTAATTTTGGTAATTTATCACATATAATTTATAACACACGAACAAACTGCATTGACGATATAAAGTCAATCGGCGTCCTCTTTGAAACTAGATATTATGCAAGCATCTTAAAATAACATTCGTATCAAGAATTATTTTTCGTGTCTCAAGATTGTTCGAGATAAATATAATGAATCCCCTGTTTTTAAAACAGTCGCCAAATTGTCCTAGATAATTTTGATGGCATAAAATTCAGGAAATTTGGCCACTGGCCAGTGAAAAGTAATAGGTCTATTTGAGACGTTTCTACATCTTGGATAACAATCATTCTGGTTGAAAAATAAAAGACGGTTGGAACGATAATTATTTATTATTATGTAATTATTTGTCCTTTTAATGAGTTCAATTCTTTGCAAAATCATTGAGGCCAATAAGGATACGAAATATTAGCTCACCAAGCGTAATAACTATGTTGTTCAATGACATTCTTAAATTCTATAAACTCTAATTTCAACAAATTCTATGACACATGATAATGCATCAGTGTAAAAAATAAATATTAATATGGCATTTTTATCTCTACCTATAAATATTGTTCATCATTATAATTTGATTCTTAAAGCACTGCAACTGGTATGGCACACTTTAATGTAAAAATGCGCGAAAGCTAATAACAACTTTGTTTACTCCGATTACAAATTACATCACTACCTAAATAAATTGATTAAAGCCACCATACCGATGTTACAGCATCAGTAATACCCACACGTGCCACTTTTGTGGTAAATATAATTTATAGGTAGCGAAATATAATTCGACTTACTCATAACACTTATAAATAAAATAATAAACCGCGTGAAATTCACAAATAATTTAAAAGCCTACATAAAACGTAGGCTCCGCTTAATAGTACGAAATAAGTAAGTATAAAGATAGGAATAGAAACTTAATAAATAGTCGTATTCAAAAGATATAACAAGAGCGATTTATAATTAGTTGTCTCGGGGGCTTTCTCGCGGAAAGCGGGTAACACTAAATATAAATGTGTATACTAAATTATTTTAATACGAGCATACAACATTAAATGAATGTTGTATACAAAGGTAAGTCGACGTTTCGTAAAATTATTTGTATAATATAAAAAATGTACAAGCTCGTTGAGACACTTATTTATTAACAGAGATACATGTGACAGACGAAGCTGTCTATAGAGACATAGCATTAAAAATTAGGTCTGACGAAGTAGAAGCAAACACATTATCACAATTTTGTCAATTTTAGCCGTTTTCTAATGGCACTTAGCACATTCACATGTGGGGAAATAACTTAACTTCAACTTTGTTTTAAATAATAATAAGATTTATCTACTCGTAGCGTCGATTAAGTGGATCCATGCTGCATAACTAATGCTACTCCAGTAAAAAAAAATATTTGGTTAATGAAATAAAATTTATGAAAGTTATAGCACATTTATCGACTCTGAAACGGATCAACATCGCCTCGACTCATCGGGCTGCTATCAACTAGGCATCCACCTAATCAAGGCACAGGGCCGGATATCCCGGGACTACTGGTCGTCAACTGGGAGCTAACTAGCCCGTTTGCCGCGTGAACGGCGACCCGTAAGCAAGGGGACGGCGAATTGACCAGGCGTAGCTCGCAGTTCGAGAGCTTATCCTGAGGCGATTTCTGAACGATGCTTATTAGTAATTCATATGTCATACAAATCATTGAACTATCCGAGTTCATGCGATGCCGTTCCCTTTACGAGTCGATGTATCTGCGCTAACCTTTATTCTGTCGTGTGGCCCTTGTGGGCAGTTAAACTCGTGATCACTTTTTTTTTGTATAAAAATTATATTCTTATTTTTTTTTTTATGTACCGGTACTTTTGGAATTGGCCATTGGCGAAGAAGAAATGCTAGAAAAAAACTTGCCAATACGTCAAAATGCACAACCATTAAAAAAAATTGTGATTCATTGTTGATTGATTATTTATTGTTGATTGTAAAATTGAAGGAACTTAAAATCATGCAGTAGTTGAAACGAAATTTATGCAAAACGGCCATTTTAACACATTTTACTTCAACAAATATAGGGTGTAATATTTTATAAATTTTTAGAGTTATTAAAAAGTCTACGGGACCTAACAAACAACATTATAATACAGGTTTTTGTTACGTTGTGTATTTAGAGAGTAATATTTTTTTTTAATCGAGTGGCGCTACGTTTGCAGCCGTCCTTAAAACGTCGCTGCGAGTACATAGTAAGTAACTACATTAAAATTACAAAGTCAAAAGTAAAATTCATTGGTAACGTATTTAACAACTAAGCTTTATAACGAGTCTTCATTTAAAACAATAATAACTATATTTTAATGTTACAGACGTTCGATGATTACGTATTATGTACATAATATGTTTCTCACAATCTCATTAGCTTCTTGGCTTCGGACAGCTAGATTTATCTAAGATTTCGTAAAGAACTACCTACGGATGAGATCTCAATTTGAACTATGTTTTACTAAACGTCTCTTCTGCCTGAAATAGTATTCAAAGCTAATTATCACATTTAATTGTAACGTTTAGTATTAGAATGCAATAAATAATTATTATTTTTACTTATCACATTGAGCGAAACAGAGTGTCTGCCTGATTTTACTTACAACCAGCTAGATTACGTCGAACATATGATTTAACTAATAGTATTGAAATAATCGTAAAATAATTATTTATCAATCCAAAATGAACATACATACTTCTACCACAAATAACTACTGCAATGATTATCAAATACAACTTGGAATCGCAATACTTACTATAATGGAATTAACATTAAATGCTTTTATATCGTACAAGACACGTCGCTGGTCGTCAAGGCAGCTCTAAGCTATAAGATGGTAGTTAAATATTATTATGTACTTGTTTCCTAACTATAAGTAGTAGTATGAATACTGTTATGTAGATAGATCTTGATTCCCATAAAGCTGGTTTCTCATTTCCGATGCGACACACAAACGATCCAGTATTTTGCATTGTAGCGTTGAAATACTCTGAAAAAGAAATAACACTTTGCTTAAAACTTCTACAAATGTGTTTAGAACTAAAATCATCATAAATAAATAAATTCCTGGACAAATTACACACGGCCATCTAGTCCCAACTAAGCAAAGCTATGGGTAATATTATTAAAACTCACGCGAGACATTATACTAAATTAATTAAATAAATTAAACGGGCACTCACGTCTTTTTGTCGGGAAAGCCGACTACGAGTAGTTTGCGCTAGACACTGTGTGACAAGTGTCCGGCGCGAGAGACAAAGGGTGGACGTGTCTGGACATTCGCCCTGATGAAGGTCTACTTTTGAGATCGAAACTAGTCGGCTTTCCCGAAAAAAAGACGTGAGTGACCCGTTTAATTTATTTAATTAATAAAGCTATGGGTACTAGATAACTGATATAATACTTATTTTTTTTTGTAAATACATACATTTAATACATAGAAATCACCTAGACCAAGACAAATAAACATGTTCATGCACACAAATATTTGTCTTGTGCGGGGATCGAACCCGCGACCTCGGAGTCAAAGTGGTCATTGCTAACCATTTGACCACCGAGCTCGTCAATCTACCCTAATCTTCAAGCAAAAGGTTTACAATATCACTCACTATTCATCAATGTAAAAGCCGGAGCCCACCGGACGCGTATGCGTGGCGTGTTGCGACGCGTAACTTGCACAAACTCATGCAAACGCCACGCACTAGCATCTGGGGCCCTACCGCCGCAGCTCAAGCCGATTACCATCGGATTTTTTAATTGCGAAAATCAATCTTCAGCCTAGATTGGTGGTAATTGTGTTTAGCTTAGCTGGTAGAAACAATTAGAGCTCTATCGACTAATCTGAAGATGTTTTTCATTGACTTTAACTTAAGGTCTATTATTGAAATAAAAATATTCGATTGGAATCGGCTTCAGCCTACCCCTATGGTTCTACCGCCGAAGCTGAATCGAAGAAGAAGCTGAAGCCGAATCTTCAGCTTAGTAGGTAGAGCTCCAAGATTACTATCAGCTAAGCTTCACACAATTACCATAAATCTATGTTGAAGTTTGCTTTTCGCTATCTAAAAAGCCGGTAGGGCCCCTAGTCTGCTCCGGCCTTTATAATTAACTCTGCTACGCTGCTGCTTTACTCGAATTCAAAATTCACATAGGTGACACAGCCTGTAGGCAGTAACAGGACCGAGAAACACATTACCTAAGACACGTAAGTCTATTCCTAATGATTGGCAAACAGACTGCCCTATCTTTTAACTGGTGACCTACATCTTTTCAGAGTGATAGATCCTCTCTCTCTCTCTCTCTGCGTTGTGGTGTGGTTGTGCGTTCTACTTGCTGTTGTTGAAGTAAATTCGTTCAATAGTTTTCAATATGAGTAGTTCTTATGTATTAAAAGTCACTGCGTACTAACTAGGCTAGGTTTTCTTTTACCACAGTATAAGTAATAGATTCTACTAGCAATAAATACATCGAAATAATTCATCACCAAAAAGACATAATTTTCTACGTGATGGATTATACCAATTTATGTAATATGATAAAAATGATATTCTAATTACCTCACATTAGCGGCACTGGCAGGTTTGACTAGTAACATTGATGTCGCCCAATCAACTAATGTAAAATAGGCGGCGGTGGGCGAGGGCGGGTGCTGTTCAGTTTGGGGATGTTACTCATATCGGGCAGGTCTTCCTGCTTCACCTTGACCATGCGATTGCGGCCTCTGCGGCTGCTCAACCACGGTGGTGATTGACCAGCGCACCATGCTTCTTGGGCCCAATTAAGCGGCTCTACCCCCAAGCGAGTGCACTCCCGTGCATAAGCTCTGTAGGCAGCACAATGGCATCGTACGCCTGAACAACTACACGCATCGAGTTCACAAGCTTCTCGATAGTTATGAGGGTTCACTTTTGCACTACACTCCGTGAACGAAGGATATCGATTAAAGCCACGGCATAAACGACGTGCCTTCGTTTGCTTGACAGGTCGACAGCGAGACTGTCGATTAGGCCGCTCCTGCTGGCGCGTGCACGCGTGCTTCCCACCCACTCGCCAAGATGTTCCGAACCTCCAAGTATCATTTAATAATCTGCCATCGCGACTCCGCATATCGTCCCTGGCCACTGAATTAAAATTGCCGCATAAACCGCACAATTTCCCTCTGTACACACTTGACACTGTAACTTCCAAAAACCCATCGCCATCCCACAGCAGTTGCACGCCTATAACTGCTTTAAGTAAGACTGAACCATTACTGCGTGAGATTTCTGCAACTCCGTCAATTGTGTGAGGTAATGTCAATCTTTTTCCGTTCATTTTAATTCGCATTTTCTTTCCCATGTTTATTCTCGTTGTACCTAATCGGAGAGTCGCCGTGCGGGTCCACGATGAGTGCATGGTGTTTCTGGCGTCGTTCGATATTCTGATGGAAAATGTATTGTTAGCACAATCCGAAACTAACTGATACTTGCATGATCCCTGGAAACTATAAAATTTTCCGTCGAAAGTTTTATAGTGAGGATCTCCAAAGACAGTGCAGATTCCATCAGCATCCACACATTTAGGACAACAATGTTCTGCTAGATGTAGCAGTTTCTGGTCCGGACGGCACGTCAAACTTGGGCATTTCTCCATAGCGCACCGGGGTTCACCGCCATGACATTCACACGATTTGCACGCATCAAGCTGCCATGTTTCACCATCCTAGAATAAATCGATTAAAACTTTAGTACAACAAAAAAAGAGAGACAATAATTAATTAATTACATGATTACAATATTTTTTTCTATATTCAGCTGTACATGAGCGGATAATATGATGAATACTTTGTTTAGATTTTTTTTATTATAAAAATAATATTTCTTTGCTGTATTTTTTGTGGAATATCCAGTGCAACAGTATCTTTGAGAATATGTGGTTGCAAAATAATACCAGCAAAAAACTAGCATGACTATAATACCAACTAACCTGGTAGGTTACTCCACCAATAACACAAGCTGCTTTGGCGGCTTCTATCTGCGGGCACTCTGGGCAGCATTTTCCTGGCGCAGGTGGCAGTGCTCTGGCACCAC
Source organism: Hypsopygia costalis (assembly GCA_937001555.2). Taxonomy (NCBI): domain Eukaryota; kingdom Metazoa; phylum Arthropoda; class Insecta; order Lepidoptera; family Pyralidae; genus Hypsopygia; species Hypsopygia costalis. Next base: position 12,115,483 of record OW443330.2, on the reverse strand, counting down.
AGGTGCGCACGGGGCAAGTGTGGCGTGAACACACGGCTGTTCCATTCATGCAGGTACAGTCTGTGCATGGATCTACTCGAAATACACTGAGATGTCCGTTGTACTCCTTGCCAATTATGCAAGGTTTTGCTAAAGTGTTGCCTGAAACTGAGAAAATGACATGAATTTAATCATTAGAATACATCCATAGGCTGCAATGCTTACCATCAGTCGGGTCGTATGCTTGTTTGCCACCTTAGTTGTTTAACAAAAAACTTTAAGTTAAGTATACTCATATACTGATAGGATATATGGAGATCGGCCAGATGTGGCTAGATGCGAAAAAAAAATGCAATCGGATTTAGTAGAAATCGTTAGAGAAACCCTTTAGCCAACAGAGGGTAGATACTAAATTTCTTTGAGGATAATATAATATTTAGATATGATACCCAGAAGATTTACTCAGTTTTTAGTGCGTAACTACTCACCCTCCAGTAAATATAGCAAAAAAAAATATTATTATGTGTGTAGTGGACTAAAGGAAGGTAATTTATGTATCTCTAGATGGTGTTTGATATCAAGATGATCTTCATTTTCATTCTATTAACTGCAAATTTGATCTAAAATAGTTTTGACTACAGACGTTGGTCAACACCACTTTTGACTGACTGACAAAGCCAATTGCAATATGCGCACACTCAGCGGTGTAAAATGCCGCTGAATGTGCACAGATCGGCTTACTTTTTATATGATCGCGCACCCCTGTCATGGACTTTTGTAGTAATGTTTATTAAAATCTTTAACATTTTCTTTATCTTAAAACTATTTACAAATGTCAATGATGCAATAGCAATAATTTAATACAATAACATATACATTGACCGTTGACGTTGCGTTGGTTAGGTTATGTTAAGCTTGTGACCAACTAAAGCTGGGCGAGTGAAGCAAGCGAGGCTCGACTTGAGTTTGGACTTTGGAGAGGGATGTGATTGACGCCTAGATTTCGGGTACCTATTGACTATAAGATATTCATATCCTGAATAGAATATTATATTATATATGTTTATGTTTAGGAGACAACTATTCTCAAGTAATTAATCCCATCCCAAGACAGGTAAGATCCACGTTGCTTAACTTCTGTGTTCGATTACACTGAAGATCGTAACAAAGCTATCAAGATTTGATTTTCCGTTTCGAAACTCAGATATTTCTCTCTCGGTTTCGATAAACTCTACCTAAGTGTTTGCCTGGTAGGGAACATTATTAGCATTAACGCTCAAAATGAATAGAAAAACAGCAATTACTTACTGGGTAGGATCTTGTCAGCGGTAGGATGTGAGCACCTCGGACAACATTCGCCGGCAGGTGTGAACTGTTGACTGCGGTGGCAAGGCAGCACTGGGCAGGCGCGCTTGGCACATGATAGAGCTCCTCGCACGCATCGACAGGACAGGCATGGCTCGTCAGGAATTCTCACATCTCGACCCTCCCCCACGTGTTGTCCATTGATAATACACTCTGAAATATTAGAAAATATTTTATGTAAATATATTTTTGTGAAAATTACTCAAACATTGGTTTTCGTACTTATAATTACTAAACGCCTATAGTTTTTTAATTGCAAACATTCATTTCATCGAAACGTAGCTAGCATCCTCTCACTTCAAACAGCTTAAAGATCTTTTGATGTAAAAGCTGCCATGTTGTCTAACAATTTAGCTTAATAATGTTGTCTAATAATATTGGCAGATATTTTAATTGACATCACGTCCATACACAGCTAAATGTCTACTGTCTAACAATAGACAACATCACCAACACGGCTAACATATTAAGGTTAATGTATGGCAGCTTTTATTATAAAATTTTGAAAATATGACGGTAAATTTCATGTTTTAAGTCTTTCATATGCCTTTTAATTTCAAAGGCTCGGTTTTAAATTCATAACGTTAACTCATTAGGTACTAGTACGTAGTACTATTACTTATACTGTGATACTAGGTAAATTGTAGTCATGGAATTAATGAGCACGAGCACTGTCTTCTTTGGTTGTAGTATATAAAATCAAATCAAATATAGTTATTAACCATGTATAAATTACATTTAACTCGTCGTTTTGACATATTTGGGTTAATTTAAATATTGATACATATAACAGTATATATCATGCTGATGAATGTTGTGTTCTTGTTATTGTGCACTTTTTTAAAAACAAAAATAATGCTTGAAGATTTAGGTACTTTCGTTTAGGTACTTCAAAAAACTTTTTCATTTCGTGTTTAAATTTGGTAGCTGGTAAGTATCAGTATATACAGGGGTAGTAGATTGTACACTTTTATTTTAGCCATGCCTTGCTTCGTGCATTTTATTAGTCTAGTTTATGTCACTATGAAATTGTCCTTGACTTGTGTGATAATTATGTGTCATATACCATGTCAATTAGAATAATTTGATCATAATATTACAGTATACTAAAATAACATGGAGACGCTTATAATAAATCTACAGATAAACACAAATAAAAAGCAAAAGGTAGCCGCAACGTCCATTTCAATAAAGTATAGAAACAACGAGCCATTGTTTGGCAAATCGGGATGAGCTTCGGCGGCCGATTGGCCACGACAAAACAGCGCCACGGACCACAATAAATTAATGGAGCTAGTCGATGAATCAATCAGGGCCAGGGCTAATGAATGAGTAGAGGCTTCGGCCGCACACGGCGAGGATATGTCCACACCGCAAAGGCACATTGGAAGTTACGTATTTAACGTATAATAGGTAAGTACAAGTCAGAGCTGACTGAAGCGCTTTAGTCGTATCTAAGCCTTTATTTTATTTACAAAATACAAAAGTTATTTAAATCTACAGGCCAATAATAATATTTTCTAATTGGCTTACCACGATCTTTAGGGCCAAAGCCAACCTCACCTGCACAAGGTGTACCCTGCCACTATATACTAGTGAACGAGGCTCTGGTAAATAAAGAGGTAGGGTACAGCGTATTTGTAAGCTGACTAGAAAAGTACTCACAAATTGCCGCAGCCAAATAACAATTCCCTTGACGGTTGTTGTATTCCTACGAGTTCCTCCTTCTTCGTTCCTTCGGGGAGTTACTGCGTTGGCAGCAGGGGGTGGTGAAGCCAATTATGATAATGTATAAAATATACATTAATTAATATACTATTAATATACTAGGTCTTTACCTATGAAATTGCCGTTCTGCAGTAGGTACTGGCCATTTCAAATCAAAATAATTTTTGTTTGGCTAAGAATTCTAATTTCAAATTAATTTTATTTTAAAAACATGGAATTCTTTTTCCAAAAGTAGTCATTTGTTTATTGATTAGTGTTACATTTTCATCGCAGTTCAATCTTTTTCGTCATCATGGATACGTTAAAAATTCGAGTAATTGTGGAATATGAGTACCGTAGTGGCAGCAACGCGGCACAAGCGGCACGCAACATCAACGACGTTTACGGAGCTAATACTACAAACTAACGCACCACCATTGGTTTGCTCGCTTCCGTTCTGGAAATTTCGACCTGAAAAATGAACCTAGCGGTCGTCCGAAGACTTTGGTCGACAATGACGAATTAAAGGCGATATTGGAAGCTGATGATACACAATCTACGGCTAAATTAGCAGCAGCTTTCGACTTAGCGTCAAAACAATATTGGTCCATTTGCGTCAAATTGACAAGGTAAAAAAGCTTGACAAATGGGTGCCCCACGAACTCAATGATCGCCAGCGCGAAGTACGCGTCGAGACGTGCCTTGCACTGCTCAACAGACACACAAATGAAGGAGTTTTGAACCGCATTGTTACCTGCGATGAAAAATGGATTCTGTTTGATATCCGCAAGTGCTCAGCAAGTTGGTTGGATCCTGGTTCAGCACCTAAACAATTCCCTAAACGAAAACTTACCCCTAGAAAAGTTATGGTCACTGTTTGGTGGTCTAGCGCCGGTGTGATTCATCACAGCTTCTTACCAAACGGAGTGATCATTTCTGCAGATGTGTACTGTGAACTACTGAACACAATGATGGAGAAGCTGGCACGTCTCCAACCAGCATTGGTCAATCGCTCGTCTCCGCTGCTCCTGCACGACAACGCGCGACCTCATACTGCACAGCAGACGGTCTCCAAGTTGCAAGAACTGGGGTTGGAAGCTCTCCGTCATCCGCCCTACTCGCCAGACCTTGCGCCTACAGACTACTACTTTTTCCAGAATTTGGATAACTTCTTGGCGGGAAAAAAATTCAATACCCGAGAGGCAGTACAAAATGCCTTTGAAGAATTTGTTGCCTCCCGTCCAGCTGATGGGTGATTACTTCGATTAATACAAATAAAAAATATATGAAAAAAATTTGTTTAAATTTTTTCATACAAAACGGCAATTTCATAAGTAAATACCTAATATATATTTTATACATGAATAATTGTGTTCAACATTATCTATAGAATAATAGAATTTAAAATAATCGGTAAAATTAATTGTCAAGCATTATTTTAAATTAATTTTTCTCAACTGTTTATAGCTATTATTATAATAATATTATAGAAGTAAGAATATATTCCGTGGTCTACAATGAACGAATGTTTGAATACTTTTAAATACGCTTAATCCGTTTAACTTTGAATGCACTTCATTCAATATTATAATTTGTATAGAAATGGAGATGCATAGCTTCTCGCCGCGTCGCGCTGCTCGAAGCACGGCCGCATATAATTGTGACAATAAAGACAGGCAAGTGTCTGTCGTAAAACTAGAGACGACTACACAAAGTAGGCTGTCCTTTTGTAGACAAACAATTAAGTATTCATCACCAGTGCCAACGCGGTGATATGGCTTGTTACCGAATAACATTAGGTACACTAAGACACCATGCACACCCACCACGTAGACGCGCGTTTCACTCAATTGGAACGACTGCACACGTTGTTTTCTAAATTTTTTTTATAGTTATAGTAGCACTGATAACGCGCGTCGACGGCGCCTGAAGAAAACGTAATGTACAGGGTTCTTAAGTATGCTCTCCTAAAGAAGGTTATCGGAAAATTACAACGACCTATTATGTTTTTATTAATACTAGTGGTCGCCCATTGGTCGAAATTCGACCAAAATTAATTTAAATTATGACTTTAGCAATAAACAAAAGAGTATATATGCGTGTGCGTGTAATGTTTTTTTTTATTGATTTAATGTATTTTTATGCATAATTAAAAAAAAAAATTAGATTTCTGCACTCCTTCTCTATATAACTATAAGTCTGCGAAATTTCATAGATACTCCTCCGTCCGCGTAATTTTCTTAAAAAGGGGTACAAAGTTTTTCTTCACGTATTTATATTAAGATGCGTTATTGTTTTTAGTAAACATTACGTCAATAAAACAATAAAAAAAACTGAGCTTGGGGGTAGCAGATATTACATAAAAGCAATAATCTTATATCAAAATTCAAGGCACGCAGCATGCGTATATCACTGGCTAATTATTTCAATTTCTCAGGTCGTCGACGTAGGCATACCTAATAATAACGACGCACCTTAAAAACACCACAAGAATTTCAATGAGCAAGGGGTTTTTAACGTACTGCAGCCTACAACAAAATTGCCGCACTTAAATAGGTATTCAGATTTATTTTAATGCCAGCTACATACTAATGGAAATAGAGTCGCAAAGGATCATCACCAATATTTCTATTGAAGGACTTTCAAAGCTTCTCTCGCTTAGACGTCCATAATATAATAACGACATATCTCCTAAATTTATCGTCAACTGTGCCAGTAGCTTAGCCAGACCTCTGAGGATCCTGTTTAAAAGATCTACTAATGAAGGTATCGTTCCTAAACTTTGGAAGGCTTTGTCACTCCAGTTCACAAAACTGGTAGCAAAAGTGAGATAAAAAACTATCGTCCAATATCGAAGTTATGTTTGTTCGCGAAAATCCTTGAACGCCTTGTCTACAATCAGGTCTACGATACGCTATCGAGTACATTTATACCTGAACAACACGGATTTCTCAAAAATCGGTCAACTACATCAAACCTCTTATTGTTTACGGAATATACAACATCTCGTATGGACGCTGGTGAACAAGTAGACACCATTTTTACTGACTACAGCAAGCCTTCGATCTGATTGACCATAAGATACTGCTGCAGAAGCTTCTAGCAGCCAGTATGCATGGTAACCTGTTCAGGTGGTTTATTTCTTATATAGACAATCGATCGTAAGCTGTAGCAGTAAATGAATATTCATCTAAGTGGCACTTTGTACCTTCTGGAGTCCCACAAGGATCGTTGATCGGTCCTCTTCTATTTAATCTGTTCATTAGTGACATATACTCCTGCTTTATGTACACAAAATGTTTAATGTACGCAGATGATATGAAAATTTTCAAGCAAATCAATAACATCAATGACTGTCTGCTCTTACAGCTGGATCTGAACAAATTTGAGGAGCAATGTAAACTCAACAATTTAGATTTAAACGTTTCGAAATGCTACAGTATGACGTTTAGTCGAAAACCAAAAATTGTTGACTTTAGATATACTTACACTTAAAGGATCGCCACTTGTCAGGGTTGATAAAATTCGTGACTTAGGAGTTATTCATGATTGCAAACTGACATATGCAAATCACATAGATTCTATCGCTAAAAAGGCAAACAAAGCTTAGGGTTTACTTTTAGATCCTGTTCTCAGTTTACCAACATAAAAATTGTTAAAGTTTTGTACTCCTCAAATGTGTGTAGCATTCTTGAGTACTGCTCAGAGACCTCGTCTTGCTTGTAAGACTAATTGCCAGGTAAGACAATTGGGGCACTTATCGGGTGTGTACATACGTTTTTGACGCTTGTGGCATCTACAGTATTTATAATGTAGAGAGTAGAGTACGTAGAATTACTCCTTCACAGGTATCTTCATCGCACAATGCGCAACTTTAAAATACACTTATTACCTTAGAATAATAATGCCTATAATAATGTGTGTACTATACATACTCTCCAAGACTTTTGCAAAGCATGAAATTTAGCAACTACCTACGCTTTACTCAGTTTAGGTATCAAAGTTTGCACCAAATGTTTATTGATATTCTAATTGGAAGTTGTAAAGAAAAAGTTATCCACATGTCGATAAAGCTAAATTGTGAAGAATAACAAGTGGAAAGACATTGTAGAAAGAGCAAAAAACCTAATGCACCGTTGGGATCGTAAAACAAACAAACACAGACACACCTCAGCGTTCCCGCAGCCGAGTGGTCGTCGGCCGCTTTGACCACCAGACAAAAACCCACCCGCCTATACCTCTTAAGTAGGTTGTTAACTTTTTGATTTATGGTCAATAATAGAGACGCAACGCCGTGGGAGACTCTCCGACCACAAATATATTATTTTAATGAACCCCTGCGAAGGTATAGTGAGACCTTATTTCTGACAGTTTTAAGGCAGAATTGGATTCCTTTGTCTCTAAGAATCGCCCTTTCGTTTCGCGAAATGCGTCCTGTGCGGGTGGTCCGCTCGCAAAAGTAATTTTGAAATACCTTGTACCATGCAGCACAAAACATATAAAACCTAATATGTGATTTTCATTAACGCAAACAGTGAAATAAAGGTTTTGTAATCAACACACGTCTTCGCGCTTGATCAAGTATTTTATAGCTTGTAAAAATCTTTATGAAGTCATTACTGCTTGGCGCCATCTTTAGATCGATAGCAGACTAAATAAGTAATATATAATTTTATATAATGATTATTACTTATATTGATATAGCGCCACGTGGTGCACTTATGTACTAGTATTTTCTAACACAACAATAGTACGCCTGAACAATATTAGAACAACGCAGATAATATTAATCATTTTGTGTTCTATAATAGTCTTCATCAGATATTCGCTGGATTGTTATGGCAGAGTGGTCCATTGTCTGGAGCAAGCTACTGCGCAACACGTCTTGTGCGTGCCATTGTCGCAGCCACGTGTGGGCGAGACGAGACGCGGCCACCTTGCTTTTCCTGACTGACATATGAAATATGATTATCACGTCCTAAAAATTTGCAGTCACGTCGAGTACTTTTTTTATTACCCATCACTTAGACTAGACCTTATGAGTAGAATGCTACACTCCAAGGAAACCATTGGCGAAGGTACAATGAATTGGTACAGACATGTATATAAATATGACAGAAAACGAATGCGTCTCATGCTTGGGGCACTGACGGACCATTATGCCTGTCAAGGACACCTATACAAAATGAGACGTGTTGATAGCCCAGAGTGCAGAACATGAAAAAGGTCTAACGAGACCATGAAATACTTGATGTGTCAATGTGACGCCCTAGCCGGCAAACGAATTGAAATCCTATTAAAGGCATATCCGGACCTGGAGGTCTATAGAATCTTCCCAATAAGCGGCATACTGAAGTACATGGAACATGTCTCCAGACAGTCAGGGGAGAGTGACTAAAGGATTAGGGAGAGCACAAAAGATCCATGAGGGTCGACGTGTCACCGGTGCTCCAGCACTGGACCCACTCTAAGATAAGATAGATTAGACCTTTGAAATAAAACAAAATTCAAGTGCAGAAATCATCCGTAGGTAAAAGGAAAAAAACATAATAAAGAAATATTCAATGAATGGCTCAAAGCACAAATTGAAAAATATTTTTGAAGAAGCAGTCACAAGCTTCAACACCCCATTTGTTACTATTTAATCCCCATGAAATGGTCAGAACGCCCGTGGACGATAGAATATCTCGTTATTCGGTAATTAATAGAATAGAACACAACCAATAAAACGATAGATCGGAATGCGTCGGCGATTCACAAAAGCGATTCCCGAGTCATCTTGTAAATTACTATTATTTGATATGAAATTAATAAACTTGTTAAGGTTTGGAAGTGGAGGTAAATTGCCTGTAGTTTTGGTTTTGTTAAGTTCGCGTGGCGGCGTGTGTTTGTTTTGTACGGGATCATCGAGGTTGTTTTTTGCCGCGGGTGCGTCTGGGTGGGCGCACCACGAGACAACGCGGCAACGCTGCGCCCGCCGAGCTGCCCGGCAATTACATTCGTTCAACAACGGACGCAGATAAAGCTCATGGTGGGAAAATGCGGCGTAAAATGCTTTGTGGATTCCTCTGAGTCATTTCGTTTTCTACTCGTTTACTGGCTTATGACGTTACAACGAAGCGGATTCAGTCAATTATAGAAAACATTTTACAGCTTCATTACGAAGCGAAGGAATGTTTGTTTGATTGGATGACAGTTTACAACTATGATGTGGATTGTGTTGCTTACTTAATTTGAATTTCAATACGAGACAAAATATTTTATTTTAATACGAGATTCAACCCGAATGAGAGATAACTATTATAAAATCTTGGGCGTTTTTGATGCATTCCTAATTTCTGCCCATAAATGCCAAAAAAAATATGCATTATGAGATATTGAGAATCTGGCAAAAATGTCCAAGATATCATGTCAACTTACCATCACAAACAGGACAGTTATAATGCGTGTGTCGTTGATGTTTAGGTCTGTCGCAGGGCGCGTAGCACTCCGGTTTCGAGATGGTGACAACGCCCGCTTCGCAGCGAAGCAGCTTGCCATCCTCGCCCCACTCAGTGTGGGACGCGTGTTCTGTGCCATTGTACCAGCAGCCCTTGCAGCGCGTGCAGCAACCCTCGCGAGGCATTAAGACTGCGCAGTCGTCCATCTGGCCGCAATCTTCAACACCGCTTCGGCACTCCACGAAACCGTTCTGTAACAATATAACCATTCATAAGTCGCAATGTCAGGATATTAACAAGGCTAATCATCATCATCACCATCATCTGGATCTATGCACTGGATATCGACCTTTCCTAAAGCCTTCCATATGCGATCCTCTGCTTTCCTCATTCAGCCACTTCCGGCCGTTCCATTGAGATCATAGGCACATCATCGGTCTATCTACAGAGGGCGCCTATCACTTCGTCGTCCCAAACGAGGTCTACATTCTAGGACTTTCCACCCACTCCCACAGTAATATTTCATTTACCAAAAAGTAAGCCTATTTATATTATTTTAACTCATAATAAAGTGTTCTGGAAAAAAAGCTTTTCTGAATTCTGGAAGGGCAAACATAGTATTTGAGTTGGGGCCTAAATTATTCAATTTTTTTTTTCAAAGAGCATCAATCGCCTTCCTAATTATTTATTTATTCTTCTTAAAGTAAAATCTTTTGTGACTGCTTGACAATTACACGTCATGAACAAATAGGAACCCATGGACCAGCTATCGCTGGACATTATTTACGGCAAGAGTCGCGTAAAAGAGCTTGACGATCTTCTTCAGCAATCGAAAGTCGACATCAGGATGGTACAGGACACTTTCCTCAGAAGATGAATAAACAATTTGCGTTTTGCTGTTTCCCATTCTAGAGCCCACTGACGATGTGACAATGAAAAGTGTTGTAAAACTAGAGATGGACAAAATGCCGAGCATTTACGATAAATTCCAAATAAGTATATATCCCTATTTATGCCTAAAAACTAGCCATTTGGTAGACATTTATACGTACTTATAGGCAATTAACCGTAAATGCCCGGCATTTTGCCCATCTCTATGTAAAACCCGTTGCATATACAATCAGTGTTTTGAAAACTTCCTAATGTAAGAGCCGTTGTACTTAAGCGAGTAGATACACCCTGAAAAGTCGTAATGATTTTATTTTTCACATTTTTTGCTTTATTTTTATATCATAATAAAAAAAGTAAATGTTTGTTTTGTTTCGTTGCACTTTGGCGTTTAATTGTTGGTTAATAAATACTGCATTTATTATTTACTAAAAATATATCTAATTACATCTAAATGGCAGGTTACCTACGTCAATCAAAACACGGTTGTATGTGACGTGCTTACAAAAATAATGAATAAGAAACATTATTGTTATGTGCATACCAAATATCATAACGCAGCAATTAAATACAGTAAAATAAATAACTTGTGGTTCCAACCACGACACGGAAAAGATTTTTTGTGTGATGTTTTCCTTGTGATCGTGTTTTTATGGGCCTTTAAATTTGATATACAATAAAATTATGCGGGAAACAATATGTTTGACACGATTCCATACGTATTATTATACCACCTACGTACGTGATCACCTCTTGCGCTGTATAGAAGATGTAAGTTTATAGTATTATTTATTATAATTGTATTGTGACTAATGTCATACAACAGGGGTCTTACCGAGTGCAGGAGTCTAAATTAGAGTTCTTAGGCCTCCTGATACGATTATTTGAATGTAAAAATAAACGTCAGTTTATATAATTGTTAATTGTGTTTAATTTTGCTGATAGTAACTCTGGAGTTTCATACACTTAACAACTCTCTGTACTCCGCTTATGATGTCAAATGTAAAACACGTCTCATATCCGCCCCGTGTACCGCCTAAGCTAAAGTGAATTCCGATACTATATTTTGATTTAAAAAATAGGTTAAAGTTAATTTCAAACATCATTAGATTAATTGGTAGATCGCTAAGGTTTCCACGAGCTAAGTTAAATACAATTACCGCCAATCTAAGCTTTTTGCACCAAAAATGGATCGTAATCGGCTTCTGCTTCCGCGGTAGGGCCCCAGTTCCGCTTCAGTGAAAACGCACCCTAAACAAGCTTTGTATGTTCATAGCAAAGAACATAACAATATCTGACAACAAAAGTGCGTGAGGTCACCAGACCGGAAGGAGTTGCTGCGTTGGCAGCGGAGGTGGCGGCACACGCGCAATATTTCATGTTGCGAGCGTTATTATGCCTACAGTCACCGTAGTCGGGCCGTATGTTTGTATGGCACATAACGTAGTATAAAAAGCAATCACCACCAACGTAAACCAACGTATACCAAATTTCAATATATTAGTATAGAATAAAAATAACCAAATCTTCAGCTTAGCTGGTAGCTTAGCTGTAATCCCAAGCTCTGTCGCATGAAATTCAATACATTATGGTGAATTAATAATGTTAAACTGAAGTAAGTACTTTTGATTCAATGATTTGTTTGCATTCCCAAGAGCGCGTAAGAAGTAGTACGAAAAAAAAGTGCTACTGGTATTTCATGCACCTATGTAGTATACGTAAATGGTAGAGATGAAAAGAAAACTGATAGCTCACTAACTCATAAAGATCCAGCTGAAAACCCAAATAAAGCTGATAAAATTCCCACTAATTGATTATGGTGATGTGTGTTCTCCTGACTTAAATGCTGATCTTATCAATAAACTGGACCGATCAATAAATAATGCCATCCGATTTATCTTTTGTCTTCTCATATTGCAGCGTCGAAATTCAAGAATACTTTGTACACTTTTTTCAATTATTTTCAATATTTACTCACCCGAATACTTGAGATGCCAATTTACTATCTTTTTGACTCTCACAGCCTTCAACTTCGTTCAGATAACTCTCAATTACTTTCAATCCCACTTTTTCGTTCGGGCTTTATATCTAATTCTTTTACTCTTCAAGCTATCTGGCTCTGAATCTATTCGACAATCTCTCAACCAATTTATTTTCATTAAAAAGGTCCGTACTTATCTTTTAGAAAGTTTAGCAAAGAAGTACGAGTAAGTAATTTTATCAATATGTATCTGATACATCTATACTAATATTATAAAGAGGTAAAGTTTGTGAATTTGTGAGGTTGTAGAGATCTCTGGATCTACTTAACCGATTTTGAAAAATATTTTACCAATAGAAAGCCTCATTATTTGTGTGTGTCATAGGCCATAATAATAGTTGAATATATATAAACAAATAAATGAAATTAAATTTTGCACATAGTTTTTTTATGGTTGCCACCACAGGATGCCGAGATACTTCCTTAGAGTTAACCGCTTTCAGACCATAAAACTTCTAGTATAAGATGCTCTTGTGTAGCTACATGGCAAGGCATCTGTAGGATCCGGAGGATCACTTTACCTATATTTACAAGTATTGAAGCGGTTGTCAAATTCATGAGCGAAAACCTGCTCAAATCGAAAATAAATACGTTTCAAGTAATCTTTAATAACACTTTAATAAATTATTGACACGTTCATCTTTCAGTCAATTTGGGTCACTAAAAAAATGCAGAATGCACTCTGTGTTTTGTGTCCCTATGTGTACCATTTGTGCTTGTAAATATTTGATAGTTAACTCGATACTTACAAAGTATGTAAACTAATTTAAATTTAACAACCTTGCCTTGGAACAGATAAATGCTAAATGTCTTAATTTGCCGAATTACGACTCACATAGCTTTAATTATATGAGCAAATAGTGATACAAATCAGGATGCCTCTTTATTGCTCTTTAATATGTTTTTCATAATTGCATTGGCATTATTCATTTCAATTTATTAAAACCACAATACTATTTAAGCAGCAAATTCATTTACAGTAGCATTTGCCGTTATATTCATGTTCAACATTATAATGAACTATGCAGTAAATTAATGAATCACTACATAGTTATTTAGCGTATTATTAACTTCAAAAGAGAAGATCGATGAGTCGAAGGTGAAAAATCATTCATAAAGAGGGATATTATTATAAGTTTGAAATTTATGTGTGTGAATCTGTGCCGTCGAAGCTGCGAAACGAAAATACCGATTTTTAATGCATTTTTTTGTTTGAAAGCTGACATGATCCAGATGATTCTTAGCCGTAATCCAAGAAAAATCGGTCGTATTCATACGTAGTGTTGATAGTGCATCGTCATCCTACTGCCACAACTACTGGTTTCTGAAAGAAGTGGATGGGAGTCTAACTCTCCCCGAAAATACGCTTTGATTTTGCACCGTGTAGATTCGTGGATGACATAAAAGTAGTGCGTTGTTTGAAATGTCAACGATACAGGCATAGTTGCTAAAAACGACGTGAACGAAATCGCAGAACTGTATTAAATAAAAACAAAACGCCATAGACGGAACTAAATAATTAACTTCTTTATAGACGCAGTAATTTATGTAGGCGGACAGAATAGGGGGGAGTGGCGTGTTAACGAACGCATGAGGTACGGATAAAGACATTAAAATGTCCCACAAGAGTGAATAAAGTTAATTTCATCTCAATTACTGGTACGCTAAAATGTATCGTTAACTATTCTGTGCCTTTTCCATGAATAACGAGAGCAAACCTTTGCATACCTTTTACATACTTAATTGTTGTATGAAGTTATTAATGGATTAATATTAATATTTTGCTATTAAACTAAAACTTATCTAAAAGCCTATCTAATTTATCTATAAACCAAAGAAAAAGTTATGGGATAAAAAATAAATATATGAATAAATACAAATTTACTCGCAAATAAAAAATATCCCCAAGATCGTTGTTTTTCGGCAGTGTCCTCAGAACACTGGCAGCATTACCTCGCTGGATAGCTATACTTATTCTGTGAGCAAGGTAATGGCCAGCCTTCTGGTTATAGGACGTGTCGACCAATTTTTGAGAAATATCTCTAAATAGTAGTGGGCTGATGGGCCCCGCGGCCCCAAGGTCTCTACCCCAAACGGCTCAAATATGTAACTGTTGCTTAAATTACAATATTTGCGGCGTTTGATGCATTCTGCAGAAGCCGCTGTGGCATTGTTATTAGATGGATTAAGAATTTAATACTTCTACTTTCAGCAGTCTACACTTCTACTTCTCCAGTCAGCTTACAAAATACTCTATTCTATGATTATCACCCCTCTTTAATTTTATTATAAAAGTTGTTGGTGGACTACGTGGAAATTGTTAACATTATTTTAATAATAATGCACTATTACTGTACTACGTAATTAACTTTATTTTTACCGACCGGTTTCGCCTTTACGACATTATGAATGTAAACAGAAGGTGTTTGGGTTTTTAGAAAACATTTTAATACTGTGCATTCAATGACAAAAATTATCAAAAATAAAACTAATTATTAAAAATAATAAATGTTAATTATCACGGATCCGTATGCAATGTGTTTGCATAAAATTGACGAGCTCGGTGGTCGAATGGATAGCAATGGCCACTGTAACTCTGGGGTCGCGGGGTCGATCCACGCACAATACAAATATTTGTGTGCATGAACATGCCTGTTTGTCTTGGCCTGGGAGTTTTCTATGTATTATATGTATGCATTTATAAAAAATAATGTATTTAAGTATAATATCAGTTATTATTTAATTATAAAAAAAAATGAGCATAATTTAAGTAAATTCAAAGTAAAGGACATTGCACGTATCACGTTTTCTTTACATATTCTGTGAGACTTCTTGCCAAATTTCATGAATCTAGGTCAACGGGAAGTACTCTATAGGTTTTAATTCCCTTCCGAGTACCAAAATATGGCCGTAAACGGTCGTATGTTTTACTGCGTTGATTTAATGCGTCTTCGTGCTTCGGAGGGCACGTTAAAGCGGCGCTTCCGGCTGTTGTCATTAGAGGATAGTAAGTCAAATCAGTGGCCTTTAGGCGGTTTGCAAACACTGACCTCCGCCAACCCGCAGTTGAGGAAAAGCCAGTATTTAGGGAAAGCCAGTATACTCGTACCAGCCCCCTTACCACCAACTCTTATTGCGATTCAATAATTGAATAGAATGCTTATTCATACCAATGAATAAGCGACTCTATTCAAATGCAATATCAACGACACAATGACAACCCCTGGTGTCCTATCTACAATTTGCTTTTTTTTTCGTTATAACTTATATTACACATAATAATTATAAATTATTAAATACTCGTAGGTAATATGTAGGAAAATGATTAGTATTTTTTTTTAATGTGCCAAGAATTTTACATATCAGCCCAAGTTGTTAGCATCCAAAAGATTGCTTAAGGACAACAAATACTCTTTTATGGATTCATTTTAGGCCTGGAACCCTAAAAATGGCAGAAATTCTTACAAACAACTATTTATAACTAAGCACCACAGTACGAAACAATCCCTCGCGTCGATACTAAGCACCTATTTCGATTCAAAAAATTTTCGTAGACACATAGTATAAATTATGAAATATTCGTTGGTAATAAGGAAATGATTGGTAAATTATTTGAATGTGCCAGGAATTTGGCATGTCTGTCCAAGTTGTTAGCATCCAAGCCGGCAGACATGATCAACATTAACAGCCAATATTTGTACAAATCTGTACACTTAATAAACGTTTTAACACCAAACATTGCAGCATCCTGACTTGTCTATTCAGTTAAATAGTAGATATTATGAGATATAATTTGTAGTCGTTGTCAACCTTATTCATCCCTCTATTCCCACTGCTGGGATACGGCTCTCCCTTCAATCGAAGGGGTTTAGAGCATACTCCTCCACGCTGCTCAACTGCGGGTTGACTGAGGTCAGTGTTTTCAAGCCGCCTAAAGGCCAGTGACTTGGCTTAACGACTGTCATCTACTGACAACAACCAGGACCGACGGCTTAACGTGTCCTCCGAAACACTCATAATATGTAGTTTATTTTCGAAGTAACAGTGCTTGAGCAATTGAACTCTTGTACAGTAAAACCTAGATGATACCTAGTTATTCATGTACACCTAAGAGCACATCATGTTGACAGTTGCAATCCGAGTTCAGCTTTTATTTCTTCCGACATAAGAACGGTAGAAAGGTCAACTTGTCAATATAGATATGCTCCTACCTGTACAATTTATACTCCATCAAATGAAAAATCGGTATATTTAGATCGATCGATCGTTCCCATAAATCTAACTAACAGTTACATCGATATGTCGATTTTTCGTTCGAATTTGTATTTCATAAGCACTGACTTAAATCACTACGTAGCTAGTAAACCCATATTTTCTCGACCCACCAACAGCAGGGCAAGCATGCCTTCAAATTCAAAACAAAGATGTTACGGATGCCATTTTATCTTTTAAACCAGGTTCGGCTGCAGGTTTGGATGGAATCTCACCCCAACATTTGAAAGATTTAACTTCGCATTCTGTGGGTGATGCAGGCAAGCAACTTGTAAATTCGATCACTAAATTAATTAACTTTATGTATTCCGGTAATGTCAATCCAGAAATTGTTCCTATTCTTTTCGGCGCGAACCTCATTGCCCTCACCAAAAAGGACGGAGGGGTGAGACCAATTGCTGTTGGATCAACACTACGACGTCTGGCCTCCAAAATTGCTGTTCGACATATTTTACCAAAATTAAATTCGGAATTTGAACCCGTACAGTTAGGCTTCGGTGTAAAAGGAGGGTGTGAGGCAGCCGTCCATGCCCTACGCTCTTTCCTAACTTACGGACAGCCTGACGTGTTGCTCAAAATTGATGTCAAAAATGCTTTCAATTCGGTAAATAGGGATACCTTGCTGATGGAAATAAAACAACATATACCGGAAATATACAATTATCTTCTTCTCAGTTACGCTGATCCAACAAAATTGTTATATCATTCTAATGAACTCTCCTCGGAAGTAGGTTGTCAGCAGGGTGATCCCCTTGGGCCTGCAATTTTTAGTTTGGCTATAAATCCGATAATAAAAAATTTAAATTATAAATTCAACGTTTGGTATTTGGACGACGGAACCCTAGGAGGTGATGTGGATACTGTGTTTTCGGACCTTTTTTTAATCAAAACTAAATTCGAAGCCATTGGTTTGGAGCTTAATTTTAGCAAATGCGAACTTTTTATAAATAACTGCGACTTAAATTTAAATGCCGTAAAACAAAAATTTTATATTTTGGCTCCAAACATTAAAATAATTAACAGTAATTCCCTTTACCTTTTAGGTTCTCCAATTTTTGATGAATCTATTTCTGAATATATTAATAATTCAATTACTAAATTTCAAAATACTGCTGACCGTCTCCTTGAAATTAGTCCACATTATGCACTTTGCATCTTAAAATTCTGCCTTTTCGTCCCAAAATTTACGTATGTGCTCCGTTGCTGCTCCTTTTGGAATCATCCAGATCTTTTGACACAAGTAGATGACTTAATCAAAATTAGCTTAGAATCGATTCTTAATATGCAGTTGAACGAGCAATCTTGGACCCAAGCATCCCTACCCATCCGTTATGGTGGTTTAGGGATTCGCAAAATTTCCAATGTCGCGTTACCAGCCTTCCTATATCTTCTGTCCATAGTTCAGCAAATCTCATAAGTAAAATTTTAAGGGCATCCCCTTCAAACTTTGAGATTGCTGGCTTGGAAGAAACTAGAAACGCTTTCTTAATTGCATGCCCAGGTCAAAATTTTCCATTTTCTCCAAATTCACAGAGGAGCTGGGACGACATAAACTGCAAATTGACTTATGACAATCTTTTGAGCTGTAGTACAGGTTCGGCCGTTGCTAGGCTTTTGGCCGTGGGTACGCATGAGGCTGGCTACTGGCTTCACGCGTACCCTTCGTCAAATACAGGAACATTTCTTGAGCCCGACACGCTTCGAATCGCGACCTGTCTACGGCTTGGGGTCCCGGTCTGCGCTCCTCATAAATGTCCCTGTGGCAGTGATGTCGACAAGCTAGGACATCACGGACTGTCATGCCAAAAAAGTGCAGGCCGCTTCTCGAGACATGCCGCACTTAACGATATCATACGCCGATCCCTTGCCACCGTCAACGTGCCAAGTCTACTTGAGCCGACTGGTATTGCAAGAGATGATGGCAAGAGACCGGATGGTATGAGTTTGATTCCATGGAAGATGGGCCGGGTGCTGGTATGGGATGCAACCTGTTCAGACACGCTGGCCCCTTCCCATCTACATGGAACCAACTACAGAGCTGGTGCGGCTTGTGAAGCGGCTGAAAAAATTAAAGCATATAAATATAGAGGTCTAGGCTCCGAATATGATTTTGTGCCATTCGGTGTCGAGACCCTTGGTCCGTGGGGTCCTAGCGCTATAAGGCTTTTTAGGGAAATAGCAAAAAGGTTAGTCGACATCACAGGAGACCGAAGAGCTGGCAGCTACCTCGGACAAAGAATTAGTCTAGCTATTCAAAGGGGGAACGCTGCCAGTATCTTCGGAACCTTGCCTAAAGGGACTCCTTTTAATAATATATTTTAGTTATTAAATTATATTTTTTAGGGTTTTTAGTTTTAGTTTCAATACTTATTATTATTATATATTACACTTATTATTATTATATATTATTATTTAGTTTTAGCTAGTAAATAATATGCATAATATAGGTACCTATACTATGTGTGTGTGTACAATGAATATTACACTTGTAGTATAAGGGGTTTAAATTAGTGATTTTCAAAAGAGGTAGAGATTAGATTAGCAATCAGGCAAAGGTGGCGAAACGTCGCGAGCCGAGTCCTGTCTGCTTCCTCATCATGATTACCACGACCACTCTGATAAGAGTGAAGCGACAAAGAAGAAGATATTAGACGAGAGTGAAACACAACATACAATGGATATAATTATTTTCTAATGTAATAAATACCACAGATTATACTGTTGGTTGTTGGCATTTGGTGGAACATTATTAGACATTCTGTTATTAGTAAAGCAATTGTACTGTTCCACTTAATTAAATATATTTTGACCGACCATGACAATTGTATATAAAAATCATCAACAGTCTTAAAAAAATCATCTCAACATTAAAAGAAAACCAAATAAATAATACATTAAAATACCTAACTAAATAAATTCCATCCATATCATTTTGATAATTGGCGATACTACGGTACGTTTCCTAAGACATTTATTTTATAATAAGAATGGTAAAACTATGGAATCAACTTCCCTCAGCGGTACTTCCGAACAATTACGACATGGGAGTCGAGCCTTTAAGAACAGCATTTTTATTTCCTTTATAAGGCTGGCAATGGATCGACAACCCCTTTATGTTGCTGATCTCCATAGGCGGTGGTGATTGCTTGCCACTAGGTGACCCACATGCTCGTTTGTCCTCAACTCATATAAAAAAAATAATGTCTAATTTTAGTTGATAACAATTTTGGTCCAGGTTTCGAGGACAACCTTTAAATGATTACAGTATAAAATAAATACATGTGTTTAATAACAACTTGTTTATTATGCCAGTTTTGTATTCACGTGCAGGTTATCGTCGCACACTCTACACTAGTCTATACTGCTAGCCATTCCAGTATATTTGTTAGCAATATTATAATTGGTTAATAAAACTAGATATTAATTAATTACATATTTCTAGATAACACAGCATTTATTAATAAAAAATATTAAATACCTAAACAACTACAAAATACAAATAAACTAAAGTAAATAAAAATAATCTAATCTTAAAATTACTTAAAAATAAAACTAAAACACAGCGCCATGTAGTCTCAAACTAAGCAAATCTTGTACTACGAACTAACTAGATAACTGATACTTATTTGTTGGGTGTTTACTTCTTTGTATCTATGTACAAAGCTGAATACATAAAAACATTCAGAGCATGATAAACAGACACGTTTATGTATGTACAACATAAATGTTTAATTTTGTGTGGGGATCGAACATGAGACCATCGATGCCAAAATGTTCATTGCTACCACCAGGCTAGTCGAGGAATAAAAAAATAAATATAAAGTAGGTGAATTAATCCATTGTTTCTTATATTAACTTTGTGTAACATTTGTAAGTAGTTTCCGTGAATAGACAAGGTATTTTCCGTGGTAGGTACTGACCAATTATTCCTATTTTTATGAATGTATCTTTCATAAACAAAATAACGAATATTAACCCTCGATATAGCATTTAAGGGGTGTAACAGAACAGCATTGTCCATAATAAAGATTATTTGATTGATTTATTTCATGAAAAATTATAAAAACATACCTTTATTATTGCCTAACTATTCGACCAGGTTGCACCGGCTGTGGTCACAAGCTGACAGGACGTGGTCAGCCTGTGACAATAAAGGTTAGTAAATACCCTTATGCATGATCTCGTTAATTCCCATTCTTATTATTTTTCATAAATCATGCAACGCGAAAGTTTAAAAATGATTGATTTCATTTTTATATTTGTTTACGAACTATGCTTTTATATTTAATGATGGCGCTCACTGTGTCAGCACTAACCTTCTTATTAGAATATGTAATACATCCAGTAAGTGAGTAGCGCAAGGCTCCCTGAATTTCACACTATACTGAAATGGTGTTAGATGAAAGATGTACCTTTAGTTCAATATGTTTTACACATTACTACTCGAGGTCGCCCACTCTTTGTGTATATTGTTTATTCTTTACTTCGCCTGAATTTCAGGAGCGGCTCTCTTTGAACTAACCCTCAGATAGCGAAATATTTACATTATACGTCGGACAAAAATAACTGTAAGTCTGTCGACTGGCCATTACTTACTGTAATGTGTATCGAACATAAAATAGAACAGATTATACAAATTAGAGTAAGCTTGAGGCAATAAAATTATTTAAGAGTTTATTAGTATAGCGCTACCACATAAGTGTTCTGTGACCGCTACTACTGGAGAAATAAAAGTTAAAAATAAGTATATCGCCTCTCAAAAAAGCAAAGCATTGTTGTAGATTAAGGGAACTAGAACTAAAGCTTGAGGAAATACCGCTTGCACCTTGTGACCTCGTTTCAGAGGCGGCGCCCTGATGATTGTTGACGAATCCTAACTGACGGACGACTTAGAACCTTTGAGTCTGGGAAGAGACTTTGCGTCCCTTTGTGAGTTCTTCCGATTCTATTTGACATGATGTCCACGGCCTACTTCTACAGTCGCACCGTTCGCCATCGCTTGAATTCATCCACACATTAGAACCGAAGTGGTCACGTACTATGCGATTCCTTAGAATTTTCCTTCCACGTACTATCAAGCTGTGGAATGAACTGCCTGTTGAGGTTTTCTCAGGAGACTACAGAAGGGGGTTCTTAAAAAGGGCGTGAAGAGGTTTTTACAGGTCATAAGGTTGCTATTGAAATAATCTACATCGTCTCTCAAAAGACAAAACAACGTTGTAATTTACGAGAACCACAGCTAATGCGCAATATTTTAAAAAAATATCCTCTCAGTCATGGTTACGTAGTTCTTTATTTTTGGTAACGACTTTTAGTTGTTCTTTATTTTTTTTAACGTTATTGCTAATAGTTCTAAGACGATTACATTAACCCCGTGTTCTCCAAAAAGGAAGCAGTTTAAGAAACCTTTTACATTGAAATAAAAGCAAGCTAAATAAATAAGATGTGTCTGGGTAACTAATATCATCATCTAGTTCAAACCACTAGAAAGTTAAGCTGAAACTTCGCAGGCAGTTAACTATTATGACATCAGCTTCGCATCAGCTAAGAAAGGGTTTCAGAGGCTTTGCGTGATGAACATACAATAGACAGGCAAAATATCTAAAAATAATAGTTTTGGCGTCTATTGCTCTATTAAAGAGGCCTAATTTTATTTTTTCTTATTATGTATCCTACATACAGACATCGACCAGTCAGAGTATTGTTATGTATAGACGTATAATACACCTAAATAAGCTACATTATAAGTAAGATGAAACGTCAATGATTATGTCGAAATATGACCGAAAGATAAACAAATTAATAATGACATTCTGCTCGCTATAAGAATGAATGAAACCATATACATATATAATTTTCAGACAATTCAGTCAATCTCGATGCGATCAACTTTCTCTTAAAATAAAACTAGAATTGGCCTTTAGGACATGAACGTACGAAATGGCGGGCGAAAGCTAGTACTTTTTTAAAACACGTCGCTGGAAATAGAAATAATAAATAGTGAATGATTTCTGATGATTTATTGCCTTCTGTGTTGTTAGATTGGCCTCGTAGCCATCACTGCCCTGGCGCACATTCTGTTTACACTTTTTGTTTAAAAAACTTTATTAATGTGTATTGTATTATCCATTTCATATTTTTTAAGTCACAGAACATTACATTATTATTTAAATTTCACAATCTCTACATTTTTATATACTAACTAACACCCAGTTAGTATACCCTGCTGAATACCTAACGAGTAAACGCGAGGTGGGGCCTGTCGAGCCAGACGGGGTAAATATCTCAACCTCATAGGATGCCGCAACCGAATACCCTTGAGAATTGTTGTGTTACTGCGAGTGAGTAAGGACACCAGACGTAAAAAGATGCTCTGGCATTAAAAAATCTATCCTTGCACTGATTTCATCCTATTCCGTTTCTCTGTTTACCCTTGATGGAGTCTCAAGCATATGAACATCCAAATATAAATTTAATATATAAAATTATTTATATATATATTATATAATGTATATATATATATATATATATATAATGTATATATAATATATACAATATAATATTTGAATATATATACTTGACGAGCTCGGTGGCGTAGCGGTCGATAACGCGGCTTCGACACCAACGCTCGTGGGTTCGATTCCCACATAGGACAAACACTTGTGTGCATGAACATGTCTGTTTGTCTTAGTCTGGGTGTTTTCTATGTATCATAAGTATGTATTTACAAAAAAAATGTATTTACGTATGTTTATCAGTTGTCTAGTACCCATAACACAAGCTTCGCTTACTTTGGGGCTAGATGGCGCTGTGTAATTTGTCTGACAATATTTATTATTTATATAAATGAATTTCCTATATTATAGGAAATTCATTTATATATATATAGGTATACATGTATACCTATATATATATATATAAATGAATTTCCCTTGGTCACGGCATCACGCGTGAACAGCTGGACCGATTTCGCTAAATTCTTTTTTTGTTGTATTTGTTATTGTTAGGAGAAGGTTCTTGAGAAAGAAAAAAATAAGAAAGTTGCGCGGAAAATTAGAAAATTTAAAACTGAACGACCATAATTAACTTTTCCTATGTAATTTTATGTCGTTTGACAGAAATGTCAGTTATTTGACAGATTGCACGAAACCAATTCGAATTCATTGTTAAGAAGACAGGACGTCTGTCGGGTAGTACCTAATATAAACTGCATAGTAGATTTCTCATCCTCTTCAATAAAATACTTAGATAAAGATTTATCTCCGCTGGCGATAAAATATTTATATAAATCTGCAAAATATATGTTCTTGCTAACTCATTATTTCTTAGAATTCCTATAGTCCTTGTTAATTATGATAGATGAGTACTGATATGATTCTTATTAGATCTATTAGTGGTTCGTTAAACGCCCAGTTGAGTTGGCCAGAGAATGGGGTCAACCATTGCATAGTTTCTCTCAGTAGAACAGTTAATGACATCGCACTGGGGTTCCCTATGAGAAGCTTGAAAGTGGTTCCTCCTTTTTATCTATTATCAGTTTGATTAGTATTTTACCTTTTGTCTGTTAACATTGTATACATGTAATGGAATCATATATCATTAGCTACAGTAGCAATCCGCCCCTGCTTCGTAAGGGTGCAATCGACTTAATAAAGTTAGCATACTGTATGTACCAAATGAGTATCCAGTATCTTATCTTGAAACGGGTCCAGCGCTGCAGCACCGGTGGTACATCGACCCTCTTGGATCTTTTGTGCACTATTATAGTAAAATAGAGCGTCAAAGGTCGCCGATAAACTGTTTTGCAGTTTGGCGATCATTAGAAAATAAGTTAAAAATGTAACTCATTGTGTTGAAATAAATTAAAAAAAAAAAATTTGGTGTTTTGATTACAGGTATATTGTTTTTTTTAATAAAAGCTTAATTATGTTGTTATATTGTATACTCGTATTATTTAACCTTCCGTAAAAATCTGTAAATGAACGTGAAAGCCAGATTAAAATCCGTTTCGTGGTTTAGAAGAAGTTAGAGGATAAACCTCATAGGCATAACTTTTTAATTATGTCTACGAGCAGGGTTGAAACCGACAGGAATTTCCTTCCTGCTATTGCAGCATATTCTTACGTCAGGATCTAGCTCACTCACGGGAACATACCAACCTTAAAGGAAAGTATTACATGTCTATGGTCTTCTGTGAGATGGAGGTACTTTCCAAGTCAAGCCTGACATGCCTTAGGTACTCTTTTGCCAGAGTCTCATTCTCTAGACGGCAGCGTGACCTTGGCAATGGCTCTAAGTGTTGAGCCACCCCAAAAGTATTAGCAAGTTACCGTCCGTGCTGTAACACGACCTTCGCCTCAAGAACTTTAATAACTTTTAAAGAATGACAGAGATATATTTGTTATTTGCAGTCGATTAGATATAAATCTCAAACTTATATTATACCGCCGTCCACTGCCCAATTTGATAACTAAACATTTTCCAGCGCTCCATATAAAATTTTTGAGCATTGCTACATTATAATATACATTATAATAGTAGTAGTGATACAGTATAGTAGACCACATGGCAGATCACCCATGCGATGGACCGACCAGATAAAGTGCTATGTGCGGCCCATTTTCACTTCTTCAGTGTTTCAATTTTTCAGTTTACATTTTCACTATGCACATGCAGTAGGCTACTTCTAGTTAAGTATCAAGCACATAAATAAAGTACAATATTTATCAATATTACAATAGTAAGTAAATAATATACAACCTCATCCAAGAATTCTCCTAATATAAACATTTGAATTGTAAAATGCTTCAACTATTTAATACAAATGGCGGAAAACAAAACTGATATTGTGTCCAGGAGTGCCTCGAATCGGGCGAGATGGCAAGACATCGAGGCGATTGAGGCGAGAGACAACAGCCCCCATACCTCCCTCATGACGACCACGACCGCTCAAGAGCATAACGAAGTAACATATAATTTTATTATCAGTAAAATATAGTAATAGTGAACTTTGACGAACCCGGTTGAATGGCTAGCAATTTCCAATTCGACTCCGAGGTCGTGGGGTCGAACCCAGCACAAGACAAATATTCGTGTGCATGGATATGTCTGTTTGTCTTGATCTGAGTGTTTTCTATTTACGAGTATTATATGTATGTATTTACAAAAAGAAATGCAATTAAGTATAATATCAGTTATCTATAGTACAAGCTTTGCTTAGTTTGGGACTAGATGGCGGTGTATAATATGTCCAGGAATATTTATTTATTATAAAAACAAGGTAAAACGCTCTAAGTAATTTAAATAAGTAACTACCAATACATTGAAACTATATGTAATGTATATTTAATTTAATAAACAAGATACCGTTTATAATTATGTATTGGTGACTGTATTGATAGAGTGGCCTAGTTGCAACGACCACCACGACGCTGATTACCTATATTTTTTTTTAATTATTCATGTATTTTTAACACCTTCAGTATGCAACCTTCATATAATATAAATTGCAAACAGCTTATCTATGTAATTTTAATCGGTATCAACTCATAATCGTAATACAGACAATCTAAATATATAAAATAAAATCGGGATAGTTACATCATTTATAACGTAAGCGTGAGAACCCCGGGACCAAGTGTGATATTTTATGTTTGGAGACTATCAAGATACCTTTTTGATATTATTTGATACCTAAATTAAATTATTTAGTACCTCCGCGAGCAGTGAAAAAACAAACTCCAGAACAGCTACACCGATTTTTATGGTCATTAATTTGGTCATATTGTCTCCATACCGAATAGCAAAACTATTCTTCTTCGTGATTGCTTTCCACCAGGTGGCACACATGCGCGTTTCCCCATCTCATATAGAAAAGACAATGCAAAGTATAGTTAAAGAATGTGAATTGTCAGCCCAAACTTTGGATTTTTACTCTTTTTTTTTATTGGTTATTAACATAACAAGCATTTTTTACATATTAATTATATGCCAAACTAAAAGATAAAAAAAAGATAAAAAGAAAAGAAGTTTATCGGCATTCTCGAAGTAGGCCATCAGGTATATTTTTATCGTAATAAGCCGAATAGAAGCGGAGCAAACGACACGCACAAACAACTGTTTATTATTAATTTTTAACCGACTTCAAAAAAGGAGGAGGTTCTCAATTCGACTGTTTTTTTTTTGTACGTATGTTATTAGATAAATTTGCGAATTGTAAACCGATTTTCATAATTGTTTTTTTATTTGAAAGGGTATAATTGCAAGGTGGTCCCATATTCACCAAGTTAGGATCTGATGATGGGATGCCAGGGAAATCAAGGGAAATCCTTAAATTTTATAAGCACGTATGGTCAAATTCATTTTTTTTATTTGATAGGGTAATTCCGAGGTCGTTCCATATTCACCAAGTCAGGGTCTGATGATGGGATCCCAGAAAAATCGAGGGGAAACCCTTAAATTTGCCCTATGGTAGCCGCAGAATAAAATTGTGCCACTCCATTGCTCTGCGCTGATGTCGTACAAGGCGACTAAGGAATCTTGTGTCACGCGATAACTTTTCTCCCGGAAGACGGGCAGCAGCGTCTGCCGGGGTATTCCACCAATAAGCTGCGCTCGCCAACTGAAGTCGGTTTCAATTTTTTTTTTTTATCAACTTTACTTTATACTACGTCGGTTGCAGACAAGCATACGGCCCACCGGATGTGAAGCGGTTACCGTAGCTATATTAACGTTCGCAACATAAAATATTGGTCGCGCGTCACCCCCGCTGCCAACGCAGTATCTCCTTCCTTTCTGGTGACCTCACTCACTGGCAGGAACACAACAACCCTCAAGGGAATTCTTATTTGGCTGCGGTATTCTGTGAGGTGGAGGTACATTCCCCAGTTGGGATTATTTTGTAAAGTCCTCAAGAGAGAAGTCGCGGTCGGTCCCTAGTATTCAAAAACTGATTGTGTCTTATCTCCCTAACGTTTCATTACTAGTCGTTATCAACTCATAATCGGTTACCCAACCCACTGTTAGGATACGAGTCTCCCCTCAATCGAAGGTGTTTAGAGCATACTCCACCACACTGCTTTACTATGGGTTGGCGGAGGCCAGTGTTTTAAAGCCGCCCAAAGGCTGACTTTTGGCTTAACGACTGTTATCTAATAACAACAACTAGGACCGACAGAGGAGCTCGAGATAAATAAACCCAT
The DNA here is from genome assembly GCA_937001555.2 of Hypsopygia costalis. Taxonomy (NCBI): domain Eukaryota; kingdom Metazoa; phylum Arthropoda; class Insecta; order Lepidoptera; family Pyralidae; genus Hypsopygia; species Hypsopygia costalis. The sequence continues at coordinate 12,087,590 of OW443330.2, read as the reverse complement.
CCATAGACAGACTAACGGTCGACGTTGCTTAACTTGCGTGATCAATGAGACTGACACGCGCAACGACGCCATCGAGCTCCTCTATAATTTATTAACAAGTATATATTAAATATAAAACAATTTCCTGGACATTCCATCTTCGTGTAATACAACTACGTACAAACTAGCGTGCACATGTAATTATTTTACTGGTGACCGCCACGCAACTTCCCGTTTCATTGATAGTGAACTCTGAATATCCTCAACGCTTCCTGGACACTTGCGCAATTTGTCACGTGGAGCTCAAAACTGCGGTGAATAACGCAAACCATTATATTTTACGAGGAATCAACACGATAACAGTAGATCAGGGGTTCCCAACCGGTGGTCCGCGGCCCACCAGTGGTCTGTGAGAGGTAAATTATGGTCCGTGATACAAACTTATAATGAAAGAGATTGAGCACTATTATACAAAACACTCCGCCAATCCGCAATTGATCAGCGTGGTCGGAGTATGCTCTAAACCCCTTCGATTGTGGGGAGACCCGTATCCCAACAGTGGGATGAATAAGGGTTGACGATAGATAGATAGATAGATAGATACAAAACACTAAAAACATGGATTTATATGACACTTGGAGTGATCTCGTAGTGGTCCGCGAACAAAAAAAGGTTGGGAACCAGTGCAGTAGATGGTAACACTGAGCTGGTAGCCTTTCATTCACGGATAGAGTGAAATCGGGCGAATAGTTGTACATTGCGGCGTTACTAGCGCGCTAAGATATAAACAATGAATTCCGTAGTCAATGTAATGCTACTCGCCCGATTTTACTCTATTCGAGTCCAAGAAACTTAAGGGCAAGGGTGTTTGTTTATTTATCCATAATTGTATATTATTCCTCAGTTTGACGTATTCTTATAAATTGTTGCTACATTTTACGTAATAATGATTCTTAGAACATAATCATCTACGTAGATTGGTTGGAAGAGATTCCTTTTAAGGATAGATCCGCCTTTGAACAGCTGTGTATTGTTAATGTGCTATGGAATAGGTTTTATGTAATATAGTTTTCCGTAAAGTAAAAATTTACAAACAAATCATTAGGTATGTCGATTGAGGAATTTAAATTTTGAAACCTATATTTTGTGGCCTAAGTAAAACAAGTTAAAAAATCTTGGTTTTCTTATGAATAAATTTTTGAATTTGCTATTTAGTTCCGTCTACACTTCTCATCCGATTTTTCTGAAATTTGATATAAAAGTAGATTATAAATAAGACTTTTGAAAACTTTACATTAAATATCTATTAAAATATAAAAAAATAAATTGCCCGATGCACTGATGCAAAGCGGTTACCATAGCCATATTAACGATCGAAAATTGAAATATCGCTCACGCGCCACCCCCCGCTGCCAACGCAGCAAATCCTTCCTTTTTGGTGACCTCACTCACTCGCAGGACGGTCAGCTTACACATAGGTTATACCCGACCTCTCTTACACCAGATCCTCTTTCGCTAATCGGCAGGGTGCACCACGTGCAGGTGAGGTGGGCTTTGGGTCTAAATTTCGTGATACCCCAAATTGCATAACCCCCATTAACCCCCATGGACATAATGTGGAAAACACGAACACTACTAGCATTAAAACGTTTATCTAATGATGCAACAATATTTAAATATTTCTTCGGCATATAGTATAATAATAATAAATGTTTATTTCGGATAATTTCAGTCCATAGGTTGTTGTAACAAATGTCTTAAAAAACTAAAGTTAGTGGTTATACAAATTTCCAATAATTTTTTTGGTCTACTGCCTAATAATGTGACAGTCGACACATGAAGCAACTGTATTCAAGCTACTGTTAGTGCTCTCTCTCTCTATTTAAATAAAGTGACACTTATTAAATTAACAGCTATAACTATTTGCCAAATGAGCTTTTATTGTTGATTACATAAACTATAATCATATCATTTAATACAGGCACTTTTAAAGTTCCGTGGGCGTTTTGGGCCGGCGGTTGCGTGTGCATGTTAAACGGATGTTTATTATTGTTTACATTTGGTGATTATAACACTCGGTATAGTGCTATAAAGCTGATAATATCATCAAGCGTAGATCGGGTAGCTACAGCTAAATCGCTCGTTAATTTAACGAATAGTTGGCTACTGTGTTCACATAATACAGGGATCGTTTGTGTGTTTGTAAACTGTATTGTACGATTATACAAATTGAAAGATGCGAATGAAACAGATATATTCGATGATTTTTTGTATGTAGCTCCTTAAACAATTGTCAGATTTCTCCCAATATTTCCCAGAATCTCTACCATATTTCTATGAATCTTTGCATGCCGAAAGGTAAAAAAAGGTTGCTATTATTACGTGTTTTCGTCATCTATTGTTACCCATGTTTGCAAATAAATAGATGGATTTTCTTATCGGCACGGGGCCCCATCACGCATTCTCACTCCTGTGTAGCCCAGGATTAACAGCGGCGACTACCAAAAAAGACCATAAACAATGAAGTCCAAGCAGTCCCGGGGGTAAAACTACGGCTGCCTTGGAACTCATAACTAATTTAATCAGAAGAAATTATTTGCAGTAAGAAGATTTTGGAATTTGACTGAAATAGATGATTTTATTTACTGAAATAGATGGATTTATTGTAATAATATTTGGTATTTTATTTTTAACTGGTTTATTCGTAATAATTAGATTATATATTTCATATTCAATGCCGTATCATGAATACCCACAGGATTTATCTGTGAAGTGGCGAGTCGCAGTTACGGTTTTGATGTTATTGTGAGTTACACTGTGCTCCACTAATTATAAACATTGATATCGAATATAATTTTATCGCAGAGATTCATTAGTTATCCTAAACATTCGCCTAATACATAGCTTGCATATTGAAAACGAGTTTCTGCCCGCGACTTCGCTCCGCGTGAACACAATACTGGGATAAACAAAACAATGACAATGAGTGAATCCAGATCATATTATATGTATGACTTAAATTAATAATGCTGCGACGACTCCGGTTAAATAGCCTAGTTAGGTAACCGGCAGGGCGCACCACATCACGATCAGGTGTGGTTGACTCTGCTTTAAATATAGTGGTCCGGGCCACTTACACCCCAAAAAATAATAAACATTCCGACTAAAACTGGTATGGATATATAGGGGATATGGGGTGTAACTGGTTCATCAACAACTTTAAACCAAAGCCAATCTCACCCGCATGTGGTGCACCCTGCTGACTGACAATCAAGGTTCTGGCGAAAAGAGAGGTAGGACATAGCGTATTTTATAATCGGCCCTGCGCTGTATAAGGCTGCGGCCTTCTTTGAGTTGGAGGTACTTCTCCAATCGGGCTCAACATGACCTACCTCGCTTTCCCCAGAGCCTCGTTTGCTGGAGAGTTCACCACGTGCAGATGAAGTTGGCTTTAGATCTTTATTCTCATTCTCAGCTCGGTTTACTCATCTCTATTGCTCCTGTACGTACTTTTAATATATAGCCTACCTTCTTCAGCACGCAAATGCATGCGTGGTTTATTCTAAGATACGCGTATACCTATATGTATGCAATTGCAATACTACGCCGCGTGCGTACACAGTCTGCTTGCAAAATACTGGATGTTCTGTATTAACTGTGGACGTCGACATTCATTTTGAAATGTTTATCTCTTAATTTACATAATGGAGCCGCGCGAGTCAGACTGCTCGGGGACGTGATACTACGAGGATGCTTATATTTATTAAGCTACTCGTTCACTAAATTACTACACTCGTGAAGTCGTGATATCTTGTTAATAGTAACCGATCTTGACTCTACATTCTACTAAGCACAGCATAAAAGTCTACGCAGACGAGAGAATTTTGTCCGCATACTTTTTTGCCCGGCCGAAATAGCATTCTTACAAATGCATCGAATAATTACATGAGTTTGGGATCCCTCGTTTGCGTATTAACCGACGTCATTTGTACAAAACAATTTGGTCTGATTTTATCTGTACAAATTGGTTTAGATCACCTTTCTTAATCAAAACTGGTTAAGATTGATTAAAGTATTATTGAGAACCTGCTTGTATATTTTATAGACTAAGCATCGAAAGATACAAGTATGCTATGGTTGGTTATCAGTTAGGTTAGGCTTCTGCAACGATTCGCAACTAGTAATAGTAACCTCGCAAAGTTGGGCTTCTTCGACCGCCATTTAAAAGTCGCTTTGACTGATCGCGAGCTTTGATTGTTAAACATACCTACATAACAGAAAATAAATGAGATATCTCAGCCTCAGCTCAAAGTTCAAGTCACTAAAAGTTGGTTTCAGAAAAGTGACATCCTGCTTTTAAAAAGGTTACTTAGCAACGGAAATGTGTTTTAGATGTTCTTGCTCTATTTACCAAAAATACTACTTCACTGAATTGAGAAGTTTGACTGACTGTTTATAGTTTAGACGTTTAGTCTATGAATTTATGTAACTTTTATAACCGTGTCGGAGCCTTTTGGTCGCGCGCTCTATCTTCTTGTCCTGTAGTGCCTTTGATGACATGTAGAATGTTTACTAGAGAATAATTGATTTATTCGAAAATTAGTATATACATATGTATTGGCCGTATGGGTTCCGGCAGACTAGAATAGAATCACTCCGTTTCATGCCGTGGATGTCGTACAAGGCGACTAAGGGAAATAAATTATCAAATATCGATCAGGCCTCCCCAACCCGTTTGGCCAGCGTGGGGAGTGTAGGCCAAATCCTCCTTCCGTCTAGAACGGACAGACGAGAGAGGGTCGTGCTCCTGTAGTGGAGACTAAAATGTACCTGATGATGATGATGATGACATATGTATACTTATTATAAGTATATTTTAAAAATAATACTGATCTACTAGATAAATAAAACTAAAATTAAAAATAAAACTAGATATTATATAAAAAGGGCTCTCGTGGCATTGTACCGAAGATGCTGGCAGCATTTTCTCGCTGGAGAATTAGTTGACCGTGAAATAAATATGACCTTTTCAGACGATTAGCATCGCACGACACATCCGACAGCGGGAAAATCCACGCAATATTCTATTTGACAATTTCACTCGTTTCTCACCGACGAAACTCCTGTATTCTTGATTCATTATACAAACTAGATGATTTATAGCCCAATTTCAAATTCGAGATTTCTTTTAAACAGGACACCATCGAACAAACAACAGCCTTGTCACATTTTTAAGCAAATTCCTCGAGTTTAGAGCGGAGTGATAATTATATACGTTTAAATGGAAGTATGTAGGTACTAGCTGTAATTGTATCTAGTCGAGTAAATGATCCCGGTCGGCGACAGCGCAAGGCCGAGTGTGGGCTGTACGCTGCCGAGCTGGCGCCAAACACTCTTGCAATTTTCCACGCTGACCGCTCATATCTTCTTTCTTACTTATTCATACTCACTCGCATTCCATTTCCAATCATAAAACTCAGCGTTAACTGTAATTGCAACGAGGTTGCATTGACAATTCATTGTCGAAGAACATTGCGAAAGGTCATTGATTCAATACGACTTGTAATTACGTTCCGCTGCTCTAAGATGAATAGGAATGCCATTGTTCTCTACATATCCCTCTCTACATACTTAAACCCGTCTTCCACGTTCAGTGGTCCAGAAAGACAGGTATCTAATCCAGACATCATCAAACGCATCGAGTCAGGCACGTGCAAGAGACTGTCTGTAAACCTACAAGAATTTATGGAAATGCTTATATAACTGTTATAAGTTCATGTTAAAAACTTGCATCTGAATTAAACTTGATTTTTTTTTTGCATCATAGCAAAACATAATAACAATGTCGATGATGTGTGGCGTGTAAAAAATACGCGTTGCTAGAAGAACCGGTGGAACCGCATGCCGCGCGCGCGCTCGAGGCAAGGCCTCGGCGGCACCTGCGCGCTGCGGCGCCGCCCGTCCCGCGCCCACCCGCTGCTGCCAGCACCATCGGCAGCGCCAGCCGCCTGCCGCCTGCCACACGCGCAACGGCACACGGCACTCACCCACTTTCACATTTGAGCCGACAGCTGTCATACCTACATCTACCAAGCTGAACGACAACCCTATAGACGGCACAAGCTACTGTTACCCAGTCCCTCTTCAAAGACACTCCGTGTACTAACGGCGCTTTCCGTTACGGACATAACAACTAGGTACAGCATTAAAATAAATCATAAATCACGTACCTACGAATATAATATAGCTACGAGATAATAGCCAAGAATTGTGAGTTAAAAATAAACTTTATTAGAATTTCAAAAGCTATTATTTAAAAATAAATTTATTCCACAGAATCTTAAATAGTCACAAAAGGCAAACATAATATATATAAAGTCTTATCTCCCAGTTTACCTTTAGGGCGTTGTTTGTGGCAATATCACTTGTTAGAAGAGTACTCGTGATTTACGCTTTGCAAATACTAAGCAATTTAACTATAAACTACAATTTATGAGATATTTATAGATTGCAGGACCACGCCATGACAAAAATAGTAACACACTTAACTTTACCAAGTTACCGTGAGTAGCGATGTCCAGCGCTGTAACGTGTAGCGTTAGGAATTACTCGCCGCGATTACATTAAATTGTTACGAAGGGATTCTAGGGCTATTATTACGGTGCTGCGGCATTTAACTGTTTATTTATTATATCGTATTTATTATTCTGCAGCATTTATATTGAGAAGCTCGATGACGTTATTGTACGTGTTAGTATAATCGAACACACAAGTTAAGCAACGTCGCCGTAGCCTGTCCATGGATGGGTGGGACTATTTATCTCGAGCTCCTCCGTGCTTCGAAAGGCACGTTAAGCCGTCCGTCCCGGCTGTTGTCATTAGATGATAGTCGTAAATCCAGGTCAATGGCCTTTAGGCGGCTTGAAAATACTGGCCTCCGCCAACCCGCGGTTGAGCAGCGTGGTGGAGTATGCTCTAAACCCCTTCGATTGAGGGGAGACATATATCCCAGTAGTGGGATGACTAAGGGTTGTAAACGACGATTCTACAGCATAATATTAAAATTACAAGAAAATATGTTCGCGTAGACAACTCGACAGAGCTTTCGAAATGTCTTGTTGCTTTAGTCAAGAGAGCTTAAATAAAATAAATTTATGAATTGGTAGCGCATAAAATCTGATAGCAATAAATATAGCATGTAACGAATGCAAATGTTAACAATAAAATTGAAGCACCACTTTAATGTTACACGAAAATTTATTGATTTGACTACGGTTCTACATGCATATGTAGATAGGTTCTTAAACGAAATATCTTCGTAGCTATGCACATAAGAGCGGGTAACATAGAGGTAGAAATTATGTTACTGAAGCGTCCTTTATTCTTCTGTTGTTGTGAAAAATAACAGGAGACATTGCTGACTATTTCAGTTCTCACAGTGTTACAGTCAAGATGATCATCTTTTGGATTCGTCATTGGAACTAATGATGTATTTGACTTATATATATATGCACTTATTTCTGAAATTACGCTATGTATATTTACTAGGTAATTACCATATCTATAATTTGGAGTATAAGTATGAGCAGAAGCAACAAAAGTAAAACCGACAAACTGGAAAAAAATCCATATTTGGAAAAAAAAGAAAATCCGAAGGAAATAGGGAGGTGGAAAGTTGGAAAGAGCCAAAAAAAAAACACTTAACGGCCAAAAAGGCGTAAAAAATCTGCTGGTATATGAATAAATACTAAACACAAAACAATTTAATTACGAGATACGACCTCACGTTCGCATATTTTCGTGTATAAATCAGCGATATTGGCACCTCCGCTAAAACTCATTAACGTACATTAATGAGATAATTTAAATTTAAACTATGGCATACTTATGCTGTGACTGTAGTATGTTTACTCGACTCTACATATGAATACGATGACTTGCAAATGTTGGAGCGTGGCACCGCAGCGTAGTACCGGCGCGGCAGTCGGCACCCGTTCGATGGCGCGCAGTTGTAATCCGCGCCTCGATAAATGACATGCCTCATTAAAGTAAGCGGTGCGCGGGAGCCGTGAGATGCTATCGACCGGCTACTGGACTTTATAAAAAGGCTAATGGTATCCCCGGGTCAACACGCCATACACCTGCCAACGTAATATCTTCGACTATTTCAATAAATTAAACTCGAATGCAAATTGATGAGCGACGTATCTAACCCACTTTGCCCGTGCATTAGCTGTCCAAAATGATTGATAAATCATAAAAATTCCATCAACAGCGGGACGATATCCCATGGTCGTTATGTGGCACGCGACAAAAAAGCCCATTAGGTAAGCAAATGTATATTTTAATTCAGAATAAGCGATAAATCTCGCGATGGGCTTTCGAATTCCGCGCAAGTCATCCGACGAGGTGAGATCGGCTGGGAAATACCACATGATATACGGTACACAGCCTTACTTACATACATACTGATGTCGTGTCGACGCCAACTATGCAGCGATAACGTATTTTATTCATCTTATACTCTATAAAAGTATATAACGTAGAGTTAAATAGATAGTAAAGGTAAATCTAAGTGCCGAGTAAAAAAAGTTCTTAGGAGGAATGTTATAAGGATAAAATAATATACGAACATTAGTAACAGTTGTGTCGGATTCCTAAGCTCGCAACTTTGTGCAAAAGTTCCGCATTGGCAGTTTTTGCGCGACGTGGGCGCCGAAGCCGGGCGGTGCGGCGACGACCGGCCGGGGCGGCACGCGCTGCACTCGGCAACGACCGCGTGATCGCCCACTATAAGCCTCGCTATTTTAATTGACAATAAATAGACAATTGCCGTTTTAACCAACATCTAAAAGGAATAAGATTTTCAATTCGCGTACATATTTTATGTTTTACGCGTATTTTTTATTAAATGATCGGATTTTATTGATTCTTTTTCTTTGTAGAAATTCTACGCATAGCTTAAAGTTAAAAATCTATTGAATGTTTTTTTTAATTTTATTATATAGAAAAGATACGGTTTGTATAGCTATATGTAGGTAAATATAGAAGTAGATAATTAATGGAGACAGACTTCAGTTTCGATCGAGTTTATGTCACATATTTTGGTATTCTCTCACCACAAAATGAAATTTCGCCAATTCGCAGTTGGCGATGCGTGATGGAGTATGTTCCCCCCCCCCCCCCCATCCCCCTTCCGATTGAGGGGAAGCTCATATCCCAGCAGTGAAATGTGGGGTTGAGGAAGAGTGTGAATATGGCTACGGTAAGTAGTGTATAAAAAAATCGGTTGTCTGTAAAGTCGGTTTACTGACGATAGTTGAGACAACGTCATAAAAAAATACTGATGGAATGTTTGCATTTTTCAAAAGAAAATTTTAATGGAACGCCTCAGAGCGAGGTAACGCCGCATACGTCATGTTTTTTCGTGCGTGCAGCCGGCTCCATCGAATTATAAGATGTTGTCACGTCAAAAATAGTATCGAAAATTTAAGTTACCCGAAAGTTAAACTAGGCGTTGCATTCTGCTCATCAGTCAATTCGTAATTTAATCTCGAGTCGGTCAACATTCATTCTTCGATGTAAAGTTTAGATGAAAGAGAAATTGGTCTTCGAAATACAATAAGTTGAAAATATTCCATATGTAAGCTGACTTATTTTCAGGTGTCAGTGAAGTAACCTTTTTTAAATAAATCGTCTATAATCTTATAGACCACAATTATAGTTCCACAAAACAACGTTATTTGTCTTCGTCTGGATATTGTCTATGTATTATAATACATATATATGTATGTATTTACAAAAAGATATGTTATTCTGAACTACTTATAAAATATATACTGTTGATTGTTGGCACTTGGTGGAGAATTATAACAAAGTCAAACAATAATGATTATAACAAAGTATTTGTCTGTTCCACTGCTCCACATAATTACATTTTTTTTTAATTTTACCGACCGGTTTCGCCGCTAAGGCATTATCAAGGTAAACAGATGGTGTTTGTGCCTCTCAGCTACTTATTACCTATTACATAGCATAAGCTTTGCTTAATTTGGGACTAGATGGTGGTGTGTAATTTGTCCAGGAATTATTTATTTTACAACACTTAAGCCTACATAACACTATAAAGAGGTTATTGTCCAATTTTGTTGAATAATTTGACTTTATGACTCGATAACATATTATCAAAATAGTATATAACTTATACAAACAGGTATAACAGGTTATTCTTCTTGTCTTTCGTAGGTATGTGTAAAACGTCATGTGATTGCAGTAACAATTAACACTTGCCTACGTAAATTTAACATAATGTAATGCTGAACACATAGCTTGCGTATATCAAATGTACTAGAGAATACTAACAGGAAATATTCGCTTAAATATAGTTATAAATGCAATCTCTATTTTGAAAGTACAATTTTTAAAATTTCAAGAATTATGTAGGTAGACATACATTGAGGAGTCGAGAATTAGAATTTTTTTTATACTACGTTGGGTGGCAGACAAGCATACGGCCCGCCTAATGTGTAGCAAATACCGTAGCCATATTCACGCTCGCAACATATAATATCCTTCCTTTCTTTCTGGTTACCTCACTCCCTCGTAGGAACACAACAACCCTCAAGGGAATTGTTATTTGGCTGCGGTATTCTGTGAGGTGGAGGTTACATTCCCCAGTCGGGTAGCTTACAAATACGCTCCCTAACCTCTCTTTATATTTCAGAATATGAAAATATTTCAGGAAATAAGACTTTATAATGACACAATTCAGTAAGCATACTAAAAATATTTAAAAAACCTAAATCCAGTAATTTAGTTTTGAGAAAACTTGATTGGTAATCTAATTTTATTACTGAATGTACAAAAATTGTAAAAATAATTAAAACATTGTAAAACACACGCTTTTTTCATACCATCAGATATATACTGTTTTCATTAATTTAAACTCGATCGCATTGCTGTATAAGTTAATATGTGAGGAATAGTTAACTAAATGTTAAGTGAATGAATTATGTTTAAGTATTATACTAAATTTCATCTCTTGTAATATTTCCTTATCACACGAATACAGACATAATATTGTTCGTAGATACGAGTATGATCATGGAGTGTAAGTGGTTCACCATCATCTTTAGAGCCAAAGTCAAGACCAGCTGCACGTCGTACACTCTGTCGACTAGCGAAAGAGGATCTGGCGACAAAGACAGAGGCTCTTACAGAACCTGATGGGAGATTTCTCTACCTACCTAATAACCGCAGCCCCAATAATAGTACCTATGCGAATAGTTGTGCTCCTGCGAGTGAGTGAGGTTATAAAAGATGTTGCATTAGCCGCGGTGGTGTCAGTGTGCGAGCAATACTTTTTTTTCTATGAGAGGTGGGCAAACGAGCGGTGGTGATTGCTTTCCACCAGGTTAACCACTTGTTAACCTGGTGTAAAGCAATCACTACCGCCCACGGAGATCAGCAAGACCAATAGGTCGCCAATCAGTGGCCAGCCTATACTCCTTCCTTTCTTTCTTGTATTTCATGATCTATATACCACAGTAACGACTTTGTATCGGGCTGGCCATGTGCTTATTTGGCACCCGGTGTTGTATAAAAAAAGGAGAGACTTCGTGTCTCTGACCTACCAAAAGAAGGTACATTTATATTGGAGATTAGTCTAAAAGGTCAAAGCACCCGGAAACGACACGATGTATGCGCGCGAACTCGATGCAAACACGAGTGATGGCGGGCAGGAAGGAAACATGTCGATAAAAGATTTTTACAGAGATTTCTACCCAGTTGCTGAACAAATATTATTCATTCGAGTACTAGGGATAAGAAAGTATTTCTGGACAACTTTTTAGAGAAAAGAGCTTGGATTAATATGATCTCTACATAGGAGCCGCCTTAAGAATTGCAAGTCCCTTGATGGAAGATCTTGGCGAGGCGCTGGTGCTTTATATATATTAAGTGTTTTAAGAAGATATTGCTGTTGATAAATAGAGGATTATTGTAGGTGAGTAAGATCATATCATCACTCCGAATGGTGTTTTTTACACATTTTTTTTTACTCGGTTTGCTCCGCGAAGCTTACGCAAGAGGAAGGCCCTAGCAATTGTCCTACTCGCCCCTCCAAGACGACCTCTGTTTCTACATAGATCTTTTACTTCTCTACGATACTTTCTATGCTATTTCATAGATCGCATTTTTAAAAATCAATTACTTGAATGCGACTTTCCAAAACTTGACCAAGACTTACTGACTTGACTCTATTGGGAATAAGTCCGACTATAGCTATGTATTTTGAAGAATTGTATTTCTGTTTTTCCATTAAAGGAATTAACTTAGGTAAGTACAAACAAACATACAAGATGATTCATGTTTCATTTAGAAAGCACTTTATTCCTATTTTATTATTTTTGTTAATTTAATCGTTGATTAAGTTTGTGGTGCAAGTGTTGGAAACACTTCTCCGATAGTGTCTCTACGTCAAGAGTTGATTGTAAAATTTGTAAATTAAAAAAAAAATCCATATAAAACTTCAAACAGCAAGAACATACCATATTTTAAGCTCCCGACGTGACGTTGTGTTTTAAAAAGTAATTTTAACGCGTGAACATTTAATCAGTTCCTTGTAGCAAAAATCAAACAGTATTATAAACCTTACATAATATTGTTTGGTTTATATTTAAAAGAAAATTTACAAAACATTTTTAAATAAATATATTGATGCGGAACAAACTACAAGAGGAAATCTAGCTAAACTTTAAATAAAACTGTACACTTTTTTATGCGTGCTGTCAAAAACAAATTCTACTTTCGCACAAGTTTGTTTTTTTCGATTGACAAAAACGCTCAATATTATGAAGACATGATACTGTAATATTAATAAAAACCACATGAGAAATCATATTAAAGTAATTTATTAAATGAAACAGGTCACTCACGTATTTTTGTCGGGAATGACGACTAGTTTCGATCTAAAACGGAGATCTTCATCAGGGAGAATGTCCAGACGCGGAGGTCTCTCTATCGCGACGACACTTGAGTGTTCGTTAACATGATACCGTGATGGAACTAATACTATTCCGTTTTCTTCGACTGGCCTATCTACTCAGCTAGCACTTATCACCTACCGACAGTCAAGATACCACCACGACAACAATATGGTATGCGATAACAACTCCAACCCTTGACTTGATCGATTACAGAAAATGTGTAAAGTTTATATTAATTACTAATTAATTACTATTACGTTAATGAAGAAAAAAATGTGTGTCTGTAAAGTCGGTGTACGGACGATAATTTTACGTGATAAGGTCATAAGAAAACATCGGTCGATGAAGTGGAAGAGAGATAGCTTGTTCCGCGCTCTCGCTTGCACGCTCGGCCCAGGCAGAACGTAACAATGAATCATGCTTTAACCGGCGTTAATCGATTTATAAGACGTTATTGAGTCAAAAAACACATTGAGAAAACCAAAATATGTACCATTTCCAAAGTAGATAATGTAAAAAAGTGACACTGTTTACACAAATAACCAATTATGTAAAAAAAGCGTCACTGTTTGCACAATCACTTCAGACAGCGTGAAATTTTTGAAATTTCACATATTAGTTATGAGATCGCTAATAAAATCACCACCCATTGTCTAGGTGTGAGCCTGCGAGCTTGTCACACGCGTCGTTTAAGGCTGATTTACACTTCCATACCTACGTAACGAGTTAACATACGGTCTTAGCGAGTTAAGTTCATATCATCGATTGGAGAGGGATTTACTTAACGAGTAACTTAACGACTAAGTACAGATAATATAATGATGTTCTATTTTTGCCGGCAAGTAAAGTACAAGCTCACCCCGCCCGTGCATCTTCCGCACCCAGTCAACTAAACTCGCCGTGTGTGTAGACGGGTGAGTTGAACACAGTTCGTAAGTTGTTAGGTTGTTATAGTTTCACTCGCTCAGCCAACATTTGGACGCTGCTTACTACTTAGTCCTTACTGCTTTTCTGTCCGTGTTCTAAACTCGCTACTGTACTTCATCATCAGGTCATTTTAGTCTCCACTACAGGAGCACGACCCTCTCTCGTCCATGCCAGACAGAAGGAGGATTTGGCCTACACTCGCCACGCTGGCCAGACGGGTTGGGAAGGCCTGATCGATGTTTTATAATGTTTTTCCCTTAGTCGCCTAGTACGACATCCACGGGTAGAGACGGAGTGATTCTATTCTAGTCTGCCAGAAACCACACAGCCAACTACGCTACTGTACTTATGGAAGTGTAAATCAGCCTTTAGAATTACTATTCTAAACTTGGAGCGTGATAAATCCATTTGGTGACAGCGGCCACCGCGTAGGCACGCAAACATACTTAACCAAAGCTACAGACAATAACGGAGGTCATCTACTATAATTCACACCTTAACGCTATGTCAGTATTTTTTGAGACGAACAATTTTTAGTGACTAAAAATAGGTTTTCGTGTTTCCATGCCCACCAATGGCATTCACACAATTAGTTACCCAAACTTGAGTCAGTTATCCAGACTTTAGCCACAGACAGAATAGGTAGTTACTACATGAGTGTCAAGAGATTTTGGTTGGTGCGGGCTAAAGAGATTTAACTAGTAGCACTCCCCGGCCACTTCATACAAGTCGCGTCGTTCACTATTATAATATAAACAATGACGTCCGTACAGAACCAGATTGAGCGTGTGTGCGTGCAGCGCCATACAAACCCTGATCCGTCTCAGAGGGGAGGTGAGGTCAATAGGAGAGAGCAGGAGGGAGAGGCCATACTGTACTATTACTTATACTGTGCATTGTAGGCATATAATAAGTACTGAATGTCTTTCGTCAAGTACATTTAAATTAAATCTTAAATTTAAATTGAAATCAAGCAAGTCGAGCCTCGCTCGCTCGTCTTGTTATTTTATTATAATTATAAGCTTAACCTAAACTAATCAACGTCCTCCGTTAAAAGTAGTTTTAACCTATCCCTCCTCTTGCTGCTAATCTCAACTTGGAGAGGGAGATGAAGTACCCGAAGTTTATCTAGTTAAACCTACGAGTGCCTAGATTTTGGGTTTGGCAATACATATACATAAAAGTACATTATGTACTGAAAAAAATGTTCCATCCATATCATCTTGACAATTGGCGATCTACCACAGTACGCTTTTTAAGACATTTCCTTTCTTTCCTACCACGAACTGTAAAATTGTGTAAGAACTTTACTTCCCTCAACAGTATTCCCTAACAATTACGACATGGAAACCTTCAAGAACAGAGTCAATTTTTCCCTTAAAAAGCTGGCAACAGATCGACAACCCCATACCTATTCCGTTTCATATAAAAAATGTAAGTTGCGATATTGTATAAGACCATTATTTACTAAGGCTAATATTTTTTTTACAAAATTTTAACGACTAACACATAGTACGTTAGCTTGCACCATATTTTCTATGACTCGATGTTTTCGTCGTTTCATGAAATAATGTAATGAATCGCCTACGTTTTAAATGGAATCCAATAATAAACTGAGTTATTATGACAACACCTTACGCCGAGGATTTATTTCACTGAAGTATTATTAAATCTCAATATAAACTTACATCATTTCATCACATGTTTTTCTGACGAAAAACTTTGCACTAGGTCGGGGGTTTCCAACAAGTGGTCGGCAAGAGCTAAATTAAGGTCCGTGATACTACAATGAAAGAAATTGAGTAAAATTTAACCAAATATTTTAGTCTCGCGGTATAGTGCAATGGTTTTATACAACGGTTCGTGTCCCTACACTGAATAAAAACCTCTTAGAGGTCCCCGAATAAAAAAAGGTTTGGAACCATTGCATTAGGTAAAGAATTCTTTTCGAATGACATCATACAAAATTGTGTAAACAAAGAAATAATATTGCGAAGTGATTTACTATCGTTTCGGTAAATCACTTTTTAACCGACTCCAGAAAAGGAAGTTCTCAATACGGCTGTATTTTTTTAATGTTTGCTAGTTACTCCGTGATTTATAAACCGATTTGAAAAGAACTTTTTTTATTTGATAGAGTATATTTCCAGATTGGTTCCAATTTTTTTTCAGCATCATCATCATCAGCCTGTATATACATGCATTTGTTTGGAATCGGTGTTTTTTGTTAATATTATTTCTAGATCGAGATCCAGAGCTTTTTATTATTTCGATTATAATTTCGATATCTACTGTATTTGTATTTAATGTGGAAATGTTGTCAGACATGTTGTTATTTAACACACAGAACACCCTGAGGTCGCAGCCCGATGCGCTGAGAAGCAGGAGAAGAACCACTTCCACGAGCAGCCAGAACCTTGCTCGTGGAAGTGGTTCCTGCTCAATCCTCAATGCTCCTTGTAACCACTTTTACAAGGAGCATTGAGGATTGAGCAGGAAATAGATTTGACGCAAAGAACAAACGCGCGGTTTTATATAAACCTACCTCAGTCTCTTAGTGTTTAATTTTAGCCCCTAACTTTTTTTTCGCAAAACTAAGCTTCACACATTAAAATAAATCTACACATTTGTATAAAAGGTGGCTCTCGCCGGCACTGTTTCTTGCGCAATGAGTGCCTGAGTTTGCTAGGCAACAACAAAAAGATACAATCTCATATGCATGCATTTGAGGAAGGTTTTCATTTGTGGACATTATTGAATAATTTAATATATTATCTTACCTTTGAGCTTAATTTGTGATACTTAAATATTTCTCATTTTTATTTGTAAGACATACAAATAATTTATTAAGGAAAAACATTGGACGTTCACTTTTATATTTTTTTTTACAGCCTAAATCGCCTGAATTGGTTATCCTTCTACTGTATAAAAACATTTGTCCAAGCCACAATTTAAACATCGAACGCGCAGCATGCGCATATAGCGAAATATATTTTTCACCTCACTAGCTCGTAAAAGCTCTGTTTATCATTCGAAATCTGCGTGGAAAATCGCACTTTATCCGCTAGCGTGGAAAGTGTTTTTAAAATTCGAATATTTTTATTCAATAAAGGTTTCGTACAATAAATTACATATATATAGAACCTCATTGGTTTCGTAATAGTTTATATTCTCTGCAGCCAGTCCATTGATGATTATTTATTAAAACTGTTTTTCTTGCACCTAACATTTTCCTCGCTTTAGTGAGGTGAAAAGTTGTGTGTTGCGCTCGGCAGCAAAGTTATTTAGCGTCTCGTACCTTTGAAACCCTCGCTACGCTCAGGATTCTATATTTGAACCACTCGCTTCGCTCGTGGCTCAATCCTAGAATCCTTCGCTTGCTCAGGTTTCAATACAAGGTACTCGCGCCAAAAATTAACTTTGCAGCCTTGCATAACAAATAACTATTTTTTTCGAAATCCCGAATTGATATCGGAAAACCAAGGTTTTTTACATTACTACTTTTTGATGCTCTACACGAATCCGAAGTCAGAATTTCTAAATTTTGAGTTTCATGGCAACGGACAAACAGAACGACCGGACGATTTCATAAGCTCAATGAATTTCGCTGAAAATTTGGTCTCGGTAAATGCGTCAATGTGTTTTAAAGTTATGTGAGTGTACAATGTGTTGTACACTCACATAACATTAAAACGTATTTTAAAACGTATATGTGTGTGTACTTTTGCAAGCAGCTACTTAACATACTGTTCCCCTGCTGAAGGTTGGCTGGAAGAGATCTCCACGAGATAAGCGCGCTTTTGCATACGTGAGATCTTGCTACCTTTTGTAATGTGCAAAGGATAATTAACAGAATGTATTACATACCTTGCAGATGCAATGGAAGCAGCTACTCCAGTCGTGCTCAAGTCTCGCGTCTTGGAGTCGTACTGGCTCGCCTTCGTTGGAGCAAGGTGCACGCTCACCCCCTATAACAATTTTATTTATTTAGTGACAGCAAAAAAGATGCATAAATAGTTTAATTCGTGCAACACAAAATTTATGTTTATTTAAGTTAAATACTTTCCTAAATTAAGCACTAGCTTAAAATGTTTTAACTTTATATGAAGAGAGGGTTTTTTGACCGGTTTTTTCTTTTTTTCAAGAAAATGCTTTTATCCAATTATATTTTTGGCACTTTGCTTTAAATAAAATATATTCCAGAGCTTGGATATGTCAACACTTTGAATCTTGTATGCTTAGCTCAGGTCGTATAGCTGACAATCGGCATACACAATTAACATATCTTCTGATATTTTCGTTAGCTCACATAGCTTAGTTCCCATACAATTGAAATGTGCGATACAGGAAAATAACACATGTGCTTGCGCATGGTTCAAGCTATGCTCATACCGGATTTCATCAAAATCAGTTCAGCTGTTTAGCCGGCAAACAAACAAGTTTTTTTCGCATTTATTATGTTAGTTAGCATAACAATGTTAAGTATATGTTGCGTCTTCTTATTCACGCCAGTTTACTTATGTGTTTATGTTATGCTCTGGACTACGTAATTACAGTAGGTACATACTATAGACGTAGACCACAACTTTTATTACGATGTGACCTATTACAATATGACGTGAGTGATGCCTCTGGTTTCGCAAGCATCCATAGGCTGCGATAACTGCTTACTATCAGGCAGGTCGTACAATACTCGCCACGAATGATGAATATGAGCAGAAAACAAAAAACAGGTATCACCTGCAAGAAGTATGAGGAAAGGCGCGCGTAACCCGTTCCATTGCGTCCCATCCCACCACCAGCACACACTCTTGAAGCACATCATGTACTGGCGAACTCACAAGTCACAGGAAACGAACCAATGTCACTTGTATTATATTTAAAGAAAATATTAATTCGTTTTTAATTTCGATTTTAGTTGTGATTTCTAAAACAGTGCTGTACATAATAATAATTAGTTTTTAATTTCTATTATATTTTTTAATACCAAAACAAAAAATTCTATAAAATAAAATAGCTTATTCAATAGACTTTTGTTTTCAATTCACATACCTAAGTGCACATTTAATTTTGTATTTGATTTTGCCTTTTATGATATATTCATTCTGCTGAGCTGACTGAGACTGATGATGCTTCTAAAATCTAATGTATTAATTGTTACCTAATTTTGTTGTATTAAAATATTATGATTAAATAACACTTCGTTTTTCTCACCGAATGTGCCCTGCGCAGAAGACCCAATTTTATTTCATGATTCGTGGCGATTACTGTACGCTTGTTTGTCACCCTAGTTGTATAAAAAAAACGTTTTCAGACAGTATATCATAATGTCGTCGCTTCGCTTGCAACTTACTAATATTAGCGAGATGACAACATGATAGGCTAACTGACGTCATAATGTAAAACTAAGATGTTTCTACCTATAGATGTGTTTTACCTGTCTCCATTGTGACAAGAAGAAAGTAAGGTAATTGCCCGCCATTTATTCAGGGCAAGACGTCAGTGCCAATTTTTACTATGTGCAAAATAAAATTATTGTAAAGTTGTAGATAAAATACCTTCCTGTGTATTCGCGTTCTTTTCCTTTCATGCTTTTAATTGCAAGTATAAATCTGTAGGTAATTAGTAAGCGTTTGTAGCCAATTTTTACAGCCGTGATGTTCTCCTATGGCCCGTCTATAATGTCATAGCTAATAGACCCTTACGAGTAACTAACTATGCATCTGAGTAACAAACAAGCGTTCCATGTAATCAATTCATAGTTCTTACTAGGTGTTCGTTCTGAATATTTTTTTTGTTTTTAATTGAACCTTTAAATGTTTTGGCTTGTGCGTTATTATTAAGGAATAAAAAGATGCGTCTACGTTCATTTTTGCCGTGATAAGGTCTTATAAATCGATGAACGCTGGACGTACGAAAAATGACATTATGTCACTGAACCGAGCATGCAAGCGAGAACGCGGAACAAGAGATAGAGAGCCACGATCGGTCGAAACGTTCGCCTTGTGACGCATCTATATTTTTTCCACTCCATCGACAGATGTTTTTTTATGTCGTTATCCCGTAAAATTATCGTCTGTAAACCGCCTTTACAGACAACCCATTTTTCTTTTTTAACTTTGCTTTTCACATGATAGAGCCTAGTTTCCATGGTTAAACCACGTTATCAAAAAAGCTTACAGTATTTACTTATTAAATATCTTCATTCATACAATTATTTCTAAGAAACTAAATTAAAAATTACGAAATATCGCGGTCTTGGCTCGGAATACACTTTTGTGCCTTTCGGAGTCGAGACCCTGGGTTCGTGGGGTCCTAATGCGCTTAAATTAATGAATGAGCTCTCCAAGCGCCTGGTCGAATCCACTGGTGACCGAAGAGCTGGCGGCTTTCTCGCACAACGGATTAGTATTGCCATACAACGAGGAAACGCTGCCAGCATCTTCGGTACAATGCCACGGGGGGCTTTTTTAGATAATATGTAGTTTTATTTTTATTTTTAATTTAGTTTTTATTTTACAGTATTTATTATCAAACATAAAGTTAATATACGTAGTAGAATAGAAGAACAAACGGCTGTGCGATTGAGAGACATCCGTCGTAGACGTCTACGTCCATAGGAATATATATTTGTTATTGTTTTAAATGGTAACAGTAAAACGGCGATGAATTTTAGCATATATATATAATCATAAAGTTAATATACCGGATTAGAGGAACAAACATAAGCTTTCAAACGAAACTGAAATTGAATTAGATGATGGCAGTAATGCATAAAAACAATCCACGATTTCATCTTATATTTACAATTTTTCCAAATGTCTAATTTTTCCAAATGTCAATTTTTCAAATGTAGAAAGAGTGATAAATAAGTAGAACCCTTTTTGATCATGGTTTGGCAGCTTCTCTGCACTTATCGGCATGATCGAAAATGGACATTTGGAAAAATTGAAAATCTAAGACGAAATCGTGGATTATTTTTATGCATTACTGCCATCATGTAATTCAATTTCGGTTTCATTTAACAGCTTATGTTTGTTCCTCTATTCCGGTATATTAACTTTATGATTATATACTTATATGCGAAAATTCATCGCCGTTTTACTGTTCACATTTAAAACAATAACAAAACATATATTCGTATGGACGTAGACGTCTACGACGGACACTACAGTGTGTAACAAGTACATATAAATTGCTCGGTTTATAGTTTTAAAAAGAGAAGCAAAAACCATATAATTTAGACAGAATGTAAAGCTATGTATGCGAGCAAAGCTACGGCTCGGAAAGCTGTTACTTAATAATTTATGATCATGTAATATATTAGTGCATTCTATTCATAACTTAAATACAAGTTTATCACCCCCTATCTGTATTTACGTTCCTAGTTAAATTTAGTTAACGTTTGTGTTTTGTTTTGTATTTTTTTTTATGATTTATCAATCTGGTTTATTGGCCGGCGCTTGGTCGCAAAATTGATTCGTTTTAAATAATAATCTAAATAATAATGAAAACGGCATCCCAATCTGTTACGTGGTTTAGTAGAAAGCAGCTTTATTTACGTTATTTCACTATGACCATAATATTTATTAGCAAAGCTCATACTATGGGTACTAGATAACTGATAGTATACTTATATATATTTTTCTTAATTCATACATATAATATATAGAAAACACCCACACTAAAACAAACAGACATGTTCAACACACATTATATTTGTCTGGTGCGGGGATCGAACCCGGAACCCGCAACCTCGGAGTCAAAGTGGCCATTACTAACCATTCGACCACCGAACTCGTCTATATATGGATTTAATTTAAAAATTACTAACAAATAATATTCTTTATTGCTTGGGATTGAATGATCATAACAAAATCCAAATAAGTTATAAGTTCAGTGGCCGTGATGATAGCATCATTCCGTGAGTCCGTACTTATATACGAGTATTGTTTATTCCAGTTGATCAGTATTATGATGCTCTGATTAACATAAAATAAACCATAAACTCAAAGCGATCCTCGCAAAAAACGATATAGGTACCAACCAGAGAATAAATAAAACAAACAAGGTAGGTACCCGCCGGCGTGGCCAGGTGTCCTGCGAATGACCACGACTGCGGAGGAGGCTGCAAGTTGCGAGTCTGCGGTTTGTGCAATATGCGTGGGAACGATTCACTGTCCTATATAGCCATGCACCGAGCACTGCACTTTAAACTGTCGCTTCGAGATATTTACGACGCTCTAAAGATACACACATTCTTCTGATAATTACCCTTTGTCCCAAGAAACAAAACTAACACAAAGATACCTAAGGTTTTATTATTGACTGTAATATTTTCTATTAAAGGTTTAATAATGTAAATAGTATCTCTTTATATGCATTAATAATTTATCTTTCTATAAATAAAATAGATAGGAGATCGATGGGATGGTAAGAATGCGATTTTCACAGTTGTAATATTCAAAACTTAAAATCAAAAGGCCAATTCTCGTAATTATTTTACAATAACAAAATGAAAGTTTACCGAGTCAAGATTGAATTATTAACTGACCAAAAACGAAATATACTCGATTTCATTCAATAATGATTACCAATTCTTATTGTTAACAGAATACCATTCACAGTTTGTTTAATTTTCGAACACGTTCTGATAATCACACTTTAATAAAATTTTGAAATTACGTATTGTGATACGAGTATACCAAACCAAATGTGACATTTGTTTGATCGAGACTGGATCGGAATTGAATTTTGACATTACATCTTAATTACCTACCAGAATAGCCCCTCCCTGAATATCTTTTATCTTGATATATTACCAAATAAATGTGGAATTACTAACAGTAGTTTTTTATTTTTTGGAGTCCACAGCGTCGCAGTTACGGGCGGGCCGCAGTTTTATAATATATATTTATCATCATCTTAAGCCCTAATCAACCAATTTTTTGGTGTAGGCCTTCTACAATCCTCTCCATTTTGTTCTATTTTGGGCAAATGACATCCAGTTGTGCCCCGCTACAGCAACTACGTCATCTTTCCACCTCATCTGTGGCCTTCCTGTAGGTCTTTTGTGACCCCATGGTCTACATTCCATTATGTCCTTACACCACGAATCTAACTTTCGGGCTCCATGTCCTGTCCACTGCCAATACTGCCATTTCAACTTCGCCACCCTCTTAGCGTTATCTTATATTATATATTATTGTGGAAGAACGCTCACAGATGCTTTTCTACACCATCATAACATGACGACACAACGCTAGCGCGTCGATATCGCAGCCGACTGATCGCGTTAATATTACTCGATTTACATCTACAGATCCGCATTCTTATTACGTACCTAACCATTTCTGGCGCCATCGCCGCTGGTCGCACTATCCAGCGTAAATATTTTGGTAATTAATGTATGCTCATCGGAGGCATGTTTCACGAGAACATTCCTCTCGCGTGTTTACCTACAAACTCATTAATACTTAGGAATGTCCGTCTCATTTACTGTTGTTTTATCGCAAAATTAATTACCCACATTATCTTTATAGACTTAGTGGTAAATGCGATTTATTACTATAGATACTGTATTTGAGAATGAGGATAAACTTGAACAATCAATCAATTAGACAGATGCGTACAATACTTCTCGTTTATGACATAGCTATTAATACCGAACAGTAGCGGTGTTTCGACGAAAGTTCTGGTATAATCTTAAATTATTAATACTAGAACGGTATATTGTAATATAGTCGTTTAAAATCGTTATTGTGGATCAACTTGGTTTTTAAAGTTTACATACTGCTCTATTTTAATAGACAAATTAATGGTTTTCTGTGGCCGTTGATACCTTCTTCGATTTCGTGGACGAGTTGTATTTACATTTCATAATAGCTATCTCATAGCAACCAGCGGTTTTCAAGGTAAACGAATTTATAAATAATCGCTAAATTTTAAATGAACAAATTAGATAGGTAATTCATATTGTTGGAGATTTAAATTACGTCGAGATTAAAACAGCTTTCGGAGCATTGGAATTAATCATTTAAAATATGAATACAATATCAATTATTTAATATGAATTATTGTATGTTGGTCATATGTTTGAATGTGTTGGTAAATATTACACGTATTTTGCGTGTGTTTTGTTGCTGAACTGAGCGGCTTGAACTTAGCAAATTTTATGGATTGAATGCATGTCACGTTTCAGGAAGGTCCTTTATCGTTCATATTATTATTTATAGATGAGTGTCACAGATAAAGATTTGATGATAAGCAATTATGTTATGTACAAAGTCTATTCGCAACTCACCGATTTGACACGTTCATTCTTTTGTATTTATTTACAATGCCAAAGTCTTCTTCCCTATACAAATTTCGTCCTTGATGTCAATATCATAATTAAAATCAAACATACATTAACATATAGTTAAGACGCATTACATCATAAAAAAGTAATATGTACTTTTCTGTAGTTACTATTCAACCTATCCTATAAACGTCTAAGTAGATGTGCTTGCAAATTCGTGGGAAAATGTTGGTATTTTTTTTTTATTACGTTGGGTAGCAGACATGCATACGGCCCTCCTGATATGAAGCGGTTATTGCACCTAAATAAACGCTCACACCCTCCAGATGCAGGTGAGGTTGTCTTTGGCTCAAAGATAGTGGTGAGCCACTTACACCCCTATATACACAGATACCTACACATTTCAATTTTTGGTGCAGATTCTAAAGTATGAAATAACACCCTATATTTCTTGAGTTGAGAGTGACACACCATATTACAATTTTCTTTATACATTTCTCGACAGACAGATAAAATAACTATATCAGTATATATATTCATCCCACTGCTGGGATATGGGTCTCGCCTCAATCGAAGGGGGTTTACAGCGTAATGCACCAAGTTGCTCTACTACATGATAGCGAAAGCTTTCAAGTTGCCCAACGGCCACTAACTTGGCTTAATGACTGTCATCACTATCACAATAACTATTATTTAAGTAATAATAATCCAAACTCACTCAAAAACAATTCCTGTCACCTAATGGTATTATAAATACCATAGATATGGCATACCCATACTAAATTGCGTAAGAAAACGGTTCTTGTCGACTGGGGAGATCTATGACTATTGCTATCCTTATTATCTCTGTGCTTTAATATACTTGCTATCTCTTTCCCTCGTTGAGTACGTAAACGGCGCAAGGCGTCTTTTTTTCATGCAAAAATATGAAAATCACCTAAAATGCGCGTTAGCAGCAAATATTATTCAGTTGTCACAAACGTCAGTTCCGTCGACTTGCTTATATGAACTAATTGCGAGGTGAGACAGTTGGCTCACTTTTCAGGAGTTCACTGTACATTTTTGGCGCCTGTTGTAAAATATTTATAATATCATTGCTATCAACTCACTTTAAAATTTCTCGTGAGAACGATGTTTTTTTCTTTTTAATACATTGAATCACGATATGCACGTTTATCAGGATCGAAGATCTCTTGAGTAATATACCATTAACCCTCTAAATGATATTATTCCAGCAAGTGATAAGAAATTATGCAAATTTATAACGAAAATTTACGGTACTTTAAACACTTTACACGGGGTTTAATTGAGCGTTTTAGATATTAAACGCATATGAGAAATATCCATAAAATTGATATAAGCTCGGTGTTTATCGGTCATTTCGTTAATGACAGCTAGATAATGATAATTTTTCGAAAGTTGCTCCTTTGAAGCATTCAGTCGCAGCCTAAGGACAAGATACAAGTCCAATTTCTGTATTATACCTAGTCAAAGCACTAGGCTATTAGTGATACTTAATGTACTATAATCGCTTCCTGCTCACTTATTTATCTACGAGTATAAAGAGTTTTTTCCTGAGGCATTGATTTTTAGTATTATTAGTCTATAAAGTCATGTAGTCAATATACTTTCACCATACGGTCTGCTGGTCACGCGGCTGGCTTGACCAACAGGGTCACCCTACCGTATGCCAGGGTTAAGCGTTCTCCGGGCGTCAGCGGGAAGTGACAGTGGCTTATAGCTCCGGTTCCTGTCATGAACATCAGAAGGGCAATTCTCGTAATTAAAATGTAGTCAAAATTCAGTTTCGATCTAATGTCGATCTCACTAATGTCACATTCGGTATTCTCGTATCACAATATGAAACTTCAAAATTCAATTAAAGTGTAATAATATCGACATGTGACCGTAAATTTAACAAACTAGGAATAGGATTCTGGTAGCAATAAGAATTGATATTAAGTATATATTTTTTTGTCAATTCATAATTCAGTCTGGATTCGGTCAACTTTCATTCTGCGATCGGTAAATAATTACGAGAATTGGTCTTCAGGTAGCCAGCTATCTAGCGCCCAAGTGTGGGTACAATAATACACTAGGCGTACAAAATGCGTCGGGAAGTGAGCGAGCGACCCTTTTTAGAGGAGTGCTCCTTACAGCTCCTGTATCCATCATGGAGATTGAGGGGTGGTGGTAGGGCTCCGAGGCTTGGGAAACGTGGCGTCGGTCGCCTCGAACTACTTGACTTAAGAGTGCCTAAATAGTCCGGTTGCAGACGAAAGGAAAGTAAGACCTGCTACTGCTTCTGTGCCTGGTTGGTTTACTAGACGAATGCATCCCTGATATAACCATAAGGTTGGTGCACAGGGATCATTAGCTATAGGCATAGGGTCCGCATGGTGTAGCGGTTACCGTAGCGATAAAAGTGCTGGCAACATGAAATATCGCTAACGTGGCGTTACCTTCGCTGCTGTTGTTTTTTTTTTTATTTATACTACGTCGGTGGCAGACAAGCATACGGCCCGCCTGATGTGAAGCGGTTACCGTAGCCATATTAACGCTCGCAATATAAAATATAGCTCACGCGCCGCCACCCCCGCTGCCAACGCAGCATCTCCTTCCTTTCTGGTGACCTCACTCACACGCAAGAACACAACAACCCTCAAGGGAATTGTTATTTGACGAGACGATGCACGAGCGATATTTCAATTTGCGAGCATTAATATCGCTACGGTAACAGAAGTTCACATTAGACAGACCGTACGCTTGTCTATTGCCCGAACTAGTATAAAAAAAAGAAACATAAAAAATGTTAATATTGGATGTGTTTGGTTTTGCTAATATGTCAAACAGAAATTAAATGTGGCAAAATAATACTTGTATGTGTCCACACAGCTGACAAAGCCGTTCATCAGATTTTGCCATATGCAAACCATTATTGTGATTCGAAAGCTCGCCATATGTTCAGTTCATTTACTTTTAACATATCTTTTATTTTTCATGTCACACGCAGAATATGATTTTTGCAATTTTATTTAAGCATGATAATCGTATTACCACTGCCCGAATAATTAGAACGTAGTACTTATAATAGGAGTTCGATGGCGCCGTTGCCCATGTCAGTCTAACCGAACACGCAAGTTAAGCAACGTCGACCGTAGCCTGTTTATGGACGGGTTTATATTATTTCGAGCTCCTCCGTGCTTCAGAGGGTACGTTAAGCCGTCGGTCCCGATTGTTGCCATTACATGACAGTCATTAAGCCAAGTCAGTGGCCTTTAGACGGCTTGAAAACACTGACCTCCGCCAACCCAGTTGAGCAGCGTGGTGGAAAACGCTCCAAACCCTCTTCAGCTGAGGGGAGACACGTAACCCAGCAGTGGAATAAGTAAGAGTTGACTACGACTTGTAATATGCAGTCTACCAAACGTGACAAGATTCTGCATTTGCAGCGAGGGTACCAGTACGTGAAAAAGACTCTTTGAGGTGCAAGCAAACATAGACTAAAATAACCGCTTTGGATCAAGCGCGCTATGTTTCTTTGGCACCCAACGTAATATAAAAAAAAAACTATTTTATGCCGTTTCCATTCATCCGACTCACAGTAAATAATAGACCTAGGGCTCTACCCAAGCTGAAGCCGATTACCATCGGATTTTTTGATTGCGAAAATAGATCTTAGGAGTTAATGACAATCATCTTTAGCTTAATCGGTAGAGCTCTATGGTTTCTACCAATTAAGCTAAACAGAATTACCGCCAATTTAAGCTAAAGTTGGCCGTGTGGTTTCCGGCAAACTAGAATAGAATCACTCATATGTGGATGTCATACAAGGCGACTAAGGGAAATACATTATAAAACATCGATCAGGCCTCCCCAACCCGTCTGGCCAGCGTGGGGAGTGTAGGCCAAATCCTCCTTCTGTCTGTGACGAACGAGAGAGGGTCGTGCTCCTGTAGTGGAGACTAAAATGACCTGTTGATGATGATGATGATGAAGCTAAAGTTTGATTTTCGTAGTCAAAAAACCCGATGGTCGTCGGATGTCGGGCTTATTTAATAGTAAACATAATATAACAACTGTACATAGATATTTATAATAGTGATATAACGCAGTTTGGATTTACGTTTCACAACGGTGAGTTACTGAGCCCAACTTTTGTAATTGGTGGTATCTGTTAAAGCCGTTATGCAAAAAAAAATCGGGTAAAATTTATCTATTTTGAAAATTGATCAATTTTCATTTACCCGTGCCAATGTTTGCTACATTGGCACAGGTATGAATAATGCGATACCGTGTTTTAATAATATTTTTTTAAATAACAGAGGGGCAATTCTCGTAATTAAAATATAGTCAAAATTCAGTTTCGATCCAGTCTCGATCTCACAAATGTCACATTTGGTATTCTCGTAACACAATATGTAACTTCAAAATTAAATTTAAGCGGGATTATATCGAAATATGAGTGAAAATTAAACAAACTAAGAATGTTACTTTGCCAACAACAAGAATTGATAATAATTAATTAGTGAAATCAAGTATATAATTTTAGTCAATTCACAATTCAATCTCGATTCGATTAACTTTCAATCTGCGTTCGCAGAAAAATTACGAGAATTGGCCTTCTGTTATTTTCATTACACTGTTGCAGCTGTTATTATCGCTTATCTATATTTTAAATGCTTATGATACCTTTATTTTCAAACCAGGGACCTTTTTTTGCGAAAATAAAACTTCAGCTTTGATTGGTGGTGATTGTGTTTAGCTTAACTAATGGTATTCCTAGAGCTCCACCGACTAAGGTGAAAATGTTTGGCATTAACATAAACCAAAGGCCTATTTTCGGAATCTATATATACTCGTATAAAAGAAAGTCGTGTTTGTTACAACACTTATAACTCGAGAACGGCTGGACCGATTGCCATGGTTTTTGATTTGTTGGATTTGTTTCCGTCCCGAATAGCAGAATAACTCTTAAAAACATTGGAAAATTCTCGAAAAAATAAAATAAAAGAAAAATCATTTTCCCATACAAATGAAGTGTCAATTGAAAAAGGGATTACGATATTTATTGGTTGTCAAATATCAAAACGTCAAATCGATTGGTGTCACTTTTATGTCGCGAAAGTTGTCTGTGATTTGTTATGAAAATTTAAAAATGTCAAATCGATAGGGGTGAAAACGCTTTTCCCATGGGGTTCGAGCGCAAGAATCAAATCAGAGTAAACATCAAAAGAAATGACAATTACAAATCACCAAAATGATAAAACCTATTTCAAAACTAAAAAAAATAAAACAAAACGTTTTTTTTTTTTAAATTACAATAAAGAAACTTTATTTTTATGAAATCTTCAGTTTTTATGGATACGGGTCTTCCCTCAACCGAAGGGGTTTAGAGCGTACTCCAACACGCTGCTCAACTGCGTGTTGGCGGAGGCCAGTGTTTTCGAACCGCCTAAAGGCCACTGACTTAACTTAACGACTGTCATTAAATGATAACAACCGGGACCGACAGCTTAACGTGCCTTCCGAAGCACGGAGGAGCTCAAGATGAGCTAATGATAACAACCGGGACCGACGGCTTAACGTGCCTTCCGAAGCACGGAGGAGCTCAAGATGAGCTAATGATAACAACCGGGACCGACGGCTTAACGTGCCTTCCGAAGCACGGAGGAGCTCAAGATGAGCTAATGATAACAACCGGGACCGACGGCTTAACGTGCCTTCCGAAGCACGGAGGAGCTCAAGATGAGCTAATGATAACAACCGGGACCGATGGCTTAACGTGCCTTCCGAAGCACGGAGGAGCTCAAGATGAGCTAATGATAACAACCGGGACCGACGGCTTAACGTGCCTTCCGAAGCACGGAGGAGCTCAAGATGAGCTAATGATAACAACCGGGACCGACGGCTTAACGTGTCTTTCGAATCACGGAGGAGCTCGAGGTAATATAAACCCATCCGTGTACAGGCTACGGTCGACGTTGCTTAACTTGCGTGTTCAATTAGACTGACACGCGCAATGACGCCATCGAGCTTCTCTATTATTTTCTACTATTCATTGTTTTAATTCCTTAGAATCATAAATTTAGTTCAGCTAATATGTACCACGACATTCATTGATTGTTAGGCGGTACGAAGTTCGCCGGGACAGCTAGTTAAAATATATTTATATCGGAATCGGCTCCAGCTTAGGCGCTAGAGCTCCTGGGGCCCTACCGCCGAAGCTGAAGTTTAATTTACCATCGGAATTTTTGAATACGAAAATGAAACTACTGCTTAAATTTTTGTTAATTATGTTTAGCTCAACTGGTTTAGAAACCCTAGAGCTTTACCGACTAAGCTGGAGATGTTTGTCAATAACTTTAACCTAAGACCAATTTGTGAAATCAAAAAAACCGATGGTAATTTCCTTCAGCTTCTGCGGTAGGGCTCCTGGGCTACCAATAAATTGCCAATAAAAAAAAAAACATAGCCACAGACAACATGATGTTTTGTAGAGTCAGATGTGAATACAGCCCCCTTACCACCATCTCTTATTGCGATTCAATAACTAAATAG
Source organism: Hypsopygia costalis (assembly GCA_937001555.2). NCBI lineage: Eukaryota > Metazoa > Arthropoda > Insecta > Lepidoptera > Pyralidae > Hypsopygia > Hypsopygia costalis. The sequence goes on along the minus strand of OW443330.2, from coordinate 12,056,837 downwards.
AATGCTTATTCATACCAATGAATAAGCGACTCTATTCGGAATAGATATTATATAGAATATGCGATTCAATAACTGAATAGAATGCTTATTCATACCAATGAATAAGCGACTCTATTCGGAATAAGCATTCTATTCAGTTATTGTATCGCAATAAGATATGGTGGTAAGGGGGCTGTATGTTGTAACTGTAGCCTGTGAGGTAATGTAACATAACTGCTAATATTACACGTTATGCTTCATTACCACCGGTACCGGGAGGTGTCTTGGAACTGCTAAAAGCTGAATATTGCAAACAGCTACGTCGTAGTCATTGTCGTAGCCTAGGTGTTTGTTTACCGTAGCAGCTGCTTTGTTGTAACCGCTACGACAAACAAAATACTTAGTAAATTTTAGGATACAACAGCAATTTGTAATAAATAAATGAGTAATGTAAAACTAGCCTTTTCCTGTGACTTCCTACGCGCAAAACCTGCCATTCAGTGGGAATTTTTTGCCTTGACGGCTACCTATACATATAGAAGTACTTTCCCGTGCATCACATTTTAGCTCGAGGCATAATGGTCGAGTCGACCACTTTTTGCTTTGCTCGTTCACTCACAGCAACACAACTATTCTTAAGGGTATTCTAATGGCTGCTGTCTTCTGTGACTTGAACGCACACGCCGCCACCCCCGCTGCGAACAAAGCAACTCCTTCCTATCTAGTCACCTCACTCCCTCGCAGGAACACAACAACCCTCAAGGGAATTGGTATTTGGCTGTGGTATTCTGTGACGTGGAGGTACTTCCCCAGTCGGGCAGCTTACATGTACTCTGTACCCTGCTTCTGTTTTGCCAGAGCCTATTTTGTTTGTTGGCAGGATGGACCATGTACAGACATGTTTGCATAAAAAGTAACCGTTGCTGATTGATCCATCAACCAACAGCTGAAACCACAGGATGAATATGGTTGAAATTTGGCGTACAGGTAGATATTATGACGTAAGCTAAGAATGGTTAGCACTTTGACTCCGAGGTCGCGGGTTCGATCCCCGCACAAGACAAACATTTGTGTGCATGAACATGTCTGTTTGTCTTGGTCTGGGCGTTTTCTATGTATATATTTATAATAGGTAGGGGAAAAAGTCTTTTCGCATTTTGGTATGTTTGAACTTGTAATAAAATCTCTTTGGTTATACCATTTGTATCTTTCAGGTTTTGATATCTTTAAAAAGTTTAAATTTTAAAAAAGATAATTCCAAATTCAAATTGGGTAAATGTGTGATTTTCATTTGTTTTTTTTACTGTCAAGATGAGTGAATCTAATGAAGAAATTCGATACATTTTAAAATTTTACTACAAAAAAAGTAAAATTGCAACGCAAGCTGCGAAAAAAATTTGTGACGTTTATGGATCTAGTGCAGTGTCTGTGAGAGTAGCACAAATTTGGTTTAAGCGTTTTCAATCAGGAAATTTTGATGTGAAAGATGCACGTCGCTCTGGTCGCCCTGTTACGGATAAAATGGATGCCATTTTTGAAAAAGTGGAGCAAGATCAGCATATCAGTAGTTACGACGTAGCTGAAGAATTAGGAATTGACCACAAAACAGTTTTGGCGCATTTGAAAAAAGCTGGGTACACTAAAAAGCTCGATATTTGGGTGCCTTACGATCTCACTGAAAGAAACTTAATGAACCGTGTACTCATTTGCGATCCTTTACTACGACGTAATGAAAGCGAACCGTTTTTGAAGAAGCTTATAACTGGTGATGAAAAGTGGATCACGTACGACAAGAACGTGCGAAAAAGGTCGTGGTCAAAGGCCGGTCAGGCTTCACAGACTCTGGCAAAACCCGGGTTAACCCGCAATAAGGTGATGCTGTGTGTATGGTGGGATTGGAAGGGCATTATTCATTATGAGCTGTTACCGCCAGGCAGGACTATCGATTCTGAACTCTACTGTGAACAACTGATGAGATTAAAGCAAAAAGTTGAGAGAAAGCGGCCGGAATTAATTAACAGAAGGGGTGTGATTTTTCATCATGATAACGCTAGACCTCACACATCTTTAGCCACTCAGCAAAAATTAAGAGAGCTTGACTGGAAGGAGTTAATGCATCCGCCGTATAGTCCTGACCTTGCACCTTCTGATTTCCACCTGTTTCGGTCTCTTCAGAATTCTTTAGGCAATGTCAGGTTAACATCACGAGAAGACTGCCAAAACCACTTGTCGTGGTTTTTTGAACAGAAGTCCCAAAATTTCTATAGTAATGGGATCATGTCTCTACCTACAAGATGGCAAAAAGTTATCGAACAAAATGGCACCTACATACTTTAGTTAAATGTAAATAAACTTTAGTAAAAAATGTTTTGAATTTTCATATAAAATACGAAAAGACTTTTTCCCCAACCTAATATATATAATTATATAGTATTATAGCAGTTATCTAGTACCCATAGTACAAGCTTTGCTTAGTTTGGGAAGAAGGGAGTCCAAGAATATTTATTTACTATTTTTTTTTTCAATTTTCATTACTATTACTATATAAATTCTAAAATCTTCCTACTCCTACTAATTTCTTCTGATTAAATTCGTTGTGAGTTCCAAGGCAGCCGAAGTTTTACCCCCGGAACTGTGGTGGACTTCATAGTTCATTGTCATTTTTGGTGGTCGCCGCTGTTAATCCTCGCTACACAGGAGACACAGTGGTGGGAATGTGTGGTGGGTGCCCGTCCTATTATATGTACTACAATAACTTTATAGAATTCTTTAAAGTGATCTCAGTCGTTGAGTAAGTCAATTGGAAACAGCAAAGTCTGTTAGACAAATATTAGAGAAATGATAGTACCAATCACAGCGAGGGCTGTGTAACAGGCGACTTCCACGTGATCGTAAGCGAGTGCCAGTTAGCTCTTAGTAATGTTGCGTGCGAAGGAATGCTCATTGCACTCTGTGCAGTCGACTTCGTAGAAACAACTACTACACAACTTTGTTAAGAGCCTAACGGTCTTGCAGGGTTGTCACTACATCGTATAGCATATTGCGGCTCTGTAGTTATATTTTTTATACAACTATGATGGAAAACAAGTATACAACACGCCCGATGGCAAGCAGTCATCGCAGCCTATGGATATCGCTATACCAGAAGCATCACTCAGGCGTTGGCGATCGCGTAAAAACCTCTTCACGCCTTTTTTGTAGAACACCATGCTGTAGTCTCTTGAGAAAACCTCGGCAGGTAATTCTTTCCACAACCTGAGAGTCCGTGGAAGAAAACCTCTCTGGAATCGCACAGTTCATCATTTTTTTTTATACTACGTCGGGTGGCAGATAATGTCAGTTCTATTATATAGAGTTGTACGAGGCGTGAGTTACGATAAAAAAAATCATAACATTGCTTAACGGACTTGGCGTACTTGTTTACTAAGGTAACTTAACTTTGGTTAAAGGTGAAAATTATTGAATGTTTCGATAAAATAATGTGTGTTCGGGGAAACATTCCTGAAACATTCCAAATTAGGGTTATTTTAAGTGTCAATCTTTCAGGTAACTTTCAGGACTCTTGCCTTCGAAACGAAAACTTTCAAGAAATTTTCAACCCTATGCAGTATATAATAGATCATTCATTTCTGATCTGAAACTTCGCGTACAGTTTTGCCTAAAGCAGACACGAAGAGTACATACTATGTTGGCCTAAAGTTAAATGTTAAAGCGCTGTCACATAAGCGTCTTCTAGACGTAAGCGATATCTAAATACACCGTCGCGATATCGAAGCTTCCCGGCCGTGATATGGCAAAGCTACACTACCGTCGCAGCGCTGCAAGTACATCGGCTATCACACAATAGTTTGACAGATTAGGCGATGCCATAATTACAGCGCTGCGATATCACAACTGTACCTGTGCGACTTCAATAAATAAGTATTCTAATGGATTTTGCGTTCAATAATCACGATATGACGCAACTAAAATGAATATGTTCGCTACGATTCGGCCTCAAAGTTGCCACGTATCGTGATAAATCTGTGACGGCGATATCGCAGTAATAACGCAACGATATCTTTAAGTCAATGCCTACGCCCAAAAATGGCTGTAGATATACGAAGCTGAATTTAAGGAAACTTACTGATAACACCAGAAGAAGCTAACACAGCGTTGTTAGCGACCGTGACGGCAAGCACTAGCAAGCAGGCGGCGGCGTGTGCGGCGCGGCACGGCGCCCGCATGGTCGCTACTACTCGCAGCGCCGGCGCCCGCCGTCCCGCCCCCCTCGCATCACACCCCTGCGTCACGCCACTCGTGCGCAACACCTGCAATAAACAAATAGACATCTGTAGAGAACACTGGCATATGCATTGAAAACTTCTTCTAAACTTCATGACCAGCGCGGTGGTCGAATGCGTAGCAATGGCCACTTTGACTCCGAAGTCGCGGGTTCGATCCCCGCACAAAGCAAATATTTTTGTGTTCGTGAACATGTCTGTTTGAATACATGAATATGTATGTATTTAAAAAAAATGTATTTGAGTATATCAGTTATCCAGTACAAGCATTGCTTAGTTTGGTAATGGATTGCAGTGTGTTATTTGTCCAGGAATATTTATCCATTTATTCAAGTTTGGTATTATTTAAGTATTCTACGAGAAAGACAAGAGGCGTCACTGGTTTAATTTCTGACACCATACACACACACACACACTTATTCAAACGTAACACAACAAAGCACACACCGAGAGGTCGCGTGTATTGGTCTTCAGGAAATGCGCGTGTGCACATTAAAAATCCTTCGCCTCTGTGGTCGATCTTGTATGAGAGCATTGTTAAATGCAGTCACGCTCTCCCCCCATTCGCGGATAAATATCGAGTACTCTTACCTGATAATGGCTCAGTAAGTGGACACAAAGTCCACTTTCCTTTGAATGCAGTCATGCAATGAGAGCATTGTTAAATGCAGTCACGCTCTCCCCCCATTCGCGGATAAATATCGAGTACTCTTACCTGATAATGGCTCAGTAAGTGGACACAAAGTCCACTTTCCGCAACCTATGCCAACAGGTCGCTGAACAACCATGTTATTGAAAGATCGTCTACGTTTATCAAACGTAGACTTTCATTTAGTCATTATCAGCCTGTATTTACCCACTGCTGGATATTGGTCTTACCCAATACTTTCCGCCGTATGCAATCCACCACTTTGCGCATCCATCTGCTTTTTGTGGTCATCGGTCCATCTAAACCTAAATTAAACTTCAGAGGCTCTACCGCCTAAGCTGAAGCCTATTACCATCGAGTATATTGATTCTAAAAAAAAATTGGTCTTACGTTTAAGTTATTGACAAGTATCTTCAATTTAGTCGGTACAGCTTCAGGGTTACTTGCCAGCTAAGCTAAACACATGTATCATTAATCTAAGCTGAAGTTGGATTTTCAAATCAAAAAATCCGATGGGAATCGGGTTCAGCCTAGCCGGTAGGATCCCAGATTCAATAAACAAATAAAAAACATACAATGTACAGTCAGTACATACTTTTCATTTCTGGAATTTCGACAATCACAGTGAGGTACTTAAGTGAATTAGGTATCCTGTTAATGCTGATAGAAACACTATAAATTCCAAGATTCGGTATAAGTAGAAAAAGTGGCTACTGTAGGTTTTCCCCAAAGTTATAAATTTGTAAATTATAATAATATAAGCAGATAAGTATTATAAATCATCTAAAGGCCAATTCTTCATTCGCTCGCAATATTGCAATAAAACTCTATCTATATTTAGAATCAAATTTAGGATAGCAGTATGTATATACAAAAAGTTTGGATTCATAATCAGCATCCGTGTTTCCAACGCTAATATTGCTCTCCTAAAAATAAACCATTAACCAAAGGAGGCTACCGCTGGACACGTGGTGTATTATGATTAAATTTAGAGTCAATGAGAGAGCACGTTTGATACTTTACACACAGAAAAGGATAATTACGATTACGTATTGTTAAATTGTTATTAGCAATCACTTGGACGTGACATAGCATCAGAGTCAATGGACTCCAAATTATCAGGCGAGTGATAAGTAATTTATTTATTGCGAGTTTTTGCACGACGATAGCTCCAGGCAGACACTTGGTTGGGTCGTGATGGCGCGTGCGCAGGACGCGAATAGTTGTTCGTTCGCTATGGCAGCGGTTCCCAAACTTTTAAGGTAGCAGAACACTCACCAAAACTCATTAATTTTATAAAACCCCACATCATCAATTATAGATGGTAAATCTTTTAAATAAAAAGAGAAATGGATATTGTGTTATTTCGGAGTATCCTCTTTCAGGGAACCCTATGGTTCCGCGATACCCACTTTGAAAACCGTTAAGCTAGAGCTGCAATTGTTCATTGAGCACGCAAATTCATCATCTCCGAGCTTCTCGATTGATCCTTCTGTGCATGTGGGTGGATATCACATGTGTACCAGTCACCCATTTACCAATATGTAAGGACCTTTTTTATAATATTCGTTTTACATGATGTCCACGGTCTCCTTTTATAACCGCACTCAACGGTCGCCAATTAATCCTTACACTTTTTTTTTAATACCACTAAGGTGTCTTGGCCACTTGGGTCATACAAATGTTCATGTACTGTACGGTTCCAGATAAGTTTACTTCCACGTACTATCAAGCTGAGGAAATAAACTGCCTGTCGAGGTTTTCACAGGAGACTACAGCAAGGGGTTCTTCAAAAACAGAAGAGGGGTCAGCAACGCACATGTGATGCATCTGGTGTTACAGGCGATCATAGGCTACGGTAAAGGAAATATATATGCCACATGCTTCGGAATAGTACCTACGGGCCTATTCACAAACTGAGTCTCAGAGACGAAGGCACAGTAAATCACAAAATTACACCAATCGTTTAACATCGATTATTTGCATTTATTACGGCAATTTTCTAGTTGTTTTTGTTGTCGACCACAATTAAAGGTGGCTGTGCCTACGTGACGAGTTGTTTATGAAAACAACAATTTTACATTCTACAACTTTTGACAACTCGATTAAGACGAGTATATTCATGGAATTTACATACAGCAAAATAAGGCTACGACTCTAATAAATACTGGTTAAATGTCATTTGACAGCTAAGTTACAGGTCGTAGAATTTCATTTATGTAACGGCAAAATAAGTTAATGTTTTTTTGAACATACACGTCATCATACGCGTACTCGTATAGAATTCTATCCAGTATCTACCAAATCTAAAAATGTGTATAAGTTCTACTATAACTTGAAAATACAGCTTAGGAGTAATCGAATCACATTACTTCTAAAGCGTTAATGGGTTTAATAAAAAAATCGTTCTGAATAAGGTATTCTTTAGGGTTGATGAAATATTTAACTAGTAAAGCTATAACGATAATCTGTTTTTTTTTGGTCCATATTCTAGCATTTGTTTGCAAAACCTACGCCTGGAGGACGCAAATGTTAGCAGTGCAACGGTACATGCGTTTATAGCGACTTATAGAATATTTAGGGGTTTTATGTTGTTATAATACAAACTCTATCTAATTATGAGTGCCACATAGAAATAGCTTTTATTGAGAGGTGCTATAAAAATATACCTAGATACGTATTCTTTTAAATCAACGATAAAAATATGCGACCAAACTCACTATGAATGTCAAGCATTCGTCTCGAATGACATTCAAAATAATTCGTAGTACCTAGTAGGTGCTGTTTGCACAAATTTGCAAAAAATAAAGTATTTGATCACGAAAGAATTCACACATTCGTCGATAGGTATGCTCACTATAATTTACGTTTTATTGTTTGTTTACAATTTTGACGTCAGAGCCATCAGCGCCCACGCAATAAAACGTGATAGACATTTATGATATTGTTTAATGTGCGCTATAAAGATAGGTCACCGGTATTCGCCACCATCCTTATCCTAACTTTAATGTAAATGGCTTAATTATTTTATAACAACCCTATAAACTCACTGATATGGAGAAAATATGAATGAGAATATTGACCCGTATAAATGTCAACTTAGAAATCAAATAGATATTATAAAACTACAACAAACCATTTTATCATTGTTTTCAAGGCAACGTTTGAACCAATTAAGCATTCTTATAGGGAAACACTAAGTAAAAAATACCGTATCTGGTAGGATAAGTCGTTAACAAGCAAAGTTAATAAGCGAATGTTGTTCGAATCATAGCTTAATTAATTATTCAAAGCTAATAAGAAAATTAATGACCTCTCCTATAGTAGTGTAGTACATCGGTTATATGGTTGATAGAATGCCGATCTGACGTCCTTAGCGCATTTTTTACAGCATACCGCGCGATCGTTGACCTCGAGTACTCGGACATATAGCATTTATTCATTAATAATAACAGCGGAGCAAAAAGTGGCTCATATTCAGTGCGTTTACACGCCGAGCACTCACCGAGCCGAAGAAGTTCGCCGCTGATATTGTCAATTACTCTAGTTCCGGTTTTACGTCCGCCTCAGTTAACACATTAGACACACGAACGAAACACTACAATCGTTTAATATTATTAATTTTGTTGAACACAATAGAGACAAACCCAACTTCGACCAGTACCCGTCTAAGCGTTGAATTTTTTACACTTACCCGATCTAATTATACAAAAAATCCCAAATTACGTAAGACGTAATTATTTCACACATAAAACTTAATTAAGGAAATAAATAAGTTTCTTTGTATAGTCTTGTCGTATCGAATGTCGTGCACGATACATTTCAATTTCTTAATTGAAATGATAAGAAATAATTGAACACAAAGAAGGTGACTCCTCGTTCATTCATCACGAGTATTGTGATAAACAAGTCATTTAATTGTTTTGCATTTTAAATGGCAATCATCACTTAAATAGATCACTTGCTTAATAACATAGCAATGTATAAGAAGCATTGATGGCATTCATTGCTATGCGGACTATAGTACCGGGAACACATCACATGGGCCGTGCTATCCCTCGCTCTCATGTAGAGGAGAAACGTGAACAGCTTGCGTCAGATATTGAGTGCACTCTGACTAAAGTGTGTGACTGGGGGAGACTGAATTTAATCCAATTCAACCCAACTAAGATACAAATTTGCGAGTTCAGTGCTACCATTTGCTGTGACTCCTCTTCCTCCTGTGGCGGGCCGTACGATTGTTTAGGAAAATTAAGATTTCGGGTAGCATGATACTATCAATACTAATACGTCAACAAGAAAGAACAGTGCAAATACATACTATTACAAGTATAATTTTTAAACTAGTAACAGAAATAACAATTGGTTAAAGAATTCCATTGTAATGTATATAAAATCCCTCGCCAAACAGTTGAACTGCGTGGTAGAGTATGCTCTACGCCTATTTTTTTAATACAATAAATAATTTTCAATTAAAAAAAAATAGGCGTAGAGCATACTCTACCACGCAGTTCAACTGTTGGCGGGCTCTACGTGCTACTCTATATTAATTTATTTAAATAAATTTGATTATATGAACAGTTAAATTACCCGCCCTGTCCAGGGTTGGGTAATTTAGAGGTTGATGTGGCAAACAAATATAACTTAAAAACAATGAGTTAATAAAAAACCTAAGACAATTAGTAGGAGTGGCACACGCCACGACGGACGTCGACCGACGCCGCCGCGAGATTTTTCTCAGAGATACAAGACAGTAGCTGCAGCATCCGCGCCAGTATTGTTTAATTTTTTGTCCAATACGTCAATCATGCGGTCGTTAATCGACAAAATACCCACTGGGACAATGGACGGCATAAAAACCTACTCGATAAAATAACAACAAAAACACTATTAGGCGAATGCTACGACGTTATCAGCGCATTGCCAAATTACTTAATGCCTATCTATATTGAACTTACATTAATCAGCGCAAGGCATTTTATCGAATTACTTTGTATGTGAGTGACTTTGTAGAATGTGCCGTATAGTTATGGGTAAAAATGTAAAAAAAAAATCTCGTCTCTACATGTATTACTTTCAATTTAATTCAAATTTATTTTATAGTGATGTCCGCAAAGCAAGTATGTGGAATATTTGATTGTATTATTCCATTAAAACTTATTTTTTTAGTTATTTCCTTTTTAAACTTTTCAAAGGCATTTTTAGATGCCTATTTGTTTTATTTCTGTTAGCGTAGGTACTCCAACACGCTACTCATTGGCGGAGATTGAATTACGTGTTCGATTCACGCGCAATTACGCCATCGAGCTGCTATGAAATAGTGAGAGTTTAGTTTGAAATAAATAAATAACATTATACTCAATCACACAACAAGTGAATAAACTTACATTTGTTTTTAAATTTAACATTTTTATTGGTTTTTTTTTTTTCTCCTTAAGGCAATAACACTTTTTTATATCATCGATGACGGTAAATTGATGAAACAAAAGAAATGTCTCATTTCAAATAGCATCGGAAGAAACCAATTCTTACAGATTTTTCCCATCAGAACACGAAATATAAGAATCCGAGTCTATAAAAAATTACATAAAAAGAATTACATTAACCATTAATAACTTAAACGCCGTATATTAGTTATAGATAAAAATATTTTACCTTAATTTCCATAGTTAACAAATCCGTCCTGAATGATCCTGAAACTCACTAACCACCACCAATAACTATTTAATACTGATCGAAGTGTTCAAGTAACAGGTCAGTTCCTCGAAGATAAAGTTGTGTGGGCCACTGCTCGGTGGGCAATCTCGGAAACCCGTGCTAAGCATTCAGTTAAATGTGCTCGGTGTCATTATTGTATTCAGAAAGCATTTCCTCGTCGCTCTTCTTGGAAAATGTTCAATAAGAAACGTTATTCCTCTTTGTTCATTTTTTTAAGAATTATGGCCATTCGTGTGAGAAAGTTAAAGAAACATAATATCATAACTTTTGAGTATATTATACTCACAAACAATACCTCACGAAATTTTTTATAGGGAAATAAATGTTAAGCAACGTCAACCGTAGCCTGTCGATGGATGGGTTCGACAGGCTACGGTTGTACGTTGTACCGAAGCACGGAGGAGCTCAAGATAATATAAATTATCTTGAGCTCCTCCGTGCTTCTGTGGGCATTTTAAGCCGTCAATCTCGGCTATTGTCATTAGATAACAGTCGTCAAACTAAGTCAGTGGCATTTGGGCGGCTTGAAAACACTGGCCTCCGCCAACCCGTAGTTGAGCAGCGTGGTGGAGTATGCCCTAAACCCCCCCTTCAATTGAGGGGAGACCCGTATCCCAGCAGTGGGATGATTAAGGGTTGACGACGAAATGTTAATCAATTATCATTAAATATTTGGATCTCTTAGTAACGAAATTTCATAACTTCTTAGATTTGATTTATAGTGATCTAATACTAAATGTTTGAGATAAGTTAATACTAAAGCTATAGATACACAGAGACCGTGTATCAGTCGCTTGTAGAGATAGAGACCTACATCGTAGAGTACGTAGAGACTCTACGTATATAACTGTACTTATTAATTCCATGAGATAACTTTGCTACACAATTTCAAATTGCCGTCATTGCACCATAGATTAGACACAGTAGATGCACGAATAGAGCTGCAAACTAACTTCGTTGCTAACATGCCCTTCGCTTTTGGGCATGTGTATAAAGTGTTGGTACATGGACATACGACGCTGCAAGAATCTAAGTGGTTCTAATCGAGCTTCGCAATGCCCTGTAGGTATATATATATATTATTCTACGTCGAGTGGCAGACAAGCAAACAGCTCGCCTGATGTGAATCGGTTACCGTAACCATATTAAAGCTCGCAAAATGAAAAATCGCTCGCGTGCCGCAACCCCCGCTGCAAACGCAGCAAATCTTTCCATTTCTGGTGACCTCACTCACTCACAGGAACACCTTCAAGATATATATGTACTTAGACTGTGTGTGCGATCGTAAATTATTAATGAATATGGCTACGGTAACCGCTTCACATCAGGTGGGCCGTATGCTTAAAAAAAACATGCCTTTTTTCAATTCTTTTATCTCCTCCTTATTAATCTCCTAGTCTAAATTAATTAGATAAATTAAACGGGTCACTCACGTCTTTTTGTCGGGAAAGCCGGCTAGTTTCGATCTCAAAAGGAGACCTTCATCAGGGCGAATGTCCAGATACGTCCACCCTTTGTCTCTCGCGCCGGACACTGCGCGCGCCGCACGACTGGAAAGTTCTCCTTTGGAGATCGAAACTAGCCGGCTTTCCCGACAAAAAGACGTGAGTGACCCGTTTGATTTATCTAATTAATTTTTTGTAAAGTCTCACGTGAGTTTTAATAATATTAATCTCCTAGTCCTTATAAACTTTACTATAAAGAATTGAATATGTGAGAAGATATAAGTAATCTAAGAATAGATAATCAAACTAAGAATGCATTCATTGTAAAATATTCTTAAATGCTTAAACTTAATTGTATTACTATGTAGAAGCGAGGTCAGCTGCTACATTGTAAGCCCGCTGCAGATTATTAGGGAATTAAGTTATTTAAAAATGCCTGACTTGTATTAAAAGTCATTGAACAAAATTACTTGTAATCAAGATCGACCCTTTTTTGCTAATGGGAAGGATATTAATTCCACTTGCAATTCCACATATACCGGCTTGTTCTTATTTCTTACAAATGGTGACTTTGTATTTAATTACATGGATAATTCATGAGACCGGCTTTTGAGTAATTTGTACCTAATTACTGGTGACCTTATAGTATTCTAGTGTACCTCACATACCGTTGGCCGTTATGAGTCAAGGCGAGGCACAGGCTGTGAGCCTAGATCTGATGAATGCTTCGGTCGGGAATAGAATTGCAGTCTCCTGTAGAACGTGCCATCTTATGGGTTAACCGAGAGCTTATGCATTTGGGTAGGAAGCTTCTCGTCCAATTGACGTATCAAACTCATTGTAGATGTCATTCACTCTGATAGTATGGCCAAAATCAGGCGCCCAGCATAGCTCTGTGTTGTCTCTGACACAATTTCTTTTACATGTCGATATGTTGTCCACTGACCATTACTAAGCAGTCTTGCTACGCAGACGATCCCTCACTCTCAAATAGGGAAAAGCTGTAAACGACGTGTGTCAGAAATTGAGTGAGTGGCCACTCTGACTAGAGTGGTGAGGGGCGACTGAAATCGGTAAAAGCCAACGCAACAAAAACACAATTTTGTACGATCACCACTTAGGGGCTTGTTCCTTTTGTTATGCTATGGGAGATTACTTTCAGAAGAACAGCATTTACTTTTTTTTTTTTTTTTTTTTTTTTTTATACCACCAGTGTGGCAAACAAGCATACGGCCCGCCTGATGGTAAGCAGTTACCGTAGCCTATGAACGCCTGTAACACCAGAGGCATCACACGCGCGTTGCCGACCCTGTAAAAACCTCTTCACGCCCTTTTTGAAGAACCCCATGCTGTAGTCCCCTGAGAAAACCTCGACAGGCAGTTCATTCCACAGCTTGACAGTACGCGGGAGAAAACTTCTCTGGAACCGCACAGTACGTGACCACTTAGGCTCCAATGTGTGAGGATGAATTCCCTGTCGATGGCGAGCGGTGCGACTGTAGAAGGAGGCCGTTGGCATCATATCAAACAACTCCTCTGAACACACCCCATTGTACAGACGGTAGAACACACAAAGGGACGCAAAGTCTCTTCTCAGACTTAAAGGCTCTAAACCGTCTGTTAGTTTGGGATCGTCGACAATCCTCACAGCGCGCCTTTGAATCGAGTCACAAGGTGCAAGCTGGTATCTAGGCGCTCCCGCCCATAGATGGCAACAGTACTCCATATGCGGCCGTACTTGAGCTTTGTAAAGCATAAGTCTCTGCCGCGGAGTGAAGTACTGCTTCGCCCTGTTGAGCACACCTAGTTTCTTCGACGCCAGCTTGACCTTCCCCTCCAGGTGACAACGAAACTGGACGTCGCTGGAGATTTCAACTCCAAGAATTCCAATGTTTTTGGCGATGGTAAGAGGTGTGTTTAGGAATTGAGGAGCCACAGCAAAAGGAGTTTTCTTAGCGGTGAACGCGCAGACTTGTGTCTTAGTGGGATTGAAATGAACCAGGTTCTTTCGCCCCCAATCGGACACACTATTCAGTGTGCTCTCGATCTTCGACACAAGCTGTTCGCGGCTCTCCTCCACCAGAGAGCGGGGAATATTAGCGCGGCCCGTATAATAAGCATCCCCGGTGCTGTCGTCAGCATAGCAATGAATGCTGTCAATGGACAACATATCATTGATATGCAGCAAAAACAGCGTCGCACAGTGGTCGGAAAATCGAGCTTCATACTCATAGAAACCGAAAGTAAGAATACTATTGAAAAAAAAATTGAAATAAATCGAATCTGTTTCTCTTAGCTTATCATTAAAATATGATTGGTATACTATGTTTAATGTGCGAGAAAAAAAATATTTTGTATTTTTCTTGTATGGGAACATACACATAAATTCGTTTTTCTCAAAACTGTATGGAACTGTAAAGCTGCTACTGATATGAGGTATTGTGGTATTCATGGCGATCCACGTGACCCATAAGTCAGATGCCGATAGCTGCCCGTTTGCTAGTAGAAAATACGTGAAATTTTGATGAATTTTTAAGTCATTTTCACTATATTAAGCAAAATGCAAGGTAATTACGACAATGGAATGGCTGACAGCATAAAGCGATTGCAATGAAGGGATTCGATTGGGCCACTAATAATTCTACCTACTGCGTTTGGCTTTCCGCAGTAGTACCAAATTTGTGGTAAGTTTGAATGTAATCATCAAAACAGTGGTTATAAGATATTTTATTTGACTATTATTATACATAAAAGTCGTATTAAATATAGGTATAATTGATAAGAATAGGAAATCTACTTTGAATAAAAAAAACATGCAGCAATACATAGAGACAGAATAAACATAAAGTTCTACTTATATTATTATAGTTATTAATTTAATTTAATGACTAAACAAAAAAAATATAAATAATATAAATAAAAACATACATTGGAGATGGCCTGAACAAATTGAAAATAGTGGTGAATACGAATAAATTTTATAACTTCTCATAAAAGTTTTATACATTCTCCAAACAATATATTAGTACTATTCAGAACAAACATGAAGTTTAATAAGTTTATATTACAATATTATTAATTTTGTTGACATTTGGTGGAACTTTATAGACATTTTGTTGTCACTAAAATCACTTGTACTGTTCACACAAATAATTAATTTTAGAAAAAAGTATAAATAAACTTAATGGCAATAAAAAGGCAAAGGTATTGTGGTGAGGTATTGTGGTATTCATGGCGATCCACGTGAGCCATAAGTCAGATGCCGATAGCTGCCCGTTTGCTAGTAGAAAATACGTGAAATTTTGATGAATTTTTAAGTCATTTTCACTATATTAAGCAAAATGCAAGGTAATTACGACAATGGAATGGCTGACAGCATAAAGCGATTGCAATGAAGGGATTCGATTGGGCCACTAATAATTCTACCTACTGCGTTTGGCTTTCCGCAGTTGTACCAAATTTGTGGTAAGTTTGAATGTAATCATCAAAACAGTGGTTAT
The DNA here is from genome assembly GCA_937001555.2 of Hypsopygia costalis. Classification (NCBI taxonomy): domain Eukaryota; kingdom Metazoa; phylum Arthropoda; class Insecta; order Lepidoptera; family Pyralidae; genus Hypsopygia; species Hypsopygia costalis. The sequence continues at coordinate 12,041,263 of OW443330.2, read as the reverse complement.
AAGATATTTTATTTGACTATTATTATACATAAAAGTCATATTCAATATAGGTATAATTGATAAGAATAGGAAATCTACTTTGAATAAAAAAAAAACATGCAGCAATACATAGAGACAGAATAAACATAAAGTTTTACTTATATTATTATAGTTATTAATTTAATTTAATGACTAAACAAAAAAAAATATAAATAATATAAATAAAAATATACTTTGGAGATGGCCTGAACAAATTGAAAATAGTGGTGAATACAAGTAAATTTTATAACTTCTCATAAAAGTTTTGTACATTCTCCAAACAATGTATTAGCACTGTTCAGAACAAACATGAAGTTTAATAAGTTTATATTACAATATTATTAATTTTGTTGACATTTGGTGGAACTTTATAGACATTTTGTTGTCACTAAAATCACTTGTACTGTTCACACAAATAATTAATTATAGAAAAAAGTTATTAAAATGCGATATGTAGTAAACATTCCATACACCTAATGCATGCATGAAGAGTAGACAAACCATACTGATAAATTTCGGTGGAAATAGATTTTCTGGAAAGAGATTAATAACATAAGTTTGACGAAAGTTACAGTAGCACCGTAGTTGATTGTAACTAATTCACTAATATATTACAACACTCACTTTGAGATTTTTTCCAAATCATTCATTTCCGAAGGAACTTCTTTGCAGATATCACATGTCTGAGTAGAAGTTTCTGAGATATGTGATGTTATTTTGCCTTTTTATTGCCATTAAGTTTATTTATACTTTTTTCTAAAATTAATTATTTGTGTGAACAGTACAAGTAATTTTAGTGACAACAAAATGTCTATAAAGTTCCACCAAATGTCAACAAAATTAATAATATTGTAATACATATAAACGTATTAAACTTCATGTTTGTTCTGAATAGTACTAATATATTGTTTGGAGAATGTATAAAACTTTTATGAGAAGTTATAAAATTTATTCGTATTCACCACTATTTTCAATTTGTTCAGGCCATCTCCAATGTATGTTTTTATTTATATTATTTATATTTTTTTTGTTTAGTAATTAAATTAAATTAATAACTATAATAATATAAGTACAACTTTATGTTTATTCTGTCTCTATGTATTGCTGCATGTTTTTTTTTATTCAAAGTAGATTTCCTATTCTTATCAATTATACCTATATTTAATACGACTTTTATGTATAATAATAGTCAAATAAAATATCTTATAACCACAGTTTTTTGATGATTTCATTCAAACTTACCACAAATTTGGTACAACTGCGGAAAGCCAAACGCAATAGGTAGAATTATTAGTGGCCCAATCGAATCCCTTCATTGCAATCGCTTTATGCTGTCAGCCATTCCATTGTCGTAATTACCTTGCATTTTGCTTAATATAGTGAAAATGACTTAAAAATTCATCAAAATTTCACGTATTTTCTACTAGCAAACGGGCAGCTATCGGCATCTGACTTATGGCTCACGTGGATCGCCATGAATACCACAATACCTCATATCAGTAGCAGCTTTACAGTTCCATACAGTTTTGAGAAAAACGAATTTATGTGTATGTTCCCATACAAGAAAAATACAAAATATGTTTTTTCTCGCACATTAAACATAGTATACCAATCATATTTTAATGATAAGCTAAGAGAAACAGATTCGATTTATTCCAATTTTTTTTTCAATAGTATTCTTACTTTCGGTTTCTATGAGTATGAAGCTCGATTTTCCGACCACTGTGCGTCGGGGACAATACCGAGCCTTGCGGGACGCCAGCATTAATGTCCATGCTGTCGGAGCAACTGCCATCCACAACGGCTCTAATGCTTCTGCAGGACAAGAAGCTAGCGACCCATTTGCATAAACCCTCTGGTAGACCGTATGCAGGCAACTTCGAAAGAAGACCACGGTGCCAGACCCGATCGAACGCCTTCGCCATATCAAGACTGACTGCTAATGCCTCACCTTGACTCTCCACGGCTGAAGCCCAGCGATGTGTAAGATACACTAGAAGATCACCAGTCGAGCGACCATGGCGAAAGCCGTATTGATGGTCGCTGATTAAGTCGTGCTCTTCTAGGTATTTCAGGAGCCGGTTGTTAATGACGCGCTCCATTACCTTGGAGAGAAGGGAGGTAACAGCGATAGGCCTGTAATTCGATGGGTCTGATCTGTCACCCTTTTTGGGCACAGGGTGCACGTTCGCAGTCTTCCACGACGACGGTACCTGCCCGGTGGAATAAGAGAGCGCAAAAAGGCGCGTAAGAACAGGACACAACTCAGGAGCACACAGCTTTAACACCACTGCCGGAATGCCATCTGGTCCACTCGACTTATGAACGTCAAGGGATTGCAATGCCCGCCGAACATCTCGTTGAGTAAATGAGATTTCCGGCATGGAATTACCACACCGCGGGATGGAAGGCGGTGCGGCGTCCCCGTCGTTCAAAGTCGAGTTTGAGGCAAAGAGATTCCCCAATAGATAAGCTTTCTCCTTTGCACTGTGGGCCAGACTACCATCCGGTTTTCGGAGTGGTGGAAAGGACGACTGACAAAAGTTGCCCTCGGCAGCCTTAGCAAGCGACCAAAAAGCACGGCTCCCAGACGGGTGCTTAGCTTTACTGCGGCTTTTTCATTTCAGGGGCCCTACTGCCTAAGCTTAAACTAATTCAAATCGATTTTTTTCAATTCTACTCAAATCAAATCGAAAATCAAAATTCTACTTAGATTAAGTAGTGATTGCGTTTAGCTTAACCACTAAGGAACCTAAAGCTCAATCCAACTTAGCTGAAAATATTGGTCAAGACCAAACAGAGTCCGACTTTAGGAGTCAAAAAATTAGATATGAATCGGCTTCAGTAGGTCCGACACCCAGAACCAACATTTCCAGCCAAGCAACCATAGCCGACACCCAGAATTCCAATACTTCCACGGATCCGTATCCACGAATACGCGGCAGTTAACACGGCCTGAATCGTCAGAGAACACGGCCTGAATCGTCAGAGAATTAGCTCTCAAACTTCAGAACCGAAATGACCACGTGCTGTAAAGTTTATATTCGAATAAGGCATTTATACACGTGCATTTAGAAATTTATGAAACTGTGAAAAACAAGATAAAATAATGATTTGATGATATATCACGATTATCTAGGTATTTAAAAATAGATAAATGAAAAGTAGATTTTTTTTTTTGTTTCGCTATGATTGTGAGCTGAACTAAATTAATTAATTACAATTAAATGTTTTCCAATTAAATTTATAGTTACTTGCCGTCATATTCCAAGATATGGTTTAATGAGCACTCGATCAAAACAATATGCGTAAATTTGCGTATTTATATTTTATTATATAATTATTATACTGAATACCTGCGTCTAATTGCATTGGTTGGAAGATAATTTTACACTAGGGACATTAGTTCAACCAAAGTAGCTACAAAATGCCAACATGTTGCAGTTGCAATCAAAGTATCAGAATGTTACTATAAATTAGGCAATTGCTTTTGAACATTATTGAGCAAGAAAAGTGCATTCAATTTAAAATATTGTATAGAATTAGTATAACATTGAAGTTTTTGGAATTATATTAAAATTTGTGCACCTACCTCCAGCCAAAGGAACAGGTTGAAATGTATTACTCGAGTGAACAACATTACGGAACCATTCGCCATAGCAAAGTGTGAACATTGACAGAAATGATGGAAAAAAAACGTCAATGGTACTATAAGGTAAGAGACAGGTCATCAACGACCGATTTCAAACATTTAATATATACTTATATGGAATGTAACATCATGCAAGTATACGGTTAGAAAGCCGCTCTTAAAATCGGGTGTAGGGCCCGCGAGTACTGTGAGCGAGTGTGAAGACGGGTGGCCGGGTGCCAGTGCGGCGGCGGCAGCGTCACCTACTTTCACAGAGGCAGCAGCGGCGGCGCGGCGGGCGCGGGCGCGCGGAGCGGCCGGTGCCGGCCGGAGGCTGTGCGCGCGCGCGCAAGGTCGCCGTGAGGCAAACCACTCGTCGACAGAATTTCTTCGGCGCAGAGACACGCGCATACCAGTCCGCGAGCGGAACGCGGTCGCAATAAAAACGCTCGGATATATTTCACGCGTGCGCAACATTATCTCGATGCTCTCGGGTCCGATTACTTAATGCTACGCGCGCGGCTAACTGTACTCACGGCGAAACAAGATCAGGTTTTTTTCTCAGCAAGTTCGATGATCGATAGGGACAGGACCACGGGTGCACATTAAAATTGCGTATCTATCGCGGATACCTAACTAACACGAAATTGATAAATGTCAATTAATTGCGAATAGTAGTTAAAAACCAATTACGTTGATAAAGTTGAATACAAACGTTAACTTGTAGTATAAACAGTCATCAATTTATTCATGACTCTCGTAGATGTTACAAAATCATTTTTATTTCCTAAAACCAGTCTGTTGCTTCGCTACATTTAATAGACTTTGATTTTATTACATTACTTAATCCGTTTATCTCGACAACATTACTGTTTGAACTTGATAATATATTTACTTGGAAAAATGAATATTTATAAAAATATGTTCGTTCTTATTAATAAAGATGTTATATATAATAACGAAGACATGCTACTGAATAATAAATACAAATACCAGTGGAGTATTGCAGATTTTCCAAGTATAGGTTTTTAGAATAATAGGCTACTTTATTACTTATCAGTGATTAATATTGGTTGGAGGCCACGAACTGGCAGTTAATGTTTTCCTATAGAATAGCTTCCTGTTCTCTTGAAAGCACATTGAGAGGAAAACCCATCGGAAGGATTTTTTAGACTGCTTTCTACAATAAATCACAAAAGAAAAAATCGATTCCCAAGTTTGCCACCCCTAACTCTCACAACAAATACCATCTTAGAAGGAACTTGAGAAAAGTTCAATTGAATGCTATTAAAGAGACAACTAAGTAAAGTCCCTATTTACGAGGTATACATGGTCAAGCAATAATGGATACAGAGATTATCGCAGCAGTCGTTGGTGCGATTTATCTCAAGCAAATATTGAAGGTGTTTAATTGCCTTTTATTTGCCGAACGGAGATAAATTTGGTATCACACCGATGCACGAACGGGTATTTCGTCGCGAAATATTCTACAGTACTAGTTAAATTTTTTAAATTGTCAAAAAAATAAAGACTAAATCTCCAGAAGAGAATTTCGGAATTAATAGTGCCCTAAAGTGAGTGCGATCGTTTTGAAGCTCCTGATGAAATCCTACCAGCGAATGATATTCTTGTGAAAAATTCTATAAGCTAGTCTGAACACACCCGTTGCATAATCGATAGAACACACGACGGAAGGCAGAGTCAATTTTCAATTTCAATCCCTAATAGAACTATTGAAGCAAATTATTTGACAAGTACATATTATTGTAATATTATTGTTACATCGTTGTTTCATCTTTATATATCAATTGAAATTTGAAAATATATAAAAATATGAAATAATATATTTAAAAAACCAGTGTACGATGTGACTAAGTGCCCTAAGGGCCCAATATCAAATAAACATATTTGTATTCATCCAAATAAACAAAGTTTTCAGCTTTATAATAATAGTGTATCTAGGTAGATACAATACAGAAAAAATGGGGTGTGTCTGTGTCATGGACACGGCCGTGTACGTGAATACGTTATATGCACTAAACTTATCTCAAAATGGCAGCGCTTCCCCCTCCCCCGCACGCGATGTTCCATAGTCCTTACTTAACGTAATAAATTCTGTGATTCTTCATCATGGCGTGATTGTATTAAGGATGGTGATAATAGATTTGTAGCTGCAACACCAAACTGTATCCCGTATTTTGTTATCATTCGTTTTTAGGGTTCCGTACCTCAAAAGGAAAAACAGAACCCTTATAAGATCACTTTGTTGTCCGTCTGTCTGTCTGTCTGTCAAGACCCTCTATGTCGAGAATTCGTGGAGATATCAAGCTGAAATTTGAATTGTATACTCAGGTCTACGGTCACATGAAGTTGTAAAAAAAACAAACTGCTAAGTTTACGTAAAAAAAAGTTACGGCCGTTTATTCAGCAAAAAACGCATATTTCGACACATTCTCAAGGAAATCAAAACTTATAGGGTACTTCCCATTGACCTAGAACTATGAAATTTGGCAAGTAACATCGTTACAGACTACAAGTGCAGGAATAAATCTCAAAACTATATATTTGTAAATAGATCTAAAAAATAGGGGATCTATATTTTTATAGGCGTCGAAATTTCAAATTGAAGCTACTAGTTCAAATGGGGTATCATATGAAAGGGCTTGATGTACACATTGCAAAATATATTTTATTTATTTTTTTTGACGCATTATTTCTTATTTTTAATGAAAAATATCAAATTTTATAATGATCCTACGTACGGAGCCCTCGGTGGGCGAGTCCGACTCGCACTTGTCCGGTTTTTTTTTTAATTGCCTTCCAATTTTAAGGACGTATTCATGACAAAAAACATATACAATGTAACAGTTTTACACACATGTATATTGTTTTGTATAGGCAACATTAAGCATGTGTACGAGTACGCAATGGCGTAAAATTCTCTCATACAGCCGTTCAGTTCAAAGACACTAAGATTTCATAGTGGCGTGAAAACAATGAGTACCGTTGATTGACGAGCCGCCGTCTGGTACGACCAGCTAATTCAATTAACAAGCTCGAACACAACATGTCCATTAAACGTCTCGGAGTACGCAAACATGAAAAAGAACCGAGAACGAGTCTACCAAGGTTGCCAAGACCTTCTGTGTACACGTAAATTTCTATGCTCTTCAAATAATCTATGTAGAGTTGTAGGCGATAAATAAAAGATTTCAATATTACTTGTAAACATCTAAAAGTGAAATAAAAAACAGGCCAAGTGCAAGTTGGACTCGCGCGGGAAAGTGTACCGTAGTTGTAACATGTTAAGACACTCTTGATAATTGAATTTGTAATTTGCCATTTATTGTTATTGTAATATGAACTATATTTATGTGTTAGATGGAAGTTTTCCGTGGAACAAGAAAATATAATATCTATACGACTACGGATATAGACTATGGACCTCTGTGATTACTAAGTCTACGAGAGTGGACAACGACCCTATGCCTACAGCTAATGCTTCTCTGGGCACCAACCATTCGGTAATATCAACAGGATTGCGAGTCTCTCGCCCAGTAAACTGACCAGCCCCCTTACCACCATCTCTTATTGCCATTCAATTACTGAACAGAATGCTTATTCATACCAATGAATAAGCGACTCTATTTCAAATGGAATAGAGTCGCTTATTTATTGGTATGAATAAGCTATCTATTCAGTTATTGAATCGCAATAAGAGATGGTGGTAAGGGGGCAGGCACTGAATCGGATTGGTAGCAGAAAGCCACTTCTAGTAATTATATTACGATCGCGGAATGAAAATTGACCGAATCGAGACTGAATTGTGAATTGACTAAAAATTATGTACTTGAATCATTAATTAATAACAATTCTTATTGTTGACAAAATAACATTCTTAGTTTGTTTAATTGTCGGTCATAGTCAACACCACTTGAATTAAATTTGAAGTTTCATATCGTGATACAAGAATACCAAATGTGATATTTGTGAGATCGAGACTGGATCAGAACTAAATTTTGACTACATTTTAGTTACGAGAATTGCACCTCAGGTGTGCCTTTTGTCTGCAAGCAGACTACTTAAACACTACGAGAGTGGACAGTGTAAAAAATAGATGTATTTCATGCGTACAAAAAGATGAAATAAAAATAAGTTTTTGCTACTGTAAATAACATATCAAAGTTAATTCCTCCGTAATTTCTTTTTAATGTATTATATTTGCTAATATGGAAATAAACCAAAATTAAGTTTTTAGATCACAGAAATCATTGTTATATTTTGGAAAAATCTTTTCATTGTTAGTCCACACATCATTAAATGAATTAAAAAAACACTTAAGATATTAGCAAAATAGAAGAAGAAGAAGAAAAATACGAATACGCTATGTAAACAGGCGGAGGCTGTATAACGTGGGGTGGGGTGCATTCCGTGCGTCGCCACGCCCTTTCACAGGTGAAACACGCCTATATCTAATACATGCAAAAGATTAACCTTCTCTTTCTGTCAGAAATTCCAAATATGCAATATAGCTTTTGAGTTTATTTATAAATTATTTAAATCGTTGACAGATTTTGTAACTAACTTGTTTTTAGTGTGTCTCAGAAAGGGAGTATATCTACGCCCAGAGGGAAGTCATTCCACTTATAATTATTAATAACTTTTGCTCTAGAATCAATTTCGAAATCGAAAGCAATCAGAGACTCTATATTATGTTTTCGATCATCTGACTTTTACATACTTGTATTTATAGATAGTTGCGGTTAGCAACGATTGCATTCTTGGATCTTATTGATATAACCATGAGTAAGTGAATCAGATTTATAAATGTTTAAAAAATATTAACGTAGAACAATAGGGTGAGAGATACCAGATGAATTATTAATAGAGTTAATGAGGCGCGCGCAGCATGGCCGCGATAACAGGGTGAACGGCGCGACCTCGTCGCCGCCGACGATACTGCCCACGCAGCCTGATTGTCGCCACGCCGAAACCACCACTTTTACATCCTCAACTGCACAACACTAGCACTAACATCCTCGAAATAAAACACATAATCCTCTAGCAAACATTTGATAAACGCACGCAAACTCTTGGCTTAGTTTAGCATGCGCGTGGATCCCTAGAATCCCTAGAATTAAAGATATGCATGTCGTGTTACGTAAGCAATTATACGAATAAGACCTAATGAATAATACAAAAGTCCAGTATTGTGATCAAATTATGTTTGTCATTCGCTGTATATTCATATTGGGAACGATAACGAGATATTGACAGCAATCGGGGACACAATCCATAATCATGATTATGATCGTGGGAAAATCTTGAAGATATTGTATTAACATTAGCTCCTTTTTTATACTACGTAGACTGCCAAACAAGCGCAGTACCACCTTTGAATGCAAGGAGTATAACAATATTCAAGGGTATTGTTACCAGCTGTGTTCTTCTGTGAGGTGGTGTGAGAGCGTAGTGTGTAGAAGCAAATCGATCAAGAACATGCTTGGCTTAAACGACTCTGTAGAGTTGCTTCAAGTGTACTTGAATCAAGCCGCTTGAGCGCCTAAATTTCTTTACAAATATACATGTTTTAATAATATTATGTGAAATTATCTAGCACAACTTCATAAACACGGATTGAGTGCGATCGCTACCAGATAGTAGAGTAATATGGTTCTCCATTGCTTAGATAAGAGGGGTCGCGGGCTATTCATTCAAGTTGTACGAGTAGTTAATAAAATGAATGGCTGACGACTGCGACGACCTCCTTATTGCAATAATTTACTACGTAAGTAAGATACTAATAAAAAACATAAATATACAGAAAAGTTCGGATTTACAGACTCATCAATAACCAAAAAATCCTACTGAAATTTTTGCCCCTTTGTACAAGAAATATAGTCGATTTTTTTCGCGTCGTAACGTCATCATGACCGAACGCTAGTAATTATTGTTAGGTAAAATGCATTTAATTTACTGAATTAAATATATCTAAGGAAAATTTATGAGCGATGTTACTCGTTTTATATACGTATTGGTATACGCATGTAATGAAATGGATTTCCCGATTCAATTCATTAAAAGAGGGTTAGTATAAGTTTTAAAACGCAATATTTATTTGTCATTTGATCATATTGATCATGAAAGAAAACTAGATCGAAATAGTGTTTTCTTTTTGTTATGTAATCTACTAAATATACTAAGTAGCTCCTATTTGAAGCTGTAAGTTTTGCAGCAGGTGTCGGTTAATACGTAAATAGAGAACGTAAACATTACGTGCTAGAACATTCAGTTACTTTCCATTGTGGGTAAGTTCCAATTAGATACTAGGTTCCGATAAACGCACAAAAGAAGTGACAATGACGTTAATATTTATTGAATCATAAAACGCAATATATATTACGCGTTATATTGACACGTCCATAGGTACTATAATTATAAATGAAAACATAACTCTACCCGCTATCACAGAATAGACTAGACCAGAAGACTCACTCCTAAACAAATATAAAGGCATTTTATTTTCGTGACTCTACCGGTAGTGCTATGGGTACTATTACTTATATTGTGACCATGAGGAAATCGCATGTCCTATGACATCACTTTCTATGACAGTATAAGTAATAGTACTACGTACAGTATGGACGGCCACTCCCTGCCGCTCTCTGGTACCGACCTCACCTGCCTTCTGAGACGAATGTGGAACAGTTTATAGGGCGCCGCACGCATACCCGCTCATTTACGCTCTGTATAGACGTCATTGTTTATGCAATAGTGAACGACGCGACGTTTGTATGGAGCGTCCGGGGTATGACTACGTACCAGTAGTGTCACAGAAAATTTCATCTCCCGTGACGCTAATATAACGAAACATATGAAATACAATATTTTCCCAATTTAATGATTTTCCGTACTTATTTAAGCAAATATCTACTTACAGTTTTCGTTCTTATCATTAAAATCTTTGAAGAGACAATCATCGAAGACAGGTGGTACTTCAACCTTAATTTCTCCTCCTATATGCAAGCTAATCATTTATAGTACGTTGACAAATATTAAAATTTAATCCAATTCCATTAATGAGTCCATAACATTACGCAACAGTACTTAGAAGTGAATCCACCTTGATAAGAGTAATCATAAAGAATTTTGTTAAATATTAGACGTGCTGACGACCATGTTGTGAGGTAAACGTTAGTCCTCCCCATTTCCAAGAGAGCACTAGGAAACCCGCCAGCGATGGTGGTCCACAGTGTCGAGATGGAGTGTGCCCAATTGAAAAACCAGGCAACCTAGGACAGACAATACGAGAATCATGAGAAGAGGAGAACCAAACCCCAGTAAAGTAATAAATGGCAACGACAAAGAAGAGTAGAAGAAGATGCTGATCAATGAGAATAGTAGAGTCACGGAAAAGAAAAATCTCTCACAATTCTACCCGTAGTTCCACGCAGTGATGTACTAGGGAAAAAGGTTTGAGGTTAGGATTGAAAAGATCTTTTCTAATAGAGGAACGATAAAAAAAGTAAAGGGAAGATTATTCACTATGTAGAAAGGTTTATAGGGTGTAATAGTAGATTTGTGACTGGCACTGCATCGTCGTCGGGTTCTAAACGCCCGGTGTTTGCGATTTGCCGAAGGTAAATTGTCGATGCGTTCAGCTTATCAACGAGTTCGCCAAAACGGAGCTTTACTATGACTTCAATCAAAATATATTTGTTTATGTGTTACGAGCGATGATGTACATTAGTCATTAATAATTCTATATTCTTATTACTGTTATTATTAATAATCACCGACCCTTGGTCAATGTGACAAAATGTGTTTTCGTTTTGGTCAGGTTAGGGTTTTCTTGTGCCCTACTGTCAAAGTAGATAGTTGATAAATGTTATGGTGCTAAGTAAGCTTAATTATTAATAATTGACGTTGATCGTAACATATGTATTAAAATAGTTTCACCGAAATCATAAAAATAGATGGCAGAAAGTCATTTTTCAAATATTACTAGAGTGTATTATTCTGTGATATTACATTTAAACAATATACATGGCTATTACAGTTTGTCTTTCAGTTTATACTAAATTTTGTCACGGCCACTATTGCTACAATATTTGTTTACACCAATAGTAGGTACTCCGCAGTTGAACACCAATAGTACTCGGCAGATTTCCAACAAAGACCACCTTTCATGGATAACCCATCCTAAGCATTTTTATCTAGCGGATAACCTCAAAAACTTAATAATTAGTTTTCGGCCTTTTCACTGTCCCTTGTAGAACGCCTGTGTATATAAGGTGCTTTTTTTGTATTAGCCAGGAATTTAATGGCAGATAGTATTAAGCCTACTTGTTACGTTAGTGAAGAAATATGGCGTCCCAATATCATTAATAAGCTTTGAAAAAATAAATAACGTAGTCAATGAACTGGTTTCATAGTGCTTAATACATTCCGCGCTATCAGATGAAGTCGATAATAACAATAACAGCTGTACGTAGGTAGCGTCGTCCCAATTGCATATTTCCTTTAAAATGCGTTGTAATCAAAATAGGATAGGTAAAAAAAATGTAATCAAATGTAAAACTGATAGGTAATAATAACATACACTTACTGGAGGGCAGATGATTGTCCTTATCAAGGTCATTGAACTTTTCATCACACTTATTATCACAGGTTTTGAACTGTCAAATTAATATCATAATAAATAAATAATAAATATTATCAGACAAATTACACAGCGCCATCTAGCCCCAAAGTAAGCGAAGCTTGTGTTATGGGTACTAGACAACTGATAAACATACGTAAATACAGTTTTTTTTTGTAAATACATACTTATGATACATATAAAATACCCAGACCAAGACAAACAGACATGTTCATGCACACAAATGTTTGTCCTATGTGGGAATCAACCCCACGAGCGTTGGTGTCGAAGCCGCGTCATTGACCGCTACGCCACCGAGCTCGTCGAATAATGTATGTTTGTTTATGGAAACATCATAAAAACACTTAGTTACGATGTTGGTTTTCAAAAATAACGCAGTCACATAACATGTTCTACAATAACTTGGCGTGTTTAAAAGCTCATTCAAATTATTTACACAAAATCACAATTAGCCACAAATTTATCCACGTCTACATACATGTTTTACCACTTTTTTGCCATGGAATGTCTGCGGAAAAAGTCCACTACCGCTTTCTGTAACTGATCGAGGTCTATCTGTACTGAATTTCGTACGCATTTACACTCGCGACAAGAAACCATACCATACCATTTCGAGAAATTTGTACATTTCGTAAAACTGCGGCGTATAGGCATGATTAGGTCAACACACGGACGAATCACGGTTAACACTGTTTTCGTTTCCTTGGATCCTTTCTTCCTTCTTTCTCGCGGCGCGAGCGCTGTTGCCGCGCCGCCCGTGCGGGGGCGGGCGGCAGGAGATCAAGCGACAGACATCGCTGCGAAGCGCCGGCGTTTACAAAGGGCGGCCCAACGTTTGAGTAAACTTTGACTTTACCGCGGTTATCACCGTGTTCGGAAAGCGTTTGGCAGCTCGTGACGTAGCCTTTCGGCACGGGTCATACCCGAGCGCATTGACCACGCCGTCTAGACTGCGACACAGACGGATGGTTCATACAAAGTAAACTAATCTTTTCATGATGCGATTTTATTTCCTAAGAGAAAAAAAATAACACGTGGGGCACAAATTTCATTTACTATCGAAATCGGCATATGTAATACTACTACCCTTTTCAATCCTGGCAGATAGATCAAAAGCTCCCTGTATTTGATAAACTTAAAATAATAACTGTTATTAATAACTTCATAGTACTCGTTGAATGACAATTGTTTTAATTATTACACGCCGCCATTTTTATTGTTTTGAAACAACAATGCCGCGCGTGGCAAGATTAAAAAATAATTAGATAATTTTCTGCGCCATTTTTACAAAGGGCGTGGAATGTTCTATACAAAATGACGAAGCATTTTACAATTTTCCTTCGACATATTGCAAGACAGTGAGCGTTTATTAAGTAACGACGCCGTTTGTAATCAGACGAATTATAGGATATGCCGACGACATATCCACTAAAGAACGTGAAGTACATATTTACGGAGTTTGCACTTGTAAAGTACGTAATTTATGTAATGTTGTATTCAACAATACTTTAGACATGATGCCTCATAAATGGCAGTTTACACGTCCGAATAAGTGCTTTCTGATGTAGGAAAATCACAATGTTCACATAATAAGAAGTAGTCGTTATTCATCGCAAGCTGAGACATCGAGATTGTTTTTCAAATCAGTTTTGATATCTAAAACTACTGGGCTGACTTCAATGCAAAATTTATGACTATATTCATAATTATGAATATAATCTACTTATACAAGTTTCATAAAATAAGCTCATTATGTATTTTCACTTTAACAGCAGCATTTCAAAAACTCCCAATCTCACCACAAATCAAAGCCAACCTCACCTGCACCCTGCTGACTGACAAACGAGGCTCTGGCGAAAAGAGTAGAACATAGCATATTTTTTAAGCTTAGCGACTGGGAAAGTACCTCCATCTCATTGAATACCGCAGTCAAATAATAATTTCCTTGAAGGTTGTTGTGTTCCTGCGAGTGAGTGGGGTCACCAGAAAGAAAGAAAGAAAGGAGTATAGGCTGGCAACGTATCAGCGACCCCTTCGTGGTGCTCATCTCCATGTCCGATGGTGAATGCTTTTTATTAGGTGACCCAAATGCTCGTTTGCCCCTCTCATATAAAAAAAAACTATTGAACTGTATTCGTTGTCCAAGGAACTTAATTTAAAAGTACATACTTTCGTTTATCTACATATCTACCAAATTTCATAAACATTGGAAAATTATCGCGACAAACAATACCTACTACAAAAAAATTCGCCCCAACTAGATTTTAACATCGAACTGAATTTCACATTACTCACCTATTCAGACAACGACAATAATATTATGTATTTAAACACCACCCTCTATGTAAAATGCCATTATCTGGTTGGTATGTCATCACACTCATCACCGAGTGAGTGACAATATTGGTATGCAGCGATAATCAAGGGGGCTATTAAGATATAAGAAAACAATAATATCCTGATCGGAATAAGGAGGTGATAAGTAAGTCTTGAAATTCTTCAAATATATGTACAGAGATAACAACAAATCGTATTATCGAACCAAAAATACGTAACAATGAACAATAAATCTGTGACGTAGTTGATAAGAAACGTTTCGCATTTTACACTTTCACAATATATCGATATCTTTCATATGATATGATAATTAATTTATTGAAATGTGACAATGAATTACGAAATAGGTTACTCAGAGATTAACTCCTTGTACTTCAAAACGAGTACGGACTTGTGTTACAGACTACAAAGCATTTCATAACATTTTATAAGTCATTCGAGTTTCAATGTGTACACAACGACGGCAAACGTAATTATTTTATAGGTACATAATATTTCGCAGTTCCTTTTGCATCTAAGGCCGAGGGCACACTTGTCATCGCGTAATCGTAGCGCACGCCTTTCGTACTGCGTGCAGCAAACAAAAGACGTACGGTACGATGCAATGACGCGAGCGACGAGCCGTGTGCTGAATGCTGACGCGTTAAGTATTAAACACGCATACGGCCCACCTGTTCGTTAACAGTTACCGTAACCATATGCGATCTTATAATAGTTTTTTTTATAAATATTCCAGTGCTATGCTATAGTGACCAAATTTAAATAATTACTTCTAATCTAAATGTTGACCTGTCGAAGTAGACCATTCGACCAAGTTCTAGTTTATACATTGCGCAACTACTGAAATAATTGCGTAAAAGTACGTGTGCAATTTGTCTAAAAATACAATTTTGCATGGAATAATTTACCAGTTATAATCATAATATGCATAAATCACGACGTTAATAATAAAAAATGTTGTCCATAGTGTTGCAAGTAACAAATAGTAACCTTAAATAATCGTATTGTTTTAACTATAAATAATCAAATTCAAATTAGTTACGAATCGATTAACAAAATTATTTAAAAATAAGTTAGGTATAATTAATTATTAATAATTACTATTTTAGTAGTAGGGTATACCCTACTACTAAAATAGTAATTATTAATAATTATATCTAACTTATTTGTAAATAATTTTGTTAATCGATTAATATGTCTCTTGCGCGTAGGACGACGAAGTGTTGGGCGCTCTCCTTCTACATGGTTCGATGACCTTAAGAAAGCGGCTAGGATCGGCTCGATACGGAAGGCGGAGGATCGTACCTGGTGGAAAACATTGGGGAAGGCTTATGCCTTTCCCAATGAACTGAACATAAATTCACCAGTGGATAGATACAGACTGATGATGATAATGATGATATCTCTTCTAATAGAACAAATTATTTTCTTTCATGATCAGATAAGATGCTCTACTTTGTTTATATTTATTTTTTTATTATTATTTAGCTCTGCCAGCGGATTTGCCCACACACAGTATAAGGATATAAAGTACCTTATATATTAGTACAATACATACTCTACGGTACCTAATTTATGTCGTATAAGCCAAATTTATATATATAAATAGTATAAATTATTCATATAAGTATATAGCATAGCCCCAAAACTGAATCTCAATACGAATATATTTTTTTATATACAAAGTCGGGTTAGTAACACCATTTAAAACTTAAGAACACACCAAGACTACACCGAGTTTTAATTTATTAGATTTGTCTACACCTCGAACAGCAGAATAGCTTAATATATCAGAAAAAATATGAAAAAAAAAAGACGAAATTGTGAAGACAAAGTACGAATGGGAAATTCGCAGGAATGAGACGGGAACGGGAAGTTTGAGCCACAGCGAAGCGTGGATGGGCCGCTAGTTTATTATAGTATAATGAAATACCGATATATAGATCTACCAACTTCTGTAAGACTAATTGGTTACTAAACTATCTACATGTTTTACATGTATTTTTACGTCTTTTGACGTTAATCGACAAGACGCTTAACTAAACGAAATAACGAGTAGAAATTCATTATCTACAGCGAGGGTTCATTTGTTTAGAGCAATTTAAGTGCTTTTAAGCGCCTAACTGCTACTTCGGAGACGTGGTCGAGACTAGTCGTAAATTCTGCCACGGGTATTAATTACTCGGTGCAAGCCGGGACCAAACGGAACACTGCATGTAGCCCAGTCTAATTAGCAATGATGCTGTGGGTAAAACGCTGGTAGGGCTGCTACACATGCCTTTGTAATACTCTAAAGTCTATACAGTTGGTAAAAATGACGAAGCTCATTTGACGATTGCCTGTTTCACTCGTGTAACAACAACTGTCGATGTATTTCTACCTCTTCGTTACACTCTTGACAGGGTGTCGATGTCTCTCCACCTCGTCCGATTCAAGGCGCTTCTGGTTCAATGATGGTACAATGGTACAAATGGCCATAATAGACTACGTGGTTAGGCTATCGAATAGGTGACCCTCCACGCGGTCTTGTACCATTGATGTACTCTGACCATACAATGGAGGCTCTGAAAACGGTGCGAGAGACTCTTTCTCATCTAGTTTTTAGACGTAACCGACGAACTACAGTATCAGTTATTGCTCTACAGCCGATAGGCGTTCCTTGATGTCAAATTCTTCAAGTATAGATATATTGGTGCAGAATTCATCATCATTGGCTCGTGCCACGTTGTATGTCTTATCCTTCGTTTCATTCTTATCAGTCGTTGTCACATTCGTGCGAAATTCAGTCCAGAATATTCCTAGCATTCGTCTACTAGGTACGTCTCCAGATCTTTTTCTTTTCCAATTTTTTAAGTGACGTCTCTGAAGCATATAAAAGTATGAGGAAAACCATTGTAGTTACGTCTTAGTGGCCAATATGAATTATGATACTATTCCTTATTATTTTTTAGCATATGCACTGCGCTTCTAAGCAAAAGACAAAAATAATGCAAAAGCAATAACTCCTAGTTTATTGGATAATAATTATTTTCCAGGATGTGTGCTCTATTTAATGGAAATAAATAATAATTATTATTATGTACATATATATCGCTCATGTATATAACATACACACTCGACGAGGAAGTAGGCAGTTTTCATTGCAGATTCAGGGAATGCGAATAAAATACTTGACTAAGTGGTCATAAATTAAAGTTAGGCATTTGTTTTATTACACTAGAACCAACATCGATCTTTGTGTACATCACTATTTTATACAATGTCAAATTTTGTTCGTTTGAATTAATAAAATCTATTTCTAACAAAGCTTATTTTTCGTTTGCATAACCTCTGTAAACTATTAAAAATTAACTCAATTGCAAAGTGAAATTGAAAAAAAATAATAAAAATGTTGTTTAAAACTAAAATCTGGCATTTGACAGCCCTATTTGTGAGAAACGTGAGTGAAATTGGCGTTTAGTAGTCTTTAGACTTTATCTCTCAACGTAGGTTATCTTCAGTTAACTTAGCTAATTAAAAAGTATCCTATACTCGAAGGAATAAAAAACAACTTGCTCTCAAGATTCAATCCCTGTAAGGTTATCAGATTTATATAAGTAAGAGGTAAAAATAAATTGTCGGACGAGTAGAACACCAACATTTTCTATTATGTTAAGTAATTTTTCAAGTGGAAATTTGGATCTAACAAAATGTTTAAACGGGTCAAGAATGAGTCGTGTCGTATTTTACACAAGTTAAACCTAAACTACCAACAAAACAACCTCACCTTTAGAAGTGAACATTTCGAACATCATCATAAGTCATCACAATTCATAGAGATGGCTCAAGTTTGACCCTTGGTTTCACTAAACGGATCGAAATAAAATTAACCGAGTTAAATATGTTCTTCAATGGACCACAAGGCTGTTTGGTGACACTCGATTATGCTCCTCATCACATTTTTGTACAGCGGGAGTTGTTTTAAGAAATTTATATTTTATTGGAACGGCAATATTATGCGCGCCATATTTGTCTTTTTACAAACTCACTTATTCTGAGATGTAAACAGTCACCACCAGATGATTATTTGTGATTAAAATCCATCTATTTTGATGATATGAATGAGATAAATGCGAAACACATTTTACTGTATAAGAGCTCCTGATACGTAACGGGAACTCGGATGGGACTGTGTAAGAGTTCCTGAAGGGGAACTCGTATAGGACGGGGCGTGCATCTAGGCTATCATGACCTAACGAGACGGTAATAAGGTAGGTTTTTTCCAAGCGTAAAAAATGCCTTATTAATTAACGTCACTTTAAGTCGTTTATCTTGACCTGCCCGTCCCGTCTCCGTCCCATCAGAGTTTGCGTTACTTATGCTGAGACCTTAAGGGCAGGTAAAAAAATCACAAGTACAAAAAATGTTTACGATAAAAATGTAATAAAAAAAAATGTTGCACCGTATCTTTCGTAACGGGTCTCCTGCAAATAATTGCTTATTTCATTACTTGCCTTTCTTCAGTTGATATGATAATGATAATATTTAAATAGGACTGACAAGTGCATTAATATAATAATCCTAATAATTATTTGTACAAATTTATCTTTTGAATGCATCATATTGATTTCTGTAAAAAATATTAAAAACATCCGCGTACATGTTATCTTGACTATAAATAAGACCGAGTAAACGATATATAGGCGCTTGTCTGAGAGAGAACTGACTCACAGTATTCGCTGAAAACGATGAAACACATTACGCTGTCGTCACAGCAGGACTAGACGTAGCAGATACGCTAGTTAAAAGACTGACGATGACTAAACGGTTTTATTATAGTGACCTATTTTCTACATTATTATAATGTCACAATAATGAAGTAGGGACTGGCTACATAGTAGCGGCACAGTATAAGTAATAGTAGTAGTGGGTAAGCGAGTTAGAGCTAAGCTTTTGTATTTACCAAGTAGCTTTTGTGAGCGTTTATTTTTAACCCCCGACGCAAAATCTACGGGGTGTTATAAGTTTGACGTGTCTGTGGCCTGTGTGTGTGTATCTGTCTGTGGCATTGTAGCTCCCGAACGGATGAACCGATATTATTATTTTTTTATTTGAAAGGTGAATTAGTCGGAAGTCTTCTTAGTTAGCTATGTTTGATGAAAATCGGCCCAAGATAGCCGCCGCGCCGCCACAAAATGGCGAATTACATATTTTTTCACAACCCCTTCAATATGGGTATCAAATGAAAGGGCTTGACTAGTAGCATAAATACTTTATTCATTATAATAATCAAATCCAAGATGGCCGCCACCGCAAAATGGCAAAGTAAATATATTTTAATATGGGTATTTTATGGGTAACAAATGAAAGGGTTTGACTATACTTGATTAGTGCCACGGTATACTAGGGGCCAAAAAAAATTTTTGATGTCTAATAAGTGCTTATAAATTGCCTGTAAACAAACACTGGGCATCTAATGGGAATCAATCCAAAATATCCGGCATTTTTCCTATCTCTAGCTCAGCCACCAATTATCACCAATATATTGACTATAAAATTCAATTCAGTTCCTAGGGTTCAAGAGCCTGAAATATTACAAGGAATCAGTAGGAGTAGCAAACTTCAAAATATTTTATTCTTTAGCAATATGAGAGGCACGTGAATCAAAAGAGTACAGTAAATCACAGTACATTTGTTAATTATGTTATATCATATTATTTACAGCTACTGGCCGTGTGGTTCTCGGCAGACTAGAATAGAATCACTCCGTCTCTTCCCGTGGATGTCGTACAAGGCGACTAAGGGAAATACATTATTAAACATCGATCAGGCCTCCCCAACCCGTCTGGCCAGCGCGGAAGTGTAGGCCAAATCCTCCTTCCGTCTGGGACGGACGAGAGAGGGTCGTGCTCTTGTAGTGGAGACTAAAATGACCTGATGATGATATTATTTACAATTGAGAATCTTATAACTGAGTGACTTGATTCCGGTGATGTAATAAAAGACTCATATTGTTCAATCGTCTATTGCAACCGGGGGCTCTACCGCCGAAGCTGAAGGCGATTATCATCGCATTTTTGGTGCCGAAAATAGATCTTAGGTTCAAGTTAATGACAAACATTTTCAGCTTAGTCGGTGTAGCTCTATGGTGTCTACCAGCAAAGCTAAACACTATTACTGCCAATCTAAGCAAAATCCGATGGTAATCGGCTACAGCTTCGGCGGGTAGAGCACCAGCCCCCATAGCCAAGTGTAATTCATAGCGTAACGAACGTTAGATAGATCACGTGACATTTGTCAATTCGAACATTTTAGTATGAGCTCCACAGTTCAAATTAGCGATCGCTACGCTTTTCTACTTCGCAAACTGCCATTTGGCTAGCCCCCCAGGTATTTGTCTCTGATTACAATTAAATCAGGTTTGAATAGTATGCCATGTTGTTCATATAATTTATACATAGTAACTTCTATAGCGATACTATAGCGATCAGAGTGATGGTTAGTGTTTGAGCAAGAACATCACACAAAAATAAAATAACATAAACATACTTTTATAGTGCTCTACGCAATATAAGTTAGTGGTCTTGGCAAAAAGTTTGTGAGTCATGTTCACACACTATCTTATAAATTGATACATAACTAACGTATTAGGTTAAATCAACTTAACTTCTGAATCATGTCATCTTTCTATCGGGACTAATATGCCTCCAATTGACGATAATTGATATCGGTGTCGTGTCATATTAATTGGTGTAACAATGGCAAATGTTAACGTAAATAACTACAACATGTATTAATGCAATTATCTCTCAATAATGAATAGTTACTACATTAACAAAGTATGATAAATACTCGTATACCCTATATGCTCCTTATCGAGAATTGCGTCCGCGAACACGATGGAAAAATACGGCAAAAACTGAAGCGACGCGAGTTAGTTCGTCCTCTTAACGTTACATATTATTTATATCCAGAGGGACTTCGCAGGGACTCGGATGATTCATATAGACGGAAACCTAGAGGAAATACCAATCTTTTTATTCAACAACGTGTACTTCATAGCACATGAATAGTACAGTGAACCTTGGTTGACTTGTGGTCAGATGTGGTTACAATTTCGTCGTGGCTTTTTATTTATTACGATAACAATACAATAGCTCTGCCATAATGTAGGAAAGAAACAATGAATATACTTGACAAAACTTGTTCAGTGCTTACTTGCAAATTGTCTTGGCATTCTGCATACGGAAGAGAATACGAGGTATGATTTATACAAGGCAAAATCATTTATTTAGGAAGTTGTAATATAATTCTTGTTTCTAACACTGGATCATTATAAACTGGCGCCTTTTGTCGCGAACCACGATAGAAGTAACGAAACGATGTGGTAAATTGGTAGCCAGGTGCAGGAGAGAGAAAGGGTAGAGCCATAGCGAAGAAGTGCCAAAGAATATTAAAACAATGAGAAAGAGATATAAATTGTGAGTTTTAAAGGTTTTACAATGTCACAGATGAAGTGTGATTCCTTACTGATAGGTATTAAATAATAAATATTCCTGGACAAATTACACACTGCTATCTAGTCCCAAACTAAGTAAAGCTTGTATTTGTACTATGGGTACTAGATAAGTAATAAAGAAAACACCCAGACCAAAACAAACGGAGAGGTTCATGCACACAAATATTTACTTTGTGCGGGGATCGAACCTGCGACTCCGGAGTCAAAGTGGACATTGATACCTTTCGACCACCGGGCTCGTTATTTTATATGGAGTAGTGGAGAAGAATAGCTAGAGGACTAGAGAAATGGCAAGAGTGGTGGTGTGAGCGATAGCCATTTCAAACAGGTTTTTTAACCTTTCTAAACTATCATTTACTTTGAGTTGATAAAAACAAGTCTCCTTTTTTATACTACCTCGGGTGACAAATGAGCTTACGGCCCGCCTGATGCGTAGCGGTTACCGTAGCTATATAAACGTTCTCAACATGAAATATCGCGCTGCTGGGCTCGCACTCATTGCAGCAACTCCATCTTCTTCTTCTCAGGACTTCTCAGGACGTGGTACACCTGGCTTACTGACCGTGAGCTTAGGTTGGCTTCAAATATTTTGTTGAAGAACCACTCAAACCCCCCCCCCCCCTGCGTTTGACAGACATCAATACTGATGCGTATTACGTGGGTATTTATAGATATTTATGTATCATATAATTATGGCTAAGAGTGCAAAGGGCAACTGATCATTCATAATCTGTCACATCTTCCGTCTATTCAATTATGCAAAGTAGATTTTAATCGGAATTGGTGCGGTGTTAGGTCAATTCGCAGAGACATAATGGGCTTGCTATGGCTTTTCTACGTAAATACTCGTAAAATTACTAAAATTTGTTTGTAATATAATAAATAATTGCTTTTACTGTATTTTACTATACACATAGAGACTTTGCATATAATACGCATGTTACTTAGTAATAAATGTCATGGAATTAATAAGTATTTTCATATATAATTGATCAATCTTTTCTTTAACATAAATATATAAAAAAAAAATATACAATAGTATTATAATACGTACCCATAATTAATTAGTTACATAGTGGCTTACTTTACTAACTAAATTATACTAAACGTAACTAAATTTTAGACCACCGTCAAGCGGGCTTTACTAGAACAATAAATTATTGTCAATATTGACGACAATGATGCAATAGTGATGCAACTATGATGGGAATTCAGATTATTAAAATCCATATCAATATGTAAGTTGTCTTAGTATTTATAACAAGTAAGCCAATTTCACCTGCACGCGGTACACCCTGCTGACTGACAAACAAAAAAAATATATATTGCGAGCGTTAATATGACTACGGTAACCTCTTCACATCAGGCGGGCCGTATGCTTGTCTGCCACCTGACGTAGTATAAAAAAAAGTATAATATTGATAATGCAAATATCGTCCTAATATATCTCATCACTTAGACTGATATGTGTGTGTATGATCGCTCAGGGATATTGGTTCAGTGACGTAATGCCTTTCTTCTATCAAGGGCCATACCGCCGAAGCTGAAGCCGATTACCATCGAATACTTTGTTTCAAAAAATAGATCTTATGTTTTAGTTATTGACAATCATCTTCAGCTTAGTCGGTAGACCTTTATAGTTTCTACAAGCTAAGTAAAAGACTATACCATAAATAAAAGGACCATACATTAAAGGTACCATAAATCTAAGCTGAAGTTTGATATTCGCAAACCAAATATCCGATAATAATCGGGTTCAGCTTCAGCGGCATGGCCCTTGATAGAAGAAAGGCATTACGTCACTGAACCATTTTCCCCGAGCGATCTTTTTCAACATTGAACGTCAAAATAGCAATGCAATCGAACCCGAGATTCTACCCCCTCCACATATACTGTGGATCCTATTGGACGGAGGGACGATACCACCAATACACTATTAACACAGTATAAGTAATAGTACTAACGTACTATTATTGAGATTGAGAATATGACATTGCCAATACTTTTGACTTTGAAAACACCGCCTAGGCTCCTGAAATCGTCGTAACAAAAACGACATCCGGTTGTCCCATGTAAATCACGTATTAGTAAATAAATAAACACGCATAAATATACAAAAAAATAAGAATAATAAAAAGGTCAAGTAAGTATATAAAATCAATAAAAAACGCAAAAATGTTGTTAAACTCTCAGCTTAACCGCTTGTCAATGTAACATCAAAATGTCATTTTGAAATGTTGTTTGATGTTTTTACTTTAGTTTTAATTGACGCCGCTAAGTCATCTTGTGATTTATGGCCCATAGAGGCATACATATTCATAGTTCGATTGATCGAATGGCTATATTAGCACATTGCGATCTATTTTCATTCATTACAATTTATAATATTACACGGATCACAAATTACATCATATAGTACCATCCCTATGCATATGTCTTGCATCAACCCATAATCATCCCACTGTTGGGATACGGGTCTTGCCTCAATCGAAGGGATTTAAAGTATACTCCACCACGCTGCTCGACTGCGGCTTGGCGGAGGCCAGTGACTTGGCTTAACGACTGTCTCCGAAGCACGGACGAGCTCCAGATAAATAGACCCAGAAAAGAAGAAGATGCTGCGTTGGCAGCGGCAGCACGCGAGCGATATTTCATGTTGCGTTAATATGATTACCGGTAACCGGTAAAATATTAAATCGGCTTCAGCTAAGACGGTAGGGCCCCTGTATAAATAACCATGTAGACAGTATCCTATAGCGCGTGACCTATGTGGCTTCACGTGACTTTTATCACTCTTGTAACATTTTTTCAACTGGAAAAAATCTTTGGCAAAATCTAGTTTTCAATACAAACATGGTACCCGTATGATTTATATATGTTGATAGCTTTCTAAATTTATTCATACGCATGATAAGTAGGGTTCTTACACCAAGGCAAGATATGGTTGGGTATATTAGAGTTACCAGTTACCACACCGTCAACTGGTTTTCATATTACCTTAGTAACTGCGCTCTATGGCGAGTATCTAAAGGCGGCTACATACGTTAAAGTCAGTTTGACAAGCATCCATGTTGAAGACAGAGATAAGCAACAGTTACTAATTTTATTGATAGTTTCATTGCATTTACACAAGAAAAAGTGTGCATAAGTTACACTTTTTCTCATATTCCTGGCCGTAAGGAAATGATACAAATTGATAAGATTTTTTATTTCGTATCGCACGGCGGTATTTTCAAAGGAAAGCGCAACATTGTGTCACACTGTTATAATGACAGCCTGTATAAAATCTCGACATTTTCTATCTCATCTTTGCCATTCCAAACCATGCCAAAAAACGTAGCGTATTAAAAGTCAAAATCAAAAATATCTGTATGGCGGTAACAAATACAAATGGATTTACAAGTTAAACATAAAAAAAATATACCATTACCCTTACTCTTTTCTTTTATTATAATGTTCAATACTTAATAAGTGAAAATGGTACAGTTTATCACAGATCTATGAAGATTGTGCGTGTAATGCGGCTTATGATCACCACACATCCATGAAAATTTATTGATGTAACTCAGAGCCCGGATAGACATTCAGCGTCGACCAGTCATTAGATCCGTGAACATCACAGATTGTTCTTAATTTTGTTACATTAAGTGAGCTCAAGTTATACTGAATACAA
This sequence comes from Hypsopygia costalis, assembly GCA_937001555.2. NCBI lineage: Eukaryota > Metazoa > Arthropoda > Insecta > Lepidoptera > Pyralidae > Hypsopygia > Hypsopygia costalis. The sequence continues at coordinate 12,015,444 of OW443330.2, read as the reverse complement.
CCGCTAACAAACAGGTACACGTTGATGCCTTTTGCAATAAATTATGCTCACGTACCCCTATTATAAAAATTGAGGGTTTAATGTTTGTAATTTTCTTTAATTACTTAAATAAAAAGTACTTATTTAATCTTAGAAATTTATTTTAAATTTATTACCTAACTTATTTTATTAAAAAAATGATAAATAAGTCGCACTATAAAGATTGGATGTATTGGCATATAAATTTAATTGATATTTAATTTAGCCTTATTAATAAAATGTATTTATTATTTATTAACTAACAAAATATTATTAATTAATTAATAGAATTTCATTATTTATTCATAATGAAAATAGTCACAATTTTATATTGGAATGCTAAAATAAAAACTTAAAGTAATCCAACAAAAATAATTTAAATTAATTAATAACTTATTCGGTTGTTATCAATTTTTTAATTAAAACCAATGTCATCTTCATTTATCGCACAAGGTATCAATTTTTTTTTTGCTACTTTAGTACATTGTACTATTACTAATTCCATATTTTACTGTGCTTTTTTTTACAATATACTCGTATAGACCGAAGAAGTGTTTTGTGCAACTTTGTACAATGCTTGCACAATAAGTTTGAAAAATGCGTGTTTGTCAAACTTGCTTGTACGTGTGTAGCCATAGTTAAGAGCCTATAATTATTATGCATATTTGTGACTAGTGAATGCTCGCGGCTTCGTTCGATTGCATGGAAATCCCGTAACATATACTTTCCGTTACCTTTTGTTTGCGATTCCGAACGCGCAATGATGTATCTTTAAAGAAAACTTTTGTCATCGTTTACGCTTTTCCACATTCATGCTTCTTCATATTTGTATTTTGATGACAGTCTTAGATGTAAACTAAAGTAAGTATCTAGGTATGTATTAGGTAAACCTAATACATACCTAGATACTTAGAGCGTAAACGCTCTCAGATAACCTGGGCCCCTACGGCTGAAGCTGAAGCCGATAATTACCATCGGATTTTTTTAATGGAAAAATTACACTACAGCTTATATTGTTGATAATTATGTTTAGCTCAACTGGTAGAAACCCTATAGCTCTACCGACTAAGCTGAAGATGTTTGTCAATAACTTTAATCGGTAATCGGCTTCAGCTTCTCCAGCCCCTGGGGCCCTACCGCCGAAGCTAAAGCCGGCATTTTCGATTCCATAAATTCGTCTTACTTTAAAATTATTCGCAAACATTTACAGATTTGTCATTATATATTTAAATATAATTAACAAATATAATATAATTAATATAATTAACAACAATCTAAGCAGTAGTTTCATTATCGCATTCAAAAATTCCGATAGTAATCGGATGCAGCTTCGGCGGTAGAGCCACTGCTCTGGAAATTGAGCACAGAGTAGCCACCTATATCTTTCGGATGCTGAATAGACTAAAAATGAATTAAGTATCTGAAGACACTTAATACATACTTATCGAAAATATTTTTAAGATAGACCAAGCAAAAAGTACCTGCAAAACATTGTAAATATACCTACGAGAATGTACTTAGTATTTCGTAATCAGCAAAAATTACAATAACCTAATTTTATTTATCTATTCACGTTCGATTAGTGAAATAAATATATTACATACGTTCATAAAAATATAGTCGTTTTTATTGTTTTTAACTCATGGAAACTGAACCCGTAATATAGCACCATTAACGCAATAATAATATTGTTGTTATGCGAGTATCTACACAACATCCCGCTATTATCACGCGGCGGGATACTTGAATTAATAGATAAAAGAGGAAAAAATGGACTGTAGCCATTTCGGTAAACAATACTTATTAAAAGATTTGGTACATACGTCGGATTCAGTAGAATTGATTAAGTTCATTAGAATAGTGTTAAATATTCATTAGTTCCACGATGTACCGGTATTTATATTTGTTGCCTACTACGTGCTTAATGTATTTCTTCTTAAATTATCTTGTAGCTTAGTAAATTAATATTAAAATCACGAAATAATAAATTATTTTTTATTGTGTTTAGACATTTGTCAAATTATAATATTGGCGGCATGGTGCGTCGGCGATCACCATGGCCAGGGTCTATGTAGTAACCAGGGAATGTAAGTTGTAATATGTACGCACATGGAAAGTTTGACAAATCGAACATTATTTAACTTGCCCCAACATAACGAGGTTACATCAACTCGAGTGCCTACTTGCGTACTTACAAGTATACGTGTACGAGTAGTTTCAACTTGTTTCGTTGCTATGCCAGTAACTTTCTAATATAACATACTCATAATCAAAATATTTAAATGCATTTCAGTTTAAAAAAATATTTACCCGACCTAACACGTGCACACGTCGGTCAATATAATTAAAAATGTAAAACTTACCTTAAAATTCAGATCGCGATGTCCCTTCGTACCGTTAAAAATATTAACTTCACTCGCGATGCACTATTAAAGAAGCTCGTTAAGTATATATAAATAAGCACCTTAGAAAATAGTAAACAGACGCGTCTGAACTCACGAAAAGTTTAGCGACGATAGTCAAAGTCTTATTTATTTTATTTACAAAGTGTTATTTTATCGGAATTATTTCGCGTGTGCGAAGTACCGGGTGCTTCGACAACGTCGTGTCACGCAGGTTGGCGGCGGCAAGGCAGCGCGTGCACTGAGACTGAGTGGCAATCTGGCGACTTGGCAAGTCGGGCTTGGGCCGTGGCCGGTGGCGCCGCTGCCGGCCGCCGCAAGACTCTGCCCCGCGCCTGCGCCGGACCTGTTCGTATCTAGCAGCCTCCCGCGCCACCGCTGCGACCTGCACTGCACGAGCGCTGCAAGCCTGCAACGTGCAACGCGACTACTAATGCACGAGAGGCAATCATAAACAATAGCCGTGGATCGCAGACCACACACGCATCACCAACTTAGCTACAATTTATTATCAACGCCATAATTTTGACGCTCGTGACAACAATGTCACAAAGATAATGTTCACTGCTTCAATTTATTGATGAGGCAATCATTATCGCTTTGTTTTTCTTTGTCATTTCATTTATATCGTACCTGCATAAATAGTTTTATACGGTACATCTTCTACAAGTGTTATATCTAACTCTTGCTTTATGACTATCTTCTTTCTGATTTTTTTTTATCTGATTTCGAACATAAAAGTAATAAGTAGTACTAGGCCGTAATATCCAATAGCGGCAACTATCCTCAGCCCGCTCAGATTTTTTATATTTTTAGAACATTTCCTGCGAGTGAGAGATATTTCATGCTACGAACGTTTATATGGCTACGGTAATCTGCTTCACATCAGGTGGGTCGTATGCTTGTTTACCACCTGACGTAGTATTAATAAAAACAGATGGAATTATAGTTATGTCATTCAAGGGAATTTATGGACTGAAGAAACTTATGATGTAGGAGAGCTGAGTAGGAGAGTAGGACTTATCTTTACAGACGTGAAAAGTATCTTACCTCGCTCTACAAAGATAACCTGAAATTATTAACCCAAACAAAAAAGTGACTGCAATCCTAACATTATCCCTAAATTTTTGTGAGTTCACCATAAAGAAAGGAAAGAAAGAAGAAGGAGATGCTGCGTTAGCAGCGAGCGTGGCGCGCTCGAGCTATAGAGCTCGTATGGAGTGTATGGACACTCGAATATACTCCATACACTTGAAAAACAATACCCTTTCTTCTTCATCAGGCTGGTAGTCAACGAAGCGTTGGCCCACCTCTAGTTAGAACTATGACCTCATAAAAGCGACTGGAAGCTGACAGAGGCGGAAAGCGGACGATCGCAAATGGTGGAAAGCTTTGGAGAAGGCCTATATCCTGCCATGAGTAGATACAGAATGATAATGATAAAACAAATAGCTAGAATATAGATTCTGGCCAATTAAAAGTTATATATATCTAGCGGGCTTTGGAAATCAGATTTAATAAGAGGGAGGCGTACGAGCCAAAAAAATTGGGGACCTCTCTGCTAACAAAACAACGGTCAAATTTTCTGTTATACAAACTCTGTTTAAATTGTACACTGTCATTTTTTACCCGCGACGGAACAGAGACGGTATATGCGTTTGGGGTGCTAGGATGTTTGTGCAAATCAATGTTGTCGATTAGGTGTTACGGTGACAACTCACCAGGGGGCGCTGCAGTAAACATTTGTTTGCGCAAAACCAAAACTATTAGTCTGATTCTGATGCGGTTTTCAAATAAAAACAAAATTAAAAATTTTGAAAAAGCCCACGACTGTTAAAACGTAGTTGAAAAAGTATAAAATAATTTTGAAACCCCCGACTTAAGGCTAGGTAGTCGTGCAAAAGTAGGCATTCAGCGTTGCCGGCACCGCGCGAACTTATTCACGCGGAGGCAGCGGCGCGATGAACTCGCGTCACCCCGCCCGGTCACACAGTATAGGAATAAGCAGTAACTAGTTAATTTTAAAACTTCAGAAATGCACTTTTATATTTTTATAGTAGTGACAAGAGTTTCGTAAATAATAAGTAATGTAGGTTAGGTATAGAATATAAAAAAAAAAAATAACAACCTGTTCGCGTTTCCTAGATTTGACTTGAGATATTAGAAAAGGAAACTAATATTACAGCAGAATCCATTGTTCATCTTTCTTGTCATATAGGAGGCATAAATGTGCGTATGGCAGGCCCGGTGTTTTTAAAAAACTATGAATGTCATGGTGATTCTTTTAAGAGTTTTTCTGTACATTTTTATTATAAATAAATAAAAGATAGTATTAAATAAAAAATATTTATTTACTCTTAAAATTGTTTAAAATATATTTCTCGTGAGCTTGTACCCGGGTGCAAATCTGACTGTAGTTCAGAAGATGATAGAACTATAGGCTCTACAGAATTAACATTTCGCATGTGTGCATGGCAAGTCTGGGGAGTCTACATAATTTACATTTTCCTTGTCATCTTGTAAGGACAATGTGCTTAATGCTATTCCACGTGCGTGTCGACTATCAACAATTTCTGGCATTAAACACTTCATATAAAATTTGACCAACTTTTGCTCCATTTGCGTTTTCCAGAAGTTATCGTCCCTTTCGATGCGTTTTGTAAACAAGGGTTCGTCTCGATAAGGGATGTCTCCTCAGTATTTCTAAAACATAATGGTAAATAATTACATGTTTCGGAATAAAACATAATATTTTGTTTGGATGTACATTATCTAACTTTTTTATAGTTTTTATTATGCTAAATTAATAAACTCCCAAAAAAACTATATTAAATGCAATCAAATAAAATATGATTCTTACGTAAAAGTTAGTTCGTAGTGGAGCGTCTGGATCTAATCTCATAAAAGAATTCTTGGAAACGTCAGCTGTGTAGCTACACGTCGGAACATCAATGTGCCTGAAAATTTATCATATTATATTAATTATAACTGTCTATAATATATAATAAGTTATATGGGACATTTACCGAACTAAATAATGGACGCATTTGAAATAATTATTTTATCGCTTAATAATGTAAAAAATTTGATAATATAGAAATCAAATTGTACAGTATGTAAGAATACATCACAAAGCCTCTAAAAGTTCTCACAACACAGCAATGTCAAAATTGCACAATTATTTTTTTAACCGTGCAGAATGTATATACCAAGAATATTTGTAGCAAAGATGGAAATGACAACGAAGAGCTGAAATAGATCCAGAATTCGTCTTTCTACACGATTGTTTTATACATTACAGCAAAATCACGCAGATTTTTCGGTTACGATGATACAAACACTGTTCAGTGTTATAATAGTGTCAGCGTGAAATTGATTGTTCGTACCAAAAAAAATCCTTTGAAAGGAGGTTACCAAGCAAGAGCTCAGCAGCTGTTGTTTCGTTTAACATTAAATCCGCATTTTCAGTCGTACACCTCTCTTTACATAAAAGTCCTAAAGGCAGGGTGATATTAATTGAAAGAAGGATAGCAAAAAAAAAAGAAGAAAATGAAAAAGAAAAAGAAGAACGAGTAGATATATGCAATCACTGACTTTTTATTAGAACTTTTTAAGATGAATAATTCTGTTATAATTATTGCGTAACTTGAACCGTTTACACAGCGCATGCAACGGAAGCTTTCAAAAGGAATATTTTTTTCCCATTTTGCAACATTTTTCATTGGTGCTCCGCTCCTATTGGTGGTAGTAAGGCCTTCCTCGAAAAATAGGCTATCTAACACTAAAATAATTTTACAAATTCGAATAAGTAGTTCTTGAGATTAGCGCGTTCAACCAAACAAACTCTTCAGATTTATAATATTAGTATAGAAGTATAGATAAGTCTGTCCGTCAGAAGTCCGTAAGTATTGGGTACGTACGTTGCGCCTCCTGACTTGACATGACTAAGCAAATATGTATAAACGGGACATATTAAAACTGTTTAAAAAGCGCTGCGTACCTATCTCGATCTATGGTAATTACTTACCTATTTTCAGTTGAATCCGCAGATAACAGATTGATTATTCGCCGCTGTCCATATTAATTACTTCGGCGATGATGTCTGGTATTGGAGACTGCTGCATTGACCTACAATAAAACGCCAGGCAGATATGTACCGATAAAGACAAAACATGAATTATCAAAAATCATATCGTTCTTTAGTACTTACTGGATATTCTTATACTGTGGCATGATGGCCGCAAGTTTAGCCATAATATATTTTTGTAAATTATCAATCAGACTTTTTTTATACTACGTCGGGTGGCTGACAAGCATACGGCCCGCCTGATGTGAAGCGGTTACCGTAGCCTAATATGGCTACGCTCGCAACATAAAACACAGCTCGCGCGCCGCCACCCCCGCTGCCTACGCAGCATCTCCTTCCTTTCTGGTGACCTCACTCACTCGCAAGAACACAACAACCCTCAAGGGAATTGTTATTTGGCTGCGGTATTCTGTGAGGTGGAGGTACATTTCCCAGTCGGGTAGCTTACAATTACGCTCCCTAGTTTAACTAAGTTGGCTTTGGTTCAAAGATTTTGATGAAACACAAATATATAAAACAATCTAATTTTAATATATTAAATACCACATTACATTAAAAATCAAACATCTACATAAAGGTACTTACCTCTTTGTATATCTTCGCAGTGCATTCTTTCTGTTAGTTATTTTTATTGCTTTGGACGACTTCTTTCGCTTACGTTGTTTATTGCCCATTAAGAATCACTTGAAGCACACAAATTTTTCAAAAAAAATACTGATGCGCAGGCACCGAGCACAGGTCCGTCGTCTATAAGCGCCAGCACGCGACTGATGGGCTGCCGAACCCCCGCGCTCTCATATTTAGTGGAAATTTGCACACAGTAAAAAAAATATATATATTATTTAATCGTACTCTGCGAATTTGTCTGTAACTATTTGTTAGCTTTAATTGAGTACAAAAATTAAATGTATTCGTTCAGTATTATAGTCACAATATTGAAAAAACATTAACACAAAGGGGTGATTTTGGGAAATTTTTTTATCGAGTGAAGTTGATTAGGTCGTGACATTGAATGCGATTTTGACTAGACAAGATCCTTACCTAACACATATATTTTTTTCAGAATTTAAAATATTATTATCTAAGTCTCAGATGGTTTTAAAAAACTCAAATTTGAATCCCACCCAGCCTTAAAGAATTTATGCTATGGTATGAACTTAATAAAAAACCCAAGAAAATCCGTCGGGGGCTACTTTCAACGTAAATATAAATAAGTATACAAGTTACTATAAAACTGCCAAACTAGTTCATCTAATGGCAGCCCCAACGTATTTTCTTGGGTTTTTTTATTAGCATAAATTCATAAATTTGAAACTTTTAAGTCGGGGGTTTCAAAATTATGTTATACTTTTTCAACTACGTTTTAACCGTCGTCGGTGTGTTCAAAATTTTTAATTTTGTTTTTATTAAAATACATTTTCGGGTAAAAAATAATAAAAATTCCCATTTGATGAATAATAGTGATACGTTATGGTTACATTATGACGTGTTCGTATCCTTTCGTTTCACTTTTAGGACTTAATAAATAATTATAAGATTAAGACTAACTATTTCAAACTTGATTTCTTAGAAATTTCAAAAGACGTTAATGTGTACGTCAGATTTCGAAGAATAATCATATCTCATTTACGTAAAAAGAGTTGGGTGATATTATCTTGCTTTGCCGTCGTCTGATAAATAAATCTTTTAAGATGTATCACTTGATTTCCGGTGATAGCAATCGATTCCGGTTGAATAAGATGTAGTATCCATCCGGGATTATAATCGGCTTTAAATACTCGCATTCCAATGGATCCACGATTATGATCGCATATTTTTTATTACCGTGCCGTTACAAGACCTAATAATTCAGTTCGATTTTCCTAGACACCTATTTTCGCAATATAATATTAATTTCTACAGTCGTAGGATGTTCTTTCTTTGCAAATAGAAAAAATTGGCTGGTATTTTATAATTTCCACAAGAGTTCCAAAGGGATTACCTTGTCCCATAACCGCTACAATAGTATCTGAATCAAAGTACATAAGACCGACAGTCTAAGCTCAAGCTGTTTGATTTTTTAGTTTCCGAAAATCGGACTCCAAATATAAATTAATGTAAACATATTCATCTTTTATTACTTGAACTCCAGGATTCCTAATGGCTTAGCTACACACATCCCACTGACGTAAGTTAAATTTCAAAAACTTCCTACTCCTACATTTTTTTTGTATTTTCGTTGTGACAGAAGTACCTAAGTGAGCCAAGGCAGTCATAGTAACCCCCAGGATTGCATGTGTGAGTTCATTGTGACTTCATTATTCGTTGCCTTTTTGGTAGTCGTCGCTATTCATCCTGGCTATACAGGAAACAGAGTAGATAGATTGGGCCTGTGTGGTGAGCCTGAACTAAGCTAAAGTTAGACTTCTAAATACGATCGTGAAATGGCTATAGCGTAGGCGGTAGAATCCTAAGAACGGGATCTCGGGGAAGAAAATAGAAGACTTATTAAACCCGAACTTAAGAAAGGAGCAGAAAGAGGACATTGTATAATCCGCTGATGGCGTTGATAAAGCATAATTCTTATATTATTCTCGCAAAATATTATTATTGAACATAGGTATATTCTATAATAGTCAGAGAAAAATATTACCTATGTAATTATAAATTGAATAACTTTTCCAAAAGTACAAGTGTCTAGATTAAGAATGAGGCCAAATTTAGATTACAAATTTATAACAGTATCTAACTATATCGATACAATTCTCTAAATTTTATATGCAAAATAGCTAGAGAATCTATGTATGTATATGTCATAATACTATATTAATATATATTACGTGAACTGAGTTTAAGGGGCATTGTGCCGTCTCATCCTCCCGATAACAGGGCAAAGTTTCGATCTACGACGCGATAGCAAATGAAGTAAGTGACATCATTGCCAATAATTTATTGACACGATAACATCTACATATATTTCGTTGTGTTAGTTATTATTTAGCTAAGAACATATAGGCTAAAAGAGACTGGGTTCGTAAATAAAAGATATAAACACGAAAACAATTTATTCCCCAGATAATTAAGATATTACAGAAAATCTATTGAACAATTTACTTTAAAATTATTGTTAATGGATAATCCTGTAAGAAATAGAACTTATATTGCATTTTGTTATTACATTTCAATATTGGTCGGTATGTTTTTTTTTGTATATATGAGAAGGGGGCAAACGAACAAGTGGGTCACAGATTTCAGCAACACCATGGGATCGCCGATGAGGTGGAGGTGGAGGTAATTCCCCAATCGGGCAGGTTAACCTGCCTGAAAATACGCTATACCTAACCTCTCTTTTCGCCAGAGCCTCGATTGTCAATCAGCAGGGTGCACCACGTGCAGGTAAGGTTGGCTTTGGATCAAAGATGTTGATGAACCACTTACACCCCGATGTTGTCTGTAGTAATTTATATAATGTCAATAACCTACCTATACCAAAGAATATGTCTGTACCTACACGCGGGTTAACCGCAATGTTTTATTCAATAGCTCACATTCATGTTAAATTGTACAAATCATAGTACTTATGAATAACACAATGACAATGTGCAACAAAGACTTTATTGACAGATAGGTACACCTTGATATACTTTTCCTGTTCAAGATAACGATTACGTGTGAGTCGGTCGTCGCTGATTCAATGCCTATCAATGCCTTTCGACGTTCCTTAACTATCAATTCTACGTCACACTCCGCGACAAACAATCCGATTACGCCATTTCCATGTGTTATCAAAATCTATTAGACGCTAGGTATCGGGGGTTTTCTTAAGAATTTGCATTGCATCACAATTCATATTATTGGAATCGATGTGTTAGGTAATAACTCAATGTTTTAGGTCCCCAATAGTATATACCCCAATACATAACATCCGTGGTACACGGCAGTTGAACTTCACTTGACTAACCATCTCTTTAGGCGTTTAATGCCTTATTTGCCATATTGCTGTCTCTCACATTGCTAAGATGGGAAGTCCAATTCCAAAAGCTTCTTACTCCTACCTAATTTCTTCTGATTACATTCGTTTTGAGTTCCAAGGCAGCCGTAGTTTTATCCCCTGCAATGGACGTCACTGTTCACTCACTGTCACGTCACTGTTGCCTTTTTTGGCGGTCGCCGCAATTAATCCTGGCTACACAGGAGACATAGACGTGGGAATGTGTGGTGGGCCCCCGTCCCGTATCAAAATCTAATAGATGCTAGGTTTTGGGGGTTTTCTTAAAAATTTTCTTTGCATCACTAATATTAAGGACGTTATTACCTGAATGACTTCCACGTCCACGATTTATATAGATATTATCTTTCGTATATGTAGATACTTACCTTCATAAAACTACAGTTTGCAATTTGCCTTTAGATAACTGCGGTCAATTGGTAATACACTAACATTCAAAAATATTAATGATACCATTTGCATACCACGGATCACTAACAAACCAACTAACTGGAGCACAAGTTATAATTATTTCATTTTTCTGTAGATGATTCCGATACATTCAAAATCTCTATATATTGAAAATGACATAGAAATCAACAAGTAAAACCTCTATATGATAATGATACGTATTATAGATGGTTGTACGTGTTTTTATAGATAATTATTTCATAGAATTTCATTTCACATAAAATGTTTCTCATATTTTATTTCATAGAACAATTTAGTACTCAGAATATTCACTTCGAATAATTTCACCTCATAGATTTTTGTTAAAAATAAAAATATTAGTTTTCGATTAGTCTATAATATTGTTTAGTTAATATAAAACTTATTACCAAGAAAAACATTTCATCAAGCGATCACAAAAAACAAACAGTGCTTAATTGACAAATTGGACGAGCTTTCTGAAATCGGTCGATAATAGAATCATAATGTCTAGCTTGAGGTTAATCAAATATAAGGTTAATCAAAGAGTAATATAATATGGGGGAAATATAATTATTTTTTTTATATTTCCCCCGTATTATATTACTCTTGCTGTTTGTGATAGTTGACACTTGCTTGGTGGATCTTTATCAACATTGTCACATTAAGAACATCACTTGTACTGTCCCACTTGATTACTTTGTTAGTTAAGTGGACACTACAAATATATATAGGTATGATAAACAAGAATAAAAAAACAACGGGTTGCACTCCGGGAGTGTCGGCAGAAGTGAAAACTTGAACATTAACGTTGTGCATTTTTGAATATTTTGGAATCGATTGGGAATAATTTCGCACGAATTGCTTTATTTATCAGTATAAAAGTACTATCATTTATGTGGTAAAATACAATATTCATTTATTGCGCTATCGTACACAAACATGAAAATTTATAAAAATAAACAGCAGGACCAGGCATACTTTCGCCACGCGGTAGAAAGAGAGGGGGATATTACTTCCTCTCCTACGCCGCGCCGGTGGCCTACACTCCCTCCGTCTGACGAATTTTCGATCAGGTCACGAGTTTAACATTTTTTGCCCATCCCAAAAAGTGCACAACGCCGCTAAAGAAGTTTTCACTTCAAAAATTAAACAAGCGTTCATTAAAAACAACTAAAAGTTTACTTTTTTTTTATCGTCGGGTGGCAGACAAGCATACGGCCCGCCTGATGTGAAGCGGTTACCGTAACCGTATTAACGTTCGCAACATAATAACATAATAAACGCAAGTGATATATTAATATCACTTGCGCGCCGCCACCCCCGCTACCAACGCAGCATCTCCTTCTTTTCTGGTGACCTCACTCACTCGCTGGAATAACCCTAAAGGGAATTATTATTTGGCTGCGGTATTCTGTGAGGTGGAGGTACATTCCCCAGTCGGGTAGCTTACAATTACGCTCCCTACCTCTCTTTTAGAGCTTTTACTTGCTATATACCGCTTATCAAGCACTTACATTTGATACCCATATCAGTGGGGTTAATATTAAAATTATAAATCGCAATTTTGTAGCGGCTGCCATATTGGATTAAATCCATACTAATATTATATATGCGAAGTAACTCTGTCTGTCTGTTACCTTTTTACGTTAAAACCGCTGAACCGATTTTGATTACATTTGGTATGGAGATAGTTTAAGACCCGAGGAAGAACATAGGATACTTTTTGTCCTGGAAATCCCCCCCCCCCCCATCCGATGGGGGTAAAAAGTATTTTTTCGTATTATAGAGGGCGCTTTATGATGGGCTATCGGCCAACAGATGGCGCCACAAGTCGTGCTATAGATTGTTTGGTTGTCAAAGGGCGGCCAACAAATAAAGTTTATAATCATTTGTCCTTCTTTTACGTCGAAAGCAACCTACGTACGGACATGATTTTTTAAACGGGCATAGTTTACGGTCTGCAGAGTGACATAGGTTACTTTTTATATGGACCCAGAATTTATAATTTACCCAGAATTTGGACATATATATACATATATATATAAACAAAATATAAATTTTGTATATATATATATATATATATATATATATATATATATATATATATATATATATATATACAAAATATGTATATATATATATATATATATTGTTTGTTATTTCTTCACGCCTTAACTATGCAGCCGATCATCATTAAAATTTGTACATATTGCTACTACTTTTTATCCCAGGAAGTAAAAAATACAAGAAAAAAATATACATATATCAATTGCAGCTCCCCTGGACCACGCGGGCGAGGCCGCGGGTAATGCTAGTAATATTATATGTGTGAATGTGAGTTTGAATAGCTGAATAGCTTTCACGCCACAACTACTCAACCGATCATCATGAAACTTTGTACACATATTCTCAAAGTTCTTGGAAAGGATATAGGATACTTTTTATTTATAAAAAGTAAACGAGGGCGAAGTCCCTGGTATAAGCTAGTACATATATAAAGCAGTGAAATAAAGTTCTTAAAATGGACTAGTCTTTAAATGTAAATCTTACATATACATTTGAATACAATTTTATTTAAAAAAAATTGCGTTAATTAGCTTTTCAGTGCCTGCCAATAAAATTCACACCATTTACGTCGAAGCGAACAAAATATATGACAAAGTGCGCACACGCACTCAATCGACTAAGGTTGCGGTTTCACAATTCACACTTGATGCCTGGCAAGACGCAGATCATTATCTGACATTATCGATTGGCGTGATTAACTATAGCAAAGTGATAATGGCACCGGTAATAACCGGCCACAACAAGACGACTGGACGTATAGATCTATGATTCTCAAACTTTACAATATTCAGAATACTCCATGAGACAAGCAGCAAAAATTTATCATCTCGTCACGGCTAATATTTTATTCTGCACTAGCGAACCCGTATTGTTTATGGGACAATATAAATTAATTATCACATATAAATTTTCCGGAAGACAATCTCTTATATGACCGTGAAATCTGCATCAAAATTCATCCCGTGATTAACAGGAGCAGTTAGGGTAACCCCTAACTTACAGTCAGATGCGGAAGCGGTATTGTTGTTTTGTTTTTATTATGACGATAATCTCAAAATTTTATACTACTTCGGTTGCAACCAATCATACGACTCACCTGATGTCAAGCAGTTACCGTAGCCATATTACACTTATATTAACAACCTGACATGTAAGTCAAGCAGAGTTCACCACGTGTAAATGAGATGGGCTTTGGTTCAAAGATATAGGTAAACCACTTACAATAATTGTTAATTTATTTTTAATCTGCAACTATCCCTTTTTATTGGGCATAGAATGACTCATTTCATTCAGATTAAATTGCACGTAAGTTTTAGCACCGCTGGTATATAGATCATGCTGAGAAAATTGCTTTGTTGTTGATTAGCCCTATTGACATATACCTGCTATTCGGCCCTTAGTTAAATCAACTGGTAATAACCCGTAACTACTATCATGAACCGAATGCTTTGTGTATTTATTGATGTGTAAATTTACTCGTGGAAAATGTAATGTCGATTTATGAATAAGTACGTGAATTACGCCCAGGCTCCAATTACTTCTATGATATCGACGAAATAGGCAAACTCTATGTAATTTGTCAAATTATTATCGTGTAATTTTGTTTTATTACAAGCTTTTTTGGGGTGTAAGTGGTTCATCAACATCTTTGAACCAAAGCCAACTTCACCTGCACGCGGTGCACCCTGGTGACTAACAAACGAAGCTCTGGCGAAAAGAGAGGTAGGGAGCGTAATTGTAAGCTACCCGACTGGGGAATGTACTCCATCTCACAGAATACCGCAGACAAATAACAATTCCCTTGAGGGTTGTTGTGTTCCTGCGAGCGAGTGAGGTCACCAGAAAGGAAGGAGCGCGCGAGCGATATTTTATGTTCGAGCGTTGATATGGATTCGATAACCGCTTCACCTCAGGCGGACCGTATGCTTGTCTACCACCCGACGCATTATAAAAAAAAAGCTTTTATTTAGTTCCACCTGACCCTGAGGCCTGTCAGACGGTGTCTGTAATCAAATCTATTTTACAGCCAGCTAGCTCAACACTTATCTTTTTATGATTAAATAATATAATTAAATAATAAGCGGAAAAACAAAGTAGAGAATTACTTAGAATATATATAAAAGAAACAAATTTTGTTTCTTTTATATATATTATAAGTTTTCTTTTTTCATTGTTTTATTTATAAGATATTCCAATTCTAATCTCTCTTTTCCATGGATGGGGCATTCCAGGAGCAAGAGAGGTACTGTATCTGCGGTGCCTGATTCACAGTCGAAGGGGTTTAAAACATACTCCACCAAACTGCTCAAGTGCGGGTTGGCGGAAGCCAGTATTTTCAAGCCGCATAAAAGCCACTGACTTGGCTTAACGACTGTCATCTAATAAACAACAACCTGGCAACAGGACTGAGGGCTTAATATACCTTCCGAATCACGGAGCAGATAAATAAACCCATCCATGAACAGGCTACGGTCGACATTGCTTAACTTGCGTGTTCGATTAGACTGACACGCGCAACGACGCCTTCAAGCTCTTCATAACATATATCAATATCATCAGTGATTAACGAATATTTCCCTGAATTACTATAAAGACAATACAAACTCGATTAATCCTTATTACGGAAAAACAGAGATTGTTTGTTTGCTCGCTTTTTCTTTCTAACTACTGAACTAATTATCATGAAATTTTACATACATTGCGTTCGAAGTCCAGTACCAGGATACCTTTTAAATTTATCACGAAAAATCAGCTATTCCCGAGGGATGACCAAATTTATCTTTCTGAGGAAAAGATTATCTTCCTTAGCGATAAAAGTGACTTTGTTTGTTTTTTTTTTTTGTTCAGAAGGCCAATTCTCGTGTTTTCCCTACGATCGTAGAATGAAAGTTGATCGAATCGAGATTGAATTGTGAATTGACTACAAATTATATACTTGATTATACTAAGTAATCATTATTTTATTGCTGGTAAAATGTCATTCTTAGTTTCTTTAATTTTCGGTCATATGTCGATATAATCCCACTTAAATTAAATTTTGAAGTTTCCTATTGTGATACGAGAATACCATATTTGACATTTGCTAGATCGGGACTGGATCGGAACTGAATTTTGACTATATTGCAATTACTAGAATTGCCCCTCAGGTTTCACGTCCTATCTACTAAACATGAAATGTTATATTGAACATATTGCCATGAAATTTGCATTAATCATTATTAGAACTTCAGGATAAATAATAGGATACCTTACCATACATTAGTTGCTCGAAGTACCCAGCTATCCTCATAAACCGCGGAAACCAGACAACAATAATATAAACAAGCATTTAGTTGCACATAAATATATAATTGTTCTCACAAGTATATGACAAGTGTATTTAATTGGTTTAAGGCTGCTCAGTCCGGTTATATTTTCGTGCAAAGGTAGAAACATTATTACTTCACCATTTAAAGTTATACATCCAAAATTAACCTTGATATCGATTTGTCGCATTAGTAATCTAGAATTATTTATACATTTCACAGTTAAAATACTTTGAAATTTAAGAAGCGTCGAAAAATCCATATTTTATCACAAATTTTATGGCAAGTTTGGACGTAAACAAATGCTGTTAGTACTTTGAAAACTTGAACGCAATTGACCATTAGATATGAATAGTAGGTATATTCAATTTATTCGACAGTTTTAATAACTTTACTTTGCATAAATACATTGAGTAGTTTGTTTCGTTCCACAGCGGTTTTATAATCAAATCTTGCAAGTTAGATCCACTTCCCAGTATCCTTTTGAGCTGAAATTTGGCACACTTGTTTTTTTCTCATAATAATGTTACGTACGTAAGAAATGGCGCAAATTTTAATCCAATCTATTGTTATTAGCAGAAAATGGACGAGCTCGGTGGCGTAGCGGTCAAAGACGCGGCTTCGACACCAACGCTCGTGGGTTCGATTCCCACATAGGACAAACATTTGTGTGAATGTCTATGAACATGTCTGTTTGTCTTAGTCTGTGTGTTTCTATGTATCTTATGTATGTATTTACAAAAAAAAAAATGTATTTACGTATGTTTATCAGTTGTCTAGTACCCATAACACAAGCTTCGCTTACTTTGGGGCTAGATGGCGCTGTGTAAAAAAAAAAAAAAAAAAAAAATTAGAAAATAGCGATTTATAATTTTCAGTTTAATCCCTATGATATGGGTATCAAATGAAACGGCTTGATGAGCGGAAGTAAGTAAGAAGAAAGATTTTTTTTTATTAACAACTAATATAAGCTTATTAGACAAAAAAGATATTTATAAATTCTTGCTTCAAATAATATGAAATTAGCATAAAATAGGACTTAATAATTAGAATTATTAAGTCCGCCTATTGTACCAAACTTACTACATCAATAAAGTAATATATATATAAATATAATAAATTCTAGTTAATAATAGTAATACTCGGGACACATGTAATATGTGCGTGAACTAGTTAATAAATTATTAATCATTGTAACTATCTCTTTCTCCTAGGAGTAACAACCATTTCCAACATACTCGTCTAACAACCGGGACCAAGCATACTGCGTACTCTTAATGCATCTATGGAGCAAAAAGGTTGAAGTAATCTATATCTTGACTCATTATAGACACTCTTTATTACGCTTCAACAAGAGGCAGTTGTTATTTTACGCTCAGACGTCTATCATTTACGACATAAACTATACTTCAATTATCTTCTCAACTATTTAACAAACTAGTTTATTATTCACATCACTCACTAGTTTATTATTTAGTTACGTAAGCAAAACGAATTGCACGTAGTATATCCGTAACTCTGCATTTATTCTACAATCTCCATCATCCTATTCTTCTTCGTCATTATGCAAAATTGAGCATTAAAGTCTTTTATTCTTCAATCAAAAGGGTTGGGGTGTAAGTAGCTCACCCCTATCTTTGTGCCAAAGCCAAACTCACCTCCACATGAGACACACTGCTGACTAACGAACGACGGTCTGGCAAAAGAGAGATAGGGCGGCTCATGCTATGTATACGCTGCCCGACTGGGTAACCTCACAGTATACCGCAGCCAAATAACTATTAGTTACATCGAGTGAGTGAGGTCACGAAGGAAAGAAAAGATTTGCTGCATTGGCAGGGGGTGGCGGCGCGCGAGCAATATTTCATGTTGCAAGCGCTTACATGGTACTACGGTAACCACTTCCCATCCTTGCAAGTCGTTTGCTTTTTCGCCACCGATGTATTATAAAAAATCTAATTCAGCATCTTCTACACACGGTCCTCCACTTTCCACATCCAGTCACTTTCTTCGCAACGGGCCATACATTATCGTTCCAAAGCCTTGGAATGCAAAACTCTTTTTACGTTTTGCCTTATCAGTTTATTTGTGGCCAACATAAGTTTAAGTTGTATCTCGTAAATTATCTAAGTTTGGTGTATCGCATTATTTTGTAAAGCAATGTCAGTATAAGTGACCTACGCTTTATATCTACGTCGTAGGCCGTAGCGCTAGCAATACTGAACAAACGATAAATCGTAGCCAAAAATCTAGAGATGGGCGTTGAATGAACGAACCGTTTTTTTAAACTGTTTTTTGTGCGTGAACGATTAAACTAGTTTACAGTTCACAGATAAACTAGTTTATTCTTCGACTGGTTGATGAGTCCGTTGCGTCGCGTTGCGATCGTCTCGTCTCGTCTAGCGTTTCTAGTCTAGTCGTTTACGTTTACCAATCGCTTTTGTGAAGAAATAGTCTTATCGACGACGACGACGAAACTAATCGAAAATTAGACTGTTTTTTTTTCATGTTCTGTTCATCGTCGACGGTAAACGGTCTCGTTGCGTCGACTGTAAAATCGTCGACGACCCACCACAACAAAAATCAAACGTAAATAAGAAAACTTTAAGTAGAGTTAATGCTCTGTGTATTTTGTGAGTTAAGTGATTCTATAAAGACATGAACAAGAACGAAAGACCTCAATAAGTTATACTTATATCTCGTAATGTACTTTGAATGGTAAACCAGCACAATTATGTGGCAAATAGTAATTTATTCGCAGGTATCTCAACGAGCTATGTAATTTCCCGTGTTCTATCTAATGTGATCAGCGCGACGCGACGCGGCGCCACCGCCGCCGTCGGCTTCGCATAAAAGACGTTTATGCTAATAGCTCGACCACTGGCGCTGTGCACCGTGTTTCTTGTCTATACAACTTATAAATTATTGAATAAGTTCTAATTGTAGCTATCGGACCTATCAATCATTGCGGCCGCTGGGTTTTCTCGACACGTGTCATGTTTGAGACATTTAACACGAGTAAACGTAAAAAATATATATCTGAGGCATTCTGGTAGATAGTCGTGTACTTTTGTTCCTGTGTGTCTTTCAGCCCACTTTATTATTACTGAAATCTTTTTGGTGTGTAAGAGGCTACACCATCAAGCGAGTGAATTATTTTGTTCCTGTGAGTTCCCGAAAGGAATGAGAATGAGGCCACCAGGCAGAGATGCGTCTATAGGCTATGGTAACGATTTTACACCAGGCGCTTGCTTGTTTGGCACCTCATGAGGTATAAAAAAATGATTGGAAATTATTGAAAAATAAAACTGTGTTAGAAAATACTAACTGAAACGCGATTTTTTTTTCTTAATTATCTTAATTTTACTTATGTCGCTTTCACAATTTGACACGTATCTAACCCCTCAAATGATGAAATTCCTCAATCTGTTTAGGCTGTAGAGCGTACTAAAGATACGTACATACTCTCAAAAAACATTACCCTCCTTTCTTCAGTATTCGGGTAGAAATAGATAAATCGCAACAAAAACCTTATATGATAATATATCTGTCTCTCGTAGAAATATTTGTATTAGAATTACTCAGCATAATTTGAATGCAAGGCAGTTCCACTCCATAATCATAAAATTGGTCGAGACATTAATGTCTACAAAGAAATAAGGAAACGCACATATTTAACAAACATACTTAGTTCTTTCACTTGGTGCAAACGATTTTTCTAACTTTATAAAGAGATACCTACTCATAACAGAAATTTTATTTTTAATGTGCGTACCCATTACATTAAAAAAATATGCATTCTGTAAATATCTACTTTTTTCTTTTTTGAGGAGCTTATTATGATGAGCTCGGTGACGTCGTTACACGTGTCAGTCTAATCGAACACGCAAGTTAAGCAACGTCAACCATAGCCTGTCCATGGATGGATTTATTTATCTCGAGCTCCTCCGTGCTTCGGAGGGCACGTTAAGGCTTCACGGCTGTTGTCATTAGACGTTAAGCCAAGTCAGCGGCCTTTATTAGGCGGCTTGAAAATACTGGCCTTCGCGCCAACCCGCAGTTGAGCATGCTGGTAGCGTGGTAGGGTATACCCATGCTGTAAACCCCTTTAATGTGAGGCCCGTATCCCAGCAGTGGGATGAATAAGGGTTAACTACGATGTACTTTAAAAAGAAAAATACAGTCAAATTTAAAACTTTGTCTTTTGTTTAAGTCGCGTTTAAAGAATTTAAATTCTGTAATATATTTCGGAAAATATTTCGAAATAAAATAATATTTAAAAAGAGTATCTAAAGCTGCATTAGCAGGTTCATACCAGATTTGGCTGGGCAGGGAGAGAAACACAAGTAGTGAAGGTGAGTGTTGATGTATGTACGTCGGAAAGGGGCCCTTTAAACCTACACCCGTCACACAAATCGCGGGATCTGCTTGGGGTTTCTCTCTCTGCCACACGATGGACCCGGCACCCGCACGGTGAATCCATGGAAGCTAAGAAATTCTCTCCCCTTAACATATAATTTACTTAACTTTTCAAAAATAAAACTCATATGTGTTCCATTCTCTATCGGTACATCGGATTATTTTATTTTTTTGTACAGATATCACTAGAAGGTCGGTGAGTGGCATAGCCTAGACTATATCTAATATACTAATACAACTCTATATAATTGACACAGAAGGGCAGAACAATCATAACAGTTCTAGTCTAATGTTAACTGTTATATGCATGGCAATAGGTCAAAATGTCAAGCTTGACGTTGTCTTAATTGTACCAACGTCATCTACAGTGAAGTTCTAGTATTAATGATTGAAGAAGTAAACACAGATTTTAATTCGTTTAATAAATGTACATATTAATTAAAATTAATGTATTAATTTATATTTTTTATTTTATATTATTTAATTTTATTAGAAAGCTTACATAATTATATAGTAGTAATAAATTAATAATTGTTTATGACATTTGTATGCCAAGTATTGGTGTGACACGCTTGTTCTATATGTGTTTGAATATGACTTATAACCGATTTCGATCCACCGTGTTACAGCAAATAAAGACATTTCATTTCAAAACAATTAAATAGGCTGATGGTCAAAAGTTTGACTTGTTATTCGTCCCACTGTTGCGATACGGGTCTTCCCTCAATCGACGATGTTCAGTGCTTAGACATATAGAACGAGTCCTGGAATTTATAATAAAATATTAAAGAAAATAAGGCTCTTGAAGTAGTCCTAAGTCCAATCCTCATACGCTACTTCCGAGATCTCCGGAAGTACTATAAAAATAAAGTAAATGTGCTTACATACATTTGGTACATAGTGTGCCTAAACTTATTCACAAATTTAACAGTTCACAAGGTATAGACCTCACAAGCCAGATTCATTTTTTGTGAATATCATTCAATGAAATCAATCGAGCTAAATTTTTTCAGGACCCCGGGGGTGCGCGAGTATGTGTAAAAGGGTCCGCGCTCTCTATGAACATTTTAATCAATAAATAATGCCAGCAACACTTGCAAAAAAGCAACAACAACCTTCACATTAATACAGTATTTTTATTTTTTATAAAAAAAAAAAAATTTATTGTACTAAATAAATTGTCCTGTCCTAAATTTATTCCTGCGTTTTTTTATTAAGGGGGTTGATATTGTGCTTGATTTTCTAGACGCCCGCGGACTGGAAAATGTTACGACACGCTGATCTAGACCATTTAACAAAAAAAACAATTAGCTATCTTGCAATTATTAACCAAGGGCTAACTGCTATTCGGACTTTGTGCAATCAAGACGTTCTGCTACATAGTCATTTTACATTCTAGACAACTTTCCAATAAAGGGCACTTTGTAATTGTAATCTAGTTCACATGAAGCCAACCTATAAAAGTCTAATAGACTATAGACAGATATAACTAGGTAGACAGCTAAAGTCATAGCGTTATAACAAAGAACTATTCTAGAACATAAAACTGACTTTGTAAGTCTCTGTTCGCAGTTTTATGCGACCCAGGCAACTTAATGGGACACATGTGGTTCTTAATTAGATGATGTTTCATTGTAAAGTGCATACAAATGACAACTAGACTGTAGGGAATATACTAGATAGAGCTTGAGGAAATTCGCTCACGAACAGATTGTCTAGGAACGATACACTGCGACTCTTGACAAAATTGTGAGAGTAGTAAATTTGTGTGTGCGTTGCATACTAAATGGGTAATAATAATAATGTGACCGAAGCAACGCTGCTAACAAGCTCAACCAAAAATTTATGTAGATAAGGTTTCTTTTAAAAAAATATCGACTAATTTCTATCGAAAAATTCTCGTTGAAAAGTAACCTACCTAAAAGTACCTAATATGAAATTAAATTTTTAAAAAACACTTAAAATAATTCCGGTAATAAGACCTACAGTGCCGAAAGGGTTCTTAGCTCGCGACAGATCAACTCGTTTTAACTTTTTGACGGTTTTATTATTTTCTTCTTTTATACTGACTATTAGTTAGGGGTTTTTTAAAAAAATATTCATACTTATATCATGATTGTTTTAGCATTTTAGTTTAGAGTAATAATAGCCTTTTTCGGCCAGCATTCATAGATCCATGTTTTCCGGCAGAAGACCCCGGTCTTCCACTAAATAGTATTAGTGTTTATAATGTATTTATAATGCAATATGTTAATAAACTCTATATTGTACCCTACCTACCCGGATTACCATTGGAATTTTTGCTTCCAAAAATTGGTCTTAGGTTAAAGTTATTCACAAACATCTCTAGCTTAGTCAATAGAACTCTAGGGTAGGGGCACTGTATAAGTAATAGTACTAAATATAGTACTAAATAAAAAATAAAAAAATCCGATGTTAATCGGCTTCTGCTTCGGCGGTAGGGGTAAACTGTATTGCAAAATGTTCAGTTATTTTAGGAAACCGACTGAAATATTATAAAAACTGTGCTCATACCAAATTACTAAACTGTATACACAATTTCTGTGTATATTTATGCGTATTTGGATAGATTCATCAACTAGATGCGGACAAGGGTTTATTACACGCGCTTAGGTAAATTTTATATAAAACATATTTATTATTATAAAACACACTTAGGTAAATTAATGATACTCTAGAATTTATGAATGCATAGGCATTCATAAATTCTAGAGAATCATTAATTTACCTAAGTCATAAATACATATTTTATTAAATGTTACAGGTAACGGGATGGTACTGTTCATATGGCTCTTGATATATATGCATATAATATATGTTCATCAACTATGTATGTATGTATGCACACATACCTAGTTGATGAACATGTATTTCCTGAAAACTTTGACATCGTCATCGTCGTCAACCCTTATTCATCCCACTGATGGGCTACGGGTCTCCCCTCAATCGAAGGAGTTTAGAGCACACTCTATCACGTTGCCGCCTATGGCCCACTGACTTAGCTTAAAGCACGGAGGAGCTCGAGATAAATAAACCCATCCATGGGCAAGCTATGGTCGACGTTGCTTAACTTCCGTGTTCGATGAGACTGAGATGCGCAACGACGCCATCGGGCTCCTCGAAAACTTTGTACTTTCCGAAAAGCTACCAACTTACTTACTATGTCCTCGGTAAATACACTCGATCAATTACGATAATAAAATTATAAATAAAACAGAATCTATTATAAGTCAATTAAGTTAATTGGCCGTGCATAATTATTATATAGGCGCCGTTTTTACATTTATATGGCGACATAAAAATAATTTAAATCATGTCTGTCGTCACCCTTCTCGTTGGTGTACAAGAAGCCGTAATTTATTTTTATGCTAACTATATTATTCTCCACACTCACACACACACACACACATCAAAGTATATATATAAAACAAAGTCGTGTCAGTTACAATTTATATGATTTTTGTGTTTTTGGATTTGTCTTCGTCCGGTATAGGATCATCATCAGGTCCATTTTAGTCTCCACTACAGGAGCACGACCCTCTCTTCCGTCCTAGATGGAAGGAGGATTTGGCCTACACTCCCCACGCTGGCCAAACGGATTGGGGAGGCCTGATCGATTTTGATAATATCCCTTAGTCGCCTTGTACGACACCCACGGGAGGAAATGGAGTGATTCTATTCTAGTCTGCCGGAAACCACACGGCCAAATAACGATTGCCTTGAGGGTTGCTGTATTCCTGCGAGTGAGTGAGGTCACCAGAAAGGAAGGAGATGCCGCGTTAGCAGTGGGGGTGGCGGCGCGCGATCGATATTTTATGTTGCGAGTGTTAATATTGCTACGGTAACCAGTTCACATCAGGCAGGCCGTATGCTTGTCTGCCACCCGTCGTAGTACTTAAAAAAACACAGTTTACATAATGGGTTAGTCGGTTCCTTAACATAGCTGAATACTTTATAGTACCATACAGTATGGTAAGGTTAGGTTAGGTTATACGAGTATCTTAATGAACCGATTGTACTACGTGCTAGTCAACCCAATATTACAAGGGTATCTGTAGCTCTCTGAAGGCTACAGTATAAGTAATGCTTAGTATTGACCATATATATAATACTAATACTGACCAAATTGAAGAACTCGGTGGTTGAATGGCTAGCAATGGCCACTTTGACTCCGAGGTCGCGAGTTCGATCCCCGCACATGACAAATATTTGTGTGCATGAACATGTCTGTTTGTCTTGGTCTGGGCGTTTTCTGTGTATCTTATATGTATTTATAGGCCGTGTGGTTATAGGCAGACTAGAATAGAATCACTCCGTCTCTTCCCGTGGATGTCGTACAAGGCGATTAAGGGAAATACATTATCAAACATCGATCAGGCCTCCCCAACCAGTCTGGCCAGCGTAGGGAGTGTAGGCTAAATCCTCCTTCTGTCTGGGACGGAAGAGAGAGGGTCGTGCTCCTGTATTGGAGACTAAAGTGACCTGATGATGATGATGATATGTATTTATTTACAAAAAAAAAGTATTTATGTACATATATCAGTTATTTAGTACCCATAATACAAGCTTTGCCTAGTTTGGGAGTAGATGGTGCGATGTAATTTGTCAAGTAATATTTATTTATTATTATGGTCATTGACAGCCAACGAATTCACTTACTCCGTAGACAAATAATACATTAAGTTTTATAGATTAAATTAAAAGGCGTAAAGGGGTTTTACAGGGTTAATGTCTAAGTGTATAACAGGTGAGTTGCATTTGGTGTCAAGTTCATAGGCAGAGATAACTGCTTACTATTAAGCAGGTCGTATGCTTGTCTGCCACCCGACGTAGTATAAAAAAACGTATACGATCATGACGTCTGGAAATGAGACAGATTTATTCGATTTTATATTTCAAATTGAATAAATCTGTCTCTTCACGTCATGTGCTGGTTTTAGAAAGTGAACAGTGTACAACCCGAACGCTAGCAATATGAAATGTCGCTCGCACGCCGCCACCCCTGCCAACGCTCCTTTCATCCTGGCCATCTTACTACTACTACGTGCGCCGCAACCACCAACGCAGCATCTCCTTCCTTTCTGGTGACCTGGTGTGACTCAAAAGAGCTTAGTTTGTCAGTCAGCAGGGTGTACCGCGTGCAGGTGAAGTTGGCTAAGGTTCAAAGATGTTGATGAACCACTTGCACCCCAAGTTGCTCTTTTTCTTGTGTGAATGAGAGGGAAAGTATCAATGTCTCTATATACTCCGACGATTTCTCATACGTCACTTAGCTGCCGCAAAAACTGTACCTGCGTAATGGTGAGCTATCTGAAAAAAAAAAAACCGGACAAGTGCGAGTCGGACTCGCCCACCGAGGGTTCCGTAGGTATGTAGTATCATTATTAAATTTGATATTTTTCATTATAAATAAGAAATCATGCATCGAAATAAATAAATAAAATATATTTTGCAATGTGTACATCAAGCCCTTTCATATGATACCCCATTTGAACTAGTAGTTTCAATTTGAAATTTCGACATCTTATAAAAAATATAGACCCCCTATTTTTTAAGATCTATTTACAAATGTATAGTTTTGAGATTTATTCCTGTACTTGTAGTCTATAACGATGTTACTTACCAAATTTCATAGTTCTAGGTCAACGGGAAGTACCCTATAGGTTTTGATACCCTTGAGTGTGTCGAAATATGCGTTTTTTGCTGAATAAACGGCCGTAACTTTTTTCTATATAAACTTAGCAGTTTGATTATTTTACAACTTCATGGGACCGTAGACCTGAGTGTACAGTTCAAATTTCAGCTTGATACCTCCACGCATTCTCGAAATAGAAATTCTTGACAGACAGACAGACAGACAGACAGACAGACAGACAGACAGACAGACAGACAGACAGACGGACAACAAAGTGATCTTATAAGGGTTCCGTTTTTCCTTTTGAGGTACGGAACCCTAAAAACAGTTAGAGCGCCGAATAATTATAAAAAAGATCTGGTGATGATGAAAGTATCTACTGAAGAAGTTGTAAGAACGGATAAAATCTTTTCATTTAATAATCACATCACCTTCACAATGTGCGCGCATAGGGCGACACTCATGCGCCTTCTAGTCCGGCTGGACCCGATATTTCATGTCCGTGAGCGATGTCTGTGTATACGTTCTTGGAGAGCTTTTTATACGTACCTTTACTTCTGTACTCGCAGTATTTTTAACCGACTCCAGAAAGAGGAGGTTCTCAATTCGGCTGTATTTTTTTTTATGTTTGTTACTTAATTACTCCGTGATTTATAAACCGATTTGAAAAAATCTTTTTTTATTTGAAAGATCATACTTCTAGATTGGTCCTATATTTTTTCATCATCATCATCAGCCTGTATCTACATACATAAATGTAGAGTAATGCTTGGAGTCGGTTTTTATTTTTTTGTTAAAATTATATGGCATGGACAAGCACTACTTTTAGTTCATCTGAAGTTCTAGTAATCACGGGCAAATGGCAAATGTTCCTCTGTATTCCTTCTTATTCTATTTTCTCCACTTTCATTTAGATAATTTAAACATTATACTCTACAGTCAAGACGTAATAAAGGAGGATGTCATACAATAAACATGTAACGAGTTACATTATTTACAACAGTAGGACACAATTTGTGACGGAAAATTACATGTCGAGTAAATAACAGAGTAATGAGGTTATCGTCGTCCACCAGCGAATATCGGATGACCAGTCCGTGGACTTGTTCTAGTTAAACAAAATCTATACATGTAAATACGGTAAAGTATATTTGTGATTTTGAAATTATGACTTATGTTTGGTTAGGGTACAATATGTATAAATTTTAACTGATATAATAAATGCGAGACTATGTTCAGCTACTTATTCATGATTTTTTTAAGTTAAAGCAAACAATGAATCGATGTGATGTGATGGCATTAAAATAGTTGATGAGCCGGAGAATGACATCGGATGATTGGACCACACTAGCAAAGTGACACTTACAAACAACAAGGAGAATATAAAGCGCTTGTATATACTCGTACACAGTGTTCGGTAATGTTCGGAATAAGAAAAATATTTTGTTGGATTTATTTCAAAATAATGTTGTAGACGAGAGTTATCCAATAGGAAATATAGATAATAGCACATACAGTAATTACAAATGCAATAAAAAAACACGTGAATGTAGACATCACTGTGAGTAGAAAATTTGTTTATAACTGTTGACGAGCTCGGTGGTCGAATGGTTAACAATGGCCACTTTGACTCCGAGGTCGCGGGTTCGATCCTCGCACATGACAAACATTTGTGTGCATGAACATGTCTGTTTGTGTTGGTCTGGGTATTTTCTATGTATTCTATGTATGTATTTACAAAAAAAAATGTATTTAAGTACATTTATCAGTTGTCTAGTACCCATAGTACAAGCTTTACGCTTAATTTTTTTTTACGCATATTAAGAGGGCGCTGTGTAAAACTGTCCAGAAATATTTATTTATTTTACTAACCTATAATTCTTGCGTGACCGTGACTTCGTCCACGTGGACTTTCATACAAACTTTCATCCGCTCCTGCCCCGTAGGGGAAGAATTAGATAAAAAAAACTGTCCTATCTTTCACGCAAATTTCATTAGGATAATTTCGGGTAATATCTGAATTTATTGTGAATAAACATCATGACACGAGGCATAAATGATGATTAGTATCACCGCCACTGTCCCGTGCTGCAGCACCTATAGTAGTAAGGTGGCAGCATTTTGACTCTGGTTCTTTTATCTGGGTGATGACATATTTATTGTAAAGTAGTAGGTACTTTAGAAATGGTTTAGAAATCCCATAGTTCTCCAGGTCTTCGATTTCCATTGATTTTCTAACTAGTCTCCTCCCATTGTCATAATAGGCTATTTGACCAATATTTTTTATTATTTAGGGACGTTTCAATAATATAACCATGGGTAAAAGATTACTTCGATAGCACAAAAATCTCTCGACATATGTTAATTTGAAAATCACAATTCTGAACTTTCCCGAAAACGCTCCATACAAAAGGCTACTGAGTTACGACGTCACAGGTTTGTATTTTGTATGCATCAAAACAGAAATTTGTACGACAGCTATATTAACTATTACGTTTATGTAATTAGTATTATAATAAAAGTTATAGTATTTTTTATTGCTTTTCCAATGGAAATAATTCTTTTTTAATGACTTTATACTTTTAAAATTGACTTTCCCGCCAAAGTTTGATCGGTCCTAAAATAAGTCGGACGGAAGATATTAGAATGAAAGTTTGCAGATCTTTATAGTTTTGTGTATTTTACGATATTTTTTTTAACGTTGTCAAATAACCTATTGTAGCAACTATTCTTCATTAAAATGACAATGTCTTCACTATCAGCCATCTAATCAGCTATAATACTAACATTATAACCCGATATCGTGACACCAAGTAGCCTACACACACAGTCAGTTGTCACAGTATAAGTAATAGTACTACGTACTATTGCTATGTCTTGTGTTTCAGTAAATTTTATCCCCACTTGATGTAAGTAGACTATAATTACGATAATGAGAAGATTTTATATAAATTAGCAGTTGTTTAGAGAATGCAGATAAGTGCCGCCGGCGCGGCTAACAGCGTCACAGACGGATTCGCAGATAAAACTATGAATGGACTATTTATGGTAATATATACTCGTACGTGTGTGTGTGTGTGTGTGGGTTTTGTTGGTTGGTCTGAACTATAAGTTATAAAAATATTCTAACAACTATCGAGGAGATTCATAGCAAAGACATTTTCAAATATACCTAAAAATAATATATAAAGATAATCTTTTACTTAAAAAATAATAAGGCAGGAGGCAAAAAAATAATAATCGTTAACTTCTACAACAGAAAAAAATCGCATCGTTTTTAAACGGAAATTTATTTTTTATAGGCATATGGAACAGAGGAATTTCTCAAAATTTTCTGTATGGATTAGTCTAAGCACATACTTCGAAATAATGATAGTTTCATTTTTAAAATCTTAATAGGTATATAAAAATTTCGTGTCACGTTGTTTGTCCACAATGGAATCCTAAACTACTGAACCGATTTTAATAAAATTTTGCACAGTGTGTGAAGTTTGATCTAACTTGAGGTGGTTCTGGGGTGTAAGTGGTTCATCAACACCTTTGAACCAAAGCCAACTTCACCTGCACGCGGTGCACCCTGCTGACTGACAAACGAAGCTCTGGCGAAAAGAGAGGTAGGGAGCGTAATTGTAAGCTACCCGACTGGGGAATGTACCTCCACCTTACAGAATACCGCAGCCAAATAACAATTCCCTTGAAGGTTGTTGTGTTCCTGCGAGTGAGTGAGGTCACCAGAAAGGAAGGAGATGCTGCGTTGGCAGCGGGGGTGGCGGCGCGCGAGCGATATTTTATATTGCGAGCGTTAATATGGCTACGGCAACCGCTTCACATCAGGCGGGCCGTATGCTTGTCTGCCACCCAAAGTAGTATAAAAAAAAAAAAAAAAACATAAGATAGTTTATAACTCATCGGAAAAATTAACGTAAAATATTTAAAGGCGGTACGAAGTTCGCCGGGCCAGCTAGTAGTATATAGATTTAAGAGGAAAACTGAAAGTCCTAAGAATGTACAGCATGTGAGCAATCCTTACTATTCTTATCTTTACTAATTCTCTACTTAATATTACAAATGTGAGTTTGTTTTCTTTACACATGCACGCCGAAACTATCCAACAGATCGTCATGAAACTGTGTACACGTATTCTCTAAGGTATTAGGGAAGGATATAGGAAACTTTAAAAAAAAAAAGTAAACGCGGGCGAAGCCACAGGTGGAAGAAGAAATGGGAAAGTCAATTTGTTTGTTGGTTCCACTTTCACAACTTAACCGATTGACATGAAATTTTGTGTAGATTATACTAGAAGTCTAGAAAGATACATTTTACCCAGAAAAATGAGCTGTTCTGTTGATTTGATGAAACATCTGCTTTAGTCACAATGTCCAAAAATACACCCATTTGAAAGAAAAATCACGTATCACGTAAATTCATGTGACGAATAAGGTTTTGTCGCCCTAATACAAAGTAGCACATAAGTACGTTTTTTACCTGCAACATTTAATGCGGTAATAACCAATATGTTTTTGCATTATTTTCATTAAATTATTCAATGCACATGCGACTGACGTGCTCTGCGTTTGCGACGTCGCCGCGGACGTGTCGCAGCGACGCGCTGCACCGAAACTCGCTAACGAGCCTTTAATTACGCCATTAATACAACGACCAGTAATTTGGTTGAATTAAATCCTACCCTTTCGGAATAACTGATGTCTCATTCTTAGTAGAGCTTTTAATGAATGAGTAGCGAAACGTGACCAAACGTCTACGTAGCGCGCCGTAGACACAACACGTTGATCCATTCATTCGCTGCCGTGATTTGTTTGGGTTTTTCGTCTACTTACCATACAATTTGTTTAAATAGCATTCTGCATTCATAACAGCGAAACTCAATTCCTAACTGTCGGTACATAAATACGGTCTGTTGCCAACTACACTTCACGCTCAATGTCACCTCGCTAAGATATTGAACGGCTTAGCATTCATACATGTATTACATTTTAATTCAAGCTAAATTTAGTTGAGGTGCCTTTATAAGAACAATAGCAAATAAAGTATATACCGCCACGTTAAGTATCCTCTCATTGTGTGCTAGGCGCGTGGGCGCCCCTCTGTTTCATTCATTTAATATGTTGTGTGAATTTTCTTAATGACGAAGGCTTTGAGGAACGGGGGCGGTTAGGCGTCGCGGCGACGGCGACCGTCTTTTTCTTTACAAATAGGAATTTATTCTTATTTGGCATCAACTTACAAGATTTGATTACAGACACGGCGGTGAAACTAAATAAAAAACTTTTATATATATATATATATGAGAAGGGGGCAAAGGAGCATGCGGGTCACCTGATGGAAAGCAATCACCACCGCCCAGGGAGGTCCCCAACACCACAGGGGTCGCCGATCCGTTGCCTGCGTATGCTCCTTCCTTTCATTCTCTTGCAGATCTCACTCACTTGCAGGAACTCGACAGCCCTCAAGGGAATTGTTATTTGGGTGCGGTATGGGTACTGTGAACTTTTAAAGAACTTCAACATGCATCATTGGGCTCCTTCTTATAAACTCAGATCGATCACTGAATTTCTCCTACTGAATCCTGAAAACAAAGAAGAATAAAAGATGCGTACTGCCACATAATAAACGATTTTTTTATTATAACGGCTTTATAAGTTAGAAACAGAACGGTGGAGCCTACTATAAATAAATAAATATTCTTGGACAAATTACACACGGCCATCTAGTCCCAAACTAAGCAAAGCTTGTGCTATAGGTACTCGATAACTGTTATAATACGTAAATACATTTTTTTTATAAATACATACGTATAATACATAGAAAACACCCAGACCAAGACAAACAGACATGTCCATGCACATAAATATTTGTCTTGTGCGGGGTTCGAATCGAACCCGCGACCTCGGAGTCAAAGTGGCTATTGCTAACCATTCGACCACCGAAGTCTTAAAACCTAAGTATAATAAATATTAACACTTAGGTAGCCCTGCGCTACGTCCTACAAGTATGTACATTTATATGTGATTCAATTAGACTTCATATCATTTTTTCTCTTCAAACAAATCTTAGATGCCAACGTGTATCTTCAGGATGTGCTTGCAATAACTCTTTTTATTGCAAAAATTACAGAGTAATTGTAGTCGGATCGGTAAGTGATACTGCGAAGAAATGAGAAACTTTTTACACCCAACATTATAAGAGGATTTCTTGTAGAAATGTTTAAACCTTAGGGTTATATATGTGTATAATTTTATATAATCATATTTATAGTATAATTACATAAAATTAAATTCAATCAATAATAACAAATCATAAATAAACTAAAAGCAAAACTAATCATTAAAAGCTACCAATATGCTGGCCCTGTTGCCTCGTTGGATCGCAACACTAATTCTTTGGGCAAAGTAGAGGCTAGCACTTTGGTCACGAGATGTTTCGGCCAGACGCGACGAAAGTTCTTTAAATTTTTTTTTGGCATTCGGCCCCCATGACCCCAACGTTTCTACCCCAAAAGACTCAATCATATACATAAATATATATAAATCAATGCCTAATAGTCAATGAATGTGGTCGTAAATGTGTTACTTATTAGCTGAACTAAATTTATGATTGGATACAATGAATTTAAAACAAATATTAAGTTCAGTACTTTATTCAGATAATAACACTTCTTCGTCTTGTAGAAATGTTTGAATGTCATACAAAATCTCTTAGTAAATTAATAATGTGTATTCACATAGTAATCTTGCACTAAAAATAATTTATTCACAAGGAAGAAACTCAAAAGTAGGAAACTGGCTCAGTGCCCAAAAAGCCTCGGAGGGAACAAAACATTGAACAAAAGCCTCCGCAAGCAATATATCATGATCAACATACATAACTCTATGGCGCATGAAATAACCATTCCCACAATCGCATAGAAAATAGTCAAGTAATAAAGTCTGTTGCCAATTTAACAGTTTATCTTTAGCGGAACTACGAGAATAATTTACGAATAGGGTGCCTACATGAAGATAGATTAAGTAATTAATATCGAATCGTATCGAAGGGGGTTTGACTTTTAGAGCATATCCATCACAATGGTCAACTGCAAGTTGGCGGAGGCCAGTGATTTCAGGTCACCTAAAGGCCACTAACTTAGCTTAACAATTGCCATCTAATCACAATTGCCGCGACCTTAATGTACCCTCCAAAGAACGAAAGAGCTTGAGAAATGGACATTCTATGGTCGACCTTGTTTAGCTTACATGTTCCTAAAATGTTACCTAAAGGTCACACTAATTTACCTTAATAACTGCCATCTAATGACAATAGCCGCGAACGACGGCTTAATTACAAAAAACGAAAGAGCTCGAGAGAAATTAATGTCATTGGACAGGCTATGGTCGACCTTGTTTAGCTTACATGTTCCTAAAATGTTACCTAAAGGCCACTAACTTACCTTAATAACTGCCATCTAATGACAATAGACGCGACCGACGGCTTTAATGTAAGAAGAGAAAGAACGAAAAAACTCGAAATAAATAAATGTCCATGCACAGGCTATGGTCGACCTTGTTTAACTTTCTAATAATAATAATAATAATTAATAATGTATTAATAATAAATTAGAAATAATTATTATTATTAATAATAAATTAGAAATAATTATTATTATTAATAATAATAATAATAATTGAACGCACGCCCACCACCACGGCCCGCCTCGTCTAGCTCCACGACGTCGGAGGAGCAATATGCGACACCTCCGACTTCCAACGTGTCGAGCGACGATGGCGAGCCGCCGCCGCCCCCGTCGCCGCCGAGACCTGCGCGACGAAGAGGACGACCCCCACTGCCGGCCAGCTTGGGACCTTCGAGGCACCCTGCCCCGCGACAGGCCCCCGCTACCGGTGGTGTAGTGCGACGCATGAGGTGGAATGATACAATCAATGAAAACGTCATGCGCGCCTACTTTCGGGTTACAGAGGGGGGAACTAATCTCAGTGCGTACCGTGCTCGGATGCTTCCTTTGTTTCAGGCACTTGAACCAACTGTCACCGTTTCTGTGCAACGCCTATCGGATCAAGTGAGGGCTATTCAGCGATGTCGCTTGCTGGATGAACCTACACTTGAGCGACTTCGCCAGGAAACGCGCTCTGTTCATAGAGTCGACGAGGTAAGTCAGACTCTCCCTGCTACGATGCCGAATATAATGCATTCGGCAACGACGCAGGCGGAGAATAGACCAATACCAGACGACTATGTGAACATAAGCGCAGATCTAACCCAGGATAATGAGCAAATGAGGAGAACATTGGATGAGGCGATCTCTATGTATCGCTCTACACCAATTGCCGAAAGACCGCGTTTACCACGTTTGCCCGTGCATAAACGAAATATGGCGCTTGTGGGGGCTATAGACCGATTGCTAGATCCATATTTGGAATCTAGCCAGAACCTAGCTGATACTCACTCGATTCTCTATTGCGCAGCCATCGCAGTCTGTCGAGTGGCTCGGATCAAATTTCCGAATTATGATCGATCCCCGCGACCTGCTGCCGTACCTGCATGGCATATGAGAATCGAGCGGCGTATCAGCGCGGCTAGGGCCCTCATTGGCAAGCTAATCTGCTTTAGGTCGGGCAATAATCGCCCGAGAATTATGCGCTTTGTGCACCAGGCATTCGCTGGGACCAATATTAGGCCCCAAGACTATATGCACTGGATCACAGAGCGCATAGACTACTTAAAGCAGAAAGTGTATGCATGGGCAAATCGTATTCGAAGGTACAGGCAGCGGGTAGATAGATACCATCAGAATCGCCTCTTCCAATGTGACCAAAGGAAAGTATACCGGACTTGGGAGAGACCCACCAGTTGTGTGGTTGATGGACAGCTCCCAAATGCTGATGCCATGACACAATTCTGGCAAAACATTTGGTCGTTGCCTGTCAACCACACCGAGGGAACATGGATTGAGGCTGTTGAGCAGGCGTGTGAGTCGATTGGAAACATGGAGGCTATATGCATTAGCCCTCAGGACGTTAGTTGTGCAATCCGACCTGCACATAACTGGAAAGCTCCAGGACCAGACGGATTGCACAACTTTTGGCTTAAGTGGTTCCGTCACTCACATGCCCTCTTAGCAACTCAGTTCCAAGAAGCTCTCGAAACGGGTTCTCTACCAAGTTTTATGACGACTGGTATTACTTTCCTGCTCTATAAGAACGGCAGTACCACGGAGGCAAAAAACTACAGACCCATTACGTGCTTGCCAACATTATACAAGCTCCTTACATCCATTCTGACATCAAAAATTGCTAAACATATTGACTGCAATAATGTTTTGGCCACTGCTCAGAATGGATGTAGGGCTGGGTCCCGTGGTACTAAAGAGCTTCTCCTCATTGACATGACCATTTGCCAACAGGTTCGCCGAAACAGGAAAAACCTGTCCGCCGCCTGGATTGACTACAAAAAGGCCTATGATTCGGTGCCTCATTCATGGCTAAGACGGGTACTGGAGTTGTATAAAGTAGATACAACTTTATGCGCCTTTCTTGGTTCATGCATGGGGCAGTGGACCACAGTCCTTTGTCAACTGGGGAGTGGAGTTTCTCCTGCATTGGCGAACCCTATAAGGATACAACGTGGTATCTTCCAGGGTGACAGCCTCAGTCCGTTGTGGTTTTGCCTAGCCCTCAACCCACTTAGCACTGTGTTAAGGGATTCAGGGTTGGGCATCCGACTTCATAGAGGGGGTGAGATCATTTCTCATCTGCTGTACATGGATGACCTCAAGTTGTTTGCACCAAACAAACCAGACCTCTTGGAGTTGCTGAAAGTAACCGAAACTTTCAGCAGCGCCATCGGTATGAAGTTTGGTGTCGACAAATGTGCGGTCATTAGTGTACAGCGGGGTAGAGTTGCAAATTCGGAGAGTTTGCAACTCTCAGAGACAATGTCCCCCAGATCTCTCTCTGAAGCCGAAACCTACAAATATCTTGGTATGTCGGAGTCTTTAGGTATAGCCGGCGGAGACATAAAACAATCTGTGATGGACCGATTCTTTGGCCGCCTGACAAAAGTCCTAAAAAGTCTGTTGTCAGGTGGTAATAAGGTTCGGGCCTTCAACGGTTGGGTTATGCCCCTGCTGATATACACCTTCGGCATACTAAGATGGACTCAGACTGAGCTGGACGCCCTGGATGTAAAGGTCCGAAAACTGCTTACGACGTATCGCATGCATCACCCACGATCATCAGTGATGAGATTGTACATCCCACGGAAGTGTGGGGGTCGTGGCTTTTTAAATGCCAAAAACCTACACAACCGTGAGGTGTGCAATCTCAGGGAATATTTCCTAAACTGTGATAGTGGGATGCATCGCGACGTTGTAGCAGTTGATAAGGGCCTTACACCACTATCCTTAGCAAACGAGAATTGGCGTAAACCATCTGTGCTTACCACTCAGGGCCGCAAGGATATATGGAAGAGCAAGGAGCTACATGGGCGATTCTACCGGGCTCTTAATGGGCCTGATGTAGACTCGCTCGCGTCAGTGGCCTGGCTACGTTTCGGTGACCTCTTTGGGGAAACCGAAGGTTTTGTCTATGCAATTACGGACGAAGTTATCAAGACGAATAACTACCGGAAATATATCCTGAAGGACGGTACGGTCGACATCTGTCGAGCATGCCACCGTCCCGGTGAGTCACTCAGGCATATTGTTTCCGGTTGTTCTCATCTTGCTAACGGCGAGTACTTACATAGACACAATCAAGTAGCTAGGATTATACACCAGCAACTTGCTCTTAAATATCGCCTTGTGAGCTCTGAAGTACCATACTACAGGTATGCACCTGCGCCAGTTCTCGAGAACGGTAGTGTCACGCTCTACTGGGACCGGTCTATTATCACTGACAGGACTATTCTCGCAAATAGACCTGATATTGTGGTATTAGACCGGGTGACGAACCGTGCAATTCTCGTTGACGTCACCATTCCCCATGATGAGAACCTCGTTAAGGCCGAGAAAGAGAAACTTTCTAAGTACTTGGACTTGGCCCACGAGGTTACCAACATGTGGCATGTGGACTCAACGATTATTGTTCCGATAGTCGTGTCAGTAAACGGACTTATAGCTAAGAGCCTCGACCATCACCTCGAGAGGCTCTCGCTAGGCAGTTGGGTCAAGAACCAGATACAGAAGGCGGTTCTCCTGGACACGGCCCGCATCGTGAGAAGGTTCCTCACTCTGGAGCCCTAACCACCGGTAGCTTGGGTCTTTGCCCCGCTATCGATGGGTGCCCCTTTTTTATATTTTTAAATGTATTTTTTTATATGATTTATATTTGAAAATGTAAAAATTGGAGAAAGATAATGAATAAATGGTATAATAATTTCTAATAATAATAATATTTTTCTTTATTTGTTATTCTCCAACAAAAGTAACATAATTCTGTTTAAAATTAATATTTCCGAGAAGACTAAATAGATAAACAGATAATTTCCACCCAATATTAATATGCCGAAGAGAATTTTACACAAAAAATTACATACAATGACTGAATGACATATACATGTCAAAATGAATTTACACCGAAAAATAATTTTCAATCGATTAATGGATATTGAGAGGATATAAAATGCAGAATAATGATTACAAGATCGAAAAGAAGACAAGGAACGAACGCACGCCCACCATCACGGCCCGCCTCGTCTAGCTCCACGACGTCGGAGGAGCAATATGCGACACCTCCGACTTCCAACGTGTCGAGCGACGATGGCGAGCCGCCGCCGCCCCCGTCGCCGCCGAGACCTGCGCGACGAAGAGGACGGCCCCCACTGCCGGCCAGCTTGGGACCTTCGAGGCACCCTGCCCCGCGACAGGCCCCCGCTACCGGTGGTGTAGTGCGACGCATGAGGTGGACTGATACAATCAATGAAAACGTCATGCGCGCCTACTTTGGGGCTACAGAGGGGGGAACTAATCTCAGTGCGTACCGTGCTCGGATGTTTCCTTTGTTTCAGGCACTTGAACCAACTGTCACCGTTTCTGTGCAACGCCTGTCGGATCAAGTGAGGGCTATTCAGCGATGTCGCTTGCTGGATGAACCTACACTTGAGCGACTTCGCCAGGAAACGCGCTCTGTTCATGGAGTCGACGAGGTAAGTCAAACTCTCTCTGCTGCGATGCCGAATATAGTGCATTTGGCAACGACGCAGGCGGAGGATAGACCAATACCAGACGACTACGTGAACACAAGCGCGAATCTAACCCAGGATAATGAGCAAATGAGGAGAGCATTGGACGAGGCGATCTCTATGTATCGCTCTACACCAATTGCAGAAAGACCGCGTTTACCACGTTTGCCCGTGCATAAACGAAATATGGCGCTTGTGGGGGCTATAGACCGATTGCTAGATCCATATTTGGAATCTAGCCAAAACCTAGCTGATACTCACTCGATTCTCTATTGCGCAGCCATCGCAGTTTGTCGCGTGGCTCGGATCAAATTTCCAGATTATGATCGAGCCCCGCGACCTGCTGCCGTACCCGCGTGGCATATGAGAATCGAGCGGCGTATCAGCGCGGCTAGGACCCTCATTGGCAAGCTAATCTGCTTTAGGTCGGGGAATAATCGCCCGAGAATTATGCGCTTTGTGCACCAGGCATTCGCTGGGACCAATATAAGGCCCCAAGACTACATGCACTGGGTCACAGAGCGCATAGACTTCCTAAAGCAGAAAGTGTATGCATGGGCAAACCGTATTCGTCGGTACAGGCAGCGTGTAGATAGGTACCATCAGAATCGCCTCTTCCAATGTGACCAAAGGAAAGTATACCGAACTTGGGAGAGACCCACCAGTTGTGTGGTTGATGGACAGCTTCCAAATGCTAATGCCATGACACAATTCTGGCAAAACATTTGGTCGATGCCTGTCAACCACACCGAGGGTACATGGATTGAAGTTGTTGAGCGGGCGTGTGAGTCGATCGGAAACATGGAGGCTATATCCATTAGCCCTCAAGACGTTAGTTGTGCAATCCGACCTGCACATAACTGGAAAGCTCCAGGACCGGACGGATTGCACAACTTTTGGCTTAAGTGGTTCCGTCACTCACATGCCCTCTTAGCAACTCAGTTCCAAGAAGCTCTCGAAACGGGCTCTCTACCAAGTTTCATGACGACTGGTATTACTTTCCTGCTCTATAAGAACGGCAGTACCACGGAAGCAAAGAACTATAGACCCATTACGTGCTTGCCAACAACATACAAGCTCCTTACATCTATTCTGACATCAAAAATTGCTAAACACATTGACTGTAATAATGTTTTAGCCATTGCTCAGAATGGATGTAGGGCTGGGTCTCGTGGTACTAAAGAGCTTCTCCTCATTGACATGACCATTTGCCAACAGGTTCGCCGAAACAGGAAGAACCTGTCCGCCGCCTGGATTGACTACAAAAAGGCCTATGATTCGGTGCCTCATTCATGGCTAAGACGGGTCCTAGAGTTGTACAAAGTAGATACAACTTTATGCACCTTTCTTAGTTCGTGTATGGGGCAGTGGACCACAGTGCTTTGTCAACCGGGGGGTGGAGTTTCTCCTGCATTGACGAACCCTATAAGGATACAACGTGGTATTTTCCAGGGTGACAGCCTCAGTCCGTTGTGGTTCTGCCTAGCCCTCAATCCACTTAGCACTCTGTTAAGGGATTCAGGGTTGGGCATTCGACTTCATAGAGGGGGTGAGATCATTTCTCATCTGCTGTACATGGATGACCTCAAATTGTTTGCACCAAATAAGCCAGACATTTTGAAGTTACTGAGAGTAACTGAAACTTTCAGTGGCTCCATCGGTATGGAGTTTGGTGTCGACAAATGTGCGGTCATTAATGTACAGCGGGGTAGGGTTGTAAATTCAGATGGTTTACAACTCTCAGAGACAATGTTCCTCAGGTCGCTCTCTGAAGTCGAAACCTACAAATACCTTGGTATGTCGGAGGCTTTGGGTGTGGCCAGCGGGGACATAAAACAATCGGTGATGGACCGATTCTTTGGTCGCCTGACAAAAGTACTGAAAAGTCTTTTGTCAGGTGGTAACAAGGTTCGGGCTTTCAACGGTTGGGTTATGCCCCTGCTGATATACACCTTCGGCATACTAAGGTGGTCTCAGACTGAATTGGACGCCCTAGATGTAAAGATCCGAAAACTGCTTACCACGTATCGTATGCATCACCCGCGATCATCGGTGATGAGATTGTACATCCCACGGAAGTGTGGGGGCCGCGGCTTTTTAAATGCCAAAAACCTACACAACCGTGAGGTGTGCAATCTTAGGGAATATTTCCTACACTGTGATAGCGGGATGCACCGCGACGTGGTAGCAGTTGATAAGGGCTTTACGCCACTATCCTTGGCAAACGAAAACTGGCGCAAACCATCTGTACTAACTACCCAGAGCCGCAAGGATGTATGGAAGAGCAAGGAGTTACATGGGCGGTTCTACCGGGCTCTGAATGGGCCTGATGTAGACTCGTCCGCATCGGTGGCCTGGCTACGTTTCGGTGATCTCTTTGGAGAAACTGAAGGTTTTGTCTGTGCAATTATGGACGAAGTTATCAAGACGAATAACTACCGGAAATATATCCTGAAGGACGGTACGGTCGACATCTGTCGAGCATGCCACCGTCCCGGAGAATCCCTCAGGCATATAGTTTCCGGTTGTTCTCATCTTGCTAACGGCGAGTACTTGCACAGGCACAATCAAGTAGCTAGGATTATACACCAGCAACTTGCTCTTAGATATCGCCTTGTGGGCTCTGAGGTACCATACTACAGGTATGTACCTGCGCCAGTTCTCGAGAACGGTAGTGTCACGCTCTACTGGGACCGATCTATTATCACTGACAGGACTATTGTTGCCAATAGACCTGATATCGTGTTAATAGACCGGGTGACGAGTCGTGCAATTCTCATTGACGTCACCATTCCCCATGACGAGAACCTCGTGAAGGCCGAAAAAGAGAAACTTTCGAAGTACTTGGACTTGGCCCACGAGGTTACCGCCATGTGGCATGTGGACTCAGCGATAATTGTACCGATAGTCGTAACAGTGAACGGACTTATAGCGAAGAGTCTCGACCGTCATCTCGAGAGGCTCTCGCTTGGCAGTTGGGTCAAGAGCCGGATACAAAAAGCGGTTCTTCTGGACACGGCCCGCATTGTGAGGAGATTCCTCACTATGGAGCCCTAACCACCGGTAGCTTGGGTCTTCGCTCCGCTACCGGCGGGTGCCCCCCTTTTTTATATATTTTTAAATGTACTTTTCTTTTTTATCTGTATATTTAAAAATGTTAAAAATTGAGAAAAAATATGAATAAATGAAATAATAATAATAATATGTTTGATTAAACTGACACGCGCAATAACGCCTTCGAGCTCATCGAGACTGAGATGATATAGTAGATATCGGGACGGGGGCTCACCACATATTCCCACCACTGTGCCTCCTATGTAGCCAGGATTAACAGCGACGACCGCCAAAAAAGGCAATGAACAGTGAAGTCCATTGCAGTCCCAGGGGTACTACGGCTGCCTTGGAACTCACAACGAATTTAATCAGAAGAAATTAGTAGGAGTAAGAAGCTTTTGTAATTTGACTTCCCCTCTTACAGTGGCGGACTAAGGCTAAAGCGGGCCCTAGGTAACATTGTATTTCCGGGCCTACTAAAGAAGTTTTCACTTCAAAAATAAGAATTAAGAACCAAATTTTCCAGCCCCAAAAATTACGGGCCCTAGGCACGTGCCTAGGTTGCCTAGACCTTAGTCATTAAACGCCTGTTAGTCATTAAAGACATTAAAAGCCTAAAGAGATGGCTAGTCAAGTGAAGCTCAACTGCCGTGCATCACGGATTTTATGATATAGTAGATAGTAAACAGTGATAATATGTTTGTCTTAGTTTTATTTGTCCAATGATGCTATGCACGCAATCACTAGTGCTAGTTATTATTTTAATCTGTATTTAGGTACAATTAACAAAATTGTCCTTGCATACATACTTTGCACGTCGTATTGAGGTTACTAGGCGCACATGTACTTACACACGCCAATAATGAAGAATTAATTGGCTCAAATGTGTTTCCGTCGAGATACCATTAAGTAGCCGTCGAATGACACTCATTTAATCAACGCACCAAACCGAAGGGGCTGTTTGGTCCTATTAACCTCAACTTCTGCGCTTGTCAAACTATAATTGAGGCGAAGCGCCGTGGGTACATTTCAATTGTCTGAAATTGAGAGTTCGCAAATACGTTCACTTATTAAATGCGATTGATGCAACTGACACGGACTTAGTCATTTATTATTTACTTAATTATTATGAAGGCTTTAAATAATGTAGATAAGAAATGTTACTGAAAGAAAACTTCGTTATATTTGTACCCACGACGGAACGGAGACGGATGGCGGCGCTCATTTTCAGGCAGGACCAAACAGACAGTGACAGCACGGACAAACATACCATCATAACTCAATTTAACACATACAGTATACTCAAAAGGCAAAATACTTAATACATTTTGTAAAAGACATCTTACTATCGACGAAAGTATTTGATGGTTGTTAGCCAAGAATACGGCATGCACACAAATCACTGGTGATTAATCTAACTACATTGAGTACTTGACTTGATGTCCAATTGGATAAATCCGATGAATCTAATCGTGCCTAGGAACTTAAACTACACAACAATTTCTAAAAGTTAACAATTATTAAAATGTACGTGAGAGTTGTCTCATGATACCTAATAATATACATAATATATATGTTCGGCGCGACACAGAGATGACGGTCACGTCTGGATAGTCACCTGTTTCATATGAAATAAAATTATTCATTTATATTACACATTTTTATTAATCATAATTCTTATTTTTTGACATTACTTATAACTAAAATAATAGCATTTCGATATTGACCATTGGCGAAAAAGAAATGCTTGAAAGAAACTTGCCAATATGGGTCCTTTTTTTAAATAATCAGATGATAAAAGTTACAAGTTGTAATTGTTGTATTATCTGATTGAGATCGAACTAGTCGACTTTCGCAAGAAAACCCGACCTTACTGTATCCTAACACCCCAGAAGAGTAAAATTTCTCTAACTCTTGGAATATTCGTGCGACTACAGCAATACGTCATGTAGCTGGAGTTGCATGGCATTGCCAAATCGCATACTGACTACCATTTAGTATAAAGTCTGATCACTGGCATAGTGTACAAATGTGTACAATGTAAACGTTTTATTGTGCTGATTTTAAGCAGAATCTTGCATACCGAACGTATCGCCGATATCCGCCAGTGTATACCATATTTATATTGAACTGCCTGCGACTTTGTCCGCGTGAACTTAGATTTATCTCAGCATTTTTAACTAAAAATAATCCTGCGACTCATTTGACTGAAGCTTCATATTATTAATAAGTTTTTCAATTTGACGTGTGAGTGATTTTACATGATGTACCACAAAGGAACATACAAACCTGAAAACAGACAAAACATTAAAACAATGTTTTCTCACGCTCTCTTACTTAAGACACAGCGGTCTCACACGTCTCACAGTTATTAGTTTTGCAATAAAATAGTTAATGTATGTACAGCCACGGAAAGTCCCGAACGAACGATCTTATTTTTACGATGTATAGATAAATTTACCAACATAGTATATCACTACTTTGATATATTATTATTTATTCACTAACATCATAGAATAAGTTATAGTACTACAAATATTCTGAGGAAGTTGCGGTCTTTTCTTTATGATGAAAGTTCTTGTAATTTATTACATTGTTAGTCAATATTCCTATGTCCAGATTAACTCGACTAGAGTTATGTTTGTCA
This sequence comes from Hypsopygia costalis, assembly GCA_937001555.2. NCBI lineage: Eukaryota > Metazoa > Arthropoda > Insecta > Lepidoptera > Pyralidae > Hypsopygia > Hypsopygia costalis. Next base: position 11,971,195 of record OW443330.2, on the reverse strand, counting down.
GAAAAGAAAACTTTTCCATTCGTATAATGATAAAGTCTGTGAGAATTTACTTATACGCATATTTTTTATATTCTCCTACTTATCGCTAGTTCGAGGATTTGACTATCTATACCGATCACGCTAATTAAGCCGTCGTTCCCGGCTGTTGTCATAAAATGACAGTCGTTAAGCCAAGTCAGTGGCCTTTGGGCGGCTTGAAAATACTGACCTCCTCCAACCCGCAGTTGAGCAGCGTGATGGAGTATGCTCTAAACCCCTTCAATTGAGGCGAGACCCGTATCCCAGCAGTGTGATGAGTAACGGTTGACGACCTAGTACATATAAATTTCTTGAATATAATAAAGCTAAAGTGTTCGTTTTTTATTTCTAGTTCGTTAATGCCAGGAACGATATAGCCGGATTTAGAAAAAAAAAATTGCATTTGTTGACACAATTCTTTAAAAAAGGTTCGGTTGTGATAAGCTGTTCAAATGGGAGGGTGAAAATGCGTGACAAGGCTAGTTTAATGTAACTACCGTGATTTAAAGGTTGATAGAAGGGTTGATTGGATAGATATATCTCATATAAATTTTATCTTCCGCAAAGACATGACTATTAAGCTTTTTTTTTCGATTTTTTATTGGTTGGTGGAATTGTCTCAACCCTAAATAGCTATTTAGGGTTGAGACAATTCCAACAAATCGAAGATCAGGGGACCTACCGCCGAAGCTGAAGCAGATTACCATCGGATTATTTGAATGCGAAAATGACACTACTACTTAGATTGTTGCTAATTATGTTTAGCACAGCTGGTAGAAACCCTAGAGCTCTACCGACTAAGCTGAAGATGTTCGTCAATAACTTTAACCTAAGACCAATTATTGGAATCAAAAATCCTTTATAAGGACTAAGCTATAGCACTAATTTAAGGTGAATTTAGATTTTTTCATTGAATAAATAATAAATAAATAAATATTTCAGGACAATGGTACTAGACAACTGATAAATGTCTTTTCTTCTTTGTCCAACCCATAATCCCAGTTCATCTGGGGTCGGGTCTCCCTGTACATTTGCGCCAGAGTACTCTGTTCTGGGTTGTTTGAATATTTAGGTTGTCCTGGTCCATCTCTTTTTTGATCTTATTCCACCAAGTGGCTAGTGGTCTGCCTCTCCCTCTAGACTGGTTTGGTATGTTGAGTACTTTCTTAATAACGTAGTCATCCTCACGTCTTTGGATATGACCATACCAGCGCAGGCGGCTTTCCTTCACTTTTTCCACGATAGGGGCCACTCCAAATGACCCTCGGATATGCTCATTCCGGACTTTATCCAGTCGCGTCACACCACCAGCCCACCGCAGCATCTTCATCTCATTCGTGTGCAGTTGTTGTTCGTGAGCTGTTTTCGTAGTCCAGCACTCTGCTCCATAGGTTAGGGCCGGCCTCACTACTGTCTTATATACTTTCCCCTTGATCTTAATGGGCATTTTGGTGTCGCATAGGACACCAGTTAATGACCTCCATTTAAGCCATGCAGTGTTTATCCGGTGGTGGACATCTTTGTCGACATTGGCATCGGATGTAATAACGGAGCCGAGGTACTTAAAGCTCTCTACTTTGGGCAGCGGTGTACCGTCTATCCACATATCAGTACCTATGTCGGCCTTTCCTCCATAGTCACACTCCATGAATTCTGTCTTACTACGGCTGATACGTAAACCGTGGCTTTCTATCTGCTCCACCCAGTGATTAAACGTTTCTTGAAGGTCCATGGCGGTTTTGCTTAACAATGCAATATCGTCTGCATAGAGCATGCACCATGGAGTCGGTTGTTGTATATCACGTGTTATATAGTCCATACATAGATTGAACAAGAGGGGGCTTAATGCTGAGCCTTGGTGTACTCCAACCTCTACCCGGAACGGGCCGCTAAGGCCCGCGGGGCTCTTAACACAGGTTGTGGTATTTCTGTACGTATCTTGCACAATCATTACGTAGCGCTCTGGAATCGCGTGTGCCCTCATGGACTGCCAGACAAGTTTCCGAGGTACCCGATCGAAGGCCTTTTCTAAGTCGATGAAGAGCAGGTACAGATTTTCCTTGTTTGCCCGGTGTTTTTCCATTAGGATTCTGATGGTCTGGATAGCGTCGATTGTTGATTTGCCGGGTACGAAGCCGAATTGATTCTCCGTAATACTACTGATAGATGTTATACGTGATGCGATGATTCTTTCCCATATCTTAAGAGTGTGTGACGTAAGCTTTATACCTCTATAGTTACCACATTCGGCAATGTCTCCCTTGTTTTTGAATATCGGGCACAGAGTGCTCCTGCGCCAGGACTCCGGTATCTTTCCCTCGGTGAGGATATTGTTGAAAAGCTTCGTTAGCCAAGGCACGGCGGCACGAATTTTCTTCCAGATATCGGCTGGGATTTGATCTGGGCCTACAGCTTTGTTGTAGTTCATATTTGTGATCGCTTTTCTGGTTTCCTCCTGGGTGATGGCTTCTATGGGTCCCACCCAATGAGAATAAAACCACTTGAGTGCCGATGATATGATTTTTATAAGACGCGCGGACTCACAACGTCGGGTCGGGAGACGAAGAAATTACCGCGACAGTGATTGGTTAATGCATAATGTCATTTACATCTATAGTTCACGAAAGTGTTGTACCACATAATTGTGCCAAAATAATCGTTATCGATAAAGTCAACTTTATTCTATGTCGGAATACATGGATGTCAGAATTATTTAAGCAATATGAAAACAATATAAAAAAAGTTATTGTATCTTAATAATAAATGTTACATTGTATGTAAATGGTTTGTTGTAGATTTTAAACAGAGTTAATCATAATTGTTGGGTATAACGGGGCCCATATTATTTGCATTTATTTTCAATTGATTTAATGTCTTCAATAAATGACGAATATGCACAGGCCATATTTGACAGCCTCGATAGCGCGGTAGGTAGTACAACGGACTGCCGCACATGTGGATGTAGGTTCGATTTCCACCCAGGCCAATTATTTGTATGGCCCAGAAGTGATTGTTCTGTGTCTGAGTGTAGTTTGTGCTCGTTAATTGTATGACTGTAAAAGTCCTCACGACACAAGAAGCGATATTAAAGCGGGAGTTGTCTAATATTTAGAAAAAAAATTAATTATATCAGAATACCTACTATATCAACAGCGATGGAAAGAAACGTATTAATACTTCCTAATAAAAAAAGGTATTTAATAAAAAACCAAATTATTATTTCGTACTTTTATTACAATTTTAAAGGGATAAACAATAAAATTTACAACCGATGTGAGAAATAAAGAAAATAATCATAAAATAAAAAAAACCTACTGAAAAGACAAAAATAAGGCCAGAAGCAAGCAGTCGTGACATAGTCATTTGTGTTAATGTGTATCGATAACTCGCTATTATATTATAGGACTAGCTGATGCCTGCGACTTCGTTCGCGTGGACTTGATGATTCCGGCGTATTAATAAAAATACAAACTAATGTAGATACATAAGAAAATACTTGTTATACGTTAAAAGATATTTTTATTTTATTTAACATTGTAACCATAGTTAAAAAATAAAAAATTAAGGGAGTCTTTCCTTCGGGAGCTAATATAAAATGACCTGCGTTACAACTCTCGAGAAAGCCACGTAAAGTTGGCCATGCGAAAAACAACCAGTCCTGACCAGTGAATTTTAGTGATTTCTTTATTGTCATAGCAAAGCAAGTGGTCACAGAGAACTGTGTACGTTTAAAATAAAATGGTTTTTTTTTTTGAGAAGAGTGGTATACGCGGAATTAATACAGTTTCACCGACACCACTCCCAGTGAGATCCTCAACTTCAATTATATTTCGCTGCCAAGCATTTTAGTTCAGGAACTTTACTTCAGGAAGTTAACTTTACTTCAGGAAGGAGATCTTCCCCAAATTTATTAATATTCTTGAAAACACTTGGGCACGTAAAGTTCTATCTACAGCTTCTAGTGCCTTACTGTTGGCCATTTCGCATTCATCTCATACGATTAGACAGCAATCCTGAAACACCTTCGCTTTGTCACAGTTTCGTGTCGGTGCTTCAGTTCTCTCTAAATCAAGTAGGATATTGAACATTGTATTTGCGTCCTTCCGCCTAGTAGTAATGTGGCGGCAATACCTGGCGATGCTGCTGCGAGATCTTATTTTAGCGCCTGATTTCAGCGTGGATTGCTCTCGTCAGGTATGTTTTCCAGTCCCTCCTGGAGCATCTAAGAAAAACAGTTTCCCCTCGTTACTTAAAACACTTTCCACCACCAAATGAAATAAACTCTGATCTTGCTACATAGCGCCCCCGCAAATGCACGTAAGTAGTCTTCTGGTTTGTGCGAATATATACCAATCGTTCCATTTCAATTTTAGCGTACACGTCTATAATAAACTGACTAAATAGACCACGTTACCTTTGTAAATAAAATAAAACGATTGCGTCTAACTTGTAGCAGGTAAGAATAAAAGTAGCACACCCCGCAGATTTTTTTTTTTTACAATATATTCAATATTTTGTTAATCTATTTATTGTTATTTTAAGCAACTTTTTTAGTTCTATTTGCTATTATAGCGTGTTTTTTTACTTTTTTTTTAAACTATAAATTATTGTAAACACGTGTAGTTTATGCAAATAAATTAAACTTTGTTCTGCATCAGATGGATTTTTATATGTCAACAAAAAATCCTCATCAGGCTGAACAACTTTTGCTAAGGCGTCATTTTTATATGTCTTATAGTTTACCTGAACCATTATGGTTCTGTATCAGATGTTCCAAATCTTGGATTTTTATACTTCAACAGAAAATGCTCATTAGGCTGAACAACTTTTGCTAAGGTGTCATTTTTATATTTCTTATAGTTTACCTGAACCATTAAGGTTCTGCATCAGGTGCTCCAAATCTTGGATTTTTATACCTCAACAGAAATGCTCATCAGGCTGAACAACTTTTGCTAATGCGTCATTTTTATATCTCTTATAGTTTACCTGAACCATTATGGTGCTGCATCAGGTGTTCCACTTTCCAAAATCAATTATACCCTATATTTTGCCCAGGCTTAACAGCTATATAATAAAAAAAGTTTCATTGGAATCCCTCCAGTACTTCCAGAGATTGTACGTGTACAAACAGACTCTTCACGCCCTTTTTGAAGAACCCCATGCTGTAGTCTCCTGAGAACACCTATGCTTACTTACACTCTGCAGTCTGAGAACTTGAGAGAGCTGAGTGCACTTGAGAGGTATCATTAACCCGCTATTTATCTATACTTATAATAAAACAGTAAAAATAATGTGTCTGTACATTGAATATATTTATAAAAAAAAACAATTGGAGGCGATGGAGATATAGTAATAGAGTAAGAAGACATTTTTTTTTTAATTCTTACTCTTAATTAAAAAAAAAATGTCTATCTGTTTGTCTGTATGTCTGTTTGTACACGTACAGTACAAACAGACATACAGACAAACAGATAGACATTTTTTTTTTAATTCTTACTCTATTACTATATCTCCATCGCCTCCAATTGTTTTTTTTTATAAATATATTCAATGTACAGACACATTATTTTTACTGTTTTATTATAAATATAGATAAATAGCGGGTTAACGATACCTCTCAAGTGCACTCAGCTCTCTCAAGTGCTCAGACTGCAGAGTGTAAGTAAGCATAGGTGTTCTCAGGAGACTACAGCATGGGGTTCTTCAAAAAGGGCGTGAAAAGGTTTTTACAGGGTCGGCAACGCGCGTGTGATGCCCCTGGTGTTACAGGCGTTCATAGGCTACGGTAACTGCTTTCCATCAGGCGGACCGTATGCTTGTTTGCCACTTCAGTTGTATAAAAAAGCAAAAATACAAACATACTCTCGAAAAACATAACCCTCCTTCTGGGGCAGTCGGGCAAAAATGGCATCGGTGTAAATGTTTCTACCAATTACTGATTTTTAAAATGTATAAGTTTACTGTACGTTTTACGTATAAAATCTTTAGGATCCTGGTTATGCTTTGTAAAAAATGACAATCGAGCGTTAACATATTTATGAATTACAGATCTTGTTAAATCAATTACATGGTTTGTACTCTCTACTTCAAATTGATGAAAAACTATTTCCGGAAATAAATTATATCCAATAAACGATTTAAGAACTATTGGAACAAAGTAATTCGTATCGAATTTCGATGGCAGTAATCTCGATCCGTTTTCTTTAATCACCCTCTTTATATAAATTTCACAGCGACGACAAATCTCTATCACGGTGGGCGAGCCATAAAGTAGTTTATTTTTATAAATATCTTTTTGGTACTGTAAGGAATGTGTATTTTCGGGACCTATTAGCGCTCCTATACAGGTTTCACATTTTAAAACTTTTATTAAAGAATGCACAGTATAGCCGGCCATGTATTCTATAACTTTTTCTCCAAATTCCGAGATATTTGAGAGTGCTTCGATCATAGGAAAATCCAAATTATCACTTTCATTAAATTCACCCTCATGTTCGTTTAAATCTTTAAAACGAGTAGTTATATTAATACGATCCACAGCCGAGGTACACTGCAAAATGGATATTTGGTAAAGAGCAGAACAATTACCACTTCCGCTATTTTTTATTTGGGCATAGGTTAGCAGCTTTTTGTAAATACTCTCAAATTGCCGAGCACTGGGATTATTGTTGGATCCACCATGGCATCTTACACTCCCAAAAAAGTGCTCCAGATGATCCTGGCTTATTTTGTGTAAAGGGAGGTACTTAATTGGACAGTCTGCATCTAAAACTAAGCTTTGGATGAGATATATTGCGCTTTTAATGCACACACAAAAGCCCAAAAATCCAGTATATCGGGGTGTTTTAACCAGTGCGAGGGTTTTATAAGAATTACGTATACTTACCTCCGCTGTTAAGTTGAGTAAGATATCCGCAGCATAATTGAGTTTATCTATCACACTGGTGGCAGTTTCGGCATTCACCGCTCTTTTAAGACCATATCCATGAGTGTGAGAGTCGAGGATATCAAAAAGATCATTGATGGCATTGATAAACCGTGTTGTAGGTGTAACTCCCTCAAATTCACGCAAATTTAACTCTTCTTTACAAAAAGTAAGAGCGTCCGATACACTCTTACTAAAAATTTGAGTGGCTAAGCTCACTTTCATTATTTTACTTTTGAAAAATATATGGGACGCTCTTAACCGATTAGCTAGATGAAAATTTTCAGATGTCTGTAAATTGTGTAAATTAATAAAATATTGCCAAGAAATGGTGTTACCGTCTTTGTCCTGAAAAGATTTATAATATTCAAATGCATTTCTTACGAGCTTTACCATATGCGCCGGATCTAAAAATACAGCAATTTTTGATTCATTGCAAGGATTCTTAAATGTTGAAATAATATCACCAATTTCAAAAGAACACCCTAATTTCTTGGCCATTGTTATGTTGGCTGGACAGCCATCAAAGGTTATGGCTTTAATACTAATGCCAGTTTCTTCGATTAAATGTATTGCCTCCGTCAAAAGACCGGCCTTTTGGTCAGCATTAAGACCATTGATCAGAAAATAGCCAATTGGTATTTTCCATGTTGCATTTATAGGCACTAATAAAAATACAAGTGCTTCTTTGGCGCCTTCTTGACAATCTGTTTCTAAGGTGGTACCAAAACTCACGTGGCCGTAGTATCTTCTTCCTTGTGCATGATATTCAATGCCTTTTCTAATAGCCATCTCGTCGAAAATTAGAGTAGCGTAAATTTTTTGTTCAGATTCTGCAGCTTTCAGTTTGACTGTTTCTATTGCTTCCTTAGTGAAGCCTGGTTTTCCATCAATAGACTGATACCAACTTCTTAGTGTGCTCATAGCAGGTAAACAAGTGCTAAAGGACTTCCTTACAAAACTATATGCCTTCGGCGAATAAAAATGTAGTGTTAGGGCGAACGCTCGTAATTCCGGTGAATATTTAAGTTTAGGAATGTGTCCTGTTTTGCATTTGAGTATTTGACGTTTAACTATTTCTCTGTTTTGTACACCTATACTGCTTAAAAGGTCCTCATTTTCTTTGGTTATAAAAGATTTATTTGCTAATGTATTCAAAATTTCTTTCAGACTTGCAACTTTTTTATTTAGTAGCCTATTTTTATCTTGAAGCCTCTTTATGCTTTTCTTTTTTTGATTAAGAGAAAAAATAAGGTGATCTATATGTCGTTTCATTTTTCGTTTGCGTGGAGTCAGGTCTTCTACTTGTGGATTATTTAATATGGATGGTAAGATCTGCAGGAAAAATATACTTGAGTTAGAAAGCCGCCGTTTTGCGACAGCATTTAGAAGAAGACAGTAATTTAACACTTACGATATCGGAGTCTAGTTTAGATGGATGCTGATTATCACATTGCAATTGTTGTAAATCCTTAGTTACTGAATGTGACTGTTTATTTGGAGATATATCCTGTAATTGTAAATGATTATTATTTAAAAAGTGATACAAAATAAATTGTGATCGACGTTAAAATTCATAGTAAATTAACCTACTGGTGAGATGACATCATGTGAAGGTCCTGGTAGATTAGAATCACACACATCCAAATCAGAGAAGTTATTAGAAGCCTGCGAATAAACAAAAATTGTTAGTATTCGAAACAACAAAGGCAATCTATCAGGTACTTTGATTCGCTACTTATAAAATTATAGCTAACTAAAATTAATATTTATAAAGAAACCATCAGTACATATTCACTACATATTTATATGAGATTATAGTGACGTTTGAGTGATAAATAACGTCGCCAAAACACATACAAAAAGCAGTAAATATTCTACATCTACACTACACCTACTCTATACCTACCTATATCTACCCTACATCTACCCTGAACCTAGAAAAAAAAATAAGTTAATAAACGTACTAATACAGGTAAGAATATTGTCGGCGTTGCTGAACTAAACAAACGCCGTCGATTTTTTAAATTTTCAAATGAATCGGCTGTGAAATGCCTTGAACAAATAACGCTGTATTTGTTAGGGTACCAATTTTGTCTGTTAACAGCATTAATCCATTTTTCTTTTATTTCTGGGATCTTCGAAAAACTAAAATGTAATAATACCCAATTAATTTTAAAATATCATTAATTAATATTGTCAACCGAATCATGAATATTAATTATCGATATCAACTTTATTTCCGTGTTGTCGCAGCACTACTGTGACAGAAAGAGACAGAATTATTGACAACGTCTCACGCTAGAAAGGGAGACAATTAGTGGGTTGGACAATATGGCGACGTATTTAAGTCAACGACCAATATCACTTGAGCCCTGCAATCACAATAAATATTTATCATAAACAGCTAAAATCGTACTTACCGGTGAAAAGTTATACCATCCTTGTTATAACTTGATTTTTTAGTTGAATTTCCACACCATTTAACGGAGCAGGAAGGCATTTTGGTAAGAAATTACGTAATTAGGTTTAAGAGAATGTAGGGTGTACACAGATCTAACACTTGGTCGGAACTGATTTGTTGAACTCGTGTCGCGGTCTAATATAAGCGCCAAATAGCGCATGTTTGGCGAGCGTTTGTGCGCTGTATTAGCAGTCAAGTGGATCTATTGTCTTTGGTCCCACCACTGGTGGTATAGGGGACATTGGCTTGCTGGGAAATTCCTCGTTCATAAGCTGTTCATAGTACTCTTTCCATCTTTCGCTGATGTCGTTGTTAGATGTGAGTAATGTACCTTGGGTATTTCTTATATATTTGTTAGATTTGACATCAAGCGTAATTCTGTGCCGCTGACGGGCGATCTTATATATGGTGTTTTCATTTTCAGCTTTTTCCAATCTATCGTAGAGTTTTTCGTTTGCTGCTGCTCGGGATTGTGCTACTGCGGATTTGACGATACTTTTAAGGGCCTTGTATACTTCTCGATCTTCGTCTAGATTTGATTTTTGCCAAATTTTAAATGCATTTCTCTTTGACTTTATTAATTCTTTCACAGTATCATTCCACCAGGAGGGGTCTTTAGAGTCATTTAGCGCTCCTTTTGAGACTCCAAGTGTAGCTCTAGCCTCCTCTAAGCAGAAATTCTCAAAATCAGTCCACATTGCGTTTACTGGTTTATCCACTTTCATGTCCTCTTCTAGGTACCCAGATAGCCGGTCGAGTAACATGGGACCTTTTGGGCCGTGTATTTCTCTCCATTTTATGCACTCTGTTTTGTCAGTGGTTATTCTTAGAGGCTTCGGAAGATTCAGGACTGAGACCAGTAATCTATGTTGCGATGTCAGAGCATTCCCTGGGATGACCTTGCAGTCTTTATAAGCTTTTAGCATATTGCTGTTTGCCAGGATGTAATCTACTTGCGTACTGTGGCTTGCACACTTGTAGGTAATTAGGTGATCCGGTTTCTTTTTAAAATAGGTATTTATAATCTTTAAGTTAGATCTTATTGCGAAATTTATGATGTCTGTCCCTTGTTGGTTAGTTTTCCCATACCCATATCCTCCGTGGACAACTGTGTATCTGCCCGCTTTTTCACCGACGTGACCATTTAGGTCACCTCCAATATGTACGTATTCCGTCGCAGGCATACTCTGAATCAGTTCGTCAAGGTCCTCCCAGAACTCTTGTTTTTCTTGTTCTGTACATCCGATTTGCGGTGCATAAGGTGATATGATGTTGAATGGCGGTTGATTGTCCATAGCGAGTTTCACTGCAATAATCCGGTCACTTTTCCTTTCTACATTGATGATACGCTGTTTAAGGTCTTTGTCTAGGATAATGCCAACTCCATTTCGCTTATTTGTGGTCCCGTGGTATAGAAGTTGGTAGGCGTTTCCTATATTCCTCGACTTTGAGCCCTTCCACTTGGTTTCTTGAACGCAGCAGACATTGATTTGTCTGTTTCTTAGTATTTCGCCAAGTTCATTGCTGCGTCCTGTCATAGTACCGATGTTCCAGGTTGCCAGTCTGATCTTATTTACACTAGATGTAGATTGCGAACGCGAGTTCTTGTCAGAGCCGTCGCTTCGGGGGGACGCCCTAGTATGTTTCACCTTTTTCGCTTTCTGTGTCATATCTGCGTCGCTTCCGGGGTACGCCCTAGTATTAGACTTACTCATGTTATGTTTGTGCTTTACCATGTACAGGGAGTAGAGATTTTTGGCTTCATGTTTTACGGCCGGTTGCCACCTGACGCCAAGGTTGTTCTTCCACCTGGGGAAGTTTGGGCGCCGCCGTTGGCCTAAATTGAGCTCTTCCGCCGCCATCCCTACTGCACGGCCCAACCTAGACGTGCAGCACTGTCAGCAACCTCTTCTTCGGTTACCTCGAAGGAGCCTGCTTGCAGGGGTTTATTTACGGAGTTACCTTCTCCGGCCTATTGGTCCGCGAGGGTTATTTTATTTCACCCTTACCCTCCAGTGTTACCTGGCGAGTGTTCCCCGATCCGCCACCTGGGGACGCGTTCTCTGGGGGTGAGGCTCCCCCGAGAATGTACTTTTTGTAAATATGTACATACATAGAAAACACCCAGACTAAAACAAACAGACATGTTCATGCACACAAATTTTGTTAGTGGTAGTGGGAACATAATAATAATATTATGTTTTTATTATTATTATTGTTTATTTCTTTTGTGTATAAATCGTTTACTTGTATTGTTTCTTGTTGTTTTTGAGCATGTATGTCCGTGATGGCGCAACTGGGTCCTAACTGAAAATCAGTGCCGAGTCTATCACAGATTTCGGCTTTTATACTACTTTATTTTGTGACATTGCACAGTGCTTTAAATTTTCTTATGTTATATTTTATTGTGTCTGTTGAACTTGTTTGTATAGTACTGTGTAATGTGCAAATAAATGTTTATTTTTTCTTTTTTTTACAAACGTTTGTCTTGTGCGGGAATCGAACCCGCGACCTCGGTGTCAAAGTGGCTATTGCTAACCATTCGACCACCGAGCTCGTCAAATTTCTAACTTTACCTTAAAATAGTGCTAATAGTAAGAAGCGTAGCCGGTAGGATCGGAGGCGCTCTACCGATTAAACTGAAGATGTTTATCAGAAATTGAAAAACAAATCCAATATTCCCAATCAAAAAACCTGATGACAATCGGCTTCAGCTTCGGCCGTTGGCCCCTGTTCAACACGTCTTTATTTTTATGGATATAGGTTTATTAATTAATACAATTTTGAAGTTCATTAGGCAACGAAATCTGTAGTTGTTGATATATCGACATTGATTTGCAAAAAAAAAAATATCGAGCATTCTGAATGGGCGATATTTAATGGGAGATTCGGGGCAAGCAACAAGTAACATAAATGAAAGAAATTGTAACAAAACATATTTAACATACTTACACAGCGACTTCTTAAACAATGAGCTGTTTCTACAAACCTTGATTGGCAATGCTAAATGCCCTAATGACACTGAGGTTCACGAATACAGCTCAAACTAGGTTTCTCTCGTTAAATATCATGTTTTGGTTCTATTTCCTAGTTTTCTAGCGTTATACATTGGATCTGTTTTTTGTCATTAATTTAAAATAAGCATTTTTAAAGTAAACTATTTGTAAAAACCGCCACAATAAAATGAGCCATCGTTGTCGTCAACCTTTATTTATCCTATTGGCTGGGATACGGGTATCCCTTCGATCGAAGAGGTTTAGAGCATTCTCCACCATACTGATGAACTGCGGGTTGGCGGAGGCCTGTGACTTAGCTTAACGATTGTCATCTAATGACAACAAACGAGGCCCTACCGCCGAAGCTGAAGCCAATTCCCATCAAATTTGTTGATAACAAAAATCAAACTTGGCCTTAGATTAGTGGTTTCTGTTTGTCTTAGCTGGTAGACACTCTGGAGCTCTACTGATTAAGCTGAAGAGATTTTTCAATAACTAAAACGTAAGACTTATTTTTCGAATCAAAATATTCGATGGTACTATGACGATGATGGTGACTATTAAAGTGCCCGACTAGTAATCATCATCATCATCATCTCAGCCATTGAAAGTCCACTGCTGGACATAGGCCTCCCCTCTAGATCTCCAATAAGACCGGTTGGAAGCGGCTTGCATCCAGCGCGATCCTACGGTCTTATTGGAGATAATACTTAATAATACTTAATTCCGTGCTTTACTTAATAAGTCTTATTAAGTAAAGCACGGAATAATTCGAAATAAATGTTCTCAATAAAATGAATACACAAGTAAAATAGTTAAGATAGGAATATAAACGCTTTTTCACATTGACCACCGGGTACCGTACCGCACCGGGGTGGGTGCCCGTCTGCCCGTCCAAGTAAATGAAGTGAACAAACAACACTGATATATTTTTTATTTTTTTTAATACTAACGAACTCACAAACATTACTTACCTCTTTATAGTACTTTTTTTAAATAGATAAATAAGTCTTTTTCCGACTTAGAGTAAACTTCGACAGCTGGTATCAAAGAATTTCACTGAACACCCAATCAATCCAGTTTATGAAAATGCATTATTTATCACATACAGAATAATGCACTTCCTACTTTAACTATGAAGCTAACAAATATTTATTTAAAACCTACGCATTTTCTTTTTATCTGGCGATAGCTGGAGTGCCATGACATCACACTGTAAAACAATCTGCAAAGGGTGGTGACGACAATTGGTGATTTAGTAAAGCAAATTGACGCACGATGAGCAACCTAAACATAGCTTGAATGAGAGCTTCGCCCACACGCTTTCATTACTTCGATATGACACTATCATTAGTTTAATCTTGTAATGATAACAAAAGTCTATTATGTGCAAAATTGCTTATTACAATATTTGTCACAATATTTAGAGATAGGTGAACGATCAGTGCATCAGTCAATTCCATTAGGTAGTCAAATTGACGTCAGAATGATCTTGGTAGAGCTTGTGCACATGAGGCGAATTGACGCGCGGTTCGAGTCACAGCTTCGCTTATCGCCAAAAAATCAGTCAGTCGAGAATGGCGACATATTACCATACTTGAGGACAGATCCAGACACCAGTGCTCCGTCCAATACAATCGTACTACCTGCTACGAGTGCGCGTGTATGGTATAATATGTAACTTACATTAGAGAAGTTCTGTTAGAAGAAACATAAAATGGATACTTACATATTATAAATAAGATATAGAGCTTGTTCAAATGGCACGATTTGTGATCGTACACGTCAATATATGACTACATTTATTTATTTTAAATAAATATATGATTGTTTTTAACTACATTACAAACATTAAACCATTTTATCGTAGGGGTATTTGAGTGAAAATTTTCTCCTTGCTTGCATCGCATCGTTTCCATCGACGATACACAAACCATAACTCAAAAACTTTGTTTGAATCCATCCATGCTGACCATACCTCAATACCATCCATTGCTACAATCAATAACTCTAGAAAACGCGCGTGTTAACACGCCTACAAAGCGTACCATCTGAACAAGCTCTATGTGTAAACTGATAAACTTTTAGGTGTAGTCTTTTTAATGTTTAATCAGTTTATTATCAGTCTGGTTGTAACCAACGTATGAAACCGGCATCTAAAAAAGCTCTGGTCTGAAAGTCCAAAACCCAAAACCAAGGACTAAATACTGCGCGGAAGCCTGAGCTCTAAGTATTTCTTTAAGGTTTTCATTGAGAAGATAATTCAGATAGTATGTTTGTTTGTCACTTGTCGAAGTGTAAAAAGGTTTTTTTAAAAAAATAATGCTACTAAGAATTTAGGACTCTACTTAGTAAGACGAGCATCACCAATAATCACCATTTACTACGAATAATAATAAATATGTAATCGAGGCACAATGTATTGTATATACTGGGTAGCACATTCAGAAGCTAGACTGAAAATGTAAAAACAAACACGTAGTACATAGTATAATAATTATGTGTTGGTAAATTTATTATCAGGTTTATAAATAGCAAATATGTGAGTCCATATTAGCTATTATTCTAAGCCTCGTTTAGAGATTAGATAGTGACGCTTGCTCCTTCTCGCTTCGCAGAATAGATTGGTAACAAACATGCACGGCCATCTCATTATAGAGAAAGCGCTCACAAAAAGTTTTGTCCTACGCAGAACAATTACAAACTTATCTAATTTCCTCAGCAAAGGCCAAATAGGCCTTGGTCGGTAATTTCTCCTAAAATATGTGACTCTAGAAGTCATGTCATTTTTTGAAATTGGTTTTATAGTATTTTTTTTATATGAGAGAAGGGGGGAAACGAGCATATGGGCCTCCTGATGGAAAGCTATCATCACCGCCCATGGAGATCAGGTACACAAAGGGGTCGCCAATCCGTTGCTAGTCTATACTCCTTCCTATCATTCTTTTTTATATTTTACTAACTTATGCCCGCGGCTTCGCTCGTGTGAAATTCGAGCATTTTAGATTATCCAAGCCTAGGCTAACACGCAACCACCTTCATATAGCACCTTTAATTGTACTAAATACGGATTTCTTTCTTCGTTTCTTTCTTTTTTATTATACTAGCTGATCCGTGTAACTTCCTCTGTGTAAAAGACAGACATATGCTATCGCGGACTTTTTCTTAGATCTGTTTAAGAGGAATAAATTCGCCTAACATCATTGTTGCGTAACTTTAAGTGTTTACGCAGCGCATATAACGGAAGTTCTCAAGGAATAAAAATTCCCCGTTTATGCAAAATTTTTCATTAATGCTTCTCTTCTTTAGTTGGGTTGGTCGTAGCGTGATGTTATATAACCTTTGGTCTTCCTCGATAAATGGACTATCTAACACATTTTTTTTTTTTTTAATTCGGACTAGTAGTTCCTGAGATCACCGTATTCAACTAAACGTACTAAACTTTTCAGCTTTATTAGTATAGATTAGCTTCAGGACGCATGAATGTTAGTTATTTTATGCAAAAATGTTGCCTAGTACTACGTAGTATATATCCTTCTTCGGGATACAATTTATGTCCATGACAAATTTCATTCAAATCGGTTCAGCCGTTTTGTTGTGAAAAGGTAACAAATAGACAAACAGACTCATTCGCTTTTATAATATTTGTATGGATGAATACAGTTGGGGAACCCTCTCAGCTGATGATTTGATACCGTGTCAAACTCGTAAGACAAGCATAATCTTATATAACCATGTGATGGGGTGTAAGTGATTCATCAACATCTTTGAACCAAAGCCAACTTCACCTGCGCGCGGTGCACCCTGCCGACTGACAAACGAAGCTCTTGCGAAAAAAGAGGTAGGGACCGTTCCCGACTGGGGAACGTACCTCCACCTCACAGAATACCGCAGCCAAATAACAATTCCCTTGAGGGTTGTTGTGTTCCTGCGAGTGAGTGAGTCTTTATTCTTAAGAAAGGAAGGAGATGCTGCGTTGCCAGCGGGGGTAGCGGCGCGCGAGCGATATTTTATATTGCGAGCATTAATATGGCTACGGTAACCGCTTCACATCAGGCGGGCCGTATGCCTGTATGCATCCCGATATAGTATAAAAGAAAGACTAAATATCATGTTGTGTGCGGTTTATTGCCAGTCTGAACAGAGGTGCCTTAAGTCGGGCGAGATGGCGAGGCTTCGTGAGACGTGCGGCAGCCCCCAGCGCTCTTGTTCATAACGACCGACGACAACACTACACATCCCATACAACCATTTCAGTTGTAGTGTAGAAACTGTTACTTTTTGATGTTACTACACAGGTAACAAAAATAGTAGCTGTGTCTACCTTGTTTTGACACCTCGACAAAAAGTGGGGGATTTAAGAAACATAAAAGTGGTTACATTTTAGAAAAGATGTTTCGTAAAATTATAGTAACATTGTTAACAGATTGTTACAGTTTTGAATGAACGATAATCGAATGATGGAACGTTTAATGCAACTTAAATCTGACATCATTTTACTTTTATGTCAAAGTCATCGGCCATTACAAGTTATTATAATTATTCATTGTTTGTTACGGTAAATTTTAAATTCAATAGTTATTTACAAAATGCGCAAGTTCGTTTGTCGAGGGAATTTGGAATATAATTCCAAATAATAAAGGCGCCGGCGATTTATAAAGACATAAGATAAAACATTTACTTTTTTGTTAATTTTGTGGTAATAAAAATTAATATTCCAAAGGTGTTATTATTGCTAATTAGAGAGTTTAAATTATTTAGATCTAATATTTATTTTAAGATACAATATTTTTTGCAAAAACATGTATTTATTTTGTTTTGATATCAATTTAATTGATTTTGTAAGGCTATCACAATGTTCAGTTACTAAGTCGACACAAAGTGTACTCATTGCTCAATTCAGTAACAAAATCTATTATGGCCGACGGAATAATCCGATGTCAGTGGTTCCCAACATGTATCCAAGTACCTATCTATATGCTGTCGTCATGCAGATTCGGCAAGTGACTGACCATGAGCGTAGATAGATTGATAAATTCTATACTGGACACAATATTAGAAAATAAGTTAAACAGAACAGTATTAGTTCACATTAATAATCACAATAATTCAGATTAATGATCGCCATATGGCCTTCGCCAAGGTTTCGGCTGGTGATCTTCTGGTATATTTGACTCACCGTTGGGCGGAGACAGTAGAAAGCAAGGGCGAGGCTTTGGCTGCTAGCCTAGACATAGCAAAAGCCTTTGATTGGGTGTGGCATAAGGCACTACTATCCAAGCTTCCTTCTTTTGCCCGAGAGACTGCACATGGATTGCCAGCTTTCTCACTGGGCGGATCATTAAAGTTGTGATTGACGGTGCACGTTCGGATTCATTACCCCTGAACGCTGGTGTGCCACAAGGCTGCGTATTGTCCCCCACATTGTTTCTTTTGCATATCAATGACTTGCTGCATGTATGCAGCATCCATTGCTATGCAGATGACAGTACCTTGGACGCAAAATAGAGTCTATGCAATGTTTCTCAGGATTGCGTCGATGAGTACCGAGCAAAACTTGTGTCTGAGACTGAGACGTCTCTTGGACACGTCTCTGACTGGTGTAGACTGAACTTAGTCCAGCTGAATCCCTCAAAGACACAAGTTTGTGCGTTTACCTCAAAAATGTCCCCATTTGTCGTATTTCCCAGATTGGAAGGTACTCCCCTTACTATTAGCTCCAGCATTGGTATTTTGGGTGTTGACATATCGAGTGATGTTCAGTTCCGTGGTCACTTGGAGTGCATAGCCAAATTGGCCTCTAGGAAAATTAGCATCATCTGTAAAGCCAGACGGTATTTTACACCACAACATCGCCTTCAACTGTATAAAGCCCAAGTTAGGCCTCATATGGAATACTATTCACATCTCTGGGGTGGTGCGCCCCACTTTGCTCCTTTTGACCGCATACAACGAAGAGCTGTTCGAATCGTCGGTGACCCAATGATACTCGCCATAAATTAAAATTCCATCCTCATCATCTCGATATTTGGCGATCGACTACAGTACGCTTTTTAAGACATTTTCTACTACGAACTGTGAAGTTGTGGAATCAACTTCCTCCAGCGGTATTCCCAAATAAATACGACATGGGCTGATTTCTATGGGCGGTGGTGATTGCTTTCCATCAGGTGACCCACATGCTCTGCTTGCATGCTTATGCATTAACATGCTTGCTCCGCTCTCATATAAAACTAAAACATTTTGTTGGCTCCGTAGCCTAGTGGGTAGTGCACCTGCCTGCGAAGCTCGTGGTTGTGGGTTCGGTTCCCACCCAAGGCAAACTTTTATGTGGTGAGCATTTGTGATTGCCTTGTGTCTGGATGTAAGTTATCTATTACGGTATGTATTTATATTTGTAAATATATCAACTGGCTGTTACCCTTAGCACAAGTTTACTACAAGCTTAATTTGGGATCAGATGGCCCTGTGTGAAATATCCCCACATTAGATTATTATTACATTTAAGGTGTGCAAAGACGAAAGATAGTACGAAGTGTAGATGTAAAGTGAAGATGTCGAAGTTACATGATTCTCTTTCCTCCTTTGAGCTGAATGAAGCTCCTTTTCTTTAACAGCGTGGAGTCGTCGGTAATAAGTAGTTGTATGTCTAAAAGGTTTACTCATACTGTTAATTGTTATTACGTACTAGCACTCATTTATCAGATTAAATGTTTGAGAACATACTGAACTTTTTTAATAGGAATCGAATATTCTAGAACTGTGTACTAGTTTCGACTATGTTACAAAACTAAGTTAATTAATGTGCACATTTACTTGTATCTCTTTATACACAAAGTTTAATAACATTCTAGGAACAAAAATGTAGTCACAGTATAAACACTTTTGGGTAGTTTTGTTCTTGATATCATAACGTAGTAACAGTGTGGATATATTTACGAAACATTGTTATCAAAAGTTAGTCTGACACATTTAAGTCGCGAAGTGTATACTCTGTTACAATATTTTGAGGCTAAACCTCACGCAGGCACAAAGCGTAGTAACAATTACGACATTGCAACCAGTCGATTATTTTGTTACCGAAATTTTAGTCACCACGACCGGATTTGGTTGTATGGGATAAGAGGACAATAATGCATAAAGACGGAAAATAACGAAGATGAAACAGCGACGCTGCTCCAAAATGAAAATCCAATGTTTCCGAAAGTCTGCCGCTTGGGGACAC
Organism: Hypsopygia costalis; assembly: GCA_937001555.2. Taxonomy (NCBI): domain Eukaryota; kingdom Metazoa; phylum Arthropoda; class Insecta; order Lepidoptera; family Pyralidae; genus Hypsopygia; species Hypsopygia costalis. Next base: position 11,951,567 of record OW443330.2, on the reverse strand, counting down.
TACTAGTATCAAAAAAAAATATTGTTTTTTTTGAGTCTAGTATCACACTAGACGCAAAAAAAATATTTATGTGTTATTTCAGGTATCTTTTATAAACAAATAAATAAATATGTCTGGACAATTTACATATCCCCCTGTAGTCCCAAATTAAGCGCAAAGCTTGTGTTATGGGTACTAAACAACTGATAAATGTCCTTAAATACATTTTTTTTTTGTAAACGCATAGTTATAATAACATAGAAACCGCCCAGACCAAGACAAACATACATGTTCATGCACTCAAATGTTTATCTTGTGCGGGAATCGAACCCGCGACCACCGCGACCTCGGAGTCAAACTGGACATTGCTAACCATTCAACCACCGAGCTCGTCAATCTTATCTTGTACCCATAGTACAAACTTTGCTTGGTTTGGGACTATAATAGATGTCAATGTACAATTTGCCTAGGAGTATTTATTTATTATTTATAAAGGTGATAAAGCACTTACACTTTTAGTTTAATGCAATAAAGCGTTTGTTTTGTAATAATAAACTTTTAGTTTAAACAGTAAAATTGAACCATTATCTAAATACATCCGGCAAATTGGCAAAGTCTATCAGAAATATAGCGGTAGGTTATCAAGACCTTTGCCACCACTTCAATACATGGACGCGAAAGTAGGGCTTATTACTGGTTATTTATTACATCGCGCAAACATATCAAATCGACGGTATAGATATAATAAATTTGCTGCAATATAACTGACATAGGTATATAACCCTTTGGTAATTACTGGCAATTCTCAAGCTCTCTCGCTTCACGAAGTGATAGTTTTAGGGTCCTACAAGACTGACGACATGTCTTGCAGCCAAGTTTTTATGTTATGTTGTGCGGCAGACAAGCATACGGCCCGCCTGATGGGAAACGGTGAACGCTCGCAAACCGTAACATGAAATATTGCAAACAACGCTTGCGCGCCGCTACCACCGCTGCCAACGCTGCAACTATTCCTTCCTGGTGTTTCCTGGAAATTGTTATTTGGCTGCGGTCTGCGGTGAGGTGGAGGTACTTTTCCAGTCGAGTAGCTTACAATTAAGCTCGCCCTATCTCTAACTTAAGCTTATCTTTTTGATAAAAATCTATGTAAATATTTCTTTAAAAGTATACGACACATTTTCAATGAAATATATCGAACAAAGTGATAAAAGGGAGGTAAAAGATTGTTGGTAACAACTCGCCGTCTTCACGTCAACCAGTTTACAATACCTTTCCGATCGAGTATCACAAGACGTTTTTCAATACGGTTACGAGAAGGCAAATATGTACATGCATGTACAGGCTGGATCTCAATTCTGCATTTCCATCCATGTAACTTCCAATGATATACGTTTTTCGTTACACATTTTTTCCGGAACGCAACCCGGGACGACGCGGCAGGCCCCCCTGCTGATGGGCCTCTTTACTTGAAGGCTGGGTCCGGCCTTGTCTACTTACCGCTGATTGTACCAAATGTAAACAGGTATACAGTTAATTCATTTTATTAACTTTGAGAGCAACTGGTTAATGTTCATGAATGTCGTAGACATTAGTAATTGAATTTGTATTAAGATAATCTTTGTTGTTTGTATTATAATTGCCATATTACCACAGCCAATGATATTTATAAAATTATAACATTGGCCACAGAAGAGTTTTATTATGCACCGAACCATAAAATAAATCATCTTTCATAAGAATCTATTGTGCAGTTAAGACTGATAGGGCATTGTGAGACAAACGGGACATTTAGAGAAAACACGAGTCAATTACCAAGCTGTCATGCCGTGCATTGCCCTCCAAGAGCCGTTTCTCTACAGCTTTATGCACATAATATATGCTTATATTACTTGCATACTCGTATTTTCATGTCGTAGTACGGCCAGTGAGAATTGTCGCATACTCTAAACCAGTGTATTTCAAACTGTTTCAGAACGTGACCCATTAGTATATAGAAATCTTTTGCGACCCTTTAGCCTCCCATATTTAACAAAATATATCCAATCCGTACATTTTTATTTATTTTCTTAGTTAGATATCGGTTAATATAACAAATAATGAAGTATCTAACATAGGCGTCGATTATGTTCCAATGTGAACATTTTCTTAACAAAAATATATTTTTGTATGCCCTTTTTTTACGGCTTGCGACATTCCACGACTCCCCTTGTAGAGGCTAGGGGACCCCCTATGAGGTCGCGACCCACAATTTGAAAAACACTGCTCTAAACAAACCGGCGGCAATTTCCCAAGTCAGTCTATATCACCCATAGGGGTCTATTTCTACTTGTCTATACAATTCATACCTGTTAGTAGAACAGAGTGTCAGCGAAAATCAGAAAATATGTACGCAGGACGTTTAACTGGACGTTTGGGAGGTTTGGGAAGTAAACAGTTGTGCAAAAAACTATACTGTTGACCGAGCAATTCTTGTGGGTATATACAAAAATATATGCAATGTGTTAGGGATCCCACTGCTGATATTTTACTCTCGTATTATTTAGACAATTTCATTGGCTTCTGTGGGACAACTTACAGATTGTATATTGCGACAATCTCGCTAGCGTCTCTAACAATTCAATTTCGACGACAATCTAGGGTTTAGAGGTTTGGGGCTGATCTTTGGAAAAGACGGTTTTAGATAAAACGTAGTTCTCATAGCGCCATCTTTTACCTAGAAAACGGAGGCCCCACTTTGCTACTTAATAACGTTAGTTGTAACTTGTTAACAGATGACTCTGGATAACATTATGATAATAAAAAAAATATTATAGGTAAATATAAGTAAAAAGTAAATTAAAATTATTCGAAGTGAGTAAACTGTGTACAGCCAGCCCCCTTACCACCATCTCTTATTGCGATTCAATAATTGAATAGATTGCTTATTCATACCAATGAATAAGCGACTCTATTCATTTGAAATAGAGTCGCTTATTCATTGGTATGAATAAGCATTCTATTCAGTTATTGACTCGCAATAAGAGATGGTGGTAAGGGGGCTGATTATGAAATGATAATATGAGAAACATTTTATGTTAAACGAAATTCTATAAAACAATTGTATATAAAGCAACTACATCCACAAAAACTGCATTTTATTTTCTTGCATATTATTTTCCAATGCGTCGAGCAGAGTGCTTAGTGCGAGTAATTTGTACGCATTCGATCATGTCAACGTAAAAAAACCGACCAAATAGAGAAGAACTGTCATGTTGTGAATTTATAAGACTCGTGTTACATATCAAAATTATGTGGATTACTTGCTCACATTTTGAAGTGAGCAACCCGGCTAATTTGGATATGTAACTCGCGTCTGATAAATTCACAACATGAAACTTTTCCTCAATTTAGCACGTTCGAATGTGACCAAAAACCCACACAAAGCACTCAGAGCTTGGACTGCCTGGTAGGTACTCTTTTAAAAAAAAAAAAACAATGCGATGCACTCTGAGAGTGCCGGTAGAAGTGAAAACATTTTGTGTCTTACTGAAACGACATAAGAATTATAATAGAATGATGAAATACATAGTGCCACCTGTTAGGGACTAGTAAAACCACGTAAAACTTTGTAGCACCTAGACATCTAGCTTTGAATGGCGAAACTATTTCAATTAATTTAAATATTCAAAGCAATTTCAATCGTATCGTCTTTGCTTAAAGTTAAATTTTGTAGTCTCGCAGTTTTGTCTTACGAATTTTCGATCAAGCCACGTGTCCTGACGCGAATTTAACATTTTTTACCCATCCCAAAAAGTGAACAACGCCGCTAAGAAGTTTTCACTTCAATAATAAGTAGGTACCAGAAACTTCTAAATGATCAATACATATTCTACTCGTGACCTAAAAAGCCAAGCCCTGTCATCCAACACAGTATCTTTATGGCACTAATTTTTCACTGTGACTAGTTATTATTCAGGAGAGGCGAGAACATTGCAGTCTGCAGGTTACAAAGCTGCCACGTTTAGTTAATTAGTAAAAACATGCACAAAACAAACATTTAAACTGAATACTATTTGGCATTCGGCGACGGAATAAAAAGCACCTTATAAAGTCTCGAAAATTGCGCGATAAATCTCACTTGCATTCCTACATGCACACTTTGTGATAAACGTAAGTATTAATCGTACAAACTTTACTTTTAGTTTCACCGCCATGCCCGTATCAGTTATCAAATCTCAAAAGATCAATTTGATCCACATATAATTCCGCTGTAATTTGGCTCATTCGTTTGGTTCTCGCAATAATGCACGATTATCTTTTTACCCCTCCACAGCATGGCGATTTATAATCCACTTTAAACCCTATGATATAAGTAAATAAATATTCCTGGACCAATTACACGCTGCTATCTAGTCCCAAACTAAGCAAAGGTTGTACTATTATTACTAGGTAACTGATATTATACTTAAATATATACGAGTGTAAATACATACATATAGTTTGCTGTGATCTGAGCATATAATTCATCGAAAACACCCAGACGAAGACAAACAGACATGTTCATGCACACAAATATTTGTATTTTGGGGGAATTGAACCCGCGATCTCGGAGTCATCGTGGTCCTTGCTAACCATTAGACCAACGAGCTCGTTAATAATAAGATATGGATATCAACTATCAACTAAAAGAACTTGAGCTAAAATCGTAAATAAACTTTGAACTTTTTTTATTTATTACTACTTTTTTTATTTATTACTAGCGGCCCGACCACGCTTCGCTGTGGCTCAATCTTTTCGTTTCCATCCATTTCCTTAGAGATGGCGCTGTATGTGAAAAAAGTTTTTCCCGCTTTTCTTTTCAAATTTTTCCAGAATTTTTTTTGCTATAAACCTCACGGAGCCCGAGACCTTTTCAACGAATGCAAAACCGTGGAAATCGGTTCGTGCGTTCTGGAGTTATAGCGTCAGGAAGGAAAATCCGACTTATTTTTATATAGTAGATAACACTTATTCTCGTTATTTCCAAATGGCACCGTTAAAGATTAATGATTTAAAAAAGTAACTTTTTTGAGTAAGGTGCACACAAAGTGAGTCAGATAAGAGTTATAGAGTTTTATAACAAAAGTTTATTTTCTCTTTGCGGCATGCATGGCGCTAAGTGGTGTCCTGCAGGGTTGGCACAAAGGATGGCACATTCCCCAGATAAGATAGCACCAATTCGTCAGCACATTGCAATGTGAACAGTCACCAATGTATCTCCTCACTTTAGCCAATAAAATATGATGTAATTGTTTTCAATGAATTGATTATCGAAAGTCTAAACATGAATCATATGAGTACTGAGCACGAAGTTATATTAATTATCATAATGTTATATCTATTGACGTTATAAGATATTTAAAGTGCTTGTGAGAGAGTATTTTTGACACAAATGATCTTTGAGATTTAAGTGGCACAACCCTAAAACCATATTTCAATCAATATATTTATAAAGATTCAAAACCAACCTCACCTGCACGTGATGCACCCTGCCAATTGCCAAATGGAACTCTGGCGAAAGGAGGTAGATCACAATGATAGCCCAATTACAGAAGTATTTCCTATATAAGATAGTATCAATTGGCTATTTGACTAACATTTTTTTCTGTTTGATATGTAGGGACGTCTCCATAATATAACCATAGGTGAAAGAATTACTTCGATAGCACAAAAATCTCTCGAGATATGGTAATTTGAAAATCACAATTTTTAGACTGCCCCAAAACGCTCCATACAAAAGACTACTGAATTATGACGTCACAGATCTGTATTTTGTATGCATCAAATCAGAAATTTGTACGACAGCTATGTTAAATATTACGTTTATGTGATTAGTATCATAATAAAAGTTATAGCATTTTTTATTGCTTCTCCAATGGAAATATAATTTTTTAATAATTTCATAATTTTAAAATGGACTTTCCCGCCAAACTTTGATCGACGCTAAAAAAAGTCTGACTGAAGATATTAGAATGAAAGTTTGCAGATCTTTATAGTTTTGTGTGTTTTACGATATTGTTAAATAATTTATACAAATTTTAAACATTGGAAAATAGCCAATTGACGAGCTCGGTGGTCGAATTGTTAGAAATGACCACTTTGGCTCCGAGGTCGCGGGTTCGATTCCCGCACAAGACAAACATTTGTGTGCATGTGCATGTCTGTTTGTCTTGGTCTGGGTGTTTTCTATCTATTATAATTATGTATTTACAAAAAAAAATATTTAAGTACATTTTATCAGTTGTCTAGTACCCATAACACAAGCTTTACGCTTAATTTGGGACTAGATGGCGCTGTGTAGATTGTCCAGAAATATTTATTTATTTATCTCCTACACACAGAAGACTGCAGTGAAATAACAATTCCCTTGAAGATAGTGTGTCGTTGTGTTCCTGTGAGTGAACGAGGTCAACAGAATTTGAGGAGTTCTCGCGTTGGCAGATGGCAATTTGCGAGCGAAACATTTTGTATTACTAGCGTCGTCTAGCGTTAATAGGCTACGGTAACCGTTTTACATCAGCGAACTGCCTCCTTACTACCAACTCTTATTGCGATTCAATAACTGAATAGAATGCCTATTCATTGGTCTGAATAAGCATTCTATTCAGTTATTGAATCGCAATAAGAGTTGGTGGTAAGGGGCCTGTTTGCTTGTTTGCCACCCGATTTACATTAAAAAGAACCAATAGGTTAAAAATATTAGAAACTCAGGAAGTACCCTTTACGGAGTAGTATCAATGAGAAGACTTGCTTGGATTCTAGCGGTACTACAATATCCTAATTTGTATTACTCTCTAGCTGACCCGACAGACATTGTCCAGTCTTCTTAACTATGAATATTGAACAGCCCCCTTACCACCATATCTTATTGCGATTCAATAACTGAATAGAATGCTTATTCATACCAATGAATAAGCGACTCTATTTCAAATGGAATAGAGTCGCTTATTCATTGGTATGAATAAGCAATCTATTCAATTACTGAATCGCAATAAGAGATGGTGGTAAGGGGGCTGGTTTCGCGCTCGCTATCAAATGACTTCCAGTTCTGTCAAACGCCCTAAAGTTACATTAGAAAAGTTAATATGGTCGTTCAATTTTCTGAAATTTTCTAATTTTCCACTCAACTTTCTATTTTTTTTCATTCATAAGAACCTTCTCCTGACAATAACAAATACAACAAAAAAATAATTAGCGAAATTGTTTCATCCGTTCACGCGTGATACGATGACATAGAGAAATAGACATTCATGTTTTTATATATATGTCGCAGCCAATTCGTAGAACCCGCCGCATTACATAACGGCTAACTTAAGGCGGATTGTCTTTAAATAATCTTTTGGTTAGGTTTGTCTTGTGATTAATTAGAAATGCGAGGTTCCACAAACTTGGTGGATACCCAAGTGAATTGTCACCAGATAGCTGGCCGCATATCTGGTGACAATTCACTAATATGATAAAAGGGCAGTTTGAAATAATGGCTTGGCCATTTTATAAAACAGTTAGCCGTTATGTAATGTGGCGGGTTCTACGAATTGGCTGCGACATATAGACTAGAACTCTTATGTACCTACTAAACTTAATAAATATTAAGTACTATTGGTCTGTACGAAGCTTTTCTAGCCACGAACATTTGGCATAATTGTGCTTGTGTACATAAGACACTCGATGTGACGGTGTTGTGGGCTCGCGGCGGGGATGCCACCGAGTGAACATCTTCTGTTGCAAGTCCACTGTTGTGACACGTGTCTTCCGTCGATCGAAAGGGCAGCATAAGAGCATACTCCACCACACTGCTCAACTGCAGGTTGACGGAGGTCAGTGTTTTCAAGCCACCTAAAGGCCACTGACTTGGCTTAACGACTGTCATCTAACGACAACAACCGGGACCGACGGCTTAACGTGCCCTCCGTAGCACGGAGGAGCCCGGAGAAATAAACCCATCCATAGACAGGCTACGGTCGTCGTTGCTTGACTGGCGTGATCGATTAGACCGCCACGTGCAACGATGCCATCGAGCTCCTCTCAAATTTAGCGGCTACGGAGACTATTTCACATTCGGCGAGTGTATGCTTGTATGCTACCCAATATAGTATAAAAAATATCACAAAACTTCGATAAAAAAAATCTATTTTATGGCATATCCTTAATCAGATACATATAATAAGACATTTGTATTTATTTTATTTTATTTAAACTTTATTGACCATAGAATAAGGATACAAAAAGCAGACTTAATGTTAAGAGCATTTGTACCCGTATACCTAAAATTTTTCGCTGCATACGTCCTACATCTATGTTTGTACCGCAAAACATCAGGTAATTCAAACAGCAGCCCATCCTTAGACAAGGAATTATGCGTACCTATCACTGAGGTTTATAGATCTATTGAGCTTGATCCGTTGACCGGGCACATTTCAAACCCAGGGTTCAATGCAAGTCTAATAAAGATAGTCGCGCAATGCAGCTGGTTGAACTCGTAAAATGCTACAATCGGGTCGTTTATACCACGAGTTTTATTACACTATAATAATGAACGAGTTTATTCAATTATCGATACCGAGAACCAAGGAGCAATGTCGTAGGGATGAGTGATTTACGTTCTGTAGCCGCACGCTCCCGCGCCGATGATGTCAATGCTGATTTTGTCATCAGTCATCATGTTATATTGTAGAGCTTACTCTGTGAAACCAGACTTCAAGGTAATAATTATAATAATATCGGACAATCTACTCTGGAGAGATAAATTATACGACATAACAAAAGAACTATCAAATACACAAACAGCATAGCGTCACCAGTGATGTCATGGCTTGACTTCGTTTGTCAAAGACTATTTTAAATTCCATCAAGAATATTTTTATGTGCTAGCCGACTTTTACTAGCCCACTACCATGTCACATCATCATCATCAGCGTGTATCTGCTGGATATAAGCTTTTCCCAATGCTTTCCACCACATACGATCCTCCGCCTTCCGCATTCAGCCTCTTACCCACGATATAAAAATCAGGATGGCACAGCTTGTTTAGTGTTATTTATTATTTTTATTGCAATATGAGTGGCAGAGCGCGCAAGCTATTATCTATGGTAAAATGTAACAGCAATATAAGTAAGGATGAAAAAATTGAAATGCAGCTTGAACAGAAAAACGATTATCATGACACTTTGCCGACGGTGGTCGACCTTAACAATCGCCCACCAATTAATATGCCAATATTGGATGAATTTGCTCATTTGCTGAATAATTCCTTCGACATTCCATACCTGATAGTCAATATTTGCTTGAGGATAATGAACAAGTATCAGAAATAATAAAAATCTGAGATCAGACCAAATGTATTCAGGAAACTGATAATGACAGCGATACTTCTGATTCTAAGTCTTTCAGCTCATTAGAGTGATATAGGATAGTGTAGACACTACCTCAAGCAGCACGACAGTGTTATGGATCCCAATTTTGATGTTAGGGATGATTTATTAATGTCTGACACAGACTCAGATGACGACAATAATATACATTCGAACCGGATGCCTAAACAGCAACAGTATTTACTATCCCCAAAACCAGTTACGAAGGGATTTTTTATAATCTTTAAAAACATTGTTTAGATATTGTTACATTAAAGCACTTGCGCTATTCCACGTTATTAATTTGTTTAGACTTTATTAGGTTGATTGTCATAAGTTCATAGACAGATTTTCTAAGTGACGCTTAGTATTTTTAAAGTTGACTTAATAAAATATTTTGATTTCTGATAGTTCCGAGTAATATTCCCATAATTAATGTTTAATGGCTTAAAATCTTTATAATACTAGTAGATTCTCTTACTGATTTCATAGGGAAAATAATATTATGGATAGATCACGTTACATGTGCAATTTAAGAAGAGTGTTATCAATCAAAGTAGCTTAAGAAAAGCTTTTTTTATGTTATTTAGACAGTTTTTTTGTTTGTAAAAGAGTTTTAGTTTTTAAAAGACATTTCTGTTTTATTTTTATAAGCTGACATGGCAATTTTTTTCTAGTTTATGGAAGAAACTGTCAATTTTTGTTCATTAAAGTTTTCGTTTTTTGACTTGTGTCCTTTATTTTCAATTTCTACCTAAACCACAGTATAAGTAATAGTACTAACGTACAGTATGGACACTCTCTGCCGCTCTCACTAGTCGACCTCACCTCCCCTATGAGACCGATTTGGAACCGTTCGCAAGGAATGCCACAACGTGTATTCAAGTCGCTTGTATTTTATTCTCCATTCAGTTTAAAATATGGGAGTATGTAAAAGATGAGAGTTACTTGTGCAGTAGATGTATGTAAAAAAAAATTTGAAATTAAAAAAAAAAAATTGGATGGACGGACGGACAGATGAATGGATATGGATTGATGGATGGATGGATGGATGGATTGATGGATGGATGGATGGATGGATTGATGGATGGATGGATGGATGGATGGATGGATGGATGGATGGATAGATGAATGGATATGGATGGATGGATGGATGGATTGATGGATGGATGGATGGATAGATGAATGGATATGGATGGATGTATGGATAGATGAATGGATATGGATGGATGGATGGATGGATGAATGGTTGGATGGATGGATGAACGAGCAAACGAGCATTAGTTGATAAAAAATGCTATGCAATAGCTTTACCGCGGCAGTCCCCGAGTGCCACACGTTTTTTTTTCTTCACTACGCCCACCTGATGTGAAGCGGTTACCGTAACCATATTAACGCTCGCAACATTAAATATCAACCATCTGCCAACGCAGCAACTCCATCCTCTCTGGTGACCTCACTCACTTGCAGGAACACAACAACCCTCAAGGAAATTGTTATTTGACTGCGGTATTCTGTGAGGTGGTGGTACTTCGTCAGTCGGGCTGCTTAAAAAATACGCTATGTCCTACCTCTCTTTTCGTCAGAGTCTCGTCTGTCAGCAGGTGTACCCCGTGCAGGTGAGATTGACTTTGGTTCAAAGATGTTGATGAACCACTTACACCTCCGTACATGTCCGACTAATAATTGAATAATGTCAGCCCTAGAGAACGTCACTCAAACATAGGCACGTGTACAGACGTCATTTGGTTACTACATGCAAAAGCGCCATATTTGTATGGAGTGGCCGGGGTTTGCCTAAACACAAATAATACACTTTATATGCAAGAGAGATTTATGTGCTTACATATTTTTCAGGACAATACTTATAATATAGTTGTAGGTATATAACATCAAACGTAGGTTTGAAATACGCGTTTAACAATATTTAATACGCAATATTACAATGGAAAATGACAAAGAAATCGACAAAAAAAGTTTCAAAACTTTGGATGGCTCACCTATAAAAAAGTATAATTTCGATTTGTGGCCCTTTTGTTTTGAAGGAGCGAATTATGTAGTAACTGTTATTATTAATAAAAATAAAAGAAATTAAAAAATTACATTAGTTGCTGTTCTAGATATTGCCGTTTACCTTAAATATAAAGTATGTACTCAAAAATTACTGAAGCGTTGATTGATCACTTTAGACATGATATTTTAAATCTGTAGCAGTAAACAATACAACAATTCCTGAATAACCTAACCAACAATTCTAACTTTCCTAAATATTCATTATTAATGATAATATAAAGTAACTATACCATTAAAAGATTATTTTATACATGCATAGTTAATACTAATTTGAGTGCGAGTTTTTTACGTAGGTATTCGTTTTCGACAAAAATTACTTCATTTTTGTATCAACATAGCGCCATCTATCGACATACAGTCGAAGTAGAGTGAAATCCATATTAAAACAAGTTAACATTGTCTAAATCGAATATGTTAGAACTAAACTAAATACGCTCTAGGCACCTTGATCTAATTAACTAATTGGGAAGGTATCATCACGACTCAATTGTCCCTGTCTATGCTTATTCGAATTTATCACTGAGTATACACGACATCGAATTGCGTCGAACTTTGTTATACATATTATATGTCGGAGCGAGCAACTCCAGCAGCATCAAAAGAGTTTTCAATTGTTCAAGTTTGTGATCGAAAAGCAACCGCGAATGCAGATAGCAAGAACTACGAAAGCAAGCAAGATAACACCGAATCTAGTAACACACTAATTAGTTAATTTATCAAACTATTTTATCAAGCTACCTGTTTTGAAAAAGAATTCGTGAACCTCGCTCGATCTCTATCGGACCCCGAAACAGAACTGGGGCCTTACCGGCTAAGCTGAAGCGGATTCCCACTGGAGTTTTTGATTGCGAAAATCAAACTTTAGTTCAGATTTAAGGTATGTACTTGTGTTTGGTTTAGCAGTAGAAACCCTGGAGCTCTACCGACTAAGCTGAAGATTTTTTTCAAAAACTAAAACGTAAGACCTAATTTTCTAAACAAAATTTTCGATGGTAATCGGCTTCAGCTTCGGCGGTAGGGCCCGTAGGGCCCCTGATCAAAGCTCCAAGCTTTGTTGACTATAGACTATAGTGCTGTAGGTACCATAAACAATATCACATCGAGCAGGCTTACGACTATGTCAGTTGACATGATCAGAGCCTCGTTTGTCAGTCAGCAGGGTGTACCGCGTGCAGGTGAAGTTGGCGTAGGTTCAAAGATGTTGATGAACCACTTACACCCCAAAACTTCAGTAACAAAGGCAACCTATGATAATTATTTTAATGGCACACCCAGTTTAGTAACGCTGTTCTCATTTAACAAGTTTTGTCATGCACGTGTATGTAGGTACAATAAAGATAGTTCCATTTAAATATAGTTTTTCGGACGATTGTGATTCATTTCTAACTCTACATTATAGATACGGTGTGATTCACAGGAGTGTTTAAAATTATAGTAGGATTGTTTTTATGACTATATTAAAGATAATTCAACTCACGGAAACCCTTGCTATTTGGAGTAATTTGGACCTACCCACTGGTTGAGTCACTTTTATGAATAAGATAATAAAGTTTAGTCATTTCTAGCACTAACCTACCTATTTTTAATTGCAAGTAGGTAAATCTAACATCGTTAATGTAATGGTGTCTTTACACGCTAGCATTCAACGGGCAGAAGCACGGGCACGAGCGTGTAAAGCGGTAGCTCACGTAAACGGGCGCGAGTCCGTGTCTGTGATCGTGAATCCCGTGCGTGTGATTGGCTAGCTTAGTATGCCGCCGATGCGCACCACACTGCGTATCGAACTGCATCACATGAGTAAAGAAACGGAACTGCATGCTGGGCTTCTTGCCTGGCTGCATGGCACGCGTTTAAACGTATCATAACAAAATGAAATAACAGAAACACGAACAGAAAATAATAATAAAAACAAAATTAAAAATTTTGAAAAAAAACCACGACGTTTTAAAACGTAGTTGAAAATGGATAAAATAATATTGAAACCTCCGACTTAAAGAATTTATGCTATGAACTTAATAAAAAAAACCCAAGAAAATCCGTTGGGGCTGCCATTAAATGAACTAGTTTGGCAGATTTATAGTAACTTGTATACTTATTTATATTTATGTTGAAATTTAAAATAGAGATGGCAGCTCCCGAGGGATTTTCTTTGGTTGTTTTATTAAGTTCATAGCATAAATTCTTTAAGTCGGAGGTTTCAAAATTATTTTATCATTTTTCAACTACGTTTTAACCGTCGTGGGTTTTTTCAAAATTTTTAATTGTTTTTATTTCAAACTTTTTAGAGAGCTAGCATAGGTATTACAATTGAAAACCGCATCAGAATCAGACTAGTAGTTTTGGTTTTGCACAAACAAAGTAAAAATTTGTTTGTGCAAAACCAAAACTATTTTACGGATTTCAGCGCACTCTGGTAAGTGGTCACTGTAACACCTATCTAAGAACATGCTCCAATCAAACCTGAACCCATCACTGAAATCTGCTTCAAAATCGGAATAGTAGTTTTGGAGATAAATGGCAACATTTGTTGCACAACCAAATGTTTATTGCAGCGCCCCCTGGTGAGTTGTCACTGTAACACCTATCTAAGAACATGCACCAATCAAATCCGAACCCATCACTGAAAACCGCATTTAAATCGGACTTGTACTTTTGGAGATACCTAATTGGCAACATTGATTTGCACAAACATCATAGCACCCCAAACGCATATACCACAGCATAGTAATATGTGGTAATACAACCAGTACTTTAGCTTCATACTAGCGCCTGTTTTGGTGCGCGTTGATTTGCACAAACATCCACCCCAAACGCATATACCACAGCATAGTAATATGTGGTAATACAACCAGTACTTTAACTTCATACTAGCGCCTGTTTTGGTGCGCCCCGCGCACCAAAACTTCCTGAGCGGTTGTGTAAATGACGCTTGGCTGTGTGCGTGCGCCGATTTGGGCGCTAGTATGAAGTTAAAGTACGTTGTATTACTATGCTGTGCATATACCGTCTCCGTTCCGTCGCGGGTAAAACTACCGGGCAATTTCGGCAAATACCAAAACTCCCTTTCGAAGCAGATTTCTTTTTTGCTCTTTGTAATATCCAGGCGCGTGTTTTCAAACGGTATCTGCACACTCACCGCGAAATGGTCTTGTGAATGTTGTGAATTCCCTTGACTGTCCCTTACTGAAACCATGAAACTACGTTAGTACTATTACTTATACTGTGCTGAAACTGAACCTTACGTCATAAAGGCTGACATTCCCATTTCTAAGCCTGTGTCTGTTAGTAGTGTAGTCTACTATCATAGAAAATAGGAAATCGATTGAAAATTAAATTCTTTTAAATCGCCTACCTAGTAAAGTACCAGAAAAACAGTTTGAATATCAACGAACCTTACTTAAAACTTCATCGTGGTAGTAGAAGTAACAACTTGCAGAATCCGTTCTAAATTTAGGGCTACTGCCCACAAAGGGGATAAGGATGAGGGGACATTTTGGTAAATGTACATTTTACAAACTACCTACTTATCGGTCGAGTGACATGTCGTTTTTCGTTTAATTTTTAGGTCCAATAATTATTTTAGTATCATCAACATCATCAGAGTTATATATTTATTAATCTCATCATAGCATTGCGTAAATACATATTGTAATGTCAACAGCAAAAGAAATAAAATGGGTAATACTTTTTTATGTGCGTACCCTGATTTGATTATGTTTTATTTTATTCTCACGATCACAACATTCATAACAAATCCGATACTCAAGGTAAATGGAACTTTTTATTACGCACTGATCAAACCTCAGGACTGAACACTCAGCAATGGCCTGTACCGTAATTATTCTCTTCAGGCGTTTTATTGTGCCTCGTAAAACTGTTTGTTCTATGTTCATCTGTAAAAAGGTGAAGAACAGAATAAGTAATAGTATTGGCTATAGTATTTTTACGTTTTGTGTACATTCAAGGTTCATAAGGGTTTTACCACCTACACCTTACCAATAATATTGAATAAAACACGCATTTATTAGGCCATAAAAAAAATATTTATTTTGTAGTGCTAGTCATTCTCTGTAAAGTAAGAGAATATCGTAACCAATATCTTTTTTATTCGAAACTAGCTGGCCCGGCGAACTTCGTACCGCCTAACAGTCAATGAATGTCGGGTATACAATGTATACATATTAGCTGAACAAATTTTATGATTCCTTGAAATTATTACAATTATTAATGGCAAATAATAGAGAGTACGATGGCGTCATTGCGCGTGTCAGTCTAATTGTACACGCAAGTTAAGCAACGTCAACTGAAGCCTGTTCATGGATGAGTTTATATTATCTGTAGCTCCTCCGTGCTTCGGAAAGCACGTTACGCCGTCTGTCCAGGTTGTTATCATTAGATTATCTTGAGCTCCTCTTTGCTTCGGAAGGCACCTTAAGCCGTCGGTCCTGGTGGTTATCATTAGATGACAGTCATTAAGCCAAGTTAGTGGCCTTTAGGCGACTTGAAATCATTAGCCTCCGCCTACCCGCAGTTGAGCAGCGTGATGAAGTATTCTCTAAACATCTTCGGTTGAAGGAAGACCCTTATCCCAGCAGTGGGTAAATATTAAGTTCAGTACTTTATTAAGTCGCGAAAAAAGTACCAACTGACAACCAATAAATATTTCAATCCACAAAACTGTTTTCAAAACAAATCACAGACATCTTTCAAGACGTAAAAATGAGATCAATAGAGTTGACATTTCTTTTTAATTTAGAAATCATTTGTTCTATATTAAATGAGCTAGATATACATTTCTATACGCACGCATACATTTGACGTACGCAAGTCAACGTCACGTTTGACAGGTATGACACCCCACGAATCACGAACATTTGTTTGGGAAAATGATTTTTCTTTTATTTTATTATTTCGGCAATTTTCCAATGTTTTTAATAGTTATTCTACTATTCGGGACGGAGAGAAATCCAACAAATCGAAAACCATGAAAATCGGTCCTGCGGTTCTCGAGTGTTCGAACAAACCCGACTTTGTTTTATATATATAGATTAAAGGTAAGGTAGGTCGTACTGCACTTCTTGACACCTTGACAGTGCCTACGTAAGCTTTTTATATATCTCGTGGAGTGCCAAACAGGCGTACGGCCCACCTCACGACAGGGAAGTGCAAGTGCACCCCCTTGCCCCGCCCGCGCGCCCTCCCGGCGCGCACCCATGGAATCTAGCACCTTACGGTGCTTTACACTTTGACACCTCTAGTAGTTAACGACAATAGGCTACAAGGTTAATATTTCCATAGTTAGGGGTGTACCTTTGAATGAAGTTTTATTTTGAACGGTTTATAACCACCGGAACCTGCATTTGGCGCCAAATACAATTTTTACGTTTCAAGGGCTCATTTTCATTCCGATTGGCGTAAACAGTGTTATATTTTAAATGATGTACCTACCTAATAAATGACACTTGCTTTTAGTTCGTTGGGATTTTTTTTTAACACCAAGCCAAGTGCTACACAAGCATACGGCCGGCCTGATGTAAAGTGGCTACCGTAGCTTATAGGCGCTTACGCTCATGCCGTATTTACTTACGTACAATAAGCTCACTCATTTGAAGGAACACAACAATCGTCATCAGTGGCGTAACTACAGGGTGGCAGAGCAGGCAAAATGCCACGGGCCACCGGACGAAACAAAATAAAATTATAGATTATTATACCAAAAATGTACAAAATACTTCTTTAGTGTTGGTTACTTAGATGATTTATTTAGAGAGGGTCCCATTCCCATCCTATGAGGGCCCATCTGAAGAATTTTCCGGGGCCCCTGATGGTAGGTATAGTTAAGCCACTGATCGTCATTTTTATTCGACGCAGCGTACCTACCTAACGAGAGCGTACGACGAGCCTGACGCTGACGCCTGAGCGATGACTGTAGCAATTACACATTTACTAACACTTTAGTCATGGCAATAATAATCCGAAATTAATTACTAATATTATTATTAAAGTGACTATTTGCCTATAACTTAGATAAATAGATATAGTACAGACAACAATAAGTACATGACAATTGACAAAAATAAATTAAAAACCACATAATTAAAACATTGGATTTATTTTGATGATATTATTTTCTGTTGGATATTGGATGAATTCATCCTCACACATTGGAGCCCAAGTGGTCGCGTACTGTGCGGTTCCAGAGAAGCTTTCTCCCGCGTACTGTCAAGCTGTGGAATGAACTGCCTGTGGAGGTTTTCCCAGGCGACTACAGCATCTCTCATCTAGCAGGGGTTCTTCAAAAAGGGTGTGAAGAGGTTTTTACAGGGTCGGCGACGCACGTGTTATGCCCCTGGTGTTGCAGGCGTTCATAGGCTGCGGTAGCTGCTTTCCACCAGGCGGGCCGTAAGCTAGTTTGCCACTCTAGTGATATAAAAAATTAAAAAAAATACATTGACCTTCCATGTTACTTATTCACGAAATGCTCAGCAAAAGCTTTTGTCCTACTGTTATCACAGTCGAATAATAGTGATCATCACATAAAAACTATAAAACACTGCTCATTATGTACACCATCATCACTAAGTAATGGAAAGAGCTCATGACATTAAAAAAAAAACGAGTTCAATTTTGACTATGTCAGTTAAGCACTATCCATCAGGGCGTTCAAGTGGCAATCTCTATTAAAGTGCTCATGACTTAAAAAGAAGCAACTTCAACCTTGTCAATGTAAGCACTTTCCATCAAGAAGTTTCGTAGGCAACCTTCCTATTTCAGCATAATCGGATGTCTGCAAAGAGTCGAAAAGTTAAAACACCCGAATATTTTTTCGAATCGGGAATCTTCCCGGGAATTTTTCTATGCTTTTTCCCATTTTTGCTCATCTCATCAATAATTTCCCAATGTCGTGGTAAATGTAAAAACACACTAAATACTAGTACTAAAATGACCTAGGATTCCTTATTATATTATTTGGAGTAAACACCTACCTAGAGTATAGTGCCACAAACTTATCTGGCCCGGTGGCCAATTATAGAACTAAAGCCGCCATCTTGAAATGTAGTATTGCCAGGTACAATTTATTTATTTACCGCGTATGCACATTCTATGTATCATAAATCATAAGTATGTATTTACAAAAAAATAATGTATTTACGTATGTTTATCAGTTGTTTATTACCCATAAAAATAGTAAACCATGAAATGTAGGTAATTTTTCAGTAATATACCCACAGTACAATACAAAAATGCGTACTTACCTTTTGTCTTCCGAGCAAAACTCTCTCACATAAAATATTAGTCCCTAACTACTACTATTTTACGAATAAAAAATCAATAAATAAATTTGTGTACTTCGTTTATGAAAATTCATAGGAAGTTGCCTATTTTTTTTTTTTTTTCATTATAATATTGAGAATATTAGGTGTACTTTAATTTTGACTAATTTTGGGTTCGAAAGTGCTGTGTTATAAGGAGATTCTCCGGAGATTTTTGAATACCGCGGAAAAATCTGGGGAGACTAAAATTGTCTCCGGTGCAAAGCCCTATAACAGAAATACATCAACTGTGAAAATTTCAACTGTGTAACTATCACGGTTCATGAGATACAGCCTGGTGACAGACGGACGGACGGACGGACGGACGGCGGAGCCTTAGTAATAGGGTTCCTTTTTACCCTTTGGGTACGGAACCCTAAAAAGCATTAAAGATGTAATGTCAGTTTTGCGTTTGAGTTTAATACAAATAATTAAAGAACGAGAAGACATCCTTTGAGCCAGGATTATGACATGAATTAATAAAAGTCAGGTTCTAAAGGACTAGTGTACAGAGCCTTAAGTCTAGTAATAAAAATAAAAAAATGTCATCATTATGTCAAATCGTTGTCATAAATTTTTTTGGCGTTTGTATTGTTTTGCTTGTTTTGTGCAGTTCGTTAGAATAGATTTTTAATTTTATTTGTTTGCCATTACACCTAAGTTTTATTAGACATAATACTACGCTATTATACAGTGTAAGTATTTAATATATTTAACAACGATATATAATAGTCTCGAAATGATTCGTATATATAGCACAATCACAATAAATAAACTTTCAGATTTGGCGGGAAACAGCAAGTGATTATTAATCAAAGACGTACACAGACAATCTGAAATGGATAAGAGAAAATCCTTCAAAGGTCCTCCTCCAAAAAGGTTTAAATCACGTGACGACGATGAAGATAACGATACGCCATGTAGTTTCGAAGAGCAGCTGGCTGGAATGGAAGGCGAGTTCGACTCGCAACACGTATTCGGTGAAGGACCAGAAAATCAAACAACAAATATGAAATGGTGCAGGCGGCCCGCTCCACAGTTGGATCCTAAAAGTAGTAACCTTATTTTTCAGCAGCTAGACATTGATAATTACCATGGTCAACCAATGCAGGGTATGCCTGGTTCACAACTAGGTCCTGTACCAATTATGAGAATGTACGGTGTCACAATGGAAGAAAATTCGGTATGTTGTCATGTTCATGGATTTACTCCTTACTTCTATGTAACTGTCCCATTAAGTTTTACTGAAAGTTCATGTAATGATATGAAATTAAATTTAAATAAAGCTATATTGGAAGACTTACGAGCTAACAAGGATAGTATCAAAGAAGCTGTCTTGGAAATACGCCTTGTTAAGGCTCGGTCAATTATGTATTACAAAGGTGATCATGATATTACATTTGCCAGAGTGTCTGTCGCATTACCCAAATTAATTGCGGCTTCTAAAAGACTAATTGAAAAGACGCCTACATGTTTTGGTTTAATGGATCCATCCTTTTATGAAACTAATATTGATTTTGACATTAGATTCATGGTAGATACTTCAGTTGTTGGATGTAGTTGGATTGAACTGCCTGCAGGAAAATGGTCTGTAAGGACAAAAAACAGTGCTGTAAAACCAGAATCAAGATGCCAAATTGAAGTAGATGTTGCTTGGAATGCATTCATTGCTCATCAACCTGAAGGAGAATGGTCTAAAGTAGCACCAATTAGAATATTGAGCTTTGATATTGAGTGTGCAGGCAGAAAAGGTGTTTTCCCAGAACCTAATCATGATCCTGTTATTCAAATTGCCTCAATGGTCATTAGGCAAGGTGAAACAGAACCATATCTAAGAAATGTTTTTACTTTAAATACCTGTGCCCCGATAGTAGGATCACAAGTTCTCAGTTTTCAATCTGAAGCAGAGATGCTTGGCAAATGGGCTGATTTTTTCCGTGAATTAGATCCTGATATAATAACAGGCTACAATATTAGTAATTTTGATTGGCCCTATCTTATAAACCGAGCGAAACATTTAAAAGTAGGTAATTTTGACTACTTGGGTCGTATAAAAAATATCAGGTCTATTATTAAAGATTCAGTACTTCAGTCAAAGCAAATGGGACGCAGAGAAAATAAAAGTATTAATTTTGAAGGCAGAGTACCTTTTGACTTGCTTCTTGTCCTTGTGAGAGATTATAAACTCAGATCATACACATTAAATGCTGTAAGCTATCATTTCTTACAAGCCCAAAAAGAAGATGTTCATCACAGTATCATTACGGATTTACAAAATGAAAATGAACAAACTAGAAGACGATTGGCTATGTATTGTCTAAAGGATGCTTATTTACCCTTAAAGTTGCTTAACAAATTGATGTGTATTGTCAACTACATGGAAATGGCTAGAGTAACGGGTGTTCCATTGCTGTGTCTACTTACAAGGGGCCAACAAATCAAGGTAGTGAGTCAACTGTTGAGAAAAGCAAAAGATGCTGGATATTTGATGCCTGCATATCACAGTCAAGGTTCAGATGATCAATTTGAAGGAGCTACTGTTATTGAACCAAAGAAAGGGTACTATGCGGATCCTATATCTACTTTAGATTTTGCTTCTCTATACCCCAGTATCATGATGGCACACAACTTGTGCTATACAACTCTGGTGCCACCAAATATGCAGAAAGAATTGAATTCAGATGATATAACTGTCACACCTTCAAAAAATGCATTTGTTAAAGCAAATATTAGAAAAGGATTACTGCCTGAAATTTTAGAATCTTTGCTAGCTGCACGAAAGAAAGCTAAAGCTGATTTAAAGGAAGAAAAAGATCCATTTAAGAGATCTGTTCTTGATGGCCGACAATTGGCATTAAAAATTAGTGCCAACTCTGTGTATGGATTTACAGGTGCCCAAGTTGGAAAATTGCCTTGCCTAGAAATTTCTGGTAGTGTCACAGCGTATGGCCGAACTATGATAGAATTTACCAAAGCTGAAGTTGAAAATAAATATACAAAAGCAAATGGATACAAAGAAGATGCTGTTGTTATTTATGGAGATACTGATTCAGTAATGGTAAAGTTTGGAGTTAAATCTCTTGAAGAAAGTATGGAACTAGGTAGAGATGCTGCTGAGTTTGTTTCATCAAAGTTTGTAAAACCTATCAAATTGGAATTTGAAAAAGTATACTACCCATATTTACTTATAAACAAAAAAAGGTATGCTGGTCTCTACTTTACCAGACCTGATAAATATGATAAAATGGATTGCAAAGGTATTGAAACTGTTAGAAGAGACAATTGTCCTTTGGTTTCAAACATGATGAACACATGTCTTCAAAAACTGCTAATAGACAGAGATCCTGATGGTGCTGTTAATTATGCAAAACAAATAATATCTGATTTATTGTGTAATCGTATTGATATTTCACAACTTGTAATAACGAAGGAGCTTACAAAAAATGATTATGCAGCAAAACAAGCACATGTGGAATTGGCCAACAAAATGAAAAAACGTGACCCTGGAACAGCACCTAAATTGGGTGATAGAGTCCCTTATGTTCTGTGCTGCGCTGCTAAAAACACTCCTGCTTACATGAAAGCTGAGGATCCTATATATGTTTTAGAAAATAGTATACCTATTGATTTTAATTACTATATGGAAAATCAATTGTCAAAGCCACTGTTGAGAATCTTTGAACCAATTCTAGGCGAAAAAGCGGAATCGCTTCTTTTAAAAGGAGAACATACTAGGACCAAAGCAATGGTTACATCCAAAGTAGGTGCTTTAGCTGCATTTACGAAGAAGAAAGAAAAATGTATAGGTTGTAAAACTGTAATGCCCAATGATACTAAAAAAGCTCTCTGCAACCATTGCTTAGAAAAGGAGGGCCAATTATACATAACAGAGGTGTTTAAATTAAGACATCTTCAAGAGAAGTTCTCAAGGCTTTGGACTGAATGCCAGAGATGTCAGGAAAGTCTCCACGAAGAGGTACTTTGTACAAATCGGGATTGTACTATTTTTTACATGAGGAAAAAAATGGGAATGGAACTTGACACTCAAGAAAAAAATGTTCTCCGGTTTGGTGAACCAATATGGTGATTTCCTTATCAATGATCATATTTAAGCAATTAAGCATGCAATTAAGCATATTAGCCTTAAAACTGTATGGGAAATTACTAGATTATAAATTAAGTAAGTATTGTTTTTAATTATTGTGGCGCTTAAATATATAAAAAATAAACAAGTCATAGTTTCATTGTTTAATTTTGTTACATACTAAAACAATCTATGTAAATATTTGAGAAGGCATAAAATTAATACCTGGCAATAGAAATATGTAAATATTATGGAATGCATAACAAACAGTCATGATCACGATGATTACTAAAAGTAATTTCGTAAGTACACATTTATTGTAAGTACACTAGGGATAATCTATAGACCAGTGTTTCCCAATTAGTGGTATGCGTACCCCTAGGCCATGTTAAAGGTGCTTACATAAAGCAACAGGTTTACCAGTCTCAATTCTCAGTATGATGATAATATAAGTGGTATGGAATAAAGTAGGTAGTTTTCTTTGAATTCTCATGTACTGCCAACCTGTAGGCAAATAATCAGGATCTTTATGTAAGCACCCTTAGTTGACCAAATGAGTACGCGCGAGCTGTGCTTTGAAGTGATACACTATGTAGGAAACACTAAATAGGAACGAACGATTGTCGACACGGAACGGCAGGGATTTTTTAAGCGGTATATAGTCTTTAAACGTGACTCTTTAATCCGTTACTAAAAATTTTAGAACTACAAATAAAGGCTTTGGTAGTAGAAAGCATTTTGACGTTTAAGTATTAATCAGTCACTTTATATCCGAGGTAAAGGCACATAGCCTGAGACTATTGCATACAAGGTGGTGAAACCAATTGAAGTTTATAATTTTTAAATTAAATTGAACGAGTCAATAGATTGAATAAAGTCAACTAGTTTCGTTGTCTAACGGAGATCTTCATGAGGGCGAATGACCTATATGAATATGAAGTTACTATGTTGTGTCACGTGAGTTTTAATAAAAATAATTGAATAATTGGAATCATTTTTATGATTTTAAGTAAATGACTATATAATGTACGAGCATTTGAGACACCAAAGCACCGAAAAGGTCATTAGCAATTGAAATTTTAGAACATTATGGTACGTCGCTTAATCTCTTCGAGCCGTGTCGACACTTCGACAGTAGATACCGGATCTAAGGCTGATTTTAGAAGTTTTGATGGATCGCACGATATACTTTTTTAAGTAGTCGTAGATAACTAGATAGTAGATAGATTTATTGCCTGTGGAAAGAGAAACTCCGTCGTATACTACATGTACCCATAAATGAGCAGATTTCACAGTCCAGCACACATGTAAATGTTACGGCATACCGCAAGGCAGTACGTTGCATTACGAACTCCTAAGCCCTTGCTATACGTTACATCTATGATTATATTTATCGTTAGCTAATTCTATAAGGGTGGGAGATAGATACAGGAGACACACGAGCGGCACGTTTCTAACGGCAGAAACAACCGCAACCGGCGGCAGTCGTCCACAATACGACTGCCGTTGGTGAGAATCGCCGGCTGCCGCCGACGTGCCTAAGTTGCAATTCTTTACATTATTTAAGCAAGTCACACACTAAGCAGATACGATATCCTTACAGCGAAACACTGCTGTAGATGAGACGAGAGTGGCTATATCACCGTCTCTTACACGTATATAGCATTATAGTCTTTATGGGGCTCTAAACAAACGTGTCTAAACGTTGTCAATACGTCAGTTGACCGGCAACATTAGCAAAAGTCACTTTATATCCGCGATATCTAAAATCAGCCTTAACGAGAACACCATAAAACTTTTGATGTCGTAAATTACAATTTTATTACATAGATACGAGATTTCGAGGATGAAAATTGCACTTATGAATATACATCATCTCGAAAGTAATATTCCGAGCTTCTTGGTCCAAGTATTTATGCATTAGGTACCTAGCTATTAACATATATTGACCTTCAGAAAGCTCATACATACTTTATATTTGACTTAGAATGTGCATTAGACAAAATAATACATGTAAGAGACCAACATTTTATTATTAGTCTTTCTAATACAGATCCATCTTAGAAAATTAATAATAACGTCACTCTAGAAGAACGATATTTTTATCACAGGAATACATTCATTTACCGACTTTAATAGTAAGCCAACTAGATAACAATTAAATGAGAGATGTTACGGAGTTCCGACTTCGCGTCTTATTCGGTCACTCGACTGCGGTTTAAATACGTTTGAAAAGAAGAAAATATATATTAAAATTATCCTATGATTATACTGAAGGTAAAAATGCTACGACCGAGCTTATATATATATATATGTATATATATATATATATATATAAACAAGTTTAAAGTAAACTGTGCTAGTATAGATTACTTGCCTAGGCAGGGAATAAGTACTTGTTTTAAAAATATCAAGAAATATATGCATGAAAATACAGTGCAAAGCGGCACCAGATTATTTTTTTGGTTAATCATTTTAAAAATTAATACAAAAATTAATACCTATTATTGTTGCATATTTAGTTAAATATAGGCCTTCCCCAATGTTTTCCACCAAACGCGAAACTCTGCCTTCCGCATACAACCACTTCCAGTTGGTTTCTTGAGGTCATCGGACCATCCAGAATGGGACGCTTCGCAGGCCTATATCCAGCAGCTGGTAGATACAGACTGATGATGATTTGGATAGCCTGATTAATTCTCTTAATATACCCATTGATATAAGTAGGTAGATTTATCTGTATTTAATACGTTTTAAATTACCGCCGTACCACTCATAGTAACTTTTACAATGCTTTGTTGATAACATAACGTTAACTTTTCTACCACTGCTTATTTTGATTGCGCTTTGAGTCAGATTCTAACTCAGTCTAGTCACTAGACGCCTAGACGGAATGCTAGTGTATAATAAAACCGACGTCGGTTTCGTCAAAATCAAAACTTCGTAACATCCCCACGTATAATACAATGTAGAATTACTCAATAACTGTCAATACAATAAAGCCAAAATTACACAAACAAAATAATTTCATAATACATAATTTGTTGGATACACATTACATAATCAATTTGGCCAAACTTAGGAACATCGTGAATGATGGATAAATGTATTTATTAAAATATAAGATCCATTAATAATACAAGACGTCAAATAGAACTACATAACTACAAATATTAAATTAAATTTGCAAATTTCTTATATTTAAACAAAAATATATTAGCAGTAAGATGTAATTTTTATTTCTAAACAACATCTATCTCAGATAAACCACTCACTGGCCATAGTGGCCACCGCATGGTGCAGATTCTTAAAAAAGATTGCGAGGTGCGGGAGACGAGAGTATGATGTGATGCGAATAGAGATGGGCAAAATGCCGGACATTTGCGATAAATTATACGCTCTGATTATGGACAGATGATATTGACAATGTCGACACAGCGTGACTCGAAAGCTAGCCAGCTTATACCTCTTTATTTTAAAATAATATATATATTTATTGTTTCGTACGCTTACCCATGAAAACTGTTATGAATGTTAGACCTTACAGTTACTACAGGATCGCAACCCGCGAGCAATGCCTTGGATTATAGGTGGGTTGTATATACCATAGGTTGTAGTGATAACTTCGCTACCAAAATGTGAAGTTAATATCTCAGAATATGTAAGCTACAGGTACTTTCGTTCTTAGATTAATGTTTGCTTGCTACCAAAATATTAAAAAAAAAAACAATATTTATCGACGAGTCGTCTTCTCAAACCAAGCAATCTTTATTGATACAAAAATAATTCTATCTAGACCCATTTATACTGAGGTCTTTAATTAATGTTTAATGTTCTACATATCTAAAATCTAGATAATGTAGGTGCAAACAAGTGTAGTTCCAACTAAGAAAATAGCAGACATGGATGTATCTTAAAAAATATAATGTTTTGAAAAGGTCCTCAAAGATGTAGTGAACTATGATTCTTCAGCACTTCTTCAGATTCACATATACATTATTCGAATTTTATTTGTTTATTATGCTAGTTACCATAACATTTTTCACCTATTCTCTTGCGATAAAGATCTGCTTATGCTTTGTCTGGGAGTTTTGATACCAGATTGTGATTTAGTAGAACCATTATTTTTAGGAAATGCTACTATGTTAGGCATTGGCATTTCAAAAGGTGTATTCGGCGGAGCAGAGCTTGTCAATCTCATGATGTCTTCTAAAGTTCTGATGAATGTGTCACAAGTTGAAGTTAGAAGGCTTGACGCATCCTCCATCTTCTGAAAAGTAACACATATGACATGATAATTTGATGAACCTTTATGTCTTTAAATGACTTTAAATAGCACACACTAAGCAGATGCGACATATTTAAAGCGCGTCAATGCTATATGCGTGCAAAAGACGGTCATATAGCTTCTCTTGTCTCACCTATAGCAAGGTCTCGCTCTAAATATATCATATCTGCTTAGTGTGTGACTCGCTTTACTCCTATAGTGCACCCTACCGTCTCGGAAACGAGGTTCTGGCGAAAGATTGGTAAGCATGTCGGATTTGACCTCACTTGTTGATGACACGGTAACCGCATGAAATTCAATGATATAGTTTTTTAGCACCACACATGAACGTAATATAAAAAAAGTATTTTGAAGGAATAATAAATTACCTGAACTTCAGCTCCATTTTCGGCAGTAGCTGCGCTTTTAACAGCATGCACCTGCTGCATCATGAGATCACAATACAAACGCAATTCAGACTTTTTGTTGCTTAATGAGTTGGAATCGTCTAATACTGCGACTGAAAAGATTAAAAAAAAAATGTTATTTTTTTGTACTTTAATAGGTAACCAGATCAGTGGTTTCGAATTATATCGGAGTATAGGATGCCAATAAAATTGACATCAAACCAACCTGGATAATGTCATTCAGATCTTGGTACAACACGAAGCTTACTATAAAGCTGAGAATATTCACAAATGCATTAAAGCGGGTTTTGCGGGTTTGGTTGAGGCACCGAGCCACAAAAGTATGTACCTATCCCAAGCAGCAGAATTGTCTGCTTATATCACAGTATAAATAGTACTACGTGCACCCCCGCTGCCAACGCAGCAACTTCTTCCTTTCTAGTGACCTCACTCGCAGGTACACAAAGCGCGGATCCCGTTTTGCGGGATTGCAGGCTCTAAACATAATTAAATAAAAAAATATACATGACAAGCATTTTTTATTATATTTTTAGGTTACCACATATGATATTTTTTAACCTTTAACTGGTGACGTGCGGTCTCACAGGCCGGGCGGCGCAAGCGAAACTTCATATCACCCCCTTCCCCGCACTTCCCGTGTTTGAGCGCCTGAGTAGCTTCGAGTATAGTATCGCTAGTGCCCTAGAGGGGGATATTTGCGGCCAGGCCCAAATCGGTAAGATCGGTTTAAAATTCTCGAGCGGCCTCTCAGACCTTATGTCACCACTTAAGTAACTTTTTTGGAATTTCACTATATTGATTTATTGCGGTTATTTTCACACAAAATCCTGAAAACAGATTGAAAACACGGAAAACCTGTGCAAGTTGTCCTCCTAAATTGAACCGTAAATCGAATTACCAATGTATGTCATGCAAAAAACATGTGTGTTTGCAGTGTGCGAAGCAATTATGCCCTAACTGTCAATAAAAATTACTAAAGTTTGACAAAATTTTTTTTTAAGTTGATTAATGTTTGAACTTTGATTAAAAAAATATATATGTTACAATTATGTTGATTTTTAATATTTTACAAGCAATTCTTGATCTCGAGCCTAGTTTTTCGATTATATAGATAGACCATAAACTTCGTAACTACAAGTACATAATTAAAAATTATATTTAGACTACATTAAGTTGTTTTAATTTTTACTTTAGTATATAATTTAACACAAAATATACATTAGGATACCATATTTAATATACGTATTATAGACCAGATAAAGCATCGGCCTGTCAGGCCGCACGTCACCAGTTATGTTACAAAAAAACCACGTCACCAGTCAAAGGTTAAAACACTAAAATTGAAATATCTCAGAAATGGTTGACTTCCATATACTTAGGTCCATATCCAAAGTTGTTGTAAATGACCTGTAACCAGTTTAACACTGTATAATCTTACTACTACCACAGTATAAATGATAGTACTATTGTACAGTATGGACACTCTCTGCCCAGTGGCGTAGCTTACGCTAGACGGGCCACGTATCAAAACTTGGTGGTGGGCCCTTCTACACAAACACTTCAGCCCCCCTAGCCAAGTGTAATTCGTAGCGTAACGAACGTTAGATAGATCACGTGACATTTGTCAATTCTCATACTAAAATGTTCGATTTTGACAAATGTCACGTGATCTATCTAACGTTCGTTACGCTACGAATTACACTTGGCTAGGGGAGCAGGGCTGAGCAGGCTCTGCTGTCTACTCGAACCAAACACCCTGGGGGCCCTTGTAGCCCGGGGCCCCGTATTATTTATACGGCTGATACGGCGGTAGCTACGCCCCTGAGTATGGGGTTCTTCAAGAAAGATGCAGTTTGACTACTACGCATACTATGTCTTTATAATGGCTTCCATAAGGAGGCAACTCAAACAGTCGAATGATAACAAAGTCGGGGGATACAGTTTGGTGTTGTGCAGCTACATAACTATCATCTCCATCCAATTTAATCACACCACTGTATAGATGAAGGATCAAAGAATTTATTACGCTAAGTAAGACTTATGGAGCATTACGTGCGTACAACACACGGCCGTGTCTATGACACAGACGTAACCCATTTTAACATTGAAAATGTTTTTTCGTTCGCTCCAGTATTTTCGCTAAAAGTGCGACTCGCCCATGATACCCTGAGATTTAGGGCCACGAGGACAAGTAATAAAAGTAAAAAATATAAGATTAAGATGATGTAAAAATATTTTAGAAAAGTTGGTTTTGAAAAAAAAAATTTATTTGTATTTGTTTTTTTTTGCAACAATCCTGCACAAGTTATAAGACTTATGAAATGTGATACTACTATACCGCGTGAGTAGTCACATCTGGATTTCGAGCATATCATCCATTGTATCCAATGAGTGAAGTTTTATATTAACTAAACGTCACTTTTTATGCTGAAGCCGTAAAAACAACCTCATAGGCGAATGGCGACGCCAACCCTGTGATAGCTGATTTATTACGTTATAAAATCCCTTTATCCCTACACCATAAAATCAATGGAAAATCTAACAACTAAATTTTCTTTCGCTTTTAACAAAGTTGTAATATCGATTTGCTTTACGGCGAAACTTGGTGGTGGGCCCTTCTACACAAACACTTCAGCCCCCCTAGCCAAGTGTAATTCGTAGCGTAACGAACGTTACATAGGTCACGTGACATTTGTCAATTCTCATACTAAAATGTTAGATTTTGACAAATGTCACATGATCTATCTAACGTTCGTTACGCTACGAATTACACTTGGCTAGGGGAGCAGGGCTGAGCAGGCTCTGCTGTCTACTCGAACCAAACACCCTGGGGGCCCTTGTAGCCCGGGGCCCCGTATCATTTATACGGCTGATACGGCGGTAGCTACGCCCCTGTCTCTGCCGCTCTCTCGTGTTGACCTCAAATCAAATAAACTCTGATCTTGCTACATAGCGTCCCGCAAATGCACGTATTCGTCTGGTTTGTGCGAATATATACCAATCGTTCCATTTCAATTTTAGCGCACACGTCTATAATAAATGGACTAAATAGACCACGTTACCTTTGTAAATAAAATAAAACGATAGCGTCTAACTTGTAGCAGATAAGAATAAAAGTAGCACCTCGCGGTTTTTTTTTTACAATACATTCAATATTTTATTAATGTATTTATTGTTATTTTAAGTAACTTTTTTAGCTCTATTTGCTATCATAACGTGTTTCTTTTACTTTTTTTTTAAATTATAATTTATTGTACACATATGTTGTTAATGCAAATAAATTTAACTTCGTCTAAAAATAAAACTAACTACATCAGGTGTTTCAAATCTTGGATTTTTATACCTCAACAAAAAATGCTCATCAGGCTGAACAACTTTTGTTAAGAAGTCATTTTTATATTTCTTATAGTTTACCTGAACCATTATGGTTCTGCATCAGGTGTCCCAAATCTTGGATTTTTATACCTCACCAAATTTTCCCATCAGGTTAAACAACTTTTGCTAAGGCGTCATTTTTATATTTCTTATAGTTTACCTGAACCATTATGGTTCTGCATCAGGTGTTCCAAATCTTGGAGTTTTATACCTCAACAAAAATGCTCATCAGCTTGAACAACATTCGCTAAGGCGTCATTTTTATATTTCTTATAGTTTACCTGAACCATTATGGTTCTGCATTAGGTATTCCAAATCTTGGATTTTTATACCTCAACAGAAAATGCTCATCAGGCTTAACAACTTTTGCTAAGGTGTCATTTTTATATTTCTTATAGTTTAGCTGAACCATTATGGTGCTGCATCAGGTGTCCCAAATCTTGGATTTTTATACCTCACCAAAAATTCCCATCAGGTTGAACAACTTTTGCTAAGGCGTCATTTTTATATTTCTTATAGTTTACCTGAACCATTATGGTTCTGCATCAGGTGTTCCAAATCTTGGAGTTTTATAACTCAACAAAAATGCTCATCAGCTTGAACAACATACGCTAAGGCGTCATTTTTATATTTCTTATAGTTTACCTGAACCATTATGGTTCTGCATCAGGTATTCCAAATCTTGGATTTTTATACCTCAACAGAAAATGCTCATCAGGCTGAACAACTTTTGCTAAGGTGTCATTTTTATATTTCTTATAGTTTAGCTGAACCATTATGGTGCTGCATCAGGTGTTCCACTTTCCAAAATCAATTATACCCTATATGTTGCCCAGCCCAGTACTTCCAGAGATTAGCGTGTACAAACAGACAAACAGACAGACATTTTTTTTTAAATTTTGTCTGTTTGTCTGACGGACGGACGGACGGACGGACGGACGGACGGACGGACAGACAGACAGACAGACGGACAACAAAGTGATCTTATAAGGGTTCCGTTTTTCCGTTTGAGGTACGGAACCCTAAAAAACCATTTTAAAGGTAATTAAAAGAGCTACAACTTTTTTCATTACAATATATAGTGAAAAACCTTTTATTTTGAAACTTTTCACCGTTTCAAAATAAAGGGTTCAGGCCAAAGGGCTCGAGAGAGACTGTGATTGCGCTGCCGCGCGCTCTTTAAACAATCATATCTCCGTCAATTTTTATGTGACAGAAAAAATTAAAAAAAAACAATTTTTTTGTCAGAAAAAGACCTACAGTTTTTATCATTATAATTTTATATGTATCTTTCATCATTTTTGAGATATTATGAAATAAAGGTGGTTTTTGTAAAGATTCGAAATTTTTTTTCTTCTTTAGATTGTGATTTTTTTTGAAAAATATGTATCCTAAAGCAGCCAAACTGCTAGAATCCATCAAATTCTTTATATTAAAGTTAATTCTAGACGGAATACGATTAATTTTAATTTTGATGGAAATGGCACTTATGAAACCCATTGATTTAAAAGAAAAAACCATTAGATGTTCCTCTTATTTGCATTACAGCTCACTCATTTTACGTGCAAAAAACTTTTAACAGTGCTCATTTTAAAGCTTATTTCGAGCACTACAAAACCCTATTTCATTAGAATGCTTAAAATGTATCTGCTCGCCGCTAGATGACATTGAATACATCAATTAAATTTCAGACGAAATAAAAAACGGCTTTGATCTTTAATATCTAGCTTAATATTGCACTTAGAACACTTTATAAAAAACCGATTTGTGCATTTTTACCTGCTACAATTTTGTTCATTATAAATTTTTCGTTAAAATGCATATTTTTGGAGATATTTGCAAAAAACCGATGAAAAACGTGAAAAAATTACGAATGTTCAATTGCCAGTAACGTGAAAAGTATTGGGTTTTTTCTAAAAACTTTATGGAACATATTTTTCTTAAAATTAGGCTTTCTATCGATATCCTTATTATTATTATTTTGAAAAATAAATATTACACCACCGAGAAGGGGTGGCAACCACCCCCAGGGTGGGTGCGGAGTTCATATCATTTTCACTTTTGAAGTTAAGGGTAAGATGAGCCTAATTCCAAAATGTCATGCAAATCAGTTCACAGTAAAAAAATTCGGAGCAATAACGCTTCAATGACTGCACTATATATGTATATATATAGATATTTATTTGTATTATTGGTATTTTGTTAAATAAAGGAATTATGTAAAATAAAATATTCACCTTTCATTTCTTTCGAATCTACACAAGCTTTGGCACTTCCTAAAGCAACCAGCCACTTCTGTCTATCCTGAGGAGAGGGCGCTTTGAGGTACATGTGCTGTTGTCCAGGTATTACCAGATCAAGACGGGTATTGTCAAGGTTATTCACTGAAAATAATAAGTGAACAGAATTATAGCATCAGGTGGGCCGTATGCTTGTTTGCAATGTATACCTCAGTCTCATTTACTAAGGTAAAGAAGTGTTCACTTCAAAAAATACTTTCTTTTTTTTATACCACTTCAGTCTCATTTACTAAGGTAAAGAAGTTTTCACTTCAAAAAAAAACTTTCTTTTTTTTATACCATAAAAAAATAACTTTCTTTTTTTTATACCATTTAGTGGTATAAAAAAAAGAAAGTTTTTTTTTTTGAAATGAAAACTTCTTTACCTTAGTAAATGAGACTGAGGTATACATTGCTTGTTCGGTTAAAGTCAGTACAAAAGGAGCGAGACCTGAAGTCTTCACTAATGTTGTGTGGTCATAAGGATACACTGTTTTTTTTCTAAACTAAGGTGACAAACAAGCGTACAGACTGACATCACTTTATGTTGCCGACCCCCCTGTAAAAATTCTTTTACGCGTTGGCAGAAAGTTCATTCTAATATAGGTAACTTAAATTAAACACAATATCTTGTATTTTCCAATAGAGATTTTTTACTTGAGAAATTGCTCTATTAAAAATACAAACAAAATTAAGTTAGGTATGATATGAAAGAAAAATTAAAAATTTCAATTTTATTCATAATTCATTTCCATTCCATTCCCTATATCATTTGAGTGATGCCAACAAAACCGCACAGCTCATATTCGCACAGTACTGATCGACAGGCAGTGACTAATAAGCCTCACCTGTGGGTCCATATTGGCTCACCTAAAGTTCTTTACCCGAAACTGTTCTTCCTACTAATTTGTTATCCAAATAATCACTCTTCCTAAAATTTTTATCCATAAAATTTGTAGTAGTATTGACGATGTCCATAATAGTCATGTTTCCGAAAATTGTAATTAATAATATGACTTTTGTAAATATATTTAAACTAGTTATATTTCATAAGGTTTTTATCCCTGAACATAATTTCAATAATGTTTTTACTCATATTCAGAAAGAAAATAATCATTTGTAGTGAAGATTTGTAGACAAATGTAAATTAATGTGAGAAAAGCCTTAAAGTCGCTTCTGGCACTCGCTGGCCACAGCCGCGGCATGCTCGCACAACTTGTGCTCTGTGTTAATGTGACCTAAGTCGGTCCTCGCTAACCTAAGCGAGTTTATAAGCGATGCTGTTGATATTAAAAACAAATCTAAATAAAAAAGATATGATTTTGAATATTAGTGTAAATGATGGTTATGTTGAGAAAATATAGGAAAACAAATAATAGTATAATAGATGTTTAATACTACTGACAATATGAAGTTGAACGATTCAGAATTATGAACATTAGAAACAGAGTAATTAGGAAATTGTGATTCGTTAGAATGAGAAACGTAAGGAAGAACATTTTCGGAAGTTCAATTAGAGGAGTTGAAAATTTAGATGAACTTTAGCACACCCCTCACCTGTTTTGTTCACATTGTGACAATGGGGCACTCATGTAATGTAATGTGATGAAATAACATACAAAAAACTTGAACAATTATTTTTTATCAAAAAATTTGTTTTAGCTATGAATTAAAATGTTTCGCTACTACTATTATGGTAGCAGAAAATAAAATTTCCATGTAAAAACAATAAGTATTTTGTTTCAAATAGTCCAACAACAAAATTAGTTTAATACAACTGTATGGTAGTGATGCATATTTAAAACTTTAAAAGTACTACGTCATAACTTACCATTTATTTGACATACTGATACTTTCACTGAACCCTTACATCCTTGATTTACTTCCTCTTGTGACTTGTAGTAAGACAGAATGCCATTCTCCAGTATAAACCATCTGGTCTGCCAACCTGCGGTTACATAATTATTTACTTAATTACAAAGTAGAGCTCTCTTTACAACATGTTAGTATGATAGAAATATTGCAGAATCTTAACCTGATCAATTGAGATAAATTCTCAGAAAAGAAACAAAATTGTGCAGACAGAATAACATCACTTTGAAAACAACTCGTCATACAGTACCGATATTAAAATTATTACCATTCCAATAATTTGTCCATTTCCATAAAATACCCTCCATAAGACTTAGAAAACGCTTTCTTTCATAAATAAAATGTACAAAAGGAAACGAAATTTTTAAATGAACTCTTTTTGTTTGTTGATATTTTTGCACTATTTTTTTTGTCTTGTTGGATTTTACGTGTCAATTTTGACTGACAGGGGTCTCTTGTTTCTTCTTTATTTCGTTATGGTTACCACTGCTCAGTCGAAGAAAATTTTTGCCATTATGAGGTAAATTTATATAATTTCATCATCCCGGCTGCTACCAATGATATGCCAAAAAATATCGTATCGTCAGGAATCGACTAGTTTCTCAAATACTCAACAGCAAATTCGATGGTGCAATATTATTACTGCTGTTTTGCACGACTTCTTGGAACAACTCGAAAGTGTCTAAATCACTTAGATTACACATCACGTAGGTTCTGGATTTTTTTCTCCTCCAATTCTTAAACTCGTCTCCAATGAAAATCTTTCAGATAAGAATTATCTAGTCTAAGGTTCCTAGTCTAGTTCGTCATAATATCGTACATAACTACAAAACATAATGAACCGTAGAACGAAATACTTATGCACAACCAATTAATTATTTAAACAATTTCACTCCATAGAATGATCGCTGCAATGCTGCCTATAAAACACCATAGGCGGCCTCACTCTTACTCTCAAAAATAATACAAACACTCTCTGTATTGATATGCAGTATGCTCTTCAACTTCCAAAGCAAACTGCTATCAATGGCAGAGCAGCGCCGGTGTGTGTCAGTATACATTATGGCTATATGAGTTTCGTAACTTAAAATCTTGGGTACGATTTTAAGTTGCTTTTAAACCTTGGGGATAAGAATTACCTAGTATAACATACATTTACATTCTAAGTTGTAATACATTTATAGACAACTTAGAATGAAATACCAATTCACAACTTTGAATCAATTTCACTCCATAGAATAATCGTTGCGTGCGATGCTACCTATAAAACATCATTGGGCGCCTCACTCTCACTTTCGGAAACAAGGTTACAAAAATTTGTTATTATGAACGCATGCATGCCGAAATTGTTACGTTATCATTATCACTTCGTATCATAAATAATCAGGTACTTTATTCGTTGTATCTTATTTAGTTCACCACAGACAGATAACAGGAATTCATACATAATATACAAGGTGCGTTAGCAGAAGCCGGTTGTTGCGTTGTTTTGTACAAATATACCTAAGTAGGTAGATAATCATAATTTTAATAATAATAAAATGACGACTTTTTTAATAAGCGATCCTGCGGTGCAATCCTATGCATTCTACTCTGGTGTTCTTGCCCTTAAAACGCTAGGGATGCCAATATTAACATCAAGCGTTCGTCATCAGAAGAAAGTATTTGCTAACGAAGAAGATGCCAAATTGACCAAAGGTATAGTGAAGTTTGATGACCCTGATGTTGAAAGAATCCGCCGTGCGCATCTTAACGACCTTGAAAACATTCCTGCGTTTTGGATTATAGGCGGCCTTTATCTAACCACTAGTCCTTCAGCTGAAACTGCTACAAATCTCTTCCGCGCATACACTGCCGGCCGGATACTTCATACTCTTGTATATGCAGTAAAACCTCTTCCGCAACCAGCTCGCGGCATTGCTTATGGAGTTCCATTCTTTATTATGGTTTACATGGGAGTTAAAGTTGTAATGTTTTATGCTTCAGCTAAATAAATTATTCTATCTACGTAATTACAATATCATATATTTTCACAAACAAGTCATACACATCAACAATTAATACAGGTATTTTTTGTATTATTATTATTTTTAACACAATAAAAGTGTAATTCGTATTTTTCATATGTTTTATTTTAAGAAATTGACCCTTCCTTAAATATATAAAAGAAGAAACTGACTGACCGATTGACTGATATCAACGCACAGTCCGAACAGCGCGCTGGGTCTAGAGATTCCAAATTTGGCACGTAGGTTCCCTACGACGTCTGGAGGTGCACAGCCTGGCGCAACTCAAAGTAAAAGTGCACTGAACGGATTGTTCAAAATTCATCCCTTAAGGGGGTGAAAGGAGGATCCCAAGTTTGTATGGAGGAACAAGATTAGTTGGACTATTTTATCCGAAACTTTACAAGAGTACTTCTATAGATGAGTAATATGTGTTTCAGGATTTCGTGACTTTTTTGGCAAAAAAAAAACCGTAAATGGGAACAGTACATGGGACAGTCTGATAATAGTC
The DNA here is from genome assembly GCA_937001555.2 of Hypsopygia costalis. Classification (NCBI taxonomy): domain Eukaryota; kingdom Metazoa; phylum Arthropoda; class Insecta; order Lepidoptera; family Pyralidae; genus Hypsopygia; species Hypsopygia costalis. The sequence goes on along the minus strand of OW443330.2, from coordinate 11,914,012 downwards.
ATGGGTATTGTTTCTATGGTTTATCGGGTCGCTGATTACGAAAACAACAACTATTTTATAATCCAACATAGCCGACGTGACATAAAATCACCCCTGTGGGGGTGCAATGGAGTTGATATATATACACACACACACACACACATATATATAGTCTGTGCGTTGGTACATACACACCAACGCACAGACCAAACCGCTATATATAGAGATTCCAAATTTGGCACATAGGTTCTTTATGACGTCTAGGGGTGCACTAACGAAGGATTTTTCAAAATTCATCCCCTAAGGGGATGAAACGGAGGTCCAAAGTTTGTATGGTGAAACGAGATTGGTTGAACTATTTTATCCTAAACTTTACACGAGTACTTCTATAGATAAATCAGTAAACACTTGTTTCAGGATTTTTCAAAATTCGACCCCTATAAGGGTAAAATGTGGTCAAAAAGTGTCAAAATCGTCATGGGTATTGTTTTTATGGCATATCGGCTCGCTGATTATGAAAACAACAATGATTTTCAAATTCAACGTGGCTAACGTGACCGTCATCCCCTATTGCGGTGCGATGGGGTTTAAATGTCCATATCAATATATGTGTCCTTTTTATGGTTTTTCGGAACGCTAATCCATACAATATTATAAATGCGGCAGAGTGTCTGTCTGTTACCTCTTCACGCTTAAATAGCTGGACCGATTTAGATGAAATTTGGTTCAGAGATACCTTGAGTCCTAGGAAAGGACATAAGATAGTTTTGTTCCAGATATTACCTGTTATTGTTATTTATTGTACCTGTAGGGCGGTCAACTATATTGAAAAAACACATACAGCCGAACATACGACTGTATCTGTTTTTTTTAATATAGTGTCGCGGTCCTGTCTCGAACGATCTAGAATGGAACCTTCTAGAATAGTCGCCGCATACTTCCCTGCAAGCAATAATGACCCGTATGTCTACTGCCATAAGGTTCATAACACTATGACATGAAAATGTTCGAGATGTGTCTCGAGACATTACGATGACTTACCGAAGGGAAGTACATACGAGAATATTCGAGAACCCTTGCCGGCGAATATAAATAGCGACCGCCGCGGCGCATAGGCAGTTCAGTTTGGACTTCGGAAGAGTAAACTTCGAGCGAATCTACCTGCGAGACAAGTGATAACCTACGACCTCAGCGATACTATTAGACTTCGATTTGACCTGCGATTTGGAATCTTAGTGTGAACTTCGTGTTGTGAAGACCTGCAGACCAGACCCTGCGTGAATAAAATTGAAAGTAAAGAAAAAAAAAACTTGCAAGGGCAAGTTGTCATTGTCGTTTTACATCCAAATCTAGAACCCTAGCTCGTAACAATAGTTTCAATGGTTTCTCCGTCAATTGTACAGCAATTTTAATAATTCTTATTTGTTTGAGAAAGTACATTCCCATATCAATCAAATCAGAATCTTATGATGAGCTCCCTGGGAAATCGAGAGAAAGGGTTGAAATTTATAGCCATGGACATGAATACAGTAATTGATGAGTTTTCGTATTTTTTTTATACTACGTCGGGTGGCAGACAAGCATCCGGCCCGCCTGATGTGAAGCGGTTACCGTAGCCATATCAACGCTCGCAAAATTAAAAATTTCGCTTGCGCGCCGCCACCCGCGCTGTCAACGCAGCATCTCCTTCCTTTCTGGTGACCTCACTCACTCGCAGGAACACAACAACCCTCAAGGGAATCGTTTTTTGGCTGCGGTATACTGTGAGGTGGAGGTACATCCCCAGTCGGGTAGCTACAATTACGCTCCCTACCTCTCTTTTCGCCAGAGCTTCGTTTGTCAGTCAGCAGGGTGCACCGCGTGCAGGTGAAGTTGGTTTTGGTTCAAAGATGTTAATGAACCACTTACACCCCATGATGATGTTATTAAGTTACATCATTTTCATTTAGAAGTCATCATGTGACACTGCTGTGACACATCGGAGCTGATGAGTAACGGTTAGGAGTTAGACTTAGTGTTGAGTTTTTATAATAAGTTATTCTTGTATTTTCGTCTAGAAGGCACCATGTACTACTTACCCATATCTATATATATAAAAGAGAAAATCACTCACTCACTCATCACGAAATCTCAGAAACTACAACACCTACAAACTTGAAATTTGGCAAGTAGGTTCCTTATAGGGTGTAGACATCCGCTAAGAACGGATTTTACGATACTCCACCCCTAAGGGGGTAGAATACTATTATAAGGTTTTAAAAAAATAATATCCGTCGACTTCATTAATTCTAAAAATTCGTCTAGATATTGATTGTTTTTAACTTTTTTTATTTTTTTCCTTTCATTAGCTATTTAGCTTTTTCGAATGTAATTAAAAATTATTTTACTCCACGCGTACGAAGTCGCGGGCGGCCGCTAGTTAATAATAAATAAATAAAATATATATTCACTAAAAAAGAAATAAACTTAAAAAAATAAACCAACTGAAAAAACTTGACACAAAAAAGCCAAAGATCTCTACCTACCTCCTGAGAAGAAAAAACTCTTACCTATCTCCTGAGATTTTTGAAGTCGGTGTAATTTTTTTAAAGATTTGATTTATCCTTTTTAAGCAGATGGAATAAGACTTGTGTTATCCTCCTAATAGGTTGTTAAATTTTCATTTGGCGTCAATCAGTGCTTATGCGATCGCGGGCGGCGCATCGGGATCGGGACGGATGTCGTGGTTATCGGGAAAGTTCTTGCATCCGTATTTAGATTAAAGGTGCTCCATGAAGGTGGTTGCGTTGCGTGTTAGACTTGCCTTGGATAATCTAAAATGCCCGAATTTCACGCGATTGAAGCCGCGGACAAAAGCTAGTTTTGTATTAAATTACTTTTACCTAGGTACATTGTTATCCGGTATCTATTTTAGGTATAGTACAACACGCCCTACTAGATAGAAATGAACAAAGGTCATCGAATATGACAATCTAATTAGGTAAGATACCAATCAACTCAGCAAATTGACTGTGTCATCATGACTGTATGTAGCGCAGTCTAATAAGATAAACCACCCAGTAGTCTGCTCTTTAGCGTGAAGCGTAATCTAAATAACGATTATAAAAAAATCTACTTTGAATAAATTCCCTGTTACCGATGAAAAAAAATTGACATATTTTAATGAAATCAACGAAAATGCATCACTTTTACATGATTATATAGAAAAACAACATTAAACATAATATGGCAATTATTAACGGTAAGCGGCCTCGTTTTACTATAGTCAGTCTTATTGCTAACACTATCTATAATCAGTCTCATTAAATATTTCAAATTTAATAACTTATGGGCAACTTAAAACGAAGATCACAAACTAGATGACATTTTTATTTCTAAAGCATACTTTTGGATGATCGCAATGGGGGAGACACAATAGCGGACACTAGGCCCGGGCCTAGGGCGGCCAAATGTTAAGGGCGATCGGAGCAGTAATTCTTACAAATTATAGACGGTTTTGCGGATTAGTATTATACAAATAGGTATAAAGCTGATACATAAGAACCAAGACACTATAATAATAAGGAATAAGGAGTCAGCTAATAAGAACCAAGATACGGCCTATGGTCGCCACGATACTACCTAGGGCGAAGACACGGCCTAGGGCGGCCAAGACTACAAATCCGCCTATGGAGAGACATGTAGTTCTAACATTTCACGGCTTGAATAGGATATCTGACTAACATAATACTTGTAGGTCAGGTGCTGTTTATTTGAGCGAAAGAAATTTTAGCTTGATACTCTGGGTGTTTAGATTTAAGTACCTACATAAAATCAAATTGAAACAAGCAAGGAATATTAAAGTACTTATGTACCTACTGTGTATAATATGATTAGGTGTGTATAATGCTCTGATCCTTACTCTCTGTACTTTGTGCTCTGAGGTACAACTACAATGTACTCTATTATTATTAGGCATCTATTATCACATACCGCCCTGAAACAAAAAACAGAACTTCAATTTTGTATCCGATTTTTGAAAAAAATATTCTGCAGGTTACGGAAGCGTATTGGCATACTTTTTGCTCGTAAAAATCTGTAATTTCAATAAAGTCAATTCGAACTTTGAGATAAGAAGTACCTACCTAGTGTAAGGTACCCTACCTAGCACTTCATAATACCTATGTAAACAACTTAGAATGAATCGTAGAATGAAATACCTATTCACAACTTTTAATCAATTTCACTCCATAGAATGAACTTTGCGTGCGTTGCTGCTTAAAAAACATCATTGGCTGTCTCACTCTCACTCTCGAAAATAAGATACCAAGCAAAATTTTGTTGTTTTGAACGCATGTATTGTATGCCGCAACGGTTACGTAATCACTTCGTATCTTAAATCATAATCGCTTCACCACAGACAGATAACTGTAATTCATACATATTACACAAGGAGTGTTAACAGAAGCAGGTTGTTGCGTTGTTTTGTGCAAACATACCAAGGATAATTTAATAATACGAAAATGACGACATTTTTAATAAGTGATCCTGCGGTACAATCCTATGCGTTCTACTCTGGCGTTCTTGCCCTTAAAACGCTAGGGATGTCATTATTAACATCAAGAGTTCGTCTTCAGAAGAAAGTATTTGCTAACGAAGAAGATATTAAGTCGAAAGGTGTAGTGAAGTTCGATGACCCTGATGTTGAAAGAGTCCGGCGTGCGCATCTCAACGACCTTGAAAATATTCCTGTGTTTTGGATTATAGGCGGCCTATATTTAACCACTAATCCTTCACCTGAGACTGCCACAAATCTCTTCCGCGCATACACTGCCGGCCGGATACTTCATACTATTGTTTATGCAGTAAAACCTCTTCCGCAACCAGCTCGCGGCATTGCTTATGGAGTTCCATTCTTTATTATGGTTTACATGGGTGTTAAAGTTGTAATGTTTTATGCTTCAGCTAAATAAATTCCTCTGTCTACGTAAATAAAATATTATAAATTTGCACAAATAGGTATATGGACACATCAACAATGAATACAGGTATTTTTGTATTGTCATTATTTTTGGTTAAACACAATAAAAGTGTAATTCCTCATTTTGTATTTTTCATTTGTTTTAATTTAAGAAATTGACCCTTCCTTGATGCATATATCGCTGATCTTGTCTAAAATTACTATTACTTGTAAATTGGTAATCGGTACCTACTAGGTATAGTATAACACACCCTACTACCACAGCATAGTAATACAACCAGTACTTTAACTTCATACTAGCGCTAGGGTTACCAACTTTTTTTACAAGAAAAACAGTATATTAAAAGCTGCGTAGTAAAACAAACAGTATACTAAGGCCTAGTGCACGCGGAGCAGTACAATAAACAGTGCTATGGTCAAATGATTTTTTTTTCAACAGTATTAAAGCACAGAAAACAGTATAATACTGTTTTTAACAGTATGGTTGGCAACCCTAACTAGCGCCCAAATCGGCGCACGCACACAGCCAAGCGATATTTACACGACCGCTCAGGAAATTTTGGTGCGCGGCGCATTATAACTTCCTGAGCGGTCGTGTAAAAGACGCTTGGCTGTGTGCGTGCGCCGATTTGGGCGCTAGTATGAAGTTAAAGTACTGGTTGTATTACTATGCTGTGCTACTACGAGGGCGGGATGATAAGTAACGAGCCTAATAAGAAAACACTTAACTTTCAGTGATAAAATTAATTTTATTTTTCGACTTAATCTCCGTGAACCTCTACGCACTTATTCCATCTTCGTTCTAAAGCAGTAATGCCTTCCATAAAATTATTTCTTTCGAGGCCTGCAAAATACTCCTCTACAGCGGCTATGACTTCATCATTTGTGGCAAATTTCTGTCCGCCCAAAAAAAGTTTTGAGCTTAGGGAATAAGTGGAAGTCTGATGGCGCTAGATCTGGCGAATAAGGTGGGTGGGGCATCAAATCATACTTTAATTCGTTGATTTTTGCCATAGCTTTAACACATGTTTGAACCCTAGCGTTGTCTTGGTGGAAGATGATTTTTTTTTTCGCCAAACCTGGTCGTTTTTGCTGAATACATTGATGAATCATATCTAGAAGATTAGCGTAGTATTCTCCATTAATTGTTTGACCTTTAGGAAGGTAATCTATCATCAAGATCCCATCTGCATCCCAAAAGACGGAAGCCATCACTTTTCCAGCCGACTTTACAGCGATGGCTTTTTTAGAGCCGGGCATCCCGATTGAGTCCACTGTTTTGATTGAATTTTTGATTCTGGCGTGTAGTGATGAACCCATGTTTCATCTGTTGTTACAAATCGACGTAAAAAATCGGCCTTATTACTCTGAAAACGGTCCAGACATTCTTTTGAGTTTTGCACCCGAATCCTTTTTTCATCGTGCGTAAGCAATTGCGGCACCCAACGGGCCGATAACTTTTTCATATTTAATTCCTTACTTAGGATATGATGTACCCGTTCTTTTGAGATACCTGTAGTGCCAGCTATTTCAGATAACTTCAATCGTCGATCTGCTAAAACCATATCATGTACTTTCACGACCATTTCCGGAGTCATGACGCTTTTTGGACGTCCGGGGCGGGCTTCATCTTGGACTCATGTACGACCGCGTTTAAAATCAGCCACCCAGTTTTTTACTGTGGCATAAGAAGGAGCACATTCACCCAAAACATTCTATAACTCGTCATAGATATCTTTCCCCTTCATGCCCTTCATATGAAGAAACTTTAGCGCTGCTTTTTGTTCAATTTTATCCATTTTGAAAACAGTTGATGAAATATATTTTCAAATGACAAAAAATCAATAAAATTTTCACGCCACCAAATTCAAATTTAGAACACAGGTGGCCAGAGATACGAATTTAAAAATGACATATATTTTTGTTTTATTTTAACTTTTTAAATAGCAGTGGCTAGTTACTTATCATCCCGCCTACGTACATAGAAAAGGTCAAAGGTCATCAAATATACCAATTCTTTGAGTTGAATAAGGAACACGCGGCGGCGCCGTCGCGTATTACGAAGGTTCGTTCGTAATCCGCAAAATATAAGTTCAGTTGAGAATAGATTTCATTACAAAATCATACGCCACAAATATGACGCAATATTTCATATAAATAAGGTTTAAGTACATACTAAACAAACAATCATACAACTCGTGATGCAAGGTCATTACATTTTTGTGTTGTATTGTGAATTTTGTAATGGCTTTGTGATTATTTTATACTACGGCGGGGAGAAAATAACAAAACGGCACGCCTGATGAGAAGTAGTCACGTAGCCATATAAGACTGGCAACATGAAACATCACTCGCGCGCCGCGACCACCGCTGACAACGCAGTGAGCAACCCCAGGTGATCCACCTCACAGAATACTACAGCCAAATAACATTTCCCTTGGGGATTGTTGTGTTCCTGCGAGTGAGTGAGGTCACCAAGAAGAAAGGATAATGCGTTGTCAGCGTCGGTGGCTGCTGAGTTTTCAGGTGATCCACATGCTCGTTTACCCGCCTCTCATATAAAAAATAAAATAAATGAGCACTTTAATGCTCAATATTTTGTAAACGGAGTCTTGAATCGAACAAGTTTTTACATACTCGCAATATTTTTGAAAGACCTATCAAAGGATACCCCAAACTATAGGATGGAAAAAAAAATGTTCTTAGTAGTCTTAGTAGTAATGACAAGTCATTAACTTTAACATAATCTAAGACCATTTTTTTTTGGAATCCAAATTCGATAGGAATCGGCTTCGTCTATACGAAGGCTATTCCCGGTATGCATTTTTAGAGTTCCGTAGTAAACAAGGATATTTATTATATGTAGTTTCGCCATGTTCATCTGTCTGGCTGTCTGTCTCTCCGTGGTTTAGCTCAGAAACTATTTGTAGGTACTAGAAAGCCGAAATTTGGCAATGGCATATATAAAACGCCGACAAAATGGTAAAATTAAATCTATAAAATGTGCAGATGATTTTTTTCTTTTCCATCCTATTGTTTGGGGTATCCTTTGAAACATCTATAACTTAAACGTTAGAGCTCTGGGCTGTATGTTTAGCAGTTGTTTTTCACATGTCAGATTTTCCAATTTTGCCACAATCCGCTACAACTACTTACAAAATTTTTTGCAAATGATACATCTATCTATTCAGTAGGTAGGTACATTATATTGAATTTTTTTAAAGCGGTTTTAGTATACTACTAATACCAACGTAGATTTTTAAAATAACTATTATTATAAATCCTTATCACAAGATTATTGGTAACAATAAGAGTACCTATCTACAGATAAGATTAGGTACTTTATTCCTTATATTTGAAAGATATAATTCTATATCAGTTCTTTTAATATGTTACATACAATAAATAAATGAAATTAATAAATTCGATGACTGATAAATTAATGATCAAAGGTTACATACAATTAAATTCACATTATAATAATTAATCGATACTCACACCATTTTACAGTTCAATAGTCAAAAAAAGGAAACCTTATTGTTTTGTTATGTCACCCTGTCGTCTGTCTTTCCGTGAGTAGGTAACTGGTAGGTTAACTGATATTATTAATGTGGTGTTTTATATGTGTAGGTATCAGCCGACCTTTTCTCTGTGTTTTAACCCCGCCGCCACACTAAAAATAAATGTAAAAAAATAAATGTAAATAAATGTGAAAGCAAAAAATAAATGTTTGATGCATCTTTTAGACCGTTAGTCCATAAAAAAAGCTTCGTTTCGCTATACTAAAAATGCATATCGCGCACGCTGCCACAGCTTCATCGTCCATTGTATAGCAAAGGCAAATGTCCAAGTGCGGAGCGTCGCGAATAATTGCGCGAGTAGAGCAGTGTGTGGGCAGAGAGGGAAACATCGCGGCAGCGCGAGGGGCAAGGCGATGAGCAGCGCGAGGAGCATAGTGTGGTTACACCGTTACTCAATAGGTCATTGAGCCGTTGCAAACCTTTTTAGGGAAACATAGTCTCTTTTTTAACCGACTTCAAGAAAAGGAGGAGGTTCTCAATTCGACTGTATGTATTTTTTTTTTTATGTATATTATATATATGATATTTCCGTCAATAATAGACGGATTTCAATTTTTTTTTTGTTAGACAGAGTTCACTTCTGAGGTAGCCCATTTTCACCAGGTCAGGATCTGATGATGGGATCCAGGAGAAATCGAGGGCAACCACCGAAAATTGTATGCCCGTATGGTGCTTTTATTACGTAATCATGTCTTACTCAGGTATTCGCTTCAGGGTGTCAATATCTGATGCTGCTGTGCTGATGAAGCTACAGAACTGTTGGGAGACAGTACTGCAATTGGTCGATGGAAACTACTTAGTAGTATGTAGGGCTAACGTGATGCTTGAAAGGGTAGGTACTACTTCTGAGATGGTTACGATGTAATCACGAAATTTCAGAGATATCAAGGGAAATTCTAACAAAAATGTCAGTGAAATCGAGACAATTCCTCAAAATTAATAGGTTTTTTTTATATCAGAGGGGGGCAAGCGAGCATGTGGGTACCTGATGGAAAGGAATCACCACCGCCCATAGAAATCAGTAACACTAAAGGATCACCGATCCGTTGCCAGCCTTTTAAGGGAAATATTGACTCTGTTCTTGAAGGCCTCCATGTCGTATTTATTTGGGAATACCGCTGGAGGAAGTTGATTCCACAACTTCACAGTTCGTGGTAGAAAGTGTCTTAGAAAGCGTACTGTAGTAGATCGCCAAATATCGAGATGATGAAGATGGAATTTTAATTTATGGCTAGTTTTACGATAGTGGAACTCAGCGGCAGGTATCAAATCAAATAGCTCATCCGAGCACTCCCCGTTGTATAATTTATATAGAACGCAAAGAGATGCAACATCTCTGCGTGTAGAGAGAGACTCCAGCCGATCAGAAATCATTGGGTCACCGACGATTCGAACAGCTCGTCGTTGTATGCGGTCAAATGGAGCAAGTAAATACTGGGGCGCACCTGCCCAGAGATGTGAACAGTATTCCATATGAGACCTAACTTAGGCTTGGGCGATTCAGCTGGACTAAGTTCAGTCTACACCAATCAGAGACATGTCCAAGAGACGTCTCAATCTCAGACACAAGTTTTGTTCGGTACTCATCGACGCTATCCCGAGAAACATTGCATAGACCACTGTATTTTGCGTCCACGGTACTGCCACCTGCATAGCAATGGATGCTGCATACATGCAGCAAGTTATTGATATACAGAAGAAACAATGTGGGGGACAATACGCAGCCTTGTGGCACACCAGCGTTCAGGGCCAATGGATCCGAACGTGCGCCGTCAATCACAACTTTAATGATCCGCCCAGTGAGAAAGCTGGCAATCCATGTGCAGAGTCTCTCGGGTAACCCAAAAGAAGGAAGCTTGGATAGTAGTGCTTTATGCCACACCCTATCAAAGGCCTTTGCTATGTCCAGACTAGCAGCCAAAGCCACGCCCTTGCTTTCCGCTATTTCTGCCCAACGGTGAGTCAAATATACCAGAAGATCACCAGCCGAACGACCTTGGCGAAAGCCATATTGGCGATCATAAATCAGCTGGTGATCCTCTAAGTATGTCATCAGCTGTTGGTTGATGATATTTTCCATTATTTTAGAAAACAAGGATGTTATAGCAATGGGCCTGTTGTTGGACGGATCTGAGCAAACACCTTTTTTAGGGATCGATAATGGGTATGTTTAAACGGGTATGTCTACTCCTGAGGTGATCAGGATGTAATCACGAAATTACAGTCATATCGAGAGAAATCCTCTCAATCCTCATAAATAATAGGTAAGTATGAGTGTCAGAGACAAGTGGCGATGCATTGTAAAACAGTCCACTCAACAAAGAACAACATAACTACCACAACCACTTTGTCAAACAAGAGTGCTCTGACTAAGAAGAAGAAGAAGTATGAATATGAGATGTTGACCTGGTTGAAGACCGCGTCTGACCTTCGATGCCCGCGGCTGCCCTCCGATATGATATAGCGTGCCGCCAGTGCCCGCTAGCAGCGCGGTCAGTTTGCCCTCCATGTGCGTTTGTCGTATAGGCATACACTATCGTTCGCGGACAATTTGACCGGCCCGGCGCGCCCCGCCGTGTGTTTCGCGTTTTAATTTCTCATTTGGGATAGCTTTTCATTTCAAGTCAAAAGTGATTCTTGGGAACGTTTGCTAATCGTTCCTTATTTTCAATCCTTTTTTCTTTATTCCTATTTTTTAGGGTTCCGTACCCAAAGGGTAAAAAGGAACCTTATTACTAAGGCTCCGCTGTCCGTCCGTCCGTCCGTCTGTCACCAGGCTGTATGATGTATCTCATGAACCGTGATAGTTAGACAGTTGAAATTTTCACAAATGATGTTTTTCTGTTGCCGCTATAACAACAAATGTATTTTTTTTTTGCTCGTTTTTGCTCGCAATTGATAACGGCAATAGGTAGACGCTTGAAATACTCACATAATATTTAGTTATATATTCACTTTAAAAAGAAATAATTAAATAAAAATAAAACAAATATTTAAGGGGGCTCCTATACAACGAACGTGATTTATTTGCCGTCTTTATAGATAACTAGCAAAGTAACACAGCAAGGGAACACTCCTGATATGCGTCTATTTTTGTTAAGATTCCAGACATTTAATTTTTCCCCCATAAAGGTCTGTTTCACATTAATCATTATTACAAACATACCATTTAGGTTAAGACCTTCCAATAAATAATATTTTTGGCTTCCGCACCAGGAGCATAATCACACCTTCTACAAGTATAAATTCAATCAATCTTGTCATTGCTTGAAAAATACAAAAATTTTGATATTAAGTATCCCACCCCAAAAATGTCGGTACTTAGAATCGGTTTTTCAATTACTCTTCGGCACCTGATGTCGCTTCATTTGATTTAAGGACGCGGTTTTTTTTACGTCCTATGCGTGCGATGTACAATCTTCCGGGGTGACCACCGAAAGGCCTGTATGACTACGGAAAGGTGGGCGGGAGTACGGGCGTACGGGAATTCTCATGGATTCCCGCGTAGCTTGAAATAATATCTCGTAACAATGAAACCACATCGCGATGTACAAATATTATAGCGCCATCTAGTAATAATAATATTACATTTATAAATATTTCTTGGCTGGGTGCTGATCAAAAGTTAATCAGTTAGTAGGGCTAACTGATTAACTTTTGATCAGCGCCCAGTAAAGAAATATTTATAAATGTAATATTATTCCATTCAACATCACCTTTTTTCTGAACAACGATTCCACAAAGTTTCAAACTCGTAGATCAATCGGTTTCCAAAAAGGGTTTTTTTTTCAACACCTATTTTCAACCTCTTACTTTGCTTAAGCAACATATATCCAAATTTTCTGGTTTCTAGCTTCAGTGGTGTGGGCTGTGCATTGATTAGTGAGCTAGCTTTACCCACTTTAGCCCACGGCTTCGCTCGCGTGAAATTCGGGCATTTTAGATTATCCAAGTCAAATGGACGGGGGCCCACCACACATTCCAACCACTGTGTCTCCTGTGTAGCCAGGATTAACAGCGGCGACCGCCAAAAAAGGCAATGAACAATGAAGTCCATTGCAGTCCCGGGGGTAAAACTACGGCTGCCTTGGAACTCACAACGAATTTAATCAGAAGAAATTAGTAGGAGTATGAAGCTTTTGGAATTTGACTTCCCCTCTTAGCAATGTGAGAGACAGCAATATGGCAAATAAGACATTAAAAGCCTAAAGAGATGGCTAGTCAAGTGAAGCTCAACTGCCGTGCACCACAGATTTTAAGTTTCTAACACTATTGGGGACCTAAAACATTGAGTTGTTACCTAACACATCACACATCGATTCCAATAATATGAATTGCAAAATCGTCTGAACGCTTGGTAATTCTCCCTTGTTGCTACCAAATCTGAATAGTATACTACCCCGGATGCAACTTGCAATGAATTCAACATGTCATCCCGCTCCCGCCGCCAAAGATCACACTCCCAGAGAACATGGTGTGCCGTTTGATCGAATTCAGAATTAGCAGTAGAACATTCGCATATGGGCGACGGCACTAATTTAAACGAAAAGAGTTTAGCCTTAAAATTGCCATGTCCAGTTAAAAATTGCGCAACGGGGTGGTCGACTTCTAACCACTTTTTCTTTAATCTATCTCTTACCGATTGAAAGAACAGATACAAGTGGCATCCTTTGGTAGAATCCTGCAGACATAGCATCCAGAGGATGCACACCATACGAACTTTTACAAAATGAAATGTGGCTGCTTGGTCCCACATGGCTGAGACACCATGAAATTGAAAATTCTAGACCAAAATGCTTGTCAACGGATCTGGAAAAGAGAAACATTAAATCTCACCTAACTATTGATTCTGCCGTTGCTAACAAGTCATTATGGACAAAATTCTCAATTTTGAAAAGGCTGGTTCGCGTTGTTGCATTTTGTAGACGATTTCTGAAACTTAAGGACTCCAAGAAAAGTAACAAAAATTTTGATCCTTACTTGACGAGTTCTGAAATCGATGATGCTCTTGAGGTTTGCATAAAGCAATGTCAAAATTCAGAATTTGGAGACAATCGGAAGAACTTGAAGCCTTTATGCCCATTTTTGGATGAAAGAGGAATTTTGCGAGTTGGTGGCCGATTACACAATGCTGAATTACCAGAGGAAATTAAACACCCCATTATTTTACCGCATAGAAGCCATCTTACTAACCTTATTGTAGACGACAAAAGAACATTGCATGGAGGTCCGTCCTTGATGTTAAATCATTTACGCACTAAATATTGGATAGTATCTGGCAAACGTGTTGTGAAAGCTTATGTACGTAAATGTGTTGTATGTATTCGACACGCAGCAGTAACGAAGAATCAACTCATGGGCCAATTGCCAAGCGTTAGAGTTACTCCAGTACGGCCTTTTCTTCATAGTGGAGTAGACTTTGCGGGCCCTATAAATATTCGAGTAGATATGGGTAGAGGCAATCGATCTCATAAAGGCTATATATGTCTTTTCGTTTGTATGGTCACCAAGGCCATACATTTAGAAATCATCAGTGATCTGACATCTCAAGGGTTTATAGCCGGCTTTAAGAGATTTGTTGCTCGGAGAGTAACGTAAGCGACATCTGGAGTGACAATGGGACGAATTTCGTAGGTGCGTCTAAGGAGCTTCACAGGCTGGTCGTTGCTGAGAGTTCGTCTGTCGCTTCGGAAATTCGAAATTGGATTAACAACAACGACGTCACGTGGCATTTCATACCCCCGCACGCACCAAACTTCGGAGGCCTATGGGAGGCTGGCGTGAAATCCACCAAATTTCACTTGAAGCGTATCATTGGTGACTCGACACTCACTTATGAAGAGATGTCTACCGTTCTATCTCAAATCGAGGCATGTTTAAATTCTAGACCTTTGTCGATGTTGCATGATCACAAGGACCCATCCCCATTAACTGCAGGTCATTTTCTCATTGGAGAGCCATTGATTGTCGTTCCGGAGCGTAATTATGAGCAGAGCAATATTAGAAATTTAGTACACTGAAGCGCTGGCAAATGACTCAAAAAATGGTACAGGCCTTGTGGCGCAGGTGGTCTGATGAATATTTGGGGCACTGCTTGCAAAGATACAAATGGTCGAACCGCATACCTGAACCGCAAAATGGCGATGTAGTTTTAATAAAGGAAGATAATCTTCCTCCAGCGAGATGGTTAATAGGCAAAATAGTTGGGAAACAGCCTGGTTTGGACGGAATTACTCGAGTAGTTACTTTGAAATGTAACGGTTCTTTGTTAAAGAGACCTACGTCAAAATTATGTGTTTTACCTGTAACAGATTAGGTCTTACTTTTAGTTTTTAATTAATTGTGTTGTTATAGCTTAGTAATTTAGTTTGTGCTATATCACACCCTATATACCCTATATATTCAATGTAATGTTAATTTGTTATTGTGTTATCATACCCCCTTGACCTCATGGTGGGCGGTACATTGATTTAAGAACTTTTTGTAGATTTTATAAGTTCTTGGTGGGCGGAATGTTAAATGTAATAATAATAATAATTAAAGAAAGTACAAATTATTTATAAAAGATCACCATAAGCTACATACTTCGATTTTAATTCAAAACACTGTACTTGTCGAACTTAAATTCCTTAGTAAATTCTCATACATTCTGCCTTGGCTGAATCGCGCTATTGTTGTACTTCATATGTCGTATTTAAGGTAAATGATATTGAATAAAATTAACAACTTCCTTACTGAATGAATTTGGAGTTTTATTAATATAAACCCAAAGTACTCCGAGGTTGGAACCTATTTTTACAGCCGCCTGATGTGAAGCGGTTACCGTAGCCATATCGACGCTCGCAACATTAAAAATATCGCTTGCGCGCCGCTACCCGCGCTGCCAACGCAGCATCTCCTTCCTTTCTGGTAACCTCACTCACTCGCAAGAACACAACAACCCTCAAGGGAATCATTTTTTGGCTGCGGTATACTGTGAGGTGGAGGTACATCCAGTCGGGTAGCTAACAATTACGCTCCCTACCTCTCTTTTCGCCAGAGCTTCGCTTGTCAGTCAGCAGGGTGCACCGCGAGCAGGTGAAGTTGGTTTTGGTTCAAAGATGTTAATGAACCACTTACACCCCATGATGATATTATTAAGTTACATAATTTTCATTTAGAAGTCATCATGTGACACTGCTGTGACACATCGGAGCTGATGAGTAACGGTTAGGAGTTAGACAATAGTGTTGAGTTTTTATAAAAAGTTATTCTTGTATTTTGGTCTAGAAGGCACCATGTACTACTTACCCATATTAATAATAAATAAATACAATATATATTCAGTAAAAAAGAAATAAACCTAAAAAAAATAAACCAACTGAAAAATCTTGACACAAAAAAGCCAAAGATTAAACTCTTACCTACCTCCTGAGATTTATGAAGTCAGTGTAATTTTTTTAAAGATTTGATTTATCCTTTTTAAGCAGATGGATTATGACTTGTGTTATCCTCCTAATAGGTTGTTAAATTTTCATTTGGCGTCAATCAGTGCTTATGCGATCGCGGGCGGCGCGGCAGGAACGGGACGGATGTCGTGGTTATCGGGAAAGTTCTTGCATCCATATTTAGATTAAAGGTGCTCCATGAAGGTGGTTGCGTTGCGTGTTAGACTTGGCTTGGATAATCTAAAATGCCCGAATTTCACGCGAGCGAAGCCCCGGGCATAAGCTAGTTTTATATAAAATTACTTTTACCTAGGTACATTGTTATCCGGTACCTATTAGGTATAGTACAACACGCCCTACTAGATAGAAATGAACAAAGGTCATCGAATATGACAATCTAATGTAGATAAGTACGAGTATCTTAAATAGGTACCAATCAATTCAGCAAATTGACTGTGTCATCATGACTGTATGTAGCGCAGTATAATAAGATAAACCATCCAGTAGTCTGCTTTTTAGCGTGAAGCGTAATATAATAACGATTATAAAAAAATCTACTTTGAATAAATTCTCTGATACCGATGAAAAAATTTTGACATATTTTAATGAAACCAACGAAAATGCATCACTTTTACATGATTATATAGAAAAACAACATTAAACATAATATGGCGATTATTAACGGTAAGCGGCCTCGTTTTACTGTAGTCAGTCTTATTGCTAACATTATCTATAATCAGACTCATTAAATATTTCAAATTTAATAACTTATGGGCAACTTAAAACGAAGATCACAAACTAGCTCGATCGGAGCAGTAATTCTTACAAATTATAGACCATTTTGCGGATTAGTATTATACAAATAGGTATAAAGCTGATACTTAGGAACCAAGACACTATATAATAAGGAATAAGGAGTCAGCTAATAAGATCCAAGATACGGCATATGGTCGCCACGATACGACCTAGAGCGAAGACATGGCCTAGGGCGGCCAAGACTACAAATCCGCCTCTGGAGAGACATGTAGTTCTAACATTTCACGGCTTGAATAGGATATCTGACTAACATAAAACTTGTAGGTCAGGTGCTGTTTATTTGAGCGAAATAATTTTAGCTTGATACTCTGGGTGTTTAAATTGAAGTACCTAAATCAAATTGAAAACAAGCAAGGAATATTAAAGTAAGCGCCACCCACGGAGCGGCAGCTGACGTTTATCATACGGCCTAGTACAACTCTCTGAAGTATTTCATGAATTAAACGCTTGAGAGGAAATGACTGACAAAATATACTATCTGGCTCATGGACTGGTCCGTGAGCCAGATAGTATCGCCGGATAGTAGTAGCCAGTGGCCAGTAACAGATTTTCTTGACCAATTTCCTCTGAAGCGATAACTCGAAAAATAATTTAGAGAGTTGTATTATGCCATACGATAAACATCAGCTGCCGCTCCGTGGGTGGATTGGTTAACGGCAGCCTCTTAATCACGTAAAAAAAAATGTTTTCAGTCATTTCCTCTCTACTGAAAATTTGATAAATAATAGTTAACACAATTATTCGAAAATAAAAAAAAGTCAGCTGACCGTACTGTGGTGGATTATACGTCAGCTGGTCACATGAACATGCAAAAAAATTTTATTTCGATCAGTGATTTCCTCTTACTTGAAAATTTGTCAGATGATAGCTTACATGCATCTTTGAATAAATAAAAACGTCAGCTGCCTCTATGTTGGTGGAAAGGTCGTCAGCTGACGTATTTATATAAGGGGCCGTCCATTAATCACGTGATGTTTTTTTTTGCATTTTTAACACCCCCCATCCCCTTGGTGATACTTGGTGAGGTTTAGGTCTATACCCCCCCCCCCCACCCCCCCCTAAAATCACGTGTATTTTTGTCATGAAGAAAACGATGCTGCCTTTTTCCTTATCGTGGCATAAAAGACATCATGAATAGTCTGAAACCATTATTATACTGTATGCGCAGGTATTTGTAGGCCGTCATCGTCTTCAATTTCCTTCTTTTACTTCAACACCCCGCTTTTCGGTTTAGAAATTTGTCAAAAAATAAATACACGTGATACCTTACTATACCCCCCTTCCCCTTGTGATATTTCGTGATTTTTACCGAACCCCCTCCCCCCTCTTTCGAGCCTCACGTGATTAATGGACGGTCCCTAAGCGATCGGAGCTCACGCCTGGGCCATGCGCCACCTTTCACTGCATCAGCTGACGCGCTTTCCACCAACATAGAGGTAGCTGACGTTTTTATTTATTCAACGTTGCATGTAAGCTATCATCTGACAAATTTTGAAGTGAGAGGAAATCACTGACCGAAAAAAATTTTTTTGCATGTTCGTGTGACCAGCTGACGTATAATCCACCACAGTACGGCCAGCTGACTTTTTGGTATCTTCGAATAATTGCGTTAACTATCATTTAACTAATTTTCAGTCGGGAGGAAATGACTGAAAACAATTATTTTTTTACGTGATTATGAGGCTGCCGCTGCCCAACCCACCCACGGAGCGGCAGCTGACGATTACCATACGGCATAATACAACTCTCTGAAGTAATTCACGAGTTATCACTTGAGAGGAAATGACTGACAAAATATACTATCTGGGTCGCGGACTATTACATAATCACTTCGTATCATAAATCATAATCGCTTCACCACAGACAGATAACTGGAATTCATACATAATATACAAGGAGTGTTAACAGAAGCAGGTTGTTGCGTTGTTTTGTGCAAACATACCAAGGTAATCATAAATTTAATAATACCAAAATGACGACATTTTTAATAAGTGATCCTGCGGTACAATCCTATGCGTTCTACTCTGGCGTTCTTGCCCTTAAAACGCTAGGGATGTCATTATTAACAAGAAGAGTTCGTCTTCAGAAGAAAGTATTTGCTAACGAAGAAGATATTATGTCGAAAGGTGTAGTGAAGTTCGATGACCCTGATGTTGAAAGAGTCCGGCGTGCGCATCTCAACGACCTTGAAAATATTCCTGTGTTTTGGATTATAGGCGGCCTATATTTAACCACTAATCCTTCACCTGAGACTGCTACAAATCTCTTCCGCGCATACACTGCCGGCCGGATACTTCATACTATTGTATATGCAGTAAAACCTCTTCCGCAACCAGCTCGCGGCATTGCTTATGGAGTTCCATTCTTTATTATGGTTTACATGGGTGTTAAAGTTGTAATGTTTTATGCTTCAGCTAAATAAATTCCTCTGTCTACGTAAATAAAATATTATAAATTTGCACAAATAGGTATATAGACACATCAACAATGAATACAGGTATTTTTGTATTGTCATTATTTTTGGTTAAACACAATAAAAGTGTAATTCCTCATTTTGTATTTTTCATTTGTTTAATTTAAGAAATTGACCCTTCCTTGATGCATATATCGCTGATCTTGTCTAAAATTACTATTACCTAGGTAAATTGGTAATCGGTACCTACTAGGTATAGTATAAAAAAGATGCTTATTCTTTTACACGCTAAAGATTTGCATGATGTTTTGACTGCCGAATCAAAAGAAAAGTTATGTACAAAGAAAGACAATAAAGCAAAATACCTAATTATCAATAGTTTGCACGACAAATATATTAATCATATTTATAGAATGTAATACCGCTAAGGATATGATTACAAAATTAGATAATTTATTTTTGGGAAATAAAGAAACACAGATTTGCACTTTATTGGAAGAATTTTATAATTTCAAAATTACAGAAAACATCATGAATGACATTAGTAAACTGCAAAATAAAGTAACAAACATTAGGAGCCTTGATTTTCAAATGGAAGACCAGCAAGTCATATCAAAAATATTAAGCTGTTTACCTACAAAATTTGACTACTTTCGAACGGCGTGGCAATCAACTGGAAAACAAGATAGGAATTTAGATAATTTGATTTCAAGAATATTAGTGGAGGTGAATCATCAAGACAGAAAGGAGAATGATGAAAGTGAAACAACTGCCAACACCTTTTATATTAAAGACTGTTACAACTGTGGCAAGAAAGGACATGTTGCTAAATTTTGCAGAAACAGAAATACACATAACAGGATGGAATACAAGGGAAATGCACTACAATGTTTTAAATGTTTAAAAATTGGACATAAACATACAGCTTGCAAAGAACAAAATAACTGTATTATTTGTAAGAATGACTCACATTATACAAAATATTGTTTAGATAGAGGATCAAGTACTGTAAGTAATGTCAAATCTTTAACATTCAGTTCACATGAAATAGTTGAATTTATAATGGATTCTGGAGCAAGTAACCATATAATTAATAATGATAAATATTTACAAAATTTAAGCAATAAACAATATAGAATAGCAACAGCTGATGGTAACATACATACTGTTAATAAAGTAGGAAAACTGTACAGTAGAAATAACAATTGGACCTTCAGTGATGTTCCAAAAATGATAAAAAATATTATTTCAATACCGAAGCTGACGGATTATAATTATTATGAAATTATTTTTTTCTGAAACGAATGTAAGGTCTACGATGATGGGGTCTGCTTTCTTACTGCGACCAGGGGCAGTGACGACCTGTACTATGTAAGGATTCCTATTGAATATGTTAACCACATAGGAAAATCAAGGTCTGTCAACTTTTCTATAATATCAAAAGAGGAATTTTGGCATAGAGCATTAGGACATTCCTCGATTAATAATACTAAAGGCTTAGTACGTGGTATTAATCTTGATATTAAAGATAGTTTGGACATCTGCGAAGTCTGCACGCAATCCAAGTTATGTAGAAAACCTTTCAAAACAGAACGTCATAGGGCTACAAAGCCATTAGAAATTGTTCATAGCGACATCTGTGGGCCAATAGGGGTTCCAACTTTTGACGCATATAAATATTTTATTATATTTTTAGATGATTACACACACTTTATGAAAGTTTTTCTTATTAAAAGAAAAGATGAAGCATATTCTAAAATAATTAATTATATTAATGTGGCAGAAAATCATTTTCATACTAAAATTAAAACTTTTAGATGCGATAATGGGGGAGAATACTCTAGTAATAGATTAAAGAAATTTTTTGAAGAAAGGGGAATTCAAATAGATTATAATATACCATATACACCCTAACATAATGGGAAATCTGAGCGATTAAATAGAACAATTATGGAAAAGACTAGAGCGTTACTATTTGATATGAGTTTACCAAAACAATTATGGGGTGAAGCGTTACTTACTGCAGCATATTTAACTAATAGGTGCTCGAATAGAATTAATAGTAGAACGCCGGCTGAAATGTGGTTCAACAGAATTCCAAATTTAGAACTTTTAAATATTTTCGGTTCTTTGGCTTATTTTAAAAATAATAAACCTAATGTTAGTAAATTTGATTCAAGGTGCAATAAGGGTTTATTAATTGGTTATACGAATAACGGTTATAAGATTTGGGATCCAATTAATTTAAAAATACATTATTCTAGAGATGTGAAATTTGATAATAATAAAACAAAAGTTACTGAATAAAAAAGAATATAATTCGAGTTATAACATGATGGATTTATATAGAATTTTTTGTGATGAAAATGTTAATGAGTGTTCGGTGGATAGTGATTCTCACTTTGAGAGGGGAAATTATAGATAAGATATAGTCATGCAGGGTCGAATAGTGATGGGAATACACAAGTGATAGATATTGTCGATGATTATAATTTAGAAAATAGTGATGGAATTAGGGCGGTTAATAATCATGAAGAATTTTTAAATAATAATGAAGAAAGTTTAAAGAATAATGATGCGGTTTTGAATAATAATAATATTGAAGAAGATAATGGTGTTTGTGTAAATGAAATACTGGAGCCAGAGATTTTAAATGAAAATGTTCAAGAAAATGAAGATGAAGATGATGAATTATATGAAGATGCAAATGAAATAATTAATGAAGAAATTCCTAGAAGAATTTTGCCTAAAAGAGAGAGAAGATTACCAGAGAGATTGAAAGATTATGATTTAGAAAGTTCGTTTTTAACTTATGGTGAAGCAATTAAAGGTGATGAGAAGTTGTTATGGCAAAAGGCCATTGATGAAGAAAAAGATTCTTTGGAAAAGAATAACACATGGGTTATTGTAAATAAGTCAGAAGCAGAAAATAGAAAAATAATTACAAGTAAATGGATTTTTACAATTAAACCAGGTGGAAAATATGAAGCTAGATTAGTAGCAAGAGTTTTCTTACAGAAATATAATATTGATTATAAATAAACATATAGTCCAGTGGTTAATACTACAAGTATACGTTTACTGTTGGCAATTGCGGCTCAAAGAGGATACAAGATGAAGCAATTTGATGTGAAGACAGCATTTTTATATGGAGATTTGGAAGAAGAAATTTTTATGGAAATACCAACAGGCTATAATATTGAAAATAATAAGAATAAAATTTGTAAATTAAAGAAGAGTTTGTATGGACTGAAACAAGCACCACTTATGTGGAACAAGAGGATAACCGAATATTTAAAAAGTTAGGTTTTATACAATTAAAATTAGATCCTTGTTTGTTTTTCTGTAAAGAGAAAGAAATATATTTAGCAATTTATGTTGATGACGGAGTTTTAATCGGAAATATTATTTTAGAATTAAATAATATAATAACAAAATTAGAAAAAGAATTTGAAATGAGAAAGTTTGATAAAGTTGAAAAGTTTCTTGGTATTGTTATAGACGTTAGAGATAATTTTGTAAAAATATATCAAAAGACATATGTAGAATTATTAATTAATAAATATAAGAGAATTTGAAACGAAGTGTTTATCCGGATATTTTGATCGATACACATCAAGAGGGGAAAGGGAGTATTGATGATGTGCATCGTTATAGGACATTTAAAGGTTCTTTATTATATTTAGTGAATAAAACTCGTTTAGATCTTGCTTTTCATGTTGGGTATTGTAGTCGATTTCAAGAGAATCCTAACTTAAATGATTTTCTAAATATCAAAAATTTGTTTAGGTATTTAAAAAGCTCTGTTTCGAATGGGATTACTTATTTGAGAGGGAATGATTTAACTTTGAGAGCGTATTGTGATGCAGACTTTGCCGGTGATCTTGATACTAGGAAAAGTACGACTGGCTTTGTCATCCTGTACAGTGGTGGACCTATTCATTGGTGTTCGCGTAAACAGTCCGTGACTGCTCTGTCCAGTACAGAGGCAGAATACATCTCATCTGCCGAATGCAATAAAGATCTATTATACATACGTTCAAAGATTAATTCATGAAATAACTGGTAAAATACCAAAAACGGAACTATTTGTTGATAATCAGTCGGCTATTGTATTAATTAAAAATGGAATCTTGAATAGAAGAAGTAAACATATAGACGTTAGATTTCACTTTATTAAAGAAAAAAATCAAGAAAATAAAATTGAGATATTCTATTGTCCAACAAATTCAAATTATGCGGACATATTGACAAAAGGATTAACAGAACAAAGTTTTTAAGACTAAGGAAATATAGAGTTAGTGACACTTAATTAAAACTGAACATAGTGAAGTGATTTAATGTGATGTTATAGATGTAATGATAGGCTTTGAGTATTAATCGACTGATAGGTTAAGGTTGTTTGGCTGATTAATTCACAGATTAATTGGAAATTTAGTTTTAGGGTTGTTTTGGCTGATTAATTTGAAATTTATATATTAGGGTTGTTTATGTAGAATTATTTTAAATTAATATTTATGGGGTTATATTTATATATATAGATTTGTTAGGTGGGGAATATGTGTATGGTACCGTAAAACGGGGTGTATAGAATTTGCGGGGTAAATAGAAAAAAAATCAGGAAAGTTTTCAAGGTTAATATTTGACTATTTATCCTTGACGGATTTTGGTAGAATTAAAAATTTTTACACATCAACATTTTTTCTTTGCCTTGGCTACAAGTTTTAAATGTCAAACTTGACATTTATCCATTAAAATTTACTTCAAAGTCTACCTTCTCTGAGAGCGTATAATTCAACTGCCACAACTTTTGATTTAAGGAGTGAAAAAATAGTGAATTGTGCTGTTTAATGTGTTTATCTCATTACATGTTTGATAAATTCTTACATTTGATTGAAGGTAAATGAGAAACTGTTATTAAATTTCGATAATTTGTAAAAATCACAGTGCATGTATATTTGTTGAATAAAAGGGGTTAATAGAATCTATTGACGGGTGAATAGTAAAGTAGTATGGGTTTAATAGAAACGTAGTAGGGAGTAATAGAAACGTTTAGTGGGTGAATAGCAACTAATGAGGTGTAAATAGAAATAAATAAATAGGGTTGTCAAAAACTGTTAATATAACTAAATAACTACTTTTACAGCTTCTATATTTATACCTAGCATCTGATTGACCAATGAATTTAGTGATTGAAAATAAATAATCTTTTGAAAATGATAATTTTTATTTATAGATTTACCTACATACCGCCGTAGGTATATTCAACATGCCGCGTGTATACAGACCCGATCCTACAAGGAAAAGGTATAAAAAATATGACACGGAAATAATAAAAAAGGCTGTGGAAGAATATGTAACTTCTAGAAATGTCAAAATAGAAGAAGTTGCTAAAAAATATGGGATACATAAATCGGTGTTGTATCGTCACAGTACCCGGGATATGAAGCGGCAAGGAGGCCAAAGAGCTTTATCGGATGAAACTGAAATGTTCTTAATAGAAAACATAAATAAGTGCGCAGAATGGGGTTATCCCCTAGATACCATGGATCTCAGGTACATAGTAAAATTGTATCTTGATAAGATAGGTATTACCCATAAGAGATTTAAAAACAATTTTCCAGGGCCCGATTTTGTGCAGAGCTTCTTGTTAAGACACAAAAATGTGATTTCTCAAAGAGTTTGTGAAAACATCAAGCGTGTGAGAGCTAAAGTATCTCCAGATACGATCAAAGAATATTTCGCCGAACTTGAGAAATCTATAAATGGAGTACCTACTTCTAACATATTAAATTATGATGAGACAAATTTGTCGGACGACCCTGGGCGGAAGAAAGTACTAGTCAAGCGGGGGTGTAAGTACCCTGAAAGGGTATTAAACCATACCAAGGCTTCGGTATCTATTATGATGGCTGGTACCGCAGAAGGAAAAATGTTACCGCCATATGTGGTATATAAAGCAACCCATTTGTATGATTCCTGGGTTCAACAAGGTCCTGACGGGACTCGGTATAACAGGTCGACATCTGGATGGTTTGATGGAACCACTTTTGAGGACTGGGTGCAAAATATGGTGATTCCTTATTTTAAGGATTTACCAGGCAAGAAGTGCTTAATTGGAGACAACCTGTCTTCGCATTTATCAGCAGATTTGATCCAAACATGCAAAACGCACAACATCGATTTTGTATTCTTACCAGCCAACTCAACTCATCTGACGCAACCGCTGGACGTGGCATTTTTTCGTCCGATGAAGCGTACCTGGAGGCAATTATTATTAAAATGGAAAAAGACAGATGGTCGACAATTGCCCACAATTCCAAAAGGTTGCTTTCCAAAATTATTAAAATTGTTAATTGATGAGCTTAATATAAATGCTTCACAGAATATTATTGCTGGATTTAAGAAAACAGGGATTAGCCCTTTAAATGAAAATGAAATATTATCTAGACTTCCCGACGGAAACTTAGGTGCAGAGCATCAAAGTGCTGTAGAAGATTCAGTTGTAACACTCCTCCGAGAAATGAGATACGGTTCCATGAATATCATGGAGCCAAAAAGAAAGAGAAAACTTAATATACTCCCAGGTAAAAGTGTGGCTGCAGAAGAAATTGAAGATTATGCAGAAACTGATGTTGAATACAATATGCAAAATTCTAAAAAAATAAAAAAAGATACAAGTACTAGTGGTCCATCAGGTTTAAATAATAAAGGAAAAGTAAAAAAAAATAAAATTACAAACTTAAAAATAAAAGTAAAAGAGGGAAAAGAAAATTACCTTAATAAAATAGAATGTTACAAAGGAAAAGGCAAGGGAATTGGAAAGAAAACTAAAATACCCTATTTGGAATCAAAAGAAATAAAAGAAAATGAAAATTCCGACAACAATATAGACAACAACAAGATTAAAGGAAAAGATATCGAGGAAATAACAGAAAAATCAAATTTGAATAGAATAGTATTAAAAGAAAATAAGGACAATAACGAAGAACGGACAAAATTCGATAACAACGCAGGGCAAGAAAAACGTGGAAATTTAAGACAGGAAAATTACGATAGCGTCACGACTTACGAAAATTATGATAATATGGAACAGCAAAATTACAAGAACGTAAAACAGCAAAGTATCACAGGACAGGAAGACTACGATAATAACATGGAAGAATTACAGTGCAAAATACTTAATGACATTGACGTCAAAACTCTGCCCATTCTCTTTTTTGATAAGTTTGATGACTTATATGAAGAGGTTACGATCAGTACTGGAGAAACTGCTGTTGATAATAATAATATGGAAAATAAAATAAAAATTGTATCCAATGAAATAGTGAATGACGGTCAATATAAGAAAAAATACAGATTACCTGTTATACAAAAAAGTAAGACTGTAGCGGTACAAGATCTCATTGCATTGCCAAGGAAAAACCAAATTAAAAATTACTACAATAATAGTGGCAAAATATTAAAAATCCTAGAAGAGGATGATGTGAGTTAGAAGATACATAAATTTAGCTTTTTATTATTTTGATTATATTTAGGTACATAGTATTGGTTCTATACAAAGCTATAAGCCTATAACGTAGGCTGGAGTTGATTACCTGTGATTACGTTGTTATAATAATTGTTAAGTTCAGAACATTTATAATTGTTTATTTTTTGTCGTATATGCGATTGTTAATTTAAAAATTGTTTCTTATTTTGTTTTATTTCAATTAAATAAAAATACGAAAAGTTCGTATATCTTATTTGATTTATTGAATAGAGATCATTGACATCTCATAGAAATTAAGTAGCTTAAAATACAAACATATATATGTTTATATGCATAATTAGATTTTCATTTAGCATTTACACACCAAAACAAATTTAAATACACAACCTCACATTTTTTTATGTTGGTTAAAAGTATTTTTGGCAGCCCTAACAGTTTTTCCATTCATCCCTTTATGCGTTTCTATTGACCCCAACCGCTGGGTGAATAGAAATGGTTAATATTTTTCAAATTTACTGCAAAATCTTTGCTTATAGTTAATAAATTTTATTATACCTCTTTCTATATGGGTACCGGACGTAATATAAAATTATCGGAGGTAAAAAAAACCAGAGTACTAACAACAAAATCTTCGGACAAAGTATAAATCCATTGCTATTCACCCCGTTTTACGGTATTTAATAAGTTACATAGTAAATATTAATTTATGAGGGGATGTTGGGGAATTAGTTTTATTGTTTATGGTTTTACTGATGGCTGAAAAACATAGTGACAGATTGTAAGAATTTGAATTCAAATATGAGAATGTATAGTGCCACAAACTTATCTGGCCCGGTGGCGGGGGCGGTACGATCGACTTAAGTGATGCCATTAAACGAAATGCCGCCAGTTTTAGAGGAAACATAAAAATCAAAGAAATATATACACTGTTAAAATAATTGCATTGATATACTTATTAATTGTGTTGTGTGGTGTTTCAATTAAAAATCAATTGCCTTCTGTTTTTTGTTGCTTAGTTTTAAAAATGCACCACGTTAAGTCGCGATCATAGCTATTATATAATATTAGAGAGTTATAATATTGCACAGAAATAACTCGTTGACGATTTTTTTATTGTAAGAAATGAAATATGTGTAGAAAAAGATAATATGTATTTAAAAAAATACACCTCAATGGAATGTGCATACGCGGTAAGTAAATTAATTGTACCTGGCAATACTACATTTAAAGATGGCGGCTTTAGTTCTAAATTTCGCCACCGGGTCAGATAAGTTTGTAGCACTGTATTTTGTTTGGTTTTGAGAAAATTTAGTTGTAAAGATGTTGTCAAGATGTATTAGAAAAAAGATGTGGTATATTAGGGTTTTATCGTTTTGAGTTTTATTTTGATTTAAATGAAGTTTTAATATGTAATAATAAAATAGTTGTGAGAGTGAAATATATTATAATATGAGATGAGAAGATGAAGTTTTTATAACATTTTAGATAGTGTGTTCCCAAAAGGTTGATAACAGGTGATAGTGAATCAACCCTGCAGGAAAAAACCCCTCAACACGTTGTGGTTCTACAACTTGCGTTCGCGCGCCGCCATCGTAACTACTCCTTCCGTCTTTTCGTCTTAAAAACTTATTCATGGAAAATGTTTAGAATCTGCTACCTAATATAACTTTTATCATCATTCGTTAATGTAATAATATCATCAAATATGCATACTAAATTACGAAAAATGTTTATGTATTCTGTGTTGTATTGTAGTAGTGTGTGTATGAAGTACTATTATGGTAGAATAAGGTATTCTGTTTGGTAGGTTTTTGTAATCTTTTATTTCCTTTAGTACATTTTTCAATTTGACAGCAGTAACACTGCCGACACCGACGCCGATGACGGCTTCTTCGTTAATTTCGTTATTTCGTTCGTACCACGGGTGTGGCAACAAATAACGAAGTTTTAAACCATTGAAAAATAAACAATAAAATATTGTTGATTAACGATGGAGAAATATCACACTGTGTACATCATTTATATAATTTTGTTATTAGTATTCGTCAAAGGTCTGTGTCAGTCACGCTGGGTGAGTATTTGTTGATTGTTTTGAAGTTTTTGGTTTTAATCAAATTTTTTTTGCAGTTTTTGCTTTGGATTGCTACGTGTGTGAAGATCAAGAAAATAATAATGAAAAATGCGTTAACACTTTAAGAACATGTGAACAAACCGATAATGTTTGTTTGACTGAAATTAGGTGGGGTAGCACGCCCTACTGGTCTCAAGGAGCTAAAAAACAATACTACATATCAAAACGGTGTTCGAATAAGACAGAATGTGCCTCAATTAGAAATCACTACATGCCTCTGTGCACTCACATCTGGTACCAGGATTGGGTGTGTTCAGATTGCTGCCAGGGGGATCGCTGTAATTATTATATTATTGTAAGTAGTTTTTTTATATATTTTATTAGGATTCTCAGTAGGTCTTATTAAAATAAAATCTGTAATCGCAATCAGTTTACCCAAGTGTACAACCGTTTGTAGGGAAACACAAATGGCAATTAAGATTTTTTTCTATGTATGATGCGGATGCTTAGGCTACGTTTCTCGCATTCCATAGAGCACTTCTGAGACTAACTTGCATACATCCCAATACTAAATGAGTTTTATATGCTGAGATAACAATAGAACTCAAGGAAGCTGTTGCAATACTGTCGCTTCAAGGGTTTCAGTTATTCCTCAGCAAATTATTTTACACTACTAATATGCTGTGCAGAAAAACATTTAGCAGCAAAATGTTTTATTTTAATAATTTTTTTCTCAACCTCATAGGAAATGTCATGTGCTGCTTATTCTCTATCCATCATGGCAAGTGACACAAATATGCAAAGTTTCTTTGCCATATGATAAGACAAGCGCATTACCATTCTAAGTGAAAAAGCATTTGGTAGGCTAAAGTTACTGGTTTGTGACCACCTAACATAATTCCGAAATTCAGTGGAGCGTTTACTAGTTTGTTATTAATAAAGCACTTGTACTGTTCCACTTAATTACATTTCTTTTTACCGACCGATTTCGCCTCAAGGCATTATCAAGAAAAACCAATGGTGTTTGCTTCAAATTACCAATAAACTAAAAAAAGCTGTCAATAACTGACCTCAGAAAAGTTACAAATAGTTCTTTTGATAGATTTGACATGGCTCTAAAAAGTAAATTTACAAATGACTCCTCAGATCACATTATTTATATATTATGGTCAAATCTGTACCATTATAATTCACAAAGTTTATACGGATGGATCAAAATTCCAAATTAAAAAAAAAATATGTGTTTCATATTATTCAAATAATTTGTTGAGAGGCCACTGCACACAAACTACATGATTGTCTAATACAGTCTTTTTTGAACATTCTGATTCATTGATTCATTGTTATACCATTGTTTTTGTTTCAGAGTGGCAGCTCATCCGTTTTGCCAGCTTTTAGTGTATTTTTGGGAATAGTATTTCTACAGTATCTCATTTAGTCAACTCAAGTTTACATTCATTAAGCTATAATAAAATACTGAGTTGGCCTGAATTGTGTGGCAGCTTTAGGATATAAATATCAGAATTCATACATTTCATGAAGCGATCAACTTTGGAATGGTACCCATTCCAAAGGTGCCTACTGCCGTAGCTATAGTATGGTCATTTTGTGATCGCTCTATTAATGTTACTATTTTATTATTGTTGTAACCAACAACAATCTCTAATGGCAGAAATATTGTATTCAATTTAAAACTATGACCTATATGAGAGAGCGAAAGTACTGTAACATGTAAATTTTAGTTCTATATTATATGTTTATACATTTTGGTGTCCCAAGGGATTCAAATTAACGGGTACTTTAGGATCAAGTGTAATATTACGACACAAATATATGACACACCCAGCAGTTTGGGTTGACAGCGAAGAATAATATAAAGTAATACTACTTAATTCTGTTTCTTCAGGGCTTTAATTGACACTATATTGATGTCATATTACGGCTGGTCAGTTCACTCGCTTGTCTCTGCGACTGTCCATATTCGACTCAGTGATCTCTCTCTTCTTGCTTGATAGTAAAACATCTAGTTTCACAGTAAATAAATTAATTAAAAAGGATACTCATGTATTTTGTTGGGACAGCAGACTAATATCAATCTCAAATTTAGATCTTTAAAAGGGCAAATGTCTGGATGACTTTTGGTATATGCAGGGCGTTCTGCTACTGTTATTTTTTTTTAGAAAGGCTTTATAATTTTTGGAAATCACAGTTCACAATCTTTACAAATAAGGTGAATAAGGGTCAAAAGACACTGAAATGGCCGCGATCGACGGAGCAGTTTTAGTTTGAAAGCATTTTAAACTTTATCTCTATTAGTTGTTGACTATACTTGTTCGAATGATGGAAAGAATCGCATTGAGCAGCCATGCGCCTAATGCGCGTGTGTGATGCGCTTTAACCACACATATACGATAATTATTTAGAGCAATTGCTGTATGCGTGTAAGAGACTGTGATATAGCATCTCTTGTCTCACCTATCAGTGTCTCACTAAATATATAATATATCGTACCTGTTTAGTGTGTGACTAGCTACAAATTAAAACTGCTCTGCCGGCCGCTACTGAAATGATTCATTGTGTTTTGATTTGACCCTTGTGTTAAACTTAGTTTTTGTTGATCCTTTAAATTTGTGAAGTAATGATGAATGAAAACATGCAGTATTTTGTAAGAAAATGTATTTTGTGTACAGCTAAAATGAATCTCAGATGATTCCGTCCATTTTTTATATTTTTATTTTTTAGACTTGTGAAAAATGTTTAATTTATAATTAAGTTGACAATTATAATATTTGCTATAATTATCTTGACTTTTGTACATAAATTATAATTTTTAAGATATTTTTAGACATAAGATGCATTTGACATGTATTATGGTTTATTATAATTTATTAATCGTGATCTTTCCCATTTTTTCCGTCCATATTATTGTAAGTAGATACTTACATTTTCTTGTGTCAGGAGGTCTCGCCCTTCCGTATCTCAATAGTATAATCTTAAACTGAGATATACATATAATAATCAAAAAGACCCTATAGACCTTAAACTAGAATAATGTGATATACACAATATTTACCGTACTAAAATAATCTTTATAATATTATGTACTTAAAAATAGAAACCAGTGGCCTTAGTCTTTTTAAATCTCACACTTTTTATATGACACATACCGGTCTACATAGGAAATATTTTTTTCAATAAAATGTAATTACACGAGAGGTATTTTTTTCAATAAATCTTTACCTCCTTAAGTCCTTACTAATATTATAAATGGGAAAGTGAGTTAGTTTGTTTCACTTTCAGGCCTTAACTTGCTGAATCGATTGGTTGAAGTTTTGCATATATTATATTCCATAATAAATACATAGATATATTCATACATTATATTCTATAGTAATAAGTTTAGAATAAATAATATACCTTCTGTCCCGAAATAGGAGGTGTTCCCGAGGGATGACTGAAAGTTCTGCGCGATAACCGACATTTAATAAAATAAACATAATGGCAGCTGTAGGCATTTGCAAAATATCTACATATCTACTGTAATTATATAATTAAGTGATATAAATATGTATCTCATCAACCATCGACGAACAATTGATTTCCTTAATATAACCAGCCCATCTCTTAAACGATAGCAACCAGGACAAGATGCGTGACAACTCCGGATTTTGAATCTTAAAACCCGGACATTAGTGTTTTTTAGTAGTAGTACGTTAGTACTATTACTTATACTGTGGTACTAGTACTATTTTTTATTCTGTGACAAGACCGTTATTCGCAGCATGGAGCAGGCGGTAGTGATTTAAAACTTAAGCCTGAATTCCTGAACTACAAATGAAAGCCCTCGGACTCCCTTCAAACTAGGACAAATCCGGGGAAACCCGGACGGATGGCAACCCTAGTCTCAATATGTATCACAATAAATCATTTGCCTTTATTCGCATAAGGACAGATTCTCAAAAAGACAGATTCTCAAAACACCGGAAATGGTACAGGTGCATACAAAGTTATTAATCTTAGAATCAGTACGTTTAAAATGTGGGTGGATTGGATCGCACTATTTCCATGGAAATACAAAACGGAAATAGTGGGACTAACGTTTTTTTAAAATTATATCCCATCATATTAAATTATATCGAAGGGCATAAAAGGATTAATTCTAAAATTCCTAAAAGACCATCGATACTTTATTTCACCATGCTTTTGGAGAAGGAAGCAAAACTATCGGATATTAAAATAGTCCGCGGGGCTAATTATTGTGCGGGGAAAAGAAGAAAAAGTGACATTTCAGTCGACAACAAAATTAAACACATTGTGTCTGAATGTTTAAGAAGTGAATTATCTGCAACGCCTTGCGGTGCTTAGACGTGTAAAGTATAACAATATTATGTAGGGCAAAAATAAAAATAAAATATTTTAACGCTATTTTTTCTCTTATTCCGCTCACGTGTACTGCTGTCGTTTTGAGAATCTGTCGTCTTGAGAATCTGTCCTTTTGAGAATCTGTCCTTATGCGAATAAAGGATCATTTGGTACAATCTACATAGAAGGTTTATTACAAAAATGGTTTTCTAAATAGGTGTAATCAGTCTTACAAAGTATCTAAACCATAATAAAATTAGTTTAAACCATCAAAAGCAGTGTGTCTATTGTGGTCTCGCTCTAAATATGTCGTATCTGCATATTGTATTGTGTGTGATGTTATGAGAGTCAGTCAGTTAAGAAATATTGATAAGTATAGATTTCATGGAAATTACTTAAAATGAAATTATGATATAATATACTTATTACCTAGGTAAACATATGTGTGCGCGTTTACCAAAAAAACATCTCCGTTCCTTCCTACCCCCAGTCTTCGGAGCACTTCGCTCAATTTGCGAGAGAGCTTAAATAAGCTGGGCATGGATATTCGCTGCAACCTTAACCAAAGGGAATATATTGAGAGCCTCATTTCAAAGGTCTGAAAAAAACTCGGGATCCTGAACAGGGTGCGGCGGTTCTTCGCGCCGGACCAGCTTTGTCTCTTGTATAAGACTCAAGTTCGTGGACTGCGTGGAGTACCTACTGCTCGCATCTCTGGGATTGTTCCGCCCAGTATCTGTTCGAGGCTCTCGATAGGTTGCAGCGACGAGCGGTCCGCATAATTGGTGACGAAGAGGTCACCAAGAATCATGAACCTCTTCAGCTCCGCAGGGATATTGGCTCACTAAGCGTATTTTACCGCTTAAATCATGTACTATTACTTAAGTTTGCTTTTCGATAGAAATTTTAATTATATCGAGCACATGAAGCAAGTAGGTGAAAAAGCCAAAAAGAATTTCTATGTCTTAACACGAACTTCTACCTCTACGTGGGGATTAACTTTCAAAACATTATTTATACCGCTACATACATAAGTTGTGTTACGTACGGTTCACCTGCGTGGGCAGATAGGGCTACTATAGGTGCAGCACGTTGTAAATTGCTTCAAAGCCAGCGCCTTGCTCTGATATTTTTATGTAAGTCGTATAGAACTGTAAGCACCGAGGCACTACCCGTGCTAGCAAGTGTGTTACCAGTAGACTTAGAAGTACAACGCCGCGCTTCAATGTACTATACATCTAAAAATATGGTCCCTGATTTCTTGAAAACGCGTGATCGTGAAAAAATAGTTTGACTGTTCAAACCTATTAATGAAGTATTTGAAACATTGCTGTCTGAATGGCAGGAAAGGTGGGAAACTTCTACCAAAGGACGCCATTTGTATCTGTTCTTTCAATCGTTAGGAAATAGATTAAAGAAAAAGTGGTTAGAAGTCGACCACCCCGTTGCGCAATTTTTAACTGGACATGGCAATTTTAAGGCTAAACTCTTTTCGTTTAAATTAGTGCCGTCGCCCTTATGCGTATGTTCTACTGCTAATTCTGAATTCGATCAAACAGCACACCATGTTCTCTGGGAGTGTGGTCTTTGGCGGCGGGAGCGGGATGACATGTTGAATTACACAGCGCCATCTAGCCCCAAAGTAAGCGAAGCTTGTGTTATGGGTATTATACAACTGATAAACATACGTAAATACATTTTTTTTTTTTGTAAATACATACTTATGAATTTATGATACATAGAAAACACCCAAACCAAGACAAACAGACATGTTCATGCACACAAATGTTTGTCCTGTGTGGGAATCGAACCCACGAGCGTTGGTGTCGAAGCCGCGTCATTGACCGCTACGCCACCGAGCTCGTCAAATTCATTGCAAGTTGCATCCGGGGTAGTTTAATATTCAGATTTGGTAGTAACAAGGGAGAATTACCAAGCGTTCAGACGATTTTGCAATTCATATTATTGGAATCGATGTGTACCTAACACATCGATTCCAACAACTCAATGTTTTATGTCTCCAATAGTGTTAGAAACTTAAAATCCGTGGTGCACGGCAGTTGAGCTTCACTTGACTAGCCATCTCTTTAGGCTTTTAATGCCTTATTTACCATTTGCTGTCTCTCACATAGCTAAGAGGGGAAGTCAAATTCCTAAAGCTTCCTACTCCTACTAATTTCTTCTGATTAAATTCGTTGTGAGTTCCAAGGCAGCCGTAGTTTTACCCCCGGGACTGCAATGGACTTCATTGTTCATTGCCTTTTTTGGCGGTCGCCGCTGTTAATCCTGGCTACACAGGAGACACAGTGGTGGGAATGTGTGGTGGGCCCCCGTCCCGCCTATACCACGGTGAATGCTCTGAAGAACTGTTTTCCCGTATCCCTTCCTCCCCTTACCGTCACAGAACTTCACGTCACTTCACAGGCTCGCGATATCACAAGTTTACCGTTGGGATCATTCCTTCGCACGTCGCACCATTAAAAAGTGGATCGCGTTGCCGGCATACGTATTTCCTCATTCATACAATATAGGATCCTTCAAGAGAAGCGTGAAGAAGATCTTGTAGGCCAGCATGGCAGCGTATCAAGATCTCTTGTCCGTTGCCGATCCTTTCACTTTTTTTCCTTCCTTTGCTTTTTGCTTACCATCAGGCAAAGCGGAGTCAATATCTGTGCCAATATCCTGAGCTAATATAAAAAAAATATATAAATTAGCTACATATGAGGACCTCGATGGCGTCGTTGCGTATGTCAGTCTAATCGAACACGCAAGTTAAGTAATGTCAACCGCAGCCTGTCCACGGATGGGTTTATGTTTATTTATCTCGATCTCCTCCGTACTTCGGAGGGCATGTTAAGTCGTCGGTCCCGGCTGTTGTCGTGAGATCACAGTCGTTAAGCCAAGTTAGTGGCCTTACGGCGGCTTGAAGACTCTGGCCTCCTCCCACCACGCTGCTCAACCCGCAGTTGAGTAGCGTGGTGGAGTATGCTCTAAACCCCTTCGATTGAGGAGAGACCTGTATCCCAGCAGTGCGATGAATAAGGTTGATGAAGAAGACATAACTATAAACTCATTTTTGTGATGAACCGATCTACGCATATTATGTAATGTGTTATTGTGATACTTAGTTGAAATTGGATACATTAAAAAAATATTGTTTGTGGTAAACTATTCTGGCTAATGTGACATTTTGAATAAATTTATTAAATCATTAATAATACTAGTAGCGTTTCTAATTTATATTTTAAATACAAATATGTAGATAAATTATTTTGTATTTTCTGTTGACGATGGGTGAAAAAATCTGGGTTTAAATTGCTGTTTCTTATGTCGATAAAAAAAAAATAGTCCACCAACCGGAGAATGACAAGTGACACTTAATGTATTTAGGGATTGGCGACATTAAGTACAATATCGATAATGAAATCGACTCGATAGTACAATTGTAATGGCCATTGATATATATCATGGAAATGAAACCAAATGGTAATAGTATACAATCAAATTTGTATGGCATCCGAACGTATCAAACTCACACAACAATAGACGAGCAATATGAGTTTACTACTAATACCTTTGTGCAGTGTTGCCAACCCCTGCAAGCTCCACCGCTAGACTCAATGGCAAAAGTCGCTAGTTTGTCGCTAAAATTGCTGATCTGTTGATCAGGTCAGGTCAGGATCAGGTGTGATAATGTATGTAAACATTTCTCACAGTCGTTCTTCATACATAAAAAACACCAAAGATACTATGGAAAATTTCCAAATATACTAAGTATAGCTAGATAGAAAGTTATAGAATTAAAATATAGAATATTGTGATAGTATATTGACATGCGCAAAAATCGTGGCGCGCCGTCTAGAGTCGAGTAGCGGAACTAAACTCGAAAAATGAGAACAATAGCTCTGGATTTCCTAATAAGCGCGCGAGAAGCCATAGGAGATCAGATCTCAGCCGGCTTCCGATCAATAAATTGTACTACGTTTCAATAAGAAATAAGAAGAATAAAAGTTTCTTGATACTCAAGGCTGCGTTTTGAGTTCATCTCAACACAGCAACAGCGAATGTAACGAATTGTGATCCATCGGCTATAAGAATATAGTAGGCATGGGATGATGGGATGTAAGTGGTTCATCAACATCTTTGAACCAAAGCCAACTTCACCTGCACGCGTTGCACCCTGCTGACTGGCAAACGAAGCTCTGGCGAAAAGAGAGGTGGGAGCGTAATGTAAGCTACCCGACTGGGGAATGTACCTCCACCTCACAGAATACAGCAGCAAAGTAACAATTTCTCTGAGGCTTGTTGTGTTCCTGCGAGTGAGTGAGGTCACCAGAAAGGAAGAAGATGCTGCGTAAGAAGCGGGGGTGGCAGCGGCGCGCGAGCGTTAATATAGCTACGGTAGCCGCTTCACATCAGGCGGGCCGTATGCTTGTCTGCCACGCGACGTAGTTTATAAAAAAAATTGCCTCCCTGATACTTTGGTCCAAGTCTCTTTTGTATTTGGTTCCATAAGAATTCTTAAATAAAAAAAAAATGTGTTCATACAATGGTAAAATGTAGCATATATATATTTTTAATTTGACGACATTACGTGTGTCATCTAAGATGTTTGCTTAGTCTATTAAATCGTTATGCATCTGTAGTGATACGGTGTTGTATGTTTTCATTGACAATACGCACCGCACAGGCAAACCCCGGCCACTCCATACAAAAATGGCGCTTTTGCATGTAGTAACCAAATGACGTCTGTACACGTGCCTATGTTTGAGTGACGTTCTCTAGGGCTGACATTATACAATTATTAGTCGGACATGTAAGGGGGTGTAAGTGGTTCATCAACATCTTTGAACCAAAGTCAATCTTACCTGCACGGGGTACACCCTGCTGACTGACAGACGAGGCTCTGACGAAAAGAGAGGTAGGACATAGCGTATTTTTTAAGCAGCCTGACTGACGAAGTACCATCACCTCACAGAATACCGCAGTCAAATAACAATTTCCTTGAGGGTTGTTGTGTTCCTGCGAGTGAGTGAGGTCACCAGAGAGGATGGAGTTGCAGCGTTGGCAGCGCGGATGGCAGCGCGCCAGCAATATTTAATGTTGCGAGCGTTAATATGGTTACGGTAACCGCTTCACATCAAGTGGGCGTAGTGAAGAAAAAAAAACGTGTGTCACTCGGGGACTGCCGCGGTAAAGCTATTGCATAGCATTTTTTATCAACTAATGCTCGTTTGCTCGTTCATCCATCCATCCATCCATTCATATCCATTCATCTATCCATCCATCCATTCATCCACCTATCCACCCATCCATCCACCCATCCATCCATCCATCCACCCTTCCATCCATCCATCCACCCTTCCATCCATCCATCCAAACTCATCCATCCACCCATCCATCCACCCGTCCACCCATCCATCCATCCATCCACCCTTCCATCCATCCATCCACCCACCCACCCACCCACTCATCCATCCACCCATCCATCCACCCGTCCACCCATCCATCCATCCATCCATCCATCCACCCTTCCATCCATCCATCCAAACTCATCCATCCACCCATCCATCCACCCGTCCACCCATCCATCCATCCATCCATCCATCCATCCATCCATCCATCCATCCATCCATCCATCCATCCATCCATCCATCCATCCATCCATCCATCCATCCATCAATCCATCCAACCATCCATCCATCCATCAATCCATCAATCCGTCCGTCCCGTCCGTCCATCCATCCATCCAAATTGTTTTTTTTTTACTTTCCATGTGTTGAGACATCCATCCACTGCACAAATAACTCTCATCTTTTACATACTCGCATATTATTTTGAACTTTTTTTTTTATACTACGTCGGGTGGCAGACAAGCATACGGCCCGTCTGATGTGAAGCGGTTACCGTAGCCATATTAACGCTCGCAACATAAAATATTGCTCGCTCGCCGCCACCCCCGCTGCCATCGCAGCATCTTCCTTTCCTTTCTGGTGACCTCACTCACTCGCAGGAACACAACAGCCCTCAAGGGAACCGTTATTTGGCTGCGGTATTCTGTGAGGTGGAGGTACATTCCCCAGTCGGGTAGCTTACAATTACGCTCCCTACCTCTCTTTTCGCCAGAGCTTCGTTTGTCAGTCAGCAGGGTGCACCGCGTGCAGGTGAAGTTGGCTTTGGTTCAAAGATGTTGATGAACTACTTACACCCCAAATGAATGGAGAATAAAATACAAGCGACGTCAATTCGTACGTTGTGGCATTCCTTGCAAACGGTTCCAAATCGGTTCCATAGGGGAGGTGAGGTCGACTAGTGAGAGCGGCAGAGAGTGTCCATACTGTACGTTAGTACTATTACTTATACTGTGGCACAGGTACGTTTGATATTATCGATTGACAACAGTATCGACAAAAATAAAATCGTACAACCCTATAGCCATTCTATTCATTCACCGCTGGGCGCTGTCAAATCAAACGTCAAGCCGCTTTTTCTGTCTCTCTCAGCCAGCGGTACAGAATTTACCTGATTTTAAGTAGTTCTAAGCGGCACCATTTTCCTTGTAATAATCAGATCAAACCAAGTATTGTATTTGAACATGAATTGGTATCGCACTACTAATTTATTTAGTTATAAAATACTATCATGTGCTCTAGTTTTGGTGAGTATAACACTCCATGAAAGTATGTGTGAAATTGGTTGTCGTTTTGTCGATTTTACGGTGTAATAAGAGAAGTAATCGCTATACCTAATTATTCAAAAATTGTTATGTTTTAGCTGTGCCACTGTTTTTACAATCCTACCGATAGCGGTGCGGTATCAATAACTCAAAGCAATTTAGATATGGTATTAGGTGAGTACCAGCACATTTAATTTATACACCCGTTATTCGAGCCTATAGAATCAATTCTCTTGCTTTTTGCTCCATAGTGTTGGTTCATCTAGGAAACTAATAACAAATACATACTTCTGTCAGTAACTTTTCTATTCAGTTTGAAAAAGTTGTGTTATGTTTATTTTCTTAGCCAATAATGATAAACTTTTGATCATTAGACCAAAGATCCAACAGATTATACGGATTAAATTATTTTTATTTTATTATTTTTTAAAGATTTTCACATGTCTATTACCTTTGGTGTTATATAGTGAGAGTAGATATTTGCTTCAACATTTGGGACTTACACTGTTCGACCAATCGTCATGAAATCATTGTTCTATAAAACTATTCTAACATGGTACTTTTTATAATTTATAAAGTCATAAGAAAGGACTGATTTAGACAAGTTTATTGCAATGGGAAACCTAAAAGTTGTATACATTTTTCCATGTATCTTTTAACACTTTGACAGCTGTGCATTATATTACACGCACCTCCCAGTACGCCGGCTGTTTTAGGCATTATTGTAAATAGTATAGAATAAGAACTATAATATTTAGGCATTTACTTCTTTTAACATATGTTAGAGTATGTTATGTGCTATAAATATAAATCATTTATTTTCAATATATTTATTTACAAAAAAATCAATGCAAAAACTGTCTTTTTAGGAAAAAAAAAACTATAACAAAATAGCTCTCAGCGTACTGAGCGCATCACGTGTTACTGCGTGTTGGCACAAGCCCTCTCCCCGCCGCCCCACAACCATTACCTCTGCTTTGTATGTGTGTGTATAGCTAAAGAGTGCCTCTAAATATTGCAACAAACGCCGATCACGGGTTTTAATACAAAATCTATGAATTCAAATGACGAGCTGAGGTCGTGATTGGCGTAGCTATGTTGTGATATGAAGCATAACGAGCTGAGGTCGTGATATGAAGCATAACGAAGCCATGTCGTGATCGGCTGTCAAAGTGTTAACCAAATATTATACCAAATATTTGATAACTTCTATGTGGTTTAATAAACTTCTAATTGACTTTCCGTTTAAGTTGAAATAATGTTTCTCATTAAGGGTTCATTAAAATGTTTAGGGTTCACATTTATGCAGGAAACCTCAACATTTCTCTGATAAAATATTCCATAATTAGCTATCAATATTCTCCTATAGAACTCAGTGGAAATCCCATTAATCATATTAGTCACCCCTTATATTACCTTCTACATAAACAAAATATATTAAAATTTTAGATTACAGTATCATATTATGATCTAAGGTTTTGTATGAATATGTGATATATAGCGATATATTAGTAAGTTAAATGAATTTTATTGAACAAAGGGGCAAGGGTGGTACTGTACTAGTCCTAAAATAAAATTACATGTTATGTATATTGTTACAAATACTGCCACTACTAGAAGTACACCATATTGGTAACCTAACTGGGGAATTTGGGATACA
Organism: Hypsopygia costalis; assembly: GCA_937001555.2. NCBI lineage: Eukaryota > Metazoa > Arthropoda > Insecta > Lepidoptera > Pyralidae > Hypsopygia > Hypsopygia costalis. Next base: position 11,872,575 of record OW443330.2, on the reverse strand, counting down.
AATGGGACCACTACACTGCCAAAATTGACTGCTGACTTAATTTTGGTTGTCAACAAATGCGATTTGGCTTAACATCTAAATTATTTAATTCCTACAAAACCAGCAATGAACTTTGAAATGAGCTTTTTAATAAAATCATCAACCAAGATCAATTAACTTCTTTTCAAAGAAATTTTTGCTATTGTTTTGTATGCAATTTAATTAATTGTTTGAATTGATAGATTAGTATAAATTACTGAAATGACAATATTTTCAGCTTCCAATGAAATTGTGTTCATCAACTTTTATGCGGAATGGTGCAGATTTAGTAATATGTTAATGCCAATATTTGATGATGCGGCTGATGCTGTGGCTAAAGCCGGTTATGATCCCGGTAAAGTAGTCATGGGTAAAGTGGACTGCGATAAAGAAGGCGCCATTGCAACCAGATTCCACATTACAAAATACCCTACATTAAAACTGTTTCGCAATGGATTACCTGCTAAAAAGGAATATAGAGGTAAGTACTTGACAACATTGACCTTTTTAGTACATTATGATACATTGACCAGGGGCTCTACCGCCAAGCTGAAGCCGATTATTTTTGATTAGAAAAATTAGAATTATTAATAAAAATAGATTAGAAAAATAAGTGTTGCGTTTAAGTTATTGACAAACATCTTTGATCATTCTGTAGAGCTTCAGGGTTTCTAGCAGCTAAGCTAAACACAATTATCACCCATATAAGCTGAAGTTTGATACTTGCAATCAAAAAATCCGATAGTAATTGGCTTCAGTTTCGGCAGTTGTGCCCCAGATCATCAAATTAAGTGAAATGAATTACTTCATAAACCACATCTTTCACTTAACTTAAACCATTGCGACCACCAATACCAAGGCTACCCTAGATTTTGTAGGTTTCTCAGAGTTGACTGAGTAGTGTACATTAAAAAAAATATATATACTGTCAGACAAATTACGCAGCGCCATCAAGCCCCAAAGTAAGCGAAGCTTGTGTTATGGGTACTACACAACTGATAAACAGATGTAAAAACATTTTTTTTGTAAATACATACTTATGATACATAGAAAACACCCAGACTAAGACAAACAGACATGTTCATGCACACAAATGTTTGTCCTATGTGGGAATCGAACCCACGAGCGTTGGTGTCGAAGCCGCGTCATTGACCGCTACGCCACCGAGCTCGTCAATAGTACATAGATTTTTATTTATGCTTTTAGTTCATTTCATTGTTCAACAATTGATTTATACAAACTGATTGTCTTGTACTGTAACTGAGGGTATTTAATTTATTAGTTAAATAACCCCCAATTACAATAGTTTGGATTGTCTGCTGAGCAAACATGCATTTATTTATTTCTATTTCTTCCATAATTTCTTTCCATAAGTTCACTGTTAGTATATTACACTAGGAGCTCGATGGCGTCGTTGCACGTGTCAATCTAATCGATGAAGCAACGTCGACCGTAGCCTGTCTATGGATGGGTTTATTTGTCTCGAGCTCCTCCGTTCTTCGGAGGGTACGTTAAGCCGTTGTTTTGGTTGTTGTTTTTAGACGACAGTTGTTAAGCCAACTCAGTGGCCTTTGAGAGACTTGAAAACAATGGCCTCTTCCCAGTGGCGGATCAACGTATAAGCAATATAAGCACGTGCTTGGCGCCTCTAGTTTCCAGGGGTCCTATCCAGGTTTTATACCAATTGAAAAAATTGAGCCATGAACAATGAGAAATGAGATGGACAAAAAACAAACAAACAAACTTTCGCATTTATAATATTAGTAAGAATTCCTATCTTCCAAATTCAAGCTACAGAGGGCCCACATGAGCTCTATGCTTAGGGCCTCAGAAAGTCTTAATCCGCCACTGCCTCTTCCAACCCATAGCTGAGCAATGCGGTGAAGTATGCTCTAAAATTCCTTCGATTGAGGGGAAACCCGTATCCCAACAGTGGGATGATTATGGGTTGATGCTGTATATTACACTATGCAGCTTAATAATTTTATTGGCTATAATTCCAGGGCAACGTTCTGTGGAGGCTTTTTCTGAGTTCATCAAGAAACAATTGACAGACCCTATCAAAACCTTTGGAGCTTTGAAAGAACTCCATGATTTGAGCGAGGATAAGAGACATATTATTGGCTACATGGACAGGAGAGATCAGCCAGAGTATGAGGTTCTGAGAAAAGTGGCAGCTAGTCTCAAGGATGAGTGTCAATTCCATGTAGGCTTTGGAGATGCCTCACAGCAAATGCATCCACCAGGTAATGGTTAATAATGATATTTATATAAGATAGGGTTACCAGAAATATCATAAGGCAGTGCTGTGTTGTCCGCTGAGAGGGTGGCAACATGCAACTATTACTTGAGATTTCTGTGTTGCAGATATGCTTTGCTTTCTTATTTTTCATGAACAAAGTCGCGAACCGCCGCTAGTCTACAGATGTAAATGTGATATATCTATTCTATAACATAGACATAACATCTTTATTTATTTCGTTTTTATGTTGAAATAATCTAAATCACAAGTAGTATTTGAATACAAACTAATTGCATTTCATTTCTGTAAAATATTAAATAGATGTTACTTTCTTTTTCAAAAATTAAATAATTCTGCACCCTGGTCACTCCATACAAATATCGCGTCGTTTACTACTACATGGACAATGATGTCTGTGCAGAGCTTAAACGAGCGTTTGTGCGTACGGCGCCATACAAACTGTTCCAGACTTGTCTCGGAGCGGAGGAGAGATTAACATAAGCGAGCGGCAGGGAGTAGCCATACTGTACGTAGGACTAGTACTTATACTGTGATATAACCACAATGTTGACATACAATAGACAAATATTACACACAAATTAAAGCACAATTTCAACATATAATCTGTTTTTTCAGGTCAGCCTGTTCTAGTATTTAGAACTGATCGCAAAACTTCAACAGAGCCAGATGAGACATACAAAGGGTCTCTATCCAATTTTGAGGAATTAAATACTTGGGTCCTGGAAAAATGTATTCCGTTAGTCCGTGAGATCACCTTTGAAAATGCCGAGGAATTAACTGAAGAAGGGCTGCCATTCCTTATCCTCTTCCATGACCCCTCTGACACCGAAAGTGTCAAAAGATACAAAGATGTTATTTCGAGGGAATTGACTGGCGAAAAACGTAAGTATATCCACAATATAAAAACACTGAAGAGCCCGATGGTCGAATGGCTAGCAATGGCCACTTTGACTTCGAAGTCGCGGGTTCGATTCCCGCACATGACACACGTTTGTGTGTATAAATATATCTATTTGTCTTGGTCTGGGTGTTTTCTATGTAATAAATGTATTTAATTAAAAAAAAATGTTTTATTTATGTACATACATATGTCAGTTATCTAGTACTTATAGTACACGCTTTGCTTAGTTTGGGACTAGAGGGAGCTGTGTAATTTGTCAAGGAATATTTATATTTGCTGTAATTGCCCTTGTGTTGTAGTGTAAATTGTAACTCTGGCATATGAATAGCAACTAATAAGGGGAGATAAAAAATTGTGTTTATATATCAAGTTGAACATCGGTATATTTGATACATAAATTATACTGTACAGCTAAGAACACGTGAACAAAACTGTTAGAGAGGACTCCCCTCGGACCCTGGGACGTGTAGAAGGTGCCAGCCCGGTGCCTGTCTAGCATCAGCGAACGCGCCGGATTGATACACGCGTTACAGGCACCGGGCTGGCACCTTCTACACGTCCCAGGGTCCGAGGGGAGTCCTCTCTAACAGTTTTGTTCACATGTTCTTAGCTGTACAGTATAATTTCTCTGCCGCTTGTAGACCAGCCAAATACATACCGGTCCTATACCATTTTAGGAACAAAATTTGAAGTGGAAATTTTAGAAAACGAAATACGGTATTGGTCATTATGCATTTACTTAGCCAAGTAAGCTAGAAAAAGCAGGATTTCACATACAAACTTGTTCTTCAATATATAATCAGGCTGGGAGTTCATGACTCAAACACCATCTATATGTGAAGTAGCATTTATAACACAGACAATATAAAGTTTACACCTGGCATCGCTTCTTATTAAATGATCACTGTAACTGATATTAAAAATATAAATTAGTAATTCATAGTAGGAAATAAAGTTGGAAAACAATTAAAAATCACTTTGGAAAGTAGAATGTGGTGGTATATTTATTAATATTAAATCCCATTTTTTTTAATAATGTTAAAAATAGAACAAAAACAACAAACTCTACTTATTCAGACGTTTGCATCATCTCCCGCTCACCAACCTTTTACATTTTTATATTTACAAGCGTTGCTTAGTCCACAAATATTTATGATTTTTTTTTAATTATATTTCCTACAAGTTATACAACTTATTCAATCTCCCGTATGACTTGGAATTATAGAAATGTGCGCGCTGCACATTAAATTATTTAACAGTTTATGTTATCGTGATTGAATAATATACATAAATTAGCATTTATTTTTTGTTGTAATTATGTAAAAACCGTGAGTAATTAAAAAACTCGCAAGTGGTGAAACTAAAATACGTTTAAGATTCGCAAGGTCACTGTGTTTATTGGCAGTAAACATATTCTTATGAAATTATTTGTCCATTTTCAGAGAATATTAACTTCTTAACTGCTGATGGGATTCGTTTCGAGCATCCCTTGCACCACTTGGGCAAGTCTATTTCCGATCTGCCGCTTATCGCCATTGACTCGTTCCGGCACATGTACCTCTTCCCGGATTACAAAGAGATGGAGAATCCTGGAAGACTTTATCAGTTCCTGCAAGATCTTTACTCGGGAAAACTACACAGGTAATTATATCCTACACTCCTATTTTATCAATACCTTTTATAGGTAGGTACTCAAATATTTAAGTATTAGAAATCAATATTCACTGATAAATATCAAAGGATATACCTATCATGATATATGTATATCGATTGATATTTATTGTCTCAGCTAGAAAATTAGTCGATCTGATGTTATGCTGCCAATGTTGCACAGAAAATTTTGATTACTTTTTCCGAATTAGCAATCTTCACTAATATGTAGTGTGTATGTTTAGTGTATTTTATTGAAATTTAATATTTTTTACGTAATAAGGTTTATTATAGTAAAATCAACTTTTATTTTACACGTTTGACAGATCAAATAATAAATAAAGCCACTTGCAGACTAAAAATCCCATCTTGAACGCATGCATGGTAGATATCCGATATATATCGGATAAATATCAAAAAGGTATCCGATATATTGATATTTATTATCTTTATATATCGGATTTTTGCGAACCCTGTTAAAAATACCCTATAATTATGAACCTGCTCAGATGAATTAATTGGGTATTTTTAATGTTATTTTCAAATTTGACACAAGCATTTTATTTTATTTTATCTCTGGAGTACAAGAGTCACTATACATTTCCCTTCCAATGGCAGCATTATCCAGATTTCATATTTAAATTTTGAGGAATTTGTTGTTTTCAATACTCATACAAAGACAAGTAATAATTCGAGTTTTCTGACTCCAGTTTCGATTCGTGATCCTTCTTTTTTTATACCACACACACACCATATGTATATGGCCAAACAACCATACAGCCTGTTGTAAATTGGTTCACCTTAGTCCAGATGCTTTTAATACAATTCGCACGCTGGCACCATCTTTGCTAATACAGCATCTCTCTTACGTTACTCGTCCTCTTACGTCTTGAGCCCTAGACTGGAGACTGGTCGGAACACAGCAATTCTGAGGTATTTTATGAAAAATGCAGTTTTTCGAGCTGCTGTATACATTTTTAGCAAAATCTGTTAAGAGCCATATTACATTTTGACTGTGATTTTTTTTAAATGACTTGCGTAAAATGGCAAATTTTGGCGTTCTCGATCTCGGAAACAAAATACATTAACAATGTTGACTTATTGAATAATACAGAATAGCTATTGGCATAGTACATAGCGGCCTCGCTTTTTGTAAATTTTGTTTAACTTTTTAAATAAACCCAAAATTGCAGAGAAAGATTTTCATAAAATGCGCGCATTCACTATTTTGAGCTCCTGGATTGTACTACTGTTCCAAACAAATGAAATAAAAAAAATAGAATGTTATTTGTTATATAGTCGTATAGTACATAGCGGCCTCGGAATTTGGAAATATCATTGATTTAATATAAAAAAAAACATTCTTTTAACCAAAAAAAACTTCGTAAATCGCTTTAAGTAAACTGTTAATTTCTCGAATAAACGATAATATTATTGAGCAAAATTTATACGAGAATAATTGTAACTTCATGATGAATAAACTTTGTAGCATGAATTTATTATCTTATTTCAATAAAAACGATAAATATAACTTCAAAATTACTACGAAAAACGATGCACCGGCGGCCTTCGCGGGTTTAGTACTGCGCGAGAGCTCGTCAGCGTGCAAATGTAATAGGGCTCTTAATGACGCTGGAAATATTATAAAAAACTAGTGATTAAAACAGTTGTCTCTCTCTCTTTATAACGGTTAATGTAGCTATTCTTTCTGCCCTATTTCCTAATCTGTATATTAATGGAAAATGTTTGCGTTATATATGTTACCAAAATGATTTTCTAGCTGCTATGTATATTATTTGCAAATCTATTAATGCCTCTGGAAATATTAAAAAAATCTAGTGATTAAAACAGTTTTCTCTCTCATTATAACGGTTAAGAGCCATATTACATATCGACTGTGATTTTTGCGTAAAATGGCCAATTTTAGCGTTCTTGATATCGGAAACAAAAATACATTAACAATGTTGAATAGTACAGAATAGCTATTGGCTTAGTTCATAGCGGCCTCGATTTTTGTAAATTTTGTTTAACTTTTTAATTAAACCCAAAATTGCAGAGAAAGACTTTGATAAAATGCGCATATTCACTTTTTTGAGTTCCTGGATTGTACTACTGTTCCTAACAAATAAAATAAAAAAATTAGTATGTTATTTCTTATATAGTCGTATAGTACATAGCGGCCTCAGAATTTTGAAATATCATTGATTTAATATAGAAAAAAAAAAAACATTCTTTTAACCAAAAAAAACTTCGATAATCGCTTTAAGTAAACTGTTAATTTCTCGAATAAACGATAATATTATTGAGCAAAATTTATACGAGAATAATTGTTACTTCATGATGAATAAACTTTGTAGCATGAATTTATTATCTTATTTCAATAAAAACGATAAATATAACTTCAAAATTACTACAAAAAACGATGCACCGGCGGCCTTCGCGGGTTTAGTACTGCGCGAGAGCTCGTCAGCGTGCAAAATGTAATAGGGCTCTTAATGTGGCTACCCTTTCTGCCCCATTTCCAATTCTGTATATTAATGGAATTTGTTTGCGTCACATATGTTAACAAAATGATTTTCTAGCTGCTCTGCCTCTGAAATCTGTTAATGTCACTTGAAATATAAAAAAAAAAAAACTAGTGGTTAAAACAGTTTTCTTTCTAACATGTTTGCGCCACATATGTTACCAAAATAATTGGCTATATTCATATGATCGAGTTACGACAATATCAAGGAGGACATCTGTTATAACCATAGTGATACGCTTATTGTTCTATTCGTTTTTACTGTGCCTTAACATTTACATAGGTGTGACGATAGTAGTTACGTGTTGATGTCATTGGAGAATACGTGGTGTTTTAATTGAATGTTCAAACAAGATAAGTCTACTGCGAAAGGTGGCTACATCTGTTATCATTCAATGAACTTTAGAATGTCATTCATTGTCCGTTTTACATGTGAATGGCTGCTTTTGTTTCTATTGGGTACTAAGTGGTTTTTACGTCGATCTTAGCCTGTCTGTGGATGTGGTTATTTATCTCGAGCTTGGTATGCAAGATGTAAATAAAATTTTGATATATCTATAACGATATATATCGATTAAGCTCGATATCAATATATCAGCCTGTAACGTCACCTATCGAAAATATATCGATCTTTTTCTTTAAAAAAAATACTTAAATAAGTCCAAATACTCGTTTTAAGTGAAGTAAGTGGCTCACCACGATCTTTAGAGCGAAGCCAACCTTATCTGCACGTGGTGTACTGTGCCGATTATTAAGAGGCTCTGACAAAAGAGAGGTTGGACACAGCGTATTTATAAGTTGCCCGATTGAGGAAGTATCTCCACCTCACAAAATACCGCAGCCAAATACTAATAAGTAATTCCCTTGAGAGTTGTTGTGTTCCTGCCTGCGAGTGGGTGAGGTCGCCAGGAAGGAAAAAATTGTTGTATGAGCATTTGTTTCAGTTGTTGTTTTAGTAATAAATATTTATTTTACCTCTTTCTAGGGAGTTCCACTATGGTCCCGATCCAGCTCAAATTATAGTTACCAATGATATCAAAGTAACCACTCCTCCAGAGTCCACATTCAAGAAGCTAGCGCCCTCTAAGAATCGGTATACACTACTCAGGGACGAATTATAAAGTTACTGCGCCTAGATCAAGCAATTTAGTGTAAGTAACAAGCCACTAGAAACACTTGTATAAATAGTTTTATCTCGTTTGATATTCGCATCTCATAATCGATTTGGTTGTTTATAAATTATTTTTGTACACTTGACCTGTTCGGGAACAAAATCGTACATAAACTTTATATAATACAGTATGTATGTAACTATTTACTTTTGTTTGATGATTTACCTCTTTTATAAGTTTATTAATTAATTAAAAAAAATGTCAATGCGTAACATTGTTATATATTAATTGCTAGTTGTGTCCGCGGCTGTGCTTGCGTGGACTATATTCTATAATCCGGCCGAAGAACATGCCTATGAATAAAAACATGTAAAACGAATAAGGTTCTCATGTGATGGTACATAAACGACAGACGGGCAGGCAGATATTGAGTTTCATATTATGTGCGGTCTGAAGAATTACTTGACCTTATTATTTAATTATTAGATAAATCCCGAGAACAGTAACGAAAAAATCGTCATTGTTGCCGAAATCATGGGCACAACACTTTATTTTTCTGGTCAAAATATACATTCGTCTCAACCAGTGGTACAAAACATTTTTTTATTCGGGGACCACTACAAGTTTTATGGTCAGTATATGGATTCATCATCATTATCATATCAGCCCGTATTCGTCCACATCGTCGTGCTGAACATTGGCATCCCCCCCTAGTGCAATGCAAGTTGCTTGTAAGCCACATGTCCTGACCCTGAGCGATTTGCATCCATCGGCTCCCTACAACTTTCTTGAGCGACGACCTCAAGAAAGTTATAGGCTCCATCTAGTGTGGGGTCGTTTCACACTGCTTTCCCCAGCGTCTCCCACTCGAGAACCTTTCCCTAGCGGTGGTCGGTTTTACGAGGTATGTGGCCGGCCCACTGCCACTTCAGCTTGCTTGTCCGTTGAGCTATGTCGGTTATTTTAGTTCTGCTGCGGATATCATTTCAAATCCTATCAAGCAGAGAGACCCCGAGCATAGCTCTATCCATCGCACGCTGAGCAACCTTGAGCTTCCCCATACGGCCCGCTGTGGATGACCATGTCTCAGTTGCGTATTTCATCACTGGCAACACACACTGCTCGAATACTTAGTCTTTAGGCTCTGGGGTAACTTGCACGAGAAGATGTGACGTAGCTTTCCAAATGCTGCCCATTTGAGTTGGATTTATTTGTTGACCTCTTGGTCGAAGTTGAACTTACCTAGCTGAATAACCTGTCTTAGATAGACATATTCGTCAACAACTTCAAGCTTAGCGTTCCCGACTATATCCGGTATAGAAGTAATATGGTCGTTTGACATGATCTTTGTTCATCTTGAGACCTACCTTGTTGGAAACACCATTCAGGTCATTGAGCATTGCATTGATATCATGCAGCGATTTCGCCATAATGTCTATATCGTCGGCAAACCGAAGGTGGTGGTGTATTGCCCATTGATGTTAATACCGTATCCTTTCCAGTCCAAGAGTTTGGAGACTTCTTCCAATGCCGCGATAAAGAGTTTCGGGCATATAACATCACTCTGTCTTATGTTGGATCGGTTTTTGGTTAAAATCCACATTATTTGAGATTACAGCATTTGGTTTAATGTTGCTCAATTTCTTTCGTTTTAATCTAACCTTAATTTAACTACGCTGGACCACGGGTTAAGGATCTAAATGGTATTGGGTCTAGTAAACCAGGACCTAACGTTGTACCATGTTCTATATAATAAGAAGGAACGTGTTAAATCTTTAATGTTCGTAACTACTTATTTCAATAATAATATTCTTATCAGTTATTATTTTGTACTATCCACAAGTTTAATTATGGAGGTGTTAGCATATATAATCTAGTATATACTAATTTTATTTCTTTTTCTTTGATTTATTTAAATGTAAATAATTATAATTATATAATATTTTCTAAGTGCTGCCTTGCAAGTGTTCGTAAAGTATGTATTATACAGCTTACAAGGTGGCTAATCGTCTTCAGTATGAAAGTGCGTGAACATACTTGTGTACAGTAACAACTTTTGTTATGTCATAGATTCTGAAATCGTAAAGAATAAATTAACATTATTCTATGTACTTTGCTTAATGAAGTATTAAAGTTTTATATGGGCCATGTCTACAGTAAAAGTTGTTATTATAGTACATTCTCATTAGTAGTTAACTCGTCACTCTGTATTTGAAATCATTATGTACAAAATATAAATAAAATTGAGTACTAAGTGTACATTCGTAGATGCAGTGAGTGAAATAATTTCTTTTCGGAAAAATATTCTTCACGTATAACATACTTTATTATATATAATCTGTGACAAATATAACAATGTAGCATCCCTTATCTTTTAGCTAAAATTTACACGATTTCAAAGCGTAACAACTAGTGTATTACTTACTACTTATTCGATTATCAATTGAAGACTTGTGTTGAATGTTGAAGAATTGGTATTGGAATGTTTTGGGAAATCCAAAATCCGTAGGTACGCACAAACAGGTCGACACGATTGGTTTACAGTCTATTGCCATCTAATTACGTTAGATATTCCAGGTTATGTTAATAACTAATTTAGTCTTAAAGATAATTTTGGGTTTCAGAAGAATAGTGACAGTATGAAAATAATACTTTACATTCTCTACGATAAAAAGGCTAGAGCTGATAAAGTTGTTGTACCTTGTTTTTTTTTTGTCAAAATTCATCCCCAGTCGCACATACTGAGAAGCAGCATTGATATCGTTTTAGTATTCGATTGAGATTGAGATCCTTCAGCGATTCCAACATTATGGCCACGTCATCTCCAAAATCGCAAGAGATTCTAATTAAGAGAAAATAACTTTTAGTAAGAAAGATATTTTGTTCTATATCGGCAAGCTATATAAGCATGACAAAATGACAAAATGGAAACCTCTTTCTTACTGTCAAATTATAAAGCTCTATGAATTCGTTCCCTCGTTTTATTGTGAACTGACATTTATACATGATTTCATGACCTTTCTATTTTATAACACCCATCCATGTAGTTAAAAACGCCACAAGAGGTTACTACTTTAGATATGTATTTTTCTGGCCAACCAGGAAAGTTATATTTTGTTGTAAAAAAAGATTATATGAATTTCGTCTGCTTTCCCACTCTCCCTCTATGCCTTTTGTATTTACATGCCTTATTTTGTATGAAAAATCACGGACTTTGACAACCTAACTCTTGATGTATTTTTGGCAGTATGTCGAAATAAGGGAATAGCTGGTATTTTTGTAGCATGATAAAAATCCCTATTTTTCAATATGTCATTTTTAAATGCCCTTGCCAAAATTGTTGTAACATTGTCGATGTTCGACAAATTCCACTTTAAATTATTATTATGTTGGCCAACTTGCCAGAATATTAAAAATATTTTTTGAAAAATGGAAAAATTCATCTGCCCCCCTAGGTGGGATTTAAACTCACGACCTCTCGATGACCGGTCGAGTGCTCTTCCAACTGAGCTACCAGGAAGGTTTGTGTTGCTGAAGTGTGGCTACACTGTGACTCTCGCAGTAGAATATAAGATGCAAAAATTCGTCAAGACATATTTGTTGGATACGTTCACACGACGACAACTCGATTGGATTTCTTCACGTTTACCATTTCTCCGTATACTCGATACTCTTTCCAATTTCTGGAAGCACTGCTGGTTGGACTAGAAAAGTACTTGGCAGAGAACTGCCAAGTAATTTTCTGGCGACTAATTCAAGGTGCTCGCAAGTAATGTGTACTTCTAATAAAGAATGCAGTTCACAAAAGCCTTCGGCATCGGAACTGTGTTCACTGACTCGCTTTAGAAAAACGCGTTTTGTCTAGTAAGAATTAGTTTTAATTGATATTAATTTTGAGCATTATTTTAATTATCGTTATTACCAAGGCATTTAGTATAACTAGTTCTAACTAGGGAAAAGGCGTTCTATCTAAAAACTGGTTCAACTGTAACAGTAATAGTAAACAGAGTTCAATATATAAACTTCGCTACATTTATGGAAATACCATCAATTCAAAATATGAATATACACCATCATAGTTTTGAACAGTAGGTATTTAAGAAATTTTCTTTATATAGTACGGCATTATCAATGTCTAATCCGTCTGTTCTCTAAATGAAGACTGGCGCGTGATTGTTGCTATTTTTACCACTTCTTCCTCTTTTGAATGGTAGGCCCGTGCTATCGGGGTACTTTGTTATTACTTACTATGTTCAATCGTTTGTATAACGTCTAATAATGTAGTTAAATAATATTTTCTTGTATATATGACAAGATTTTTATATGTAGGCGTATGTATATAAATTTTTATTGCTTCGAATTTACTTGTATACTGGCAAGATTTTCATGGCTGAATGAATTCACTACTTTCAGATTTATATGTGTTTACGAGACTAGAGTAGCTAGAGACCGCAAGTATAATAAACAAAATATATTTAAGTAAGCAGGGCCGAAAATTAAACTAAGCATGATTTTGATCTGAAAACACAGTTTTCAGATGGTAACACTTGAGCACTTTTGAATGGAAAAAGTCAATGTTGCTACTACTAATATTTTTTTATCCGCTTCTACTCTTTTAGGTAGCACTGTACTTACATGCATACATCGTCATGAGCGTCTATTCCCGCTGTCCAGGACCATTTGTTCTCCACTGGAGGACATCGGGAAAAAGTTGCAAGTGGGGGACAACGTTACTGTAATCCTCCCGTTGGGCCCTATTGGTGGACTATGGGAAGAAATTAGTTGCTTTGTCCCTCAGTGATGGATATCGAAACCAAAAAGTACCGTTGTCCACTATTGGTTCTGTTTTCATGAGTATTGTATAAAATCATCCATTTTTAAATTTCTTATTAATAATATTTTTTTAGAATAAATTTATAACTTTGAGATTTTGTAATTATACAATAGAATAGGTAAGCTATTGATAAAAAAAAAAGTATTATCAGGTATAGTTTAGATGAACCTTGATTTATAAACCACGCACGTACACGTACACTCTAACGTACAGTCAGTAAAAGAAATAATACCCATTACGTATTATTTCTTTTACTGACTGTACGTTAGATAATTTGGAAATTGGACATTTTCTCTACTTTTATTACGTCACGCACCATTCAGTGGAGATTTCACTACGCAAACAAATTTTATGTGTTTTTCTTTTTGTGTGAATTCTATGTTTTCAACAACTGCACTTATCATCGTCACGTTTGCAGACGAACATAAGTCGAAGCGCCATTGCTTTCTGATTTCCACAACCAACGCTTGTGTTTGTTAAAAATTGGTTGTTTGTTTGCTTGCGGTATCTACCTAACCTACTCAGTGACGTGAAACTACTTCAAGGATTAGGTACTATGTACATACATTATATTTTTATGTAGAATTCTACAAATCTTAATATTTGGCGTTTATTGGTTTCGAATTATTTATTGTTAGGTATTTTAGTTAGCCTAATTTTATTACTCAAAATTTTCTATTTGCTGTCCAAATAAACGTTCAGTTCACTTATTATCTGTAAAAAGTAATGAACTGGGCTCTACGAGATAAAACATTCCGCGATTTAAACTGGGTAGTCAATACTTACCTTAATATAAAGAGTATGATATGAAATGTTTGTACAAAATGTATGTTTTGTGACGTGTGTTGTAATAAATTTTCGATCCTTAATAACATTTGTAATTATTTCACTGATTAGACACCAATTGGCCTATAGGTTTACGACAAGTCTGCGCTACGAGTTGAAACCTGTTGTATCCATGATTTGGCTATTGTGGTATATCTTGGTTCTCAGTCTCTGTATATTTGTGTGAAATTAAAGGTGATAGGATAAAAATAACGGAGTACCAGGGTCTCCGGTACTCCGTTATTAGTACTAAATTACTACTTTACTCGCAAGTTGCCAACTAACGAGCTTCCTCCTAGCAATTCAAATATAACACAGTAATTTATCATAATGTTATAATAAAGCACTTGTACTATACCATTCACAAACACCATTTGTTTACCTTGATAATGCCTTAGCGGCGAAACCGGTCGGTAATATTAAATATAATAACGTGGAATAGTACAAGTGCTTTATTATAACATTATGATAATAATGTTCCACACCAAGTGCCAACAATCAACAGTATCAACTTTACAGTAATTTACTTTGAAGAAGAAATAACAAAAGAAAACGCTGTTATTGGTCCAGTTTTGGCCCAATGCGGCGGTCTCATTGTGACGCGAAACTTCGTGACGCATTCGCGAATCTTCACAACATAATTCGTAACAGTATCATACGCAATAAAATTTTCTATACAACGCCACTACGTTGTATAGTTATTTAGAATAAAAGCCCGTGACCAGACTGTCGTCACTGTCATAAATATCAAAATATCCGATTGGATATTTATATATCGGATATAAATATCGGATTTTTGCGAACCCTGCTTACATTCAATATTCAATATTATTATTTTAGTAGTTATTTTGCACGAAGGTAATTTTGTATTAGGTACGTCGGTATCAACATCGACGCATATCCATTCCAATGTTATGATATGAGGTACCATTCAATCGAAAGCTATTAGAGTGTCATTTACCACGCTGCTCAACTGAAGGTTGATGGAGGACTTGGCTTGACGAGTCATCGTCATCTCACTCGCAAATGAGGGTTTGTAATCAGGGGACCTAGTGTGGAAACTTTTCTGACGTAACTAACCGATTTCGACAACGGTAACTTAATTGTATGGGATTGGCTCTACTTCATCTATTTGTCGGTAGATGGCGCTATGTCAATTTCATACAAAATGAAGTTAGCTTTGACGAAAACGAATACGTAATAAAACTTTGTAGAAAACGATAATGTAAACTCACTCGCATGAATACAATTGACGATTCGTTTGACGTTAGTTCGATCAACGCGAATGTAAAGTAATTCGTATTAATTTGCGCAACTCGCACTCAGCACTCTGTGCATGCCGGTGTCGTTTTCGGTCAGTAGATAATATCTTCATAAACTATGAAGAACTGTCCCCGTTAAGATTTTGGTAACTATTATTATTTTCTGTAATATATTAACAGATTTTATGTCTGGCATCATAAAGCTTTACATACACAGATTCCTAGTGAATAAGAGTATACGCGCGTGTTGTTTTGTACGTTACTAGTATTACCTATTCTGTGGCTTTGTTAACGAAATTATTTAAGTGTTTTATATGGATTAACAAGGGAGGCAATTGCCCCGTGTGAGGATTTAAAGTGTGTCTAAGATAAGAAAATAAATTGATCGGCGAGGAAAAGGTCAAATTATTTAATTTTGCTCAGAAAATAAAACTCGTTTCGTCGCCAGAACCTATGCTTGACTTTGCCAGATTAGTAAATTGATTAAAAATATTTTTTTAGATCAGTGTAGGTACAAAACTCATTAGATTGGTGACAATTTAAATCCAATTAGTTATATTGCTGGTGTTGTATATTTTTTTCCAACAACAAAAATGTTTTCGGAATACATACTTACATACATCTGGGGCCCTACAGCCGAAGCTGAAGCCGATTGCCATAGAATATTTTGATTCGAAAAATATGTTTTACGTTTTTGTTACCTACTGACAAATATTTTCACCTTAGTAAGTAGAGGTCTAGGAGTTCTACCTGCTAAACTAAAGATAAGATGATAAGATAAGATAATTTTCTTCCAACTAAGCTTTAATTTCATCACAATCACACTAAAAACTCAGTACAAAACGAGTCTTTAATGCTCTAGAGCAATAAAAATGTATGAAATTTCATTATTGCACAGTTTTTTTTAATCGCACCAAAAGGTGCCAATCTCAATGGATTAGCTCTATTCAGCCAGCCGATATCAATACTTTTTTTTTCGTACGTATCCTACTTGTTCCAAATTTAAAAAATGATTGCTGCTAACTCTGAGTTAAAAATGAAAGAAATTTAAAAAAGTGATTTGGCGGGAACTTTGTTAATTTTGCTTGACAATATTTTTGGAAACGATAAAAGTGTGATACTATCTGATTTTGAGTGCTTCGGCTTCGAATTAAAATGGAATGATCTAGCGACACATCAACTCCGGAAAACATTCTAAATGAAGCCGACAGTGTTATAGAAACTTCTATTTTAACTGTTTGATATGAGTTTCTTTTATCTACTATTTCTATAGGTATTAGTTGAAAGAAAAGCAGATTATGCACCTCGCCTTAAGTAATTTATATTGCCCTCGTGCCTGTTAGATTAGAGCCCTCGCTAACGCTCGGGCTCTAAATCAGGCACTCGGTGCAATAATAAATTACTTTGTGCTCGATGCAATAATCTACTATTATTTGCTAAAATAAGCTGTTAAAGGTGTTATATAATTACATGTCCAACTTATTCTTCCCTCGCAGGGGCGTGCAAATATTTACTTACATTTGTTCGAGTTTATTTGTTAACATCATTTTAATAATAATAATTAGCTTATATATTTTAAAGTTAAAATTACATTTCAATAAATTTGTCATTTAAATATTCCTTAACAGTATAATAACATTTGTTCAATAGCCATTCAAATAATTTCTTTTTAAACAATGTCATTCTTAAAGTTTTAAAATGGTCAGGTAGATGATTGAAAAGTTTTTTTTGCCCTGCAGTGCACATTGTCAGAATACAAAGCTAGCCTCTGTTTAGGAACAACTAATCGGTTCTTATGTCTACTTCTAGAAGATACACCATGTCACCATGTCTTATAAACAGATATTGCTATTTTTGAACAAAAAAGACACATTTCATATACCTATGTATAAACATGGAAGGGGTAATATATTCGATTTTTTAAATAATGGCCTACAGCTGTCCATCATTATCAGCATTATATATGGCACGAATACATTTCTTTTGACATACAAATGCTCTTGTTGTGTCAACGGAGTTACCCCATAAAATTACACCATATCTGAGCAATGATGACACATATCCATGATAGCCATAATGGCAGCTTGGATTGATGCTACACACACATCGAATTCTTCCTAGAACATAGACAAATCTATCTAGTTTACGGCAAAGTACATTTATATGCTTTTTCCAACACCATTATTGTCACCAATCTAAACTGAAGTTTTACTTTGGCAATCTAAAATTCTGATGGTAATCGGCTTCAGCTTCAGCGGTAGGGCCCCTGGTCATGACGACAGCTAGTAGCATGTCTTCAGTGTGCGTTGATGATGAGTTCGTCAATGTCAGCAACTGAATATGAATCTGACTGGAGATTGGATACCTAGTAATAACTGTTAAAAACTATTACAAACAGGCTGAGCGAGATAAAACCGTTTAAAAATGTATCCCGGCCGGCTTATTTTGAAACCCTAGGCACGCTACTGTATAGGGTGTAGTAGCTACCATCATTTTTGAGTTAAACCCTATCATCTGCTCGTGGTGCACCTTGTTGATTGACTAATGAGGCTCTGACAAAATAGAGTAGGTACCTATAGCGTAATTATAAGCTGCCTTGATGCCGAAGAACCGTATCCACCATACAGAAGATCACAAGCAAACAATAATTCTTAAAAGCCTAGAAAGTTGTTGTGACCCTACGAGTGATTTAGGAAAGGAGTTGCTGCGATGGCAGCGACGTTATGGGCGCACGAGCTTTATGTTGTAAATGCCCATCGGCTACGATAACTGCTTCATATCAGGCGGGCCGTATGCTTGTCTGACTTCCGACAACTATTACTTATACTGTGCTTCCGAGATAGTACAAAAAAGTATGAGTAAGTAAGTATATATTTGTCGCAACCAAAGAAATTTTCTTGTATAAATATCTTTGTTCGCAATAGGTAATATGGCTTATTTTGAATACTATCAGCCAGCCCTCGTAGGTAAACAACCTGAAGACGGTATCTACTAGATGACCATAAAGCACCAGCAGGGCTTTTAATGTGCGATGTTAATTACGATGATTTTAAGCGTGTGATGTCCCTGGTGTTACAGGCGTTCATAGGCTACGGGAACTGCTTTCCATCAGGCGTGGAAAACAAGCATACGTGCTTGTTTTCCACTCTAGTGGTATAAAAAAAAAACAGTGTGTTTTAGACCACACGACCGAAGTAAAACTTCTTTAACTCTACTAACTTATATCTTCTCCTCAACTTCTGTTCGCCTTGCCCGATCACAGTTTTCGTAACGCTCTCGTTACGCATCCACCAGCTTACTTCCTAGTCAAGTGTGCGTAAAGAAGTTTTACTTCAAAAATACACTAATTAGCCATCATACCCGCCATTCATCAAAGACGGAATCTGACCAGCCGAACTCATAAAAAAATTGCACATTGCTGATGAGGTCCGCACCGGCGTCAAATGTGTCATTAACTATGTTCATATCTGCTGGAGCTTGTTGTGTAAAACAAACTGCGTCCGAAATGCCGTTTTTACTGATGTGGACCAATTTCGGCTGTCACTCTGCAGAGAGAGCGCCGTTTGATGGCCGCCGCGCCGCGCCGCGGGGTGCCTGCTCCGCAGAATTCCTTTACCTACTTTGTATTTTTTTATGACAGGCCAGAGGGCGACGCGGTTCACAATAGTTACATTTCTGATATATCTACCTACTTTGCAACATGATGTAATAAGTAATAGGTGTGAAAATAAATGTTCCTACACATTAATATACTGCCTATATAGATGTTAGATCACATTTAGGACATGTCCAGCATTTTGCACGCTCCGGAACCCATCCGTATGAAGCTAAAGATGCTGTATATTTGGTCAAAAGAAAAGAAAACCTATACTTAGATAAGAGTATAATTTTGAAAGCTAAAAGTACACACAAAATAAAAAGATATAAAAATATTGAAAAAAATCTTTTGCTGTTGCTGCGTTGGCAGCAGGGGTGGCGGCGCGCAAGCGATATTTCATGTTGCGAACGTTAATATGGCTTTGATAAGCGCTTCACATCCGGCGGGTCATATGCTTATAATGTCACCCGATGTATTATAAAAAAATAATCTAAAACTATGAACACCAACATAACCCTCTATTCATTACCTACACATTGGATACTTAGAATTCATCATTGGATTCTTAGAGTCATTTTATCAAAAAATTGACAAGGGATTTGTGCGAACCTGTGCGCCTCTTTGTGCGGAACAGGTACTCGTGTGATCTTCTTACATTTTGACAAAGGTGATACCCCGACGTTACTCCTTTATAGCACCCACGTTCAGTTCCGATCAGATAACACCGCGTCCGCTGCGCCATACAAAGCCAATATGATACTTGTTCACGTAACATTCAGACTTTTTATGCCTTTTGTGATTAAAATATCAATTTTCATACGTCTCAATCGCGAATGTAAGTTGTTTTTTATACAACATTCGGTGTCGTGCATCTTGTAAGCAGTTTAGAGTTTTTTTTAAAACTTTAACAGGATTCCCACGCAGTTGCATAGAGAAAAAATATATACCTAGTCCCAGCTTCTGTTCGTAGTACCTACCGGGATAAAAAGTATCCTATGTTTCTAGAGTTTAGTCTTCAAGCATTGAGGTACCTCATGTACATCTCAATGCTTAAACTCTTCAACTAGTCGGTCCTCCCTGCTATGATCTACGGTGTAGAGACTTGGACGCTGTTCATCGGGCTGGTTTAAGCGAGAAAATCTGACGCAGAATCAAAGTTTTTGACATAGGTCTCAAAAATAGTAAGCTGAAGTGGCAGTGGGCCATTGAGACAAATCTGGAATAGTTTGTAAGGCGCCGCACGCACACACGCTCATTTATGGTCTGCATGGTAATTTTATATATATGTAATAGTAAACGACGCGACATTTGTATGGAGTGACCGGGGTGTGCCCCAGTGGGGAAGCGACGGGATGAGGAAAGCGGAGAATCGCATATGGTAGAAAGCATTGGGGAAGGCCTATATCCAGCAGTGGGTAAATACAGGCAATAATGATGATGATGTGCACAGAATAAAATTCACGAGAAGTATCTTTGTTTCTTCTCCAAAACCGCTTGTAGCCTGCAGGTAAAGTCAATGACAAGAATGATATTTATAAAATCTGTGCGTGCAGTTGACGCAAAATTTTTATGGGGATACACTGATAGCTTCATTAATAACATAGAGAACGCATAATAACACAATTTATACATATTTGAAAATTATTGCTATAATATATCTAAAATTATTACCATTTATTTTTCAATAACAATTCATCTTTGTGAAATCTGCACGCACGATTTACTCACGATTACAGTCAGCCGAGCGGTGGGTGCCGTGTTGGCTGCAGTGGCACAATGGTCGCAACCTGACACCTCGCGGGCTCATAAAGCGTTCAGGCCGCGCAGCAATAGACAGGAAGTAGAGGACAAGCGATCGAGCCCAATTACCCGCCCACGACATAAGAAACCAGTAATTAGTGTAAAATATCCGCAGTTGAACGGAAATGATCCATCGTTCTGTTATGTTGGCTGGCGATGGTAAAGAAATTGAGTGATGACAAGTAGTTCAGCGTCCATTCTTCAAGGACATAACCCACCCGGTATTTTCTACTTATCCTATTCTAGTACATATAAGTTTTATTAGAATCCTCCGTTCTGTAAAATCTGTGCATTTGTCTGATGTATCATTTATATTCCTATAGGTACTCGTAGTTCTCAAACTCTTGGACTGATTTCAAGCAAGTTTTTGTTGAATTTAAAAGTAGATTTTTGAAATAAGGATGGTTTATATGAAAATTGTGTTCAGGAACTGATTAGGTCGATTTTTTTAACTTTATTCCGATTTATGAAATTTGAGACATCCTGTCTTTTAAGTTTCGAGCTCTTGTGTTTTTTTTCTGTCTGTTTATCTTATCACCCGAACCAAAGTATCGCTTTCAATTTGAAATGAATTTGTTTGAAAGCTCTGGATAGATCCAACGCTTAGTTGTTCAGGGTAGAGTTGAGAAAACAATACAAGGCTATGAGGCAGGTCACCCGTCGAAAGACCAGACAAAATGTCTGTTGTGGGCAGCCCATTGCATGAGTGTACCAAATCCGAAGTGAAAAAGAACAGGATTGGTTGAGGTGGCGACGCACCTTGAGGCGAGCGACGACAATCCCTATACATCTCTTCGGACGATCACGACCGCTCTGTCAAGAGTAACGAAAAAGAAGAATTTGAAGGCTGGGTCAATTGCGATGGTCCTAAAATCTAAGCTTAATAAAAGCAGTTCAGAGCGTTTGCAGATGAGATATGTTTAGTTATAACACGACTGCTCTGAGGGCGACTTTAGTTTTCCCATGAAATACTTACTCATTCCATATAGAAAAATAATAGGAAAGGTATTTTTTTTTATATTACTAATAACGAACATATATTTCAGAGGGTAAAATTGACCTTACCATCATTAGGCTGATCGTACTTGTTTCCCACTTAAATGCTGTAATAAAATAAAGACCTTTTCAAATAAATACAAACAATACTGCCGACCAACGGGTTTAGCTACCTACTTACGAGTCAAGAAAAACCAATTGTTCAAAAGTTCGTCTCAAATTGTATTACATTTTTTCAAGTATTTCACAAAAACACAGTAGCTTGTAAGATTTATGGCGTGAGTATAGCGATCATAGCGCATTAGTAGCCCCCATTGTCCACTGCATGTGGGCTTTGTGACGCCGCCGACGACGCGGCATCGGTAGCACCCTGGACACTGTAGTGTCCAACCATTGGGACTTTGTTCTAGCCTGTCGTAAACATGTCGACAGGTTATCGTTTTGTGAAGCGATAATGACATTCAGTTAACAGTAGCGATGTAATTCGGAGAATGTTTTTGTCTCTTGTCACAATAGTTTGTAACAAGTGACAGTGAAATATATTCCGTAAGGACACGGAAGATCAATCGTAGTCCTATTATACTTACTCGAAGCATTTGTCTAATTTACCTGCATCGCTTGTTTCAATAGATACTTTTAAGCACCTAAGCGAATACTCAGATCAGGGGGCCTACCGCCTAAGCTGAAGCCGATTCCCACCGGGTTTATTGATTGCGAAAATTAGACTTTTATTTACATTTGTGAAAAACATTTTCAATTTAATCGATAGAGCGCTTCCGTCCCTACCGGCTAAGTTTATTACTATTGGTACTAATTTAAGATGAAGTTAGAATTTCGCAATCAAAAAATCCGATCGGAATAGACGTCAGCTTACACGGTGGACCCCGGGGTTGTTATTTTTGAAATTATTTTCAATTACAATGCTAACGCCCAAACGCCTCTGGCTTGGCTTAACGACTGTCATTTAACAACAACAGCCGGGACCAACGGCTTAACGTGCACTTCGAAGCACGGAGGATATCGAGATAAATAAACCCATCTATAGATAGGCTACGGTCGACGTAACGTGGTCGATTAGAATGACAAGCGAAACGACGCCAGCAAGCTCCTATATTATTACTTCGGTTATTCCTATATTTTTAACCGACTCCAAAAAGGAGGAGGTTCTCAATTCGTATTTTTTTTTAATGTTTGTTACTTAATTACTCCGTGATTTATAAACCGATTTGAAAAAAACTTTTTTTATTTGATAGAGTATACTTCTTCCAGATTGGTCCCATATTTTTTTCATCATCATCATCATCATCACCATCAGCCTGTATCTACCCACTGATAGGTTTGTTATTTCATTTCACCGTCAATTGTAAACCGATATGAAAAATACTTATTTTTATGTGAAAGAGTTTACTTCCAGATTAGTCCCATATTTTTTTCATCATCATCATCATCAGCATGTATCTACATACATAAATGTAGAGTAATGTTTGGATTCGGTTTTTTTTCTTAAAATTATATATTACTTACTTCAGTTGAAGAACAAGCATACGGCCCACCTGACATAATCTATTACTATAGTAACATCTAGGTCTAAGTTTGCAATCCATGTGTCGCTTGCGCTTTGTCACCCCAGCTGCTAAAGCAGCCTCTTGAGAAGTTTTCTGAAATTATACTTAGGTACTAATAATTCTTATAAATGCAACTATTCCAGAGCGCACCCAAAACCAATTTCTTACAGTCTAGGAAATTGTTATTTGGCTGTGGTTTGCTGTATGGTCATAACCAATGACAATTTCCTTCTTATTAAGTCGGGTTGCTTCTAAAATCTATTACAATCCTATTATGCTCTACCTCTCTCGGTAAAAAAATATTTGCTAATCATTTCCTACAATTTATGTGGCAGTTAGCTTAAAAATATAGTAAATTTGCATACATTTCTTACAAACAATATATTATAGCCCATTAAATAAATTATTTATTCCTTATTCTTCTTCTATACTTACTCGTAATAATGTAGTTTTCCACGGATTCCATATCGACGTGGAGCGCTCTACCTACGGAATTTAATATAAAAAAACTCCTTTCTAGGTCTATTGAATGATTATAAGGAACACAGATTATCTAGTGCTATTTTCTCATGATATTCTTCTCTACCTTTTGTTCTCACAATTTCATCTCGTTGTCAGACGCGCATGGGCAATTATAGAAATAAAAAAATATATTAAGATCGACGGTGGAAGGAAAGGAAACGTAGTTCTCTTTAGAGAGCGCTTATGTTTAGTGAAACAAAAGCAAGGCGAACGATTTAACAAACTGCCATATTTTAACAACGTGTAATTAAAGTCTAAAGGCAAAGGTTTGGCTGCGCTCGGATATGCATAAATCATGCGTCTGCCGCGAACTGCCGACCGAAATAGAGAAAAAATTAAATACATTAAGCGCTCCGGCGCTGGAAACGTAAAAATAATATCGATAGTGTATTAGTTGATGGAGATTAGGGTAGACTGGGTACGGTTGAAACATTTTAGCATTTATCATGTATAGCATCGGGATTTGTTAAGCGAGCGATGTCGGAAATATACTAAATAAAAGACCTTATATCTGTCTACTACAGGGCAATGTTATTTAAGATCACTGTATAGTATTTTCTGTATAAAATCAAATTTAAAAAAAATTGTCATTTGTTTGAACCGTCCCCATCCCAGGGTCGGTTGAAACAGTGTCTGGGGTCAATTGAAACACATGCAAATAATACAAAATATAACCAATTATCATGTTTTATTAATCTTCTAATAACATTTTTCGAATGGTAATGGCACATTTGACTATCACAAATATTTTTATGAAGAAATATTTAAGTCTTTGGCTATATTTATAATCTAACATTATTTTTAATCAGCCTTCAAAGTTTTATATTAAGTACAACTCAAACTAAATAATAATCAGATGTTGGTAGCGATAATATTTTTGAAATAAAGTTACCAAGCAAACATGCTATTATATTTCTCAACTATCAACACTTTTAATTATAAACTATCAAAACAAAGACATTAACTTTATCAATGAAAATTAAAATTAAAATTTTAAACAAAACTACTTCAATCGTTACGAGATCATTCGGAGTCACAGTTGTGGCAAACATAAGTAAGGCTACCTTTCGTGCACTCTTCATGCGCCCACATTTTACATACTATACATTGTATCCATTTTTCCCTCGGTCTGCTTTCTGAATATGCTGACATACAAACAACACAGTAGCACTCTTCTTCTTCTGATGATGATTCTTGTCGCGTGTTAGTTTTTTTCTTGTTTGTAGTATTTCTTTTAGTCTTTCTTCCATCTAATCTTTTCTGAACTTGCTTAGCTTTGGTTCGTTCCATTCTGATCTCATATTCTCTTCTTATCTCTTCTTTTTCAGGTGTGTCTGTGTATATTGTAGATTTCTGCACATCTAATTAAATATTTAGATAACTCACGCTCTCGTTCCTGGGTAAACACACGATTGTGGGCCTTATATCCCATTTCTTGATTTTCATCGTTACCAGCCGCATCTCGTTTACGTATATATCTGAACAGGGAACAGTGGTTCAGTCCATTATTTTCTGCCGCTGTTCTTAACGAAGATCCCGCTTTCACATCTTCATAGGCTTGTTTGTACGTTAATAAGTCGGTTCGACCTTTCGTAGTCTTTCTTTGGCGTACTCTTGGCATCTAAAAATCAATAAAGTTTAATTAATAAACTGTTTCAACCGTACCCACAAATAATGTTTCAACTGTCCCCACCCCCCCATCTTAGTATAAAACGGTTCACAATAAGAATAATAGTAAATTAAAATAAAAACTTATCATACTACAATATTGTACAAACTTCAATTCAACTGTAACAGAACTCTCAATCATCTAACTATAAACGAAATCTTAATAATTGCAAAAATGTAGGTACAAAAATACTTACTTTTCCGTCAAAAAACACAATGGGGCCTCCTACAGACAAACACAGCGCCCGAAGAGCGACGCAATACTAAAATTCAAGTTTCGACTTGTCGCCCGCTACGTACTCCCCTTGTACCCTTCACCTCATCACGCACCATTCACGAGATATTCACTTTGTTTCAACCGTCCACCGTTTCAACCGTACCCAGTCTACCCTACTATCTTCGAAATGGTCACGCCTATACCTATTTAATATATTTTTGATTGTATGTATGTATGTATTATTGTCAGACATTACAATATGTAACGCTGAATTTTCATGGATCTATATTACGTAGGAATGCTCTAATGAGTTAATTTTTACTTAATGTTATTGTAAGGAACCCTGTATGGGACCCTTACATAGAGCTAATGATGTAAGCTAAGAGCTGATGCTGAGCTGAGCTGAGGGTTGGGTAACTCCGATGAGAGCTGAAATAACTAAACCCGTGGAGTGTTAGAGACGTACACTATTTTATTAATTTATTGTCTTCACCGATATGACGCATAAATACTCATAATCACCGATATTGCAACATAGCCACATACGGCGCATATTGCAAGCTATGTTAAATATAAATTGAAGTAATAAAGTAAATTGTTATGTCTATGTTAGTATAAATAATATGTATGTCTACGGTAAACCGTAACCGTACATAAAGAGGTAAAGTTTGTGAGTTTGTGAGGTTGTAAGGGGTAATCTCTAGATCTACTGAATCGATTTTAAAAATTCTTTTACGAATAGAAACCCACGTTAATGGTGAGTGTCATATGCTATAATATTAACCCGAAAAATGAAGACCTTCGTAAACGCGGGCGAAGCCACGGGAGGAAGCTATTTTGTTAATATATTTGTAAATTATATACGATTCTACAATATAAATAAAATGCATTAACTAGTTATTTCCCTACCTGAAGATATGTTAAAGATGTTTCTTAGTAAGAGTGCTTTAAATGTGTTTATTTAAAACACTCTTAGTAAAAAGGCTCACATGGATGGAGTTGATGAATACTTCAACTTTGAGAATGATTAAGTACTTAATGATTAAGTAACTTAACTATGGAATACAAATACAAATACAATATATTTATTGTTATACTATGAATCTTCTCTTTCTTTATGGAATACCTAAATGTAACTTACATGCTATATTTTAATTATTGATTATCTGAACAACGACCCATATTGACAAATTTCTTTCCAGCATTTTATCGATAATGGTCACTATCGAAATGCTTAGAACTTTAAAAAGCAGAAAAGGTATAAGAATATCATTTATAAAAAAAAAGTGTAAGACGTGTCTAAGTGCGAAAAGGGCCCAGAGGAACAAAGAATTTAAATGTCATACAGATTTAGCTTAAGTGAACTGTTTCGACGTCAATCTAGCAGTAAGTGTGCTGGAGAAGCTAGCACAGATAGCAACATTTTATTTATAGGAGATTTGTAAACCAGCAGGAATGATGATGGCAGGGTGAGTATTCATTTTGTTATAAATTTAACGTAACTAATTGTAGAGTAAATGTATTGTTTTTCTTTTTATCAAGTAACATTACCGAGGATAATAATATATAAAGACAGACTAATAAAATAAATTTTACAGGGTCCGCAACGCGCATGTGATACATTGTGTTACAGACGTTCATAGGCTATGGTAACTGCTTTCCATCAGGCGGGCCATATGCTTGTTTGGCACCTTAGTCATATAAAAAAATCTCTAATATCAAATAAATTATGTGTTCATTGTATATATATTTTTTTATATTTTATAGTCGCCAAATCGATTTTGCAGCTATAGATGTGAGCTGTAATATAACTGTATTCAAAAGGGAGGCATATAATGCCATAAAAAATTACTTTTCCAAGTAATTCATTATTCTAAAATACAAATTTTAAAGATCTAATATTTTCAATGTTATACGTATTTAGTTACCTATTTCACATCGAATTGTCAAAGATTATTTTATATCGCTGAGAGTATAGTTGACCGAAGATATCTTAATATATCTCCTTAATACCAAGGCTGGTAATGTAAATAAACATAACGTTTACGGATGACGGTCGTCTCGCTCGCATCGCTCTCTCGTTCTCATAGATGTTATGCTTATGGTCGTAAGCTCATAATTCACAGGTCCGGGTGGGGTGTGTCGGAGGCTGCGCCGGGGGCCGCGGGCCGGGGTGCGCGAGCGCAGCCGCGGGACCCTCGGGCTGCGGAGCGGGGCCGGGACGAGGTGACAACCGCTCGTTACGTCTATTCCAAGCCAGTTATTAAAAACGTCTCGACGCGAGCGGTGTGCCGCCCTGTAATTATCCAGTTGAAGGTTTCGTCGCGTTACGTTGTCACCGCAATCGCCGGAAATGCAATACGTGGATCCGCCCGCGCAACAGGTCCGTCCGCCCGCCCACTACCTATACCGTTAATTGACGCTTTTACTGTTCATCATAACAATAATTTTGCAGTACCTGACATTTATACAACCTTTCAATTTTGTTGCATAGTTTCTTCGAAGCAATGTTGTAACTTAACTATGAAATTAATTGTACATTAAGTTTAGTCGTTTATTTTAGTTTTATATGAAGTGTATGTTCTAGATCTTAATGAGGTGTTTTATTGTTTTCAGATGATGAATATGATGGGTGGATACGGTTGTGGATACAGCAGGGGAGATGCCCTATCCCCTGCTTCAGATCTGTCCTCATGCAGTAGTGCATCATCGGGTGCCTGGTGCGGCACGGCGGCGTGGCGCGAGTTGCCGCCATACCCGGCTCAGTACCCGGCGTACTGGCCGCCCGCCGCCGCTGCCGCTGCTGCAGAGGAAGCCCGTGAACTCCAGCGGCGTTGTGCAAAGTGCCGCTGTCCCAACTGTCTCACTGAAGCTGCTGGGTTTGGGCCTAACTACGGAAAAGACGGTGCTAAACGAGAACACGTGTGTCATGTTCCTGGATGTGGAAAAGTTTATGGAAAAACTTCTCATTTGAAAGCTCATCTTCGTTGGCATACTGGTGAACGCCCCTTTGTATGTAATTGGCTGTTCTGTGGAAAGAGATTCACGCGGTCTGATGAGCTTCAGAGGCATTTACGGACGCACACTGGCGAGAAAAGGTTCGCTTGTCAACTATGCGCAAAACGATTTATGCGATCTGACCATCTCGCCAAGCACGTTAAGACTCACGCTAACGTATCGAGGAAGAATAAAAAAACAAAGGAGGATGATAAAGAAGAACATGTTAAAGTTTCGAGTGAAAAGAGTGAGCAGTCACATATGTCAAGTGAAAATCCACCTGCAGCCTCCATTGGGAGCACAAATCACGGCACTGTGCCTGCTGCTAGTGTGCCAAAGCAAGTGTCGTTGAACTACGCTTCAGTTGCACCCAATGTTATGTCACACCCTTCAAACGGTTACAACAGTGTGAACTATAGTAGTGGAGTGATGGCTGGCTGGTACCCAGAGGTTCGACAGGATTCTCTGTATGCACGCCCTCCAGTGAGAGATCATCGAGTGTACGAACAGTACCCAGCCCCATTGTCCTATCAATGTGCCACTAAAGATAATTATGCGGTGTTCCAAGGACATTATAATTTGCAGCCTCCTGTAGCATTAGGCCAATAACTAAGGTATAATTGTATCTCAAGCATGTTAGTGGTGTCATTAGGGATAAGTAGACTTCAAATATCATTTCTCAGTGTCAAAATATGTTTTGTAAATAGTGGCTGCTGCTTAGTTTCATTGGAAAGATTCTTCAGTTCTTTAAAGTTACCACAAAATTTTACATGTGATGTTTTAAAATAGATTTAACTTGAAATGTGCCTTCCAGTTATGTTGAATTGTCATTATATTTTTAAGCTAATAAAGAAAATGTTATCCAGACATTGTTTTTCTTTATTACTATGAGTTTAGTTGTAGCTCGTATTTCTTATTAGATTTCATTTTAATTGGAAAATCACTGCTAATAGCGAAGGCTATGTTTAGTCATTCAATAAAACGGGTCACGTTCCTTCATGGTATATAATTATAATAAAATAGTATTTTTATCATTAATTATTATTTTATCATTAATTTACCAAGTATCAAGGATACCAAGTATCATTCAAAAGAATGTTTAAGCTTATTTATTTGAGAATTTATCCAAGCAATAATCATCATTGTCCTATTTACGAGTACTGCTTTCCTTTGCGTTTACGTGTATAATTGTGTATAGTTATGTATATGTATATAATTATGTATATGTGTATATATATGTGTATGATTGTGTATATGTGTATAATTAGCATATATCTATGTATCATGTATAATTTTATGTTCTCTCTATGAATAGGTATTTATTCTGTCATTATTGTTATTTTGTGAACCCTATTCGAGTTTTATCTGCTTTTTCCAAAGGTTGACTAGTAGAGAATGCTCTTATTATGCATTAAGTCCGCCTTTTTCTATTGTCAATAAAGTCTAAATAAATAAATAAAATATCATAAATTCAGTAAGTATGTAGTGTAGTAGATGAAATATGAAAAGCAAAAGAAAAAAACACGTTTTATATTTATTCAACCTAAGAAAAGCTTTCTATTTTTGTTTGTATATAAAGTCATAAACTACTGAACCGATTTTAAAAATTTTATATTTATATACGAGTAATTATATTTAGTGTATACATGAACAGCGAGTAACGTTAGCTATAATGTTATCGCAATACGACCGCGCTAAATCGGGGCTTGTCGTTAGTGTTGTATAAAATTGGTAATAAAAACCAAACATAAGATTTTTATGCTTTTATTTTATGTAGAGCTGAAAATATAAGAGGGATATTTAAAAACTGGCCGAAGAAAATAAGTTGCAAATAATGCTTGAGCCAGAACACTTCACTCTTGCATAATTAACAATATATAAATCATCATCAACCCATGAGTGATACTTGTGGTGTCGCAAGCGTCCATAGGCTGCGATGACTGCTTACCATCTGGCGGGTCGTTGTTTGTTTCTCACCCTAGTGGTATAAAAAAATATTTGTCACAATTTATTATAGTTAACATTAGTACAGTCCACCGCATATAGATACTACACTTCCAGTTTACGATGACCTCGCGTAACCATGCGATGAGTGTAGCGTCCGTACTCTTATACTGGAATTACCACTGGCTATTGACCATCTATCCATATATTAGGTTCTATGTTTTATTGCAATATCTACCAGCAGGTAATTTTTGTGTTTCTAATTCTACATATAAATTATGAATATAAATTTGTCGGTTCATTTATTATTCCACTGTCATGAAGCTACAGGAAAGTAAGGTACCTAATATGGTTAATACGGCACGGGGGCCCATCACACATTCCCACCACTGTGTCTCCAATGTAGACAGGATTAACAGCGGCGATCACCAAAAAGGCAAAGTAAACGAAGTCCATTGCATGCAGTCCCGCGGGTAAGACTACGCTCGCCTTGGAACTCATAATGAATTTAATCCGAAGAAATTAGTAGGAATAAAAAGCTTTTGGAATTTGACTTCCTGTGTTAGCAATGTGAGGGACAGCAATATGGCAAATAAGGCATTAAAAGCCTAAGGAGATGAGAAGCTAGTCGGGTGAAGGTCAACTGCCGTGCACCACGGATTTTAAGTATCTAACAGTTTTGGTTATTTAAGTATCTAACACTTACTATTGTTCAGTATAAATAGCTAGTGTCTTAATTTTTAAGTTCTTTAAATATAATGTAACCCTATATCGTTTAGGAGCATAAGGTCCAAAGCGCAAAATGACAAAGGAACGCAAATTGTCAAACGAGCAGAATGTTAAAAGCGCACTTAGTCAAAAGCGCACATAGTCAAAAGCGCAAAATGTCAAAAGTGACATTGTCATAAATCAACTTAAACGGGCTTATTGTTTTTTGAGTAAAAAAATATTTTTGGCGAGTCCGACTTGCGTTCGTAATGGGAAATGATAAACTTACTGATTTTTATGAAATATATTTATTTTTACTGTAAACTAAATATAACGAATATATCCTCACTAATATAAATCAACAAATATAGACGTAGTCAACTTTTATTTTCTAATGACAGAATTGATCATAATTTGTGAACAAATAAAAATTTTGCATCAATTACAAAAGGGAAAACATTTATTTTTAATGTAGATATGTTTAATTTAATTTAATTATATTAGTGAGAATATATTCGTTATATTTAGTTTACAGTAAAAATAAATATATTTCATTAAAAACCAATAAGTTTTTCATTTCCCATTACGAACGCAAGTCAGGCAGAGAAATGAGTTTTTAGTTTTGGTGCTAATATCATCTATAGGCTACGGTTTACTATAAGGTGGGCTGTATGTATGCTCATTTGCTAGCTGTGTTCTAAAAAAGTTATTCAACTAAATTGCGGACTAATATATTTATTACGATGGTATTTACAAGGATACAAAGTAGATGTTCGTTTTCAACGCCTTAACTCATGGTGTATATGACGTAAACGGATCGGAACGGCGACTCCTTGGTGTTGCTGATTTCCATGGGCGGTGGTGATTGCTTTCCATCAGGTGAATGTTGTACACCTGACTGAAAGCAGGTCACCTGATATAGAGCTCGTTTGCCCCCTCTCAAATATATATATAAAAAAATATTTCTAATTTTGGAACTCTCAATTTAATTAAATTCAGTTTAAATTATTATTTTGTATGTTTTCATCGTTTATAAGCCAATTGTTACTTAATACTAGGAAAATGCAAAATTATAGCGTCAAATTGTTCTTTCGCTTATTATGTAATAAGCAAAAGAACAATTTGACGCTAGTATCAATAAATGGGCGGACCTAGGCTGCATTGTCATAACTATAGGCGTTTTGATGACCTGTCCACCTACAAATTTATTAAATAGACAAGAATAATACCATTGAATATTTATTTTTGTGTATTCAGACGTCAATAATGAATAACATTTTATTATTCGTGCAATTGTTCATACGATACGTTAAAAAAAAACTCGTAGCGCGGAAAGTGCTACGATGCTACGAAGTCTACGAGCGTAGCTGGCTACAGCGCAAACGCATCCTTTTGTGATACTTATTTTAGGAGTAACTTTCTGATCTCAAATGTAGTACCTCTTTTTATTTCTATTTTTTTTTTTAATGTGGTTACTTCATTCCTACGTTAGATTAGGATGCCTACGATGTTTTGTAGAATTCAAACAAGTGGGTTGTTAAAAATTTTACAAATTAGTTGTTACTAAAATTGTGGTTTCCCTTGCTAGAAGACATTACGGAATATCAAACTTTGTTTATGTATAGTTGCTATAAATATTATAAATACTAGTTTGATTCTGCCTCTCGACACAAGATGGCGCTAGTGGTAGCTTGATTGCACGCGGTGACGAGCACCCGATTCGCGGTTCTGAGCGGCGACGGCGCCAGCAGCGGCGCGCGGTCGTAATTGCACGCGGCTATTATCTGGGCGGCGCTCGCCGCGCATGGCGGCCGGTGCGAGCGGGATGCACTCGATAATACGTAAAACAAAACGAGGGAGTAATAATGGTAAAAAACGAGCAACACGCAAATTATAGTGAGAAATGAGGCAGCCGGTAGCGGTGGGGGCTCGCGCCGTGCGGTGGGGGCCGCCGCGCGGCAGTCGCGGTCGCTCGGCGCACGCAGACCGCCCGCGCCGCCTGCGCCGCGCCCGGACCTCGCGAGTGTTGTGAGTGTGTGACATGCGCCACCACCGCCGGCGCCATGAGCGGCAAGGGCTCCTCCTCACCGGACCTGCTCATGAATGTGAGTCCAGCGACAGCGCTCACAACACGCTTCCATCACAACGACACTGCGCATGTTACTCACTTGTACAAACTTACTACTTGAAACAACTCTTTGTAAAACTTCATATTTCCATCTGCTGTTAGGTATAATGACGAGTACCTAGTTACTCGTATACTTTACCTATTCAATGTATTCTGAACTGAGTTCGAGAACCATAACGTTAAAAGTAGGATTTCAATTTTAAGTAGGTAGAGTCGAATGACAACGACAGTATCCCTAACTATCTAAAATAGATGCTATGTATATATCGTAACCAATTGTTATTAACCATAAAATAAAAGGTAATTTTTAATACAAATTAAACGACCGTGTCGTGTGTCACGGTGCAAGCTTTATTTCAAGAACAAACGGTCCAAATAGGTGAGTCCGTGAAATAGTTGAGAGAGCACCCCGGGGTATTGTCGATTTAGCACGCACCATAAGCGGCATATTAGCCGCGATTGAGGCTGGGTCCCCGGAGCCCGGGCCCCTAACCTCTATTACTATTCATAGCCGCCCCCGCAGCCAAGTGGACCCGCTCTACCGCACAGTATCTCCGTACATGTGAAAAACATTATGTGGAAATTTTCTTCATATTTCCCCTTTGAATAGTAATGTAAGTAGACAGTTAGTTGGTTGCCGTGATGAATAATTGATGGCGGCCATTTGTTGAAAATGATTTGTCATACATATTTGAGTATAAAACATGTATAATGATAGTATATTAAAGTAAGTAGAAATAAATAGCTTGGGCTTAAGTACTAGATATACCTAAACCCGTATATATGGTATGTAGGTATGAACTAAATCAATTGAAAGTATCCAGGTATAATAAAACATCATAAAGAATAAAGATTGTGAAAGGACAACGATTTAAGTAATTGATATCTTTATAGTTCAACCATATTACTGTGCTATATTTTTGTTATGATTAAAAAACGACTAAATTTTATTTATAAAGCAATATCCGACACATAAAAGTTACAGTTATAATCTAAAAATTGACCATTAAACTTGGTTCCGAGCATTACTGGCAGTTCATAAAAACTAACGAAATGTTAATTCAATTAAGTGAACTCAAATAAATAAAGGTAGGGCCGGCGCTTTCGAGCGGCGTAACCAATCCTTAATGACACATAGCCTTCGTCCATTTTCTAGTCAATTTCCTTTTCATATTAGTTTAATCTAGAGGCAGGACTACTGGCGCCAAAAATTATGCCGCGACGGCCGTGTCGGGCGCGGCTAATCTGTTTAGCGTTATATTGTGCCCGCCACGGCTCCTTTGTGCGGTGAAAAAGGAAGAAATTTATGCTTTTCGGCGTCGTGTGAGTGTTTTTTGTGGGAATGTAATTAATAATTCGGCGGCAAAACTAACAGTGTTTTCGTTGTTGCGTCTCGCGTGATTGATGTACGCCGGGACAGCCCCAATTAGTTCCGACCGACTCCGAACAGACAGAGCCTATGAGTATGTGCTCTATTTACTAGACAAGCTTAATGTTTTGTTATCCACTCATCATTTCTTTTGATGTTAATCATTATTAGATTTTTAAGGCTTGCGGTCTTTGTTTGTGTTATTTGATAGTTAAGTTACTGCTCCGAAATAATTAATGTTTCTTGCTATTTTTGCTCTAATGCTATTAACAATCGCAAATATCTTATTTGTAATTTGTAGTCATGATAGATTATAAATTACTAGCTTGCGCCTGTGACGTTACTCGCGTACTCCTTTATCCCGTAGAAACCTACGTCATGATAGCTATGCCAAACTTCAACCAAGGGCCTTGCCTACGAAGCTGAAGCCGATTACAATCGGATTTTTTATACCGATTATGAAATTGCGAAAATCAAACTTCAACTTAGATTTATGCTATTTATGTTTAGCTTAGCTGATAGAAACGATGGAGGTCTACCGACTAAGCTGAAGATGTTTGTCAATAACTTAAAGGTAAGACCTATTTTTCGAATCAAAATATTCGATGGTAATCGGCTTCAGCTTCGGCGGTAGGGCCCCCGATCCTTCGAGGGGTTTGAGTTGTGGGTCGATAGTTAAGTTAGTATATCTACGCTTGCCTTTTATAGATACAGATAAAGCTTCTCCTCAATGAACCTGCTGAAAAATTATTCATTTTGCCTTTGTCCTATACCATTAAAAGAATGTGTTTGTATTATAATTTATGTAATTTAAATTCCTGTCTCTATCACTCTCACCACAATAGAAAAGCGCCTCAATTATCCTATCTACATAATTCATTTGCTTTCTTAGGTGTCATACCTAAGTGATAGTCCATCACCAATACATAAATACACAAACTCCATTCATACGACATCGTGGTTGGTGTTTCGAAACTGGTTGCACCGGAACTGAACGTGGGGTCTGCGTAGGCGACGGCCTCCTTTCGGCCGCCGAGTCCCAGGCATAACTTACAAGTCACGGTGTAATTGTGCTCAGGTGCAATGGATGCCAGAATATTTGTTTTGTTATATGCTACCAACATGACTTACTATAGTCAAACGACGACGATTTTACAGCGTAATATTAATAATAATCGTTTATTTCTCATCGTAAATCAGGATGACTAAATATATATATACTTGTGTATCTACATAGATTGTGACGCAGTTATACTATGGTGGGTTGGCACCTGAACTAGGATAATTCCTGTATCTCAGGTTGTCAACCCTCCACCCCAAAGAATGGTCGTATATCTAGTATAATGCGCTATTTCAATAGTACAAAGTGAGCTTTAATTTTAAGTCCATTTTCAATGACATTCTAACGTAAATGTAACGTTATTACGTAATGTAATTTCTAAGTCAACATAGAGGTGCTACATAACCAGGTATATAGCAAAATTTTATTCAGTAATACAACGATATACTTAGTCTTCTTAATTAAAAAATCTGCTATACTTTATTTTCTAATTTGCTAACTCGGTTAGATTTTCCAAAAAGCTTCCTGAATATTGGCTAATTGCAAAGTAAATAATGAGATTTCGTATTGAATTGTGCTGAGTAAACTTTGGCTGCTTTAATTTTTACTTAATTCCACGTAACTACCACCAGTTTAGTAACATAACCATCTAAAAGCTTCTTACTCTTAGCATTTTCTGCTGACAAATTTTATTGTAAGTTCCCAAGTAGCCTTAAGGGATTGCTACGAACTTCACTGTCCATTGCCACTTTGATGATTGCCGCTGTTAATCATTGCTACACAGTATAGGAGACACAATGATGGAAATGTGTGGTAGGTTTAACCGTGTCTGTTTTTATATTAACTATACGTAGTTAATTTATCTAGGATCATTTAAGTACCACTAAATTACCACAGGGTTGTTTAGTGGCTCTCATTTTGCAGGTGAAGAATAAGTATTGTTTTCTTTTAATATAATCGAAATATATTGCTACTATTTAAATGACCACAAACCACACAGAGTGCACGGCGTAAAACTCGTAAACTGACGTCGTAAAGTGATCGTTATAGGTAATTGTTGGTGCTCGAATGCCGTGTCTTCTTAGTTTAATTTAAATATTCTACAAATTGGTGGTTGGCAATACTTAACACGTTGCCTGCCAGCTGCAAGTAGACTCGTAGTAAGAAGTCCCGCGCTCAATCTCAGCTAGGAATATATTCGTAGATAAGCATTTTTAAGCACAAATCCTATAAATTGACAGTACAAATAAGGCACATAGACTTTTTGGTTGTTCTTTGACAATGGAAATAATATAACTAGGTCGGATTCTAGCCCACAGGGCCGAAATCGAGGTTGAGTGGAGCGAGTAGATGAGTGTATGTTTTACATTTGGAAAATGTATTTGATGATCACTCGAGGACATGATCGATCTCAATTTTTTTTCACCGCAAACCTCATGCATGTTGAGTCTGAAGCAAAATCGATTCAGTGGTTTTGGAGCCTATTTATTTCCAAGAGTGACTTTTCAGTGTAACCATTCCGCAGTTCCGCTCGCTGTACTCAATAATTAAAACACTTCATATTTTTTTCATGCCAAACAAAACAAGTCGACTGGACAATTACAATGATTAGGATTAGTTGCTTATACTCGTAGGAGACATTTTGTATTGAACTAGCAGCCCCCTTACCACCATCTCTTATTGCGATTCTATAACTGAATAGAATGCTTATTCATAGCAATGAAGCGACTCTATTTCAAATGGAATAGAGTCGCTTATTCATTGGTATGAATAAGCATTCTATTTCAAATGGAATAGAGTCGCTTATTCATTGTTATGAATAAGCATTCTATTCAGTTGTTGCATCGCAATAAGAGAAGGTGGTAAGGGGGCTGGTAACGTGTTTTCTTACTTTTCTATTTGTAGCATAATATATTGACAGCTGTTGACAAGTTGACTAGCGAGTTTGCCATGCACGAGTCTATATCGGTTTCCCTTCCCTTGTAAATATCCGTCACTTTTATAGGAGAGGATACGAGCAATTCCGAGCAAGTGGACTGTGTTATTTGCCGTACGCGAAAATACCGTTGGTTGCGAGCAGAGTGGCACTCGGCAGCCGAGCGGCAACATTTTAATTGACCACGCGATACTTTGCCGCAGCTCGTCCGAGTTTTTCTCTCCTCAAATTGCTCTAAAGTGCTTAATGAGCGATGCGTGCAATCGCCGTTTCCCCGTATGGGAGGTTGCTCTTATTTTACATAAATAGTTCAACTCGACGAACTAATGCCGATTCTCGGTACTGTAATTGCGCCTGTGACAGGCTTCCGTCGTCTTTGCAGCCTGACGGTTAAACGCCAAACGCCGGCGTCGCCCAAATTATAGTTATTTCGCATTAATAGCGTATACAGAATGGTGCGTGCGCATGCGGCCGCGGGCACCGTTGACATTTGCAAGTCTCCGTATTCGATAGGTACTCATAGATAAGTATAGAAAAAATAAGGAATTCATTATCCATTTTTTTCTTTTCACAAAGGTGTCTGAGGTGAAATTGTATATTCCCTTATATACAATTTCAGTGCAAAGATAGAATAATTATTACAGAATATGTGGTGAGTGAAGTAGGTTTATTAAAAAACCTGAGCAATAAGGTCATCAGGCAAGAATGTAAATGTAATGTAGGAATGTAAAAGTACTATGTATTATTCATATATATTAATTTACCTATTGAACAAATAATAATGGAATGAACACTTAAAAGCAATAAAATTGACGCAATCACTAAACTACCAATATCTTTGAAATTGTCTTAATAAATTAGTTAAATAGGATTTGTGACGTTTTTTCTTTCTGGTGACCTTACCGCAGGAAATCAACAATCCTCAAGGGAATTGTTATTAGGCTGCGGTATTCTGTGAGGTGGAGGTACTTCCCCAGTCCTGGCAGCTTAAAAAATACGCTATGCCCTACCTCGCTTTTCGCTAGTGCCCCGGTTGTCAGTCAGCAGGTTGCACCACGTGCAAGTGAGGTTAGCTTTGATTCTAATATATTGATGTACCACTTACACCCCCTAACTTCCACAATCTTCTATTCCAATTTGTTCCACAAGATTTCTTATACATAATATGAAATCGTCATTCATAATTTAGAAAATATTAATAATTTGGCAAGTCATAGACATAGTTATTATATAACAATTATTAATGTTTTATTAAAACCGCAGTGGAAGCCTGACTACGGAGGTATTTAATTTTCATTTCTTTTATTTGAAAACCCGTGGGCTATTGCTAGTTCTTATATAATACGAACTTATTGTAAGTATGTTTTTATTCTCATTTTTGTGCAAACTACTTTTGATACCACATTTATCTATAGGTAGATATTTAAACTCAGTTTAACTCCGTCTACAACTTAACTTAGTCAGGCCCTATACTGCATTATTTCTGACTAAGTAATTGTAATATCGTAAATTCGTAATATCCATACTAATCCATATTTTTCACGACAGAACTGATTTGAATGAAATGTGGTAAGTATGAATGTAAATTAAATCCCGAGGAAGGATAGAACCTACTTTTTCACACGACCGCGGTCGGTAACTAACTAGTAAAAAAATAGACCGCTATTTAATTTGCCTATGGACAATATTACGACAATATAATCAATAGTAAATTGAAAATTTCACTGATCTAGGCATTAATTCGATTAAATTTAATTTAATTAAAAAGACTGAATACATATTATAAATGTATGTTTATTTCAGTTATGCTACGCACAACCTCAATGTTATGGTATTTGTGGTTAGGTCTTAAAAGAGCTGGTATTCTGCTCACGTCGTACCATATAATAGTCACGCTGCCCTCCATAATGGCCGTCGTTAAAAACACCTGCTCGTCACACATTATATTACAATAAAACATACTTAAGCGAGCTCCATGTGACATTCAATATTTTTCCTAATAATTACAGGTTTACATTTTCTCTATAATAAGCAATAATAGGATGCATACGAAACTTGATAAAGTTATTAAATTGATGGTATAGAACAAGATTGGTATAAGACGTTAATTTAATAATTTGTGTTATTTATCGTCAAGCATGTAGCCAGGAGCTCAACGGCGTCGTTGCGCGTGTCAGTCTAATCGAACACGCAAGTTAAGCAACGTCGACCGCAGCCTGTCTATGGATGGGTTTATTTATCTCTAGCTCCTCCGTGCTTTGGAGGGCACGTTAAGCCGTCGGTCCCGGCTATTGTCATTAAATGACAGTCGTTAAGTCAAGTTATGTTAGTTAAGTTATGCCTGTTTGAAAACATTAGCCCCCGCCAACCCGCAGTTGAGAAGCGTGGTGGAGTATGCTCTAAACCCTTCTAATTTTATTATTTAGATTTAGATTAGGCATTGATGCCGATGTAGCTTTTTAAATTTTTATTAAAGGATCTCGTTGTATAATCAAAGTTTATACAGAGCGACCGAAAAGAGTAGAAATGAATTAAATTGGAACTAAATACATATAATAAAAAAATATTCTTGACCTGATCAACCACGTAAAAGTCTTTCCAGGAATTTTTTTGGAATGGTGATACATTTAATTCAAATTATGTTTATCATCTACTAAAGTTTCATCGGTCGTTCCAACTTTGTGTTTCTTATTATTTTTCTAACCATACCTACAGTCATTATCCTTGCAGGAGATGCTGCGAGTCCGGAACCCGGGCCCCTTGGAACCAGTTCCAGCAATTATAGCCAATGGCCGCCGTTCGCAATCCAATTAATTTACTCATTAAATCCGAGATCGTAATACCAGATAGAACGTTTAAGTAATATTTTTAATACACACAACGAATCTTCGCATTTCTCAAAGGTAGTCCAAGTGTAGATAATAGCTGGTGTGGCAACAATCTTGGGTTCCATTAGGAACGAGTTACTCACGTGATTTATTTAAAGTATCTCAAATTGTTACTTTATCAGTCTTCGCATATAAGAGTAATTCCTAACTAATATCTTCCGATATATCGCTAATATTGTTAGAAATCAATGTATATTCTCTAGATAGAGCTTTTGGCATAAAGAATACTCATTGATCTTATCTCATTAATCTAATACTTATTCATTCATATTGATCGCACTGTTGTTTTACGAGACCCTCCTAAATCGAAGAGTCTAGATCGTACTTTACCATGCTACTCAACTGCAGGTTGGCGGAGGCAAGTGTTGTCATTTTGTTTTTTCTCTCTTAACAGTTCGGGCTTGACACAAGCCCGCATTTGTTATTGCTTTTTTACTGCCCTTAATACACAATGTAATAACTGTGTCAAATAGTGATATTGTAAAATGTTACTGTTTGTTTTCAAGATGCTATATGTTCAACCATGTTCAGCTACCTATGTATATACAAACAATATCTGCAGAACATAAATTTTTTTTAAATTCATAGTTAAATTAAAAAATGAGATTATTTAATGTGTTCAAGTAAACATATTTTGTAGAGTGCATAGACAACTCGAAAACGAGTCAAGTCTGTTCAAAAATCAATTCTACGAGTATCACTTTCTGGGGTGTAAGGGGTCCATCAAGATCTTTGAACCAAAGCCAACTTCACCTGCACGTGGTGCACCCTGCTGACTGACGAACGAAGCTCTGGCGAAAAGAGAGGTAGGGAGCGTAATTGTAAGCTACCCGACTGGGGAATGTACCTCCACCTCACAGAATACCGCAGCCAAATAACAATTCCCTTGAGGGTTGTTGTGTTCCTGCGAGTGAGTGAGGTCACCAGAAAGAAAGGAAGAAGATGCTGCGTTGGCAGCGGGGGTGGCGGCGCTCGAGCAATATTTTATGTTGCGAGCGTTAATATGGCTACGGTAACCGCTTCACATCAGGCGGGCCGTATGCTTGTCTGCCACCCGTCGTAGTATATAAAAAAAAAAAAAAGAAGTCGCAGTCTGATGAACAAAGCTGAATAAGTATTTGATACGAATTACACATTTAATGTCTTATAAAGTCTATTTAGATGCGTCAAAAATCACTGCAAATTGTAAAACATTTTGAATGTATCCCTTTATCATTTGAATAAAGTTTCAAAATATTAAAAAATGTAGGATATAGTCGGCGACTCTATTTGACCCACTTGTCATTCCCGCCAAAATACAGCTACAACAAAATACAGTGAAAGTTAATATTATAAGTATAAAAGGACAGATAGGAAGAACACAAAAAGAGCCAATCGTATTCAGCCCGACCTCATTGGCGAGTGCATGACAACTGCTATACCTACATGCGAAACTGCACAGTGAGTAAAGACTTACCAAACTGGTCCCGAGACGCCATGCGCTCAGATTATTGAACATTTTCTTCCATTTTTACATCTTGTTTGAACTGTACTTGTGTAGTTTTCGCCCGCGAAATGTACGAGCGCGGGAACTTTCGAAAGTGTTTTTTTAGTATGTGCCATCCATTCATTATAAATAAATAAATATTCCAGGACAAATTACACACGGCCATCTAGTCCCAAACTAAGCAAAGCTTGTACTATGGGTACTAGATAACTGATATAATACTTAAATATATATTTTTTTTGTAAATACATACATATAATACATAGAAAATACCCAGACAAACAGACATGTTCATGCACACAAATATTTGTCTTGTGCAGGGATCGAACCCGCGACCTCGGAGTTAAAGTGGCCATTGCTAACCATTCGACCACCGAGCTCGTTTATAAATAACTGTAGGTACCTATGGCAAATTACATTCAGTGCTTTGACGTGTGTTGGCAGTTGATCGATCAATAGCCATGTGAACAAATTTCTAAGATTATTAAATCTCTCTATCAGTAACGTAAAATACATAAAACTACAACGATCTGCGATCTTAAAATTTTAATAACTTATGTCCGACGTGTTTTATGGTCGATCAAAGTTTGGTGGGAAAGACCATTTTAAAAGTATGAAATTATAAAATATAAATATTACCATTGTAGAAACAATAAAAATATATTATAACTTTTGTTACGGCACTAGCTACATAAACGCAATATTTAACATAGCTGTCGTACAAATTTCTGATTTAACGCATATAAAAAAGCGTTTTGTGACGTCATAACGTTGTAGCCTTTTGTATGGAGCGTTTTCGGGATAGTCCAAAATTGTGATCATATCTCGAGAAGTTTTTCTTTCACCTATAGTTATATTATTGTGACGTCTTTAAATAACAAGTCGAAAAAAAAAATGATTCACAAGCCTATTAGTCACACACGTATATTATAGTACATTACAGGTCGAAATATATGGAATTTGATATTATTTGGAACTATTTGAAATAGCAAAATACTAAAATACGAAAGCCATTATATGCTTTCGTATTTTTGTATTTTGCTATTTGTCATACAATTATTTTCATAATGACATTTCCATGGAGTAAAAACCTGGTGTTTTCAAATATAGGCGTTGCTCATACACTCCCCTTAATCAATTATTAATTCATGCATAGATTAAAAGGAAATAAAGCAGGTGATAAAATAAATTGAGTATAGTTGAGGGAGAACTAAATAAATTTACTAAGTATTATACATTTAGATTCTTTCCATTGCTGTTTTCTATAGTCGAGCCACACCCCGGCCACTCCATACAAATTTCGCGTCGTTGACTACTACATAAACAATGACGTCTGTGCAAAGCGCGAATGAGCGTGTGTGCGTGCGGCGCCATACAAACAATTCCCTATTTGTCTCAGAGGGGAGGTGTGGTCGACACGAGAGAGCGGCAGGGAGTGTCCATACTGTACGTAGTACTATTACTTATACTGTGGTCGAGCATAACATCTTTGTGGGTTTCAATATCCCAAGTCTATAAGATACTTTTAATTTGTAAGTGACTCTGTGTTAAAACCCTTAAATTCGTTATTACACGGTATAAGCTTTAAGCGAATCATATCGTTACATCATGTTTCGCTGACATTTGTACCGTTCGTGCCAATCCCATGAATTGTTTAACTTGCCACGAAGGAAATAATTCCAATCGATATACATTAAGCACTTAGTACCTTGCAATATGAACAACAGCAACATAGTTTCCTTATTGTGTAATTGGTATCTATTATTAAGCTTTTGTTCAACAGAAATTAAATAAAGTCAATGCATTTTATTCATGTTATGAGAAGCTCGATGTTGCGCGTGTCAGTTTAATCGATCACGCAAATTAAGCAACATCGACCTTAGCCTGTCTATTGATGGGTTTATTTATCTCGAGTTCCTCAGTGCTTCCGAGGCCACGTAAAGCCGTCGGTCTCGGCTGTTATCATAAAATGACAGTCGTTAAGCCGAGTCAGTGGCCTTTGGGCGGTTTGAAGACACTGATCTTCGCCAACCCGCATTCGATCAGCGCGGTGGAGTATGTAAACCCTTTGATTGAGGGGAAACCTGTATCCCAATAGTGGGATGATGATGGATTTGAAGCCGATTTTATGTTTAAATTAGAATACTCATGCCTTAGCTTTTGCGATTCTGGTATTGCTAATTTGTCCTCGTGTAAATTAACCTTCAGTATCTTGAAGACAGTATTCAAAGATTGTATTAAAGAATATTGGGTGCAACATAAAACTAAAGTATCAATTACTAAAGATGTGTTTGTATGGAGATATGGATATTTTACAAGATATTTTGTTAGATTAGTTGACCAATTTTATACGAATGTTGTTTTAATTTTTTTTTATACGACTTCCAGTGACAGACAAGCATTCGGCCCACCTGATTCGTTCTGGTGAACTCACTCACTCGCAGGATTACAACAACCCTCAAGGGAATTGTCTCAAGGGAATTGTCTCAGGCTTGCGATGCCACAATTTCACCGTTGGTATCATTCCGTCGCGTACTAAAAAGTTTGGCAACTCCTATCTATGTCGCACTATTAAAAAGTGGCACGCGTTGCCGGCATATGTATTTCCTCAATCATACAATATGGGATCCTTCAAGCGAAGCGTGAAGAA
The DNA here is from genome assembly GCA_937001555.2 of Hypsopygia costalis. Classification (NCBI taxonomy): domain Eukaryota; kingdom Metazoa; phylum Arthropoda; class Insecta; order Lepidoptera; family Pyralidae; genus Hypsopygia; species Hypsopygia costalis. The sequence goes on along the minus strand of OW443330.2, from coordinate 11,827,654 downwards.
GCATCTTGTGGGCCAGCATGGCAGCGTCAACTGACAGGACATCAAGGTCTCTTGTCCGTTGCCGTTGCGATTGGGGCTCTTCTTTTCGCTTACCATCAGGCGAAGTGGAGCCAATATGCTGAGCTAATATAAATAAAAAAAAAAAAGGGAATTACTTCGCAATTTTAATGTTGCTTTCATTAAAAGTTGTTCGTTACAATTCTTAGATAAGTAGAATCCTTATTAGAATCAGACCCTTAAAGTTTATAATAAATATTTGATATTATATTTAGCTGAAAAAAGTAGAAGCTAGTAAAAATGGTTCACCTATCGATTCTGAGTCTGTTTCTGGGTGGATTCAGAATAAAGAAAAATAAAATTTATATGTCGTTCTTATTACTAGACATTTTATATTCTTAGTTTTCTTTTGAAACTAGACATCCTGAATACGTTTACAGATATAACCCAAAGTTTTTATTAATACAAATACTTTCGCAATAAAACAGCGACCCAACGGGCATGTCAAGTTAGTTTTTCCACAAAAAACATGAGACGGCATTATCCATTTGTTGTCGCAGCATTTTAACATGAAAGGAGATAAATCTACATACCCTCGTAGTGTTTCATATCCGGTACAAGTAGCTTTGTCGAGCATATTTTCCCGAATAAATGGGATAATTTCCATAAAACGGCAGTTTATTTTTTCGTGCCAACATTTGCAGCGCACGTGCTTACTGACTGTGACATGCAGTGTTAACAGTTTACTGCAACACGATAGATTTCAATTAAATCGTACTTGCACAATAAATCAATCAAATATACATAACAACAGGTAATTTGGTTTAAGCCTTTAAACTGCACACGATAATTTATAGCTGCTCTATCTGTCACGTGCAATTATTGCAATAGTAATTATTATCTATTGTCTCTTATTAAGCTTGAGCTTTGTCAAAGTAAGTTATGGGTTATGAATTACGAGATGAGTTTACATAATTAGGTCTATGTTGGTTTCCAGTGTACAGTCAACAAAAGAGGAAAGTGACCAGAGAAGAGAATTAGAGTAGAGATATTTTAGAAAATCCTATGCTATATTGTTAAATGAGCTATTCTCGTATATATTGGTTGAAGAGCCCGGTGCGGTGGTTGAATGGCAATGACCACTTTGCGGTCGCGGGTTTTATCCCCATACAAGCAAATATTTATGTGCATAGACATCTGAGTGTTTTATATGTATCTACGAAAAAAATGTATTTAAATATAATATCAGTTATTTAGAACCCATAGTACCAGCTTTGCTTAGCTCGGGTTTAGATGGCAGTGTAACACACTGATCTAATCTAATTTGTCCAGGGATATTTATAATATTTATTTCTTATTATAATTATATATTTCACTAACATTTTGGATGAAATTTACAATATATTTCCGTCATTCAGGTACTGCGGTATTATGATAAAAGACTTTTTGTTTATGCAATACATTAGGCAAGCTACCCCTCGGGCTCACCTCGGAGGGGTAAGGACTTTTAGTATGTTTATCTCCTAACTAGTCCAAACAAAGTTCCTAAGTCAAAGTTTCTGCTTTCGACTTTTCCATCCACAAATTATTCGTTGACTAGGCTAATAAGGGTGTTTAGAAGTCTTGATTTATAATCTGCGACCAGGGTTACTTATCTCTTTAATTGACGGTATTTTTACTATTTTTATTTAATTTTTCGTTAACTATTAATATTTTAAAGTCATCGCAAAAGAAAATTATATTTCGGTATTACTTGAAGTATATATGTCGTCGTTAAGGTTAAACTTTCATACTGACTGACTTTTTATACATACTGAATGTTAATGTTAAACGTGGCCTTTTATTTATTTTTCAAAATGTCTCGTTATTTCTTTTAAATTATATCAGGTGGACTGTAATGAGCTGTTTGCTGTCGCATTGCTTCTGCTCCTGCTAATGCAGCACTTCTTTAGGAGCACGATCTCTATGTTTATGTCTATATCAATCAATCTCTATGTTTATATCTCTATCTACTCTATTTTTTCTATATGCCTGCCTTAATCCCTTTTGCCAGAGTTTCATTTGCTAATCGGCAGCTTGTGCCACGTGCAGGTGAGCTTGGCAATGGCTAAATGAGACTTTTGAATTATTTTACCCTTTCTTTACCACTGTCTCCATATCAGTTTTTTTTTCAGTACAACATATACATAGTAAAATTATAATTATTCCTATGCCAGGCTTCTTTCAAGATTAGTGGTCTCAATATTGACTTAATGGCTATAACCAATTAAAAATTATTTCAATTCTAAATTAGCTACGTTGGCGGTAGCACTATGAGATCAAAAGCGCATTAAAGATACGAATCTCCGCTACACTGTTGCACTGAATGCAGCGCAATTCCACTAAGCACTCCGCCGGTGACAAACATTACATAGCTTACAACAATCTGATAAAGTTAATGAGGACACTGCCTCTGGTTGTAGTTTATAATACTGTAGAGGTAAATGTAGTTTCATTCCTCTAAGCTTTAAACCTTTCCAAAGCATTAATGTAATTAGGGTATGTAATAGCGAAAGGTGATCAATATCACGATTGTCGATTTTTAATTCCGTAAAATTCGAAGTATAAGTACTTTTGGTACTATCGGTAAACAAACCTACCAACTACAGGCTGCAATGCAGGTATCATATTATTACAAAATAGCTGTTACACTTGAATTTGTCACTAGTGTGGTTTAAAAAATATTTTTTTTTTTCGGTTGATCATTTGAACCAAAAAAAAACGGTTTTTATTAATCGAAATCCTAAATATTTTCGGTATAATTAGTGTATGTGCACTTGTGTAATCTTTTAAACTATGTTAGATTTTAGTGAAAATCTCATACGAAGCATTATTATGCAACTGAACTCGATATAATTTTATTTACACCCAGTGCCTGTGGGATAATAAACTTAACGGAACCTATATACCAGGTGAGAGATGAACTTACAGACGACAGTTTGCTGGGAGGATATAGGGAGTAAATAAAATAAGGAATTTGTATAAAAAAAATATAATTCAAGCAATAAATGTATCTAGCTCTACCAGTATTTAAAATTATGTGGAACATCTTTTGATAACCCTTGTCAAAATAAGAATTTCCCACTCGACCCCACAGGATATTTCCACGTCATTAACCACCGCATATCGTTTCCGCGCTCGTTCGTACCTAGCTTTGACATTTATCTTTGCACTTTTTTTTATCAACGCTTCTAACGCTTATTGTGTTGTCGACATCACACTCGATAGCGTGAGAAATTCGAGCTAATAATAATGATAATAACACGTTTTTCTCATATTATGGCGTAAATACCTGTAATTAGCAACAACTGCCAATAATAACTGTCATTGTCTTTTTCTAAAATTAAAAAAAAGTGTGTAAGACTAAGATTAAGACACATTCATAAGAAGAAGTAAATTTTAATTAAAAAGCTGTTGAGCAGCGTGGTGGAGTATGCTCTAAACTTCTTCGTTGAAGGGAGACCCGTATCCCATAGTACAATGGGATTATGGGTTGATGCCGTACGTATACCGTTCAATAACAATACTGGTTTCGGTAAATGGTACTTATACATCTCTAGCTTACGTAGATACTTTTGTAAGATAGGAGTCAGCACTCACCCGCCTGTGGCATCATCGTCATTTGCAAACCAGTAGCATAAGACATAAACAAACTGTATATAGTTATAAAGCCAAAAGCTGGTTAAATTTTGTTAACTGGTCCAGTTAACAAAATTTACCCAGCATCAAAACCACCACAAACCCCAGACTGAGGCTGCCTCAGAAAATTATGTTTGAGTAGGTAATCAGCCGTATAATTTGATCTCAGATAAAAAATGTCATCAATCTCAACTGCCCGCGATTTGATGTAGCCTATAATGTTAGTTATGTCCTTTTTGTCGAGAACCTCCTATACTAGAACGATATAGTTTTTAGACGTCTCATAGCGTGAAGTGTACAGGTAAACTAGCCAGGATATCGGTATTTATTATAGAAGCAATGTGTAACATGTACTGTACAAGACTTATTACAATACACCGTTGAATTGAAACTCAAAGTAGACGTTGGCGGCTGCGCTTGCGCCGCCTGCGTCACGCGACTCACGCGCCGCGCCCCGAGCGCGACGATTATAATTTCGAGCGGCGATCAACATGAAAATGAAGGTCCATAAATTTATTAGACATAGTGTCGGCCGGCTCGCCTCGGGCTTGCATTATACAAAATATGTCAAGAATTAACCATTATCATACTAAGAATATTTTACGCGGATAAAAATAATGTTACCATAATCGCGGCCCGTGAACTATGTCAAGATTGCCGACGAGAGAATTTAAATAAATCGTGACTTACGGTCTGCGAGAGATAAAAATTTCATAAGGACGTGAAGGAAAATACTGGATAATTACGTTGATGTGGTGTAGACATGATTATGTGAAATACATTGGCTAGTTGTTTGTGGATAATAATGCAAATGATGTTGTAGGGATTGGATAGTTTTTCCTTACCTTAATATTTTACGTATAAAATATGTTTTTGTACATCTATGCCGATATTTTTATTTTAATAATGTCTACGTATCCTTGTAATCTAGGTACGAGTATATAAAAATGAATGTCTATTTCCATATGTCATCGCATTACGCGTGAACGGCTGGAACGATTTCACTAATTCTTTTTTTGTTGTATTTGTTATTATCTGGAGAAGGTTCTTATGAAAGAAAATAATTTGAAAGTTGCACGGAAAATTAGAAAAAAAAAAACAGAAAACTGAACGACCATATTAACTTTTCTAATGTAACTTTATGTCATTTGACAGAACTGTCAGTCATTTGCCGTTAAGAAGACAGTCTGACGGGTTTGACGTCTGTCGGGTCAGCTAGTTTGATGATAAATTCAATTGACTCATGTATAAAATAAACAAAAGAATGCAATCTTTACGTGAAAACACTAGTGAGCAGGTCACCCCTGAGATCGGTGTCCGCAATTTGCAGATACGGACTTCTGATCCTAAACAGAGATATCGCGCCCACGCCGACCACGAGGGCAAAGTTATAAAATGTAAATTTATTGCGCGATATTTTACATAAATTCACATTGGCCGCTATATATCGCAGGCCTTATATTACATCACGTAATTATGCCGGCACAATTATTATAATTTTCTTATAATCGCGCCCATAAGGACGTGCGAAAAAACAATTTTGAAGCGCAATCCGAATTGATTTATAGCTGTTGTTCATGATGAATGCTCAATTCTGTGGTACAGTAAAATTGGGGATTCTAATTATGTGATAATTACGATGAATAAATCTTAAAATGTTATGGTACCTATACAACAATCACTAACATCCCTTCCTTTATAGGGGAAGTCAAATTCCAAAAGCTTCCTACTCCTACTAATTTCTTCTGATTAAATTCGTTGTGAGTTCCAAGGCAGCCGTAGTTTTACCCCTGGGACTGCAATGGACTTCATTGTTCATTGCCTTTCTTGGCGGTCGTCGCTGTTAATCCTGGCTACACAGGAGATACAGTGGTGGGAATGTGTGGTGGGCCCCCGTCCCAATCCCTTCCTTTATGGGATACGGGAGCCATTTATGGGATAAGCTCGCCTTTGTACAAATTGTATGTCAACATTTTTATCATTCTGTGTAAGTGTACTGCAAATGTTTTTGTACAATAAAGATTGTGTAAGGAGATGCCAAATATGCAGAGCCACGTCCGGTAGCCGGTCACTTCCGGCAGCCAGCCATATCCGGTAGCCAGCCAATGACAAATTGCCACGTGATCCCCACTCCGTCTGTTGCCACAGTACGAAGTAGGGGCAAGCTGATTTAAGCCATATCAATCATTCATTTGTCGTCAGTGTGCGAATACAAGTCTATGAAGCAGTTACTCTGTTCTTTTATTTAACGGTGCATTACTCCTCGATATTCGTAGCCGATAGAGGCTTTTATATTTCAGAAGTAGGGATTACAGACCTACGTAATGAAACGTCATTATGTTCGGGCCCCAAGTGAAGACAGATCTCATGGGAGCACTAGCGACCTTGAAGAACGACAAAATGATGAGTCACCTTCGCCGCCTGCAAAGAAACTGTTACGAGATTTGTTACAACATGAAGTCAGCAAAGCTATCCGTGATCTTCAGCAGGACATTCCAGCCCTGAAAAAATCAAAGGAACATCGCGCCGCGTCCTTGATTCCAGAATTTGACCCTGAGAATGAAGAGTGTAATATAAAGTCATGGTTACGGAAAATTGACCAACTAGGTGAAATACATGGTTGGGACGAGGCAACTAAGTCATTTCACTTGCAGGACAAGCTAAGAGGTCAAGCAAAAAAATGGTACAACAGGTTGGACGACTATGATTACTCCTGGAACCAGTGGAAGCAAATGTTATCCCGGGCCTTTCCAGAACATCGTGACTACAGTAGCATGCTTGAAGAAATGCTGCAAAGAAAGAAATCGTCTGGGGAAACAATGACAAAGTACTACCAGGATAAAGTCGCAATGTGCTTTCGTTGCAAGCTGTCAGACAATGCTACTATTTCTTGTATCATCAGAGGCTTGCCGCAACCACTCCAAGCTAATGCAAGAGCTTTCCAGTGTCAATCTCCGGAAGAATTATATGAAGGCTTTTTGTGTGCGCTCGACGACTATCGTAGCCCGACACAAGATGCAAAATTTCTGAATAGAATCTCAAAACCTATTGAGAAGAAAATACTTGCCAATCCTGATACAGACCCATGTCCTCGTTGCAAAAAAGTTGGTCACTTACTCCGCAATTGCCCTTTACCAGATCTGCGTAATTGTTTCAAATGTGGAGCTCAAGGACATATTTCGATTCGCTGTCCAAAAATAACAGACAAGGACAGTAATAATGCTAACATTAAAGATATAAAAATTTTGCAACCCCACAATGACATTTACAAGAAAACAGTCAAAGCCAATGGGATTTATGTCAAAGCTTATTTAGATACTGGAAGTCAAGTAAATGTGTTAAACTACCAGGTTGCTCGTGTTTTAGCTCTCAAAATCAAACCAACGACCATTATTTTGAAAGGTTTTTCTGGTGATCTAACTACAAGCCTAGGAGAAGTGGAATTTCAACTAAATATAGACGGTATATCGATGCAATGCGAAGCCCATTTGTCTAACATCGATATGAACGGTATAAACTTGTTGATCGGGCAGCCAGTGATTAACCGGGATGGAGTTGCCTTAAAAGTCAGCAACGGAAGAGCTTTACTACAATATGACCACGATTTTACTGGTCAAATGGAAGCTATCGAAGAAAACGAACGATTTAAAGTGGTAACAGCAAATAGGGAACGTCTACCTCCTGGCATATCAATAATTAAAGTTAATGTTTTAGGAAATCAATGTAATAACACAGTGGTCACACCTGCGCGTCATTATGAGCTGCGAGGCGTTACTTACAGCCTGCCTGCAACAGTTCTACGAGGTGAAGAGGGCTACATCAAGGTCGTCAACACCGGTCCCGCAGACGTCGAGTGGCAGACGGGTGAAATCTTGACGAGGGCCGAGAACTGTCAGGAGTCTCATCAAATTAGCCAGGTTAGCCATTGCCAGACTGTTTGCTTAACCTTAGCCAATATCAGCCATGTTAGCCAAAGCCAATCTGTTTCTTTTGCATGCCACGATACTGAGCTAGGGTCCAAAATAGGAGGCGTAGATATAGATAATATTAAAACAGGGCCTTTAAGCAACGATGATCGCAATGAATTAATGAATTTATTGACTCGTTACAAGTGCTGCTTTGCAAGTAATACTAGCGAATTAGGTAACACCAATCTTGTACAAATGAAAATTAACCTCATGACCGATCAGCCTGTATACCGGCGACCATATAGACTTGCGCACAGTGAACAAAAAATAGTAAATTCTAAAGTAACGGAATTATTAGATGCAGGCATCATTAAGGAATCAGAATCTAGTTATGCTTCGCCAGTTGTTCTCGTAAAGAAAAAAAATGGCGATTGTCGTTTATGTGTAGATTATCGTGCCTTAAATGAAATAACGGTAAAAGATAGGCATCCATTGCCTAATATAGATGACCAACTATCTAGACTAGCCGACAAAAAATATTTCACCAGTTTAGATATGGCCCAAGGGTATCATCAGTTAAAAATTTGCCCTGAAGATACACACAAAACAGCTTTTGTAACGCCGACTGGCCATTATGAATACTTAAGGGTTCCTTTCGGATTGGCAAATGCACCATCTGTATTCATGAGGTTGATTAATAAAATAGTAGATTCTATAGGCAAAGATAATCGTAGTTGCCCTAATGAAATATTAGCTTTTTTGGACGATTTGCTTCTACCTTCGAAAGACGTATCGTCGGGCCTAATAATTTTAGAAAATACACTACAGAAACTAAAAGATGAAAACTTAAAATTGAATATGAGTAAATGTTCCTTTTTGCAAGATAAGATCACATATTTAGGCCATGAAATATCAGCTGATGGTGTAAAACCGGGTGAATCTAAGTTGGCAGCAGTTAGGGAGTTCCCTTTACCTAAAAACGTACACGATGTCCGGCAGTTCATCGGATTATGTAGTTACTTCAGGAAATTTATTTTTAATTTCGCAGTTATAGCGCGCCCTTTAACTGATCTTACAAAGAAAAATTCTACATGGACTTGGGGTAAAGAGCAAGATGACAGTTTTGATAAACTAAAAAAGTGTTTATGCTCAAAACCATTACTCGCGCTGTACGATCCTGCTTTGCCAACTGAGATCCACACTGATGCGAGCAAGCTAGGTATTGCGGGTATATTATTACAAAAACAAGTTGATAATTCATTACGTCCGGTTATGTACTATAGTCGAGTGACTAGCAAAGAGGAGAGCGTTTATCATAGCTATGAGCTTGAAACTCTTGCAGTCGTCGAGTCCTTGCGAAGATTTCGCATTTACGTAATAGGCAAACATGTAAAAATTGTTACAGACTGTACAGCAGTCCGAGCTACTTTAACTAAACGTGATATCGTACCACGGATTGCAAGGTGGTGGCTTTTGATACAGGAATATGACATTAGTGTTGAATATAGGGCGGGTGAGCGTATGAAGCATGTCGACGCTCTAAGCAGAAACCCAATCGACACAGTTAACATTAACCGTCTTGAAGTTACTGATTGGTTCTATACAATACAATGTCAGGATGATAAATTGAAACTTATTGTTGATCAGTTACAAAATAATGTTGCCGACCCGCATATCCTCAATAACTATGTAGTTATAAACGATAGGCTTCATCGTAAAACGTTGCACGGAAATCGCCTTGTAGTGCCGAGTTTAGCTAGGTGGAAAATCGTTCAAATGCACCACGATGACATAGGTCACGTGGGTTTTAATCGTTGTCTAGAGCTAGTAAAAAACGATTATTGGTTCCCAAAGATGACACGTTTTATTCGCAAATATGTACGATCATGCCTCCATTGTGCGTATGGCAAGGGTACATATGGCAGGAAGGAAGGACAGTTATACCCCATAACAAAGCCCACTGAGCCTATGCGTATGGTACATATTGATCACTTAGGTCCTTTTTCTAGAACAAAAAAGGGATATGAATATATGTTGGTACTAACTGATGCTTTTTCGAAATTTGTGATAGCTGAACCTACGCGAACTGTAAATTCCATTGAGACCGTACGTACGCTTAAGAGAATTTTCAGCCTATTTGGTTACCCTGATCGCGTTGTAACCGACCATGGTAAAGCTTTTACTAGTAGATATTTCAAAAAATTCATGAATGATAAACAATTTAAGCATATTTTAACTGCTATTGCATGTCCACGTGCCAATGGCCAGGTCGAACGCACAAACCGTACCATTCTTGATTCTTTGAGAACCACTGACCCCAGTGAGGCATCAAATAATTGGGCAAATTCTTTGCCAGATGTTATCTGGGGTATAAACAACACCATTAATGCCAGCACGAAATATAAGCCCTATGATTTGATGTTTTCTCGAGCTGGACGTTCCATATGCGATATATCTATTCCAGACCGTGCAAATGAACCTCCAGAAGTCAGACGAAAAAAAGCTAGTAAAAGATTGGAACGGGCCAGTAAAACTATGAAACGCAATTTCGATAAAAGACGTAAACCTGCTCATATTTATCGTAAAGGTGATTTTGTTCTTTGGAGACAAGCACCAACTAGTAGCGCTGCTAGGGTTAATACTAAACTAGACGATTTATATTCCGGACCGTACATAATATTCAAGGTTATTGGTAATGATAGATACAGGATCAGAAGCATAAAGGGTTTGCGGGGTTATAAGAGTTTTTCCGGATTAGTCTCAGCTGAAGCATTGAGGCCCTATAGGAGCATTGCTCCTGTATCTGACAGTGCCAGCAGCTCTGATGAGCAACTAGAAACCGAGGACCTTATAGACCTATTAGAAAGTTGATAACCTTCTAATGATGTTCTTGTTCCCCATTGCGGGAGCAATTGTTACAGGATGGCCGAATGTAAGGAGATGCCAAATATGCAGAGCCACGTCCGGTAGCCGGTCACTTCCGGCAGCCAGCCATATCCGGTAGCCAGCCAATGACAAATTGCCACGTGATCCCCACTCCGTCTGTTGCCACAGTACGAAGTAGGGGCAAGCTGATTTAAGCCATATCAATCATTCATTTGTCGTCAGTGTGCGAATACAAGTCTATGAAGCAGTTACTCTGTTCTTTTATTTAACGGTGCATTACTCCTCGATATTCGTAGCCGATAGAGGCTTTTATAATTGACAACAAGAATATCTAAGTAGACATAAGTCTACGTATTCAGATTTCAGTGTTTTTTTTTTCGAAAATTCCAGTTGTGATGCCTATAATTCTTTTCATACTCATGTAGGTACTCAGGATTGGAATATAAATGGACGTTAACATGGAATAAAAAAAATGCTTTATTACACCTAAATAGGTGATCAAATTTTGATGAAATCTGATAGATATAAATGTCATGCATATGTAATTCATATCATCATCATCATCATCAGGTCATTTTAGTCTCCACTACAGGAGCACGACCCTCTCTCGTCCGTCCCTGACAGAAGGAGGATTTGGCCTACACTCCCCACGCTGGCCAGACGGGTTGGGGAGGCTTGATCGATGTTTCCACTTAGTCGTCTTATACGACATCCACCGTTAGAGAAGGAGTGATTCTATTCTAGACTGCCGGAAACCACACGGACAATAAAAACACTGCTGTTAATAAATATGCTGTAAATATTTTCAAAAACACTGCTGGATATAGACCTTCACTAATCCTTTCCAACGTAAGCGATACCGCTTACCGCATCCACGCGCTTCCAGCCGCTTTCTTGAGGACTTCGGTAACCAAACCGCTATCTGCGCCTGGAATAGCAGGGCGGTCGGGTACTGGGGGGCATATATTATTGGAATTGTAACTCATTAGCGTTAGGAATATTGGAGTTGTAACACGCTGGGCAGGCGGGTTGGCGACTATCGCCAGAGCCTCGTTAGCTAGTCGGCAGGGTGCACCACGTACAGGTGAGGTTGGCTTTAAAGATGTTGGTGAGTCCCTTACACGTCAAAGTAACAATAAATTAAAACAATTATTCTTACTGTCAGGTGCAGTTCCTCCCACTTAATTTTTCAAGTAATATATGAGATTAATTACAGCAATAAAGTTATCATTTATGGTGTCTCTTTATAAACGTCAAGTTCAGAATAATATGATAGCATCAATTAATAAAATTTGTTCTTAGAAGCCTATATTGTGCTTTTTATAATATTATGCAAGAATTTGTTATGGCAGTATATAATTTATATGCTAAAACGTTTTCATACATATTTAATATTATTACTCACTTAGTGCTTTAGAACGGATGGACGCAGAATTTGATATTATGACAATCTTATAACAAAGTTGTACGCGATATAACACGTCAAAGTACAAGCATAAGTAAATTTTTAAATAATTCAACATTATAGAGTCACTTGATAAGATAGAATCAAGCAGTGTAATGTTTGTTATATATATCCTATTTTTTAAGTTCACTCAACTTTTTTATATAACTGAAGGGGCAAACAAGCATACGACCCACCCGATGGCAAACAGTGATCTTAGCCTAGGCACGCTCGCTATACCATAGGTATATCTCGCGCGTTGCCGACCCTGTAAAAACTTCTTCACGTCGTTCTTGAAGAACCCCATGCTGTAGTCTCTTGGGAAAACCTGTAGTAGATAATGTTATAATAATGTTATAATAAAGCTTGAAAAAATGTTTTGTAGAAACACAAACACCATCTGTTTACCTTGATAATGCCTTAGCGGCGAAACCGGTCGGTAATATTAAATATAATAACGTGGAATAGTACAAGTGCTTTATTTATAACATTATGATAATAATGTTCCACCAAGTGCCAACAATCAACAGTATCAACTTTACTGCAGAAGATAATTCATTCCACAACCTGTAGCTGTGACTGCACTTATGTACACTAGACTGTACAAACAACGTAATGATATAGTGTTGATAAGTACAAAGTATTTAACCTTACTACTGAAAATTGAATCTACGTCCAACGTATCCCAAGCGTAAACAATATGTGAGATAACCTTTATAGTCGTGAAAAGATCATTAAGACTGATAGTAATTATAATATAAACATCTGCATCTCGGCGGTCACGGAAATCCTCCGCTTCTAATCATCGGTGATTCATCTAACGAAACACAAAAATTAATTATACACTATGTGCTCTAGAATGTTACCTGGATTCGTGCTTTTAATTACAAAGTACGTTTGGTGATTTATTACGTACACGTGTGTTGATGATTTATGAATTCACAAAATATAGAAATATAAAAATGTTATAATTTTCTTTAATTGTTGTGGGAAAATTACTATTTTTACGTATTCAAAGGTATTAATTTTATACGTCTCCTGAAAGTTATAATTTATGGTACGAAAGAAAATATTAATAGTAGCTAAGTAGTACTTTTTGTTGGTTGGTTGTTGGAACTTGGCAGACATTTTAGTAAATTATTTTGTTACTGACCAGTTTCACCATTATGTCATTATCGAGTTATAGCCGCTGTAAAGATAAGGGAAGGATAATTAGTACGTAAATTTTTATCTGGGTTATTTTGCATTATATCTATGGACTCCAACGTTAAACTTCTTATTGCTAGCCTTTGGCGTGAGTTGATAAGGTATTTTATGTTACAAAAGATTCGAATAAGAAGTGTATGAATGTTAACTAACGGCAGGACTTCTTATGTACTTTTTGGGAGGCCCTACCACCGTTGCTAAAGCCGATTACCATTGAATATTTAATATAAAAATAGATTTTAAGTTTAAGCTATTGACAAACAATCAGCGTAGTAGGTAGAGCTCTAGAGCTACTACCAGCTAAGCTAAATACAAGTACCATAAGTCTAAGTTGAAGTTTGATTTTCGCAATCAAAACGTCTGATGGGAATCGGCTTCAGCTTAGCCTGTAGAGCCTCTGGGTATAAGTAGATTAATTGAATTGAATCAAATTAATTAAATTGATTTATATGAAAATCCTCGACAAGATCAACTTCCATCATACTGAAGTTTCGTAAATGACTTTCGCGATATAGCGGATGTCGCATAAGCGTTTTGTTTTTCCCATCCGCATACAGTATGGATACGATACGGCTACGATATGGCTAAGATACGGTTACGATGCGGCTACGATATGACTACGACACGGCAATTTTTTTTTTTTTTTTATACTACGTCGGATGGCAGACAAGCATACGGCCCGCCTGATGTGAAGCGGTTACCGTAGCCATATTAACGCTCGCAACATAAAATATCGCTCGCACGCCGCCACCCCCGCTGCCACCGCAGCATCTCCTTCCTTTCTGGTGACCTCACTCACACGCAGGAACACAACAGCCCTCAAGGGAACCGTTATTTGGCTGCGGTATTCTGTGAGGTGGAGGTACATTCACCAGTCGGGTAGGTTACAATTACGCTCCCTACCTCTCTTTTCGCCAGAGCTTCGTTTGTCAGTCAGCAGGGTGCACCGCGTGCAGGTGAAGTTGGCTTTGGTTCAAAGATGTTGATGAACCACTTAAAACCCCCAAAATTGCGAGTTGTGGAGTTATGCTTGTTATATACGTGTGCTAAATTCATTTCCATTCAGCCCTTTATGCGTGATTGAGTTCGAAATAATTATAAATAATTCAGAGAACTTTCACATATCAGTGGGACAAAACAAGTACAAAATCCAACCAATAGCAAAAGTACCTACCTAAGACTGAAAAATTGCATAAATGTATTTGATCAAAAAGGTCACCTATTTTTAGAGTACAGTGCTGATTGGACATTATACCATGATTTGTTGCGACCAATTCATAAAATTATCTCATAAATATAAATTTACTTTATGCTTCCATTTCACTAGTTGTAGATTTTAGTAGATTTATTAGTTTACTAATTTTGAATTCATTCAATAAAATGTGTACTTGATAAAATTGCAATAATAGTCCTTAATAATTGTAGTACAATTACAGTCGTAATTTGACAATTAAAATAATTACAGACCATCGAATAGCAATAGTTCTTTGAAGAGGACTTTTCGCGTTACGCGCGTGAATCGGAACACCTTTCTCCTATCTAATTTTGATTAAATCTATCGCCTTATAATTATGTCCTTTGCCGCATTTGTTCCTTTGAAATTATTCCACGTGATTATAGACTATAGTGTGTTTAAAATCGTCTTCATAGAATACTTGAACAACCAAATTATGTGGCCATTTGGAAAAGTGGAAATTTAATTGCTGATTGTTTAAATTTTTAATGAAATAACACCTGGCATAAGCTTCAGGGAGACACGGATCGTGTATAATAGCTTTGTAATTAAAGACGGTTATTACGAAATCCATTAATTAGGGCGTGCTTTCTATGTGGAATACGTAGGTATAAATTAATATAGATTACCGTTAACGAAACAATATGCAAGGTATTTTGGTTGAAATATTTAAGCATAATTTGTTCTACAATTCATAAGATTAAATACTGTATTTCTAGGCTTATTTAACAACACAGAGTAGTGTGGTAGAGTACGCTTTAATTCTCCTTTGATTGAGGGGAGACCCATGTCTCAGCAATGAGATGAATATGGGTTGATGCAAATCCAGATAAACTCACAATTTTATCACAGGGTTACACAATTATTCTTATGCAGTACAGGCAACAGCTTATAGACCAAAAAGTTTCCAGTAGTAGAGGGTCCCTGTAGGACTACGAAGCTACGTACACCTTGTGGCTACGACCTGCCTAATGGTACGCAGATGACAAGAAAACTTCTCGTTAGCAATACGTTCAGACAATATTGTTTGTGTATTCTAATTGATGTCTTTCTAAATTGAAAGTTGACATTTTTCTAAAGAAATAAACAAGTTTATGTTCGCTAGCAATACCAATGTCATTACTCAACCCTTGTTGAGTTGAGTGATGACTTTACTACAAAAAAAAAATAAGTCAACCCTCTGAAATTCATTTACGTTTTTCTTGAACAACCCCATACTGGGAATACCAAGGCAGAAGGTTCATTCCTTTCTTTTCATTTAATTCTCCAAAATACTGATATTATTTTAGTTGGTAAAGTATTACTCTTTTTTTCATACCATTAATTTGGTAAACAAGCGTAATTAAATACTCTATAAGTAGAAATTTAAATCAAAGCTACTAAGTAAATTTGCTTCGTAAATCTTAGAACTTTGAATGCCGCGTGTCTTCTTTCGAACCTCGGAAGAGCGTGTCGCAGACAGATTCAATCCAGCCTCCGCTCGCTAAGGTCCTTGCTCTTGACTTAATGCGACTTTTATTGCATTCCACTTCCATTCTCATTGTGTGCTCCCCTCCTTACAGCACCAACAACGGTCGATTTCAGTTTAGGTGCCTTTCAAAACGGCAACACTGTGACTTTATGGCTGTAGCTCGTATTTACTTGGAAATTGTTTTCAGGTACTTTTTCATGGCTCTGTTGAGAGGCTTTGTGTTGGTAAAAATGTCTTTTATTGTATTGTGAAACAGGAGGTAAAGTTATTGTGAGATTTTATGTAGTTATAGATTATGTCTCTTTGTTCGTTATATAGTGATGTCTAAATTTTGAAATAGGACATAACATGATCATAATTGAATTAGAATACCACAAATCTTATGATGCATTCATTAAAATCTATTCAAACGTTCAGTAGTTATGAGGACTCAAATAGTCGGATATACAAACATACAATTCGTGTAAAAAGCGGTTATTTTATTGTGAAATAACATTTCAGCATCTGATTCCTTCGTTAAAATTATTTAACTGAATACAAAAGGTGGACTTAACGTTAAATGCATTCTCCACCAATCAATCTTTGGGAAGAACGTATGTTGTCGAAACCCGATGAAAAGAAAATATATTTAGAAAATAGATATAAGATAGAAAAAAGATAGATCTATAATAACAACTATACAAATAAAAAAAAAATAAAAAATGATTACTGCAACAAATATCATTTCAAATATCAATATAGAAACATACATACCTACATAAATAGATATAGGAAAATAGTATGCTTTATTAAACAGGCATGCCTATGCATTTTCCTTTTGAAATTAATTTGATTTAATCCCTGTATGTGATTCAGACGGCGGATGTTCTGAAATACTTGTTGATATTGTTTGTTGAATGAAATGTATAGACATGTAACTGCAGTAGCCCGACGAAGTAAACAACAGTAGGTAACCACAATACCTGCACTGGCAACAAAACAAACACCGGTCCCCTCGGTGCAGGCAAATCAGCCATATGCTGTGACAAGCGTAATGGGGGCAGCGGGCGGGAATGACCACGGCCATTCATCATACCGCCGCAAATAGCGCTGTTTTCATTTTCACCATACATGTGGATAAAAACTGGCCAAGTGTGCCACGGATTTTGACTGGCGTTCCGTAGTAGACCCAAAAGGTAAAAAAAGAGATTTTTTTAAATTTAAATTAAAACAAGCTATAATTATTTTATAATAAAAAAAAATAATATATTATGTTGCGCTCATCGAGTCCTTTAATTTAATCATGGATACTGATATCATAGAGGTTAATGTGGGAATTTATCAATTGATATTTTGTGGTGGCCACTGTATTACCAGTCTCTCTATCGGGGAATATCACAGGCTCGCACACGCACTGAATGGACAGACTACCAACACGTCTACTCTCGCCTACGGCTCTCGTACAACTGACGTGGTGCGCGCGAGATTGTGTTTGTCTGTATGAGTGAGTGAACGAATGACATATATTCACTCGTTAATAAACGCATACACTACATCCCTTCCTTATTAATATTTTTATTCCATGAAATTTCTATAGTAATCAACAAAACTGAGATTGACAATTTGAGTAAATAATTCTACATTACCTATAATAAATGCTTTTAAATCAATGGAACCAAAACCACAAAATTAAATGATTTTACACCTCTCTAATTTCCTCCTCTGAACTCTCTTCATGATTTTGATTTTCTGACGGCTCTCCGGATACGGCCGTCCATTTTCCTTCTACCTTTTTCAAGTGAATAACATTCCTTCTATACGATTGTCCTGTTTCGTCGTTTCTCACAACACAATCCCCTGCCTTAGTACTTTCTACAGTATACGGAGTTTGATTAAAGTTTGATGACAATTTATTTGATTTTTCCATACTCTTTACATAAACTTTATCACCTTCATGTTCACTAGCTTTCCGTTTCCGATCTGCATACTCCTTGCCTAACTCTTTCTGGATCCTGTCTCTATCCCTCACCTCTGAATCATTAGTCGTATTACTTGCGTCCTCTAGGGAAGGGATCTTGTCCCTGTTTGTCCGCTGGAAGAAAAGCTCTGATGGTGTTCGACCAGTAACCGAGTGGGGTGTGCTATTATACATCATTAGATATTCATATAAGCATTCTTTAATATCTTTTTTCTCAGTTTGGCCGATTCGTAGTCGTTTCAAAATGTCCCTATTTTGCCGTTCCACCTCACCGTTCATCTGGGGCCAATATGGAACTGTATTGTACAGACGAATATTGCACTCTCTGCAATATTCCCGAAATTCTTCGCTTACAAACTGTTTCCCATTATCCGCAGTTATCGAAACTGGGTAACCGAGCCTACTGAAAATTTCCTTCAGTATTTTTATTATCTGGGTGCTTGTGATTATTTTGGTTATTTTCACTTCCTTGTACCGGCTATAATAATCAATGATCACCAATAAATAATCATTACTGGGAAGTGGTCCTAAAATATCCATGGCCACGTCCACCCATGGTCCCAATGGTAGTACACGTCTTTTCATAGGTACTGGATGGTCGGGCAACGACACCAAAGTGCAGCCCTTGCAAGATTTCACTAAATTTTCGGCGTCTTTGTCTATGCGTGGCCACCAAACTTTGGCCCTTAAGCGGCCGTTCATAGCTACAATGCCAGGGTGGCCTTCGTGCGCAGCTTCTAATACCCCTTTACGGAGGCGATGTGGTATGACAATTTTGTTCCCTCGCAATAGAATGTTCTCAAAGAAACATAACTCGTTTTCAAAGATTTTGTAGCTTCTCAAGGATTCATGCCAGTCGTTTTGATAGAGACCTTTCCTAACATCACAAATTTCTTTGTCAGCCTCAGAACCTTCAATAATATCGCTCATGGATATTGCCTGCGGACGTGCATACTTAACCACCTGACATACGTGTATGTCTTCTCCATCTGGTAGAATTTTAGGCTGTTTACATAAGCGTGACAAAGAATCTGCGATGTTATTTTTACCTGGCTTGTATATAACGCGGTATTTATAAGATTGTAGGCGTAATACCCAACGCTCTATGCGTGCACATGGTTTAGACTTTTTGCCAAAAAGAATCTCCAAGGGTTTATGGTCAGTCACTAGATCGAACTCCTTGCCGAATAAGAAAATATTAAAATGTTCGACCGCCCACACTAACGCCAATGCCTCCTTCTCGGTTTGACTATATCTTCGTTCACAATCTGTCAGAGTCCGATTTCCGTAGGCAATTATTCGAGGTCCATTGGCATCAATCTGGACGAGAACAGCTCCTAAACCGACTGGGCTCGCGTCGGCTATTACCTGTGTTTTATCTTGGACATCGTAATAGCCCAAGGACTGAATTTTTGTGAGCATCTGTTTCAAATTATCAAAAGAGTCTTGTTGTTCTTTTAACCAAAATTTCTCAATATTGGCATTTTTACCCAGCTTTTTCCTTAGTAATTCTTTCAGAGGTTCCGACGCAGTAGCTAAGTTTGGAATCCATTTGTTAATGTAATTGAGAAGACCCAAAAAACTCTGAAGCTCCTCCATACACTTAGGCACGCGAAAATCCATTATACTCCTTACATACTTGTCCAGTGGGGTTATACCTACTGGGTCCAGGTGATGTCCAAGAAAACTTACGCTCTGTGTTTTATAGATGCATTTCTCTTCATTAAGTAAGACATTGTTATCTTTTAGTGTCTCCAACACCTTCTTAAGCCTGTCATCGTGTTCTGTCTCATTTACACCATAAACCAGAATGTCATCGATAAAGTTTATTACTCCATCACACTGAATTAGCAATCTTTCTAAGATTTTCTGGAATAATTCTGGTGCACACGTAATTCCAAACATCAAGCGTTTATAACAGTATAGACCGTTTGAGGTAATAAAAGTCGTTATGTGTCTGGAGTTTGGATGAATCTCTACCTGATGAAAGGCGTTCTTAATATCAAGCTTGCTGAAGAATTTAGCTTTCTTTATCTTAGGGAGCAACTTATCCATAGTTGGGAGTGGATGATTTTCTCTCATTATGGCACTATTTGGTCGTCTCATATCCACACATAGTCTCAATTCCCCGTTTTCTTTTAAGATCGGGACTATGGGAGAAACCCACCTTGAAGAACCTCGTACCTCTTCGATTATGTCCTGGTTCAGAAGTTCTTTGATTTTGTCGTCGACCTTCTTCTCTAAAGGAATTGGTACTCTTCGGCACGGTTGAGAAATAGGTCGCACAGAATCGTCTATAGGGATCTCGACGAGAACATCTTTGAATTTTGGAAATGGTGTAATCGAGTTCTCAACACAGCTAACGCCAATACCTATTCTCAGAACTCCTAACTTCAATGCTGAATTCTTTCCAAGTAGGTCTCTTGTGCCTCCACTTATAACGTAGAAAGTAGCATATTCCTTCCGGTCATTAGTTTCAATTTCAGCTTCAAATGAGCCTTTCACTGTTAATGGTGTTTGGCTTCCATAAGCGACAAGCACCTTATTGGGATCTTTGATTTGGTTTGTTACCTTAGCAAAATTATTTTTCAACGTTTCCCATGTTTTGTCCGTTATAAGGTTAGGTTTGCAACCAGAATCTATCATCATGTTAATTTTCACTCCACCAACCATGCAACTAACAGAAGAATCATTATCGATTTGAAAAACATAGTCTACCTCTTCATCATCTATCATGTCTATATTGTTTCCCTTGCTACTCTTGAATCTCTTCCTATTTTCTGTGCTTGTACCAGCCTCAGAGTTTCCTTCATATTTTCTTTTCTGTGTTTTTGTTTCAGAAATCTTTGATTTACAGTGTGCCGAATAATGACCGATCTTTTTGCAAGAATGACATGTTCTATTTTTTGCTGGGCAGTTTACATCACTGGCCTTATGGAACTTACTGCCACATCTAGTGCAACGTGAATTATTTTGTGAACGCGATCTTGTCTCATTAGAATAGTTTTGACCTTTTTTATAGTTTCCTTTATTAATAATTTGATTTACTTCTTGGCTCTTTATTACATTTCCTTGATTTCCATACACTTCTAATTGATGGCTCACTAGCTCTAGTGTATTTGCTTTTGTTATTATTTGGTCTAAAGTGGCACTGTCCCCCATTGTCAAAATTTTCTTACGAAGTTCATTTGATGTACATTTCTCAGTAATTTGGTCTATAATAAAATTGTCCGGCTTGTCAAATCCACATTTATCCGCTTGGTTACGCAATCGAACAACGAACTTCTCTAGTTTTTCACCATTTTCTTGTTTTAGCTGTCTGAACACGTGCCTTTCGTAAACGTTGCTCTGTTTTGGTAAGAAATACTCATCAAGTTTGTCTAATGCTACTTCGAAAACATCTTGATGACTAGATGTAGCATCGGGTACATCTGTTGTTGGAATAATATTGGCTCCAGGTAAATTAGAATAAATTTCTTGAAGTCCTGGGCCCCCTAAATACAATAGGGTGGCTCTTTTCTTTGTAGGGCTTTGAATATCAGCGGCCTCAAGATAAATTAGTAACGACTTCTTCCATCGCTCCCAACGTATACCAACCGACGAGCTATCGCCTTCGAGATCAAGTTTTTCTGGTGCGGGCAACAAATTCGCCATGCTTTTGATTCAGTGGGGTGACCTGAAAATCATGCAAAGAGGAATACTATTCATCCTAGACTAATCAAATTTAACCATTAGGTACTCTTTCTACCAATTTAATGGCAGCCCTACCAATTTAATGGCAGCATTTCACACAACCTACCAATTTAATGGCAGCCCTACCAATTTAATGGCAGCATTTCACACAACCTACCAATTTAATGGCAGCATTTCACACAACTTACCAATTTAATGGCAGTCCTACCAATTTAATGGCAGCATTTCACACAACCTACCAATTTAATGGCAGCCCTACCAATTTAATGGTAGCATTTCAAACAAACTACTAATTAGATAGCCCTGCCAATTTAATGGCAGCATTTCTGACTAATCTTTTCAACATTAACAGTCTTTACAACAGTTTTTGTAGTAACACAATACCATTTAAAATATAACATTAATTTGCAAATGTAAGTGAACTGTAGGTAGATTTTTGAGAATGTCGTATTCGTAAATACATAACTTTATTAATGTTGAAATTCTTAGCAAGTACTATGTTTACGCAGGCATTCGGAAATACGTAGATAGGGCATCACTATTTATAATCTAATATGTCTAGTTCTTTATGTAGGTATCAGTCAGTCATTCACCAATGCAATAATTGTCGCGAAATTAAACGTACATCATCATTACATTTTCCACCATGATATCTAAATAAGTAATAAATAATCTTCAAATACGTTTCAAATACTCACAATATTTACTACAATAGTGCGATAAGATAAATCATATTACTGGAGTTTTAAGGTATTGTTACTAATAACAAAATTTCAATGTTGATCGGTTGTTGGTATAATTAAAATATCATTGTAGGTATTTGTAAAATACCTTTGTAGGTCATTGGTGGTACCATATTTTTTTACTACGCTAAATGATTACGTTAAGCAAAAAGAAAATTAAATACTAACATAACTGTAAGTAGGTACCTATGTTTCTCTTCACCATCTAGCAACAGATTACCGCATTATACAATACATACTTTCTACAAAACCTACCATGAAAATCTGCAAGTATTTATTTTATAAGGTAAGTACGTAAACATGCCACCTACGTGTAATTCGAATGCGCCTACGAGATTTTATTTATACCAATCACTTTCACTTTCTTTTTTTTTTTTGATAAATACCTTTTTGCTCGTCGCCACATGTATTACCAGTCTCTCTATCGGGGAATATCACAGGCTCGCACACGCACTGAATGGACAGACTACCAACACGTCTACTCTCGCCTACGGCTCTCGTACAACTGACGTGGTGCGCGCGAGATTGTGTTTGTCTGTATGAGTGAGTGAACGAATGACATATATTCACTCGTTAATAAACGCATACACTACAGCCACCATATTGGATTAAGAAGGCGGTATTTAAGTAATCGTTCATTGTCACGGAAATTGACTATACAAAACTTCAGATCAATCGGACATTAGGAAGTGTGTCAAAATTTACTTGCAAAATTTTATTATGTAATTTTATTACGTTACGTATTAATTTTATTTTATTATATAATTTTATTACGGGCGCCGCAGTGAAACTAAATAAAAGTTTGTAAAAGAATACCGAAGCATAACTTAATCAATCGTATCTCTACTTTTATAGTAAACTCTATAACGTTGTATAATTCTTTGTAATTTGTTGTTTTGTTCTTCATTATAGCTGGTAAATGATATTTGTTGCTTTATGCCACTTACGCCATTTGAACTTCCCTACCGCGTTGTGAATGTACATTGTGATTAATCCTTCAAATGTTTTGTCTTCTGTTGCTTTTTTGCTCATTTATTTCTTTCTTAATAAACTCCTTTGTACATGAGCCAGTTAGAATTTTATTTTTAGGTTGTATAGACTTCGACTTTTTCTTACGGAATCCTAAACCAACACCCAACACCCTTCGCAATAAAGCCGTTAACGCCGTATATTCTCAACTTTTTAACAAACACGAGAAATGCTGACTATTACAAAGGGGAAACTGTGGTCTCGTAATGATGACCGGCTAATATTTCCTTTCCGGCCTGTTTTACGTAATGAATCGTAATTGGTTTATTAAGGTTCCTCTCCAATTGTCTTGGTGTGAAACGTATTATACGCCAATGCGGTGTCACTTCCGGTACCCATTACTCTATCATAAAAAGTTAAAATAAAAAAAAAAAATATGACACAAAAGCGTAGCAAAAACATCGTAGGTCTATCGTCATATGTATAAAAATGGATTTAATTATTTATGCATACGTGCATTATTTTGACGTGGTAAATATTGTTTAGGTAGTGAGTTATGGTGGGAATGGGACCCATTAGTGTTATTACAAATTGTACCCTTTTTATATCATGAGGCAAGCAAACATATCGCTCATCTGATATGAAGCTAAGGAGTGTTACTCGTACATCTACCACTTCTAATATTAACGCAGCACCTCCCGAGAAGTTTTCTAGTGACTTCACTAAAAAACAATAATCCTCTACATTGTTATTTGGCGGCTTTTAAGGTGGAAAAAAATCCTTAGCGTGGTGACTTGTATTACGTTGACTGGAGAATATTTTTTAGTATTAGCGTTATGTCAGCCTTTATTTTGTGATCAATAAAGTATGTAATTATATAAATAAATGATTCGATAGCTAATAGAAATTGTTGTTTAACGCAAAATACTTGAACACAAAGCGAAATAATAAACAGATGCTGGCGGGAGTTACGACGGAGCGTCGCCGGTCTTTGATGTCTCAATTAGTAACGCGAGCGGGTAATTGTGGCGAAAATTAATTCGCGCACAGACACACAGGCGACGCGACGCGAGGGACATTGTATCGATTTATAGCAGTAAATGTGAACGCACATTATTATCCGAGCCGAACGCATCGTATAAAACGAACGAAATTAATTTTAGAATACTTTGTATGAAATCTTATGAAATGTCCGAATCTGGAAGGGCGGGTAGGTGTGTGAGGTTTCGTAAGCCATCTTTTTTTTTAATTTTTTTTATAATACAACGGGTGGCATATTAGCGCTCGGATCATGAAATATTGCTCGCATGTTGCCACCACCGCTGCGCATGCAGCAACTTCTTTCTTTTTGGTAATCTCACGCAATCGCAGGAACACAACAAGCCTCAAGGGAATTTTTATTTGGTTTGCGGTATTATATGAGGTAGAGTTACTTCCCTAGTCGGGCAGCTTACAAATACGTTGTACTATATATCTCTTTTGCCAGAGCCTCTTTCGGTATTGTGCACCACGTATAGGTAAGGTTGCTTTGGCTCTGAAGATCTTGGCAAGTCACAAACACTCCATATATTTCATATAAAGAATTCTACAATTCGGTTTGTGCGTTGCGTGTAGCGCGTTCAGCTCGTAAGTGTGCGTTCACCTTTAAATAGTCGTTTAATATTTATCACCGAGATGATCGATCTGTTATCTGGATGACGGTATTCTCTATCTCATTATATCTCATTGCGGTAAGTCTAATAGAACCCGCAAATTAAGCTATGACAACCGTAGACTGTCTATGGACTGTTTATTTATTTTTAGTTCATCTGTGCTTCAGAGCACATGAAGCTGTCGATCTCGGCTTTTGTCATTAGATGACAGTTTTTAAGTGATCTTCACTGACCTCTGCCAACCCGCAGTTGCGTAGCATGCGGGAGTACGGTCTTAACCCCCATCAATTGAAAGGAGACCCTAGCTATCTCATTTCTGGTGAATATGGTTTTATATTGATGGATGACTTTGCCTTAGTTTGTAATTTTGCTTCTGATTGGCCATAAAAAGGTTTTGTGGAAAACTTGCAAGAGTGTAGAGATTCAAGTTCATAGTACAATCAATAGACATACATTTTTCAGTACAATCACTCTGCGTACAAGACTACACACATTCAGATCATGATTGTATCGTCTATTATATACAGTCTTTTCGTCCTATGTCTCTCTATTAAATTCAGTAATGTAAGTCAAAACAAAACACAACAAGACAACCTAAGATCTCTTAATAATCATATTGTAAGATATTGATATATATCTTTTACTATTGGTCGCCCAGTGGCAGTGGCGGACTAACGCTAAAGCGGACCCCAGGCAACATTGTATTTCCGAACCTACTAAAGAAGTTTTCATTTCCAAAATAAAAATTAAAAAATTGTAAACCTAACTTTCGGGCCCCAAAAATTACGGGCCCTGGGCACGTGACCAACCGTGTAGGCAACCTATGCCTAGGCCTTTGTCCGCCCGTGCCCAGTGGTGGAAATTCGATTAATATAAATTCTGACTTTAACAATAAATAAAAGAGTATATGCACGTGTGTGTCAAATACATGGTAGTGTGTGTAATGTTTTTTTTTATTGATAACTTAAAAAATCTCTCTATCTATTTTTTTATCATAACTTAAAAAAATATATTAGCATTCTGCACTCCTTCACTATATCTATATATATAAAAGAGTAAATCACTCACTCATCACGAAATCTCAGAAACTACAAGTGCTAGGAGTGTCAAATTTTTCAAGGGGGTTCCTTTTAGGACGTAGGTGCTCACTAAGACGGGAATTTGAAAAATTCAACCCCTAATGGGGTGAAACGGGGGTCCAAAGTTTGTATGGGGAACCAAGATTAGTTGGACTATTTTATACGAAACTTTACATGAGCACTTCTGTAGATAAATGAGTAAACACGTGTTTCAAGATTTTTCAAAATTCAACCCCTAAAGGGGTGAAATGAGGTGCAAACGTCTGAAAATCGTTATGGGTATTGTTTTTATGGTTTATCGGGTCGCTGATTCCGAAAACAACAGCTATTTTATAATCTAACATAACCGACGTGACACAAAAGCACTCCTGTGGGGGTGCGATGGGGTTGAAATGTCATAATATCAATATGGGTGTTGATTCTATGGTTTTCTGAGACGTCAATTACGAAAATGGCATCGATTTGAAAACGTTGACACGAAATTTCCATCTCGGTATAAAAATCCAAGATTTGGAAAACCCTGATGCAGAACCATAAAGGTTCAGCTAAACTATAAGAAATATAAAAATGACGCCTTAGCAAAAGTTGTTCAGCCTGATGAGTATTTTTTATTGAGGTATAAAAATCCAATATTTGGAACACCTGATGCAGATCCATAATGGATCAGCTAAACTATAAGAAATATAAAAATGACGCCTTAGCAAAAGTTGTTCAGCCTGATGAGTATTTTTTGTTGAGGTATAAAAATCCAAGATTTATAACACCTGATGCAGGTCCATAATGGTTCCGGTAAACTATAAGAAATATAAAATTGACGCCTTAGCAAAAGTTGTTCAACTTGATCAGCACTTTTTGTTGAGGTATAAAAATCCAAGATTTGGAACACCTGATGCAGAACCATAATGGTTCAGCTAAACTATAAGAAATATAAAAATGACGCCTTAGCAAAAGTTATTCAGCCTGATGAGTATTTTTTGTTGAGGTATAAAAATCCAAGATTTGGAACACGTGATGCAGAACCATAAAGGTTCAGCCAAACTATAAGAAATATAAAAATGACGCCTTAGCAAAAGTTGTTCAGCCTGATGAGTATTTTTTGTTGAGGTATAAAAATCCAAGATTTTGAACACGTGATGCAAAATCGTAATGGTTCAGCTAAACTATAAAAAATATAAAAATGACGCCTTAGCAAAAGTTGTTCAACTTGATGAGTATTTTTTGTTGAGGTATAAAAATCATAGATTTGGAACACCTGATGCAGAACCATAATGGTTCAGCTAAACTATAAGAAATATAAAAATGACGCCTTAGCAAAAGTTATTCAGCCTGATGAGTATTTTTTATTGAGGTACAAAAATCCAATATTTGGAACACCTGATGCAGAACAAAGCTAAATTTATTTGCATAAACAACATGGTGTATACAATAAATTATAGTTTAAAAAAATAACTAAAAAACACGCTTTAATAGCAAATAGAACTAAAAAAGCTACTTAAAAAAACAATAGTTTAACAAAATATTGATTGTATTGTAAAAAAATAACCGCGCAGTGCTACTTTTATGCTTACCTGCTACAAGTTAGACGCAATCGTTTTATTTATTTACAAATGTAACGTGGTCTATTTAGTCAGTTTATTATAGACGTGTACTCTAAAATTTAAATGGAACGATTGGTATATATTCGCACAAACCAGAAGAATGCGTGCATTTGTGGGACGCTATGTAGCAAGATTTTGTGATGCAAAGTCTTTTAAACAACGAGGGGAAACTGTTTTTCTTAGATGCTTCAGGAAGGACTGGAAAAACATACCTGACGATAGCAATCATCGCTGAAATCAGGCGCCAAAATAATATCTCACAGCAGCATCACCAGGTATAGCAGCCATATATTACTTCTAGGCGGAATGACGCAAATACAATGTTCAATATTATACTCGATTTATACAGAACGGAAACACCGACATGCTTTGTGACACGAAACTGTGACAAAGCGAAAATGTTTCAGGATTGCTGTCTAATCGTTTCAGATGAATGCGAAAAAAAAAACAATAAGGCAGTAGAAGCTGTAGATAGAACTTTACGTGCCCAAGAGTTTTCAAAAATATTATTAAAATTTGGGGAAGATCTCCTTCCTGAAGTAAAGTCAATGTTTAGCAGCGAAATATGTATAATTGAAGCTGAGATTCTCACTGGGAGTGGTGCCGATGAAACTGCATTTATTCCGCGTATACCACTCTTCCTTCTTACGGCCGTGTGGTTTCCGGCAGACTAGAATAGAATCACTCCGTCTCTTCCCGTGGATGTCGTACAAGGCGACTATGGGAATAGTTTTTGTCCCAGAAATTACCTATTATTGTTGTTTATTGTACCTGTAGGGCGGTTCTATGTTCAACTGTATGTATTTTTTAAAATTCAATGATTTGTCCGTCAATTGTACAGCAATTTTAATAATTCTTATTCGTTTGAGAGGGTACACTCTCCAGGTGGTCCCATATTAAAATGAATGTTGCTAAGCGCAAAACTCGAGAACGGCTCGACCAATTCTGCTAATTTTTATTTTAATATTTTCGTTAAGGTATAAGGGAGGTTCTTAAGTACATAAAAATTGCGAGGAAAAGAAAACAACACTTTCTACCCGTGCGAAGCCGGGGCGGGCAGCTAGTCTATATATATAAAAGAGTAATTCACTCACTCACTCATCACGAAATCTCAGAAACTATAACACCTACAAACTTGAAATTTGGCAGGTAGGTTCCTTATAGGGTGTAGACATCCGCTAAGAACGGATTTTACGATACTCCACCCCTAAGGGGGTAGAATGGGGGTTGGAAGTTTGTATGAAAGTTCTATGTTTTTGAAGTAAATGACTTGAAATTTAAAATACATACTCTATAGATGATGTGGAGGTGTACTAATAATGTATCTTTGGAAATCAACCCCTTTTTGGGGTTGAAACGGGGGTTGGAAGTTTGTTTGAAAGTTCTACGTTTTTGAAGTAAGAGACTTGAAATTTAAAATGTATGCTCTATAGATGGTGTGGAGGTGTTCTAATAATGTATCTTTGGAAATCAACCCCTTTTTGGGGTTAAAACGGGGGTTGGAAGTTTGTACGAAAGTTCTATGTTTTTGACGTAAATAACTTGAAATTTAAAATGCATGCTCTCTAGATGGTGTGGAGATGTACTAATAAGGTATCTTTGGAAATCCACCCCTTTTTGGGGTTAAAACAGGGGTTGGCAGTTTGTACGAAAGTTCTACGTTTTTGAAGTAAGAGACTTGAAATTTAAAATGCATGCTCTATAGATGGTGTGGAAGTGTAGTAATAATGTATCTTTAGAAATCAACCCCTTTTTGAGGTTAAAACGGGGGTTGGAAGTTTGTATGAAAGTTCTATGTTTTTGACGCAAGAGACTTGAAATTTAAAATCTATGCTCTATAGTTGGTGTGTAAGTGTGCTAATAATGTATCTTTAGAAATCAACCCCTTTTTGGGGTTAAAACGGGGGTTGGAAGTTTGTATGAAAATCCAATGCTATTGAAGTTAAAGTAATTATGGCAGAAGGATTTTAAATGATATTTAAGTATAAAAATTATTAAAAACAACTACATACTTACTATTATAAGGAGGGATGTTTTATTATAACAATAAGAAGTACTTTAGGTTTTACAAAGAGGTTTCAAAAAATAATATCCGTCGACTTCATTGATTCTAAAAATTCGTCTAGATATTGATTGTTTTTAACTTTTTTTATTTTTTTCCTTTCATTCGGTATTTAGCTTTTTTCGAATGTAATTAAAAATTATTTGCAAATAACTGACTCCACGCGTACGAAGTCGCGGGCGGCCGCTAGTAAACTATAAGTGTGCAAAATTATATACGAAGGAGTATGAAATTTCGCACACTTATAATTTGCGAATCCGTGCAATTTTCCTAAAAAGGGGTACAAAGTTTTTGCTTCAAGTATTAATAGGTATATTGATTAACCTAACCTAATGCGTAAAAAAATATTCTTTTTATAAATTCCTCGATGTTGTGCCATGTGCAAGCTCTTTTCCATGCACAAAACCAACCACAAGCATCTATTATCGATGGAACTCCAATTTAGTTTTAGCAAAACAAAATTGACACGCATAATTGAACGCCTCAAAACATGGTAAAGCGCAATTAGGCTAGTTTAAACCACATTTAAATTGTCATTGTTCATGTAAGTTTAGCGGTTATAGCTTTTACAGCCAGCGGCGACTTCGGTTTCGACGACCGCAGTACGGGTCACATGGTAATGGTGCGTAATTACGCCACATTATGTAGGTACCAAGCCACTAACGTTGCAAAATGCACTTCTTGTTACACGATCAAATGTCTCGAACGTGACTGGTGAATGAAATATTTATCTTTACTAGTTAACTCACCACTGTAACTACTACTAATCGATTAACCCAAGTAACAGTACAGTTAGGCCGGCTTTAGTGCACGACCGACGGTGAGCGCTGACGGTCAGCGCTGGCGGTGAGCGCGGAGCGCCGGTCCAGCGCCGGTCAAAATTTGTGTTTAGTGTTACGCTGACAATAAACTTATCCGAACGTGTACTATCGTAAAGAAAAATGAACCCGTTTACAAACGCCTTAATATGTTCGTATTATTTACGTAAACGAATACGCAATAAAAGACGCAGAAGATACCATGTTCATCCAGTTATTGTAGACAGGCTAATTGAAGGAGAATTTTGTACACTTTATTCGAAATTGCGGGATCATGAGGAAAAATTTCCGTTGCGAAAAACTTGTTTACAAAAACTTCTCGTCCCAATACTACGCACGCGCGTACGCTCGGTCACTTCGTCGGCGTGGCACTGAACGCACACATATACCGCCATAGCGCGTCAGCCGACCGACGTACGCCGGGCGGACGAGCTCGACCGATTGGTCCCCATCAGCGCGACGTAGCTATACGCGCGTAGGTCACATCAGCGTTGCACTGA
Organism: Hypsopygia costalis; assembly: GCA_937001555.2. Taxonomy (NCBI): domain Eukaryota; kingdom Metazoa; phylum Arthropoda; class Insecta; order Lepidoptera; family Pyralidae; genus Hypsopygia; species Hypsopygia costalis. Next base: position 11,796,759 of record OW443330.2, on the reverse strand, counting down.
AGCTGTTCATAGATTTTAATGAATATAGCTACGTTCGACCGATGTCAGCGCACACCGTCGGTCGTGCACTAAAGCCGGCCTTAAACACTGGCATCTTAGTTCTTGCATATTCTTATTGCATTTGACAAGCTCGGTGGCGTAGCGGTCAATGACGCGGCTTCGACACCAACGCTTGTGGGTTCGATTCCCACATAGGACAAACATTTGTGTGCATGAACATGTCTGTTTGTCTTAGTCTGGGTGTTTTCTATATATCATATGTATGTATTTACAAAAAAAAATGTATTTACGTACGTTTATCAGTTGTCTAGTAGCCATAACACAAGCTTCGCTTACTCTGGGGCTAGATGGCGCTGTGTAATTTGTCTGACAATATTTATTTATTTATATATCTATTTTCATAGGAATCCCAGCTGACCCGGCAAACGTTGTTCTACCATATAAATCATTCTTAGCGGTGTACAATATACTTTACGACTTATTCTCATACCTACCAAATATACATTAAAAAAAAACCATAAACATCGGTAGAGCCGTTTCAGAGAAGTGCGACTACAAACAACGAGATTTTGATATATAGGAATATGTTATGTATCGTAAATAGCTGCCAATATTTTGAAACACAAACTCAGGTGAAGAAAGATTCTCTGATCTATTTACTTATCAGAGAAAACAAATAAATAATACGATTACAAAGAATCACCCACCGCTATTTATTTTCGATGAAAATACCCTTTGGTGCCTTTATTTTGTGGTCAATAAAGTTTAAATAAATATTTTTTGCGATTGCTTACTAAGATTAACTATGTTAAGACGAGACTTGCCGCTATTTGTTTTTTTTTGTTTTACTGTTATTAGCAGGTGCTGTCATGATCACGGAATGACCGCAGATCATAAGATTTCACTGAAATCATGTTAAATTAAGCTACTTTTCTTTCTCTTTCTTTTTAGTAGATGCTAAAAAGAAAGACATATGCCTTTTCACACAGGTCCACTGCTGGACATATGCCTCTATTCCTCTCTTAGTGCGGCGATTCTTGTCCAGGTCGGCCCTGCCGTCTTTTTTATATTATCCGACCATCTGGCTGATGGTCTGCCTACATGACGTTTACCGGTTCTGGGTCTCCAGTAAAGGACCTTTTGGTTCCACCTCTCGTCCTCTCTACGACACAAGTGTCCAGTTAAACTTTGTAAAACTTTGGAAGTGCGATATACCCAAATACTGGCATCATCGGTAGAACAGCGTATAATTAACACAAATGAGAGTACAAAGCAACAAAGTAAGGCAGTTGGTTCAAGCTTAGGCTACGTTGAACGTCAAGTATGGACAACTGAGATGTTCGGGAAACAATCGATCGCACTCCGGGTACAATTTGCGTAGTGGAGCTCCTCCGGCAATTTGCGTCCGTCGCCTTCGCCTGCCGTTACTCGTAAACGCTACTGGAATATGTAGCCTGTGGTTGTGTTCCCAGTTTTAAACGCACAGCCCGGACCACTCAGATACATGCTAATTATGGGCAATTTTCAAAATCGATCGTCGAGCTTTTGCACTGGTTGTGGCTTCCTGCGTTCGCTCGTTCTCGAGAAAATGTAAGTAAACAGCAATAAGCATATTTTATGTGAATGCCAAAGCCTCTCCGGGATTTGACTGACGTGACATACTGTGAAAAGTTAATTTATTTAATGCTGCTAAATTTATTTAAAAGGATAAGAAACGTGGAGGCAGCGCTACAAGGATAAGAGTCATCGCCGGCTACTATTTAATGAAGGTATCAACGTTATATCAACGGTCGGCACTGATGAGTGGTTGTGCAACAGCGGGCGCAGTTAGAGCGAATTATCGATCGATCGATAGCTTCTAGATTGCAACTCAATAATCCTTCCTCGAGATATCGTCTGAGATTGCACAGCATGCGTCCAGCTACTCTATCCGCGCTTCCGCGATGCGATCTAATCAAAAGTTTTTATGAAAACAGTTTTAGTAGATTGCGTAGAAGTTTTTATTTATACGAGGGCCTACTCTATCTACTTTTATGCCTCCCTGGTATTACATATCTGGTTTTGTGCAAACCATGTAAATAACTCTCATTTTCATTTTATCGGAGACGAAATCGAGAGCACCGGCAATATGTAATAACAATTTTCCGGTTAGCCAGCGATCGCAGAGTTAACAAAGGCGATCCAGTAAATCATGATCTATTAATAAGTTTAGAAAGGATATTAGGTATGCACTCGGAGCCGACACCGGCACCAGTGCACGCCGGTGACCGTCGGGACGCGGTAATTGATGACGTCGCGGGCAAACGGTGTCCGCCCATTTTCCGTCAATTTTCGTCACTTGAGTGATGGTAGAGCGACCCGCCCACGGCGAACCGTCCCGCACACCCCCGCAGAAGCCCGCGACACCCGCGACCGGCACGCGCCGCGCTAAATTTAAATGGGATGAACTTGTAACGGGCTGCCGCCGCCGAGGAATGTGAGCGGCGTGAAGCGTTAATCATACATTTGTGACAGTTACATTCTGAGACGTCGACGAGCCAACTCGAAAAAATGGGCTTGGACTGTTTGTCTTGTCAAGCCCTACCTTCGCTTAGCATATTTTTTGTTTGTCCTAAATAGACACTCAACTCACTCGCTCTAACTTTTGTCTCTGGAGGAAATAAATAAAATTGACTTACCCTCTCAGGCCGCCCTCTTGTGCGAAGTCAGCTATAGACAAAGAGCTAACACCCAGAACACCCTCACAGTAACAATAGCCAGTGGGGATATAAATAAGGTGGGAGCACTTAATGAACACATAAACTGTGGAGAGGTAGCGACCCGAGACGGCCTTGTTGCCATGACAACTCGTCACATGATAAAAGTTAAGGGTGCTAAAATCTGTTCAACTTTTTGTAGTAATGATGAAGTTACCTAATAGACAAGAAAAAATATAGGTACTTTTGTAAACAAACACTTTAAGTACTTCACTGATCCAACTTCTTTGCTCATTATTTATTTTGTGCTGTGGGTTTATTTAAATGTTTTGAAATATGTATTTGTAGTCTGAAAACAAAGAATATGATTATTAATTTTAAATTACATAATCAAATCCAATAGTTAAAGCATTCCATATGAGATGAAGGTATTGCTTGTTTACTTTTAAGTTTACTTCGTTTACCCGAATATATCTGAGGTGTATCTGACCTATGAGAAGTATAAAAGAAAAGAGCTCATTGCGGAAAAAGTTCGATTCTATTACAAACTACTTGTTGAAAACGTTATATTTCCAAAGACTAAATTCATGAATCTGTGGTTTCCTGTTAAATATTAATCATAGATAATACCATAGCCGTTATCTTATTTTTTGCATGTGTCTGTCGTAAATCGAACACACGTTTATGAACCTATATCTTGTAATCTCCCTCACTACATTAGACGTTTATTATTTATTGTAAAAACAATAATTAATTTGCCATCGCCATGTGTTATAATTGTACTTTATAATTCATAATTATACCATGTTAATGGCGTAGACGGCTAGAATGAAGCTGATGATATTTTTCTATGGAACAATCAATGAAACGGTTGTAAAGGTCGTGGGCCTTTGATGAGTGTTAGCAACAGTTAGCATGCGATGCTGCGCACGTGTGGCTTTTTGCTAGTTGTCAGATTGAGAACACTTAGATATTTATGCAGATTTATACCTACCTATTATAAGAGTTCTTTATTGTATACCGCTAATTGCGGGTAAAGCTTGACAGACTTTGATTAGTGAGTTAATAATGGATTAAATAGCCAAGTCTGCCTAAAGTGTTCTTTTTGATTTCAAAATTTATACATTAAATTAAACTTATAAACCTGAGGATTATGAAATTCGTAAATAGTCCGCGTCATTTGCCAACGTCGGACAGGAATGGTGAACCTCGTCGGTGAATACTGGTTGAACGAGTGTAAATAAAAAATATATTGAACCTATGTCAAAGAAAAAAAATCTCTCCAGATCCATCATGTCTGTTCATTGAGACCATTACAATGATATCTCCTGTAATAATTTTTAAAATTATCTATTTGTCACCTGGAGTTTGAAATCCAAAGATTGAAAGATTCAAGAGCAATGAGAAACATCTTAATTTTCGCATTCGCTAAACACATTTTAAGATTAGAATATTTTTTCTTTAGAATAATCGTCGAGTTAAGTAAAGCTTTTTAAGTAATTTTCTACCGCGAACTGTGAAATTGTGGAATCAATTTCCGTCAAAAGTATTCACAATTTCCAAATAAATACGACAAAACCTTCAAGAACAGAATCAATTTTTCATTTTTCCCTTATAGGGTTGGCAATAAATAAATAAATAAATATTTCTGGACAATTTACACAGCGCTATCTAGTCCCAAATTAAGCACAAAGCTTGTGTTATGGGTATTAGACAACTGATAAATGTACTTTTTTTTTTTTTTTTTTTTTATACTACGTCGGGTGGCAGACAAGCATACGGCCCGCCTGATTTGAAGCGGTTACCGTAGCCATATTAACGCTTGCAACATAAAAAATCGCTCGCGCGCCGCCACCTTCGCTGCCAACGCAGCATCTCCTGCCTTTCTCTGGTCACCTCACTCACTCACTCGCAGGAACACAACAACCCTCAAGGGAATTGTTATTTGGATGCGGTATTCTGTGAGGTGGAGGTACATTCCCCAGTCGGGCAGCTTACAATTACGCTCCCTACCTCTCTTTTCGCCAGAGCTTCGTTTGTCAGTCAGCAGGGTGCACCACGTGCAGGTGAAGTTGGCTTTGGTTCAAAGATGTTAGAACCACTTACACCCCAATTAACAAAACTTAAATACATTTTTTTTTTGTAAATACATACTTATAAGACCAAGACAAACAGACATGTTCATGCACACAAATGTTTGTCTTGTGCGGGAATCGAACCCGCGACCTCGGAGTCAAAGTAGCCATTGCTAACCATTCGACCACCGAGCTCGTCTCAATGGATCGGCGACCCCATGGTGTTGCTGATTTCTATGGGCAGTGGTGATTACTTTCCATCAGGTGACCCACATGCTCGCTTTTTTAAACGGGTGCCTACCATACATTCCCATACCACTGTGTCTTCCGTGTAGCCAGGATTAACAGCGGCGACCACCGAAAAAAAAGCAATGAACAATGAAGTCCACCGCAGTCCCTGGGGTAAAACTATGGCTGCCTTGGAACTCACAACGAATTTAATCAGAAGAATTTAGTAGGAGTAGGCAGCTTTTGTAATGCTCGCTTGCCTGTATCACATATAAAAAAATCGACGTTGATACGGAGCTGTTGAGGTGGAGCGTTAATTGCTGCTGATAGTCGATTTCGTAAAACTGATGCAAGCTAGCTGCGAGGTGCCAATTACGGCAACAATTGCACGTTGTCAATGAATAATTGTGGGTATCATAACGTCTTTACATAAGTTCATTACGCGGCGCCGGTAATCGGATTTAAAGTGGACGTTTAATGGCACGTGCACATCACACGCAGTGATTTATGTTACGTCTCGTGTTAGCTCGCTGATCTTCTCTTGATTATCATATTTTAGATTTTGTATTTACTTATTTATTGCTGTGACAGAACAAATCAAACCAACCTAAACTGGATCTTGGCCTCCGATGTCAAGTGACCTCACGCCTTGCGATCCTGGGTCAGGGCCCTACCGCCGAAGCTGAAGACGATTACCATTGAATATTTTGGTTCGAAAAATAAGACTTTCGTTTAAGTTATTGACAAACATCTTCAGCTTCGTTGGTAGAACTCCAGGGTTTCTACCAGCTAAGCTAAACACAAATACTACAAATCTAAGCTGAAGTTTGATTTTCGCGGATAAAAATCCGATGGGAATCGGTTTCAGCTTAGCCGGTAGGGCCCCAGTTCTCACCAACTGCTAACTCCGAGATTCCGCAAGTCTATCACCACCTCGTCATTCCAGCGCTACTTTGGACGCCTTATTCACCTATTGGCTACCACTTGGTCATTCCACGTGGGCTCTTTTTACAGCACAACCCTCCCCCATTCAGATTGTGATTAGGCTCGAAAATAAGGAATTTTGTATTCGAAATAATATTACAAATAGTAAATGATTGAAGATCGCTATCATCTTGTTATCGCGGATGTCTAATTGAATGCGCAATTCAAGCAATGTGGATTAAATTGAACTGATTATTTTGAGTACGCTTTTCACAGGATATCCTAGCTGCCGCAGTTACTAGCTTTCGGGCAGAATGAACATGGCATACAATGCCCGATAGCTAGTATAGGTATGTACTTTACCAACAACTCACATAGAGTATCGGAGTACGCTGGAAACTGTGGCGTATTATGTTGAAAAAGATCCTTGCTACTTTTCACAGGATATCTTAGCTGCCGCAATTACTAGCTTTCGGGCAGAATGAACATGGCATAGTATGCCATATTCATTCTGCCCGATAGCTAGTTTATGTACTTTACCAACTCACATAGAGTAGCGGAGTACGCTCGAAACTGCTGCCGATTATGTTTAAAGAGATCCTTGCTACTACATGGAATTGGTATTAGTTGATAAAGTGATAATCATATCTTACGTTAACGTCACGATCGCTAGCTTGTTAACAATTTCAATTAGGTATACGCACGACTAAGTGAACTGTTAAATTACTTCATCTTGCATATTTATGTGAAAGGTCACCACAGCTGCAGTCGCCTCGCCTCAGGAACAACATTTATGAGTAATATGGAATATTCATGGAGTACACTCATCAGCATATCTACTAAAGAAAATGCTAATCCATTTTCTGAGTTGAGTAGAGTTTTTTAAAATGAATATTGTCGTAATGTAAAGTGTAGATAATCTCATTCGAGAGGAACTCCTTTTTTTCTTGTTCATTCACATAATATTATTTATTACGAATTTTAGTTGAAACTTTTAGCCCATTAGTTGGTTATTTAAAATGTGGTGTGACTAAGAACTGTTTTTGATTGTCTATAGAAGATTTGTTAAATTATCAATTTGTCAAGTAGTAAATACATTAAATAACATGTAAGTATGTAAATTAAAAATATAATTTCAAACCTTTACGCGAATTTTCATTTCTATTAATTGACGTGTGTGAATTTAGTACTGATTTTTTTTTTATAATTTTGTCATGAAAAATTATGAAACATAACTATAAAATTAACGTATGTCGACGTCGCCTTCAACCAATGTATGTCATATACTCTAGATTATTTGAGGAATGTTTTATAAAAGTAGGTATCTTACTATGAAATGTACCCGAGGCGCATACATCACTAGTGGATATAAATATAGCTTTAGATAGAGGTGTACCCTTCATCTCATGTAACGGCTAAGTACGAAAATGGTGTTTAGGTGAGTTGTTTTGAATTACTGTAAGCAGAACATTACCTTATGGTAGAGACCAAGCAAAGAGAGAGACAAAGCACCTATAGCTGCGGTCGCCGGCCGGTGACGCAAGCCACGGATCGGACGGGGCGGGCCAATCGATACACACGCGATACCGGTGATTTACCTACCAAATAATAAATGCATCGATACACGATCGAATGTTGTTATCGATAATTAATTTTGTGATTTCCCACCAGTTGTTAATTAACTCCGTGAGAATATTAAAATAATATATGTAAATTATAGCTAGCTAAGTTCGATTATTGTGTTGTTTAGATCTCACCGATGAATTATGTCATCGATATTTTGTTTTTGTAGGCCAAATTAATTCTGACATATTCTTGTCGACTTTTACAAAGAGAATATATATCATTGTTACGTATCTCTATCGTTCTGAGGATAAGTCGTGTGGTTATAGTTGACAACGTATTTCTAAAAAAGCTGACACATTTCTAGAGTCATGTTTGCGGTTTTTTTAAGAAGAGCCTGTCGAAGAATCGAAGAGGGTCGAGACGAGCGGCGGCGTCACGCTGCCTACACACGACGGAAACGCTCCGCTCATGCATTATTCAAAAGCGAAGGCAAATACAAATAAATAGGCACGAAATAAATACAAACAGGCTGAATGGAGCCGCAGCGGTGGGCGGGGCTGCGCGACATAAATATCGCCCGCGCTGTCGAGCGGCGAGCGGTTCGAGCGTTCTGAGAGCGGTGCGCCTATTTCGGACTCGGTCTCTGTCTTTATACCAAACACACGATTGCTTCGTATCGATTCCTCCTTACAATGTAACCTAGTGATGTTATTTAATATCAACCATTTATTTTGTTTGAACTTTAGTTTCTCAAATTATAAAATTAACAGTCGATTTTCTTTTTGCTCTATAAACAAAACTATAAACTGTGGCATTAGTCTTAGTGCAAATCCATGCTAACCTTTTAGACCCTTTACCAACCCTGAGTTATTAATATTTATTAGTCAACACTGAGTATTTAACGCGTATTAAATATTTTATTAGTCGAACTAGTCGTTATATAAGTTTTATTTTCTCTATCAGAAACGCATTCATCAATTTTAGATTTTCCCAAAGTTGGTAGATAATATTCAGATTTTGGACAAAAAAGTTTATATAAAAAAAAAGGTTCCAAAATGTATAGTTTCCATATAGAAATATTAATATATGCATACAATCAACTACAGAAACTCCTTTATTTGGAAGTCAAAACTTGAACAAAATTGTGAAATTATAATATCAGTTGAGTAGAAAATGTTTAATGATTCCTAGTAACTATAGACAAAGTTTATTCATTTCATACGCAATTGTTTGAGGAAAAACATACGTGATTATATTTTTTCAATATGCAGCTGCTTATTAAGCAATTTACTGAATATTGTAGTCACCTTTTTATTTGACATAATCACATCGATTTCGTCGCAGGATGCAAATTATTTCATTAGCCGCAGGTGCATGCCCCGATGCACGTAGATGCATAACTCGTACGTGCGATAGGTTGAACCAATGGTAGTAAGTACTAATAATACTGTGCTCAAGATAATATTTCTTTGATTTTTTATATATAAGAGGGGGGGGGGGGGGGGGGTGGCAAATGAGCATGTGTGTCTCCTGGTGGAAAGCAATCATCACCACCCATGGAGATTAGGAACACCAAGGGGTCGCCAGGCCGTTGCCAGCCTTTTAAGGGAAATAAAGATTTAGGCCATTTCTGAATCAAATTGGATAATATTTCTTGGTATCAACCCATAATCATTCCATTGTTGGGATACGGGTCTCCCCTCAATAGAAGGGGTTTAGAGCAGATTCCACCACGTTGCTCAATTGATTGTTGGCGGAGGCCAGTGTTTTCAACCCGCCCTAAGTCCACAGACTTGGCTTGACGACGGTTATCTAACGACAACAGCCGGGACTCACAGGTTAACGTGCCCTCCGAAGCACGGAGGAGCTCGAGACAAATAAACCCATCGGCTACGGTCGACGTTGATTATCTTGTGTGTTCGATTAGACTGACACGCGCAACGACGCCATCGAGTTCCTCAATAATATTCCTTATTGCATAAATATTTCCAATTTTTTTATGTGAGATTCCCACATGCTCATGTGGGAAATCTGGTGGAAAGCAATCACCACCGCTCATAGAGACCAGCAACACCAAGGGGCCGCCGATCGGTTGCTAGCCTTTTAGGCTAAGCTAGGGAAATAAAAACTCTGTTCTTGAAGACTCCCATGTCATTATTGTAATGTAATGTAATTGTTCGGAAACACCGCTGAGAGAAGTTAAATCCACAGATTCACCGTTCATGGTATAAAATGTCTTAAGAAACGTAATTTCCATATTTTGTAACCAAAATTCAAATTTAGCAGATTCTCGTATATACCTGCAATTATTTGTAATGCAATATTTATCATTGCCAGCGCGATGCGTGCTTAATGGTATATTATATGTATATTCTTTGCTCAGTGTCTCATGTCGAAACAACTCGACTGTCCCGCTAAAATTATGTGCAATTTATTGCTGAAGGGTCACATTAAATTAACTTATAACAATTTGCAAACAATTATTTCATCAACATATTAAGTACTTCCACAATTTGTATCTATCTTGCATCAATATCACCCGTGTTGTGAATACGTAACCAAATAAAAATAATCGACTGCATATACATACCTACCTACTTTTTTATTTGTTTAATTATTAAACACTATCTTTTTACTATATTCGTACAATTCCAGCATTAAAATTAATTTGTACTTACAAAAATAAAAACAAAAATCACGATTTACATAGACGTTAAAGTAAAAATTGAGTCTAAAATAAGCCCATGTTCTTTTATGCTGCTTTAATGGAATATAATTGGCAGGTAATTTGCAGAATATAAAATATTAATTGAAATCCTGAGTCAATTTTGCTATATGTAAGGAAAGGGGCACAACGTCGCCCACTTGTCCGCTGCTCGTAAATTGCGCGAATCGCCATAAATTGCACAAAATCGCCAATTACAAGGATAATGTCGGGAGCGAAGGCTGCGCGCGCGCACGTCTCCGACAAGAACACGCGCTGGCTGCCTTATGACGTGCTAAATTAAACCCAATATACAACCTCCTTAAGTTCAAAAGATACTTCACCCGAAAACCGACTTATAATTAGGATATACTTGTAACAATAACGAAATTAATCTGTGCATCATGCTTATAATGTTAGAGTACTTCAATAAAAAATTACGCAACGTCCACTTAAAGACGCGTATAAAATATGAAAGTTGTTAAGAGAAGCTGAAAATTTGTACTTAGACCTGATTGTAGAGATTATAATGCGAAGTAGCTACAGGGTACGAATTGTCGTGTTTTTCTTTTATTTTATTTTTTATACTACGTCGGGTTGCAGACAAGCATACGGCCCGCCTGATGTGAAGCGGTTACCGTAGCCATATTAACGCTCGCAACATAAAATATCGCTCACGCGCCGCCACTCTCAAGGGAATTGTTATTTGGCTGCTACAGAATACTCTGTGAGGTGGAGGTACATTCCCCAGTCGGGTAGCCTACAATGACGCTCCCTACCTCTCTTTTCGCCAGAGCTTGCACCCCAAATGCTTATTCATAAGACAAATACCTACTTAAATGTATTTTAGAGTTCACTACCGGCTTCTCGCGATTTCGTCCGCATGGACTACAGACAATAAACATTATTATTAATAACTCTCGATCCATTCAGTGTATCAATATACAATTTCAGATTCTAATTTAGACCTCCAATATAATCCAATTTCGTGCAGTAGATTTTGCGCGAATAGTTTTGGCTTCAGTTGTTCCTTTAAAGACTCATTCATACATTTTTTTCTAAAATGACATACCTACATACAAAGCAGTTAAAATTTTATTGTGTTGTCATCGTCCTTATTGACAATTTGATCTACACTACTTTGCGTGCTTCCGCCACCAATTAGTTCATGCAGACCGACCGGCACCCAACCACTACTGTTAGTAGATGCGACTGTCGTGGCTGCTTTGGTCGTCTCTGCTCCAGCTTAGCCAGTTGTTCTTATTCATCCCACTGCTGGGATACGGGCCTCTCATCAATCGAAGGGGTTTAGGACATGCTCCACCCCGATGCTCAACTGCGGCTTGCAAGTATTATATCATCAATCATCATCATCAATCAGGTCATTTTAGTCTCCACTACAGGAGCACGACCCTTTCTCGTCCTTCCTAGACGGAAGGAGGATTTGGCCTACACTTCCCACACTGGCCAGACGGGTTGGGGAGGCCTGATCGATGTTTTGTAATGTATTTCCCTTGGTCGCCTTGTACGATATCCACGGGACGAGACGGAGTGATTCTATTCTAGTCTGCTGGAAACCACACGGCTTATTATTAGTATTATATATAAAGGTAATATATTCAAAATAACTCGTGTTTGACATGCAAAATGATAGGTTACTGTGGCAAAGTGGTATACTCACTCACTGATTCTAGTTAGCATCTGACAGTCACGGTTTGGCGAGCACACTGAGTTCTTGTAGGTAGATCTTTCGCTGCTACATCCATTAGCAAACCGCTCATCTTGTTCTGTTTTGGTTATTATTAATTGAATTATTATTATTGTTACAGAAAATGGTATAACAATAGACTGCTTTAAATGATCTTAGAACGAAAACAGAGATATAGTTGGTAGCATGCAAGTATGTTTTGGAATAACATGCAATACATGCATCACATTAGTAAGATATAGGGTGTAAGTGGTTCATCAAGATCTTTGAACCAAAGCCAACTTCACCTGGACGCGGTGCACCCTGCTGATTGTCAAACGAAGCTCTGGCGAAAAGAGAGGTAGGGAGCGTAATTGTAAGCTACCCGACTGGGGAATGTACCTCCACCTCACAGAATACTGCAGCCAAATAACAATTCCTTTGAACCCTCAAAGGAATTGTTATTTTGCTGTTGTGTTCCTGCAAGTGAGTGAGGTCACCAGAAAGGAAGGAGATGCTGCGTTGGCAGCGGGGGCGGCGGCGTGCGAGCGATATTGTATGTTACGAGCGTTAATATGGCTACGGTAACCGCTTCACATCAGGCGGGCCGTATGCTTGTCTGCCACCCGACGTAGTATAAAAAAAAATGTTAATGAGAAGCTCAATGGCGTCGTTGTACAAGTCTAATCGAACATGCAAGTTAAGCAACGACGAGTGGGATCCATGGCTGGGTTTATTTATCTGAAGCTCGTCCGTGCCCTCCGAAGGGCATATCAGTCATCTATTGACAACCAGCCGGTTGTCAATAGATGACCGACGGTTATAATAATAAATATTCTTGACGAATTACACACTGCCATCTAGTCCCAAACTAAGCAAAGCATGTACTATGGGTACTAGATAATTGATATTATATTTAAATACATTTTTTTTGTAAATACATACATATAATACATAGAAAACACCCAGACCAAGACAAACAGACATGATCATGCACACATAATATATATTTGTCTTGTACGGGGATCATACCCCCGACCTTGGAGTCAAAGTGCCATTGCTAGCCATTCGACCACCGAGCTCGTCCTAATGTAATGATTTCATCTAAATAAATTACTCTTATATAGGGAATTTCGATATACGTGTTTACATAACAGTACATAACATTAATTATTTACTTTTTTTTTTTTTTTATTTTATTTTTTTTTTATACTACGTCGGGTGGCAGACAAGCATACGGCCCGCCTGATGTGAAGCGGTTGCCGTAGCCATATTAACGCTCGCAACATAAAATATCGCTCGCGCGCCGCCACCCCCGCTGCCAACGCAGCATCTCCTTCCTTTCTGGTGACCTCACTCACTCGCAGGAACACAACAACCCTCAAGGGAATTGTTATTTGGCTGCGGTATTCTGTAAGGTGGAGGTACATTCCCCAGTCGGGTAGCTTACAATTACGCTCCCTACCTCTCTTTTCGCCAGAGCTTCGTTTGTCAGTCAGCAGGGTGCACCGCGTGCAAGTGAAGTTGGCTTTGGTTCAAAGGTGTTGATGAACCACTTACACCCCAAAATTTACTTACTTAATAAAAGAAGCATAAAGCGATACATTTGTTTCTGGAAGTTTCGATTCACAATGTAATTATTATATGTACTTTAAAAATGCGAAGGGACCTACAACGTCAGATAAGGTGAAACTTGTTAATGGTCGTACACATTATTAAATGGCTTGAAATTATGAACCGAATCATGTTTATGTTAATTAAAAAGTAAGGGCGTTTACTGTTAGAAAATGTAGATACTGAGTGAATGTTGTCGAGCTCGATGGTCGAATGGTTAGCAATGGCCACTTTGACTCCGAGGTCGCGGGTTCGATTCCTGCCCAAGGCAAACATTTGTGTGCATGAACATGTCTGTTTGTCTTGGTCTGGGTATTTTCTATGTACCTATTATAAGTATGTATTTACAAAAAAAAATGTATTTAAGTACATTTATCAGTTGTCTAGTACCCATAACACAAGCATTGCGCTTAATTTGGGACTAGATGGCGCTGTGTAAATTGTCCAGAAATATTTATATTTAATGTATTTTTTTATACCACGCTGGGTGCTAAACAAGGATATGACTTGCCTGATGTAAAGCGGCTACCGTAGCCAATAGATGTTTATATAGTTAATTGATTCAGGTGTTATTTTTCGAAAGTCAAATTTACAGGCAATTTAATCTACGCTACTTTGTTTATTTGGTGACGGAAGCACGTAAAGTATTGGCATGTAGAGTTTATATTACAAAGAGTATTATTGCTATCCCGCTGACAGCCCAGCCGCAAAAACCAGCATCTATGCGTCTGGTAATGTCACTCACTCGCAACAACGACAACCAAGGCTCGTAGCTCCAGTATATTGTTATTGGCAGCGGTCTTCTCTGAGGTGGAGGGTACCCAATCGTAGCTCCAGGGTATTGTTATTTGGCGGCGGTCTTCTGTGAGGTGGAGAGTAGGTACCCATTCGGGTTAGACATGTACTACCTTTCTTTGCCTTGTTAACTTGTAGGCAAAGCCGGCCCTAAAGAACTTGCTAATTACTAAATAAATAAATAAATATTGTCAGACAAATTGTACAGCGCCACCTAGCCCCAAAGTAAGCGAAGCTTGTGTTATGGGTACTAGACAACTGATAAACATACGTAAATACATTTTCTTTTTGTAAATACATACTTATGATACATAGAAATGCTCCACATTCAGTAACAAAAATGCGAGTGACGTATATTTCATTAACTACAATGTATGGCAAATTAACTTTATTTACTATAAGTAACATACGTTATACTAAATATACTCATAGTAAATACAATACAAGGTTATTATCTATATGTAGAGATGAAAGGAGAATGTCAAGTAAATGTTGTTGAATTTTTTATAGTTCCTGGAAAATAAGTTTTCCTTTGTCCACTTTCTGTATTGTGTTGTATCTCTCTTTGATACGTAATAAAAGATTTATAAATAAACAAGAATTAACTTCTTTACCATTAAGGTGACGATCAGCCCCCCTAGCTAAGTGTAATTCGTAGCGTAACGAACGTTAGATAGATCACGTGACATTTGTCAATTAGAACATTTTAGTATGAGCTCTACAGTTCAAATTAGCGATCGCTACGCTTTTCTACTTCGTAAACTGCCATTTGGCTAGCCCCCCACGCATGTGATTGCTAGATGCTAAGCGCTTACCACGGTCTATGTACTACGCGTGTAGTGATAGATAAAAGCGAATATCACATGCGCGTTGCCTTCCGTGTTGTCATTCCTATCATCAATTCATGTCGTTGAAAGAAGTGTACAAGCATGTTTCCATGGACTTCAACAGTGTTATCGTAATTTGCCAAACAGCGGTACCAGCATCATTGCAAAGTCGTGGGGCGGCTAAGGTAATTACTTAATTGTAGGTGGATACTGCTTATTGACATATAGTGGTTCTATTTGAAGACTGAAACTAAGTTAAGCTCGGTGGTCGTTGGTTAGCAATGGCCACTTTGACTCCGAGGTTGCGGGTTTGATCCCCGCATAAAACACATATTTGTGTGCATGAACATGTCTGTTTATTTTTGTCTGGGTGTTTTCTGTGTATGATATGTATGAATTTGCAAACAAAAAGGTATTTAAGCATTATATCAGTTATCTAGTCAGACCCATAGTACAGGCTTTGCTTAGTTTGGGACTAGATGGTCGTGTGTAATTTGTTCAGGAATATTTTATGTGTGATGAAGTTCTATCCTACGACATAAGAACTGTGCAATGATCAAAATATCAGGTTTGACGTGCTCTAAACTTTACTGACTTCAAGGAAATGATATTGTTATCTGCAGTGACGTTATCTCGTCCGCTTAAACACAGATCTAGATCGTGATACGGCGGATGCTGCAGGTCGGGTGCGCGCACTTACTGGGAAAATCACGAGCGAGCTATTACCTACCATCTGTCTTGATGGTACTATACTTTCGCCTAGCTTGAGTTGCTCCCTAAGTAGGGACTCATTTCTTTTGTTCGCCTAGGCTAGGTTGCTCATTAGGTACTACTTTAAAAAAAAGACAAGAGCATTAATTAATTCACAAAGTACTCGAGCGTTATCATATTTTCAGCGAAATTCATTGAGCTTATGAAATCGTCCGGTCGTTCTGTCTGTCCGTTGCCATGAAACTCAAAATTTAGAAATTCTGACTTCGGATATCGTGTAGAGCATCAAAAAGTAGTAATGTAAAGTGATCTTGGTATTCCGATATCAATTCGGGATTTCAAAAAAAAATAATATACATATATTTTGCTATGGTGGCGCATGCTATATTTTAAAATATTACTTCATGGGTTGTTTTAGAATGAATCTGTAACAAAGTAATGTAGATGGCAGTGTGTAATTTGTCCAGGAATATATATTTACTTTAAAAAAGGAGGAGGCACTATGTTCGACTGTATGTATCTTTATTTTATTTTTTTTGTACGTTCAACGATTTCTCCGCCCATAAAATAAAAACTGGTTTTAAAAATTCTTTTTTTATTCAAAAGAATATACTCCTAAGGTGGTCCCATTGTTGCCAAGATAGAATCTGATGATGGTATCCTAGGGAAATCGAGGGCAACCTTCAAATTTTATTGGTACTTACAATGTTTTTACTTTTCATTTCTTTATTTTCGTCTGACTGGTAGTCATCATATCATATACCTATGTAGATCTATCAAAAGGTACAACTCCCTAACGGTTAGTAGTTAGGGGATAATTCTTTAAATATTATAGGCAGGTACAATACTTGTAATTGTGTTATTAAAAGCTGTTTTCAGATAAGCTGATGAGCGAAGGTACAACTTCTTCATTTTAAATAAAATAATAGAGATGTTTTAGAGTATTTAGGTAATGACTCTAAGGTACAGTTACGTGCAAAAATGGATATAGGTAGAATTTGCGTAAGAAATGGCTTGCTCTTGTCAAGCAATCATGAAAATTGTTTTAAAATCTTACGATTTTGCATCAAGGTTTATATTAGATACTATCGATAGTTTACAATAGCGACTACGGGATTTCAGTCTTTAAGCCATACATGAAGTTTTCACGTTTCTGTACACGTGAAAACTTGATATACTTACAAACAATTATTGAGAACACTATATATGTATAGTGTTCTCAATAATTGTTTGTAAGTATGGGAGATTTAAGAGGTTTGAGTTATGCTATAATTGAATAGTTCGTGAACGGAAATACCAAAGTAAATTATCTGTATCGTTCTTCAAGAATACAATAAAAATATATTTATAATAAGTAATTAGTCAGTAGATAAAGTTATACCCAGGGCTTCTGCCTTTACTGTATAGATTTATCAATATTTTAATGAGTTTTTGACCCCTTTGACCGCCATCCCGCCATCCTGTTAATCCTTAGCGTTAAACACATAATGACGTCAATTTAGTCTTAAAATTTTAGCACGAAAATCTCATCAAGCTCGGCATAATATTGTCCTTTAAACACGAAGTCCTTTGTGGATGGGATCGCCTGAATAAAAGGCGGTGTTATTATGTTGGTAAAACAAAATTCCCCATAATGGCCTCATTATGTGGCGAAAATTGCTCGAGAGATTTTTTGTGTGGTTATATAAATGTATTTGTAATAGCTTTTAGAAATATTGCAAAGAAGCGGGTCAGGGATCGGCGTCTGATTACCGAAACTTAATTTATTTTCATCTTAAAAAAAGGATACAAAATTTGTCCGCGGCGGCGTGGGAAACGACCCTGTCGCCGGCGGCTATTACGTCATTATTTTCTATATAAGATACTGTATTAAATTGAAGATTAATAGTAAATCGATATGGTTAATGATGCAGACATATTTTAAGGTTATCGACCGAATCGATTACGATTAGTACGTGGCATGAAATTGTCTACAGCAATTTACTTGGTAAACAACAAAGCGTCTAGTCCGTATGAAATTGCGTCGATTTCTCATGCTTTGGTTGTGACCTATAGGCAAAAATTACGAGCAATTTGCTTTATGGCTGCGTCGTTGCAGTTGTCGCCTACGCACATTATCGACATATGGCCAAGTTCGTCCACCTGATTATAGACATCGGTCTCCCACAGGAAACAATGTTATTTTGCGTAAGTATATGATTTTTATACATGTGAAATAATTCACAATAATTATTTTCCTAGATTTTTTATACTGCATACAAATACAAACATACGACCCGCTTGATGTGAAGCGGTTACCGCAGCATGAAATTATTAACGATCACAACATGAATATGGCTCGCGCGTCGCCACCGCCGCCTCCAATGCAGCAACTCCTGCCATTATGGTGACCTTAGTCACTCGCAGGAACATAACTCTCAAGGGAATTGTTATTTGGATGCAGTATTTTGTGAGGTGGATGTACTTCTCCTATCGCGCAGCTCACAAAACCGCTGTACCCTACCACTCTATTACCGGAGCCTCTTTCGCTAGTCGGCAAGGTGCACTACGTGCAGGCGAATTTGGCTTTGGCTCTAAAGATCGTGGTGAACCACTTACACTAAAAACTTTGTGTTATGCATTTGCACAGTTGCATTACTTCGTAACAGCTGCTATTAAGTTTTAGTTTGCATAACAAGAATTACTTTTATGACTCTTTGTGAATTAAGACATTAGTTTTTTGTTAGGTACAAAAAACCTACCCTTTCGGCACTGTAGGTCTTATTACCGGAATGTCCAGTCGGTTCCTTAAGTCTATTTCCCTGAATGTCCGTTCCCTGATAGACCACTTCCCCATCAGTCAATTATCCTAAAAGTCCACTTTTCTGAATGTCCATTCCCCATATATTTCATTTCCCAATATTCATTCGAATAGTTTGTATGTCATTGGTTTATGTTATTTGGTATATTGGTATGTCATTATTATCTTGTGCGGGGATCGAACCCGCAATGTCGGAGTCAAAGTGGCCATTGTTAACCATTTGACCAACGAGCTCGTCATCAATCAATGCGTGAGTGAAGCATCTACTGATGTAAGTATTCATAGTCTACAATGAATAACACTTACTATCAGGCAGGCCGTATGTTTGTTTACTAGCCTAATCGTTTAAAAAAAGATTTATAGTTACCCGTTTTATATAAATTATTCAAGCACTACAACTAATAATGCGTAAAACTACCGAATTCATCTATTATACCCTACTCATTCGAATAGCCGACTGTATTTATTCAATCGATTCGAACAGTCATAAAGCGTCAATTGCTCCTAATAAAGTCTGTGAATGTTAATGAATCGCTTTTCGGTTGTGAGATGTGTCATAAAACGAGCCACTGGTTCTGTGGTGGCGCGCCGCGGGAGGCCACGGAGCCCTAATTGATTTGTGCCCCAGGCCACAATCAAAACAGATCGTATTTTATAAGACGTATCGTATAGGAGGGTGAGGGTGTGCGGAAGCACTTCTCAGTTCGGTGAGTAAATCCCGCAGTTGAGTTGGGGGTCGATTCTGTCCGCGAGTTTTGTTTTGATTGATTTGGGAAAACGTTTGTCATTTTAGGTTTTCATACCTCAATAGAAAAAGGAAGTTAGATTTATAGGATCATTGCATTGTTAGTCCAGGGGTCGTACCGTCGAAGCTGATGCCGATCAGGTACCATCTAATATTCTGACTCAAAAATAGGACTTATGTTTTAACGACGGGCGCCGAAGCGTAGGGGGCTCCCTCTCTAGATAGACCTCAAAAAAAGTGGCTGTTATACTGTCAATTTAAAAAAAAAATGAAACCTAAGGTGTAAAACATTGAAACAAAACTCCTTACATCGCATGTGCTGCTTAAACTATTGATGTTAGAGCAGGAAAATGTAGTACAATATAAAAGAATATGTCTATATACACAAAAAAAATCTGCAATTACATATGTCCAACTATTATTATTAGACTTTATACCATGATAACAATTTTTTACTTAAATAAGTTAGTAAAATTGCCGTTCAAAATTAGACCATGTCATTTTTATCTTGGTATTAGTACATCCCGGCTACTCCATACAAATACCACGTCCTTAACTACTACATAAACAAAGCCGTCTGTGCAGAGCGGAAATGAGCGTGTGCGCGTGCGGTGCCATACAAACTGTTCCAGATTCCTCTCAGAGGGGAGGTGCGGTTGTTACGAAAGCGCGGCAGGGAGTGACCATACTGTACCTATTACTTATACTGCGGTATTAGGTAATTTTACTACACATTATAATTTCTCAAAAGTGAAGCTACCGTAATGTACTCTCAGTCAAAGTAGCAAACTCTAATGTGTTCAGTGATCAAACACAAGAAAATCAAATGATCATTTGATAAATAGTCCCCGGGGTGCTCCGGGGTTGTCGCGCTCGTAATGCGGTCACTGCGTACCCCACGCGCCGCTCTACCAGGGGTAGATTCGTAGCAGGACTCGGGTACCCTAATATACCACTCTAGCTATGAGAACCACTCGACTGCGTCATGGGAAATCATTGCCATTTAATTTCGTTATGCGTCGTTTTGACTTCGAGCTGTTGGTACATTTAATATGGCGTTATTTATTTACTTAAAACTTTTTTTCTGATTTATTTGTTTTAATAAGATAATTTGGGTTCAATGGAGTAGAAACTGTACGAGAGAACTGTTCACTGTATCGAACGAATATAAGGAATTAGGTATGCATACTTTGTTATAACAAATAACATCCCTGAAGATGACATGTTTATCAATGATTATAACGAATTTTCAATTAATTATGGGGTGTAAGTGGTTCATCAACATTTTAGACCCAAAGCCAACTTTATCTGCACGCGATGCACCCTGCTGACTGACAGACGAAGCTCTGGCGAAAGGAGAGTTAGGGAGCGTAATTGTAAGCTACCCGACTGAGGAATGTACCTCCAACTCACAGAATACAGCAGCCAAATAACAATTCCATTGAGGGTTGTTGTGTTCCTGCGAGTGAGTGAGGTCACCAGAAAGGAAGAAGATGCTGCATTGGCAGCGGGGGTGGTGGTGCGCGAGCTATATTTTATGTTGCGAGCGTTAATATGACAACGGTAACCGCTTCACATCAGGCGGGTCATATGCTTGTCTGCCACCCAACGTAGTATAAAAAAAAGTAAAAAATTACCTACTTCAGTTGCGTAATTTCGCCTTCAAGCCGTATCCATCCCTCTGTTACACTACAATAGGATACGTCTCTCAATCACAAGGAATTTAGCGCACACTCTTCACGTTATTATACTGCGGTTGGCGGACATATATTGTAAGATGACAATATATATATGGTATATATGGTATATATGACATATGTATATATGGTAAGATGACAAACAAACATGCGGCCTGTTTAATGGTAAGCAGCCATTATAGCCTAACCCATGTAACACCAGAGGCATAACTCTTGCTTTGTCTACCCTTAAGAATCCGTCCAATATTCTATCAAATAATATTTTACGCTTCAACGTACAGATAAATAAATAGTTTACATCGTAATTACTTATATCAATAGGTCGGGGAATGCTGCCTGTATCCTCTACAGTCTACATTGTATAGTACACGCCCCAGTTGATTGAGATAGTGGAATCCAGTTAACTGGTGGTAAATGAAAATGTCCCGATTAATCAGTGGAATAGCGATCTAGCTGATGAACCTAAATGTACAACAAAATTCATACGACTACACAGTGTAAAGTATTCTGTATAAAAGTGTAAATATTTAAGTTGTGGTAACTTGTCGATATTTTAATAGATTTTGACGTGGAAGCACTACTTCGTATCAAATAATAGAAGAACAAATTTTTATTCAAACAATTCGTTGCTCGTTATTCAGTTATTGCGTAATTTCTTATTCTATAGTCTTGGTTGTTGAACTTTTTGAGATAGAAATGTATTTTTTTTTTAAAGAAAATAGGACTAGGCATAAGTTATACTTTTACAAAAGTAGAGACTTCATTTCAGACATATATGCTTCTATATGATTCAGTAGTTTGTTCTAAGATTATTAATATAATTTCATTTATGACATAATAAAGTTGTAAATGTATAGTTTTTTATTGATGATAATAAAATATTCACGAAGATTAGATATTAATATGACTACCACTTTCTATAATAAAATTTAGATCCGCTACGCCTACAAAATTGCTCGAGAATTTTACCAACTCCTTTACCAGTAAGCTTGTGTTCTGATGGATAATCAATTGTTCTTTAAGCACAGTATAAGTAATAGTACTACGTACAGTATGGTCACTCCCTGCCGCTCTCTCGTGTCGACCTCACCTCCCCTCTGAGACAAATCTGGAACAGTGTGTATGGCATCGCACGCACACAAGCCCATTCACACACTGCACAGACGCCATTGATAATGTAGTCGTAAACGACGCGACATTTGTATGGAGTGGTCAGGGTGTGCTACAAGTCTGTACTTTAGAGTTCTAAAAGTGATAAAATAATAATGATTATCCCAGCCAGTAGCTAAGATTGTCTGGGTCAAACCAGTGCCTACAGCGTGTATAAATAGAGAAATTTAAGTCAGTGACATAACCAATATCTTTCAGAATGTTTACACTGTCAGTTGGTAGACTGTGCCTTGGGGTACTAAGAGCGGGCAGTAAATAGATCGGGCGACGCACATTAATCACAGTGCGCGTGATTCGCCACGACGCGTTGAGGGAGAGCCGCTCTGTGACGCAATAAATCTTCTCGCAACTGCATTGCAGTACAAACGCGCTGAAAAATTGCCGATTGAAATAAACATGCCACTGTTTATGCGTACCAATAAGCAAATTTACATACCGAGTATAGAATAATTACACACAGAGTGTCCATATTTGTACTGAACGACGAAAAATGTCTTTTTGACGCTATGGTTACAAATATCTGAAACCTGACTGTAGGATTTATAGACGTCACTGGTTTATATAAACTTATTTTATTTCACGGCTTTATTGATAAGTTATAAAATATATAATATCTATTCACAAGTTCGTTCACTAGTCCAGTCCCGTCGTCAATTGTCCTCTTTTTCCTAGAATTTTATTTTCAGTCTTGTCAGTCCTGCTTAGTTCTTTGTCGGTGGTCAATTGCGAGGCTGCCCACTAAAGAGTCCGCAACGCTATGTAGGTACGCAATATAAGTTAAACTTCTATGTTCTATATATGCTATATACCGGATTTTCTGAACGTTTGAGTGTAAGCCCGTGACAGACCAAGGGCCTTAACATCTTCAGCTGAAGCCGATTACCATGGGATTTTTTAATTACGGAAATTTCATCTTCTTCAACTTACATTTATGGAACTTATGTCTATCTTAACTGATAGAAACCATGGAGCTCTACCGACTAAGCTGAAGGGGTTTGTCAATAACTTAAACGTAAGACCCATTTTTCAAAATATTGGATGGTAATTAGCTTCAGCTATGCGGTAGGGCGCCTGATCATTTGTAATTTGTACTTACTTTAGTTTCGGTAGTCTGTTTTCGCACTTAACCTCTTGATTGGGCCATTGTGCGTGTAAATGTATACTTACTTACACATGATGCAAAATTCTTGGCATAATATAACTTATTTTTATTCCGAACCATGTGATAATCTTGTTTATAATTATTGGTGGTATTACTTGAAGACTCTGGTGTGTCAAGTGTAATAATGTCATTAAAAAGTTTATCATCCCAGTATAATTATCTGCTAGTGATCTCGTTTACACCACTACGTCAATCTGATGATTGTCATTAACCAGTATTCCAGTTTCATTATATGACATGTACAGAATAATTTATAATGGAAGATATCAATCAATATCTGGTTTGGACTCATTAATAATAACTTATGTGAAAATACCATTAACTACCCATACTTGTATGTCAGTTAGGTACTTTTCATTACCTAGTTAATCACATAAAGACTATTAGAGTCCTTATACCATTAGATTAATTGAACTTTTCATGGAAGAAATTAATATTAACCACAGACCTAGGATTTTTCCCTACGCTTATATAGACAATAAATAATAAATAAATAAATATTGTCAGACAAATTACACAGCGCCACCTAGCCCCAAAGTAAGCGAAGCTTGTGTTATGGGTACTAGACAACTGATAAACATACGTAAATACATTTTTTTTGTAAATATATACTTATGATACATAGAAAACACGCAGACCAAGACAAACAGACATGTTCATGCACACAAATGTTTGTCCTATGTGGGAATCGAACCCACGAGCGTTGATGTCGAAGCCGCGTCATTGACCGCTACGCCACCGAGCTCGTCATCAACAATCAAAGACGAAAGAGACAAAACATTATTTTATCCATAAATGCCTAAGCAAGAAAGAGATAGACAATAATGTATCGGCCTGACATACAATATTCGAGTATACGACATTATCAGCCTACGTATTTTTCAAGGTGTAGATATTTTATTAAATAAATAAAATTCCTCTAATAAAACAGAAAAAACTGTGTAATATAATTTATGGTGTCGTGTTGCGTGTTGTCTTGTGCGGTGACACCACAGTATAATCTAGAGAATTACACATTCACACGTAATTACGATTTTGTCGTAGATATTTTTCAAAGCATATTATATCAAAGTAATAGTATAAATAGTATATAATTATTTCTTCTATAGCAATATATTGGCTTTCCTAGGCGTAGGTGAAAACACAGATGGGCTGTTGTCCGTCCGTCTTTTCTTTACCTTACTTATGATAGATATTATGATTAGATATGATAGAAAGAAAATTTGACGGTAATTTCTATATGTTTTTAGGAATTATCTTGAGATATGCGAGCCTACCTACACATAAAGGGCGAATATTATATGTTACAGATACTTACCACATACATAAATTGATAATATGCAGTTTCGCGAACGTGAATCAAAAAGTCAATATCTAAGTTTAATCTACGTAAAATTATTATAAGAATAGTACGGTTTTGTCTTGTGAGAGGCATAATATATTTCATGTTCAACGTATAACTTGTATGATACATAAGTTATTATGTACATACAAATATGTACAAGAAAGTTGTCCATAGCACGGGCACACGCGGGCAAGCAAGAATGCGCCCACGTCGCCCACGCACTCTCTCATTGTATGCAAATTGCAGGTCGCAGGTCGCCGTTCGCGCGCCGCGGCCGGCCGCGTCCAAGTCTTTTTCTTTTTGAATGCTATTTGGTTCGTCCGTTCAGCTGTCACGTTTATTTATCTCAGGTATTGATATCAGGATACGGTAACGTGAGGTATTATGGTTCAGTTTTTGTTTTTTATACCACTAGGGTGGTAGACAAGCGTACAACCTGCCTGATGGAAGGCAGTCTACGCAGCCTATGGACGCTTATGACACCAGAGGCTCACTTACGAGTTGCCAACCCTAAAACTAATTATCTATACAAAATACTATCATGAATATTTGGGCAAATATTACAAGAATGTTCCAATTTTTTATGCCACTAAGGTGGGAAACAAGAGTACGGTCCGCCTGATGAAAAGCAGTTACCGTAGCCTATGAACACCAAGGGCATCACACGCGCGTTGCCGATCCTGTAAAAACCTCTTCATGCCCTTTTTGAAGAACCGCATGCTGTAGTCTACTAGGAAAACCTAGCCTATGAACCCCTGTAACACTAAGGGCATCACACGCGCGTTGCCGACCACCAGTAAGTAAAAACCTCTTCACGCCCTTTTTGAAGAACCCCATGCTGTAGTCTCCTGAGAAAACCTCGACAGGCAGTTTATTCCACAGCTTGTTATGTTAACCAATTATGTTAACTTTACTTATCAATAATTTTTGTCAACGACCTTCGTGAACTGGTTACTATTTAAACAACAGATTGAAACTACCCATTAGACTAGAGAATTTTTTGTACACATAACCCTTAACTGTTGAAAGATATTATCATTTCCTATGGTATACTTATTGTTGAGTATTGAAAAGAATGCTAAGTAATGATTATAAAATTTTCATATTCTCATATCCATGTAAAGGCATCGTACGTAATTATAGTAAGTACTTGGTATTCATAGATATTGTTACTTTGTTACTGTCCTAGTGTAACAAAGTAATCCGAACTGTTCTATTTATGATTGGAAGCACATTTTTTCTTCTATCACGTATACAGACTATTAAATATACCAGGGGCCCTACCGCTGAAGCTGAAGCCGATTACCATAGGATTTTTTGATTGCAAAAATCAGTGTTTAGCTTAAAAGCTCTACCAACTAAGCAGAAGATGTTTGTCATTAACTTTAACCAAAAGATTTGTTTACCACCTTAGTGGTATAAAAAGAATGAGGGTCTTCAAAATGGACATGAACTCGTAATTTTATGACAATTAGGCCACCTGTAGGCATAAATATTTAAAGGAGGCTCCTTGAAACCTAAATGCAGGCATTACGATTTTTTTAAATCAAGTTGAATAAAAAAAGGTGGAATGTGGCTGTGTCATGGACACGGCCATCTGTTGTACGTGAATACGTTATATGCACTAAAATTATCTCAAAATGGCAGAATTTTGTTATTTTTCAATTTTAAAGACATATTCACGTCATTATGAATAGGTCTAAATAATGTCATTGCATCTTAAATTCGGTAAGCGCATACTTACAGTCTTCTCAATACCATTGCTTGTTAAAGGTGTTTAGGAAAGCACTATGCATGTGGCGTAAATAGTATGAATGGCCCAACATTCCGCTTCGTCATGACGAGAATCCCATTGTGTCTCGAAAATCACGACGAAACACGACGCGCACTATGTCACGACATGATCCTAATTGTGAATGAATGGGGGTCAGAGATCGACACGCTTCAACTCTGTATTAATACCTATTTCCTGTTTTGAATATCATTTCTAATATATTAGATACTTGATGAAATTGACAGGTTACATGTGTGAAGACGTGAAGACCTTACTCAGTTATTCGTTATGGATAATCTGAAATGAACGTTGAATACTCACTCCTGTTCTATTCCATGTAGGATATATTTTTCGAGATGATTTTAGGACTAATTTCATTCAAGATCTAAAATTAAACTTTTTTTTACATGATAACGTCTCATAAATATAAGAATGCCAGCTGCACGCACATACGACTCTTCTAATTTGAAGAGGTTACCGAACCCATAACGTTTTACGTTAGCAACATGAAATATCACTCGCGCGCTGACACAGCCGCTGCCAACGCAGCTACTCCTTCCTTTCTTTATTCTAAGTTTTTACATACAATTCACATGTATGTGTAAATTATTAAAAATTTGTAGCTACATAAGTCTTTGCTTTAATTATTCGTTTGTTATCTCATCACTCCGAAAGGGCCAAGAAAATAATTCAACGGCTCTATGTAATTATCGTATATTTATGTTTATCAGGTGGTTTTGAGTCTAAATAATTTAAATAGAAAACTCAATTATGACGGTCGCAGCGCGATTCCTGCTGCAGATAACGCCCTCATGTAATTAACTTGGATACTTTTTTCCTTGGCGCCTCGTCTACTTTGGGACTTCGGAAGACATTTTCGATGTTTTAACGGTTGTGTCGGAATAGGGGCACCTTTGTTTTATTATTCCTTTGTCTATGATAGCCGGAAAATTAATGCTAATGTTGTTGACGGCGGTTATTATATTAGGTAAAGGCGTCGATGACACCCGTCAATGAGGTAACATTTGGACCCTGTTATGCAGAATAGGTCCAACCGACAAACTATGCCAAATTGAGAGATATTCAATAACGAGGAACTTCAAATCGAGTTTTATATTTTCGCAACATATTCTGGCCGTTTGACGACATATATGCTTTCCAAAACTTATATAGTATGAATATAAATAGTATAATTAGTATTACAGTATAATTATAAAAATATCACATTTTATTCCTGTGAAACTTTAAATAGATTTAACTTAAAAGTCTACAAAATGTTGGTTTGCTCTATCCTGCATAACAGGGTCCATTTCTAAACTTTCTTAGAACAGCACGTAACTTGGAATTTCTGACATTTGTATACAGGGTTAAATGTTAAGTCACCTAGATCCTTTAGGTGGTTGTAGGTTCGACCATTACAAACTGGTTTGATTAAGGAACATCATACTCCAAACTTCATTTATTTTTTTGCTTCTATGGCCAAGTGCCAAACTTGACCTAAAGTATCTTTATGTTTTATCTACCTATATGCCTTTCATCTATGTTTTCTTTAATTAATTCTGCAAGGATCTTAGACTGTTATACAATGTTGGATGTCTGAATTAGGTACCGTAACCAATGAACGCCTGCAAAACTCATTTTTTAATTTGGCAAGGATCTAATTCTAAATAGAATAATCTGAAATGTCCAAAAGGTAACATGGTAATTTCATAATGTTAGCGCATGTGCCAGGTGTAAATATGATACAAATGCAAATTATATCCCCGCCACGACGACTTAAAATGGCCGAGGATCAGATGATCGTCATCGGTGAGCTAATCCAAAACAAGCAGAGATAGAACAATATACGAGCATCGCGGCCAGGGACGCGTCCAGAAATTTACTGTCCGTAATTACAGGGTTGCTACACTTAATTGCAGCGGGCGCTCGTCCCGCGGTCGCTCGCCGCTTTTTTTGACTAAATAAAAATTGACTAATATTCATAATAAATAATGAACTCTCCGTTCTCAGGGCTTCGGAGCGATTACTTATAGATTTTTGGGCGATTAATATTTTTGGACGGTTAATCGAGCGATCACTGACGATGCTCAATTTGGTCAATTCAGATAAATTTTATAGAATACAACTTGAATTAAGTACTTGGAAAAGTTTGTCTTTTTTGCTGACGCATAAGTCGATTTTGACTGATACAAATTCTTATGATTAAGCATCTAAAAGTAAAACTCTTGCTGTTAATTGTAACAAAAATGTTCTGACTCATGCATGAGAGACATGCATTCTTCTAAGTACGAGTATGCATATAAGTAGTTAGATATCTTGGCGGGTAATATTAGCATAAATTGTATGTTAGTTAGTTAGTTAGTGCACACTTTACCACTTAACATTTTTGTAAATACCAAATTCACCTACCGAAGTTTACATGATGAAATCCAACACAAAAACACGCTCACGTAAATCTTTCTTAAATTAGGGAACGAGGCAAAAACGCGAGCACCTCGTTGCATGTTACTCGTAGGTGCTCGAGGCTCTCCTTATAATTGCAGGGTTTCACCCAAAAGGCCTCAATTATAAAATAATAGCAGATGTGGATCATAGTAATAACAATTATTATCACGCTCGCCGCTGTCATTATCGTTGAAATATGGCCGATGCGCGCAGGGTATGCAAACTTGGATACGCGATACGTCCGCGAGGTTGACCTGCGTCGGTGCATCGAAGTGATGGCCAGTTATGCCGTCACCACTATTACTGCTACATTATTATATAGTGAACACATAAGGACACTATAGCTGACCGTAGATTGAAAATGAAATAAGTGAAATAAAACAAATGTAGGTTGTTTTCCAACAATGTTAACAAAAAAATATATTTTATATGTATTTTTCTTTAATTTTCTGGATCGCAGTAAAATTGGTACAATTTGGATTTAATGCCATTGAATTCTCTGCCAATCATCATCATCAATCATTATGAGAGTCTATCGTTGGGAGAGACTAACACAATTATTGTTTTTACGTATCGATCAATTAATACTATGCTATCGATATTATAAATTATTGTCCTTTAGAAAGACAAATAGAACATAATTCTAGTAATATGTCTATAATCTTATTGCTATGGATAGGTACTTGAAGAAGATTGTCTTGTCTATGTGTGAATCTTGATTATCAAAATATGAATTTTAATAATTAAGATAGTATTTTGATAATTAAGACATTTAGCTAAATATTTATTATCAAAATTTAGCATTTAGAACCCTGGTGAGATGTGTTATTATTTTATGAAGTAAAACTTCTTATTAAAATAACAACATAGGTAACAAAAAAGATAGATAGGTATGGTCTGTAAGATTTAATACGATAAGACCAAGTTAACAATTCGCTAACCATAATTAGCTGCAGTACATTGAATTCTCGGCACATTTGCTCATACATAATAATGTTAACTTGTAATGCGCCGATTATTCAAATTCTCGAACAAGTAAACGGCTCCGCCTCTTTGCAGTCGCAATCTTAATAAAGTCTTCCTAGCTGCACTACAAACGTATTTTATTTTTATGAAATATCGCCCGGCATGTACGAGTAAGTTTAATTAAAGATAGCTTTTAATTACGGTTAATCGGGGTACAGATAAACGGAGAAATGTGAATATCGAACGACTGAACGAAAGGCTAATCATTGGTTTTAATATAATTGAACACAAAGTCTAAATAGCTTTAGAGAACTATGATTGGTTTCGTTCTATCTTTTGTCCTCTTCTATTATCTTTGTCGTTTCTGTAATTCTCATCGATATAGTATAGTTAGTTCCTAAAAATCATAGAGCTATTTCTGAATCAGTGAATAAGAACGTAAATTGTGCAAATATCCTAGGATATATTGCACCGCGGGTCGCGGCGTGCAGCGCTATCCAGCCATCATTACATCGGCAGCCTGGCCGATTAATCATCGTTGTTCTACCGGATAATTCGGCGGCTGATTTAGTGAAAAGCAACGTGTTATTACGGGATAAATCTCTATCTAGAAAAGCTAAGAAGGCCTAAGCGCGTCTCTGATTTATGGAGCCGGCCTTCGGCGAGTTGCGTTTGATTTGTGGTCCCTGGTGATCTTTGTTGTTTTCATCTTTAGTTGAATTTTAATGAATGGCTTTAAAATTATACGTTTTAGTGTGTAATTATCCTCTGCAGTATCATTGATTATTACTTTTAGAATAGCATTTTCTTAATTTATGTCCATGAATTAATATGATTCAACATTTGATAGTATCAATTTAATTTATATCTGTGTAATATAAATTATATCATTACAATAATGCAGTTATATGCTATTATACTCGGGCACTGTTGTCTACGGCTGTCTAATTTCTTTTAGTGCGGCCAACACGCGAGGCTTGTGCGTGAGGAACACATATTCGCCGACGGCCGGCGACTTACCCTTTGCGATATCGGCGTGGCCGTAATGCTCGCGCGCAGATAATATCTTGATTTATTGCGGCTATCGACCATCACCTCTCCCCTCTCACCCTTTACCTCTGTTATCCCTTCTTCGACTTTTCAAACTTTGATTCGGTAGGATTGCATTTCTTGTCGTACGAGTTAATATTAAAAGATTGGTTGACGGTTGCAGCAATATTGTGTGTCCGATAAGAGAACTGTAATATTAATAATTAATAAATCTATCGCGGGCCATCGCGGGCATTTAGAGGCGTTCTCCCTCGCAGGAAATTAATGAAGTCTTCCGCAGAGTGTTTCGCGGTTTAATAGCGGCTATTAATTTTATCTCAACAACGGTGCATCTTCTCGCGGAGACTCGCCCATGTATACCTCCGCATATTTCCACGAGAAATATGGATATGCTAAGATTTAATGAAATGCTTCGGTCATTAACTCCGAGCGCTCATCGTTTTCCATTTCTCTATAATGTATCTTTTCATCTCATCTATTATCTATCATAATTCACGCTGATTTATTCTGTATTTAGGTAGGTATGTATATAATTCTTTACTGTACCGTAAAACGAAGAACTATATATAGGTACAACATACTTAACTTCGTTTTGTTAATATATATCCTTTAAGCTAATATAATGGAAGTTCCTGTATAAATATTTTTTAGCCAGGAGGCGTAATACTTTTGAGACTAGCTCGCCTACGTGCAATATTGTAACAGATTACAAATGCTCAATTATTTCTTTAATGGTTGCGGTTATCGTTCTATATAATTGGAAAATTAATTCCAGCTTCAGATACCTATTTGCGCTCGATCGAATGCCATTCCAGGCCGCCGCTGTACTTATATGGTAATCAGCATTTTGTCAATGTCTCACGCTGCGGTCGGTTCTTTGTCAACTGGCCATACTTTACCCATATTCAATAAAGGCTCAGTTTCATATACGCCTTAACAACTGAGAGGTTCCTCGAAGACAAAGCATATATCTCATTTGTCCAACTAACTTATGACGAAGGCACAAACAGTAAACGTATTTAAGAGCCTCTTCCGACCGAATGTTCGCTCTTTAAACGCGAAATAAGTATTCAATAAAATATACTCGGTCATAAAGCGATGCACGGAGCACCGAGCGGCATTCATCACAAAAAACACCAAGTAGAAGCTTCGACAAGCTCACAAAAGCTCGTAAAAGCTCTCGACTATTATGTAGTTATTGTTACAGGGTGGAAACACCATTATTACACGGGTTCGCCGGTTTATTTTGTTGTTTGGCACGTCGCGGCGCTGTCATGAACAGCGCGATGCGATGTGTGTTCCTCACTGTGCCTCATTCCTCGTGGCCGCGCCTCGCGCTCAGCTGTCGTGCCCACGCCATCGCACGTCATACGATTTTAGCAGTGTTTTTAAACGATACGTTTCATTATAATTAGTCGCATTAATGTTAAATAGTTTTTAACATACAAAACTGTTCATGTAACACTGAATGTTTCTAACTTCCAAATTATAGAAATCCATGTTAAAAACTAATACATCTTCTTCAAAGAAAGGAAGGAGTTATAGGCTGGCAACGGATCGGCGACCGCTTGGTGTTGCTGATCTCATGCAAATTCGATCTTTTATACACCTCTAGCATAGCTTTTACCATCGCTCATTATGTGACGTTTAGCCTGTGTGTCAGTCCAACGGTCAGAGCCCAGTCTTTGCACCGTAGGTTATAGTGGTTGAATAAATATAATCTACTATATAAAAATAAGTCGGGTTTTCCTTCCTGACGCTATAACTCCAGAACGCACGAACCGATTTCCACGGTTTTGCATTCGTTGGAAAGGTCTCGCGCTCCGTGAGGTTTATAGCAAAGAAAATTCTGGAAAAATTTGAAAAGAAAAGCGGGAAAATCTTTTTTTACATACAGCGCCATCTGGTGGCGAAAGGGAGTTCGCCGGGTTTGCTAGTATTCTATAAACATGACTGTGACTTATTAAACAAAGCAGACTATGTTTGTTTAGGCACTTTAAGTCAATTTAATTGTAAATTCGAAGACAGATGCGGGTAAAGACAAACTTATGATCCTAAAACTATTGAGTAAACGTTAAGCCGTAGCCAACGATGTTATATTTCTATATAGGTATATGGCACACCCATACTAATTTGCATCAGAATACTGATCCTGCTGTTCCTGCTGTTGCATGGATAGCTAATTATAACTAGCTACGTAGGTTGAGGGATAATCTATCGCTATATTTGAAGGTGGTGATTGCTTACCATCAGATGACCCACATTTTCGTTTGCTCCCCCCCCCCCCTTCCCTTCCCGTCTCGTAATATATTTTCATAGTTCCCTCATACAATGAATAGGATTAAGGATAATAAAGATAATACGATATACCAGTTTAAATTTAAATATTGTCACCGAGCACCAATTTCGTATCCACTAACTATCAAAATCCAAAAGAGCATGCAACAAAACATTTCAAAACACAATTCGTACTTCATATTTAATCCTATTATGATTGTAAACACTGACATCTGGATAATCGTTAAGTGAACATCTCTTTGTGTCATTTCGGTTCTCAGACTTCGGAACATTCTTCCAAATGTCCCTTTATTCCGGGATTAAGTGATTTTGCATAGGAAATGGTTGAATGTCCTGTCCTTTTGCTATTGAGACATTGCCATGAATGATGTTAAGCTATACTTGACATCAATATAACATCACACGTGTTGTGAATGAAACTCGATCATTTTGCGTGTAGGAAGGACATTTATTTATATTTAGTTCTAAAATGTCGATTGTAGAGTGTCATACGAAGATTTTTAATCTGATCTGATTTTTAAAAAAATAATCTGAGATAAAATTGTAGAATAAAGAATATGTCTAGCTCGTGAACGTTAAACATAAAATTCTGTCTGTACTTTTTTTTATGGGACGGGGCCTCATCACACGTCCCACGACTTTGTCTCCAGTGTAGCCGGGATTAACAACAGTGGCCACCAAAAAAGGCAATGAACAATGAAGTCCACTGCAGTCCCGGGGGTAAAACTACGGCTGCCTTGAAACTCACAACGACTTTAATCAGAAGAAATTACTACTCTCACTTACACGTCCACGAAACTCACAACGAATTTAATAAGAAGTGGTTTGTCTGGCCTGTGTACTATCATCGCTGAAGGACTAAAAACAATAATGTATTATATTTCTATGTGTCAATAATTTTAAAATGCATAGTTGTTCCCGCTTGCGCGCTTTTATGCTAAAAGTATTGTTTTACTTTATTGCGAGTAACGTACTTTTTAAAGGGTCAGAACAAGTATATTCTCACTGCAATGCATGTCTTGTTCATTCTCATTTATTTAAATGAACTGTGCATTAATTTTAGAATGTAAATACCTAATTGATCGTCTGTATAAGCAACCCGCGTTTGTAACAAGTTTCAACCACAGTTCATGAAACATTGTTGCAAAAAGTGTGAACGTTTGCTGGTAAGTACCCCACTAACTGTAAAGCACTCTACTAGAGAATACAATGCTACATAGCTCGTATATCACCGTGCATGTGTACCCCTTGGCCGGAGTGTACAGTTCCAGCTCGAAGGGGTGCGTCGGATCCGGCTGCAATCTTACACCGACTTCCGCTGCACTCCAACGGTTTGCTAACCAAGTACTAACCAACCTCTCCATTTGTGTGTATTTTACAATTCCGTACTATATTGTTATTAAGTTGTTTTATATGTTACGGTAAATGTGATTACTATGGTTATTATTAATAATTGATTATGTGGTGTAGTAAAAGTAATAAAACAAACAAGAAACAATCTGTGTTGGTCAATATTTATATATAATAATGCCAATGTAATAAATTGTCAATTATTAATAATTAAGCACCACATCATTCACCATCTGGGTTGACGATTACCGATAGCAGGACACAAGAAAACCCTAACCTAACCAAAAATCAACTCAAATCTAACCAAAATATGTTTTATTACATTACCGCCTGCCTCTGTAGCTTGAAACAAATGCTTAGCATACGTTATTTTTGAAAATTTATTACATTTACAAAAAGTAAAGTTTATTTATTAATAATAACCGGTAAAAGTGAATAATTCATTACTTTTGTCTTCAATTTTGGTAATTTTTAATAATTGTTGGTAATTATTAATATTTTTCAATTAATCACACTTACCGTAACATATACACAACTAATTAGAAGGGTTAAACGGAAAGTTGTAATTTATCCGATTTACCAGAAGACAATAAAGTGATAAAAAAATATGGTGTGGCTATGTCATGGACATGGCCGTGTGTTGTATGTCAATACGTTATATGATCTAAAATTATCTCAAAATGGCAGCGCTTCTCCCTCCCCCGCATGCGATGCTCCATAGGCCTTATTTAACGTAATAAATCTAGTGGTGTGATTGAAGTATTGGATCGCTTTATTTTATATCGCTTTATACAAACTTACCATTTTTTAAGACGAATGAAAGAGTAAATACAAAAAAAAAAATGAAAATCGTAGCACAAATGTCACGTTTGGTCATCAAATAAATAGCAAACCTTTAATTTGTACAATGGTGAGCCGTTGTGAGAATAAAAAGGACCATTTTGTTTGTCGTTATTCGGCTGCAATACGATACTGTGCACAGGGCGGCGGCTGGGCGGCGGCTGGGCGGCGCTGAAAGCGGCACGTTGCCAGGTGCGTACGCGACATTTCCGACGCGCGCGTATTATGTTTACAGTTATTAAATATTGTGATGAATTAATTAATTAACAAGTCATTGATGTATTCTCATTAATTAACCAAATGTTTCATGTTAAATAATTATGATGTTTCAAATAAGTTTATTAATTCTAGTCACGTTGGTTTTATTAAATTTTTATCCATAATACGTTTTGTAGTTTTCAAAGTATGTTAAAGAATCTATCTTTTTTTTTTTTTTTTTTTTTTATATGAGAGGGGGGCAAACGAGCATGTGGGTCACCTGATGGAAAGCAATCACCACCGCCCATGGAGATCAGCAACACCAAAGGATCGCCGATCCGTTGCCAGCCTTTTAAGGGAATTAAATACTCTATTCTCTATTAGTTTATTATTATATCTATAACAAGAAATTATTAACAAATATTTGTTTTTATTATTATCCTTTTTTTTTCGAAATATATTCTTTATCACTCTCACAGGTGAGAGGAATATGCTGTAGCTGTAGGAATATGCGGCTTAGGCTATACATATATACATACATATTTCTTTTGTAAAATATACATACATATACATACATATTTCTAGGAAATATACATACATATTTCTTTAGTACGCTCTACGCGTACAAAAGAAATATGTATGTATATTTCTTACGTAACATACTCGAAAAACATGACCCTCCATTCTTAGTCCGACGTGTGAAAAGAAAAAAATTATTTCCTTAGAATGCTCGTTGTTTTTCCTTCATTTACTTAATACCTTTTGGTATACATTAGTCTACTATTGAGAGATCCTTCGGATATCTGTTGACAAGGCTCAAAATAAAATACATTGATCTACTTAGATGCTTAGATTCTCAAGGTATGCATACCTACTTGATGAGGAGTTATTTGCCCTATCTATTTTGCAATGTACGAATACCAATGGTGATCCGAGGCCGTCACGTGATTAACTACTTACGTCCAATTAATCAATCAACGTCCATCACTCCTTCCTTTTGCAGTGTTGATTTTTTAAATAGTGTGGTTAATATGACTAACTATAACTAATGATTGCTTATGACCAACCACTGTATCTCCTGTGTAGCCAGGACTAACCATCAGTTTATAAAAAAAGATCTATCAATCTGATTTCTAATTCGATTTTGCATCTCCAAAATCGAATTAGAAAACAGAATGATGCAACTTTTTTTATACTATGGCAGACCGTAGCCTATAATATTCATGAAAATTTTGGGGATGTAGTGGTTCGTCAACATCTTTCAACCAAAGCCAACTTCACCTGCACTCGGTGCACCCTGCTGACTAACAAACGAAGCTCTGGCGAAAAGAGAGTAGTAGTATAAAAAATGCAAGATAAAGTATGGCTCGCATTCCGCCTTTTTTCTTGGTGACCTCACTCATTCGCAGGAACTCAAATAACCTCTAGGATACTAAGAAATTGTTATATAGCTGTGGTCTTCTGTGAGGTGGAAGGTACTCGACTAGGGAAGTATTTCTTCAGTCGGACAGCTCAATATTGTATAGCGCTCTCTTTTGCCAAAGCTCAATTAGTTATGCAGGTAGTCATGCAGGTGAGATTGGTTTCGACTCAAAGATCATTTACACGACTAAAAGTTGATCATACATTAAATAAATAAAATAAATATTTATGGACGATTAACACAGCGCCATCTAAATCCAAATTAAGCGCAAAGCTTGTACTTTAGGTACTAGATAACTGATAAATGTATCTACTTACTTAAATACATTATTTTTTGTAAATACAAATTTATAATAGAAAACACCCAGACCAAGACAAAAAGACATGTTCATATACACAAATATTTGTCTTGTGCGGGGATCGAACCCGCGACTTCGGAGTCAAAGTAGCAATTGCTAACCATTCAACCACCAGGCCCATCAATGAAACTATAGTACCACCGTAGACCGAAGAAGAGTAAGGTACGGAGGACTAGCGCGCTCGCGGCGGGAGCGTCGCGTCGACGCAGCGTGCGCGCAGATTACAATAATTACGCGCGCACGCGCCGCGCCCACTGTACTCGCCTGTAATCACTATCATTTCGCCATGTTATTCTATATTCTATACAAAATGCACTCCCTATCGCCTGCGACATCTATATGCTTTGTCGCGACACGCGGTGACTTGATACAATGGCATAAGGGCACTGCTTTTTGTATTTCGTTTTTGTTAATCAAATAAATATAATAAGTATTACTTATGTACATTTGTTATATTATATTATTGTTTATTTATTACATTTATTTATTTTATATTGTGCACCCTGCTAAATGATAAACGTCTAGTGAAAGAAAGATAAAACATAGCATATTTTGACTCTACTGGGGAAGTGCTTCCACCTCACAGAATACCACAGCTAAACAATTTCCTTGAGAGATTTTGTGTTCCTGCGAGTGAGTGAGGTCATCAGGAAGGAAGGGTTGGTACGTTGGCAGCGGTGGTAGCAGCGCGCGAGCGATTTTTCACGTTGGGAGAGTTTATGTGGCTACGGTTACCGCTTCACATTAGAAGGGCCGTATGCTTGTTTTTTTCACCCGACGAGTATAAAAAACATACTTAAAATATTTGACTTGTGTGGGGATCGAACATGTGAAGTCGGAATCAAAGTAACCATTGCTAACCATTCGACTAACGAGTTCGTTATTGTTATTTGGCTGCGGTAATCTGTGAGATACTTTACAGAATACCGCAGCCTAATAACAACTCCTTTGAAGGTTGTTGTGTTCCTGCGACTGAGTGAGGTCACTAGAAAAAAAAGGAAGGTGTATACATGGCAACGGATTTGCGACCCTTGGTGTTGCTGGTCACCATGGGCGGTGGTATTGCTTTCCACCAGGTGACCCACATGCGCGTTTCATCATCATCATCATTATCAGCCTGTATCTACCCAGTGCTGGATATAAGCCTTCCCCAATGCTTTCCACCAGATACGATTCTCCTGATGACCAGAATGATTGCTTTCCTTCATATGACCCACATGTTCGTTCCCTCCTCCCTCTTTCATATAAAAAAACTTCTTCCCTAGACGGGTAGTTTACAATACGATGTACCCTACCTCTCTTTCGTCTGAGCTTATTTCGCTAGTCGACAGGGTGCACCACGTGCAGGTGTGATTGACTTTTGTCCTATAAAGATTGTGGTGAGCCCCTTAGGACACACAAAAAAAAAAACTTAATAAAAATTCTGAGCTTTTGTGAAATCTGGCATACTGACATACTAACGCGGTTAAACATCCTACAAATAAACGAATTATTTGTAGGATGTTTAACCGCGTTAGTATGTCAGTATGCCAGTATGTCAAAAATAGACCCAATGTCGAATGTAATTAGATAATTTCAGTTTTGACGCGATTGTTTTATGGAATTTCTTGCTACTTAGTACTAATAACTACTTAGTTATAATAATAGCTGTAACGTAAATCTTAGTAATCAATTAAAAGTAGTATAATAATAAGTCAACTATTATATTTAAATAGTGGTAATTATTTGAACAGCAATGGGTATGAAGAAAATCAACATCCCTCAGCGATATTTCCGAACAATTACGACATGGGAGCCTTCAAGAACGGAGTCTATATTTCCCTTAAAAGGCTGGCAACAGATCGGCGACCCCTTGATGTTGCTGGTCACCATGGGCGGTGGTGATTACTTTCCAGGTGACTCACATGCTCGTTTCATCATCATTATCAGCCTGTATCTACCCACTGCTGGATATAAGCCTTCCCCAATGCTTTCCAGATACGATCCTCCGCCTTACGCATACCGCCGCTCCTAGCCGCTTTCTTAAGGTCATCGGACCATCTAGTAGGAGGGCGCCCAACACTTTGTCGTCCTACGCGCGGCCTCCACTCTAATAACTTCCTCCTACATCGGCCATCACTTAGGTAGTCGGCTGATGTGACAGGCCCATTGACACTTCAGCTTGCAGGCTATGTCGACAACTTTAGTTCTCCGTCGAATTTCTTCGTTCCGTATTCGATCCCGCAGAGAACATGCTCGTTTGCTCCCCTCTAATAAGTATAAAGAAAAAGTTAGGTAAATTAATTTCGAATTGATATCAATATAGTTAGCGGGAATTTATGACAGGCTATTGCAACTGAGTTAATTGTTTTATGTCATTAGGAAATGGTAATAGAATGATATAAATACAAGAGTATAAACTGACTTTATAACTGATCATTGAGAATGGAGTAATAAATTCAATTACTTGCCAATTAGAAATAATAAATTATCATCAATTATACCTAAGTAACGAATTAATACCCTTGCAAATTAATATAAATGTTGATTGAGATATTATTACAATTTAGATCATAAGTCAACTTTACCTGCACGTGGTGGACCTTGTCGGCTGGCTAACGTGGCTCTGGCAAATGAGGCGTAGTGTCTGTCAAGTCTGACTAGGGAAGCACTTCCACCTCGCCGTAATGGGAATAAGATGTTCTGGGATACAAAGTAGCCTATGTTGATTTTTTTTATAGTATAGGGATAGTTTGAAGAGCACCAAACTTTTAACTATCCCCGTAAAAAAACATATTATATTTATTAATAATATGGACATTATAGGTAATGAAGAAAATAACTATATACGAATATATATCATAATGACATACAAACCGATAGAAAAAGGCATTGGTATATAAACAGATGGCCAGCTGTTGTTCAGTAGTCAAAACAAGAACCATTATATTATTTCTGTAACTACGGAACCCAAAAATGTAACAAAATGCAATATTCATTTGCAGGTAACAAAAGAAACATCTGTGAGGGTATCACGTGACGTGATTTCGCGTGATATCAATAGGAAAGGAAAGCGTATCCTGTCATATGAGCGGTATCCGCCCCCGCACAGATTGAACCAGTAAAAAATGGTCCAATTTTTATAATAGTCCCGAGTAACGATCCAGATTCTTTATTACAAACCGGAAACATTTATTACCATTGGGTGGTGGAAAAAATACCTATTTGTAACGATTTTACTTAATAAAATGTAGGGTGGCGCCAGGTGGGGTTTTGGTACTTTGTTATCACTTTCACTTATTTACTTCAGGAAATGCAATGGATGCTGCATTTTGGAAATGCAAAATAATAACAAACGCAAAGGTCGCCGTGCGCGTAAAATGCGAAATAATTATAAACGCAACGGACTTGGCATGCGGAAAATGCAAAATAATTATGAATACAACGGACGTCGCATTCGAAAAATGCAAAATAATAATAAACTCAAACGGACGTTGCGTTCGGAAAATACAAAATAATTTCTACCTACTTATCTATATTTTTTCTTTACATACGGCTATTTTTTCGCTTCAATGCATCTGTTGAGCCCCAGCTCATTTAAATTCTATAGGCGATTTGTTTGCTCTATAAAACGTAAACAAGTTTAAGCTCTAAGATAGATTAGGATTCTTATTTTTTCATCTGGATAAATGTAGAGTTCTTAGTAGTACACATTTTTCTTTATCAGTTCATCATAAAAAGATGATAGCTCTACATTAAGATGTAACTGAGCAGAAAATTTATTGGTCCGTTGATACGAATGATTGATTACGGAAACAACAAGAAACCACAACTTGTTTCTTTTTGTTCCTGACCTGTTGATATGATTCAATAAACAGTTGGCACATAGAAATGTTATGTTTATCCCGTATTTTTAATTATTGTTAAAGTTCAGCGCTTCGATTAGCGTAAAAAGTGCGTTATCGGTTTATATTAGTTTTGCGTGTGCCGTAAAAGTGCCCGCCTTCAAATCCGCCCTGCGCGCCGCCCCGCGAGTAAACAGCGCGCGCGGAGCGGCGGCGGCGCCATCACGCGGCGGCGAGCGGAACGTGCGCCGGTAGAGAGGGACCGCACTCGCACTCGCCTCGCCGCCGCGCACCCTGCAATTAGTAGGCGAGATTCGTTCGCCGCATCGATTCGTTACTAGATAATTGCTCCGTGGAATTTTCTTTGGTGAAAATTTTGTCGCGCGTGTGTGGTGACTTCGAGTGCCGAACTGGAATTTGATGGGCTGACATGAACTGCGCGTACTACCAACAGCATGGGGGCTCGCACCCTGCGCCTCATAATGTCAACAACAATTATTTCAATGAGGTAAAAAAATATGAAAATAGGAAAGCCATTTTTTTATGTAAATTAATTTTCATTTAATGCACTAGAGAAAATATTTATTGGAAAATTTGTAATATATAGGCAATAAGATTATTAATAGGTCAAGATTTAAATCTAATATCAAATCAGAAAAAAATACATACAAATTTACTTAGAAATGGTAACTTAAAGATAATAAGTTGAAGCTCGCCATTCATTTGCCTGCAAATTGTATATCTGCATCTGCAATAAACATTAAGTACCTTTTTACAAAGGGTACCTACATAATTTTATGCTCTTCCTTGAAGGAAGAAGCCCATAAATTACTAGCTATAATTTTATTAAACTCTTTTGTTCAGGACTTTTTCATTATACTCCAAGCAGGTGATGTAAATCACACATAATAAATTATGCGACGAAGTACAGCTTGTTGTCATGTTTGTTGAACTTTGTTGTAACATACATACTTCCTTACGGCCGTAGTAGTTATCTAGATCTTTCTAAATTGCTTATTTAGATCTAGTTAACATTGTAGGAAGTATATTAGGTAAGAGAAAAAATTTATCTAAGGAGTATAACCATTGTTTATATGTATAAAGGAAGGACTGAAGTGGTTTGAACGTAAACAATTAGTTAACGGATTTTATCTGATACGTACTAGATTAAAGTTATAGTGTGGCAAGATGATTTTTTTTAACCAACTGTACCAGTGTCCAGGAGACACAGTGGTGGCAATGCGTGGTGGGTCCAAAAAAACCAACTGTACATATTAATTTTTCAAATAAAATAAAATTCTCTCTTAATCTACACTCTCTCTCTTCTCTATCTTAAATTACAGAATATAATTACATAAGTTGTTACTTGTTATGTAATTCCATGATTCTTACGTTGATTACACATAACTGAAAATACTTTTCCATTAAGCCTGATTTTAAGACAATATTTTATCGAATTTGATTGTTTATTTCGTTATTTTTGTGACAAAAATCCTCTTCAAGATTTACATTCAGTAAAATATTTAACAAATAATTATGATAAATACTTATGAGAATAATAAAGGTTAGGTTAATTTTTCTGTAGCATTAAAGAGTTATTTTTAGGGTTCCGAATCTCAAAAGGAAAAACGGAACCCTTATAAGATCACTTTGTTGTCCGTCTGTCTGTCTGTCTGTCTGTCTGTCAAGAATTTCTATGTCGAGAATGCGTGGAGGTATCAAGCTGAAATTTGAACTGTATACTCAGGTCTACGGTCCCATGAAGTAAAAAAAAAATCAAACTGCTAAGTTTACGTAGAAAAAAGTTACGGCCGTTTATTCAGCAAAAAACGCATATTTCGACACACTCAAGGGAATCAAAACCTATAGGGTACTTCCCGTTGACCTAGAACTATGAAATTTGGCAAGTAACATCGTTATAGACTACAAGTACAGGAATAAATCTCAAAACTATACATTTGTAAATAGATCTTAAAAAATAGGGGGTCTATATTTTTTATAGGGTGTCGAAATTTCAAATTGAAACTACTAGTTCAAATGGGGTATCATATGAAAGGGATTGATGTACACATTGCAAAATATATTTTACTAGCGGTCCGGTACGTGCTTCGCTACGTATAAAGTGACATATTAAAAAAAAAAATTGGAACACCAAATTCATTAATTCAAACAAAATAGTAGTTTATGAAACTGTTGCATAATAAGGGTTATTAAAATACGAGTGTGAGTTTATAACACGAGCCGAAGGCGAGTGTTATAATAATACCACACGAGTATTTTAATACCTAATTATGTGCAGTTTCAT
Organism: Hypsopygia costalis; assembly: GCA_937001555.2. Taxonomy (NCBI): domain Eukaryota; kingdom Metazoa; phylum Arthropoda; class Insecta; order Lepidoptera; family Pyralidae; genus Hypsopygia; species Hypsopygia costalis. Next base: position 11,753,182 of record OW443330.2, on the reverse strand, counting down.
ACACTACTTTATCTAATCTCATGAAATATATGATAATAATATTTTAAATACAACCATGAAGTTAATCTATCAGCTATAATTCTTACATAAAAATCCATTTGCAGATCGAGCATGCGTAGTGCGCATGCGCGACGCGCCGCGCGGCGCCGCGTTCACAGATTATGTAGAAAAAATTTGCATAGTTGCAATGTATTTGCATTGCAACCTGTTTAAAATACCTGTATCCAGGGCTGAAGCTGTATCGAAATGGTAAAAAAGTTATTTTACGATACAGTTGTCCATAGAAGAGCTGTATCGAAAAATAACTTTTTAAATTTATTTTGACAGCTTGTGCGTAAAGACTGTCATTATGATACTGTGTTTAGTTTTTTAATGTGTAAATTTCAGTATGAGATTAGATAAAAATATTTTATTAATTGCTAGATATTTTAAAACTTAATCCAAAACATTTGGATAAACAAAATTTTTTTCGAGTGTCGAAATTTCAAATTTATTTATTTATTTATTTATTTATTTATTTATTTATTTATTTATTTATTTATTCTAGAAACTACTAGTTCAAATGGGGTATCATATGAAAGGGCTTGATGTACACATTGCAAAATATATATATTTTTTTTTTCGACGCATTATTTCTTATTTATAATGAAAAATATCTAATTCAATGTAGTAATGTTATATGATACTACGTACCTACGGAACCCTCGGTGGGCGAGTCCGACTCGCACTTGTCCGATTTTTATTTTATACTACGACTACCGAGTATAAGAATAAGCAAGCTTGACGTGAATCGATTACTGTAATCTTTAATTAAAAGCTATGGTTTCAATTGTCCGTTTCGGGTACTATGACAGAAACTCTTCTTCCAGGAGATGGGACGGGGGCCCACCACACATTCCCACCACTGTATCTCCTGTGTAGCCAGGATTAACAGCGGCGACCGCCAAAAAAGGCAATGAACAATGAAGTCCATTGCAGTCCCAGGGGTAAAACTACGGCTGCCTTGGAACTCACAACGAATTTAATCAGAAGAAATTAGAAGGAGTAGGAAGCTTTTGGAATTTGACTTCCCCTCTTAGCAATGTGAGAGACAGCAATATGGCAAATAAGGCATTAAAAGCCTAAAGAGATGGCTAGTCAAGTGAAGCTCAACTGCCGTGCACCACGGATTTTAAGTTTCTAACACTATTAGGGACCTAAAACATTGAGTTGTTACCTAACACATCGATTCCAATAATATGAATTGCAAAATCGTCTGAACGCTTGGTAATTCTCCCTTGTTGCTACCAAATCTGAATAGTATACTACCCCGGATGCAACTTGCAATGAATTCAACATGTCATCCCGCTCCCGCTGCCAAAGATCACACTCCCAGAGAACATGGTGTGCTGTTTGATCGAATTCAGAATTAGCAGTAGAACATTCGCATAAGGGCGACGGCACTAATTTAAACGAAAAGAGTTTAGCTTTAAAATTGCCATGTCCAGTTAAAAATTGCGCAACGGGGTGGTCTACTTCTAACCACTTTTTCTTTAATCTATCTCTTACCGATTGAAAGAACAGATACAAGTGGCGTCCTTTGGTAGAAGTTTCCCACCTTTCCTGCCATTCAGACAGCAATGTTTCAAATACTTCATTAATAGGTTTGAACAGTCTAACTATTTTTTCACGATCACGCGTTTTCAAGAAATCAGGGACCATATTTTTAGATGTATAGTACATTGAAGCGCGGCGTTGTACTTCTAAGTCTACCGGTAACACACCTGCTAGCACGGGTAGTGCCTCGGTGCTTACAGTTCTATACGACTTACATAAAAATATCAGAGCAAGGCGCTGGCTTTGTAGCAATTTACGACGTGCTGCACCTATAGTAGCCCTATCTGCCCACGCAGGTGAACCGTACGTAACACAACCTAAGTATGTGGCGGTATAAATAGTTTTTAACGTTTTGAAAGTTAATCCCCACGTAGAGGTAGAAATTCGTGTTAAGGCATAGAAATTCTTTTTTGCTTTTTCACCTACTTGCTTCATGTGCTCAATATAATTAAAATTTCTGTCCAAAAGCAAACCTAAGTAACAAACCGAACCCCTATTAGCAACAGATACTCCATTAAAATGAAATCGCGGTGAAACCTGTAAATTTCCCTTAAGCAAGAGTTGATATGTTTTATGTGGCGCAAAATCGAGACGATTACGATAACCCCAATCTGAAATTAGGCCTAGGCTAGTGTTGGCTAGTTTCTCTATGCTAGATCTTGAATTAGCATTGATTAATAAGAGACCATCGTCAGCGTAACCAGTTAACGAGCACCCTTCCGGTAAGGGTAGGCTAAAAAAATCATCAAAACCGATATTCCAGAGATACGGTCCCAACACTGAGCCCTGGGGGCAGCCCTGCGTGAGCACCTTTGAAGCAACATAATGGCCAAGTTTTAATTTAGTTGTACCATTCAAAAAGTACGATCGAATGAGAGAGTAGATATTGCTAGGGCAACCTCTCACCTTAAGTTTCAGCAACAACATTGGCCACCAAGCATTATCAAAGGCACCTGAGATATCTAAGAAAATAGCTACAACATACTTGCTCTCCGAGAGTTCAACAACTTTGCGCACTGCGAGCGCAGCATCAACAGTAGACTTGCCAATGGTGAAGCCGTACTGATTTTTATGAAATTGCGGGCCACCGGGCAGCAACCGTGGCACAACCAAGCGCTCAAGCAGCTTACCCAACGACGGTAGCAGAGTAATAGGACGGTAGGACTTCGGATCGTCCGGTGGTTTATCACCGCCTTTTGGTATTATTTTTATAACACCACTTCGCAAAATGCCAGGGAAATGACCTTCTACAATACACCGAGTAAGTATTGTTAAGATAGGTTCAGCGGCTACTTTACAAGCTTCTTTAATCATTCTATTCGAAATCTTATCATCACCGGAGGCTTTATTTGTAGGCAAAGCTTTAACAATAGACATAAATTCATCCATCGACGGTACATTTGATATTGGAGTGGAAGGGCACATATCCGCCGCGCTCCTAACCTCACGATGGTAGTCACTGTCACTATCGGCACAATCATCAGGAATTAACGCATGCAGAATTGTCTCAGCGGTCTCTTCTACACCAAGGGTATGTGAATTATTAAATTTTATATTGGATACGTATGCCTGATCAATACGCCTATTTGCTTTAAATTCGTTATATAGGGGAGACCACGGGCCCTCACTATTTAATCTTTCTACAATACGTTTTAATAAATTACCTTTGGATTTTTCAACAGCAGCGCGATAATGAGATCTAGCAATACGCAAGTCACTTAGAGCTGTTTGATAAATTTCTCCCTCGATGTTACGTCTCTTTAATTTTGAAATCTTACGTCTAGCGGCACGGAAATTCCTACGCAACCTAACAAGGGTATCATTCCACCAATCGCATCGTCTGTTATTAACTATAGGTTTTCGGCCTAATGCAACGTCTTCCAGGAGATGTTACTTGATTGTGGTAGAGATACTTCGACCATAGGGCAGGTAGAGCCCTTATTTATACCACTAAGGTAGCAAACAAGCTCACGGCCCGCCTGATGGAAATCAGTTACCGTAGCTTCTGGACGCATGTAATACCAAACGCATTACATGTGCGTTACCGACCCTGAAAAACAGAACCCTTTTTGAAGAACCCCATGCTTGTAGTCTCCTGGGAAAACCTCTACAGGCAGTTCATTCCCTTGAATAATAGTAAATATATATACAATATTTATATTTAAATTAAAACTATAATTCCAAACAAGGTATAACACATGACTTATGAATTATAAAATCATCACAGCAGCCCAAAAATACTAGAATTTGAAAACAAATTGATCCGACATCAGTAAAATAGTGTGCGTTCTCGTAGCCACGATGCATGACAAACAAAAGTCGTTCACCGAAATGAGCCAACAAAGGCACACCTCGGCTCTACTTCGGCTGCCAACAAAGGCGCAATGGGAATAAAAATATTTAATTGGTGCGATTACTGCGTGATTACGGCTCAAACACCTCCCGCGGCCTCGCCACAATGAACCAGCCTGCTTTTCTCTCTTTGTCGTCATTTCTTATAAGGTTTTATGCAGTAGAAAGCCAATTTGCTTGCTTTGTCTGACTATTTATCAATTGGGGATATAATAGCGACTGAGGTTATAGCGAATTGATAACTCGATGCCGTTGTGAACTATTTTTTAAGGTAGAGGTGTTAATGTGGAATGAACTGGCTTAAACAAAATAATTTGTTTTGCTTAGTTTGGGCTTAGATGACAATGTGTAATTTGTCCAAGAATATTTATATTATTTGTTTATTTAATTGAATTGTTTGTTCGTAAAATAACAGTTTGTTATTTAATTAATTCAAATTTTATTTGTATAACAAGCGGCCTGGGATGAACTTTGTGTAATTATGATAATAAATAAACCTATGTTCATATAAAATAATGTTACTCCTGCAATTACACAATGACTAAAGATTCTTTTTAATAGTCGCGATGGTTTTGAATATTAACCCTATATACATTCTCACACAAACTAACCCATTAAAAAGTCATGCTTATAATATTAATAGTATCGATTTTAATTATATCGGGAAAAAATGCATAAGCAAGCTGAGCTCACATAACATACAAAAGGACAATTACTTTTAAGAGAAATATCGTTCTAGTGGTTGTTAATAGATACAGTACTGTTTTAAATTTCATACGGATAAATAACGGAGCGGCGACCCCTTGGTGTTGCTAATCTTCATGGACAGTTGTGACTGCTTTCCACCAGATGATGCACATGCTCATTTCATAATTACCCCGTCTCATATAAAAAAATAATAATAACGTACACAGTAAAGATTTATTAAAATAATAACGTGCAAGATGAGAATACAAAAGTGCAGTTGGTGTGTAGTGTACCTGGTTATGTTTTATTTATCTGTGGCACCATCTGGACATTATACGTTTCCGGTTATATTTCCAACGACAATGTTGCAGTGGTCATGTAAAATGTTATCTAATTGAAACCCCTGTTCGGGGAATTCCTGTACGACTTCAATCAGCTTTAATTATTTAGCAATTAAAGTGTGGTAGTGTTATGTGGGTAGATTTTTTATGTTAAGTGGGATGAACAGGGATTGACGATCCCTGTTCATCCCACTACTGGGATACGGGTTTTCCTTCAATCGAAGGGGCTTAGAGTATTCTTCACCATGCTGCTCAACTGCGGTTGGCGGAGATTTTTTAAGTTGTCACATTTTAATTGCGATTTTATTATAAACTAGCTTCCAACTGAGACTTCCTAAGGGATATGTAAAATACTGTTTTGATGGTTTGTTATTATAACACCCAATTGCATACCAAATTTCAGCCCGAGTGGTACAGTAGTTCGAGACTTGATAGATCAGTCAGACAGTTACAACAACGGAATAAGATTGAGACTTGATTCGTTTACATTAATCATTAGCCAGTGAGAATAAAGACTAAGGGCAGACCGACAACAAAGTTCTTACAAAGAAATTAAAGTTTTCGCAATTCATTCATTCAATGGAGATAAGTTTTGGGCCTATTTTGAAAATGCCGAAAAAAAAGAAATGGAACATATTGTTAAAAATAACTATAAGGAGCAATTGTTAGTATGGCACCAAAACCGTACTCTCTAACCTGAAAATGGAGTTCAAGAAATCACTATTTTCATACTATACGCCAATGAGGGTCTTTTGGCAACACTGTAGCGTAGGGTCCAATCGTCTGTCAATTCATAGCATCTTGTCAAATGTCTTGTTGACGTCTTGTGTTGTCTTGAAGTTTCACTGTCAAAAAATTCGGTACACTGACAATCTGGACCCGACGCATACCTAGCGACATCTGGTGTCAGAAAAAATATCAAACATCCCCATTCTAAAGATGGCAGAAAAATAAGAATAATGATTACTCGAAAAACAAGAGTAATCGTACAGTTTTGGTGGTAACTATTGCTCGATATAGCTAGTTCAAATTATATTAACCCTTTGTACCTTTATTTTGTAATAAGCTTTCGTCCGCGATAATTTTTAATATCCTTCAATCCCTCTCCATCCACACATTAACCAAAATATTATTACTAAAATTCAACTTTCTAGGACTAATGGTTACGGCTATGCGTTGACCTATTAGGACTGCACCTTTCATGTATATACATTAGAATTAAATTGGATTCAGATTAGAATGGATAACAAACAGTAGATAAGTAGCGTCCATAGTCAAAGTTGAAATATATAATTATTATAATGTAGAGTTAAAATATTTTTTGGGCCACAATGAGCGAGTCATCGTAATTAAATACAATCCTTTTGGAGCTGGAGAGCGGTGGCCGAGTGCATTATACCACCGGGCAATTATTGTACATTAGAAGTGATATTAACTTTACTATTATCATGTGATATGAAAACATTATCTAGTCGTTTTTATTATTGTAGCTGTGAGTGCTAAACGAGAATTCTGTATACCTGGTGTTTCCTATGGTACGTGGATGAGGGAGCTTGAGTAGCTCAATGGCGTCGCTGCGCTTCAGTCGTCAGACGGCACCGTTGCGCGTGTCATTCTTAATCGATCACGCAGGTTAAACAACGTCGACCTTAGCCTTTCCATGGATGGGTTGAGATATCACGAGCTTCTTCGTGCTTCCGAGGGCACGTTAAGCCGTCGTTCCCGATTATTATCATTAAATGACAGTAGTTATGTCAAGTCAGTGGCCGTTCGGCGGCTTGAAAACAATGGCCTCCGCTAACCGCTAACCCGCAGTTGAGCGGCGCGGTGGATGAGTATGCTCTAAACCCCCCTTTCGACAAAGGGGAGCAGTTGTATGAATATTGATTGATGCATTCCGTGTCCTATCTATGCATTGGTATTGTCATCTCGAGGTCCTCCGTGCCGGACGTACACGCGCATTTCGTAGAGGGCACGTTAAAGTAATGACAACATTAGGTTACAGGCGTTAAGCCAAAGGACCTTTGGGCTATTTGAAAATTATTGAGGAGAGATCGGTATTCCAGCAGTGAAATTAATATGGGTTGATGCAGCTGTCTAAGGCCATTCGTTAGATATACAGAGACTGCCATGGAAACAGATAGGCTGTACCCGTTTCAGCGAGGAAAACATTCTGTGCTCTGTAGGCAATTAATTTTAATGCATTGAGCTAATTAAACAATAACTACAACGTATTATATTCTAAAGTAAAATTACTCTTATTTGTTTTCACAAACACAGGTATGTGTTTCAACAGTGATGCTTATATAAGCATGTCTGTGTCTGTGATTTCTACAAAAATTAAGTAATTGTTTGGATTTAGAAGACTGAAATTTGCACAAAGTTTCTCTTTAAGATTTTGGCAGCTATGGTCGGGTTTTTCAACATTTTTACGGAGTATTGGGAAAAAGCGTAGCTATACGTTGTCGAGGGAGATCGCTAGCATATCAATATTAGGTAAATTAGTATTATGTTAATCAACTATTTAAATGATTATTATTCAATAAGTTTGATGTTATCAAAAAATAGCTGAATTTCATCTACAATGATGGACTGCTATTCCTTGTTTAGTAGTGTAATACTTAATAGGTAGATGGCGCCACACTGTGACTTTACAGCAGTAAAATATAAATTTAAAAATTCACCATCATCACAAACCTTCCTGGTAGCTCAGTTGGAAGAGCACTCGACCGGTAACCGAGAGTTCGTGGGTTCAAATCATGAGGTGAAATTTTCAATTTTTTAAATAATAATCATATTCTATCAAGTTGGCCGAAATCAACTACTCATTTAAATAATAATTATGTAAATTAAGGTGGTAAAAAATTCAGTTCATCTTGAGACCTTTTCGAAGCCAGCTGGAAAATGTTTGACCTTCTAACTTATGACGTCATCGAGAGAAAAACATCAAAAGTGTATACTCTAATTTCAATGATATTGCCATAGGATGCTAACGGGCGAATGCGGGCGTAGAGCGAGGGGTGCGGGGTGCACTCTGTTGGGTCTCGCAATTACGGGGCACATAATTACAGGGCTGGCAGCCGCGCGGCGCCGAAACCGACCCGCTCCGAACGAATCTCCAGCCGTAATTAAAAACGGTCCAAATTAAATTCGCTCGTGTGTACCACGGCCGACTTATGATATTAACTTTTTAGGGACTTTCTAATTAGTTTTTGTTTTTTGGTACCATCCATGGGAAAATAGGAATAAGGATCGTATTAGCCCCAAATTACACTCACGAAACTCGTCTAGATTTTTGTGATAGTTTTTATTTTGATTCTTCAGGCTTAATTATCCCGAGATGAATTTTGTTACTGGTAAAAATAACAAAGCACGGTTTTACATCTTAGTGCCTTATTTTATTTTCTACTAGCTTTCGACCGCGGCTTCGCCTGTGTGAATATATTACTGGAATAAAAAGTATCATCCTATGTGTTAATCCAGATCAAGAATTATAAAAGTCTACCAAAATTCATCCAAATACGTTTAGTCATTTTTGTGAGATTGAGTAATAACATTACCTCTCTCAATGACATATTGGGTATACAAAACATTCTTCTTCGTAATTAACCCTTATTCATCATCATCACACTGCTGACATACGGGTTTCCCCTCAATCGAAAAGGTGTAGAGCATACTCCACCACGCTACTCAACTACGGGTTGGCGGAACAACTAACTGTCAAATTAACATTTAGGTATTTTTTGAATCTATGCTGATGCATTTTTTTTTCTTTTCCAGGTTAGTATTGACCCCGTGTCCGCGGATCACAAGGACATGAAGATTTTAGTAAGTACTAAATTAATTTATAATATTTATTTATCTATTTGTAACTTTAATACAAAAAGTATGAAGTTACGTTATTTTCTCTGTATTAATACTACTACTTAATAAGTAAAGGTAAAGCGATTATATGATAAGATTTTATATGATATCATGCACATGAAAACATGGACAAAGGTGGACTTTATGCAATGCAAGCATTCTCTACGACTGGTAGAGAATACACATGAGAGTGTTGCAGAGATAAGACATAGTAGGTCCTTTAGTAACAAAGAGTATATTTCAACCTTCATTATTCATAATCACTACAGCCTGCAACTATCTGCTGCTGGATATGTGCCGTCCCTTTTGCCTTCCACAGCTTTCAGCATCAAGCCAGAGGTTCCTTTGAGGTCATCGATCGGAGGTGTCCACTCTAATACTTTCCTCCCTCATCTGTAATCGATGAATCCGCTGATATGGTCCGTCCGCCTCTTCAGCTTGCTGACTCTTAGAGCTACGTTGAAAACTTTGGATCTCCGTTGAATTTCTTGTTCCGAATTCGGTCCTTTAGAGAAATGCCAAGTTCTCGCCATTGCTCTTTCAGTCTTTCTGTACGACTTTCAGTTTATGGACCTTCTCAACGGCCAGGTCCAAGTTTTTGCACCTCTGTATTTCAACCTATCTATTTGAGAATCTGACTTATCTGCAATAGCTGTCAGTACTGAAAGAAATGCGTCTAAGGTAAATCCACTCTTGAAAACTATAAACTCCCACTCTATCTCTATCAATTTTTTTCAGTCTTTTTATCTTTCATGATTTCTTGAGTTTTAACCGTCATATAGGTCAGCAGACCCTTAACAAAACCCAATAATTACACAGAATAGACATTAACAGTAGGTAATGGAAAGGTGTTGAAATTAAATTTTATAGTAACTCACCGAAATTAAAATCGAATAAAAATTATTTAATGGGTTTTCAAAGTGGAATAATTCTCGTTCCCTTTACCTTAAGGTTGTCTGGAAGAGATCGCTTAGCGCTTATAGCTAAGCGATAAGACTTCCAGACTTTTATGTTGTTATACTGTAAAATTAAAATTATTTGAATTGTAGCAATAAATGTAAATTTTATTAAAAAGACATACTTATTAAATTTTATGTGATTGTGCACAAATGCAAAATTCGCCACCATCACAACACAAACCTTCGTGGTAGCTCAGTTGGAACGACCGGTAATCGAGAGGTCGTGGGTTTGAATGTGGTACTAGGCGGGGGTTGTGAATTTTCACATTTTTAAAATATGTTTTTATAAAATGTATAAATTGTTAAAAAGACATATTGAGTTTTATGTGATTGTGATGTTATAATGAAGGACTTATCACTGTTTGACTGTTATTTTATACCTATAGCCGGCTATTTGAGAGATTAGAATCATAGTGTTTTTCAATTGGTAATAATTTACAAAATTACTACATTGTTCAGTAAAATGATTCTTGTAAATACCGTCTCTTACAGTATTTTGACATGGTGCAGCTATCTTTTATCTGGTTGTCCCAGTCTGCTTTTCTCAACTTTTACGGGCTTCATTAGTCCGAATTTACTCTTCCATTTATCTACATCAAGTTCATTGCTGATGTATCAAAAGCCTTTCATCTCTTTTAATGTGTTAACTGGAATATTGTCAAAATCTATACAGGTAGTTTTTTATTTTGTTGGTAACCGACTACTTTCAGTACCTATACTTACTATATCGCTTAGTAAAAATCGGTTTATCGTTTCTTTATTATCCCCTTTACAAAAAATTAAAATTTCTAACGGTTTCTTCGGTTGCGGGAAAATCGTCATTGTAAAAAATCATTTTAGCATCATCATACAGCCATTTTAGCAACGAAACAATCAGTAAACTATTATCATCAAAATATTTCCTTCTACCTAAGCATTATTATTAATAAACCTGATCGTGTTAGATTGGAATATAAATTGCTGACAATAACTTAATATTATCTGTAACGGTATTTCGAACAGTAATCGACACTATCTTTTGTGCACGAACTCTTGAAATTATATCGGAACGAATATCGAATGACGAAATCGGTAATTTATTTTGATTTGTCGTCATCGATTCGATGGACACTGTGAAATGGGCAAATGGGCATTGTGCGAACGCTGAGAGCCACGGATAATGCATTCGATACGCGCCTCGCCTGCGCGTGCGCACCGCCACGTGATCATAGCATACATAACAGACAAACGATTGTGGTAAAAACTTATAATATTGTCAATCATTATAAACTATTATAATGTAAAAATATTAGTAATAATCTCAAAATAAAGGTACCTGTTATAATATATTAGTTACGTGATATAATATGGGTCGTGATGATTACCTAGACAAAAAATGTAATTTATTTCAGTTTTTTGAGTATGTAAATAGTAGAGTAGTCATAGATATATTGAACTGAAAATATTTTATTTAGATATATTTTTATGCTGCTTTGGATAGCAAGCCCGCCTGATGTGAAGTGTTTGCCGTTTTGCTGATAACCCAGTATCTCCACCGGAACTTACACGCACGCTGTAGCTACTGTGCCTCAGTCACTCACAGGAACATAAGAACTTAAGAACCTATCGGCTATTGCGTATCTTGCGGCGTTTTAATCATACTGTTGGGATACGGGTCTCCCTTCAGTCGTAGAGGTTTAGAGCATACTCCACCACGCTGTTCAACTACGGCATATATATAATTAGGGAAGTATGACATAATAGGAGCTACTCTCTTCCTTTTTCTCTCAAAGATAGAAAGAGAGAGAGAGATCTCTCTTTCTATCTTTGTCTTGTTGAAGATCGCACGCATTTGCGTTGCAATTTACAGAAATTTATGAAACATCAGGCCAGATTATGAGATATATGCAAACTAACCAGTTGAGAAATTCAGGTAAGTACGCCACTATGCGATGGCAATCGATACACTTTCTACACCCTTAGCTCTGTTTCTCTAAAATATAATAAATATTCTACAATGCAGATTCAAACAATCCTATATCTCTAGAATTGTGAATAGCTTATCAACAAGTTGTTGGTACTTCATTATGATGCTATTCTGAAATCCACTGGGTACCTATTTGTTTAATACAATGTCGAGTGGAAAGGCGAGCGAAAGCGCATTGAAGGCAGCAGTGAATAATGGCGCATAGCGAACGGCACAATGTGCATTGAATGCAATGCCGCTGTGAAGCGCGGTGCCGCAGGCTCCGCTAGCCAGTTCGCGTGTGGCCAAAAGGATACTTATAAAGTTTCATGGGAGTACAAAACATTAATCTGCTGAGATTTTACGTAAAATATTTTTTATGTGAAACATCTAATGCGGTGGTTAAGGGCGGCTGTCGGAGTGGCGACGCGTCGGCACGCCTTCGAACGTTGCTACTCTTTCACCTCTAGGATTGGCAATCTCTGTCTGTCAAGCCTCGCTCAAGTTAATTACATACAATATACTTAGTACCTACCGATGTATCATATTTCAGGCGTCCCGCGACAGTTTTTTCTTTCAGTGTGTAGTACGCAAATGGACCTCTAATCTTATATAATATCACATAGGTATGTACTTAAAATATATATGACTTACATTATAGATAATAAAAATAGTATTATTAACAGATTGTTGATACTGGTGATTCTTAGCACTTGGTGGAACATTTTCATATAATAAAATATTGTACTATCCTTGTATATAATTAATTCTTTTGTACTATTCCACTTAATTAGATTTATTTTTATAGTCAAGGTATATATCAATCCTTGGTAATGTTGTAAAAAGCTAAACGGGTCGGTAAAAATAATCTAATTAAGTGGAATAGTGTAAGTGATTTTATTATATATAAAAAATGTACCTACCTATTAAAATATTGAAATTAATAAAGATGTTCAGTTTAATGGAATGTAATTACACCATTAAAATATTAAATATTTCCCATGAATGTAACACGTAGGTAGCGTACTTTATAATCTCAGAACATTATTATTCAATTGATCATTGATTTTTAACCTACAAATAATATTGAACACGGAAATAATTTAGAAATCACGAACGGTGATTCAAATTATGCAAAATAGTTAAAACGTATACGGACATTCAAAATTTAAGTGCCCATTACATGTTATTGAATTTATTCTATAAATAGACGTTCGGAATATTTTGTCTGGCATAGGATAATAAAATCGGGGTATGCAGTTTGGTGTTGCAGCTACAAATCTATCATCTCCATTTAAATTTCAATCACACCACTGCATAGATGACGGATTAAAGAATTTATAACGCTAAGTAAGGAATATGGAACATAGAGTGCGGGGGAAGGGGGAGGCGCTGCCATTTTGAGGTAATTTTAGTACAATACGGCCGTGTCCATGAGACAGACACGCCCCATTTTTTTCAATAAAGGCGTAAGTCGTTTCTTTAGTCACGTGCTCACGAGTAAATTTTATTCATCATCATTATCATCATGTATCTACTAACTGCTGGATATAGGCCTTCCCTAATGCTTTCCACCATATACGATCCTCCGCTTCCCGCATCCACCCGCTTCCAGCCACTTTTTTGAGGCCATTATTGGTCCATCTAGAGGCCGCTATTATTTATTTATTACAAACTTTTTATTTAGTTTCACCGCGGTTTCTGTCATCAATCTTGCAAGTTAAATGTAACCCACTTCTCAGTCGCCGATTAAGCTTAAATTCTGCACTCTCGTTTGACTCTCTTGACAATGCACGATTATCTAAACACTATTCTATTCTAATATGGCAGCCGCCACAAAATTGAGATTTATAATTTCCAATCGAACCCGCGACCTCGGAGTCAAAGTAGCCATTGCTAGCCATTCGACCACCGGACTCGTCCAAACTGATATTTACTATCAGCGTAGACCAATCGTAAGTAAAATCAATGAGAAACAAAATTGTTTTTTATATCTAGTTGAATAGTAAGTCCTTACCAAAGTTATCAAGCAACAATTTAAGTTTGCATTATTGACTGGAAATAAGCCAGTAACTTTCTAATTGGCGGAGTGACAACCTATCATTGACTTGTACTGTACAATAATGTTGCTCGGCGCGTAAACAATAGTTATCTACTGGGCGAAATTAAGTTAGGAGTAAATTACAGCTTACTAATGGCAACACCGGATCACTTGATTTTTGAGTGATGTTATGATGTAACATTAGAAAACGATCTTTTACGGTTTAACATTTATCGAATATTTTGAAACGTTAAAAATTTATTGGTTTGTGTTGTTTGGAAATGTATTACAAAATTTCCAAACAACATTTGGAAATTTTGTAATACATTTTTTTTCGGATCGAATAGTTCCTTTAATATTTACACACTTTAAAATGTATGACTGAATAAGAGTCTGTATTTAAAATTTATCACGAAAATGGGTTAAAATCTATTGTTTTTGTTACCTGATTATAATACTCATAGGTAATATATTTTAATTGGCATGTAAAATATTCGCTTTCAGCGTCTATCTGTTCATCTGACTTCACTTCAGCAGGGGGGTTCTTCAAAAAGGGCGTAAAGAGGTTTTTACAGGGTTGGCAACGCGCATGTGATACCTCTGGTGTTACAGCCGTCCATAGGCTGCGGTAACTGCTTTCCATGAGGCGGACCTTATGCTTGTTTGTCATCTTAGTGGTATAAAAAAATCATCGTACTTTACTAGACCTACGAGTAGACCCTTTCTAATTTCTAGTCCCACCTAGCATCGGTTAGGTGCGATTAGATAATTTTTTGATGGTGTAAAATTCACGACCATCACAAATAAATTGGAAAGAGCACTCGACCGGTAACCGAGAGGTCGTGGGTTCAAATCCCACCTAGGTGGCGGTGGTGAATTTTTCCATTTTTAAAATATTTGTAATATTCTGACAAGTTGCCTGAAATGAACTATTTAAATAATAATTTATGTACCTAGATCTAGATCTTATATAAAACCTACTTGCCACGTGTGCCTGTTAGACGTTGGTGCAGTTAAACTGTCCTATAGCACCTCTTGATAGGATCCGGCGTCGGTCACTTCCGGCCATTTGGGGTAAACGGAAGATTTGGAGATAGAGGTACACATTCTTTGGGTATCTAGGCATATATGTAGGATATATTGGGATGGTCCGACGTACCTGCCCCGCCCTAAATTTGTCGCCCGCCCCAGGATGTTGGCACATGTTGGTTTACCACGTTCAAGAATTTGCCGAATCCTAATTTGGATCCTAGGACCAGTGATGTTATATTACTATATTATTTATAACATCATTGCCTAGGACAATATATATTTATTGGCCGTGTGGTTTCCGGCAGACTAGAATAAAATCACTCCGTCTCTTCCCGTGGATGTCGTACAAGGCGACTAAGGGAAATACCAAGAAATACTAAGGGAAATTTCAAGACTAAGCAAGTGCTTCGTCTCGAAATCCTCTCAGATATTCTAAGGTTGGCTGGAAGAGATCCCTGAGAGGGATTTGTCCGCCTTTGTACTTTTTCCTTTAACTTACTGTATTGGAAATATCTTTGATCATATTTAATATTTACCTAGGCTGCATGTGAACTTGAAGACGGATGCACAGACAGAAATGCAGTCGGACTTCGAAATGAGAGATACAGTATTTCGTGAATTTGTCATCGACTAATTTCATTGTCAACCGTTATTCATTCCACTGCTAAGATATGGGTCTCCCCTCAATTGAACGGGTTTAGAGCATACTCCACCACGCTGCTCAACTGCGGGTTGCCGGAGGCCAGTCTTTTCAAACAGCCTTAGAAGCCACTACCTTGGCTTAACGACCGTCATCTATAATGTTAACCGGGATCGGCGGGTTAACGTGCCCTCCGAAGTACGGAGGAGCTCGAGATAAATAAACCCATCCATGGACAGGCTTCGGTCGACATTGCTTAACTTATATCATCATCATCATCAGGTCATTTTAGTCTCCACTACAGGAGCTCGACCCTCTCTCGTCCGTCCCAGATGGAAGTATCTTATGTCCTTCCTAATACCTTTGAGAATATGTGTACAAAGTAGTACTTATATAGTAGATACTTATATATGTAGTTGTTCTCAATAAAATGTTGTTCTAAATAATACATTTTAGTTAGAGCTGGCTAATATTTAGTAGAGAGACAGTTCAAAGCCACCTCTAATTTCTACCTATCCCTGTAGGACCTTACCTTGTGATACGTTCCGGCGTCGCTCACTTCCGCCCATTTCCGGTCATGTCGCAATGGACACTCAATTTGAACACTTACCCAGTTAATACAAATAATACTCTACCATTTCAAACGTCTTTACAGGTTCGACTATTTCATTTAGAAACTGCTTCTTCTTACTTTAATTCTTCGACTATAGTTTCATATTAGTTTAACCTAGTACAGATTTTTTTTTTTTTTTTTTATACTACGTCGGATGGCAGACAAGCATACGGCCCGCCTGACGTGTAGCAGTTACCGTAACCGTATTAACGCTCGCAACATAATATATCACTTGCGCGCCGCCACCCCCGCTGCCAACGCAGCATATCCTTCTTTTCTGGTGACCTCACTCACTCGCAGGAACACAATAACCCTCAAGGGAATTTTTATTTGGCTGCGGTATTCTGTGAGGTACAGGTACATTCCCCAGTCGGGTAGCTTACAATTACGCTCCCTACCTCTCTTTTCGCCAGAGCTTCGTTTGTCAGTCAGCAGGGTGCACCACGTGCAGGTGAAGTTGGCTTTGGTTCAAGGGTGTTGATAAACGACTTACACCCCAAAAAAAATATTAAATAAATAGTTAAATAAATTTTATTTAAAAACTTTATTGAACACACAAATTATATACCATTTTTTTAATATGGGTACAAAAGGCGTACTTAACGCTAAAAGCATTCTAGAATTAACGACAGGTACTCTATAATCGCAATGGCGTCGTTGCGCGTGGTAGTTTAATCAATCACGCAAGTCAAGCAATGTCGACCGCTGCCTGTCCATGAATAGGTTTATTTATCTCGAGCTTCTCCGTGCTTCGAAGGGCATGTTAAGCCGTCGGTCCTGGTTGTTGTCGCTAGATGACAGTTGTTAAGCCAGTGGCCTTTAGGCGGCTTGAAAACATTGACCTCCGCCAATCCGCAGTTGAGCAGCGTGGTGGAGTAGCTATGCTATAAACCCCTTCGATTGAGGAGAGACCCGTATCCCAGCAGTGGGATGAATAAGAGTTGACGACTTAACTTAACTCTACAATCAGTATTTTATTTCAAAAATTTCGAGTTATAGTGGTGTTACTTCGGCATAAAATGCATACGAGTAACATGTAACATGTATCTACTCGTATGGATATGATATGACATTGATATCAAATTTGAATCAAAAAAAATCTAAAAATCTAAAAATTCAAAAAATCAAAAATCATTTATTTCTTACTTGTGTTGTTTACAAGGGTAGGGACTTTCCTTTTAAGTTTTAGAAAAAACTTGTGTTAGGAAATCAACGACTCTACTTAATGAGAAGTCAACTAGGTTAATTGCTATAACTATAACATTAAAAAAATAAAGAAAAAAAGTTCTCAAAAAGGTGGGTGGGTAAAGAAAATAATAATTTTATTTCATAACTGTAACACTTATTTGTATCAACATAACAGCGGTCATCATCACTTGAAGAGTTTGATTCGCCAAGCAGACAAAATTTTATATATAGGTGATATATTGATATAGTGGCTTCAGCTAGCTGATGTTTGTTCCTATATTCTGGGTGGCTTAAGATCGTTGCTGTTTCTCATTGTCTTTACTGTTTAACATACCAATTTATCTCTCTATATATATTTTAAAGAAAGATTTCTACCTAAAGTCTATATTATTTACAACTAACTAGGTTCTCATCTAGAGAGTTAACGGTACAGGAAACGCACAGATTTTCCAATCACGCCCTACCGTAGTCACACCGCCCTATTTATCATCCCTAACAACGCCGCCTCTCATGAAATTCGCTCATAATTCGATTTCTTTGCACACGCCGCCCTCTCACGCCGTAATTTTGCATCTCAGCATGAGTTTCGTGTCCAAATTAAAATGTTTATTGCGTTAGCGGAGTTCGCACGCTGCCCGCGAGCGGCCCCGAGCATTTTTATTTCGTTATCCCGGCACGCCCATCGCTCCCTGCTCCCCGCGCCGCTCCCCGCAATTTCACTATTTTACCGATGGCACCCCTGTCTAATGTCGCTATAATGGCTCGCGACTGTCATTTCCGCTTCTTCTCCACCGCGATGTTACACCTTAGCACAACACATCAAAGAGCATTATGCGATGTCGCTAATATCGCATTTTACTAGGGTTATGCGTGTCATAAAACTATTAGCCCGGTTAGGGTGTTCTTAAGGCGATGCGCTCTGGGAATGTTTAGCGGTTTTCGGCAGCGCGAGGGCGCCATCGTATTTTTTCACGCGGTCTTTTATACCTTTATGCTGTTTTTATGTTTCATTACGTTATTTGAGCGTGTTTATAATGTTTTTGTGGCAAGCATTATATTTTATTATCTTTAACACCTTGTTGGACGGTCGACGTTAGTAGGAAGGTCGGTAGTAAGTATAAGTTGTTAGGGCGGTATTATGAAACGTTCAGTAGGTAGATATATTAACATGCAACATTCGGCAATCCTACCTAATTTAAGAGATAGACAATAATGTATCGGTCTGTCATAACATTTTCGAGTATACGGCATTATCAGCCTGTGTAGTATTCAAGGTGCAGATATTTTATGAAAGAAATAAAAATCCTATAATAAAACGAGAAAAAAACAAGTATAATTTATGGTGTCGTGTTGCGTGTAGTCCTGTGCGGTGACAAGACAGTAGGTACGTAGGTCACACTAAAAGTTTTGCGTAACTTAAAAAAACAACATGTTATAACCAAAATATTGTTAATATGTTTATTGCTTTTCAAAATACTCTCCTTTACATTTTAAACGTTTTTTCATGCGATCGAACCATTTTTTAAAACAGGAGGACCACAGATCTGAAGGCATGTTTTCTACGTGCTGGATTGGACGCTATCACTGCCTCTTCGGAGTTGGTAAAAGTGATTTTGGGGAAAGTACAGAAATCACAGGGTGCTAGGTAGGGGTTATGTGCAGGATGGGTGACGAGTTGTACTTTTTCGGAAGCTAAAAATGACTTTGTTTTGTTGGCCGTGTGTGAAGAAGCGTTGTCATGATGTAGGAGAACGCGGCTTTTTGGTCGTCTTTCGCGAACTTTTTCTAACACCCTGGGTAAACAAATGGTAGAATACCACTCGGCATTAACACTCTTTTGATCTTCAAGTGGAATTGTGCCGATGGGACCAGTAACTGAGAAAAAAAAAATCATTTTTTTACCAACGTTTCTCGCCTGCCTCACTTTAGTTGGCCTGTTCTCCTTTTCAAACACCCATTCACAAGATTGCTGTTTTTTTTCGGGTTCAAAACAATAAATCCACGTTTCGTCTCCTGTGACAAAGTCATAAACAGCATTAGAATGTCCGTGGTCGTACTTCAGTAGCATCTGTGAGCACCATTCCACGCGAGCGCGCTTCTCGACAACAAAGTTTCCGAACTTTTAATTCTTCGTGTAAAATTATCTGAATTTGACTCATACCAATCCCCAATAGTCCTCGAATTGTCTCATAGGTAATCCGCGGGTTTTCTTCAATTAGCTGCTTAACAGTAGCCACATTATTTTCGTTGACGGCAGATGAAGGCCGCCCTTCACGAAATTCGTCATGTAAAGAAACCCGACCTCTCTCAAATTCAGCAAACTATCACCTCACGGTGCTTAAACAAGGTGGTTCTCTCCCAAAAATGCATTTTGAAGACGAGCAGCACAGTCTTGCGGAGAGAGAGAACTTTTAAAATCATAAAAAATCATCGCTCTAAAATCTTTTCTAATTAATTCCATTTTCGTTGTCTACGTAGAACTTTGATGTGTGATAAAAAACAATTGACTAATGATTTCCCGCCAATTTTTTTTTATTATTAAGAAGGTTGCAAGTCGTTTCAAAAAATATAACATTCGAAGTTAAAATAGTTCCGATTAGCTAGAAGTGCAAAACTTTAAGTGTGCCCCATCAGCCCCATGTATAATCGAGAGAACTACACATTTTACAGGAATATACCTAAATACGATTTTGTGGTAGGTATATTTTTTCGAACCTTATTCTATCAAATTTATCGTATAAAATTGTTCTTATAGCTAGTAGGTACATATTAATTTTCCTAGGCATACGTGGTAAAATTTTTTAGTCTCAGGCTCAAATATAGTTTATTTTGTATAAAAACCAAAACGTTTTGATTTTTCTAGGGACTGACATAATAATGACGTCACAAATGTCGATAAGAATTCGATATTTTTTTTACAGCTGCATTGTCGTTTTTTTTTTATTTGCATTAGTATTTTTTGTATTAATTTCATTATTATAATAGCAATAGTAATATTGCTACTTGTGCCAATATGAATTTTATTGTAATGAAATGTTGTGAATGTTAGAATAGTCGTGAAATTATTAACAGGAACAATATGGTTTTAGCGAGTATAGAAACTTGTGTGTATTCATAAAATTCGGTTTAAACCGAGATCTTAATTGAACTTAAAAATAATATTTTATTTTTAATGTATTTATAAAACTCTCACACATATTTAAACACATAATGCCGAACAACGAAAACCTCACGCAGGGTTTATATGGACAGGCGAAACATACCTATATAGGTACTAGGTCCTCTATAACTCTCTAAACGCGATACAGATTTTGATGAAACTTGATGTCTAATAGCGAAATAAATGCAAGAATTGGAAAATCTAAATAGTACCTAGGGAAGAGCGGGCTGCAAGTTCCGATTTTTAATTAACCTCAAAAATTGTTACGAATAACTACTTGATTTCAGTATCCATAAAATACGATCAGAATCAACTTACATACTTTCTAACTTTGGTTTAAAGACAACTTACATATCTAACTTTTAAGACAGTTTAGGGCATTTATTGTGAGATTTTTCTATATTTTTTTTAATGTCTAAAGGCGAAAAATGCTACCACTACCTCTAATGTGTTGATTTATAGATACCTATCTAAAATGCAGTTAATACAAGTACTTACTATCATGACAACATAATGCCCACGGCCTCCTTCTACAGTCGCACCGCTCGCCATCGACAGGGAATTCATCCCCACACATTGGAGCCTAAGTGTTCACGTACCTACTGTGCGGTTCCAGAGAAGTTTTCTCCCGCGTACTGTCAATCTGTGGAATGAACTGCCTGTCGAGGTTTTCTCAGGAGACTACAGCGGTACTAGTTACCTCTATCTACTTGATAATTTTAATTCCGATCATCCCGCCCCCGATCCGTCCTTCCGTCCGCCGTCCTATCACCCGCGATTCCGTCCACGTAAAAAAATCATTTTTTTTAATCGAAAATAATGTCTTTTTTTTATTTTCATGCAAAAACCGTAAATATTTCCAGGATAAAAAATATCGTAAATTAACTAGCTCTATAGACTTCTTTACCTTCCGGTGAAAATTGATTGATGATGATGATATGCAACGACTGGGTATCGTGTCCATTTAAGTATCTATTTAGGTACCATTAAAAATGCAACAGCATAGAATGCATTTTTTTGACAGTTGCAGCAGACTAGGTAGGTAGGTTCTCCTACAACCTACAACATACCTACCTACCGAGAATTAGGTACCTACCTATTAGTAATAAAATTATATCTACCTATTCAATATTATTTATTTATACATAAATTATTCTAGGTTTATCCTTCAGATCTGACTGCAAGGGATTAGTCACCTTACCAGCAAAACATACGACAGACAAGTTACCTATAATACCTACTGGCTATACCACTGAAATTGTATTAGGCACTACAATATCTTAATAATATTATTTGTCATTGAAAAAGTACCTATATATGTCACATTATCTTACATTACCACGACTGTAAAAGTCAAAGAATATCTTCAATGAATCCCGTCGACATACTCTGTGAGCTCTACAAAAAAAATACAACACGATTTATTGACACAACTTTACAATTGCAAATAAACGAACACAAAGAATAAAATATCACCAATAAAACAATAGAGAACGTTCCGAAGTGCGCAAAGTAACCAACGATTGGAAACAAAAAAGTTTATGCAAATCGGGGAGCCGAAATAAAATGGAGTCGACGAGCGCGTGCGATCGATACGCCCGCCCGCGACCTTGAGGGCGGGGCGCGGCGTGGGCGGGGCGCGGTAAGAGGCTGGGATTGGCCGGCCCCGCCCCCCACTGCGGCCCCCGCGAGCCCCCGCGAACCTCCGCGCGCCCCCGCTCTGGTCTCGGCCGCGGCGTACGATCAGACGAAACAAAACGTCAAGTATGCGGACACCCGATCCCGTGTCGCGAGCGCGCTGTCGTTTCTAGTGACGAGTGTCGGCGCGTAGTGTTGTTACGTTGCGATGTTCAGTGTTTGTTGTTAGTGGTGGACGATGATCACAGATATGTACGCGCCGCTGCCGGCGCCGCCGCCCAATAAAGCTATTGTAAGTTATAGGTACCTAATATTTTATAGTCTTTATAGATGATTTGTCAAGTTCGTTGATGTCTTTTATTTAAACTTTGTTATAAAGTCTTTTGTAAAGATCTTTAGTTCCAAAAATTGTTTGAGGTCTGTTTATAGGTAGGTGCTTGCTTACAAAGATACAGTACTACCTACCAAAAGTTTTTTATAGGTAGTGATAATTTAGTTTTCATGAACATGTTTAGGATTTTAGCATAGTAGTAAGTAATTAAGTAAGTTACCTATCCTGTGAAGTAGATATCTCTATATTTAGTACAGAAGGAGTGATACTTTGTAGGTAGCATGTAGAGTAGGTACCTACTTCCTTGGTGCAGTTGATTATTATTGTAAATATGTCTGCTGAACAGCTGATTGGTAGAAAATATTAGTTTCATAGGATCGTTCGAATGACCTGGGGGGCTAGCCAAATGGCAGTTTGCGAAGTAGAAAAGCGTAGCGATCGCTAATTTGAACTGTGGAGCTCATACTAAAATGTTCGTATGTAGGTAAATTGACAAATGTCACGTGAACTATCTAACGTTCGTTACGCTACGAATTACACTTGGCTAGGAGGGCTGGTGCCTCACTGCCGAAGCTGAAACCGAATAAGAAGATCTTAGTTAATGACAAACATCTTAGTTAATGACAAACATCTTCAGCTTAGTCGGTAGAGCTCTATGGTTGCTACCAGCTAAGGTAAACACAAGCTTATATCCAGCAGTGGGTAGATACAGGCTGATGATGATGATGATGAAGCTAAGCACAATTACCGCCAATCTAAGCTAAGATCCGATGGTAATCGGCTTCAGCTTCGATGGTATGGCCGCTGGCCGCTGCTTCGAAGCCAGGCAAATGTCTGACATTAGATGTATTTAAGTAGGTAGGTACTGCAGCACCTTTTGACACCGAGACTTTTTTACTGCCAATCATTAAATTACCACTTGCCAAATAGGTAGGCAGGTATATAAAATGGTTTTATTACTTTTTTAATTAACCACTAAAGTGGCGAACAAGCATACAAACAGGCAAACAAGGTAACATCCGAAAATCCGAATATCCGTATAAACACAGACATATCCGGATAACGCCAGAATGATAAACGTACAGTAATCCAGACAGGATCTACGTTAGGCATTAACCCAAGTATCAAACAAACAAAAGAGAGACCTGCTTACTTAGATACCATACCATACTTTGAAATGGCTTGTCCTTCAACTAGAAAGTCGAGGGTATTTTATTTTTATACTTACTATTAGGGTGGAAAACAAGCATAGGACCCGTCTGATGGAAGACAGTTATCGTAGCCTATGGACGCTTGCGATACCAAACGTATCACTCACGCGTCGCCGTCCCTAAAAATTTAGGTATATATTTTTATTTAATAAATTATTAATTTTTGGTGCATAAATATGATATTCAGAACACTCACACCACACCTAGATCACAAATTAATTTATCTAAACCGACTGTTATCTAAGATACAGCCGACTCTATCTTGACTTCTGAAAAAAAATCATTGATGTATCTTATACAAACCCATCTACAGTCTACACTCGTTGACTGCACGGTACAAAACAAAGAGAATGTAACCACTATACGTTTTAAGAGACGGATGTGCCATACAAATAGCGTAAACTCTAATCAGTATGAAATGGAAGCGAAATTCGCTTCCATTTCATAAAAAATCCTTCCTATTCATAGAGTCGTTTTTTACCTTGAGTTGCGCCAGGCTGGTACAAAATATTTGAAAATTAAACTTGTCACCAACAATAAGGGTGCTCGATCACCCTATACAAAAGCCGTTGAGCGAATCATTCAATTTCCGAACACTTTCCCGAGCTAACAATGACAAATTTTGTATCATGAAGACGGATTGTTATGAAACAAAGCATCATAACAATCCGTTTTGTCATTGTTGGCTCGGAAAATTTGCTGAAAGGATACAAATACAATTGAGCTTAGAGCACTTTAGAGTTATGATGAGTATAATGAATACCAGGGGTGTCTATACACTTTACCCTTTAGGTATAAAAAAGGCTTGCTCATTATAACATTGGACTTCTATAAAAAATTGGTTGTCTGTAAAGTAGGTACGGACGATAATTTCACGTGATAACGTCATAAGAAAACATCGGCCCATGGAGTGGAAGAGGGATAGATGCGTAACAAGCCGAACGCTTAGGCCGATCGTGTCTCTCTATCGCTTGTTCCGCGCTCTCGCTTGCACGCTCGGCTCAGGCGGAATGTAACAATTACAAAAGTCATGCTTTTTCGTGCGTGCAGCCGACATTCATCGATTTATAAGATGTTATCACGTCAAAAACTCTTCTCCGCAGATTAATTCTTCTTCCACAAATGGAATCAGAAATCTCTCTCACTATTTTCTTTACATTTGTAATAAGTACCTGAGAACTCTCCTTGAACCTCATTTTTGTTATCATATGCAATCTAAGCCAGCGGCTTCGTCCTCTTATATAGCCCACCTTGAAAAAATATTCCAATAATCAAACAATTTTTGACATCAGATGTGTAGTTTCGTGGTTATCAAAATTTTCAAACTATACTTACCTACCTCATTATAATACATCATTATAATATATGGATACCTGCTAGAGACGTTACATAATACTATATCGACACGGACGGGCAAAAACAATCAAAAAGACGGAGGAAAAGAGATAGAGATCTCTGTGCGTACATATACAATATTATCAATAGAGTTTGGAATTCATAACTAAACGCAAGTATGTAGTCAGCCTTACCTCGTGTAGCATTCAACGAAAACAATGAGGTATTGTTCTATAGAGTTACAATTCACGAGGAACCATCTTTTTGTACATACATAATGTTATTTGGTAATTTTAATATCGAACAATGGATACGCACACTTATTACCGATCATCGACGATATTGATCTCTTATTTTGGAAGTGTGCTTACGTCGTCGATAGATATCTCGGTACAAAAAACGTTCGGTTTAATTTTGGATTAATAGCATACAAGAATGAAAGCGGCGTATATTGTAATAGACTTTATAGTATACTTATTCACTTTTTTTTTATTGTTCTTCTGTGAATATAAAGTATTGTAAATGTAAAGTATTGAGGTATTTCTCGGTAGTGGCATAGTAGGTATCAGTAATAGTGCTACGTACAGTATTTAAGTATAATATCAGTTATGTAGTACCTATAGTACAAGCTTTGCTTAGTTTGGGATTAGATGGCAGTGTGTAATTTGTCCAGTAATGAAAAAAAATAATGAGAATTTTGGGGTATCAACATCTTTGAACTAAAGCCAACTTCACCTACACGCGGTGCACCCTGCTGACTGACAAACAAAGCTCTGGCGAAAAGAGAGGTAGGGAACATAATTGTAAACTACTCGACTGGGGAATGTTACACTCCACCTCACAGAATACCGCAGCCAAATAACAATTCCCTTGTAGGGTTATTGTGTTCCTGCGAGTGAGTGAGATCACTAGAAAGGAAGGAGATGCTGCGTTGGCAGCGGGGGTGGTGGCGCGCGAGCGATATTTTATGTTGCGAGCGCTAATATGGCTGCAGTAACCGCTTCACATCAGGCGGGCCGTATGCTTGTCTGCCACCCGACGTAGCATAAAAAAAAGAAAAAAAAATGAGTATGGCCACTCCCTGTCGCTCTCTCGTGTCGATCTCACCTCCCCTCTGAAACAAATCTGGAACAGTTTGTATGGCGCCGCACAACATACACGCTCATTCACGCTGTGACAGACTTCATTGGTGAACGAGTGGTTAACGACGCGACATTTGTATGGAGTTGCCGGGGTGTTGTAGTGGCTCCCCAGTACCACACCCCGGCAAATCCATGTGGTTCACAAACATCTTTGACCACAGCCAACCTGACCAGAGGGGCATTTCTCGTAATTAAAATATATTCAAAATTCAGTTTCTGTCTAGTCTCGATCACATAAATATCACATTTGGTAGGTATTCTCGTAACACAATATGTGAATTCAAAATTAAATTTAAGCGGGATTATATCGAAATATGAGTGAAAAATAAACAAACTAAGAATGTTACTTTGCCAACAACAATAATTGATAATAATTAATTAATGAAATCAAGTACATATATAATTTTAGTCAATTCACAATTCAATCTCGATTCGGTCAACTTTCAATCTGCGTTCGTAGAAAAATTACGAGAATTGGCTTTATGCATGTAGTTCATCCTGCCGATTGACAAACGCGGCTCTGGTAAAAGAGAGTCCGACTGGCACTGTAAGTACACTCCACTTCATAGAATATCCCAGCCAAATACAAAATTCTTTGTTATTGTACTCATGCGAGTGAGTGAATTCACCGGGATGGAAGGAGCTCCTGCGTTGGCAGCGAGAGCAATGATGCGAGCGATATTTTATATTACAGTAACCACTTTACATCAGGCGTAGTCTTGATTGCCACACGAATGCCATAGTTAAAAAATAAGAAGGTAGGAACTGTATTTAGTGTATCGTCAAATGTCGGAAATTCTACGATTGTCTGTCATGTTTCTTGACAGATGCAATACGTGGCAGAGTCATAGCGTGTAATGAACTGTCATACCGTGCATTTTGTTAGGTAGAGGAACAAAGGCACGGGTTGGCAGCACATTGGAGATATAGGAAGTGGTATAATAAATAGGTAGTTAATTGATTCAGGTGTTATTTTAGGGAAGTTAAATTTACGGGCAATTTGATCTTATTTTGCTTGCTTCCGCCACCAATTAGTTCATGCAAACTACTGCCGGCCGGTACCAATCCACTGCCGTTAGTAGATGCAGTGTAGTACAAAAATCTGCCGTAACCCCGTTACTAAAGCAGGAGCTCTCAGGAGCTTCCTAGTGATTTGATCTACGAGTGGTAAGGTTGTGTCATATATCTACATTATTTACGATCGAGCCATTTTTTTTTTGATACTACGTCGGCTGGCAGACAAGCATACGGCCCGCCTGATGTGAAGCGGTTACCGTAGCCATATTAACGCTCGCAACATAAAATATCGCTCGCGCACCGCTACCCTCGCCACCAACGCAGCATCTCTTTCCTTTCTGGTGACTTCACACTCTCGCAGGAAAACAACAACCCTCAAGGGAATTGTTATGTGGCTGCCGTATTCTGTGAGGTGGAGGTACAATTCCCCAGTCGGGTAGCTTATAGTTACTCTTAAATTTAATTTAAAAGTGATGAGGTATCACTTATACCATACATTATTTCGTAAACTGTCATGACTCCCTTATCTATTTATTAGAAGATTATAATATTACTGATTTCTTGATATCTCCTTTCGTATCATTTCAAAAAAAAAATAACACTGTCATCAATTAAAAACACTACAAAATCAAGTTTAACTGAAGTGTGTCAATCACGCTCATCCGCACTTCAGCGTCGGGCCTATTATGCGTGTCTAATATTATTTTTTTGCCGATCGGCCCCATTCACGGCTCGCAGCGTGAACCGGCGTGAATGGCCATTGTGCCCATACGACCGGCAAACTTTTATTTGTAATGTCCCTAAATGGCTGTGGGGATTAAGCCGACGCTTTGTCATCGTTCTTGGCGAAAAATGGACAAATCGTACGTTTCGACAAACACTTTTACCTTTGAGCTGAAATAGATTACCCTAATACCATATTGACTACAATAGCTTCTCGAGATATGTCATTCTTGATAGCATTTCACTACGGTTTACGGTGGATTAGGCACTTTACTTTGGGGGCAATCTTAAGGGCCTTTGACGTATAAGTAGTTTTTTTGCATAAAACAAGATTGGCATTGAGTAACTACAGTACCTATAAATAAATTGATACAAAAACATCAAAAAAGTTAGTGAAAATTATTAAAAAATGTTTTCACATACATAATTAGTTTTCTAAACTAGTGTTGGAAAATCCGGACATTAAACTGTCTTCACCTCGGTGTTCCTAATATCTTGATCTCACAGATCCACATAAATAAATAAATATTCCTGGACAAATTAGACGCTGCCATCCAGTCCCAAACTAAGCTAAGCTTCATAGGTGGTAGATAACTGATATTATATTTAAATATATATTTTTTAATACATACACTAATACCCACATTTATAAAATTACCTACTTATCTCAAACTTACATCAAAACTATAGAGTTTAAATTAAAGGGAGTAAGTACATACATAGTCTATTTAATTTTTTAATTTACTCATTAGGTACTATCTATGAAATCCGGGCATTGCCGGAGACCATTTGTTTACCGTGTTTTTAGAATACAGTATTCTTTAGTAGACTTGCGCAAAACAGTTCACTGAATTGAAAAGAATGATGCGGTTCTTTTGACGCAAATGAACTATATCACTCATCTAGTTCATTTTGTTCAATTACTTCTGTAGTTCTTTTGACTCACTAGTTCAGTTTAGTTCAATGTATCTTTGATTCAATCGACTCAGTAGTTCTATTGACTGATTCCTTCTACATTCTTTTCAGGTCTATTGCATCATTTTGATGACATTGTATTTTTATTTTAAATAAGTATAACTAATATTTTATAAATTCCTTACAAATATTGATTTTCCTTTAAACTTTTCACAGGCTTAGGACTGTCAACCTTGAGTAAAATAAAATTATTTAGTGGTTAAAATAATAATTAATATAAAAATTGAGCCTTGTATCTTTATTTCTATAGCATATTTCTCGCTAACAGCTTATGGTCCTTAGCCTTCGAGTTCTAATTCGGTTAGTTAACCACGCACGAAACTGTCTCGTTTTATCTCGAACAATTTCAGAATCTTCCGTCCTTTTCGCTCTCTATCGCTAGTAATTTTGGCATTACAACGTATCTCTCTCATTCTAGCTCGTACGCTTTATGTATTTCCGTTCTTTTTACTCTTTGTCACTCGATTGGACTAAATGACGCAGTGAACTATATGGGACAAGAAAGAGTGAGTGACAAGAACCGGCTTGTATGGTGAACTGGTACAATCGAACTACTCACTCAGGAACTACACAAGTCTATTCTTTAGTACTACGCATGCATGTCGTCTCGCAATCCTTAACGATAGTTAGATGGCAGTAAAATCTTGTTACTTATCTTCTTTCCTCCTTTATGGTTCACTGTGTAACTAAGACACTTCAGGCCGACTCCAGGCACCTGATCCTGGCATTGGCGGACTAAGGCTAAAGCGGGCCCTAGGCTTCATTGTATTTCCGGGCCTACTAAAGAAGTTTTCACTTCTAAAATAAAAATTACAAACCTAATTTTCGGGCTCTAAAAATTACGGACCCTAGGCACGTGCCTAGGTTAGTCCGCCCCTGAATCCTGGCAGCACTGTTACAGAATTTCACGCATTGAGCAGCCATTACCGCACCCGACCAATTTATTAGCTATGCGGCGACCTGTAGGTACACGGTTTGAAGAATTATGCAGGTTTTAGTGAACATGGATATATATAATCTATACTGTATCGCAGCTGTAACATACGAGACAATCCTAACGGTTGGCCCTAAGCCAGCATTGTGGCAATTAGGGTTGACTTCGTGCGAGTATAAATCCTAAAACCCAATAACATTTTGATAGCACCAAACAACGTGTAATTATTTACAGGCTCTACGTCACGACGCGTCCTCGCTTGGCTTAAAGCATTATAATTAAAATATTTGTCACATGAACCAATTAGGAAAAAATAAAATGCAGTTGGCGGGTGCAGTGACGGTGCCCTCATATATCTTTTTTATCGCCGCAACAGTCGTGTTCAACCCGTTCATTGACAAAAGGTATTTAAATGAAGCTGTCGTGGTAATGATATTTACTGCGTGCGCTCATGACATTCTTGCCGACCATTACGAACTTTACACGTGGTTTGTGATACGTTTTTAGAATAATTTTGAAATTTTTATGTTTATTCATATTAGAATTAAGTATATATGTATTTTTAAAAGTAATCATGCTAGTGAATTACCTAAAATAAAATAAAAAATCATTTTTTAAATTACAATTTAAATTAGGTAACTAAAAATAAACTAAAAATGAATATTATGACATATTAGGTTGGGGAAAAAGTCTTTTCGTATTTTATATGAAAATTCAAAACATTTTTTAATAAAGTTTATTTACATTTAACTAAAGTATGTAGGTGCCATTTTGTTCGATAACTTTTGGCCATCTTGTAGGTAGAGACATGATCCCATTACTATAGAAATTTTGGGACTTCTGTTCAAAAAACCACGACAAGTGGTTTTGGCAGTCTTCTCGTGATGGTAACCTGACATTGCCTAAAGAATTCTGAAGAGACCGAAACAGGTGGAAATCAGAAGGTGCAAGGTCAGGACTATACGGTGGATGCATTAACACCTCCCAGTCAAACTCTCTTAATTTTTGCTGAGTGGCTAAAGATGTGTGAGGTCTAGCGTTATCATGATGAAAAATCACACCCCTTCTGTTAATTAATTCCGGCCGCTTTCTCTCAACTTTTTGCTTTAATCTCATCAGTTGTTCACAGTAGAGTTCAGAATCGATAGTCCTGCCTGGCGGTAACAGCTCATAATGAATAATACCCTTCCAATCCCACCATACACACAGCATCACCTTGTTGCGGGTTAACCCGGGTTTTGCCAGAGTCTGTGAAGCCTGACCGGCCTTTGACCACGACCTTTTTCGCACGTTCTTGTCGTACGTGATCCACTTTTCATCACCAGTTATAAGCTTCTTCAAAAACTGTTCGCTTTCATTACGTCGTAGTAAAGAATCGCAAATGAGTACACGGTTCATTAGGTTTCTTTCAGTGAGATTGTGAGGCACCCAAATATCGAGCTTTTTAGTGTACCCAGCTTTTTTCAATTGCGCCAAAACTGTTTTGTGGTCAATTCCTAATTCTTCAGCTACGTCGTAACTACTGATATGCCGCTCTTGCTCCACTTTTTCAAAAATGGCATTCATTTTATCCGTAACAGGGCGACCAGAGCGACGTGCATCTTTCACATCAAAATTTCCTGATTGAAAACGCTTAAACCAAATTTGTGCTACTCTCACAGACACTGCACTAGGTCCATAAACGTCACAAATTTTATTCGCAGCTTGCGTTGCATTTTTACCTTTTTTGTAGTAAAATTTTAAAATGAATCGAATTTCTTTATTAGATTCACTCATCTTGACAGTAAAAAAAACAAATGAAAATCACACATTTACCTAATTTGAATTTGGAATTATCTTTTTTAAAATATAAACTTTTTAAAGATATCAAAACCTGCCAGACACAAATGGTATAACCAAAGAGATTTTATTACAAGTTCATACATACTATAATGCGAAAAGACTTTTTCCCCTACCTATTATATAAAAAGAAAGACAAAATTATAACTAAACCGCGTCAAAAAAATCCTCTTTTAAAATAATTGTATTATTTATATTGGCTACTTAGATATATCCATACTTCCATGCTTAGACTTATACTTATATTATTATAAATGTGTGCGTTTGTTTGTTTTGTTTAATTGTTTGCCCTTCTGTCACGTCGAAAGAAATCAATCTGGTGCATACAATCAAATCGAAATATCCAGTTTATAATAAGTCTGGGCCTAACTTCTGCAAATCCATAATATCTACATATTACTTAAAGCAGCGATTGACTGCGACTTCATCCGCGTAAACTCTCGTCCCATATTTCAACACCTTAAGGATTTAATTATTTAAAAGCTATATCTTTCAATCTGGACCAAACTATACCTACACATGCGCAAAAATTCACTATGATCGGTTAAGTAGGAGTTTATCGCAGGTAAACACCATATAAACCCCCAATTAATGCCTAGTTTTAGGCATAAATAGGAACTTTATATGTACTGATTGGAAATTTATCGTAAATATCCGCTGCTTTGCCCATCCATTGCATAGGTAATACAATCGTGACACGTGAGTTATATATACATAAAAAGATAATGTGTTGTCAACATGTGATATCAAAAATGCAGCAACAAAGTAATATTACATAATAAATATTAAAAAAATTGAAATATTTACCTCCTCTGCCTAGGTGGGATTTGAACCCACGACCTCTTTAATACCGGTCCAGTGCTCTTCCAACTGAGCTACCACTTACCAGGAAGGTTTGTGACGGTGGCGAATTTTTGCATTTTATTGTTACTGCTGTGAAGTCGCAGTGTGCCGCCATCTACCTATTAAGTATTAAGTAAAGTAATGTTAATATCGTAGATATACGTATATACGTATACCTACGATATTGCTTAATACTTAATAGATAGATATAGATACTCATAGGTACACATTGCTGTCTTTAATAGCTTCATGTCTATCGTTATTGGTAGCCCTTTGTCAACGCAGCGAGCGTTCGTTAAAACTTGCGACGAGAGTTATTTATGCTGATGTCAGTCAGCGGCGGTGTCTGGCAACAAATTTAACAATGCTCGTCGCCAGTCATCGCATACGATGTTTTTTTTTGTAACAAAAACGTCGTTAATGATGTGCAAATCTGTCAGTGCGCGCGTTGCCGCCGATTTATTTGCCGCGCGTCTAATTGTTTTATGTTTGAACAGCGCCAGTTTAGGGTTCGGATACGTTGTAATGAGACGTCTCATTAATTAATTAGGGTATAATTATATTATTAATATGTAAAATTGAAATGGATACATTTGTATTAAACAATATCAAAAGATATGAATTTTGTATCATCAGTCATTTATAATGTCAAATTGAAGAACTTAGTTTTCTTCTTAATTTAGTTTTTCGTTCTTCAGGATATGTCATTTTAACATTATAGTTTAGAGCAATTATATAATAAGTAAGTAGGTATTATACTTACAAACAAGTCTTAGGACCTAAATAATACAAATTAAGGAGTTAACAATCCTAAAACAACATTCATTTGTGTTATTTCTGTTTAAACACAAAACTAAATAAAAGTAATAAAATATACCTAATAGAAATTAGACATACCTAATATGCTGACTCAAAATGTCCAGCGATAATTCCATGGCAAAAACACTACTCGTAACAGATGTAAATATATTCACGTAGATCATAAATATACCACAAATGTTACCAGATGAAAGATACCTAGGGCTGTGCACAACTACATTATTCTGTGTAAAGTGGTTTGAATTACGCAGAAACAGGCTAGAACTTTCATACCCTGTTGGACAACGGTGGTGTAAAAACGTCTTCTCTACCACAAACTAGCGTGGAGTTTCCTGCCCCAACCGCAAATGACCTTTTTAATACGGTTACCGATGCTAATTTCCAACCGTTCCTAAGAGCTGATAATTATAAGATACTGCTGTTTTTTTTTCCAACGCATAAAACGGTTTGAACGCAGAAGGGCAATAACTCTCAGTATACTTACATTGATTAAGATAATCTTACGAAGCTTAATTCTTACAGTAGGTACTTAGACTTCATCGCGTCATTTATTAGTAAACGATATGATGAAACTAGATGGCAGTGTAATTGGTTCAGGAATATTTATTTATGTTTTATAAAAAAAAGATTTTTTAAGAATATTTTTGGTTGCCAAGATTTGTTTGATTGATTTTATTGAAACACAATTTTGTGTTTCATCATATCGTTTACTAATAAATGAATGATATTATACGGAAATACTTTTTTTTTTGTAAATACATATATATAATACATAGAAAATACCCAAACCAAGACAAACAGACATTTTCATCTTGTGCACACAAATGTTTGTCTTGTGCGGGGATCGAACCCTCGACTTCGAAGTCAAAGTGGCCATTGATAACCATTCGACCACCGAGCTCGTCAAGTATCACTCTCAAGCATTATTTGTTAATTGAAATAGATGACTCTACTGCGAAGCACAGGTATAATGTAGAGTACATGTTTAAGTACATTATACCTATGGTTATCACATCATATGTTGAGAATATTCATAACGTGATCATTATCAAGATATGCAAATAACGCATACTTTTTACCTCCACGCGTATATGAAGCGCGAAGTATTTGTTTTCATTACGAATGGTAAACGCGAGAAGTCGTTAACGTGATGTACGGCCTCATATATAAAACGCGGTTGACCAGAGTCAGTTGTAAATATAGATATTTAACGCACCTTAACCGCATATGCTGCGGAAACTACCTCATACTTGCATATGGTACAACCATATGCAACAACTTTAAGATGTTAACCCTGTAAAATACATCCGGTTATTTTATGATTTTGAACATTAGCGATGCAATACTCCGGTCACTTCATACAAATGTTGCGTCGTTTACTACTACATAAACATTGACGTCTGTGCAGAGCGTGAATGAGCGAGTGTGCGTGCGACGTCATACAAAATGTTCCATCCAGAATTGTCTCAGAGGGGAGGTGAGGTCGACAAGAGAGCGCGGCAGAGAGTATCATATTTACTAGGTACTATTACTTATACTGTAGCGATGCTCAAGTATTCATGAATGCTTGATTTAGTATGTACCTAAATGATTACAAATCGTGTTATATTTGTTTTATTTTCTTTCGTTTAATTTTTTTTATTTAAATTTTAATGACCATAGAATAAGGGTACCAAATGAAGACTTAATGCTAAGAACATTTAGTAATATAGTAGAAATGTATAGTTTTCTATATTTTTTTGTATTAAATGACATATAACTAGACATGGCACATAAGTCTATGATAAATTACTTTTGTTGAAATACAAATTTGAACCAACATTTCGTTTTAAAAGTTACATATAATATAAAAATAAGCGGCAACTAAAAGGTTCTTATGAAAAATGATCTCATTCTATTTCTCGTTCTAACATACGCGTATACTCTTTCTTTCTCTTTTACATAGCCAGTCTTCTGTACAGCGCAGCGAAGAAGTCTATGGTACCTATTTAGTTATATAGCTTTTGCATCATAGCCAATCTTCTGTAGAGCATAGAGAAGAAACCTAAGTCTATGGTACCTATTTATATAATTTCTCGTTACAAATATAGAAAATAAAAGAGTGCGTATATATAATCAGTTTCAAACAAATTATCTGCGCACGGTATCGTCACATCATCTTGTGGGTTGCCGCCACAATCACCATCAATGATTGCTCTCAAGGGTCGAACTAGCGCTTCATACTCCTTTGTTGTTACCGCCAGTAATGCCGTCGGCACCAGCTACGGCGACTAACACGTGAACATCCCTAGATAGATAAAAATATCTTCTATTTTCAAGTCATTAATGTCATCGGAATCGTTCTAATCGGCTCCCGGAATATATCGATGAGATCTTCCGATAAGATTACGTCTTGAGCTCACGACAAAGAGGCGGTTATTGCTTGAAAATAGAATAGTCAGAAGTCGTTGATGGGCAGGGATTTTGCAACTCATTGCATTAGCCCGGCTTGTTAGTGTGGAGAGCGAAGCGCGGTCTCGGAGGCACGTAATGAAGGCGACTTGCAAGTCACCGGGGCAGAGGCGCCGCCGCGGGCCGTCAGCGCACGTCATCGCGCACCCTGTCAATATATGATGGCCTGACAACGGAGAAGGTTATTTTCGAAGATGCAGCACCACTAATTAATACCGCCAAGAAAAAAGTTTCAAGAAGCGGTAACTCCTTTGTTCTATTGTCAACTCGAGTGCTATACAAAGTGCGGCCTTAGTAGCAATGTTGCTACAGAATGTGGGTAGCGAATACGAGTTCAGTCAGATGTTACTAGAGTAACTGTTGACATCAATTTAGCATCGATATTGTGTTGATACTGTATTTAGAGAGCAATATGAAAACGTGGGATCGCTATATTTAGTCTGTGACAATAGAGTGATTTTCTGATCGTTTTTACACTTTGATAGGCAACACGACTAAGTATACCAAACCACATGATTATATGGCAACTAAAAAGTCGATGAGAATGAATATGAGAAACAATGTGAGATTATAGAGTTAATTCCGTCATTTTTCATTTATATCTTTAGGAATTCAAAATAAAACAACGAGATTTAAATTGAATGAGTTAGTCCTTAATAACTAAACAAATAAATATTTGTGGACAATTTACACAGCGCCATCTAGTCCCAAATTAAGCGCAAAGCTTGTGTTATGGGTACTAGACAACTGATAAATGTACTTAAATACATTTTTTTTTTGTAAATACATACTTATAATACATAGAAACCCCCAGACCAATACAAACAGATATGTTCGAGCACAGAAATGTTTGTTTGGTGCGGGAATCGAACCCTCGACCTCGGAGACAAAGTGGCCATTGATAACTATTTGACCACCGAGCTCGTCAGTTAATACTCGTAGGTAGCTCGTAGGTAGTTATTCAACTTAAATCACAAAGTCTTTCCATCAAAAAAAAAAATTAAGTCACTATCTTGGACACGCGTCATTCTTCTAGAAAGACTGCGATGACAAGGTAAAATGGACAATGCGGAACAAAAAAGCCTAATGTGCATGGCTGTCACAGAGCGGTGTGTGGGTAACAATTAATTTAACACTTAACCAGCGACACAAAGGCGATGGGTATTTGCGGTGGCCCCCCGGTGGGCTCCCCGCGGGGACCCAGCGCCCCCCACGGCCTATCGCCCGGTATATAGCGCCATTCACCGGACCACATCTCGGTTATCATATCAGCATATCAACAAATTGTTTGATTCAACTTTCATCTGGCAATGACTGTCACTTATTTAGGTAATGATACGGTTTTATCTATGAATATTAAGATTAATAAAAAGAAATCAATCAAATAGAAAAAAAAAAACTTAATTTGATACTTTGTGTAATAATGATCTAGAGAAAATATTCAAGTATATATTTACTATTCCAAACAGCACAATAAGGCAAGGTAGCTTTCCACCAAGTGAGTTTCCCGCAAAGATATAAAGAACGCACTTGGAGCAGCGACGACGGTAGAGTGGAGATATGAACGAGCCCGGTCACTACGCCTGTATACTTAGAAAATATATAAAAAAAGATATAAATAATAATTCTACCATTATAGCATTATAGTATGTTTGAAGTATATTTATTAGGTTATTCTGAACACTTTGCTCTGCTTGTTGCCTCTTTATTTTCATCGCATAAATTGCGTAGTATTAATTATAAAGATCATCCTGTGACATTATCAAGGCTACTTTTTAGGGTTCCGTACCCAAAGGGTAAAAAGGAACCCTATTACTAAGGCTCCGCTGTCCGTCCGTCCGTCTGTCACCAGGCTGTATCTCATGGACCGTGATAGTTAGACAGTTGAAATTTTCACAGATGATGTATTTCTGTTGCCGCTATAACAACAAATACTAAAAAAATAGAATAAAATCGATATCTGAGGGGGCTCCCATACAACAAACGTGATTTTTTTTCTCGTTTCTGCTCGCAATTGATAACGGTAATAGGTAGACGCTTCAAATACTGTCATATTATTTAGTTATATATTCACTTTAAAAATAAATAATTAAATAAAAATAAAACAAATATTTACGGGGGGCTCCCATACAACAAACGTGTTTTTTTTTTGCAGTTTTTATAGATAATGGTACGGAACCCTTAGTGCGCGAATCCGACTCGCACTTTGCCGATTTTTATAGATAATGGTACGGAACCCTTCGTGCGCGAGTCTGACTCGCACTTGGCCGGTTTTTATTTACTTTCATTTGCGTTTCTTATATATCGATTACCTATGTGCAAGTATTTACCAACAACGGAATTAGATACAAAAAGGACACGTGACTCCATAATAAAAGTCGTCATATAGTTAAAAGTACCTACAGATAATAAATCCAAATGCATTACCGAGTGTAAAGCTAGTGCACACGTCCATTACTCCCATTATGGGCGACTATCGGAAATTGCAACTATTAAAAGAGGCATCCGGCTTTTAAGTGTAAATTTTCCGTTCGCAATTTGTCGCAGGGTCGATTCAAAACTCTCCGGGTATTGTAGTGGCCATTAAACGCACTCCCGGCTGAGGACGCTCTTGTTATGAATTTGGATGATCTATCTCAGAAATAGGTACATTACATGTGAGTAAGTAGCTGTCAAACCCCAGATATCTGCAATTTTGTGTGCAATATAATATCAAAACATACTTTACTTTATACATAACTTTGGACTTTACTAGATATTCGGTAGAGTATTGAACAATTATGAGAACTATTTTTGCTTTTAAATTCGTTGAGATACTTCACGTCATTAGTAGATACTTGTCATCACTTGCAGTTATTTGAGTTTTCAAGCCACAGAAAAACTCAAAAGAAAATGTTTTCAGAGAAAAAACAGGATAACAACTACAGAAATAAGTATATGTGCATTGTAATTTTGTCAAAAGATATAAGAAAGAGAGATAGAGAGAAATATATAATCAGCATGTATTGAGAAACATAAGAGACACATTTCCTTTACAGAAACAAAATTCAATTCTACGACAAAACCGTAGGAACCAGTTCAGTAAAAGTTCTCTTAAACCTAATTCAACCTAATGCCCGTTCGCTGAATAAGATTATTTAACTTTTGCAAATAGCAAAAGCTTACAAAATATTTTCTAATCTGTACATGGTGAATAAATGACTACTTACCGTTAGAGGGTCGTGTGCCATTAGCCCCGCAGCCATATTTCACGTCCGCGAGACGAGCCTCCATGAATACGGCACTAGGGTCTAAACCGCCTGTTGTTGACGGCAGATAATGTGAACAGTCACATTGTTGATCTTGTGGGGAATATTATTGATCTAAACTTTATATTTGGCCATTTTCTTATGGAACTAAAAAGCGAGGTTTAAATTTAGAACATTTTGACAATACATTACGGAAATTGCATGCTTGTATCCTAGTATGCCGTGAGAATGTTCAAAAAATCTTACTTAGTAGTGGATGCCTAAGGCATATTAGCTGCTGTTTGCCAAATTTCAACCCGATCCGTCTAGTGTTTTAAGCTGTGCGTTGATAGATCATACAGTAACGGTTGCCTTTCCTTTCGTTTAGATTAACCTTCAGTCAAGTCAAATAAAAAGTTGGACCTGGAAAATTACATACCTGTTTCGCCTATTTTAAATAAACTCTTCTATTGAAATGTAACTCGCTTTAAGATCACTAAATATTTTATTAATAGGGAATACCATAAATCCTCTATACAGGAGTTGCATTAATTACCTACCCCACAATAGATACACTAGGATGCTACTGATTGCGTGCAAGCCCTGAGCCTTTTATGATCTATCTAAAGCCTTTGATTGTGTTCACCATTAGACATCATTTCTCAAGTGCCGCTATTAGGGTGTAGAGTTAGGATACCTATAAAAAAATATTGTTGGAGTAGAGTAGTAGTGCTAGATCGTTATTATGTACTGTTGAACTATGCATTAAGCAGTTAATTCAATGATATATAATAACAACTAGCAGTAACATTTCTGCATGGTTACATACATTTACATATACAGCTGGGCCACTTACGTAGGATGTAGTGGTTCGCAGCTGACAAGCGGAGGATTGCGGTCTCTGCGGTCAGTCCATTCAACACGACTCATTCATACCTCACTCTACCCGTCACTGTGATGTACGAACGTGTGGCAACATTTATGGCTATTTGCTTACAGTTGCATACGTATGCTTTTGTTACCTTCGTCCGACCTTTCGCAACTCTCAATCGGATGGTATGTGCATTTCATAAGCTTCCACCTCTAATTTGACTATGATATGTAATTACTTCTTTTGTATTGTTTGCTTAAGTAATTCCATCGAGTGGAAAGCAGAGTCTCTTAACATTTTTTGATAATCGCGAAATAATAAGGGTGTAAAACTGCCTTTCTCCCTCTAGCTAAGTATAAAAACTTGAAAATAAGTGTCTCTAATTTAGATTTAAGCTACGGCTACTCTTTATTTTGTTTGTCATTTAATTTTATTAGTACATCATCTATTAATGTCTACCAATTGCAAAACCTGAACCTATGTCATTTTGATATCCATATTGTTTGTTACTAATCACTTTATTTGATGTTGTATGCTTTAACAGTCGTTTTTTAATTCGTTTTTCTAGTCTGATACAAGTCTATGATTCTTAGGATATTATAAGAATTTTTCTGATGACGATGCTCTTAGATATTATAAACATTTTTATTATACAGAAACTTATTGCTTCTAGAAACCTGTTGGTCTCAAAGATCATAGAGTACTGATATTTAATTTGTCTATCAATTCTCTGACGTTCGATAGATCGCCCCAAGGAATTATTCTAGCAAACGATGAAATTTCCAGATATTAAACGAGTAACGGTCGATCTTGGAATGGAATCGTAGTTATCGGAGTAGGTATACACTGGTGGTCGCGTGGCGGAGTGGTGCGGCGCGGACCGCCCGGTGTGGCCGACACTGCGCTATGCTAATTCAATTGTGTTATGAGAGTGGATAGCCGCGATACCATCGGCTCCGCCCGCATTATCATAATAATGCGCGAGTCACCTCGCGGACGCCTCGCGCCTGTCGACACGAACTTTGCCGTAGCAACGATATCGATACTGTTTTTTATACATCGCACAGGGCCTTTGCAACAGTACGAGTGATTAAATTAGAGTGAGTATATTTTTTATTAAGCCAGTAATTGTAGCACTGTGCTATACTAATAGTAGTCACTCCATCGTGATGTTAATCTATCAGCATAACCTGGCTAGCTAAGAGATTAGATATCTCATCAAGTGATAATAGTAATTGCTTCGGTTACATTTCTTTAAAATTAGTACGTTATTAAAAATAACTAAGTAATTTAAATTTTGATCATGTTTTATTTTTCTATAAAAAAATATTGGATTACATGGTCGATCAATTACGCAATACCTATATGCCCACCATTGACAGTAAAAATATATGAAATAAATTAAAAAAAAAAAACAAAATAAGTATGCCAATAGTTACATTGAGGAAAGAAACGCAACCCGCTAATCGATTCGGAGAAGTGTTGAAAAGTGGCGAAAGCCATTCTCAGGCACTGCGGCCGCCCGCGGCCCCTAACCGTACCAAGTTCT
The DNA here is from genome assembly GCA_937001555.2 of Hypsopygia costalis. NCBI lineage: Eukaryota > Metazoa > Arthropoda > Insecta > Lepidoptera > Pyralidae > Hypsopygia > Hypsopygia costalis. The sequence continues at coordinate 11,711,859 of OW443330.2, read as the reverse complement.
TGCCGACATCGATTACATTCATCTAGCGGGATGCAAATTGAATTATGGGACTTTTTGTGCCCGTACAATTGTTCCGTACCTTCGCTTTGTTCTTCCGCCGCGCCAACTACGTGACGACTAACACTCGGCGCCTTGTAATCGACCGCCATTTGCGCGATTGTTCCACACCACCTCTTATCGTGACGCTAAATTATAGTGTCCGTTTTATTATCTAATTGTTGCTATTGTTACAAATAAGAGCTTATTTTTGATTTTATGATATCAAAACCTGAGCCTTGACTCGGGCACGTTACGTAGTTAAAGGAAATAGATGGCCAATTAAACTTGGCTGGCTCTATATAAAAGATTGGTCGTCTTAGTTATGAATAAGAAGCGTAGAAATAATAGTTTCTGGTCGATGTAATTGGAAGAAACACAAGAGTGCATAATAATTATTCGTTTTTATGAGCCGATCGACATCGCTGGTCCGTTGTAGAGTCTTTGTGGTTTAGGGCCCGCGGGCTTGTGCGTCGGTAATTTTCTCAGCAATTAATATCCTACGCTATTCAATTAGCTAAATGTAAAAAATGTGAGACAGTAGTTGAAAAAAAATACAAAGCCACATCCATTGAAAATATTTCCACGTTATTATAGAAGCTTAATGTCAACTAATTACGTCCGATGTATTGTGCTGCCATGTGTCTCTTGTGGTTTTATTGAAAGCCTGCATTCACACACTATGTAAAAACATTCATGTTTCCTCTAGGAATTATTTTATCTACTAGTCGACGATATTAACCCTTACTTATTCCACTGCTGCGATAAGGGTCTCCCTTCAAACGACGGGGTTTAGAGCATACTCTACAAAGCTGCTCAACTGCGTGTTGGTGGGGGCCATTGTTTAAGAACTGTCATCTAATGACAATAACCGGGTCCGACGGCTTAACGTGCCCTCCGAAGCACTATCTAGGTACAAGTCGAGTCACAATTAAGTAAAATGTACTTATTACTATTACCTATTCAGCTTACAGCTGGTTTGTAAACACAAATTACAATTAGTAAAATATGTGGTATTATTAATTATAATATGGCTACGGTAACCTCTTCACAGCTCTATAAAAATCGTATAAAAATAAATTTAAGTTAAAATAAAATAAAAATAAAAGTAAATTATATAAAAAAAATAGTAATTGAAATATATTGTTTTGCGATTTATCCTAAAAAGCTCTATGTTTAGTTCTGTCGTGTCGGTTTTGTACATACAACGTTAAAACCGATGTCCTACATCGGGATTAAAAGACGAAAAACTCCTTAGTCTAAATTAAGAAAGAAAAAGAAACTGAAGTGGAAGTGTTTCGGATGTGAAGATGAACATACCCATCATATTTTTTTTATAATTATTATATAACAAATTAAAAAATAACAATGGAGTACCTACCTACTACTTAACACTTGATTGCGGTGCAAAGTGTAAATTTGAGAAATTACTTGTGGGGTTTATCAAATTGTTTATGTGCGTTTTACTAACACTGTTGGAAGGCAGTCAGCCTATGACCACGGATGACCTGATCGAAACGTTAGGCAATAATAAAGGTAGGTAAGTCCTTATTACCCTTAAGTACCCTTATGCATGATCGCGTTAATTCGCGTTGTTATTTTCATAAATCATGCAACGCAAAAGTTTAAAAGTTATTGTTAGAAAACACTATTAGAACAGTATTACGTTTCAGCCTTTGAAATTTTAAATAGGTGTGTTAAAGTAGTGGGAGAGAGGTAATTGGTAAACAACATTTGTAATTTCCTAACGAATACTTCACATATACGAATAATGTAATTTAAACTTCATACCGACAGCAGAATTTGGCATTGGGATAAAGCGATTGACGCGCTTCACCCGCAAGCAAATGGACCGAGTTTTATTTGTTTGTTGCTATTGTATAAATGGGGATAATTATTATAATTTCAGTGGAAATTACTGGCATTAGGCTGCTACCAAAAATACGTGAGTTTAACGATGTGTTCTTGGAAGTGTCGGCCGCGGCTGGAGACGTGGCCGGCGGCGATCAGGACCGACACGCAACCCCGCGGGCACCAGCGCAACAACGCGCCGACCATTCGCGACCTTGAACTGATCTGCAAGCTCTGTGGTCTATCTATTAGCGAGTCCGAGATAAACCTAATATGTATTATAATATTATATTTTAAATTTATTACATTATAATGTGAATGCCAGTTTGTTTGTCCTTTATTTGAGTCAAAAAGGAACAACGAAATGATGTAATTATTGTCATCGTTTTTGAATCAGAGAGTGACATTAAAATATGACTTACTAGCTTCCACCCGCGACTTCGCCGGTGTTTACTTTTGTTTTTAATAAAAAAAAAGTATCCGATGTCCTTCCCAATACCTTTGAGAATATGTGTACTAAGTTTCATGATGATCGGTTGAGTAGTTTCGTCGTGATATCGTAACAAACAAACTCACATTCACATTTATTATATTAAGTAGGGATAGTAGGGATTATTTCGTACTACATATTCCACAAGTGTTTACGTCTATTATATTATCATAAGAAATATAATTAGGTACTAATAATTATTCTGCGCTTTCTACGATCATTATTATAAATAGAATAGGAGCGCCTCTTATCTGACAACTGCAGTTCCGTTTGGTCCACAGACTTTTTAACTCTAATTAGCGACAAAAGACCGGTACAAAGTTGGAAATTGTACTTAACTATAAAGTACGTAACTTACATAATTGCGCTTGCTTCCTCATAATTGTGTTCTACATAATGAGATGAACGAACTTCATGCGTTGGTAGGTACTCTAATTATAATTATGTATTATTATAATATACTAGGTCATTCCGCAATTTCTTCCGCACACTATTGAGTTGTAAAATGTACACTCTGTCGAGGTTTTCACAGGGAACTTTAGCATGGACTATTTCCAGCGAGTGTTGCCTCTGGTGTGGCATGTGTTCACTAGACTGCAATAACTGCATATATAACGTAATTCACTGCATGTATAACGTAAATTGTGAGTGTGATTCGTATTCTTCCCACTGGTGGGATATGGGTCTCCCTTCAATCGAATTAAACCAGTAGGTTTAAACCAGTAGGAGAAGCGTGGTGGAGTACCACCACGCTTCTCAACTGCGGGTTGGCGGAGGCCAGTGTTTTCAAGCTGCTCAAAGGCCACTAACTTGGCTTAACAACTGTCATGTAATAATTATGTTTTTGGGGTGTAAGTGTTTCAACAAGATTTTTGAACCAAAGCGTACTTCACCTGCACGTGGTGCACCCTGCTGACTGACAAACGAAGCTCTGGCGAAAAGAGAGGTAGGGAGCGTAATTTTAAGCTACCAGACTGGGGAATGTACCTCCACCTCACAGAATACCGCAGCCAAATAACAATTCCCTTGAGGGTTGTTGTGTTCCTGCGAATGAGTGAGATCACCAGAAAGAAAGGAAGGAGATGCTGCGTTGGCAGCGGGGGTGGCGGCGCGCGAGCAATACTTTATGTTGCAAGCGTTAATATGGCTACGGTAACTGCTTCACATCAGGCGGGCCGTATGCTTGACTGCCACCTGACGTAGTATAAAAAAAAATGACAACTGCCGATACCGACCGCATAACGTGCCCTCTAGATGACTTTATCTACTATCTGATAGCTAGTAAGTGTGATTATTTAAACTAATTTAAATCTACATTAATATTGTAAAGAGAGAACATTTGTATTTATGTTTACAACTACTACTACTATACAAAGCAAAATGATCAGCAGGTAATATATGACGACCTCGGTGGTCGAATGGTTAGCAATGTCCACTTTGACTCCGAGGTCGCGGGTTCGATTCCCGCACATGACAAACATTTGTGTGCATGAACATGTCTGTTTGTCTTGGTCTGGGTGTTTCCTATGTATTATAAGTATGTATTTACAAAAAAAAAATATTTAAGTACCTACATTTATCAGTTGTCTAGTACCCATAACACAAGCTTTGCGCTTAATTTGGGACTAGATAGCGCTGTGTAAATTGTCCACAAATATTTATTTATTTATATAGACTATAGCTTATTACATCCTTGCGAAATTGCGTTTAGTATAAAGCTAGTTTTAGTTTTAACAATGAAATAAAATCACCGCAACGTACTCTACATATACAAGTAGACAAACAAAGAGACAGAACAAAGCAAGCAGGGAAGGAGGTCCCTTGTTTCCATTCGACGTCGGCTTGTTTTTTACATAAGAGTGGAACTGGTTTCTCAAATTGGTGCTCCTATTATCTGATCCCAGGCGGTGAAGGTCGGCCGTCACTTCAAACATTTTGGAACAAATTCCGTCACGCAAAATATTGGTCGATTATTTATGAAGATTGACGAATTTTTTACGGTTAAAGTGATCCGTAATATATTTCAGATAATAAAAAAACGGAGCATCTAAAATTGTTAAACTGGGCGACTATAACACTAACTTACCGTCTTAATATGTATATAATATATATATATCAAAGTAATAATACTAATAATTAACAATCCATCCCTCTAATGTAATAGACCATTACCTAGTTCACCCAGGACTCATTCCATAGCCCATATAATATCAAACACATTATGCAATAGTCTCAATGCTTGCCGAGACCTGCTCGTGAGTATATTGTTTTATTTATATAGGAACGGGTCACGGCGGGTATACAACATTACATTAACATTCTCAAGGGGCCTCTACGCATTGGATCCATATCTACAACCTCACTAACTCACAAATTTTACCTCTTTATAATTTTAGTATAGATTTAGGTATCAAACATTTTCAAAGTTTTACATAACTAGATTGTCTGATTCGCAATCGCAAAATAAATTCTAATATCTAAAGTAATCTAAACTATAATATCTCCAGAAATAATTTAAGTACTCTTTCTATATACTATTGGCTACAAAAACTATTCGAAAAATATATAGTGGCATAGTTAGTCATACAGATTAATACTGAGTTAATACATTAACTGTTCATAAGCATCATTGCGTCATCACTGACACTGACATCATGGTGGATCAATACATTGCAGAATATTTTTTATACTACGACGTGCCAAACAAGCATACGGCCCTCGTGATCTAAAGTGGTTTCTGTAGCTTATACACGTTCACAACATAAGGCCCACCTTATGTGTACCTTGTGTATGTAGGGTCGCTCACGTGCCGACCTCCCTTTCAACCTCACTTTCAATTTGGGGTGTAAGTGGTTCATCAACATCTTAGAACCAAAGCCAATCTCACCTGCACGTGGTGCACCCTGCTAACTGACAAACGAGGCTCTGGCGATAAGAGAGATAGGGCATGGCGTATTTTTTAAGCTGCCATACTGGGGAAGTGCCTCCACCGCACAGAACACCGCAGCCAAATAACAATTCCTTTGAGGGATGTTGTGTTCCTGCGAGTGAGTGAGGTCACCAAAAAGAAAGAAAAGAAGGAGTACCTGTAGTCTGGTAACGGATCTTCAACCCCTTGGTGATGCTGATTTCTTAGACGGTGGTGATTAATTTCCATCAGGTTACCCACATGCTCGTTTTCCCCCCTCTCATATCGATGCCTCTAAGGAACACTACGCCAACTAAAATTTCGATAGTTTTCTTTTTCTATCTAAATCGATTCATTACTTCAGTAACATTATGCTACCTGAATTCTATTTATAAAAGACACACAGACACAACAAAATCGACAAATACAAACCGCTAAGTAAATGTATAATTCATATTAGCGGTGTGTATCTGGATGTGTATGTTTTGAGTTGGCGTAGTGTTCATTGGAGGTATCGATATACTTATATAAAAAAAACTTACTTGCAGGAATATAACAGTTCTCGAGATTTTTGTTATTTAGATGTTGCGGGTCTTCTGTTGGATTGGGGAATTTTCCAGTTCTGTTGGGCTTGACATACTCTCTCTTGCACCATTCATAGCAAGAGTCTCATTTGGTCGTCAGTAGGTTGCACCACGTGTAGGTGAGGTTATGAAATGTGTCATGCCACCGTTTTGAAGTAAAGCTTCTTTACTTACTCTTGACTTGAGGAGTAAGCTGGTGAATGCGTGACGAGAGCGTTACGGAAACGGCGAAAGGAAGTTGAGAGGGAAATATCAGTTAGTATAACTAAAATAGTTTTATTTCAGTCGTGTGGTCTGAAGCAGTCAGTGTTCCGCAAACATTTTGTGTTTAAGGTAAGGAAAATGTAAATTTTTGGTGGTAGTACACCGTAAATGAAAAATCAGTTTTTATTTGTGTAAGTACCTATTTTTATTCTGTCCGTCTATTTAGCTTAATGAGATAACCTTATTTTTGGGAGGCACACCAACTAATGACTACACACACTTTGCGGAACACTTGATTTTTGTGATTTAATATTTTCCTGTATTGTATTCATATCTAGCAACAAGCTGTCGGGTATAATTTTTGTTTCGATGTCGGTTCGTTGAAGTAGAGGCACCGGCACCGCCGCGCCCCAGGCTAATGTTCGGCCGGCGAGTGGGCGCCCGCGACCATGTCTGACACATTACCACACAATTTCATCGACTTATCAAATTTAACTCTCACATTACACCCGCTGTGGTTTAGAAACACGGTCATTAAAGATTTGCATCTATTCTATAATGGAACAGACCTCGTAAAGTCACTCGTATATTATACACTTTGCCACTAGCAGCGTGCATAACAAAACGGACTAAATAAACTATTAAAGGATGTCCAATTAAGTCTATAAAATATCTTATCACACATTGGACTTATCTTATCACATACCTACTGCTGGAGAAATGCCATCCTACGCTTTCTTATATTACTGTTAATATGCGATTTTCCGCGTTCCACAACTCGCCACTTCCGGCCGCTTTCCGATCACTGACTCTGAGAGTCATGTCGTCAATTTTAGTTCTTCGAAGAATTCTTACGTACCCACAATTCGATCAATTAGGAAAATTCTGAGTATAGCTCTTTCTGTATCTCTCTGTGGGACTTTTAGCCTGTGAGTAATGATGAGACTATCGATGATGAGTGTTTAAGCATATGTAATTTAGATCTAGATATTTAATTCGATAAACAATGTTAGCAATAACATTATACCTCTGACAATACGAGAATGCTTCTCACATTTCAGCCGCAAAAACACGTCAGCAATAGACCATAACAATTTGAATCAGTACAAAAAGCGACCCCATATGTCGGTCGAATTAAACGCACATGCGCGTTGGTGGACGTCGGCAGGTCACCGACAGTAATTTACATTTAAATAAATAATTTGTTTCGGCAGTTTCGGCTCAATTTGAGTCGCTGCCATGTGGCGGCGTGGAGCGCCTAATGACCACAGCTAACTAGCGCGGTTTCACGCCTTGCCACACCAAAAACGATTCCACCCGAAACTGACGACAACCCTACTTTACTTAAAATTATAGACATTTTTGAATTAAACTGCTTTTGTCATCTCATCATGCAAACCATGATGTGCGATACCTACAAAAGATGTGCGTTCTGCGTTAAAAGTGCTATTTTAGCTTTATCACTTTTGATTACCTATAATAAATAGGTTCCTAATCAAAAGCGATATTTTAGCTTTATCACTTTAATTAACTAAAAGCTAAAATTATCGCTTTTGATTACCTATGATAGGATAACCTATGTTCAAACTGCGATGTGCGATATCTGCAAAAGATGTGTGTTCAGTGTTAAAAGTGCCATTTTAGCTTTATCACTTTTGATTACCTACGTACAACATAGATATGTACAAGATAGGTAAACGAAAGAGCTTTTTAATTTTAGCTTTATCATTTTAATTAACTAAATCCTAAAATTAGCTTCTGATTCGCTTTTGGTTAGGTACTTATGTATACCTACATAGGTAATCAAAAGTGCTATAATGGCACTATTAAGTTGTACTGTGATTGTGATTAGATTAATGATTGGTGCACGCAGCAATCAGTAATCTGAGTTTTTTGCTGACCGTTTTTAGACGAAAACCTTATTTCTTACTACTAGGTAAGTTAGAGCCTAAGTTGTTGGATGTTTGTTACTCAATCAGACCAGAGCGACTCAACGGATCTGGATGAAATTTGACATAGAGAAAAAATATAGTCTCGAACATCACAACATTGCTATGAGGGGAAGTCAAATTCCAAAAGCTTCCTATCCTACTAATTTCATCCGATTAAACTTGTTGTGAATTCCAAGGCAGCTGTAGCTGACTGCAAACGACTTTATTGTTAATCCTGGCTACACAGGAGACACAGTACTGGAAATGTGAGGTCAGCTCCCGTCCCGTATATTTCTTTTTACCCCGAGAAATTATCTTATTCTTATTCTTATGCGGATGGAGTCGCGACCGGCAGCTAGTTTGAATAATTTAATTGTGTACTTAAATTTAGGTTATCCACTGTGTTGCGTCATCTCGTATTAATGATTTTATTTGATTTTTACCACCATAGAAAACCACTGACAAGAAAGGAATAGACATTTCAAAAAAGTAAAAATGTACAGAAAACTAATTACTTATACTTGTAACTTTATTATCAACTTAAAATAATTACTTGTATGTTTAGAATAAATATTATGTATTACAAGTTTAACTTTAGACAGAGACATGCAATCAGCTCTCAGTAGTTTCACACTTGGTCGCCAGCGTTCGCGTGCGTATAGCGATCCTTAATGTGGAAATAATGTCTTCGGGTCATTATCTTTTACTTAATCCATACATGTATTATTTTTATGACATTGCCTTTGGTCCTATTACGTTCCTTCGGAGTTGTGAAATATACATACAATAAATCCGGCTAATTGTGGTAGTCAATTTCTTTCCTGTAGTATAACAATTTTTTTGATTAATTTTGTTTATATCATCATATAAATTTATTTTGACTTTTCGTTGGCTAGAAAACATTGCCCTCCGCCAACACGCAGTTTAGCAGTACCTACAATACCAACAATCAACAGTAGTGAAGTATACTCTAATCACTTTTGATTGAGGGGGGGACCCGTTTTTCAGCAGTGCATTAAATATGGGTTAGTGCAGATGCAATAATTTATCTTATATCTTATAATGATACTCATATATAAATCAATATATAAATTATGTTGTACGTGTTTTGAAGTTTGTTCCGGATAAACTCGGAAATATAACTTAACGAATCGTAATAAAATTTTACACTTTGTGAGTTTCGTCAACTTGAGAGATAGGATAGTTTGTATCTAATTGATTCCATGATAAAAGTTAACGCAGGGAAAGATTATAAGTATTATGAAATTCCACGCAGACAAAATGATGTATTATGATTATAGTATCTGTGTTTACATATCGGTACATAAACCAAGGACCCTACCGCCGAAGCTGAAGCCGATTACCATCGGAATTTTTGAATGAGAAAATGGTACTTACTACTGATTAGATTGTTGCTAATTATGTTAAGCTTAGCTGGTAGTAACCCTAGAGCAATACCGACTAAGCTGAAGATGTATGTCAATAAATTTAACCTAAGACCAATTTTTGGAATCAAAAAACCGATAAAAACCGATGGTAATCGGTTTCAGCTTCGGAGATAGGGCGCCTGGCTTTAGCTCAAAATATCAAAAATAAATAAAATCATCTTTTGGCTACTGTTGTCTCTGAATAACTCTTCCCAAACTGCAGTTAATGGTCCAATCGATGTCCCCTCACTGGTATCAAATAACACACCGAGTCCTCAAAGGCGACGAACCGTCGCAATTTATTCTGTAATTTGACGTCATAAACATTCTCTATTTTCATTAGACGTTTTAATTCGTCTAAGGCATTCACATATTTAGATATGTTTTAGGTACTTGCCTCTTAAACCCTATTCTTCTCACTTGTATTATTATTATTACTTAATATACTCTTAATATGTTATTATTAAAAACACTATAAAATTAAACAAACATAAGAATAGTAAATAAATAGAGAAACAATTATGTTTATGGGTTGTTGTTTCATAGAATGAAATTTGTGTCTTGTACTGCGGATGCACATACCGAATAATTGCTATTATGATTTTTGATCTAAACTTTATTACTTGATAATTTTAAGTTGCTTTCCAAAATTTCCTGATATTATGCTCGAAACTCTCGAAAGTATTATCTAATACGATATAGGTATATATCTTTGGTTGATTGTTGGATGTCTAGCATTTAATATAGAAATCAATGTTTTTTTTTATTAATATTTATTTCACCAATTAACACCTCAAACACATTTATACTATAATTTAATCATAATTACCAAAAACAAATATCTTGCCAAGTAAAGGGTTAACTAACCCTCGACCCAAAAACAGAGGTTTTATAAGTTTAACGTGTCTGTCTGTGGCTCCTGAAAGAATGAATGAAATGATTTTGACTTTATGGCGCGTTTTGTGCTTCAAGAAATTTTCATAATTTAATGTACATATAATGATATTGATTCCTAATAAAAATAGTGTATTATGGTGCAAGTAAACAATTGAAATCATAAAATTAGTAGAATCTTTGATAAAAAATGTTTGAATCGGGGCTGTGCAGTCTTTCTAAGAAATCGTGCAAAACAGGAGAAAAATTGCACTATTGGTGTTGCTTATTACAAGTAACGGAGGAAGAAGATGATTCCTAATGATATTTTTCGGCGTGTCCCTAGTAAAATTTAACACAATTCGCAGTGTCCGATTAAGGTAAATAATTTACATATTCGTTTGATTCTCATGACAATGCACAATTCTGGCGAGGTCGACGCATCTATTGGAAATTTTGTTACGATAGGTTTAAATACATATTGTAATTAATGTAGAGACATTTCGTTTTTACTTAGGTATATTAAAGTAATCCTTTGCGACTAACAATTTTTATTTTAAACTATTCACAAATTTCACCAAAATTATCTCAGACATCAAAAGCAACAATGCATTATAAATTGTGGACGCGGTATTAGTTTGCATTAGAATGGAGAGGGTGAGGGGACGCGACGCGGCGGCGTACGGTTTCACCCGGAATTAACTCGATAATGCTCTAATTGTGCAATTAGCCGAAGGCAATTTGCTCTCGAGTTATCGAGTCGAACCTACCCTACAGGAACCTAACACAAAATTTACAGCTCTACACTTGCCAACGAAAACAATATTTTTTATACAACGTCGGGAGGGAAATAAGCATACGGCCCACCTGATGTGAAGCGGTTACCATAGCCATATCTCGCAACATGAAATATCCGCCACCCTCGCTGCTAACCCAGCAACGCCTTCCTTTCTCACTCACTCGCAGGAACACAACAACCCTTAAGGGAATTGCTATTTGGTTTTCACTATTAATTCACTTCCGAAAGTTTTCTTTTAATATTTTTTATACAGTTAACACGAGGGTGAAACTTCGGGCGAATCAAATTATTTTAAGGTGTCTACCATAGATACAAATATCAGAAGAAAATCTGTCTAATATTTTATGTATGGAACTACTATATCAGATGTATATAATTCATTCAACAGTTGACACAGTAATAATGTGGATAATTGATTAATAAATATTGATCAACGCATACCTGAATATATTTATAACGTCAGTAATTACATAATCGAAAATAATAACTCTTAAACAACAATCTAGGCCCTGAGGCGTATTAAAACTATTATGAAATATTACTTATTCATTTGCGTTCTTATTATATGTATATTAGTTTTTTTTTATACCACTAAAGTGGCATACGGCCCGCCTGGTGGAAAGCAGTTACTATAAACGCCTGTAGCACCAGGGGCAATACACGCACGTTATCAACCCTATAAAAACCTCTTCACACCCTTTTTGAAGTACCCCATGATGTGGTCTCCTCAGAAAAAATTGACAGGCAGTTCATTCCACAGTTTGACAGTACGCGGCAAACTTCTCTGGAACCGCACAGTACCTACGCGACTACTTAGGCTCCAATGTGTGAGGATGAATTTCTTGTCGATGGCGAGCGGTGCGACTGTAGAAGGACGCCATGGGCAACGTGTCAAACAACTCGTCTGAACACACCCCATTGTATACAATCGGTAGACCACACAAAGGGAGGCAAAATCTCTGCTCAGACTTAAAGGTTCTAAACTTGTGAATGCTTCATAAGCGGACTTTCTGTGTCTGTTCAGTTTGTCGCTCTGACGTGTCATAATCGACCCAAATTATTGTGTTTTGATAAATTCTTGTACCGAATATTATTAAACATTGCGTACATAGCTATCGAAAACATAAGCTCATTATATTCAATAATGTGTTGTCGAAAAATATTAGCTCATAAGTATAGTTATGAATTTTTTGAAATATAATTTGGTCAGTAACGACTTCACGATCATCTTAATAACACGTCGAGGGTTAAGCGTTTCGCTTGAATATTCATCTCAGTTTATCATCATTTCGGTAGATAATTTAAAATTATCCAATCTTGCGAAGCCGCGCCAACTCGGTCTGTGGGTAATATCCACCTTCAATTATAACGATTTATTGCTTCTCACGTTCATTTTTACATGTATTTTCTTGAACATTATCATTTCTTTATTAGCCGTTAGATATGTTTATTACTATTATTATTTATATGATAGTTTTATTAATATACATAAGAAGGTAATGCTGATAACCGTAACGACGCCGGCAGGCCGTACCTACACATGCTTATTACTGGTATGCTGTATATAAGTTATACAAGTTATATGTTTAAGAAACATAATGACAGATAGTACTATGACAGATCCGTAATCGAAGCCAAAAACGTATAATGCTATAAAAATTATATGTCAGTAACTCCAATTGTTTTAAACGTAACGCACCGTTTAATGGTTGAAATATATTCCACATCATCGCTCAATTCACTTGAGCTGTTCTATGTGGTAACTATCAAATTACAACTTTAAATTCAAACTTAATGTATGCTAGTAATTGCACCAAGTTGAAAAATTCAACCAAGTACGAGTTTAACTTATGCACTGAGGGTTCTGTACTATGTCAAAATATTAACGCAAATAATAAAACAAATATCAAAAAACTTAATTTCTTAATAAGTTACGGTGTTATTGAATATGAATAATCGAGATTTTATTTCAATTTTAACTGCCAAAATAGCTAATAGTTTACTTTTTTATTTTTCAAACATTCAGTAACTTTAGTATGTAATCGTTGTAACCTTAAGGGTATTTGACTTTTTTATCATTTCAAATATATTTAAAATTGAAATAACTAAATAATAGAACTTACAATTAAATATAAATCAAATAAATAGAGAGAAAAAATAAATATAAATTAAAATTAAGTTGCGTCAACATATTCTTATAAGTCCTAGGTAACATCACCGTCAAATGGCATCGTGCTCAGAAGGCTGGCAGTATTGCCATGCTGAATGGCAATGCTTATGCGTTGTGCTAAATAAAAGCCAGCCCTCTGGTCACAGGAAGTGTTTACCGTTCGGTAAACACTTTACTTATTTTTATTAGTATTGTAAAAATGGCCTTATACATATGACCTTACCTTACTTCAGTGTTTGTATAACTGCCTTCTTTCATTATTAAAGCTCTGGGAGCTTTTGCCAAAAGGGTAGACCTTTTGGCAAAAGCTCCCAGAGCCAAACAGTACAAGTCAGAGAATTGAAAGACGCAGAAATATCTCATTAGAACCGTATAACAATATTTTATTGAGGATTGTTGGGCGTGAATGAGGTTACCAGATGTGAGGAAATGTTTCGTTAGGTTGCCTGAGCGCGTCATACTCTTTGTATTGCAAGCGTCTATGGGACTACGGTTTCCGTATGCATTTTTAGTATGTACTCGACGTAATATGGCTACAGTAACTGCTTTATCCAGCTTAGGCTTATATTCAGCATTGGATAGATACAGACTGATGATGATGATGATGAACTACTTTATATCAGGCGGACCGTATGCTTGACTTCCACCGGACGTAATATAAAAACATAGACAGGATAGTGACGGGATATCGTAGACCTATCAATCAGACAAGATTTCGTTACGGAATCCTAAAAAATGCGTTTTCTGATTGTGTAATCTTTGCAATGTATATGCTAGTGCATTGGCAAGTCGGAGGCAGCTTATTCGCTGACCTACTAAGCTAAAGCTTGTCTATAATTAAGTAATCTGATACCCTCAGCCATTCATATATCCGGTCCCCTTTCAAATTCTTACTGCTGCAATTTTATAATTTGACTGTGTTAAAAAATATTTTGTATATTATAACTGTATAAATAATTTGATATACAGTTAGTAAGTAATATAAGTTGTATAACGAATTAAATATCTAATGAATTAACATACATGAATAAAAAATGTTAATTAAAGTCAATGCTATATTAAATTAGTGGGTATACGAGTACTTAGGTCATAGAGCTAAATATGGAGTGATTTTATTATATTTTAAAAATATTAACAAATGGTAAACTTTTGAGAGCCTGAGATAGAATATAAGTTAATATGTAATATAGTATATTGGATGTAAGTATCTTTAGAGCCAAAGCCAACCTCACCAGCACGTGGTGCACCCTGCCGACTAGCGAAAAAGACAAAAGAGAGGTAAGGAAGAGCTTATTTGTAAGCTGCCTGACTGGGGGGGACCTACCTCCATCTTACTATTAGGTTAGAATACTGCAGCCAAATAACAATTCCTTTGAGGGTTGTTGAGCTCCTGCGAGTGAGTGAGGTCATCAAACAGTTGTTGCGTTGCTGAGTTGCTGCGTTGGCAGCGGGGGTGACGATATATCTTATTGCGGCAATATGGCTACAGTAACCGCTTTACATGAGGTGGCCCGTATGCTTGTCTGCCACCCGACGTATTATAAAAAAATCTATTCAAAAAGTTATAAACCTTTCTCGTTCAATATCCCGCCGAATCGCGCCCTGTAACAATTTCGCCGCGACTACCTGACCTCTGATATTACGATTTTGTGCTCACATTAGGTAATTTCGTTTTATTTCATCTCATATTTTTTATGACAAAAGATCTTCGTCATTTCTGACAAGGCAAAGGCCATCAACATTGTAATGCGGCGGTCGCGGCGCCAGAGTGTCGGCGTGAGGCGTCATCCACACTTTGATCCAATCCCGAGGCAAGCTCATGAGGTTGACGACTGACGACCAATTACCCGATATCACTCTGTTTCGGCCTGCACCCAAATGGAGCATAATGCCTAGGGTAATTATGACTTCAGCTCGGCCGCTTCGCCGTCCGCGCGACGCCCGTCTCGCATTGATTCTACCACTCTCCTAATACACAATTATCTCTAAATTGCTCCGAAATAACCTTTAAAAGTGTAAGGTACATTAGATTTATGGATACTTGTGGCCTTTACTTGATACCATTTTTATAAGCATTGAACGAAATACGTATCTATAGGTAAGTGCCTCAGTTGGTAGTCACGAAGTAATCAATTCTATATGGCTTGCAAATTGGATGTGTTTAATTTTACAAGTCTCGATTAAAGAATATTACGAAATGTATTGATTTAAAAGCCTATCTATTAATTAACTAACTAATTATTTACTAGTAAATAGTTAATGCAGTTACATAACATTAAAACAATGACGTTTTATTTCTAAAGATTATGCCACTAATCGTCAAAAACGAACACCCGTAAAGTGCCCCCAACTGTCTTACCTCGCACAAGCAAGCCGACGAATCTGAAGTTTGTGACAATTGATTGAAATAGATAAAAATGCCGACTTTTGTATTTCAAAACTGCATAAATTTATGTTTATAAAATAAATATAACCCAAGAGATATTACACGATAGTTCACAATAATATTTGATTAATATTTAACAAGTAATTTCTTTTTGGTAATTTCATGTTTTTGAAAAAAAAATTTGCGCCATTTTGCGCTTGGTAAGGAAAAGAGATAGCAAGTTTATTATTCATTAGCTGATTTGATAAGGATGGCTATAGTTTATGTAACTATTTATTATATGGCTATTCATGCAACAGCAGGAAATGTTTTCTGATGCAATTTAGTATGGGTATGCCATATCTATAGATTAAAAACAAACGATTTCTTCGACAGTAGGTATTGATACTCGTAATAAAAATGGTATATTGCACAACAAACCATACGAATGGTAACCATACAAAACAAACAGCCGGTCGCAAACGACACAAGCGCCGCCGCCGCAATTTGGTAGCGTTTTATTATTTTTTTATGGTAATCGTAATTGTCGTGGGGTTAATTGAGAGCGCAGCCATATTTACAACTCGCTGCGGAGATCCCGGCGTTGATAGCGCACTGGGCCGCCCCATTACTTCTATTTACCGGAATGAAGATAATAGTTACATGCATTTATATACATTTGTGAGGATGAATGGAGAATTGTAGAGCTGGTTAGATTTTATTTGCTCGATTTACAGTTTTAAGCCGCACAGAAAAGAAAAAGTTATAAAATTTGTGACTCTACATCTTGTAGACAATTTCCAGAGCAAATTGGTAGTACCTACATACAAATAAATTTAAGTACTGTACCATTCGTCATTGTTTATTGATTTATCTAGTTTGAGATGTCTTTTTTTTTACTGCGCTACCAACGCAGCATCTCCTTCCTCTCTGGTGACCTCACTCACTCGTAGGAACACAACAACTCTCAAGGGGATTGTTATTTGGTTGTGGTATTCTTTGAGGTGGAGTATAACATTCCCCAGTCGGGTAGCTTACAATGACGCTCTATACCTCTCTTTTCGCCAGAGCTTCGTTTTTCAGTCAGCAAATTGCACCGCGTGCAGGTGAAGTTGGCTTTGCTTCAAAGATGTTGATAAACCATCATCCATCATGCCATCTGTCATTTTCGTCATCATCCAATTAATTTTAAATGCATTTTGCAATGATACCTACATATAACAGATGCAATACAAGCTACATCTTAGATATCATAAAAAATTAAACTATTCTGTTGTTTAACCATTTAACGAAAACTAGATCAAAGTAAGGGTCGGTGCACACGGCAGCGTGACAGCTGCGCCAATCACAATATATAGGGGCGTGGTCGAACCCCGCACCCGTCTCCCGGCCCTTCACCGTGATCCCCGGATTATATTATATCGTACAATGGAACTTTTTTACCGAACCATTGTGTCACACTGGGGTGAAATATCCGGCCGGATGTTCTTTACACTCACCTTTATTTAACTCCACCAAATGAACAACGCTGAACGGATTATATTCTTTGTGTATACTGTTTTGTATGTATATCAACGTTTTATGAGATTCATACTTGCATATTATTATTATCTTATAGTTGTATTTTCTTTTATTTTGAGACCATTAGCATATAATTAGGTAGTTTAGTATTCCATGTATGCAAATTAGGATTTAAAAAGAACATTTTGACTAAAGACTTAGAATTAAAAATCTTCGTTAACCCTTATTCATCCTACTGCTAGGATACCGGTCTCCCCTAAATTGAAGGGATTTTAGAGCATACTCCACGCTGCTCAACCGCGGGTGGAGACCAGTGTTTTCAAGCCGCCTAAAGGTTACTGACTTGGCTTTACAACTGTCATCTAATCACAGCCGGGACCGACGGTACCCTCCGAAGCACAAATTAAAATTACTACACAATCATTTTATTTAGTCGAGACATGTATAAATCAATAGTCAAGACTTATTAATTAATCACGGAAGAGTTTTATTATTGATTCTGCGACGACCAGTGATCGACCGACGGACGTAGCAGAATTTATTAATTACGACGTCCCGCGGCTGCCGAGCAGTAGCCACCGGGAGCTGTCGCCGCGCTGCCTAATTGTAAATACAATATGAACCTCTCATAATTTATTTATATTATTTCTGAACGCCTCAGGCATCGGTCGAACGCTGCTGCGTTAGTTCCCATATAAATTAGGCTATAAATCTGAGTCGACACTCATGCCGATTCTCACGATCTAAACACGGTTCGTTAATTAAGCCTCAATAAAGAACGATCTTATTTCATTCAAAATGATTAACCATTTGTTTTCTGTCTTTCCAGGAACACCCGAGCTTACGCGGCACCCCTCTGGCGATGTTGGCGGCCCAGTGTAATAAGCTGTCCAGCAAGTCGCCCCCGCCACTCGCTGATGCGGCTGTCGGGAAAGGCTTTCATCCGTGGAAGAAGAGCCCGGGAGCGCACTCTCCGCCAGGAGGCGGGGCCACACCGCGTTCCCAAGCGCCAGCCTGCGCCCCATATGCGCGGGCGCCCACCTCCTGCGCTGCAGCCCCCTCATACGGCAACGACCTCTACTTCCCGTCTTCGGGAGATCAACTACTCGGCAAAAGTGAATCCAGTGCCAGTCTCGGCTCAATGTATTCGCGACATCCCTACGAATCGTGGCCTTTTAACGTTGGAGGCGGCGGAGGAAGTGGCCTTAAAGCTGCTGAAATGAGCGGTGTCAGTGCCGTTGGCAGTACGTGGTGGGATGTACATAGCGGATGGTTAGATGTCGGTGGCCAAATGGCAAATTATGCAGGTCAAGATTACTCTCAACTCACACATTCGCTCTCTGGTGGAGCGCATTTATTGCCGCCCGCTCCGCATCTCCTACAAGATGCATACAAATCTGTATTGCCCACGCAAGGATCATTTGGATTACACGGGCCCGGTTCACCTGCGCCGCCAGCACAAGCACCATCACCTCGATCTCAACGTCGATATGCCGGCCGAGCTACCTGCGATTGTCCTAATTGCCAAGAAGCAGAGAGACTTGGCCCGGCAGGAGCTCATCTACGCAAGAAAAATATACACAGTTGTCACATACCTGGCTGCGGCAAGGTGTATGGAAAAACGTCCCACCTAAAAGCCCATTTACGCTGGCATACTGGCGAGAGACCTTTCGTTTGCAATTGGCTGTTTTGTGGTAAACGATTTACTCGCTCCGACGAATTGCAAAGACACTTACGTACACACACAGGTGAAAAGAGGTTCGCTTGTCCAGTATGTAATAAAAGGTTTATGCGGTCGGACCACCTCGCGAAGCATGTGAAGACGCACAATGGTGGTAAGAAGGGTAGCTCAGATTCATGTTCGGACTCGGAGGAGAACAGTCAGGGCGAGGGCGGCGCCGGCAGCCGGTCGCCGGAGCACGCGCTGGACGTGAAGCCAAGCGCGTTGGTGTGACGGGGGCGCGCGGCGCTCGCCGTGCCGCACCACGCCCCGCCGCTCCTGTGATAGTGCTTCGCCGCGCCGAGACGCCGGCGTCGCCGCTGCTGCGCCGCCGCCGTCGCATGCCACATATCAACGCTGCTCACGACCAACGTGGACCTGTAATTATAGACAATGCGTTGCGATCCGCAGCACTCGTGTATGTATTTGTTGTGAGACTTTTAAAGTGTTGTACAGTATAGAATATTGAACATAGTTATCTTATATTATAGCTAGAAATTGTATTTTAATTAGATTAAGTAGAATCACACTTTAGTCCAAAATTGCAGTTTATAATTTATTATTGCAGAATATAATACTTATACCTCAGCAGATCATAACAGTTAAATTTATTTATTGT
The DNA here is from genome assembly GCA_937001555.2 of Hypsopygia costalis. Classification (NCBI taxonomy): domain Eukaryota; kingdom Metazoa; phylum Arthropoda; class Insecta; order Lepidoptera; family Pyralidae; genus Hypsopygia; species Hypsopygia costalis. Next base: position 11,692,361 of record OW443330.2, on the reverse strand, counting down.
GCCTAATAATCTAATTGGTTGAGTGATATTAAATACTTTATATCAAAAATTTATTGTCTATTTACTATATTTTGCATATATATTATGTTACTCCATAATCTTCACATTAGTTCGCTAGTTCCAATGTTACATTACTTGTTTTATTACGCAAGTATTTAGAAAGAACTAAAGCATGACCCCACTTAAAATAAAATGCATAGTAAGTATTGTGAAAAATAGTAAATAGATTTCCTAGCGAACGTTATTATGCTCTACAAGATACCTCTGGCTTATGTTAAAATACATTTATTTTATGTTGTATATTATCTATGCAAGGAATGTAATGGAGACTGGAGACGAAACCGTTCTGCTCGCCATAGGCAGGGAATTCATTCTCACACGTTGGAATCTAATCGTTGGTCTAAATAGGCGCGTTCTGTACGGTTCCAGTGAAGTATTTTACCTTGAGCAGTCAAGACGTGGAAATGAACTCCCTGTCATGGTTTTCCCAGGAGACTACAGTGTGGGGTTTTTCAAGAAAGGCGGTAAGGGGTTTTTGCGAGGTCGGCAACGCGTGAGTGATGCCTCTGGTGTCGCAAACATCCATAGGCTACGATGACTGCTTTCGATCAGGCTTATCGTACGCTTGTTTGCCACCCTAGTGTATATAAAAAAAGAACTGAAGCCATCCAAACATAGGAACAGTAATAGGTATAACTAACGTACATTACCTATTGGTCTAAGATCCCATGAACATTAGATCTACGTTATTTTATGAAAGCTGATTTTTACTACTGAAGTTCAATACTAAGTAAGTATAATGTATAACGATTTGCTCTATGAACAGTCGCTTGTGATGGATTTGCCGGAAAAATTATTAAAGTATAAAAATTATAATTGACGACGTGCATTAATTTATAAAATTGAAATATTATGTATATTTTTGAACAACTATTTTCTGTAACTATTTATTGCCCATGCACCCAAACAATTTCTATGATTCCAAGTGCAAGAGGCAATGTTAAAAGTCAGTCGAATAAATTGTGAAATTATGTAACGTTATTTTATATATCTTATAAAAATGTTAATGTTGTTACCTGTAACATTCATCGTAGCCCAAAATTTGTTACGTAGTGTACTTCCGTAGAAAAAAAAGTCAGCTCTTATAAAAAGACCTGGAGTTGATGATCACTGGATCTTGCTCTATATCTTGGATAGCTAATCAATCAGATGTTAAGATTTTAACAATTCATAATTATTACAAAAATGTAATATGTAAATTCAGAGGCCAGAGGATATTAGACTGATACCAACACTATGGTTGTAAAGGAATTGAATTAAGATTGTAGAGACGTTGAAAGATAATAAATTAGATATATCAAAACTGGCATTCACACAGTTATTATTAACATACATTGAAGTATAAAAGTTGAATAAAGCACTGTATAAATAGTTGATGAACGATAACGAGTCAGAAATAGCCTCGTAGAAGCGAAATATCATCCTTTAAAGAATTGTGTGATAACGTCTTATAAATTGATGAACGATGCACGCGCGAAAAAGCATGACTCATTGTCACGTTACGCTTGAGCTGAGCATACTTGCGAGGGCGCGGTTTTTGACGCATCTATCTCTCTTCCACTCATCCGGTCGATGTTTTCTTATGACGTTATCACGTAAAATTATTCTCCGTAAAGCGACTTTACAGACAACAATTTTCTTTTGTTAAAATCAAGTAAGTTTTTGAACATAATAATATATAGGTAGGTACATTTGGTATACAAACTATATAATTACAGGGGATAATAAACAACCTATGATGTCGTATGACCTCATGCTCCTACCAGTAAGAAAACGTAGTAGGAGCTGGAGGAAACGCCGATAAAATAAATATATAGTGCTAGTAGAGAAGCCTTCTACAAATCAGCTTAACATTTTGTTTAACCCTCTTGCTCTGATCAGTCATTCCTATGCCAGTTATGATATATTGTTTTTGAACACAACTTGTAAATTGATCTTAAATAAGCCTGTATTATAAATTGTTCATACTTACACAGATTATAACAACGCATCTTTCAAATGTGTTGTATAACACAGGGGCCTACTATGCTATTGTTGGCTTATATTTAATTGTAAAACTATTCCTACGATGTATATTGTACAAAATTGTGCGAATTAAAAAATGCCTGATATTGATTTTATAAAAATTGAATATATTTTTTCCGAGTGGACATTTGTATTGTTTTAATTATACCTGTCAAGACTCTATCACAGAATAAATAATACTCAATTAGAGGTGCGAGTGTCTCATCTGCACAATTCTTATATTTGTTGTTCAAGTTGGACAGACCGACTGGGGAAATCATCAGCTTAGAGACGATATACTTATATAATATATATATATATATATATATATATATATATATATATATATATATATATATATATATATATATATATATATATATACTTATTATATAATATAATATATAAGTGTGTATGTGTATTATATATTTTAAAAACATGGTTTGACAATAGTCCTGTCCAAAATCGATCGCCAAAAAAGGTCGAGTACCAAACAAGCGTAAGATTATTATGACCAACCCGATGTTAAGCAGTTCTCCTGGCCTACAGTTACTTGATATACAGGAATTGTCGCAGCTGTTGTTAACGCAGCGTCTCCTCGCATGAACGCATCTGAAGACGTTACTCATTTGTAGGAGGGTACGAGGGTCAAACTGAAAGTTCTTAGAAAATCAAAAACTGAGCAAACTAGCAAGTTATTAGTTTTATTATATCTTTTCAAAATAGTGTCCATTCATATCAATACACCGCTGCATCCGATGGAACCACTGAGAAAAGCACTTAGCCCACTCGTCCTTAGGGGTCTCTCCGACGGCCTTTTGAAATGCGCCCACTGCTTCCTCGGTGTTCATAAAAAGTTTTCCTCGAAGTTTTTCTTTTATTTTCGGGAATAAATAAAAATCGCAAGGTGCGAGGTCGGGGCTATACGGCGGGTGACCCAGTAATTCCACGTCTGACGTCACTAAATAGTCGATCGTTCGCCTGGCGGTGCGCGACGAGGCGTTGTCGTGGTGAAGAAGGACCCTACTTCGAGGACGTTTCTCCCGAACTTTTTCCAATACAAGTGGCAAAGAATTGTTACTGTACCACTCTGCGGTAACTGCTTTTTGATCCTCTAAAACAATTGTCGCATAGTGACCTGTCCTTCCGAAGAACGAGGCCACCATCTTTTTTCCCACACTTCGACCTCTTCACTTTATTTGGCAACTCCTCGAAAGGACCCACTGAGCAGACTGTCTCTTGGTTTCTGGATCATAACAGTAAACCCAACTTTCGTCACCCGTAAGTATGTCGAACACAGCATTTGAGTCACCTCCGTTAAATCTTTGAATCATTTCACGGCACCAATCAACCCGACGGAGTTTTTGGGCATCGGTCAAATTATGAGGTATCCACCGGGCACAAAGCTTCCTGACCGCTAAATGTTCATGGAGGATTTTATGCACTTGACTCATACCGATGCCTAAGTTTGTCCGAATCTGCTGATACGTCACTCTTTTATCAGTCTCTATCATACGCCGCACAACACTGATGTTATTTTCACCGTAGTAGGCCGTCTCTGACGCAGATCATCGGTGAGATTAGTGCGACCACGTTTAAACTCATTAAACCAGTTGTAAATAGTCGCACGAGATGGGGCTTCATTGTGAAAGGCCAATCGAAGTCTATCATAGCTTTCTTGCTGACTTAAATGACAACGAAAGTCATAAAAATCATTGCACGAAAATTTTCTCGCGTTAAATTCATGTTGACGTGACACAGACAATTTTCAATTTGCCGCCAAATCGTAAAACAAATGACAAATGAATGAAATACATATGTACTCAATAATATTGGCAGAGTTCCATTTTCAAAATTTAAACTTATTTTTTTATTATATTGTTTACAAGTGGCCAGTTCTAAAAACTTTCAGTGTCGCCCTCGTATATCTCATCAAAGCTCACATTTGATGGTCTCACAGTCATAATTCATAAACAGTATAAGTTAGAGACAAAACTTTCTATGATAAAGTCATCGTAGGTACATGACTTTCGGGGGATATGTGAAGAGGACATCATCTCCCTGAAACTTGTAACTTGACGAGCTCGGTGGTGGAATGGTTAGCAATGGCCACTTTGACTCCGAGGTCGCGGGTTCGATCCCCGCACAAGTGAACATGTCTGTTTGTCTGTAGTATGTAAAAAAAATGTATTTACGTACATTTATCAGTGTCTAGTACCCATAACACAAGCTTTGCGCTTAATTTGGGACTAGATAGCGCTGTGTTAATTGTCCAGAAATATTTATTTATTAATTATTTATTTTACACCCCTGCAAATCGTGTGTATAGCCCTATAGTTCGCTGCGCGATCTTAATCTTAGAGAAACCCCGAGTATAGCTCTCTCCATTGCTCGATACGCGTCTTTCTAAGAAATCGAATCCGAAATGAAAAAAATCGACGGAGAAACAAAGTTGTCAACATAGCCTTCAGAGTTAGCAAGCTGAAGTGTCAGCAGGCCGGCCACACATATCCGAGTTAGTGATTGTGGAGGAGCATAGTATTACAATGGAGGCCTCGTGTGGGACGACGATGAGTTGGACGCCCACAGGGGCGGAGCACAGGCTAGATGGACTGAGAAACTTAAAACAGAGCCTGAAATTGGCTGGATGCGGAACGGAGAAAATTGCAGTTGGTGGAAAGCCTTGGAGGAGGCCTCTATCCAGCAGTGGATAGATACTGGCTGGTGATGATGATGATAAATAAGCTAAAAATTAAAATAGTACACGAAGGTCACGATAAGAATCTTGGCGATGAGATTTACCTAGGAATACTTTCAACCTTAAGGGTATTGTTATTTGTCTGTTACTTCGATCATTAATACTATGTAGATCTGTATACACCCATCCCATCTGTATACCCAGGTGGCAAAAGCAAGTAGTTTCAAGAAACAAATATCAGGTAAGTACGAGTCGGACTCACACACCGAGGGTTCCGATATTTCATTATCTCCGAAGAAAAATACTCCGTAAAGTAAATCTGAAAATATAATCTTTAGGAAAAAAAATCTCCGTAATCGGATTGCTTCTGTGTATTCTTGGTACACAATGACACATATCAGTAAATTGGCGTCCTGACTCATAAGAGAAGACAGGCTATATCACCGCGTCTTATCTCTTACACGCATATACTGGCTGCGGTCTTCTGCAAGGTGGAGAAACGTCACCAGTTGGGCTCGACATGTTCTATTTCTCTTTCGCCAAAGCCTTTTCCGCTAGTCAGCATGGCGCATCATGTGCAGGTGAGTTTGAGTTTGGCTGTAAAGATCGTGGAGCCAATTACACCCTAAAATATATAAATAGGGATTGCCATCTTTCACAAATTCGACAAGTAATATTCGTCAGAGTTTAGTAAACCTATTTCTGCCTTATGCGTCCCTAGTACCCAGGGCTAACTTTATTTGCACTAACGACGATCGACACTGACGATGGACGGCGCGGAGCCCCGTAAATACACGTGTATTTATGCAACCCAAGTATCAGAAGACATTACTCTCATCTTAAAGAGATGCTAAGCAGTTACGATACGATATATTTACAGCACTGCTATGCGTGAGACTAGAGAGTCCTCTTCTTTCACGGTCTCTGGCATGCAAATAGCAAGCAGTGTCTCGCTCTATATAAGCCGTATTGTATCTGCTTAATGTATGAATGTGTGATGAGTTTCTAGTCGCCCACTGGCCTATTCCAATCTATGTGATAAGTGCTGGAAGTACCAGGGCAGCATCAAGCAAAAGTAGAGGCTTTATCTGCTCATGGGCTGATGTTGCTACAATACTGTGCTCTCAGTCAGTATAATATAATACAGTGAAACCTGGTTAAGTAAGACTTTAAGGGACCTATAAATTTGTTTCACTTATATAGGTATTCCACTTACCCAGTGTCTCAGATATCTAGGTACAAATAAATATCTGTCTCATTTACAGAGGGTTCCATTAATAGAGGTCAGAATACAGGTTATTTCAGTTATAGAGGTGCGATTATTAAATAAAGTAACGTATTATTTAATCACTATACGTTAGTTTTAATCTTTATTGGAAATCAAAAAAACAATTTTAAAGGTAATAAATGTAATAAACAAAAATATTCAACTACGTTTTTTTACAAATAGTCTTCGATCATTGCAACATAGTAGGTACAAAAATGTAAACAAAATGTATCAATTATAAAAATTGATCATTTTAGTTTATATTTTGGAAGTATCAGCCATCAGATGTTTTTCGATGTTATAAATTTTATCAAGTATGCTTTGGTCACCAATTGATCATTTCAAATAAATAACAAATTTAAATAGCCCAAATTAGAGAGGATATAAATTGATGTTGTCTCAGTTACAGAGGTTAATGCATATAAAATTCAATCGCTGTTCAGTTATAGGGGTAACTATCACTATAAAATCGAAAGAACGAATCCCAGATATAGAGGTTTGCTTCGTCCCACTAACAGAGGTAATTCAGTGCCAAAGTGTTGGGACCTCAGCATGAGTTCCAGTTATGGAGGTTTCTCACTTATCCAGGTTCCACTTAACCAAGTTTCACTGTACCAGTACTATGTAGCTCGAGCAAAGGCACGCGCACTATCTGGTGAAGGTGTGTACAGTGTCAGATACTCGTCTGTTTGAAAATCACTGTTGTAGACTAAACGTACAGGTTACAGATTTAGGTACAGGTACAGGTTTAGGTGTGGCTTGGCCGCCGATACGGTATTCCTCCATTTATCTAAGAAATCCACAATTTTCTCACCGATTGTCCAATAGTTACCTGCTTCTACATGCCAATATTTTCTCACATACAAAATACATCTAACAACAATAGAGGTCATTCCGTATGCAAAGTTCGTAGGAAAATTTGACACGCCCACCTATAGGTGAACTCAATGAATGCAATGGCGTGTAATACCTATTCTGTTTGGTTAAGGTAATTAGGTAGCTTTAGGTATAGTTATGATAAATAAATTAAAATTTGAAATTAACCAAAATTAATTGTTAGTAAAAAAAGAACTTACCGCAGCGGTATTTCCGAACAATTACGACATTTCGCGCCTTCAAGAACAGAATTTATATTTCCCTTAAAACGCTGGCAACGGATCGGCGACCTCTTGGTGTTGCTGATCTCCATGAGCGGTGGTGATTGCTTTCCACCAGGTGACCCACATGCTCGTTTGCCCCCCTCTTAAAAACTAAAAAGTTTACTTATTGTAGTTCATCATTTCATTGTTATTGGATTAGAATTAGAGGCATTTAGATGACTGTGCATTGTCACAAGAACCAAACGAGTGTGCCAAATTTCCGCTCTATTGGAGATTGAGAACTGGGACAAATTTAATTTGTAACATTTGATTATTGGTTCAATAAAGAGTATTCTATTTTACAGACACCGCGATGAACAAAGATTTTGTTAAAAAACCGGACAAGTGCGAGTCGGACTCGCCCACCTAGGGTTCCGTAGGTACGTAGTATCACTATTAAATTTGATATTTTTCATTATAAATAAGAAATAATGCGTCGAAAAAAATTAATAAAATATATTTTGCAATGTGTACATCAAGCCCTTTCATATGATACCCCATTTGAACTAGTAGTTTCAATTTGAAATTTCGACACCCTATAAAAATATAGACCCCCTATTTTTTAAGATCTATTTACAAATGTATAGTTTTGAGATTTATTCCTATACTTGTAGTCTATAACGATGTTACTTGCCAAATTTCATAGTTCTAGGTCAACGGGAAGTACCCTATAGGTTTTGATTCCCTTGAGTGTGTCGAAATATGCGTTTTTTGCTGAATAAACGGCCGTAACTTTTTTCTACGTAAACTTAGCAGTTCGATTTTTTTACTACTTCATGGGACCGTAGACCTGAGTATACAGTTCAAATTTCAGCTTGATACCTCCACGCATTCTCGACATAGAAATTCTTGACAGACAGACAGACAGACAGACAGACAGACAGACAGACAGACAGACAGACAGACAGACAGACAGACGGACAACAAAGTGATCTTATAAGGGTTCCGTTTTTCCTTTTGAGGTACGGAACCCTAAAAAACAGCTTGTGAAAAACTATTAGATTTAAATTATTTTAACTTTTTATACTTGCTTAATGACTGCAGGGTATTAAAAAGTAATAGTCAAATTGTAGTCCAATATCCAGAATCAAGTTAGTATGCAAAAAAAGGACAAAACAAATATTTGTGAATTCTGAAAAAAAAATTTTTTTTTGAACCAAAAGAGATTTTGATGATTTCTTTGATTGAAACTTGACTTTATTGAGTGATCTATGTTATGATTTGAATAGGTATCATCAGCTCTTTTCTAGTTTTTTTTTGTACTGTGTATGGCAGTCAAGCATACGGCCCGCCTGTTGGGAAGCGGTTACCGTAACAACATTAACGGTCACAAATCCCAACATAAAATATTACAAAGATCGCTCGCACGTTGCCAACGCAGTAACTTCCTCTTTCCCAGTGACCTCGCTCATTCGCAGGAACACAACAACCCTAAAGGGAATTGTTATTTGGCTGCGATCTTCTGTGAAGTGAAAGTACTCCTCGGTCCGGCAGCTTACAATTACGCTGGCCCTACCTCTTTATTTTATTTTTTAACTAGCGCCCGCCCGCAACTACGTACGCGTGGAATTAGTTATTGGCCCATAATTTTTAATTACATTCGAAAAAGCTAAAAATAAAAGAAAGATAAAAGCAAATAACATCAAGACGAATTTTTAGAATCAATGAAGTCGACAGATATTATTTTTTCAAAAAAATCTATGTAAAACCTAAAATATTTTATATTATTATAATATAACATCCGTCCTTATAATAGTAAGTAAGTAGTTGTTTTCATTAATTCTTAAACTTAAATACCATTTAAAATCCTTTTGTCATAATTACTTTAATTTCGATAACATTGGACTTTCATACAAGCTACCATCACCCGTTTTAAACTCAAAAAGAGGTTGATTTCTAAAGATACATTATTAGTACACCTCCACACTATCTATAGAGCATACATTTTAAATTTCAAGTCTCTTACTTCAAAAACAAAGGACTTTCATACAAACTTCCAACCCCCGTTTTAACTCCAAAAAGAGGTTGATTTCTAATGATACATTATTAGTACACCTCCATACTATCTATAGAGCATACATTTTAAATTTCAAGTGTCTCACTTCAAAAACATACGACTTTCACACAAACTTCCTACCCCCGTTTTAGCCCCAAAAAGGGGTTGATTTCTAAAGATACATTATTAGTACACCTCTACCCCATCTATAGAGCATACATTTTAAATTGCAAGTCTCTTACTTCAAAAACATAGAACTTTCGTACAAACTTCCAACCCCCGTTTTAACTCCAAAAAGGGGATGATTTCTAAAGATACAATATTAGTACACCTCAACACCATCTATAGAGATTTATAGATATTTAAATTTCAAGTCTCTTGCTTCAAAAACATAGGCCTTTCATACAAACTTCCAACCCCCGTTTTACCCCTGGGATGGAGTTTCGTAAAATCCGTTCTTAGCGGATGTCTATACCTTAAGGAACTTACCTGCCAAATTTCAAGTTTGTAGGTGTTATAGTTTCTGAGATTTCGTTATTAATCAGGGAGTGGTATTTTGCTTTTATGAACTGGGCCGCAATGAAAGCGGGTCGGTAACAAAAACATCAATTTTTGAAATCGTCTTTATTTTTTATTTATTGTTTTAATACAATCTCTAAAAATAAATAAAATGATTTTACTTCTGCCTATATTTGTAAGGAAATAAACTTTAATTTAGTCTTTATTTCATAAAGCTAGTTTCAATATTTGTTACCGACCCGCTTTCATTGCGGCCCAGTGTACGAGTATATATACTCGTAGATTACGTGTAAGAGAAACTTGCACGGGTCTGATCGATTCGAAATTGGTAAAAAGCATAGTAAATTTGGTTTAATGCTGCAGCATCACCTAGAATCTGCAGGACAACCAACTTACAGCAGAGTTATCTCATTTGGGTTCATTGAAAATCAGTTTTATAGAAAAGAGGCGTCTGGAACTAATGTCAACTAATAGATAGGTTGATTATAAATAATTCGATTTGTACATACTACACATTTAATGACAATTATTTCCTCCAAATATTGTGTTGAATTTTCCATAAACAAATGACTAGCAAAAAGTATTACATATTTTACATTACATTAATAGTGACGTACCTATAATAATTTAATAGCAAATTGATATGACCTAAAACATAGACGATAATAATTTGCCGTTTGTTAATATAATTTTGTACCCAGATAATCCAGATTAATAGATAAATACAAATTACATAATATTGTATTACGCTATATACAGGATGGAATTTGAGACTGGACTTAAGGGCTTTGTTTGTTTGTATTATCTTTATTGTTCAAATTACAACGAATGAGTACATGTAAAATAAAGCGGTACAAAGGCGGACTTATCCTACATGGAGATCTCTTCCAGTCAACCTTAGAGTAACTGCGTGGAGTGGAGTACTACAGCGATTGGCAAGCAGAACATCGAGTAATAAATGAGAAAAGGTAAATAAAATACACAAATAATTCAATTATAAAACATTACATAGGCAATAAAAATATTAAGTAACTTCAAGTCTCATCAGTAAGGAATCCTCTTAATCCACTTTTGAAGGACAATAACGTAGGCAATGCGTTCCACATTTTTGTCGATCTTACTGTGAAAGAATTTGTATACGCATTTGTATACGTTTTGAGTAGGTATGTCCAAAATCCGAGTCCCCGAACTACGCAGACGACAATCAACTTCACGATACTGAAATCGTTCCCTTAGATATAGAGGAGCAGATGGATTAAATGGCACGTTAAAAAGAAGAGTGAGTACCATACCATAGCTGTTGTAGCTACAGGGAAGATTATTAGGACACCAATTCAAATTTTGTGATTTTTATAACGGTATTCACCCGCTTTTTTGTTTTAATCAAAGGTATTCACAGATTATTAAAACATGTACCTACCGTCCGCAAGAAAATTTACACAAAAACTTCCAAACTATCCTGTTTCATTATGAGGATCGAAAGACTCTATCGAGCAACTGAGGGTTGCGTAATAGTAACTACGAAAATTACAAAACCTTTTCCTATATATTTTATATTAAATCACCGTGGCTTCGAGTTACAAACCATGATCCATCAAGCTGTATGCAAGAAATAGCTTTCATTAATAATTAAAAATATACATATTTTTTAAATAAAAAATTAATTGAAAATATAATCAGCTTTCTTTGTATCCAGTTTATCAAAAATAAAAAGCTAGGTGAAAAAAGTATATTTTACTTCAAAATTAATAGTGATTTATACCAGGGAATAATATACCACAGAATAATATACTCTGCCCTACCGCCGAAGCTGAAACCGACGACAACCATCGAATATTTTGATTTAAATATTTTTTTAATCAAAATATTCGATGGTAATCGGCTTCAGCTTCGGCGGGTCTTACGTTCCCGATATTGACAAACCTCTTCAGTTTAGTCAGTAGAGCTCCAGAGTTTCTATCAACTAAGACAAACACAATTACCACAAATCTAATCACTCCCGCATGAGTGACTCACTGTGTAAACTAACAAAATAATTTCTTCAACCAAATTCTTATAAAATTATACTTTTTGTCTATTTACACATAGTACGTACCGTAATGATCATAACTATTAAACCATTGAACACTTCCATCAAGCACTTTTTATTTTTAATCATCGCCACTCATTCACAAATGAATTTTGATATCTACGCTTGTGTAATCCAAACGGAATGACATCATATACAAATATTCAATTGAATTTTTATCTTACTACAAATGAAATAAGTAAATTATCGCTTGTCATCAAAAGTTGATTACGACATTTTCGGTAGAGTGTAATTTACAGGAGCAGCCACAAAGAGGGCGACGTTCGTCGTAAAAAGCGAATTGAAACCACAAATAATGAGGAGGGGAAGTGTCGCGACTGCGGGTGGGCGCTCGTGCCGTAAAAACCGAGCTCATCTGCAACTGCCGCCGCAGCCAGCTTCATTACACGACATAGCACCACTGGTTCTGCAACGAAAAATATTACTAAGTATAAAAATATTTACTGACGTACATCGATTTTTGAAGTGAAAACTTCTTTAGCGGCGTTGTGCACTTTTTGGGATGAGTAAAAAATGTTAAACTCGCGTCAGGACTCGTGGCGCGGCGTAGGAGAGGAAGTAATATCCCCCTCTATTTCTTGCGCGCGGCGTAAATGTATGCCTGCTCCTGCTGTTTATTTTTAATGTAATAAATTGTCATGTTTGTGTACGATAGCGATAGATAATAAATGTATTTAACCATATTAATATACAATTAATATTGTATTTTACCACATAAATGATAGTACTTATTATACTGATAAATAAAGCAATTCGTGCGAAATTATTCCCTAACCATTAATTCATCATTTCCCTATCCATTCAAAATATTCAAAAATGCACAACATAAACGTTCAAATTTTCACTTCTGCCGGCACTCCCGGAGTTCAACCCGTTTTTTTTTATACTACGTCGGGTGGCAGTCAAGCATACAGCTCTGATGTGAAGCGGTTACCGTAGCCATATTAACGCTCGCAACATGAAATAACGCTTGCGCGCCGCCACCCCTGCTGCCAACGCAGCTACTCGTGCCTTTCTTTGTGACCTCACTCACTCGCAGGAACACAGCCTCACCTAAACCTCAAGGTTGTTATTTGGCTGCGATATTCTGTGAGGTGGATGTACTTCACCAATCGGGCAGCTTAACAAATACTTACGTTATACCTACCCTGTCTCTCTTTTCGCCAGTTTATCAGTCAGCAGGGGGCACCACGTGCAAGTGAGGTTTGCTTTGGTTCAGAGATGTTGATTAACCACTTACACTCCAAAGTTTAGACTAAATGACGTTTAAAGAAACAATAAGTATAGCTTTAGACATATAGCTTTAGACTAGCATCCTTCGATCACCCTTAGATATAGAATATTAGCTCCTATTATTCTGTACGCATTAGAATGTTAAAAGTCAATATGTCAAGCCCGACGTGTTCGGAACCGCAACTGCAACCAAGTTGGGTATTCGGAGCTGTGTATCATTGAGATCCCTGGTGATGGTGCAGAATCGAATAAAGATTTTTAGGAGCTCGATGGCGTCGTTGCCCGTGTCAGTCTAATCGAACACGCAAGTTAAGCAATATTGACCGCAGCCTGATTATGGATGGGTTTATTTATCTCGAGCTCCTCCATGCTCCATGCTTCGGAGCCGTGGGTCTCGGATGTTGTCATTAGATGACAGTTAAGCCAAGTCAGTGACCTGCTGGGATACGGGTCTCCCCTCAATCGAAGGGGTTTGGAGCATACTCCACCACGCTGCTTAACTGCAGGTTGGCGGAGGTCACTGTTTTCAAGCGGCCAAAAATCCACTGAGTTGGCTTAACGATTGTCATCTAACGACAATAACCGGGACCGACGGCTTAACGTGCCCTAAGAAGCACGGACGAACTCGCGATATATAAACCCATCCATTGACAGGCTGCGGTCGAGGTTGCTTGACTTGCGTGATCGATAGCGTCGATTAATTTATATTGTGAAAATAAAATTTTATTTTATCTATCCAACGATATTTCATGGTAGAGGCCGAGACTCGATTACTTGGTCTAGGTTAATGTTGGCTTATTAATGACACCCGCGACGCTACGCGACGGTGCGCGGTGGTCTGATGGTCGGAGCCCGCTCCACGCTGATGTCGTATCGTCGCGATCCACGTCATCTCATTTTGAACCAGCGTTGTGGTGGGCGGGACTTTGACTAGCTACATTAATTTCTTTTCTTTTATGTTGATGATACCTATTACGATTAGATTATATTGCTTTGAGCATGATATTTACAGTAAGCAATTCAACAGTTTATGGATGTTTGAGTATTTCATACTCATATGTATTACGTGCTTCGAAGGTCACGTTAAGCCCTCTGTTTTCATTAGATGACGTCGTTAAGTCAAGTCCTTTGGGCGGCAGCTGGAAATCACTGGCCTTCACCAACCCCCAGTTGAGCAGCGTGGTAGAGTATCTCTAAACCCCTTCGATTGAGGGGAGACCCGTATCCCAGCAGTGGGATGAATAAGGGTTGACGATGATGTATTAATAGCTTCCGCCCGCAGCTTCGCCCGCGTGAATGTCGATCATCGCACCAAACGTTTGACCAACCCTCAGCTCATTTTTTCAGGATAAAAAGTACCTTATTATTTATTCTGGACTTCTGATATTATGAATTGAAATTGAATAATAATTAAAGCGTGAAAGTGGAACAAACAAACAAACTCACTTTTTCAATTTCAATAGTAGTAAGGATAATAAAACCTCAAGTAGTTTAACTTTGAGTATTACATACAGTCTCAGAGTCAGACCACCTTGTCAGTCTGACTGATTGTACTTGAATTAAAATATTATTTTTTAAATATGCAATGATTTGCTGCTTGCCTGGCATCGAATAAAAGGAGTTTTATTTATTCTTTCAAAAAAGAAGAAAAAGGCCTAGCCTTTTTCTCTTCCTTTTTCTCGTGATCTGTTTAGATCACAGGAAAAAGGCTAGGCCGATTTAAAGAATAATATAAATTCCTTTTTTTATAGCGTTAATAGCTAACACTCTGTATAGTAGGAGTTTTCATTCGATTCGGATATAGCAGACCCAAATTAACAGCATATATGTAAATACTATGTACATACGATATACATGCCTCCAGACAGTCAGGGGTGAATGACTAAAGGATTAAGGAGAGCACAAAAGATCCACAAGGGTCGACGTGTAACCGGTGCTGCAGCACTGGACCCACTCTAAGATAAGGTAAGAACTATAGACACAGGCTCCATGACAGGGACATGGAATTCCATATACCTACAACAGGAATGTAATAGTAGGTAGTATCGTCGCGAACTAAGCGAACGAAATCGCAGAAAAACTCTAGTGGCCAATATGTAAGTTCCAAGTTACAAAAACAACAAAACATTACAATTTTAATTATACTTAATCAAATCACAATTTAATATATTGGTTCCACTAACCGAATTATCAAGTAATGAAGTACCACCAGCCCATAACATAAATTACATAATTCAATATTGTGAAACTTGTGACCTCTATAATCAGATAAGCCCAGTCGTTATCAGCTCCGACCTTCATAATCAAGTTAACTCCTCTCCATAATCCCTATAAGCAAACACAGATTTATCACCCCTAAGTGAATTACCCGTAACACGATTGAGTGAAGATGGGGGACTCTATTATGGTGAATTTTATATTCCGATCATGATTCTTCCCCGTCTGGAACTCGGTAGTTGGTAATGTTGGTATTCCCGCAATACTTATATTTTCGAGGCATTCGTCTAATATAGTAGGAGTACCTACTTGAACGATTCCGGCGCTACGTGACTATTGTTTTGCTTATGTAGACTTTTCCGGACAAAGTGATGATACAATACCATCGAAATTCGACGTTACGTAAAATTCTACTCTATGAATATAAAACAGATTATTTGTTATAGACATAGATGTATAAAGGTGAATGTACACATTTATCAGCGCCGAATCCGGAAAGACGCGTAGGTGTCCGATTCCGATCATAAGATTTCATATAAATAGTTATAAAATTAATTTCGTTCGGTTCATTCGGCTCTGATAAGTGTGCGTTCACATTAATACACTAATGGTTACAGGGAAATTAAATGTTACTTACTAATTAAACTATTCGATCAGTCTCTACATTTTACAGTAGACGTAGGAAGATACTTGTCTGAAGAAAAAAAAATATTTACTGTCGGTCTGTTAATTTACTTATATTTACAAGAATTTGCTTGATGTTTTTTTTTATGTTTCCCGAAAATGAGATCTTAACTGGATTTGTTAAGATAAGATAAGAATAAGGTACAACAAAGATGATACACAGATTAACATGTTCAACTTACTCTACCCTCGCAGGGGCGTGCAAATATTTCGGTTAATTTATTATAATATTAAATTAAGTTATTCATAATTATATTAAAAACTGAAAATTACTTACATTTCATACAATATTAACGCTCGAAACATAAAACATTATGTTGCCGGATGGCTACGGTAACCGCTTCACTTCAGGCGGGCCGTATGCTTGTCTGCCACCCGACGTAGTACCTATAAAAAAAAACATTGCTCGCGAGCCGCCACTCCCCTCCCCCCCCCCCCTTTGCCGACGCAGCATCTCCTTCCTTTCTGGTGACCTCACTCACTCGCAGGGACACAACAACCCTCAAGAGAATTATTATTTGGCTGCGGTATTCTGTCAGGTGGAGGTACATTCCCCAGTCGGGTTGCTTACAATGACGCTCCCTGCCTCTCTTTTAGTCAGAGCTTCAATTGTCGGTCAGCAGGGTGCACCGCGTGCAGGTGAAGTTGGCTTTGGTTCAAAGATATTGATGAACCACTTACACCCCTTGATACTAAGTACTATAAGTACCAATAATATAAGACTTTGCCTGTAATGTGTTAAATCGTTTCACAGTATCTACGTAGACATCAAGAGTTCATAACGAAAGCTGAAAACAATTACACAACAATATTAGAACGTCAATCGTCACTCACAATTCTCGCCAACTACGATCACTCAATGGAGCGTCACTGGTTCACTGCTGCTCTAACACATCTGTGCTCTTGGTCACACATCTAAGAGAATAAATAATTTATGTTTCCTTCAGGTGGCCTGGCCGCTCAATGTCGTCCAGTAAAACCGTTTAACTTCAACATGTCGTCTTTGTGTGGTAAGTTGATGAGCCGGTGCATACTTAGCCACCGTTCATTGCCTCCATCCTTACAACCGCCGCGTGCTCGAAATATCAAAGCAACGCACCGTATTTAAAACTTATTTTCTTACCACACACTTAGAGTTTTCTGGTTCTGTTCTTATCTGTATTCTAATTAAATTTTTAAGGGTGAGGCCAAACGAGCGTAATTTTTCAATATTTTTGTACAAAGCGAAAGTTTTTCAATAAGTAATATATCAGCGGTCCAACAAGACTTGTATCATTACAAGTAAAATAATTTTATACAGTTAACAGTTTGTATTAGGGCACAGTATAAGTAATAGTACTAACGTAATTAGGGTAATGCCAAACGAGCGTACTTTTGTGAATTGTGAGTCGCGTAATTCGCGTTGGTTCCATACAAATGACGAATTCATTTTACGTCGTCACTGAACATTTATATGAAACCGGCGATTATTACGCGACTCACAACTCACGAAATTACGCTCGTTTGGCCTCACCTTAATACAAACTGTTAACTGTATGAGCTTCTTTTACTTGTAATGTTACAAAGTCTTGTTGGACCGCTGATATATTACTTATTGAAAAACGTTCGCTTTGTACAAAAATATTAAACTCTTTATGTACTTATAATAAGCTTCTCAAAGTGGCCTCTACACATTGGATCCATAGTCCAGCGCACGCCCATCAAATGACCGGTTTTGACCCGTGATCAATAGAGAGCTTAATGTTAAGAAAAAAATTAAAATCTCTATCACGTAGGAAGATTTTCTTGAATCATAGCAAAAAAAAACTCATGAATATTATGTATATATTAAAAATAAAATAAATTTATATCGGATAATTTCTTTGGGAGCTCTAAAAACCAGTTAGCATAAAAAATCGCCACGATCCAATTGTTATGTATCTCTTTTTAATCACGGATCAAGCCCAGTCATTTCATAGACGTACGCGGGGATACAGATCCAACACGTAGTAGCCCTTTGAGAATGTTAATGTAATGTTGTAAACCCACCGTGACCCGCTCCTGGATATATCAATGGAACAATATACCCATGAGCAGCATGAGTAGGTGTAATGGTCTATTAATAATAATAAATAATACTTGACAAATTACACAGCGCCATCTAGTCCCGAACTAAGCTAAGCTTGTACTATGGGTACTAAATAACTGATATATGTATATAAATTCTTTTTTTGTAAATAACTACATATAATTCACAGAAAACGCCCAGACCAAGACAAACAGACAAGTTCATGCACACAAATGTTTGTCATGTGCGGGTGCACTAATCATTAACGTTCTATAGCTTTGAAAGTTCCATAACTCCTAACCCTTAACCCTACTATAAACCTTTTATAATATAATAAGACTAGTTGATGATTGACAGACAGCTGACTGAATAATGCTAACTACTTACAGGTTTCCAAAACCACTTCAAGAACTGTATCAAATGAATCAACAACATCTCGAAAACGAACATATTAATGTATGTATATTTTCAACAAAATAAACATAAGTAGACATCCTCAAACATTTGCAAGTCGAACAGTCTTTGATGATTTAACGCGAACTTGTAAAAAAATTTAAACAGTTAAATAATTCCGAAAACAGAGCACTCATTAAACGTTATGATTAATAAAGCGTCATAAATCGTGGCTCTCGTAGAGGGTCAAAGTCGCCGCCACACATGGGGACACCTTCCGAGAAATGCGAGAGCTGCCGACAATCTGCCAGTTTTTACGCAAATTAACTAGCCACCCATAAATTTCATGTTTTCCCAAATTAGCATACAAAGTAAAGTTCGAGTGATTTGATTCCTATTATTTAGTTAGATCATCATCATCATTAACCTGTATCTATCCACTGCTGGACATAAGACTTCCTTAATGCCTTTCGCTAAATGCGATTCTCCGTGCATCCAGCCGTTTCCGACCGTTCCCTTGAGGTCATCGGTCCATCTAGAGGGGCCCGCCCAATGCTTCGTCGCCCCATACAAGGTCTCCACTCTAGGACTATCCTCCCCCATCTGCCATCACTGACTGCAGTTGGGGCCGGCCGGCCCGCTGCCTTCAGCCTGCTGACTCTGAGAGCTATGTTGACAACTTTGGTTCTCCGTCGAATTTCTTCGTTCCGGATTCGAACTCTTAGAAAAATGCCTCGCTGTGCGACTTTCAATTTATGGACCGGTCACATTGACGTATCGTACGTCAATGACCGGTCAGAGTCCAAGTTTCTACACCATAGGTCGTGGCTGGGAGGACGCACTGGTTGAAAGTCTTTGGTCTTTAAAGTTTGCGGCATTTGCGGTGTGGAGATGTGCTGAAATGCAACGCAATTGAAGTGGTTAAAGACTACATCTACCTCGGACAAGTGATACAGCTTAGCCGTGGTAACTTCAATACAGAGATCGATATTCGCATGCTACTGAGCTGGGCAGCATTCGTTGCATATTTATTAATTTCCGTCTTGCTTTTAAAGTAAACTGCTTATTAGTCAACAAACATTCCAGACACTATTTTTAGGCAATTTGAATTTTGGCAAAGTGCTGTCTAGTCATTGTGCATTTGGAAGCTAGCTGCTGTCTAGTCAACTTAAATTTCAAGCACTACTGCTTCATTGGCATTTCGCAGTTAAGGCAACTCGATCAAAAGGTCTCGTCGCTAGAGAGGACCGCAGTACATCGTTATTTACTATAGTACAGTACAGACAAAATGTGGAGACAATGTTGCTCAGTGCGGCGGAAACACAGGCAGTTTACAACTTTTTAACAGCACGCCGGCCGCGGCTGCCGTAAATCATAAATTTTAGACCCCCTTCAGAAGTAATATCGACTTCTTCGAACTCGCATTAATCTGCCATACTTCAATACCAGAAAGGAAACGTCCAAACACAAAGCAAGCACTAATTTACAGAATGCAAACATACAAAAGAGCGTATCATTTTTGTAAAAACCATATGGAAGTTTCAAACGAACTCTTACCAAATTTCTAATTTCACTCATCCACTAATAAGTCATGATGCGGTACAGTTTGTTCGTCATGTTTCTCTTTATGAAGAGGATACATGATTATTGGAACTGTCAACACGCTGCATAAAACGGTAGCTCTTATTATGATCGTCTCAACTTTAGTGACATATTAGCTGAGGAAGGACAAAGAATCTATGGAGTTGCTACTTTCCTTTATTGAAAAAATAGCGATATTGTACTTATTATTTTATTTATAGTACATATATAAACACACTAAGGACAAAAGAGTTTAGTTTATATTTTTATTTTTACACCGACAAAGAAATAAAAGTGAGAAAACTGGAAAAGAATAGACGGATAAGGGACCGTCGACGAGTAGTATACTACTCGTTTGAATAAACTTTAATTCCTCGGCTTTACTATAATATAAATAACAGGAAATATAAATAACAATATATTTTAAATTGTAAGGCCATGGAATTAAAGTCCATTCAAACGAGTAGTATATTACTTACATTTCTGTTAATCGGTTCACTACTACTATAGTAGTGAAGATAAAACACGAAAATACAAATCATCCACGGTTCAATCTTCAGAAGTTATTTATATTCTATGAGGCTTCTTGCTTAATTTAGTAACTCTGACCAGTCTCTAGTACATACACTATTTTACAACAGTATAACATTTTACAATAGTATAACAACATATATAATATATACTAAATTAATTAAATAAATTAAACGGATCACTCACGTCTTTTTGTCGGGAAAGCCAACTAGTTTCGATCTCAACAGGACCTTCAACAACCTGACCTTCATCAGGGCGAATGTCCAGACACGACCTTTTGTCTCTCGCGCCGGACACTGCGCGCCAGTACGCGCGCCGCGCGACTGGAAAGGGTGGTGGGAGGTTGGTGCGTTGAGTCGGCTTTCCCGACAAAAAGACGTGAGTGACCCGTTTAATTTATTTAATTAATTTTGTATAATGTCTCAAGTGAGTTTTAATAGTATTATATATATATAATACTATTACGTATATATATATATATATATGTATATATATATATATATATATATATATATATATATATATATATATATATATATATATATATAATTATATAATATTAGCTATGGCCCATTAAAGTACCAAAATCGGTAGAGTCGAGTGTTTAATTAGTAGAAAATTTATAAAAACTATTGATTTGCAAATTTAGAAGAGTATTTTTTTTTGCACCCAGCGTCCTAAGGAAAAAGGTCCAACTTTGAAAATGAGGTATATAGTTCAATTCAACTCAGATAGCCTGCGTTCGGGAAATTGTGAAAAGTCATCTGAAATACCTCAATGTCTCAAGATGAAAGTCTTCGACCAGTGTGTGTTACCAGGGATGACATTCGGCTCTTACAGCACAGAGACATGGTCTTTACTATGCGCCTCATTTGAACTCAAAATTGCGCAGTGTACTATGAAGAGAGCTCTGTTCGGAGTATCTCTACGTGATACACTCGGCACTGTATATAAAGCGCAGTGCTATATCCCTGGCAGAGTAAGAGTCACCGACATAGCTCAATAGATCCACAACATACTGAAGGGGCAGTGAGTAGGCTACATAGCATGCAGAACTGACGGTTGATGGGGCAAAAAGGTTCTGGAATGGTGACTGCGTTACGGAATATGCAGCGTAGGACGGCCCGCCGCTAGATGAACTGACGTTCTTACAAAGATCGCCGGGAGACGATGGATGCAAACGGCACAAAACCGATGATTGTAGAAATCTAAAAGTAGGTGTATTTTCAGCAGCGGACATCCTTTGGCTGAAATGATGATGATGTTGATGTAAATAAGCGCCAAAACAATACAACCTTCTGTAATAGGAGTATCAGAATTTTCTTTGATTCTACAACTTGCCACCAGAATATCATATTTTTTATGCATAGATGGGTACCGTAGAATTGTAAGACGTACTAATCTTAATTTATGCAGACTTTTAAAAAAAAATCTTCATGGCCTTTCTTTCACTTTAGTTTCATGGAACTGATATGTAATCAATAATCATTGATATATATGATATGATTATATATGATATGTAATTTAATATTAAATATATTAAATGAACAAGATTGAAAAATGCACAAATAGTCTTTGAAAAACATTTGAAGACTTTTATAGAGTACAAAACTTATAGAGTACTTACTCTATTCTACAAGTTTCGTTGTTCCAAAGAGCGAATCCCGTCAAAACGCGCTGCTCAGTATAGCCGTGACCGAAACTGTCAAGTTAAAATGTTTTAATTTAGTGGCGCAGTTCGTCATACGCGGCATATCCGCCATCCGCCGAGTCATTTGACACCCGGACTCGGCGATAAATCTCCGCCGAACCAGCGGCAGCGGCGGCACTAATCACGGAAATGAAAACAACCCTTCACTTGCTCGTTTGCGTTAATGTTCCGCTCAAATGATGACGTTTTATGTTCAAGATGTTACTTTCGTCTGCTACTGCCACGAATCTGCGATTTTCAATTCGTTACGTTGACGGATGTTTACAAAGGTAAAACTTGTATGGTTATTTGTTTCGATGTAGACGGCAATCTTATCGTAATATTTGCTTATCCTTAGCTTGAATGTCAATGTCACCCTAGCATAATCCTAGGATAGGAAGTTTTACATTAACATGCGAAGAATGAAAGGAAACCCGTATCCCAGCAGTGGGATTAATAAGGGTTGACGACGATACGAAGAACTCTTTATTCATTACTACTTAAACTCCGTTCATGTAGCATCTTAAATAAAATCAGATTCAAATTTAAAACGTAACATCAATTGAAACACCCCTAATGTTTACGATGCGCGCATCGGGAAAACAAACAATTTATCTATTTCCTCGAAGATCACACAGTAGTTAATAAAGAGCCGCGTCGACGACCGACAAAGCCAATATGAAGAGGGGGCGAGTCGGCACACGTCGAATACGAATTTAAAATTCGCTAATCTGCCTCTTTTTGTAACGTGATTGAATAATGACGGCAAATTGTGACGGATCAGTTGTCATGAACCTACAGTCCCTTTGTAAAGAATATTTACACTTTACTGTTTGATATTTTGTTTATCAACGATGTCTATAGATCCAATGCTGTTTATTCTATCTAGGGTTGCCATCCGTCCGGGTTACCCCGGATTTGTCGTAGTTTGGAGTGCGTCCGGGGTGCGTCCGGGCGGGGTTTCATTTGTAGTCTAGGATTAAATAAAAATTTTAAATCACTACCGCCCGCTCCATGCAGCGAAGAACCGTCTTGTCACAGAATAAAAAATAGTACTAGTACTAAAAACACTGATGAAATGTCCGGGTTTTAAGATTCAAAATACGGAGTTTTCACGCATTTTGTCGTGGTTACTAGCGTTCAGAGATGACAACCCTAATTCTGTCAAAGCTTTGGTGAGAATTATTAAAAAAAACACTATGACACTTTTGTATATGCCCCATATCTATCAATGCCACAAATTTCTTTTAGTTCTCTTGAAAAGGAAATTCCTTAATCGTTTTAGATCATATTGCTGGATGATGAAATCGAACATGCAGAAAAAACTTTGATCAGACGGACAGTTGCTCAATAATTAATTAGGTCCTTTGAAAATGACACCTAAAATATTAGTCAAAACATAATAATATGATTATAGTATAGATATATATAGAACACCTTAATGTGCCTTCATTTAGAACCGGGGCCCTATCGCCTAAGCTGAAGCCGATCAAATATTTTGATTCCAAAAATTGGTGTTAAATTAAAGTTATTGAGAAGCTGGAGTTGCAACTTAGTGGGTAGACCTCAAGGGTTTCTACAAGCTGAGTTAAAAATAACCAACAATCTAAGCTAAAGTTTCTCGCAAAGATAAAGATTTTCGCATTAAAAAATTCCGATGATTCGGCGGTAGGGCTCCAGCTTATTTAAGTAGGTACCAGCTTCCTCCACTACCTACCCTACCGCCTAAGCTGAAACCGATTCCCATAGGATATTTGAGTACGAAAATCAAACTCCATCTTAGATTATTGACAATTGTGTTTATCTTAACTGGTAATAGCTAGAAGGCACAAGCCTTCTTGCATGATTTGATATGATTGTTATATTCCAAACTGACACAATTGTAATATTTTATTACTTGTCGGATTCATGATGAAACAGTTTGCTCTCTTTTAGTTTATTATACAATATTATTTTTTTGTATCAAATGTTCATTTCCCAGCTAAGACAAATCACTTTTCCAAAAGTTTGGAATACATTTTTTTATTTAAATTATTTATTACCTTTCTTTCCACCTTCTATCCCTATTCCTACTTAATATTATAAACGTGAATGTGAGGATGTTTGTTATTCTTTTACGCCGAAATTCCTGGACCGATCATCATAAAACTTTGTACACATATTCTCAAAGGTATTAGAAAGTACATAGGATACTTTTTATTAAAAAAAAAAGTAAACGAACGGCGAAACCACGGGTGGAAGCTAGTATTATAATAATATATTAGTACTCAAAATACAGAGACATTGAAATACAATTTGAAAATAGGTATCATTATCTAAACGTTGACCAAAAGATGATGCAAATTAATGAATCTATTCAGTAAAATGAAAATTCGCCCTGTCATTTGGCGCTTAGGGGAGCATTTCAATCAGCCCTTATTCGGGGTGCGCATTAAAGCAATCTTCTATTGCGTCACTTTATTAGTTTCTGCTTTATTTTGCCCTTTTGATGTTTGAAAGTAATAGAGCTACCTACTTTGAATGCCAACTTTGCTAACTCATGTTTTTTTTTTCTATGTAAGCCGTACTGCATATGTCATTTTGTTTGCCTTTATTGAGAAAAAATAGTTCAAGTTACACAAAGCCATCTAGTCCCAAACTAAGCAAAGCTTATACTATGGGTACTAGATAACAGATTTTTTTTTAATTCATACATAATAGATAGAAAAACACCCAGACCAAGACAAACAGGCATGTTCATGCAAACAAATATTTGTCTTGTGCGGGGATCGAACCCACGACCTCGGAGTCAAAGTGGCCATTACAAACCATTCGACCACCGAGCTCGTCAATACCTATAAGTAATTTGAGAGAGAAAACATCTGTTATTTTGATATTATACATACAAACAAATACTTACTTCGATTTTATGCATTTGTATAGATATATAAAATATTGTGTCATTAGTACCGTAGACCTTATAGGTAAACAATTGGGTCATCAATACCAGCCATCGATATATGCCTTCCCTCATGTCGACAACCCTTATTTATCTCACTGCTGGTATACGAGTCTCCCCTCAATCGAAGGGTTAAGAGCATACTCCACTACGCTGCCCAACTGCCGGTTGGCTTCCCCTATGCTTTCCACCATAATTATCGATTTTCCGTTTCCTATATCAAGCCGTTTCCATCCGCTTTTTTGAGGTCATCCGTTACAGGTATAGGAGGTCAAAACTGGATAATATTACTATATATTATCCAGTTTTGACCTCCTAACTCAAGGTCAAAACTGGATAATATTACTATATATAACCTATGGAATTACCTCACACAGTTAACCACATCATTGTCAAAATTTGACATTACAAATAGATAGTGGGTGGACCTAAAGTCAAACGAGAAGCATTTTGTGGGTCTCTTCACGTTGAGGAATAGGTAGGCGGACAACCAAATTTCAAAATAATACATTCACAAAATTAAAAGTTAATAACAATGATACTTGTCTAAACATTATACAAATACTTAATTTTGTTGAAATAGAAATCCAGAATACGCCCACTTGCAACCTTGTAATGAAGTATCCCTCCCGGGTTGGGACTCCTGTGAGGTATAAATAAATAATTATTAAATATTCTTACGACACACTGCCATCTAGTTCCAAACTAACCACAGCTTGTTCTATGGGCACTATATAACTGATATTATACTTTAATACTTTTTATAGTTTTTTCTTGTAAATACATACACATAATACGAAGAAAACACCCAGATCAAGACAAACATTTTCATGCACACAAATAATTTGTCTTCTGCGGGGATCGAACCCGCGACCCTGGAGTCAAAGTGAACATGGTTAGCCATTCGACCACCGGGGTCGTCATCACGGGTATACCACAATAAGATGTCAACTATAAGAAAAATACATATTCATTAAATAAGGTTTTTTATAGGATGATTGGATAAGTGTTTTTGTACACAATGAAAAGCTCAAAAATATTATACAATGCTATATAATATAGCGTAAAGAATAAAAACGTTTAATTTGCTTATATTTTTCCAAAGATTCGAATTCTAGTATTCTGTTCTGGCTGTGATATACTGAAATTCGATCGATACGAGGTTCTTAATACTTACATTAACATGGTAGAGGTATTTGCACAACTAACATGGTAGAGGTATTTGCACACTCAAATTGCTCCAAATAGAGCGTATTTTACGTATTTTAATTATGTCTCTTTCTCTATGTCCGAGCTGAATGACTACTTTCCTACAAAAGAAATAAATAATATACTTATAAAAGCTATATAATATAAAGACTTATGTAAAAGTGTAAGAATTATCTAAGTGCCCACAATGGTCCAGAAGCAAATAAAGATTTTTTTTTATTTCGTTTTCATAGAGTAACAAACATCCAGCATATCAACTTTTGTATATAATTTACTATTCCTATCTATATATATCCATGCAAGATTACACGTAGCGTAGGTATACCTCATACCTATACACAGCTCATTACTCCTACATTGAGCACACATCATTAAGTTATAAAGAAAGTCGGAAACGTCTGAATCTCATTACCATAGCCCTACATTCTGCGGGTGGCATAACATTGGAATAGGAATGAGCTGCGAGCTGCGACATGAATGACAAAGTGCATGCAAATGTCGCCTTTGTCGGCAGTCGGCGACGTCGCCAATCACACAACCTCTGTAGGCAACTTCTAATGGATGCGGAACTCTTTTGGAACGATCGCGAAGATCAAGGGTGAAATACTCTGAGCATCAACTTGTAAGAAAATACCTATATATCTTCTGTTGTTATTTTTTAAAGGTTTAACATCTTGTACTTATCTATTATATGCTGATGAATTCCTGATTTTAATTACAATTTATATATGAGAGGGGGGCAAACGAATATGTGGGTCACCTGATAGAAAGCAATCACCACCGCCCATGGGGATCAGAAACAACAAGGGGTCTCCGATCCGTAGCCTTCTACTCCTTCCTTTGTTTCTGATGACCTCACGCACAAGCAGGAACACAACCACCCTCAAAGGAATTGTTATTTGTATTTTATAGTATTAATCATCGAAGAAAGGTATGTAAAAATACCTAACATGCATGATCGCGTTAATTCCTGTAGTTATTATTATTTTATGTTAATATATTCCGCAGGGAAGTTACAGAGAAAAATTGACAGTCAATCTAATGCGTTGCATAAAAGCTTTAAAGTCCCTACTGTCGCCTATAACCTGTCATAATTATATCTATTTGACAGTTGCATTTATAGATATTTTAAATGATAGTTATTGCACGTATTAAAATAACACTATGAATAACATAACCGTCCCCTGCACATGTCGTAGAGTAATTAGCACGAGAGAAACACTTTTTTCTGCAAATGCGTCAGCTGGTAATGAATGTCGTGTGTCGCGGCAAAAACAGGAATTCTTGCGCCTAATATAAATCTCCTGGTAACATGGTGTCGGGACCTATAATTAATAATACGCATTCCAGTCAATAGATCTACAGTTCTTCGCAGTTTTGGAATTCTGTAGTGGCATAGGCGCTGCACGCGCCGATCTGATGAAGAATGCAGGATGTCGATATATGCAAACGGCATTATATTAGTTTTTTATGCATTATACTTATATGTCGTAGATACAGTACAAATATTCAGTTGGATTTTAGCAATAAGTAGTCGCTTATTCCTATTTAACCACTTGAATGTAATGACATGCAATTTTAATGTCAATTTATTAATAATAATATGTATTTGGTATAGTATAGAGGTTATATGTATTTTGTATTAGGTATATATATTTAGGTAAAGCTACGCCAACCCGCAGTTGAGCAGCGTGGTGGAGTATCCTCTAAACCCCACGATTGAGGCAGATCCGTATAGCAGCAGTGGGATGAATAAGGCTTGTCGTCGATTAGTTATAGAATCACTTTATGCATAGACTTGCTAATATTTTATAATTGTAAAATTCAACTGAACTGAAGAAAATATCTTCTTCTCTATAATAGCCACTTGATATTTTAAACTTATTAAAAAGTCGTTATTTTATATCGTTAGGTATATTATTATAGTTTCTTTGACACATCATAATTTGGGGGTGTAGTGTTCATCAACATCTTGAAACCAAAGCCAACCTCACCTGAGGTGCACCCTGCTGACAAACGAACCTCTGGCGAAAAGAAAGGTAGTGCGTAGCGTAAGAAGGTCACATCAGTGATGGCAGATGGGGGAGGAAGGTATTACAGTGGAGGCAGTTTTGTTACGTTTTCAGCTTTAAGTAATATCAACGTAAGAACCGAAACTGTAGTCACTGACCAAAATCAATTTCCATCAATCAAGATGATACTTTCGTCATACGGTAGGTAGATGAAGGATTTCCTATAATTTCATTATTATCTAAAAAAGTAAAAAAGAGGTTGTGGCTGTGTCATGGACACGGCCGTGTGTTGTACGTGAACACGTTATATGCACTAAAATTATCTCAAAATGGCAGTGATTCCCCCTCCCTCGCACGCGATGTTCCATAGTCCTTACTTAGCGTAATAAATTCTTTGATCCTTCATCTATTTAGTGGTGTGATTGAATTTTGGATGGAGATGATATATTTCTAGCTGCAACACCAAACTGTATCCCCGATTTTGTTACAGTTCGTTTTTTTTTTTTAATTCATTACTAATGGAATCAATTTTAAAGACATATTCACGTCAAAAACAGTCGATGACAACCTAAAAATTATGCACACATTCGTATCAAATTAAGTGAGGTAAAAGTGTAAAATTGTACACTACCCAAAATACAGTGGGCGTGACCACAGTGTCGTATGCGCACGAGCCGGATACGGAAGTGTGTAATTACGTCGCTATTTCGCAAAAATGTCTCAATCGGAATTCGACAGATGGCGCGACCTTGAATAGCTCAAATATTCGTCGAATAGTTCAGCTGTTTGTGTGGTTTCGGCCCGCCCATTTCAGCTTTTCGTTCAAGTTGCAACACAATGCGATTTATGGCGATGCAACAGCTCCGCCCCTGTCGCTGACCGTTAACATTATTTTATGTTCATAAACATTTTATTACTCGTTTATTTATACATAGGGTATTGATCTTTCGGTCATGTAACACACGGTTGGAAAGCAATGAGAAAGGCTTACATCTAGCAGTGGGTAGATCATCATCAGGTCTATTTTAGTCTCCACTACAGGAGCACGACCCTCTCTCGTCCGTCCTAGACGGAAGGAGGATTTGGCCTACACTCCCCACGCTGGCCAGACGGGTTGGGGGGGCCTGATCGATATTTGATAATGTATTTCCCTTAGTCGCCTTGTACGACATCCACGGGAAGAAACGGAGTGATTCTATTCTAGTCTGCCGGAAACCACACGGCGGCTCTGGCGAAAGAGAGGTCGGTAGTGTGAAACTATTTCACAAATATGAGGTGTAAGTGACTCAACACGATCTTTAAAGCCAATACCACCCTTACTTGCACGTGGTGCAGCCGGCAGGGTTCCCGACTAGTGAAAAAAGCTCTGGTGAAAGAGAGGTAGGTAGGGTACAGCGTAATTGTAAGCTGCTGTACCTGGGGAAGTACACCTCACAGAATACTACTGCCCAATAACAATTCCTTTGAGGGTTGTTGACCAGAAAGAAAGGAGCTGCTGCGTTGGCAGGGGGAGTGACCAGATCAGAGATCCAATGGGCTTCAACGACTACCAGTCGCTGCCTGTTATGGTTGTAGGTATGGCAACCGATAAGAGAAAATACTTTCTTGTTTATAATGTTATTAATCATCTTCTTCCCCAATGCTTTCCACCAAATACGATCCTCCGCCTTTCCGAATCCAGCCGCTTTCTTAAAGTCATGACTATTTATTAGTCGGAATGAATTCCATTAAATACAATGAAAATAAGTAAAATAGAGAAAATTTCACCACGGTACTTTTCTTAACGACATTACTTACAAGATTTAGAACAGAAACTGTTGACGTTAGATGACAGTCGCCATTGGTATACCTACTTACCTAAACAACTGAACCCCAGATATTTAAAACATACGTTTACACACTGCATGTGAAATATTGTTATTTATATTTATTTACCTAATATCAAATTTCAAATAAGTATCAAAAATCAAATATCAAAACAAACCATATTTAATTGTTATCAAAAATACCCACATCACGCGGGTATTTCATCGATTACTTATTTACAGCACATAAACCTATATCATTCGCATTTCGGCTGCACGTATTGAACGCTTTTGTTTTGGAGCGGTGTGGTGCGAATAAAATATGAATAAAATAAATTATTGAATGTCTTTTTAATAAAAGCGCTTATTGTTTTATGAGGATAATAGCGGGGCTTTGTGGTCGGCGCCGCCCAGCCTCGGTTCTCCACGACACAATGCACAAAACAATAAATAGTCCTATTTATTCGCGCTTTCCTCGCTCGGTCGCGCCGTTGTTCCCTAATTGGTGCCCAAAATAAATTAATCGAATTAAAACGCTCCGCTAGAGATAACACGTCCGTTTGTAAAATGTTTAGACGTACTTAATTAACGCTCTTTACATGTGAAACCGTTCGTGTTAATTTAATAAATTCATTGTTTTGCTAACATCTTAATTATTTGAGATGTGTGTGAAACGGTATTACCTACTCTAAGTAAAACAGTAATGTCAAACAGTTAGCAATTGCTATTATAGAGTAGATTTAAGTATAATTTAAATTATGTTAAAAGAGCATAAATGCTCTCAAATAAATGATCAAAAATATAAAAGTACAGAAAGGTGTCAAATCATAGAGCTGCTAATATATAATTTTATATTTATTTTATCAGAAATACAGACCTCTGCATTTTAAAAAAAACCGGACAAGTGCGAGTCGGACTCGCCCACCGAGGGTTCCGTAGGTACGTAGTATCATTATTAAATTTGATATTTTTCATTACAGATAAGAAATAATGCGTCAAAAAAAATAAATAAAATATATTTTGCAATGTGTACATCAAGCCCTTTCATATGACACCCCATTTGAACTAGTAGTTTCAATTTGAAATTTCGACACCCTATAAAAATATAGACCCCCTATTTTTTAAGATCTATTTACAAATGTATAGTTTTGAGATTTATTCCTGTACTTGTAGTCTATAACGATGTTACTTGCCAAATTTCATAGTTCTAGGTCAACGGGAAGTACCCTATAGGTTTTGATTCCCTTGAGTGTGTCGAAATATGCGTTTTTTGCTGAATAAACGGCCGTAACTTTTTTCTACGTAAACTTAGCAGTTTGATTTTTTTTTAACTTCATGGGACCGTAGACCTGAGTATACAGTTCAAATTTCAGCTTGATACCTCCACGCATTCTCGACATAGAAATTCTTGACAGACAGACAGACAGACAGACAGACAGACAGACAGACAGACAGACAGACAGACAGACAGACAGACAGACAGACGGACAACAAAGTGATCTTATAAGGGTTCCGTTTTTCCTTTTGAGGTTCGGAACCCTAAAAATGATCAGGAAAGAATAATACAAATTAAATATATATATAACCCTTACCACCAATTGTTATTGCGATTCAATAACTGAATAAGCATTATATTCAGATATTGAATTGCAATAAGAGTTGGTGGTAAGGGGGCTGATCATAAATCTAAGTTGAAGTTAGATTTTTACAATTAAAAAATCTGATGGGAATCGGCTTCAGCTTTGGCGGTAGGGTAACTACTTAAAAACAATACCGAAGAAATTAATAAATTTTCCTCTTCTCTCAGAATTTGGGGTGCAAGTGGTTCATCAACATCTTTAAACCAAAGCCAACTTCACCTGCACGCGGTGCACCCTGCTGACTGACAAACGAAGCTCTGGCGAAAAGAGAGGTAGGGAGCATAATTGTAAGCTTGTGATTGTCGACTGGGGAATGTACCTCCACCTCACAGAATACCGCAGCCAAATAACGGTTCCCTTGTGGGTTGTTGTGTTCCTGAGAGTGAGTGAGGTCACCAGAAAGGAAGGAGATGCGATAGCACCGGGAGTGGCGGCGCGCGAGTGATATTTTATGTTGCGAGCGATAATATGGCTACGGTAACCGTTTCACATCAGGCGCGCCGTATGCTTGTCTGCCACCCGAAGTAGTATAAAAAAAAAATCCGCCCTTAAAGTTTACCTTGACATGACGACTCACTGTCTCGCCCGCTTGTCACGTCTAGAATAATTTTCAGTCCTTTCAATCATCCATCCCTCTGCCTCATACTACACACAAGTTTACAGCTACTTCTTTATATAACGGACATAATATAAGGTACTTGATATTATGTCCGTTATACTGCCAGGTACCAACCACCATATTTATAAATTGCTTATTACAATTAATTTCAGAACACTCAATTTTTAAACATACAACGCCATCTAGCGACGAGTAGCGACTATGCAATAATATAAACTACAACATATAACAACTATAAAAATTATTCAGTCTTAAAATAAAATTAACTGATTTTTTTATATGTTTGAATGTATAATCAACTTAGTTATCTACCTCAATAACGAGACAACGAGACTAAGCACTTAATGTTTATTTGTACGAAACGCTCACACCAAGATCTATATTTTTTTTCTAAACGGTTGATAACAATAAAATACAGAGACATTTTGAAAACGAAACGTTTATTTATTTGGAATAATATTGCGGTTATGTTAGACACAAACTATCAATTACACGGTAGTTGGGATTCGGCGTTGCGGCGGCGGGACCTGAAACTTTCTACTTACTGCTCCCTGTCTTTGTGTGGCTTACTTTCGTATTTCGTAATTACGTTAAAATACATTTAGTAATGAAAATAGCGGGGATGAAAAGAGTCGGAAGTAAAAAATACGCGCAAAGTGGCTATACAAAAGACGGCAGTACAATGCGGGAAGCAATTAGACGTCGGCAGATGGCGCGCGGGTCCATGCGACCGCAAATGCGTCCGTTCGGTGTCGTTTCCAACGCATATGTTTGAATTTAGAACTTTTTTAACCCTGTGAATAATGTAAATAGATAATAATTTATATTTTTAAATAAGTTGGAGGATTACAAGAACTTAATTGCATAGACATTCATACCGCATAGATACTGTCTAGTACTGTGTAGGTAGTGTAATTAAGGGTTAACTAAAAAACCATTTAACTGTTACGACCACAAACGGACGGCACGGAGGTCAAAGGGTTAAGCTTTGATGATCTGATGATCTTTTTTACCACACAATCTGTTTCAACGATTGGGAATGAATAGTTCGCATTCGTCGTCAACCCTTGTTCATCCCACTGCTGGGATATGGGTCCCCTCAATGAAAGTGGTTTGGTGCATACCACCACGCTGTTCAACTGCGGGTTGGCGTTCGCATAGGTACATTACGACTTTACGACGATACTCAGGCTAGAAAAACTACCTACCTGACACGGTGTATACCTATGTCGTCATCAGTAAAGCCAGAAGGTATTTTACACTACATTACAGCGGCTACATCGATTTTTATGTAAAATATCTTCTGGATATTAATTAACTAACACCTAGGATATTTTTACATCGATAATGGTATTTACACGTGTGGTGAAGCCGTGACCAGAAGCACTGTGTAAGTAATAAATAGTACTTACGTACCTACAGTATGGCTAGGGACCTCACTGTCATGCTCAAGAGACGACCTCAGCTTCCCTAAGTCGAATCTGGAATAGTTTGTTAAGCGCCGCACGCACAAATTCATTTTATCTAATAATTAATATAAATAAATAATAAATATTATCAGACAAATTACACAACGCCATCTAGCCCCAAAGTAAGCGAAGCTTGTGTTATGGGTACTAGGCAACTGATAAACATACGTAAATACATTTTTTTTTAAATACATACTTATGACACATAGAAAACACCCAGACCAAGACAAACAGACATGTTCATGCACACAAATGTTTGTCCTATGTGGGAATCGAACCCACGAGCGTTGGTGTCGAAGCCGCGTCATTGACCGCTACGCTACAGAGCTACGTCGTTCATGACTAAATTTTAATGTTATAAATTTCTATATGCTAAATTTTAATTCATGACTACAGTTAACAACGGGACATTTTTATGGAGTGGTGTGACAGAAGCTAGCATATAATAAATGACAAATAATAGATACTATTGCATCGTATATTATCTATATATATAAAAATCAATGCCACTTTTCGTTGTAATTTTATAACTCAAGAACGGGCTCACCTATCCAAACTAAATGTTTAGGGTTTATTCGGACTATTTAGTAGATGGTTTAGGTGAAGTTTGCACAAAATCGGTGGAGCGGTTCTTCATTTATCACATTTTTTGTAACAATTTAATTCAATAAATGGCGGATCATTAATGGGGGTTTTGCAGTCAAATTGAAACTTTTTTCAGATGAGGATTGTGCTGTCAAATTGAAACTTTTTTCAGTGTTGACAGTACAGGCATGTTGTTATTATTCATGCGGTCATTTCATTTTGGACGTGCTTCGACTTTATGTTGCCTGTTCCAGAGTCGGTACCCCCAGCCGTTTGTTTATTCATGCTCAAAATGGAAAAACAAAAAAAATTGTTTATCCAAATGTTTTGGATTAAGTTTTAAAATAGCTAGCAATAAATAAAATATTTTTTTGTTTGAATAAATGAATTTGGTGTTCCAACATTTTTTTTTATTATTTTACTTTATACGTAGCGAAGCACGTACCGGGCCGCTAGTTTTTTATATAAGAGGGGGTAAACAAGCATGTGGTTCACCTGGTGGAAAGCAATCACCACCGTTCATGGAAATCAGCAACACCAAGGGGTCGCCGATTCGTTACCAGCCTTTTAAGGGAAATATAGACTTTGTTCTTGAAGGCTTACATAAATATACTACTTAGGTAAATATTCTTTTTATGCTCGAAACATAAATCTACGACGTCGTATAATGACGTCCACCATTTACGCAACTTTTAACGTTATTCTCTAAATCGCATTTATTCACATAATACTATTCACGTACGAAAATAAAGCTATTATTAACATTAGAAATTAGTGTTTCGGCTTTTGGTTAACCACAAATAATGACGTAAACATCTGGTTTCTCTGTATGCAAATGTTTAGAAAGTCTAACAAATGCTGCAATAATACAAGTGGTAAGAATTGTAAATACTTAATACTAAATTAAAGTAGCCACATGTAATAGTTAGATAAAAAAAAGCATGGAAGGAACTAGTTAATAAGTAGTAGGTAATTATTATTTTCAGTACTGTTAGGTCTTTTGTTAATATTAGTAAACATTTCTGTTTATTATATTCTTGACTGTTTGTTGACAAAATAAAGAGAAAAAAAACTACCACGTAGATAATCTTATTAATTATTATAAAAAAAAATATCTGATTTAACATAGTTAAAATGATTAATGCTGTCAACTAACACTTCACTGCGGGCACAACCCGGCTATTCCATACAAATGTCGCGGCGTTTACTACTACATAAACAACAGCATCTGTGCAGAGCCTGAATGACCGCGTGTGCGTGCGGTGCCATCCAAACTGTTTCAGATTCATCTGAGAGGGGGGAGGTGAGAGGGGAGAGTCGACACTGTTATATAGTACTATGTATTATTTATACTGTGCTGTATTTCAGTGTTTGAATTGTGGTATGAAATTTGGCTGCATTAAAAAAGATATAAATAGCTTACTTTTGGATTTCCAGCTTATTTTTTATCGATCTGATATCGACGATTATCTACAGCGCGTATGATTCCTCCGTGTTTTTTTTTCTCCTGTTAGAAAATATATATCTGATAGGTTGCTGGTTTCCTGTCCCTCTGAATGCGTATTGGTGGAATTACAAGCTGTCTACGAACTCAGCCTGTAACAATCAAAAACAATAACTTCTTTTCTTAGCCAATTGATTCAAGTGTTATATTTCACGTTAAGCCGGCGGACTCGGTTGTTGTCTTTAGACGACAGTCGTTAAGTCAAGTCAGTGGCCTTTGGGCGGCATGAAAACACTGGCCTCCGCCAACCCGCAGTTGAGCAGCGGGGTGAAGTATACTCTAAACCCCTTCGCTTGAGGGGAGCTCCGTGTTCCAACAATGGGATAATTATGGGTTGATACCCTTATATTTTACGGAAGTAAAATTTTCAGGTAATTTTATTACACTACTTGACGTGCTACCGTCACCAGATTTCTTTTCTTCTTAAAGATATTGCTTACTTTTGTGGAATATTCTCATGACAGGATCAGGTCAGATTACTTAAATTTTATGATGTTAAGCCCCTTAAACCTACACCCGTGTCACAAGTCTCGGGATCTGCTTGGGGTTTCTCTATCTGCCACATGATGGATCCGCCCCCGCACGGTGAATCCATGGAAGCTAAGAAGTTCGTCTCGTCTTAGGTAGGTACTGTAAAATATCTAAATGGCTATTTTGTCCCAAAAGTAAACCTAAGTACGGGGCCACCATGTGCAACTCTAATCGACAGAATATTCCCATAAAGGTATACAGTCATGTGCAAAAATGCATATAAAATTTGCGAAAGAATTGGCTGGCATCTGTCAAGTTGCAACAACTTGGTGGTGTTACTGATTT
Organism: Hypsopygia costalis; assembly: GCA_937001555.2. Taxonomy (NCBI): domain Eukaryota; kingdom Metazoa; phylum Arthropoda; class Insecta; order Lepidoptera; family Pyralidae; genus Hypsopygia; species Hypsopygia costalis. The sequence continues at coordinate 11,655,616 of OW443330.2, read as the reverse complement.
CCACGAGCGGTGGCGACTGCTTTCCTTCAGGTAACCCATATGTTCATTTACGGGGTAAGTAGGTAATAAGTAAAAATTGTTTTAAACTTTACGATATCGCATTAAGATTTATTTTACTATTGATAGCTTACAATTGCGACTTTGTCAATTGATTAATTGGTCTTTTTTAAATTGATTGACATGACTTTACATACTCATAATAAAAGTTTGAGTAACCACAATAGTACTACGTAGTACCTTTCGTATTCCAGATAACCGAATAATTTTGCAATAGAAACATGACTGGAAAGTGGGACGAAGAAAATTCTTATCTTGGGTACAATTTATTCATTACTTTTAGCAATAAGGCCGCCTTGTTGCATTTACTTGTTTGTAACAAATTAACATTTTTATTTGTTTTCTTGAACTACAAATAAAGCATATTCTACCTTTGAGCCAACACCACCCTCACCTGCATAGTAGTCAAGCATACGTAAAGCCCCCAAAAATTACCTACTGACTCCAAAAAAATATTTATAAAGAGTTCATAAAACAATAATCTGTAAAATGTTACGAACCAGGGGCCAATATTTATCGCCAGTCAAGCAGCAAACAAATCTTCAGAAAATTATTGTTGCACAAAATGCACGAAGCGGCGACCCTGTGCACACAGAAGTACAAAAAGACGGATAAATACTGAGGACAAACACAACCCCGCTGTGAAAGCAAACAGTAGCATAATTGACTCTACATCAAACGAGCGTTGAGATGTAGAAACATTGGGTAGAAATGAAATTTTAAAAGACATACCCGAATGGAAACTCGTTTTATTGTCAAAATATATTAGCACAAATTCCACTGTTTTAACTTACCTAATAAGTTATTGTTAGGTCAGCCACAGTGACAAATGTGATGGGAAAGTAAGATTGTTGTAATACTAATTTGTGTTTTTTTTATATGAGAGGGGAGGGGTAGTCAGTCACCCATATGTTCATTCCCCCCATCTCAAAAACTCAAAAGCTTTATTCAAATAAATATCTTACATGCAAAGATCGTACTTTCATACTTTGCTAGTTGCTTTTTGTGTGGCAATGGCGTAGATATACTATATCGATATATATAATATATCGTATATTGACGAGCTCAGTGGTCAAATGGTTGGCAATGGCCACATAGACTGCGAGGTCGCAGGTTCGATCCAAATACAACACAAATATTTGTGTACATGTCTGTTTGTCTTGGTCTAGGTGTTTTCTATGTATTTACGAAAAAATGATGGCCATGTGTAATTTGTCGAGGAATATTTATTTATTTATATGTATAGACGCTGCTGACACAGCAGGTCTTCCTCTTTTTTCATTGATTAAAATGACAATCTACAGACCGGATCCGTACCTTTTCTTAACATCTTCTATTTTTAATAATGTAATAAGTAATTTTGCCCGTCTAACCTGTTTCGGGGAGAGCTAACGAGTACCGCCACTGGTCTTGTAATAGGATAGACCAATACAAGAACAATCAAATTTCGCATGATACGTATAAGTTCATTTGAGTTACGTCGACTTTTTTTATTGCCTGACCAATGCCTACTAATTGCATGAATAAAGTCATTACGGCATACGTTAGCTAGATATAAGTATGTAGGTAATATACAAATTTGTTGAAGGTTGACATGGTCAGCAAAGCGTGGTTTGCAAGTAAGGCTGTGTGCTTTTTTGCGAATCGATTGTCATATTATACGAAAATGGGATGAGGAAGTAAAATCTCAATATTGAAATTTTACTTCACATTTTCGTGGTAATATACCACACCCCGGCCACTCCATACAAATGTCGCATCGTGAACTACTACATAAACAACGACGTATGTGCAGAGCGTAAATGAACGTGTGTGTGTGCGTCGCCATACTAACTATTCCAGATTTGTCTCAGAGGGGAGGTGAGGTCGACACAACCTGGGGCCCTACCGGCTAAGCTGAAGTCGATTCCCACCGGAATTTTCATTGCGAAAATCAAACTTCAGCTCAGATTTTTGTTACTTGTGTTTGGCTTAGCTGTTAAAAGCCCAGGAACTCTACCGATTAAGCTAAAGATGTGTGTCAATAACTGAAACGTGAGCCCTAAGATTCGAATCAAAATATTGGATGGCGGTAGGGCCCCTGAAATCGAAGTTTCAGGGAGTGGCCATACTGTACGATCTATACGTAGCAAATCCTATTAGTAGAGAACTTTCAGTAGAGCCAAGACTGTGCCCAAGGAAACAAACTTAAGCTCTCCGTAGTTACAAGAAGTAAAAGAAGGAGGAAGGAAATATTTATCAACATTCATGGAATGTTGATGGACTCGCAAGCTACCTAGTAACGTAGATTTAGTAGTGTAATTATGATTATATTATTACTTAGACGCATATGTTTATATACTTAAGAGGTAGGTACAGCTAAAACCGGTTACGTATTATAATAACTAAACCCATTATAACTATTTTCGATATAACTACGGTCAAAAGACCTACTGTTTAAAATACCTAAAGATCGTTTTACATATTTGTGCTATAACTAATGGACGAAATTCTTAATGGAGAATTCACTTACGGTTTATTCAACTACAATTAATTAACCTACAGTTGATTGAAGTAACGGACGATTCACCTACTGATTTATTCATAAATTTTCATTTTCGTTACTCAATAACTATGCACTGCGCTAAGTAACTAAGTTTTTATTAATAAAACCAAATGGGGGGGGGGCATAGCCCCTTAATCTGGGGGGCTCGGGGAGCGATGCCCCCCGCCATATAAGAAAAATATTGCCAACCCCTTGTCGGATCGATACTAGAGTATTTTTGTAAGCCCGGAGGCACTGAGGGAGTGCAGCCCCCGCCTGCCGTAACGAAGGGCAGGCACCATGCGAGCCGCAGCGGCGGAGGCTGGCCACCGGAGATGGCCAGCCGGAGATGCGAAAGCGAGCATGAGTGCCTTCTCTTCGTTACGCAAAGGCGAAGGGGCTGCATTTCCCTCAGCGCCGGAGACGTCGCAGAGCTTGCTTATTAGGTAGGTACCTATACATGAAACGAAATTGTTACTACAAAGCTAAACGAATGAATAGCAAATTAAGAAAGTTAAGAAAAATAAGAAAACAATCGTTTTAGACAACAATCCAGGGTGGCGCGCAGTATTGATAGCCCGTAGGCGAGTCGTCCATTAGGTATTTCATACATAGTTGTAACATTCATTAACTTAAAAAACCATTATATTAATCGTTCGTTAGTGCGATCAACTTTAGTTTAATCAAAATTAGGTAAGTTAAACAGTAGTTCAGTCGACCAATATGCGTTTTAAAAATAGGTGAATCGACCGCAGTTATATCGAAAATAGTTATAATGGGATTAGTTATTATAATACGTAACTCTAAAACCACGTCAGGTTGGATTCTTTGAGATTTCTACAGTGCTTAACCCCAATGGAATAGTATCTAAAATCCATATGTGGCGTCCAACGTGAGGGGCAATTCTTGGAATTAAAATGTAGTCAAAACTCAGTTCCGATCCAGTCTCGATCTCACAAATGTCAAATTTGGTATTCTCGTATCATATGCATCTTCAAAATCTATTTTAAGTGGGATCATATCGAAATATACCTAGCCGAAAATTGTAAGCTACCCGACTGGGGAATGTATCTCCACCTCACAGAATACCGCAGCCAAATAACAATTCCGTTGAGGATTGTTGTGTTCCTGCGAGTGAGTGAGGTCACCAAAAAGGAAGAAGATGCTGCGTTGAAAGCGGGGGTAGCGGCGCGCGAGCGATATTTTTAACGTTGCGAACGTTAATATGGCTACGGTAACCGCTTCACATCAAGCGGGCCGTATGCTTGTCTGCCACCCGACGTAGTATAAAAAAAAAACAAACTAAGAATGTTATTTCGCCAACAATAAGAAATGTTAATAATTAATGAATAAAAACATGTATAAAAGTTTCAGTCAATTCTCCATTCAATCAATTTTCATTCTGTGATCGTAAAATAATTACAAGAATTGGCCTTCTGATATACACTTACCTGTACTTGTTTTCAAATATGAATGTGTAAAATTACACTTAATTTCAATAATAATAAACAACAATAGTTCAATACATTTGGCTAATGTGACAAAATGGTGAAAATTACCCTCATTATTGATGGGAACGGTACAATGCTTTGTCGCAGGCAGAGCTATCCGACCCGATCCAGCTGGTGCGGTGACAAATACTCGCGGCCGCGCCGCGCTCGACCCATTCTCTATGCCTTTTTGACTTTGATTTATGGTTTTTTTATGCCCTATTCACCCGTCACGGTTGCTTTGGATTGAACTACACTATAAACCAAAACTTTGTCACTAACCAAATAAATTTCAATCATATTGCTATAACAATAGAAATGGTTTTACAATAATTTGTGCCATCTTTGGTTGCCACAAAATGTTGCGCAGTACAAAACATTTCGCAGTTGCGTCCGCGCAAAGCATCGCTACATCATCTCTTAATAGCAGGGGATGAGAGGGTTTTTATTTCATTTTCACAGTGATTTACTTTTGTTAAGGCACAATAATGTTATTGTGTCGTTCGATTTTAAAGCAAATATGCATGACTTTTAGGGAGGGCCGGGGATACGGTTAACACCCTCTTTAACAAAATATGAAGTTTAAATAAATAAAATATCAAATTATACTAAAGCCTTCGATCGCCTGATACCTGAAATACTTAGATGGACTCTACGTATACCTAACAATGATCTCTTTTGGTATGTAGCGTATATTGTTATAAAAACTATGGGATTTTTTTAATACTACCATGGGCGGAAACAAGCATATGACCCGCGTGATGTGAAGTGGTTACCGTAGCCATATTAACGCTCGCAACATGAAATATCACTCGCGCGCAGCCACCCCCGCTCCTAACGCAGCAACTCCTTCCTATATGAATTAGTTAGGTTTGACTAGTGAACTTTCATCTTTAGGCTGGTCCACTCTGACCGCTAGGCTGTCCATAAATTGAAAGCCGAGCACCGAGCGATGGAGAGAGCTATGCTCGGCATTTCTCTACGGGACCGAATCCGGAACGCAGAAATTTGACGGAGAACCAAAGTTGTCGAAACAGCTCTCAGAGTCAGTGAGCTGGCCACATCTGCCGAGTCAGTGATGGCAGATGGTGTAGGAAAGTCCTAGAGTGGAGACCTCGTATGGGGTGACGAGGCGTCGGGCGCCCCCTCTCTCGATAGCCTTAAGGGAACGGCCGGATGCGGCTGGATGTGGAAAGCGGAGGATAGCATATGGCATTAGGGAAGGCCTATGTCCCACACAAGCATATATTATGTAGAGCACATACCGTAGCCATTAACGGTTGCTATACTCTCTTTTCTCTAATAGGCAGGGTGCACGTTGTGACTTGTGACTCTTCTGCGTGTTGAAAAAAGTGTCTCATAATTAAATTTCTGGTCACACATAATGGCCACCAAATGAATACATTAAGACATTTGAGTGAGACATTAAGCTCTTTTATCTTAAATAATCACTAACCGCAATAAAAATTCTGATTGCTGAAATTACAGTGTTTTAATAAATTATACCTACTTTTGCCATTTTTTTTTATTTCATGAAATAATTTATAAAATATTTTGTTGTAAATTAATAAAATACTTACATAAATAAACTTGTGCATAAATTGGCAACAACAAGTGCTTAGATCAGTTATACGATATAAAAAAATATAAAGATATTAATGTTGTAGATATAGTACATTATAAACAACACATTACAAATAAATTCAGTGAATGACAGCGATAAAGAACTACATGATAATTTATGACTATGCCTCCGCTGCTTACACAAAACGTCTATTCTCTGGATGGTTATCAATTTTATTTGCTTTCTACTCCTCCGTTTGAATACACCCGACTTTTTCAACCACGCAAAAACCGAACAATTTCATCCATTATCAACTTTACAAGCAAATACAACACAATGCAAAACAGAGATCGTCATTTATCATATTTTGAAATTGAAAACCAACGCTTTCGTGACCCGCAAGACATAATAAAACCGATTTGCGACATTCCCTCAGACTGTAGAAGCGAAAATGATAGCCGACAAAAGTCATTCGGCAAATTCGTGAGCATTGTGCGTACAACGAGGATGACAAAAGAGTATCTTGGTGCTTCGGTAGCCAACAATGAGGCGGCAAGCGAGAGGGGCAATTTGTCAGCTTCGACAATGCCGCTCGACATATTGACCATTATTTATGGAGCGCTGTAAAATACGTCTGGTTTTATTGCGGGAACGATCGAACATCGTGTATTACACGATGACGTCGACGACTTTGTTGCGCCGAACGACCGATTGTGTTCGCATTCGCTAAATAACTTCCAGTTAATTTCATAATAACCGTAATATTACATATCCACCAACATACGTGGGTTCAGACTGCAGGTGATGTAGAACACCGTTTCTCAACGTATCTAGTGACGCGACCTACTAAATAAAACTAAATAATTTTTTCGTCGGTTAAAAAGGGGATGAATTTCGAAAAGATGAATGTCATTACATCGATTTTGCCATTCCTAAAATTTTATTTTAGATTAACCAAGTTAAAAAAAATTTTAGCTTGGTTAAGCTAAAAAAATATATTACGATAACCTTCGTAGAGAATACAGCTATTGAAGTGGTAAAGAATATGTCTACATCGGGCATTTTATGACGACCTTAAGATATATACAAAAGATATAATACATATAATAAAAACGGATGTGCCAGAGGATCGTAATTGGTGGAAAGGCCTATATCCAGCAGTGGGTATACAACAGGCTGATGATGATAATGATGATGACCTACTAAATAGGCAAAAAGTAAAAAAAATATTTAATACCTTTGACTATAATATAACCATATTTGAATAAAAGGATGTTTCGTATTCAGGTCTTATTTTTTGTACACATTGCGACCCCTTGTAATACTGAACGTGACCCATATAAGCGTCGCGACCCGCAGATTGAGAAACAACGATAAATGTACGAGGGAATACGATAATGTGTAAAATCGTATACCTACATATGCACAAATCCCAGGCGCGTTGTATAAAGTAAGTACTAAAGTATCCATGGGTGTGTTCGCATTTGCCAAAAACCTTCATTTCAATTTCATAATAACTGCAGTAGGTAGCCAGCTACACACGTACTCATAACAATAAGATAGCATGTAATTTAGAGGTAGTACGACCATATATACGGTCATATACTTACGTATATGCAAACCCAGGGCGTGCTGTTTACCTGTGGCGTCGATGGGTCGTTGATTATGAAAAGCATGTTAAAATTATTTTTTCTGGGGTGTTACTGTACTGTCCGTGGCAACAATCGGCGAGGCGTGCTTACTCCGCCCAAACCGCCCCACAGCTCCGCACTGCCTTTGAGCCACTGTACACGTGCTTCTAATATCTCCCATATTTTTTTTTTACTACGTCGAATGCAAAACAATCTAAAAAACAAATTAGTTACATCCGTAGCTCATGGAAGCTTATAATAATAAAGAGAACGCAGATCTTTTCACGTCTGTGACCTAACTCTCTTCTAGAATACAACATTTTCATCCTGAATAGTATGGGTATTGTTTGCTTCCGCCAACAATTAGTTCATGCAAACTACGGTGGGTGCCAGCCTTTGCATGAACTAATTGGTAGCGGAAGCACGCAAAGTAGGTTTTTTTTTTTTTTTTTTTTTTATACTACGTCGGGTGGCAGACAAGCATACGGCCCGCCTGATGTGAAGCGATTACCGTAGCCATATTAACGCTTGCAACATAAAATATTGCTCGCGCGCCGCCACCCCCGCTGCCAACGCAGCATCTCCTTCCTTTCTTTCTGGTGACCTCACTCACTCGCAGGAACACAACAACCCTCAAGGGAACTGTTATTTGGCTGCAGTATTCTGTGAGGTGGAGGTACATTCCCCAGTCGGGTAGCATATAATTACGCTCCCTACCTCTCTTTTCGCCAGAGCTTCGTTTGTCAGTCAGCAGGGTGCACCACGTGCAGGTGAAGTTGGCTTTGGTTCAAAGATCTTGATGAACCACTTACACCCCAAATAGGTAGGTAGGTACCCCCAGGTAGTGTAGATCAAATTGCCTGTAAATTTGACTTCCGAAAAATAACCCCCTGAATCAATTAGCTATTTATTTATATGTTGATTGACCACAAAAGCTCGGTCCAATAGGCCGACTTAATGCTAAATGTATTCTACCAGTCAACCATTAGGAGTGCAAAACATCACGAACTGCGGTTTTTACAATTTATGGTATAACATATAAGTAAGTATGTAATCAAAATACTATAGTATCGTTATTTCGCTGCAGTCTTCTGTTAGGTAGAGAGTACTTATCCAGACGGTCTCGATACGCCCTACATGACTTTCGCCTGAGCCTCTTTGTTTTTCGGCGTTTCCTTTTGTATTTTCCGGTAACTTTACAGCATAATTAAATATAAAAAAATATAACATATAACATCAGCAATTAACCTTTTCTTATTAGTATTATACTTTTTTTATATGAGAGAGCGGCAAATGAGCTTGTGGGTCACTTAATGGAAAGCAATCACCACCGCCCATAGAGATCAACAATACCAAGGGGTCACCGATCCGTTGCCAGCATCTACTCCTTCCTTTCTTTCTTTCTATTATTTATGTACTTATTACTTTTTATAGATATTATATAAATTAAATATTACCACTAATTACCAGTAATTAAACCAAAAACTATCTACTACTAACTATTAAGTTAAGGTAGGTAGCTAGGTAGGTACTATTATTTTTTGACGCAGCCACGACAGTCGCATGCATCTATTAACGGTAATGAGTGGGTGCCGGCCGGCAGTAGTTTGTACGAACTGATTGCAGAAGCACGCAAAGTAGTGTAAATCATATTGTCTATTTTTTTTCTATTCAATGCTATTACCGTATAAGCAAGATGTAGGTTTTTAGAAGAACTAAACATGAAGAAAGATACTCGTACACAGCAAAAAAAGTCTAACCAGGCGTGGTTACAATGTTAAATTAAAATACAAATTATAACCAGCATAATGAAATAATGGTTGCCTGATAGCACGTCGTCGGTTGCACGACTTGCACGCCAAACCGCGGTTTGCTCCGTTGCACCGGTACCTACCTACATCAGTGACGGCTCTTGCATACAAATGCAGCTATGCTAGTAGGCGGACTTGCTTCGACAACTTTTTCGCCATTTCTGAAATAACACATAAGATAAATATTCCAGGACTAATTACACACTGCCATCTAGTCCCAAACTAAGCAAAGCTTGTAGTATGGGATATACTTAAATACATTTTATTGTAAATGCATACATATAATATAAAGAAAACACCCAGACCAAGACAAACATGTTCATGCACACAAATATTTGTGTTGTGCGTGGATCGAATTCGCGAACTCCGGAGTCAAAGCGGACATTACTATCCATTCGATCACCGATCATCAAATATCTTTATCACCCACTATAAAAAGGCTAGCCTACAACTCATATTCGGATGCGTCTCAGTGGAGCTCTTATAGCAAGCCTGCATAAGAATTCAACGGAATTTATTGGTCAATGGCATATGCCATTGACCAATAAATTCCGTTGAATTCTTACCACCAATCATATGATTGGTGGTATGAACCCTGACGTGAACATTTTTTTTTTTTTAAATAAGCCTATCGCAATATACCTATGCATACTCAGCGGTGTAAATTGCCGCTGAGTATGCGCAGATCGGCTTACATCAGACATCGCACACCCCTGTCGTCGACAAGGCCTTTGTATATCTTAAATTAATTATGTATATATATATATATAGTAAAAATTAAAATAAACACTTAAAATTATACACAAAATTAGATCTTAAGACGTGAAAATTGTATTTGATTATTGGTGTGAACATTAGTAAGTAGGTAATATGATTCTATTAAATGAGGAGTTCGATGGCGTCGTTGCGCGTATCAATTTAATCGAACACGCCAGTTAAGCAACTTCGACCGCAGCCTATCCATGTATGGGTTTATTTATCTCGAGCTCCTCCGTGCTTCGGAGGCCACGCTATTGGGGGGAGACCTATATCCCAGCAGTGGGATGCATAAGGGTTGACGACGACGACTATGATTCGCCGGAAATGCTACTATCAATATATAATAACCTAGTAAAAGTCTAACGGGTTATAATCGATAGGTACAATTGTGAAGCATCTGATGTTTTTTTTTATCTATTCATCATCCGTGTCATATCGGCGACTTAATATCAATGCTATCTGTTTTCTTCACTGTACATCTTTTTTTTACTAGAGTATCAAAAAATAAAAAAATATTAAAGATACTTAAATTTCGTATTAAAATCAAATGTGCACTAACTACTCCAAATAAACCTTTATAATAATATAAGTAGCGCCATCTTGAGGGGAATAGCACAACCATTCTAACTACGAACCTGCCGACAGAAACAAAATAATCTAACTTTTGTTCAACTTAAGCTATCACGCTACAAATAAATATATATCTATTGTTATGTACATCTAAACATAGTATATTCCTATATTATTATGTTCTATAATTTTATGTGATATGAAAGTAAATCCATACGATCGATATATCTTCATAACCGACTTCAAATCTTTTGTTTTTATGATACTCATATTACTAAAAGTGGAAAATTCTTTAACTTATTAATTAATAAGAATCGATGTCTAGGCATTACATACATCGGGTTATAAAGAAGCATTCGGTCCGGTCGGTCGGATTTAATTTAGTTTTATAAAAAATTACTAAGTAAGTATGTCTTCCTCAGGTAGAGAGAAATGAAAGTATTATTCTTACAAAATTATTCATATTTGCATCTTCTTATTTTCTTATAGAGGGTGATAAAAAGTACAATGTTCACCTCTGAAGCAATACTATTTTAAGCTCGAGTTCGTACCTACTTTGAATCCCTCACTCCACTCTCTTACTTTAGTATTCTTCGCGCGCTCTGTGTTTAAAAAAACGTCATCGCTTTTAAAACAGTTCTTTACTCTCTAAGTAAACAATCTTCTTACTATTTCAATACAGTTGCTCAAAAATCAAACATTGTGCACTGTTAAAAATATCCGCTGCGTGCAGAAAAGTGGGAAAAGCTACTTTTCCGCACGTCCTAGTCCGCAATAGTAGATTGTTTACTTATGGATCAAAGAACTATTTTGAAGACGAGAGTTTCAATTTCGCGACATTGATAATCGTTTGCGTTGTTGCGTGGATCCTTTGCTGAAAATTCCTTTACATAATAGCTTAACTTTCAACAAATCATTTTGCGTCCATGCGGTAAAACAGGGAAAATTCACTTCCTTTGGACATCAAGACGTCTCCTACTCTTGTCTCCTTCAAATCGGCTCTGATGAGGTCTCTCAATAACGTTATGTTGACTGCAAATTGATTGTTTATTTTTAAGATTTATTTATACTTTTCTAACACATATCATAATATAAATACTTATGTGTTAATGGATATTCCTATTTATTTATTTATTTATTATTTGGAAGACTAACAGCTTTTATATCTTATGACATTAAAAAGGTTAAACAATTGGAAGCCAATAACAAGTCTTCACGTATAAGAGTTTCATTAGAGACACATAACACGAACAATAGTAATAACATGATAACATTGTTCTATCAACCGTTTCTCCATATAACATTTATATATATAAAGATCTACACTATGTTGAAGCCTAAAGATTACATAACTTATTATATACTTAACTTAACCAATTTGTCACTACATAGCTACTTAATATTATTTACGTATATTTTTTGAAAAATTCGTTACTTAGCAGTCTTCTCACCGCCGGTATACTGGTATTGAATATATCAAGATTTAGTTTACGGTTTAGTTTATTGAATTTGCTAGTTGCTCGCAGCAAAACTGAATTTAGTCGATAATTATTATTACTACTATTAATACCATGTTAAATTTATTGTCCTATCCATTATCACCACAGCGATTACTGTACTTTGTAATGTCATCGCAGTTGTGTACTGTAATTGTAATTTCCATTTAAAGAGCACATCTACATAGGTAGATGTTGTTTAACGATTAGTCAATTTTCTATAACGATTAGTTTTACTAAGAAAAGTAAATCGAATGGGCATGCAGTGGGCATGACGAGCCCGGTCGTAGAATCTCGGTGACTCCGAGGTCGCCCCGGTTCGATCGCCGCACAAGACAAACATTTATGTGTATGAATATGTATGTTTGTCTCGGTCTGGGTGTTTTCTATGTATTATATGTATTGACAAAAAAGAAAAAAAATATTATTGTCAGTTATCTAGCACAAGCTTAGCTTAGTTTGGTGGTGTGTAATTTGTCCAGAAATATTTATTTATTAATTTACCCAAGATTTTGCTATCTCTACATATATCTCCATAATCTACGTAATGGACTAGGACAGTGTTCACCGTCTAACCAAATCCCAGCGATCTGTTATTCTTGTGATACTATAATAAGTTGAAATTGACTACACGAGAACAGCTGCTTTTTAAACCACATGGAGGCCACTTTACCTTCAATACAATCTACAACATTGAACGATCATTTCATTCCAAAAACATGTTAATCACGATCCAATCTTTGTCAAATTTGAGTCAATTTAGAGTAATAAAATAGAGTTTTACATCGCATTTGGTTTGATGCGGTCCACATAACATGTAATTATGAAACGAAGGGACCGTTTGGGTCCCGGGACTTGCGTTCACCGATTTACTGCTAACTGCATTGGTACAGCATTAATGTCATTCTAATATTACAATTATTAAGATTCTTATGTTCTAAATAGGTTAATAAATCATGACCCGATGTCATTTTAGTTTTTTCTGGTATTTTAAAATTATAAATTCGTCGTACCAAAATGTGCGTAGTAATTTTTAATTTTGATATACCTAAAAGTATATAGATCTCGTCGATATTGATGGATAAGGATATAGCTCGAAAGCATCAAGTAATTTATGAATTGATTTTATAATATAATGATAAAAGATAGTAAATGCACAGTTATAGATATCCATTATTTCGTTTTACACAAAAATTTTAATGTAACACAACTTAAAAGATTTTATTGACATTACCTATATTATTAAAATCGTAACCAAGTCGAGTGACCATTCTAATAATAAATTAGAATGGTAAAAGTCTAGTTACCATTCTATTATATTAATAAAATCATTAAAATTTTTGTGCATTGAAGTGATTTCACTTCACTGACTTAGACGCAAAGGAATGATAGTACATGCTACCAGAGAAATAAATAAAAAACATTACGCCACATAATATTTACAACATAATTATAGCTCCATTTGGATTCACTCCTAGGCGATAGCAATTAACACAATAATGTTTAATAACGTTCCAAAAAGAAGACGAAAAATTTACCAACTTTGTGTTTCACAAGCGACTAATTCCATATGGTACTTACATTTAGTAATTAGGGTTCCGTACCGCAAAACGAAAAACCCTTATAAGATCACTTTGTTGTCCGTCTGTCGGTCAGTCTGTCTGTCTGTCTGTCTGTCTGTCTGTCAAGACCCTCTATGTCGAGAATGCGTGGAGGTATCAAGCTGAAATTTGAATTGTATACGGTCCCATGAAGTTGTAAAAAAATCAAACTGCTAAGTTTACGTAAAATAAGTTACGCCGTTTATTCAGCAAAAAACGCATATTTCGACACATTCTCAAGGGAATCAAAACCTGTAGGGTACTTCCCGTTGACCTAGAACTATGAAATTTGGCAAGTAACATCATTATAGACTACAAGTACAAGAATAAATCTCAAAACTATACATTTGTAATTAAATCTTAAAAAATAGGGGTCTATATTTTTTATAGGAGGTCGAAATTTCAAATTGAAGCTACTAGTTCAAATGGGGTATCATATGAAAGGGCTTGATGTGCATATTGCTAAATATATATTATTTTATTTATTTTTTCCGACGCAGTATTTCTTATTTATAATGAAAAATATCAAATTTTTAATGATCCTACGGAACCCTCGGTGGGCGAGTCCGACTCGCACTTGTCCGGTTTTTTTTTATTATACATTTAGTAATTTTTAGAACGCAAATAAAGTTGGTTATTTTTTCCGCCGTTATTTGGAACGTAATATAACTAGGGACATACAGTTTGGAAACACAAGTGATCTCACTCGATTTTTTCTAAACGATATAATATATTGAAAACCTGATTTCTGATCTTGAAAGTGCTTCATGTACTCTATCGATGATATCAATAACAGTTTATTAAAAAAACTGGATTTATCCCTTAGGGGATATTTATAACATGGAATTAGCTCAATTTTTCATAATTTTGTAATTCTACTAATGTTTCAAAATTGACTAGAAAATTAAAAAGAAACGACGAAAAATTACGACTGTTACGTAGAGAGGCCATTTCTCTATGTAACAGTCGTAATTTTTCGTCGTTTCTTTTTCTTTTCTTTTTAACAAGAATTAATAAAAAATAATTTTTTAGTTAATTCTTATTTCATTTAAATTTTTCATCTGTTTATTATTTTCTTTTTTATTCCGTTAACTTACTTATAACTGTTCTTTATGAAACTGGGTGTTATTGTCTTTAAGATAGTACTAGAGCGGGAAATCTCTGTGTCAGTGCCCACTCACAAAATAGCATGTCTTCAGCAACAATCAAGCCAGTTCTTTGTTAACTCGACGCTATTTCCAGTCTCACGGAAACACAGGTATCATTGCAAATAGCGACTCTATAATCTTGTACGATTCGCCCATTATGCATAGAAAACACCAGTTGTGACAATATAAAACGACGTGGAAAAATGAAAAGCCTTTATTATCTATTATCCTGTGAATGTAAACCGTATGTTCGTCGTGAATGTGGTGTGAGCAGTTGCATTTTTCATCGCGGAATAACACAGTTGTGACAGTCATTTGGAGCATCCAAAACAGATAATAGCTACTATACCTGCTTACCTAGTATATAGTAGGTACTTTACAATGGAACATGTCGCGCTTTTAATATAAACCCCTTTTGCAAAAAATAACCTGGTTTTTTTTCACTTTTACATGAGTTTTGTTTAACTATATAGGTATTTGTTGCTGATTGAATTTATTCTATTTTTTATCAGTTTTTAAACTAAATTTGAAGAAAAACGACTGTTCAACAACAACAAATTAATCATGTGTAGCATTTAATAAAATAACGAATAATAATTACTTATTAAGCATTAGTTCTCATTTTTAAAGCTTGTTGTGTCAAACACCACGAGATTTTTTTATTTAGGTATTATCTACTTATGACATTTAGCATTTTCGGGTATTTAAAATTAAATGCAAACATTAGTAGGCTAGGATGAAGAATTCTTATGAATTACACGTATTTTTTACGCGCTACTTTACGAGATAACATCGATTATTACGAAAACGAATACAATTACTTACAATTACTAAAGTCTGTTTTACAGGCTTTTAATTAGTTCCACCGCGATGTCCAATCAAATCTTGCAAGTTAAATTTGACCTATTTTCCAATGTTGGACTGAGCTGAAATTTAGCACAGCTGTTTGGTTGACAATGCATGGTTACCTAAATGCTTTTTAATCCAATATGCCGATCGCCACCAAAATGGCGATTTATATATTTATTTAAAACTTTATTGTCCAATTCCATTATACCATATAACATATTCTATTATAACCCCTATGATATTGGTTACAAATGAAAGGGCTTGATGAGGGAAATCCACTAAATAAAATAACAAAATTAACTAACAAGTTAATTTTAGTATCAACAACTACTTAATAAAAGGCTTTTTTTTATAAAAGGACAATTTTATAGAAAGCTAAAACATTTAATAAAGATTTAAAAAAATGCGATTCAAGAAGTCAGTATCGTAGGTACAACAGTGCGCAAAAAGATCTAGCTCTAATACTAGTTGTGACATTTTGCATGTGCCATTTGGTCATAGATATAAAAAAGAAACTTTTGGGAAATGTAAAACAAAGCTTAATGTAAAACAAAGCTACTTTTTCACAAATCGATACGCGTATGACTTAAAACACTTAACTCTCAGGGGACTATTATAGTATGGGGTTCTTCAAAAAGGGCGTAAAGAGGTTTTTACAGGGTCGGCAACGCGCGTGTGATGTCTCTGGTGTTACAGGCGTTCATAGGCTACGGTAACTGCTTCCCATCAGGCAGGCCGTATGCTTGTCTGGTGGTATAAAAAAACCTTTAGGCGTCTTGAAAACGCTGGCCTCCGCTAAATCGCAGTTGAGCAGCGTGGTGGCGCATGCTCTAAACTCCTTCAATTTAAGGGGAGACCCGTATCCCAGCAGTGGGATGAATAAGGGCTGACAACGATGGCTTAAAAACAAGATTAGTTACTAAAATTTGACATACAATATCTAAACCATACATTAGTAAGTTACACTGTGCGTAGCCATAGCAACGATATGAATTCTTTCTGAAATAAGTATATAGAAGAAGATACCGCAGCCAAATAACAATCCCTTGAGGATTGTTGTTTTCCTGCGAGTGAGTGAGGTCCCCAGAAAGACAGGAAGGAGTTGTTGCGCTGGCAGCGGGGATGGCGGCGCGCGAACAATATATCTTGTTGTGAGCGTTAATATGGCTACGGTAACCGCTTCACATCAGACGGACCGTATGCTTGTCTGCCACCCGAAGTAGTATGTATAAAAAGATCCAATTTTTTCGTGGTCCCACTAATTTGTCCTGTTAGTAGGACTACCACAAGGGAGACCTATTTCTGTCTGTCCAAAGTCTTCCTCGTTTTCCTACTTATAGGAAAAATTGATAGTACCAAAAAAGGGGTAAAAAAAAGATAGCAGTTAGTGAAATAAATGCAGTCAGGTGCACTTACACAATGCCGGCAGCGACGAATCAATTTGCAACAGCCGCGTAGGACCCGCTGGTTGCCCGCAGCCCGCCCGCTGCCCGCTCCGCTGACCGCTGTCCCGTAATCACTGTTATCAGCGGAGAGCGGACCACGTCACGCCGCGGGCTCCGATTATGTCATTAAGTTGTCTTCGAGTGTCCCGGATATCGAAGCCTTTGAAAAGCTCAATCGAACCATAGCCGACAGCGATCGCGTCCCAATTGTCCCCAATGATACGTTTACAACATAGATTTCTGAATGTTATTGAGTTTATTATAGAAGGGAACACAATTGACTGATCAACGCGTAAAGTTTAGATCGTTGATACGTCAGCTTTATTTCAGTTAGTACCTACATAAGGAATAATTTCCCCTTTAAAAATTAAAAATAGCAGTCATCTTCACCCAGGGTAAACATAAGTGCTTTTCGTTATTTTTTAAATTTCTATTCAATCACATTCATCACAAGTATCAGAGGCGGATTTGTAGTCTTGGCCGCCCTAGGCCATTTCTTGGGCGCCCTAGGTCGTATGTTAGTTCATTTGACGAGCCCGGTGGTCGAATGGTTAGCAATGGCCACTTTGACTCCGTGGTCGCGGGTTCGATCTCCGCACAAGACAAATATTTGTGTGCATGAACATGTCGTTTGTCTTGGTCTGGATATTTTTCTATGTATCATATGTATGTATTTACAAAAAAATGTATTTAAGTATTATATCAGTTATCTAGTACCCATAGTACAAGCTTTGCTTAGTTTGGGACTAGATGGCCGTGTGTAATTTGTCCTGGAATATTTATTTTATATTTATTTTTAGCTGACTATTTATTCCTTATTATATAGTATCTTGGTTTATATTTTTCTGCTTCATACCTATTTACATAATTATTCTGTAATTTGTAAGCATTATCTTTCGGTAATACCCTGGTCCGGCCGCCCCTAACGTTGGGCCGCCCTAGGCCCGGGCCTGGGTTGGCCTTAAGGAAAATCCGCTATTGACGATATGTAATACCACAGTATAAGTAGTACTACGTAGTAATACCTTGTATATGCAGATGCAAACACTATATACCTTTTCTTCAGTCACGCAATAAATTTGGGGTGTAAGTAGCTTTAGACTAATTTTGTAAATATGACCAAAGTTCCGAAAAAAACATGACGTCATGTTGTGGTGACATTAAAATCACATACTTATAACATCGGTGCGGTTAAAAAGAAAGAAGCACTATGTACACTGAGATATTCTTGTGTATGGGTATATCATTTATTAAGATTAAGAGCAAAGCTGGCGTAGTTGCACGTGCGTCAGTCCAATCGAATATGCATTGGGACGGGGGCCCACCACACATTGCCACCACTGTGTCTCCTATGTAGCCAGGATCAACAGCGACGACCACCAAAAAAGGCCATGAACAATGAAGTCGACTGCAGTCCCGGAGGTAAAACTACGGCTGCCTAGGAGATCATCAAGAGATGGCTAGTCAAGTGAAGCTCAACTGCCGTGTATTACGGATTTTAAATATCTAACACTATTGGGGACCTAAAACAATAGGTTTGTTACTTAACACATCGATTCCAATAATATGAATTGTAAAATCGTCTATTCGCTTGGTAATTCTCCCGTGTTGCTACCAAATCAGGATAGTATAATATACTATCCTGATTTGGTAGTATAATATACTATCCTGATTTGGTAGCAACAAGGGAGTAACTGATAGTATGCATCTGGGGTAGTAGATTCTACTACCCCAGATGCAACATGCAAGGAATTCAACATGTCGTCTCGCTCCCGCGCCGCTGACGATCATACTCCCAGAAAACATGATGAGCTGTTTGATCGAATTCATGAATGTTTAGCCTTAAAATTGTCATGCCTAGTTGAAAATTGTGCAACGGGATGATCGACTTCTAACCACTTTTATTTATTTTATCCGTATATGATGACCGTAGTCGGCTCATAAATGAGTTTATTTATCTCGTGCATCCGTGCTTCGGAAGGCACGTTAAACCGATTGTCCCCGCCTAGTATAAAAAAAATCTCTACAACTTTCTAATTGAATTAATCTTTCCACTTATTACACCTACACCGTTTCGGTTTAACAAAAAAATGTTTCATTTCTACTTGTTTTATATATTTATATATTTCTAACATGAATTATATATATTTATCACATTATTGTATGCTTTACATATAGATATTCAAATATGTTTCCATATACAAATTTTCAATACTAATATTATTCAATACTAATAATTATATAGCTTTTACATTCATATTATATGTGTCAGCAACTAAATTTTTGAGGCATCCTTAATAATTAAGTATTCCTGAATACTCACATATCCAAGATGCTTTCAAAGATAATCTACTTACATAATATAATAAGAGAAACAATTGATTTAATATCTAACAGATTTTAAAAGATTTCCCCATTTCCTAAAAACAGATAGTAGGCATTGTAATAAGTAATAAAATTCAGATTAATTAGTTTGCTCCGTGATAAAGCAAAGAGAAGCAATGAAGGCAAGTGCAAACGTCTGGGCGTAGGCGTGGCGGCCGCCCACGATTGGGCAGAGCAGCGCCAATGCGCGGGCGCCGCACGGTAGCTGCACACACATTATTACCATACATGCACATATTTATATTATTAACATAAGTGCACCTTATGTGCATACGCAATTTATTATTGTAATAAATACCACAATCTTTATGCATTTAAAATTACATCAATAATAAAGCATACAGATATCGAGTACTATGCGATCGTTTTTCATGCAAATTGCAACACGCTTTAAGCTCTACTTGAGTTATGTGACCTTAGAATAAAATGAGCGGTCTCTCAAACCCACCGGACCAGCCAGTCGGCTTCCTAAGAACGTTTAAGAGTCCGATATTACCAATAATTGAAGAGATCGCGTTATTAAACCTCCCGGAGCAGGTTCTATGTTGATTACTCGTAGTTATCAAGAATTTGAGCATCGAGAGACCCATTATGAAGTTACGAGGACTACGGGCGCTTCTTCGTAATAACCATGATGATGGCTGAAATTATATGATTTGTGAGGAATTTTGTTGAAAATGGCGAAAACATTACAGAAAAGTACAGGGGTCGTTACGACGCCGGGCGGCGCTGGCCCCGGGCGAGGGCTCCGGCCGTATGCAAATTAAACGTAATCAAAATAATAATTTGGTACGAGGCGAGCAGAAATACCGCGTGGCCGTATGCGGGGCTCTCGCTCTGGCTGCCGTGAGCGTGCTGCGATAGAATGAAAAAACATCAGCCCTATCGTCGGAAATGCAAATCGCCTACGCCCGATTCGCTTTTATTATTTCTCATTGTTTCGACTATACCTGGGTAATTACACACGCGATAGTGGCTTAATGCGCAAAATTACTATAAGTGGACTGAAATATTTCAGTAGTGATTACATGGTTAGGCAAGGCAACTTGATAAAGCCGGCAATAGGAACAATGAAAATAAATTGCTTTAATAAACTCTCTGGTAGCTAAACGTGTTGCAAACTACGCGAGCGTACTGTAGATATATCATTGAAAGAGTGGAGATGTATTATTATTTTATTAGTATTATTTAATAGCTAGATTGCTTACTTGCTGTTACGTTAGGTACTACCTACTTGATAAGAAAAAACCCACTGAAATCGCTGTAGTCGTTTTCTCAACTTAATTATTGAATTGCACATTTAGATTATAAACTTTAATATTCGTAAACAATTGTAATATTGTTCTGTGAATAAATAAATAAACATATAACATGACATTAAACTTCTCTAAGGGACCTCTATACGTTGGATCCCCGCGCACGTCTATTTAAAGACCGAGCTTGAGCCATCTATTAAACAGAAATAATAATGACGTCAACGTGTGTATGTTGTTTACTTGTTTAGTTTTTATTTGTAGTTTGTGTTTTGTTTTATATGGTATGCACACAAACATAACAACGCGCTTTCAGACATTCTATGGTTGACTGAAAGAGATCCCTATTGGGATAAGTCCGCCATTGTATACAGTATAATGATTTTTGTATATTATGTACTTATGTTTTATATACAATAAAGTTTTACAAACAAACAAACTTGTTTGTACAAACAGACAGATAAATAAGTAAACAAAAGTATAGATATTAACTTAATTGCCTTTACTGTCGTTTGATGCCAGTCATCCTTCTAACATTTTTTCAATAAGTATTAAATTTTAACTTCATTATTTTTCGTATATCGTCGTCGTATTCCACCGCCCTATACTACCCGTTAAACTATCAGAGAATAACACAGGAAATTTGCTGGATACCTAGGTATAGGGACTGACATTTGCCTGGATGCCGATGGTCGACAGCAGGCACTGCCGTTCGACTCTACCATTTAATTAAGGCTACGGTTCGCTAGCCGTGGACTAGTGGTTAGTAGTGGTTACATCGTCATGCCATGCCAATTGGACGCGATTAAAAATAATTTTCATTTTTGATGTCACTTCGCTCGTTAACTCGTGCTATGGTGCGGGTAATTCCTCTTGTAGGTACTGTATATCATAATAATATATAAGCAAATATACTCAAATAGCATACTTAGGTATACATACCAGTATCGTGATATCGGGATTGAAGTTTGATTAAAAACTTCACCCAACGTATGAACACAAAGGCGACACAAAAGATTTCTGAACAATAAATTATTTTTAAGTATAATATTTGGGTTTGGAATCATATAATACCCACCTATATGATATACTTAATAGTAGTTTATGAAACTGTTGCATAATAAGGGTTCTTAAAATACGAGTCTGAGTACATCACATAAGCTGAAGGCGAATGTGATAATAGCATCACACGAGTATTTTAAGGCCTAATTATGTGCAGTTTCTTACACTACTTTATCGTATCTCATGAAATAGATGATAATATTTTAAATAAAGCTATGAAGTTAATTTAACAGCTTTATTTCTTACTTATAAATCCACTTGCAGATCGAGCATGCGTGGTGCGCAAGCTAGACGCGCCGCGCGGCGCCGTGTTCACAGATATGTGTAGAAATTTTTTGCAAAGTAGCAATGCATTTGCATTGCAACCTGCTTAATATAGCTGAACCCATGGCTGAACCTGTACCGAAATGAAAA
Source organism: Hypsopygia costalis (assembly GCA_937001555.2). Taxonomy (NCBI): domain Eukaryota; kingdom Metazoa; phylum Arthropoda; class Insecta; order Lepidoptera; family Pyralidae; genus Hypsopygia; species Hypsopygia costalis. The sequence goes on along the minus strand of OW443330.2, from coordinate 11,633,557 downwards.
AAAAGTAATTTTTCGATACAGTTGTCCATAAAGAGCTGTATCAAAAAGTAACTTTTTAAATTTATTTTGATGGCTTGTGCGTAAAATAGTGACATTAAGATTCTGTGTTTAGTTTTTTTAATCTCTAAATTTCAGTATGAGAGTAGATAGAAATATTTTATGATTAGAAATCTTTTTCGCAAGTTAAATTTGACCCACTTCCCAATGTCGGATTGAGCTAAAATTTGGCACACACATTTGGTTCTCATGACAATGTACGATTACCTGAATGCCACCGTTTTTAATCCAACAAGGCGGCCGCCACGAAATGGCGATTTATACTTTTCATTTAACCCCTGGGCGTATAAAGACGTCAAATGAAAGGGCTTGATGAGCGAAACATAGGTACCTAAAAAGTAAACTTTTTAGTTTTTTCTTACAACTAAAAAAAGTTTCTTTTTTTTTTTTTTTTTTTGCAGTATTGTTATATTAATATTATTCTACTTCATGTTTTTTTTATTTATATTTTTTTTTTTATCAGTAAATTGTAAAAATTACTTTTTTTGTTTTAAAGGGATGCCAAATGCCATCACAATTTTATATGGCGAAATCGACGCGGACGCGAGTCGCCCACATGAATTCCAAGAAATGGCTAATACTCGTAATGTGTAAATTTTTGCGAATTATAAAAAAATGGAAAGATGGCTCCTTAGATAATAAATACACCGCAAAATCAGAAGTTAAAAAGTACAGATATTAATTTACACATCTGGATTGGGACCTGATTAGATCTATCTTATTTTTTTTCTTTTTTTAATATTTGACGAACTGATGGGCTAATCGCTAGCAATGGTCACTTTGACTCCGAAGTTGCGGGTTTGATCCCCGCACAAGACAAACGTTTGTGTACATGAACATGTTTGTTTGTCTTGATCTGTGTGTTTTCTTATGTAGCGACTCATCTATTCTTAATATTCGAAGAAAAATGAGATAAAAAAAATATTTATTACCTTACAAAAAAATGGTTACGACTAAACATTTCAATTCGAAATTGACGTATACCATCCTCTTAAAAAGGAAATAGGCGATCTCTATCATATTAATCATCTAGCTGCGCGTGGAATTCATAAAATAAATAATTATTCATAATAAATAAATATAAATAAATAAATATTGTCAGACAAATTATACAGCGCCATCTAGCCCCAAAGTAAGCGAAGCTTGTGTTATGGGTACTAGACAACTGATAAACATACGTAAATACATTTATTTTTTTGTAAATACATACATATGATACATAGAAAACACCCAGACTAAGACAAACAGACATGTTCATGCACACAAATGTTTGTCCTATGTGGGAATCGAACCCACGAGCGTTGGTGTCGAAGCCGCGTCATTGACCACTACGCCACCGAGCTCGTCAATAATAACTCCTCTTATTCGGGCTATCAAGATTAATCAGTATATTTTAAGCAAAATTGGCTGTAGGTATTGTCTAACTATGAAAACCGCATCCAATTTCGTGCATCGTAATGTTTTAAAGCGATGCTCGTACAAATACAGACAAGACATACAGACAAAAATTTTTAAAATAATTGTTTTGCCTTCTAATGCTCCTTTAAAGAACCCTCATGTTACTATAGTATGAGGATCTAAAAAAGAGAAGAACCGTGTCGATACCTATCACTTTTCTATGTCTGTATCAGTTCGATAAAAAGAGACTATTTAGATAATTGAACTCCAAAATAGTATCTGAAATAGATACATAAAGAGTTAAATGCTAATATTAATAATTGTAAGTAATCGTTTTGTTCGTAGTTGCGCACTGAGAGCTATCGCGGAGGCGGTGGTTATTACGCAAATTACCGCAAATGATAGCCTCGCGACAATTAGATGATGTTCTTTAATGAATATGTATGCCTTCCTTCACCTACATACGTATGCAGGTGATATACCTGCCATGGGAATGACTAAAGCTATTGTAGCTTTGTGTTGTATGCATTGTTTGTTTCGAAATAAAAGTTTTCCGAGAAATTAACTGGCGCGCTATTTTAGCTTCCCAGGGCTCAGTATTATCTACCCACATATTTATTTTCCAAGGCAACCTCTTTAGAGGTCGCTCTACGTTTTTTACTGCTTGTATTTTGTAGGTAATGTGTTATTCACAATCATTTTTTTATACGCCTAAGTATGTAATAACAATAACATGTCGTTAAACTTATTCGTATATATTAAGTAATTTAACATTAATTGAATTTTATTATTTAACAAAACATCATAACAATTTAATACATATTTATTTTCCCAGGCAAACTCTTTAGAAGTCGCTCGATGTTTTTTTTAATGCTTGTATGTTGTAGGTAATGTTCTTATTATATTCACAATCATTCCTTCATACACCTAAGGACGTATACAGAATAACATGTCGTTAAACATACTCGTATCTTTATTATAATAAGATATTGAACATTCATTGAATTTTAATAATTAACAAATCATCATAACAGTTTAATTAGATCCTGCAATATATAAAACTGTAAGTAAGTAACTCAGATAAAATAAAAAAATAGTAAACTGCCGAGCAAGAAAAATATATCTTTTTAATTCCATCATCAAACCCTGAGCTTGCAAACTCCAGGTGATATTGCAGCATCAGAACAGAACGCTATGTTCCTCATTTTGTCCAATTTCGAATCCGCCAGACCTGTGAAAGTTGCTCATTTCTCTTCATAGACCTCTTCAAACTTCTAAACAGACGGTTAAGGACACTCCTCTCTTCCAACAATTTATCTATTTGGCGGCTATGATTCCACGGACAGAAATTCTAGTAGGTACACATAGATAAAAAAATAGCTCTATGCAAAGATTGATAATGGTCAGTCACCCAGAGAGGAAACGCTATGCTGCACCACGTGCAGGTGAGGTTGGCTTTGGTTCAAAGATGTTGATGAAACACTTACACCCCAAACTGTTCATTGTTTTGTATCACCTCACTGTAGCGCATCATTGATATGTGAATGCATGGATTTCTGAACAATTTTATCCTTCAAATTCCATCATTAGCATTACATTGAACTGGCTCCCTATACATACTTAAACATACAGGCTCATTACCACACAAGCTAATACTGAAATGTAGAGTTGACGCTTTTCAACGGAAATCGGCATCAGGTTGGCGGCGCGACGGCGGCGGCGGCGGCGGGCGGGCGGCGGCAGTGCGTTAGATGTGCGCAATTTGCCTCCATTTGCTCTAATGACAGGCCGCGGCTCTGCTGGTGGATGCTGCATAATGAGCCGATGTTGCCAATTGATCCGCAGGCTCTATTTAGGAGTACTAACTGCTGAACACTAAAGCAGCATAAGTCTCGATAGCAAAATAAGAAATGTAACATTTAAACACCGAATCTACTATAACTAATCATAAAATATTATACTCGTCCATACATGTGTAATCTCCGATCTTAGAAAACAGTCAAGTTGAATTAATTGAAACAAAATCATCTCGTTAATTCAACAGCATGAACGACGGTACGACTAGTTAGTCGTTTAAGCTTCAATCATTAATACTCGTCATCAATTCCACTGCTGGTATATGGGTCTCCCCTCAATTGAAGGTGTTTAAAGCATACTCCACCACTCTACTCAACTGCGCGTTGGCGGAGGCCAGTGTTTTCAAGCCACCTAAAGGCCATTGACTTGGCTTAACGACTGTCATTTATAATTATAACAGGCGAGACAGATGGCTTAACGTTCCCTCCGAAGCACGGAGGAGCTGGAGATAAATAAATCCATCCATGAACAAGCTGCGGCCGACGTTACTTAACTTGCGTGTTCGTGTAGGCTGACACTTGTAAAGACGCCATCGAGCTCCTTATTTACACATCGTATTTATTACATTTAATATTAGGGACTATAAAATTAGGGCTTTCGATTTTTAGACCAAAATACAATAGTACGAAAACATCAGTTAGGCTAAGACAATAATTGTACGTTAGAAGTTTAGGCCAATGATTTTCGGGGAAATAAAATTAGGACTAAAACTTAGGCGAGTCAAAGGACACCCAAAAAAGACGCATTTCCTTTATTTATCAGTTTACTTTTTTTCACCATAACAAATTCTTGCTTATATATCTTTATTTTTTATATTATTTTTTTTGATTCAGAGAAAAAAAATTAAACTATACGTAAACCCGGCGGCATTAAAGAATACTGGCGAAATGTGAACACAAATAACAGCTATGCACAAAATATGTTTTTGTTTTTTTTTTTTGTAGAAGTATTTTATAAAATGTATTATTTGAATATACTCTAAACTTTCAACTGATTATCTACGACACTATGTACTTAATTCTTATATAAAAATATTAATATGATTCACAAAAAAAACCTGATTTGCACATCAAATTAATCTGATCGCACATCAAATCCTGCATTTGATGTGCAATAAGTAATTTTTTGATGTGAATAAAAAAATTGGTTAGGTTAGGTTTGCAATGTATTTATTTGATGATACGTTATAGTGTTTGTATATAATAAATAATGGATACTATTGTATCCATTATTATACCTATATACAAATACTACTGCATACAGAATAATACTTTTTCAGTTAATCTTTTTATAACAACTAGTAGGTATAGCAGTAAAAAAATATGCATTCACTGTTTACATTATTTGTAACTCACACTGCCAAACATCTGCCAGATTACAGACGTTGTACGTTGTTATACGAAAGAGGCGAACATAAAAATTTTTACCCGATTGCCGAAGTATGGTAATGTTTGTCGAGTCTATGTATGTATGTGCTAATTCCAAAAAGATTATATATTGTACTACAATTGATAACTACTGAAGGTTATATGAAGCCAGTGGACTGTACTGTATTATTAATGAAGGTAACACTTCGTAAAATGTTGTAGGTAAGACACAAGAACTATAGGCAAAGACAAGACATTAAAATCCGAACGTCACGTATACATTGAAACCAGCCAGTCACTAACAACAATATAAAACCTACTTTACATACATATTATATCCTTAAACATCTGAAACATATTAAATAGTCCTTTCTTTAGTAGTCGGGATACAAATAGAGGGAAAATCAAAAAAAGAAAGTAAATAATATAAGTATAACTTAAATAAAATATGTTTTTGATTTCAAGTTTTATTATTTTTATTATGTTTATTTGTCATAGTTGTTCTTGCTTTATCTCTTGTACCTACATGTACAAGAGTTCTCTCCTTTGGTAGAACAAAGGACTTTTGCATCTTTTATGATTTTACAGAAAACTCAAATTTTTTCGTTGCAATATTGGGCGAGCACGATGGCGTCGTTGTCCGTGTCAGTCTAACTAGCTTTGGCGGCTAGTAAACACAACCTCCGCCAACCCGCAATTGAGCAGCGTGGAGTAGTATGCTCTAACCCCTTCGATTGAGGGTAGGCCCGTATCCCAGCAGTAGGATGAATATGTTGACGCCGACGACGACCACGACGACAAAATATTGTGTTGTTTCTCTATGTTTCTAATATGTTTACGACTTTAATAGGTATATATAATATTAATATCCTGGAGCGGGTCACGGCGGGCGTACAACATTACATCAAACTTCTCAACGGGGTCCCTCTACGCGTTGGATCCATATCCCCGCGCACGCCTATCAAATGACCGGGTTTGACCCGTGATTAAAAAAAGATATTTAATAATAATAATATTTATTTTCATTTCTTTATATACAATTACAATAATATATAACATACAGTATATGTACATATATATTTGTCCCTTCAGGTAAAAGGGTGACTTCTTCGGATTTTCTATGTGCCCTTCTGCTGCTTCTGCATCTTCCACCAAAAGTGCTGCCAAATGTTTTACGGAATAAAATTTAAGACAATTATTATTTAAATAAGTAGTTGATTTCGGCCCACTTGAGGCTTATTATAAATGTTTTAAAAATGGAAAAATTTACCTCTTCCGCCTAGGTGGGATTTGAACCCACTATCTCTCGATTACTGGTCGAGTGCTCTTCAACAGAAATACCAAGAAGGTTTGCGATGGTGGCGAATTCGTATTTTATATTTTGCTGCTGTGAAGTCGCAGTGTGGCGCCATCTACCTATTAAGTCTGGCAAATTTGCCGAAATCAACTAAGTATTTAAATAATTATTAGCAATATGTTTACGAATTTAAGGATCTTCTTATACTTAATCCCTTTTTCGATTTTAGACAATAATGCCCTAATCTTCAACCAAAAGTGCGTGATGTTTTTCGGAGCAAAATTTTAAACCACAGAATTTGCAATTTTTAAGTTATTTTATTCGCATTGCAAATGAAGATACTCGCATACTAAGTGTAGCTCCATAGTATCTACATAATTAGGTAAGCTGCTAGTGGTCTGAGATGTGTCGAGTAGTCCGCATGTCGTATGGCATAAAATCTGTAAACACGCTCCAGTTTGTACTAGCTTATCAACTTTCCTACAAATTACACATCATATAATTTACATACATTTCTCAGAATACTTATTCGTCCCCTACTCCTCTATTACTAAGCAAACTATGCATGCGACATTCTCGTACTAATATTGTAAAATTATACTACAATTCTACTTTATAATTCGCAAGAAAGCAAAATACACGTTACATAGACAAAGGATCAAATATTAAAGGGGCAAGTAGAAGTCTTCCTTAGAATTATATCGTTGCAAAAAATCTTTTTTATACTTAAAGGTACCTATATATAGGTATTCAAATTATAGATTTATTACTAATAAAGGATGATAGGATAGGCAGAGTGTGTATGGCGAATAGCGAACGTGTAGGTATATGGTCTGCTTACAATACCAAAGAATGGCAATAAAAATCGTCATCGATCCTTATCCGTCCTACCCGTCGTATTGGCAGCACGCAAGTAATATTTCTTATTGTGAGCGTTAATACGCAGTTTAAAATAAATACAAGCATTGCACGGCTATGAACAGCTTCTGGATACATCAGCAGAGGCGGATTTTCCCTAAGGCCAACTAGGCCCGGGTCTAGGGCGCCCAAATGTTAGGGGCGGTCGCAAAGCATTCTGAAGGGATGGGAGAGAAGAACGGCGAGGAACAGTTCCATAAAATGAAGTTAGTAAGTAAAGAACCAGGTCGATTTTGTATTTGTATTAACACTAAAATCACGGACTAAGGCGGCTACCACATGACACGACCTAGGGCGACCAAGGCACGGCCTAGAGCGGCCAAGACTACTAATACGCCTCTGTACATCAGTAATACAATATGCTATGTCTTGCCTTGGATGGAGACTGTGTTGACTGTGTCGGAGAAGGGAGTTCAGATATTACAGAGAACAATTGCATTTACATTCGCCTACCCAGATAAACCCTGTGAGGTTTTCGTGGTACGGCATTAACGTGTTGAAATGTATGTGTGAGAGTTTTAGAAATAAATTATATAAAAAAAAAAAAACATTCTTTTTCCTGATCTATTTCCCTTGTCTGAAAAAGAAAGGTTGATTTTTCAGATCATAATACATATATTCATAGAAAGTAAGTACAAGTCTTAAACTTGTAAAATTCAGATCTTCTCGTTACACTGGCATCATGCAGAAAAAACAGTTTTTCGAATTTAATGAAATGATTAGTCGTCTTAATAATTTGTAAAATGCTGTTGTAAGACGCGTTAATTGTATCATTGCTACATGGTATTTAATGGGTTGCTACATCGTATGGGGCGGGTGGATGATCGAGCAAAGGAATACCTATTGGTTGATGATCCCCCTACTCCTAGCATCTCTCTGATGCTATGTTTGGCGAAAGGTTTCAGGAGGAGAATCCCCTAAATAAGTCCTGTGGACTATCCTTCTCGAGGTTGCCACTCGTTATAGGCCAATTTCCTTCTGTAATTGGCATAACAGAAACCTGTGACTGTCACTCAAAGATCCTAACCTGAAATCTTAGCTTTCTTAACCAATCCCACAGAGCCTTGTGTCTTTAGGGATTAGTGTGGTGCAACTTTTTTTTAAATTGCACCACACTCACCAAGGGCAGGTAGTGTGAGTCCAGAGATGTCAGAGACCTTAATATAATTCTCAGACAGTGCTGTGCCCTTATACTAGAATATCACAACACACTCCAATCCATTGCAGGCGAACATACATAACAATAGATCAAAGGATACAACAATTCACTTGGCAATGACGTAGTTGATGAACTGGCCAAAAGGAGATCGCGAACAACAATACTAGGACTGGAACCACTACTGTCCATACCCCAGATAAAAACATGGCTGCGCAATAAAACCAAGAAAATTCATCTAACTGAATGGAGAAATAATGAAGGATGTAGGTAAACAAAGAATGCAGTTCTGGTGGTATCAAAAAGGATTGCCCGTGACCTCATCAGACTTAAACCGTAACCGGCAACCCTCTGTGCAGAGGATGCATGGAGGCAGAAGAATCGCCCCTAAACGTGCGTACAGAACGCAAGAGCGTGGCAGATCAATGGGCAGCACTTCTCCAATCTCCGGCATCGCTCCCAGAAGCCTGCAGCAGTCTGAAAAGGCTGCTAACCTTTTAGGATGTCGTGGGCTGGTTGGAGAAAGGTCACATACAAAGACTCGAATATGCTTTATGGTTCAATCAAATGGCTAAGTGCGGGAACAGCCCAGTGAAACTAAACTATGGTATCTTTATTTTTATTTTATTTTTTTTATGCAGACAAGCATACGGCCCGCCTGATGTGAAGCGGTTACCGTAGCCATATTAACGCTCGCAACATAAAATATTGCTCGCGCGCCGCCACCCCCGCTGCCAACGCAGCATCTCCTTCCTTTCTTTCTGGTGACCTCACTCACTCTCAGGAACACAACAACCCTCAAGGGAATTGTTATTTGGCTGCGGTATTCTGTAAGGTGGAGGTACATTCCCCAGTCGGGTAGCTTACAATTACGCTCCCTACCTCTCTTTTCGCCAGAGCTTCGTTCGTCAGTCAGCAGGGTGCACCACGTGCAGGTGAAGTTGGCTTTGGTTCAAAGATCTTAATGAACCACTTACACCCCAAAATATTAATTGACAATCTTATCATATAATATTAATTGACAATAGTTAGCAAAAAAAATATCGTTACTTAATGTGGCCATAAATATATACCTATTGGCAGAAATTGTTTAAAATACTTATTATATTTACTAACGTTACTTAACTTTTTGATATTAAAACAATATCAAAAAACATCAATTTGAGGGCTGCTTAAACAAAAGCGGTGGGTTCACGTCGCAATCGGTCTGTGGAACGAACGAGTTACAAAGCACATGTTTTGAGTTGGGAGCACACCTTATCATTTACGGCATTACGTGCGCAATGATTATAGTAATCTGCTCATAAGGGAACAATAGCAATGCACTCGGCTTGCCACCACATGCGCACAACTATAGGGTGGTGCAATATATTTTGTTGTTAACTAAACTGCACTGAAAATAATTTAGTAGGTAATTTTTTTATATGAGAGGGGGGGGGGGCAAACGAATATGTGGGTCACCTGATGGAAAGCATGCCTATGCCATACCTCTCTTTTCGCCAAAGTCTTGTTCGTCAGTCAGCAGGGTGCACCACGTGCACCCTGCTGACACGTCGGATGGCAGACAAGCATACGGCCCGCCTGATGTCAAGCGGTTACCGTAGCCATATTATAATCAAGGAACTTAAAAACTTTAATTATTTTCATATATACATACTTACATGAAATTTCTTTAAGATCGGTGTCTGAGTTCAAGAGTTATCGCGACACAAACATACAAAAATATTTTTAGGCCCAACTCGATTTGTAGAAAATAAATTACATGTCAGCTCCGATGCACTTGAAGTTTACTTCGATGGCGAAAGAACAACCATGCCGACTTAACTTTTTGGTAGCACCTGATTTTACTCAAATACTACTATCAAATTCTGCTACGGCAAGCTTATGAATTTAATGTAACTTATGTGTACTCGCAATAAATGAAAATAGATTCATAAGGAGTATCAAAAACTCAATAATCTTCGACAGTCAGACGAAAGTACAAACTGAATATTTATGAATTCATGAGGTGGACATTGAAGAAAAATTATAGACAACATGTTAAAATTATAGAACCAAGATAGCTTGAACCTTCAGATGATTACATTCAGACGTATTAAAACCAAAGGCGTAATTTAATTAGATATATTTTAGAACACATAATGCGCGATGCTCAACTGGCTCAACTCGCTATCGTTTCTGACAGTTATTATTATTTAGTGTTTAACTAATCAATAATATTTTTCAATGAATCCAAATTTATATATGTAAAAATCCCTATTTCCCTTGGTCATGACATCATGCGTGAACGGCTAGACCGATTTCGTTATTTCTTTTTATGATGTATTTGTTATTGTCAGGAGTAGGTATTTATCAAAGAAAATAAATAAAAATCGGCCAAGTGCGAGTCGGACTCGCCCACCGAAGGTTCCGTACGTAGGATCATTATAATAAATTTGATATTTTTCATTATAAATAAGAAATAATGCGTCGGAAAAAATAAATAAAATATATTGTACAATGTCACACATCAAGCCCTTTCATATGCAAGGGCGGATCCAGCTTTGCCACCAGGGTGAGGTCACATAGTTCACACAAGTTATAATTAAATTATGATAATAATAGATACAGGTAAAAAGTAGGTATTTTATTAATGTTTGTAAGTACTGTACTTAATCTATATTGAGACAAAAAAAAAAAAAAACATTCAGTTTAACAATTTTAATTAGTGGTCCATCTAGGTCCTGGGCCCAGCCCAGGGGTGGTCATGACCCCCATGACCCTCCCCCTGGATCCGCCCTTGTTCATATGATACCCCATTTGAACTAGTAGCTTCAATTTGAAATTTCGACCTCCTATAAAAATATAACCCTCTTTTTTTTAAGATTTCATTACAAATGTATAGTTTTGAGATTTATTCTTGTACTTCTTGTAGTCGTAGTGTGTTGTATAACGGTGTTGTAGTTGTAGTGTGTTGTATAACGGTGTTACTTGCCAAATTTCATAGTTCTAGGTCAACGGGAAGTACCCTATAAGTTTTGATTCCCTTGAGAATGTGTTGAAATATGCGTTTTTTGCTGAAACGCCCGTAACTTTTTTTTACGTATACTTAGCAGTTTGATTTTTTTACAACTTCATGGGACCTGAGTATACATTTCAAATTTCAGCTTGATACCTCCACGCATTCTTGACATAGAGGGTCTTGACAGACAGACAGACGGAAACAAAGTGATCTTATAAGGGTTCCGTTTTTCCTTTTGAGAAAATTTAAACTGAACGACCATATTACCTTTTCTAATGTAACTTTATGTAGTTTGACAGAACTGTCAATCATTTGACAGATTGCGCGAAACCAATTCGAATTCAAAATTCATTGCTAAGAAGACAGGACAAAATACTAGCAGATAATAAATGTAAGGCAGACCCAATCATCGGAATTTTTAAACATAAAAATAAATGTGCACCCTGTACACGTATTGTATAAATTTAATAGAAAATATGACCCTTTCACTGTTCCACATAATTAAGGAGTGCGCAACGGCACAAAGAGTCGATCGGCTACATGTCGCTAACTATGCTTTATTCCCCGGAATCGGTTGACAATGGCGGCCTGCGGCACCCTTTCTTCGGCAATTTGTGGAACAGCGGGCAACGGAAGTCGAGCCCTCGCTCTGGAATTAAGGATTTTTAGTCTCTCCAGGACTCTTATATTCGGGACTCCGCCTTCTAAGATTGTGACAAGCACGTGACACAATTTCTAAAGTCATATGACGAATAACGGATGTGTATGGTTAGACCGTTGGTATTCGTTGCCGGCATTGCGAATAGTTTTTATTTCATTAAGGTAGCAAACAAGCATGTGGCACGACTGATGATAAGTAAGTGGGATTTTTCGATCGGGCTTCATGTCCAAATCTTTTACCTTACAAGCTTCACGACTTTGGAATGCGATACCTGAACATACCTAAGTACTTATTAGAAAATCTCCCAGTAAATTGGTTTTCAAAAAGAACTTTCGTACCTATCTTTTTGAAACTTTATCTGAGCATTAGGTAACCACCCCAATCATGGGTTACTATCAGAAGATCAAGATATCAGAACGACCAAATAGACATATAGTTGGTAATCATGGGTCACTAGTATATGTAGTGTAATGTATGTATCGATAGTTTATTTATGTATGTGAGTTTTATTGTGTTTGTTGTACTATTGGATTCGACCAACATTTAACCGCATACGTAATTTTCTCCACTCCCAATGGTTGACTGGTAGAGAATGCAATTTGCATTAAATCCGTCTATTGTACCAGTTTATTGTAGTTAATAAAGTTTTAAATAATTATATAAGTTATTGCATATGGATTAGGTTAAATCACGCGTTGCCGGACCTGTAACAACTGATGTAACCTCCTGCAAAAAAAGATAGCGCGAAGATACGCGATAGACGTTGTCCTTTGAAACCTTACCCGGCATACCCAGAAGAACCCACGAACCTTCATTGCAATCGGATAAGCGATCAACGAATGCATAGATTTTTTTATATGAGAGGGGGGCAAGCGAACATGTGGGTCACCTGATGGAAAGCAATCACCACCGCCCATAGAAATCAGCAACACCAAGGGGTCGCTGATCCATTGCCAAAAAGATGACAAACTTACAAATATTCACGGCAGTCGAATACATTTACTAACGGTAGTGGGTGGGTGCGACCGGTAGTAGTATGCATGAACTAACTGGTAGCGAAAGCACGCAAAATAGTGTAGATCAAACTGCCATACAAATATTCATTTTTAATTATAAAGATTAAGTACAACGGTGGGTCTGAAGCGAAAGTTTTGATATTGAGATGGCTATAATATCTATCTATAATAATAAAAGGCTTTGTCCTCACTGACTGACTGACTGACTAATCAACGCACAGCCCAAACCGCTGGGTCTAGAGATTCCAAATTTGGCAAGTAGGTTCCTTATGACGTCTAGGGGTGCACTAAGAAAGGATTTTTCAAAATTCATCCCCTAAGGGGGTGAAACGGGGGTCCAAAGTTTGTATGGGGAAACAAGATTAGTTGGACTATTTTATCCGAAACTTTACACGAGTACTTTTAAAGATAAATGAAAAAACACGTGTTCCAGGATTTTTCAAAATTCAACCCCTAAAGGGGTAAAATGGGTAAAATTGAGTGAAAAAGTCTGAAAATCGTCATGGGTATTGTTTTTATGGTTTATCGGGTCGCTGATTACGAAAACAACAACTATTTTATAATCCAACATAGCCGACGTGACATAAAATCCCCCCCTCATCATCATCATCCCCCTATGGGGGTGCGATGGGGTTGAAATGTCATATCAATATGGGTGTTGATTCTATGGTTTTCTGGGACGTCAATTACGAAAATCGCATCGATTTGAAAATATAACACAGTGGACACGAAATAACTTAAAAGAATTTTTCAAATTTTTCCCCTAAAAGGGTGAAACGGAGGTCCAAAGTTTGTGTAGGGAAACGAGATTAGTTTGACTATAGATAAATGAGTGAACACGTGTTTCAGGATTTTTAGAAATTCAACCCAAAAAAAAACCGGACAAGTGCGAGTCGGACTCGCCCACCGAGGGTTCCGTAGGTACGTAGTATCATTATTAAATTTGATATTTTTCATTATAAATAAGAAATAATGCGTCGAAAAAAATAAATAAAATATATTTTGCAATGTGTACATCAAGCCCTTTCATGATACCCCATTTGAACTAGTAGTTTCAATTTGAAATTTCGTCACCCTATAAAAAATATAGACCCCCTATTTTTTAAGATCTATTTACAAATGTATAGTTTTGAGATTTATTCCTGTACTTGTAGTCTATAACGATGTTACTTGCCAAATTTCATAGTTCTAGGTCAACGGGAAGTACCCTATAGGTTTTGATTCCCTTGAGTGTGTCGAAATATGCGTTTTTTGCTGAATGAACGGCCGTAACCTTTTTCTGCGTAAACTTAGCAGTTTGATTTTTTTTTAACTTCATGGGACCGTAGACCTGAGTATACAGTTCAAATTTCAGCTTGATACCTCCACGCATTCTCGACATAGAAATTCTTGACAGACAGACAGACAGACAGACAGACAGACAGACAGACGGACAACAAAGTGATCTTATAAGGGTTCCGTTTTTCCTTTTGAGGTTCGGAACCCTAAAAAGGAGTAAAATGGGGTCAAAAAGTCTGAAAATTATGAAGGATATTATTGTTTTTATATTTTATCGGGTCGCTGATTACGAAAACAACAACGATTTTAAAATTCAACGTGGCTAACGTGACCATCATCATGTAATTTTTTTAAACATTGATTTAACCTTTTTAAGCTGATGGAATGAGACTTGTGTGTTGACTGAAGTGTTATACTAATAGGTTTTTAAGTTTGTATTTGGCGTAAATCAGTGCTTATACGATAGCGGGCGGTCGGCGCGGTGAGGACGGGACGGGTGTAGTAGTAGTTATCTGGAAAGTTCTTGCATCCGTATTTAGTACAATTATAGGTGCTACATGAGGGTGGTTGCGTTGCGTGTTAGACTTGACTTGGATAATCTAAAAAGCGCGAACTTCACGCGAGCGAAGCCGCAGGCAAAAGCTAGATAGTAAAAGGCTTTGTCCTCACTGACTTGACTGACTGACTCACTAATCAACGCACAGCCCAGACACCTGAGGCTAGAAACCTGAAACTTTGGATATGTGTTCCTTATACAATATAAGCGCGCACTAAGACGGGATTTTCCGAAATTTCACTTCTAAGAGGTTAAAATAGGGGGTTGAAAAACCGGTTCACCTACGATTTTGAGACTTAGTAGAATAGTTGTTAATAAAAAAAAAGGGGATGTTTATGGGTAACTGATTAACTTTTGACCAGCGCCCAGCCAAGAAATGTCAAAAAATGATGTGAAATTTGAACATAAGAACAAGATAAAAGACAAGAAATAAGAGAGTTTCAAGGACGAGTACATAGGATGTTCACGCAGCGTTCACGTACTCTACAGTACATGAGTGAAATTAATCTTTAAATTATTGTATTTTCGAGAATTATGACAAACTTCTCTCCGGAAACTACAGTATGGGTTCTTCGTAAAGGGGTTTTTACAGTATCGGCAACACGTGAGTGGTGTTATGCCGCAAACGTCCATAGGTTCATAGGTCGTATGATTGCTTGATCTTAATCGAGATCTCAAATAGGTTCAATTGTCGTTATTTTTTCAATGTTTTGTGTTATGTTTGCACAATATAATACAAAAAAAAATATCGCGCTAAAGGTTATGTCCTTCCTCCTATATCCATGTCAATTTCATTCAAATAGGCTCAGCCAAGAAATTTTGAAATTTTTACAGGGTCGGCAAAGTCCATGCGATGCCGCTGGTTTTGCAGGCATCCATATACTTATTTGTCACTTTCATGGTATTAAAAAACCTACAATCTTGCCGAGATAAAGCCGCCATCGCGGCGGCGTTGATCTTTCAAACAAAATTATCTCGTTCAGTCCCACAGTTGACCTTCTTTAGCTATGAACTTACAACCGCTGATTACCGAATTACCGCTCGCCTCGCCTATATTTACGGCACCGATTTAAATAATAAAATATCTTAACTAAATAACACCCGAGCATTGTTTTGACTCAGGGATTTTGGTAATGACCTGAATTAGCTCACATCGCTAATAAAATTAGGCCCTCCACGTAATTTGACTTAATTTCGCCAGAATCCCGTCTGATTCAGACTTTTAGATTACAAATACAAATTGAAGTCAAATTATTTCTTGAGAATCACGTTGCCTAATTGGATAAGATACCTAATAATATAATAAGTTGGCATTATGTCTAATAAAATATAATCAAGTAATTGTTACGTATGTAATAAAAATATATAAGTATGCACATAAAGTTTAATGGCCGTTTAGTGGAATTGTGTGTAATAGATAACCTCATTTTATTTATTAAGTACCTACATAAATAAATATTCATAAAAAAAAGTTGATTTAAAAAAACTGACTTCAGTTGGCGAGCGCGGCACACAGCAAATTTAAGGGTTTCCCTCGATTTTTCTGGGATCCCATCATCAGACCCTGTCTTGGTGAATATAGGACCACCTCGTAATCATACCCTTTCAAATAAAGAAATAGAATTTGACCATATGTGCTTATAAAATTTAAGGGTTTCCCTTGGTTTCCCTGGGATCCCATTATCAGATTCTGACTTGGTAAATATGAATAACTTGCGATCATACCCTTTCAAATAAAAAAAAGAATTTATAAATCGGTTCACAATTCGCAAAGATATCGAAGAACATACATACAAAAAGAAACTCCTCCTTTTTTGAAGTTTACTTTCTTGCGCAAGAATGGTATAAATGGCACCATGATTCCGTGATTCCAGTCAATAGGACAATAGGCTAATTGACCAATGTTTTTTTCGGTTTTATATTTAAGCACGTCATAATAATAAAACCACACATGAAAGAATTACTTTAATAACAAAAATCTCTCCATACAACAGGCTACTAGGTTATGACGTCACACGTTTCTATTATGTATGGATTAGGTAAATCAGAAATTCGTACGACAGCTATGTTAAATATTAATTCAATAATTTCATACTTTCAAAATGGACTTTCCCGCCAAACTTTGATCGACCCTAAAATAAGTCTGACGGAAGATATTAGAATGAAAGTTTGCAGATCTTTATAGTTTTGTATATACAATTTTTGAATATTGTCAAATAGCCTATTAGAACTCCAACTGCACTAACGTTATTACTCATAGTGATGAATAGTGATAATGTCTGCGCGGCACCTCCTACCTTAATTCCAAATAATTTGTCCTCTACTCTAAGGTTGTCTGGAAGAGATCGCTTGCCGATAAGACCGCCTTTGTACTAGGACTCAATGTTGCAATAAAGTATATTGTATTATATTGTAACGTGCAAGAGAGCGTGTGATAATGTATTTCACGATTATACTATTTAAAAACATCTTCCATGCAAATTTTTCTGAAATATTTATTTAATTATAGTGCAGAGACTTGGTCGTTGACCGTCGGACTGTTTCACTAGCTAACATAAAAGGAAATTCGACGAAGAACAAAAATTGTCGACATAGTTCTCTATATCAACAAGCTGAAGTGGCAACTGGGGTAAGGGCAAGTAGGGTAGAGCGTATTTGTAAGCTGCTCGACTGGAAAATTACTGGGGAAGTAATTTTCCAGTCGAGCAGCTTACAAATACGCTCTACCCTACTACTTCTCTTTCTCCAGAGCCTATTTTGCTTGTCGGCAGCACAGAATACCGCAGCTAAATAACAATTCCCTTGAGGGTTGTTGTGTTCCTACGAGTGAGTGAGGTCACCAGAAAGGAGGAAGAAGTTGCAGTCGTTGGAAGCGAGGGTGGCAGCGCGCGAGCGATATTTTATGTTGCGAGCGTTAATATGACTACGGTAACCGCTTTATATCAGGCGGGTCGTATCTGCCACCCGACGTGTAAAAAAAAAAGTGTATGTATCCATTGTTTAAGTAGGTAAATAATATATACAATGGTTGACATCAGTTAACATTAGTGGTTTTATTTAAGTTTATAAGTTATAAAATTGTGTAAGTTTTAGTACCTAAGTTATTTAGGTAATATACTTCACCAAAGATAATGTTCTTATTAATGTCGAGATAGAGAGAAGACTTGGAAATTTATTGTACAAAATATTCTCATTTTTTGACTCTACATGAGGCACTTGCACAATCATTAAACTCTAAATAGATAGTAAAAACTACATTTGAACTTCTAAGGAAAATAGGTTAGACAATTCCAAAGTATAGCTCTCACACGTTCATTACATTTGGCATTCCAAGATATGCGTTACACGTCCATACCAACTGCAATTGCATTTGCTAATTATAACCGCCGGTTAATAATGAAGAGCGTTGTGGAGAGACTATTAATTAATCCGCCATATTAGTTAATAGATCCCGCCCGCCCGTTGGCGGCGTCGCTCCGTTCTGCTACGTTCCACTAGCCCCCAACTAATTGCACCCTGCGTTTCTTCTGTTTCCGTTGCACTGTGTTTTTCCACCATCATCACTCAATAAGTGCTGCTCTATTTCTTTTTGCTTACTTGATCTCGCGATGTATCGACGATGCAGTGATGTTTTGCGGTAATTTACTGAATTAATGCTTGCGCACTAATAACGGTAGAAAGGTGTACAGAAAATATTTTGTTGGTACTTAGGTATTTTTTGTTAGGTATTTATTTAACATTTACAAATTTCACATAAATAGATACTTACATATAATTAGCATTATAACACCACTGAGGTTGACAGACTACCTTAGGGTAGAGGACAAATAATTTGGAATTAAGGTAGGTGGTGCCGCGCAGACATTATCACTATTCATTACTATGAGTAATAACGTTAGTGCAGTTAGAGTCCTACTAATATATATATTAGGTTGGGGAAAAAGTCTTTTCGTATTTTATATGAAAATTCAAAACATTTTTTAATAAAGTTTATTTACATTTAACTAAAGTATGCCATTTTGTTCGATAACTTTTTGCCATCTTGTAGGTATAGACATGATCCCATTACTATAGAAATTTTGGGACTTCTGTTCAAAAAACCGCGATAAGTGGTTTTGGCAGTCTTCTCGTGATGTTAACCTGACATTACCTAAAGAATGCTGAAGAGACTGAAATAGGAGGAAATCGGAAGGTGCAAGGTCAGGACTATACGGCGGATGCATTAACACCTCCCAGTCAAACTCTCTTAATTTTTGCTGAGTGGCTAAAGATGTGTGAGGTCTAGCGTTATCATGATGAAAAATCACACCCCTTCTGTTAATTAATTCCGGCAGCTTTCTCTCAAGTTTTTGCTTTAATCTCATCAGTTGTTCACAGTAGAGTTCAGAATCGATAGTCCTGCCTGGCGGTAACAGCTCATAATGAATAATGTCCTTCCAATACCACCATACACACAGCATCACCTTGTTGCGGGTTAACCCGGGTTTCGCCAGAGTCTGTGAAGCCTGGCCGGCCTTTGACCACGACCTTTTTATGCGCCAAAACTGTTTTGTGGTCAATTCCTAGTTCTTCAGCTACGTCGTAACTACTGATATGCCGATCTTGCTCCACTTTTTCAAAAATGGCATCCATTTTATCCGTAACAGGGCGACCAGAGCGAGGTGCATCTTTGACATCAAAATTTCCGGGTTGAAAACGCCTAAACCAAATTTGTGCTACTCTCACAGACACTGCACTAGGTCCATAAACGTCACAAATTTTTTCGCAGCTTGCGTTGCATTTTTACCTTTTTTGTAGTAAAATTTTAAAATGTATCGAATTTTTTCATTAAATTCACTCATCTTGACAGTAAAAAAAAACAAATGAAAATCACACATTTATCTAATTTGAATTTGGAATTATCTTTTTTAAAATTTAAACTTTTTAAAGATATCAAAACCTTTCAGATACAAATGGTAATGCGAAAAGACTTTTTCCCCTACCTATTGTAATATAATATTATTATAAACCATGACTGGAATTCGTTTTTTAAAAAAGAAAAATGGATCACGTATCCGTATAACAAAACCGTTATAATCAATAAGAGGTAACTAATGATTTAAATAATTAACTAGCACAAGAATAATGCTAAGAGAACTGTCCATCACGCTCGAATGTCGCTGCCCAAGTGAAGTGACTATGGCACGGCCGCTCTCGGCTCGCCTCACCCCACTGCTGGCTTGCCGGAAGTCACGTGACTCGCTGTAGTCATGCTTCATTTTCATTAATTGTTAACACGGCCTCTCCTGACTGCGAGGCGTGCTCGACCGCATGATCTTGGGGAAGCACCTCCTCCGTCTGTAAGAGACTACCAGCAGAGTCACCATTTTCTGAAATATACGTTTTGTTACAAAATTGCAAAAAACATCAAAAGATCTATTGGTTTCATTATACGATCGTAAGCGTGCACTCAAACCATCGCATGTAAAACTATGAGCCAAGTTTAGAAGGCGTTTCAAACGATCTATTCGTTACAGCAATCTCTATCGCAGGGCTATATTACTTTATGGCCAAACTATTATTTATTGTACTATTGGGCCACTATTATAGTAAGAGAAGGAAAATAATAACATTAACATGATATCACAAATGTCAGAGCTCCGGATCTCTAGCATTTGTGCGCATAACAAACGCATTTAGTTTTGTAATGCAATCGCTATGCCCCGCACTACTCCTTAGTCAGTCCATGACAGTACCACACTAACTAAAGAATATGATCAGGCTGTGGTAGTATCACGCAGACTTAAAAATATACCGTCAGTCCATGGCGAAGCCACGCAGACATGGTAATTGTCAGTCCATGGCAGAGCCACGCAGACATGCTGGTTGTCAGTCCATGGCAGCGCCACGCAGACATGCTGGTTGTCAGTCCATGGCAGAGCCACGCAGACATGCTGGTTGTCAGTCCATGGCAGCGCCACGCAGACATGCTTGTTGTCAGTCCATGGCAGCGCCACGCAGACATGTACGGTCTTCAGTTCACCGCCACCCAAGAACGCAGCGCACGCGTCCGGCGCCCATTCATCGCGCCACTAGACCGTGTGTTCAGCAGCATCTGCCGTGCGCGCTTCTCGGTGAAGCCCGCTATCGGCTCCAACTCGTAGCGGCGATGTAGAAGCTCTCCGACTACTCGGCACGGGTCTTTCATACTGAAATCAGTTTAACGGAACTCTGAGTCTTGCTAACAATAACAAAATCTCTCATTGCATAAATTCGCAGGTTCTTCCGCGTCGTTTCCACTCGACCCCATGTAGTCATTAATTCGCTTTTCAACGACTTTGAAACCCTTGTTTCCAAAGGCTTCTTAAAAAGCTCCCTTCAATCACCTTCAATACCAATCAAGAAGTGAAATTTTAGTAGATGCATACTTCAAGCCTTATCCCTTGTTGAATCGTATACGACCCATCTTAATGATGTAATGTGAAGTAAAGCTATTCAAATATTTAACAAACTCCAAAACAACACGCTTTACTTGTACCAGTACCTAATAGTAAATTTACTACAGCTCTTAGGTTCACTGGTACTCGGCCGTACCTGACCTTGACTTACAATAACTGATACAATAAAAGTGCATAAGTACTGACTGTACATATTTACTACAGCTCTTAACTTCACTAGTACTTGGCCGTACCCGACCTCATATCAAATGTTTGCTATATGTGGCTTTAATAGCCAATGCGAGATAAAAACTCATTATCACGCCAGTGATTTAAAACTAACACTTCTACGTATTCGCCCCAATGTAGGATCGGAATAAGATTGGTTAGATCTCACCGTAGTATTGATGAATCTGATCGATGGTTGCGCAGGGACCTCGATCCGTAGTAGCACTCACGGAGTGCCCCGGCAAAGGCGAAGCTGCAGAGTGCCGACTCGCAGCACCAGCCCGGATCATCGGCACAGTCTCTGCCAACGGCGGCTGAAGCAGCGGCATCACCGGAGACGCAACGCCACTCAACTCACGTGGCCGCGGTGGAGACGACCGACGCTGTCCTTCCAATGATGTCAATCGATCTAGAATTTGTTGCATTTGTTGAGTTAATACATTGCTAGAAGAGCGTTTACGACTAGAACATGAATCACGGTGTCTAGCGCGTGAATCACGGCTCCTGGAATGATTACAAGTAACCCAATCAATGAGCCACGTGCGTGCGTCACCCCTAAGACAACCGCCAATACGAGATAGACCCACGTGGTCATCCCAGCGATTCGATTCCCGTCCACGTTCTACCTCAGCACACCAAACATCGAAATCATGAACACACTGATCAAAATTTCAGATATAATAATGGTTGGATCTTACTTGAATCAAAGATGACAACTCGTCCACAATCTTGTCAGCTACGTCTTTACCGTCGTCAGAGGTAGATTTTTGCGAAACCGTCGCGCTTGTTTCTTTCGCCTTACCGCCTACACCGCTGGATTCGGTCGACACCGGCTGATGAGGCATATGACATTCACGTGATGGACACAACGGTACTGATACTGATGAGGAAGAGATAGACAATCTATCCTCAATCGCACTCAGTCTACCGCCTAACTGGTATCTAACGCCTGGCTGCGAGGACCGTCACGACGGCCATGTGGACTGCCGTGACGTCGCCTCTTATCATGAATTTCACTAACGGACCTATCTAAACGTGACCTTCGATGGTGACGCTTCTTCTTTGATTTAGAAGTACGCCCCATGTTAAAAGTATTTACTAAACTCACTAATATACCAAACGCGAGTAAGTTAACACCGAACTAAACGAAAATCACTAGTTGAAACAAATCAAAAATAAAAACCGTTAAAAATTTATCTAAAGCCACTAAGCGGAAAAAGACACGAGGTGAATCCGACTTCTGATATTATAAACCATGACTGGAATTCGTTTTTTAAAAAAGAAAAATGGATCACGTATCCGTATAACAAAACCGTTATAATCAATAAGAGGTAACTAATGATTTAAATAATTAACTAGCACAAGAATAATGCTAAGAGAACTGTCCATCACGCTCGAATGTCGCTGCCCAAGTGAAGTGACTATGGCACGGCCGCTCTCGGCTCGCCTCACCCCACTGCTGGCTTGCCGGAAGTCACGTGACTCGTTGTAGTCATGCTTCATTTTCATTAATTGTTAACAATATTATAATTTAATAATATAATAATAAGCTATTTGACAATGTTCAAAAAAGTTATTTAACAACATTGTAAAATAAACAAAACTATAAAGATCTGCAAACTTTCATTCTAATATCTTCCGTCCGACTTATTTTAGGGTCGATCAAAGTTTGGCGGGAAAGCCCATTTTGAAAGTATGAAATTATTGAAAAATAGTATTTCCATTGGAGAAGCAATAAAAAATACTATAACTTTCATTACGATACTAATTACATAAACGTAATATTTAACATAGCTGTCGTACAAATTTCTGAGTCTCGCTCGCTATTTACCTCTGGGATAAAGCCTATCATCGTCTTGGGCGGCTTGAACTCCTCACTTCACTCAGAACTCTACTACATAACTCCCTCCTTTGCTCAGGAGTTAAGTTTAAACTTTAACTCTCTCGCTACGTTCGGGAGTTAACTATCCTTCCTTCGTTACACTCAGAGTGCAATATGCCGCCCGTGACGTAAGACCCTGCTTTATCCCCTTGGTACATAATCTACTATTACTTCAAAAAACGCGATCTTTACCTCCTGGTTCCTCTTTGGATACAAGAAACGACTCAGACACGTAGCTAGATATTATGCCATTTAAACGTGAGTAGATAAATAAGGCAAGGCATGGTATTTTAGATTTCACATATATGTAAGTGTTGAGAGGCGCACGGCGTGAACGCCGCGGGCGGTGGGCGTGCGTCTACTGCGGCCAATGGCGGACCGACAACACATCCGTACGCAAAACACCAAATATTTTCGTTTTCTACCCAGAGCCAGTTATATTAATTGTCCCATTTGCATATTTATTCCATTATATTGCTGTGAAAATGCAATACAGATGTTTATGTAAATGTGTAATGAGTGGGTTAGGTAACTAAGACGTTAGGTATGGTCTTTTTTTGTAGCCAATTCGTGTGAAATTTTCTTCTGAAATTTGGATTTTTTGCTTTGTGTCAATTATCATTATTACTTTTGTTAAAGCAAGTACATACGAGAAACACTTGCATATCTGTCGTCGTCGATAACCCTAATTCATCCCACTGCTGGGATACGGATCTCCCCTCAATCGAAGGGCCGTAGGGTTTAGAGCATACTCCATCACCCTTCCCAACTGCGAGATGGCGGAGGCCAATGCTTTCAACCCACCTAAAGGATGACTTGGCTTAACGACCATCATCTAATGGTTGTCATTAGATGATGGTCGTTAAGCCGGGACCTACGATGGCTTAACGTGCCCTCCGAAGCACGAAGGAACTCGTGATAAACGAACCCATCCATGGACAGGCTATAGTCGGTTGCTTATGCTGCGTGTTCGATTAGACTGACACGCGCAACGACGCCATCGAGCTTCTCATATCAGCCCCCTTACCACCAACTCTTATTGCGATTCAATAACTGAATAGAATGCTTATTCATACCAATATATAATAAGCGACTCTATTTTAAATTTCTTCATTTCTTTTAAACCTTAATCCCACCCCTTGCAAAGCCGTGGCGGTTAGCAAGTTATCTCTAAAAATAAAATTGAATGTTGCTAAGCGCAAAACTCGGGAACGGCTCGACCAGTTGTTCTAATTTTTGTTTTCATATTTTGTCTATGGTATAATAAGGAAGCTTCATAAGAGAAAATATATTTTTTTTAATTACGAGTAGCGTACGAAGCCGGGGCGGGCAGCTAGTTATAGGTAAGTACTTACATATAAATATATATATGTACTTACCCGTTTTTCAAATCCATTCTAATGTCTCAAAATAATACTACTTATTTACTGAGTTTCATGAAAATCTGATAAGTGGTTTACGAATAAAAGTAGGTAATATAGAAATATTTATTTTAACGTTAACAATAAAATCTCCAAAATTACTGAAATGATCTCGTTGAAAACTGTATCGTTAAAAACATTCAATCATACAGGCACTTTTATAAAAAAATATTTTATTAGATAATTAAAAAAACATCATTAATTCAAAGAATATTTTCATCGGTAATTTCTGCTTCGGAATTAAAATTTTCGCTACGTAACGAAAGCATGTCGCTATAGATCAGGGGTTCCCAACCGGTGGTCCGCGAAACACCAGTGGTCCGTGAGAGGTAAATTATGGTCAGTGATACAAAATATATGATAGGATTTATATGATAGTCGAGGACCCTACCCAGCAAAAACCTCGTAGTGGTCCGCGAATAAAAAAAGTTTGGGAACCACTGCCATAGATGAACTCAGCCGGTGAATCACTTCTTCTTTCCATGCACTTCGCTTTTCAAGGACGGAAAGAAGGGGACTTGGCTCAGTTGATGCATGCGCAATAAACGACAGCAGCTCTCGGCTGTATGTGCAACCTGTCTTCAAGGCTTTACCTCTACCTTATTGGTTCATCATCATTCTTATAGCTAATGTTACCGCACCTGCACGTGATGCACCCTGCCGACTGAGAAACAGGACTCTATCGAAAGAAAGATATGGCAGTGTATTTGTATGCTGCCCAACTACGAATGAATTCACCAATGAAATACGAGTGAATTCACAATGAATGAGGTTACCAAGAAGGAAGGCCAAGATTGTTAACCGAGCGATGACATATTGCTGCGATATGTCATCGCTCGTCGATGTTGCGAGCATTTATACATATGCTTATGAAAACAGTCTTTTTCACTTCAGGTGGGACGTAAGCTTATTTGTAGTTCGAGATAAAAAAAAGCCTTTCTGAAAGCTATCTGGTAGCTGTTAATATTAATAAAATAAAGAAATGTATGCTAAGTTCGCATTGTAACAGTGAACTCATCAAAAATATTATAAAGCCTGCGAATTATTTAATAATAGCAGACTTGCTCTCATTTGATCTATTTAAGTATTTGTAAAAAGTATTAATAAATTTGAATAAACTTAATAAATATTTATCTAACAATATAATAGGGGCTTAAATACAAAATTGTCGTCTTAGCACACTCGCCAGCGCCACTTTGAATTAAAATTAATCTTACATGGACTCATCGTGAGAGATCCCAGAATGAAACCTATTAAATGTAACATTCTAAATTTGAAAAATTTACAACCTTCGATTGTTGGCGTTCGATTGTATTTTCATTCAACTTTTAATGTAGGTAGGTAAAGATGGAAAATTTGAGTTACATTTTATTACATAAGACTTTCGACGTGGAACTAACGCAGCAAATAATATTACAATTAAGTAGGTATATAAATTATTAGGAACCTTGAATGTCTTCGGTATAACATCGCATATAATTTTGGTTGAATTTCTGATAGGGTAAGTTAATTTAACCATAAATAATACAATGTTTCTAGTTTATTTAAATGATCTAATCATTAATTCATGCACATTCATAAATACCAGGAAACCCCCAGAGAAAAAAATGATTTTTAGAATATTTATTTTAAATGTATTTTATAACTAAAATTAAATGTAAAACCTAATAAGGTTTTGAGACATCCGTTATAATTACAATTTATTAAGGTTTAAGTTTGTTAGGTTTTACGAAACTTCTTTTTCTCTTCTTTCTTCTTCTTTCGGTTTCTTCACGGTTCGCTTGAAGGATCCCTTAATGTAAGAAGGAGGAAACACATGTGCCGGCAGTGTGTTCCTCTTTTTACCTAATGGTACGAGAAAGATAGGAGTTAAAGAACTTTTTAGTACGTGAGGAAATGTTTGAAAAAGTGAAACTATGAAATTTTTGACACTTTTGTTACCTGTTGTGAAGAGATCGATGGCATCATTGCGGAGGAGCTCGACAGCGACATTACGCGTGTCAGTATAAACGACCGTGCAGGGTAAGCAACTTCAACTGTAGCCTATACAAGGATGGGTTTATTTATCTCGAGCTCCTCTGTGCTTCAGAGGACACGTTAAGCCATCGGTCCCGGCCTGTTGTTATTAGTTGACAGTCATTAAGCCAAGTCAGTAGCCTTTGGGCGGCTTGAAAACACTAGCTTCCAACCAGCAGTTGAGCAGCGTGATGGAGTATGCTCTAAACCCCTTCAATTGAGGGGAGATCTGTAACAATGGGATTCATCCCAATCTTTGGGTACGGATCTCCCAGGAGTTGACACGTTACCTGTTATCTGCCACAGCCACAATGATCTAAACTCCATACTCACTGTATATTCTTGCACAGACAGGGCATGAACAGAAAAATTTTCAGCTTTCATAAAGTAACGAAGGTCTGGCAGTCACGGGTTCTTACTCTACATAGATAATGTGAACTAAAATCCTTATTGACGGTTAAAATTATAGTAAGTGTTAGATTCTTCAAAAATGGACGATAATATTTAGGTACTGAGTAGGCAACGCATGATTTATTCTCATCATTTTGTTACTAAGCATGAACATCAATAAGCTGTGTAGTGGTATTAGGCGGAGTGTGTTTT
Source organism: Hypsopygia costalis (assembly GCA_937001555.2). Lineage (NCBI taxonomy): Eukaryota > Metazoa > Arthropoda > Insecta > Lepidoptera > Pyralidae > Hypsopygia > Hypsopygia costalis. Next base: position 11,606,429 of record OW443330.2, on the reverse strand, counting down.
TATTTGTGGCATAAAAATTACATATGTTGTAGCTTTGCGACACGGCACGGCAGTCTTATCTTGCCCTTCGATGCACAGATACAAGCTCATTACAGCCTATAGGTCAATACATCCGCTCATGAAGAAGTTTTGCGTTAAGCGCCATCTGTTAACCAGTAGCATAAGGAATAAATGTTGAGGTAAATAAAATTATCGTTATAACTTTACAAATAATATAAACCAACATTTTATATGAGTATGAATAAACATATCAATGAAGAATATAATGGAAAGTTATGTTTAAAGTACTATTATATATAGTACTTATACTAACTTTCCAATAAATTGTTGTAATGGTTAATAGCGATGCTAGTGTGCATGGAGCATCAACATAGTGAGTGCCGTGGAATAATATCATAGACTTTTATATACATATAAATTACACTTACACACAGAGATAAAAACATTACCTACCTAATAATATTTCGTTTATTATAAAGTTATGAGGTAGGTTAATAAACTTAATGGGTTTTATAGACGCCGCACTTGATGTCAAGATTTAATATACAACTGACATTATTTATATCAGTCCAACCTGTTGTGTGACGCGAAACAAAAAATCGAATCAATCTGTCCTAGGTATTTCCTTACATTATTTAATTACACGTGGCCAAGCCAAACAAAAATGTATGAAGTTGTAATGAGCTGCGTTGCGGCCGGCCTGCGCCGGCCCTTCTCCATCGGACTTTTTGACAGAAGCTTGTTGAGAAATTTAATGTAAGTATAGTGTTAGTAATTAATAATAATAATATATATAGTGTATTATGCAAGTGATCATTAGAGTATATAAAATTAGTGGAGTCTTTGACTTTAAGTGTTTTAAACCACCGCTGTCGAGTTGTTTTGAGAAGTGTTTCGCTTTGAAACAGCAGTCACATCGGTTTTGCTGTTAAACTTTTTTTTAAAGTGTTAACTTCTTTTAGCGGCGTTGTGTACTTTTTGGGATGGGTAAAAAATGTTAAACTCGCGTCAGGACACGTGACCTGTCGTAAGACGTAGAGAGAGTAGACCGCCGGCGCAGCGTAGGAGAATAAGTAATATCCCCCTCCTTTTCTACCTCGCGGCGAATATGTATGCCTGCTCCTGCTGTTTATTTTTAATGTAATCTAAATTGTCATGTTTGTGTACGATAGCGCAATAAATGAATGATATTTAGAAAATGATATTTTACCACATATGTAAGTGATAGCAGTTTTAAATTGATAAATAAAGCGTGCGAAATAATTCCATAACCATTCCAAAATATTCAAAAATGCACAACGTTAATGTTCAAGTTTTCACTTCTGCCGGCACTCCCGGAGTGCAACCCGTTTTTTTTTATACTACGTCGGGTGGCAGACAAAGCATACCGCCTGATGTGAAGCACACACACACAAAACCCAGTGTCCACAAATTTTGGCGGTACTCTATGTGTTGCCAGATGTGAAAAAATGTTAATTCTAATTAAATTAATTTCTGCTCATTTCGGTCGCTCCGTACGGTACTTTTGTTGTTAATTCTACGATAATTTTGGCACCATAGTCTGGCAACATTGACTCATGTGCATGTCACGTTGCCTGACATCTCACCTCACATCAATATACTTCAAACTTCATGTCATGTCATTGTCATGTGTAAATATTTCGTCTCTAGTAAATTTAATTTAATTCAGTCAATATATTTTACTTGTGATTGTGGATTTTGTTAATGTTAATTAATAGATTTATTTCAAACTAATTGATTCATTGTACCTATTTTAATCTTAATTCGTAAGCAAAAGCTTCAACTATTTGTGGGCCAGTTTTAAAAACTCACAAGGTAACTCAATATATTTTATGATTCTACTTGCAATAGATAGTCTCACCAGATTCTCTGAGATTTCCTAACAAAAACTCTGACTTTTTTAACATTTTTGGAGGTCATTTGTAACAGAGGCAGTAAAATTTACAAAAATCACTGAATTGACTTATTGTACGCACAATAATATACAATCATGACAATTTTCTCTGACATAGTACAAAATTACCTTATACTCAGGTCAATGAAACTAGTATTTATTTTTAAAATTATTCTAAGTAGACTATGAATTTTTGTGAATAATAACTTGCCAACTTCGTTCGCGTCAACTCTATGCCTGTGAACCTGTGTGAATAAGATATTTTCCCACGATGAAATAAAAGTCGCTACTGTTAATGAAAAAACTGTAATTCTTCCTATTATACATTTTATTGAGACATGCAACAAAGTAAGAAGCAGGATAGTCTCCGATTAATAAAGTGACCAAATAGTAGACATTACCAACCAGCCGCCAACTAATTCGGACATCTCAAGTAAAAAGGTGGAATAGATATAATATATACAGTTAAATTTTAGTTCATAAAATGTGAGAATTGTACAACATAAAATGACTTGACTTGTTTAGTTTACATCAGGGCAAGTGAAATCTTTTATGCATGCTTAATGGATATAACCAAAATAAAAAAAATTGAAGGCCAAAATTATTGTAGTGACAAAATGGTTTGCTTATGGGTGTGATGTTAATAATTAGATAGTTTTTCTTATTGTGTTAATGGACATTTTTCAGATGCAACTCACATCTGACCCACGTCGTGCAGATCGTGAACGTCGCTATAAACCACCACCACCAACATCAGCCCCTGCAGAAGATCTTACAACTGATTACATGAATATTCTAGGCGAGTATTGTAATTGTAATCACACTTGTTAACGGAAAAATTTAATGGGCAAGATCACCAGACATGAGGAGATGCTGTATTAGCGGTCTGGGTATATAAGAAATACTCATGTGTTAAAAGGGTCTATTATATAAGCTATAGTAACTGCTTTACATCAGGTTTATTTTGTGCTTGTCATGGTATTTTTATAATTTTCTTTCTTTTAACCATGACATCTATAATGTCGCTGAAATATCAAATATGCCATAAGTGAAGTAATAATTTGCCTTCTCGTTACTAGCTGTGAGCAATACTTCAATCATGTAATTAGTACAATAGGAATAAGTTGATTAATCCCCACTGCTGTATATACTAACAGGTTCAAATAATATTATAGTTCACAAAATAAAACTTGATAATATGTTAGTGATTATCATTCATCAATGACCTTACTTGTACCCTTGGAAAATAATTTATATTTTTATTTTAAATACCACATAAATCATAACTGTATTGTTTTTTAGTTCTTCTTTTTATTTTTCTTTATTAATAGTATGCACATAGTGTAATATCCGTCAAGTGACTCTTTCTCTCACTGCCTTTAAGGTTGGCTGGAAAAGATGTCTTGTAGAGATAAGCTCACCTTTGTAGTGTACAAAGGTGAGCTTATCTCTTTTATATGTTTTAACTATGTTATGCTAAGTTATGTGCAATAAAGAATATAATAAAGTGAAGTAGTAGGAATAATAAATTCATCTTACATTCTTTGTGATGTTTCAGGTATGGTGTTTTCAATGTGTGGTCTAATGATGCGCCTGAAATGGTGTGCATGGACTGCAGTATTTTGTTCAAGTATCAGTTTTGCTAATTCAAGAGTATCTGATGATACAAAGCAGGTATCAGCCACATTTTTCAATTTATATTTTCATTAATGGATAAACATACAAGTTTATAATAGTAGTACTAGCTTTACCATACATGAATACAGTACACGGAGAAAAAGTATCTGTATCAATCCAAAACATTTACTATGTTTTTTTTTATATATTAGGGGGAGCAATTGAGCATGTGAGTCATTTGATGTAAAGCAATCACCACCGCCCATGGGGATCAGCAACACCAAAGGCTCTCTATATATATGTATATGCCACATGTGCTAAAATTCATCAACCGTTTATCTTTAAAAGTGAAACAAACATCCATTCATACATCGATACATCCTGAGCCATGAACGTTGAGCCCTGATGTACACACTTTGACTTCAAATTCTGCACTACTCCTAGCCAGGCTAATTAATAACTTTGGTTTTTATGTTGTATATATCTTGAAGGATTAGTACCTATATAGTTCTCCAGGACTTGCTGTGCAGTTAATGCTTCCCATATGAATTTTGTTGCTATCATCAAAGGCTTTTTCACATCTACGAACACAAAGTGTAGGTCTTTCTTCTGAACTTTATACTTTTCTATTAGCATTTTGACTGTGTTCATGGCATATTTAAATAAGGAAAAATATAATGGCATGTTTTTGTGCATATTGTTATTTTTTTGTTACAAAATGCTGTTTGTTTTCTGAACAAAATAAAATGAAATAAAATATGGTACCAACTCTACGTAGACGAAGTAGCGGTAGGTCGCTAGCAATAAATACATTGTTTCCTAAGATAATTATATGTTTATACTAATTGTCAATCCGGCAGCCTAGCCGCCGATATACGTAACTCCAATCAAATCAGATCTGGGTACAGATACCGCCGAAGCTGACGCCTATTACCATCGAATATTTTGATTCGTACAATAGGTTTTACCTTTAAGTTATTGACAAATATCTTCAGCTCAGATGGTACAGCTCTAGGGTTTCTACCAGCTAAGCTAAACACAGGTACCATAAACCTAAGCTGAATTTTGATATACGCAATCAAAAAATCCCGTGGGAATCGGCTTCAGCTTAGCCGGTAGGGCCCCAGATCGGCGGTCGGGCTGCTGGTTTCTTATCTCTTTCGATGGCTGTACTTACATTTGTACATCTTTCTTTTTTCAGATTGTCAGTTCATTCATGCTGTCTATATCTGCCGTGGTTATGTCGTATCTTCAGAACCCTGCGCCAATGTCTCCACCATGGGCATCATTTACGACTTAATGTAATTTTGAATATTGTTTTAAAATCAAATTATACCATTATACTATTAATATATTTTCCATGCAATTTCCTTATGATGTTTACGTTCGTTTGTTTTTTATCATTACTGTTCTTTAATAAAGTTTATAATAAGTAAGTTATTATGGTACACCTTACCTATTATCAAAAGGCTGTGGCGAAAGAGAAGTAGAGTACAGTATTATTGAATATCGTAATCGTAGACCAAGAGACCAGTGACTTAGAGGATTGTTGTGTTCCTACTAGTGAGTAAGGCTACCAGAAAGGAAGTAGTTACTGCAATGGCATGACGGCACGCGAGCTATGCTTTATATGGCATGCGCTAGGCCGGGTATGGTCAGCTCTTCAAATCAGGTGGGGTGGGCCGTACGCTTTGACACTCGACTTAGTAAGTTTATGAAAATAGGATTTACGTAACAGTGTAAAGGGTATACAATGCGTGTAAGTGATGCCTCTGATGTTGAAACATGCACATACTGTGATAACTACATCAGGTAGATCGGATGCTTGTTTGCAACCGTAATTGTCTATAAAATGCAATTCGCTCTAGAGATGTAGTAAAATTGAACACAACACTACTAGATTCGGGATTCTACCCGGTCAATGCCCAAAGCGGGTAAAAACGAGGCATTTACCCGAGAAAAGACCCGAATCCTGGATAAAAACGAATTAAACTACTCTTACGGTATATAACATTTTCACGATAAAATTCCATCGTTGTAAATAGTTGTTTTAACGTAAGTTTTGAGTATTGTAGATTAAACTGAAGTCGTTAGCATTTTGTTTGTGTGTTATGTTGATAATTTGAAAACAAATTCTGATTCCGATTCTCAAATTCAATTTCGATGCGCTTCCAGTACCTGTATAAGTTTTGGTTCTGACGCCTTTTCCGGATCATGACAATCGAATCGGAACTGAAACCTGTACCGGAAACAGAAACGCAATCGGGTTCAGTGAATTCGATGTGTAAAATGAGGTTTGTTACCTCAAAACGACTTCACAGTGCACAAAACGGAAATTAAATAGACTTGTGAAATGTTGTATACCGTAATAGCGGTGTAATTAATTAGTTTTATCCAGATTTCTGGTAAATACCCATTGGCCTTTTACCCCCCGCCATTTAATATTACATATAATACAACAATATTATTAACACAATCTTTATATACAGTTCACCTATTGATCAAACGATTGTGCTGTAAATTCACTGCAAGTTTTCATATCTACACTGATGTCTGCTACTCTACAAAAGATGGCGTTCCGAAAATTAGTTAAAGATGAGGAAATAGTTATTATAATGAAATATCTTTAATTAATTTCCTATTAGCACCACGCAACAGACAATTTTGTTGTGTGGTGCAAGTAATCATTAGAGTACATAAGATTAGTGGAAATTTTGATACATGTATATACTGCCGCCGTCGAGTTATAACAATAAGTCACAGACATTCAAATTGAATGTCTGTGCAATAAGTGCAAAACATTACTGCTGTTTTAATCACTAGTAAAAATTTATTGCAGTCGCTTTTGCTGTTAAGTTATTGAGAAAGTAGTGGATCCTGACTATGTTTTTCGACTTATCCTTGAAGCCGGGATGATGAAATTATTAATTTGATAATGGCAAAAATAATCTTAGACTACAGAGTGGTTGCCAAAATGAAACAAAGAAGAAGAAATCATTGACATCAATTGACGTCAAAATTGACTGTCACTTGTCAAACAATTTTGCCGAAGGTATGAAGTACACGCGTACGCTTTTTAATTTAAGATTTTTTACAAATTAGAGAAATTTAGTGATTTTACTTGATCCTAAAGTAGTTAAAAAATATTCTATAAATTATTTCTTATAGAATATCTTTAGGTAAGGACTATACGATTATGTTAATCGGTGCTGGAGGTTATGATGGTCTTGGTGTCTTACGTATTTTTAAATTACAGTTCAGTTTTATAACATAATGTTTGTTAATGAAGACATATTATCTGTTAAGTAATTCTTAATTAAGTTATTTACTTAAAAATCGAAATGGATTTTATAATATGTGAAACGCTACATTGTAAAACTGCATTAGTGTCTCATTGACTCTTTTATACCTTTCTGTGCTACATATACAACTAAAGCTAACATTATAGTTAAAGCGTCTATTTAAAACTCTTAGAACTGAATACCCAGCAGTTTATCATGCTACATAATATTGTTTTCTTATAGGATGCCTCCCAAAAAAGTTGCAGAGCCTGAAAAGAAGCCCCTAATCGGAAGAGTTGGTACAAATTTAAAAGTAGGCATAGTTGGTGTGCCAAATGTAGGGAAGTCGACATTCTTCAATGTGATGACAAAGAGTCAAGCTGCTGCAGAAAATTTCCCTTTCTGTACCATCGATCCTAATGAAAATAAGTATCATTTTAATTTATAACAATCAATAATAGTTTGTATGACAAATTCACATTCAAATGAACAATAGAAATTCCCACCTGATTAATTGAGCTTAAATTTATGATTTGTTAGTACTGAGAAAGTTTACAACGAAAAGCCCAAATTTAAATTTCTTTTGACCAAAATAACTTTTGAGCTGTCTCATTCATGTGGTGTGCATATGTGATATGGTGAAGAGGCTTATTGCCACTGCAGAGTGACTATACTAAATACAACCTCTGCTACTGAAGATCCCAAATAAAAACTGAAATTCTTTACAACAAATTTATTAGTAGAAGTGACTGAAATATTCCTCACTTATACTCCATACATCGGAATATGTATGGAGGTGAGGGAGGATATAAGTGAGGAATATTCCGGTCAGCAGTGTAGCGATTGGCTCCTACACCTGTTGCGGCGTCAGCGGTTTACTTAGCTACAAAAATATAATGCAGTAATTAATTTTACATAATTGTAATATTCAATACAGGCTGCACTCCGTAACATACTTAATTTGACAAAAACAAACATTTAACAGTCCTTTGATTTTAAATATTGCCGCTTGTATCGCAAAAATACTCAACTGGTTTTACAAATTAGTACACAACAAGAAATCCGTAGCAAATTACAAACTTTACAAATCTGAAATTCTGGAAAAAACTTATTACATTTTTAATCTTACTTGGCTTGGTTGCATCACCATAATCATTTAACAAACACCTATTTATTATATATGGTACTGATAGCCCCCTAATAGATAGTGCAGAGCGTGTATGGAAACTGATTTAACTGCCACACATGTTATAGTGAAGTGCAATGGTGTGTGGTGGAGAAATACCTTAACACACAGAGGTCCCTCCCACAGATCACCAAGACCATCAAGGGCATGCTTGGTTTACTCAAGGAGCTGTGGTGGCATGGTTAATACAAAATTGCCCTATGCAAAATAAGCAAATAATTGTTGAATTATGGAGAGCAGGCTGTGTTATCCTATCCTATCCTATCAATATGTTTATTCCACATATTTATGTCTTATTTTAATGCATTGTTATTAATCGACTCAACTCAAATCAACGACCCCGGTGGTCGAATGGCTAAGCATGACCACTTTGACTCGGGGATTGCGGGTTTGATCCCCGCACAAGACAAATATTTATGTGTGTTTGTCTTGGTCTGGGTGTTTTCTATGTATTATATGTATGTATGTATTTAGAAAAAAAAAATATTTAAGTATAATATCAGTTATCTAGTACCCAAGGTACAAGCTTTGCTTAGTTTGGGACTAGATGGCAGTGTGTAATTTGTCCAGGAATATTTATTTATATGTAACAGAATTACGTACCATGTTGAATACAAAATGTCTGTAGCCTGCCCATGTGATATTTAGTAAAATTGCTCCTGAAACCGAAACTAAACTACATCATGTTCCTATACTAAACCAACGTAATTTTTATTTTGACAAATATTTAAATAAATTTATAAAGAGGAAATATTAGTTTGTAATCAATAAACTCTGAAGCGGTTGCTTCCAATTTAAATGACTTTCTCATCACTAGAAAGCTATATTATCCAAAAATAATTTATGATATGATTTATTTAAGTAAATGAATATTAAGTTAATGCAAGTGAAGCTGCGGGTGGAAAGCTAGTAATATATTTAAAAAAATAGATATTTTAAAGAAAAAATATATAATAAACTTTTTTGGCATACTTTAAATTCTCTTTGCGCATATTCATTTAAATAAAATGAGTCCTGTCAAATTTGACAAATGCTGTTATGAACTTATGGAGCTATCACTATTTGTTTATTTAAAAAAATGTTAAATTCAGTGAAGTACAATAATACTATTGTTACTGACAGATTTAACATAAATAATGTACCAATTAGTAGAAATGTTGTCTACAACAGTAAAATGGATATTGTTGAAAGAAATAAACAGGAAATAAAAGAAAACAAAACTCCTCCACTGGCTGCGGCTGTGTTGGGTATAAACAATACTTCTGCTCCTTTATTGACTGAGTCACAGTTCCTTGAGTATTGGACTGATGTAGATGCGCAAGAAGTATATTTAAGTTCAAAACCATTTTGTTATTTAATACTAAACAAGCCTGGTGCTGGTGCATATACACTCGGTGAAGCCATTTCAAAGAAATACAATTGTGTCCATTTATGCCCAAGAAATGTAATTACTGATGAAATAGAACAAGCCAGTTTAACTGGAAGATGTCTTGAATACAATTTGAGAAATAATAAAGTTTTGCAATTTGACATAATTTTGTCATTACTGAAAAGTAAATTAGAATCAGCAGCGGTTAAACATCGAGGTTATATAATATCAGGTCTTCCTTTAGTTACTTCCAGCAGAAAACCTCTGTATTTGGTTAATACTTTATACTCTGAAGATGCTATTGAAACATTGGAAGATTTACTGTATGATGTAATTTGTAATTTAAAGAGAAAAAAAGCAAAGAAACTTAAAGTAAATACTGAGTCACCAACGACATCAGTAAGTAGTGAGGCAGATATTGATGAAGAAGAGGAACTCGAAGAAGAGGAAAACAAATCAGAGATGGTAGAAGAAGAAGATGCAGAAGAGACACCGGTTGCATTGCCTGAATTTATATTAAATTCATGCTCAAATATAATTTGCTATAAAAAGGCTTATGCAGATACTAAACAATCAGTATTACTACAACAATTAGATTCACTGTTTAATTTATCCATGAAACCAGATTTTATTATTTATATGACTTGTACTGATATGGATTTAGTAACTAAAAAGAGCCATAAGTATGTAAATTATATGAATGGCTTAAACACTTTTGATCCATTTCTTGTAAAAAAAGAATTAGATACTCGTTGGCCCGAAAAATATTCTCTAAGTGATTATGATAACCCATATGACTCTCATATTTTTAATCCTAAATATTGCTGTAAACACCCTCTCAACTTTGTGAGAAATTCGATAGAACAGATCTGCAATTACAAGCAATATATTTTAGGTCTTATCGAAAAAAAAATCAAAGAATTTAATCCTAAGAATGTTATAAAAGTTGATGCAAGATCTTCAATATATCAAATGATGTATTATATTCATGAAGTATTTTTATCGTTACCTATAAAACCAGTTCTTATACCAGAACCATTATACCTAGAGGAAGCGCCAGAGGACATGGAAGAATTTTGGAAGTTAGTTGAAGAATTTAATGTAATCCGTGATGGAGTTGTAAATTTTAATCTATATCCATCACATTGGTTTGAAAGATGTCCTGTGGAACTTAAAAATAGGCGATCAGTTAAAGGAAATCCTAAATTTGCTGTCATTTTATTTAGACATGTTTATCTTTTGTCCACACTTGATGCTATGATATCATTTTGTAGAAATCCAAGACCTTACTTGAAAATTCAGTACTTAGAACCGACCTGCAGAATAATTACAATTGGTACAAAGTATTCCGGTAAAACTATGGTATCTAAATGTTTGTCTTGGATCTTTGATGCTCCGATCATATGTTACAAGAAATTTGTGGAAGATGAAACATTAAAAAAATACAAAGCATATTCTAAAACAATTTTATCTGAAATAATAGCCACAATAGAAGATGCTAGGTTTGTGATATGGCAACAAGCCGAAACGGAAAGAATAGCTAGTCTCGATTCATGGTATAATAAATGCTTACCCATTCTTATAGAATATATTCCATTGTTAATGGACTATCTCGATTATGAAGAGAAACGTAAAATGAGAGAGCTGCGAAGAGCAGACATGGTAATAAAGGAACGTGAAAAAAATGCTATAGCCCAAAAAGATGTTTATACTATGCTTGAAGAAGAAAGCAATGAGGAAGTCGAAGAAGAAGATGATGTCCAGCCAAGTGATGAATTTTTAAATAAGTTTAATGAATTAAAGAATCATTTGTCATTCTTGCCGTTCTTAGACATTTTGTCTATGTGTGAGAAGGCTGTTGAAGACAAACAAACATTTTTACAATATGGCCCTGTGCATTTGATTACAGTAACCAACAAGCCTGGTATACCCATTCTAGGGGATAAAGATGTAACAGAAGCAGTTTCTGCATATATATCAGCAAATGACCTCCAAAAAGAGATTGAGCCAACTTTGGAAGAATTAATGACTGAATTAATTAAGGTACTATATGATATTGATCTAGAAAGTCGCAAAGCTGCTAGTTCTGCATATTCGTATGGGAAATATATTATAGATGGATTTCCATCTGATCCAGAATATTGGAGATATCTTATAGATTCAAAATCACTGCCTGACAACACGGTTGCATTAATTGAAAATAGAGAAATTGAACAAAATATTATACAACACTATATAGAAATTGAAAAATATGTAAAAAACTACGAAGAAAGATTTTTCCAAGCCCAAGATCCTCTTATTGCAATAAAACTCCTCACAAAAGAAAAACCGAATACAAATTATATAGATATGGAAATTATTGTCTATGATTTAGTAAGATCTGCACTTGACATCATATTTATTTCGATGAATTCGGATGGAAACAATGTGGAATCAGACACAATTGGACTTTTCACTCAAAATGTAGAAAAAATCCGAGAAGATTGGGAAACTTTGAAATTAAAATTAGAGGAAAATTCAAAATCATATATTGAAGTTGAACTAGAAAACAAATCAGATATTGAGGTAATTGAGGAAGTGTTGAAAAAATTACGTAACAGCTATTATATAGCAGGCTTGAGGAGCGAGGAAGACGAAACTGAAGATCAAGATGATGACGGAACGAAAGACATTCTCACTTATAATAATCCGAAGTATTTAGGTGAAACGAACATTTATTGTCCTATTGCCTATTATGAACATGGTGTTTTATGGGAAGGGAAATCCCAATTTTCCTTAAAGTTTGATAATAAATTTTATAATTTTGTTACAGAAGAATGTTTAGAACGTTTTCAAAAAGATATTACACGTTATCAGTCCTATAACACACCATACAAAAATTTACCAGCTTTAAGAATTTGTGTCATAGGCTGCATAGGCAGTGGAAAAACATCCATATCTAAATTTATTGCAAAGGAGTTAGGTTTGATACATGTGGATATTGCGGAACGAATTAACGACTACTTAATGCCGAGACATTTCAAAAAAGTCGGACGTCTATATGAGAATAGCTTCACTGATACTCCCTTAGATGAAGAAGGTGCATTGGAATTTCATGCGGATGAAGAAAATGAAAATGTTGCTTCCAATATTTTAGGAAATGAAGTAGAACTGCGTCGAATGATTTATAATTATTTTGAAGTGGGAACACCAATTTTGCCAGAATTAATGCAAAAATTCATTAAAAATATATGGTTCGATGAACCTTTCGTAACGACTGGCTTTATTCTCGACGGGTATCCAAGATTGCCGAATGACGTTGAAGATATGATTGCAAGTTTTTGTGTCCCTGATTTAATAATTGAGTTAGAATGCAATTCAGAAACCTCCTTACAAAGAATATCACCTATAATGCTTCGGACGTGGAAAAATCAATTAAATGACGCTAAAGCAGCGATTAAAATAAAGTTGAATGCGCAGAAAAATGATTGGATGAATTTTATAACTAAAACTATTGTGGTCAAACTTATTTGTGACGAAATATTAGGAAACATATCTTTTCCCGAAGAGCCAGAAAGGAAGACACTTTCTACTGATAGCGTCATTATGGATGCTCACCCTACAGGATCTACTAATGTAGACGCAAATTTGTTTAGCACGTACAACGAAATTATTCAGGAATTTCCACCGCCAGTTGATCAAACGGAATGGGAAAAATTAGATGACGCACGGGAAAGAATAGAATCTAGATTGGAAAATATATATGAAGTAGATGATGAAAATATACAAAATTTAAAAGACGTTTTATTAGAACAAAATATCAAATTAATATCCGTTGATTGCACCAAGCCTTTAAATAAAGTATTGAGACTTGTATTATCGAAATTATCCCATCTTAAAAATCGATCCAGCTCATTCTTGGAACAAACATTTATTATTAATCATGACATAGCAGAAATGTTATTATTACGAGGCTTTTTCTTCCTTAGTAAATTCAACAGAATGTGTCCTGTACATATTTATGAAAATCCTAACGCTATATTCAGTCCTTATAAAATAATCAAACGAAAATCACAAATATTTACAGTTGTACACCGATCGCACGTCTACTATTTAAATGACATTGATTCTTTAAAAAAGTTTCGTACAAATCCTCTGAAATATATTCAAAGTAACGCTATAAAGTCATATATTGAATATCCTCTTAGAATTGGAATCATTGGCCCACCGAAATCTGGAAAGAGTAGTTTGGCAAAAAAAATTGCAAAAAAGTATGGATTTATTTGTTTTTCAAAAGGATTAGCTTTGCGGTGTATTTTAGAAAAAATGCATTGGACCTATTTAGCTTCAAGAATGGTGGAAGCCCTACATAAAGGTGAATGTATTAATAATGAACTTATCATGAAAGCTGTTCAAGTTATTGTTATTGACCATCGTGCAGTAACACATGGTATTGTTTTTGATGGATTTCCTGAATTTCCACCTGAGGCAATGGATCTCAGTAAACTCGGTATATATCCACATGTGATTTTTGATATAACTGCTAAAAGGGAGTCGATTCTTGATAATTCACAAAATGAATATTATTGGAATGTTCTCAAAAGAACTCCGCCATATCCTCGGCCGTATATCAATGATCGTTTTACTAATTGGCTAGAAAGTGCTTATCGTATTAGAGATTGGATAAAAAATGACTATCAAAACCTTTATATGCTTGATGGAAACTTGTCAAAATGGCAATGTTTACAAGAGTGTATTAAGCATATTAAGAATATTATGGATAAAATTCATTACTACTTAATTAATGTAAACACTAAAATAGTACCAGCAGATGTTATGGGTATTTCTAATGAAATTTTTCAACAAAGAATGTCTCATTACAAGAATCTTTGTCCAGTTTGCTTTCTTAACAATACTATGAAACATAGTGATCCTGTTGATAAGAAAGGCGTAGTACAATTCAAAAATATATTTTATTGGATCTGTGCTGACCATATGATGACAGTACTTGACAACCCCCTTCGTTATTTATCAAATCAGATTATTGATATCCCTGAAATGGCAGTATTAGTAAAAACCATAAATAGTTCACTTGTTTATGAAAATGGAGTATGCATAGTAACATACGCAGAAAATCTTCCATCTCAGAAAATACAAAGAGGTTATAACAAGTTTGCCGCAAACTTCCGAGGCAGAACATACCTATTTTGCAGTTCCAGATGTCTTGACAAATTTTTGGCAAGACCACAAATATACAGCGATATTTTTGTATTTAAACAAACCAAATTACTTCCACATCTTTCTCTAAAAACGCTTCCTAATTTAGGATATCTAGAACAAACTGTTGGCAATATTATTACAGATGCTTGTTGTTCAGTGAATGTAATGAGACCTAAGTATCCGGGACTCGATATTCAGCAATCTGCATTATTGCACATAGGCTTGTATTTGAAAACACATAATCCACTTCTTGATAAATCTAAAATTACATTGTACAAAAATGCATTCAAGGTGTACGATGCGCGATGTAAATTAATATTGGATATAGGTTTACGTTTAAGATCCTTAGATAATCCTTTTGCAAAATATCCGAAATGTTGCGGAGATATTGTTGTAAAAAGTGATGATTCAGGAACAGTATACAAACCATATAGCGTGATTGACAGTGGGTCATCTGTTACAGGAAGTTAATCTTTAATTGCTATATTAATGTCATTTTGTGCATTCACCATTATCTATTGTTATTATAATAAAATACTATTATTATTTAGAACCTCGCTTGTTTTCTTTCTCAGTCTATAGATAAATGCTCATAAAACTATCAAAAATTATAGTACAATTTAGTGGAGATTAAGAGGTACAGTCTGAATTCATCTAATAAAATTGTAATTTGACAAAGTATGTGGAAATTTAATAAGTTTTTTTTTTCAGCAAGTAGGGTGCCAGTGCCTGATGAGAGATTTGATTACCTTTGTGAGTTTCACAAGCCAGCCAGGTAAATATTAAGTTTATAAGAGGAATATTGTGAGTCATTTCATCATCATCAATCAATATACTTATAAATCTGTAGAGGTCAATTCTATACATGAAATATAATTCCAAAATAACTATCAGGGGGTTATAGTGTATAATTGTTATAGTTAACTATAACCATCAGTGATCGATACTGATGCCAAAAATGCAATCAGTAATTTTTTGTGTCTGTCTGTCTGTATGTTCGTTATAGAAACAAAAACTACTCGACGGATTTTAACGAAACTTGGTACAATTATTCTTCATACTCCTGGGCAGGTTTATAGTATACTATCATCACGCTACGATCAATAGGAGCAGAGCAGTGAAGGGAAATGTTGGGAAAACGGCAAAGTTACTCCATTTTTTAAGCTTCCGTCGCGTGTGCAGCCTTAATGTTTAAAGCTACACAGAAATTATGTATGACGGAAATGTTCTCCTTAAAATTATATAAAAAATAACTTTAAGGAGTATAAGATAAAATGATCGACCAATGGGCGGTATCACGGTTTTATTTTGTGGTGATTTCCGACAAACCTTACCGGTAATACCACGGGAAACCCGAGCTGATGAGGCTAGGGCTTGCCTGAAAAGCTCTTATTTGTGGCGTGATATACAATCGCTTCATTTGGCTATGCCATGCGAGTGAGAACTGGAGATAACCCGGATGATCGTCAATTTTCTGATACATTATTAAAGATTGGGAAGGGAGGAACTACACCAAAGGAGGAAAACTTATTCTGACGCCTGAATTATGTTGTATAGTGCAATCACAGTATAAGTAATAGTACTAACGTACAGTATGGACACTCTCTGCCGCTCTCACTAGTCGACCTCATCTCCCCTATGGAACCGATTTGGAACCGTTCGCAAGGAATGCCACAACGTACGAATTGACGTCGCTTGTATTTTATTCTCCATTCAGTTAAAAATAATATGCGAGTATGTAAAAGATAAGAGTTATTTGTGCAGTGGATGGATGTCTCAACACATGGAAAGTAAAAAAAAAACTTTTTTTTTTTACCATCATCCATCCATCCATCTACCCATCCATCCGGATGGGTGGATGGATGGATGAATGGGTGGATGGGTGGATGGGTGGATGGGTGTATGGGAGGATGGGTGGATGGATGGATGGATGGATGAACGAGCAAACGAGCATTAGTTCATAAAAAATGCTATGCAATAGCTTTACCGCGGCAGTCCCCGAGTGTCACACGTTTTTTTTTTCTTCACTACGCCCACCTGACGTGAAGCAGTTACCGTAACCATATTACCGCTCGCAACATTAAATATCGCTCGCGCGCTGCCATCCCCGCTGCCAACGCAGCAACTCCATCCTCTCTGGTGACCTCACTCACTCGCAGGAACATAACCCTCAAGGAAATTGTTATTTGACTGCGGTATTCTGTGAGGTGATGGTACTTCGTCAGTCGGGCTGCTTAAAAAATATGCTATGTCCTACCTCTCTTTTCATCAGAGCCTCGTCTGTCAGTCAGCAGGGTGTACCCCGTGCAGGTAAGATTGACTTTGGTTCAAAGATGATGATGAACCCATGTCCGACTAATAATTGTATAATGTCAGCCCTAGAGAACGTCACTCAAACATAGGCACGTGTACAGACGTCATTTGGTTACTACATGCAAAAGCGCCATTTTTGTATGGAGTGGCCGGGGTTTGGTGCAATTCCAACCACATCTTATATCGTCGGTTTACGGTGACGTAACAATTATATTAAATAGGGACTATTTAGATCCATTTTAACTCCAATTTATAAGGCTCAAGAGCAGACTTTTAGTGTTGCTGGAGTAGATCTCGAAGTCAGTTGCTTCTCGCATGGTCAGTTGTACTTCGCTCTTTCCCGGGTTAGCAGTTCTAGAAATCTTTATGTTCACGTGCCGGACGGGTCAACTTTCAACATAGTTTACCCGGAAGCTTTGCGCTGAAGTACTTTCGTTCTATAGGTACTTAAGCCTCATGTGAACGTGATCTAAACAATATTACAAATACATTAACTTAATAACACACAAGGAGTTACACGCTGACGGAGTCGCGGGCACAGCTATTAACAATAATATTGTGCGGTTCCGTATTGCGATATTTTTCAACAGTATTGTGGATTGACATATTATATTTCCCTACTGAAATACGAAAGTTAATCTGTCTGTTACATCAAAACCACTGAACCGTGAGGAAGGACATAGGCTACTTTTTTTTTACGAAAAACGACGGAAACGGACGAAGTCGCGGGCAACAGCTAGTTTGTAATAAAAAAAATGTAATAACCTACCTATATAAAATATTTTTTTTTACCTTAATCATTGCCTAATAAGAATTTATCAATATTGTTGAAGATTTCGATGAAAATAAGATAAGGATAAATTTATTTGATAGCGCCTGTATAGCGTTGCCACCTGTGTTTACTCTGTAGTCGCGTCATTGGTCTATAGGTACTTATTTTTTTTTTATTATCGTTAGTTTGACAAGTATCAAGCACGACTACAGCCTGAATACGGACCAAGAGCTAATATCATACATTTATGATTAAAGTTCACTTATTTTAAGTTTTTATGTACTACATCGGGTGGCAGACAATAGACGCTTGCAACAAAGGGCACACGCGCTGACGCGGAGTTGCATCGCAATACTTGGTCCTTCCTGTTTACTTCATTCACTTGTACACAACAATCTTCTAGGCCTATAAGAAATTATTAATGCGCTGCGATCTTCTATGACTTGGAGAGGTCATAAATATACCTACCCCAGTCAGAGAGCTCATAAATACCCAACCTCTATTGCCATGCCCTCGTTTGCTAGCTTAGGCGCAAAGATGATAGTAAGCCACCACACCCCAAAAAAAGCTACTTCGATCTCCTACATAACAGAGTGGTTAGTGCGAGTTTTTTGGTCACATGTTAACGTTTACAAGTCGACCAAATTGAGGAAAAGTTTCATATTATGAATTTACCAGATGCGTGGTACATATCCAAATTATCCGGGTTGCTCACTTCCAAATGTGAGCAAGGAAGCCACATACTTTTGTCACACGCGTCTTATTAAATCACAATATGAGAGTTGTCTATTTGGTCGGTTCGTTAAGGTTGCCATGATCGAACGCGAACAAAAATCTCTCACTAAGCACTCTGAATCATCTATGGGTAGACGTTCACAAGTCGAACATCTTGATTATTATTTTTGGCAGTCAGGTAAAGCGACTCAGTACCATCCACTCTGAGACGACCACTCACCCCGTTAGCGAAAGAGCGAAGTCATGTAAACGAATTAAACACAGGCTATTTTTATACAACTTGTGAATTCTTTAATTACAGTAAGGTGCCAGCGTTTCTGAATGTCGTGGACATAGCTGGGTTGGTGAAGGGGGCAGCGGAAGGTCAAGGGCTGGGCAACGCGTTCCTGTCGCATATAAAAGCTTGTGATGCCATATTTAATCTATGTCGTAAGTATATTACTAAACATGTCACATTTAAATGAACGCAACGTATTGGCGAAATAAGAAAACTATCACCTTTAAATTGACGTTCGTTGATTGATGAATGTAAAAATCATCACGTCCTGTGAAGAAATTAAGCTAGCTTTAGAATCTGACGTAGATAGTCAGATTCTGAAAGCTAGTTTAATCGATATGGTTCTTAGCTATGTATGCCTAAGATCGGTTTCGTACTGCATGAGATAGTTTTTAAAAATAAAAATTATAAATTAATCTTAAATTTGTGTACTTATAAGGTGCATTTGAGGATGAAGACGTGACGCACGTGGACGGTGATGTGAACCCAGTCAGAGATCTGGAGACGATCGGAGAAGAGCTGCGGTTGAAAGACGAAGAACAACTGTTGCAGAACTTCGACAAACTGGACCGCGCAGTTAACCGCGGTGGTGAAAAGAAACTCAAACCGGAATATGTAAGATTTGGCAATTGTATCTTGCTTTTTTATAAATATTAGCACAGCATAGTGATGAATAATATTAAAAATAGTACTCACGTACCTACAATCAATCGATCATTTATTTGTCAATACAGTAAGTACGTCGTTATACAGGTCTTATGTATATTACATTATTGTTTCTTGTATTCAGCCTGCATGCAGGCGTATATTTTTTTAAATTATTAATTCAATATATAGTACAGTTAATATAATACAATTTAAGGATGTCACAATAAAACCGAAAATTCAATCACAATAAAATTATCAAAAAAGTCGCTGTTTTGAAATCCTTATGGGATCACTGTCCGTCCGCCAAACTGTGGATACCGTCTACCCTGCATTATCTTTTACTATGCTGTTTTCTTTGAACTTTTTATAATGCGAAAATGATTTAAGCCGATTTGTAAGGAATTTTGCGCAAAAAAAATCATTTTTAATATTTTACTTTCAATAATAAAATACATTATTGTATATATACCGTTATAATACATAGTGACGCGGAATTATACGGCACATTTACAACTCTAGTCATAAATAAAAATATTTTTGATCTTGAATTTTTATTAAAAATATTAAAGCAGTACCGTAAACTATAGTATAGTTACTTACAATACAATAAGTATTCCTCGCGCGCCGGCATCCTGCTGGTAACGCAGAATCACGTAGTGTCTAGTGACTGCTTTACAATTTTCATGCAATATAATTTTTTTTGGCAAATAATAAATTGAGTAAAAATTACTGAATTGAATACTAAAAAACTGACTGGAATACTAGGTTAGGTTTAGTATAATTTATATCATCTTTAGTCGCCAAGTTAGCATAATAGTTGCCAAATTAATAATTTTAGATGCTCTATTTATTCCCTATACCCTTTCTTTTTTCAGGACTCGTTAATGAAAATTAAAGCGATTTTAGTCGATGAAAAGAAACACATTCGTTTCGGTGATTGGAGTGCTGCTGATGTAAGTCTAGTATAGTAACACTTACTATTTAACATATATGCCATTAATATCAACCGTAATACATATTATTCATTGAGGATCTTTCTCTAGTTTATCCGCGCATATTGGAAATTAAGCAGCTTTAAGCAATGCAGAAGTGACGCCATTAAAATAAATTCGCAATCTTTTCTCCAGAATAAAATAAAGTATATAATAAATTAGATCACATAGTTTATATTTAAACTGTTAATGTTTAGGCATAATCTTTAAATATTAAAAGTTGCTATTTTAAACAATACTGAACGATATAAAAAATCAACAATATGTTTAATTTAGGCTAAGTAACTTAAACTACCTTGTCATGGAAGCAAGTAACAAAAAAAAATACCGTTTTTGAGCGATATTTCTTTTTAAATGCCTTTAAAAATCGTTTTTACAAAATCTACTCCGCTAAACAATCTCCATGCAAATTTTCAAGTTCTAAACCAACATACAATCGATACTTTGATGTGTCTGCCAGTCAATTTCTATAATGTTATATAGAATATTGTGTATATTACGTTTTCAGATAGAAGTGCTTAACAAATACCTCTTCCTGACGTCGAAACCAGCGCTGTACCTCGTAAATTTGTCTGAAAAGGATTACATTAGAAAAAAGAATAAATGGTATGTTTCATTTCGATTCTATATATTTAAGTTAATACAGATTCCGGGAATACAGGCATAATACGGGCCGATAAGTTTTCCCAAGTTTCAAGCTATTTCCGTACCAAATTTAATCATAATCAATTGAGCGGGTTCGTTAAATATATGTATTATAGTTAACGTTAAAGCACCATATATTTTAAATGTTATATTGTTTTTTTTTTAATTAGGCTACCAAAACTAAAAGAGTGGATTGACAAGAATGATCCCGGGGCGCCCTTAATTCCATTCTCTGGAGCATTAGAAACTAAATTAATGGAAATGGACGCTACGGAAAAACAAGCATTTCTGAAAGAACATGGACTTGCCAGGTAAAGTATGATACTAGATTTACAATAAACATCAAAGTTTCACTATTGCCATAAGAAAAAAAAATCAACGCCAGGTGAATTTCTAATATTTTTACTTAAAACCCGAAGGATATCTCCATTATATTATCGTTTAAACTCTACAGTGCACTGGACAAAATCATTGTACAAGGGTACAAAGCATTGCAGTTGGAATATTTCTTCACGGCTGGGCCTGATGAAGTGAAAGCTTGGACTATTCAGGTACTGTTCTAATTAATTATTTAAATTCTTAATGCACATATTTAGCTATATGATATATTATTTTTTTGAGTTCAAATCCCAACTATTGCTTAGTTGGGAGGTCTTTTTTTCCACATCAAACACTATTAGATAAATTTTGACATTTTGGTCGAAATATAATAAATAAATAGGTAAATATTTCTGGACAATTTACACAGTGCCATCTAGTCCCAAATTAGGCGCAAAGCTTGTACTATGGGTACTAGACAACTGATAAATGTACATAAATACATTTCTTTTTGTAAATACATACTTATACATAGAAAACACCCCTACCAAGATAATAACAGACATGTGTGCATGAACACACAAATGTTTGTCTTGTGCGGGGATCGAACCCGTGACCTCAGAGTCAAAGTAGTCATTGCTAGCCATTCAACCATCGGTCAGTCAGTCATCGTAATAATGTACATAGCATCCACAAATTTATGTCACATCTAAAAAGTAACATATCAATTATTTTTTCGCCAGAAAGGAACAAAGGCACCTCAAGCAGCTGGTAGGATTCACACAGACTTTGAAAAGGGCTTCATCATGGCTGAAGTAATGCACTTTAAGGATTTCAGGGAAGAGGGCACTGAGGCTGCTTGCAAAGCGGCAGGAAAATACAGGCAACAAGGTATATTCTTCATTATTTTTAGATGCTAATAAAGTTACTGGAAAGTCATTTTATCGCAAGTATTACAACTGAAACCTCCGAAAAGTGATAGACATATAGGTAATTTTTATAAATTGTGCCCTTCGTTTTGGATTATCAAAATTGTAAGTCAGACCCCATATTCAAATTTATTATAAACAAGTGTAAATTGAAAATTTATTAAACCCCCGATCAAGAACCAAGAAAAATCTCTTCTGCTCCATCACCCGACCCTGACGGGCGTCTCGGCATCAACCCATAATCATCCGACTGTCGGGATCCCCTCAATCGAAGGGGTTTAAAGCATACTCCATCACGCTGCGCAACTGCGGGTTCGCATTAAAGCCATTACAATGAACCAAAACATGATACCTCTGCTGTGAGACGGCGAGGAGCTGGCTGTCCTGCAGATTCCTGGTGATACTGCAGCCTCAGATCAAGGTTACCACCATGTTCATTTTGTTTACCTTGAATCGATCAAACCCGTGGAACATATTTCTCCTTCAGAAAATAGACAAAGCTGATCATAGCTAACAATGCTAAAGTGAATCATTGCTGAGATCACTACATAGACAACTTTTAAAAAATAAATTCTAAAAACACTCCAACCTCTTTTATCTATGGTTATAGAAGTCGTGCCGTGTCGTGTCATAAGTTTCAAAGTCGCATTTACAACACCCAAGATATTTTTAATTCTTAGGTTATGTACAGCTTAGTGTACATGAAACTTGACACAACAATTCGATTTTAACCCATATTCAAAGCTTCATAAGCGTGAAAGTGTCGTTGAGTAGGGGTCACCACATTAGGTATCATTATTTCGGGTTTCTACAGGTAGTGAAATGAAAGAAATGTTCTTCATAGTCATGTCGTTGTATTTTGTTTCCAGGACGTCATACCCAATTTTAGTTCCACAATAATAAAATTCACAATCGCAATAACTCGCTCTCTGAATTTAAACTAACAGATTTACAAATATATTCGAATACAGACAAAGCCACGCGAACGTGTATGTATCTCGCAAAATATGTCAGTCGACTGCGCGGCTGGAAACTTTCTTTACAAAAAATGCTTACATAGCAACACGTGCGCGGCTACACTGTATCTCTAGCCGTAGGTTAGTTACTGTCACCCGCACGTTACCAACGTAACTAAAATATATTCAGGTCAGAACAAAGAAAACATAAGGTATCGTTTATTTATTTATATTACAGGAAGGAATTACGTGGTAGAGGATGGCGACATAATATTTTTCAAGTTCAACGCGGGCGCCGGACTTAAAGATGCGAAGAAGAAATGACGCGACAAGGTCCTGCTTCTCCTCGTACACATGCTGTACCTCAACCTCGTGCTGTACACGCTGATGCACGTCGCTTGAATAACTCTAAGTACTAGACAATTAAATTGCCACATCCGGAATAAAGACGATGAGTAACAACGTGTACTTTAATTATTTATTTGTAAGTAAGCAGTTAATATTTTTTTTTTTTTTTTTTTTTTATACTACGTCGGGTAGCAGACAAGCATACGGCCCGCCTGATCTGAAGCGGTTACCGTAGCCATATTAACGCTCGCAACATAAAATATCGCTCGCGCGCCGCCACCCCCGCTGCCATCGCAGCATCTCCTTCCTTTCTGGTGACCTCACTCACTCGCAGGAACACTACAGCCCTCAAGGGAACCGTTATTTGGCTGCGGTATTCTGTGAGGTGGAGGTACGTTCCCCAGTCGGGTAGCTTACAATTACGCTCCCTACCTCTCTTTTCGCCAGAGCTTCGTTTGTCAGTCAGCAGGGTGCACCGCGTGCAGGTGAAGTTGGCTTTGGTTCAAAGATCTTGATGAACCACTTACACCCCAAAAGTTAAATACGTAAATACGTAATAATAATATAAGTTAAATACGTCCCAGTTTAGAAAAATAAATCATATAAATACCGTTTCATAAATAAAAAATATATTTAGACACTTTCTCAGTGCCTTGATAGTACAAATGTAAAACGCAGATATAAAACAAAATCAAAAATAAAAAAATACTCACTCGTTGTAGCTCCCAGTGTGACATTTTAATTGTCTTAGTGTTTACTATAATAACTATTTATATTATAACGCACTCTCTTAACGGAATAAAGCTCGTTTATGTTTGTACAGTGTAGTTTATTTGTATTATTTTACCAGTAACAATTCCATTTAAATTAATATGCTAGACTAGAAGTACTATTATTAATAGGCTATATTTATCCCGCCGCGTATTGGAATCGAAGCGTCTTTTTACAATGAATTGTACATAGCATAATGAACTTTATGTCAGTTGCATAACATTATAAACTTAATTACGAGCCAAATAAAGGTCGCCCGTCTTCCGGGGAATCCTAGCGCATTCTCGAGAATTTCCCTAGCTACTGTCGGCGCTGCCTGTGGAATCCGCGGGAAGTGGCGCGAACGGGAAGTCGCTCGGGTTGGGCACAGCAATGGAATACGCGAAAATACTCGAGCATTCCAGCGAATTCGCGCGCCTTCTCGCGATGACATGAGATGAAATTGACGCTTATATTCCATTCCGCGGCGGTATAACTTGAGCTATAGTATTTAAATAACCGTATGTGCGTGATCTCATTACCATCGGAATGGAAAAATGTACCAGTCTCCATAAAGTGGGTGTATTGACTAAGGTGGAAAATGGCACGTGTCTCTTTAGACATGCAAAGTCTACGTATATTGCATTGTATTGCCACAAATACACTAATATGTAATGAATAAACTGCGGAACATGATGTCTGCAACTAATTAATTGGGCGCGTACCTCGAACTCTCAAGTTGTGGAATGAACTCCCTGCCAAGGCTTTCCCAGGACAACAGTATGAGGTTCATTAAGAAAGGCGTAAAGTGGTTTTTACTGTGTCGCAAGCGTCCATAGGCTGAGTTGTCTGTTTACCATCAGGCAGGTCGCACGCTTGTTTGTCACCCTAATCGTATAAATAAAACTACTAACTTACTAGTTATTAGTCTTTTGGGGTACCACATACGAAGCTTATAAATGCCCTAAGTTTACATCTATCGTATACTCAAACAGCGATGTACCAAACGTAAATCATCGAAACATTTAACTCAAAATCCCAAAAACTGCCATATATATATAATATGTAAATGTGTATAACGTAATCAAAGTGCTTAAATTATTAATATGTTTAGATGTATCAGGGTCATTGTGCTTTGCGTCTTTAAATATAATGTCATAATCTAACTTTGAAAACGCTATGAAGTAGGTACTTAAAAATTACTTTCGATGTTTTAAATGGGGCCATCGAAATTCACTGTGCTTCTACGTACAATGAGCTCACGTGTGGATAGTATTCCTATGATTTTATAATTAATTTTTATACTTGGTTTTTATAATTAACTCGAAACTAATTGTATTAAAAAAACAACGTGTTCTATTCAACAGTTTTTATTGAAAAAATAAATAAAGTCAATTGAATGGCAAAGTGTTTTAATATAAAGTAATAAGTTAATAGAGCAAATATTTCCTTTCAATAAAATTCTAAAGTAACCTACTTAAATAAATAAATATTTCTGGACACTTTACACCTAAATTAAGCGTAAAGCTTGTACTATGGTTACTAGACAATGAGAATTTTTTTTTGTAATTACGTACTTATATTACACAGAAAACACCCAGACCAACACAAATAGTCATGTTCATGCACACAATGTTTGTCTTGTGCGGGGATCGAACCCGCGATCTCGGAGTCAAAGTTGCTAGACATTCGACCACCGGGTTCGTCATTGTCACCTATTTCATTTGTTGAATATACTTACTTAGTTGTTAAGAAATCAATGGGATTTTTATAACTTATTTTAATTCCGCCTATTATAGGGATTTCCATAGCCTACACTCTTATAACACTTCTACAAACTCTTCAATACGGGTTATTTGTTCCTTAGGTTTTTCATTTGACTCGTCCGTCAGACCTTCCGCAAACATTTTGTCTAACACCATTCGTATCTGTTTAAGAAACCGTTTTAAATTTATATGCGAAAGGATTCCTTGTTCCGTCACTGGGGCCAACTTTTCTTTGTCTTTCTCAGATTTTTGTAATACATGATTGAGAATATATGATAACGCCTGAGCTACTGCTTCTTCCCATTCCTAAAAAATATAAGTTATACAATACTATGTTTGCGAGAGCGATACTGCACCGTTTTATTCACATTTACAACAGACAGAGATTATTGGCTAATGCTTTTTGTTAAGGCGTTATAAATTTTATTTTCTTGGGATTTTTACATAACATATATTTGCGCATTTTATAATGTGATAGTGATCTTTCTAGGCAGCGCACGGGCACGTAGAGCTATTGCTTTAAGCGGCGCACACCAGTAAAATAACTAGTTTCAGTAATCATCCTCATATTTCAGAAAATAACGAGGCCCCGGGACTTTGTCATTAAGAATGAATGTTCGGTCCTGTTTATTTATTGCTATAAAGGGTAAAAGTATTAACAGTGATGATATAATACATAAAGTGACAACGTACACTTGTGTAATGTTAGGAGTGCAATATTTCACAACAAACCTGTCATCATCATCAGCCTGTATCTACCCACTGCTGGACATAAGCCTTCCCCAATGCCTTCTACCAGATATTTTGTTGTCTATGCATTAGAGAAGGGCATTTCTCTCTAATGCATAGACAACAAAATATCTGTTGTCTATGCATTAGTGAGAAATGCCCTTGAGTCGCCACGCTGGGCAGGCGGGTTGACGACTTTCGCCAGAGCCTCGTCCGCTTATCTGCAGGGTGTACCACGTGCAGGTGAGGTTGGCTTTGGCTCCGAAGATGGTAGTGAGCCACTTACACCCACAAACCTGTACCTGTAACCTATAGGTAAAATGTTCAATGTTAATAATACTCACTTGATAAAGATCGTATAGCGTACTCAGTGACAGCATTTCCTCTATTAGCTTAATTTTGAATTCATCTTTGGTAATTTCGTTTAAAATTAATATTATCAGCTGTCCAACTGATGTAACAGTTGCTCCAGCTCTGCAATCATAAGTTAATATGCTCCATAAAATACCTACAGTGCCGACCTATACATACAATACTATACGGCATTCTATAATGCATACATAGCTCACAACAGAGGGGCAATTCTCGTAATTAAATTTGAAACAAAATTCAGTTTCGATCCAGTCTCGATCTCACATACGTTACATTTGATATTTTCGTATCACAATATGAAACTTCAAATTGTTATTAAAGTGTGATTGCATCGAAATATGATTGAAAATTAAATAAACTAAGATTGTTATGCAGGTCGCTACTATACAATTTTTAGTCACAATTCAGTCTCGATTCGGTCAACTTTCATTCTGAGATCCTAAAATAATTACGAGAATTGGCTTTCTGGAGCTTACAATACAACAGACGAGGATTCAGCCGTCAAAAAAGGTTGTGGTCACAGCCACCCGAAAATCGGCCAAGGACGAGTCGGAGTACGAACTTGCTCATGAACAATCATGACTTATGAAGGACTTTTGAATTTTATTACTTCCTTTTTTACGAAGGTCGTCCTTTGAGTGAAGAGAAACGGCTGGATGCGGAAGGCGGAGGATCGTATCTGGTGGAAAGCATTGGGGAAGGCTTATATCCGGCAGTGGGTAGATACAGGCTGATGATGATGATGATGTCCTTTGAGTGTAAGTGGTTCATCAACATCTTTGAACCAAAGCCAACTTCACCTGCACGCGGTGCACCCTGCTGACTGACAAACGAAGCTCTGGCGAAAAGAGAGGTAGGGTGCGTAATTGTAAGCTACACCCCGCTTCTGACCCGTGGTTACACTGATTTGTTACACCGGTGTAACCACTGAGCACACTTATTACCAGTGGTCACATTTAAAATAGAAATAGTTGATAGTTAAAAAGATCCTAATGGGGCTAGTAAAAAAGCTTTTCTGGGATGTGTTAAGGATGGTTTTGGGATGTGTTAAGGATGGTTTTGGGATGTGTTAAGTATTGTTTTAGGATGTGTTAAGTATTGTTTTGGGATGTGTTAGGGATGGTTTTGGGATGTGTTAAGGATAGTTTTGGGATGTGTTAAGGATGGTTTTGGGATGTGTTAAGGATGGTTTTGGGATGTGTTAAGGATGGCTTTGGGATGTATTAAGGATGGTTTTGGGATGTGTTAGGGATGGTTTTGGGATGTGTTAAGGATTGTTTTGGGATGTGTTAAGTATTGTTTTGGGATGTATTAAGGATGGTTTTGGGATGTGTTAAGGATGGCTTTGGGATGTATTAAGGATGGTTTCGGGATGTATTAAGGATGGTTTGGGGATGTGTTAAGGATGGTTATGGAATGTGTTAAGGATGGTTTTGGGATGTGTTAAGTATTGTTTTGGGATGTATTAAGGATGGTTTTGGGATGTGTTAAGGATGGTTTTGGGATGTGTTAAGGATGGCTTTGGGATGTATTAAGGATGGTTTTGGGATGTGTTAGGGATGGTTTTGGGATGTGTTAAGGATTGTTTTGGGATGTGTTAAGTATTGTTTTGGGATGTATTAAGGATGGTTTTGGGATGTGTTAAGGATGGCTTTGGGATGTATTAAGGATGGTTTGGGGATGTGTTAAGGATGGTTATGGAATGTGTTAAGGATGGTTTTGGGATGTGTTAAGTATTGTTTTGGGATGTATTAAGGATGGTTTTGGGATGTATTAAGGATGGTTTTGGGATATGATAAGGATTGCTTTAGGATGTGTTAAGGATGGTTTTGGGATGTGTTAAGTATAAAAATGGCTGTGTATACAATTAAAAACACTTATATGATAAAATTTATTAACAAACAAAACATGAACATTCATTAATACCTTTAGGTACCCAATAGATTAAGCAGTCACTCGCGTGTTTCAAAAAGATGCGTTATGTATCTTCAAACGTAGATGAAGAACGTACTGTACTAACACTTTACAAACAAAAAGGTTTTAAGTCCCTATCATAGGGACACATAGGGACCCTATGTGATTATAATGTATATCACTATCACAACCTGGCCACTTAAGCTGGAGGTGAGAAAACAAATGAATAGCGACCTGAAGCGTTCTATAGCGTTAAGCGAGTTGAAACTATTTTGCGCCCGCGGATTTAAATGGGGGAGCGGGAGAGGAAACTTCTTTCAGTTGCGGAGAGTGCCTATTTCGTATGTAAGTACTATTAGTTATACTGTGGTATTTTAATTTTGTGGATTAGGGGGCTCAATATCTATTAGGAGGAGGTAGGAGACTACAGCATGGGGTTCTTCAAAAGAGGTTTTTACAGGGTCAGCAACGCGCATGTTATGCCTCTGGTGTTACAGGCGTCCATAGGCTACGGTAACTGCTTTCCATTATCGGATAGGCGGAACGTATGCTTGTTTGTCACCTTAGTGATATAAAAATACGTGGTACTCCCTACTAAATAACAAGGAGGCAAGGTTAGTGAGAAGTAGGCCATGACGATAGCCCGTCTGGAAAAGTACCTCTACAGCAGCCAAATAACAAATCCCTGTAGAATGGTAGTTTTCTGATGCTCCCGAGGAGCGCCAGCAACCGGGGTGGTAACACACAAGTAACATTTGTTGCGCGCGTTTATACACACATCAAGTAGGCTGTATGCTTGTTTCCCACCCGACGTGGAATAAAAAAAATGTGACTGATTCACGAAATGCGACTAGTTTACGTTCGTAACTATCAAAAGTTACAAAAGAGGAAAAAATAATAGTTCTCTCACAACTAGTTACCAAACAGCGTAAAAAAATTCTTCTCTTGTAACTGGTTACGAAAGTTTAGTTACCTAAGTGGAAGAAGGGATTTAAATTTGGGTGAATTTCAACAAGACATTTTTATCTGTCATTTCGGTTTGATTTTTTATTCTACGCTATTCTACATATTTTGGGTGACAAATAAAACTTTATCCTTTTTGTAACATGTGCGTGAGTGGACACCTATTATCATCGAAACTTACTTTGAGTGTAACCACCGGTAATAGATATGCTCGATAGTTACATTAGTGTAACTATCGGTCATAAGTGTGCTCAGTGGTTACACCGGTGTAACAAATCAGTGTAACCACGGGTCAGAAGCGAGCTACCCGACTGGGGAATGTACCTCCACCTCACAGAAAACCGCAGCCAAATAACAATTCCCTTGAGGGTTGTTATGTTCCTGTCAGTGAGTGAGGTCACCAGAAAGGAAGGAGATGCTGCGTTGGCAGCGGGGGTGGCGGCGCCTGAGCGATATTTTATGTTGCGAGCGTTAATATGGCTACGGTAACATCAGGCGGGCCGTATGCTTGTCTGTCACCCGATGTAGTATAAAAAAAACTTTATTTCATAAGATTTATGTCGAGTCATTCGGTTTAGTCGTAAAACGTGACAGACTGATAGTTAATTTGCATTTATTACTATAGATATAAGTACGTACTTATTAACACTTTCTCTGCCTCGTATAATTTCATGAACTGTGTCGACGAGTCGTTTGTGGGTGTCCCTCATAAGGACCTCCAGCGAATCACAGTCACCTGGCGGCAGCGATCCGTATTGCACTAACAGTCTTTTCTGGACCAACGTGAACTGCCTCTGAAGTATGTTTAAATCATCCTGGAGATAAACAGTACATTGTTAACCGAGGGAAGAAAATGACCCAACAAGGAAAGTGATTACCAAGGAGGGTGTAGGTTTCAGGCGTGATACATAGTGATACATAGTGCTTTATACTACACCTACGAGAAAAATGTCTAAATCTTTCATTGTAATAAATGTTCTATGTGCTTTATTAGTTATTTTTAGATTTTTCGTGCAAGTGATATTCAATTACTGCTTGGGCAGATTCTGTTAAATCTGGCAACTAGCAGAACAACAAAAAACTTGTAAATTGAAAGTTCAAGTCGTCGTCGTCAACACCCCAGTGCTGGAATATGAGTCTTCCCTTTTTTTAAGGGGTTTATACTCCACCACGCTGCTCAACTGCGGGTTGGCGGAGGCCAGTGTTTTCAAGCCACCTAAAAGCTACGGACTTGACTTAACGACTATCGTCTATAATTCCAACAGCCGGGACCGACGGCTTAACGTGCCCTCCGAAGCACGGAAGGACAAAGTACGGTCGATATTGCTTAACTTACGTGTTCGATTAAACTGACACACGCAACGACGCCACCGAACTCTTCAATTTATTCTCAATTTTTTTTTTTTTTTTTTTTTTTTTTTTTCTTTATCAGATTTGCAATCGGTCGTGAGACCATAAGCGAATTTGTTCTCAGGTAATATGGCTTGTTTTGGTGGGGTGGCCAGTGCCGCCCCTACCAATCAAATAAGGTGATCCCTTCTAAGTCTCTTGACCACCATTGACCGGTCCAGCAATTCCGCTATCAGAGGATTTTGGTGTAAGGACAACCGCTCCGTGTATTGTATTCGTATTCGCATTCGCATCCGCGAATATCAACAGCAGATATTCGACGAACGTGCCGACAGTGAAATCTGAAATCGAGCGGTACACGCTCGATTTCAGATTTCACTGTCGGCACGTTCAGATATTCATGAACTTCATCGTTTCTTGTGAACCAAGGAGCGCGAACTATTGCCCTCAAGATGCAATTCTGTACGCGTTGTAGACAGAGTATGTTGCTTTTACTTGCAACACCCCATAGCTGAATCCCGTAGGCCCAAACTGGTTTTAGCACCGAGTTGTAGATAAGAAGTTTGTTGTCCATCGACAATACAGAGTTCCTCCCCATGAGCCAGTACATATTACGAAACTGGTGGTTGACTTGATCTCTCTTTTGTTTTATGTGATGTTTCCATGTGAGGCGCCTATCAAGGTGGAAGCCAAGGTACACAGCTTGAGTGCGGCAGAATATAATCACCAAGTCTTACAGGTGGACAGTTTCCTCTCCTCAAGGTGAATGTGATATGGTTAGACTTTGCCGCGCTAGCACGTATACGCCACTTGCACAGCCATTTGTAGGTAGCGTTTAGTTAGCGTTAGTTAGTAGTATTCTCAATTTATCTTCAATTTATTCTCAATAAAGCAGTAAATACGTGGGCGGTTATGTTCTGTTGTCCATCAATGCCATGCCAGATAAAATTTTTGGACGTCTTGTGATGCTATCGCTTTTTATAAGTAGTTCTAATAAAAATGAGACGTCATGTTCACCATTGCAATGAAATGTAATAAGGGGCCATCCATAAATTACGTCACACATTAAGGGGGAGAGGTCGATGAAGTGTGACATAGTGTGACAAGGGGGTGGGAGGGGTCCTAAATTTCGTGACGTCACATTTCAAAATCTGTTATAATCTAAGTGTTAACACGAACATTGAACTATTAACGAAAAATTCAGAAACATTTGCAACTCTAGATGTAAATTTGCAAAATATGTGACGTCACACTAGGGAGGGGGGTGTCTCACAAATGTGACCAGCTGTGACAAGGAAGGGAGAGGGGTCAAAAAATCATGAAATTCGTGTGACGTAATCTATGGATGGTCCCTAACTAACACGTATGAAGCTTTTCGTGTGGTGGAAGCTGGTCGAGGAGACCCGTATCCCATCAGTGGGATGAATAAGGGTTGAAGCAGAAGAAGAAGAAAATAAATTGATTTATCTATGCGCGAGTACAAAAAAAATCATAAATATTTATGTAGATGCTCTAATACTCACCTCATGTTTTTTCAGCTTAATCCTCTCTTTCGCATGAAATTCGATACTTTTCAGAAATTTGTGTATAATTTGCTTTACAAATTCTTTATCATACGTAATTTTAAAGTGAAAATCCTTTACGCCCATGCGGAAATAATGATCTTTTAACTTATAAATAAAGTATTCCAATATGGCTGTCATGTCGGAAAATTCTTCCGCTTCTATTGTATATTTCTCATCGGACGTTCTTATTGTAACTATTTTCTTATTATTTCTATACATAAATGAAATGGCGTTAACTGAGTTGTTGTGTTTCAATAATTCTTCTTCAGAAAAATCTAAAACATATACTTTTTAATAGAACTGTCTGTAAAAACATCATTATTTTTAAAATTGCAAGAATATGTAGGTTTATAGGCTACATATAAGCTTCTACATATAAAGATGAGATGTGATTGTTGACTTCCAAGATTTTCAACAGAATTCTTCAACTAAACATCCCGTCAATACTTTTATGATTTACTAGATAATGCCCGCAGCTTCGTCTCACGTAAACAGAGTACCTACCAGGATAAAAAGTATCATAAGAGTTATTCCAGATCTCATTGTATATGTATACCAACAAAACAGCCATTTCCCCATGAAAGACTATCAAACATCCATTCATCAATTCTTACAGACTCTCATATTTTCACAATAGCCTAATTCGTTTATTAAATTGTACAATTGTTGCGTAAGTGAGTGGTTGAAACTTTTTCGAAGGCCTCCCTATACTAAATTACTCTTTGTGGTAAAATGCGACGTATCTATGCCTCTCTTTCTATCAATCGATGATATTGATTATC
Source organism: Hypsopygia costalis (assembly GCA_937001555.2). Taxonomy (NCBI): domain Eukaryota; kingdom Metazoa; phylum Arthropoda; class Insecta; order Lepidoptera; family Pyralidae; genus Hypsopygia; species Hypsopygia costalis. The sequence goes on along the minus strand of OW443330.2, from coordinate 11,572,738 downwards.
ACAACCTTATTATACCAACAGTAGTGGATAATGTTACGTACCTGTAAATATTTTTGTCAATTCGAAACATGGCTGATTGGAAGTAACCAGTAAACTTAATTGGTTTTCTGCCACCATATCAACGGGTGAGCAATAAAGGCTTATTGGCAGCAAAATACTCTTTGAAAATACCACTATCTTTCCCACGTTATCCGTCACTGTGAATGAAATATTCACTCTTGTATCGGAAATATCCATATCATTGGACATAAATACTTGAGTCTCTATGATTTCTGTTCCGTTTATATTATCTAAACAGATTGTAGTATCGGAACAGGTAAATGGTGGGTAGCAAATATAAGTTATTTGGACAGCCTGTATAAGTTTTGGATCTTCGCAGGTCATCATGACAACTACAGGACACTTAAGTAAATGTATTGCTTCGTCATAGCGTCCAAATTCCTTTAGATTTTGGACAGGTTTCCCAACGTCGGCTTTGATATTTATCATTTGCTCTATCGACTGATTTGTATCTGAAATAAAATGACAATTGATTAATTTGTGTGACATATTTTAAAAGGGAGGCTTATGTGCGGTAGTGGACGATCATCGGCTGAAATTATGTTTGGTCTAAATAAGCAACTAGCCAAATCGCAATTGTCTTATGTAACTTGCAAGAAACTATGATTTCGATCCTTCAGGTGTCATGCGGCTTTTAATCATTAGGTATGATTTATGAAAATGTCGCTTTTGTGAAGTCCTATGTTCCAAAGTGGATGAATGTAGATGAGTTGTTGTGGCAAAATAATATTTAAATAAGAAATAATAAATAAAGATCAGTTGTAAAAGGTTGTAACAAGTGGATTATTACTAATTTAATTGCTATTTTGCGACAACAATGTAACTACATAAGAAATAAGTTAATTTGCATCTAAGCCAACAATGATGTGCTGTCGTTTGAATTAACGAACGTCCAGACCACTCGTCGAAACGTAGAATTACAATAGTTCAGATATTTAAAGTGCAACCGCCTAATTAAGTAATTCGTAAACCTTATCGTTTAATGTGTACAGACGTTGGGTAAGCTATCTCTCTTGCGTTCATTTTAGAGCTTTAAGAATGAGACGATTTGGAGATTCAGACAGCCTCAGTGTAAAATTAAACGCTTACATTATACCTATGGGCCATAGGAGATTTTTTTTTAAACGAAATATGCTATGTCCCTATGCACATGCATAGGGACATAGCATATTTCGTTTCATAAAATTCTCCTGTGGCCCATAGGTATAAATTGCATGCCGCAAGTAATGGAACTGCCCTTAATTTACCTTCTCTATTTTCTAATATAATTTGTAACTCTTCCTCTACAGCTTCCAATTCAGATTGAACCTGGTTAGGATCTACAACGTCATTCATCATGGCGCCTGCATTGGAATTCAAGTCCGGTTCTGTGCCAAGGTAGTTAATGCTGATAACTCCGTTATTTGAAAGTGTCACAATTCCACCCGGCAGAGTCTTGACAAAACATCGAGATATCGATATAGCTTTATGCAATAAATCGCAGGACCACAACAATGTAGTGTTCTCGTAAACGTACAATTTCAAATCGTCTGAAGATACCATGACTAATAAGCGTGCTCCAGGCTCTGTAATACGAGATACGAAATTACTACTTACCTAAATAAGCTTATGTCATAAAGTTTATATACCTACCTAGATACCTATATATTCATTTTAATTAGAAAAAAATAGGCGAGGGCTGTGATTAGTTCAAGAAATATGTTTTTTTAAAGAACTTCACGCGCCATGTCTTGTTTTGCTGTGTGAAGTGGTTTGTTTGTAATGCTGTAGGTACCTAAGTATTTCGTTATTCATTATTTCTCTTACCTAAGTGTTTTTCATGAAATTAACGGCTACATCATGATGTAAACAATTCTAAGATTGATTATGGCAAGCCTCGGAATTAAAATGTATTAGTTAAAATTCAGTTCCGTTCCGATCCAATCTCGATCTCACAAATATCACATTTGGTATTCTCGTATCACAATAGGAAACTTCAGTCTTAACTTAAGTGGGATTATATCGAAATATGACCGAAAATTATACAAACTAAGAATTTTATTTTGCGAACAATAAGACTTGATATAATTAATTAATTAAATCAACCAATTTTTAGTCAAGTCACAATTTAATCAGGATTCAGTCAATTTTCATTCTGCGATCGTAAAATAATTAGAAGAATTGACCTTCTGACCCTGACTTACATGTTTGCTTACTGATTGATGGTTACTTACCATAAAACCAACCAATGAGATATGCGTGAAAACACAATGGCACAAAATCGAACTGAATCATGTATTTCATAAGGCCATTGTCCTGAAAACAGTACAGGTGCCGTTCTCCCATAGCAACGATGCTCGAGAAATTACTGCTAGTCTGTCGAATGAAATATTAAATATTATTTTTTTCAGTATAGTCAAGACTGTACCCAAATCTACAAATGGCCTGAGGATGCATCGCGTAGGGGTCACATCAGCCCAGGGTGGCAGCAGTTGCCCGTATCTTTATATTCATTACATGTTTCAAATATTGGTAGAGGTGCAGAGATGACGAAAGCAGCTCTGGCAATCGCATGCATCTACTAACGGTATTGGGTAAGCCGGCGGTAATTTGCATGAACTAACTGGTGGCGGAAGCACGCTCAGGTAGTGTACATTAAATTACCTTAAAAAAAATATGACGTCGCCACTAGGCTCGGTAATCTCCCCGATTACCGTGCCTAGTGGCGACGTGTAGCCAGGCGAACGGCCGGCCTGACCGGTCATTAGATGTTTCACATCAAAAAAATGTATAAAGTTCTAAAAACAAACAATTCGTGGCTTGGATTATCATCTTCTTTGTTTACGTCAGTAAACGTCAGTAAACAAAGAAGATAATGGATTATTATCTTCTTTGTTTACGTCAGTAACCGTCAGTTCTTTGTTTACTGGTTTACGTCTTTGTTTACGTCAGTAAATGTCAGTTCTTTGTTTACTGACGTAAACAAATAAGATAATAATCAATTATCTTCTTTGTTCTTTGTTTACTGGTTTACGTCTTTGTTTACCTACGTCAGTAAACGTCAGTTCTTTGTTTACTGACGTTTACTGACGTAAACAAAGAAGATAATAATCCATTATCTTCTTTGTTTACTGACGTTTACTGACGTAAACAAAGAAGATGATAATCCAAGCCACGAATTGTTTGTTTTTAGAACTTTATACATTTTTTTGATGTGAAACATCTAATTACCGGTCAGGCCGGCCGTTCGCCTGGCTACACGTCGCCACTAGGCACGGTAATCGGGGAGATTACCGAGCCTAGTGGCGACGTCATATTTTTTTTAAGGTAATTTAATGTACACTACCTGAGCGTGCTTCCGCCGCCAGTTAGTTCATGCAAATTACCGCCGCTTACCCAATACCGTTAGTAGATGCATGCGATTGCCAGAGCTGCTTTCGTCATCTTTGCACCTCTACCAATATTTGAAACATGTAATGAATATAAAGATACGGGCAACTGCTGCCACCCTGGGCTGATGTGACCCCTACGCGATGCATCCTCAGGCCATTTGTAGATGTTGATCGTTAGAAAGACAACCTACAAATTATAAATCCATCGCATTACCATCCTTTATAGTGTTTGAAGTAGAGGGGGTAGAAGAGATATTTTTTTAATTCAAAAATCGGATTTTGTTTTAAGTTAGTGATAAACATCTTTAGAGTAGTCGGTCGACCTCTAGGTTACCTACCAGTGAAGCTGCTGACGAATACCCGTAACCTACACTAATTTAGATTTTCGTATAAAAAACCGATATGAATCGGGTTCAGCTTAGGCGGCTAGGCTTTGGTTAGTTATCTTCTTTGCTAAATGTACACACAACAACTAGGAAAAGAAAAAAAATAGTGCGTGGAGTCCCTCCGCGCGGAAGAAGTGAAACTCCATGGTAGCGTTAAACGTTTAACGCAACCTTGTTGGAAGTCGCATTAGAAGTTTCACTTCAAAAGTTAAGTTTTTATTGCACATCACAAAAAAACTACAATGCAACAAAGGTATGTATTTTGTAGAACATGCGACGCCAAAATGGTTCCAACTGTGGTTTTCAGTTGGAATGGAACCACCACGGCGACTGCACAAGCAAGGCACACTCTATAGACTTCAAGCATGCCTAACAAAAAGCGCTATCAAAATGGATCCATCATGAACCTGACACGAGCAATTTTAAACCATATGCTGTTACAAAAACTTCAACACAAATGTCCAACAATGTTGAAACCAGCCAGACAACACCTGGGGTCCTACCGCCGAAGCTGAAGCCGATTACCATCGAATTTTGTTATTCCAAAAATTGGTCTTATGTTAAAGTTATTGACAAACATCTCTAACTTAGTCAGTAGAGCTCTAGGCTTGCTTCCAACTGAGCTAAACATAATTACCAACAGTCTAAGCTGTACCTAGTGTCATTTTCGCATTCGAAAACTCCGATGGTAATCGGCTTCAGCTTCGGCGGTAGGGTCCCAGTTAGCAGAGCCTCTGGTCCAACAAAACAAACATTCCCAATTACAGCCTTCATAGCGGATAAGAAAGAGAAAACAGAATTAAGTATAACAGATAATAATTGTAACAGTCGTAAAATAAGCTCTCTGAGGCAAAAATGAGGAACCGTTTTTCTTTTATGGACGAAATACCTGAATCACTTGAACCAATGATATCTCTTCTCCTGCATTATAAATCCATTGTGGTATATTTTTTTTATGCTGACGCATGCTCAGTTCACTGTATTCTCTTAACTGTTGATAACTAAAAAATAAACGCATCCTTTTACTCGATTATATTGATGTAAAGTAAACGTAGTAGGTACATATTTATTTATATGGTAAACACGAACAATATAAATACCTTTTCCAACACATGAGTCAAGCTCAACACTGACGTTTGCTAATTCATATATGGCACGTAATTAAAATAATACGTAGCCCATCATGAATTAATACAATTCATATAACAATAATCCTAAACAGATAAGGGAGCGTCCATTAATTACGTGAGATCATCGTATTACCACAGTATAAATAGTACAGTATGTCCACTCACTGCCGCTCTCACGTGTCGACATCACCTCCCCTCTGAGACGAATCTGGAACAGTTTGTATGGCGCCGCACGCACACGCGCTCATTCACGCTCGGCACAGACGCCATTGTATAAGTAGTAATAAACGACGCCATATTTGTATGGAGTGGCCGGCCGGGGGGGTGGTATTACTTACGTGTGTGTAATACCATGTAAGTTTTTCTGGCAAATAATACCACTGGGATTTTACATTAAGATTTGACCAAATTCATATACTAGTCTTAATAAAAAAAATGAAAAAAAAAATGTTTCAACTAATAATTCCAACATATATAAACGCTAAATAAAAATGTTGAAAGAAACCAGTCTATAGTGTTGTCGCGCGTCCATCTATTTACCCTGAAAGGGGTTAATATTCGGAATTAACTTATGTAATGTCTTATTTAGCAAGGTGGATCAATTCCAAGTTTCGCTGTTTTAAGGTGAATAAACGGAATAAGCCAAAATTCGAGAGGAAAGATAAGGAGAGAAGAGGGGAGGTAAAGTCGGCTCGTGCCAGCGCGGCTGAAAGTGGCCATGTATGGAAGTACGTACTGTTACTTACAAATTTTATAATACACCTAAGTACGAGTATGTACAATGTACCTACGTCAAAATAATCTGAGCGTTAAAACCTATCAAATTTTATAGACATTTAACACCTTATACGTTTTTTGTTACACATGTCTTTGTCTTGTTCTGGGTATTTTTTACGTTTTATATGTAGGTATGTATTATTATTTTTATATGAGAAGTTCGTATACCTCCCGGTATACGAACATGTGGGTCACCTAATGGAAAGCAATATCTACCGCCGATGGAGATCAGCAACACCAGCAACTCCGTTGCCAGCCTATACTCCTTCCTTTCTTTCTTTCTGGTGACCTCACTCACTCGCAGGAACACAACAACCCTCAAGGGAAATTATTATTTGTCTGCGATATTCTGTGAGGTAGAGCTACTTCCCCAGTTGGGCAACTTAAAAAATACGCTATGCCCCACATCTTTACGCTAGAGCCTCGTTTGTCAGTTGGCAGGGTGCACCACGTGCAGGTGAGGTTGGCTTTGGTTCAAAAATGTTCATGAACCACTTACACCTCATTGATGAACCACTGACACCCCTATCTATTAATTATTATATCAGTTATCTAGTACCTACCCATAGGACAAATTTTGCTTAGTTTGGCATTAGATGGCAGTTTGTGTATACATATATTATGTCCAGGAATATTTATTTATGTATTTTTATTTTATGTTCTATTCACTTGGCGGTGTGGTTTCCGTCAGACTAGAATAGAATCACTCCGTCTCTTCCCGTGGATGTCGTACAAGGCGACTAAGGTAAATACATTATATAACATCGATCTGGGGCCTTACCACAAGCTCTAAACGCAGGAATGTCTGGCCAGCGTGGGGAGTGTAGGCCACATCCTCCTTCTGTCTGGGACGGGTGAGAAAGGGTCGTGCTCCTGTAGTGGAGACTAAAATGACCTGATGATGATGATGATTTTATGTTCGGAATTTTTACGTATTTAGATGCTGATTGTTACAGTGGTACAGTCACTGTGAAAAAAATAAGTACCTGAATATTTCTAGTACCCACGTCGACTTGTAGATCACAAATGAGTCGCTGCTCGCAATGTAACACAAAGGTCCTGGTATGATGACGTCATTGAACATACACATAAATAGAAAAGTGTCTTGATCGAAGAAACTCAAGTTGCCATCTAAACTTTGTATACAAATCAAATCTCTTGTTTTTACATTACCAAATGGGCCTGCGGTTAAGTTAAATGCTCTTCTTGTAAATGAACGTTTTAACATAGAATTCAGCACATTTTGTTCACCTGAAAAAAAACATGTTTTAGTGACACGCGGGACATCGCATCGCATATTCTCGACGACGAGCTTGGTGGTCAAACTGTAAGCAATGGCCACTATGACTCCGAGGTCGCAGGTTCAATCCCCGCACAAGAGAAATATTTGTGTGCATTAACATGTCTGTTTGTCATGGTCTGGGTGTTTTCTATGTATTATGTGTATGTATTTAAAAAAAATGTATTTCATTATTATATCAGTTATCTAGTAGGTACCTATAGTACAAGCTTTGCTTTGTTTGCTAGACGGCCGTGTGTTTGTCCAGGAAATTTATTTATTTATTTTCAGACCATTTTCACTTCTAGTTGTGAGACTGTGTAAATAATGGTACTTCTATATACTATGGACACTTCTTGCCGCTCCCTCTTGCTTGCTGACCCTCACGTCATTTCCAAGTCGAATCTATAAACGGTTTGTTTTTTCTTTTTTTATATGTCGGTGGCAGATAAACATATGATACCTACGTTTAATATTAAGCGGTCACCGTAGATAGAGACGGTTGCAACATAAAGTATAGCTCGCTCGGCGCCACCTCCTCTGTCATCGCAGCAACGCCTTTCCCGGTAGCCTCGCTCGAAGGAACACAACAACCCTCTAGACATCTAGAAATTGTTGCTTATATTCTGTGAGGTGTAGATAGTTCCCTTGTTACTTGCTTACAATTAAGCTGTGCCCTACCTCTCTTTTGCCAGAGCCTCGTTAATTAGTCAACAGGGTGTCCCATGTGCAGGTGACGTTGGCTTTGGCCACAGTATAAGTACGTAGTACTATTACGTATACTGTGGTATAAGTCATAGTAATACTACACACACACACAGTATAAGTAATGGTACAATATGGCTACTCCCTGCCGCTGTCTCGTGTCGACCGCACCTCCCCTCTGAGACAAATCTGAAACAGTTTGTATGGCGCTGCACGCACGTACATTCATTCACGCTCTGCACAGACGTCATTGTTTATGTAGTAGTTAGTAAACGACGCGACATTTGTATGGAGATTTAAAGACAACAGTTACATCCCAAATTGTGGAGCACCCGCATGCTGTGACGCTTTCACGGTTTGTATGTATAGTTACGTGCAAGGGCGGACCCACCCTTGTGGGCACGGTGGAGATGCCCACAACCTTTCGAAAAAAAGGACGTAATCAAATTCAAATGTCCTTTATAAGTCATGATTGTTCACGAGCAAGTTCGTACTCCGACTCATCCTTGGCCGATTTTCGGGTAGCTGTGACCACAACCTTTTTTGAGTGTAAAAAAGGAGATTACCAGCATCAGTGTGGCCTGTTTTTCTCTCCAACTGGTATATAACATAGCTCTGAGGATGAAGCACGAGAATCTGACGATCAACATAACCACTGAAATTAAAAAAGAAAATGAAGTGGTTTCGAAAGGAATTTATTCTAGGCAAAAACCTCATCACGCCCTCTTTGAATAATCTGGAAGGATTTCCCGTGGTCAAACCAGTTGGACCACGAGGAAGTAGGGGAAATAACTTGATAAATAATTAAAGACCTTGTTGCCGCGAAAGTGGCGCCACTTTGAATAAGAAATCATATATTCACATTTAGGATGAATATTATAAATTCCTATGTCAATACAGTTTGTTACCAAAACAATTAAGTACTTTTATGTCATTTAGAAGTAGTGGCGAAAGTATCAGAAACAGCTGCTTTATAGGTACTTTTCGCTACTGCTACACGAAACATTTTGGGATGATGCTACAGTTACTTAAAAATACTTTACTGTCTTGGTAAAAAACTGTACACAGGAAATTTCTAAGATGATGTTTTAATCCAAGAGGCACCTCTTTCGCAGCTTTAATTCCACAGCTTTATAGTTTGGGGGAGAAAACTTCTGCGAAACCTCTCAGTAGGTACGCGACCATTTCGGTTCTCATGTCCGAGGTTAGCTTCTTTGGCGCTGATGAGCGTTACGGCTGGAACATTGTGGCTTAGGCCATCATGTCAAACTCCCCAAAAGAGAACCCATTGTACAATTGGTAGAACGCACGAAGGCAGGCAAAGTCTCTTAGAAGTCAAGAAAATTATTACCATCTTGAAACAGGACCGATTACCTAAGATATGTAGGGTACAGCGTATTTGTAAGCTGATAGACTGGGGAAGGACCTCCACCTCACAGAATACCGCAGCGAAATAACAATTCCCTTGAGGATTGTTGTGTTCCTGCAAATGAGCGAGGTCACAGCGCACGAGCGGTAGTTAAGTAATGTTGCAAGCGTTAATATGGTACTATGGCTACGGTAACCGCTTCACAGCAAGTGGAGCGTATGCTTGTCTGCCACCCGGCGTTAACAAAAAAAACATATCACCGGGAATCAACGCTGATTAAATAGCTTAAGTTAAGGGGGAATATGGTGGGATGGAGACGTACTTTCATGTCATAGTTCTTTATCCACGTGGCGTGATATAAAACATGATATGACGAGTTAGAAAGTGGAATCAAAAATATATGCAAGACGAGTAAGTACGCTTTTTTGTTTCTTTTTTGTTTTTCTAAAATATCCAGGGTTTTCATAAACAATTTTTTGATAACACTAAATATTTAGCTTTTATGAAAAAGGAAATAATGCTTACACTAAAAACTTTCCAGTTTCTACTTGTAAAACAACATCATTCATTTGTGTCTCTATAATAATATCTGATGTTTGTGAATTTGAACTTGGTTTGTATAATTTAATTATATTTTCTTCGCCCATTACTATACAATCACTATCACTATGTGAATTAAATTTATCCACTTTCAGGCAGTTAACATTAAACACGCCTACTTGCATGTCTTTATCTCGCAGTCCATCGTTAGACCACCATTGCTTAACTTTGAAAATTGACATTGTGTCTTGTTTTCGTATTTTTTGTTCCTTTACTTAATTTAAGTAACTAAGTGGAAAAGTAAAAATCGAAATAGGTTTGTGTTTATAATTATGTAACCATGACGACAATGCACTCATATAACCAGATTTCCATAGTCACATGGCCGTGTGGTTTCCGGCAGACTAGAATAGAATCCCTCCGTCTCTTCCCGTGGATGTTGTACAAGGCGACTAAGGGAAATACATTACATTACCAAACATCGATCAGGCCTGTACAAGGCGACTAAGGGAAATACATTACATTACCAAACATCGATCAGGCCTCCCCAACCCGTTTGGCCAGCGTGGGGAGTGTAGGCCAAATCCTCCTCCTTCTGTCTAGAATGGACGAGAGAGTGTGTGGTCGTGCTCCTGTAGTGGAGACTAAAATGATCTGATGATGATTGCTTTAATAATATACTTATGAGATCAGTACACAATTACACATGCGTAATGGTAACACTCGTAACTGTGGTAATCCCTCGTCTACAGCTCGAGCTTACAAAAGTCACTCGTGTGTATAAATCTGTTTACGACCCTTGTTCTCTTTGATAACAATGTGCTAATTCAATCCAAACTTCAAATAGTAATATTATTACGATTTTTTTCCTGTATTCATTTAAAAGGGGAAATTATGCCAAGCAATTGCCCTTATGCTGCCAGTTGAAATTACAATATAGATTACATAATAAATCGAGAAGGCTTTAACAAAAATACCCTCCGATGTGAAGACTATTGTTGAGTCTTCGTGACTCGCAGTATCAACTGCCAGTTTTGCCAACTCCCGTAAACCCTAGTCGCTAAAACTGATGTAGCGCGGTACTCGGATATGTAACGCGTCACGTTCGGCTATTTAAAGTTAAATGCTTGCCTAAAAATGTCGGACATTAAATTAGGTTTAAAAGGTTTAATAATTAAATTAACGTAGGTAATATTTTAAAAATGCTCTAGACTAAGTGATTACCTATATTTCCTTGATAAGTGTTTATGCTATTTTTACTCTTTGTGATTTAGAATATTTAAATTCCCTTTTTCTTCATTCATATTACACCCTCACTTATTTTGCAGTCCTGTCAAATATGTACTCAAGGCTTGGCTGGAAGAGATCCCTTAGAGGTGTACTTAAGCCCGCCTTTGTACTTAAATATTTATTCATCTATGTAATGTTTTTAGAAATGTTAACATGTGCAATAAAGTTATTACAACCAAACGTTGATAATAAAGTTAACAAAAAAACTTATTTATTACTGACTGTAAAGCTGTTTTAGTTCGTACCAAAAGTAGCTAAAACTCTTTTTCAGTTGCTAAGGCTTAAGCAAAAGTCGCTAGAAATCCAGCGTCCGATGTAGGCTCTTTTCATGTCATGCGCTCGGATTACGGATAGAAGAAAAGAATACATAACTAAATTATAAACGCTCCCCGTGCGATAACAAAACGACAAGTATCTGAAATCATCGCCGCTTCTGCATAGAATTAATAAGATCACATGTTATTATTTTTATTCCATAATTTACGTTTTAAATATAATAAAACATATGCCTAAAAATTAAATCTTGCAATCATAATCAAATCGTTCGGTTGTCAAAATAATCCAAGAACTGATATTTGTAGAGGTCGACAAAGGCGAAAACAAACAAAATTTAAATACCACTGCATATTTGCCTTACAGATGTAGTCTGTATAGGTTTTGCTGTTGAGTTATTGAGGATCTATTGGATGCCTATATTTGTTGTCGACATATCCCTGAAGCCGCGACTATGGGCCCAGACGACGAAATTAATAATTGCAAAAATAATCTTCAACTGAATGGTGGTTGCCAAAACGAAGCAAGACCATGAAGATCGATTGATTCATTTGATTTTCGTTCGACAGATTGATCACTAACTGGTTGAACTTTTTGGCGGGAACTGGTTAAGCGCGGTCGTGCTTTTAATAAAATTTTCGTAATATAATGGATATCGATATTGATTCGTAAGAAAGATGTGTAAAGTACCTTAGATTGCAAGAAATCGTTAGAATGCACACAAGTACCGGAATCTTTAATTAAAAGTGTTTAACCCTTAACTACCCTCTATTTTTGTCACGCAACCACCTACCTCCCGTCTAGCAGACGTCGATATAAAATTGCCCTTATTTATATAAAATAATAACGTTATGAGGTATTTATAAGAAGATCTAAGCTTTTCATAGTTTTTATTATTTATTAATCAAAAAAGAACATAAAAATCAATTATATATTTTATAAACTGACATTATTCATAATGTCTTCATACTTTTGGCTTAAAATTATAATAATTGGAAAATGATACGAGGAAAATAGAAACATACTATATGGGTTTTTATAGTAATTTTCGAATAATCACTCATCAATAATGCCAAAATAATATAAACTTAAAAATATATATGAATATTTTAACAAAATTGCAGGCCTTGAAGTTATGGTTTTTGGCGGCAGTGAAAACATAACTTGTTTGAACATTCTAACCAAATTGGTTTCTTACAATTGAAACACAAGTATTGGATTCTACGTTTCTTTTTTGGGTCACAAGTCGAACATGCTTTTCTAACTTGTAACATTTCTTCAGCACCGCTAGGACCTGGAACTGCTGGTAAATTACTGTCCTCGTTGTGATGGAGTATACGATGAAGAGCGATTTTGAGGTCCCGCTGAATATTCACTGCATTCATCATTTGGCAGGTCATCTTCATCTGATATTGGGGTGTAAGTGGTTTATCAACATCTTTGAACCAATGCCAACTTCACCTGCACGCGGTGCACCTTGCTGAATGACAAACGAAACTCTGGCGAAAAGAGAGGTAGGAAGCGTAATTGTAAGCTACCCGACTAGGGAATGTACCTCCACCTCACAGAATACCGCAGCCAAATAACGGTTCCCTTGAGGGCTGTTGTGTTCCTGCGAGTGAGTGAGGTCACCAGAAAGGAAGGAGATGCTGCGATGGCAGCGGGGGTGACGGCGCGCGAGCGATATTTTATATTGCGAGCGTTAATATGGCTACGGTAACCGCTTCACATCAGGCGGGCCGTATGCTTGTCTGCCACCCGACGTACTATAAAAAAAATGATTCTTGTTCTAACCACCTTTCAATATATGAATCATTATAAGCCATCTTTCACTAAAACAATAAAAAAGTTATTAGAATAAAAATCACATAACCACCTACCTAACGTCTCTGAGACGCCCTGTGACAGTTTTTTACTTACCAAAAACAAATGCGCGCACATTCGAACATGTAGATCGCATCCGCAGTACTGAGGGACGCGGGGAAAAGGTACAAGGAGACACACACTTGTACGATGGGCGCACGTTGATTATTTACGATTTTAAATTTGAAAGCGTCTGTGAGACGTGAGGTAGGTGGTTAAGGGTTAAATCACCCTGTCGAGTTGTTATAAAAGTCAAAAATAATAATAAAATTGCTTTAGGTTTAGCTGTTGAGTTGAGTGTTTAAATCACTCTGTCGAGTTGATTTAAAAATCATGTAAAATAATAATATAATTGCACTATAGGTTTTGCTGCTGAGTTATTGAAGAATTAGTGTTCCTGACCATACTTTTTGACATATCCCTGAAGCTGAAGAGACGGTGTAATTATATTGCAAGAATTATAACTAGATATTTAATCGCGGAATAATCTTCGATTGAGGATTCGTCGCCAATCAATTAAAGAAAAGAATCGGTCACTGCGTAGAGGGAGAAAAGACTCTATGCTTATAGCAAATAGGTCTATTCTCACCTACGGGTTGCAGGCAGTCGCGTTTGTTTGCAAAATTGCATTCAATCAATCAAACAAATCCATATCATTCAAATTCAATCATTTCATCATTCATTGCTTGCTTTTGGCAACCAACGGTTATGTCGTAACTTGTGCCAGTTTTGCGTGGTGTTTTTTAATTCATCAATTTGTTATTTAGTTAAGTATCATTTAATATATTTGCGTGCCTGCAGTAAAGTGAAAGTTGTTAATATTACCGTTTGAAATACGCGTCTTCGAAATGTCTGAGGAAAATCAAACAAACAATGGAAATGTGGAGGAACAAAGAACTAATGGAGAGGACGAGGGAGACGCATTGGGGAGCCATGGAAGTTCCGAGAGGAGAGTCGCTAGCATGCCAGTGCACAGGAATGCTTTATACTACAAAATGGATCATAAACGACGTGGAGTGGCGATTATTTTCAACCACGAGCATTTCGATATTCACAGTTTGAAATCGAGAACGGGCACTAACGTCGACAGCGATAATTTAGCCAGAGTTCTCAGGGGTTTAGGATTTAGTGTCACCACATTTAATAACTTGAAATATACAGACCTGATTGCGCGCATAAAAGATGCCTCTGAAATGGATCACAGTGATGATGACTGTCTCTTAATCGCAGTGCTGACTCATGGAGAGCTTGGTGTGCTTTATGCCAGGGACACACATTATAAAGCAGATAATTTGTGGTACTACTTCACTGCTGACAAATGCCCGACCTTAGCAGGTAAACCAAAGCTGTTTTTCATACAAGCTTGTCAGGGTGATAAATTAGATGGTGGAATTACACTTTCTAATCGTACAGAGACAGATGGATCTTCTAGCACCCAGTATCGTATTCCAGTCCATGCAGATTTTTTGATAGCATTTTCTACAGTACCAGGCTACTATTCTTGGAGAAACACTACTCGCGGTTCATGGTTTATGCAAGCGCTTTGTGAAGAGTTGCGCTGCTATGGTACAGAAAGAGATATTTTAACTCTGTTGACTCTTGTGAGTCAACGAGTAGCTCTTGACTTTGAATCAAACACTCCAGATATGTTATCAATGCATCAGCAAAAGCAAGTTCCGTGTATTACAACTATGCTGACACGTTTACTTATATTTGGAAAAAAATAAGTTGTCTCTTTAAGTACTAGCCAGTATCTTTAAGATAAAATAATAGGTTTAAATATTAGTATAAGTTTAATACATATTTCTTAACTAATAGTGAATATTAGTTAAATACTCAAGCCATTTCAATATTCTTTTATGTTGCAGTACTATTGTAGTGTAATTTGTTTTGTTGCAGTCCTATTGTAGTGTAATTTGCTCAATCATGTCCCCATGTGTAACCCATCTCTAGATATTAAAATTTTGACATTGTTGAGCAGGTCAGTCTAATCAAACAATTTCACCTTTGGATCAGTATATCTATCTCAATCTCCTCCGTTCTTCAGAGGGCATGTTACGATGATGATCCTGGCTGTTGTCATTAGATGATAGCTGATAGCCAAGTCTATAACATTATGGTCAAGTAAGCTTTAAACCTCTTTACTTATGGTTGATTCAATGGCACCCCATATCACAACAATGGATTTAAAATAAATCTCATATGATGATGATACCAAAATGTGATAAGATGATTCATTTGTGTTCTGTATGAGTATAATTTCAACCCTGTCGGTTAACTTCATCTATCAGTTTTTTGACAATGAGTCAAATTGGTATTACATCCCTCAGTATGGTAATCAGTTGAAGCTTGTAACGAATTTGTACAATCTGTTCAAATAGATACTTTACTGAATATTTTTGTCACAAAATTATTTTAGTAAGTATTTTTCTAAAGTCTATTACTTTAATTGCGCAATATTGTGTGAAATACGTGAGTAGGTGCTAACATACGTAAAAAAAAATTATGCATTTGATAATATGTACTTAATTTTAAAAAATTATGTCTATATTTTTCTCAGAACAATTTAGGAGATAATTACAGTACTTTAAGGTATTTTAACCGTCAATATTTTCCGCCTGATACACTTGTATGGGCTAATATTTTTATCTACAAAAGGCTGTGTTATTCCAGCGCTGTTATAGGATAATTGGTGCATATGTATTTAGTAATATAAATAACGCACACTTTGTCATAATATTAATAATTTATATATGACATAGTATTTTATAAGATAAAATGAACAGTTTTTCAAGTGTCTGAGTAAAATAATTAAGTGTAAAATTATTTTTAAATCCTGGAAAATTCACATTAATATTACTAAAACTGAGTAAATTACTTTAATATATGTCAATAGACACCAAAAACGAACAAAGAAATAACTGTTGAACAAATTATATATTAAACACATACGTAGAAGGTATTTACTACACACATATCAATATGAATTCCAATTTAATAGGATTATAAGTTTTGTTTTCTTAATTTATGCTTTTTTATTTTATTAAATTAAATGAGTGTATTATAAAGTGTCATAAAAGCAATAAATTATTTTGGTTGTAGTTAACAACTGCCTAGGCTATGTTGTTAGCTTCATATTCCTTTTGATTCGATCACAGATAAAAGAATGAATTAGATAGGTAGTGAATTTTGTCCTGCATTTATTTAAGTTGTGTGCTCAAAACTAGCTGCCATTCCTGATATGTGTATGTTCAGTAATGCAGTCTTACCAATCATTTATGTATTGTATGGTGGAATGAACTTGAACTTAGAAGTTGTTTCTGTCTATATTTGTGATTTATATTTTGGATCTATTCAAGTCAAAGAGCCATGACCCATGTAGGCATTTATCTTTGCAATCTTGCTGTAGCTTTTAGTAATGAAACAGGATTATTAGTGATTATATGATTCTAAACCAATATCATATTTTGTTCTTACCAATAGCTTTTTGCCAATTTGGTGTATGTACATTTTAACATCATATTTTTTTGGATTGATGTGTATAATATACAGATTGACTGACTGATTTATAATATCTTAAGGCTGTATGTAAAATTCAAAATATCTATGAGGAAATTTAGAAGATAATTTTATATGGTTGAATGTTAAAATTGTGCCTTGATGACACTCGAAATTAGTAGGTATTACGAAATTGTGATCTCCTCATGGGTTTTTGGATAAATAAAAATATTTTTAATAACTTTCTCTTTTATATGTCATGCAATAAAAATTCTTCCAAGAATATGTTTTTAATTTATTAACTACATAAATAATTAATTCTTGTCATTTGCTATTTGTGATATTAAGAGGAGCAATTCTTTTTTTATATGAGGGTGGCAAACAAGCATTTGGGTCACCTGATGGAAAGCAATCACCACCGCCCATGGAGATCAGACCAAGGGGTCGCCGATCCGTTGCCAGCTTAAACTCCTTCCTTTCCTTCTTTCTCGTGACCTCACTTAATCGCAGGAACACAACAACCCTCAAGGGAATTGTTACTTGGCTGCGGTATTCTGTGAGGTATTGTACTTCCCCAGTCGGGCACCTTAAAAAATACGCTATGCCCTACCTCTCTTTTTCCCCAGAGCCTCGTTTTGTCCGTCCGCAGGGAGCACCACGACACCACCACCACAGGCGAGGTTGGCTTTGGTTCAAAGATGTTGATGAACCACTTACACCCCAAAATCTATCCAGTTTCCAGTTTTATTCATTAACAATATACATTGTATTTGAAAATCATCTTAAAGCTAGGTAGTTAACACGTATTGTTGTTACATTGTGCTCGATATTTTGAGACTAAATTACATTATGTATTATCAAACTTTAACAATCAAACAAATTCAATGTCATTTTTCGCAATTATCCAAACATGTCATTATTCATTATCAATTATTATTTACATTATAAATATTATGTCATTTCAAAGTATTGCTATGATTACTAATTATTTATGTCTGAAATTCTATATATAATGTCATTATAAGTCGTCCTTCATAAATTCATCAACAGAATAGTACCTATGCCTTGTCAATTAATAATTTGTGCAATTTTGATTTTAAAACTAAATGACTAGTTATATCCTTATAGATGTTAGGCAATTTATTATACAACTTCACAGCCTGAAAACGCATACTATGTTTGGCAATATTTAATTTGGGGCAGATTTTACTAATTATGTGTTTTCTTCTTGTTTCATTTCTTTTATCCCTTTCTTCGCAGGACTCCATTTCTGGTAAATGTTTCACAAAATGTGTTAAAATTAACAAAATATACAGACTCGGTGCAGGTAATATTCTTAACTTTCTAAAATGCTCCTTGCAGGATTCAGTTTGGGAGATTCTCATCATGACCCTTATAGCTCTTTTTGAGATATAAATGCCCTTTGCATATTATATTGATAACTCTGACTATCACCACCTAAAGGATGATTATGACTGCATTAACCGTAAATTGGGTATTTGACTAACATTTTTTTCTGTTTGATATGTAGGGACGTCTCCATAATATAACCATAGGTGAAGGAATTACTTCGATAGCACAAAAATCTCTCGAGATATGGTAATTTGAAAATCACAATTTTTAGACTGCCCCAAAACGCTCCATACAAAAGACTACTGAATTATGACGTCACAGATCTGTATTTTGTATGCATCAAATCAGAAATTTGTACGACAGCTATGTTAAATATTACGTTTATGTGATTAGTATCATAATAAAAGTTATAGCATTTTTTATTGCTTCTCCAATGGAAATATTATTTTTTAATAATTTCATACTTTTAAAATGGACTTTCCCGCCAAACTTTGATCGACGCTAAAAAAAGTCTGACTGAAGATATTAGAATGAAAGTTTGCAGATCTTTATAGTTTTGTGTATTTTACGATATTGTTAATTTATTTGTACAATTTTTAAACATTGGAAACAACCCAATTAATGATCATTACTTTGATCGACCCTTTTACTTTTCATTTTGCCGATAATAAATCCGAAATACCATGATCATTTAATAACCTGGGGCCCCACCGCCGACGCTGAAGCCGATTACCATCAAATATTTTAATTCGAAAAGTAGGTCTTACGTTTTAGTTATTGACAAACATCTTCAGCTTAGTCGGTAGAGGTCCAGGGTTTCTACTAGCTGAGCTAATCAAAGGTACCATAAATCTAAGCTCAAGGGCGTCGCCAAGGGGGAGCAGGAGGGGCAGCTGCCCCCCGCCCCCTAGAGATTCTATTTTTTTATAAGTTTTATTTATTGTAAAGTCTCTCGTGAAGCTTTATACGTTGGGCTCTGTACCGTTATTATTACAATCGCTGTAGATGTAAGTGAAAAGCTTCAGGAGCTCTTGACTTTACCTACAATTCATACTTTTCTCATTCTCCATATCAACTTGCCCCTCCCTGGGCCATCGGCTGGCGACGTCCTTGTCTAAGCTGGAGTTTGATATTCGCAGTCAAAAAATCCTATGGGAATCTGCTTCAGCTTAGGCGATAGAGTCCCAGAATGTATTGCTTGATCTCTGGTGAATGACATTAATGGGGCACAATCGAAGGTCATGGTTGTGTGCGTTGGACCGAGACTATTCTTGGAGTTTCTCCACGCGAAACTCTGGAATGGCTATACCTATAGTAGGACTAAAGTTACCGATATAGCTCGAAGGACCAGCACGGTATTGGGGTGTATGTGGTTCATGAAGATCTTTGAACCAAAGCCAACTTCACCTGCACGTGGTGCACCCTGCTGACTGACAAACGAAGCTCTGGCGAAAAGAGAGGTAGGGAGCGTAATTGTAAGCTACCCGACTGGGGAATGTACCTCCACCTCACAGAATACCGCAGCCAAATAAGAATTCCCTTGAGGGTTGTTGTGTTCCTGCGAGTGAGTGAGGTCACCAGAAAGAAAGGAAGGAGATGCTGCGTTGGCGGCGCGCGAGCAATATTTTATGTTGCAAGCGTTAATATGGCTACGGTAACCGCTTCACATCAGGCGGGCCGTATGCTTGTCTGCCACCCGACGTAGTATAAAAAAAAAACGCTGAAGTGGCAAGCGTGCAGTCCCTATATGATACTGCCATCCGATGGGGTAAATGCTCAGGAATGGTGACCGCGGATCGGAAAACAACGTAAAACGAGCCCCCTAGACACACCACACTGTCTAATTAAAATGGCAGGGAGCATCATCCCACTGCTAGGATATGGATCTCCCTGCAATCGAAGGGGTTTAGAGCATACTCCACCAAGTCAACGTTTTCAAGCCGCTTAAAGGCTAATGACTTGGCTTAACAACTGTCATGTTGACGGCAACAGCTGGGACCGGCGGCTTAACGTGCCTTCCGAAACACGGAGGATTCCAGATAAATCAACCCATCCATAGACAGACTACGGTCGACGTTGCTTGACTTGCGTGATCGGTTATACTGCCACGCGCAACGACGCCATTGAGCTCCCCATAGTGCTATAGCAGACAGTAGTTATATAATAAGTAAGTAGAGTACTAAAAGAAACATTATTTTAATATCATCTTATTTATAAAGTCCAAGGAATATAGAAAATATTTTGATTTTGATAATATAAAACATTTATTACACTTAGATAACCAACATTAATAGTTTTCTTATAAATAAATTAACAAGATTCCATTCTGGTCTGGGCTACCTCCTTCAGTTCCCAACACTGATCCCAGAACTGGCTAAGTCTTTGTTCATGATTTGCACAAAAATGTTTGAAATCTCGCAGCATCCTCATCTGGAATGGTTCATCTCCTGTCGCAGGGAATTGGGAATTTTTCCACTTTTTAGAAATCATGTGATTCCAAGACCATAGAAACCCCATCTGGAAATAGAAGTTTTTGTATCTACAGGCTTTGTTTACAACAAAACAAATCAGATATTAAAATTATTAATTAGGAAAATATTATTTACAATATGAGGGCAGTGAGTTCTTATCATTAATCAAATGTTCATACAGTGATGCGAAGTACGTTTGTACGTTAATGCCCATTTACCTAATAGTAATAATTCCTCTGGCCGCTGCTGCATTAAGAACATTGGCACTAAATAAACTAATATTGGGTCTTAACAGCAACATGTCTTAGTCCCGAAATTACCATCGAACAAAATACCATACATTATAAAATATGGAATACAATGCAACCGGTCCTGGCAAATAAAGCTACAAAACAAAAAAAAAACAATCCCACTAAAAGCACTTAATCAGTTCCGAATATTACCCTGGACGAACAGATTCAAATTTATTATAAATATTAGTACTAGTTGGTTGTTCCTTTGTGCATATACTTTTTACATACTTTGTGCATACTATGTGTATAGCTATCATAACAATGATTTCTATCTGCTGCCCCACTTTAGAGAGTACCCAGTTATCGCGGCACACCACAACATTGTTACTTACTCGTCGGCTGTTATCGTAGTCGTATTTATTTTTGCCGCTGACGTGTCGTGTGATGTAGCCTTCATGGGGACTGGGTGCTGCGTCTAAGTATACCGGGTACCTGTGAACAAGTATCTTAGTATTTAACTATAGTACTACTTGATATAAATTTATTACCGTAGTCCAACATTATTTAAAGTGTGTTTCGCGGTGCCTTGTGGCCTGCAAGTGCTAATAAACGTAATTAAATAGTACCCACGTTAAATATATACCAATACGATATTAATCTCATGTGTCCGATTAAATTAAAAGTATTAAATGTAATACGATAGCAACAAATGAGTTAACATAATCTGTTGCTTACTGTCAACATTTGTTTTTGTATATACATAATAAAATATTGCAAACTAAAGATAAAAAAATAACTCTGGGCCTAATTAGCCTACAATTACTTAAAAGAGCGATTGGCAAAGCGATAAATACAGTAATGTTTACAATTGTTATTTATAATAGCCTAGTATTCAATTTAAATAATACACAATCATTGTTATCACGAACTTTTTAAATTTAATCATTAATTACATTTTTTATAGTTAAAACATACCTATTTAGCAATTATATTTTTTTGTCGAGATTACATAACCAACTCCCAATTTGTGGGGTATAGTGGCTCAAGTTCATTTTTAGAGCCTAATCCGAACTCAAGAAACGTTGCGTACCGGTTATCAGTTACTAGTCGAGGTTCTGATAGAAGTAGGACATATATAATATTGTCAGACTAATTACACAGCACCATTTAGCCCCAAAATAAGCGAAGCTTGTGTTATGGGTACTATACAACTGATAAACATACGTAAATACATTTTTTTTTTTGTGAATACATACATATGATACATAGAAAACACCCAGACCAAGACAAACAGACATGTTCATGCACACAAATGTTTGTCTTGTGTGGGAATCGAACCCATGAGCGTTGGTGTTGAAGCCGCGTCATTGACCGCTACGCCACCGAGCTCGTCAATAGAAATATAAGTCAATAGTTAATAGAAAGATATATATATCTATGTCCTACTTTTATCTTGTTATGTTATAATCAATATCCTAATTCTCTCCAAAAGCGAGTCGAGCTTCGCTCGCTCGGCTTTTGTTGATCACAAGCTTAACCTAACCTAACCTCGAATTGCTTTTGGAGGGAGACATAAGGTACCTTAGGTATTAAACTAGTCAAACCTAGCAGCGTCTAGATTTCGGGTATTGACTATAACATATATACATAATAAGTCACGTCAAGCAACATGCTACATTAATTAATGAAAGTGCCATTAACGCATCGTCAGGAAAGCAGACTCTTTTTATTAGAGATGGGAGATTTTTTTTTATTAGAGATGGGCCAAATGCCAGGCATTTACAATAAGTGCCCAGTAAGTACCTGTAAATACCCAATAAATGCCTAGTTTTGGGCATAAATAGGTAATTTATAAGTACTTTTTGGGCATTTATCGTAAATACCCGGCATTTTGCCCATCTCTAATCCCGATGAAAATCTCCGTTTGAGATTTGTCATCTGGATTTGCAACTAGTAAACGTCCGTTGGCTACAATAACTGGTTACCAACAGGCAGATCGTATGACAGTTATACTAAGACAATCTTATAATAGTAGAAGATACAAATAAGAATCAACCCTCGTTCAAGACAGGCAGCCAACTCGCGACATGTCTTTTAACACATAACATTTGGTATACAGTACTTTTTAACGTGTACACGGGATAAGGATTGCCTTGCCTCGTTTCTTATTCGTATCTTAACCCTTTCATTGGTTTAGGCAAAATAGTTGCAAGACGATTTTTGCAAATACTGCTTACAAATAAATCCATAAGATTCCAAAAAAGGCGCAAATAGGCAAATATCACCACGTTTGAAAAACGTAGTTTCAGGTTTTATTATTTATTTTATTTGCATATAAAATAATGTCATCAGCCTATTATTATTCACTTTTAATGCTCATTTTGCATATGTTTGGCGTAGATTAAATCAATAAATATTCCTTGACAAATTACACAGTGCCATCTAGCCGCAAACTAAGCAAATCTTGTACTATGGGTACTAGATAACTGATATTATGTACATAAATACATCTTTTTTTTTGTAAATAAATACATAAATATACAAAGAAAACACGCAGACCAAGACAAACAGACAAGTTCATGCACACAAATGTTTGTCTTGTGCGGGGATTGAACCCGGGACCTCGGAGTCAAAGTGGCCATTGCTAGGCACTCGATGACCGGACTCGTCAGATTGTGGTGTCCGAGAAAGGGTTATGCTTATCATTATATACCTGCTCGGGTTAACAGGTCTGGTAGGTGGTTTAGTTCTCAGCGCCCTCTGTTCCGATTTGACTGTGGTTGGTATAAGTATAAACATATTTCCAGTAACGTGGACGTATAAATGGTCGCCCACTCCGGCAGCATGGGACGTGCTCTCCACGGTACATTTGATGAAACCGAATCGGCCTACAATGGCTTCCTGGAATAGGAACAACCGTTCCAGCCACGTTTCTTCTGGAAATCCTGAAAAAATATTTAACGCGTCATGAAATATAGCTCGCGCGCCACCACCCTCACTGCCAACGTAGCAACTTCTTTCTCTCTGGTGACCACACTCCCTCGCAGGAACACAACTCTCTAGGGAATTGTTATTTGGCTGCGATATTCTGTGAGGTAGAGGTGCTTCCCCAGTCGGGCAGCTTACAAATAAGCTGTAACCTACCTGACTTACAATAATTTTAATTTCTAGAAAAATCAAAGATAGAAGTAACTTTTTCCATGTTATGATTATGGTTTTCACCTACTATCATTATCGAAATAAAAAATCTACTGGGCTGTTATCTTCGGGGAGAAAAACGAAGTGTTACATAATCATATCTAATACAAACTTATTGATGGGGGTTAAAAACCACGTTAGCTATAAAGACTTACCTTCAAATAAAGCACTTTTGTTTCGCATCAAAGGTTCTTCGTTCAAAGGCACATAAATAGGTCCGCGCAATGGATCCGACTTCAATGTGAAAGGCAAAGCCAGAGGATCAGCGGGAATCGGCACCATTTGCAAACGACAGTTTTGGGCTTTACGAGCCCAGCCAAATATCTGTAACATTAATAAGAAGAATAAATCCTAAGCAATGTATTGAAAGATCTTTTGTGAGTTACTTTCATACTGCGCGATGTTTTAGAATTATTTCGCTTCTAATGACCTCCAATTATATTTATATTCTTTATTGCATAACAACGAATACAGAAATTAGTGAACAGACAAGTATACAAAGGTGAGATTATCTCTTCAAGAGATTTCTTCCAGCCAACCCCACTGTGCATAAAGAAATTTAACATGGCTGGGAGTCAAGCAAGCTATGCATAACATTTTAGCATCTTTTTAACAATACTAATTTAAACTTATCACTCGTCATGAGTAAGGTAGTGCTCCTTTATACCTACTTTAGAAACAATAATAAACAAAAATAAAATGTTTTTGAACTAAGCTTTTATTAGTTGATAATAAAAAGGAACTAAAAAGTTAACTTACTATGTTTCACTCATCAAGCTTCTTTATTTACCCATATCATAGGAGTTAAAGTGAAAGTGATAAATACTAACTTTGTGGCGGTCGCCATATTGGATTAAAAATAGCGGCACATTGTCACGAGAACTAAACAAGTATGCCAATTTTTAGACCAATCGAAAATTGGGAAGTGAGTCAAATTTAATATAGGATCTATTGATCAAGGAATAGAGATGAAAATAAAATACTCACCAATTCAGCAACGATGTTCCCGCTAGCGATGGCCCACTGTATGCACATCTCGTACGCCTGGTCGGGTCGGAAGGTAGCCTGGTACCGCGCGTGGCCCCATTCAATGCGATCGCTTTTGTTGTTTACGTCTATGTCTAGATGAGTATTCTTGTATAGTGGTACTGAAAATGATATAGGTATATTTTGTATCATACGACGACGATATCGGAAGCCAAACGAGCGTTCGCCTCGTTCGATGTAAAACGGATGCCGTAGCGTTTGGATGACTGGTAACCCACTGCTATTGCAGGATCTCCTTCCCTAGACTTATTCTTGAGTACATCCGTAGTAGAACTTTAGTTAACGCGTAGCTCTTAGGCCGGCTTTACACAGCCGGAATCCGTCCAGGAATTCAGAAACTGAAATGAGGATCTTAATTCCGGAAGCACAGAATTCCACACAAAATATTCATTCACCACATGAGATGTGTGCATGCTGATTTTTTCAAGTCGATCTGAAAATGTGCTGACGAGTATGAAGAATTTTAGAATAGAAATTCTGGACGCACGTCCTTCCATACATTTTTAAGGAGTGAACTCACACACGCTGGAATTAAGCTTCTTTAATTCCATGACGTATACCGGTCGTGTAAGGCCGGCCTCAGGATTAGCAAGCTGAAGTGGCAGTGGTCCAATTAGCTCACAGAACCGATCGCCGTTGAGGCAGAAAATTTCTGTATATACGACTACAGACCAGATTGCGCAGTGTAAGACGGGCCACTAAATAGACTGATGATCTGATAAAGATTTCAGGTAGCCTATTGATGTAACTGCGCAAAAGAAACCATTATGGAAGTTTTAAAAAAACCGGCCAAGTGCCAATCGGACTCGCGCACGAAGGGTTCGGTATCATTATCTATAAAAACGAAAAAAAAAATCACATTTGTTGTATGGTTTGGGAGCCCCCTTAAATATTTGTTTTTTTTTTTTAATTCAATTCTTTATTTTTAAAATGAATAATTATAACTAAATATTCTGTGAATATTTCAAGCATCTACCTGTTGCCGTTATCAATATCGAGCAAAAACGTGCAAAAAAAATCACGTTTGTTGTATGGGAGCCCCTTAAATATTAAATTTATTCTGGTTTTTAGTATTTGTTGTTATAGCGACACACACACACAGGCCTCCTCTTAAGACCAAAATGATCAGTCTCTGTGCCTATTGCATTCATCAGCTCCCTGCGATCTTAATTAGATTTAGTTCATCCATCAGGTAAGGAGCTGTCCTAGGCAATGTTTTTCAGTCCGCAGTCGCCATTCCAGGTCCTTTCTGCCCCATCGACCGTCGGTTCTGCGGGCTATGTGGCCTCTTGAGCCTGCTGAAAAAGCCTACACTCGAATTAATAACTTGCAAAACCACACTCAGCGCAACAAATATCCACCTTGTTTACTATCGAAGTGACGTCATATCGACAGTCAACATAGCAACTAGCGTTTTAAACATTTGAAGCACAGATTTATCAATTTTTTCTTAGGTCTAAAATACCCTATTAGACTACGTACGGTCGCTATCGCTTTGCAGTTGCATATAGTTGAGATCGATGTTGTCACACAAAAAGGCAGGCACTCCCACGTCATTGATGAGGGGGCAAGTGCCCGAGATGTCGATGGCGCCGGTGGTCGTCTCTATTAACAGCAGCGGTGACCTTGGACCTAGCACTTCCACTTCCATCCATTCGTTCTCGAAGCTTCGCAGGTCGCCTAATGGCTTCACGTAGTCTGGTAAATCTGTTATATGAAATTTTTTACACAGTGTATATTATGAAGTATAGAATTGATGAAAGACGCATGAACTTGAACCTCAGGTGCAGAACGCTGACTTTGAGAAAAAGTCTGATTCTCAAAATATCCTTTTAACATGTCTCCTTGGTACCAAAACAAAACTCATATGAATAGGGTCGGTATGTGACTACTTCACTTTATTTGTAAGTAGTATACCTAGGTACTAAGACATATTTATGTTCGGAAGTCAGGAATTTAATACAGATGAATGCGAGTGTTGTAGTGTTTCATAAAACTTGCGCCGATTTTACGCCGCAAATCGGCAGCGGCGGCGTCGAAATGACGTCGGCGGCGGTTGGGCACAGCGCACACGTCTAATTGGACTTAATGCTAAAAGTATTCTATTGGGACAAATTAAGAAATAGTATAGGAAAAGTAAACAGTTTATTTTCCTGATTCAATGATTTGTTAATAATTAGAAATTATTCCAACATGTTGAGTTAATCAAAGACTAAAAACGGCCGTCTCAAAATAGAGAGATATTTCCCGGGAACTATCATGAAGTTCTTGAAAAAGTGTGTAAACAAGATTATTAGGCACACTAATGCAACACGCAAGTGACACCCTTGGATGATAACTGTTTACCTTCAGGAGAGCCGTTTATTTAGTGGTATAGAAAAAATCCGCGATGACAGATAGATGAAACTATATGCGGTCATAGGGCGGAATCTTGATTAGTATTGTTTAATCAAAATTTTTAATAAAAATGTTAACCTTTATCCTTCTTCTGAGGCAGTATGTGGTACATATAATATCCGACCACAAATCGTTTGGCCGTGTCGCCCGATGCATGGCATATCATTTTGTCTTGAAGCAATTTCTGAAACCATATAACATAATTACAATATAAAATTTTAATTTCTCTATTATAGCTATGTCTATGTTATTCCATTCCCATAAACTTTTAGCTTATAATCTTAGTAGAAGAGCAGGAAGTAGTAAAATTGCTTCGTTAATATTTAGAACGGCCGAATAAAATGTACCCTTATGGCTCATAGTAAAATGTCGTCGTCAACTCTTATTCATCCTCTTATTCATCCTACTGCTGGGATACGGGTCTCCCCTCAATCGAAGGGGTTTAGATCATATTCCACTACGTTGCTCAACTGCGGGTTGGTGGAGCTCCGTGTTTTCAAGCCGCCTGAAGTCCACTGACTTGGCTTAACGACTGTCATTTAACGACAACTACCGGGACCGACGGCTTAACGTGCCCTCTAAAGCACGAAGGCGCTCGAGATAAATAATCCCATCTATAAACAGGTTACAGTCGACGTTGCTTGACTTGCGTGATCAATGACAAACGCAACGACGCCATCGAGCTTCTCATAGTAAAATGTAACTTAATAATAATTTATTACATTTACCTCCATAACAGCAGTACCCTTCTCATAAGACATCCCATCCATATTAGCTTGTAGCCAATGTATTGCGTAAATGGACACGAAGGTGTGGGACGGCAGGCTGACCGTCTGCTGCAGGAAGCCCACGCCCAGCGTTGGGTGCCGCATGCGGTCTATGATCTCAGACAAGCTCGCATTGGCTTTTAGCTTTGGTTCAATCACTCTGAAATACATACATATTACATAGCTTTTCTTAACAAATTACATAGCTCTAATAAGCCCCCTCCCCCATCTAAACAAAGGTGAACAATAGGCAGTCTTTATATTCTTATAATTCGCGGTAACGTAAAAATAACTGGCTACTCACAAAACAACTAACCCGTTTTTGATTAAACCTAGCAGATCCAGTAGGTCATGTAATATAATTCACACGGGCATATTGTAATAGCTTTAATAGATTTTGAGATATATCAGATGAAAAAGTAATCTCGACGACTCTTTTCGCAGCGAGTAAGTGTATGTTTGTTGATAAAACTTTATTTTTTTTTTTTTTTTTTTTTTAATTTTTGAAGCCAATCGCAATATGCGCACACTCAGCGGTATAAAATGCCGCTGAGTGTGCGCAGATCGGCTTACTTCGTAAATAGCGCACACCCCTGTCATGGACAAGGCTCTTATTTGCTATATAATTAACGTCTACATATTTTATAATCGAACTTAAAACTATATACACTTAAAGCTAATCACTATATCTATAATTAAATTAAACACATTGTATCTACTCTTATGGACGCCGACGAATTTGAGGTGATGGCTTGGTCAAATTTTTATTCTATTTATTGTCAATCTATCCACAGCTGTCCTCAGCAGACACTTAACTCAATAACCCCATCTAGCCACCGCGATCGAGGCGCCTATCGGAAAATATAGGCGCCCAAGTCAACATTGGTCCTAGGTGGGGCCATTTTGCTTGTTCCGCCTGATGACAGCCGAGGCTAGATTGACACAGTAGTCAATATACTTAGATCTACTTTTTCCAGCCATCACCTCGGACACGTTCGCTTCAGTGACCCGCATTCCCAAACGCTGCTCCAATTCCCATCTTTGTTTGGAGAATGCGTGACACTGAAACAAAATGTGCTGCACTGTCTGACCCTCGCCAGCTTCACAGAAACACGATGGATCGTCCGCGCACTTGAACCTGTACAAGTACGCGGCAAACCCACCGTGTCCCGATAAGACTTGCGTGGTAATGCCAGACGGAGTCATTTTGCCCACGATACTGTACGCGGCGGTCGCACTCGGGAAAAACAGCTTCGTCGTTGAAGCTGTAGTTCCCGAGCGGTATCTCCTATCCCATTCGTCAATGGTCGCCTTACGGATCACACCCTTGACGAATGAGACAGGGCAGCGGTCGTAGTCGGGCTTCTTCTTCGACTTCAGGGCCGCACTCTTAGCGAGTTCATCGGCGCGTTCATTCCCCTCAAGACCCACATGCGCCTTGATCCAGAACATCGTGACGCTCTTACCCTGCGCTTTGCACAGTTTAAGAGCGTCCCGCGTCTGTACCGCAAGGGGGTGAGGAGAATCAACGTTACCTATCGTCTGGAGCGCCGCCATGGAGTCGCTGAAGATGCCCACGCTGGATCCATTACAGCTCAACGCGCACTTTGCCGCGGTGCAGAGAGCGAGGAGTTCGGCCTGGTAGACGGTGCAGTAGGACGACAAAGTAAGCTTGACGGCCTTGGTTTCGGCATCGCTGTTCCAAATTGACACAGCGGCACCTACCCGGCCCTCAATCTTACTGCCGTCCGTGAACATTCGCAGGGCAAAGATGTTGGCTGCCCTGTATTGTTCCTCGTCCACCAGGTGATCAAACTTGACCCTCTCCAGCTCCGCTGGGTGCGGGGCCTCGATCTTAGAGGCCATCCGCTCGATCTCCCTGTCTCCCAGCACCGGATGGGGCAGTCCCCTCTTGGCCTCGTAAAGAGATGCGATTTCTCGCACCCTAAGGTCAAGGGGGAGCACCCCAGCCAGCAGCAATGCGGAGTTCAAGGAGACCGTTCGGTAGGCCTTGCAGATCTTTAGCGCGAAGCCCCGCTGTACGCTGTTGAGCTGCTTTTGGATGCCTAGCTTGTTCACCGCTGGTGCCCATACGGCCGCGGCGTAAAGCATAGTCGGCTCCACTACAGCTGTATATATGATCTTCACTACCTCAGGATGAAGACCCCAACCGACGCGGGCCGCACGTGCAAGGCGCCTATAGATAAAACTTTATTGTAATCATTACAATAATAATTTATTACTAATAAGATACAATGGAAGTAAGCCATACATAAAATAACAATTGCAAGGGAGGACCTTCACGGAATAAGTGAAGGAACCTCTTCCAGTCAACCGTTGCCTTTGAGTAATCGGATGGAATTGGCAATCGACGGTGAGAGACAATATACAACCATTATTAACTGACTAATAGGTAATATAAATGTTACAGATTTTGTATCGAATGGAAAACGTTACAAACTGTTAAAAACCTTACTCAATGTTTGTTAAATCGGTTTCTAGCATTGATACATTATTTTTTTCTTTGAATAATAAGAAAGAAAAATAAGTCCGAGAGAAAGGAAGGAGCTATACTCCTTCCTTTCTCTCAGACTTATTTTTCTTTCTTGGCAACGGATCGGCGGCCCCTTGGTGTTCTTGAACTCCATGGGCGGCGGTGATTGCTTTCCGTCAGGTGCCCCACATGCTTGTCCCCCCCCCCCCCCCACTCTCATATATAAAAAGAGTAAATTTACCCGTCGTCGTAGGTATCGTCACATTCGCCAGATTGTGACTGCGTTCTCTCTAGAACAGTCTTCGCAGCCGCTCTGAAATCATTTAAAATTAAATTTAAACTATCGCGTCACCAAACTTTAACCAGATATAACCAAGCAAAGAAAGCATTCGCCAAAGCGAGCAAGCGTCTGTCAATGATGTTTTAATATACAAACATAATATTTTCTTGTGCTCTGTCTATACATATATAACCAAAGGTAGTATAATAAAAAATAGGTACCACGTAACATCGACATAGCTGGACTTAGAATATTAACTATGTAAAGGCTTCGACGCGAAGGCATGAGCCCTAAGTGTCTTATAAGTGATGGCACAGGTGCTCAATTAAGTCTTATAAGTAGTAACACTACTTGCACGAATAATAAAAGAAATAAGTCATTCATATTCATATACTTTGTTTTTTGACGTCGCAGGTAAAAGATCACAATAATTTCTTGGGCACCTGCTGCCTATTTCACGAGGAGTCAATATTAATGTAAGTAATGAATTCACGGTGAACGCACATCTATCTGAGTCGAACGCGCCGAACACACCGAATTTTGGAATTATTTTATGAAATCTTATGACACCTCGCACGAGTCGAATCGGAAGGAACCTCAGAAATCCTAGAAAAAATCTAATTACGTCATCAGGTTTGGCGCGGATGACGTCAGATGAGAAGGATTCGTATTTTTTTCTCTGAATTTAGGGACTTTTTTCATGTCCGTGTTTTTTTTAGGGTACGAAATTATTACTTTACATAGAAATTTACGTCCAGGACAATATGAGAATGAGTGATGTGATTTCTTTCTTATGGTATGCTTTTCAAATAAGGATAGTAACTGGAAATAAACTAAATCTTACAAACGCCGAGATATCGTCACACCTATTTTTTATTTAAAAAAAATATTACGAAGAAATAAAAAGCGCCGTAAATAAATATCAATGGAGTATGTATATTTGAAACATCATTTACAAAAAGGTATAATATAAAGTCAATGATTGGATAGTATGAATGATTGAAGCGTTTCGACGTACTTACTTGCAGCATTGGCTAGTGTTTAGTGACTTAGTAGGTGATACTTGCTGGAATGAAACATTCGATAAAGGATAAGATAACAAGCAACCAATAGAACGCATTCCGATAAAAAAGGCATAATTCATGAAATAATTACATAGAAGGGTATCTGGAAAAGAGAAATATTCATATTTAATTGAAATAATGGGAAAAATTAGGTATATATTGCTAAACACATATATATATAGGTATATTAAACTATAAAATAAATAGTATATTAAGATATAGGACGTTATTAAATAAATAATATTTGCCACACTATTTTGAATACATCAACGATATTTGCTAGCAGTATTTTGTGTAAATTACTACTCTAAAAGCGGGTGCACCGTGCCGTTTCTAAAAACGACTAGTAAAGCTTTCTAATCAGATGAAAATTTACATACATGATATCACAGTCTACAAAGGAAATAGGTTAATTACTTTATACCTTATTACATTGGAATAAGGTTCGTGTAAACCTATTTCTTTTGTTGAGACGACATAAGGCGAATGACGAATGAATGATATGCGTGTAGCACGAATGTAGGGTTGCGTATCGGGTACCAATCTGAGTAAAAATATATGTGAATAGATCAACAGCGGCTCCTTAAGGGTTTTTAATATCTCGAATGGCATACAGATTGGTAATTGCCACTGGGCATTTGGTATTGGCATATCGCACAGGATTGTCAGATTTGTCGGCCCAAATATCAAGTATCAATGTGGAAACAATCTAGATTATTATTTCCTCTTAGGCCAGTCTTACACAGCCGGAATCCGTAACGGCATTTAGAAACTGAATTTAAGAATCTGAATTCCGGTGTGTGTGAGTTTCGTCAGATCGATCTGAAATCAGAATCTCAAAAAATCTGCATGTGTGTGGTGAATAGGTATTTTGTATTGAATTCCGTGCGCACGGAATTAAGATCTTCAATTCTGTTCTGGATTTCGGGACCTATTCTGCCTGTGTGAGACTGGTCTTAGGGAGCCGAAGCTACAGCTGCGGTTGTAGGACTTTATGTTTAGAACCGCGGTAGGCCTCTAGTACGTAAAGATACCAGGAGGCGTCTATCGTGACTTGTGTAATAAGTACTGTTTAAAGATATTGAAACCTTCGGTAACGCAACTCTAAAGTATGAAGATTAGCACAACTCCGCTCACCTTGCGCCAGAATGAAAATAAACGATGAATATTCAAGCATATTACAGCAAAAATTAGTTTATTTTTGTTTGAATTCAACAAACATAAGAAAAAATATTGCGGTGCAAACATGGGCAACAAAATTATAAGTAACCTTTTTTTTCGTAAATGATTTTAGTAAACGTTGTATACATAAGGAACGACGTCTACGATAAGAGTTATTATCAAAGGACTTGGATGACCGAGACTAAGGACGATGTTTTATTTGGAGAAACGGATCTATAAGTAATGAACATTTTGTCAGCCATCTATTATCGAGTAACTAACATAATTGTTATAATAAATAGTGGTAACAGATGGCGTTATAATAAATAATCGCTGAGATTTCCTCTGCATTTTTAAGAGAAGATTAATGTTCTGAGAAGTAACAAAATCGTCTTTTCGCCACCGTCGAAATGGAACTTGGTCGAAGTTAAAGGCGTTTGCGACATCATCGCGGCTTATTTGTTTCAATAATAGAATCTACAAGATAGGGTACATTATAACGACACATTTTTCCATTTTTATCTTGGTCTTACGTGAATTGCCCTATGAATGAAGTTATTGAGTTTTTTTTAAAGGATTCGACGTACGCTTTCGTCCGTAAAATAACAAAATACAGATAAAACAATACGATATTACAAAAATCCTGCAGAAACTATGTAGAATGCATCGTGCAAACTCATTATTTATTTGACAACCTGCAGATTTATGACTAATTGCCTACTTAGCATTGATATTTTACTATAGAAATGTCTAATCCACCGGTCAGTGAGCATTTTGATGGTATTTTTTTTTTAATTTTTAATAATAACAACCTTTGAAAATAGTGTAGCATGAAAATAAATTTAAAAGATAGTTCGTCTACTCATAATGCATACTCATATTATAATAAAATTGCAGTACATGCATCTAGGTAGGCAGCGCGTTCACACTATGTCGTATTGTTTATTTTTCGATTCCTTTCCCATTATATCGACTATATATCTGTCTGTCTGTATATTTTATTGTTCCTCTCCTTACATTAAGGACATAGTTGAATGCCATTATTACCATTGGATCGTGACTACAGGGAGCGCCTATAGGTCCTATCCTTAGTGAAGACACGTGCAGACAACAATACGATATTTTTATAGTGACTCGCAACTGTCTATCGTCAAGACTAGTTATAACGTTTTATTTTTGACGAGCTATAGTCAAATACTTATCTTGAAAAGGTCGCTAACGTCAGTTACTTGTGTCTGTGAACAACTCCATTTAAATACACAAGACACGACAGTTTTGAAAAGACGATTAAATATCGATACGACACAGCGGGAAGGCGCCCTTAGCTTTTTATTGTTTTGAAATATAGCGAAAATGATCAAATGCCGCCCAACCCATGCTGAAAATGTTTATGAAAGTTATGACATAGCAAGCAAGAAAGAGACAGTGAATATGCAGCTGAGGTTTGATAAATGTGTGGTACTGACACAGCTTCGATCCGCAGCCGCGGCCGGTCTGGCAGGCGAGTGCTGCCGACGCGCTCCCTGAACGGAGAGTTCGACACCCCACCCTGACGTGTACACACAACACACGTTAACAATGTACACAGGTATGACAAGTTACTTGTACTTAACTGCCTACTCGGCCACACGACTTACTAGTTGTCAAGTAAAATTCAAAGTAATAAAAAAGCGTTCAAATGCATAAAATTTAAGAGTAAATAATTTTATGGCTTTTATTTAATTCATTAATAAATATTTAATTGATATTAATGGCAATGTAAATAGCTCTATAATATTTATACTATTTCGCACACCTCACGAATTTCATTGAAATTTTTTGATTGTGTACCTATTTAATTGTTTTAACAATGTGAATTTATACAATGTGGCCGAGTATTAGAGCGACTTAGACTAGCTTTTTATCCATTTTATGTTTGGATAAATAGCTTCTAAGTCATATAAACGACACTTTTAAATAATAATACAGCTATATGTAAAATAAACAAAAGAAGCCATCAAACAAGTAACTCACATTAATATAGGTGCATTCCGTGCATTGTATCGCATAATTTTATAATAAGCAGTGCAAATATATACGCATTTCACATGTGGTCGCCGCGAAAGATTACAAAATATTAGGTCACCCCTGCTATAACTGTTCAGCTAATGCATGAAAGCAAATGGTAACGTTTCGAATCGATAACGTATCTATAATTATAACAAAAGACGTTACGATTTTAGCATCTATAAAGACTCGCCGCTTTTGTCTAGGACCCTAAAAGCACAGAAAACTTATATATTAACTTAAGAAGTTCGTAACCTTGAGTCAGATACACCTCATTGATTTCTACACCCTTGTAAAAATTTCGTGACATTAAACGTACACCTTTAATAATAGGGATCCCTTCATACATCGACTGTCATGATATTACAGATTCGGAATAATTTTTTGAGAGCATAAAAACACCTAACCTAGAGCATGGGTGTCAAACACCTCAGAGGATTAGAGAGATGACATTCAACCTATTTAAGATCGAACTTCGAAAGAGGCTCATAAAATGCTTCTATTCAAATTCAAATTCAGTTTATCGGTAATTACAAGTTTGGTTTACAATGATTTGGGATCTCCTCTGTTAAGTTAAAATAACCTGTATTAGAGGAGCCCCCCTCTTCTCCGTGGCAATTTTAATCTTGTAATACAAAACTAATTGAAGGTAAAAATATTTCACAAACTTTATGGTTATACAGTCTTATTCTAATCTAATTCTAAGAACGTATCTCATTATTCAATGAGAGAATTTGGATGTTATTTTTGTTATTTCTCCTTATAAACTCATAAATTTAAACATTGACAATTATATATACACTACATTTTGAAATAAGTAAGTAATTCTTTATTTATTATAAATTTTACTAATTTAATTGTAATAATTATAAAAACTAATCTTTAAATTATTTATATTTAAGTATTAAATGTTTAAAAAGGAAAATTTAATTTATTTTAATCTAACGATTTCGCTTTTAAAGCATCAAGTTATTTAGATAATTTTCTCGTACTTGTTCTACTAAAACATTCAGGTACCGTCCTATCAACATAGTACATGTGAATTTATTATATCAAAAAGTTGTTTATCTTTTAAGTCTTTTTCGCATGATATGGGCCAAGTTTTGCATGATAATATTTATGTGTTCATAAATCTATACTAATATTACAAAGAGGTAAAGTTTGTGAGTTAGTGGAGCTGTAGGGGGTAAACTCTCATAGAATAGTCACAACCACCTCGCGAAGTACCGGAATAGCGTATGCACTGTTACATATAAAATTACTTTTGAAACCGCTGTGTATTAGTACTACAGTACTAATTAATTTGTTACTATTCACCCTCGAGTATTAAGGAAGGTTTGAAAATTAATAGTCATCGCCACTCCAATTTAAGGTTAATGTGTGAATTGTCTTACAAACCCTTTCGTGTTCACGGCGTCGACAATGTGTGTAATTTTCCTACACGATCTATAACTATAATTTGTCAAAGATAAACAGGAATTTTTGGAATGACTTGTCGCAAGGAATTTATGCGTAATATTAGTCAATTTATGAATATGTACACTGTACGTACTTACTTTTGAACTTGTATGCATATCATTCCAGGTGTATGTACAAATGCATCATAACTTGTATGAAGGAGTAACCCGTCAGTAACGAGGTCTGTCTCTTATGTGCACAAATTGTATCTGTGGAGAGTGGATGGGAAGGCGGGAGAGTGGCCGCAAAGGGGTAGGTGTGCACTAAATAATAACATCGTAGACCTGACACAGCCATATAAGTGTAATTTATACAAGGTGTAATCAATATTTCTGCAAATTATAAGTAAGTTCTGCTCACGAAAAGCAACAACTATGGAGACCCCTGTTAAATCGAGGAACAATAACCAGCTGAACTATGTGATAACATATATCAGTTTAGTATGAATATTTTCTATGGAACAGTTGATTTTATTTCAGAAATTTGCAATGAATCTTCAAGTTGCGTTTTTCCATGTACTGAACTTGGTTCAGAATAGTTTACATTAATTTTGATTACACAAATAAATGTATACATAAATACTTGCCTAAAAAAATAAAAAATGGAATAAATCGTGACGTTTAATTATCGTCTAAAAGTTAAAGCCAATTGAGTGTCGTGTGTCTACGTAACGCTCACGAGCTACATGTAACGCGAACATGTTCTTCGTTGCACAGTTCGTGTTGCATGCAGTCCGCGGCTGTTATTATCGAGTGCGGCGCTGGTACCTGGGCATTCCTAGTCAGGATGGAGGTGGAGTGCCTTCGCCGAGTTAGCGCCGCGTCTGATGCGCCAGCTGCGCCCGCTGCTCCCGCCATCTGGAGCACCCGACCGTACAACCGATCTCTGCCCTCCAATATCCTATCGTGTGTCGCCTCCTTTCGACCAGGCAACCCAGTAATTGTACTGGGAGACCAAAATCGTAAGGCATTTGCTCGAGATATATTATAAAACTCCACAGAGCGATCGACCGTCTCGCCTAGTGGCGACTTAGTGATACGTAACTGAGTACTATTAATAGTTAATCTCATGCGTTCGGACCCAAACAGGAAATTACGAGTAAAATATATTGTGCAACATAAAATAAACTTCAGAAATTAATACAACAAAATTTACATCGATCATGCGCACATCACAATACATTCACATGTGCTTTTACATGTTCATACTTTGATTTTTTTTTTTTTTGTATAATTTGGTAAAGGGGATCTTTTTTTATTAACATGCGCAACAATGGAACGGGGATTGCCAATTTCATGTTTGAGCGTCGATTTAGTAAACAATATCAAAGTATTATTATTATAGTGTTCAAATTCAAGCAATCAGTCAACTTGCAGTACTATGCATTACAGGCGAAAGTAATTAGATTTCTATGAAAATGTGCTTACAAATAGTACATGCAGTGCGGTAGCATCTACGTGGCATACTAAGTGCAATTTGTATGTATAACATGCCAACTGTTTACATATATACAACAAAGATATTTATATATAGGAAATAATATCCTTATTATATATTTTATATAGAGAAATTATTTTTTTACAAAAAAATATAATATTTAAACAATATTGTCCTCAAAATTGTAGGTTTTTATTAAAGTACGGCTTTCATATATAATCGTATAGATCTGCTTTCATAATGAAGATACAACATGTATAACGAAATACTAGATAATTAGTAGCATCTAGGTGTGCACGCAAAATAAATGTTTGATAGCGTTGTAGACTAGACAGAAAAACAAAAATAAATATGACACTACTGAGCACTAAGCCCACAACACTTATGAGAAAATTATAGAAAATAATCAGTGAATACTATCGAGAAAACTTTATAGCTACAATTCTAAACAGTAATAATTAAAATCTACAAAAGAAAATATTATTGTCACTGCTATACGAAGGTGTAAAGTAAATTGAATTTCAAAGACATTTACATGACTATAAATGAAAACCGTACTCGCTACCACTGCTAGGTTGTCTCTCTTCTATTAATCAGAAGATTCTTTTTAACAGTAAATTCCCCTACTCCTTACTTACCCTCTGTTTATTTGGTCGTTTGACTTTATTGAAGTATAGCTCCGTCATTTTTAGGAATCCTTCGGTGAGTTGATCGAGGTCTTGGCGTGTGGGTGTCGGATAGATGTCGCAGTGGGTGGTGTCATCTTCGAGGATTTGCTTGGTGGCCGGACAAGGCAGCGGCAGAAGCAACGTGCGGAACCGCCAGTATTTGAGTGGCTACAAAGTAACCCATATTTATTGATCTAGGAGGAAGAGCCTTTCAAACGAGGCCGAATGGAGCGTCTTATAGTCCAAGGTAAGATGGGGGGAAGAGACGCCGTGGTTGCTCTCCAACCAGATGGACAGACTTAATTACATCTACTACAAAATCCTGCATATCTGACTGCACCCACAATGCCTCCAACAGAACCAAATGGAGACATATATCAAGAACCATTCGTGATGACCTGCCCATGAGCACGACCACTCTGGCAATTGTACGACTGAGAAGACGACAGCAACTAACTGGTCTTTGTACAGTAGCATAGTCAGTCGGCATTTTCGATGCATATCAACTACATTATACCGATTTTTTATTGCAATTTTGGACTAGGTGTTTACAACCGATTTATTGACAAAATCCAGTCCACTTGCCAAAGACATTAGAACAGAGAGGTTTACATTTTTTTCACTTACCTCTTCGAGTGCAAAGTCTGTATCGCCTCTGGTGCAGATGTAGTGATCCATATAGTTCCAGTTGTACGTCTCCAGCTTCTCTGTAGTGAACGACACCCAGGATACCTCGTACGTGTCGTGGTTGGGTGCGTGAAATCGATACCGGTAGTGAATGTTGAATGGTGGATAAGGATGTCTGAAAATATTATAAAATCATACCCTTTTTAATGGTTACATATCTAGTGTATTTTATATAAATAAGTACCTAAGAGAGAGACCTTTGTCTGAAGTAATTGTGCATTGGAAGAAAATTGAAAAAAAAAAAAAAATTTTTTTGTTTATTTCCTGGAACTATCTATTGACCAAAAGATGGCGCCTCGGCCTCGATGGCGATGGACTCCTTACTTACGCTCAGCTCAACTCGCACCTCAGACAATAAAAAACACCTAACCCCAAAATTTTGTCAAAATCGTTAGCCGTTTGTGAGGGTGTTTTTTTTTGTGACATAGTCTGGTAGCATGTAGTTCCATGTACCTCCTGTTGTTATTGAGTAGCAAAAGTAGTTAAAGTGGAGCAGTTATTTGCAGTTATAACCAATCTGGCATTATTAATTGAAGAGTTTTTAGAAGAAAATGAATTTTACCAGAATTATTAGGATATAGCTAGTTCGAGTTTTCCTCCTATTTTGCAAATTTAAGCGATTGTTAAAGCTATTTACGAGATCATCATGGCAGACATATTCAATACTTCCTCATTTAATAGGATATATATGATCTATTGTGTGAAAGTTTTCCATTATTATGCAACGTCATATATCGTATGCCTCCTGGGCTGGCAATATCAAACTGCTTTCGATCAAAGTATACTTAGTTGGACGCTGCTTAGTACGTGGCACCACTGCACTTGTATTTTGATGTCCAATGAAAGTAGACTCACACCCGTATTCTAATATATTTCCTCAAGATTCTCTCCACTCAAACCTCAGCTGAGGTAACCTCAAGGAAGTCCTCGAAACGACCTCGAGATTGGTATTCTTAGTGTTAATTTTTACCTTAACTCGAAATTAGCTGCAACAATGGTGGAATAGGTAATCCTTTGTTGTTTTGGTTGGGTTGTATGGCAATCAGAGGTAATAAAATTTCCACACGTCACTTTTCTAAAACGAAACCGTTTTTTAAACTGGTTTTCGTCGTAAAACTATCGGGTTTTCAGCGTCTCTCAAATACCTCCGCGCCGGATAATCGTAAGTATTATCATCCCACACGTAATCCATAAAGTCTTCAAAATCACTCATATTTTAATTTCAAATTAACGTAAAAAACAGCGTCGCAACAAGCGCAAACACGAAATTTATGTAGTTGAGGAGACCTTAAGGTAGATCGCGAGTAGGGCATGCAATATTCGCCCGATTTTAGTATTCGATTTATACGAATATCATGATTCATACTATTCGAGTTATTCGAGTTTTACGAGTTTTTCGAATATCTTCTTTAAATAGTATAAAATAAAGTCGCAACCGCTGTCTGTGCGCTTAGATCTTTTAAACTACGCAACGGATTTTAATGCTGTTTTCAGCAATAGATAAACAAATAAATAAATATTTCTTGACAATTTACACCGCGCCATCTAGTCCCAAATTAAAACTATGGGTAGGTACTAGATAAGTGATAAATGTAAATAAATAAATTTTTTTTGTAAATAAATACATATACTAACTTATAAAACACCCAGACCAAGACAGACGAAACATGTTTAAGCACACAAATGTTTGATTTGAGCTGGGATTGTTGGCTCAGTCTGTGCAATCTCTGGTTTTCTATCTGGTTTCAGAGAGTTTAGTGGCATGTTAAATGTCTTTATTTGTTGGATTTTGTTTAAAATGGCGGATGATGGCGTCAGTCATTCATCCCCGCGCGCGCAACCCCCCGAGGACGATTGGATACACGCACAGATCAAAAAGCTGCGTTCCGAAATTTTGTTGATATCATTTTGCTAGTTCTCCTCCATGTTTCGTTATCCTCAGATTTGAGGGTCGTGACCTCCACCAGGAAGCACCTTTTCTCTGATGATATTGCGCCATTTATGTCGATCTCCGGCAGTCTTGAAAGCATCGTGGACTGACATGGTGAGGGAACCTCGAATTTGTTCGGACCAACGAGTCGGGCTGCGGCCTCGTTCTCTCTTACCCTCCACCTTGCCAGTGACTATGAGTCTCTCGAGATTGTCCGCAGGTTTCCTGGCAATGTGACCAAAGTATTCGAGAATCTTGCGCAGGCAGATGGTGGAAAGTCTGGTAGTAACTTTTAATTCCTTCAGAATTGACTCATTAGTCCGATGTGCCGTCCACGGTATGGCGAGCATCTTCCGCCAACACCACATTTCAAAGGCGTCTATACGCTTACGATCGGCCGATTTCACTGTCCAGGTTTCCGAGGCATACAGGAAGACTGAGTACACAAGGGTGCGAACGAGCTTAATCTTTGTTTTGCGTGAGATGTTTCTGTCCTTCCAAA
The DNA here is from genome assembly GCA_937001555.2 of Hypsopygia costalis. Classification (NCBI taxonomy): domain Eukaryota; kingdom Metazoa; phylum Arthropoda; class Insecta; order Lepidoptera; family Pyralidae; genus Hypsopygia; species Hypsopygia costalis. Next base: position 11,531,004 of record OW443330.2, on the reverse strand, counting down.
TTCGCTGTAATTGTGTCATAGCATTTTTGGCCATTCCAATACGTCTGCGGATTTCAATCTCCGAGGAGCCGTCGTTGCTAATGTTGGAACCCAGGTAGATGTAATTGCTAACAGTTTCGAGTCCAAGTCCTCCAGTAAGTTGCAATCTATTGGCTCGATCTACCACCAAGACCTTGGTTTTCAACCTATTTATGGCAAGACCCATGCTGGCGCTAATTGTTTCCATCCTATTCAGCAGGGCTATCATTTCTGGTTCGTTTGTGGCTAGGAGTGTTGTGTCGTCAGCGTACCGTAAATTAGTTAATTTTACTCCACCAATGCTAACGCCGCCGTTCCAACCTTCGCAAGTTCTTCGGATGATATATTCGCCATAAATGTTGAACAGAATGGGGGACAGGATACAGCCCTGCCGTACTCCTCGGCCTAATTTGAAAGGTGACGAGGTTGATTTGTCAACTCGGACGATTCCTTGGCTGTTATGATATAGGGTTTGAAGCAGATAGATCAAGTGTTGTTGTACTCCCAAGTCCTCAAGAACTCGCCATAAACAGCCCCAGTCAACACAGTCAAAGGCCTTAGAATAGTCAACAAAGCACATGATAACCGGTGTCTTGTACTCGTAGGCTTTTTCCACTATTTGCCGTACGTTTAATATCTGTTTACGCGTACCCTTGCCTTTCATGAAACCCGCCTGCTCTTGCGGGATTTGCCAATCCAGGAAATGTCGTATTCGTTTATTTAGTATATGGAGCAGAATTTTGCTGGCGTGTGATATTATGGCTAAGGTACGGTAATTATCACATTTCTTTGCAGAACCTTTTTTATGTAATGGTAGTATTACTGATTTCTTGATGACTCCATGGTCTCAGATACAGTGGCACCAGAGTTAGCGTAAAGCTGCTCACAATATTCACGCCATCTTTTCACAATATCTTGGAGGTCATGAATTGCTTGTCCATTTCGATCTTCAATTACCCATGATTTTGGTGTAAACTTCTTGGATAGTAGTCGTACTTTCTTAAATAGATCAGCAGTTTGAAATTTAAGTGAGTGCCGTTCGATGTCAGAACAAATAGAGATGATAAAATTATTCTTATCATTGCGATATACAGAGGATATCCTTGCAGATATATATCTGCAAGGATATACAGAGGCACTGCCTCTGTATATCCTTGCAGATCTTGGTGTATTCCTGCTTCAGTCCTTTTGCTTTAACTACTTTCCTTTGCTGAATTAAAGCCCATGTAGTGTCGGAGATCCAAATTCCCCTTTTCGTGTCGCGTTGACGGGATTGCCTCACAGTGTCTAGGGAGTCATATATTTCCTTTTTTAGGTATTCCCATTGTGCGTTTGGATCCAGATCTTCGCGTGAGGATGAGGGCATTTCGCAGAGTTTCCTATCAAGTAGCTCTCGAAAAGTCGCCAATTCGTTGTGTTCTAAGTTCTTAGGTTTCATTGTATTTCACCGAAAGGGCGCTCTTAACCTTAGTGCAAAATTTGCAATTAGAAGGCTATGGTCTGATCCACATTCAGCGCCTGGAAAGGCTTTGACATTCGTGACCGACGTTCTCCATCGAGTATTAATGAGCACGTAATCAATTTGATTCCTAAGCCTATCGCCGGGTGACCTCCACGTGTATAGTCGCCTAGGGTTGTGTTGAAAGCAGGTGTTAAGAATGGTTAGCTTTCTGCCTATGCAAAACTCAATTAATCGGGAACCTCGGTCGTTTCTGGCTCCAAGCCCGTGCTTACCAACAACCTCCCTGATGTGATCATCTGCTAAGGATTCACCCACTTTTGCGTTCCAATCACCAAGGATCATGGTGATTTCACGGCCGGGTATTTTATCAAGAATGGCTTCGAGGTCCTCGTAAAAGTTGCCAATTGTCTCCTCATTTGCTTGTGTAGTTGGAGCATATATCTGTATGAAGTTCAAGATGCATGGTTTGGTGTTCAACCTTATCGTGATGATCCTATCTGATGCTGGATTATACCCCAGTACGAATTTATTTAGAGCATGGGGTACAATTATACCAACACCATGGTGGCTTGAGTTTTCCGCACCCGAGAAGTACATTGTGTTACCTAACGCAGTCTTGAAATGTCCATTAACCCGCATGTGTGTCTCACTTATGCCCAGTATGCTTATATGGTGGTTTTCCATTTCTCGTTCCACGATGCTAAGTTTCCCTGGCTTTAGAGCGCCTCTGCAGTTATTTAATTTGCAATTTTATACTATTCGTAAAACTCGGAAACCTCGAATACTAAGTTTTATAGTATTCGAATATAAAACAAGGGCGAATACTCGAATAAAACGAATACTGGAATACTCGAACTGCATAGGAATCGCGAGGTTCCTTAAATTTGTCAGTTCATTCCTCGACTTATCCTTAACTCCAGTGAGGAAAGTCCTCAAGTCGAGGACAGAAATGTCAACTTAAAATACCAAAATCCTTATCCGAGATGGAGTGGAGGAAATCTTGAGGAAACATATTAGAATACGGGTGTCAGAGTATGTTCCTTTTATCAATGCTGATTTGTCAAAGTACATTTTCATAATAGAGATCGATAGTGTCAATGCGGCGTAGCAACGCACACTTGGACATCGGCGTCCAATCGAAGTGGATACAAACCGTGATTAACTTATGCAAAGAATTTTTTTTTTTCAAAATTAGTCCAAATTAGTCGTAGTTTTAAGTAGGTATGTCAATGACACTATTTGATAGTATCTTTGTATGTGTGGTCTAGATTAATTATTCAGTGACTTACCTCGGCCTGTATCTTGTAACGGTAATAGTAGACCCCACTAAAGTTAGTTTATGGAATATCCTGCCTATTGACAGCAAATATCGCTTTGTAGGAGCAGCATTGGTAGGTTTGCCGCATTGTGGCGCAACTTTCGATGGCGGGGGCGCTGGCGTCGATGGGCAGTGAGCTTCGATCACATCATTCTCATTCACACCCACTATTAACTGGAACCCCTGTAATGCCGATTAGTGATCGATAAAAAAAAAATGATTGTAAAGTCGGTTTATGTTTATACCATGACAACGTCATAACAAAAATCGGCCGATGGAGTGAGAGATATAGACTCGTCACAAGCCGAACGCTTAGGCCGATCGTGCCTCTCTATCGCTTGCTCCGCACTCACATACACGCTCGAATCAGAGGCAATTTGTTCGACGTCTTACGTACGTACGTCAAGTAAAAAAATCAGTCTATAGCTTAAAGACTAAAATCGCGTTAATACAACTGTAAGCTATAAATAGTGATATAAACCTTATTGTAACATCATAATGTTTAAAACAACTTTCATTATTAATTCACAAGTGCAAGCCATTTTTTTGCATAAATTCTATATGCTTAATCTTTTTGTACGTGACTGTACATATTGTACAAGGATACACTTCGTATATATACGAACGCTCGTAGTAATCAGGCTGTGCATTATTTTTGAGATTTCCTGATTAGTGAGTTTCGAATTCAATTATCGAATGCATGAGTAAGGTATTAGCAATAACTAGATCAGTCGCAGTTCTAATAGATCAATTTTACATACAAACCTGTGCTAATCTCTGCGATACTAATTCTTTAAAAACTTCCAAAGTTGTAAGCGGCTCTTTATAAATGGCTCTATTTTGAGCGAAATCGGCGTTCACATCGTCAGGTAACAGGTTGTAATCCGATACTAAATAGTCGTTCTGTAGCGATCGTTTGTCCGGGAAATAGTCAGTCGTGATTGGCAAACACGCTGGGATAGTCAGGGACTTCCAATCCACACCTGTGAGGTTAACATGAGGTTGTTTAAAAAGTACAATAAACACTCGGAGGCTCAATTGACCGTTCACTTTACTTTTTTTTATCTTAAAACACACGATAAATGCTAAATAAAAGTCAGTCGCTTGTAAAATGTTCCGTACGATGAATATAAACGACCTATAGTCAAGAGCAATCAAGTAGTAGGAGTAGTATCAATCATTTATCCTACGAACAAGCTATTTTTGTTGAAATATATGGTCACCCGTAAATTCAAACTGGAAATATAAATTTGTTTTGTACGCATAATATTGAGATATCTACTATATCAATTGAAGACCGTAAAGAAAAAAAAATCCGTATATGTATTTTTTTTTTTTTTTGCCTTACCAGTTTCAGAGAATAAGTAGCCAACGTTCATAAATAACTTTGAAACAATGTATTAATTTTATAATAATAAAAAAATGACATATATACACGCTACAATACGTTTTTTAATTTTATTGCGTTACAGATATTTAGGACACAAAAATTCATAAATGTAGTCAATTTAGCTATAAGTCATGTCCTAAAACAAACATTAATTATGCTATCAAAATAATATTAAGGGTTTTTTGCAATAAAGAAAAATGCAAAGTGGACGGATAATTATGCCTCTGAGTGTAGTATACCGAGCATTTTCGATTCTTATTGGATAGCAATAGAGGCTATCATTTTTATATTTAATGCTAAATTTACTATTAAGGTTATGTGGAGATTTAAAGTAATAATAATTATGAACTGTCATCGCATTTAATGCATAAAAATAGTGGTCAGTATTGAATTGGCGATTTCTTCCTGTGGAATACACTTTGTAGATGAATTCTTATTACATAAAGGTTGAAATTAGTAATGCTAACTATTGCGTTTTTTTCTGCGGACATAAGCAAACTTTAACTTTAAATTCTCGGTAATAACATCGTATCGTATAAAATTACCGCCGATTAAGATCATCTACACAGCGCTTAAAAATGCGAAATGACAGACTCATCCATTAATAATAATATATTGATCACTAGTCAATCTGCTCGGTATACCGTATTGTCGCTTATAAAATACTATGTAAAAAAATCTATATTGACTAATTTATTGATACATGCACATAATTTCACTAATAAGCAGTTGATACCTCCACTGTAGTCTAAAAAAATAATTATCAGGTGTATACATAATGGGACTTCATTTTGGAAGAACAATCTGTTATGGACAACACAAATATCAGTGCCTAATTATTGTTACTGAGAACTATTTGATCACGGAGAAATGTAAGCATACAAAAAATGTGTACATATGGAATGGAAACATAGTGGAATTCATTTTGTTTGGGAGAACGATTGTGTGATTTTATACATTAAAATTGTTTAATAAGTTAAAGAAACATATAAATTATTATTATACGATCCAATGATATAAATGAATATGAAGTGAAATAGATTTATTATGATTGAACATAAAAGATAAATAAAAGATTATATACATTATTATGTATAAGAAATATTCACAAATGACTTGAAATGAGACATAGAAATGTATCAGTGAAATGCAACGCAATGAAAAGCCAAATTTAAAATCCCATATTAGCGTAGAAGCGAACGACATGCGAAGATTAAAAAAATAAAGCAAGGGACACATGCATTATTTTACGATAAGAAGCTGAACTGTTCTGTACGTTTTGGCATTATCACATATATATTAATTTTCGAATTGCAACATATACTGGATTTGTAATAAAATAATAAGCTGGATTTTAGTGTAATTACAACCCCTTTTAGCGTGGTTTAATCACTTTAAAGGACAAAGGCATTAACTACTCGATGCAAATCCAATTTATATCAAACCTATAGCTCGGTTCGCTTCGCGCCCGATCGTTCCAACAATTTTCAATGCGACGATAGGCATCATGAAACATTAAAAATGAGATGGACACTTAGTAATCATACAGTAACTGTACACAAGGGCACCCGTACTTAATAAGTTAAATTAAAATATACATAGCCAAAAATGAATATCAAATGTTCTGCCTATCAATGTAGGTAATTTGCATACTAACATTATTTTTGCCTTTGATGGTGAAGAATTTACACTATATTAAAATTTCTAAAAATGTGCATGATTGTATCCCTATTTAGCGGATGCCCTTGTACAAATGAAATGTGTATGTGATACTACAACCATATCAATGTCTAATTGCAATTCAGAATTTAATAACAGTAATTTTTATCAACAATTAATAAAGATTTCGTCATTTGAAATTTATAACATGAAAGGTACAGGCAAAGAATGATGATAATCAATTCAAGAAAAGATCAAATTAAAATTTCAACAAAATACATAAGTTGTACTTTTATACTTTAAAATGGAAGGAAAGAGATATAAAAGACACATTGCGGCGAAAATATAAAAAAATAGGAGCGTGACTTTCTTCGTGAAAACAGTTTTCACATAGGGTTACCATATTAATTTTTAAGATTAATATGTAATAATAACATATAATTCAATAATTCCATGTTGTTATTAAAATAAATTTAATTTCGCTTCTGCCTCTTTTCGCATTGTAGTAATTGCATGTGGGGAAGTGGTTCATCGACATCATTGAACCAGAGCCAACCTCATCTACACATTGCACACCCTGCTGACCGACAAACGAGGCTCTGGTGAAAAGGGAGGTAGTATATAGCGTACTTTGTAAGCTGCCCAGCTGCCCGACTGGGGAAGTACCTCCAACTCACAGAATACCACATCCAAGTAACAAATACCCTTAAGGGTTGTAGTGTTCCTGTGAGTGAGTGAGGTCAACAGGAAGGAAGGAGTAGCTACGTTGGCAGCGTGTAAGCAAAATTTCATGTTGCGTGCGTTTATATGACTACGGTAACCGCTTCACATCAGGCGGGCCGTATACTTGCCACCTGACGTAGTATAAAAAAATAAAATTGTAAACGATGAGCTACTAAGTCCAAATAAAAAAAATGTATCCTGTACCGTTCATATTCAGCTTAAGAAAATAGCCTATATATTCAGGAAAAAATACAAATTTTTACAGCAGATTTATAAAAATCTGAAATTGCAATCAGAATTTTGTTCTTGTACAGTGTTTATTAATGGAGAAACCCTTCACGTGATGAGTATGAGAAGGAATATTTTAACATAATTATAATATAATAAGTGTTGTAAAAAATATACTGTTCGATTAACATTCAAATTTATACTAACATTTATTCTTACATCCAAACATCGATCATGTCATTAAGGGCTTTTTTTAAACGATTAAAATAATGATCAATAATTTACCGCTTGAAGTGTGTTTGTAATATCATGTATCAGTATTTGTAAAAAAATGCCATTTTCATTATATTCCATGATGCGACACCGATGTTCGAGTGGCTATAATAGACCATTTAAATATAGGAATCAAGGGTTCGAATTTAACATGACAAGCATTTGTGAACACGAACCTGTCTCAAATCAATTGATCAAATGGAAGCGAAACGTCTAATGTGATTGAATATTCCCTTGACGTACTTATTAATTGGCTATTTCTTAAAGACATCAACGTGCACGCATATGTTTGCCATTAAACCAGTATAACTTGAACCCTGATAGTTATTAAATAAATAAATGTAACTGCTAGTAACTTCATGGACCTAATATTTGGTTGACACTGAATACGCCGGTCCATAAACTGTTCTACTAGATTCTGCAAGAATCTATTCAGAGTGATCAGTGACATATTAAATTTTATATTTAAATCAAACAGACATGTCACAGAACTTTGTTTTAGCATTTAAAAAAAAAATGTAGACGTATGTGTAACAGTTAGCTTAGTTTGTTCAGAAATACTAATTTTATGTACTCACTCAAAAATGTTTAATACTTTTGATAAGGCCACCACACGCACGCGGAATAAAATTCAACCGTAAAACCAGAAATAATACTGCTTACTAACCTGTTGTAAGGGCGGGCGTCCATTCTTGTTCGCCTGTAGCGCCCCAAAGTAAGGCGAGCGATGGATTATTGGTAGTGGACGGAGGGCCTAACGAAGGCGCGAGCACACTAAGCGCACCAGATGCGCTTATCATTCGTTTGCGTCCCATTACGTTACCTGTTTATAATGAACTATTTAATTACACTTGTTTTGTTCAAAGGTGTTGTTATGCATTATTCAAATTTCACTTAATTTTGGATGGTCTTTTTGTGTATCTAATTAAGCAGACTTTTGACATATTTGTCATACGATTGACCTGTTCTGATGATAGAGATAGTACGTGATGTATGTATATGTACGTGATGATGTAGAGTGATAGTACTTTGATATCACACATCTTTCTGAGCAGCTTTATTTAGTTTGGAAAATATTATAAAATTTCAAAGCGATTTGTACCCGACTGCCGAAGGAGGGTTATGTTTTTCGAGCGTATGTATGTACATATGTATGTATGTAAGTCTTATTATTTGGCACGCTCTACAGCCTAAACCGTTTGAAAGATTTCAACATAAGAGGTGTCGTTAGATTCGTCTTAATCACGCGAGCGACATAGGCTATATCAAATATTTAAAAAAAATCAATATGGCGGCTGTGTGCCGCAAAATTGTCGTTGGAGTAATTTTTTTCTTCTTCTAAACATATCGATATGGGTATCAAAATAAAGGTCTCGATGACCCGATTTCTTTGCTTGTGTGGACTTATATTACTGTTGCGCGTGTTTAATAAATCTGTTGTAGGTGCAGTCGGGTTTTTTGATTTGTTTAATTAACTTAACTTGTTATAACCGTATGTATTAATTATTACCGTCAACTTGATATATCGAGTGATTGTTATTTATGACGGAAGATGCATTTTCTTTGGGGGCGCTTTCCCGATGTGCCTCGCTCCTAGATGTGGCTTCGCCTGCTGGTCGCGCTTGATAATGATGCTGTTGGATCAGCACGCCGGTGGGCCCTGAAATGTGTAGCAATGTTATATAAAATCGTCGTTTATTTATTAACACATAAGTGCACATAAGTACACATAAATTACAGTTATTTAGTAAATGTAAAAGCTTCAGTTTGGTAGTTTTCTATAATAGTAATTTCTGTAGTTTCTCTAGTATATATATAGTTCTATAGTAGTAGGTCTATAGTTCTATAGTAGTAGGTCTATAATAGTATAATAGTACTATCAGAAAATTAACTAGTTACAAGACGTTTAAAGAATTATTGATAATCCTGAGAAGTCAAGACACAAACATGTTCTTTTCTTTTTTCCCTTTGCTAGTGTAGTAGAAAGTATACATAATTTGGGGGTAAGCTCAATTACATTACTCGTGAATGTTTACAACCTATAAATCCACAATTGTGATGTAATTTGTACCTTGGAGAATAAACTACTATTTTTACATGTTCCGTTGTTTATATTGCTACCGTTGTAAGAAGCGCATTCAAGTTTGAACGCTTTATCTCTATATTTAAGATTCAATCTAGTAATAGTCTTTCGGGAAAATATACCTAAGCTTGGCTGCCAGTACGAAAGGTTGAAAAAGTTGATAATCGCTCGGCGTAACATCCTTTATGTGCTTCATTATTTACGTTATTACATCATTGCAACGATCGCAATAAAAAGAATTTGAACGCTGTATCGCTGTACTTAAGATTATATTTCGTATAATAATGTTCTTACCTTTAGGGAAGATATGGGTCCATCGTCGCCTATTGCTTGTGAGTTTGACTGTCACATGCGAAGGGTCGAACGGGTTGATGAGCGCTCGTCCAGTCCTTATCACTGGCTTGTTTGATGAGATGGAACTCCGAGGTGATAGTCTGTTGCCGAATAAGGGACCATCTGTTGCATCGCTGCTCGAGTCGTATGCAATTGATTTGTCTGTAATGTTTTTTTTAAATATGTACTAAAATATCTATTTTTTTAAATAATAACAGACATATATAAGATTAATAAAATTAACATCCATTCATATGTTTCTCTACATCTATATATATAAAAGAAAGTCGTGTTTGTTACAACACTTATAACTCGAGAACGGCTGGATCGATTGCCATGGTTTTTGATTTGTTGGATTTGTTTCCGTCCCGAATAGCAGAATAACTATGAAAAACATTGGAAAATTGACGAAAGAATAAAATAAAAGGATAAACATTTTCCCATACAAATAAAAGTGTCAGTTGAAAAAGGATTGCGATATTTATTGGTTGTCAAATATCAAAATGTCAAATCGATTGGTGTCACTTTTATGTCGCGAAAGTTGTCTGTGATTTGTTTTGAAAATTGAAAAATGTCAAATGGATTGGGGTGAAAACGCTTGGCCCATGGAGTCCGAGCGCAAGAATCAAATCAGAGTAAACAACAAAAGAAATGACAATTACAAATCACCAAAACGATTAAACCGATTTCAAAACGAATAAATAAAACAAAACGTTTTTTTATTTTTTTTTATTAAACCATAAGGAAATCTTTATTTTTACGAAATCTTCAGTTTTTATGGATACGGGTCTTCTCTCAACCGAAGGGGTTTAGAGCAAACTCCAACACGCTGCTCAACTGCGGGTTGGCGGAGGCCAGTGTTTTCGAACCGCGTAGAGGCCACTAACTTGGCTTAACGACTGTCATCTAATGATAACAACCAGGACCGACGGTTTAACGTGCCTTTCGAAGCACGGAGGAGTTCAAGATAATCTAATGATAACAACCGGGACCGACGGCTTAACGTGTCTTTCGAAGCACGGAGGAGCTCGAGGTAATATAAACCCATTCGTGTACGGGCTACAGTCGACGTTGCTTAACTTGCGTGTTCAATTAGACTGACACGCGCAATTATGCCATCGAGCTTCTCTATTATTTTCTATTTTTTTTATACTACGTCGGGTGGCAGACAAGCATACGGCCCGCCTGATGTGAAGCGGTTATCATAGCCATATTAAAGCTCGCAACATAAAATATCGCTCGCGCGCCGCTACCCCCGCTGCCATCGCAGCATCTCCTTCCTTTCTGGTGTTCTCACTCACTCGCAGGAACACAACAGCCCTCAAGGGAGCCGTTATTTGCCTGCGGTATTCTGTGAGGTGGAGGTACATTCCCCAGTCGGGTAGCTTACAATTACGCTCTCTACCTCTCTTTTCGCAAGAGCTTCGTTTGTCAGTCAGCAGGGTGCACCGCGTGCAGGTGAAGTTGGCTTTGGTTCAAAGATGTTGACAAGCATACGGCCCGCCTGATGAACCACTTACACCCAAATATTATCATCATAATTATTATAAACCAAACTTAATCATTGTTTTAATTCCATAAAATCATAAATTTAGTTCAGCTAATATGTACCACGACATTGATTGATTGTTAGGCGGTACGAAGTTCGCCGGGACAGCTAGTCTCATAATAAATAACTTAGCAACCTGCAAACAATTCCTTTTTGACCTTGATCGTGAAAGCGTTTTTACTTTTTATTAGTGATGTGTCGTCGACGGGTTTGCCGTCAACGAAATGAGACCGTTTATCCTCAACGTTAAACTAGTTTAAAAAACAGTGTAATTTTCGACTAGTTTACGTCATCGACTAGTGGTGGGTGGGTCGTCGACGATTTTACAGTCGACGTAACGAGACCGTTTATCGTCGACGATGAACTAGTTTTAAAAAAAGAAACAGTCGTCGATAAGACTATTTCTTCACATAAACGACTGATAAACGTAAACGAACAAAAATTTCATCATTTGTCAACTCCCTAGACGAGACGAGACGATCGCGACGCGACGCAACGGACTCATCAACCAGTCGAACAATAAACTAGTTTATCTGTGAACTGTAAACTAGTTTAATCGTTCACGCACAAAAAAACAGTTTAAAAAAACGGTTCGTTCATTGAACGCCCATCTCTACTTTTTATAATTGCACCATCAAATGTCACAAAAAAAGGATTGTGTTGCAGCCTATGGATGCCTGCAACACCAGAAGCATAACATGCGCGTAGCCAACCCGGTAAAAACTACACGCCCTTTTTGAAGAACCCTATGCTGTAGTCTCCTAGATATAATCATTAATCGCCAAATTACATGCGATAAATCTAATTATAAATATTCAAGTAATATAGAAATAAAACACTAACTTCCATTCAATATGTCGCCAAGGCTGTGGTGTATATCTGGATCGGACATTTTCCTGTGATGTAGCGCCGGCGGACTTTTCCTACTGATGCCTTCAAGGCCGGCCACTGATGTTTTTTTGGTGCGTGTTACTCTTTGCACGCTGTAAAACAATATATTAGTATAATATGAACGTAGTAATCCACACGTATATTGAAATGAAATGAAATGATTTGTTATGCCATTGGGCCCTTGTCCACGTACATTGGTTAGACAGGTCTTACTTCTTTATAAATAATATTCTTATATTTTTGTAATTTTTTATCTACTAGCATTTGGGTATTCATGCGTATATTAGATATGTCAAGTGATATATACGTATATTAGGGATTGTATCATTGTACAATAAAATCAGGTTAATTGACTGCTTATATAGTGACAAGTTACCGATACCGGTTCTTGGAATATCAAAATAAGTATATGGAATAAGGCACAGTTTGCTTTGAATTCACACGTACCAGCTACCTATTATAAGCAGGTATTGGCCTCTTTATGTCAGCACGCTAAAGATAGGACATTTATCGGCGGCGATCGTCGGCTTCTTTATACAAAAAGAATGGCGTTAAAGGTCGCATCAACATTCTAATTTTAAGTACATATTTCTATCGCTGTGTCTCCTGTGTAGCTGTAATTAATAGCGCCAAATACGAATAAGTTCCAGATGGGGTTCATTTCCAAAGAAAAAAAAACAGAGTAATTTTTTTTTAATAAATATAAGTATGAGGAGTTCGATGGCGTCGTTGCGCGTGTCAGTATAATCAATCAAGCAAGTTAAGCAACGTCGAGCGTAGCCTGTCTATGGATCGGTTTATATATCTCGAGCTATTCCGTTTTTCGGAGGGCACATTAAGCCGTCGGTCCCGGCTGTTGTTGTTAGATGACAATAGTTAAGCCAAGTCAGTGGCCTTTAGGTGGCTTGAAAACACCGGAACCGCTAACCCGCAGTTGAGCAGCATGGTAGAGAATGCTCCAAATCCCCTCCATTGAAGGGAGACCTGTATCCCAACAGTAGGATGATTATGGGCTGATGCCCTAAATATAAATAAACCCTTACCGCGTACTGTTAGCTAGGGGCAAACTGAATACTTGGGCATCATATGCATCGTAATCAAATATAGAATTATGCATATACTCGTCTTCCTTCAAAAGCTTTCCTTTTCGTTCATCTTCGTACATCTTTCTCAGCGGCTCTTGACTCTTTCTTGGAGGCAGTTTGATTCTCGGAATGAAATTTGAATAGGCCACTTTTTTATTCGTTGAATAAAAGGACAAGTTTATCCAATGAGGCATAGAGTAATCGTCTATAGAGTTGAGATTATTGTCTTTGTTGTGGAATTTTAGTAACGGAACGGCGTGTAATGGCTGCTCCCCGACGCATACTAAATCGCTGCCAACACCGTTGTCTATGATTCGTTGTTTGGTGACGTTTGTCAGTTCCCTGTCCACTTCGAATACTCCCACGCCTGGAGTAATGACAACGCTTAGTTGGCCGGTTCTGTCGAAGCACCTGTCTAGGTAGTGCTTTTCAAATACTGGAAACAAAACAAGAACCTTGTATAATTATTTTATATTGATAACACATTATTGAAGTTAAACTCCTTACGCACGCTTGACTTGACGAGTAAGCTAGTGAATGCGTGACGAGAGCGTTACGAAAACGGCGAACGTAAGTTGAGAGGGAGACATAAGTTAATACAGCTCACTCACATTATAAAATACGAGTGTGGTAGTAGCACACTCGTATTTAATTATGAACACTTGTCAAATAAACATTTACGGGTCATGTTTATACAATTTCGTTGATGTCACGATATTAATTGATATCTTCATTACACAAAAATAATATATTTAACGTAACCATCATAATGCGTCAGTGAGTTTTATAACGATATGACTATTTACTGTCGTATTTGAACACATTTAAATTGGAGCAGAAGAAACTTGCATATTGCACACTTCCTTAACTTGTGACCTTGCCTGTAAATTTTTAGGGCATTTGCTACATAGCGAACATTTGCAGATAAATAAATAAATATTTCTGGACAAATTACACACTGCCATCTCCCTCTCGGATCGCTGATGAGCGTAGACGTCCCATATTCCGTGTCAGTTCGATTAATAAATTATTATTTTCAAAAATAGTTTTAACTAAATTACTTCAAAGTACTAGGAGTGCATAAGTGTGAAGAAGGCACGATTTTGCTGGGAGCAGCTGTCAATAGAGTGAGATGAAAATTCCTTTTCTACTATACTAAAGAAGGCGAGTGAGCGTGAGGAATATATTTACTTAATATACTTGCGCGCGCGCATCTATTGTCTAGTGCCTTATGAGTGAGATACAAACATAACTCGCTACTCGCACTCATTGATACCACGCCCACATTTGAGTAGGATAAACATACATCCTACAATTGCACTGCTCGCGTATACTCATTGATAAATCAGAGTAATTCATTGATAATTCTACTACGTAACCCACCCGTCAGTCATTGATACATGCGACTGCGCTCATTCAGTAATATCGATTTGTTTACCGACGACATTATACGGACCGTGCATATTTGGGCCCACAAGCGTTTATTATGAGCCTTGAAAGAACGCCACCAAATAGGTTTCTAAATATAGCAACAGGCAGTACTCTTACTAGTCATCAATCAGACCCAAATTTGAGCATAACTTGCCCGGAAACTGAGGTGCAGACTAGCACGAATATACGTAGAACCAAAAGGAAGCTCGAAGATCAGTCACCGACTAAAACGGAAATGGAGGAATTGAAGCATTTAATTGTGGAAATGAAAGTACAGCAGGAGGTCAAATTCAACAATTTTAGCGAATCTTTTAAAAAAATAGAAGAACAAAATTATGACATAAAAAAATCTCTTGAATTTCTATCGGCAAAGTATGACGAGATACTTGAAGAGGTAACCGTTTTACAGAAGGAAAATGAGTCGCAACGGTCGCATATTAACTCGCTTGAAACAAAGATCGATTTGTTGGAACGGAGAACTCTTGCTGCTACAATAGAAATCAGGAATATTCCTAAAACCCAGACTGAAAAGAAACAGACTTTGCGTGATTTGATCAAAAAAGTTGGAACAGTACTTGGACAAACAATTCAAGACCATGAAATTCAAGACATATACCGAGTTAAAGCTACTAACAAGGAAAGTTCCCCTATAGTCGCGGTATTTAATACCACTTTCCTCAAAGAATCTCTTATTAGAAGTGTGAAATTATTCAACAAGCAAAATAACAACCACAAACTATGTTCCCAGCATCTGGAGTTGGAAGGACCTGTGCGCCCCGTGTACGTGAGCGAAGCCTTGACTGGCAGAGCTAAGCGCCTTTTCCATATGGCAAAGGAATTCGCAAAGAATAACAACTATGGTGGATGTTGGATATCATATGGTAAAGTTTATCTAAGTAAAGGATATGATAAGAACATTCCACCAATAAGGATTGATTCAGAGACAGACCTGGCCAAGCTTAAATGACTACAAATGGCATGCTTTTTTATTTATTTTAATATTATTTTCATAATTGTTTCAAAACTAATTTTTGTTAGTTTGTTGGCGCCACTGGCTAATAAGTACTTATTATATAAAAATAATCTACACTACACAAAACACATACACTACACAAATATCAAATACTATTCTAATTTCATTAAAATATTTACAAATCAAAATTATATATTTACAAACCTAAAAACTAAGTTCGAAAACACAGTAATATTAAAATTAAAAATAGTATACATGTCTATAATTCCTTTGTCGGCATACTGCAATATAGACAAATATAAACATTGCAGCTTTTTTAGTTTAGAAGTAATTTATGTACATTACTGTATTTTCTGCTTGCCAAAATATATCTTATTACAGTTACATTTTATAACGAATACTTACATGAAACTTGACACTTATTCTATGCAGGTTGGTTACTATAGCAACAAAATTCGATAATATAAATACATTAATACAGAATGTCGATAGTGTAAAAGTATCGGAAAGCTCTCGATGCGATGTTAACAATTTAGTCTCACTAAATATAAATCAGAATAAATGCTTTACAGTTATACAGCAAAATATTCGTAGTATTACACGGAATTTTGATGATTTTCTCATTTTACTTACTCAAATTAAGATCAAGTGTGATTTATTTATTCTAACGGAGTGCTTTCAAAAAATCCCGTTATACCCCAACTAGATGGTTACTCCCACTACAAATCCATCAAGACTTATAATCAAAATGATGGTATTGTGATTTATTATAAGAAGGACATGAAGGTCTCCATTTCGGAGCCTTCATTTGAAGAAGGAAACTGTTTACTAATTAAACATAATAATATAACAATAGTCTCCATATATCGACCACCCTGTTTTCGAAATACAGACACGTTTTTACAATCTTTAAATAATGTACTATCAAAATTATCATCGCAAAAGAATGTAGCGATAATTGGCGATATTAATATTGATTTATTGAAAAATACAGAATTTAATAAAACATCCGAATATCTTAACCTAATTGCTTATCATGGACTGCTTCCGGCACATGAAATGCCTACTAGACTAGATGCCTGTCTAGACCATGTCATGTTACGAACCAATATGACAGCCAACACTATAGTCTTAAATTCTACCGTAACTGACCACCAAGCAGTGATGCTCTGTTTGGAGAATGATGACAAGAAGGTTAATATTAACATAATGCGTAAAAAATTAAATTACGATAAAATAAAGGCTGAATTAAAAAATACAAACTTTGAATTTGTTACTAAATGTACAGACGCTAATAATGCTGCTGATGTTTTTGTTTCCTTTCTTCAGCAACTAATAACTTCAAACACAGTTGAATATACCATCCCAATTAGGAAAAGAGTTTTAAAGCCCTGAATTACTCCTGGTCTTCTGCGCTGTATAAGAAATCGCGATAATCTATATAAAAAATATAAATCATCGATACATAATGAGACTTTAAAATTAACCTATACTAGATATCGCAACTATTGTAATGCGTTAATAAAAAAATGTAAAATAAAGTATCATAAAGAGCAAATTGTTAGAGCGGGTAAGGATAACAAAAAACTCTGGGATGTGGTTAAGGAAATCACTAACACTAAGAAGACAAATGCATCTTCAACAGAGTTACTCAATTGTGCATCTACTCCCGAAGAAGCGGTAAACATTGCTAATTCCTTTTTTACTGATGTTGGTAGGCAATTGGCAGAAAATACATTACAAGGCAAACAAATCTTGATTGGCGAATCATTAAAGTTCGTACCGGTCTGTACATCTTCATTTGTGTTATTGGATACTGATATAGAGGAAGTTGATAGCCTGATCATGGGATTAAAAAATAAATGCGCTGAGGGATGGGATCGTATATCGAATCTTTTCATTAAAGATTTTAAGGAATATATTGTTCCTCCTCTAACGCATATATGTAACTTATGCCTCAGGGAAGGTGTATTCCCGAGAGTATTTAAGCGTTCCATTGTACATCCCATATATAAGGGTGGTGACAGGGACCGTGTCAATAACTACCGACCTATTTCAATATTACCAGCTTTCTCAAAAATAATTGAAAAAATAATTAACAAACAACTCATAAAATACTTCGAAAATAAGAATCTTTTTTCACCAAATCAGTTTGGATTTAGACAAAGCAAATCTACAGATACAGCGGTTAACGAGTTAATAGATTATGTAGTTAAAAATTTAGACAAATCAAACAAAGTCATTGGGATTTTTTTAGACCTCGCCAAAGCGTTTGACACGGTTTCTGTCCCCATTCTTATCAACAAATTGGAAGCTTATGGTGTTAGAGGCAAACAGCTAGAACTTTTCAAGGATTACCTTTCAGACAGAACGTATAGTACAAAAATTGGAGAACAAGTTAGTAATAGAATGCCTATCAATTATGGTGTTCCGCAAGGTAGCATTTTGGGTCCAACTTTGTTTCTGGTGTATATTAATGACCTCTGTTCTCTTCAGCTCAATAGTGGTCGCATTATCACCTATGCAGATGATACATGTCTTCTTTTCTCTGAAAGTTCTTGGGAAAAGACGCACAGTGTTGCACAAGCAGGATTTGACGTAATCAGTAAGTGGTTATATAATAATATTCTAACTTTAAACTGTGATAAGACCAAGTATATTGCCTTCTCGATGCGCAAAATATCCTACGGGGGTGTACTAAAAAAACCGCTTATTTCACATAGTTGTCATGTTGACACTATGAATCAATCATGTACGTGTAAAAGTATAGGGTTGGTAACGTCTTTAAGGTACCTTGGAGTACTTATAGATAGTAATCTTTCTTTTAAAAAACATATAGAAGTGCTAGCCACGCGAGTAAGGAAGCTAATATATATTTTCAAAACATTGAGACTTGTTATGGATCTTGCTTCGTTAAAGCGTATATATTTTGCACTGGTCCAGAGTATTCTTTCATATTGTGTCGTCTCATGGGGAGGTGCGCCAAAAACTATCATGAAATAAATTGAAGTTGCACAAAGGGCTATTTTAAAGGTAGGTGCCTTCTTCCCGTATCGGTATCCAACGGAACTTCTATATAAGCACTGGCGAGTACTATCAGTAAGGCAACTCTATATTTATAGTACGGTAAGAAAACAACACTCAATTACCCCTTATGATGATGAAAGACCAAGGGAGGCTAGACGAGTAAACAAGATCTGTGTAACATTTAATACTAAAAAAACCTATACAAGGAAATACTTCTGCTACTTGGGTGGCTTCTTATATAATAAAATAAATGAAATCTTATCTATTCATTCTGCGAATAAAACCAATTGTAAAAGAAAAATTCAGACCTGGTTAATGACTCTTAATTATGACAAAACGGAATCACTTCTCTCTAGATATTTCTAATCCAAAACTAAATAGTTAGAAAACAAAACTGTGAAATTATAACGTCATTATCAATGTAATTGTAATGTGCATACTTTGTATATTGTCTTCGGTTAGTAAGTCCAGTCAATGAAATTAATTTCTGATCCCAAGTCATAGGCGTAGGGTTGACTGGCTTACATATTTACTCATTTATGGGGGTTGGTAATGAAGTTAATATCTGAATACAGGCATGCCTGAATGTTATGATTTTGATTACAACAATCTGTAGTTTTATTAACTGAAATATAAAACACATACAATACACAACACACACACACACACACACACACACACACAAACACACACGCACACAAACACACACACAACACATATACACATAAAAACTTCATACATACAACAGTTGTATATAAGTCACTTTATTGTATAGCGCAAACACCAGTACATTTCATAATATAAGGGATTTATGTTGATTTTTGTGCACTGAGAGGTGAGAACCTGGTGACCTGTAATACAGGCTTCTTAAAGCCTACATCAGGCACCAGCTTCTCACACAATATTAAACTGTTAAATGGCTATCTTACTTTGTAATACGAAGACTGTGTGAGATGAGAATAAATAAATTATTATTATTATTATTCCATTTATTTAATATTCTTCTCTTTTTTTTACATTTTTAAATATAAATATTAAAAAAAAAAAAAATACATTTAAAAATATAAAAAAACAGGGGCACCCGCCGATAGTGGAGCGAAGACTCAAACTACCGGTGGTCAGGGCTCCAGAGTGAGGAACCTTCTCACGATGCGGGCCGTGTCCAGGAGAACCGCCTTCTGTATCTGGTTCTTGACCCAACTGCCTAGCGAGAGCCTCTCGAGGTGATGGTCGAGGCTCTTAGCTATAAGTCCGTTTACTGATACGACTATCGGAACAATAATCGTTGAGTCCACATGCCACATATTGGTAACCTCGTGGGCCAAGTCCAAGTACTTAGAAAGTTTCTCTTTCTCGGCCTTAACGAGGTTCTCATCATGGGGAATGGTGACGTCAACGAGAATTGCACGGTTCGTCACCCGGTCTAATACCACGATATCAGGTCTATTTGCGACAATAGTTCTGTCCGTGATAATAGACCGGTCCCAGTAGAGCGTGACACTACCGTTCTCGAGAACTGGCGCTGGTGCATACCTGTAGTATGGTACTTCAGAGCTCACAAGGCGATATTTAAGAGCAAGTTGCTGGTGTATAATCCTAGCTACTTGATTGTGTCTATGCAAGTACTCGCCGTTAGCAAGATAAGAACAACCGGAAACAATATGCCTGAGTGACTCACCGGGACGGTGGCATGCTCGACAGATGTCGACCGTACCGTCCTTCAGGATATATTTCCGGTAGTTATTCGTCTTGATAACTTCGTCCGTAATTGCACAGACAAAACCTTCGGTTTCCCCAAAGAGGTTGCCGAAACGTAGCCAGGCCACCGACGCGAGCGAGTCTACATCAGGCCCATTCAGAGCCCGGTAGAATCGCCCATGTAGCTCCTTGCTCTTCCATATATCCTTGCGGCCCTGGGTGGTAAGCACAGATGGTTTACGCCAATTCTCGTTTGCCAAGGAGAGTGGTGTAAGGCCCTTATCAACTGCTACAACGTCGCGATGCATCCCACTATCACAGTTTAGGAAATATTCCCTAAGATTGCACACCTCACGGTTGTGTAGGTTTTTGGCATTTAAAAAACCACGACCCCCACACTTCCGTGGGATGTACAATCTCATCACTGATGATCGTGGGTGATGCATGCGATACGTCGTAAGCAGTTTTCGGACCTTTACATCCAGGGCGTCCAGTTCCTTCTGAGTCCACCTTAGTATGCCGAAGGTGTATATCAGCAGGGGCATAACCCAACCGTTGAAGGCCCGAACCTTATTACCACCCGACAACAGACTTTTTAAGACTTTTGTCAGGCGACCAAAGAATCGGTCCGTCACCGATTGTTTTATGTCCCCGGCGGCTATACCTAAAGACTCCGACATACCAAGATATTTGTAGGTTTCGACTTCAGAAAGAGATCTGAGGGACATCGTCTCCGAGAGTTGCAAACTTTCCGAATTTGCAACTCTACCCCGCTGTACATGCATGACCGCACATTTGTCAACACCAAACTCTATACAAATGGCGTTACTGAAAGTTTCTGTTACTTTTAGTAACTCCAAAAGGTCTGGTTTGTTTGGTGCAAACAACTTGAGGTCATCCATATACAGCAGATGAGAGATGATCTCACCCTCTTTATGAAGTCGGATGCCTAACCCTGAATCCCTTAACAGAGTGCTAAGTGGATTCAGAGCTAGACAAAACCATAACGGGCTCAGGCTGTCACCCTGGAAGATACCACGTTCAATCCTTATACGGTCCACCGACTCAGGAGAAACTCGGCAACCCGGTTGACAAAGGACTGTGGTCCACTGCCCCATACATGAACCGAGAAAGGAGCATAGAGTTGAATCTATTTTATACAACTCCAGCACCCTTTTCAGCCATGAATGAGGCACCGAATCATAGGCCTTTTTGTAGTCAATCCAGGCGGCAGAGAGGTTCTTCCTGTTTCGGCGGACCTGTTGGCAAACGGCTGTGTCAATGAGAAGGAGCTCTTTAGTACCACGGGACCCAACCCTACACCCATTCTGAGCGATGGCCAAAATATTATTACACTCAATGTGTTTAGTAATTTTAGACGTCAGAATGGATGTAAGGAGCTTGTACAATGTTGGCAAGCACGTGATGGGTCTATAGTTCTTAGCTTCCGTGGTACTACCATTCTTATAGAGCAGGAAAGTAATACCACCGGTCATAAAACTTGGTAGAGATCCAACTTCAAGAGCTTCTTGGAACTGAGTTGCCAAGAGAGCATGCGAGCGACGGAACCACTTGAGCCAAAAGTTGTGCAATCCGTCCGGTCCTGGAGCTTTCCAGTTATTTACCGTTCGGATTGCACAGCTAACGTCCTGGGGGCTGATGGAAATAGCCTCCATGTTTCCGATCGACTCACACGCTCGCTCGACAACGTCAATCCATGCTCCCTCGGTGTGGTTGATAGGCACCGACCAAATGCTTTGCCAGAACTGTGACACAGCATTAGCGGTCGGAAGTTGCCTATCAACCACACAGTTAGTGGGTCTCTCCCAAGTTCGGTATACTTTCCTTTCGTCGCATTGGAAAAGCCGATTCTGATGGTACCTATCCACACGCTGCCTATAACGACGGATACGGTTTGCCCATGCATACACTTTCTGCTTCAGAAAGTCTATGCGCTCTGTGATCCAATGCATATAATCCTGGGGCCTAATATTGGTCCCAGCAAATGCTTGGTGCACAAAGCGCATAACTCTCGGGCGATTATTACCCGATCTGAAGCAGATTAGTTTCCCTATGAGGGCTCTAGCCGCGCTGATACGCCGCTCGATTCTTACTTGCCATGCAGGAACATCGACAGTTGGTCGCGAGGCTCGGTCACAATCCGGAAATTTGACCCGAGCCAAGCGACAGGCCGCGATGGCTGCACAGTAGAGTATCGAGTGTGTATCAGCAAGGTCTCGGCTAGATTCCAAGTAGGAATCTAGTAAGCGGTCTAGAGCCCCCATAAGTGCCATATTTTGTCTATGCACGGGCAAACGTGGTAGGCGCGGTCTTTCGGCAATCGGTGTGGATCTGTACGCATAAAGCGCCTCATCCAATGCCCTCCTCAGTTGCTCATTATCCTGGGATGGATCTACGCTCGTGTTCACATATTCTTCTGGTACTGGTCCATCCTCCGCTTGCGTTGTTGCCGAATGTATGTTATTTGGCATCATCGCAGTCGGAGTTTGACTTACCTCGGTGACTACGTGTACAGGTCGCGTTTCCCGACGAAGTCGCTCAAGCGTAGGCTCATCTAGCAAACGGCAGCGCTGGATAGCCCTCACTTGATCCGACAAACGTTGAACAGAAACGGTGACAGTCGGTTCACACATTTTTATTATTATTATTATTATTATGACCAATTATTTATTTTCTATTCTTTTTTAACAACATTTGTATTCACAATATAAATATAAAAATACAACATTATAAATACAAATATTTATAAAAAGTTACCGCCGGCGCGGGACATATGCCAGTGGCGCCGGTGGTTAGGGCGACAGACTGAGGAACCTCCTCACAATACGTGCAGTGCTCAAAATTGCTGCCTTCTGAATCCGGCCCTTGACCCAGTGACCTAGCGAAAGTCTCCTAAGGTATGAGTCGAGACTTTTCGCTATGAGACCGTTTACCGACACAACTATTGGGACAATTATTGTTGAATCAACGTCCCACATGGCGGTAACCTCGTGAGCTAAGTCCAAGTATTTCGACAACTTGTCATTCTCAGCTTTCACGAGGTTCTCGTCGCATGGCACGGTGATATCAACAAGAAATGCCCTTCGCTCTAACCGGTCTACCAACACGATATCAGGCTTATTAGCTATAATAGTCCTGTCCGTGATGATAGACCGGTCCCAGTAGAGCTTGGCACGACTGTTTTCGAGAACAGACACAGGTACATACTTGTAATATGGTACTTCGAAACTCACAAGACCATATCGAAGAGCAAGCTGCTGATGGATTATCCTAGCTACCTGGTTGTGTCTGTACAAATACTCACCATTGGCAAGATAAGAACAACCGGAAATAACATGCCTGATAGATTCACCAGGACGGTGACATGCACGACAAATGTCCACCGTCCCATCCTTCATGATGTATTTCCGGTAGTTATTAGTCTTGACAACTTCGTCAGCAATTGCACAGACAGAACCTTCGGTTTCCCCGAAAAGGTCACCGAACCGTAGCCAGGTCACGGACGCCAAAAGATCAACATCGGGTCTATGAAGTGCCCGATGGAATCGTCCGTGTAGCTCCTTACTCTTCCATATGTTCAAGCGATCTTCAGTGCTTAATACAAGTGGCCTATGCCAGTCCTCTTTTGCCAAGGAGAGCGGCGTCAGTCCTTTGTCAACTGCTACAACGTCTCGATGCATCCCACTCTCAACATGATGGAAATAATCCCTGAGACTACACACCTCACGGTTGTGTAGGTTTTTGGCATTAAGGAAGCCTCGGCCCCCACACTTCCGTGGGATGTATAGTCTCATCATAGATGAGCGTGGATGATGCATACGATACGTGGTAAGCAGTTTACGGACTTTGCGATCCAGTGCGTCGAGCTCGGTTTGAGTCCACCTTAGTATTCCGAAGGTGTATACAAGCAAAGGCATAACCCAACCATTGAAGGCACGCACCTTATTACCACCTGACAAAAGACTTTTCTGTACTTTTGAAAGACGGCCAAAGAAACGTTCCTTCACTGATTGTTTTATCTCCCTATCCTGTATACCCAAACACTCCGCCATACCAAGGTATTTATAGGTTTCGGTTTCGGAGATGGTTCTGAGAGTCATAGTCTCTGAAAGTTGTAAATTTTCTCTATTTACAACTTTACCGCGTTGTATATGGACGACCGCGCATTTATCGACACCAAATTCCATTCTAATGTCACTGCTAAATGTTTGAGTAACATTTAAAAGTGTCACTAAATTTGGTTCATTTGATGCATATAACTTGAGATCATCCATATACAATAGGTGAGAAATGACCTCGCCCCCTCTACGAAATCGGTAGCCTAGCTTGGAATTCCTAAGCAGAATGCTTAAGGGATTCAAAGCCAGACAAAACCAAAGAGGACTCAAACTATCTCCCTGGAATATGCCTCGCTCAATCCTTATGGGTTCGGAGGTAGCATGACTCGCTCCACATCCTGGAAGACATAGAGCCGTGATCCACTGTCCCATACATACGCTGAGAAAGGTGCATAAATCTGTATTAATTTTATACAGTTCAAGCACCCGTCTCAGCCATGAATGGGGCACCGAATCGTAGGCTTTTTTGTAGTCAATCCAGGCTGCAGAGAGGTTCTTGCGACCTCGGCGAACCTGCTGGCTAACAGTCATGTCGATGAGGAGGAGCTCCTTAGTACCACGGGACCCAACCCTACATCCATTCTGAGCGCGATCTAAAATATTGTTGGCATCCAAATGCTCATATAATTTTGTTCTCAGTATGGATGTAAGGAGCTTATAGATAGTAGGTAAGCACGTGATGGGTCTGTAATTTTTAGGTTCCGTGGTACTACCTGATTTATGGAGCAGAAAGGTGACACCTGTTGTCATAAAAGTTGGGAGAGAACCACATTGAATAGCCTCTTGGAATTGCGTGGTCAGTAGCCCATGTGAACTTCGCAACCATTTCAACCAAAAATTATGCAGTCCGTCCGGCCTGGTCTCTTCCAATTATGGAGAGGACGGACTGCATCAGCTAAATTTTGGGGACTAATTATTACAGGTCCCATCGGTTGCAAATGTTCACATGAGCGTTCAACCACACTCATCCAATCACTATCAGCGTGTGTGATGGGCGTCGACCAGATAGTTGTCCAGAATCTAGACATTTCTGTTATATCTGGTTGACCCCCAACACCCACGCTGTTTGTAGGGCTCTCCCAACTTCTATATATCTTTCTTTGGTCGCTTTGAAAAATGTGATTCTGGTAGTACCTATCCACTCGTATCTTGTAACGCCGTATTCTGTTTGCCCACGCACAAACTTTCTGCTTCAGATAGTCTATACGCTCTGTGACACAGGCCAAATAATCTTGTGGTCTAATGCCAGTACCAGCAAAAGCCTGTGTCACGTAACGCATGACTCGGGGCCGATTATTTCCCGATCTGAAGCAGATGAGCTTTCCAATGGTGGCCCTAGCCGCGCTGATACGCCTTTCGATCCTTTTTTGCCATTCTGGTGTGTCACCAGCACGCCGGGTGACAGTGTTCGGTTCTGGAAACCGAACACGGGCCACACGGCAAGCTGTAATGGCAGCACAGTATAGGATCGAATGGGTATCAGCAAGATCTTGGCTAGACCGTAAATACGTGTCTAGCATTCGGTCTAAGGCCACCACCAGAGCCATGTTGTGTCTGTGTGTGGGGAAACGAGGCAGTCGCGGTCTTTCAGAGATAGGCATGGATCTAAACTCCAGAATCACATCCTCCAAAACCCTCCTCAAATGCTCATTATCCTGGGTACTTACTGTTGTGTCCTCAACGTCAACCACATCGGGTGCGTAACTCACCATCTCTGTTGGCAGAGTGTGTGGTGAATCTGGCACAGCAGCTTATTATTATTATTATTATGACATTTATTTATTTTTAATATCTTATTTCATACATTTTTTAATATATAATATAAAAAAAATATACATTAAAAAATATAAAAAACAGAATCCCTCCCGATAGCGGGAACAAGGTCCAAACTATCGGTGGTCAAGGTCACAGAGACAGAAACCTCCTCACAATACGTGCCGTGCTGAGGAGGACAGCTTTCTGTTATTATTATTATTATTATTATTATTATTATTATCTAGTCCAAACTAAGCAAAGCTTGTACTATGGGTACGAGACAACTGATATAATACTTAAATACATTTTTTTTTTGTAAATAAATACACAGAAATCATCCAGACCAAGACAGACAGACATCTTCATGCACACAAATATTTGTCTTTTGCGGGGATAGAACCCGCGACCTCGAAGTCAAAGTGGCCATTGCTAGCCATTCGACCAACGAGCTCGTCAAGAGCAGATGTATCGACGTTTGAAAATTTGTGAGAAACAGCCACGAATGATAGCTTGTTCGCGGGTTTTTTTTTCGAAATAGCTAAAAATCTAAACGTACAATGATTAAAATTACGCGATCTTCACATTTCTTTTAATAAATTGTAGGTAACATAATTGCCAGAAACCGCGTGTATATGTAATTAACAATGAAGCCTGAATAATGTTCTTCAAAATTGTGCCAACAAAGCCAGCCAGGAGACTGAGCTATCCTCAGTTCCTTTTCCAGACGAGAAGATCAGCACTGGAGTGTTATGGTTGTTATATATCCTGATGTGGATCGAAGTACTACTAATTTCGATACTACAATATTAAATTTAAATGCTAATACTACAACCATTACCATTTAAACTCATGTTGAGAACTTCCAGAAAGTTTCCTTGAGCAGCAGTGGAATTGATTGCAGTCGGTATTTCCATGTTAGTCCTCTCGTGGTACTGGAGTACAATCTTTTGGTAATCCGTAAACAGTCTTCTCAATTGCAGGAGGACATTGGACCAGTCTTCATATCTCTCGTTCTGTACAGCAACTCTGAAAAAATATTATAAGTTACTAGCGGTATGCCATGTAAATTTTCAAAAATTCTTTCATATTGGATGTCTATGTGACTCATCCGTC
Organism: Hypsopygia costalis; assembly: GCA_937001555.2. Lineage (NCBI taxonomy): Eukaryota > Metazoa > Arthropoda > Insecta > Lepidoptera > Pyralidae > Hypsopygia > Hypsopygia costalis. The sequence goes on along the minus strand of OW443330.2, from coordinate 11,503,856 downwards.
CGTTTGTCACAACAAAATAAAGTTCGAAAGCGGGACTCGAGCCAACATTTAAAGCTGTAAATTACTTTTTTTTTATACTACGTCGGGTGGCAGACAAATATACGGCCCGCCAGATGTGTAGCGGTTACCGAAGCCATATTAACGCTCGCAACATAAAATATCACTCGCGCGCCGCCACCCCCGCTACCAACGCAGCATCTAATTACATAGGTCTTTTTACTATCACTCTAAAATACACATGTTATTTGTCTTTTTTTTTTCTCCATATTTTGTATGCGAAATAGATATCAACCTTAAAGAAAAGGTATAAATTTTGGATGTTGCTTAGCTTTTCATGTGGATTTGTATTCATAACCCAATGAGCCTTTGAATAAGTGACGAATCTATGACTTATCCTGGGGATCCTAGATTTACAGTCTATATTTACCTGTAGAAATCTTCATAAAATCTGCCTCTATAATCTTGCTGTAAACACTCTCTCATATGCTGAGGGAACTCTTCTAATGTCTTAGCTTTGTAAAATGTCCTTGAAAATAACACTATGGTCACTTCATGATTACTCCCGTTTTTCTGAAACCGATATTTTAAGAATAAAATAAATCATTAATTTATTGAAGATTTTTATTTTGTTCAGCATAATAAGACACATGGTCAATGGCGTAACTATATCATCAGGGGCTCGTGGCAAATTCATCAGATGCGCCCCTCTCTAATAAACCAACACTAAAGAAGTATTTTGTACATTTTTGGTTAATAATATATAATTTTATTTTCAAGAAATATGATAATATACCTACCTATTAAAATTTTATATGTTGAATTTTTATAGCATAAAAAAATACTTATTTTGTACTAAGCTCTCGAACCTGGGGCCCCCCTTGGTCCAGGGGCCCGTGGCATTTAGCCCACTCTGCCACGCTGTAGTTACGCCACTGCACATGATATGACTAGTGATGGCAGTGCCACACCATAGTTGCGCATTGTTGTTTATGCATCACGACGTATTCGCGGACTGGGGTGCCAACCGCTACCACCGACGTGCGACACCGCACCGTTTGATATTGTCGGGTATATTTGGAATTGATTTTATATAAAGTTCTACTGAGGAGCTCGATAGCGTCTTTTTGTGTGTCTGTCTAATCGATCACGCAAATTAAGTTACCTGTCCATGGATGGGTCGAGTTTCAGATGACAGTCGTCAAGTCAGCCTTTAAGCGGCTTGAAAACACTAACCTCCACCAAGCCGTAGTTGAGCAGTGTGGTAGAGTATACTCTAAAGTCTAACACCCCTTCGATTGAGGGGAGACCCGTATCCCAGCAATGGGATGAATAAGGGTTGTCGACGACTCTACTAACTACTATACAGTCCACTATATTCATTTATTTAAAAATTGGTCATTGATTTCCAGTCACTACACGTAACACACGAAATTAAACAAATCAAACATACCTTCCATTTTGCAAATAAATCTGCAAGGAATCCATTAACAGCCTTTTCAAAATATAAATCTCCGTGTATGTCAAAGTCCCACATCTCCGATGACATTTGTATGAACAAGTAAACCATGGAGGTCGAGGATCGGAACACTATCTTTGTGTCCTCTGTAATAACGCCGCAGGCTACTCTGTCGCCCTGGGACCACATCTCGTATACTTGGCATCTTACGGCTCCGCCACAGTACTCGATCTTTTTGTTGACGTAAACACAAGTGTTCACCTAAAATTTGAGCAATTGAAATATTGTATAAAAAACTATTAGGTTGTTTTCGTAAAGGTTATGCTTATACTTGCAAAAAGTAAAGTAAGTCCTGCTGCATATTGTGTGTATGCTGTGCCCTTGTATTAGCAGTCTGATCTATTTACAACAACGATAAATAATAGGGATTGGCCGAAATTCGTTTCACATTCTGTTTGACCAAAGTTCAGTCAAAACGAAGTTTGAATGCCAAAAATTCTAAACAAGAAAAGGTTATTACATTAGTTTGACAAAAATTTATAGAAATGTAATCTGTCATAGCAGTAAAATACAATATGATTTTTCTAGAATTTGGTATAATCATCATCATCATTATCAGCATCTATTTACTCACTGCTGAATATAGGCTTTCTCAATGCTTTCCAACATATGCAATCCTCCGCTTTCCGCATCCATTCGCTACCAGCCACTTTTTTGAAGTTCGCTCCATTTAGAGAGGGGGCACCTTACGCTTCGTCGCGACATACTTGGCCTCCATGTTAGGACTGTCCTCCCTATCTGCCATCGCTGACTCGGCAGATGTGGCCAGCCCACTGCCACTTCAGCTTGCTGACTCTGTGAGCTATGTCAATCACTTTAATTCTCCACCAAATTTCATCAGTCGGTAGCAACTGATACTACCAATTTCATAGCCAGCTAAATTGTTTAAGTTTCTTCATGGAGGGAGAGGGGGAGGGGGCCGTCATACATATTTTATTTGTGAAACACTGATTATACCATATATATCTAGAAGAATATATATAAGAATGTCCATTTATTTGTTATTTAATACTGTCATTAATGACACAAACACACAAACATCTATATAGTGAAAATTGTAAGTAAATTTAATTAAACAAAAATCACTTTGTTATAGATAATATATTTATAGAAAATAATTACTTATTTGAATATGAAAGTATGCCATTTATCTGGCATTGAACAAATCATTGCGAAAGCTAATCACAACTACTTCTAAATTGCCTGAATTTTGGATTTTTACATATAACTACTTGTAATTAAAATTTACTAGAGCCAGGTTATAATGTAAGAACAACAAGCCCAATCCTGCAGAAATATATTAGTTTTTTGTTCTGGCTTTGGACAAGTCAGTGCAAAAGCTAGTCACAAGTTCTAACTTTTTGGATTTTTAACTAATGTTCAGTTGAAGTTTATATTCGGTTCAAACGACCCATACCCATAACTAATAGATAGTTAAAATTCCATACCAAATGATTCTTTAGCCTCCACATTTCCGATCTACCCATGTATTGATCCTTGAATGTAAGCTCCACTGAGTCCAAGACAACATCTGCCACGTTGACAATATTGACATAAACATCGAAAAAGGTTTTCAACTGGAAAGTTGTTGCTATGCTTTGCTCCACACTGATAGTATCTAGAAATATACATTCAAAAGTAGCATTTATTTAATATCATATCAATAATCCACATAATAATATAATTCAGAATATAAGATGAATAAAATTATGCCATTAGAAAATAATCTTTATTTCAAAAATTCAGGAACTTTGCCGACTTTACATAGAGAATCCCATTTAATTACCCTAAACCCCATTTAATTACAACATATCTTCTCATTCCCACAGTCCTATCCTTATTATTAGGTACTTTTTTATTTAAGAAGAAATTACTTATGTCATAAGCTACTAGAATCATCAAAGATCTGAACGAACGTGAATCTAAGTGTGACGCCAAATGATTGTACTACATGTAACAAATAAGTAGGATAAACAATACCTCTTCCGCGTCCTGGGGCATCCACTTTGGTGACCTGCAGCAGTAATCGAGGGTAGTCATTTTCAGGGTGATAGATTTCCACTATATCCTTCTCTTTCAATCCGGGATAATCTTTCAGACTAATGATTAAGTCCTCCGCTGTAAAATAATATGCAATGAACAGTTTATGTTAAAGTTCACAGCATACGACGTTATTTAATGTACGTACTTTATCATGCAATTGGGCATTCCCAGCAAATGTGTATGTATACTCACGGCTAAAACTAGATTGATGCACGATAAGCTTGAAAGATTTCATGGTTAACAATTTTCCATTACTTCCATATTCCAAACCGAAATTCTCAAGTTGTAATCTCTTTTTTTTATAAAATACTAAATCAAATTATTTTCAGAATTCAGAAAATAATCAACACAAAAAACTCGGTTTATCTTCTTCTTCTTGGTTTCGTTTTGGCAGCCACTCTAAAGAAGATAATATTTACCATTATCAAGTTAATAATTTTATCCAGCTTCATGGATATGCCGAAAAATATCGCCAGGAATCCAGTAGTTCCTCAATAACTAAACATTACAACCGATAGTGCAATTTTACCGTTGTTTAGTACGACTTTTTGAAACAACTTAAAGGCGACAATTGACTACATACGAGTACGTTGAATATAGTATAATATATTGATTACTGAGGATATATCCTGGATATATCTATCAAAACGACCATAAAAAGTGTATTAGATTAATTTCGAGGATTTCAAATTTTAGAACATTATTTTCGAGGACAAAATATTCATGAAATGAGTTATTTCCATAAATATTTTGCTAAATCTTCGGAAAAAAAAATGAGCGTGTGATATTCGAATAATTCCCCAATGTTTTCCACCAGATACGATCCTCTGCCTTACGCATTCAGCCACTCGCAGAATAGGTCATGATCGGACCATCTAGTAGGAGGGCGCCCAACACTTCGTCGTCCTACGCGCGGCCTCCACACTAAATCTCTAATTAAACTGAAATCTCTAAATAAATACTTGAACTCTCGAATTGCATGTCTCGGTCAGATATTAATACAACTCAATGTTGCCTCTCGATCCACCTTGGTCGAACTAGATGCACAATGAGAAAAGTAAGCACAATATGTCCGCGGTAGATAGAAGATGACATAAATCTTAAGTACTTATCTAGGATGTCCTTTCTGTGTACTACGCACCTGGCAACTCGTTGTCAGACGCTCTTACGTAAGTGACTCATAATCCTTTCACTCGAATGGTCGCAAGTCGACCTCACTTCTCGCTTACACGTATTTTCTGTTCAAAATTGTAAGACGTCTTACGGGCGGAAAATTATAGTTCCGTCGAGGGAGCTGATGGATCACCCACACTACGCCACTGATATAGTGCATTACGATGATTACAACGTTGTGTAATAACAAATGAAGGCGGGTTTCGTGCAAGTGTTTTTTCGAAACATTGTACAAAAACACACTTGCAGGAGACTTCCACTTATTACGGACACTTATTACAGACGGTTTAGAAGCTTTAACTCTGAGAAGAGATTTTAAGTCCCTTTGTGTATTATAACGAATGTACAATGGGATGTGTTCAGAGGAGTTGTTTGACATGGTGCCCATGTCCTCCTTAGTAGGTACAGTCGCACCGCTCGCTATCGACATGGAATATGATCTCACACATTGGAGCCTAAGTGGTCGCATACTGTGACGAGAAAGAGAGAAGTTTTCTCCCGCGCACTGTCAAGCTGAGGAATGAACTACCTGTCGAGGTTTTCTCTGGAGACTACAGCATGGGGTTCTTCAAAAAGGCGTGAAGAGGTTATTACAGGGTCGGCAACGTGCGTGTGATTCCCCTGGTGTTACAGGCCGGGAGTCATAGGCTACGGTAACTGCTTTCCATCAAGCAGGCCGTATGCTTGTTTGCCATTTTAATGGTATAAAAAAAGATGTATTTTGAAGCCATAAGTATGATTCTTATTTGGTAGAATTTGGTTGATATAAATAAATTTATAAACTCCCTCTTGGCTCCTTGCCCAGTCTACACCTGTTCTGTCACTTCCTTAGCTCACTTTTATTCTGTCTCACGGCGCGACTGCGTGCACGAGGAGTTGGAGCACCCGCCCTTTGAAACATTAGCAAGTACAGAAGTAAGACTGAGGGCGGGTGGGGTAGAGATGCGAATTTTCGCGTGCTACCAACCCCCGGGCCCATTCCATACGGTCGACTTGAGAGCTATAGTCGCCGGTGGCGGGCCGGTGCTCGCAGTGGGAGACCTGAACGCTAAGGACCCACTGTGGCGCTCTAGGCTAACCAATCCGGCTGGTAGAGTGCTCAAGATTGACGCCGAGAAATACGACTACGAAGTGCTAGGGCCGTCTTCGCCAACCCATATACCAACTAATTTAAGACACCAAGCAGATGTTCTGGATATAGCGCTGGCCAGGTCCATCCCGTACTGCATGACGATTGAGGTGCTCTACGAAACAAACACAGAGCACCTCCCGATTCTCGTGAGGGTGGATCTGGCCGCGCCACACACAATTGTTCGCCCACCACGTTACAGGGTCGACTGGGAGGCGTTCAAGACGGCTCTAGCAGACTTCACACTCCAGGGCACGCTCTCCACTCCTGGAGAGGTAGAGGCAGCGGTGGAACAGCTGACTGAGAAAATCACGGCCGCGAAGGAGGCAGCCACATCTTACCGTACTAGATGTCGCTACATCTTTGTTTTTTTTTTTTAATGTAAAATATACGAAGGAAAAAAACCCCTAAAGTAGAACGCCCATAAAAATATCTCATCCTATAGTGACTGATATATTGACTGTTCTGGACTTCTGGTATTTGATTTCCGATTTATATTTTGACTTAGGCCGGAGGAATTAAAGTAGAAAGAAAGGAAACTAACTATGTGTAATCTTAATATTTCAAAGCAGGACGGTCATGACGTTTGGATAGAAGGTAAGGTGGAAGGGAGGCTGATAATAAGCTCATGGTCATCAAGCTGATGTAATCACTGAACGGAGTACTTAAAGTATGAATAGAGAATATTAAAAATTATTATTTATTATTATTATCAATTTAGCCAATTGTTATAAGACTTGACAGTATACCTATCTGGAAGTGATTTCATAGTGTTTTAATTTGTTATTTATTTCTATGAGGTTTTCCAAGTATGTGGCGATTTGGGTTTTTAACCTAAGTTATGGCTAGGGCTAAATATTTTTAAGAGTTGGTAACACTATTGCTCTTTGACTTGGTTGATTTCATTTCATTTGAAGTTTGTTATTGTTTTGTTTGTGATTTGCCCGGTGCGGTGTCAGATTTTTTTGAAATTACAAAGTATGTTCTAAAACATTAAAATGTATCTTACAGATATCAGGGATATAATTAGTATTTTAGCTGTTGCTAGTACAGTATTACAATTTTTATCTGGAATGTAAGTTACTAGTTACTTGCACCATCGATGCTTGCACTCTTGCACCATAATAACATGACCATTTACCATTGCATTTATCACTCAAAACATTACCAGTTATTTGAAAATTTAATCTAATTTCGTAGTTCCAGTGTGTGATACCAGTGCGTTTTTTTAATTTTATTTCAGCTTGGTTTGCAGGCAATATGTGACGAATAGGACTACGGGCGAATCATCTCCTTTACCATTCTTGGGTGGCATTTTATCGTAAGTTACTCATATATTATCATACTCGTCTCAATTTTTTATTAATTTTGTGGAACACAGCTGATAAGAAACCCGCCCCGAAAGCTACCCACTGACCGTTTATTTTGTAGAAGAATCGGTACGGATAAATAAAATTTATAAAATGTTTTGGTAAGAAAAGAAGTTTTTTAAAATTATAATTTTACTTAAAAATATGTAACAGCCAGTTATTTAGAGAGGGCCAGGTAAACCAGCCACACTCACTACAAAAATTATACGACTAAATTGTTTAGAAACTATTCACATAGAATTATGCATGTTACTGAGTGACCTTAATACTTTTTGAAGTGCCAATTTCATGAATCATTTTCAACCTTAGTCTGGAATGTGCTATCTAGGACAGATTTATTGGTTTGACATTATGTAACTAACCAATTTTTTTAATTCAATAGAGTGTTCTAAACCAACCGTGCTAAAATTATATATTATTTTACTATATTTTGGCCTGTTGAGCGATATAAATAGAATGATAATAAATATTCCAGGACAATTCACACACTGTCATCCAGTCCCAAACTAAGCAAAGCTGATATTATACTTACATTAAATACAAATTATATATACATGTAACACAGAAAACACCCAGACCAAGACAAACAGACATGTTCATGGACACAAATATTTGTCTTGTGCGAGGATCAAACCCGCAACATTCTGGCATGGTGCGGTTGGCATGCTATTGAAAAAAAACTCAAGGACAGTTACTGCCTAATGAGTACAAAAAGGATGGCACTTTTTTTTTTGACACCAATGTTAAGGCTGACTTTTTTACGTTTTAAACTATCTTTTAGAAGTCAAAATCAAATATAGTGCAAATATCAGTCAGGAAGTCCCATTATTGCTGAAAAATTAATTAAGATTGCTCATACAATCTATGATATCCATCGATACTCACAAACAGCAGACAAATCACTATTCTATCAATAGTGTTGGATATAAATCCCTACCAATGTTATAAATTTAAATGTAAACAAAACTACTCAACCGATCATCATGAAACTTTGCACAGATATTCTCAAAGGTATTAGGAAGGACATAGGACACTTTGGAAAAAAATGTAAATGCGGGCGAAACCGCGGGTGGAAACTAGTAGTAAAATAAGCAAAACCAATTAATAGCCTATTATTCAGACTGAAAGTTATTGGTTTTTGTGGGCCTGTTGTTTATCTGTTTGCCAGTTGGCAAAGGTCTGCTCCTAACATTTATATTTTTGTCTCTCTTTTCCCACTCTGCTCTTTTGTTCCAGTCCCTTATATTGTAATCACATTTCTTGGTGCTGTATGTGGCTCAAATGAGTATCTTTGACATGCTGTATTAATATTTGAACCTTAGTTTTAGATATTTTCTTTCCCTTATTTCTCCCTAACTCCCTTCTAGTCCTTAAAAATCAATATTCTGGAATAGTATAGATATAGAGTTTTGGCCCCTGCCTAAGGTTCAATTTGTTGCATTTGAGATCCCCTATGGCCTGGCAGGAGAACATAGAGTTATCACTGACCCTGTATAAATTTCAAATTATTTTAGGTGTGGCATTTGGCTTCTGTATGGTTTAATTATAAAAGATGACAAAATAGTGCTTGTAAACAAAATCGGTGTCACATTGATGGCATCCTACACTGTGGTGTTTTATATTTACACAGTCAAGAAATCTTCATTACTAAAAGAAATCGTTTTTGTCATCGGGCTCTTAATTTTCATGACTGGTTATGTTGCTGTTGAGGATGATTATGATACACTCTTGCGCCGATTAGGTAAGTTTTTATAATCCTTTATCGGCATCAACCCATAATAACACCAGTGCTGGGATACAGGTTTCCCCTCAATCGAAGGGGTTTAGAGCATACTCCACCACGCTGCTTAACTGCGGGTTGACGGAGGCCTGTGTTTTTAAGCCGCCCTTAGGCCACAGAATTGGCGTGACGACTGTCACGTTTATTTGATGACAACAGCCGGGACTGACGGCTTATCAGGGCACGTTAGGAGCCTAAGCACAGAGGAGCTCGAGATAAATAAACCCATGGAGAGGCTACGGTCGACATTGATTAACTTCGTTATTGCGTGTTCAATTAGACAGAAATGCGCAACGACGACATCCTTATCCTCTTTAATATGTTTTAATTTAATAATAAAAAAATATATTTAGTAACTGTTCGCTAACACAGGTAAAAGGTGTCACATGTTTCAGCATACAGTTACAAACAAAGCTGTCAATATAGGTTTTAATTTGTAAATTGATTTTGCAATTATTATACCTAGTAAAATTTACTATTGTGATTTTCCTTGTTAAAGGTAAACCCTTTTACCTTAAACAAGGTTTATCTTGATAATGCCTTAGCGACGAAACCGGACGGTAAAAATAAGAATAAATGTAATTACGTGGAACAGTACAAGTGCTTTAAAGCTGCCATACATTAACCAACATGTTAGCCGTGTTGGTCATGTTGTCTAACAATTTAGTTGTGTATGGACGTGTTGTCAATTAAAATATCTGCCAACATGATTGACAACACGTCCATCCACAGCTAACATGTCGGTTAATGTTTTGCAGCTATTATTATCAACAGTATCAACTTTATGGAGATTATGATGATCAATATTTTTTTTGTCTTGTTATATGGACGCCACAGTAATATAAGTATAGGTGAACGAATTACTTCAATAGCTTAAAACTTTCCAAGATATTTTAATTTTACAGTTTTAGACATTTCCGTTGCCTTCCCGTCTCCGCTCCCATACAAAAGACTACTAAATTATGACGTCACACTTTTCTGTTTTGTATGCATTAAATCACAAAATTGTACGACAGCTATGATAAATATTACTTTTCTGTAGCTAGTCTAGTAACATAAGTTACAGTACCTATTTTTATTTTTTTATAATGGACTTTCCCACCAAAACTTCGATCGACCATAAACAAAGTCGAACGTATTATAATGATGATTATTAAAATGGCATATCGCAGATCGTTCTAGTTTTGTGTGATATTGTTAAGTATTGAAACAAATTCAAAAAATTGTTATATACCCTGATAATATTAAACGAAATTAATAAACTATAACACGATTTTTTTACTCGTCAGTACAATCCTCAAGTATTGATAACAGGGCTCACCTCACGTCATCACACTTACGTTTTGTGCGGACTGTACTTGAAATAAGATTTAAAACCTTTTGATATTTTATGAATAATTTATCACCCGATCTAGTTATTTATTTCATAAATAAATTTATTAACTTGAAATATTAATTTCCGGATAAGTGGATAGGCACAAAATTATATTAGAAATGATCCCCGCTATCTCCTGATCAAGTGTGTAAGTGGCGCCATATATATATTATGTATACATATATATTATTATGCAAATAAATATTTATGCTAAAAATAAAATCAAATATCATGCATTTATTTTATAATAAAATAACAAATATTCTAGATCTATTCTAGACTATATTCTTGTCTAGTTACTTCACGATAATCTATCTAGATCAGGGTGAATGTAGCTATAGGCGGTAGCATATGTTTTCACATTTTATTACTTTAGATCTTATAAACTTAAAGGCTTTATTTGCTAATAAATAAAAATAATTGTATTCTATTATTTTCAGGGCTGTTAGCATGTTGTCTAACATTGTTAACAATTGCTGCACCAATGAGTAAGCTCCTACATGTCTTAAAAGTTAAGACCACCGAATGTTTACCTTTTCCCATGATCCTGATGTCATTTTTTGTGTCACTGTTTTGGTTTCTCTATGGCATAATCGAAGATGATCCATATTTATTGGTAAGTTAAAAATCCTATTAATACAGTAATAACGCATTACTACAATAGTGGTATTGATATTAATAACACATTCTGGTAATAATAATGGTCATAGATGTTTACTTTGCTTTTTTTACTTTTCAGTTGCCTAATTTTATTGGATCCGTGTTATCTGCATTTCAGCTGTCATTATTTCTTATATTTCCTCACAAACAGCAATCGCCCGTAACTAGGAGTTTAATAGCGTGAATTGTGAAATATATAATATGGATACATAACAAGTATAAATTAGAAATGGGAAGTAGGCGTGGCGCCCGTGACAGAAGTAGACACCTGCCAGGGTGGTGTTTTGTTTTCTCCATTTAAATATTTACAGTACATGGCGATGTACTGTGTATTTCTTCTAAAGTAAAGATGTATTTTGAATCTTGTCATAAATTATTTAACAATAATATTACTTTAAGTGTGCCCGAACTAAGATATGAGAATTTTAATAAATGTATAGGTATTTTTTTTGTAAAATATTTAAGTATGAATTTATAGCTAATATTTTTTATGTACACAACAACTTCATTTTAACGTGTTTTAATCAGTGTTACCAGTAATACATATTACATAGTTAAAATTACATTAACACTGAACCCGCGGTACAGGTACTGTTATTTTTTCTATACTGTATATACCTATCTCTCGAGACTGTCGTAACATTAAGCCATTATTGAAATAATACCCAGAGGGTTTAATTAAAATTCAATAACAAGTATCAGTAAGACAGTGCGTCCCCGGAAATCACAAAATACATTTATAGGATAAGGCATTTATTTAAAAACTATGTTCCGTAATAATTTAATAATAACACGCAGGACACATTTTTAAAATATTAATAAATTAAGAAATATATTAGGATAAATTTTATTAGTATTAGTAGTAATTTATTTAAATATGTATATAATATGTACAGCTAAGTTCAGATCTTGCTTGATGGTAACGATGCGATTGTAACACTTATTACGTACGCCATAAGAACGGTATAAAGGTCGAAGTATCAAGGTTGCAGTGCTCATAGTTGTACATACTTATAAGCAGTTTATTTTTAATATTATATTTATGTCAAAACACATTCTCGATCCTGCACGTTCAAAACGTGAGATTTCCAAAAAGTTGTCCGATTCAATTATCATTATAATTCGTTTATAATCAATAAATTGTCTACTAATTTTGGTTATTCTGATATATTGTATATTAGGCGTTTTTCAGCACCAATGTATCCTTGTGGATATTATAATATTCAGGCTGAGTTAGTTTTGGTATCCAAATGGATACTGTGGACAGGGAGTGTGTTAAGCTCATATGTGACAAATTTTGAATATTATATTATATAATAGCAACAATGGCTACTTAGTGTGAAATAAGTGATTTTTGTGAGAAGCAACTGGTGCTTTTAAATTTATCGTGATTGCTATAATCTTTAGTGTTAAACAATATAGTGGTTAGTACGTATAGTCAATATCGCACAGATTACGTGTATCCAAACAGTATTTCTTCTAAGACTAGAAGTGAGCATTTGAAATTAGGTATTATTTTATTACCACAAATATTCAAAATAATTTGAGAATATACCTACTTATCCAAATCCTTATAGTATTAGGAACGATTTTTATAAAATCTTAAAAATTTTAAATAACTTGAGACTTTCGATGGTGACTGTACCTAACCTATAACAACAGTACAAAGTTTTAATGATAGTAGATAGTGTAGTTTGCAATGGTAGTGGTTTTTAGTTGATTATTTTATTGATTAGGTATGTTTTGTATTTTCAATTCATATTTGTTATAAAATATAATCTATTTAAATTAGATACCCCTACTACTACATGATCTCTAGATATATGTAGATCTCAATTTTAGTTTAGCGACTAAATAATGTCATATCCGTTCATTAAATTATCTCTCTACACGTACAATGGACAAGTACGTGTAGAGAGATGGAATCATTAAATTGGTGGAACTGCCATTTTGTGCGACATTAGGGACTACCGCACGCTGAAGCCTATTCAGATCGAATATTTTGATTCGAAAAATTGGTCTTAGGTTTAAGTTAAAGACTTATTTAGTTTCAGAGGTCTTAGTTTAATCGGTAGAGATCATCGGTTCCTATCAGCAAAGTTGTACACAATAAAAATACCACTAAAGCTGAATTTATGTTTTTGCATTCAAAATATCCGAAGGGAGTATGCTTCAGCTTGCGCGTTAGGCCGCCCGGTCGGAATTGAGATGCTTAATAATCGAGATAAGTCTTAAGCAGATAAATCGATTAAAACTATGTATGAGCTCTCTTGGAGTCTTCTTCAAAATGTAAAAATACGAAGTTTTGGTTAATAGTTTGTATAGACTTGTATAATATAGGTACTACGTTTTATAGACAAACATGAGACAAGATTTTATACAGCGCTGCCACATAATTGTTACGAACATTATTGTTATTTCCTTTGAAAAAACCAGCACGCGAAGCAAAACACAAAATAGTTTCAATCTCATTTCCTTATATGATGATGGCGCAAGTTCAACTTTTTCTAGCGCGAACGCTATGGAAAGTTTCAATTTGTCTATAGTTTTCTCTGTCTACGACAGCTCTGAATTGTTCTGCTACGAATATCATTCCATTCATTATCGACCGTCTACTACCGACTAGAGGTGTTATATTAGGATTACGTTTTGATATCATGGTTATTGTATATACTACAGTATATTATAGATAGTAGATTCTTAATATTTTAAGGTATGTTACTCGATTATGGCCAGCTCTCGTCGTAATCTCGTCCCGAACTAGCTAATTAACTGGAACGGAAACGCTCGCTGTGGTAGTGTAGAGTTGTTGAATAACATTATACGAATATTAAAGCTACAGATTATGAATATATTAGTCACACTTCTAGTTGGTACGGATTTTCAGTTCGGTAAGATCTAACTTATTGTATACTGAACGACACAGAACATCTTATAAAGTACCCAAAAACAACACAGTAGACGCTACACGTAGTAGGAAGAATTTTTAATGATCATTAATTTTGGTTAGCAATTCAGTTTTTTTTATTCAGTTCGATTCAGTCTCGGATGTTTTACTGATCTCGGGATTCTCGGGTGCGAATTAAAGTTCAAGTTTATCCATTGATTAAGTATTTTTGACTTTGAAATGGGCCTGTCTCAGTTGTCTCATGAACAGGTCTCGTTCCTAGCGCGCATTAGACAATTTCCGTAATATTCGTGTGCTGTTCATAGTAATTTTATAGCATATATTCTTATCAGCAATTTTCTATGCCTCCATGCCCCATGTACAGCATGGAAAATAGTTGTGCAATACATGGCCTTTCTGTTCATTAAGAAAGAAAATGACATATGGAAAAATCTATAAAAGTATTTTATTTTACTTAAAGAAACTACCGTCAAGCAACGTGATCGCTAGTTTAAATTATTCGATTAAACGAATGAAATTTGGTATGGAAGTAGTATGACATGACAGATGGTTTTGTCCTTTTTATTATTGTCTATGGAGAAATAATTATGAAAAAAATGCGAGTGGAATCACTTATCAAACGTTGCTGAAGTTGTTACTCGAAAACTTTTAAAAGTAAAATAGACCTAAAGATGTGTTGACCACAGACTTAGCCTAGTATTTTGTGTTAGTGTTTTGTGTAGCTAATAATTGCAAACTTTTCAAAATCAAGATTAAGCTCTTCACACGCGGCGATAATATTTGTTATATATTTTTTCTCCACATTAACTCATACCATATGGTGGCAGACAAGTATATGGCCCGCCTGATGTAAAGCGGTTACAGTCTTGTCTCGCGTATAGCGGTGTCTAGCTCTAATATATCTTTACCGCGTGTGATACGTTTTATGTTTACAAATTTTCATACGATTGTAATATCAATATGTTTTACCAGTGTAGAATCATATACCTAACTATTAACTCTAAAATATTTAATTTGGTGTTACAGAATATTATCGTGATAATTGTTGTTATATTGTATTTAACATTAACACTTTAGTAAATCATTAGTGATCATGGGCAGTTCTGACTGAGCCGGTTTTTACGAGCACCTCAGTTTTCATCATAATATAGGCACAATATAAGTAATAGTATAACGTACAGTATGCACACCTTTGCCGCTCTCTCGTAACGACTCTAAGACGAATCTGGAGCCCTACCGTCGAAACTGAAACCGATTACCGTCGGATTTTTTTGAATGCGAAAATCAAAGTACTGCTTAGATTTTTGGTAATTATATTTAGCTTAGCTGGTAGAAATTCTAGAGCTCTACCGACTAAACTGAAGATGTTTGTTAATAACTTTAACCTAAGATCAATTTTTGGAATCAAAATCACAATCGACTTCAGCTTAGGCGGTTGCAGGGGCCGTCCCGGGAACAGTCTGTGTGCCACCGTACGCACATACGCTTATTCACGGTCTGCACAGACGTCATTGTTTATGTAGTAGTTATCGACGCGATATTTGTATGGAGTGGCGTGGTATAGTTTAATAGTTCCTACTACCGTAATTGTATGTCTTGTTTGAAAATTATCCGTTTGCTCACCATGTAAAAACCTTGGACTACGATATTGAGAGCGCGTTGTGTTCAGTAACATAAATCGCGGAGTATTCATATCTTAAATCTTGTATTGTGCGCCTGCTTATTCTAAGAAGTTTTATTCGTCATTAAAGTAGAACTTCTTCTTAGATTAATGTTAATTTTTCATTATATCGCACGCGATCTTCTATTAATTTTAATATCTGAAATTTGTGATAACTATAGTTTAAGATGTTTTAATTAAATTATATTTATTGTTATATTAATGACAAATGTAATATATGGATGAATAAACTACTATTGTAAAATTATGTCCATTTTTATTTACATTTGCATACTATCAGCTAAATCACCAATTTTCGTGTTTGTTTGCTTCTTTTGTTTCCGAATATTTCGTCGTCAACCCTTATTCAAACCACTGCTGGTATACGGGTCCCATTCAATCGAAGAGGTTTAGAGCGCACTCTGCCACGCTGCTTAACTGTGGGTTGGCGGTAGGCCAGTGTTTTCAAGCCGCCTAAAGGACACTGACTTGGCTTAACGAACGACAGTCATCTAATGACAACATCCAGGATCGAGGTCTGCGTCTATCTAGTGGGCCCCAATGAGATTTTTTTAACGAATATATTTTCAAAAGACATTATTTTGTACTTATAGGTACGCTATATTTTGTATGTCGTCAGTTTTTAGTTAATGACGTTTTCATGCAGTGTCTAGACACCAAAAACTGTCGTTCCCTTATATTTTTATTGTTATTATACTTTCATATCATCCAATAGTGCTATGAGCTCGAAACCATGTTGTACCTTCCAAATTCAAAATTTCCTCTTTTTTATGGTAAATACTTCATGGTGAAATATTAGCGGCCAGCTAGCTACCCCAAGCCAGTAGCAGTGTAAATTAAAAAAGCAAAAGTAATATGTAGAAATTAAAACTGTATGGCCACTCCCTGCTGCTCTCTCAAATCATCCCCATCTCCCCTCCGAGACTAATCTGGAACAGTTTCACACTTCTCACGCTCATTTACGCTCTGCCCCGACGCCATTGCTTATGTAATAGTTGGCGGCATGCCATTTCTATGGAGTGGTCGGGATGTGCCATTAGTATGAAAGAATACGCTACCCTGTTGTTTACAAAATGCTAGTTGTCAATTTTTATTTAGTTATAATTAGAACTAGAAAATCACAATTTTAAATTTTCCTGAAATTGCTACATACAAAAAAGGCTACTAAACTATGAAGTGTCACCATAGTATTTTTGGTTCTTCAATGGTAATAATTTTTTAAATAATTTCATTCTTTTAAAATTGACTTTCCCACCAAATTTTGATCAACAATAAAATAAATTTGACGTAAGTTGTTAAAATGAAAGATCACAGATTGTTGTATGTTTTTTGGTATTGTACGATATTGATAAATACTTTTTATAATTTCAGAAAATTGTCATGTAGCTTTTTAAATAAATCAAGCAATTTCAGTTTTGAACTGCATGGTTTTTCCGATCTTCCTTTAGGGTACTAAAACTAACTAAAGAAATCACAATAAGTACATAATGTCTAGGAGATTTGATGCTGGTGTCCGGTTTTGAGGCTAAACTGGAGAGCACATCGAAAAAACGCATTCTATCCTTATTGAAAATCTTTCTATCCATATTCAAAAGCAAAGGGATTGGTCGATTGTTCATTGACGAACAATTTGCTACGAGTATGTTATGTGTGCCATGGAACCAAGAAACGTCTAGTAATCTAGAGTAGAATAGAACGCAAGCGGCCGCCTGGAGTCTCCAACGAGACTATTAGACTTGATAGTAATAACTGTATCTCAATAACCACCAACTAACTCAAAAGCAAGGGAGGAAGAACGCTCCCTAGTTACGATCCTCTGTGATCAAGAGCGTATGACTGGGTATAATATTTTAGGTCTTTTCATGGCATTCTGGAATGTTTTCGCAGACACAATACGGTCGATCTGTTAACTTCTTCACTGTACAGTCTCCTCTGGTGTTATAAGTGGTAATGGTAGTGGTCGGAGTTACAACATTATACCCAACGTTGTCTTTTTCTATTGTAACTTCGTAGCCAACGTCACCAGGCGACAGAAGAAAGGCCACTACAAAATAAGTTTTATTATTAGCGTTATCGTAATACGAATGAATCCTTAGTACTTTTTTCAGTCGAAGCGTACTGCATCGCGTACACTCTATTGTTTTTATATCTTTTGTAATATTTTGTAAAGACGATACCGCCAGATCCAAGCATTGTTTGCTTTCTGTATTTTCTATTTCTATTGGCTCTAGTTTATAACAACTGCACCATTTCTTGTCTACAGCAGCTTCAGCACAAGTTCGGTGCACGGACTTCTTTTCGAATAAACTCTTGCAGTTTGGACATGCTCCCGGTTGGATAACTGTCACTGAGTCCCTTGACATCTTCAATATTTCCCACAATGTTGCATGTACGTCGTACGGCGTTGTTAAACGATGTTGATTTAGTTGTAAACTGTTATATTTAGCAGTGTGATCCTTTCGAAATTCAAGTGGAACCCACATATAAAACATAGGTAAACGTTCTTCGTAATACGACTCCACTGAGTACCTCATTTCACCGTACCTTATACCATGATCACTTAAAAAGATAATAAAAGTATTGTTCAACGTAGCAGTTATTGATAGTTCTTTGAAGAAATATCGTGTGTATTTATCGAATAACGCCGGTAAACTGAAATTATTGTGGCTGTATGAATTTATCCAAAATACTCCGAAGAAGTTTTTGTCCTCATAAGTTTGCGTGAGATCATACACATATCTCAGCATGTGTAAGGCTGAAGGTAGTTTCTTCGTACATACTAAATTACCCGCGACATGCTCGCCTGTGAGATAGAAAGGGCGCATGTAATGGTCAGTAGGAGGGATTTCGAATCCTCCGTAATTCTTAAATGTGTCGGGAACGTTCAAGTCGTCTTCTCCATATGCCGTTGCATAGCCAGTATTTTTGTACTGTGTCCATATAAAGAGGTCATTGCAATGGTCCATGCTGGGTTTACATACGTTGTAAATATTACTTTTTCCGGTTAGCAATGCAACTAAATTGGGAAAAGTGTTGAATCCCACCTGAAATCAAAAGATGCAACATTTCGGTTCGGCTTTGTTTCGACATTAAATACATTTGTATTTGCTACACACTAGAGTCGCTAGACAGCGACACTTACTTTCTGACTACAATTTATTCATTGCACTACTGGGACCTCCATCTCTATTTCACAGAAGACTGCAGCCAAATAAGAATTCTTACTCTTGAGGATTGTTGTATTCATGCGAGTCAGTGAGATTACGTGAGAGAATGCGGCGTTGATAGCGGCGCTGGCAGGGAGTAAACAATTGCAAGCGTCTACTCTACAGCCTATGGTGACTACTTTAAATTAGTCTGACCTTATTCTTGTTTGATACACGCAGTACATCTTATAAAAACACAATAATATCCGATACTCCTCATCGTCATCATTTCAACAAAAGGGAAGTCCACCGTTGAATATAGGTTGCCTTTAGATTTGCACAATGATCTGTTTTGTGCCGTTTGCTATCGACACGCTGGATGACCCATCGGCCATTAGTTCTGGGTACTGTTTGGCCTGTCCACTGCAACCTCAACCTGCAAATCTTTAGAGATATGTCGGTAACTCCAATTCTACTACGTATATTGTCATTAAGTTAAGTTTGTCATCTAGAGGTAGGTATTCCAAGCATAGTGCTTTTAATCGCACGCTCCGCAGCTGAACTTTCGAATGGGACGTAAGGAACTACGTTTCAGTGCTATATGGCATCCCAGGCAGTACAACTGTCGAAGACATACGTCTTGTGATATTGAGGTATGCACTTGTAATATTATACGTTGTTGGTACATATAAAAATGTGTCTGAGAAAAAAGATCAACACCTTTTGGTAACCCCGGTAGTCCAACCAATTGTTTTCTTGGAAATATTGCATTGTTAGTGGCATATTTCGATATGCTCTCGCTCGAGACATCGTATCCATGCCCAATATTAAAACATTCCATGCCTTCCTGTTATTGACTTTAATTTCGTCCATATGGACCTTCTTAACCATGATATAAACATCTTCGTAAATGATCTTGAACATTTTGAGTGGGTTTTCCCCACAGGTAACAATAATAACTTCTAATTTCAGTTTTATTATTGTGTTATTTTTAAATAATGTACACGGAGAGTACCTGAAAGAGGAGGGGCTTGATTTGTTCAGTCAGTATCTATATCAAACATCGCAGTAACTACGACTTACATTTTCTTTATACCTTTGAGTGTAGTTTATATCCAAATTTGCAAACCTGAAAACATCATGTCATCATCATTCATGTTAGTATAAGCCTCCCGAAAGTTTAACTACTGCGACAAAAAAGTTGTACTCAACACTTTTTTTATATTCAAAGTAAGAAAGTCAATTTTACAATATCATTATGTTCCTAAAACTAAATTTAAAAAGTTTACAAAATAAAAAAGATGCCAACTAATATTCCATCTACAAAAAATAAGTTTATTTAGGTACTTTTAGCTGAAAGAGTTGCAGATCCACGGCACAGTTTACATCTCCAATAACATTGGCCATTACGATATTTCCTAGCTTTGAAAAATTGGTAACCTGCATATAATAACACTTTTCCGCTAGCTGTTTCAATTATTCGGAAATATTTATCACTCATGATTTCCAATTAATGAAACGGATCAACAAGTCAGGACGCGAGACACGAGATCCTTACAAACCGATGATATTAAAAATAAATCAAACTACCGCTTGTCAAAACGAAATTAGGAAGTAAGATTTAATCGAATATTATTTTTTCGTGCAACAAAAACGAATAAAACTACCCTTACCTATTAAAAATTGAACAAATTGTACCTACATCTATAAATTCATTTTATGCCATATATTATTGCTTATCATTGACGGCCCATATAGTATAGTTTAAGTACGTACTTAAACT
The DNA here is from genome assembly GCA_937001555.2 of Hypsopygia costalis. Classification (NCBI taxonomy): domain Eukaryota; kingdom Metazoa; phylum Arthropoda; class Insecta; order Lepidoptera; family Pyralidae; genus Hypsopygia; species Hypsopygia costalis. The sequence continues at coordinate 11,483,292 of OW443330.2, read as the reverse complement.
AAACTTGATATTATGAAATGGAAGTGATTTATATTAATTTCAATACTAATGTTACGTATTTACAAGGGCGCGGGAGGAGGTACCAACAAACGCACTGGCTAGTTGCACACTGATTTATTATAATAAGGCGTTGGGATGACAGGCCCCGCACGTACACATACAATTCACATATACCCACATGCTTACATATCTAACAACTAAGTAGGTATTTGTTTAACTCGTTTCAAATATGTTTTCAGTTTCTATTAAACACATAAAAAATAAAACATTTTTGTTGTGATCCACTTCTCTTTTTGATGCATTCAAAACATACCTACTTAACTTTCTTACTTTGTGATATAAAAAGTGGTACAGTAGTACAACTATTTTGTCTCAGTACAACTTTCGGGAAGATTGTACTAAGTCGAATTACTGAGAAAAAAGTCTGTCTAGTTCAACGATTGAACTGACCAATTTAACTAGAGGGAACTAAGGCAATTAGGTAAACTTTACAAAGTATAAAATTTAAAATTCCTGAAAAAGGCTTCCTTAAGGTAGCTTTTCGAAAAAAATAAAATAGGCCCAAAGTTATCGCAATTTCTCGAGTAACACAGGGTTGTTAAGATTGCAAATTTGTCCCTTGAGACAAAATTTAAAGAAAACGTAAATGCATATTTGCGATGTTTGCCTTTATTTGTCTCTATATTGACTGAACTGAAGTATTCGGTATTGAAACAATTTCGGTATTATACACACGACACTTACGTTATTTTTGTGTCTTGGTTTCCAGGATTTGTAGCAGTAGGACGGCTAATATATCTATAGCAACATTTATAAGTTTGATTTCGCATATTATAATAATTCATTTTCTTTTCGTTTATTATAAATATAATTTCATCATCGTGTAATTTGTTTATGAACACAGCTCGTTTGCCACAAGTGTGCCGCATATTGGCGGCTTCGTTAAAAATAATTGTTTTGGTATAATCTGGGATTAAACATCCTGATGTATTTATTAAAAATTCTTTATCTGGTATCTCTTTATGATTGATAGTGACTGGAATATGATTAAATATATGAGTAATTAGTATTATTAAGATAATTTATTGTTATAATGTATTGCAATATTATCTACTAAAGAGCTTAACTATGTGTGAATAAGTGTGCCTGCCATAATTAGATACTGAATATTGATCATTTTCGTATTTATTTTGTTACAATTGTAGCGTCTGATGTGCATGTTGGAAAAAGTTAATCTACTCTGTACGTTCTTGAACTCTTACCCTTGGCACGGTAATCAAGTAGCTTTTCATGCTTCTCGATTTTATTGAAAATGTTAGTATAATTATTTATTTCCTTGGTATCCATCTTTACTTGATTTTTTTCTTCGGTATCGCTCATGGAATTTACATGTATCGTTTCTAATTTTACATAATTTTCTTTAATTTCGTCTCTTACTTCTTTTACCTTATTTCCGTTAGGCTCATTTTCAATACTGTTTTCTTCCATAATATCATTTGCTTTGTAGTATTCATCTTTTCTGACATTAGCATTTTTTTTATTTACTAAGTTATCATTATTTTCTATAAAATCATAATTTACGAGCACTACGGCAGGATCATAATAAGATTCGTAATTTTTATATGTTTCGTTATAGTCATTAGTGTCAGTATAATTGTTAAAAAAATATATACTATTATTTTCTTTGTAACTTTTTGATTCTTTGTTATTGTCAATTTCTATGTATTGAACAGTTTGTTCATAAACGTTAAAATTAACGTTAGACATTATGTGAAAAATATTGTAATAGGACATTGCGAGCATTATGCATAACGTCAGAACCACGGATGTGAAGCAATTTTTTGATATGCGCATTATCAAACATCTGAATAATATCCTAAATATTTTTCTGGATGAATAGGGTAGGTAAGTAAATCAGTCACTGTTTAGTGTTTTCTTTATCACTAACACACCGTAAATAGTTATTACAGCCTATATTCGTGTGTAATAACCAGGAGTCTCACTTCCGCGTTGCCAATCCTGTAAAAATATACTTGTGTCTTAGGGGACACCGGGGACAGCACAGTGACTTGCGGGTCGCCAGCATTATTTGGTTATGCTATCAAATCAAAGTATTATTATCGACAACGACTGTGATGCATTTATTTGATAAGAAAGAAAGGTATGTCTCCTGAGTTGTGTCCTGTACTGACGCGCCTTTTCGCGCTCTCGATCTCCTCTCTACTTGGAAAGGTGTCATGGTGGAAAACTGCAAACGTACTGACAGATCAGACCAGTCGTATTACAGGCCTATCGCTGTCACCTCTCTTCTCTCCAAGGTAATGGAGCGCGTGATAAACAATCGGCTCCTTAGATACCTAGAAGAGCACCATTTGATCAGCAACCATCAATACGGTTTTCGCCGTGGTCGTTTGACTGGTGACCTTCTAGTGTCTCTCACAAGTCGCTGGGCTTCGGCCGTGGAGAGTCAACGTGAGGCATTGGCTGTTAGCCTGCATATGGCGAAGGCGTTCGATCGGGGCTGGCATCGTAGTCTTCTTTTGATGTTGCCTGAGGGTTTATGCGAATGAGTTTATAGCTTGACCAGCAGATGCATTAGAGCCGATGTGGATGGCAGTTATTTCGATAGCATAGATATAATGCTGGCGTCCCGTAAGGTTCTGTATTGTCCCCGACGCTGTTTATGTTGCATATCAATGATATGTTATACATTTATTACACGAGCCGCACTCATTTCCCTCGCTTTCTGGTGGAGTAGAACGAACGTTAAAGTTGCGAACAACTTGTGTCTCAAATCGAGAGCACACTGGATAGTCTGATTGGAGGCGATAGAACTTAGTCCAATTCAAGCCCACTCAGACTCAAGTCTGCGCGTTCTCCGCTAAGAAAACACCATTTGCTGTAATACAATACTCTCGATTGGAACGAAACTGCAATGTTAAAGTCTCCAGCGATGTGCATTTCGTTGTCACCTGGAGGAAAATGTCAAGCTGCCGTCGAAGAAAAAGCTCAAGTGCGGCCGCACATGGAGTACTGCTGTCATCGCGATACCAGCTTGCACCTTATGACTAGATTCACAGGCGAGCTGTGAGAACTTTTTTGACGATTTCAGATTTACAAACGGTTTAGAACCTTTTGAGGTCTAAGAAGAGACTTTGCGTCAGTGTGTGCTACATAGGCTACGGCAACTGTTTTCCATCAGGCGGGCCATATGCTTGATTCTCACCTTAGGGGTATAAAAAAAAGAAGCTGTCTACTCATTTACATAAACTTTCAGCAGATTGTGACCCAAATGGAGTAAAAGATTGTCCGAATGGCGTGAAAGAGCTCGACCGCCGATCAATTGCGTTGCTTAAGGCTCAGTTCAACTTAACAGCTGGAGTGTAAGACTGCGTATAGGTACCTATATAAACATAGATATACGCATCGTATCTGTGTATTTATATAGTATATGACTATGTACCTATTTGGTCATGAGTACATAGTTCATTAATGAAATTGCACTTTTCATCTGCCTCGCATATTTTTTGCTTGGCTATGGGGTTCTAACGGTCACTTCACGATGAGATAAGTCTGCCATTGAATAAAATGGTTACTACAATGAATGTACTACTTTTTATTAAATGTATTTTTATTTAATAAAAAAACCTAGTTTGTTTATCCAAAATTAGAGGTCTACGTCGCGTCGCCTTAAAATGTGATGTGTGAATCTACGTGATATAGCGGGTGGTTCCAGACCTAAACCACATGTCTTTGTTTTCCGTTACCCGTAAAATGGGCTTACCTCAATAGGCAAATCAGCTGATGAACATCTCTCATATCTCTACGGGCCTTAGCATTCACTTCCAATTAATAGTATTTTTTCCATTGAATACAGCAGTTACACAATACATATTTTTTTATAATTTTATTACTATAATATTATAATTATTGGTATAACTGCCAATTTCAATTTAATTTTGCAAAACAAAGATATACTCTACTCTACAGCTGTATGCGCTGTAATCGGCGTGGCAGAAGCATCAGTCACGTAAGAACATTGGATATCTGAAAACAATTTGTTGGACACTCATAATATTATTGTTTTGTGCATGCGGGCGAAGTACGTAAACAGTTCGCGTACGGGTTTGAGTCGCATGTTACGAATGTGGTTTGATGTAACAGACTAGGATTCGTCTATAGCCTTTATTTTTACTCGACTGATGAAGAAGGGAGGGTTATGTTTTTCGAATGTATGTATGTAGATTTATTTGGCACTCTCTACATAAATCGCTTGACGGATTTCAGAGGTGTCAATTTGTACCCGATTCGGATCCATAACGAAATCCTAGGTGATATTCGTATTATTCGTTTCTCCTGTGAGAGTAACACAGAGATACTATTACAAAAATGAATTTGAGGATAATAACAAAAGAAAATTGTTAGAATTTTGCAGTCAGGTTTTTTGTTTCGCGTAATAATTTTATTGTAGTATGGCATTTAGGAAGGCTTACTACTATCTTTAGAGCCATTTTCACATGTGCTTGGTGCATCCGGCCGTTAAGAAAACGGGGCTCTGGAGAAAGAGAGACATGTCGAGTCCAACTGGGGAACTACATCCACCTTACAGAATACCACAGCCAGCCATGCCTTTGAGAATTGTTGTGTTCCTACAAATGAGTGAGATCATCAGACGTGAGGAGTGCTTCTTGTTGCGAGCATGTTTATTATGTATAACTTTAATTATCAGGTGAGCCCTGTGCTTGTTTGGCCCCAGGCATATAAATAAAAACCGGCCAAGTCGGACTCGCGCACTAAGGGTTCCGTACTATTATCTATAATAACTGCAAAAAATCATGTCTGTTGTATGGGAGCCCCCTTATATATTTGTTTTATTTTAATTTAATTATTTATTTTTAAAGTGAATATATAACTAAATATCGAGCAAAAACGAGCAAAAAAAAACACGTTTATTGTATGGGAGCCCCCTTAAATATTTATTTTTTTTAGTATTTTTTTGTTATAGCGGCAATAGAAATACATCATCTGTGAAAATTTCAACTGTCTAACTATCACGGTTCATGAGATACAGCTTGGTGACAGACTGACGGACGGACAGCGATGTCTCAGTAATAGGGTCCCGTTTTACACTTTGGGTACGGAACCCTAAAAATTGTCCACACTGCTCTAACATCCGTTTATCCGTCCTGTGAACAGTAGCAAATATCTCACAATTTTTCACATTTGTAATATTAGGGTGAGATTATTTTGTGTTTTTTCGCCTACGCAAGCAGATGCATGTTATATGTTATCTTAGAATGGACTTAGTGTTACAGCACCGGTGCCACGTCGACCCATCTGAATCTTTGGTGCCCTTCCTGATCCTTTAGTCACTCTTCTCTGATTGCCTGGAGATATGATCCATTTCCTTTCCCATTGAGGCACCACATTGGAATTTTGAACTTTTGAATGCGTCAGCCTATAGTAAAAGTTCTCGAACTATTTATCAAATCAACCTATAATTTGTAAAAGTAGGCATTTAACGTTTCATTCGGTTGAAGGTGCTCCCTCAGACTTGACTGACCTGTATCCTTTCTATAACTTTTAATCTAATATTTAAGGTTACCGCATTCAAAAGCTCAAATCTTAATGCAAATACATGATGCATGTACTTCAGTAAGCTGCTTATTGGAAAAACTGCAGACCATACAAACAGGCCCATGACAAATCAAACAGAGACGTCGACGTCTCATCCCAAAATTATCCAAGATCCCAAAATTCACGTCATGCTTTTGGCCATCCAAATAAATAAAAATAAATCTCTAGAGTCAAAGCCAAACCCAATCTAACCTGCACGTGATCTTACAATTTTAACAAAGCTTTGCAGAAAGAGAGGTCGGCATCAACCCATAATCACCCCACTATTGGGGCGTCTCCTTTCAATCGAAGTCATAGAAGAGGACAGGATGGAGGCCAGTGTTTTCAAGTCGCCCAAAGACCACTAACTTGGCTTAACGACTGTCGTCTACAGAAAATAAACGAGATCTCTACCTTGCAGAAGATTGCAGCAAAACAACCCTTCCTTCTCCTGAAGATCCTGGAGAGTGGCTGCGTTGGTAGCAGGGATGCCGAGCTGCCATACATTGGTATTACAAGAATACAGGTTGTTTTATAAAACGCCGGGCCCGCCTGATGTAAAGCGGTTACTAAAGCCATATAGAAAGACACTCGCTATATGATACTGCTCGCGCCCTTGGCACCGCTCTGCTGTTAGGTAGTTATTGTACTTCGGAAATCTCGATGATCTGTACCCGACAAGGTTAAAAAATTAAAATGAAAGAGACAGGACAGTTTCATTATTTTATTCGTTGACAAATTAGTTAAAGCTTTGGTCCTAATTTCTAGCTGTCTGCTAGGAGTTTGTCATTATACCATATGTATCATTATCACTCTTAGCGATTTGTGGGGTGTAAGTGGCTCACAGACATCTCGGGAATCAATGCCTCTCCTGCATGTGGTGCACCCTGCCGGTTAGCAAACGAGACTCTGGCATCAGCCGCCAACCTGCCTGTCCAGAGCGTGGTGACATACAGGCATTTGGTCCTTTATGCAAAGAAATCTACATATGAGGCCTCCAATCGCTGTCTTAAACTTAAACTTAAGCTTAAGCTTAAACGTGTGTCGAGTAAAACTAGCCGATGCTAAAAGTTGCTCGTGGACCTTTGATTTCTCTTCATAAATAATAAGACCTTTAAAACTGTGAGTGTTTAAAGCCAAAATACTGGAAACATAATCTTTATTAACAGTTACTTACTATGTCATTAAGTCATCACGTCATCAGGTACTTTCTAATACACTTAACAGTTACTCCCTGTACATCGAGATTCGTCTAGATCAATTCACAATATGACTTAGATCACTATCTATTGGGTTTTTTGTGACATTTTGGTATATTTTCACACACACAATAAGGTCTATCTGTTAACTTCTTTACTGTACAGTCACCTCTGGTGTTGTAAGCGGTAATGGTAGTAGTCGGAGCTACAATATTATAACCATTGTTGTCTTTTTCTATGGTAACTTCGTAGCCAACGTCACCAGGGGATAGAAGAAAGGCCACTACAAAATAAGTTTTATTATTCGCATTATCGTAATACGAATGAATCCTTAGCGCCTTTTTCAGGCGAAGCGTACTGCATCGCGTACACTCTATTGTTTTTATTTGTTTCGTAATATTTTGTATCGACGATACCGCCAGCTCCAAACAATGTTTACCTTCTGAATCTTTCATATCTACTGGCTCTAGTTTATGACAGCTGCACCATTTCTTGTCCACAGCAGCGTCAGCGCATGTTCGATGTAAGGACTTCTCTTCGAATAAACTCGTGCAGTTTGGACATGCTTCTGGCTTAATAACTGTCACTGAGTCTCTTGACATTTTCAATATTTCCCACAACGTTGCATGCAAGTCGTACGGCGTCGTTAAACGATATTGATTTTGTTTTAAACTATTATATTTATCAGAATGATCTTTTCGAAAATCGTGTGGAACCCACATATAGAACATAGGTAAACGTTCTTCGTAATACGACTCAACTGAGTACCTCATTTCACCGTACCTTATACCATGATCACTTAAGAAAATAATGAAGGTATTGTTCAACGTATCAGTCTTCGGTAATTCTTCGAAGAACTCTCGTGTATGTTGATCGAACAACGCAGGTGTATTGAAGTCATTGTGGCTGTATGAATTTATCCAAAACATTCCAAAGAAATTTTTGTCCTTGTATGTTTGCGCGAAATAATTGACATATTTTAACATGCTTACGGCCGAGGGTATTTGTTTGGAACAAACTAGATTACCAGCCACATGCTCTCCTGTGAGATAAAATGGGCGCATGTAATGATCTGTAGGAGGGATTTCGAATCCTCCATAGTTCTTAAATGTATCAGGAAGTGACAAAAAGTCTTCTCCGTATGCTGTTGCATAACTAGCATTTCTATACTGTGTCCATATGAAGAGATCATTGCAATGGTCCATGCTGGGTCTACATACACTGTAAACATTCGTTTTGCCAGTCAACAATGCCATTAAATTGGGAAAAGTGTTGTACCCCACCTGAAACCAATAAATAATATAATGTTAGCTGTTGCTAAAATTTAATAGATAATTGCTAAATCTTGACTGTACAAAACTGGCATTGCTGTACAAATATATCTATTAAGGCGGAGATACACATGCCTGTAAAACAGTATGAATGGCACTTACACACTGTGAATAAATTTGCATATTAAACTTGCATGCAATTTGCATTTTTGCATCCCTGTATATATTTCACAAGCGAGTTCACGAGCAGTACGTATATGAGACCTTCCATACTTTTTCGCAACGGAAAACATTTGAAGTGAAAATAGCATCGTAATTGTAGCAATGCAATACATATACGGGTGGAAAATAACGAACAACATTCCCAACAATATGGTGTTATATTAATGTTGTTATGAAAGCCTGTCATGTATATTTCCATCTTTATAACTATCCATATATAGGTTCATATAGGTTCTATAAAACATTGTATATATAGAAAAGAATACTTTTCAAAACAAAGTCAATTTTAACTCTGGTATACCTTTTGATAACCCCGGTAGTCCAACCAATCATTTTCTTGGAAGTATTGCATTGTTAGTGGCATATTTTTGTATGCCCTCGCTCGAGACATGGTGTCCATGCCCACTATTAGAACGTTCCATGACTTCCTCTTGTTGTCTTTAATTTCATCCTTTTTGACCTTCTTAACTATTGTATAAACATCTTCGTAAATTATTTTGGACATGTTGACTGGATTATCGCCACAAGTGACGACAATAATTTCTTGCTTTAGTTTTATTTTTGTATTGTTTTTGAATAACTCACACGGAGAGTAACTGAAATAGAAAGACATTGTCATCTTTTCACACTGTAGCTTATATAGGTATTCAAATAGAAGTGTCTGCCTGTAGCCCTAGAACTATTTGTATGGTATTTGTATGAATTATTTGTAGTTTACAAGTCAGTACAGCTACAGTTAGTACTATTTCATATTCTGTGACAACAGTCCGTTTCCACAATCCGTTAATTCTCCGATTCGGAACAGAAAATTGACGGATCAAAGTAGCCGTAGTTAGGTACTGTTTGTATGAACGCTTGCACACTGGATTCGATTCGAATCCAAGTTCCTGAGCTGCGTGGCTGGATAGCGAGGTGTGGCGTGGATCAGAAATTGGATTAGCGTGCCCGAATTCGGTCCGAGATTTTTATATCTGTATTTTTACGGATTCGGATCGTATGCATTGCGATGCGCGTGTGAAGACTAGTTTTTCATAACTACTAAGCAAAATATTTCGTTTATGTAGTTTTTTATTGTTTTTCCAATGGTAACATGGTAATTTTTTTTTTAGTAATTTCATCCTTGAAAAGGATCTTTCCTTACAAAGTTTAAATTCACAGCGTATTCTAGATCGAAGATTTTCATTTTTGCAATTTTAGAACACTGTCAAAAAGTACTATATTTCATTCATTTTCATTACGTACGACAATGTTAAGTTTAGTTCAAACTTCAAACATTTACATATATCCGTATATATAATAAATATTTTACAAAATAAATAATAAATATGACTTACGTTACTTTTGTGTCTTGGATTCCAGGCTTTGTAGCTGTAGGTCGACTAACGTATTTATAACAACATACAGAATTTTGTTTTCCCTTTTTATGTTTATTCATTTTCTTTTCATCTATTCTGAATATAACTTCGTCATCGTCTACTTTGTCGATGAACACCGCTCGTGTACCACAAGTGTGCCCCTTATCGGCAGCTTCATTAAAAATCATTGTTTTTCCGTAATCTGGGATTACACACCCTGGTGTGTTAATTATGAAATCTTTATTTGGCTCTTGAATCGCAGGTAGTGTAACTGAAATATGATTAAATATGTAATTAAATAATAATAGGTAATTAAATGACAACAAAAATGTATTATTTGTCTAATCTATCAAAGAATTGATCTACCAGTCAATAACAATAGTAAATCAATATTTACTATTGTTATTATTTCACTGGTAGATAAATTACAACTAATAGACTTGATATTATTCTTTCTTTTACATCAGGTACGTAATTCAACTCTGCTTAGTAATTGGTATTGGTATCAAATGAGACAAGATGCTACCATTTGCATACTTTCAAATATTGTCTTTCGAAATGATAAAAAATTACATTCACCTATTTCTAGAAATCTTACCGTGGGCATGATCATGTAGTTGTAATTTAATATCCTTTTTATTTGTTATGTTTGCTTTTTCGTTAATATCGTTTTTCACATTTTCTTCAGTATTATTTTTGGGAATGGCACTTACGGTCAGTATCTTTATATTTTCGGTGACGTCGTTTTTTACTTCGTCTTTGGTATCATTTTTAGAATTTACATTTATCGTCTCTATAGTTTCATTCTTTTCCTTAATGCCATTACTTACTTCTTTGGTATTATTATTTATATATAATAATTTTATTTCTTCATTCTTTTCGTTCCTTACTTTTGCCTCAGTATTATTATTATAATTTGGATTTATCGTTTCATTTCCTTTAATTCCGTTCATCACTTTTTTTGCAGTATTATTTTTAGCATTTGCATTTACAGTTTCTATCTGTTCATCCTTTGCTATAGTGTTGTTCTTTACTTTCTCTTCAGCATTCGTTTCATGATTCACATTTATAGTTTTTGTATTCTCCTTCTTTTCTTTAATTTCATTCTTTGATTTACCTTCAGTATAATTTCCATGGTTTGCATTTATCTTTTCACCTGTTTCTGCAATGGTGTTCCTTACGTTGTCTTCAGTATTATTTTTGCGTTGTACATTTGTTGTTTTGGTTTTGTTATATTTTTCTTCACTATCTACCTTTATTTCTCCTGTCGTATTACTTCTATAGTTTATATTTACCTTTTCTATGTTATGTTCATTTGTTTTGATGTCATTACTTGGTTTTTCTTTGATAGTGTTAGTATTATTTTCATATATATTTGTAGTTGTGTTATTATTTTCGAGAAAGACGTCTTTTACTCTATTTACTTCTTTTGTCTTTTCTATCTTTTGTGTATTATTATGGTCTACATTTATTTTATTTTCATATATCTTGTTATTAATTGCTTCATTATATTCTATTTTGTTATCATCTCTACGGTCACTTTCGATATAATTTTCTTTTATGTCATCGTTTTCCTTACTATCTTCTTCATTTATTATATTATCATCACTATCTATGAAATTATATTTTATTATTAAATAACGTTCACTTTCATCGGATTCATCTTTATAAGAATAATTTTCTCTGTAATCGTTATCTGTATAATTATCATCTTTTTTAATACCATCACTTTCTTTTTGTCTGTTTATTTCTTTGTGATCGTCAACTTTATTGTAATACACAGTTTGTCCATAAACTTTACTTTTTAACGTAACGTTAGACATTAAGTGGAAAATATTATAATAAAACATTGGAAGAACGATACATATCGCCAGCGCTGCGGATGTAGAGCTCCTTTTTGATAGACGCATTGATCAGCTGTCACGGCTAATTCTGAAATATTTAACAAGATGATTAAACACAATAATAAATTGTTAGAATTTTAATAATTAAAATATCTATGTATGAAATGAATTTAATATTTAAATATCTATGTATCCATCAGTCATGAGGAGCTCGATGGCGTTCTTGCGTGAGTCAGTCTAATCGATCACGCAAGTTAAGCAACGTCGACCATAGCATGGATGGCTTTATTTATCTCGAGCTCCTCCATGTTTCGGAGGGCACGTTAATCCGTCGGTCCCGGCTGTTGTCATTAGATGACAATGTAATGTCCCAAGTCAGTGGCCTTTGAGCGATTTGAAAACACGGGCCTCCGCCAACCCGCAGTTGAGCAGCGTGGTAGAGTAAGCTATAAACCCCTTCGATTGAGGGGAGACCCTTATCCCAACAGTGGGATAATTATGGGTTGATGCTGAAATAACCAAGTGTGTCAGATAAAAAACACAAATAATGCTGCCACTATGAAAAATAACTGATACTCAGTTTTTTCGGAACAAAATTCACTTTTGTAGAACAGTTATATTGAAATGTAGATAAACGTTTAACTGAATAAGTACGAAGTGAGTGCTGCAATTCAAAGTGATTATTAGATTAAACTCACGTTTTAGTCGGGTCATATTGTAGGGGTCAACAGGCGATTATCCGATTAAATTCGCATCATAGGAAGTCGCGGGAGGTCTTCGCCAATTTGGTTTTCATTTATACCCGTTTGTTGTAGATTTGGGGCATTCTTATTTACTTTGTAAGACAACTTCGTCATAAAAAAATCTTAATGTAAAATAAAATAATTTGTAGTGCAATGTAAAATTACACTACAAAATATTTTTCTTTTTTTTTTCAAGAATTTAAACTTTATGTTGTTCAATGATTATTCAAATAACTTATCAAATTATGAAAAAGATATTATCACTCTGTCACAGACAAGCCAATGTCGACAGAAATGACAAACATCTCAATTGCCAGCGCTACAAAATTAACTTGCAAGATTTGATACGAAAAAGAAAAGCATAATATGTACCTATTAAGTAAATCGCACCCATAACAATAATGTTATAATAAAGCACTTGTACTGTTCCACGTAATTATATTTATAAGTATTTTTACCGAACGGTTTCTCAAGATTATCAATATAAACATGTGGATGATGTTGGACATGGAAATAGGACTAAGGATGTAGATTAAATAATTTGCAAAGAGTCAAGAATTGCCCGCGGCACAAAAGAGCCTTAGAGCAACGGTGCTGCGCGCATCTCTCGCGATTCGGCTCATATGACCGTGAGATCGGTGGAGCCATCGGAGGTGGTGGGTAAGATGGCGTTGGACAATTTGTTTGACTGTTTGGCCATCACCTTGACATTGCCTTAGCGGCGAAAACGGTCGGTAAAAATATAAATAGAATTACGTGGAACAGTAAAAGTGCTTTATTGATACTTTACATGATAATAAAGTTGGCACTTGGTGGAACATCAACCAAGTGCCAACAATCAACAGTATCAACACAACCGTAACAATGATTACAAGTATTATTACTTATTGTGTAATAAAATAACTTTTTATAATTTTAAGGAAGGTTCCGTAAACTCTGCCCGCTGTAATCTGACCCGCTTATCTGCGGGTTTTTAAATTGAATAATTATCGTAACATTTTTTACAAATTAGCATTGTAATTTGTAAGCAAATGGAAAAATTAAAAAAAAAATGTTTTACGGCACACCCCGTACAACCGTACCCGACCACTCCATTCAAATTTGGAGTCGTGAACTATATAAACAAAGACGTCTTTTGCAGAGCGTAAATGAGCGGCACCATACAAACTATTCCAGATTCGTCTCAGAGGGGAGGTGAGGTCGATACAGAAGAACGGCAGGGAGTGACCATAAAGTACGCAGTTCTATTTACTTATACTGTGCTTACGGTACATATTATTTGTAAATGCAAAGCAACAAGGTCGTAGTTTTCAATATTTTTATAAGCTTCCAGGCATTTGCAGATTGAACTTTACATCAATATTTTTTTTTTTTTTTTTAAATTACAATCTACAGGCCCCGGAATCAGTACCTTTTGTTACTAGTATTCTATAATATTATCCACTTACTACTAATATTTTGTTTGATTCAGACTAGCCCATTTATTTGCACGGGAAACTGTCTCGATTCGATGTGACTGGTTCCTTACGGAGCTGAATCATCGCGTTCCCATTGCTTTCCTAATTCTTTCACGAAAGGTGATTTTCGACTCCGAAGCGCCATTTGCAAATAACCTCGAATTATTTTAGTGGCAGCAGTTTCCGCACGTTGTAAGACACTCCACTCGAGCGGGTAGACCTTGTTACTCGTTAACGTTTCCGAGATGCGCTAGTTTTTATTATGACTAGATTCCGATTCGAATATTACCGGAAATCCAAGAGAGGTGGCAACCCTAATTATTATATTAGCAAATTATAAACTTTTTAGCATCAATTACTTATCTAGTTATTTCAGAGATTCGTCCATATGGACAGCTGAATGCACCATTGATTGTTGTATGTAACAAGGTTGAGTTTGTTCAAGTTCGTTATAATTGTTGCTTTGTTACATATTTTTTTATATTTATGTTAATACGTTGGATACCTCCTATCAGGTTCGCGAATCTATGTTTGCGGTCCCGTCGAGTGATAAAAGAGCATAAGAAAAAGGGCAATGTTTATCCAGGTGATCAGTTTTGAGTACAATTTATCACAATGACAATGAAAGAGTCTTTACATAAACCTTCTTTAACAAAATACCTTGTTGGCCCAACATTAAAAATAATAATAAGCGAAAGTACTAACAAGAAAAAGTTTTTAAAACTTTAACTCCGATCCGACTACGGATTAAAAACACTATAATTTAAGTCGGTTAACATATAGCCTATGTTACCAGGCCATAATAACGAATCAACACCTTATATATTACCAAGGCCATAATAACGAATCGACTGGGAATTTTTATTCACATTTGCCTCCGGTGACAGTCCCCGCGGGGGCGACTGGGAATAATTCCAACCAGCCGTGTCTGGTACCTGGTATGGTGTACACCCTGGTCATTCCATAAAAATGTCGAGTCGTGAACTACTACCATAAATAAAGACGTCTGTGCAGAGCGTGAATGAGCATGTGTGCTTGTGGCGCCATACAAACTGTTCCCTATTCGTCTCAGAGGGGACGTGAGGAGTCGAGGACGAGAAAGCAACAGGGAGTGGCCATACTGTACGTAGTATTATTACTCATACTGTGGTATAAGTAATCTACTTCTTAATTCTAAACCCAAAAATCACGTAATTGTAGATTTTTGCTGAAATCGTTACAGCCGTTTGCGAGACAGTCTTTCCATATGTATATAACTACTCGTCAGTACTCGTATATAATAGAATTCCTCGTTTAATAATTATTAAACGTGATTCTTTCTCTCCAATCTGATAATGATATCTAATTAGATATCAGTTATGAACTACTAGCGACCCGTTCCGGTTTCGCCCGTGTGGGATATCCCCCATTTTTGCAATATTTTTCATTTGTGATCCGCTCCTATTGGTCGTATCGTGAGCCTTCCTCGATAGATGGGCTATCTAACACTAAAAGATTTTTTTAATTTCAAGCAGTAGTTCCTGTGGTTAGCGATTCAACCAAACAAACAATATCTTCAGCTTTATTAGTATGGAATAGACACATAAAATATTTGCGTATATATATGACGAGCTCGGTGGTCGAATGGTTAGCAATGACCATTTTGACTCCAAGGTCGCGGGTTCGATTCCCGCACAAGACAAACATTTGTGTGCATGAACATGTCTGTTTGTCTTGTCCTGGGTGTTTTCTATGTATTATAAGTAAGTATGTATTTACAAAAAAAAACTCGGTGGTCTTTGACTCCGAGGAGTCAAAGACCACCGAGCTCGTCAAACTTTGTGGAACACTGACTTAGTGAACCATTGCTAACCAATCGACTACCAAGCACGTCGACCTGCACGTGATGTACCCTGATGACTGCCAAACGAGGCTCTGGCGAAAAGAGACATAGGGCATAGCATATTTTTTAAGCAGAAGGTCTGCCTCACAGAATACCGCAGCCAAATAACAATTCCCTTGAGGATTGTTGTGTTCCTGCGAGTGAGAGAGGTCACCAGAAAGAAAGGAAGACTGGCAACGGATCGGTGACCCCTTGCTGTTGCTGATCTCCACGGGCGGTGCTGATTGCTTTCCATCAGGTGACCCACATGCTCGTTTACCACCCTCTCATATAAAAAAACGTATTTCCCGTTTGGGCTTGCCGTGCCCTCTCTTTCGTAAAGAGATTACTCATTACTATTGTTAGTTGTAAGTGCAATCGTTATTTTATAAAACATTAGCATATCATAGGGATATCATAGTTTCAACATAAATTTATTTCATAAAACAGGAAGTGTTTTATTATCTATCGGATGTATGATATGTATGTGCGTAATTGTTCAATCATTAAATATGATGTTAATAAAATATACGAGGCAAATTGTTACATTACTACTACTAGTAATACTTACTAGCTGGTATCTGTGACAACCCTGCAACCCTTTTGTTGGAAACTGGCTGGATATATTCTTTTTATAAATAACTAGCTGACCCGACAACGTACCCTATTGCCCCCTTACCACCATCTCTTATTGCGATTCAATAATTGAGTAGATTGCTTATTCAGTTATTGAATCGCAATAAGAGATGGTGGTAAGGGGCTGCGCCTCGTGTGCCAACCTTCCGGTTATATCACGGGAATGCGAGTCTCTCGTCCAGTAAACCAATAGACGAGAGGACCTTTACCTGCTCCGCTCTTGCCCTCGGTAAACCAACCGAGCACGCAAGCGGAACAGTAGCTGACCCGACAGACGTTTCCCTGTCTTCCTAACTATGAATATTCAATTCGAATTGGTTTCGCGCACGCTGTCAAATGACTGACAGTTCTGGCCACAGAACAAAAAAAAACAGTTAGAAATCGTATGATGACCTATTAGTATGAAAACCTTTGTCACAGTTTTAAAAGCATACAGTTGGGAAGCGAAGGTACTTGCGCAGAGCAAGGGAGGGGAACCCGCGGAGAAGCGGGCGGTGCGGTCAGCGTCCCACAAACAAGCGTAGTTTGTGGGAGCCACCGTGAAAGGCAGTCACGTGCGCGTACTGAGTGTTTAAACGTTTTTTTTAATTTACGTTCAGTGATTCCTATTTATTATGATGGTGAATACAAATTGTTCTGTATACGGTTGTAACTCGATGTCGGAACACATCAAGAATTTAAAATTTTATAGATTTCCCCGTGACGCAAGGTAAGTTTTTTCTATAATTTCGTAAAAACCTACCTACTTTGTCTTTGTTGAAATGTATGTAGCTATATTGTTGGTGAAGTGCAAGGTACTCCAACTATAAGTATACAACAAATAACCGAATTCTTGTGTTCCAACGACAGATGACTAAATAGTTAAGTACTTCGTAACTCGAACTCCAACCTAGCTGGGTTTTCAAGTGTAAATATGTAGGTATATATATTCTTTACGGCGCATGCTCTTGCCCAAAGTGTAATTATTATGTTTACACCTTCTTAATAGTTGGGAAGTCGGACACAGAAGGAGTAGGTATTTGTCTAATATCCAACTGTTATGATTTTATTTAAACCGACAGAAAAAGACAAGGTTCTATATTCAAGATTTCTGGGCAAAGATATTAATTACTACGTATGGCTGTGCCATTTCTAACATAAAATTTGTCTCTGCGACTATATGCACGTGCTGTGTGTGGGACGAACCTATGTGTATGTTTATGTTACGTAAATGTACACTATAAACTTTATAAACAAATGGGACACCAATTTTTAACTTACACTCTCATATTTATTATTTTCGCTGTCGAAAAGCCAAATGACTCATCGGTTCGTGACAAATTATCTCCTTAGAATGGCCTATCCATACCTAGTAAAGATCTTTGTTTCAGGGCTAGTTTCTTTTTTAAATTTTTTTTAAGCAATCACGTTTTTTGATAATTTTTATTTACTTTTCTATTTTACACATTTTAGTTATATAAGTATATACAGTAAATTTTGCTATCCAGTCATTGCATTTTGGGTATTGATATACCTAGTTTCTATTATTAAGTATCTTGCGAAAATGAAGTGAGTAAAGTCGTAATCAAATTTAAATCGTTAATTGTTTGGTACCTACATCAACTTGGCTGGCACCAGAAATCCGCTATTTTTTTTTTAATTTTGATATACTTCGTGACACTGGCGCAATAAAGAAAAATTTTACAACTAATCAAAATTGGTTCAGCCGTTTATTAGTTACGAATGAACATAGGGACTTTTGTCTTCGCCATAATAGGTTAACATACCAACACCAACCAGGTGCTGTAGGAAACAATATTTTTAGATAAATTATAGGTAGGTATTATTAAAACAAGTAGGAAACAATATTTTTAGATAAATTATAGGTAGGTATTATTAAAACAAGTACAGTTTATATCACAGCCATGCTTATGTTTCCCCCATATTTTCATGATCAAATTGTTTATCCGAATGCGAATTCATTATTGTTAAATTTAATGATAGAAAATTGAAATCTAAAAATAAACCTTCACGTAAATATTTAGCAGTGCAACATTTGTAAATATGTATATTATATTCTTGTTGATAAATGATTATAAAAATATTAAAGATTATTTGATTTCGAATTTTGTGACAACCCTTGCATATCGGCGAACGACCGCGTGGATACCTACGCGGGCGGCGGCATCGTGCCACGTCAAAGGCGATTCCCTACTGTATGAAAAATAGTAATACTGTGCCTTTGTCGCCAAACTCAAACATGTAAAGCAAAATATTAACGTGTTACTACATGCATGTTTGTGCTGTGATTGGTCTAAAAATACTGTAAAAAATGACATATATACAAAAAAAAAAGTTAGTTCAAATTCAACCTAATGCAGTTATAACACGGTTCATAAACAATTGAATCCCGAACAAGCATCTAGTGAGCAATAGCTGTACTTCTTATTATGTCAGATTCTAAACAGTATAGCTACTCGACGCTAGGTGGCGCTACTCATATTGATTTTAATATTATGACTTCTATCCTTGACTTAAGGCCGATATTTGAATGACTGTACTACACGAATGTCGATGTCACTATTTTCGATAGTGATGTACTAACGAGGAACACCAAGTAACACCGAATACTACTACCGGAGTAATGAATATCTACCTATTACAATTTTTGGTACCATAAAATTGTATATTTTTACAATCTTTTCTTCAACTTACAATGTATGTATGTATATGTCTATATGTATGTCAGTGTGTAACAATGTTTGTTCGGGTGGAATCTTGCAACTCAATTTTGAGACAGATCTTCACGGATTGAGCTGAAATTTTGTAGTACACGTTTAGTTTGGATGACAATGCATGATAAACGTAAAAGCTGTCGTAGAAGCTTGTCCCAAAAATGATTTTTTAAACAAACTTATTAATTATGATGATTAAAGGTAATACTTCACACTAATATAATAATAATTTGGGGTGTAAGTGGTTCATCAACATCTTTGAACCAAAGCCAACTTCACCTGCACGCGGTGCACCCTGCTGACTGACAAACGAAGTTCTGGCGAAAAGAGAGGTAGGGAGCGTAATTGTAAGCTACCCGACTGGGGAATGTACCTCCACCTCACAGAATACCGCAGCCAAATAACGGTTCCCTCGAGGGCTGTTGTGTTCCTGCGAGTGAGTGAGATCACCAGAAAGGAAGGAGATGCTGTGTTACGTAAGCAGATTTTTCCAACCGCGGCGTTTATTCTGCATAGATAAGAGCGTTGGGTGTAAATAATTGTAATAACAATTATTTACCCCCAACGCTCTTATCTATGCAGAATAGCAAGTAATCAAAGCTCTTATGGATATTATCGGAAGTAGTTAATAGTGTGCAGTAATTCGAATTCGAGTTATATTTTATTTATATTATGTCAAAGCTACAAACTACTAGCGTTTCGGAACAACTACTGATGAGATGAGAAGAAACGCCGAAAGAAACTCAGTCAGTTCAATATCGGTCCCTACCATGCCTGCCTATATTTAACATTTCTTACAATTATACTATGTTCATATGATATAATATTGTTTTCACAATTATAAAATTATACTAATAATCAAGTAAATAAATACTGACGATACATGAGTCACATCACTAATCGATTAACGCTAGAATGTTCTAAACAAGCGAAGTGGAGTGCGTTAGAAATTTGACTTTAAAAATAAACACATAAGGGTTACTTTAGTTTGTTCGCATTTGTGCATTTTAATGAATATGCTTAAATTCTATTAAATAATAAAAATAATGAGAAATATTACTTACCGATGGTATGAAATGCCACCATTAGACACATTATTTTTGCTACTATTATTCTTACACGATATTATGGCACAAGAAGGCATTTTTATATTTTTTTTTGTTTTTTTGCTATGATTGTTTCCGCGGCTGTGACAAATGACGACTGAGATATGCGACGATCGAGATATGCCAAATTGGAGTATATTGACCTACGCCAAATTGGAGTACATATAATGACCGTATTCATTTGATAGATACTAACAGTTTTGTTAGCGACAAATTATATTATGTGACTAAAGGTAGGTATTACCTTTCTGCTAGTTTTAAGCGACAGATAGCACTTTCGCTATCCTATTTTTTTGATATTTTAGCCAAAAACTTGGCTACAAAATCCGCTTCTATTGAGCGGACTGTTGACATGGAATTTTCTATTAATGACATTTATAATCATTTAAATTGACTCATGAGACAACAGAGGTAACTACCTCTAGCACTAATTTATTACATTCACAATTAATTGATTTAGCAATACAATCAAACAGAAACTATAACATGTCACTATGCCCACAAAAATGTAATAATTACAATACAAATAATAATATTAACCTGGTACATCAAAATATATATTGTATGACTGAGGGCAAGCAACTAGAACTGGAATTATTCATGAACTCTGATAATATTAGTATTATGTGTATTACAGAGCATTGGTTAAAGGAGCATCAGCTCATGTTCAATTTCAGCAACCACCAGGTCGGTAGTTCATTCTGCAGGGTCAACACAATACATGGGGGGTCGCTAATTTTGCTCAATAAAAAACTTAAATTTAAAGAACGGAAAGATATTGTGTCCCTCTCTGTAGAATGTTCCATAGAACTATCTTGTGTACAATTAGAGCAGTTCATTGTTATATGCGTATATAAACCTCCCTCCGCGGATCTTAATTTATTTTTAGAAATCATGGATGAAGCCCTATGCAAAGTTAGCAACTCAGGTAAAACTATTTTGGTCTGTGGAGATTTTAATATTAATATACTTACTAATACAACTGCATCATGTAAAATTTTAAGTCTTTTTAAATCCCATAATTTAGTTAACTTATTTATGGAGCCTACTAGAATAAGTGCCACCACGGCTACCTGCTTAGATAATATATATACAGATATTAGTCCAACCCAAAAAAGTATTATTAATAAATTGGATTCTGATCATTCTGGGCAAATGATAAGTATTCAAATAAATAATAAAAATGTAGTCAAGACAAAAAATACTTTTGTGCCAGTAACAGTTAGTCGCTTAGAACGAATGAGAGTAAACCTAACTAGTAACTTACCTTTTTTAGATAATGACTTGGAACCTAACTTGTTGTATAATTCATTTTTTAATGCATTTCTTCACGAATTTAATTCAATATTTACTTCCAAGGAAATTACTTTTACTAATAGCCTCGTCTTTGGTGACTGGGCAACCGTAGGTAGGTAGGTATAAGAGTAGGCAAACTTTGTACATGTTATACTATGAAAGACAATTCAATAATAGTGAGGAATTTAAAGAACATGTAAAATCATACTCAAAAATTTTTAAACGCGTTTGTCAAGTAGCAAAATCTATGTTTATTAAATCAAAAATTAGAAATAGTAGTAATAAAATTAAAGCCACTTGGACGGTTATCAATGAAGAGACTGGGAAGGGCAGGACAAAGGATTCAGAGTTTAAATTAAGTATCAATGGTCATGTTACCAAGTCAGATTTAGAAGTTGCCAATGCTTTTGAAAGTTTTTTTTCTGCTTTCCCTGTTACTTTAACTAGTGCTTTGGGCTCTTCCACCTCCGTTGCAGAGTCATTAATTAAAGATAATGTGCCTGAATTTTATAACGATTTTCATTTCCGTCATGTTAATGGATCTGATCTTAAAGTCGCATTTAAATCACTTAATATTAAGAAAACGGCTGATCTATGGGGCATTTCTATACATATTATAAAATCTTTATTTGACATTGTTGCTCCCGCTTTAATTGTGATATTTAATAGATGTATTGATTGTGGTGTGTTTCCTGACTTGATGAAATTGAGCAAAATTATTCCTTTGTTTAAATCAGGTAGTACATTAGACCCCACAAACTTCAGACCAATATCAATACTACCTACATTTAGTAAAATTTTTGAAAAACTAATTCTCGCACAGTTACTTAAATACTTTAACGAAAATAATCTGCTGCACACTAAACAATTCGGTTTCACTCGTGGACGGTCAACATGTGATGCTGGGGTAAAACTACTAGAATGTATATATGAGGCTTGGGAGGAGTCACGGGACGCCTATGGGGTGTTTTGTGACTTATCTAAGGCTTTTGATTGTGTGCAGCATGAAACTCTAGTCAGAAAATTACACCACTATGGTATAAGAGGCATCGCTCTTGATCTTCTTACTTCTTATCTGGGTGATAGGGTTCAGAAAGTAGATGTTAATGGAAAACGATCACATGGATCAGCTGTAGCGATGGGGGTGCCACAAGGCTCTATTTTGGGCCCTTTCCTGTTTCTCGTGTATATTAATGATCTACCTCATCTTGTAAAGAATAATCATGAAATAGTATTGTTTGCAGATGACACTTCTTTAGTTTTTAAGGTAAATAGACAACAATCAGAAATTGACGATGTAAACAATGCTCTTTCAAAAATAGTAAACTGGTTTAGTGCTAATAACCTGCTTTTAAATGGTAATAAAACCAAATATGTTAGATTTTTTACAAAAAATGTTAAACAAGTGAAAACCAGTGTGGTGATGGACAATGAGAGATTGGAATTGGTCAATAAGGTTGTTTTCCTTGGTATAACATTAGACTCTAAATTACAATGGGGCCCACATATAGAAACGTTATCAGCTAGACTCAGCTCAGCAGCTTACGCCGTAAGGAAAATACGTCAACTAACTGATGTTGACACTGCGCGTTTAGTTTATTTTAGCTATTTTCACAGCATTATGTCATATGGTTTATTGCTTTGGGGTAGTGCCGCGGATGTAGACTCAATTTTTGTGCTCCAGAAGCGAGCTATCCGTGCTATTTATATGATGAGTCCCAGGGAGACACTGAGAAATAAATTTAAAGAGATAAATATTATGACATTACATTCTCAATATATTTATGAAAATCTTATTTACGTTCATAAAAATCAAACCAAATTTAGGAAAAACAGTGATCTCCATCAATTAAATTTAAGAAATAAAAACAAACTCGCTATGCATATTACTAGGCTCCATAAAATCTCTAACTCGTTCCCAGGTCAATGTATACGCTTCTACAATAAACTTCCAAACGACGCGTTTAAATTATCCATGGGTAAATTTAAGAAATATATCAAAACTAGACTATGTCAAAAGGCTTACTATTGTATCTCGGATTACATAAATGATAAAAGTATTTGGAAATGAATTGCTCTTGTTATGTTATGTTAATGATTGTATTTGTATTTAATGTAACGATATTGGCAATTAAAAGAGTCGGCCTTGAGTTTCTTGCCAGTTCTTCTCAAGAAGCCCCGTCGCCGGAACTGGCACTTAAATTCACTTTCACATTCAAGATAGTTTGATGAAAGTGAATCTAAGCTCTGCGGATTTAGAGTAGTGATGATTTATACATATTCTTATATTTAATTTGTATGACGTTTCTAAGTGCTTTATAAAGTCCAAGGAATAAAGATATTTTGAATTTTGAATTTTTTGAATTTTACGCGGGTAACGCCCACTTACTAATTCTAGTGTTTTTTGTGTTCGGTGGTTCTGGCAAACGCCATTATTGAATGGTATTAAAGTTCAATTATTACGAATCGTTTGTATGGGAGTATAGAAAAGTGTTGTTTTTAGATTTTTTCAGGCAATTTTTTCATTTTTTCTCTGCGTAAGAACCATACGCATACTTCAAGGAATATTCTAAAAAAAGAATTAGCGAAATCGGTTCAGCTCTTCTTGAGAACTAAAGACTTGCGTTTGCTGTTAGGTTAGGAAGCCAAAATAAAAGATTCTTCAGTGCAAATTATAATAATTAAATTTATTTTATGCACTCTTAGAAAGGTGTGTTCTACTACAAGAAGTCGGACGATACTGAACTGGAATATGATTTCTACTGAACCACAGAGCTTGGTTAGCTGACTAAGGCATACAGAGCATTTAACAATGTAGCCCTTTGTTTAAAGATATTATAAACAATATTGTGTGACTAAGACAGATGTCTATTAAACAGAGCGAGATAGATTTATTTTTGTATACTTATTCCAACACGCCCCCTCAAAAATAAATAATAATAATAAAAAAAAAAAAATCTACCACAAGCTATTTACAATATCAAACTTATGAACACACCATTCTTTGTCTGGGGAAACAATCATCAATATCTTGGTCCAACATTCGTTGCGCAGGATTAGGGAAACCCCAGTAAAACCTAATCAGACCAAGTCAACTTAATTATGCTCTTATGTAATCTCATTTGCAGTATATATTTACACTACACACTTTTCATTAGACAGAACTTTAACATTAAATTATAATACACCGAGTTTTTCTCTCAGTGCCGAAAAACGAGCGGCTGGTAATGCCTTTGTAAACATATCTGCCAGTTGATTACCTGTGGACACATAAATCATTTTAATTACATTTTTCTCAACTTGTTCCCTAGAAAAATGATATTTTATGTCAATATGTTTTGACCGTTTATGACTTGTCGGATTACTTGCAATGCTTATGCATCCGTTATTATCCTCAAAAATAGGAATCGGATTTGAAATTTCTACATGAATACTAGTCACTAATGACTTTAACCACAGAGCTTTTCTCACGGCTTCAAACAAAGCCATATACTCTGCTTCAGTAGATGACGCTGCCACTGTTGACTGACGCTTTGTTTGCCAACAAATTGTGCATTGTTCAAACAATTTGAACAAGTATCCTGTTGTGCTTTTACGATCAACTTCATCACTTCCCCAATCGGAATCAACAAAGCCACTGAGAATGTTATTATAAACATTTGGATTCCGCTTATAAGTTAGTTTCAAGTCAGTAGTTCCCTTTAAATAACGTAACACTCGTTTTAAATGTGACCAAAGTGAGTTATTATTTCTGTTACCAAATCTACTTAGAATGTTTACAGCAAAGCTTAAATCGGGACGAGTACATAACATAACATACATCAAACACCCGATAAGATTTTTACATGGAGCTTTTGTTGTTTCAATTGCACTCAAAGCGTCAAAGTCTACTTTGTTTTCCAAAGGTGTACTGACAGAATTACAGTCATTCATGTTAAACTTTTCTAAGACCGTTTTTATGTACATTGCTTGGTCTAATGTAACTGTATCATGTGATCTTTCCACTTTAATTCCTAGGAAACATTTGATCTCCATCAAGTCTAACATTTTAAACTTTTTCATTAAATAAGTTTTGAAACTATTCATGGTATTTATATCAGCAGTCGAAATAACAAGATCATCGACATAAAGTACAACATAAATATTTTTTGAAATGTCACCGGCATCTAGGAAATAAATACAACGATCAGCTGACGAGTATTGAAAACCCTTTTCAATCAAAGTTTGTTCGAACATTTGAAACCAACAACGTGCAGATTGTTTTAAACCATATAAAGCTTTATTCAATCTACAAACTTGTTTGCGTTTGGAATTCCTTCAGGAATTTTCATGTAAATTTCCTCTTTTAGTTTGCCGTTCAAAAATGCCGTTTTGACGTCCATATGGTGAACGAGCAAATTGAATTGATTTGCAAATGCTAATATAAATCTAAAACTTGAAATTCTTGCAACTGGCTCAAAAGTTTCGTCATAGTCAATTAAATATTCTTGACTAAAACCGCGAGCGACCAAACGCGCTTTATATTTCAAAGGTTTGCCAAACTCATCATTTTTAATATTAAATATCCATTTACAGTCAACAATATTTCTGTTTTCAGGTTTCGGAACAAGCGTCCAAGTGTCATTTTCAATAAGTGATTTAATTTCCTCATCAACAGCTTTTTGCCACAAAAGCCTATCATGCCTGGTTTGAATTTCGGTATACGATGTAGGAATTGTACATATTAAAGACTTTGCGTATAATAAATAGTTCACAGAAATATCATTACTGTTTTCATCATAAGACACTGTAGGCAAATTTTTAATTCGATCACTTCTTCTAATAACACTCGAACTACTAGAAGCTACTTCATTCCGAGATCCAGTCAATTTATCTTGAAATGAATCATAGCATGTATGCCCATCTGCACTGCGTACAGATTTATTAGGTGGTGGACCTAATGCGCAGGGTACACTGCCCGTTTGTTTCACATCATCTGATCTTATATTATCAGATGCGCACAATCTGCTACACATGTGCTCGTCAGAGTTATTGGTATTTTCAGATACAATACCTTCAGGCTTCACTGGCCTACTTGACAAGAAATTAATCTCATCAACAATTACATCTCTGACTCTTACAAACTTTTCTTCTACCACATTCCACACCTTATAACCATTCGGTTCATAACCAACCAATATCCCTTTCAAGGATTTCTCATCGAATTTTGCTTTTCTACTTTTGTTAAGAAAATACACAGTTGAACCGAAAACCTTTAAATACTTAAGTTGCGGCTTCTTATTATGCCACAATTCAAACGGTGTGTTATCTACTTTCAGTGCTTTTGTGGGGCTGATATTGATAAGATAAGTAGCAGTTAACACAGCCTCACCCCAGAACGACTTGTCTAACTTAGCACCTGCTATTAAAGTTCGACTTCGTTCTGTTAACGTTCTTATCATACGTTCGGCAATACCATTCAAAGCAGGGGTATGCGGCACTGTTAAATGGTAGGTTATACCTTTTTGCATACAGTATTCTTTCATTTCACTCGATAAATATTCGCCACCATTGTCACAATATAAATTGACAAGTCTCAAACTAAAATGAGCTTCGCACTTAGCAACATAATCTCGAAAAGCAGCAAAAACGTCTGATTTATGAGCTATTAAGTATGTCGCACAGTAGTGAGTGTATTCGTCTACAAATATCACAAAATAGTTTTTGCCGTCAAGTGTCGAAGGAGTGATCATACCACACACGTCGGAATGCACATTAAATAGAGGTCGTTTAATAATTTTAGATTTACTTTTATGAAATGACAGACTTGCTTGTTTTCCATATATGCAAGCTTCACATAAACTTTCACTGGGTGTAGTATTATTTAATCGATCAATATCAGAAAACATTTGTTTGGTTTTAATTTGCAAGAACTTAGATTTGCCTATGTGACCCAATCTTTGATGCCACAAATCATAGTTACTATTCATGACCCTATTTGATGAGCAATTCAAAGCACATTTATTAAGCATGAAATTAATACCAATTAAATTATTCAAAGACTCACCCTTTGTTACCATCTTACCCTCTTTGTTGAGTATTTGTACACCATTTTGACCAAAAATTATGGTCATTCCAGCCTGTTGCATTCTTTTGACCGATAACAAATTATATGGAATTTCTGAGCAGAAAAGAACATCCTGTAGCAATCCACTCATACCCGTATCAGTGGTAATAGATAGAGTGCCTCTTTTTGTCGCACTAATGAATGTTCCGTTTTTAGCTACAGAAATATTTACTGGAGACTGAAGTTCTATGAACCCACGTGTTAGATCTTCTCTGTTAATTAAATGATCTGAGGCACCAGAGTCTAATATGAATGTAATTTTATTGGTACTTTTGCCTTCTTCGGAATAGCATTCGTTTCCAACCATGAAAGCAAACCCTGAGATATTAGATTTTTCTCTGTCTGCAATATTTATAGATTGAAGCGTTCTTTGGTTTTCAGTTTGCTGTAGCGCTTTGCGGTTTTCATAATTTGGTTTCGCCCTCTTATAGAAGAAGCAATTAATTTTGATATGCCCTTTCCTTCCACAGTAGTGACATGTTCTATTTTTAACTTTATTGTTTCTTTGTTTATAATTATGAGTAAGTTGATTTGGCTTGCGTTTTAAAGAGAAATTCCATTGCTGGTTTTTGAAACCACTGGTTTCTGCTTGCAGGACTTTTAAACTATTGTCGCGCCTTTCGTTTAATAATTTAATTTCATGATCAAGAAGCCTTGTTTTTACGAAAGATAAGGTCAAGTTATCTTCAGCTAATGTCTCAATTGCTGTGATGACACCATCATAAGAATTCGGTAAAGTCATAAATAGATGTGTGACTTTATCTACTTCTTCTAACTTTGCACCGGCACCCACTAACTCGATAATCAAATTTTCAAAATTCTGAAAATGTTTTATCAATGGAGTATCACGTTCTAATTTCAAATTCAATAACCTTTTTCTCAATGCCAATTGGGATGCGATACTTCTTCTTTCATACACTGCGTCGAGTTTTATGAAAATCTGTTTTGCTGTTTCTTCATTAGCAAACCCCAGCAAAGAATCTGATAAATATTCGATGATGGTATTTTTCGCTATCTTTTCTTTCTTCGTCCAATCACTGTTGATGCGTACAGGAGGCTCTTCGTCAATTACTTGCAGCACTTCAAGTTCGTTTAATAAACTGCGTATTCTAAGTTTCCATAAAGAATACTTTTCGCCGTCAAACAGTCTAATATTTCTTTTTACTTTTGAACCGTCCATCGTTACAGTTAGAAAATAACACAAAAAGTCACTTAGAATACGTAAATAGTTTCTCTACCAAAATTACAAAAATCACAAGTCTTAAACGTTACCACTTAAAGCGTTTTTTATCGTATTTAAAAAAAAAGTCTGTTTCTTTCAATCACTTAAAAGTCCACTTTGTACTGTACACTGGGCCCATAACCTGTTAGGTTAGGAAGCCAAAATAAAAGATTCTTCAGTGCAAATTATAATAATTAAATTTATTTTATGCACTCTTAGAAAGGTGTGTTCTACTACAAGAAGTCGGACGATACTGAACTGGAATATGATTTCTACTGAACCACAGAGCTTGGTTAGCTGACTAAGGCATACAGAGCATTTAACAATGTAGCCCTTTGTTTAAAGATATTATAAACAATATTGTGTGACTAAGACAGATGTCTATTAAACAGAGCGAGATAGATTTATTTTTGTATACTTATTCCAACATTTGCGTCAAATTTTGACCCTTTTAGTGATTTTTGCTACGATTTTTTTAACACGCGAATTTAAATTAAGTACTATAAATAACAATAACTTTTTTCACTGAACTCCGATTCTTATGAAGCAAAGCCTGTATGTTGTTTCTAGCTGAGCCTAATCTATTTATGAGAACTGTAAATAAATATAAGTTTAGTAGTTTTAGATATTAGTGCATACTTACAGACCTACAGACAGAAAAAAAAAGAATACTGTTCTGTTACTCATTTCCCATCATCTATTCATTAATTACATTATTTTTAGGGTTCCGTACCTCAAAAGGAAAAACGGAACCCTTAAAAGATCACTTTGTTGTCCGTCTGTCTGTCTGTCAAGAATTTCTATGTCGAGAATGCGTGGAGGTATCGAGCTGAAATTTGAACTGTATACTCAGGTCTACGGTCCCATGAAGTTGTACAAAAACCAAACTGCTAAGTTTACGTAAAAAAAAGTTACGGCCGTTTATTCAGCAAAAAACGCATATTTCGACACATTCTCAAGGGAATCAAAACCTATAGGGTACTTCCCGTTGACCTAGAACTATGAAATTTGGCAAGTAACATCGTTATAGACTACAAGTACTCCTGTACTTGTAGTTGTATAAATCTCAAAACTATACATTTGTAAATAGATCTTTAAAAATACGGGGTCTATATTTTTTATAGGGTGTCGAAATTTCAAATTGAAACTACTAGTTCAAATGGGGTATCATATTAAAGGGCTTGATGTACACATTGCAAAATATATTTTATTTATTTTTTTCGACGCATTATTTCTTATTTATAATGAAAAATATCAAATTTAATATGTACGGAACCCTCGGTGGGCGAGTCCGACTCGCACTTGTCCGGTTTTTTTTGATAAATTTATTCTATACGTGGTTTCTTTTTTTATACTTCTTCAACTCGTGGCCGACAAGCATACGACCCGTCTGATCTAAAGCGGTTGCCATATTAATGCTCGCAACATGAAATATCGATTGCGCGCCGCCACCCTCGCTGCCAACGCAGCAACTCCTTTCTTTCAGGTGAACTTCCTCACATGCATCTCTTACGGGAACTGTTAAGCATTTGGCTGCGGTATTCAGTGAGGTGGAGATACTTCCCCAGATTCTACTGAGTTATTATGTATTGATAACATCATTAAATATGCAGGATAATAATTATATGAACATCCATTATTAAATTACTTTTTTACAGCATGGAGATAAAAACTTAATTGTACCTATACCGCCAAGACACAAAAAGGTTCGCGTAATGTTTTTGGCCGTTTAAAAAAAAGAACATTGTTTCGATACATTATTTTATTTCTTACATTGCAGACTTAACGCATGCTGTGACTATTTAGCTAGTGACAGTAACACTATAATAAATAATAATAAATATTCCTGGACAAATTACACACCGCCATCTAGTCCCAAACTAAGCAAAGCTTGTACTATGGGTACTAGATAACTAATATTATACTTACATACATTTTTGTTGTAAAGACTTTTTTGTTGTATACATATAATACATAGAAAACAACCAGACCAAACAAACAGACATGTTCATGCACACAAATATTTGCCTTGTGCGGGGATCGAACCCGTGACCTCGGAGTCAAAGTGGCCATTGCTAACCATTCGACTAGCGAGCTCGTCATCTCTAATGCAAATTAAACTAATGCAAATAAGTATTGTATTGTCAGTAAGTACTCGTATTTAAGGAGCTGGTGGTCGAATGGTTAGCAATGGCCACTTTGACTCCGAGGTCACGGGTTCGATCCCCGCATATATATGTATACATATATACATGTGAGCACACATGTTTAGTTTTAGACAAAAATGGAGGGAAATCTATAGGGAAATTCATTATTTGTATTATTTTTATGTATGCCTGGGATTGGTGTCATAAGATACGTCGCAACTGTGGAAGTAACGTAGGGTCTATCACATTACATGTACCGCAATGATATTAGAATAGAACTAATATAGATATGGCATACCCATAGTAAATAGCGTCAGAAAACGGTTCCCGTCGCCTGGGATATCTATGACTATCGCTATTCTTACCATCTTGCGGCGCTTTAATATAGTTGCTATCTCTTTCCCCCGTTGAATACGTAATCGGCGCAATAGCGTCTTTTTCCCTTTCAAAAATATGAAATTAATCTAAAATACGCGTTAACATCAAATATTGTGTACATTAGTGTGATATGTGATCCTTTGAGCTTTATTTATTTTATCAACATAAATTGTGCATTTTCGTAATACAGAACACGGCATTTTACCTATTTTAATCAATTGTCACAACGTCAGTGTCGTCGGTTTACTTGTGCGAAATAATTGCGAGGTGAGATAGTTGAGTTGACTCACTTTCGGGTGTAGGTCCGTTTTTTACGCTCGTGGCATCTATAGTATTTATAACATCATTAATGTACGGTATAATTATTATCTAATAATAGCTTTAGAATAATAGCTTTCGTGGAAAAACGTTGGAGGATGTTCCAAAAGAAAAAAATATTAGAATTAAGCAGTCGGATTTTTGCTTTTGCTTAACAAACAATACGCGTATTAGATAACAAAGACAAGTACTTATTTTACTATTTATGGTGATTAGTTGAGTAGGTACCCAAGTGCATTACAAGCTGGGAAAGCGCGCCTTTATTTAGTTAAATATTCGTGGACAAATTACACATGGTCATCTAGGCCCAAACTCAGCAAAGCTTGCACTATGGATAAATTGATATATGGATATTTGTACTATAATAATAATAATAGAACTTTTTTGTTAAAATTTTATATTAATTGTTATTTTTCATATTCTCTCTTAAAGTTCACATTTATATTCATAATAATCAACCGAAATCATATACAAATAAAAATTTTAGAAGCCATAAATGATTTTAAAGGAATATTTACAAAGAAATAAAACCAAAGAGCGATGACATTGTCAAATACGTCAAGTAAGTACATATACATACACGAAGAAAAATGATAAAAATATGAAATGAGCAATAATATAAGATGATAACGAGAGCAAGGTATAAGCAAGCGTCACAGTCCAACGCACGCCCACCACCACCGCCCGCCTCGTCTAGCTCCACGTCGTCGGAGGAGCAGTACGCGACACCTCCGACCTCCAACGTGTCGAGCGACGAGGACGGGCCACCGCCGCCCCCGTCGCCGCCGAGACCTGCGCGACGAAGAGGACGGCCCCCGCTACCGGCCGGCTTGGGGTCTTCGGGGCACTCTGCCCCGCGACAGGCTCCCGCTACCGGTGGTGTAGTGCGACGCATGAGGTGGACGAATTCTATAAATGAAAACGTCATGCGCGCCTACTATAGGGCAACAGAGGGAGGAATCAATCTCAGTGCGTATCGTGTTCGTATGCTTCCACTGTTTCAGGTGCTTGAACCGACTGTCACCGTTACTGTTCAGCGTTTGTCGGATCAAGTGAGGGCTATCCAGCGTTGCCGTTTGCTGGATGAGTCTAAGCTTGAGCGACTTCGTCGGGAAACGCAACCTGTACACGTAGTCATCGAGGTAAGCCAAACTCCGCCTACGATGATGTCGAATAACATACATTCGGCAACAACGCATGCGGAGGATGGACCAGTGCCAGATGAATATGTGAACACGAGCGTACATCCAACCCAGGATGATGAGCAACTGAGAAGAGCATTGGATGAGGCGCTTTATGCGTACAGATCCACACCAATTACTGAAAGACCGCGGCTACCACGTTTGCCCGTGCATAGACAAAATATGGCGCTTATGGGGGCTCTAGACCGCATACTAGATTCCTACCTGGAATCTAGCCGTGACCTTGCTGATACCCACTCGATACTCTACTGTGCAGCTATCGCGGCTTGTCGCTTGGCTCGAGTCAAATTTCCGGATTGTGACCGAGCCTCGCGACCAGCTGTCGATGTTCCTGCATGGCAAATGAGAATCGAGCGGCGTATCAGCGCGGCTAGAGCCCTCATAGGGAAACTAATCTGCTTCAGATCGGGTAATAACCGCCCGAGAGTTATGCGCTTTGTGCACCAGGCATTTGCTGGGACCAATATTAGGCCCCAGGATTATATGCACTGGGTCACAGAGCGCATAGACTTTCTGAAGCAGAAAGTGTATGCATGGGCAAACCGTATTCGTCGTTACAGGCAGCGTGTGGATAGGTACCATCAAAATCGGCTTTTCCAATGCGATCAAAGGAAAGTATACCGAACTTGGGAGAGATCTACTAGCCGTGTGGTTGATAGGCAACTTCCGACCGCTGGAGCTGTGTCGCAGTTTTGGCAAAGCATTTGGTCGGTGCCTATCAACCACACCGAGGGAGCATGGATTGACGTTGTCGAGCGTGCATGTGAGTCGATCGGAAACATGGAGGCTATTATCATTAGCCCCCAAGACGTTAGCTGTGCAATCCGAACGGCACATAACTGGAAAGCTCCAGGTCCGACGGATTGCACAACTTTTGGCTTAAGTGGTTCCGTCGCTCGCATGCCCGCTTGGCAACTCAGTTTCAAGAAGCCCTTGAAATTGGATCTCTGCCAAGTTTTATGACTACTGGTATTACTTTCCTGCTCTTTAAGAATGGTAGTACCACGGAAGCTAAGAACTATAGACCCATCACGTGCTTGCCAACCTTATACAAGCTCCTTACATCCATTCTGACATCTAAAATTACCAAACACATTATGTGTAATAATATTTTGGACATTGCTCAGAATGGGTGTAGGGCTGGGTCCCGTGGTACTAAAGAGCTTCTTCTCATTGACATAGCCGTTTGCCAACAGGTCCGCCGAAACAGGAAGAATCTCTCTGCCGCCTGGATTGACTACAAAAAGGCCTATGATTCGGTGCCTCATTCATGGCTGAGAAGGGTACTGGAGTTGTATAAAATAGATTCAACTCTATGCTCCTTTCTCGGTTCATGCATGGGGCAGTGGACCACAGTCCTTTGTCAACCGGGTTGCGGAGTTTCTCCTGAATTGGTGGATCCTATAAGGATTCAACGTGGTATCTTCCAGGGTGACAGCCTGAGCCCGTTATGGTTCTGCCTGGCTCTGAACCCACATAGCACTCTGTTAAGGGATTCAAAGTTGGGCATTCGACTTCATAGAGAGGGTGAGATCATTTCTCATCTGCTGTATATGGATGATCTCAAATTGTTTGCACCAAACAAACCAGACCTTGTGGAGTTGCTGAAAGTAACCGAAACTTTCAGTAACGCCATTGGTATGGAGTTTGGTGTTGACAAATGTGCGGTCATACATGTGCAGCGGGGTAGAGTTGCAAATTCGGAGAGTTTGCAACTCTCAGAGACAATGTCCCTCAGATCTCTCTCTGAAGTCGAAACCTACAAATACCTTGGTATGTCGGAGTCTCTAGGTATAGCCGGCGGGGACATAAAACAATCGGTGATGGACCGATTCTTTGGTCGCCTGACAAAAGTCTTAAAAAGTCTGTTGTCAGGTGGTAATAAGGTTCGGGCCTTCAACGGTTGGGTTATGCCCCTGCTGATATACACCTTCGGCATACTAAGGTGGACTCAGGCTGAACTGGATGCCCTGGATGTTAAGGTCCGAAAACTGCTTACGACGCATCGCATGCATCACCCACGATCATCAGTGATGAGATTGTACATCCCACGGAAGTGTGGGGGTCGTGGCTTTTTAAATGCCAAAAACCTACACAACCGTGAGGTGTGCAATCTCAGGGAATATTTTCTAAACTGTGATAGTGGGATGCATCGCGACGTTGTAGCAGTTGATAAGGGCCTTACACCACTATCCTTGGCAAACGAGAATTGGCGTAAACCATCTGTGCTTACCACTCAGGGCCGCAAGGATATATGGAAGAGCAAGGAGCTACATGGGCGATTCTACCGGGCTCTTAATGGGCCTGATGTAGACTCGCTCGCGTCGGTGGCCTGGCTACGTTTCGGTGACCTCTTTGGGGAAACCGAAGGTTTTGTCTATGCAATTATGGACGAAGTTATCAAGACGAATAACTACCGGAAATATATCCTGAAGGACGGTACGGTCGACATATGTCGAGCATGCCACCGTCCCGGTGAGTCACTCAGGCATATTGTTTCCGGTTGTTCTCATCTTGCTAACGGCGAGTACTTGCATAGACACAATCAAGTAGCTAGGATTATACACCAGCAACTTGCTCTTAAATATCGCCTTGTGAGCTCTGAAGTACCATACTACAGGTATGCACCTGCGCCAGTTCTCGAGAACGGTAGTGTCACGCTCTACTGGGACCGGTCTATTATCACTGACAGAACTATTCTCGCAAATAGACCTGATATAGTGGTATTAGACCGGGTGACGAACCGTGCAATTCTCGTTGACGTCACCATTCCCCATGATGAGAACCTCGTTAAGGCCGAGAAAGAGAAACTTTCTAAGTACTTGGACTTGGCCCACGAGGTTACCAACATGTGGCATGTGGACTCAACGATTATTGTTCCGGTAGTCGTGTCAGTAAACGGACTTATAGCTAAGAGCCTCGACCATCATCTCGAGAGGCTCATGCTAGGCAGTTGGGTCAAGAACCAGATGCAGAAGGCGGTTCTTCTGGACACGGCACGCATTGTGAGGAGATTCCTCACTCTGGAGCCCTGACCACCGGTAGTTTGGGTCTTCGCTCCACTACCGGCGGGTGCCCCTGTTTTTTTATATTTTTAAATGTATTTTTTTTTTATATTTATATTTAAAAATGTAATAAAATAGAGTAAAATGTGAAATAAATGGAATAATAATAATAATAATAATTAATAATAATAATTAATAAAAAAAAATATATTTTTTAATGTATATTTTTTTTATATTATATATTAAAAAATGTAATAAATAAGGTATTAGAAATAAATAAATGTCATAATAATAATAATAAATATAACAGGGAGATAAAACAATCAGTGAAGGAACGTTTCTTTTGCCGTCTTTCAAAAGTACTGAAAAGTCTTTTGTCAGGTGGTAATAAGGTGCGTGCCTTCAATGGTTGGGTTATGCCTTTGCTTGTATACACCTTCGGAATACTAAGGTGGACTCAAACCGAGCTCGACGCACTGGATCGCAAAGTCCGTAAACTACTTACCACGTATCGTATGCATCATCCACGCTCATCTATGATGAGATTATACATCCCACGGAAGTGTGGGGGTCGAGGCTTTCTTAATGCCAAAAACCTACACAACCGTGAGGTGTGTAGTCTCAGGGATTATTTCCATCATGTTGAGAGTGGGATGCATCGAGACGTTGTAGCAGTTGACAAAGGACTGACGCCGCTCTCCTTGGCAAAAGAGGACTGGCACAAACCGCTTGTATTAAGCACTGAAGATCGCTTGAACATATGGAAGGGTAAGGAGCTACACGGACGATTCCATCGGGCCCTTTATGGACCCGATGTTGATCTTTTGGCGTCCGTGACCTGGCTACGATTCGGTGACCTTTTCGGGGAAACCGAAGGTTCTGTCTGTGCAATTACTGATGAAGTTGTCAAGACTAATAACTACCGGAAATACATCATGAAGGACGGGACGGTGGACATTTGTCGAGCTTGTCACCGTCCTGGTGAATCTATCAGGCATGTTATTTCCGGTTGTTCTTATCTTGCCAATGGTGAGTATTTGTACAGACACAACCAGGTAGCTAGGATAATCCATCAGCAACTTGCTCTTCGATATGGTCTTGTGAGTTTCGAAGTGCCATATTACAAGTATGTACCTGTGTCTGTTCTCGAAAACAGTCGTGCCAAGCTCTACTGGGACCGGTCTATTATCACGGACAGGACTATTATGGCTAATAAGCCTGATATCGTGTTGGTAGACCGGTTAGAGCGAAGGGCATTTCTTGTTGATATCACTGTGCCATGCGACGAGAACCTCGTGAAAGCTGAGAATGATAAGTTGTCGAAATACTTGGACTTAGCTCACGAGGTTACCGCCATGTGGGACGTTGATTCAACAATAATTGTCCCGATAGTTGTGTCGGTAAACGGTCTCATAGCGAAAAGTCTCGACTCATACCTCAGGAGACTTTCGCTAGGTCACTGGGTCAAGGGCCGGATTCAGAAGGCAGCAATTTTGGGCACTGCACGCATTGTGAGGAGGTTCCTCAGTCTGTCGCCCTGACCACCGGCGCCACTGGCATATGTCCTGCGCCGGCGGTAACTTTTTATAAATATTTGTATTTGTAATGTTGTATTTTTATATTTATATTGTGAATACAAATGTTGATAAAAAAGAATAATAAATAAATAATTGGTCATAAATATAATAATAATAATAATAAATATAATATAATAATAATAATAAATAATAAAATCATTTATTTCAGACCTGTTTACAATTATTAATAATAAACATAAGTCCATAGATAAATACCTTAAAACTAACATACATATAAAATAATATACTAAACTAATTTATTTAAACGTTCAGTCAGCGACGTGTATCGCATTGACAACCGACCTCGGAACTTGCGAAATACGACGCCCTCCGGCCAAAATTCCTCCCTTAAAAAGGTTGATAGCTGGTGGGTTGGAACTCTCACCACAAATGAATTAAAATTCACCTTATGGCGAGACTCCAACCGCTCAACCATAAGGGTGAACTTTGTCTTCCCGCGCACGTATTCCACAAGATCTTCCACCTTTGTAGTCCAGTGCAATCGGGACACATACAGCTGCGTCGATGGTGTTTCTACACGCAGGTGGCATGGTCCGGTCTGGGCGGTACCGCAAAGGTTGCGGCTGGCGGGCTTCTTCTTCTTCTTCTTCTTCTCCACCTTGGTGAAGCCCTCTTCGTCGCACTGCTTCCTGTCCTGTTGAGGACACAGTGGCTCATCCCTGGGAGCAGGCTCACGCAGGCTTTGTTTTTTCCCCTTACTAGTTGGCCGCTGAGTTTGCGAAGCGGCACGGGCGGCGATGACGTAAGTGCGGGGAGTTGACGTCATCTTCGTATCGGGGGAGCGGGCGGCAGCGGCGACGGTGGGACGCGGTGCATCACACGCCGCAACAGTTGGCGAAGGAAAACTGCTAACGCTAGCATTCTGAGCTCCGCGACGTGTGTTGACGTTATCGGCCTCGGGTGACCTACTTACGAAATCACGTCTCTTTAATAACAATAATTCCGCACGCAGCTCACTGATGGTAGATTCCGAGGCCTCAAACCTACACTTAAATTCGGCCAGGGTAGCTTTCAGGATCCTAATGTCCTTCAGCATACTGGCAGCGTCGACGTGTTCCATGGTGACTGATGGTAATTTGTGCAGCTGTTTCGCCACGAAGGCTGGCACGTCATCCGGGTCGGTCTTCTTGAGAAGAGTGATGATATCCTGCACACTCTTCTCGGTTCCGTCCCTCCTACGGGACGGCATCTGCTCGGTCTGGCCGAGCTCCTGGAACAGCAGCCTCTTACCACTGCAAATCTCTTCTTCACTGAAAGTGGACTTGCAGATTTGCAAGATGCTGACTTCGTCCATTGTATCGATGGCGTGCTGCACGAACGCCAATAGCTCGTTGGCTATGAGTTTTTCGGAACCCGTAGCCATATTTATCGGGCAGCGGCTGAACACCGCGCGACTCGCGAATTATTGAAATTCGAAACTGTGCAATGTAGCGCGGCGCGTCCGTTTCCAAGCGCGCATCGCACTGCACTTGAATAGGTAACTGATATTATACTTATTTTTTTTTTTTTTTGTAAATACATACATATAATACATTTATATTTGTCTTGTGCGGGGACTGAACCCGCAGCCTGGCAGTCAAAGTGGCTTATACTGCTATAACCATTCGACCACCGAGCTATTCGAATTTAATTAGTGCCGTGTTGCGCAAACTTTTTGTATCTAAGATACATCTAGGAAAACGAAAATTTTTAGAGGTACACCATAAGTGTTAAATCAGTTTTCATTTGTGCAAGTATTTTCTTCTGTCCGTCTATTAAGCTTTATGAGACAACCTATTTTTCCGAGGCACACCAACTAATGCCCACGGCACACCAGTGTGCCGCAGTACACACTTTGCGGAACACTGACTTAGTGAACTCACACTTTCATAATATGACAATTATTATGGTCAAAACCACGAACATCGTCAATTTCTAAAAGTAACCATAGTGCCCGTCGCTATATTTAATGGCAACCTTACCTGCACGTGGTGCATCCTGGTGATTTACTAATGAGGTTCTGGTGAAAGAGAGGTGGGGTACAGCATAATTTTAAGCTGTCCGACTGCGGATTTTATCCTCACCTCACTGAATACCCCAGCCAAATAACAATGCCCCCGAGGGTTCTTGTGTTCCTACGAGTAGAGTCGAGGATGTAAGAAGTTGATGCGTTGATAGCGGGGAAGTGATATTTCATGTTACGAGGCAGTAATATGAATTAATAATTAACATCAGTCGGGCCGTATGTTATATGTAGGTATATAAAAAAAAAATCACTATGACGGTCTCTGTGAATTTATGAAAAAATTAAATCCTGCCGTGCGATATGAAAACATCGGAAAACGTACGGTCAACAGTTACCACCTGTTAGCACAGATGACTATAATAACGTATGAGGAAATGACAATTTTATATGGTGAGAGCAACACGAGTCGTCTGCAAAAATTGAACAAAATGTCATAATTAAAAAAAAATATACCTCTATTTATTGAAACAAAATTATTTTATTTATTAAATGCCTTTACGGGTCTTGAATCAATGCCCTTTAAAGCCCGTCTTTGTAATAATTCTTTTTTTTATTCCCGGCTTCAGAGACATGTTGAAAAGTATCGTCAGGAATCTTTTTATTTCTCCATTACTTATAAATAACTCAACAGTAATACCGATAGTGCAACTTTACTGCTGTTTTGCATGACTTCTTGGAATAACTCGATGACCCTGATGCAAACACTTTTAATCAACGGTGCTACCTATTATTTTTATGCATTCAAATAATTACTTGCACTTGAGGTGCACCATAAACCACAATACACTATCTCTATTATGAATCAATATTTAGCAAAAATTGTTTAGAACCAACTACAACCGCGGTAACCAAGTTCCCGTCAAAAAGTCCCAAAAAACAAACAAAACTTTTTTTGGCTCCATAGACCTTTGAACA
Source organism: Hypsopygia costalis (assembly GCA_937001555.2). NCBI lineage: Eukaryota > Metazoa > Arthropoda > Insecta > Lepidoptera > Pyralidae > Hypsopygia > Hypsopygia costalis. The sequence continues at coordinate 11,443,076 of OW443330.2, read as the reverse complement.
CATGGATTCGGCAACATCTGATAATACAAAATTAGTACATTAATACTATTAAAACACACGTGAGACATTATAATTAATAAATAATTTAAATTAAGTGACCCACTTACGTATATTTGGGAAGGCAGGAATGTTAGTCGCGATAGAGAGAGGGTAGACGCGTCTGGACACTCGCCTTGCTGATGGTCTCCGTTTCGATCGAAATCGAAACTAGTCTTTCCTGACAAATACACGTGAGTTTAATTAAATTAAATTAATTAAAATACATTTATTTAAAAATCGCTTAGTTCCAATAAGACTTGACTACCGGGCTCGTCCAAAGCTCGTCTGAGTGTTTAATTCGCGTTCGATCATGTCAACGTCAACAAACCGAGCAAATACAGAACTCTCATGTTGTGAAGTTATAAGATGCGTGTTTACATATAAAAATTTTGGCTTACTTGCTCACATTTTTATTAATTAGCAACCCGGCTAATTCGGATATGTAACACGCGTCTGGTAAATTCACAATATGAAACTTTTTCTCAATTTAGTCGGCTTATAAACGTTAACACGTTCGAATGTGACCACAAAACTCGCACTTAGAATGCAGATCTTAGAACAAAGTTGTAAGATAATCGTGTTCACCACGTGTTTTTATCAACGAGACATCTCAGACATCTGTAAGAATTTCTGTCTGTTACTTATCTATAGATTTGTTTTTATGCAAAAACCAAACGCCAAGCTAAAAAAAATAATCTATAATCTAATTTATTTGTACTAGTAGTAGTTTTTGCATTTACTGACATTCCAATGTATTTCAGTGAATGCAAGCAAGGTGACTTGTTAAACAGACAGTGAAATCAGATACCGTGAAAAATATCATCTATTTAGTTGTAAGCAGATATTGTTTGGTTGTGTTACTTTTATACAGTTGTTTGTTTGTTTGTTTGTAATTTTTATAATGTAATAACAAAAATAACATTATTAAGTATACAAAGTAGGTATTACATAGACAGACTTAACCCTAAAAAGCAATGACCAGTGAAGTCCATTGCAGTCCCGGGGGTAAAACTTCGACAGCCTTGGAACTCACAACGAATTTAATCAGAAGAAATTACTAGGAGTAAGAAGCAATATGGCAAATAGGGCATTAAAAGCCTAAACAGATGGCTAGTCAATTGAAGCTTAACTGCCGTGCACAACGGATTTTAAGTATCTAACACTATCGGGGACCTAAAGTATTGAGTTGTTAAATAGATATCGATTCTAATAATATGAACTGCTAAATCTTAGTGTAGTGAGCTCAAAACAAGTTGTTTCTCGCCCAATTTTGCTCTCCTATCAACTCACACGTACCCCATGTTACTGCAACATTGATTAAACATTTGATGTAAAGTGGATACCGTAGACATATAGACACTTGTAATATAAGTATTGCTCACATCAAGTTATTTTCCAGTTGGGCTCGACACATCCCGGTGGGGTGGCTTGCGTTCTAAAAAGATTTTGAGGGGCCAGTTACTCCTCAAACTTATTACTTACGTGTAACAACACTACTGGTGGGAAAAAGATTTATGAAATTGTTATTATTTTTAAGCTATTGCACAGCTTCTATCGCGAGCCTTGAGCGCGGGGACCGAATCCAGAAATTCCGTAACGAAAAAACCTCATGCTCCCCACGTCATCGTCTAACGTCGTTTCAGTTCGGCAGTCTTCGACTAGACATACGCAAAACAGTACTTTGAAACGTACTGCCATATGGCATGACATATCGTACCGCGTCATATGGCATTATAGCAGTACCCCGAACATGACACATGACACATGATTAGACGTATTGTACGACTCTACGAAACTCGTTTTATTTATTTAATAATAGAAAAATTTGTTTTCTTATCGGTCACCACGCTCAAAAAGTGTAACTTGAATTAATATCAAAGAAAAAGCAATACTGCATGAATAAAATAAATGAATAAAATTATAATTGCATAAGTTGATACAAAATGCTATGCAATAGCTTTACCGCGGCAGTACCCGAGTGCCACTCGTCTTTTTTTTTTAATGAAAGAGAAAACCATCTCATAATCAACCTTGGGGTGTAAGTGGTTCATCAACATCTTTGAACCAATCACCGGCACGCGGTGCACCCTGCTTACTGACAAACGAAGCTCTGGCGAAAAGTGAGGTAGAGAGCGTCATTGTAAGCTTACAACAATTGCCAACAGAACAAATATCATTTACTTTTCTTATGATCATTGTATTCTTTGACACTGTAAAACCAAGTTATTAGACGAGATTTCAAATGATTTCTATTTAGCAGTTATATAATTGTCAGGCAAATTGTTATATAATGAATTTAATGAAGAATCACAAAATTTTGGGGTGTAGAAGATCGTACGCTCTTAAGAGCCCAATCACTGCTGCTTGTGGTGCACTAGTGAAAGAGGCTCTTGGAAATATAGGTTATAGGTAGAGTACGAAGTAGAGTAAAGCGTATATGTAAGCCACTCAACTGGGCAAGTACCTCCACCTCAAACTTCAAAGAATACTGCAGCCAAATAACAATTCCCTTGAGGGTTGTTGTGTTCCTGCGAGTGAATGAGGTCACCAGAAAGTACAGAATTAAAGCTCAAGTGGTGGCGCGCGGACGATACTTCATATCAGGCGGGCCGTATGCTTGTGGGCCATCCGATGTAGTAAAAAATAAATAAAGTTCAATCCTTTTTTTTCGGGATATCCCCAATCCCTCTTAATTTCGTTGTTTGTAAGAATAATTAAATATAAAGACACAGAATTGTAAAAAAAAAATATGGCTATGTCGATGTATAGATGTTTGTTACCCTGCTACGGATAAAATGTTAAACACATTTGGATGAAATTTGCTACAATACATCTATAGAATATATTCTGAACATAGCTAAAGGCTCCTTTGCGACCCAATTATTGTGTTCACTGTGGATGAAGCATAGAGTTGATAACGACGACGACGGAGCGCCGAGCTCTGTCGTCGGTTTTTATATTTTTTTTGGTAAATGAACGTAAATCATTTTAAATATCTTTTTTATATGAGAGGGGGCAAGCGAGCTTGTGGGTCACCTGATGGAAAGCAATCTCCACCGTCCATGGAGATCAGCAACACCAAGGCCAATCCGTTGCCAGCCTATACTCCTTCCTTTCTTTCTTTCTTTTGACCTCACTCACTCGCAGGAATTTGGCTGCGATATTCTGAGAGAAGGAGGTACTTCCTCAGTTGGGCAGATAAAAAATGCGCTATGCCCTACCTCTCTCAAAATAATTAAATAACCTATGTTCATTGCTGCATATATGTTAAAATTTACACACTTACCTTGCACAAAAATTAGCAGTTTATCAGGAAGACGATATAGATCCTAATAATATCTCAGGCACTGTTCACTTAATATTCTTATTTATACCACTGCATTATGCCTATCAAATTATGAACAATTTTGTTATCAATTATAATTTACTAAAACGCATATGTATTTTGTATGCATCGTAATCGGTGGAGCCGTCCGTCATGTGCGAACTCTATGAAAACACTATGAGATATACACTTCATATCATTATGTTCAGCATTGTGGAGCGCGTGTGAGGTAATGGAATTGGACTCGCGTATAAAGGTGTTTATTTTCTCAGTGTGAAGACTGATGAAGCGCTAGTTCAACATAATACCTATAACACTGGGTATTTCAATCAAGCGAAAATACCTAGGTTAACAAAAAATGTATTGCCCTATATTATATAAATAAAAATGAATGATGCTAAGTTCCAAACTAAAGAACGGCTGGACCAATTGTACAAATTTTTGTCATAATATTTTCGTTAAGGTATAAGAAAGGTTCATAAGGAGAAAAAAGACTTAAAATTTGCGACGAAAATAAAACACCACTTTCTACCCGTGCGAAGCAGGGGCGCCGGGCGGGCAGGGCAGGGTGGGCATGGTGAATAATAATAATAAATAGATGATAAATAAATATTTCTGGACAATTTACACAGCACCATCTAGTCCAAAATTAAGCTTGTATTTGTGGGTACTAGACAACTGATAAATGTACTTAAATACATTTTTTTTTGTAAATACATACTTATAATACATTGAAAACACCCAGACCAAGACAAACAGACATGTTCATGCACACAAATGTTTGTCTTGTGCGGGGTTCGAACCCGCGATTTCAGAGTCAAAGTAATAATATTTTTTACTACTAGGTAATTGAATAATTAGTACGGTTCAGGATGTATGGCTCTTTAGAGATAAAAAAATTCTCGAAAAAGAGATAAAATATATCTGGCATTCTAAAAACTAAAATTGATATTAAAGCCCCTGGATACTTTGGAATGAAATATATGTCGTAGTATCTATCACCTTTGAGATTAACAAATAAATCTTATCAAAATAAATTTCCTTGTCGCCATGTAAATTTTATGTAGATAAAAATTGAACATTGATTGTGTTTTTTGTAACATAGGTCAGGTGCAAAACAAGCATACGGCCTGTTCCTAAGCATGTGATTTGTACATAATTTAAAAAGAAGAATAAACAAACAATCTTGAAACAAGCTTTTATTTATTATATTTTAGGTAACGGTACGAGGGCCCACCACACTTTCTGTATCTCCTGTATAGCCAGGATTAACAGCAGCGACTACCGAAAAAGCAATGAACAATGAAGTCCATTGCAGTGCCGGTGGTAAAAAATCTTATCTTGAAATGGGTCCAGCGCCGCAGCACCGGTGGCACGTCGACCCTCTTGGATCTTTTGTGCCGGCGGTAAAACTACGGTTTACGTTTTACGGTTTACGGTTACGGTACAATCAGAAGAAATTAGTAGGAGTTGTGGTGGCCATTATATTTGATTTGGACGAGCTCGGTGGTCGAATGGTTAGCAATGGCCACTTTGACTCCGAGGTCGCGGGTTCGATTCCCACACAAGACAAGCATTTGTGTGCATGAACATGTCTGTTTGTCTTGGTCTGGGTGTTTTCTATGTATTATATGTATGTATTTTAAAAAAAATTATTTAAGTACATTTATCAGTTGTCTAGTACCCATAACACAAGCTTTGCGCTTTAATTTGGGATTAGATGGCGCTGTGTACATTGTCCAGAAATTTTTATTTAATTTATTTATTTAAAATTACAATATTTAGGTGATCGAACATTGTCACTAGAATCAAACACATATATCAAATTTAAAAATATTACTTGCAAAATTTGATTACCGACATGGGTGAATCTAAATAAAAGTTTGAAATTTATGATAGTTTATAATTTTATTATGTAATTCCGAAACATTCGCAATGTTTCTAAATCGAAGGTTGCGGAATCAATTCTGATTAACAATCTATTTATTCCACCGTGGAACCATCGACAGATCTTTTTACCTATTTGGTAAAAATCATGAAATATGAGACAATATTTAAAATTCACACAGACGATTCGCAATGTACCTAGTCCTTGAACCGGCCGAATAGAAATCCTGAAGCTGCTGCTGTATATTTATTTTCATACAAACATTCATCCCCCTATCTGTACACACATTAAACTTATCAGTATAACACATATATTGATTAGGGGTTTAAATTCAGAGATGGATAAAAATTTGCTGATGGCCACAAACTGAATTCTATGTAGACTTAAAATCATTTAAGTCTACATAGACTTCAGTTTGTGGCCATAATATTGATATATTTGCCACAAACTGAATTCTATGTAGACTTAAAATTATTTAAGTCTACATAGACTTCAGTTTGTGGCAAATATATCAATATTTATAGTTTATTTAATATTTAGTAAAATATTATATTTTTTACAATCTATACTATGATCTATATACTAAACTTAATATTTACAAAGAAATAGAAAAAAAGGAAGAAAAGAAACAAATCAAAAATTACGAGTATTAGTAAAAAAATTCCCCCAAATCGTTGCCAGTCGGTAGCGTACCAAGATTGCTGGCAGCATTACCTCGCTGAATAGCAATGCTAATTCTCTGAGCAAGGTAATGGCCAGCCCTCTGTTCGCATGAAGCCTCGACCAACCTCCCGCATATCTCTTTAAAAATATTGCGGGCTGATGGACCCCACGGCCCGAACGTATCTACCCCAATCGGCTCAAATATGTAAGTTTTAGTGAGACCAGCATAGACGAGCATTCTATGTAGACGAAACCGCGGGTATTGGTAATATTCTATATCATTAAAAAATACTTACGGCACTTACGTTGATTAAAAGTAGGGTGGGAAGCACTGAAACAGGTGCGACATAAACTGTGCCTTAGAGAATTTTAAAAAGGCGCGTCTAATAATTAATGGCCTTGATCGTAATCTCTTTAATTTGTTGCAATAAATAAATTAGCGATGATAGTGTTAGTAGATGTAGGATTGTGACTTGGGTTAACGACTATCTTCTAATGACAACAGCCGGGACTGACGGCTAAACGTATCCCCCGAAACACGGAGGAACTGGAGGTAAATAAACCCATCCATAGATAGGCTGCGGCCGACGTTGCTAAACTTGCGTGTCCGATAAGACTGACACGCGTAACGACGTCATCGAGCTCCTTAGATTAAAAATATGTCTTTTGTACGTATAGATAAGATAAATCTAATCCGATAAGCTGACTACTGTAAAAAGTTTAATAATACTGCTTATGATATTGATTAAACGAATTACAATAAAAACATAAACAGTAAAAAAATAATAATAGTGGTATCAGTAAAATCGTAAATGAAATTATGTTCGATCAAACCGAAATTATGCGGCGTGATGGATGATTCATCATTGTGGTTAAATTACTACGAATTAATTTACAGATTTTGGTTTTGTAGTTTCCTGTTTTAGCTGCTTAGCAAAAAAAAACTATATCTATAAAACGCAACCACACAGCACAGCTTCAATCACTGGACGGATCTGGGGCTATACCGCCGCAGCTGAAGCCTATTACCATAGAATTTTTGAATGCGAAAATGAAATTACTGCTTACATTGTTGGATGTTTTTTTTTAATTCTACATCGGGTGGCAGACAAGCATACGGTCCGCCTAATGCGAAGTGGTTGCCGTAGCCATATTAACGCTCGTAACATAAAATATCGCTCGCGCGTCGCCACCCCCGCTGCCAACGCAGCTCCTTCCTTTCTGACGACCTCACTCACTCGCAAGAACACAACAACCCTCAAGGGAATTGTTATTTGGCTGCGGTATTCTGTGAGGTGGAGGTACATTCCCCAGCTTATAATTACGCTCCCTACCTCTCTTTTCGCTTCGTTTGACAGTCAGCAGGGTGCACCGCGTGCAGGTGAAGTTGGGTTTGGTTCAAAGATGTCGATGAACCACTTACACCCCAAACTTGGTTGGTAATTATGTTTAGCTCAGCTGGTAGAAACTCTTGAGCTCTACCGGTATAACTTTAACCTAAGATACATTTTCGGAATCAAAAAACACGATGGTAATCGGCTTCAGCTTCGGCGGTATGGCCCCGGGTTGTAATTTGGCATACGTGATAAGGATACGTATATTGGATACTGGAATACTCGCGTACGAAGTCACGGGCGCAAGTTAGTAACTAATAGACATAGTCGTACTTCTTATGTACCTAATAAGTCTCAAGCAATAAGTCCTCTAAATTAATTTGTTGATTTCAAAAATATTGTATTGTGTGATATTATATCACACAATACAATATTTTAAGCGGTACATTATGCGTATTTTACGGATGATATATACTGTTCGCCGCGAACAGAGTTCTCGGTACCGATTTTTTTTCAAAATTTCATGACAATTAGCTGAGTAGTTAGAGCGTTAAAGCTTTCTTTTTTCATAATAAGGATTAATCTAGACGTTTTTATACCACTAAGGTGACAAACAAGCACACGGTTCGCCCGATGGAAAGCAATTACCGTTGCCTATGGACGCCTGCAACACCAGAGGCATCGCATGCGCGTTCCCGACCTTGTAAAGACCTCTACACGGCCTTTTTGAAGAACCCTATGCTGTAGTCTCCTGTGAAAACCTCAACTGGCAGTTCATTCCACAGCTTGATAGTATGTGGGAGAAAGCCTCTCTGGAATCGCACAGTATGTGTAAAGTATAAAATACGTGACCACTTCAGCTCTAATGTGTGAGGATCAATAAATACCCTGTCTATAGTGAGCGGTGCGACTGTAGAATGAGGCCGTGGGCATCATATCAAACAACTCCTCTGAGCGCACACCATTGTACAAATCGGTAGAACACACAAAGGAAAGTCTCTTCTTAGACTGAAAGGTTCTAAACCGTTAGTCGGTCTAAATTCGTCAACAATCCTTCGATCGCCTCTGAATCGAGTCACAAGGTACAAGCTCGCAGAGTCGCAGGGTGCGGCTCCCAGATGAAATTTGCCCTGGCAATCACTCTCGTACTGAACTTCGAGGCAGCATTAAGCACCCGTTTCAAAACAGAAACATCAATGTCCCCATTAATACGAGCCTTCCTCTCTTTCGGCAGAGCCTCGTTAGCTAGTAGGCAGGTTGTACCACGTGCAGGTGAGGTTGGGTTTAGTTGGAAAGATATGATGAGCTACTTATACACCATGTATCAGAAACTAATGTTTATTACAATACTCAGCGTATATCTACTCGTAAATTCATGACTTACTTATCTACTGAGTTTCATCAAAATTGGATCGATGATTTATGATTAATAATAACGCAATACTTATTTTGACATTAAAAGGATGATAAATGCCAATGCCAATTTGAATGCTCGATGCATTTAACGTCTTCAAATTGGCATAGTGGCAACAATTTTTTTTGAAAAATGATATTCAAATTATTTTGACTCAACGGATCCATTTTTTTAATGCTTCATATTCATAAATGATATTTCCTGTCGTATAGGAATAATAAATAAATAAACGTAGTCAGACAAATTACACAGCGCCATCTAGCCCAAAGTAAGCGAAGCTTGTGTTATGGGTATTAAACAACTGACAAACATACGTAAATACATTTTTTTTAACCGACTTCAAAAAAGGAGGAGGTTCTCAATTCGACTGAATTTTTTTTTTGTATGTATGTTATTTGATATCTTTGCGAATTGTGAACCGATTTTCATAATTCTTTTTTTATTTGAAAGGGTATGATTGCTAGGTGGTCCCATATTTACCAAGTCAGGATCTGATGATGGGATGCCAGGGAAATCAAGGGAAACCTTTAAATTTATAAGCACGTATGGTCAAATTCATTTTTTTTATTTGAAAGGGTAATTGCGAGGTGGTTTCATATGCACCAAGTCAGGGTCTGATGATGCGATCCCAGAAAAATCGAGGGAAACCCTTAAATTTGTCCTATGGTAGCCGGCAGAATAAAACTCCATTGCTCTGCGCTGGAACAGTACAAGGCGAATAAGGAATCTTGTGTCACGCGATAATTTTTCTCCCGGAAGACGGGCAGCAGCGTCTGCCGGGGTATTCCACAAATAAGCTGCGCTCGCCAACTGAAGTCGGTTTCATTTTTTTTTAAATCAACTTTATTGTATATACATACTAATGATACATAGAAAACACCCAGACCCAGACAAACAGACATGTTCATGCACACAAATGCTACACCACTACACAAAATAACCTACACCGTTATTGCCTTTTTTTATTGAGGAGCTCGATGGCGTTGTTATGCGTGTTGGTCTAATCGATCACGTAAGTTAAGCATCGTCAACTGTAGCCTGTTTATGGATGGGTTTATTTATCTCGAGCTTCTGCGTGCTTCGGAGAGCACCTTAAGCCATCGGTCCGGGCCGTTGTCATTATAAGTGACAGTCGTTAAGCCAAGTCAGTAGCATTTAGACGGCTTGAAAACACTGGCCTCCGCCAAACTGCACTTGAGCAGCGTGGTGGAGACCCTTATCCCAGCAGTGGGATGAATAAGGGTTGACGACGATAGGAATATGTAGTATTAAAAAAATGTATTCGTTCCATCCTATCGACCTACGCTGCAGCACAGGGCTTTCCATTAATGAAATATGACCGTTTATCTTTATTAATCTCCCCGATGAATACAATAACAAGGTCGTGTTGACCGATGATACTTAATCTATTTCAGTGTAATATTTATTTATCTAATTATTTCACATAATTAGTCACATAGAGCTAGTATTTTTCGCATATTTTGTGATTACATTCTACAGCAGTGTTCATAATTAAGGCAAATATATTTTATATTTACGTATACCAAAACTATCTATTCTAATATAGAGTGGAAACGATAAGTGATTTCACTCGGATTTTTCCACACATCTAAGCGAAACATCCTAGATTTGTGGATTTTTCTAAATTATGAAAGACATTTAAACACTTGACTGATTCCTTTATTCCAACATGTTCGACTGATTCACACGGACTGACTCACAAGGATTTGTACTTCTTGATACTAAACAGTGTTACTTATTGTAATGTAACATTTTCCTTGTGATATGTGAATAAATATATATTATTCAGATACTGAAAGTGCTTAAAGTGAAATATAAAAGCGATAGGTAACTCATTCACTCACTGATTAAACAGGAAGTTTTGAAAACTACTGGACCTATGAAGTATGTAGGGCCGCTGAGGGGCAATTCTCGGAATTAAAATACATCTATTCAAAATTCAGTTTCGATCCAGTCTCGATCTCACAAATGTCACATTTGGTATTCTCGTAACACAATATGTAACTTCAAAATTAAATTTAAGCTTAATTATATCGAAATATGAATAAAAATTAAACAATCTAAGAATGTTACTTTGCCAACAACAAGAATTGATAATAATTAATTAATGAAATCAAGTATATAATTTTAGTCAAATCACAATTCAATCTCGATTCGGTCAACCTTCAATCTGCGTTCGTAGAAAATTTACGAGAATTGGCCTTCAGGTCTTGCTTTCTTCTTGCTACAATGGAGGCAGGACGCATCTAAGGTACTTAATCTATAAAATGAAAAATACATATCTTTTCAGTCAATGTACGTACGGACACCTATTAGCTGTCGCAGTATATCGGCGCTGTGTAATATGAGTATACCTATTACACAATAAATGCTGAGCGATGGACAAATTGGCATCATGATTAATTATGTAATGTTGCATTGTAATTTGTAGATAACTTTTTACTTCTTCATTATATTTTCTTACAATGAATTGTACACAATTTAATGTATAATAAGGTTAATTTACTGACATTGGTATTTATATTTTGCATTATTGCAAAATTAACCTTATATAAGGTCCTAACGTTTTAAAATATGATATGTGCATATATTTACACGTTACAAAATACTAGCGAAAACTCCTAGGTCTGTAGGAGTTTTCGCTAGTATTTTCTTACGTCAAATATTACATTATTTCAAAGGCCGGGAAGAGTATGAGTTAGTTATAAGTTCGAGCCGCGGGCGAGGATTTCAATGATAACGGATTCTCGAATGGAGCCAATACTCTCCAGATTCAAAAAATCTCGCCGGCAATGGATTTAGTTTTTCTTTGAACGTAAATACAATACTTCGCAATACTAATATACCTACAATATTTCCGCGCATGTTTGATTATTAAACTTTATTGCATATAAAAGAAAATACAACAATCAATATAGTTGCTCTATTGCTTATTGCTTATTGTAGGTAGTTTTGGCTTTACCTATATGGCCTTATACGTCCGCCTTTGTACAAGGCTTATAGGGATCTCTTCCAGTCAACAAATGCCTTGGAGTAGCTGATGGTAATTTATGGAGTGGCAGCAGCAAGTAGCAAAAATATGCAAATGAATATATATATTATATACTTGTCAAACATATACATATAGATAAATACATACAAAATATATACATGAATACAAAGTTACAAACAACAAAAACTTTCTTTCATGTGTATGGTCATTTCTGTTTCTGTTTGAAGTATGAATCTCATCAACTTTATCTGCCCCCTTACCACCATCTCTTATTGCGATTCAATAACTGAATAGATTGCTTATTCATACCAATGAATAAGCGACTCTATTCGAGTTGAAATAAAGTCGCTTATTCATTGGTATGAATACGCAATCTATTCAGTTATTGAATCGCAATAAGAGATGGTGGTAAGGGGGCTGATCTTCCTGCTGAGTCCAGTCAGTGTGTACAAGCCCTTTTTGATTGAGATAGTTATAAACGGTATCTATTTAATGATTTATTGATTTATTTTACAAAGAATATTATGACGCTCCGGTGATCGATTATAAATTATCACTATTATTAGTATTTAATCTTTTAATGCGGTGTCAAGTTGACAAGCAATCTGGTTAAGCAAGAACGGGGGCTTCCCTTTTATCTTTTTTTATATACAAACAAGTGTACAGTTTGCCTGATGTAAAGCGTTACCGTAATCATATAGACGCTTGCAATTTAAGGAGTATTACTCGCGCGCTGGCAACCCCCGCTGCTAACGAAGCCTCTCTTCACATCTGCACACCTCACTCACTCACAGGTTTACAATAATCCTCAAGGGTATTGTTATTTGGTTGCGGTTTTCTGTAAAGTGCAGATACTTCCGGTAAAGTGCCGGTGTAAGGTGCAGATAAGTCCGGTTGGACTTGACATGCCTTTCTTCTCTTTTACCAGAGTGCTTAATGCAAGTTTTTTGTCCGCGTTCGATCATTTCAACGTAAACAAAAAGACCAAATGGAGACGAACTCTCTTGTTGTAAATTTATAAGACGCGTGTTATATATCAAAATTATGTGTCTTACCTACATGCTCACATTTTAAGGTGAGTAAGCCGGCTAATTTGGATGGCACGCGTCTGGTAAATTCACAATATGAAACTTTTTCTCAATTTGGTCGGCTTGTAAACGTTAACACATTCGAATGTGATGAACTCGCACTAAACACTCAGCACTAGAGTGCTAAGTGCGAGTTTATTATTCACGTTCGATAATGTCAACGTAAACTAACCGACCAAATAGATAAGTACTCTCATGTTGTGAATTTATATGACGCGTGTTACATATCAAAATTATATAGCTTACCCGATCACATTTTGGAGTGAGCAACCCGGCCAAATTGGATTTGTAACACGCGTCTGGTAAATTCACAACATGAGAGTACTTATCTATTTGGTCGGTTTGTTAACGTTGACATTATCGAACGTGAATAAAAAACTCGCACTCGGCACTCTGCACTCTGAGTGCTGAGTGCGAGTTTTTTTATTCACGTTCGATCATGTCAACGTAAACAAACTGACCAAATAGAGAAGTCCTCTCACGTTGGGAATTTACCAGACGCGTGTTACATATCAAAATTACCCGGGTTGCTCACTTCGAAATGTGAGCGAGTAAGCTATATAATTTTGATATGTAACACGCGTCATATAAATTCACAACATGAGAGTACCTATCTATTTGGTCGGTTTGTTTACGTTCACATTATCGTACGCGTACAAAAAACTCGCACTAGGCACTCCGATCATTTTTCGTTTGTAGGCAGGGTGCTCTATATGCATGGCATATGGACTATAAAGAGTTACACCCGCATGATTTTCTTTCAACTATTATGTAATCTCTGCCTCTACGCGGGTGGCTTCGCCGCTTACTGTTCGAGGAATAAAATCTGCGCGTGGCCTCTGCCGCTGCTAATAGAGCATTCCCTTATAGACGCTTATATTTCTAAGAGGCGCGAACGGATTGACTAAACTAAATTATCATGAGGGATGCTAATTTGGTATCTATAGTGTGTAGACCAGTTATGTGGAGCACATGAAAGTTATGTCGAGCTTGTATGTACTTCGTTTTCCATGCCTGCAGTTGCCTGTATTGCTAGGGTCGCTAACTTCGATTTAAAAAGTCTGGCTGGGCCCGTTATGTCGTGTCCGTGAACGATGTCTATGTGTGCGTTCTTGGAGAGCGTTTTGGGTGTACCTTTACTTCTGTACTCTCAGTTTTTTGTAGTATAGTTTATTGAACTAAACTATCAGTAGACCAGCTGATTCTAGCGTAATATAGTATGCATATTATGTAATATGCATACTATGTACATATAGTATGCATAGTCTAAAAACTGACGTGATTCGCTGGCGCGTTTGGTAGAAATTAATGTTCAAACGTGGGAGAATATAAGCAGTGCACCAGCGCGAAATTAAAAATAATATCGTTTGTAAAAGGAGATTTAAGATGTAAACTCTGTGACTTTCACATTTATAATATCTTTACAGCTAAAGCGCGTCTGGGGAAGTCTCCACTTCGCAGAATACCGCAGCCCAACAACAATTTCCTTGAGGGTTGTTGTATTCCTGCGAGTGGGTGAGGTCACCAGATCCTTTCTGGAGTTGCTGCATTGGCAGCAGGGATGGCGATATTTCATGTTGCGAGCGTTCATGTGGCAACGGCAACAGCTTCACATCAGGCGGACCCTATGCTTGTCTGCCACCCGACTTAATATAAAAAAAAAACAAAATGTGGTATCAATGAGTCACATTTCCTTAGATGATGGCGTAAGTACTGTTTCTTGTGTGAATGGATGGAGGCTATCTATTTGTAAATAGTTTTTTCTGTCTATGATTCAAGTCATGTACAACGAGTGAAACAAAGCGAATCTAACGATTGGAGTTAAGGTCGATTTCATACAAAATTATTTACTACATTATATTCAATAAGTATGGTTGTCGAATAGATTCGGTTTGAAAATCCGAGATTATTACATATGAGAGACGTTACGTCACCTTAACATGTCAGTGACTGATACCACCTGATACCTATCGCTATATTCTACTTCTCTCTTGCCAGAACCTCATTTGATAATCGCTGTGGTACAGCTTCGTATTATGTATTACCAAATTCTCCTTCTTCATCGTATTACCAAAAAGAAATTCAACCGAAACGTCTTAAAAGACAAGGAAAAGTCTTTATTTCTCTTCACAATATTCTTATTATTATACAACTTGACGGAACATTTGGGGGGTTAACATTTTGTTGTTTTCTGACAGACGCAAAACAATCTATCTTTACGATGGACAGTACATTGTCCCATTCCTCTGTATCCTGATATAACGCTTACTGGACCAACAAGATGCATTTGCTTTCCGTGTCGGGCAACGGTGGCTTCGTAAGACATATTTCCAGGTGTTAGTACAAATGCAACAACATAATGCAGATTATTGTTATCATGATCATAGTAAAAATGTATTCGTATAATCTTCAAGAGAAACAGATTTACGCAAACCCAACAACGTTGAGTCTTGGTAGAGTTTATCTTTGAATTTATATAAGAAACTACATGTAGAGCGCTTTTTACTCCAGCACCATCCTGGATATTGAGGGCATACAATTTGTGGCAACTACACCATTTAGTATGAATCCCAACATCTTTGCAAGTACGGTTTCCACTGACGATCTCAAATAGATTTTGGCAATTACGGCATCCTTCGGAAACATCTTCAGTAATATTACAAGTTGCCATTTTCTTTACGTATATTAAAGTATTGTATAAATCATATGGAGTGACTAATCTAAACTGATTGATTGCAATTGATCTATATAATTCTGGATACCTTCCTTTAAATCTGAAGGGAATCCACATGAATAACATCGGCATACGTTCTTCATAATATGATTCTACTTTCAATCGATACTCTCCGAAACGCATGCCGTGGTCACTAAAAAATATAACGAAAGTGTTTTTCAGAACTCCAGTATAAGTTAACTGGTTGAAAAAGTTCTCCATCATATTGTCGGCATCGTTAGGGCGACTGTTTGGATTGTGACTAAATGAATTCATCCAAAACACACCGAAAAACGAGTCATTTCTATAAGTAACTGAAAAGTCTAAAGCGAAATTCAACAATTGTTTCCCGGAAGATTCTTTTCCTGAGCAAACTAAAGAATGGTTTAGTTCTGTTTCACCATTAATAAATAGCGGTCTCATGTAATGATGAGTGGGCTGTTTTTTGAAAGCGTAACTTTTACTGAATGTATCTGGTAATCTTAAATAATCTTCGCCATAAGCAGTAGCGTATCCAACTTCTTTGAGCTTGCTCCAAATTAAGAGATCATTGCATTGGTCCATATTTCCTGAACACTTAGCAGATATTGTTGATATGTTCATGCCGGCTAAGACGGCCATAAAATTGGGAAATGTATTATCATCCACCTGTAATAGTAAGTTATTATTATGTTCAATATGATTAGGTAAGTCTGTATATAAATAGCGATGAAAATAAGATTAAATACCTTATGATATCCTCTGAAACCGAGCCAATAATTATCTTTAAAAAAATTGACGGTTCGAGGCATTGTCTGGACGAAGCGAGACAGAGACATGGAGTCCATGCCTAGCATTAAAATGTTATATTTATCTATATAGCAATCTGTTGGGGCCAAATTTGGAAGATATATCTTTTTTGTGAATCCGTACGCGTCATTGTATATTAAATGAGTTGTATTTCGTTTGTCGTGTTCAAAACATTTGACATTGACGAAATCTGTTTCCAAATAAATTGTAGCGCCATCTTTTAACGTTTTACATTTAGTATAACTGAAACATAAAAAAAACATGTCATTCTTATCATTATTCTAATGAAAAATCTAGATTTTTAAATAACTTACTTCGTTGAAGCTATATTACTATAGAAAATAGTTTTGCTTCCTTGTCATAAGCATGTAAGAAAGTCATACTTGCTGTGATATTGGGATTTATTATGATTTAACTTGCTAGCAACTTACTCGATTTTCGAATTTTCATGTCCTGATTGATTGGATCTACTTATAAATCTATAACAACAGTGGAATGTGGGGCTTTTCCTCAAGTATTTCTTCATAATATGGGTCTTTATTGTAGCCTGTACCTTGTCATCGCCGAGTTTTTTTAGAAATACAGCTCGTCTTCCACATGAACCCTTTTTCTTTTTATCCTTTTCATATTTAACTAAAGATACCGGTATCTGGCATCCCGGTGTATCTATCATTGGCGCTGAAAATATATTGAAATTGAAATTATCACATTTTTTATACCACGGGCATAATACAAGCATATGACCTGCCTATTATAAAAGGGCCACCTTAGTCTATAGACTTTTAAATACACGGATAATAGTTTGTGCGCTAATACTTACATTTAGTTAACCATAGCGATAAATCAATCAGGCTGTTGGGCGGCATGAAAACTTACACGGAATACTTTATTAATTAAAACTAATATTATCTTGTGATTTAAAAATCGATATATGAGAATCGAAAAATCCTCCATTTTGAAATTACTCGACCGATCGATTTCAAAATTGATATCTGTACATCCATATAGTCTTCGAATACGATAGTGTCATTAGAAGGGCAAAATTTGGAAAAAAAAATCAACCTACTGATTGCTTCAGGAAGTGATGTAGATTCTTTTGAAAAAGTGGCCATCATATTGAATTTTTTAGCTACTGTTTGTTTTCAAAATTAACATCGACAACGGCGAACATTCGTTAAATTTCCAGGAAGACTTGGGTATCACGCGGATTGATTTAGTTGTCGCTAGTGTAACAAAGAACAAAACACGTCGTTTCAAGTGCGCTCAGAAACTATTTAACTAACTTTTTCGTGTTGTAGAATTATTCATAGTTTGTTGCTGTGTTCTTCGTTTCATTTATGGAAATCAGTGACCGTTTATTGGACGCACACAAACATTCAAGTCATACACAAAATTCAACTGTTAGGTTCTACATACTATTTGTAATAGAAATAGATGTGACAGTTACGGCGTTTGTTATTTTCAATCGAATCATCCTCATCATCTGATCTATCTTTGTATATTTCGTCTAATGGAACATGACGCATGGGTAAAGCGGACTTGAATTGGTAGAAGGCAGGTCGTGTGGACTGTATCTGCAACCGTGGTCTCACTGTTCTCTGTTCGCCTAGGGAATTCCGGTGCCAGTAATACAGCAGCAATGTAATTAAACACGACAGCGCCCCAAGTCCTCCCACAGCCACTTTAAATTGTCTCATTGTTAATTTCCTCTTACATTTCCTTAACCTGAAATAATATAAAATTTCAACTAAGGATACATTCTACATAAAAATAATGAGACCACATCAGCCTGCGTTGCGACACCACACTGCAAAAATCTCATAGTAAGACAGAAGTTGAAACTAATGGTTAGTGTCTTGTCGTTCGATGTCGTATGGAATTTTTTGCGTTGCGTCATCGCATCTTTATGCACAGGTCATAATATCTGTAAATTGCGCCAATATTTATACACCTATTATTATACAAAATGCTTTTCGATATACAAAATGTATAACGAATACAAAATATAAGAAAAATATGGCTCGATTGATTTGATTGAATGATCTTCATAAAACGAGTCTGGTTGTGAGGTCGAAGGGACCAAAGTTTTTACGTTATACTTTTTTAGTTTTGATACTTTGTGAACTGTTATTTAGTGAATAAGTTTTGGCACATTATGTACTAAATGTCTGTAAGCACATTAACGTAATTTTTATAATACTTCCGGAGATCTCGGATATAGCGTGTGAAGATTGAGGGACCACACTTCAAGAGCCGTATTTCCTTTATTATTTTACTACAAAATTCAGGACTCGTTCTACATTTCATTTGAGATTAATACTAAAATGTGATAAATTTACTTCCTAAACTTGAGACATGGACCCTCAATCCTCTCACACATATGTCGTCTCGCCCTAAATTAAGCTAGGTAAAAGTATACAAAAATAAATTGCCAGGTCAAAAACCTATCTCTATAAAACTACCAAACTAATCCTCTTTGCTAGCAATAAGTTTTTAAAAAAAAATCTTCTATTTTGACCACTTTTAACAAAGTATTATCTTATCTATCAAGTTGACTTATAAGGATCTATCAGGCGTTTAGAAGTGACTGTGGTGAAATAAAAAAAACATCACAAACATCATACATGACCCCTGAAAACTTGACACTCCTTTTTTGGATAGTCGTGTAAAAATACGATTTCAATGATAATTTAACCTTGTGGTCTTCGTAGTAAATGACGTTCACAGTGTCTATTTTATTATCATATTTTTATGCAACTCAATTACCCGTCGGCAACCGCAATGTTGCCGTCATATTTCACAATAACGTAAGTATGGAAGAATACTGTGCCTAATTTTTAATTGGTTTCTTTTCCATTTGAATTTGTGTTTTGTAACCTGAGAAGGTTCGAAATAACGACGAAAAGTTTGTTATTATCACCAAATTTTTTACCACGTCGAACGCTAGACAAGCATATGACCCACCTGCGGTGAACGTAGCCTATAAACGCTTATGATATAAGGAGCATAGCTCGCGCGCGATGGCACCCCTGCTACTAAAGCAGCCTCTCCTTACGTCTAATGACCTCACTCACTCATAAGAACAAAACAATCCTCAAGGGTATTGTTTAGTATCTTCTGTGGGATCAAGGCGCATCCTCAGTCGGGCTTATATACTTACTTATATTGTACTATAGGTAATTATATAGTATAGATATACTATATAAGTACCTATAGTACTTATATAGTATATTGTACTATAGGTAATTATATAGTATACTATATAAGTACCTATAGTACGATATACATACAATATAAGAATTGGAGATAGGAAATGTATTGAAGGTTATTTATTACGTTTAAAAAATCATTTACTAACCTTGATAGAGGTAAAAGAAAAAAAAATATTATCCTCTGAATTATCATTTTGATTTCCTTGTGAAGATACGAAGTAGCTCCAATACACGGCGTGTAATGGTTGCGGTGTCGTTATGAAGAATTTATTGTATTGTTTATGTTTCATATTATGATAATAATTTGTAAACAATTGGTTCGTAACTCTTAAAACGGCGTAGGAATTTTATTTAGTTGATATAAATGCATTCGATTGGAACCATGTATATTTTGAGACGTGATAATATCTTGTATATTTATTTGAATGGATAACTGGTAAGAACATTTATACCTTTAAGTGGGAGTTTTAAACCAATGTTAACGTTCCGGTGGTTATACTTACGTTGGTATGTAGACAATA
Organism: Hypsopygia costalis; assembly: GCA_937001555.2. NCBI lineage: Eukaryota > Metazoa > Arthropoda > Insecta > Lepidoptera > Pyralidae > Hypsopygia > Hypsopygia costalis. Next base: position 11,423,077 of record OW443330.2, on the reverse strand, counting down.
CAGTGTAGGTATATTATAAAATTATTCTCATATTATCATACACAGCATACTTACTCTGAGTAATTTTTAACTCATTGATTTTTATTAGAAATAAAATTTAATGTTTCGATTTTCATATAACAAATCAAATATTGTTTATCCTCATATTGTTTAGTTAATATATAATACACTAGCGACCCGCCCCGGCTTCGCACGGGTGCAATGCTGATACTAAATGTACTACAGAAGGTCTTTGCGCTTTGTCCTATCCAGTCCTTCCCCAGTTATAGGCACACGCCGCCGGCTCCGCGGTCGGTACCGCCACAGCCGTTATGTCCCTGCATTTTAAATGTGTAATATCTTCTAAACTATTCATTTAAATTACATGCTGTGAAGGGCCATATTGATCTATATTAAATGCGCAATGTATTTAAGGTACTTAATTGGATAAGGATTAATTCTGTATTGCTTAAAATCGCTTCGTAAATAAGGCATTATTTCTTGTAAAAAGCAAAGGATAAAATAACGGTTATTGTGTGTTACCACTAAGAGATAGACATATACCATCGCGAACTTTTTTGTAGACCATTTTAAGGTGAACAATACTGTACTACATTATTTTGATCTATCTCGTTGGGTTCAGCCAGCGTTTGCAATGAAAGAGCAAAAAAATGTGTTTATTTACGACATCACATTGGAAACCTCTAAATTATCAGTGTTTTTCTACTATGTTATGCATATATTATACATATAAACTTTCCAGTTGAATCACTCTATCTATTAAAAAAAACCGCATCATAATCCGTTGCGTAGTTTCAAAGATTTAAGCATACATGGGGACATAGGGACAGAGAAAGCGACTTTGTTTTATACTATGTAGTGATATATAAATTTACTATCAAGCAAAACATTTTATTGAGTAAGAGCAATTCGTTTTCCGGTGGAGTCGCCATTTTAACCTACTATCCTGGTAGAAGCTCGTTTCAGTGGCGATTCGTTTTCCGGGGGGGTTGCAATTCTAACCAAACCAAGTCCAAGAATTTTACTTTCTTGTTACTATATAACTTGGACTATTCAACTATATATATGAATACTATTGTTGGACCATCTAGAAAGAGGGCGTCCAATGCTTCCTTCTACGCTTCGTCCTACGTGAGGCCTCCACTCCAATACCTTCCTTCCGCATCTGCCATCACTTACTGGGCAGATGTGACTTGAACAATAAGAGAAGTCCTTTTTTACCTTTAAATGTTTTTTCGTAGTCGCGGTCCCAGAATTGGAATTCTAACTACTACGTTGGTTTACAGTTTTGGTTGTTTACAATTGTAAGCTAGCGTACTGGGGAAGTACTTCCTCACCACCTCACAGAATACGACAGCCAAATAACAATTCCCTTGTTGTTGGGTTTTTGTGTTCCTGTATCTGAGTGAGGTCACCAGGAAGGAAGGAGTTGCTGCTTTGGCAGCGGGGGTGGCAACGCGTGAGAGATACTTCATGTTGCGAGCGTTTGTATGGCTGCGGTAACCGCTTCACATCGTACGGGGCGGGCCGTATACATGTACAAAAAGTATTTTAAGACATTTTTTGTGTATATCACACTTTTCAGATACCTACCTAAAATTCTTATCGTGCCATATCATTACTACATTAAGATTCCTGGAATTAAATGATTACATAATCAAAGAGCTTTATATCCATCATTACGAGTACAAGTACAATATTTATGCTATATTGTTTTGATGAACATTGTTAAAGTTGATGAATGGTTAGATGTTATGACGTGTTACATGTCAAGAATGGTCACGATTCCTCCGGCATTGAGTCAGACCTTGCTGTGAGGTACTCACCAGAATATTTCGTGCAAATATGTTTTGATTAATTTGATAAATTATGCTGGTGCATGATTTTATAATCTTCCACAACGAACAAATGTCAAAATGTAATCAATTACTGTCGATAATTAAGTAATTAGTTCCGGACTTAGGTACTTTGAACCATTATGTACTAGCATATAAATGGTACAATTTAAAGCTGGAAGCAGATGTATGCGGAAGGCGGACGATCGTATCTGGTGGAAGGCATTGGGGAAGGCTATCCAGCAGTGGGTAGATACAGGTTGATGAGGATAATGATGTAAATGGTAATGATTAGGTATATAATAGAGTGAAAAACCCTATCACAAAGACCCTTCCACATAACTGACAACACTAAATAAAATAAGTAATTTACAATTCGTCACTTTACGCATCTGCTTGATTCTCTCTCACCCGTGTCTCAAGTCATCTGATGGGAAAAGCATAATAAAGGTATTGGATGGTAAAAGCGACGTAAGTTCGTAATTTCGGATTTTCAAACCAGCGCCTAACGCCGAAGCTGTAGCCGTTTACCATCGAATTTTTTGATCTAATCGAAAATGACACTTAAATACCATAAGTATATAATAGAGTTTAGCTAAGGTAAGCTAATGGTAATCGGCTTCAGCTTTGGCGGTAGTGCACCAGATATATTCGACAGCCATATATACCAAAAGCATTGAAAATAATATATGTTATAACATTTAACATAGTTAGAGCATAGAGCACATAGATCGATTTCAAAACTTCATGTCGATTTAATTAAACGAAAATTATAATAAATATATATAATTATATCAAAATAATTGTCTTTATTATTATTGTTATTATTATTTCTGTGCGAGTGATTTTGGTCGTCAATTTTAAAATCAAAGGAAAATTATTAAAAGACACGATTATAAATAAAACATTTTTTCTTCGCATTTATTATTTTTAATTTTATTCGCATTTATTATTTTTAATAAATTTTCGCTCACCCAAGTTTCTAAATCAGGAATGGTGAAGTTCAAATGTGAGGTCAAAGTACGATTCAAATTATATCTCCCTAAGTGACATAATATTCATCAAATTTCAATAAAATCCGACAGATGGAAAAAAGAAACAATAATAACACTTTTGCAATACGAAATAATATTTTATCGAATTAATAAAACGCACATTTCTTTACAATAGAGATAACTATTATTAGAATGATTAATATTTATAATATTATGTGTTTGCTGATAAATAACAAAAACTTAAAGCCTTAAAACAATAACTAATCCCCTGGAAACTGTCACTTACCCATTGTTTAACTGTAAAAGTCCCTAATATTAATACCGTATTTGTATATCACAAATTACGCGATTTACTCATATTTTGAAAGCAGTTTTTATTTGCAGAAATGATTAAATTCATATACAGATGAAAGATGCTGCGAAGATGCGCCACCATTGCTGTTTTCCTGATTACGCATGCGCACGTCCCGTTTTTTATTTTCTTGATTCTCAGCAGACTGGAGCCCCATCGCGGTTACAGGATTCGGAAACTTAATTAATACAAAATGTGTGTAGAAAACAATTTGTATAGAATTCCGTGCGTTCCAATTCCGAAAGACTAGGGCACCAACTGAAGCTACTTACCGGTCCATTGTTCCACAATTTATTATAGAGAAAATATTTTTTTATGCTTTTTATATAAGGATGTCATATAGGTGAAAGGATTACTTCCATTGCATCAAAACTTCTCAAGATATTTTAATTTCAAAATCACAATTTTGGACATTCCCGTCTGAAAACACTCCAATCTGCCCATACAAAAGGCTAATAGACTATGACGTACATATTATGTATGCATTATTCAGAAATTTGTATGACTGCTAAGTTAAATATTGCATTTATGTAACTAGTGTAGTAATAAAAGTTATAGTATTTTTTATTGTATACCCCGGCCACTCCATACAAATGTCGCGTCATTTACTACTACATAAACAATGACGTCTGTGCAGTGCGGGAATAAGCGTGTGTGCGTGCGGCGCCATACAAACTGTTCCAAATTTGTCTCAGAGGGGAGGTGAGGTCGATACGAGAGAGCGGCAGGGAGTGGTCATACTGTACGTAGTACTATTATTTATACTGTGGTATATCCAATATATTTTTAATAATTTCATTCTTATAAAATTGACTTTATCGCCAAAATCTATTAGTCTGTTATGTAATTATAAAGTTCTGTCTGTTATGTAAAAATAACACAATAAAATTAAATATTAGGTTGGGGAAAAAGTCTTTTCGTATTTTATATGAAAATTCAAAACATTTTTTAATAAAATTTATTTACATTTAACTAAAGTATGTAGGTGCCATTTTGTTCGATAACTTTTTGCCATCTTGTAGGTACAGACATGATCCCATTACTATAGAAATTTTGGGACTTCTGTTCAAAAAACCACGACAAGTGGTTTTGGCAGTCTTCTCGTGATGTTAACCTGACATTGCCTAAAGAATTCTGAAGAGACCAAAACAGGTGGAAATCAGAAGATGCAAGGTCAGGACTATACGGCGGATGCATTAACACCTCCCAGTCAAACTCTCTTAATTTTTGCTGAGTGGCTAAAGATGTGTGAGGTCTAGCGTTATCATGATGAAAAATCACACCTCTTCTGTTAATTAATTCCGGCCGCTTTCTCTCAACTTTTTGCTTTAATCTCATCAGTTGTTCACAGTAGAGTTCAGAATCGATAGTCCTGCCTGGCGGTAACAGCTCATAATGAATAATGCCCTTCCAATCCCACCATACATACAGCATCACCTTGTTGCGGCTTAACCCGGGTTTTGCCAGAGTCTGTGAAGCCTGACCGGCCTTTGACCACGACCTTTTTCGCACGTTCTTGTCGTACGTGATCCACTTTTCATCACCAATTATAAGCTTCTTCAAAAACGGTTCGCTTTCATTACGTCTTAGTAAAGAATCGCAAATGAGTACACGGTTCATTAGGTTTCTTTCAGTGAGATCGTGAGGCACCCAAATATCGAGCTTTTTAGTGTACCCAGCTTTTTTCAAATGCGCCAAAACTGTTTTGTGGTCAATTTCTAATTCTTCAGCTACGTCATAACTACTGATATGCCGATCTTGATCCACTTTTTCAAAAATGGCATCCATTTTATCCGTAACAGGGCGACCAGAGCGACGTGCATCTTTCACATCAAAATTTCCTGATTGAAAACGCTTAAATCAAATTTACTCTCACAGACACTGCACTAGGTCCATAAACGTCACAAATTTTTTTCGCAGCTTGCGTTGCATTGTTACCTTTTTTGTAGTAAAATTTTAAAATGAATCGAATTTCTTCATTAGATTCACTCATCTTGACAGTAAAAAAAACAAATGAAAATCACACATTTAATTTGAATTTGGAATTATCTTTTTTAAAATTTAAACTTTTTAAAGATATCCAAACCTGCCAGATACAAATGGTATAACCAAAGAGATTTTATTACAAGTTCATACATACTATATTGCGAAAAGACTTTTTCCCCTACCTATTATCACAAATCGCTCTAGTTTTGGATGTTTTACGATAGGTTTGTATATTTATACAATTTTAGAAAATATACCCCTTTTCGGGACTAATTCCACTGGCTGGCCTCTTGAAGTTAACCATCCGGAGCTCAAAATAAGAATTTACACTAATCCAAAAATCTAATATTGAAAGAACATGTGTATTATTGTTATTTTTTTTATACTATTTCGGGTGGCAGACAAGCATATGGCATATGTCGTAGAGAGCATTTTTCCTTGTATTGTAGGCGAGTATATGGCGACGGTAACCGTTTTACATCTGGCGGGACGTATGTCGTATCAGTATTTATATCGGGTGCCCAAAAAGAAAATTACGCGTTATGCGCGCCATCTATTAAAAATTCGTCGAATCTCGCAAGTTTCTCGCAAGAAACGCTCGGCTGCTTTCACACTGGATGCTAATACGATAACGGCACGAGAGAAATAGTATCGTCTGCTTGGACGACATCGATATCGGTATGTAACATAATAGTAAACAATAGAGTTATTATTACCCCACATTCATGATAACAGAGCAATCTCAAATAAACGTTGCGCCATTGAGTGAGCGTGCACGTACATCATCGCCCGATTCCGAAAATATATATTTAATAGTTTACTTATTTCAAGTAATAACTAGCTTTATCTTATAATAGTTTTCTGCACCGCTGATTCGCTCAATATAATCGTATTTTGGACAATATTTGTTTGTTTGTAAAAAAATATTGCATTAATTATTACTACGTTAGTACTATTACTTACACTACGTCTAATCTAATCTAAATGATTAGACGTAGTGTAGGTACACGGGCGGACTTATCCCTATAAGGGATTTCTTTCAGTCAACCTTTGAGTCCCTGAAAGGAAACTGTTTATTGGCGGCGAAGAAAATTTATAATTTTTGTTTGTGTTTTTCTATTCTCCACCTCCTGCATATCACACTAACTTCAGTAGTTATGATATTTACTACTAATCTCCCCTTTTTTCATGCTAATAGAATTTCGTATTTATTAAATTACAATTTCAAAGTCGGTTTAATTTTTTAAATCACACTTTTTTTTAAATCTTGTTTACATGTTTTATATTTAGAATGAGTGCAACGTTCGCCTCTCTTTCACCATCTGCTCTATCTCGAACTATGTCGTCCGCCAATATCGTCACAAGGCAAGATACAACATTCATTATTAGAAATCAGGGCGACAACGATACAGATAAAAACGTTCAGTACAAAATGTATGAAAGTTCACCCATATCGATATCGTGTCGTTACGGTTGTCGTCTAATGAGAAACCAGACATTATAATGTGTACAGCAGTGCTTTTGTAGCATGTGACTTTATGACTTAGAAGCATTTACATGTTTTGTACCTTGCAAATAGAGGGCGTTACTTTATTAAGTAAGTAATAATATACTAGGGATAACATAGCTTTTAAGTGATATGAATTACTAATAATGTATATATTTACTTCAAGTCAATATGTTATACTCGTACTGTACAACATGCATTTATTTCAATTTCTCATTAACACGTGTATATTTTCAGCTCTTTGTACAATAATTGTTTGTTGATTTAAATAAAAAGTCACATTTTTGAAGAAGATCAACATCTAATTAATATAAGGATCTTTAAAAGAACTGTAACAATTACTTTAAAATGTATGATTGTGGCTCCTATGTTTGTACACGCAAAAAGACGTATTGCTCGTAATTGGATGCGGTTTTTACAGTAGGGTTTCTGGTATGACTAAAAATATGGTGCATGATTTAAGTCGCTCGATGTACTTATCCATTGAGATCGTCGAGTATCATAACGCTAACATTCGACAGATTTGGACATTCAATCTCGTAACATTAACATTCTACCACTCGGCAGTGAACCATATGGTATGGTCCACCTGGTGTGTGGACCTGGTACCGAAGCTGAAGACGCTTGCAATAAATCTACTTGACCTCCAGCGTTCTTACGAGATGTTGTATATTCTGTAAACAATAAGAGGCTTGATATGATAGCCCGATTTGTGAGAAATCCGTGTTATTCAGGTATAAATATACTCGACTTATACCTGAACAACACGGATTTCTCAAAAATCGGTCAACTACATCAAACCTCTTATTATCTTGGACACCAGGTTGGCAGTTATCTGGCGCCCAAGAGTGGGTACAATTACACTAGGCGTACAGAGTGCATCGGGAAGTGAGTGAGCTTCAGTCTTTACCTTACAGCTCCGGTATACATCACGGAGATCCCACTGCTTGGGAAACCGAACGTCGGTCGCCACGAGCTACTCGACATAACAGTACCTAAGTGTCTGCTTGCAAGCGAAAGGGGAATAAAACGTGCTACCAATCTGCTTGAGTTCCTGGTTGATTTACTGGGCGCAATATCGCGGTGGGTAAAAGTCCTATTGCCTGGTTGGTTTACTGGTCGAGACACTCGCAATCCTGTGATATAACCGTAAGGTTGACGCACAGGAAAGCATTATTACTGTACGCATAGGATCCTTGCTACTTCAGCCTGCCGATTCTGAGAGCTATATCGACAACTTTGGTTCTCCGTCGAATTTCTTCGTTCGGGATTCAGTCCCTTAAAGAAATGCCAAGTAAAGCTCACTCTATAAAGGACAGTAAATAATACAAATAATACAATGTTTGTTATAATTAATTTAATAAATAATTATCACATTCACACACATAAACACGCTATATTACAAAAGTTGTGTGACTGATGTCACATAAACTTCACACTAGAAAAAATATCAACTAACTTAATACAGTTAAGGGGTCACATTTAAGGGAAAAGGAAACGAAAAATACCTGGTGGTAATTGACTTGTAATTGACGTGATATCTACCGTGAATAACAGGAAAGACCTAGAGCCTCAACGCCAGCTGAAGCCGATTTCCATATTGAAGATTCTAAAATATTCCATCTGAATCGCCTTCAGCTGAGACGGTAGGGCCCGTGAATCAATACCAAATATACTAACATAATAATCTAATATGTGTGTGCTTTCTCGAGTTACTTGAGGTCCTATTAATTACTTTATGGTTGGGTAGTAGAGATGTATTTTAGCAATATTCTGCCTGTGGATGCTAAAGCTCTTTTAATATTAGCAGACATAAGCAGAATATCCCGTGGTGAGGTAGGTGAGAGAAGAAGAAGAAAAACATTTATTTGCACATTACACAGAACTATACAAACAAGTCAAACAAACACAATAGGCTTGTATCCCATTTTTTTTTACGATTTGTTATTTAAAGACCTCACAATAATATAAATATAGGTGAAATAATTACTTCGATTGCATAAAAACTTCTCGAGATATGACAACTTAAAGATCACAATTTTGGACTATCCCGAAACCGCTCAATACAAAAGGCCACCACGTTATGACGTCACACCGTGCTATTTTATATGCATTAAATCAGAAAATTGTACGAGAGGTATGTTAAATATTGCGTTTATGTAGCCAGTGCAGTAACAAAAGTTATAGTATTTTTTATTGTTTCTACAATGGTAATATTTATTTTTTATAATTTCATACCTTCAAAATGGACTTTCCCACCAAACTTTGATCGAAGATAAAACACGTCGGACATAAGTTATTAAAATTTTAAGATCGCAGATCGTTCTAGTTTTATGTATTTTACGTTACTGATAGAGAGTTTTTATAATTTTGTAACATGGGCAACAAGCCTATTATTATATAAGAAAATTGAAAGTACTGTGCAATGTCGCAAAATTAAAGGATGTTTCATTCGATTATTGACAGTTACTTTAAGTTCATGTAAAAAAAAATCTGGTCTTCCCTATGTGCATTTATGTAGAATGTAGCTGCGTCGTTTTATATTTACAAGGTATCTTAACTCATAACATAAATAAGGTACGTTACATACTAGACTGCTGTAAATGTGGCATACATACAAAGAAGAGAAAATGTGTCAGAGTATCACTCCTCAGTCTTGTTGCGTGCGTGGCTTAATTACTTAAAACACTTAAACTTAAGAGGTTAAATTGATAAGATTGAGAATTTATAAAAATATCAATACTGAAATGTCTTGAAAATATACTACGCCGTTTCATTACGAGATAAAGTGAAATATCCTGTTGTTATTAAGAACATATAGTATGTAGGTAATTGACTTTTTACCGTTTGTACAATTTTCGAGTTAAGTTATAGAGTTTCCATAACATCTACGACTTGAGCAACAGAACTAGATTTACAAATTATTTATTCGTGAACATAGTCTTAGGGAATTTGCATAATAGGCGTTGAGATTCAAACGCTCTATTTCACTAGATTCAAAAGATTGTCCGCAACACTACTTTCAAGGCGACTGCACTGGCCCTGGACACCCTGGAAACAATAAAATATATTAGTATACTTAGACAGGAAATCCTAGGAACACCATATCCAGACCTTCACGGCTAATGAGGATGCGAGTTGAAAACGTTGTGCGTGCTGTTAAAAACTGTGAGTTTTCAAAGAAAATTAGTTTACTTGTTTTTTGGTGACAGATGAAAAAAATATCAGGAAAAAGATCCTGATATTTTCTTCATATATATCAATCCAGATGATACGCAATATAATTGGTTATAGACTCTATAAAAAAATCAGAATATCGGTAAATAGAATATGCTCTCAGACAGAAAGGAGTGGGTAACAACGTAGAAGTACACAGTTGATTCAGGAATATCGGCATGCCATCGGCACGGACAGAGAATAGGGCTACTGCCCTATACTCTGCCTGTGCCAATGGCATGTCAATATCATCAGTCATCACACAAATCAAGAAACTGATTAACAGTCAATACAAGATCGTAAGCGCTACTTTAGCATGTGGAGTAACGCCACACGCTAAAGTAGCGCCGAAACGAGCTTCGCTTAGTGCATGTATGCAGTACATGCACTAAGTGAAGCTCGTTGTCGCACACAACATTTATCAGTGCGTCGATTACCGACGTTTATATGAAGTTAGATCAAAAGTACCATTCAAAAGTGACATTTGAGTTCATTTCGATTTGATGCTGATTTCAACGTCAAGAGTACCATTTGACATCTATTCGATCTGATATCGATTCGATTCTAATTCGATTGCGTCAAAAGTCACCCTGCAGATCAGAGTCAATACCAGAGATGATAAAACAAGGTACCTACTACTTACTCATATATAAAGTACAGTCAAGAGTCTTTAGTGCATTACGACCTACCTTATCTTTCACATTTAATAAAATATGTATTTCTTGCGATAATAAAAAATATATTTAGTTTATTTGGTAGCTTTAATCAATATTTAGGAACTAATTTAAAGAAATTTTAATATCATACTAAACGCGTGATATATACAAAATTAAAGGTAAGGTAGGTGGAATTGCACTTATGACCCATGACTGTATCTGAGCAACGGAACTTTGCTTGGAGTTTTTTTAGGAGAAATAAAAAAATTCCAGAATTTTGATCAAACTAGGTATATTGATTTTCCGCCTGCGTAAACTCCAATTTCAACATTTTTTTTGTTTATTTATGATGTAGCATTATAAAACCACGGAGGTTAAAACTAAATCGTTCATAAGAACCGTTTGTCCAACATCGTTTGACATAATTATACTGTACTAGCGGCCCGGTACGTGCTTCGCTACGTATAAAGTGAAATAATAAAAAAAAATTATTGGAACACCAAATTCATTTATTCAAACAAAAAAATATTTTATTAATTGCTAGCTATTTTAAAACTTAATCCAAAACATTGGGATAAACAAAATTTTTTGTTTTTTCATTTTGAGCATGAATAAACAAACGGCTGGGGGTACCGACTCTGGAACAGGTAACATAAAGTCGAAGCACGTCCAAAATGAAATGAACGCATGAATGACATAACAACATGTACTGTCAACACTGAAAAAAGTTTCAATTTGACAGCACAATCCCCATCTGAAAAAAAGTTTCAATTTGACTGCAAAATCCCCATTAACAAAAAAATTATCCGCCATTTATTGAATTCAATTGTTACAAAAAATGTGATAAATGAAGAACCGCTCCACTAAATTTGTGCAAACTTCACCTAAACCATCTACTAAATAGTCCGAATAAACCCTAAAAATTTGGTTTGGATAGGTGAGCCCGTTCTTGAGTTATAAAATTACAACGAAAAGTGGCATTGATTTTTATATATATAGATTCAGAAGAATTGCTAGTATAATAATATAAGATATTGCACTGTAATGTACATACAAAAATGTCCTTTACTTGGAATTCATTTTAGGTCTATTGTTTGAATAACGGAATATTTATCGTGTCAAATCGTGGATGTATGCAGAATGCGACGCGGTTCACATGTTTGGCCAGCTGCCTCCCAAAACGGTGTCCGAGGAGTCATTAGGCGTTTTATGGCGGCTTCGATATTGAATAACTTATTTAAATTCGACACCGTCTCGGTACACTTTGCTGTTTATGTAGGTAACTTTATTTTTGCCGTTTCATTTGAATTCAGTAAAGATAAAGTAATAACGTTAAAGTGGTCGTTTCATTTAATTACTGTGCGTATTTGGACCGTGCTATTCAAATTATGTAGTAAAAATCGAGAGAACTGTACTGAATGAATATGAAGACTGACTAGTGTTTAAGGGTCACGCCTTTCAGCTCTTATTTTAAGACTTGCCTCATTTTTACCATTCGTTTATCTACAGTTCATTTTTAGTATGAGATAAAAATAATGTTTAGTTTAATAAAACCAAAAATAAGAAACCTTTTTAAAACTATTGTTTAATAGTAGTTTATGAAACTGTTGCATAATAAGGGTTATTAAAATACGAGTGTGAGTTTAATAATACCACACGAGTATTTTAATACCTAATTATGTGCAGTTTCATACACTACTTTATCTAATCTCATGAAATATATGATAATAATATTTTAAATACAACCATGAAGTTAATCTATCAGCTATAATTCTTACATAAAAATCCATTTGCAGATCGAGCATGCGTAGTGCGCGACGCGCCGCGCGGCGCCGCGTTCACAGATTATGTAGAAAAAATTTGCATAGTTGCAATGTATTTGCATTGCAACCTGTTTAAAATACCTGTATCCAGGGCTGAAGCTGTATCGAAATGGTAAAAAAGTTATTTTACGATACAGTTGTCCCTATAAGAGCTGTATCGAAAAATAACTTTTTAAATTTATTTTGACAGCTTGTGCGTAAAGACTGTCATTATGATACTGTGTTTAGTTTTTTAATGTGTAAATTTCAGTATGAGATTAGATAAATATATATATATATATTATTATATACGTAAAAAAATGTTGTTGCCTGTAAATTTTACAGGTTTATATTATGGTATTACATCTTTGATTTATATATTACTAGCTTACACCCGCGGCTACGCATGCGTTAACTTTTTTTAATAAAAAGTATCGTATGTCCTTTCTATATATTATTATTATATGTATTCATCATCAATCATCATCATCAGGTCCATTTTAGTCTCCACTACAGGAGCACGAACCTCTCTCGTCCGTCCTAGACGGAAGGAGGTTTTGGCCTACACTCCCCACGCTGGCCAAACGGGTTGCGGAGGCCTGATCGATATTTGATAATGTATTTCCCTTAGTCGCCTTGTACGACATCCACGGGAAGAAACGGAGTGATTCTTTTTTAGTCTGCCGGAAACTACACGGCCATTATACGTATTATTATTGAGAATATGTGTACAAAGTTTCATGATGATCGGTTGAGTAGTTTTTGGTTTTAAATTAATTTGTGTATGTAATAATCTCTATACTGTATAAAACATCTTTATAACTATATACGACATATGGAATGCAATGCAGATACTGAGTTTTGAGTACCCAGCTAGGCCTTTATAGCATTTAAGCAAACAAAGATGAGCGCTGGGGTGCACTTTATACAAGAATGTCTTTGACTTTATAGTTATGTAGTTAAAATTACTAATTATTTATTGCTTCAAAGTAGTATTTAATTCCAATTAGCTTGATCATGTCAACTGCATGTAGAGCGTCATACTTCCAGCATAAGATGATCCTGCGTACCCAGCATCCATAGCACTGCGCTGGATTCGCTCATTCTGGTAGCACAAAATACATGCTGTCTACATTTTGTGCTGAAAGTGTGATACTCTTGAGCACGTAAATATTTTATTGATACTTACTACAAACGTTGCAAGCAATCTCATCACTGTTATCCCCGCATCCATCGCGGCCCGAGCAGGCCACAGCGGTACTCCTGCATCGTCCGTTCCCACATCGAAGTGGACAGAAGTCCGCGGCGCGCCATCTGTGTACACAACATGCAATTAGCATCAGGCGTTTGTATGACATAGCCCGAGGCAAATATTTGGGCAAATACTCGTATAGGTCACACGTGCGATGGTTACGAAATTGTTGAAGTACCTTAAGTAGGAACAGGCGTTCTTGTAGCCGATTCCATGGTAGACGAAAAACATCTCTAACTGCTCTACAGTTTATGGCAAAATTAGTCATACCTACATACGTTTGGCGATAGTTTGCCAATCAGATGGCGATGTTCTTGGGAGTGATTCATATGGACTAATATTTTAGTCGCTTTCGTTTTTCATACGTCGTCAACCCTTATTCATCCCATTGCTGGGATACGGGCCTTAATCGAAAAGGTTTAGTTAGCACTACTTCGCTGAACTGCTAATTAGCGGCGGCCAGTGTTTTGAAGCCGCCCAAAGGCCACTGACTTGGCGTAATAACTGTCATCCAATAACAACAGCCGGGACCGATGGCTGAAGGATCGAATTGGTTTTTGTGTCATAGGCCGCGCGCTATATCTATTAACCTATTATATTATTTCAACCTTTAGGACGTTTGAAAACACTGGCCTCGACCAACCCGCAATTTAGCATCGTTGCGGAGTATGCTCTAAACACCTTCGATTGATGAGAGATCCGTATCCCAGCAGTGCGATGAGTTAAGGGTTGTCGACGACAACGAAGTATATACTAACAGGGGCGCCGGCTTTTAGAAAACCTCATGGGTGCTCGTGCTCATTTGATGACTCTAAAAAGTGGCGAAGTGTGAGAAGAGAACTTATACTCTAAACCACGGGTCGTCGCGTAATAAAAACACCTATCATCCCTAAAAGGCGATTACTGATCTGTTTCTTGTGTCTATTCTTTCGGGGGTGCTCGGCACCCACTGTTTATTTCTCATGGGTGCTCGAGCCCCAGAGCACCCACGGAGTCGGCGCCCCTGTATACTAATATACTGTACCTTGATTGTTCATTGCAGAGGTGAGGGGGTTCGTCCGATGCATCTTTGCAGGACACGATAGCGTTGCAAAACTCGAACTCCGGCAAGCACTCGCCAGAGTTGCATCGGAATGTATGGCGCGGACATCTGAAATTGATATTAAAGTAAATGTTATTTAAGGTTTGAATTAATCTTCGTCTGTATTCTAAATTGTACGAAGACGTCCGCTAGTACATATATGTATGTTGTAAGAATGTGTTTTTTTTTATATCAGATGGGGCAAACGAGTATGTGGGTCATCTGATGGAAAGCAATCATTACCACCCATTGAGATCACCAACACCAAGGGGTCGCCGATCCGTTGCCAGCCTATACTCCTTCTTTTCTTTCTTTCTGGTGACCTCACTCACTCGCTGGAACACAACAACCCTCAAGGGATTGTTATTTGGCTGTGGTATTCTGTGAGTTGGAAGTACTTGCCCAGTCGGGCAGCTTAAAAAATACGCTATGCCCTACCTTTCTTTTCTATTGAGCCTCGTTTGTCAGTCAGCAGGGTGCACCACGTGCAGGTGAGGTTGACTTTGGTTCAAATATGTTGATGAACCTCTTAAAGACCCATAAAATAAGTAAGATTCTAATAAGTTTAATTATACCCACAAACAGGAAATTGAATGCTCCTTTATTCCTTTGATCACACTACGAATGTCAAGTAAATTACTAGAATGAGTAATAATATTTTTATTGACGGTGTTAAGCTGGTTTTAATTTTATAAGTACAAGTTCCGACAACCCGTTAGTGCCAGGGCAATGACACCTTGAAGGATATTTCGCTACTCTATAAATACCATTTTACTACTCGTAAGTCCTATTTTTTAGTGTTTAATAGTAAACAAGGAACCTATAGAGTTTTGTCATGTCCGTCCATCCGTCTGTATGTCACACTCATAGCGACGAACGAGGTAGAAAGCTAATATTTCGTAGGAGAAAATACGACTTGATAAAAAAATTGAAATCTGGTAGGAGAAAATACGATATAAGTAAAAATTAAAAAAATTGGGAGAAGAAAATACGACTACGACGAAAATTTGGTAGGAGACATTACGACGCGAGTTAAAAAGCTAAAATTTCGTAATAGTAAATCACACCACGTGGTAGACTGGATGCACCTGTTCGATAAAGTGTAAGCTCCAATTTATACTTAATTGAATATTTTGGGATGTGTTAGGGTTGGTTTTGAGATGCGATGGGGTTAGTTTATAGGATGTGTTAGGGGTAATTTTGGAAGATCTAACAGATGGTTTTGAAGAGAAACTTAGATAAGTTAGATAAAAATCCGGTCTATACATAGTCTCTACATCAGTTCAACTGGCCATTTTCTCAGGATCGAATTACTTATTTCTTTTTACACTCAATTAATTCTAAAATAATTTGTGGGTAGACATTTTTTATATCTTTCCGATTGCAAAGAAACAAGCCTTTATGAAGTAGTTACTTGGGGACGTCTGTAAGGTAAGGAGGTACAGTAACATCTATTATTATTATATTATTTTATGTAATAGTTATGTGTTATGTTACAATAAATGTTTCTTCTTCTTTTTCACCTTACCGCTTCTTTGAATATAATACGCATTTATTCTGATATCAAAATTTCCCAAAATTACTATATAGAAAATGACTAGCACTACAAAATACTTTAAAGATATTATTCATATCCTAATAAATGCGTATATTATCTGCACTTATGGACCTAGTCAAGGTTCATCGTTCCCTAGTCGGACTGCTTAAATGAAGCAATGAAAATCGCTAAGCCCATTATTCATTTTCTAAAGGCTCGTTCCGTAATCAACAGGATGTATCATGTGCAGATGATATGCTATACTAGATCATTAGCGTCATTACAATCGCATTACACTCACAGACAGACGTGCAATAAACAGGTCACGTAGTCTCCTCTAATGCTCTAGTAACCTTACTCATTCATGTTTAGCTGCAATCTTGGAACACGTACTTTAGCAGTAGGATTGCTCTGATTTCAGTCAGAAAAATTTCTAATATTAGTACTATATAAGCATATAGCAAATATTATTTCTGTGGTAAGTAGGTATATACAGTGTGGTTAATACCTGCCTCTGTGTAAGTGGCTCACCATGATCTTTAGAGCTACAGCCGAACGTGGTGCACCCTGCCGACTAGCGAATGAGGCTCTGGCGAAAGAGAGGTAGGATACATTGTATTTGTAAGCTACCCGACTGGGGAAGTACCTCCACCTCACAGAATACCGCAGCCAAATAACAATTCCCTTGAGGGTTGTTGTGTTCCTGCGAGTGAGTGATGTCACCAGAAAGAAAAGAATGAGTGAGGTCACTAGGAAGGAAGGTGTTGCTGCATTGGCAGCGGTGGTGTCAGCGCGCGAGCGATATTTTATATTGTGAGCGTTAATATGCTACGGTAACAACTTCACATCTGGTGGGTTTATGCTTGTCTCCCACCCGACGCAGTATAAAAAAAAATATCGACGTCATCTCGGAGACAGCACTGCACGCTCACATGCTCATTCACGCACTACACAGACGCGTAGATCGGTTATGTAGTTGGATTTAAAATTTATGTAGTTAAAGACGCAAGATTTGGAATAGCTGGGTTGTAACACTTGTAACTATGTTATATTAGTTAACACTTACCCTCTACGCCGAGTCGTTTGGCAATTTCTCTCGTCCTCTCCTCCCGGGCACTGAGGAGTGCCGTCACATCGAGATGCACGAGACACGCAGCGGGAGCCTGGACCTCCACACCGGAAAGCATGCATGGGGCATCGTTCGCCTGATCCATCTGAAAAATATTTGAAACATTTATTTTATTTCCTCCGTCTTGATTTCATTGATTTTTGTTTGTCGGGACAATTTCGGCCACTTCCTAACTTGTTCATTTTCAATGTTACAGCTGAGCAAATTCCAAATACCCGATGTAGATATAGTAGAGATGTAGATACACCTCTACTATAATATGCATGTATTAAACATATAAACCATCCTCTTAAGTATTTAATGAAATCCGCATTAAAATAAAACCGTTGAATTGTTTAATAGATCTAAGCGTACAGACGGCGGGAAGCAATTTTGTTTTATACTATGTGATTGTGTATCCAATAACAGATCTTGATGCACAATCATAGAGCAGTCTTCTGAAGGGATTATTATGTATAAAACATTAATATTATCTCCTACGATCGAAGCCGGTAGTGTGACGATTCAATAATCTACAAATTTGAATTTTACGTTACGTTGTAGATCTAGAAACCAGTCAACGGTGTTTAACTGAGCATAGCCATCACATAACACGAGGATTCCGGGCCCTACCGGCTAAAGTGAAGCTGATTCCCATCGTATTTTTTAATTGAGAATATCATATTTAGCTTAGCTGATAGTAAACCTGGAGCTCTACCCATTAAGCTGAAGATGTTTGTCAATAACTTAAATGTAAGACCTATTTTTCAGGTTTCAACTTTGTCGATAGGGCTCAAGATTAAATCAGCCTTCAAATTTTCCGTTTCGATCTAGTCTCGATCCTATTAATGATCGAAGTCTCGATCACACAAATGTCACATTTGATATTCTCGTACTAAAAAACAAAACTTTAACGTTTAACTGTAGTGTGATTAGAACGAATTATGATCGAAAGTTAAGCATATTTAAATAATTTTCAATCAAAGCAATGGAATTCTGCTCGCAATAATAATTTACATTAATTTATGAATGCGGACAAATTCCGAATTTGTAGTTAATTCATCATTCAATCTCGATTCGCTTTCATTCTGTGAGGTGCAATAATTAGAACTACGTGAATTGACCTTCTGATTTAAATGACAAAAAATTGTAAATACAAAGACCTCGTAAGCATCACTTGGGCTGGTCAAGGCTTGGTGAGATGCAATATTAAAACGTGCCTACTGTCAGTCCTATATAGATAATGCAAAGAAAGTAAACCGATTCTCAGCAATTTAAGTGTCATTTTCCGCTAGCTATGAGCTTGAAATCTGATTACGAAAGAGCCCCCCATTGCTTCCAAAGATTCCCATTGTAAACAAAGTAAACAATACGAGAGCTATTAAAGAAATATCGTCACAGTCGACAGGAGGAGAAATCAGAGAGAAAAAAAGATGTGCAATGAAAGTAATCAGTGCGTAGACAGTACCTTTAGTACCTTGACACTTTTCGTCCGATCCATCGGGGCAGTCTTTGCGGCCGTCACATACGAAGTACCAGCTGATACAAGTGCCTGTAGATCGACACTGGAACCAAAACAACCTGTTTTAATACAATTTGTAAATTTAAATGTATTAATGTGATCATGCAAAGGCACCTCTATTTGACTTCCTGTCCAATTCTAAGCAAACTACTATAACTAGTTTATCTGCCCTGTTAGGTTTTTAACTATCATAGCGCTAGAGACATACCAGGCAATGAAATTAAGCATAACAAGATCTAGTGACCCTAAAATCATAATCATCCTTTGCCAAGAAAAAATACTAATATAAGTTACATATCTATCTTATTTATTATATTGATTGAAAACTAACTTGGTAGGTTCCAGGTAAGCAGCCTCTATTTCGCGCTGAGCAAGCCGACGTGGAGTTGGTTCGGTAAGTGCAGTCACATCGTTTATTCAGACACCGTGTGTATGGATCCACTATTTGGCATTGCGAGTCCGTCACGCAGGCCATGCCAAGGGATGCTGGCCCGACATCCATAACTGGAGTATCAGTTCGTATGCGATGTTTATCTGCAATTACAATAAAGAATATCCTTAGCAAATTAGATAGCAATAACCCACCACATAACAACGGTATGATTATTAAGATTTAATGAATTGAGAGGTGTGCTTGTAAAATAAATTACCTTTTAGAGATGATTTCTTTTGATGTCCCGTTTTATGAGGCTTGCCTCCCGTGCCCTGTTCTTTTGATGTGCCACCTTTCTTATTAGTTTTCTTATCGACGGATGGTTGCGTCACAACTCTGTATATTGGTTGATCATTTGCATGTAAATTAGCTGTCAATTCGTTCACGCCAATCGTTTCATTTGGATCTCCATCTTTTCTATTAGAGACAGGTAATCGTTTTGCGGGTTCAACAGTAGGCACTTTCATCACAGCTTGCATTAAGGGACTATTTTCTTGTGTACTAAGTAGTTCGTTTTTATTTGTAAATATTGGAAGTTTACTTGGAGATGTGCCAATCTGATTAGCAGTCGGTTCTGTAAAATCAAAAGGATCTTTCGCAGGGGGATTCAATTTTGGAGGTGACTTGTTAGTTTTATATTGAATTGATATATTTTCTGAATTATCGATAGATGTTTCTTGTTCCGCAACCACAGCTTCGGTTACATAGCCTGATGGTTTTTGAGAAATACATTTATCACCGACTTGTTGGTATAGTGGATTGCATGCGCATCGTCCGAAAAGGTTCAGTATGACAAATTCACAATGACTTTCTTTGTCCCATAATCGGCAATGCTCGTTGCTATAGCATACATTGCCGGGAGGTGCAGCTGAAAAGAAAAATAATCTATACTATTATAGCAATTAAGACAGGTAAAGTACCAATTTAGCGTTAATTGACCGTTGAAACCAATCTTTCTTGACCTCGTGCTTGTAAATGCAGCGTGGTTGGCAATTTTCTCGACCATACAGTCTACCATCACATGCTCTAATAGCCAAGGTACAGTTTTAACTTAGATTTATGTGTGTCGTCGGCACGTGTCATGCATTCTTGAGTTATCGAACGTGTTCATTTGCATTGTTGTTACAGAATTGTATACAGGTAAATATTTCTCATGTTTATTAAAATAATGCATAATGAGGTCAATTTCATTAAGCGCTGGGAATGTAGAATCACAAATGGTAATTTGATTAGCTATTATATGATAATCAGGAACCGTAAAGCACGACACGCGATCTTCGCTCTCTCTATATTTTCCGACCTTAATACCTATAATCACAATGGCTACATTATTTTTTCTTGTAATTGCAAGTTAAAACAACATTGTATGAGTAATGTGTTCTTAAATTAATTACATTTTTTGCAATGCTTATCGTAAAGATTTTGTTAACGGTAATATGGCATCAATAGGAGTTTATGAATGATTCTGATTTACAATTTAATTTCTATTTCCTGCTGAGATCTAGTAATTTGATCTACAAAATGTATAAATTTGCAATTAGAATTAAGCTAATTGTAAACATATACATTCTAAATTTGCACTAATTTGGTGATATATAAGCACATCTTAGGTAACTGTAATGTGAATATCAATTAGTTAATATTAAAAATTATTCTTATTAGTTTCTGTGAGGTCTGTGTCAAGAAACCATTGAATGGCTCCAGAATTTTTTAGAAAATATAATCATCGATTTTAAATTTGTATCTTTTACACGCATACATTGTTACATGTCAGGATTTACCCCATAATCTGACAACCAATCATAACTTTGGCAACAAAAATACCCCGCCTACAATAAATAAGTTCGTAGATCATAGAAATATTCATGCTGATACTACAGAAGAATTGCATATAGCAAAAGGTAGTAATTTCTAGCTACTTTGCCACCATCGTACGACGCAGAAGATCCCAAGTAGATTTTCTAATTAGATGACATTAAATAACCCAGAGATACGTCATCATTATTCATAATCGACTCTAACCTGACCCTAACATATTCCCCTGCTGCTCGTGACTCGGGACGGCCTCATTAATAAAGGGTTTGAAGTTGCTCTGTTGCGAATTTGGAGAGGTGAAAGCATATAGCGCCATTTCGTCAAATACTATGGAAATCCAGTTATTTTTCACGATGCGATATGATATTATGATATGATTTTGTGAGATTGAATTATAGAATCATTCGGATAACATCGCGTTAGTCATTTTTATGCCCCAAACGACAAGATATGCCATAGGCGCGATTGAACAAAAACTAAACTAAGAGTACCTTGAACTAATGACTTGCGGTATCTAGAATAGTGGTAGAACCCATTGAAATATTTTTTTAGTAAAACATATCTTAATATTGTTAATGAAAACTTAAAATACATAATATATATAAATTATTAAATCACAGCATTAAAAAAACCATTTAGCCATGACTTTGCCATTCATGTGAATATCCTCCACTAAGATAAATAAAGGAATAAGATACTAAGATTTCAAGAAGATACTGGGTTGATCTGAGATGGGCTTTTGGAAAATTTCGACAAATTCTCACCGATCAGCATATAGTTCAATGCCGCGCAGATGGCCCAAAGCTTCCAAAGTAAAAAATTTGACTGAAAAACAAAAGGTCGACGTAACTCTCAGAGTCTGCAAGCTGTAGCGGCTATAGCCTGGCCACATCTGCCTGGTTAATGATGGCAGATGGGGAGGAAAGTACTGATGACATCAAAGGAAGGTAGTTGGATGCAGACAACGAAGGATTCTTTACAATAAGCGGAATTGGACTAGGCATATATTGAGCAATGGGTGGATACAGCCTAGGCTATTGATAATTACCTGTAGTTAGGAATAGAATCTATTGAAGCAGGAAATTGTTTTTTGTCGCGTTGCAAACATTCCAATGTTCAAACATCCTCAATTTGAAATTGTTATTTATGATGATCTGATACTCTAGAGATGGGTCTCAAAGTTTAAATATAAAAAAAAATACAAAAGGAAGTCTGACATGTTTCAATAATTCGAACTGGCGTAGCGTATCATAATAATAACTCGTACAACGATTTGAAGAACTCCAACCAATAGTAATACGAGCTACATTCTCGAAACTCTCAAGCAATAACTTCAACATTACGGCCGGTAATAAGCGCAGTTCACATGAGCTAGTGGATTTGACAGAACAATTACGTCGTTTTTCTCACAGCCCACTGCATCTGATTAATCTTCACGGAAATAGCGCCTATTAGTCGGGCAGACTAGACTCGTGTATTGGGGAAAATAAATAGTGCACTGGCTCTTAAGTGGTTATTGTTCGGTCGATTGCAGAGGTCCGCGTAGTATTGTTTGCACAAAACAGGCTGCTTGAAGATTACGAAGCAATCTAATTTATTTTTTTATTGTTCAATTGATTGAAAATAAATCTAATTAACTTATTTGTAATAATAGACATATCTAAGGTGGAGATACTGTAGTTGGGCCTCTCTTTTCACCAGAGTCTCGTTTGTCAGTCAGAAGGGTGCACCACCCCTCGATCACCCCATTGCGCAATTTTTGGGCATGGCAAAATTAAGGCATACTCTTTTCGTTTAACCCCTTATGTGCCGCGACCTGTCAATTCTGTACCAAGTGTATTACCAACGCTGTACCCACTATGGGATCGCAGCACGTGTAAGGTTAAACTAGTGCCGTCTGCCCTTATGCGAA
Organism: Hypsopygia costalis; assembly: GCA_937001555.2. NCBI lineage: Eukaryota > Metazoa > Arthropoda > Insecta > Lepidoptera > Pyralidae > Hypsopygia > Hypsopygia costalis. The sequence continues at coordinate 11,400,068 of OW443330.2, read as the reverse complement.
TGTCAACAGAAAACCATGACGATAGGAGGGGGGGGGGGGGATTACATGTTGAATTCTTTGCATGTCGCATCCAGGGTAGTAAACTATTCTGATTTGGTAGCAACGAGGAAGAATTACCAAGCATTCATCGGTTTAACTATTTATATTATTCGATGTGTTAGGTGTTTTAGTAGTACTATTATTTATACTGTGGTTTTAGGTCTACAATAGTGTTAGATATTTAAAATCCGCCGTGCACGGCAGTTGAGTTTAACGGCAGAAGAGCGGGACGAAGGCCCACCACACATTTTCACCACTGTGTCTAATGTGCAGCTAGGATTAACAGCGGCGACCAAATTGACTAAAAAGACGGAGAAGAAGAATGAAGTCCACTGCAGTTCCGGGGCTAAAACTGCAACTGCGTAGGCACTCACAACAAATTTAATTAAAAAAAATAGTAGGAGTAGGAAACTTTTGGGATTTAAATTCCCCTGTAGGCAATGTGAGTTGATGAATGATGATTGTTTACTTTTTATATATATTTTTCAATATTAGATAAAAATTGTATTAATCGGACCGAGATGATGTGACAAAGATCACAGGAAGCCGATGGGTGCTAACTAACGGCACAAAACCATCATGTTGTCTACAGTTTTTTTATATTCATGACGGTATACCTTAGAAAGAAATTGGCCATAACTGTGTGATAAAAAAATGGATGATGGAAATTTTATATTTCCCATGGAACACACAGGTGGACAGGTGAACCGTTGTAAAAAAAAATCTATCACGGTTCACAGTCAGTGAGGTGGACGGTGGTGAAAAAGGGCCAATTTTCAGCAATGGGCGTCGTTTTACTGAAATGATTATGGTGATGATTCAACATTTTATATAGTAGGTGGGATAATTTATGAATCAATTATTATTAAATTTTTATTTTTATTTTATTAGATGATTTTTATTTACGTAGTAATTTTGGTTTCATCAGAAACGCGTTGTCATCAATTTAAAATTATGTAAAAATAAAGGTGATAAAAATAAGTTAATATCGACGTTCCACTTTCACTGCTCCATCGTAGACTACCAGCAAATCGCCATAAAAACACGTAGATAATCTTTGACACTTGGGCGCATTATACTTTTTATTGCGTTACGTATTCACGAAAACAGTTCCTTCCCTGCGAAATGTAGCGGCGGCGTAACTAAGAAAACTAAAAAGCAAAAGAAGAAAGGAAACTTTACCGTAAAAGCGATTTTTCACTTTATGAGCAGAGTGCCTAAAGTGTAACATGCTACTGCTGCAATTATACCTAATTAAGAAGCAGATTGCCTAACTTTCAATGTATAATCACAATTAACAAGCGATTTAGACGAAATATTGTGACGGGTAACTATGGAACCCTAACACGGCGCGTGGTCAGGCGCGCACGTGTTCGGTTTTTATTCAACTAATAAAAGCCTGTTAAAAAAATTATTTCATTCATTTTTGTTTAAATTAATATTTAGGCTTTGGTAGAACAAGTGGGTTGTTCGGTATTGCGTCCTTCGTAAAAATATTATCTACATAAATATATATCATTTTTGGGCATGAATATCTCTCTTGGTCTGGGTGTCTTCTATGTATTATATTATGTATATAAAAAAATAGTTATGTATATTTATCAGTTCTCTACTTCCCATAGTACAAGCTTTGCTTAGTTTGTGACTAGATGGTGTGTAATATATCCAGGAATATTTGTTACTTATTATTATCTATCCAGCAATGAATTTCTTTAATTGAGTGGTAATCATATAATTGAATGAAAAGTAATACTTTTTTGTACATTGAATCAATTTAATTTCAGTGATTTGTATCATGAAGGGCGAACGGCCGTAGGATGAAACATTGAGCGACTCTACCAAATTTCGGCTTCAGAACTAGCTGATCCGACAGACGTGGTCCTACCCGAAAACTGAAAACTAGCCGAAGCGCCACACCTACCGGGGGCTCTACTGCCGAAGCTGAAGCCATACTGGATCTGGGGAATCCAGTTTGACTCTAAACCATCAATCCATGGACTAATTCGAACGTATTCCTATAAAACTGCTATCAGAAAATATACGTTGCTTATTACAAAAAAAATCTGTTACCTACATTCACGTTTCTGCAAGGGCCAAAATTGACATACAAATATTATCTAATATTAGGTACTATTAAGTCATCGTTAATCAATTTTATAGCAATGATTCGGAAACGCCTTTAACTGTCCCGCAGATAATATAATTGCTCTCGACATTGTTATCTCGACTTTCATCTTCCCGCTTTTAGAATTACACGGCAGCTTATCGAGCTGAATCCAATACACTATCTTGTTCGTGACTAGAGCATTTCGGCGACGGCGGCGCGACGATAGGCCGCACCGCGACGAAATCGAAAGTTCGAGCACATTGAGACAGTTCATTAGTGCATTAGATGCTCCATTAAATAAAACTCATCATTGCTAATTGCGGATGTCGTAAGGTAACTCAATAAAAGTAGATTTATGGACTCGAATGAAATAGAACTTCTGAGAAGGCATAGACATAAAACTTGTCTGCATTCACAATCATACTTATCGATAAATAACGCAGTCGATACCTACCTATTAATTTATGTTTTGACGTGTTTATGCCTATACTTATTTGACAATTCTTGTTTTCTCTTATTTAATACCTATTTTTTTTAGTTAATTCCTCTTATCATATAAGTCGATTCCTACAACTTTTGAAAAAATCGCTGCGTCTCAGCTGTACGGTACAGACAGACGCTGGTTTAAACATTTTCGTTCAACCAAGTGATTGTTTTTAATTAGAGAAAAAGAAAAAATCTTTCGTAAAGAGAGATAGGGAGCGTAATTGTAAGCTGCCCGACTGGAGAAGTACCTCCACCTCACAGAATACCGCAGCCAAATAACAATTCCTTTGAGGGTTGTGTTCCTGCGAGTGAGTGAGGTCACCAGAAAGGAAGGAGACAATGGAATCAACTCACCTCAGCGGTATTTCCGAACATCAAGGTTCATAATATTTATGTACAACAAGATTTTTGTGAAATTGTGACCAGATTACGGCCGTCAATACACCAGATATTTTCGAAGTTCTGGCATAAAGAAATGATCCAAATTTAGCCGTAGTTCGTTTAAAATAAAATTTGACCAAATTTCATATTCTATATTCGTATTCTATATTTGTTATAATGCGCCTTTTCCCTAAATAGGTACTTTTATAATTTTTTAAGTTATGGCAAAACGTGAAAATATTATTGATATTTCATAAAAGACTTAACTAAATTAGGCTTACGTTCAATAAACCAAGAATTTCTTCATTAGTGTAACTTTACGTTAATATGTAGAATTAGAAGTATATAATAAAATGTTGCGTAAAGAAATCCCGGTCGTACATCGAAAACACAGCTTGTGTCTAATTGTTTATACCTATTTACTTTTCTGTAATTTGCAATAGTAATAACTAATAAACAATAAATCACTTCATCGCTTTATGAAGTGATTTATTGTATGTAACGCGTAATTTATTGTACATAATATAATTGACGGAGTTTGTGTAAACGTTCGATATTTTAATAGGAAGCAATAGACCACATATACGCATAATGCGTAGCATTTTTTGTCTTGACAGCTTCGTTACGGTTTATAAGCAATAATAATTCACTAGTGGCGTTGATGGGTAACAGGTAGTAAGTGCGTCCGCGTAGAATACCTTATTATAACGGTGTTTAACTTTTTTATACCTTTCAGGTGACAAACAAGCTTACGGTTCGCCTAATGGGAACATTAATTGGTTAAGAGGGCGTGTAACGCCAACTAGCGAGCGTCACATTTAAGTAAATAACTTCATTATGTTATTTTTTTTTGTTTTGTGTACAATGAACATAATACAAATGCTATCGGTCTTTTACCAGATTTTGAAGTGTTCTGAAAATTAAGGTTAATAGAAGCTCCTACATAGGTGCTGCTTCGGTGAGAGGGTGGTAAACCCTAAGAGAAACTCCGAGTGTCTAGTATCCGCGTTGCATCAGGCAGACTGTATATTTTGTTTGTCGAGTTATGAGTAGTATAAAAAAAAAATCAAATCTTTAATTTCCAAAATAAATTTATTTGACTTCCCGTTCCTCCACCTCGCAGAGAACGCCAAATAACACCCTTGAAGATTATTGTGTTTTTGCGAGTGAGTGAAGTTACCAGAAGTGAATTACGTTGCGTTAGCAGCCGGATGCTGGCATGGAATCAATGCTCTTTGTATTGAAAGCATCTATAGAGTATAGTTTTTCATCAGGCGGGCCGTATGTTTGTTTGCACTTGATATATTAAAAAGGTAAACTTACGTGATAAACAGGTGTGTTTTCTGAATTGCAGATGTCCGTCGGTGCAGCGGCAGACGCCGTCTAAGCAATCACTGTATGCAACTTTCAGCGTACATTGCTCGGAAACTACGCACTCCGACCCCAGAAGAGTTGCTGAAAATTAAAAAAAAGTCTTATATATTAACTATTCTTATGTATACATATTAGTATTATCTATGAATTGCCTGTCTAGGTTTTTCCAAGAGAATACATCATGGGTTCTTCAAAACGGGTGTGAAGAGGTTATCACAGAGCGTCGGCAATGCACATGTGATGCCCATGGTATCGCAGACGTTCATAGGTTGCGGTAATTGCTTTCCACCAGGAGGGCCGTAAGTATGCTTGTTTTCCACCTTAGGGGTATATAAAAATCTGTACTAATTTATCTTATGGTTCTATTATTTCTAGATTATTAACAGTAATATTGACGGGAACGGACCTTCTTTTAGAACGTGATAAAATATATATGGACAGTGGGCCAAATAAAAGATGATCTAAGTACCATATGGCAGAAAAACACTAGGTATGTGTCTCTGGAATGCCTTGCCAACGTCTATCCATAATGCACAATCTATAGTTAAATCTCATTACGACGACTCGGTCACGATTGACGAGCTCGGTGGTCGAATGGCTAGCAATGGATAGTTTGACTCCGAGGTCGCGGATTCGATCCCAACACAAGACAAATATTTGTGTGCATGAACATGTCTGTTTGTCTTGGTCTGGATGTTTTCTATGTATTATATGTATGTAATTAAAAAAATGTATTTAAGTAAATAGTTATCTAGTACCCATAATACAAGCTTTGCTTAGTTTGGAACTTGATGGCTACACATTGCCATTAGTTATTTGTCCAGGAATATTTATCTATGTATTTATTACCTCACGAGCCAGTAAACATAATATTTCGGTTCTGTCATGACTATATAAAGGTACTGTTATTTTCCTACAGTTTGAAATGTCTCTTGTTGCAATCCATCAATTATTTTAGTATAATATTGAGCTATGTAATTTGTTTGTTTAAATTTCGTATTGATTGTATTGCGTCACCTACCATATTATATGTTATTGTTTCTCTCCTTGCATTGAAGTTGTTTTTAAGAGATTTCTTTAGTGATAAGATCTCATGTTATACTTTTGGTCGTTATACTTTGGTGTGCGGCTACAAAAAAAAAACAAGTTGGTGCAAGTGGTTCATCAACATATTTGAACCAAAGCCAACTTCACCTGCACGTGGTGCACCCTGCTGACTGACAAACGAAGCTCTGGCGAAAAGAGAGGTAGGGAGCGTAATTGTAAGCTACCGGACTGGGATATGTACCTTCACCTCACAGAATACCGCAGCCAAATAACAATTCCCTTGAGGGTTGTTGTGTTCCTGCGAGTGAGTGAGGTCACCAGAAAGGAAGGAGTTGCTGCGGGGGCAGCGAGGGTGGCGGCGCACGACCAATATGTTATGTTGCGAGCGTTAATATGGCTATGGTAACTGCTTCACATCAGGCGGGCAGTATGCCACCCGACGTAGTATAAAAAAAAACCTCACCAAGAATGAGCTTCAGACCAGCTATTTTAAAAGTAATCAAAAATTAAGTCTGCAATAATTAGTACATTACAGCCACAAAAAATTTAAAAATAAAATAAAAACTTATTAACAAAAAAATTAAACCGCCGAAAAAAATGAAAAGCAAAAAATAATAAACTTTGTTTTTATTGACCTTAATAACTAAGTTCTTAAACTAATTTAAGTACACCTCTAAGTAATTTTGAGTCGGCGCCAAACAATTAACCAAATCAAATTAACAATGCAACGTGAAATCTCCAACAATAAACAAAAATATTCCAAAAAAATGCGTGTTTGGCGCCGACTCAAAATTACTTAGGTGTACTTAAATTAGTTTAAGAACTTAGTTATTAAGGTCAATAATAAAGTTGATTTAAAAAAAAAAATTGAAACCGACTAGGTTGGCGAGCGCAGCTTTTTGGTGGAATACCCCGGCAGACGCTGCTGCCCGTCTTCCGGGAGAAAAGTTATCGCGTGACACAAGATTCCTTAGTCGCCTTGTACGACATCCAGCGCAGAGCAATGGAGTGGCACAATTTTATTCTGCCGGCTACCATAGGGCAAATTTAAGGGTTTCCCTGGATTTTTCTGGGATCCCATCATCAGACCCTGACTTGGTGAATATGGTACCACCTCGCAATTACCCTTGCAAATAAAAAAAAATAATTTGACCATACGTGCTTATAAAATTTAAGGGTTTCCCTTCATTTCCCTGGCATCCCATCATCAGATCCTGACTTGGTGATTATGGGACTACCTTGCAATCATACCATTTCAAATAAAAAAAGAATTATGAAATTTTCAAGAATTAAGCGTGTGTATACCAGTGTATTTCTTTTTTTTTTACTTATGTTAGTTAGAACCTATTTATGCCTATATAAATAAAACAAATTATCTACAAAAACATAAATAAAAATAACATGCGATATCTTATGTAGAATATATAAAGCAATATGTAGATTATCGATATGAAAATAAAATATGAATATCCAAGTTATTAACTTCTCTTCAACTCAGCATTTCAAGATAATCCAATCTCTATCTAGATTTTAAATTTAAATCTCCTTTAACACAACAGTGAATATCGTCCACGTCCCACGTCAAACGTAGCAACTTTTGCTCTTATGGCCTGTGACTGCCAGACCTTCGCAATTTTATAAAAGCTGAAAGTTTTCCTGTTCAAGTTAATAATAATATGTATGCATTTTTAACAATTTCATTGCTTATTTTATGTAAACGTATGTTGCTCTCTACTAATACAATAAATAAGAAAAAATCATAATTATGTTTTAATTATTCTTACACCATTATAAGTGGTAATATTCAGTTTTCGAGGTGTAAATGGTTCTTAACATATTGGAACCAAAGCCAATCTGCACGTGCATCACGTGCCTCAAAACACGGGCCTCAGCAAAACCCGCAGTTCAGCAGCGTGATGGAGTATGCTCTAAACCCCTTCAGTTGTGGATAGACCCGTATCCTGGCAGTGAGATAAATAAGGGTTAACAACAACATAGAAACTTTCAGCTTTTATAAAGTGAGATAAGTTGCTAATTGTACTATATATATACAATACAATACAATTCATTTATTGCTTAAAACATGGTATAAAGGTGATACATCGTGAAATGTGCGCATGTTTAGCTAATACAATTTAGCATGCAAAATTATGTTGATTATGACATTTGACATTGACAATAATTTAAGTATGTAGTCACTAAAACATATATCTCCAATTAATTATATATACACCATTCGTTAATTATATTGAAAATTAAAACATACAAATGTTCATATACATTCTGATTTAATTTTTATATTTTCGGTCAAATCTTTAATATTATAGAAATTGTATTTCTTTAGCCAATCACATAGTTTGCGTTTAAATAAATTGTAATTAAGCGTTTTTATGTCATTAGGTATCTTATAGTTATAGATTATAACCTTAAAACCTTTATGTCGATTGGTAGCAATCTTCGGTAGCACCACCACCATAATCTTAAGACTTATGACCATACCATAGAATAAATATTAATACTTTGGTCGATTGTCCAAAAACTCAGAATATCTGTTAATATCTTTACGGCTGATTTCTATGAGATAAATTACAGGATGGTTTATCATGGACAAGACGTAGGATAAAAAAAAATAGAAGTAACAAGATGAAGGCTCACTGTCAAACAAAACTAGATCAGTTAAATTATCTTGTATCACGAGTCACGAGGCTCGCGTGTTGTACACATATTTCACATATAGTAAACTACAGCTGTCAAATGTACATTCTTATGTGGTTACATTACATTTTAACATTCTCGAGATTCGCATGATGTACGACTTGTCATTATGGAATTTGTACTACTTGTATATACGTTATTGTTTAACTTTATTTAAGGTCAACAAGAGTTGTTAATCCAATTGTTTATATACCCTTATTTCATTATTTAAAAATTATCTAGGGTCGGGCCTCCTTGTACAGGACGTTCTGTCCCGGTTTGCCACTTGTGTGATGTTCTGTCTCTTGAGATCCCTGTCGACATTGGGCCACCATGTTGCAGGGGGTCAGCCCCTTGCTCTGAGTTGCGCGGGGATGGCCAGAACGATTTTGACGGAATAATCGTTATTCCTTCTCATTACGTGACCAATGACCATACCATCTCATCCTATCTCCTCGGCTTTTCTCCACCTTGAATGAACCTTTCACGTGTTCGTTGCGAATTCTATCAAAGCATGTAACGCCACCCGTTCAACGCAACATTTTTATTTCAGCTACATGGAGTTGCTGTTCGTGATTTTTAAGAATAGTATCCGCTTCGTAAAGCATTGCAGTTCTGACCGCTGTCTTAGACTGTACCCTTTGTTCCCTTTGTGTTTGTCTTATTGGCATTCTGGTGTCGCATAATAAGCCAGACAATGACCGTTACTTCAGCCAGGCAGTATTGACCCTGTGGTTCACATCCTCACAACACGCAAATCTTGCCGTTTGTGTTGCCTAACGTCTATTGTCTATAGCTTACTATAAGACCGGTCGTATGTTTGTTTTCCACGTTAGTGATATAAAAAAACAGAGCTACTTGATGGTCAATAAGTCTTAAAATTTTATCATAATATTATCTGGATTTTAGATAGGTAGGCACCAAAATATTAGGTCGTTACTCAGAAAAGTATGTACCGCTATCTGGTTTGTATTAATTTTTTGGAAATATTTTTTTACAAAATTTTCGAATTTGGAACGTGCGTCTGTTTTTTTATATCACTAACGTGGAAAACAAACATACTGTTTTCCACGTTAGTGATATAAAAAAACAGAGCTACTTGATGGTCAATAAGTCTTAAAATTTTATCATAATATTATCTGGATTTTAGATAGGTAGGCACCAAAATATTAGGTCGTTACTCAGAAAAGTATGTACCGCTATCTGGTTTGTATTAATTTTTTGGAAATATTTTTTTACAAAATTTTCGAATTTGGAACGTGCGTAAAAAATTAGCTGGCCAGTCACGCAGAATGTCGTGCCGTTGTAAGAAGCAAGTCGACTGCCAATCTATATATTTTAATACCTTTTAATGCTTTGTTAGAGACTGGCAAATGGCGAGGAATAAGTATGGCGACAGTATGATAAGGTATACTGGGATACACACGCACGAAACCGCGAGCCATAGATAGTTATCCTATACTATTAGGTGATAATTTAATAAGAGTCAGCAAGTTGAAGTGGCAGTGGGCTGGCTACGTCTGCTACGTCTGAGAAAGCTGAGTGCTGAGGACAGTCGTAGAGCGGAGCCCACGTATGCGGGCGACGAAGCGAAGGGTGTCCCAACCGACCGACGACCTCAAAAAAGTGGCTGACATAAATACAGGCTAATTATAATACAGATAACGATGATTAAAGATCAATTCCTTCATATGAATATGTCATAACGATCTCGCAACTTGCTCTCTTGATTTCGATAAAATTTATGCGGTCAAAACAAAACAAACCAAAATCGGCGAATAAATTTGAAAATAAATAAATAGAGCGATAAAATTTATCATTAATTTAAAATATAAAAATAGGGCATGCAATAACAATTTCCTGACAAAGAGAGATAGTACATAATGTTTAGGAATTTTACGTACAATTGCATGTATGAATTTATATTTTTTATAGAAAATCTAAACCGCATTCCAACTTACACACTTATTCAAACTAGTAAACCTATGGAGTCAGCCAGCAGAGCCATCAAGTGAACGACGGCAGACTGAAATGACAAGTTCGCGACCGGAGAGGCGGGCACGACCCTATTTTATTTCAAGTTCAGTGTTCCGCTCTACGGGTGTGGCCGGCAATTTGCATCCAATAGTTCACCTCCGTGCATGCAGCTAACAGCATGAATTGATTATAGCAGTATGAGTAGCACGAACTGTGCTACTTAGTATGGACATTGTACTGTAAATGAGTAACAATATTCCATTCCGATCAGAAAAAAATAACCAAAAAGATGTTTAGCTGTGTGCATCTATTATATTATTCAATATTACCTAATATTACAATAATAATATTCGCGTTACTCCTGGTTTTTTTTATTATAAAAATCTGTATATAATCTATTTTTAAAAATTCAACTAAACATTTTGAAGTGTGTGCTTAGACTGATTTATATAGGAGATTTTGAGGAATTCTTCTGTATAAAATATATATATTTAAAAGTTATGTTTATGTTAAAAGGTGTTAACTTTTTTTTTTAAAGTTAACAATCGTGTAATGTTATATGAAGGTAGTAAAAATTGGATTCATAGGTACCGATTCCGGTACCCATTTCTGATTTCAACGGATACCGAGTCGATTGTCGCACCATATACCGGTATAAATTGCAACCAGGAAAGTTGCAATTTATACCGGTTTTGGGGTGTAAGTGGTTCATCAAGATCTTTGAACCAAAGCCAACTTCACCTGCACGTGGTGCACCCTGCTGACTGACAAACGAAGCTCTGGCGAAAAGAGAGGTAGGGAGCGTAATTGTAAGCTACCCGACTGGGGAATGTACCTCCACCTCACAGAATACCGCAGCCAAATAACAATTCCCTTGAGGGTTGTTGTGTTCCTGCGAGTGAGTGAGGTCACCAGAAAGAAAGGAAGGAGACGCTGCGTTGGCAGCGGGGGTGGCGGCGCACGAGCAATATTTTATGTTGCAAGCGTTAATATGGCTACGGTAACCGCTACACACATCAGGAGGGCCGTATGCTTGTCTACCACCCGAAGTAGTATAAAAAAAAAAAAAAAGTTTCTAGGAAAGCTAATATTTGCCTCTGAGTACTATGACCATATGACTCCGTTTGGTTTATCTCCTTTGCTCCTCCTTAGTTTTATATGAAAAATAAGTACAGTCGGTTCCCTGAGATAGCTGACCACTGTGCCATACTGAAGTGTATGGCAACGTGATCAGATATCTTAGTGCACCGACTGTACGACACATAAAACCATAAGTACAATCCCACATATAAATAAACAATCTCTTCGGTTATAATATGTTATATCCGAAGATATTCTCTTCGTTACAATTTTCCATATATTCTTTCACCCAACGATACCAACATAATCCAACAAAGGTAAAAATATGATTTATTGAAATATTACTAAAGCTAACATTTTAAAACTAAAATGTTAAACTAATGAAGGACAAAAATTGACATGAGGTGTTAAGAAATAAAACAAAAGTAAAGACAATAGAATGTGAATGAAATGGTATCAAGAGAAAGATAGTCAGTTTTGCTAAGGTTTTTGAAAGATTCCGGATATCATTTGGCCGTCGTCATCGTTTACATAATATTACCTATTCAATTTACCGGTTAGTTTAACAGTATACAACTGAAGACATACAATTTAGCACTACTTAATTTATAGTTAACAGTGCTGTCAGGAAATTATAGGTGGTAATAATTAACGCATACCTACATTCGGATATGCTCAATTTGTTAACAAAATTCCAGTGGACGACGGTTCCGCGTGACGCTATTAAACACTGACATAAAAAATACTATGTATTTTTATAGCGTCACGCGGAACCGTCGTCGCATTTGTACAGTGTGTACTATGTGCACTGGCCAGTCGTCTCGATTTTAGCGGGATATCCCAGTTTATTAGGCTAAAGTCAAATGTCCCGCGTGGGACACCACAAGTCCCGCTTTTGGTGGACGTCAAAAATTATGATGTTGTCAACTGAAATTAATAAACGGAGTATGTACCAGAATTTTAATCTTTGCGAAAATATAAGTAATTTAAAAGTTTTATATTTCTTAGATCTTTTTATTATGTACACTCATGCTAAAACACTTACTATAAAAACTCTATATTATGAATATGAATTTCTCATATAGTCCAACTTTTTTCAAATGTGTCTCGCTATTTTTACTTTCAATTACTTTTGTTATATAATTAAAGTTTAAATATGTATGTGTATCAATTCTTTATCAAGAAAATTAAGCTTTTTACAAAACCAGCTCAGTACACATAACAGTCCTTACGTATGTAACGTACTCACTTGGTCCCAATAGTGTGAAATATTAAAAATCCTTGGTACACGGCAGTTGAGCTTCACTTGACTGACCATCTCTTCAGGCTCTTAATGCCTTATTCATTTGTCATTGTTCATTGGTGGGTGCGGTGGCCTGTCCCGATATATTACTTATAAGTCCTTATGTATGTACAATATGAATTGAATCACTCTCTCAATGCCGCAAGTAGGTTTCACAACGGAAAAGAAATCAAATGGAAATAGTATGCAATTAGATTTGAATGGTAACAAGAGTGTCACGCTTCTCTACAGAACGACGGGCACGCATTATGAGTATACTACTAACAACTTTGTAGTCAGTAGGTATTGACGCGATATTAACCAGGGATTTTACTACCGAAGCTGAATCCGATCGCCATCCAATATTTGGATAGCAAAAATCAAACGAGGCCTTAGATTGGTGGTAATTGTGTTTATCTTAGCTGGTAGTAGAAACCCTGGAGCTCTACCGACTAAGCTGAAGATGTTTGCCAATAACTAAAACATAAGACCTATTTTTTCAATCAAAACATTCGATGGTAATCGGCTTCAGCTTCGGAGTTAGGGCCCCAGATTGAATACAAATATGGCGATGTCTCATATTCTACTTGACACATTAAATGTAATTACCGATGGCTATCAAAGGTGGCCACTTGCGTTTATAAGATTTGGCACGGAACTGACAGCCGTGAAAGAGCCGATATGATGCGCGTGATTCTCCGATTTAAAACTGAATGGTTATAATAATCTTCGTACAAAGTCAAGGTCGATTCGATTCAGAGGTTGATGAATTTGGGTCACAAAATCTAACCGTGCTATTTTTACACCCTCAATAAATATAGTATACCGATATGTGGGAATATTGCGTAGAATGGTAACACATAAAATAATATATTAGTTACGTATGTTATCAGGGATACTGACCACTATCTCTACTGGTTATATTGAAGTCGATTCAGATAGATTATTTTGATTCAAAAAATGAGTCTACGCTAAGTTCGTTAGTGACAAATATCTTTTTGAGGTGTATGGGGTTCACTACTATCTTTGCTAAAGCAAAGTGTTTATAATTACCTACAATAATTACCTAACTGTTTATCATCGGACGGGTTGTCAGAGCGAAATTAGAGGCCAGATTAGATTCGATTAGATTATATTAATCAGTCTAATGTCAGCGTTTATAATTTCTTTGGCCCAGTTATCAGAAAGTTTTGCTCCGCGAATATTATTATTTTTTAACATTTTTTTTTTCATAATTTATTAAATTACTTAATTAAAATTTAGTGCAAAGTAAAATGGCAGCAGATGAAGTCATCTAGTGGATATTTACCAAATGGCTATTTTTCTTTCAGCACCTATAATATTTAATTTCATTTGTTTTATATGCAAAAGACGAGAACATTCCATAAGAATATATTTTTTAAATATTATCTCAGTGTTTTTTTACTTATATCTTAAATAATTCATTATTTAAAAAATTAATCCCTTGTGTAATTCTATAAACTCCTTTACCTTTCAGTGAAAATCCCATTAAAATAAGATTAACTGTTCCGAAGTTTACTCCGGACAAACAGGAAAGACTCTTCAAAATTATAATTATACTTATTATACAAGTTTTATTTACTCTCGCTGCTACCGTTACCTACTTGAAAACAATTGAGATTAGTCGGTACGTTTAAAATTATGCTTGTAATCGAGCCTGTAATGCATACGTTTTACGCAGCAATTTACCTACATGCCACGACACATTACTACTGCCTAGGACAGTCATTCTCAAAGGGAATGATGAGAAGTGTGGTAGAATAAAAATATTCCTGGATAAATTACATACCGCAAACTAGTCCCAAACTAAGCAAAGCTTGTACTATGAGTACTTAATAAATTACATTTTTGTAAATATATACACATAATTAATAGAATACACCCAGACCAAGACAAACACACATGTTTATGCACATACATGTTTGTCTTATGCAGGGATCGAACCCGTGACCTCTGATTCAAAGTAGCCATAAAATTGCTAGCTACTCGACCACGGGGCTCGTCAATGAATGAAAATGTAGGGCAACTAAAAATAGGGGGAAGTGGATAGCTGATTAAAAAAATCTGACAAATTATTTCCTGGTATTTTTATCATAAATTTTATTAATTTAAACTAACTAAACTAACTAAAAAACTAGAATCTTCTCAAATTATAAACTAAAGTAACTAATAATCCTTCTTCGTCAGTCGGAGAACGAATCTTAAAGTTACATAATAATAACACTAGTCAAAATAGAAAAATAATTAAAAGTATGGTTGAAACAAACATCAAATTATAAATTAAACACCATAGCAGTGCCTAAAATAGCAATGTATATTAAACATCTTCCGGAGGATTTCTCCCGCGGGCAATCAAGTTGTGGAATGAACTACTAGTTGAGGTTTTGCTGGGAAACTACACTACAGAATTGGGTCCTTCAAAAAGGGTGTGAAGAGGTCTTCTGGGTCCTGGGTCTGCAACTCGACTGGGTCGGCAACGCACAAATGACGCCTTGGTGTTGCACGCGTCCATAGTGTGCGGCCCGTATGCTTACTTTCCTTAGTCGTAAAAAAACAGCAAGCATCTGAACCAATACTTGGTTACTCTTTCACTACGACTTTACTTGATCTGTTCATGCGGAATCAACCCGCGGGTAAAAGGTTAGTCACGTCACCATAAACACATAAAGCACCATTGTCCAAAAATATGGTGCTATTGCTACGTCCCATACTGGGACTGCTACAAAATAATTGATCCTTGAAATGGGCAGTAAGTTTGAGAATCTGAGGTCTAGGGTATCTAAAACTTCTTCGACGGTGTAACTCGACGTTTCACATAAATAAGGTGTCCGTTTACGGGTCTCACTTCAATAAAGCTTGGAACGCATGGCCTTTTACAGAGTGGGCCCAACTATCTTCATAACGGTTTTATCATGCCGGCCCTAAATCACCTTACATGTCATTGCAAAGGTTTATTTGCTACATGAGGTCTACCGCTATGTTTGCGATACAAATGAGCATTAATTTGTTCCGGACATTCTTAGGGAAGTCGTTAACAAAGTAACGCCTATGTCTGGAGGGTTGATGTGTTTCTCCAAGTAAGTTGAAGTTACCGGTACGTATCAGTTTCCACTGATGCTGTGTTAGCATTTTAGCAAACAACGAGAAATCAATGCTCCATGTACGTAGTCTTAGGGTACGGCAAACGCTTCACATCACCGGATTGTTTATCACCGAACATAATATAAAAAAGTGTATTTTTAATACTACGTACGACAGCAAGCAAGCGTACGGCTCAATAAACGGTTATAACATGATACATAGTTCGCGCGCTGCCGTCCTGGTGACCTCATTCACTGGGAGGAACACAAAAATCCTCAATTGAATTGTTACTTGGCTGCGGTATTCTGTGAGGTGGAGGTACTTGTCCAGTCGGGCAGCTTAAAATTACACTGTGCTTGTGCAGTGGTACGAAAGAGAGATAGACCTGTCTTTTGTATGTTGGTCAACACTTTTTAATTCTAAGACGTAGCAATAGCACCATATTTTTGGACAATGGTGCTTTATGTGTTTATGGTGACGTGACTAACCTTTTACCCGCGGCTTGATTCCGCATGAACAGATCAAGTAAAGTCGTAGTGAAAGAGTAACTAACATATATGTATGACCATCCGTAACTTTCATTCCCACAAATCAGCGAATTTTTTAAGCATTACTCGCATTCCTGGATTATATTAATAGAAGAAGACTTTCTTTAAAATATATTTTGAGATTATTTACTCAACACCAGATTTCACAGCGATTTGCTGTATTACCTAATCTACATAAAACTTACACACGGTAGTTTCATTTAATGTTCGTGACTTACCAATTTAGAAAGTTCGTTCATAGCCAAACTAAAGTTATAAAAAGTCACATAATGTCGCTTTGCTGATTTTGTTATATGGTTTTATGATATTTGTAGAAAAACAAAAAGATACTGCAAAACAATTTCACCTTCCAATGATGCAAAGAAGCGTAGGACGCCCCCTCTCTAGATGGACCCACGACTTCAATAAAGTGGCTGGTAGCGGTTGGATGTGGAAAGGGGAGAATCGCATTAGTGGAAAGCATTGGGGAAGGTCTATATCCAGCGGTGGTTTGATACAGACTGATAACAATGATGATGAATTTTACCTTTAAATATTTGACACGACTCAACATGTTGAGTTCATGAGGAGCCACTTACATTCCAAAACAACTTAACTGCAAAAGAATAAAATGATAAGTTGCTAAAATGCATGAAAATAGTATTTTTTCGAAGCTACAACAAGCAATCTGTCATTAGTGTTCAAGTAGCATGAATTATGAGTGAAATACTTCGTCTCAACCAGAAGTCACTTGCATGTTAATGCTTATCTGGGTTAATGGATCTTAAAAAAGTATTTAAGGGAAAGAGTTTTTCATGCTTGCATACCCTTGCGGGATTTACAAGTGCTGAGTGCTATTTTATCGCTAGTTTATCCTTTAAGTGTCCGCTCGCGTCGTTAAATAGAAATCTTGTACAATATTATAAAATAAAACTGTACTTTTACATACGATATACAGTTGAGTTCGTCAAGATTGTCGTTTGTAGTTTCATCGTTTCAGCCTATGCTATTTATTACTCTTCACATGTTATTTTATTACTAACACCATTACCACATATTCTTATTAAAACATCTGGCGAATTACTATTACCACAGTCTAGTCTAACCTCAACTGTTGAAGAATGGTATTTCCAATCGAATTCCAACGTCAAACGTCATCGGTCTAATCTAATGTTACGTGGGATTCTGCTATCTAAGCTGAAGTCGATTCCCACCTAAGATGTTTTGAACTGAGATAAATGCGATGAGATGAGAATTGGTAGTAACACGGATAAAAAGGTTGTACAGTTCTTAGGCTGTAGTACGAGTATATGTTAAATAACAATAGGATTTAACATCGAATTGTGAATGTCAAATATGTTATGTTCCTAGTTAGCTGTGTATAGGTAGTAAATATTGTTAGACTACTCATGACGGCAGCCAAATAAGATGAACGTTAAATAAGAACCGGTAATTAAGGTAATAGATTTCCAAATAATATAATCTCTCCCATAGATTTGGGATGTAAGTGGGTCATCAACATCTTTGAACCAAAGCCAACCTCAATTGCACGTGGTGCACCCTGCTGATTGACAAACGAAGCTCTGGCGGAAAGAGAGGTAGGGCATACCGTATTTTTAAGCTGCCCAGCTGGGGAAGTACTTCTACCTCGCAGAATACTGCAGCTAAATAACAATTCCCTTGAGGGTTGTAGTGTCTTGCGGGCGAGAGATCACCAGAAGAAAGGAAGGAGTATAGGCTGGCAACGGTGTTGCTGATCTCCATGGGCGGTGGTGATTGCTTTCCATCAGGTGACCCACATGCTCGTTTGCCCGCCTCTCATATAAAAAAAGAATAAGGTTGAATACTAGGAACATCTTGAGGAGATGATGTGTCAGTAACGAGGGCGTTGCTACCCCCTTAGGCAATATTCTTTGTGTTGCGTGCATCTATAAATAGACTACCGTACGTACCGTTTTAAATGCGTAAGCCATTTGCGTGCTTGCTATTCGGAATGGTACAAACAAACTAAAACTTCACGTCATGACAAATTGATATGCAGCTGTTTCGCTTTCATTATGAAAATTTATATTGGTTGCATTTGCAAATGTAAGTAGTTACAAGGACTTGAATTAATACATGAAGCAAAAACTTTGTAGCCCTTTTTACGAAAATTGCGCGGACGAAGGAGTATGAAATTTCGCACATTATAGTTTATATTGAGAAGGAGTGCAGAATGCTATTTTTTTTAATTATGAATAAAAATACATTACATCGATAAAGAAAACATTACACACATTAGCATGTATTGACACACACACGCTTATATACTCTTTTATTTATTGGTAAAGTCATAATTTTAATTAATTAAGGTCGATTTCGACTACCTACTGGGCGACCACTAGTATTAATAATAACATCATACAAAGAGTTCACGGGGCCTTGAATGTGCGATGAAGCGGATAACAACTCATTCTGAGGAGTTTATTTCTTTTCGTCCCTACTCTCGCCGCGCCAATGGGGTCAAGGAAAATACGTAGCAGGCATTATTACCCACCCTTCAGAAAAACAAAGTTTTTTTAATACAACTTCTGATGATGAAACCAATGAAGTATTCTGTGGTATAGGCTCAATTGACGTGAAACTGTTACATACAATACCCAAGGTAAAGGAGTTTCTATCTCTCACTTATAATAAGCTGAATTTTTTTTAAGTCGATTACTAATATGAAACCACGCAGGCTAATAAACAGGTAAATAACTAGTACATAATAGGTGTCAAATAAAAACTACTCAATAATTCAAATAAAAACTATTAAATAGCTAATTACAGTTATTAATACTAGCTGACCCATCGAACTTCGTACCGCCTTAAAATCAATAAATGTAGCTGTCAATAGATAATGCACACAACGCCATGTCTATTTTTATCCATGTTTTATTGTCTTGTACCAGTTATAGCGTTCAATATGAATTGATCTTTTGTGGTTTACTTATTACGCGAATGGGCGAAGAAACGTCTTGGGCAAGATGAGCTAAAAATATACATCTATATCCAACGTCTTATAGTTCAATGTTCGAAATCAGTTAATCCATTCTCGTGGATAGATCAAGAAAATCAGTCCATACAGAATGTATAAGATAATGTAAATTACAT
Source organism: Hypsopygia costalis (assembly GCA_937001555.2). Classification (NCBI taxonomy): domain Eukaryota; kingdom Metazoa; phylum Arthropoda; class Insecta; order Lepidoptera; family Pyralidae; genus Hypsopygia; species Hypsopygia costalis. Next base: position 11,380,837 of record OW443330.2, on the reverse strand, counting down.
TGTTATGGTTATTTTTTTCAATGTTTTATTAATTATTCTGCTATTTGGACAAAGCCAACAAATCAAAGATCAAACATATATATATCAAGATAATAATAATATTTAAGAGAGGTAGGGAGCGTAATTGTAAGCTACCCGACTGGAGAACGTACCTCCACCTCACAGAAGACCGCAGCCAAATAACGGTTCCCTTGAGGGCTGTTGTGTTCCTGCGAGTGAGTGATGTCACCAGAAAGGAAGGAGATGCTGCGATGGCAGCGGGGGTGGCGCGCGATATTTTATATTGCGAGTGTTAATATGGCTACGGTAACCGCTTCACATCAGGCGGGCCGTATGCTTGTCTGCCACCCCACGTAGTATAAAAAAAAAAAAACTAACTTTGCACATTAAGTATTTTTCAAATACGTTACAAACGCATTGTTTTGTTGTGTTTTATGTAATAGGTAGGGGAAAAAGTCTTTTCGCATTATAGTATGTATGAACTTGTAATAAAATCTCTTTGGTTATACCATTTGTATCTAGCAGGTTTTGATATCTATAAAAAGTTTAAATTTTAAAAAAGATAATTCCAAATTCAAATTAGGTAAATGTGTGATTTTCATTTGTTTTTTTTACTGTCAAGATGAGTGAATCTAATGAAGAAATTCGATACATTTTAAAATTTTACTACAAAAAAGGTAAAAATTCAACGCAAGCTGCGAAAAAAATTTGTGATTATTATGGACCTAGTGCAGTGTCTGTGAGAGTAGCACAAATTTGGTTTAAGCGTTTTCAATCCGGAAATTTTGATGTCAAAGATGCACGTCGCTCTGGTCGCCCTGTTACGGATAAAATGGATGCCATTTCTGAAAAAGTGGAGCAAGATCGGCATATCAGTAGTTACGACGTAGCTGAAGAACTAGGAATTGACCACATAACAGTTTTGGCGCATAAAAAGGTCGTGGTCAAAGACCGGCCAGGCTTCAGAGACTCTGGCGAAACCCGGGTTAACCCGCAACAAGGTGATGCTGTGTGTATGGTGGGATTGGAAGGGAAGATATTCATTATGAGCTGTTACCGCCAGGCAGGACTATCGATTCTGAACTCTACTGTGAACAACTGATGAGATTAAAGCAAAAAGTTGAGAGAAAGCGGCCGGAATTAATTAATAGAAGGGGTGTGATTTTTCATCATGATAACGCTAAACCTCACACATCTTTAGCCACTCAGCAAAAATTAAGAGAGTTTGACTGGGAGGTGTTAATGCATCCGCCGTATAGTCCTGACCTTGCCCCTTCTGATTTCCACCTGTTTCGGTCTCTTAAGAATTCTTTAGGCAATATCAGGTTAACATCACGAGAAGACTGCCAAAACCACTTGTCGCGGTTTTTTGAACAGAAGTCCCAAAATTTCTATAGTAATGGGATCATGTCTCTACCTACAAGATGACAAAAAGTTATCGATCATAATGGCACCTACATACTTTAGTTAAATGTAAATAAACTTTATTAAAAAATGTTTTGAATTTTCATATAAAATACGAAAAGACTTTTTCCCCAACCTAATATTAAGTTTGATTAAAACTGTTCTACCACTTTCTAAGCCGACCGTACTCTAAGTTTATATACTGAAATAACTGTTATAAAAGTATAATTATCTTTGATAAATGTATTTTATATGATTTTTATTGTACCAGCTTTATCTCTAATAATAATTGCAATGTGTAACTGTCGTGAACAGACTGCTAAGACTCATCAAACGGTACGCGATCGGTGTTATTCTCTGTGCTATATCCGATATTGCTCACGCTTGGCACACTGACCAGAAAGGAACTCCGATATGACAGGTTGACAGGCCCTGTCTAGACCATACAAGCGTCCTACTCTCAACCGAGTTCCTTTTGATTGGTTGATACCTATGCATATCAATCAAAATAATTTGAATAGTAATTCAAGTTTATATCAATTGCATTAGTTTCATAGATATCAAATAGTTACTTAAGGCTGCGGTGCCACTAGGTCAATCGCTTTTTTTTAATGAGGTGAATCACATTCCCACCACTGGGTAGCCAGGGTTAATAACGGCAACCGCCAAAAAGGCAATGAACAATGAAGTTGCTGTTCCAGGAGTTAAACTACGGCTACCTTGGAACTCACAACTAATTCAATCAGAAGAAATTAAGTATGAAGCTTTAGAGTTTGGCTTCCCACCTTGGAAATATGAGAAACAGTTATAACAAATAAGGTATTAAAAGCTTAAAAGAGATGGCTAGTCAGGTGAAGTTCAACTGTCTAGCACCATGGATGCTTAAATATACAATATAACGAGCTTATATAATAGAAACAATAGGAATCAATGATATTGTACTAAAAGAGGTGGTTGGCGTACATTATGTTGTGTAACTGTGTAACATTTAGAATTGCTCTGCTAGGTCTGGCAGATATATCCAATGTATAATGAAGTAGCAAGAGATGCACCTACATCAAATGACGAGAACTTTTAATACACATAATTTGATGTAGGTGCATCTCATACTATAATTGACTTTTAATACTATATATAAAGTATACATATAAATAATGTATCGCACAGTTCGCGGCAATCAATTTTGAAGCGGCCGATTTGCTACTGTTGGATGCTACAGTTGGCCAATCATGCGATGTCACTGAACTTGATTTTGCACCCATCTACAGCTCACAGTTAGCTAGGCGTACTATTTGCCTAATATGGCACCAGCCTAACCATTAAGGCTCTTGTAGCCGCAAAAGTGGTGCCACTTTTAAAAAAAAAACATATATATTTTAGCATTTAGAAAGAATATAAATAAATATTCCTGGACAAATTACACACGGCCATGTAGTCCCAAAGTAAGCAAAGCTTTGTACTATGGGTACTAGATAACTGACATTATACTTAAATAAATATTTTTTGTAAATACCTTTTATTTTTTTTGTAATTAAATACTTAAATACATAGAAAACACCCAGACCAAGACAAACAGACATGTTCATGCGCACAAATATTTGTCTTGTGCGGGGATTGAACCCGCAACCTCGGAGTCAAAGTGACCATTGCTAACCATTCGACCACCGAACTCGTCAATATCATAAATTCTTATCGACGAGCTCGGTGGCGTAACGGTCAATGACGCGGCTTCGACACCAACGCTTGTGGGTTCGATTCCCACATAGGACAAACATTAGTGTGCATGAACATGTCTGTTTGTCTTAGTCTGGGTGTTTTCTATGTATTATTCATAGTATGTATTTAGAAAAATGTATTTACGTATGTTTATCAGTTGTCTAGTACGTACCCATAACACAAGCTTCGCTTACTTTGGGGCTAGATGACGCTGTGTAATTTGTCTGACAATAAGTATTTAAGTATAAGTATTTATGCACAGTTTCTTACCAAGACAATAAAATATTTTTACGTATATAAATCGTAGAACTTCAAATAATTAAGCAACGGGAAATGTTGATGTTTGACGAATGCATATATTAATTCATTTATGGCTGCATATTTGTATCACGTTATGAAGTATAAAATATGACTGGAGATCTCGGAATATACATACGTTATACGGGGCATTGATGTGGTCAGTTAGCGGTTCCGGAGTGCGGGTCCGATCCTAGTTTGAAAAGCCGCCCGACTGGACCCACGGGTTCTCGAAGTATGTTACTCACCGCATCCGCTAGTGATTCCTCTTTGCGACACGTATACGCATAATTTGTACTATTATGGGATTTTATGCAACTATAAACTTTACGATAGTTAGGTACATTCTTACCTCTTATACTTAGGTATTTTTTTTCTATACCCAAAGTTTGCCTGGAAGAGATTGCTTATAGCGATAAGGCCGCCCGTTGTACTTTATAATCATTGTTACTACTTTGTTATCCTGTATTTGGTGTAATAAAGAGTAATGTATATGTATTATATTGTATTGTACATTCTGATTTTCCGAAGAAATCCATAAAGGTTGGGTATATATGGGTGCTTTGTGAGAAATGTAATCCGCAATGGTCAAAGAACCGTTGTAATCCACCCATGATCCACTTGCTCGTTTTGGTCGGGTACTTCTGGCAATGGATCGGGCACAGAAAGTGAGACAAGCGTGGGATTGTGGGACGATCAAAGTAAAAGATTTGAGATAACATCACTATCGCACAGACGCATTCATTTTATTTTGATCTTGAACATTTTACTCGTAACGTATAAGTACGTGTAACCTTATTTATCGAGTACTTATTTATATTTTTGAGAAAAAATAGTATATATATGAAACAAATGACAAGTAGTGACCTACATTTAAATGTGATTATGCTGCAAAATCTTGATACCAATCTATTTTCACAAAGAAACATTCTTTATGTATTATCGCGACTTTGTTTGCGTGGACTTCATAATTAATGGTTAAACAAACTTACCTGAAGTGACGTTTGACCATAATTATACGAGACGCTACATCCGAACAGATTTATTAATTCACATGTAGTACACTTTACAATGTACTGGGCATTGCACAATATTTTAGAGCTAAAATTTGAAATAAAAAGTATTTAATTGACTCTATCCCCACTCCGGTCGCCTCCAGCTCCCGCGCTTGTAACATGTGAAGCCTCATTATTTTCAGAGCTATAGGTATTTCGCGTATACGGGACAGGACTTTTGAGTTAATCAAAGGTTCAGGGTGAGGAGGGTAATAAATCTGTTCGGATGTAGCGTCTCGTATAATTATGGTCAAACGTCACTTCAGGTAAGTTTGTTTAACCATTAATTATACATCGACGCTACATCCTCCAGATTTATTAATTCACATGTAGATGTTTAGCGCTAAACGCGAAATAGCTAAGAAAGGAAACAATTAGTAATATATTCTATCATGTATCTAACTTAAGTCTTTATCTGACGTTTGAATTAATTACAATTAAACAATCACTTCACTTCAATCAATAGACTAACTATATAAAGCTTCAGCAAAATCATTACTGACATTTTTTAAAATCGGCTGATTCTAAAATTTTGCAAATACTATTGAACCTGTTCATCCTGCCGTTTGTTTGATCAGATCTACTGGTAGACCTTTACGATTGGCTGCCGTGTACTATGTCGAAAACGTGGCCACATCAATCCCACTCTCTGAGAGCACAGACTATATCCATCGACTTATAGTCTAAGCACTAGCGTTATGTATAGGCTTCTTCGTAGTTAAAATAAGTCTTTCGGTATGTGGAAGGCGTCGAAATTGACTAGTTATTTCAATATACGCGGTTTATGCTTTTGCCAGACAAATATGTTCTTTATGTGGGGAATAAAGGCAAAGGTATTATTAAATGTGGCATTGGCCGATCTGGAGCAGAAGTCTCTATAAGATCATTAGCTACCATATCCATACTCAATGTATTGGTCCTGACATCAGACAATCGGAGCAATGCTAACCTTTGTACCCGTTGTGCTGTTGACAAAGCGAGAAGAGTTACCAACTTTTTGTTAATTTGCTCAATGGCAAGTCATGGTTGGGGTACCAATGACTTAAATGATCACGGACCAAATTAGGATTCCAAGTCAATTGGTATTTCGGTAAACATGGCTTTGTTTTAAAAGCCCTCTTTACAAATCTACAACTACGATCATCTACACTCACTCCTTTGCCAATCAAGCCCAAAGCTGATCGAAATGTATTTCAGGTGGAGTAACTCACACCATTTTTAAATTGTTTCATGAGGAAATCTAAAATTAAGGGAATACATTTTAATTTTGGTGCAATACAACCACTATTTTTTGTATGCGGTATTGCTATTTTAACGAACTCTCAGCTAAGGATGCAATCATGACGTCCATTGTGTCTTCTACATGATTTGTTCTGTGAATGCTTTCCTGGTAATATTGTTGACACCACGGTAAGAGTTCTGAAACGAGATACAAGTAACTCAGGGTTCGGAATCAATTGTATATATATATATATATATATATATATATATATATATATTTTTTTAAATAAGTGATACCATGGCTGACTTGGCTAGTATAGTACGACCATTCTTCCAGTAGCCTTATCACTTACAATTTTTCGCAAATTTTTAAGTATCAGCGAGAAAGGCGGCATCACCCGCCCAGTCCAATGTGAAGGCATCGATATCAAATGCCTCGGGATCGCGTTGCCACGAGACATGTTTAAAGACATGTTAGTTGAGGTTGGTCACCCCACTGCCGATCGAGGCACAGGCGATCATCCCACTTGTTGCGATACGGGTCCCCCCTCAATCGAAGGGGTCCAGAGCATACTCCACCACGCTGCTCAATTGCGGTTTGGCTTAAACCAGTGCCTTCAAGCCGTCCAAAGGCCACTGACTTGGCTTAACTTCTGTCATATTATGACAACAGGTTATATTACGAGTATCTTGCGAGAGACGCCGCTCGTGTTGTATTATTGCGTATACGCAATACTTATTTTTTTTCAACAAATTAGCCAAACATTTAAGTCCGTTAAACGTCGTAATAATTTTAAAAAAGTGATAATATGATGTTTTGTTCCAGAAACATACGGGATGTTTCTTTGTTCATTACAAGAATTTTCTATACAGTATTTACCTTCCCAAATTGGGTTGTTAGAAACCATAATATTGGTGATCCACCATAAGAACTCTAATCGTAACTCAGTAGACAAATGCATTAAGTACGTTAACAAAAATATTATTCTGTTGTTGTAAAGCCATGAATTTTCTTTTTCCAAACGCTTAATACTTAACCCAACCGTAGTCAATAGCCGGGCAAGCTGAGCATAATACACCCAATAGTTTAGCGAAATTTGTAATAGAAAAAAAAAAATCTTATACCTATATATTTTTAACACAAATTATTTAATTTTATCGCGATTTTCTCTTGGTAAATCTACACATGTTTCTTGAATTCAACTCATATCCTAGGTATTTATGACAAAACCGAAAAGTTTACAGTAAATTAATGGTTCTGAGACACAGGCGAAACATAGATATCGGCTATACAAATAATGTCATGTAGATAAATGACAATTTTTAAACCTTGTCTCTCGTACATAGTACGAGACAACTGGTTTAAGTTTAGTAAACATTATTGGCGCTGACATCAAACCTAAAAATTCTTGAGATATAGATTTCAATGCTTACCGCATTGAAATCTATATCTCAAGAATTTTTAATAGTGTTAGCAATATGCATTCAGCATACTAAAATATGCTCAAAGAATGAGATCAACTGTTGTCATAAAACAACCAAACAAACATGTGACGAATATTATGACAAGGTCATCAATTTTGTCACATTTCGAATATCTCTCATTTTAACAAGTTGACAAGAGATTAATTTATTTAAATTCTTTATGGTAAGGATGAGCCTAAACGAACCGTCCCGTTTATTATCCAGTTTATCCTTACATTCATCAATAGCTACTAGTTGTTTTAATTTATTTTGTCTTATTGCAATGTCACTAAAGTTAATATTTTATGGGGTAATGTTTTGGGCAACAGGACCATTAAAAGGTACAGACAATATACCCTTTTAAGAAACCTAAAATAACTATATCGTTACTTATGCAATACCAATTGTCCAAGTAGTAAAACAATCTACCCGCGTGAGGAATTACCTCTACTGGGGTTTGAAGTTCTTGCCGCTCTGCTTGGCTGTCGCTCGTAGGTCTCTGACCAGAGCCGGTGGTGACGCACATTAATTCGATTGGGGTATATAGCGTCCCCGCTGCCCACCCTGCCTGTAGGGCCGATGCACTGTCGAGCGGGGTGGGCCTCTCAAGTTTCCCTAGTTAGGGTATTTTCTAGCCGATGTTGTAGCGGCATCACTTCGCTTAACTTGAGCTGATTGAACTTACTTATTTGAACTGCACTTACAGCTGACTTTGACACTAGTTTCCTTCTGCGTTTAGTATCCTCATAATGAGTAATAGACACTAACCTTGCATTGACAATGAACCGGATTCCGATTTCGAATAATATCGTACGCGTTTCTCCTGTATTTTTCTCTGCGTATGAGATTCCTTGTCTTTATGTTTCCTTTTACCTATACTTACACCGAAGTACTATCGAAGATGATTACATTTGATAACTTGAAACTAATTTTAAGAGTAGTTGCAATGCCCGCACAAAGAAAGCGAATGAGGCTTCACATGTTACAAGCGCGGGAGCTGGAGGCGACCGGAGTGGGGATAGAGTCAATTAAATACTTTTTATTTCAAATTTTAGCTCTAAAATATTGTGCAATGCCCAGTACATTGTAAAGTGTACTACATGTGAATTAATAAATCTGGAGGATGTAGCGTCGATGTATAATACAAATTATAACTCCGCTTCTACACGGCGTATCAAGATAAAACAAACACCATATTTGAAATTAGACCTCTAGCAATACAACTGGAAAACTGCCTTCAATTTTGTAAAGTAAGTTTTGCGTGATACACGTACAAAAATACAAACAGATTGACAAATATTCTAAAAATATTTTTTTACATACAAGGCCGCGTGCCAAACAAGCATATAAACCGCCTAATGTAAAGCGGCTAGTACCTATGTATTTCAGCATCTGTTGCATTTATAAGATAGATTTATTGGATTTACTCATTTTGCTTATGGAGTCCTCTTATACATATTTTTTTTTTATAAAGATCTACCTGTACATATAGTCCAGTTTCAAATTTATTATCTGCATAACTATAGGCCATTGAATAAATTAATATGACATTATAATATAAACACACCTTAAAAAATTAAATATAAATATTTCTTTGAGAATTTTGTTTTCATTATGAGCAAAATCATACGATTAATTATCAATAACTAATTACCAGCCACCCCGTATATATAAACCATATAATTTAACAAGATCCACTTCACATCGCTGAGCCAGGGATGTAACAGTACATAGTCATTACGAATGAAATCGATGTTTAATTATGTGTGAGATTAAATAAAGTAATTGTGCACTGCCTTATTGCTTCCTCCATAGATATGCTAATACAACTACAACAATATAAGTATGTAATTTTATAATAAGCAGTGAGAATCAAAAACGAAAGTATACCGCATTCTCGATACTGTGCCTAGAAGATGATAGCAGCCGAAAATTTTCACTATTCCTATTATGGTTGATATTGATGGAGAAAGCAAATCTTAATCAAAGATAATCTCTGCATATAATGTGCGTCATATTACTCCAAATGCTTTGATAGCACACAATAGAATCAAGACGCGATGACGTTATTGTTCAAAACACATTGATTGATGTTTTCTTGATTCATTTATCTGTAATGGAAAGCGAAATTTGATTTTGGTTGCCTTCATTTCGGGTGCTTTATGATCATAACCGCCGTCGGTACTTACTGGTCATTTTAGCGAAAGTAATTTGTTAGTCTTACCGCAAGAACACATAAGTAGCATTAAGTAAGACCATGGTGCACTGACCAGTGGAAATTGCTAGCAGTGAAAACCGCGGTCGTAGAGCGTCGATTACTTAGATGGCTGTGTTGGTAGCAAAAAAGTAATTTCAAACACCTCTTTACTTAGAATGGGAAATTGAAAGTGTCTTCTGCAGTTTTCATAATACATGATAGAGTACTATTACTTATACTGTGATGACAGGTAAATATGGGTAGAGAGGGAGTTTATTGACCGAGCCAGTGAAGCAAGCGAGATCTAAAAATCTAGTTAGGCTGAAAAAAATTTTTTGAATGTTTGTACTTATGTATGGTTTCGCTGCAATTACTTAGTACCTATGTAGGAAACGAAGATATTCATTAAGTTAATTGAACAGGTGAATTTACTATAATGTCTGAGGGGCAATTCTCGTAATTAAAATATAGTCAAAATTCAGTTTCGATCCAGTCTCGATCTCACAAATGTCAAATTTGGTATTCTCGTAACACATTATGTAACTTCAAAATTAAATTTAAGCGGGATTATATCGAAATATGAGTGAAAATTAAACAAACTAAGAATGTTACTTTGCCAACAACAAGAATTGATAATAATTAATTAATGAAATCAAGTATATAATCTCAGTCAATTCACAATTCAATCTCGATTCGGTCAACTTTCAATCTGTGTTCGTAGAAAAATTACGAGAATTGGCCTTCTGGTGTCGTGTTTAAATATATTTTAAGTTCGTTGAACAATAATTGCAGTACTTCTCTGGCAACGGATCGGCGACCCCTTGTTGTTTCTAATCTCCATGGGCGGTGATAATTGCTTTCCATCAGGTGATCTACATGCTCGTTTGACCCCCTCTTATATAAAAAAAAATGGGAAGTGGCTGTGTCACGGACACGGCCATGTGTTGTACGTGAATACGTTATATGCACTAAAATTATCTCAAATTAGCAGTTCTCCCTCCCCCGCACGCGATGTTCCATGGTCGTTACTTAGCGTAATACATTCTTTGATCCTTCGTCTATCTAGTGGTGTGATTGAATTTCTGATGAAGAAGATATCATATATATATCCTGGTGAAATAAATATTGCGCGAGTCGATGACTAGAGACACAGAGGATACAGACGGCTGATCGATTTTAATGAATATTGGTGTCGTATCGTCGTCAACCCTTATTCATCACACTGCTGGGATACGGGTCTCCCTTGAATCAAGAGGTTTAGAGCATTTGCACCACGCTGCTCACCTGCGGCTTGGCTGAGGTCAGTGTTTTCAAGCCGCCTAAAGGCCACTAACTTGGCGTAACGACTGTCATTTAACGACAACAGCCGGGACCGACGGATTAACGTGCCTTCCGACGCACGGAGGTGCTCGAGATAAATAAACCCATCCATGGACAGGTTACGGTCGACGTTGCTTGACTTGCGTGATCGTTTAGACTGCCACGCGCAACGACGCCATCGAGCTCCTCATCGAATCTTGGTGTGTAAGTAGGTAATATACATAATATGGACCGTGTGGTTTCCGGCAGAGTAGAATAGAATCACTCCGTCTCTTCCCGTGTAAGGCGACTAAGGGAAATACATTATAAAACATCGATCAGGCCTCCCCAACCCGTCTAGCCAGCGTGGGGAGTGTAGGCCAAATCCTCCTGTCTGTGACGGACGAGAGGGTCTGTCCTGTAGTGGAGACTAAATGGCCTGATGACGATACATAGAAAGAGATTTAACTATAGCAATAATGTCTTTGTGCACTTAATTATAAAGCACTATTTACTGGGCAAAATAATTGGTAAAGTAGTTTGTTTGTTTGTATTATCTTTATTGTTCAAATTACAATGAATGAGTTCATTAAAAATAAAGCGGTACAAAGGCGGAGTTATCCCACATAGTAGTTTATGAGATATTAAAATTCAATTTAAATTGCGAGGTCTCCGTTCGCAATGAATACACCTACTGATAATTTAATTACCTATAATTAATTTTAGTGTTATATTTTTGTGTTCTACAATTTATTGTGATTCTACAATTTAAGCACGTGGCTCGCCATTTTGTAGTTGTAAACATCAAAGACACATTAAAACAAATCCGGCACATCCCACTCAACAATAGGCTTGTTGCCCATGTCACAAAATTATAAAAACTCTTTATCAGTAACGTAAAATACATAAAACTAGAACGATCTGCGATCTTAAAATTTTAATAACTTATGTACGACGTGTTTTATGTTCGGTCAAAGTTTGGTGGGAAAGTCCATTTTAAAGATATGAAATAAAAAATAAATATTACCATTGTAGAAACAATAAAAAATACTATAACTTTTGTTACGGCACTGGTTACATAAACGCAATATTTAACATAGTTGTCGTACAAATTTCTGATTTAATGCATTGATAATAGTACGGTGTGACGTCATAACGTGGTGGCCTTTTGTATGGAGCGTTTTCGGGATAGTCCAAAATTGTGATCTTCAAGTTATCATATCTCGAGAAGTTTTTATGCAATCGAAGTAATTATTTCACCTATATTTATATTATTGTGACGTCTTTAAATAACAAATCGAAAAAAAATGGGATACAAGCCTATTTACTGCGTTGTGTCGATTTACATAATTTTGGGTTACGAAAGTAGTTACTACATATAATAGAATACACTTTATTGCACCAATATGACAAATACATACAAGAAAGTTGCAAATTAAATAGTACAAAAGGCGGTCTTATCGCTAAAAGCAATCTCTTCCAGACAACCTTAACAAAAGAGAAATCATGATAAAATTTGGTAGGTGGCGCATCACTAGACTTAACTACATAATATATTATTATCACTGATATTATTGGATATTATTTAATCATAACTAAAATTATAACTACTAGTTTATCGATCTCATTTTCAGTGCAATATATATAATAATATATAATAATATGCCGTGTGGTTTCCGGCAGACTAGAATAGAATCACTCCGACTCTTCCCGTGGATGTCCTACAAGGCGACTAAGGGAAAATTACCAAACATCGATCAGGCCTTCCCAACCCGTTTGGCCAGCGTGGGGAGAGTAGGCCAAATCCTCCTTCCGTCTGGGACGGACGAGAGAGGGTCGTGCTCCTGTAGTGGAGACTAAAACGGACCTGATGATGATGATTTTCATTGCAATGATCCATACTTGATATCTGATTGATTAACAGATTTATTTTTTCATTTTGATTCTCAGATTAGTATTATACCTAGTCTCTCTGCGAAGTGACTAATTCTTAGATGTGACAGTATCCGATATTTCGGATATTGTCTAAGAATTTTTATTTTAATTTTTGTTGGACCATCAGCTTGAGTCCTTTTAGGTTAGGAGATAGAAAAGCTCGCTCGTTCGTTTCATTTTTTTATACTGCATCGGATGACAAATAAACAAATACGGCCCGCTGATTACATTGTGATGCGGTTACCGTAGCCATATAATCACGCTCGTAACATGAGATATAACTCGCGAGCTGTCTTCTCCCCTGCCAACGCACCAACTCCTTCCTTTCTGGTGAGCTCACTAACTCATAGAAACACAACAATCCTCAAGGGAATTGTTATTTGGCTGCGGTATTCTGTGAGGTGAAGGTACTATCTCAGTCAGGCAGCTTATACAATACATATAGAATTACGCTGTACCCTACCTCTAGTCAGACTTTCTTTCTTTCTTTTTGGCAAGTCGGCAGGGCGCACTACGTGCAGTTGAGTTTGGCTTTGGCTCTAAACATCGTGGTGTAACTAACACCGCAATAAACCGCCTCAATTCCGTAGTTTTTTTTTATTTTTTTATCACCAGAGTGGCAAACAAGCATACGGCCAGCCTGATGGAAAGCTGCTACCGTAACCTATGAACGCCTGTAACACCAGGGGTATCACACGCGTGTTGCTGACAAAAAAAAATATTTTCGTTATTCGTTTATTTTTTCAATATGTTTTATAGTCATCATAACAAATAATCATACGAATAACGATGTGCCCTACTTCTCTTTCGCCAGTGCCTCTTTAGTCAGCTGGCACGGAGCTCCACGTGCAGGTATTTTATACAAATATGGCGATAAGCAACGTACGACCTGCCTGAGGGAAAGCAGTCATCTCAGCATTCATGGTTGCTTGGGCCACCAGAGGCATTATTCACGTGTTGCCAGCACTATAAAAACCTCTTTACGCCTTCTTGAAAGTGTTCTTGTGTTCTTGAAGAACCCCCTATTGTAGTCTCCTGAGAAAGCCAACCTCCCAACCTGTCAGATTGTGAGGCTATAGCTCAAAGGTAATGGTGAGGCACTTATACCTCAAAAGTCTACACACCTTAGATTGTACTTATTAACGAATGATAGTAACAAATATTTAACTTACATTCAACACACGTAGTGTTATCGACGCGGGCGTAGTACGGCTCACATTTGCACACTCCCTTCTCACAGTGTGATTTTGATGCTTTGCAGTCAGTGTGCGTTCGACAATGTGACCCCAAGAGGCCACTGTCTGATGCTTGTGTTCTCTGAAAAAAAAAATTGTATAAAATAACATTTTCAAAACACAGAAAAGATCGAAAATTTAATCCCAGTCGTTAATATACAGCATGAAGATCTGTCTGTGATAGTTTTTAGTGCCTTTCCATAAACCTAGGTAAACGCTGTGTTTTTTTCATTCGAATAATAAATTGAGCGACTAAAAATACAAAATGGGAGAGTGATGATACTATTTGGACGAAATAGTACATGGATGACGAATTTACGAAAAAATAAATAAAATTTATTTTTATTTCTTTGAATTTAAACTATCTAAGTTAGATAATTTAAATTCTTATGTACGATTATTATTATAAAGTAAATAAATGCATAAACACAATAAATTAAGTAAATCTTCCTAAACTACATAACACTGCTGTTGGTTAGGTTAGGTTAATTATAAATAGGCAATTTGACTTTCGCAAAATAACACCTGAATCAATTAATTATCTAATTATAGATGTATATAATCATATTTTATATAAAATATTAAATGCGGAAACTAAATATTTTTTATTAATATACCTACTTAATTAATTTTATTAAAATAAAAATATAAACTTGTATATGTATTTATATTACAAAAGATTTTTCCAAAGTATCCAGTTTTAGTACGGAAACTGTAAACAATCAACCGGCAAATAATGATAATGGGCTTGATAATGATGGAAAATATGAAGCCATTTAGTAATTTAAAAAAAATAAAGAAGCAAACGACAAACGGCAAACGACATTTTCCAGTATCTTTTGGAGTACCACTTTCGTTTTATATCTTTGATATACATATATTATCTTTGGTAACTATGATCGCAAATTACAATACAATCATTGTTGACTAATTTTTGACGGAATTTCCATGAACGTGTTTCTCGTCATCTCAGCAGGCATTCCCGTAAAATATTTCTAAAGTTTAACTTACAAAAAGCATAATTTTATTGTTTTTTTTTTTTTTTTAGACGTGACAACGTCTTATAATTCGATGGAGACGGCACGCACGAAAAAAGATGACGTATGCGGCGTTACCTCGCTCTGAGGCGTTCCATTAAAATTTTCTTTTGAAAAATGCAAACATTCCATCAGTATTTTCTTATGACGTTGTCACGTTCAACTATCGACAGTAAACCGACTTTACAGACAACCGATTTTTTTATTGTTTATTTAGGTATGTGTGATCTTCCCTCTACATCCCGTGATAACGTCAAATAGCCGGAGTGAGCACTAAGAAAAGGGTATCACGCAATACGCGACTCATACAATTTGCGGTAGCATCAAGTATTTGAGGGAAGTCCTTGGTAATCCTGAATGAATGAATGGCTACTATTATTGGGCCAAATTAGTAACTTAACAAATAGTTAACTTAACAAGTAGTTTCATTTGAAATGACTATGTAATTGTAATAAATCGCTACAAAGTGTCCCACAACTGAAGTTTGTCTGAAAGAAGCTCGTCTTTGCAAACTACTTTAATGTACAAAATTTATAACCGTTTTGTTTTGTACAATAAATAAAGTGTTGTAAAATATTGGCTTTACCAACTATATTCCAGAAGTGAAAGCTCTAAATACCCTCAATTAAAGGAACAGGCGTATCTAAATGTGTGTTAAGTATGATGATGATAAACGATAGTGCAGGAAAAATAATGGTCTTCTACCCAAGTCACCTTTTCCAAACTGTAAAAAAATATACATATGCAAGCTAAATAGTGTAGATCCAATGATCTTGGATCGACTGGACTCTCTCTTTCTACACGTAGAGATGTAGCGTCTCTGCGTTCTATACAAATTATATCACGAGGAGTGCTCGGATGAGCTGTTTGATTGGATACCTGCCGCTGAGTTTCACTATCGTACAACTCCCCTTAATTTAAAATTCCATGCATATCATTCTGTTAATTGGCGATCTACTACAGTAAGTTTCCTAGACGTTTTATAACACGAACGGTGAAACTGTGGAATCAACTTCCCTCATCGATATTTCCGAAAAATTACGACATGAGAGCATTCAAAAACAGTGTTTTTATTTCCCTTTAAAGGCTGGCAACGGATCGGCGATCCCTTGGTACTGCTGATCTCCATGGGCGGTGGTGATTGCTTTCCATTAGTTGAACCAAATGCTCGTTTGCTCCCCTCTCATATCAAAAAAGTACGTACATCAAAAACTTTTAATGCAAACAATGTTGTCAAATCTAGCAACATCGAGTCTTTCGCTATAAAAAGTTGTAAGATATCATTTTATGCATTCGTGCACATCGTTATTGTGATCTATACCTACCTTTAACCCTCTACTTAACACACTCAATAGTTTTATCCACTCAAACAAAGCATGTATGTATAATTTTTGTAATTTAACAAAGTCAGACTAAAGTAACAGCTGCATATATGCAAGGAATAAAATTATAATAACAGTCTCCGAGAAACAAATTATACCCACAAATAGCTATTATTATGAACTTGCATGAAAAGCGATCATTTCTTGAGCAAATACTGCAAATAGGCCGCGATAATCTTACATATTATCAATCACTTTACTTCCAAGAATAGGCGTCGCATTCGCAATCCTTTGCGACTGTTGTGCATATTTCGAGGTTTTATGCTATTTTTACTTGATACTTCTACCTGTTATATCAGGGCAATGATCTTGTAGAAACATGACGACCTTGGTTACTTGTCTCGTTTGGAGAACCCTCAAAGAATCCTTAAAGTATGCGCTCTACCTATTGTGAAACGAATTGTAAACTCGGCTTATTTGGAGTCGGACCAATTTGCATTTATTTGCGTATTATGTCATAGTTGCAATGACGTTCTTAGTTATCGTTGTCTTCGCTTATATAAGGATGTCCGCTTTGCCCACGCCGGTGATACATCATCTAGACGTGAAATAATTTGATATTATGCTACTAATTCTTTAGTGTCTCACCTCGATAGAGAAATCGAGAACGCTTAGATACCCTTCCTTATCAAAGTATCTACGCGTATCCGGTCGCGTGCTTGAGTACTATGAGTATCGTAAAATAGCCCCATATAGTTTAAATGTAAGATCCCCTGTATTGTAATGCAGTTTTTTATTCAACTATTACTGCAGATATGTTTTATATCGACCGAAATTAAAATTTTACGACATGGTCTGGATTCGTAGCTATAACTTATTCAAACTCCGGAAACATGAAATTATACAAAAAGGGAGAAGGGTCGCTGCATGTAGGCATGAATCAATTATTCAAGAAAAAACCGTTACAAAAAATAATAAAATATATTTTTTTAACAAAATAAATTCTACTTAATTCTACTATATTGTATTGTAAGTCCATATTCTGCATTCATCAATGATAAGTAAATCTTCGGTTGTAAATAGCGGACATGTTTTGCTTTTTTTGTAAATATTGTCCCAATTTCTATGCGAACCAAATTTAGGCAAACAACTTTCTTGTTTAGGTTCAATTGTCAGAATTCAAACGAGCAATCGCAAAAAAGCCTCCGTTATCAAACCTATCATGCGGATTGCGGTTGTTTCGATTGCATCTAATGTTAACAATTATCC
Organism: Hypsopygia costalis; assembly: GCA_937001555.2. Classification (NCBI taxonomy): domain Eukaryota; kingdom Metazoa; phylum Arthropoda; class Insecta; order Lepidoptera; family Pyralidae; genus Hypsopygia; species Hypsopygia costalis. The sequence continues at coordinate 11,363,386 of OW443330.2, read as the reverse complement.
GACCAAATGGAGTATAGATATTTGCTTCGCCACACTAGACGCGAAGAAATGACCCGCGCATGAGCTGGATATCAGCGATTTGTCGATTTCCTGGTAAATCACTGACCACTAAAGCGTATTCGTATAGAAATCGTGCAACTCGTTACATTGTAATCTATATAAACATGATACCTCATAACTGTACTTATAGGGTTTTGAGTATGTTTTACACTTTGAATGTACGAGTATGTATTTTGTTTAACGCAGACGTTTCTTTCATCGAATGGAGAGCAAAACAACATGCTTTTTTATGATATTTGGATGGATTTCATTAAAAAAATTATATTGCAAACCACGATTATATATTTTTATTTTTATAAAATAGTATGTCCCTCCTTATGAGACCCTATATTAGGTACAATGTAGGTATTATGATAATGTAAGTTAAGAGAATTCAATGGAATTAACTACTTAGTAGGAATTTTAGAAAATATCCAAAATCAATGGTAATCACTTATTTTCTTTTTAAAATCACAGCGTGTTCTTTAAAAAGTTAACGTATGATGTTGAATTTGAACGTGCTGTACTTATCAATACGAGGTGAGAAGAAAATCATAATTGGGTGAAAGAAAACTTTCATTTCTTCGATAATGACGTTTGATTTGTATTTGATCACTGTTTAACACGCCATTATTAAACATAGCATTTCTCTGTTAAGGTGCTCCCTGCTGAAACTCTAGCTAATAAAAAATCAGTCTTACATGATTGTTTATTATGGCGTTAGTACACTGACCCATTAACATGTGCTAGCGAAATAGCGTCCCGTTCTCGCAGATTGAAAAACAATCTTTCTTACTTATTAGTCTCGTCAAGACCTTGTCGGTTCTCGGTTTTATATTATCAATATCCAATGCAAAAGCGTCGCTGTGAAAGCCCCGTAGCTTCACTTATAAAATTGATGAAACGTTTCATAAAGTCATTAAAACAAAATATGCCAAAAACATTTTCCCGCATATTTTGACTCAATAATGTTATCGTTATAAAACAACTACGAAGTTGAGAAACGATTATGTAAGTCTCTTGATTCAATAATCAATTGTATTTTGCAAATAATATTTTTTTAATATAGTTGGGCTAGTGATACCGCTAGGAGAGCCTTAACTTCTATTAGTTAGTACATCACACACTGTCTTCAACACATTACCATACTTCATTAAGAGACATTCCGTGATGTCACAATGGGTAATGATTATGAAGTAATTACTAACCAACCAAGATGTTATCTTAGTAAATGAAATGTGAATTTTCCTATTAGCGTATGCAAGAGAGCGTGAAATGAGTAGCTGAGTATCATGTTATGTTTACTCTTACACGACCTCATGTTTATGTCGCAGTTTACTGGTTAAATCAGTCAGTTGACTGGACTGCTAGCCCATTCATTGATGTGAAATGAACCAGGATCACTCAGAAAAAGTCAGGTGTAAATATAGTTACGGCTACAGGTGTGATAATTTGAAAAATAAGTTGTGTCTATACAGCGTAGCAGCCTGGTAGTATTTTTTTATATTAATGACATATCGAAGTAGAAATATAAAATAAAATAACCATGTTACAAAATTAGAGCAGATTAGATTTTAGGTAAGAAAATTGTTTGCTATTAAATTCTTTGTATAGTCGGTTCCTCTAAAGAAAACTAAATAAATCCTAGTTAATCAAACGTTTTTTTTATTAATATCACGAATAGACGCATTTCATTTACAGTTTTGCAAACGACAACATTTAAATTAGTAACATTATTTGTTTAAGTACATTGTCTGTGTACACTAGATCAGTCTTTTTCAATTTTTATGATTTTGCGACCCCTTTACAGGTTGAAAAATTCTGGCGACCCCCTTGTGCCATAGACAGACAAAGAAATAATTTATAAGACTACGTAAATGTTTTTTTTTACATACTTTTTTTACGTTTACCATCAAGCCTATAATTATAATTGTGTTTTTATTGTAATGTTGCCTTTTTCTTTTCGCTGGCGACCCCTCGAGTCTGGCTTCGCGACCCCCCTAGGGCTCGCGACCCACAGATTGAGAAACACTGCACTAGATATTTATTATATATAATATTTTCATTTAACTAAACGGCTAAACGCCGTACAACCTTCTAGTTTAACGTTGCATTCAATGTTTTGGCTCGCTGTTCTGTAGCCTTGCAATAGAGTGCCTGCATTCAATGCATATTCTGGCCGTCTAATCAACTGGCTGATATAGACAGCTGGCTGCGACATATACTTCACTATTGCATAAAGGAAGATGGCGCAGTCTGGGACATTATGTTGACGATGACATTGAACTCAACAAACAGTTAACTGTAACTTTATTTATGTACTTGGGAAAGTGCCTAAGGTGTAGCGTCGTTACTCACACATTCAGGCATGAGGAGAATAATAGTAAATACTGAATAAACAATGTCGTATCACACGGAATTTATTATTCAGGCAGTATCTAATAAATCTTGTGTCATTACGTACAGGGAATTCAAATTATTAGGTGTATAATGTTTTTCATTTTCCATTCGTCCGCTGTACTGGTTTTAGTTTACCTCGTTTGTCAAGATACGAATTGATAATTACTTTTCAGAACGCAGTTTGTTTCCTTGCAGTGCAAGTCGGACTCGCCCACCGAGGGTTCCGTACGTAGGATCATAATAAATAGTTCAGGAATCTAACACCCCATTTTTTAAGATTTAATTACAAATGTATAGTTTTGAGATTTATTCTGGTAGGTACTTGTAGTCTAAAACGATGTTACTTGCTAAATTTCATAGTTCTAGGTCAACGGGAAGTACCCTATGAGTTTTGATTCCCTTGAGAATGTACAATATGCGTTTTTTGCTGAATAAAAGGCCGGATCTTTTTTTACGTAAACTTAGCAGTTTTTTTTTACAATTTCATGGGACCGCAGACCTGAGTATACAGTTCAAATTTCAGCCTGATACCTCCACACATTCTCGACATAGAGGGTCTTGTCAGACAGACAGACAACAAAGTGATCTTATAAGTTTCCTTTCCTTTTGAGGTACGGATCCCTTCACGGAACGATTCAGAGTGTTACGCGGGTTACGTCAAAGTCGTAAAAAGGAGACAACCCATTCAAGGGCCAATACAAACCCCTGGCCACCGAATGAAACAATGAAACATAAACACGCAACTTGTAATAATATTATTTTAAAGTAGTGTCCGATTCAGGAATAGTACTTGCTGATGGGAAACAATGTAAACTTACAAACCTTCGAGAACAATAGACAACCACAAGAACGCATCATATTTTACGGTTTTCATCTCTTGCGGGTAATAAAGGTTAACGCAAATATAAAAGCTTAAAAATAAAATTCAAAAATAAGATGAAAGTTTTAAATATTTCTTTTTTTGTTGACAACCCTAAGCTTACATGCCCAATCATATTGAGACTATTGAGCATTTAAATTTAAGAAGAGGCTTTACCTCCCTTTGTGTGTTCTACCGATTATATGGGTACTGGTAAGTCGAAGTTTCAAAAGTTTTTTTATACTACTTCGGATGGCAGAAAAGCATACGGCCCGCCTGATGTAAAGCAGTTACCGCAACGCCGATAGACACTTGTAATACTAACGCTCGCGCGATGCCACCCGCGCTATTATCGCAGCAACTCGTTCTTGGTAATCTCACTCACTCGCAGTAATACAACAACCTTTTTCATGATTCTCAGAAACTCAAAGGCAATGGTTGGCTGGAAGAAATTCCTCAAAGGGATAAATTTAGGCCTTTGCAAACCATAATATGTCACCGCTATACACACGTGCAAACAAACTAACCCTTCTTCTAGGAACTGTTATTTTGCTGCGGTCTTGTGTGAGGTGGCAGTACTTCCTCAGTAGGGCAGCTTATAATTACGCTGTCCTACCTCTCTTTTTGTCAGAGAGAGATAAGCAGGGTGCACCACGCGCAGGTAAGGTTGGCTTGGGCTCTAAAGATCGTGAGTTAGTTACATAAAACACAATAATATCCAAGTGTAACGTCAGCATGGCTAGGCATACACTTGCTTGCAGTCTACCTTACCGTACCTACGAATTGAATACTCCGTTTATTCATACGTTACTTGAACGCTAACGTAGCGTTTCGGGCGGCCGTGCCGGCGGCGCTTACTTTGAAAACGCTCTAAGGACGAGCGTCTACTTAGTTTTCAAAGTGTATAATCTACTTATAATGCGTACTAATAGTCGAACGGTTTACAGTACTGCCGTACAGCCATAAATTTTAAGTTTTTTTTTTGGAATTACCATATACGGTGGACTAACAACTCTTTGATGTTGTCGATGTATGTGAGATTAGATAAATTAGGCATTAATGTAAGGTGGTTTCTAAACCAGTCATTAACTGTTTCTACAACATTCTACTACGAGTATTAATTTATTCCGATTATACTATAATATTTCACACATAATGTAGTCTGGTGACTTGATTCTATATGTTGTTGATTATTTGATTGGTATGCGTATCACTATCAAGGAAATTGGCCAGCTTTGTTCTCTTTAACCCCATGAAAGATGCAAGCAGTAGCGTGGCTATAAGCGCCGTATTGTAAGCTAATTAGCAATCATTCCCGCTGTTCACGGTAAAGAATTTTATTGTAGACACGTTACACAGTATTATGTTACTCAATTTTAGACTTTAACTCTTTGTATTAAGTAGTTATAGAAAGCCTTTTACTACGGAAGTAAACGTGCGAATCTTTGCTTGGTTTTAATAATGCACTCATTAATAACAAAAGACTTGAACGAGTCATTAAAATAATCGCTACGCGAATGATTTTTGATAAGTACCTCAATATAAACTGGTTGCAATAACCTTACCAGTTCGTAGCTCTGTTTATTATTGGATAGTACAGAATTTCAATTAAATATTAATTGGGATAAAAAAAATAATCAGCAGTAATTATATGTTTATGGTAAAATGTAATGAATCTGGGATGATTTGCTTTTTTTTATATATATTGGCAAATCCGCACAGTTCTGCCTAGCTAAATGAATATCCCGCTATCCCGTGTGAAAATTTGAATCATTCATATTGAATGTTTATATAGAAGGAACCTTCTGTTCACCTTTATAATAGGATCGGTAAAAATCTGCACCGATTTGTAACAATGTTATTATCGCTAAGACGAAACTAAGAATAAACGAAACTGATTTTACCCCTTTTTTTCTCTTTGTCCCTTATCATTTATTTTTACTATGAGTTTTAATACCCCACTGGATCATTGTAGATAATTTACCCCTACTTAGTGGGGGATAATTACCTCCCGGTTCGGAACCCCGGTACTAGGCGATGATGAATGACACAGCGGTATTCACTCTTAGAATAAATAAAACAAGTTTTGTCTATTCTGTTACCATATTATTCATAACTGACACTCGATCTGGATTCCAGAGGTTGGTACGTGAGGTCTTCGGGGACTTTATGTCATAAAATGTAAACTTAAATACGAACCACAAAAGGTCGCTCTTCTTCCGGCGAATCCTCGCGCATTCTCGAGAATTCCCCTAGCTACTGTCCGCGCTGCCAGTGGAATCCGCGGGAAGTGGCGCGAACGGAGAGTCGGTCGGGTTGGTCACAAAGTTCAGTATGCTATGTACAATTTCATCATAAAAAGTCGCTTTCATTCCATTCCGCGACGCGGCGGTGTAAATTGAGCCTTACGGCCTTCCTAGGCAATCGAAATTTTTCCGCTTCTGACCCGTGGTTACACTGATTTGTTACACCGGTGTAACCACTGAGCACACTTATGACCGATAGTTACACTAATGTAACTATCGAGCATATCTATTACCGGTGGTTACACTCAAAGTAAGTTTCGATGATAATAGGTGTCCACTCACGCACATGTTACAAAAAGGATAAAGTTTTATTTGTCACCCAAAATATGTAGAATAGCGTAGAATAAAAAATCAAACCGAAATGACAGATAAAAATGTCTTGTTGAAATTCACCCAAATTTAAATCCCTTCTTCCACTTAGGTAACTAAACTTTCGTAACCAGTTACAAGAGAAGAATTTTTTACGCTGTTTGGTATTTAGTTGTGAGAGAACTATTATTTTTTCCTCTTTTGTAACTTTTGATAGTCACGAACGTAAACTAGTCGCATTTCGTGAATCAGTCACATTTTTTTTATTCCACGTCGGATGGGAAACAAGCATACAGCCTACTTGATGTGTGTATAAACGCGCGCAACAAATGTTACTTGTGTGTTACCACCCCGGTTGCTGGCGCTCCTCAGGAGCATCAGAAAACTACCATTCTACAGGGATTTGTTATTTGGCTGCTGTAGAGGTACTTTTCCAGACGGGCTATCGTCATGGCCTACTTCTCACTGACCTTGCCTCCTTGTTATTTAGTAGGGAGTACCACGTATTTTTATATCACTAAGGTGACAAACAAGCATACGTTCCGCCTATCCGATAATGGAAAGCAGTTACCGTAGCCTATGGACGCCTGTAACACCAGAGGCATAACATGCGCGTTGCTGACCCTGTAAAAACCTCTTTACGCCCTTTTTGAAGAACCCCATGCTGTAGTCGCCTACCTCCTCCTAATAGATATTGAGCCCCCTACACCACAAAATAAAAATACCACAGTATAACTAATAGTACTTACATACGAAATAGGCACTCTCCGCAACTGAAAGGAGTTTCCTCTCCCGCTCCCCCATTTAAATCCGCGGGCGCAAAATAGTTTCAACTCGCTTAACGCTATAGAACGCCTCGGGTCGCTATTCATTTGTTTTCTCACCTCCAGCCTAGGTGGCCAGGTTGTGATAGTGATATACATTATAATCACATAGGGTCCCTATGTGTCCCTATGATAGGGACTTAAAACCTTTTTGTTTGTAAAGTGTTAGTACAGTACGTTCTTCATCTACGTTTGAAGATACATAACGCATCTTTTTGAAACACGCGAGTGACTGCTTAATCTATTGGGTACCTAAAGGTATTAATGAATGTTCATGTTTTGTTTGTTAATAAATTTTATCATATAAGTGTTTTTAATTGTATACACAGGCATTTTTATACTTAACACATCCCAAAACCATCCTTAACACATCCCAAAACCATCCCTAACACATCCAAAAACCATCCTTAATACATCCCAAAGCCATCCTTAACATATCCCAAAACCATCCTTAACACATCCCAAAACCATCCTTAATACTTCCCAAAACAATACTTAACACATCCCTAAACAATACTTAACACATCCCAAAACAATACTTAACAAATCCCAAAACAATCCTTAACACATCCCAAAACAATACTTAACACATCCCAAAACAATCCTTAACACATCCCAAAACCATCCTTAACACATCCCAAACCCATCCTTAATACATCCCAAAACAATAATTAACACATCCCAAAACAATCCTTAACACATCCCAAAACCATCCTTAATACATCCCAAAACAATACTTAACACATCCCAAAACAATCCTTAACACATCCCAAAACAATACTTAACACATCCCAAAACAATCCTTAACACATCCCAAAACCATCCTTAACACATCCCAAACCCATCCTTAATACATCCCAAAACAATACTTAACACATACCAAAACAATACTTAACACATCCCAAAACAATCCTTAACACATCCCAAAACCATCCTTAACACATCCCAAACCCATCCTTAATACATCCCAAAACAATACTTAATACATCCCAAAACCATCCTTATCATATCCCAAAACCATCCTTAACACATCCCAGAAAAACTTTTTTACTAGCCCCATTAGGATCTTTTTAACTATCAACTATTTCTATTTTAAATGTGACCACTGGTAATAAGTGTGCTCAGTGGTTACACCGGTGTAACAAATCAGTGTAACCACGGGTCAGAATTCAATTTTTCGCGTTTAGACAAAACATTCATATTTTGGCTAATGCTATGTGTGTGGTGTATCATCTCATCAGCCAATTGGCCGATTAAGTTAAATTTCAAATTAGAAATGGTTTTTTTTTCATGAAAAAATATAAAATCGACAGAAATAGTATTTTTGCTAAAAATACTACAGATGTGTGTTCTGACAGCCCTACCGCACTTCTTAGTATTAGTTCACTATGCACAGCCCATGAGCACTTCCCATGCGCGGATGAACTTGTACGTTGGTCGTTGACCGCGCACGCGCCCTCGCATCCCAACATCAATGAACATACATCATCTTTGCAGGTTAGCAGGTCCAATGCATTTTTTATATTGATCAACGAGCTCAGTGGTCGAATAGTTAGCAAAGGCCACTTTGACTCCGAGATTGCGGGTTCGATCCCCACACAAGACAAATATTTGTGTACATGAACATGTCTGTTTGCCTTCGTCTGGGTGTTTTCTATGTATTAAATATGTATGTATTTAAAAAAAATGTTTTTAAGTATTATATCAGTTATCTAGTACCCATAGTACAAGCTTTGCTTAGTTTGGGACTAGATGGCCGTGTGTAATTTGTCCTGGAATATTTATTTATTTATATTTTTTTATGCAACGTCGTCATACTTTATGCCATAGATCCGGGCAATACAAGTTTTGCTCGCTTTGCTGCGAGCGATGGGGAGAGCATGTCGGAACGGGGAAATGCGTGAGCCATTTGCATATCATGTGACATAGATATTTTTAAACCATTTCAATTAATTCGCCGAGTGATGTTCTATTTGGATTTATATATGTGAGTTCGTGGTTTTATTCCTCTATATGGATTTTGTATAATATTCCTGAACAAATTACACATCGTCATTTAATCCCAAACTAATCACAGCTTGTACTGTGGGTACTAGATAACTTAAATACATTTTTTTTTTGTAAATACATACATATAAAACACTCAGATCAAGACAAACAGACAGGTTCATGCAACCAAATGTTTGATCGGGGATCGAACCCGCGACCTCGGAGTCAAAGTAGCCATTGCTAGCCATTCGAACACAGAGCTTGTCATTATATAGTATGAATTAATTCACATAGCGAAGCGACACCGAATCCACAAAACAGCAAGCAAGCAGCAGCATCAATCAACAAGCGGGTTAAGTAGACTCTTGGCAAGTCAGACAGTGAATGAGAACTTTTCTTTTTATATACGTATAGAAATAACTTTTCATAGCAAAAGTTGATTTTATCAAGAAACAACAAGTACTTGATACCGACAAAACCGACAGACCGACAGGTATGTGAAATGGCAATGACAAAACACCACATTCTTTGACTAGTAGAAATGTGTTTTCCCATGAAAGAAAAGATCATGATTCGTATAGACTAGAGAAAGTATTTTTTTTATACTGCACTAGTTGTTACCCGTGGCATGTTTTGTTTTTTCCAACGATAACTTGGTTCACATGAAGCGGGTAATATAGATTGCTTCGAGAGGCCACTTCCTGGATCAATGCATATGTAGATCATATACTTTAATTCTAAAGAAAATGGGTCGCGACTTACACCCCTTCAGAGATTTAAGATAAATCGTGTGGATATTTAAACTAAACAGTGCCATACCTCGAGGCACTCCACACAAATACTGAATCGTAAATGCTTAATTAAGCACATAAACCAATAAAGTTTGTGCAAAGCATGCATGTGTATATGTGCAAGCGCCGAACAAACTTTTCCAGATTCAACTAAAAGGAGGTGAGGTAGGCTCGAGCGAGCCTCAAGGAGTATTCTTCTTTATATAAAAAAAAGTATTAAACCACTGGATCGAACTGAATTCTCACAGGATATATCTCAGTATCCTGTGAGAATTCAGTTCGATCCAGTGGTTTAAAACGAAAGAACGACGAACTAACATCGTACTATTACTTATACTGTGCTAACGTACGAAGTCCCGAAAAATACTTAATTATACGTAAATACTACCTATGTTCACATCTGAAATGTTTTTATGAGTAACAAGCTGACCTGAGAGACGTCCTGTCATGACTATGAATATGAAATTACAATTGGTGTAATCTGTATTTAAAAAAAAGGATCCCTATTTACCTTTGCCACGGCCACTTAATTATTTTATCAATATAATTCCGATCGATGCATCTGTTTTAAACTATATTTGCAGCGCATCAATCGCGCCGACTGTCAAACGACTGACAGTTTTGTCAAACGTTATGGTTACAATAGAAATGTTAATATGATCGTCCAGTTTAATATATATGTATATATGCCTCCCCAACCAGTCTGGCCAGCGTGGGGAGTTTAGGCCAAATCCTCCTTCTGTCTCTGATGGACGAGAGAGGGTCGTGCTCCTATAGTGGAGACTAAAATGACCTGATGATGATGATGAGGTATATTTATTATTATTCATCGCGAAATTTCATAAAAAGATGATAAAAAAATATCCACAAAAATATCCATTGCGAGGAAAGAGATACGTTGGTCTCATTCTCATTAGGTACATATGTTATCCTATATTAGTCGCTTAAATATATATTATCAATTTTAAATAAAAATGTAATTAGTTTGCTCATAAACTTTCTTCGTTTTACCAGCATTAATATAAATAAGCATTTAATCACGAATTCTCATAAATTAAACCGCAAATTTAAAAGTCATTAAAATATTTTAAAATATTCATATATTTTTCTGGCCAACTGCTACTTGTTGTTTTAAATAATACCATAAATTATAGTTAAGAAAAAAGTTAACTAGATAACAACATTTATTTGATATATATTCATAGCCAAAGATTATAATTTATGAGGTGTTAGGTCGTCAATTAAGAAACTTATAAATTTTCAAACATAGTATTTTATACGTTATTAGGACACTATACATAGTATGACACCTGAATGATAATATATTTTACTCTCTGTGGTATAAAATTGTAATAAATATTTCATCTTCATCATCATCAGACAGTATCTACACACTATTGGATATAGGCGTTACGCAATGCTTTCCCCCAAATACAATCCCCGCCTGTCGAGACCTAGTGACGTGAATATCCGAAAGGATTTTTGAAAATTCTATACCCGCGCATACTAAGTTGCAGGTGAAAACTGGTTTGCAGTATATTGTGTGTATAGTGTTCAGGATTTCAGGCGAATAATTTTGGATAGCATCGAATTACGCCATATTAGATACAACAGAGTTTGCATTCGGCATCAACCCATAATCATTGCACTGTTGGGGTCGGTCTCCCCTCAATCGAAGGGGTATAGACCATACGCGACCAAACAGATCAACTGCGGAGGCTAGGGTTTCCAAGCGGCCCTAAGGCCATTGACTTGGCTTAACCACTGTCATCTAATGACAACAGCCGCGACCGACGGTTTAACGTGCACAATCATTGGCACTCATTTCATTCACATACAATGATGAACAATCCTTACTAAAAGTAATACCTATTCTATTAGTTTATGCATATATGTAAATAATAATGTACTAGTAGTAGGTACAAAATAGCGAATAATACATGAGACTTAAACATAACAATACTCATGAAAATGTATTTCCACGCTATTATACATCGCTAAAGGAAATGTAGTAGGCAATACCAGTTTCATATTGTAACTTGTAAAAATGGCGTGACCCTTATCAATAACGTTATCTTTGCGTTGTATCAGAATTGATATGCGGTTAGAACGACCCATTTACGCGCACTCCGTGGTCGTAAAAATCGTAGATAAGCATTTTTAATATCATGATGACATTTTATTGTCGTTAAATACTTTTTAATAGGTATCATTTTAATACACTACTCCGTGGAGCATTACCATTTCTAAATTTGTATTATCACAAAGCCATTTGCAAAAAATCGGACTTATCGCCTTTGTGTTTTAGTATCCAAATTGAAATAAAAAGCTCACGCGCCGCGCGCGTTTCTGCGTCAGGCTGCGACGCGATTCTCCAGAGTTTTCAATTTCTCTTTAAATTCGAAAAGTTTGGATAAAAGAGACAAGAATAAATCAAAAATATTTTTTATGTATATTTTATTAGATGTTAATAAAAAATAAGGAACAAAAAAGTTGACTTGCAGTGATTTGCTCGTTAAGCCGTTGCATTTGATACCCATATCCCCATATCATAGAGATTAATATAGAAATAATAAATCGCCAAACAAATTCGGTCAGATTATAGACCCCTGGTGTTGCAGGTAATAATAATTTATATAGGCTGGTTTTGGTTCTAAAATTTTTGACGAAATGAACATTCGACATTGCTGCTGTTTTGCAACAATGTTTTAAAATTGTATGCTTTTCGTCGGTAGTTTACTCCCTATACATAGGTACCTACCAAACTCCGTAGATATGACAGAGTATTGTAGTCTATTATAGTGCATAAATGTCTTGCACTAGCTTAGTGCATGCAGAGTGCTTAGTGCGAGTTTTTGGTCACACTCGAACGTGAACGTTTGCAAGCCGACCAAACTGAGAAAAAGTTGTCTATTGTGAATTTACCAGATGCGTGTTACATATCCAAATTAGCCGGATTGCTGATTTCGAAATGTGCGCAAGTAAGCCACATAATTTTGATATGGAACACGCGTCTTATAAATTCGCACGTTGACATGACAGAACGCGAACAAAAAACTCACATAGCACTCTGATACTACTAGATATAATATAACGATGAGCTTTTCTATTATTATTTACTTCCCTGGTCATAGCAAAATTATGAGTAGCAACTTAAAGCTATTAACTCAGAATAGAATTAGTATCGTCTAGATTGCGTGGCCATTTCATTCCAATGAACAGTGACCGATCGTTTAATCGATTTGACTGGTATTTCATTTAGATGAAAAAAGATGCGAAAGATGACTTGAATAAGAAGTGGATGTCAAAGAGTGCGCTTTTTGTCATTCCTGATGTCATCGATCGATTTATAGAATCGATTACAGCCGTTCTGGAGTAACATTGGAATGCTGTAAATAACTATTTTATCGTATACGATTTATTTCTAACGTTCGATAGCGCGTAGGCATAACTCGTCGGTACTACTTAATCAAACAAACGAATGAGTTCTCACATGGCTATCTTTGACCCCTGGTTTCAATAGTTGGGAGTGTTTATGTGAACTCGCTTTTGTGTGTCAAAGTTGAACCGTTAAGTAGTGCAGTTAGTGAGCAGACGGGTTTCACGATTCCGCCGAACGCAACAATAGAAAATAAGAGTTCCGCTTTATATTAAACCGTTCATTCTTATGAAGATTATAGAACGCTATTAAATATCATTGTCTGTGATAATACTTAAATGCACGGATTTGTCCTGACTATTATTAGAATTAAACCGAAAATGAGGTGCTCGATGGCGTCTTTGCGCGTGTCAGTCTAATAAAAAACGCAAGTTAAGCAACATCGAACGTAGCCTGTCCATGGATGGGTTTATTTATCTCGGCCTCCTCCGTGCTTTGGAGGGCAGGGAAGCCGACGGTCCTGGCTGTTGTCATTAGGTGACAGTCGTTAGCCAAATCAGGGGCGGCTTAAAAACACTGGCCTCCGTCAATCCGCAGTTGAGCAGCGTGATGGAGTATGCTCTAAAACCTTTCGATTGAGGGGAAGCCTGTATTTGAGCAATGGGAGTATTCTCAAAAATTGCTTTAGAAATTTTGAAGGAATTGTCACTGGTATATAGCTGATGTCATAAGGAGTAACTTGGGCAGAATTGATTAAATTTCATTAAATTTCGCGCGAATGCCATCGCAGTTTTAACAGTTACATTATTATAGAATATAATTATTATATTATTTATCTTTGCAAGTTTCAATATAATCATATACTGAAACTTGGAAAGATATATAATGTCACTACTATAATAGTACTACTATTTTAAAGAAATTTGCAAGAATCATCATCATTACGAGCATGATGTTATATTGACAATATTATACTATTATAAAATTTATACCGTAGATATATATAAAAATAAAAAGCAAATTTATCCACTACCGAGAATTATACGATAAATAGTGATGCAATTCAAATCATCATCATCAACGCGTCCAATACGAAGATCAAAATGATTTAGGTATAACTACGTTAGCACTATTACTTATACTGTGGTATAACTGACATGAAAGTAGTAATGAAATCGGATTATATGATCGAATTTTTTTTTTTCTAATAGAAACTTTTTAGACTGCAATTTGAAAAGAAAATTTGTGCGAAAATATTTCACTGTGAATACTTTGACCTAAACCGGTGACCTACAATCCGAACTAATAAGTATAACTGGTACAAATCTTTCGGTACATAATATATATTTAAGTAAACTGAATATGATGAATGAATTTAGCAAATTGTGGAAATAATAAATTAGTTTATTTTATAATTAACTAGCTAGCCCGGCGAACTTCGTACCGCCTAATTGTCAATGAATGTCGTGGTATACATATTAGTTGAACAAAATTTATGATGTCTTGAAATTAATATAATGATTAATAGAAAATAATAGAGAAGCACGATGGCGTCATTGCACGTGTCAGTCTAATTGTACACGCAAGTTAAGCAACGTCAACCGTAGCCTGTCCATGGATGAGTTTATATTATCTCGAGCTCCTCCGTGCTTCGGAAGGTACGTTAATCCGTCGGTCCCGGTTATAATCATTAGATTAACTCGAGGTCCTCCGTGCTTCGGAGGGCACGTTAATCCGTCGGTCCCGGTTGTTATCATTAGATTATCTCGAGCTCGTCCGTGCTTCGGAAGGCACGTAAGACGTCGGTCCCGGTTGTTATCATTAGATTATCTCGAGCTCCTCTGTGCTTCGGAAGGCACGTAAGACGTCGGTCCCGGTTGTTATCATTAGATTATCTCGAGCTCCTCCGTGCTTCGGAAGGCACGTTAAGCCGTCGGTCCTGGTTGTTATCATTAGATGGCAGTCGTTAAGCCAAGTGGCCTTTAGGCGGCTTGAAATTACTGGCGTCCGCCAACTCGCAGTTGAGCAGCGTGGTGGAGTATGCTCGAAACATATTCAGTTGAAGGAAGACCCGTATTTAATATTACCCAGCAGTGGGTAAATATTACCCAGCAGTGGGTAAATATTAAGTTCAGTATTTTACTATGTCACAAAATAAAGTACCATGACACTTGACAACCAATTAATATTCATTTTCAAGCATTCATTCATAAACAATTTTCAAAACAACAACGGACAACTTTCGCGACGTAAAAGTTAGACCAATCGATTTGACATTTAATTTAAAATCAATAAATATCCCAATCCGTTTTCAAATTTAATTTTTCGACAATTTTGTCAATGTTTTAATACTTATTATCCTATACCCACATTTCTGAACGCACGCATACATTTGACGTACGCACGTTAACGTCACGTTTGACAGGTCCGACATCCACGAACATTTTGTATGGAAAAATGATTTTTCTTTTATTTTATTTTTTTCGTAAATTTTCCAATGTTTTTAATAGTTATTCTGCTATTCTGGACGGAGACAAATCCAACAAATCAAAAACCATGGCAATCGGTCCAGCCGTTCTCGAGTTATAAGTGTTGTAACAAACACGACTTTCTTTTATATATATAGATTATATATTATAATTAATTTATAATTAATTAATATATTTTTTTTATAGTACGTCGCGTGGCAGACAAGCATACGGCCCGCCTGATGTGAAGCGGCTACCGTAGTTAAGTTAGTTAGTATTAAAGCTCGCGGAATAAAATATAGCTCGCGCGCCGCCGCCAACGCAGCATCTCCTTCCTTTCTGGTGACCCCACTCACTCGCAGGAACACAACAAACCTCAATGGAATTGTTACTTGGCTGCGGTATTCTCTGAGTGTGTGTGGAGGTATATTCCCCTGTCGGGTAGCTTACAATTACGCTCCCTACCTCTCTTTTCGCCAGAGCTTCGTTTGTCAATCAGCAGGGTGCGCCGCGTGCAGGCGAAGTTGGCTTTGGTTCAAAGCTGTTGTTGAACAAAATATATATTTTTTATAATGATATCCATATATTGAAAAAAAATACGATATAATATAGAAATAGCTCTGATTCCGGTCATCTATATACGAGTACATATTATCTGTATCTATAAAAGGCAACCATTACATAAGATCAACATAAAACTCATAGCAAGTCCCTCTCATAGGTAGTCAAATGGTTAGCAATGGCCACTTTGACTCCGAGGTCGCGGGTTTAAGACAAATATTTGTGTGCATGAACATATCTGTGTGTCCGAGACACACAGATATGTTCTGGGTATTTTCTATGTATTTATTTACAAAAAAATAATTATATCAGTTATCTAATATCCATAGTACAAGCAAGTTAGGCCTCATATGGTATACTGTTCACATCTCTGGGCTGGTGCCCCCCAGTACTTACTTGCTCCATTTGACCGCATACAACGAAGAGCTGTTCGAATCGTCGGTGACCCAATGATTTCTAATCGGCTGGAGTCTCTCTCTTCACGCAGAGATGTTGCATCTCTTTGCGTTCTATATAAATTACTAGCGGCCCGGTACGTGCTTCGCTACGTTTAAGGTGAAATAATAAAAAAAAAATATTGGAACACCAAATTCATTTATTCAAACAAAAAAATATTTTATTAATTGCTAGCTATTTTAAAAGTTAATCCAAAACATTTGGATAAACAAATTTTTTTGTTTTTCCATTTTGAGTATGAATAAACAAACGGCTGGGGGTACCGACTCTGGAACAGGCAACATAAAGTCGAAGCACGTCAAAAATGAAATGACCGCATGAATGACATAACAACATGCCTGTACTGTCAACACTGAAAAAAGTTTCAATTTGACTGCAAAATCCCCATTAACAAAATTAGCCGCCATATATTGAATTCAATTGTTACAAAAAATGTGATAAATGAAGAACCGCTCCACCGATTTTGTGCAAACTTCACCTAAACCATCTACTAAATAGTTCGAATAAACCCTAAACATTTGGTTTGGATAGGTGATCCCGTTCTTGTGTTATAAAATTACAACGAAAAGTGGCATTGATTTTTATATACATAGATACAACGGGGAGTGCTCGGATGAGCTATTTGATTTGATACCTGCCGCCGAGTTCCACTATCGTACAACTCGCCATAAATTAAAATTCCATCCTCATCATCTCGATATTTGGCGATCTACTACAGTACGCTTTTTAAGACATTTTCTACCACGAACTGGGAAGTTGTGGAATCAACTTCCTCCAGCGGTATTCCCAAATAAATACGACATGGGGGCATCCAAGAACAGAGTCAATATTTCCCTTAAGAGGCTGGCAGTGGCAACGGATCGGTGACCCTTGCTGATTGGTGTTGCTGATTTCTTTAGGCGGTGGTGATTGCTTTCCATCAGGTGACCCACATCCTCGCTTGCCCCCCTCTCATATAAAAAAAAATGGCCGTGTGTAATTTATCCAGGGATATTTAATTATTATTTATTTATATACTTCGATCAGTTTATATAAGATTGAAACACACAGAGGTTGACGTAGGCTTTCGCTGAGGATTTTTGAAAATTCCAACGGGATACTGGAACATACGCATACGAAGCCGCGGGCGCAAGCTAATAATATTATATTTTTATTTGCATTAGTCGGTAATGAATTACGAACCCTTAGAATCGTATAGTAGTGTGCCTGTGTGAATGCCTCCATTATACAAACTTTATACAAGTATAAAGTTTGTATTTGATCTTATAGGTAATAGTGATTCCTATTAAGGATAGTTTTTACCGCGTATAACTTCGGGAAATTCGCGCACCTTGTATCATTACTTTGTTCCCCAAAGGTAGAGTCATAAAAACGTCGCGTCGTGAAACTACTACATAAACAATGACGTCTGTGCAGAGCGTGAATGAGCGTACGTGTGTGTGTGCGTCTCAAAATACAAACTGTTCCAGATTCGCCTCAGAGGTGAGGTGAGGTTGATTCGTGAGCGTATGGTACGTGTAAACCTAGCAACCAGGACTTGATGCGTGAAAACCGTCAAAGTGTGGCGGGAAAGTCCCCTTTTAAAAGTATGAAATTATTTAAAATATATATTTCCATTGGAGACGCAATAAAAAATACTATAACTTTTTATTATGATACTTATTACATAAACGTAATATTTAACATAGCTGTCGTACAAATTTCTGATTTACTGCATACAAAATACAAACCTAAGACGTAGCCTTTTGTATTGAGCATTTTCGGGAAAGTCCGAAATTGTGATTTTAAATTAACACATCTCGAGAGATTTTTGTGCTATCGAAGTAATTCTTTCACTTATAGTTATATTATTGTAACGTCCCTACATATCAAACCGAAAAAAATGTTGGTCAAATAACCTATTTCCTAAACGCTGCTTTGTAAGTTTTAAGTATTGAATAAAATTTAGTTAAGTATTTATAATTAACAACAAAAGCTTATATAAGTATGTATCAACTATCATAACGAGGTAATGAACGTGTCTATTTTACACATTTTACATGTATCCATAGAGCATCCCACAGTGTGATCCCGCGTAAACAAACATCGTCAAAGTTATTACGTAAATAGAAAATAGATTGAATGGGTATGATTTTATTGGTTGGCAATATTGCTATCTCCCGAGGGCAGGCACCCCTCAACCTCGTCTAGACAAGCGGATCAACTTATTCTGAAACATCGGCAAATAAAGAGATCCGCAAGCAGGTTCTTTTGAAGGAAACATTGAGCTTTCACTTCCTATGCGATTATATTCGTCGTGTTTTTACTTTTTAATTAGCAACAATAAAATTCTTAAAATAAATTGTGGCAGCGCTTTCTTTTCATGTGACAAATAGTTTGTTTTTTACATTTTTTATTTATTTTAATGTACTGAATATTTAAATAAATTAACTAAAAAGATCTACATGTAATCATTAATTATTGTTCATTAAAAAAGTTAAGTGTTCTACCATTTGTAGGAAGTACAAGGCAATTTTTAATTAGTGTTTTTTTTAGTGTTTTTTCCTAAAAATACTTTTTCGCTACAAAAATATATGACAGTATGTGTCAATTGAATGAATGAAATATATTCAATCAAAGGTGTTAAATTACTCATAAAAAATCGTAACTTGCTATCTACAGTGTTTACAAACAAGCGTGTGGATCACCTGATTAAAAGCAATCACCACCGCCCATAGAGATCAGCAACACCAAGAGGTCGCCGATCCGTTGCCAGCCTATACTTCTTCCTTCCTTTCCTTTCTTTCTATTGACCTCACTCACTCTCAGGAACACACCAACCCTCAAGGAAATTAATTCATAATTTACACGTGAAAATAACTCTACCTATTACATTTCCATACGTAAACCGCTCAAACGATTTTGGTGTGAATGGAGCTTGTATGAACACTCTTTCTCAAGATTTAAATACATTAATTATTCAAGTGTAGGTGTGCTAGTATAATGGTTTACTACATGCTATGTGTCATTAAACAGTTTAAATTTAATTTGTTTAATCACTCAATCATTTTTATCACGCATTGGAGAATACTTAAGTACTACTTGTGACATGTACAGCATATGCATGACTGTATTATAAAGTAATTATGCCATCATTATATTGTAATGTCTACCTGCGATGCGACTACTCACGGCTTCCCATGGGAATAAAAACAAATTTCAAGTCAGTAAATTTAAGTTGAAATGAAATGAAATAAATTTATTGCCACACACGTGATACAATAACAATAAAGAACATCACTTAATGAATTATATGTAAAGAAGTTTATGTAGCAAAAAGGCATTGACTCTGTTGTACGTTGACCAGTTTCTAACAGGCGGCCGACACTAACCAACGCTGGTTTTCAGCCGTCAACAAATAAGGTAGTCCATATTGCAGGTTTATATAAGATGTAGATAAGATGTAGGTATTTAGCGCGCAAGGTACCAGTTTTGTTTTCTTAGAAAAAAAAAATCGGTTGTCTGTAAAGTCCGTTTACTGACGAAAGTTGAACGTGACAACGTCATAAGAAAATACTGATTGAATGTTTGCATTTTTCAAAAGAAAAATTTAATGGAACGCCTCAGAGCGAGGTGACGCCGCCTGAGTCATGTTTCTTCGTGCATGCAGCCGGCTCCATCGAATTATAAGACGTTGTCACGTCAAAAAATTCCGCATTAAAAGGTCAGAATTAGTTTTAATATTACAAATTTATTATTTCCATCGCATTCACACTAGAAAAACAGCAACTTATGCCATCATCGTGTAAAGAATTTTTTTGTTTCGTGTCAAGTACTGGTTGTGTACATGAAAAGCAAAATAATTTACTAAACAGTTATATGACAGCTCTATATAAAATCTGATATATTTTCTATGTCATGTTTACCACACATAACAAGCGTCTATAAACGAAATGTTCGAGTATTATACGTCTATGGTACGTGTAAAATCAAAACATACTATAGACGTCAGTTCAGTTATCTTGGGACATTTTAAATCTTGCCGGCGACTGCGTCTGGGATTTGAATTTCCTATTGTCATATACCAAAGCCTATGTTACTCTTCAGTCTTCAAACTAACACAAAACCATGCTATAGTAGCATATTCCTCTCAAGTGTGGTAGTACGCATCTATAGGTGAAAACATCTTAGGAATAGATAAGACTTGGCTCCATGAGGTGAAAAGAGGAGAAACAAACAAACACGCTTTCATATTTATGATATCAGTAGTATACTATTTACAATAATACGAACAAAATACTATAACTCCCGTCTTTCGCCCCCACTTGCGGTATAAACTTAATCTTCTTTTCCGATTAGTACAGCGATCCTGCACGGAGTATATAATTGGGTATTAGCCCTAATACCTCGCTGGAAACCTCCCGCTCTTTACGAGATACTCGAATATCGACCCTTGATCCCTTCACGACCAACATAACACCATCCTAGCAAACTATTAGTCAGCAGAATTTCACTACATTCCTTCCCTCTTTCTGTAGTAAACAACACGGAATCGATATGGTATCAATATCGGTTTTAGATAATGACCGAATCGCAACTCGATTATGAGATTGTTATCGCAAAATTCGCAAAACTTGGCCTTGATAGGGTTAGATTGGAGTCAATCAAAAAGTCAAATTTGGATACAAAATTGATATTTAGACTCATGATGAAAATTCTTGAATCAGAGTGTTTGTCATTGTTATTTTAATATTCAGTATTTTAAAAATAAATATCTGACCAAAAATATAAATATACAAAATGAGCCAAATTTAGTAGGTACAAAACATGTGTATCATTACAAATTTTATAGGCAGGACAAAGCAACTATAATCTAAATAGATATTAAGCTTTATATTTTTTTAAATTATAAGTGTAGAAATGTATAATGTACTGGCTTTTTGTCTTAGTTGATTCTGGCTAAATTAGTTAGTATATCTATATCCTGAAGGTACTCTCTTATCTTGTCTGTCCATTGTTTTCTTTTTCTAGTCAATCTCTTTTTTAGTCACTTAAACTGCCTTCATAGACATCTTTCTCTTTAGGAAAATAGATCAAAGGAGACGGATACGATTTCATACAATTCTGGGCCTGAGTGTAATAAGATGAAAGTGGTGTCATTTAATAGCCTTAATATTATCACAACCTTAGTAAAAATTCTGCCAATTTTGGCAATCAGGGAGCCGAGTTATTAGAGATTTAGTAAAAGTGAGGTTATGTGTCAACCTGTATGTACCAACAGCTTTTTGAGGAAATAATATTTCTTTTTTTCAACAGAACGTTATATTTTTAGTTTGGGGTGTAAGTAGTTCATCAAGATCTTTGAACCAAAGCCAACTTCACCTGCACGCGGTGCACCCTGCTGACTAACAAACGAAGCTCTGGCGAAAATGTAAAAAGCGGGAATGTGTACCTCCACCTCACAGAATACCGAAGCCAAATAACAATTCCTTGAGGGTTGTTGTGTTCTTGCGAGTGAGTGAGCTCACCAGAAAGAAAGGAAGGAGATGCTGCGTTGGTAGCGTGGGTGGCGGCGCACGAGCGATATTTTATGTCGAGAGCGTTAATATGGCTACAGTAACCGCTTCACATCAGGCGGGCTGTATGCTTGTCTGCCCGACGTGGTATAAAAAAATATATATACATATATTTGTGGCTATCATTTGTAGAACAAAAGAATATTAGGCATACACAATTCATAGATAAGGTCATGGGGTGAGGTATCAAAAAATAAAATCACTTCTTTTAAAACAATTTTTTATTCATCTTCAATTATGATTAAAGTATCGTCTAAGAACTGTGCAGGGGGTACTGTATTATCTTGGTACATAGCCCAACTAAGGTACCATATTATAGACATGACATGGGAGCAGTAGTCTACTGTCTGTTTGCCAACAAAGCAGGTGCAATAATATTTAAGGATAGCTTGACTACTTCTGTGTGAACTGTTGATTAAAGTATAAAATAAGTTTTGCAATTTATGTCTCGACTGTATTTGCCCTCTAAGTAATGAGTTATTCGAATCTCACAGTTCACGAAGTAGGCTGCCTCTGACTTCACTGCACACTTCCATCATTTCCTCTTACATGTTCAACATTAGAAACTCTCAGTTCATGAGGAGACCCATTGTGAAGTAGATAACTGACTCGTGATACAAGAGAAAGGCCACAGCGGAGACAAACACTATGGTGGCCAAATTGTCTTTGTTCATTAATTAGCGTTCTTGGAGCCAAGTCCCAGTAAGCTTGTCAAACGGACTCACGGCTGTTTATCTGAAAGACGGGAAAAATGTTAAATGTCATTAAATCACGATTTACTAGTATTGCATCATAGTATTGCATCAAACTCTCTTAAAGTCTAGGGATGCCTGTGTTCAACGGTGGACATCCAAATGATAATAAAATAGCAACTGTGTTGTAGTTATGGTTAGTTTATGTATTAAGTTAAACTCTAATTTTTGTGTACAAACAGACAGGTTATATGGTTCAGTTGTACCGATGTTCAACAATGGCTTATTAAGTACAGAGAATCAAACATTAGATCTCTGCAACATTTGTATGCATAAACATGTTCCTCTTGGACAGGGTGGTTTTATGTATTATAATTTTTGTAAATACAAAACAAGTTTATAAGTATGTTTCTCAGCTATGTTGTTTTTTCTTTCCTTAGGTATGGCCTACATGGCAATGTGTAATTAGTTCCATGATATTTATTTATATTTATTATGGTAGTCAGAGAGTCCTTAAAAATGTAAACAATATAAGTATTCCATGAACAGGCAAATTATAGAATTTTCATGATTGGTTTACTTTATTTTATTAGTATTATGGTGAAGAAAAACAGAGTAGCGCTTATCCCTGTAAATATATAGCTGATAAGATTGTATTAATTAACAAACAGGAGGTGAATACTTACAGGCCGTGGTGTACACCATTGACGAATCACGGAAAATGTCGTTTCATCGTCTAAGGTTCGTCGGCGTAATGTATTACAGCGACTTGTCGTTATTCCACAATTTACACAGCTATCCATATTGAATTGTTCCAATAAGCCAGTAGTAAAATCCAAACTGTATGTGCGTACGTGCCGAAATTCTCCCTAGGTCCGTAATGAAAGCAGTGGTCGCCGAGTGCAGACGATATTCTTCATGTCCAGTAGGTTAACCAGGGTCGTATCAGATCAATAAGATATAGATGTCGGGAATTAAAGCCGTGGTCGTCCAAGAAATTGGAAGGAATACTCAAAACGCACGAGTAGATTGATTTGAATAATTTGAAATTAAAATGAAATAAATAATTTAACTTCATTTGATATTGGGATCGCTGTCAAGTCAAGTGTCAGTCAGCCCACAGACTAAAACTAAAGTACTTTTAAAGGTATTAATCGATTAGCAAACGAAAATCAGATCGAATCGAAGATTTATCTTTGATGTTTATATGTCTTATTTAGAAATTGATAGATCAGTTTTATTGCTATTCATTAACTTCACTCTGTTTATGGTTTGGTAATAGATATATAAGCATTTTTCTATTATTATTTTTTTACTTCATTCTCATTGATCGATTATAATTAAATCGATTTTCCTCGTTACAAAAACTTGTTTTTAAGATTTCTCAAATTCCTGATTGTCAATCAGGCTGATATTTTACAGTTTGAAATAAAAAATATATTCTAATTTTTAGGCCATATCGCAACCTTTTACAACCAGGCCCAAAAATCCCCGTCTCCTTTGTTTCGAACATTCAATGGCAGGTAGAGACTTCGATCATTAATACTAAGGTAGAGACCATAAAGTTAATCATACTGACGTATAATGAATTTATGGTAGAGACAGCCCCAGATCGAAACAAAATGTTCCCAGTATTCTTCTGATAGTAAACAAAAAAATCCCAACATTCTTACTAACGTGGTAAATATTGATAGTCACTGTGACATTAGGCCCACTTTTCTAAATATTGTTGTTAAACTTTATCATCTCGTTATTAACTTTTGTCAATATATGTATCAGAAGATCATCATAGGTATATATACAAACTTTAACGGTTGTTTTACATCACTATACGGGACTTACCGCGATCAATCTTTGTATTTTCCCGTGGTACTGTGACCGTCTGCAACGTCGCCGAAATATTGCGAAAATGGAAAAATCGATCACGGTAAATCCCGTAATAGTGACAAAAGATCGTTTTCAATTATTTTTAGAAAAACTGAATATTTCGGATTAGAGTTAATATGCCTAGTGATAAATGGATTTAACATACTACTATCACTACTATGGTGAGAAACTAAGTAAATATTTCTTTATCGATCGAAACTTCTGTGTCATATTTACTTAAAAGGGACGATGCTGCTGCTTATTTCATTCTCTTGGTTGAATAAACCGTGTTAACTTGTAACCTACATATTTTCACTAGAAATAATCGATTATCACATATGGTCAAAAGAGTTGTTCAGCCTACGCGAGAGAGCGACTATTTAAGGCCGGTATTGTAAATTAATTAACACTTGCGGTAATTTTCCATTGTTCGGTTATGTTGACCTTTGGCACAAAAAATGCTTTATCAGGCTACCTAATAGTCTAGTATGATTAAAATCTTTATTTGTAGACAATTTGCGAGATGCATACATGTTACCTATGATATATATATTTTTTTTAACGGCCTTTGTAACGGCCTGCACACTGCCACTTCAACCTGCTGATCCTTAGAGGTATGTCATTAACTCTATTTCTACACTTATTTTTATGGTTTATTGCATATAGATTTATGACAATATTTATACATCATTATGTTAAAAATATACGTGTGAACAACTCTGAACAATATGGACATATAGAGATAGAGCTAAATAAATAAACGCACAACCCCATCAAATAATGAACTGCCCGATTTTTAGGTCCATTAACAAAATTAATGAAATCACATACTTATATATAATATTAATTACAATTAATTTTTGAAAATCTCTATATACTTGGTAAGATAGATAGAGGCAAAGAATAGCTACAGATATGTCAATATTTTATCCTATACTATGTAAACATATATGCCACAATGATCTCGCGCATACGGCTCTAAGATTTTGGATGAAATTTACAATTAGCTAGAAGTTCACGCGGGCGCGAAATCGATCTAGGTAGGTCTCAAGTCTCAACTCCGGGATTTTTTTCCCCTTAAAACCGCCCAGCGAAGATCGGTCATCCAAGCACTTATAACTAATATGGCATTTCTCGGCATAAACATAAAAGTTGACAAAACTAACTCCAATTAATAACAAATTCGTAGGGTGAAACTATTGTAGAGCAAGTTGTACGACGCGTGTCCGACGTCGGGATTACAAATATTATAGAAAAGCTGTAATTCGGACAGTGATTTATTTAGTGGGGGTGGTGCCACCCTCCGAGGGGCAGCGACCACAGGGTAGTACATAACATTGATTTCTGGATACGCGAGACAAGTTTTTGAGTAATCTGTCCAGCTATTTGGATGTTTGACGTTTGTGGGAAGAAATTATTCTTTGTTTTTGTTTGTATTTTTACAAATGCGTTTGTAATTCTATATTTAATTTGTTGTTAATGTATGTCCTCAATAGCCCATATATTTACATAAATGCTCTTGGAAATATTCTTGGCAGTATTTATTTTAAGTAGTGCCAATATTAAAATATTTTTCCAATTTTACTTTCCATAACAAGAGTTAACGAGCTAAAATGAAGTTGACAATAGCTTAGTGGAATTCATCAGAGTTAAAATTAGGCACACTCGTTTGGATCTTGTGAAAATGCACAATTATTTAAATGCAACTTAAAATTATTTATCCAACATGGCGCCACAAAATAACGCTTTATAATTTCCATATAACTGTAATATGAACATCAAATGAAAGACCTTGCTGAGTGAAATACAGTAAGTAAACTTTTTAGTTCGGTTTTTATTAACAACAAAAAAAAATAAAGCTTTTTTAAAAAATCTTTAAAAAAACGTATCAGAAAAATATTTTGATTTCTAAATAGCACTACTTAGTTATTATACTAGCATTAGAGTAAAGTTTAATAAGTTAAATAAGTAAAATAGTAAATACCTGGATGACCGAGCAAAGCTCGGTGTTTTTTTATAGGAGATAAGGTTTATCCTGAATCATGTAATTGACATGTAGTGCCATCTAATGTCGAGTAGCTAACACATTTACTAACACACACTGTTCACAGATTTATATTTAAATTAGGCAGAGGTTTTCTGGCGTTTTAGAAGAAAACTAATTTCCCCAGAATTTAATCATTATGTATCTACGAGTATAAAAGGCAACCGTTACTGACTGATCTAGCAACGCACGGCTCAAACCACTGGACGGATCGGATTGAAATTTAGCATACAGGTAGCTATTATGATACATGCGAAGTCGCGGGCGCAAGCTAGTGTTGGATAATTATCGATGAATTACGGGATACTTATGTTATTATGGATCGAAAATAATTATCGAACAAGATCATAGCGATGTAGCCGATTATAAATCGGCGGGATGCATTACGGGCAGTAAGTTTGGTTTTAGTTCCTACATATGGCGAATCTCTTCACACGGTCAATGATTTCAGCAAAACATGAACACACAACGTCTTTCCTTTGTTAAATTAAAGAAAATGATTAACGATAATTTATTCTATGAGCTATAACATAAATCACACAGCAACTATGGTCCGCTACGTCTAGTCTAACTATAGTGTACGCGGTAAACTTGAACGGGTGGCTATTAATCATCGTTTGAGTCAAAAACTAAATGCAGTTACATTATAGAAACATGCGCATGCGTCGTTGCATCGTATATTTTTTAATTGAAATTCTTCTACAAGTAATATGTAATTTTTCCTGCCTGCGACATGCAACGTGATATGGTGAATAGTGACGAATTGGTCTATAAGACAACTTATCGATAAAATTATCACTGGTCTCTTTATAGCATGTATCCTAAGACAAGCCGAAAGCGAAATAGTCTTTCCGTCCTTCCGATAAGTTATAAATCCACGAGAACCTTTTAACCTTCAGTAATGAAGAATACGAAGAGGAAGGACTAATAAAATATCTTACAATGATCTCACAAGTATTATTGAACACAATCATTTCGCACAGAAGACCGCAGCCAAGTGACAATTCATTAGTTAAAGAGTTGTTATGCTACACCGAGTAAAGGGGGTGGCAACGACGAATGATGATGACGAAAGTGATTACCTATATATATCTGTATGTATATAGGTAATCACTTTGTATTGCTGCATTTCTTTTTATCAAAAAAAAAATATTAGATTGTGGCAAAGTCATGCGGTTGCCGGTAACAAGCTGCAATTGTTGGATATAAAATATTTTTTATTTGATAAAAAATAAATTTTGCAGCAATACAAGTACCTACAACTAAGCAGCAGATAAGAGTTTTCTGACGTCAGCTCCGCCTAGGCCTCCAGACAAAACCGCGTGTTATGCACTCCTAAGAGGGTGTGTTTTAAGTTTTCACAGCTGTCCGATCACAATTTCAATTAGCAATTTCAGTAGTCGGTGACTATTAAATCACGCTTAACCTTATCTCTACTACAAATATCTAATTCTGGAAAATTTCTTGCGATCGGTTTTAGATTCATCTCAGAGAAGAGGTGAAGTTGGCTCGTGACAGCGGGAGGTAACTACCAAGTTATACTATGAATCAGCTCATATTCTTATCTATTGCAACTTACTTAAAATTCCGAACTGCTTTGCTCTCTTGAAGAATTCGAAACAAATAGCCAAATTCGAAGCTCTACCATGGGTCCGTGATTAGACGGGGGCCTACCACACATTCCCACCACTGTGTCTCCTGTATAGCCAGGATTAACATCGGCGACCGTCAAAAAAGGCAATGAACAGTGAAGTCGATTGCAGTCCCGGGGGTAAAACTGCGGCTGCCTTGGAACTCACAACGAATTTAATCAGAAGAAATTAGTAGGAGTAAGTAGGTTTTGGAATTTGACTTCTCCTCTTAACAATGTGAGAGACAGCAATATAGCAAATAAGGCATTTAAAGAGATGACTAGTCAAGTGAAGCTTAACTGCCGTCCGTGATTAAAAAAAAAATATTTTCATATTCCTAACAGTGTGTACCACTTACATCTTTCATACACGTTCGCCTTTACGAGCATCGTAATAAACAACCAGTTAAATATTCTTCACATAAACGCATGTCATTCTGTCTGTATTTCACTTTTGGAGGCACGAGAGGGCAATTTCTGTTGATCCATAACAATAACGGTAATAAATCCTTGCATTTAAAATTATAGCCAGCTGTTTTTTGTCTACACAAGTTCTTTTGTGTGAAATTATAAGTGTGTTAATTAATTACAGCTATCCTGATTAGAGTTATTATTAAAACAGGTAAGTAGGTTGGGTGTCAGACACCGGACAGATAGGCCCGGTGTCGGATGCTCGGTCAGACAACTTTTTTGTTGCTTATTTAGTACGATATTACTTGTCGTAAATGATAGCTTAATTGAATTAAATAAAGCCGTCACTCGATGACTGGAAGATGAAAGGAGCTTGAGTATTTTGTACTACAAAAACAAATATAAATATATATGAACATTTTTAGGGTTTGTTTCCATCCAATGTTACACTAACATTTCTCGAGGCTGTAGATTTACAGAAGACAATTAATTAAATCAGAAGGAAGCCTTTATAAGAAATAAAAATGAAAAATGTTAGCCCTACAGTTAGACCTACTGTAGGGCTAACATTTTTCATTTTTCTTCCAATCCTTTTTTCAATTTTTTCATTTTCCTTTCCCAATTTTTCCGGTGAAAGTAAAACTTGGCACCACAATTACTCGTACGCAAACTGTTTTTGAGGAGTTCGGTGGCGTCGTTGCGTGTGTCAGTCTAATCGAACACGCAAGTTAAGCAACGTCGACCGTAGCCTGTCCATGGTTGGGTTTATTTATCTCGAGCTCCTCCGTCCTTTGGAGGGCACCTTAAGCTCATCGGTCCCGGCTGTTGTCATTATAGATGACAGTCGTTAAATCAAGTCAGAGGCCCTTAGGGGGCTTGAAAACATGGGCCTCCGCCAACCCGCAGTTAAGCAGCATGGTGGAGTTACTCAATTGAGAGAGACCCATTTCCCAGCAGTGGGATGAATAAGGGTTGACGAAGAAACTGTCTTTTTCTTACATAATTTATTCTAACATCACGGTTTTTTTCTTACATAATTTATTTTTTTTCTTACATAATATGTCACAGTTGTTCTTAAATAATTTATTTTTAAATCTTTTTTTTTGTCTGAAAACATAATTGATATAGAGAAAGAGGTGATGCCAAATTTTGGTGAACATTTGTAAATTATTTTAAAATGTTACTAAAAGCTAGATAATGTTATAATAAAAAACACTTGTACTATTCCACTTAATTATATTTAATTTTACATATAATTAAGTGGAATAGTACAAGTGTTTTTTATTATAACATTATGATAATAATGTTCCACCAAGTGCCAACAATCAACAGTATTAACTTTATAAAAGCTAAATTGTTAACAAAAATTAAAATTGGCTCAAAATATTAATTTCTTTAACAACTTGTGAATCGAACTTATGAATCGACGCGGCGGCGGTAGGTAATATATAAATAACTGATTAGAAAAACTTACAGATCGTTTTATTTCAGATAAAGAAAAACTATTTTCTTTCATAT
This sequence comes from Hypsopygia costalis, assembly GCA_937001555.2. Taxonomy (NCBI): domain Eukaryota; kingdom Metazoa; phylum Arthropoda; class Insecta; order Lepidoptera; family Pyralidae; genus Hypsopygia; species Hypsopygia costalis. Next base: position 11,333,289 of record OW443330.2, on the reverse strand, counting down.
AATTTCCAATTCATTATTTTTATTAAAACTGCGGCTAGACAATCGCCATAGAAAATCATTTACTCAATAAAATTTGCTTTCCAATCTCTAAAATGATGACAAAGAAATTGGTATAATAAAACTCTGCAAAGTGCATTAACTACTACGGATTAGCTGTTTCTCTTTATTGTTTCTGTAAAATTATCTTTATAAGAATTTATACCGAGAAGTCAAAAGAAGCGTTGTCAGGCAGATGCTAGTATCTAAGCACGGAGTCGTCACAAAAAAAAATGGTTTATGGCTGTGTCATGGACACGGCCGTGTGTTGTACATGAATACGTTAGTTATATCATAGTTATATGCACTAAAATTATCTCAAAATGACAGCGAATCCTCCTCCCCGCACGCGATGTTCCATAGTCCTTGCTTAGGGTAATAAATTCTTTGATCCTTCATCTATCCAGTGGTGTGATTGAATTTTGGATGGAGATGATAGATTTGTAGCTGCACCACCAAATATCCGTATACTGTATATCCCGATTTTGTTTTCAGTGGTATTTTTGAATTGCCTCCCTATGGAAGCAATTTTAGAGACGTATTCACGTCAAGAAGTCGGAAATGCAGGGTCTCCTCATAGTTTTATGGCCGATTTTTTTAAAGAACTAAGATGACCAAGGAAATTATAGATTAAAATTGCATAATTATTTCTAAGATAAAATAATATTTTGACATTCACCGGATGATCTTTTGTCATACGTAAATCCAATTGAATTTAAAATTTCGAAATGCTTGGTGAAGAGGATGTGGGAGAATGGTAGCAATTGTCACCGAGGGTTGTGCGTTCGATTCGAGCCCCACGCAAAACAAACATGTGTGTGCATGAATTGCGCAAGTCTCTTTGCTTAAGTCTTTTCTACGCATGAAATAATATGTGTTTATAAAAAAATAAGTATGTTCATCAGTTGGGTGATACCCCCAAATTAAATGGCCAAAATTTTAGTTTTTTGTCTTTTCACGACATACACACAACAATAACAAAAAGTTTTTGTAAGTTTTACCCCAGATTCGGATCTCACTTGGGCACATCTCATTGCTAACTGATATTAGGTACTTATATAAAAATTTTGCACCTGCAAACCGATAAATTTTAAAGCTTGTACAACTGCGGTAATTTTATTTGAATTAAAACAGTTGCATTTACACAAGGTAACCTTTATAGGTTATTATCAGTAAGAAGCGTAAGACTACGAATGTTTTCCAGCATTGAATTGGAAATTCGGCATCAACCCATAATCATCCCACTGTTGGGATACGGGTCCCCCGTCAATTAAAGGGGTTTTAGAGCATACTCCGCCACGGAGTCAACTGCGGGTTGGCGGAGGTCAGTGTTTACAAGCCTCCCATTAGCCACTGACTTGGCTTAACGACTGTCATTTAATGACAACAACCGGGACCGACAGCTTAAAGTGCCCTCCGAAGCACGGATGAGCTCGAGATAAATAAACTCACCCATAATAGACAGGTTACCGTCGAGGTTGCTTAACTTGCGTGATCGTTTAGACTGACACACGCAACGACGCCCTCGAACCGCTCATTGAATATCAGAAAAACATATGGAGTGATTTCGAAAATTTTCCATGGATTGATTTTCTGGGAATGCTAAGACAGATGATTCTCTGGATCGACTCTAATTTCATGAGCTGATAATAGTTTAATACAATACCTAAGCATGTAATAAATAGAAAATTTGATCACTAACCCCTAAAACCCGACACGATTCCCACAACAGCAAAAGCAAACGTGTGCTCATAAATAAATTCTATAATAAATATGTCCGCATCGCCTGAGGCTTTGGACCGGGTTTATGGATCGATAGGGCACGTAGGGTCGTAGGCACACCGACCAACCTGGTCATTGACGGCTGCAACACACATGCAACGGTACCGATTCGAACTCATTCATTGTGCAACCTGCCTGCAGGTTGCATTTCATAAATAACCCGTATCTGGTCTGACGTAGAACGTGGTAGAACCATGTAAATAGTATTAGTAACTGTTAGATTATTATATTAGATTATTTTTATTTACTATAAGTAGTTTAGTTGTATTTTGTTGTTATATGTATATTTCTTATGTAATTGACAATAGACCTTGATAATATTATATAGAGCTATGAATCCTCCTTTGCTCTATTATGTATACTTAAACGTTAGTACTATTACTTATACTGTGCCTATAGTTCAATGTTATGATGACAAATATAGTTTTATAACTGTTAGACGTACTAACCATTCAATGATTGTCACACGTCACTACTTTTTTGACGTGCTAACGTCTTATAAATCGATGAATGTCGACTGTACGAACGAAAAAGCATGACACATTGTCACGTTCCGCCTGATCCAAGCGTGCAAGCGAGAGCGCGGAACAAGCGATATGCTTAGGCCGATCGTGCCTCTCGCACGATCGGCCTAAGCATTTGGCTTGTATTGTGAAGCATCTATCTCTCTTCCACTCCATCGGCCGATGTATTCTTATGACGTAATCACGTAAAATTATCGTCCGTAAACCGACTTTACAGACAACCATTTTTTTTTTAATATATATTATGGATTATGCCGTTATTGTACGCGCGGCGATTGTGATCCCGAATTAAAGTTATCTGATTATGTACTAAATTCAGTGTTTAATTGAATATTTATGCGTGCATGGGTAGTTTCTACTACTAATTCACTACTAATGCATTTGGTTTGTTGTATGTAACTATGTTTGTATTGAACAGGTTTCTAAATGTGCATCAAAACCATGTCGTACTCTAACAATCAACCGAGAATGGAAACAGAACTCCTTGTTATTTCAAATCAATCTCACCTAGAGCAAAGAAACTCCTACCTCTACAAGTAGGTATATTATAATTCTTCGACACACATTATAAATGTTAGGACCTGCTGTAATGATATCTTTACATTATAACTATATTATAAATAAGTAGGTATTTATAACAAATAATAACATGAAGACTTACATAAAATAACGATGTTCTTCCAATTTTGTCTAATTTTAAATTTTCTTGGACAGTAATGGGTTGCAGAAAATAATTTTAAATATAAATGGTAAAGTAAATTATTTTGATCGCGAGGCTGCACTTTACCAACTCTAGGTCAATAATATCTAGTGAAAAAAAATGATGGAACCCTATGAAACTTTCTGTGGTTACCTACTATTATATTGGTTACTATTATATTATATATTTTTGAAAACAATTGTTGGAACTTTATGAAACTTTCTGTGGTTACTATTATTACATATATTATATATATAATTTATTATATTAGGAACACTAATATTACAGTACTGTGACATAATAATAACGTTCCATATTCGAGTTGGCCTCACATAAATGGCCGACAAATATTGTTTTTTTATGTATGCATGATGTGAAAAGAATCGCAAAAAAAATAGGTTCTATTGAGACATGCGTTTCGAAGTAATCTTTTAAAACCTCACACGGCTCTTAAATATTTAAAATAATTTTGGTATTTATCAAGTTTTCACAGACAACAACAGACACGTAAAACTTACATTTTAAGTCTAACAGAAAAAATATTCAAGAATCCTCCTTCTCTATGTGCTATATATACATCATCATCATCATTATCATCAGGTCCATTTTAGTCTCCACTACAGGAGCACGACCCTCTCTCGTCCGTCCTAGACGGAAGGAGTATTTGGCCTACACTCCCCACGCTGGCCAGACGGGTTGGGGAGGCCTGATCGATATTTGATAAAGTATTTCCCTTAGGCGCCTTGTACGACATCCACGGGAAGAGACGGAGTGATTCTATTCTAGTCTGCTGGAAACCACACGGCTAATATAATATACACACCAACAATGAAATCAAGTGAATCCGAATATCGTAATATTAGCACGTGTTGTGAATGAATAATCAAAATATTACACCTTATAATTTAATATCTATCTAACAATAGGATATCTTAGATAACAGTGCTCCTAATTGGAACTTTGAAATGATACAATGCTCATTGTGTTTTGATCAAATTCTCTTTAAGCATACATTTTTTAAAGCAAACGTATCCAATTGAAATTGGTTTGGTATTAAGTTCATTGTACTGTTAAAGGTGAGGCAAGATTAAATCTGTTAATAAGATTAGCTTCTTAAAGGTTTATCTTTACGCCAAGCTATTATAGACTACAGAATGGTGATAGACAAGTTGCGTTAGGATAACAAAAAATATTATCATTGCAAAAAATGGATGGTCCAAATATAAAACTTTCTCCATTACCCATTTTGGATATGGAGGTTGAAAGGTGAAAGAACAACACTATGTTACCATGCTTCGAAATCAAGAGAGCATTGACGTAGTCGGAGTTTGATTTTAAGATGGACTCGACCTGTTGCAAACAATAGTGTTGATTGCTCGTATTCAGAACCTAATTAAAATTACTTTTAAAGCAGTTTAGGTGAGACACTTCTCACCTAAACTGAACAAGGTATTTTAACTCGCCTAAACTTAACAGCATTTTTATCGTTTTTATCATTATAATTAGATAATGGCTATAGAAAACATAAGCTTAGCATTATCCGTTACAGCCGAAAAACTTAATTAAACCAATAATGTTTATTTTGTAATATTTGCACTTACTGATTTTGAAAAAAAAATACGAGTAGATCAGCTACCATAGGAAATTGCATTATTTTAAAACCTTTTTTATGTGATTCGATCTGGTTACTTTACGTAAGTAGATAATAAGAACTAAAAAACTAAAATCTCTATGTCAGCATTGAGTTACCGTACGATCAACCGCACATAGTGCGTCACACTTCTATTATCTGCTACGGATGCTACCTACGTTTAGTGGCTATGCTATCATCTTATACTGAAAATATACGTGCGTTTGATTCTACAAGAAAAATAAGAAATCTGTGGAGTAAATTTTTACAATGTGACTTTTATACTATTAGGATGGATAACACGCTTACGACCTGCCTGATGGTAAGCAGTCATCGCAGCCCATAGACGCTCTCGACACCAGAGGCATCAGTCACGCGTTGCCGACGATGTACGATTTTATGATTTTTATTATTTTTATTTATTTATATTTTTATTATTTTACGATTTTCTTGAAGAACCTCAAATTGTAAACCCATGAGAAAACCTTGGCAGGAAAATCATTTAATAACCTGAGAGGTCGAGGTGGAAAACTCCTCTGGAACCAAAAGGTATGGTATGCGACTTGTGTACCATATAAATATAAAAGTTGTGAAAAGAAGCGCAACATCGTTATTATGCATGCCAACATAATGATAGCATTTAACGTCAACCGTGGCCAGATTCTGGATTAGTTTGCTTATCTCAAGCATCCGTGCCCTGGAAGACAAGTTAAGTCATCAGTCTCAACAGATGACAGTCGTTTCAGCACAGCCAAATCAGTGGACTTTAGTGGGCTTGAAAAAACAGGCCTCTGCCAATCCGCAGATCAAAAGTGTGGTGAAGTACGCTCTCCATTAACCCCATCAATTGTAGGGAGAGTCGGGTCGCAGTAGTAGACAGACGACAGTACGGGTTGTTTATGAATTGACGAGGGAAGGTCACATTTATTAGATACCATTGCAATCGTAATCATAATAAATTGGTTATGCAAAAGTGAAACATTTACAAGAAATCTGAAAAATTTAAAAAAATTAAAATAAAACGTGATACGCGTCTCAGATCAACATGAAAGATAAATTATGATAATTTTGCACAAAGAAAAAGTTGAAATTTGCCACCCAGATAGTTTATAATCAAAATTAACAGCTAGGATGTTTTTCATCTCCGCAATGTGTTCACGTAGGCGAAACTGCAGACAGAAACTAGTTTAATATAAGTCGAATATGGTTTACATCTGTATAGCTCAGCTTATATACAGGATTATAGGAACACTAAACTGCTGTCATGCACGACGCATTACCGGTTAATCCATATTATAGTGTTCACTTTAGGCTCATTTTCATAACGCTCTCTCTCTTTTAATGTAAGCAATCCAGACTATATTATAAACGTAACAGTGATTGTCTGTCTCTATTTCTATCTGGCTATCACCAAAGAGAAAAGAAACATTACATTTTGACGACCCCAGTGGTCGAATGGCTAACCATGTTCACTTTGACTCCGGGGTCGCGGGTTCGATCCCCGCACAAGACAAATATTTGTGTGCATGAACATGTATGTTTATTAATTGTAGCTGTTACATTTTCACGACAAAATGTCTCAGCCAACTGATGTTTGTGGAGATAGATTGAAAGCTACGGAAGGACACAGATACTGTTTCTTATCTCGAATTCGTGCGAGCTAAATCTCTGGCTACAGCTGGGCTAAAATTTTAAGATACCTATAACGCTTTTTTATAAAATTTTTGCGATGGCTGGACAAAATGTGTGAAATGCGAAATTATCGAGCTCGGTAGGACGCCTAGTTTTTTTCAAGAACAATAACGGTCACATTGTGGAGGTATTGTCCATGATGAGATTACTGCGCTTAATCTTTGTAGCTGGGATATAGAGTTTATTTTTCATTAATCGAATTATACTTTACGTATTTTTCTAAGCCGTACAGAACTACAAATACTTATTATATCTATCAGAACCACACACTATTATTGGCAAGTTTCTTTCAAGCATTTCTTCTTTACCAATGTTCAATACCGAAATGCTAGTAGATAAAACCGGACAAGTGCGATTCGGACTCGCCCACCGATTGTTCCATACGTAGTATCATTATAAATTTGATATTTTTCATTATAAATAAGCAATAATCCGTCGGAAAAAATAATTAAAATATATTTTGCAATGTGCACATCAAGCCCTTTCATATGATACCCCATTTGAAGTAGTAACTTCAATTTGAAATTTCACCCCCTATAAAAAATATAGACCCCCTATTTTTCAAGTTTTAAAGACAAATGAATAGTTTTGGGATTTATTCTTGTATTGTAGTCTATAACGATGTTACTTGCCAAATTTCATAGTTCTAGGGCAATGGGAAGTACCCTATGGGTTTTGATTCCCTTGAGAATGTGTCGACATATGCGTTTTTTACTGAATAAACGGCCATATCTTTTTTTACGTAAACTTAGCAGTTTGATTTTTTTACAATTTCATGGGACCGTAGACCTGAGTATACAACTCAAATTTCACGCATTCTCGAGATAGAGGGTCTTGACAGACAGATAGACGGACAACGAAGTGACCTTATAAGGGTTCCGTTTTTCCTTTTGAGGTACGGAACCCTGAAAATGAATAAGAAATAATTAATAAAAATGTGTAAGATGTGTCTAAGTGTTCACAAGAACCCAATGGCAGAATAAATAAATTCATTTCATTTCCAGTGATTGGAGAATTCAAATATGCAATTCAAATGTAATTATTTACTCTTAGGCTCTTGCAAGCACATTTGCTTATTCAATCATGATTTACCATTTCATTTTTTAAAAAGAAGAAACATGAACCACTGTTTTTCTAAAATGTACCAAGGGTTGCTACCTTAAAAAAAACAATGATGCTAATGGAGTCAAAAGGGCCAATCACGACCTAAAAAAATATTATTCAAGTTATATGGTGTTAAGTTGATTTAATCATAAAGATGCTATAACAAAACTAATATAAGTTTTATAAGTACCAAACTGTTGTACCTAATTCTTTACGTCAGCGATACTACGAGTAGGCAAGTACTCATCTTAGTGATGGCAGATAACAGATACTGACATTATCATCAAAAGTTATCGTAAATTGCTTACGGCTCAAAAAAACCAATCTAATTGATGAAAAAATGCTCCCATTATGCAACTATAATTGGATTGGGTCGACGACTCGAGGAAGCGGCAAAACACATATAAACATGATACCTATGTTTTTTTGCAAATCACTTTCTCACTTACAGTGGCACGTGGTTCTTTGAGTCATTAATGTATTTTGTTACGCATGAACGAGTCAGGTTATGAGCAAATCTTGATGTTAAGTATGTTATGATCAATTCAACGCAATTTAAATTTAGTTACTTATTGTTAGCTCAGGTATATTTTGATTTACCTCTTCTTATAATGAATCCAAGTTAATGTGAGGTATAGGGGAATTAGGGATATAAATATAGCCACCAGGGGTGATTACGGTACCGAAGAAAGAACCAATTTTAAGATCTTCTCTAAATCTTATTGAAATTGGGGTGTATGTGGTTCAGTGACATTTTTGAACCAAAGCGTAGTTTTTATGCTGTCCGTCTGGGGAAATGCATACACCTCACAGAATACCATAGCCAAATAATAATTCCCTTGAGGGTTGTAGTGGTTCTGCGAGAGGTCATCAGAAAGAAAGAAACGAAGGAGTACCTATAGGCTGGCAACGGATCGGCGACCCCTTGGTGTTGTTTATATCCATGGGCGATTGTGATTGCTTTCCATCAGATGACCCACATGCTCGTTTTCTCCCATCTCATGTAAAAAAATCGAAATTTAAATATTATAGTTACTTATTTGTTAGCTCAGGTATAATCAGTATTCATATTTTGAATTACGTCTCCTTATAATGAATCCAAGAGAAGAGGTATGGGTATATATATAGGGATGTCAGAAAGGGTATATAAATAAAGACGCCAAGGGTGATTTTACCACCACCAACTTTTAAGATCTTCTCTGAATTTGTATCCAAAATCGAGAAACCAATTTCAACGTCTCTGTATGGTCTCTAAGCAAATTGTTCGCTTAGTCAATAATTTTTCAAAGAATTTAGTGCACGCGCTGGTATTGTATTGAGCGAATTGAATTCGAAAATATAAATGATATCCAGAGAACACAGAATTGAGATATCGGTCCTATACCTACTCGTAGTGAATACCGTTGCGGGTTCATACAATCATTCTGACTAATCCTATATATCTACAATGAGAGAGCAAAAATATACTACATATCATCATCTTAAGACAGAACCGTACTATCAAGCTACTTTACTAATATGTATAATGTAAAAAAGAATCGCAATTTCACGCTAGCGGAATCAAATGAAAAAGTAACGTGTGTTCATTCAGCCATACATTTTATTAGAAACTAGCTTTCGCCCGCGGCTTCGCTCGCGTGAAATTTGGAGTAATACATGTTTACTCATTTATCTATAGAAGTACTCGTGTAAAGTTTAGGATAAAATAGTCCAACTAATCTCGTTGCCCCATACAAACTTTTGACCTCCGTTTCACCCTCTTAGAGGTAAAATTTGAAAAATCATTTGAAGTAATTTCGTGTCCACTGTGTTATATTTTCAAATCGATGCTATTTTCGTAATTGACGTCCCAGGCAACCATAGAATTAACACCCATATTGATATTATGACATTTCAACCCCATCGCATCTCCACAGGGGTGATTTTATGTCACGTCGGCTATGTTGGATTATAAAATATTTGTTCTTTTTCGTAATTAACGACCCGATAAACTATGAAAACAATACCCATGACGATTTTCAGACTTTTTCACCCCATTTTAGACATGTCGACCCCATCGTACCCCAAAAGGGGATGATGGTTACGTTAGCCACGTTGAATTTTAAAATCGTTGTTGTTTTCATAATCAGCGACCCGATTAACTATAAAAACAATACCCATGACGATTTTTAGACTTTTTCACCCCCACTTTACCCCTTTAGGGGTTGAATATTGAAAAATCCTGAAACACGTATTTACTCATTTATCTATAGAAATACTTTTCAAAAGTTTCGGATAAAATAGTCCAACTAATCTTGTCTCCCCATACAAACTTTGAACCCCAGTTTCATCCCCTTAGGGGATGAATTTTAAAAAATCATTTCTTAGTGTACCCCTAGACGTCATAAGGAACCTACGTGCCAAATTTGGAATCCCTAGACCCAGCGGTTTGGGCTGTGCGTTGATATAGTCAGTCAGGACTTTGAATTTTATTTAAATAGATTCTTTAGATTGATAGAACTTTTTTATTTATGAACCGATTGAAATGAAACAAACACTAAATGTTATGTAGAGCAAACCGTATCGCATTAGTGAAAACTGCGTTCAAATAGGTTAAGACGTTTCTAAGATTAGCGTGCACAAACGTACAGACAAACAGACAAAAATTCTAAAAATCATTGTTTTGGGTTCTATTGCGTTCATATAATGTAATAGATTTTCTTATATATCTTCCATTTCTGCACACAGAGTTATTACTAAGCCAATTGATATATTTTTTGTGCCAATTGTGGTCACCCATCCTAGTTGGAACCACGACAGGGGTTGCTTAACTTGCGTTAGCGCTACGACCTCTTAGTATCTCTCTCATTGTATTATTTACTTTAACGATGATAACATAATACCTTCATAAAGTTTCAGTTAATTCAACTGAAAAGTTTCAGTCAATTCAATTGATTGGTTATTTTGTACCATTTTATATGGGATTCTTTAGATTGATATAACTTTTTTATTTATGAACCGATTGAAATGAAACAAACACTAAATGTTAAGTTGAGCAAACCTTAACGCATTAGTGAAAACCGTATTCAAATAGGTTAAGCCGTTTCTGAGATTAGCGTGCACAAACGTACGGACAAACAGACAAACAGACAAACAGACAAACAGACAAACCGACAAACAGACAAAAATTCTAAAAATCATTGTTTTGGGTTCTATTGCGTTCATAAAGCCCCCCTATATTAGTTTTTTTTACATATCTTCAATGTACAGACAGCGGCCAGTTACGATTTTATTATATGTATTGATGAAATAACAAATGCGCATAAAAAATAAATGCGTTATTGCGGTGAGTATTCTTGCCACTATCGTTCACAGATTCGGAAGTTTTCATTGCTTCGACAAGGCGAATCGCAATAAAAACAATGCGTGCGGTAATTGAGCGGCCTCCGCTCCCGGCGTTCCCTAATTGCGTGGACGGAGACGATTCCCACGCGCGCACACAGATCAGCCTTCCACTGTCTTTATGCAGCATTAATCGAAATTCCGTGAATCACAGCAGACTCTTAAACATTCGCTAAGGTATAGAACAAAAGTGTCTATAAATCTTACCACTCTATAATATCATCGTGTAATATAAATTGTCTATTATTTCATGACACCGACAGGATAATGCGAGGTGTTCCACAGGGTTTCATTCTTGTGTCGTAAAATAGAAAAGCATATGTCTTATATCGGTATTAACACAAAAATATTGTAATATTTATACGTATACATAAAAAAAATATACGGATTAGCTGACTAATTCATCAAACAACAACTCCTTTTTTAAACCTCCGATCGTAGAAACTTAAAATTTGCTAAGTGTTTCCTTTTAGGGTCACTTGTAAGTACCTACGTACTAATCGCTAAATTTAAATAATTAATAAATAATCAAATATTCATGGACAAATTACACATGGCCATCTAGTCCCAAACTAAGCAAAGCTTGTACTATGAGTACTAGATAATATTCTACTTAAATGCATTCTTTTTTTGTAAATACATGCATATAATACATAGAAAACACCCAGACCAAGACAAACAGACATATTCATGCACACAAATATTTGTCTTGTGCGGGGATCGAACCCGTGACCTCGGATTCAAAGTGGCCATTGCAAACCATTAGACCACAGAACTCGTAAATTGAGGTATGCTTTACCCATAAGAAAAAACGTGAGTTTAAATCGGACTTAAAGATTGGTGACCCCTAGTATGTATTTGACATGGAGTCGCTGGCAAAAGCTAATATTTTGTGAAGTTATTGTTGTCACGCACATAAAGCCTTTGATCATAGCTTAAAGATTACAACGTAGAGTTGCCATCGCATAATCTACAATTTTCAATCAGCTGCACCACTTAGCGAATGAAGTCAGTATACAGAATGGTGCTTACACTTACACGTTAATGTTTTCTTAGATGTCAAAATAGTAATTTTGTATTATGTATGTATGGAGTCCTTCAAGAAAGGCGTAAAGAGTTTTTAGATGGACTGAAACGCGTGAGTGATACCTCTGGTGTCGCAAGTCTGGTGTCCCTAGGCTACGATGACTTCTTCCCATAAGGCGGGTCGTATGCTTGTTTTCCATCCTAGTGGTATAAAATAAAAATAAAAACCCTTCGGAAATAGAAATTGTCGTTTGTGATAATCCAGATTTCAGAACATATCTTCCTGACCGCCCTCGTACTATATCATAGGGCAGGGCATCAATTAAAAAATATATATTTGGTAATACTACATGTATGTGAGGCTGTGAGCGTATCTATGTTTTATTCGCCGAACAAAATAAAAGTGCCATGAGCCTACTACACGGTTATATTCAGAAAAAAACTGGGCACTTTGAATAATCAGGAGGCTATTATGTAGGTATGCCAAATGTCAACCAATTCCGTTAAGCAATTTTCTCGACAGAGTCACAAACATTTATACATACATACTCTCAAATTTTAACTTGTTTAAGTACTATTATAGGATAAGATAGGATATCATATCAAACAACCCAGAGGTAAGTTAAGACTTTGGCCTCAAGTGTGAAAATCTTGACGAGTATCATTTTCAGAGATTTTTCTTAAGCATATTTCTCAAGCAGGAAGAGCTCGGTGGTCGAATGGTTAGCAATGGCCACTTTGACTCCGAAGTCGCGGGTTCGATTCCCGCACAAGACAAACATTTGTGTGCATGAACATGTCTGTTTGTCTTGGTCTGGGTGTTTTCTATGTATTATAAGTATGTATTTACAAAAAAAATGTATCTAAGTACATTAATTTATCTTTTAACTTTCTTTGCGAAAATAATACTCGCAGTAAACCGTTATTTTCTATTCAACCATTTTACTGCCTGGTTTTACAGACTTCCTGTACTTATCAATGGCCAAGTTCTTAGGATCAAACGTAGGTTTATGAACACTGGAAATACTATTAAGAGGAGCTTATGTCTACTTTATATCGATTGGTTGTTAAGCAGCACTAAAATCTGTGTAATGAGTTATAAATTGGATTTTGCTAACGTAATAGCTTACCTTACTTGACAGAGTTACCTACTATGAAGTAAACGAAGATGTTTATTAAAAGTTACCGTTAGAAGAAACTGAAATCGAATATTATTATTAAAATATGTATATTAACTAAGTATTATAATACCCAGATAATATACGAGTAACTACAAAATTTATATGTATTAGAAATTTATATAAAAGTATATTTTATAAAAACCTTCTTTCTCTAATCTGGAAAGTAATCTACGAAATGAGACTAAACCCGTAGTACGTTAGTAATATTACCTACTTATACTGTGCCCGTAGTATATATTAATTCGACATGTAGGTAAGTAAGTATATAGGAATCATGTGAACCAAAGTTAGTAATCAGGTGCACCCGAGCGGACCTAGACAACTACTCATTTCATAAGTATCGGAAATCTTCATAAAAATCCTTATTATAAAAACCTACTTTCTCTAATCTAGGAAATAAATCTGCGAAATTAGATTATAACCATGGTATTAAGTCGACATGCATGTAGGAATCATGTGAACCAAAGCTAGTAATTGGGTGCACCCGAGCGGTTGTAGTAATTGATATGGCGACGTAGCGGTTCTCCATCGGCGTATTGCATCTATCTACGCCCTTCGATGTATGACTTTTGATCCGCAACTTGGTTCAATCGGATATCGCTTCTGGGTGGCGATCGATTCAGCTCCAGCTTTGGGTTGTATGCACGGTGTTGCAACGGTTACAGTTAGTAGACACGATGCTTATCGTATGTTAATGGATGTTTAAACGCTTGCGGCCGGCACTTATACACGTGGGTGATGTGATGAACATTTTCTATACTACGTTAAAGCAATCAATTTTGTATACTAAGTCTTTTACATCATTATAGGTGCTAAAGGTTTGTTTTTGATATGATGTAAAAGAATTTTATTATAGTTTAGAATTAATGGATGTAAATTATAACGATTTATTAAATAATTGATTGCTTTTGGGTCATATTCTTTAATGATCGTAACATTTCATGATTATTAGATTATATTCTTCCGATTTTGGTAACATAAAAAGAACAGCACTTTAGATAGTGATTATTTTCACAGTTTTACGAAACAGTATATTTTATTATTCTTAAGGGTGGTTTATATGTATACTAGAGTCGCCATTGAAAACATAATAGTGTAATATTATAGTAAACAGTATAGTTTTTTAAAGTAATTTATTTATTTATGTGATTTTTATTACTAATAAACTTACAGAAAACATACAAAATGCGAACTTTATGGTATTAGCATTATATATCAGTTTTTATCAGTTATTATACCTTTGGGACATAGGAACTTTTAGAGATGCGTGCAAAATCCGTAATAACTATACCTATTTTGAGTCATAATAACTTAATAATATAATTATTTGACAAAAATAAAATATTAATAAAATTACAACGAATATGTCAAGGTTCATTGCAGTTTCAGATAGTATGAAGGAAAGACCTGTTTTTAAATGAATCCCATGTTTGTGCTTTATTTTCTATAATGTCCCACAAGACGACAATAAAGTATTTTTAGGTTATTTAGGTTATATAACACACAAACTCCTGATAGGAAGGGTAAGTTAAGCCGTCGGTCTGGCTGTTGTTAAACGATAGTCTTTAAGCCAAGTCAGTGGCTTTTGGGCGGCTTGCGAACTGGCCTCCGCCAACCCGTAGCAGCGTGGAGGAGTATGCTCTAAACCCATAACCCAGCAAATGTACCCAGCATATACGGGTTACAGCGGCATTTTATTGCAGGTGCATTTTATTTGAATTTAGATCTCTATCGTCGATCTTGATTGTATAGCCACAGATGCGTTTAATATTTCGGCAGAGGCGACAAAATAAAAACACGATAAGTCCCTTGCATTTTTTAGAGAAAAAGCATTGACTCTGCGGAAATTACAATTGCTTGTCTCGTATCATTGAAGGCCTCGTCTTCAAAATCATAGTAAGCATTTTTCCAATTATATACTACTAACTATATAAATCTAAGTTAAGAAACACTTAAGAGTTTATTTTGTGACATTTATTTTAAAATACAAGGATGTTTGTTTTAAAAAAAAACATTTGATTTTTATTTATTTAGATGCAGTAAAGAAATATGTAGGTATGGTTACTATAATTACTAATTTTAAATTTTATTTTTGTTTGTATATATTTTATAAACCTTTTGATAAGCGCATTTCAGTCATAATGTAAATTATGTACCTAAGTACCTACTTACATCAGAAGAAAGCGGTGATTTTTTTTAATAAAATTAAATAAGCGTTAAGGTACAACATCGTATCACAAGTTCACATTATAGAATGACTTTCGGTATGAATGACTCCATAATTCAATAATTTGCGGAAGGAGTGTGGACGCTTGCCGATGTGTCGGACGGACATTTTCGCTCATAAATTTTATGTTATGTTTTAAATTTAGGTAGATATTATAACAAACCATACTTAAGTACTTCATATTCTAAAATGCCTTATTAATAGTTGTTATTATCTTCAACATGAAATCCTAAATATGAACCATGTTTGTCTTTTACGGGAAAACAGGAATGGGAATACGTTATTTTTTTATAGATTTATGGATCAGAGACAGGCTAAGTAGGACTTATGGCCCAACCCAAATCCCTCGCGAGCAAAGCCACGGGTAATAGTAGACTATTGCAAATTTATGTCCCGCTCCCCAAGGTATGCCAATAACATATCACGTACTTAAAATGTTAAAGTGCATCAATAAAATAAAAAAAATCACATATGTTTTTACACAAAATAAAATTCATAATAAATATTTATATCTTACCAAAACAGTATTTAGTATGATGAGTAAAGGTATAAGCATCAGGGGGCCCGATTTAATGGACATCTTTCACGGTTAACACATAAACTAGGGTTTATAACAGTGGTTTAAGTTACGAATTCTGATTTTCCGAACGCGAGGTTTCCCGCCAAACCGTCTAGTGGGTATCGAATGCGTCTGTTAGCCGACGCTAAGCCCGCCAAACTGAAGCACGAAGCAGCAAGTAAGCACCGTGAGAGCTTCGCGAACCGTCTCGTGAATGGCCCACTCCAGAGAGGGAGCGATGGCGGGAGGGCGATCTTGTAGGGGAAACCGCGCCAACCGCCTCCGGTAATTCACTAAGAAAAGTTATTTACCGACTTGCCTCGTAGGGATTTGGAGTAATAGAAAAAATTGACCGATTCCATTATTACACTACAATGACATTCTATATTATGGAATAGAAATTTTGCTGTTTACTGCTAAGTTTAGCTATGTAGTACAATTACTTATACTGTGGTTTAGCCATAGTAAGTAGACACCTACTGCTTTTCATGGTGAAATTTATTATTTGCTGATAGAATTATTCTACCATTAATATAATATACCTAGTTAATTAGTATAATTTCATCTTTTACAGTTTATTCATGTCGTCTATGATATATGAGGAGCTCGATGGCGTCGTTGTGCGGGTCAGTCTAACCGATCACGCAAGTTAAGCAACGACGACCGTAGTCTCTCTATGGATGGGTTTAATTATCTCGAGCTCCTCCGTGCTTCCAAAGGCACGATAAGCTGTCGGTCCCGGTTGTTGTCATCCGATATCAGTCGTTAAGCCAAAGTTAGTGGTCTTTGGGCGGCTTGAAAACACTGGTATCCGCCAACCAGCAGTTAAGCAACGTCGTGCGGCTCTAAACCCCTTCGATTGAGGAGAGTATGATGATTATGGGTTGATGCCATGTCTTCTAATTCAATATAATTATAAATTCAATAAGAAATGACTGTAGCAATCATAAGGGCACGTCTTATTGTACCTAGGACCGAAAACCGAGCAACGCTTGAAGAAGTCCGTATCTTACACGTAGTAATTCTTGCAAGTAGGTATCTATTATCGAGGCATCTGTTATCCCCGATGGGGCATCCGTACTACATAATTTCAGGGACTTTATGTACCTAATGTACCACCCTATTATATCGAGATTCGCACGGACCAATGGAAGGTTTAAAGTTTATTAGAAAGAAAATTCTTGTAGGTATATGCTATCGAGAGCCAAGTACCTTTTTGATAACTACATAATTATATGCATTTTTAGTGAGTTTAGGAGGATTAATAAGATCCGAAAAAGCGGAAATTTCGAATGAAATTTCAATTCTTTATAAGTACTATTATAAAGAAATAAAGAATTGAAATTTCACCCGAAATTTCCGCTTTTTCGTTTCTTATTAGTTTTTCTTTGTTTTCGTTTCTTATTGGTTAGTACCTACTAAGTATAAATTGTTTGTACGCACAGTACGACAAAACAATTATGTTTATATAGATATGTAAAAATTTATCTCTATTTCTCGTGGTCGGTCGGTCCGGCCGAACACGCGTGATGCCGTACCGATTTCGATATTTGCTTTTATTTTGTATTTGTTATTGTCAGGAGAATGTTCTTATGAAATAAAATTTTTTTAAAGTTGCGCGGAAAATTAGAAAATTTAAGAAAACTGAACGACGTCGTTTGACAGAATTGTCAGTAATTTGCCAGATTGCACGAAACCAATTCGACTAAGAAGACAGGACGTCTGTCGAGTCAGCTAGTTGTTTATAAATTGATGCTTAAGTGTGTTATTTAGATAAATTACATTGTCCCAAATGGAAAATCCGTAGAGAACAGCCGAATAGAATGACATTCGTAACTGAAAAATTTCGAACTTTCGCCCGAAACAGTCGATTTTCATTTCCGAGTAGGCCCCCTGAATGACAAAATGAAAATCTATATAAGTATGTAAATGCTCTAAGTAGAGCAGGAGCAGGTGATTCTGGACGCATAGATAATAGGCTATTTGACAATGTTCAAAAATTGTATAAATTATTTAGCAATATCGTAAAATACACAAAACTATAAAGATCTGCAAACTTTCATTCTATTATCTTCCGCCCGACTTATTTTAGGGTCTATCAAAGTATGGCGGGAAAGCCCATTTTAAAAGTATGATATTATTAAAAAATAATATTTCCATTGAAGTGTATTGTGTGTGTGAATGGACTTTTATTATGATACTAATTACATAAACATAACATACTCGTAGCTGTCATACAAATTTCTGATTTGATGTATACAAAATACAAACCTGTGACTTCAGAACTCAGTAGCCTTTTGTATGGAGCGTTTTCGAGAAAGTCCAAAATTTAGATTTTCAAATCAACATATCTCGAGAGATTTTTGTGCTATCGAAGTAATTCTTTCACCTATGGTTATTTTATTCAGACGTCCCTACATATCAAACCGAAAAAATATTGGTCAAATAGCCTATTGTCTGCTTCGTAAAAGTTATCTATGGAATCCAAACTCAAAACTCACATAAGTGCCCGAAATTTTGGTAAGTACAGTCAGCAATGAAGGTTTGACGACTATCTATACTACAACAGTACCTACCTATTATATTATCTGTGACCATACTCATGATTCTTGTTATGTTGATTATGAAAGTAGAATAGGTACAAACTGGATTACAATAATCCAAAAAGATAAACTAAGTATAAGTTGCTTGTGCGTGTATAAAGAAGTAGGTTTAAGTTAAATTAGTATTTCCTATGAGTATTTTTTTTTATATTACTAAGGTGTCCAATAAGTATACGGCTCGCCTGATAAAAGCATTCGCCGTAGCCTATGGACGCCTGCAACACCAGAGGCATCACATGCGCGATAATAATTAATAATCATTAATTTGACGAGCCTGGTGGTCGAATGGCTAGCAATATAAATATTTAAAAAATGGACAATTTCACCTCCGCCGCGCCGCCTAGGTGGGATTTGAACCTACAACCACTCGATTACCGGTCGAGTGCTCTTCCAACTGAGCTACCAGGAAGGCTTGTGATGATAGGCAATTTTGCATTATATATTTTACTTCGGTAAAGCGATTTGATATATAAAAACAAAAAATAACACCGAGCTTTGTTCGGTCATCCAGGTACTCTATAAGCAAGTTGGTAGGTCGTCGAGATCCTATGAATCGAATAACTTTGTTAAGTTATTCGATTCATAGCATCTCGACGCTACAGCTCCCACCCAAGGATCGCCCTGCGTCAACGCAGTACCGAGATAAACTGTAACGTAAAAAATGTAACGATGTGTTAAAGTAAGTGTCCAATGTGTTAATACGGAACATATTCTGTTTTACACTTGAGAGAGTACAAACATCCATCCTCGCAAACGTTCACCTTTATAATATTACTGGGATTTGTGTCTAATACTTATTTGAGTTTACGATCTCAGAAAAACGAGTTTTCCCATCAAGAGTAAGAGTAGCTTTCGAGAATGCAATGAATGGGGTGTAAGTGGTTCATCAATATCTTTGAACCAAAGCCAACCTCACTTGCGCGTGGTGCACCCTGCTGACAGACAAACGAGGTTCTGCCTGCTGACCGACAAACGACGCTCTGGCGATAAGAGAGGAAGGGAATAGTGTATTTTGTAAGCTGCCCGACCGGGGAAGGACCTCCATCTCACAGAATACCACAGCCAAATAACAATTCCCTTGATGGTTGTTGTATTCCTGTGAGTGAGTGAGATCACCCGAAACGCAGGAATTGTTGCGCTGGCAGCGGGGTTTGCGGCGCGCGAGCGATATTTCATGTTGCGAGCGTTAATATGGCTACGGTAACCGCTTCACATCAGCCATTGCCAGGCAACTTAGTTCGGCTTTTTTAGCTGGAAAAGAATTTTCTCAGAATCGAGATGGGACGGGGGCCCACCACACATTCCCACCACTGTATCTCCTGTGTAGCCAGGATTAACAGCGGCGACCGCCAAAAAAGGCAATGAACAATGAAGTCCATTGCAGTCCCAGGGGTAAAACTACGGCTGCCTTGGAACTCACAACGAATTTAATCAGAAGAAATTAGAAGGAGTAGGAAGCTTTTGGAATTTGACTTCCCCTCTTAGCAATGTGAGAGACAGCAATATGGCAAATAAGGCATTAAAAGCCTAAAGAGATGGCTAGTCAAGTGAAGCTCAACTGCCGTGCACCACGGATTTTAAGTTTCTAACACTATTAGGGACCTAAAACATTGAGTTGTTACCTAACACATCGATTCCAATAATATGAATTGCAAAATCGTCTGAACGCTTGGTAATTCTCCCTTGTTGCTACCAAATCTGAATAGTATACTACCCCGGATGCAACTTGCAATGAATTCAACATGTCATCCCGCTCCCGCTGCCAAAGATCACACTCCCAGAGAACATGGTGTGCTGTTTGATCGAATTCAGAATTAGCAGTAGAACATTCGCATAAGGGCGACGGCACTAATTTAAACGAAAAGAGTTTAGCTTTAAAATTGCCATGTCCAGTTAAAAATTGCGCAACGGGGTGGTCTACTTCTAACCACTTTTTCTTTAATCTATCTCTTACCGATTGAAAGAACAGATACAAGTGGCGTCCTTTGGTAGAAGTTTCCCACCTTTCCTGCCATTCAGACAGCAATGTTTCAAATACTTCATTAATAGGTTTGAACAGTCTAACTATTTTTTCACGATCACGCGTTTTCAAGAAATCAGGGACCATATTTTTAGATGTATAGTACATTGAAGCGCGGCGTTGTACTTCTAAGTCTACCGGTAACACACCTGCTAGCACGGGTAGTGCCTCGGTGCTTACAGTTCTATACGACTTACATAAAAATATCAGAGCAAGGCGCTGGCTTTGTAGCAATTTACGACGTGCTGCACCTATAGTAGCCCTATCTGCCCACGCAGGTGAACCGTACGTAACACAACCTAAGTATGTGGCGGTATAAATAGTTTTTAACGTTTTGAAAGTTAATCCCCACGTAGAGGTAGAAATTCGTGTTAAGGCATAGAAATTCTTTTTTGCTTTTTCACCTACTTGCTTCATGTGCTCAATATAATTAAAATTTCTGTCCAAAAGCAAACCTAAGTAACAAACCGAACCCCTATTAGCAACAGATACTCCATTAAAATGAAATCGCGGTGAAACCTGTAAATTTCCCTTAAGCAAGAGTTGATATGTTTTATGTGGCGCAAAATCGAGACGATTACGATAACCCCAATCTGAAATTAGGCCTAGGCTAGTGTTGGCTAGTTTCTCTATGCTAGATCTTGAATTAGCATTGATTAATAAGAGACCATCGTCAGCGTAACCAGTTAACGAGCACCCTTCCGGTAAGGGTAGGCTAAAAAAATCATCAAAACCGATATTCCAGAGATACGGTCCCAACACTGAGCCCTGGGGGCAGCCCTGCGTGAGCACCTTTGAAGCAACATAATGGCCAAGTTTTAATTTAGTTGTACCATTCAAAAAGTACGATCGAATGAGAGAGTAGATATTGCTAGGGCAACCTCTCACCTTAAGTTTCAGCAACAACATTGGCCACCAAGCATTATCAAAGGCACCTGAGATATCTAAGAAAATAGCTACAACATACTTGCTCTCCGAGAGTTCAACAACTTTGCGCACTGCGAGCGCAGCATCAACAGTAGACTTGCCAATGGTGAAGCCGTACTGATTTTTATGAAATTGCGGGCCACCGGGCAGCAACCGTGGCACAACCAAGCGCTCAAGCAGCTTACCCAACGACGGTAGCAGAGTAATAGGACGGTAGGACTTCGGATCGTCCGGTGGTTTATCACCGCCTTTTGGTATTATTTTTATAACACCACTTCGCAAAATGCCAGGGAAATGACCTTCTACAATACACCGAGTAAGTATTGTTAAGATAGGTTCAGCGGCTACTTTACAAGCTTCTTTAATCATTCTATTCGAAATCTTATCATCACCGGAGGCTTTATTTGTAGGCAAAGCTTTAACAATAGACATAAATTCATCCATCGACGGTACATTTGATATTGGAGTGGAAGGGCACATATCCGCCGCGCTCCTAACCTCACGATGGTAGTCACTGTCACTATCGGCACAATCATCAGGAATTAACGCATGCAGAATTGTCTCAGCGGTCTCTTCTACACCAAGGGTATGTGAATTATTAAATTTTATATTGGATACGTATGCCTGGTCAATACGCCTATTTGCTTTAAATTCGTTATATAGGGGAGACCACGGGCCCTCACTATTTAATCTTTCTACAATACGTTTTAATAAATTACCTTTGGATTTTTCAACAGCAGCGCGATAATGAGATCTAGCAATACGCAAGTCACTTAGAGCTGTTTGATAAATTTCTCCCTCGATGTTACGTCTCTTTAATTTTGAAATCTTACGTCTAGCGGCACGGAAATTCCTACGCAACCTAACAAGGGTATCATTCCACCAATCGCATCGTCTGTTATTAACTATAGGTTTTCGGCCTAATGCAACGTCAGCGCAATACACGAATGTGTCAGACATAATTTCAACACTTTCTGTGACTGTAAGTTCACTACGAGTAAAATCTTTAGCGCGGGAAGCGAAAAGTGAAGCAAAGCTTGCCCAGTCGGCATTCTTAGTTTTATATTGAAAACCTATTAACTGTTGCCGATGTAAGCTTTCAACAACTGGGGAGAATTCACATACGATCAGACGGTGATCACTACAAGAAGCTTCAGGAAGAACGCGCCAGTTTTGTATTCGGACGTCTGCACTAGAAAGTGTGACGTCAATAAAAGACTCGCCCATAGGGCTACTAAAAGTAGGTGGTGCTTCAGGGGTATTGTGAATATGAAGATGCATTTCAGCAATGAACTCTTCAACAGCAGAGCGTCTGTCGGCATCGGTCGCTCTCAACTTGCCGTGCCATAATGGTGATGATGCATTTACGTCTGCCGCTATAATAACCTTATGACCGGTAAGAGCATGCAACACTCTTCGTAGGTGATACAAATGCGAATCCACAGGGTCAGAAAATTGAAAATAACAACTGACTACAAATACTCTCAAATATGGAGATGTTACTTCAGCTACCGCACAGTGAGTGGACATTAGGTGATTGATTGATGTTATAGTAAATCCGCCTCTTGGCGCATATATACCCGCGCGCGACTTGTTATTAAGTTGTATAAATTTACTGTTTAATTGCGATCTTTGGTACTGCTCTTGAACTAAAACAAGGTCGAGCTTATAGTCCGCAACGAGCTTATCTAACTCGGACGTTGCAATTTTGTCGTTGTGTAGATTTAGTTGTGCAATTACGACGTTATCCATAGGTAGTATTTAAAATATTGAACTCTAACCGAGCTGCGTATGTGGGACAAGACTCTGACCCGATCTTGTGGTCAGCAGTCTTTTTTTGACGCCTACAAGCTGCGCATGTAGGTTTGAAGTCTGCTTCAGACTTCTTCAGACATTCCCGTGAGTCGTGTGCTTCGGCGCAATGAGCGCAGGTGGGGTTATTCGCAGAGCAGTATTTACTGACATGCCCATATTGCTGGCATTTTAAGCAACGCACGACTTCTATATCGTCCACGAATCTACATGTGGCAAAATCTATAAAAATCTTATCTTTTGTCGAAATAAGGTGTTTGCGTATTTCCGGGGAGATTTCGACTCCCATCCACTTCCTGCCGTAGGCAGTAGGACGACGACGCACGATTTTTATGTCTTTTAGGTAATCCGAAAATGTAATTTTTAATTCGTCCTTTATATTCTGATTATATAACGCGGCTAAAAATTTTGTGTCGTCCATTGTGTCCGGAATATCTTTTATAATAATACGCGGGCGGCGTCCTTTGGGCTTTTCGAGCTTAAGTCCAACCGATTTAATGCTTTCAATTGACTGCAGCTTTTTAATTTGAGCGTCATTGGAAACGCGTACTACTACACCGGATTTCGCAGTTTTCTTGACCCCTACAATTTGAAAGCCATCATCGGATGGCTTAATGGCTTTCATAAGTGCCTCCTTAGTCGCTTCGGATGTTGTGAATTCCGCCGATCGTTCTTCAGTTGGATAGGCTACGACGCAGGGCACTGGCTCGCGAGTTTGAACCGGCTTAATTTGTTTTGGCAAGCGAAGTTTCAGTTTTTCGGCGTACGACTCGCTAGCCTTAGTTATAGGCGCAACGGGGTTATTTTTTGCATCTAATTTTAGTGCTAATAAATCTCGTTCGACAAGAGCGAGCTTTTTTTCCGAAATAGCGAGGTGTTTTTCCGCCGTGGCTGACTTTATGGCTAGCATAGATATCAGTGAGGTAACTCGTTGGGTCATGCCCATTATTGTCGATTTATTTGCAACGCCAATTCGCGAGGTCTGCCCGATAATTATTTCATTAATTTTTGCCAGACATTCAGAGGATTCGCGAACAAATTCTACATAATCAATATTTGGATCAACAATTTCAGCTGAGGTGCTAAGGCTTAAATTGTGTAAGTTGTCTATATTATCTGTGCTTGCTGACCGCTGTAATCGCTTTTCATCGGGTGATAAATGGCTTGGCGATATATCCCCTAATGTTCTCTTAGCATTAGTTGCCGGCGGAGATCGCGGTGTCAAATTACTACGGCCAAAAATTGGTGTCGTGCCACCAGGATCATCGGTATTACTAGACATTTTATTTATGTTACGAGTTAGCAGGAATAAAACTATTACCTATCAAAATAAAATTTTCCCCGATTCAGGGGTAAATTTATAAAGTGACAACACTGAGAGACTTTGTTGTACTAATATTAATACCAATAAAAAACACTAATAGAATAATAAAATATGAAATTATTACGTACCTTTAACGGGCCAAACCTGTTTTACAATTGATGCAGCTGCAGTCAAGAAGCACAAAAATATTTTTTTTTTAGTATACCTACTAGTTTGCGAATAATAATCACTGTATTTACTTATTTACAAATAAAACCTAAATAAGATCGAAATTTAAAGCGAAAATGATAAATTCAGATGAGATCACCAAAATTCACCGAAATGTCCACACACTTTACGAAACAAATTAATAAAATTATTTAATTTGCAATATTAAATCGCACAGACAGTTTAGTTCGACCGTCTCGCAGAAGCGCGGGAGGGGGAAGTCAACAGTCAGAATCGAGATGTCAACTTTTATTCATCCCACTGCTGCGATACGGGTCTCACCTCAATTGAAGGGGCGTAGACTTTAGAGCCTATTACTCCATCACGCTGCTCCAGTTGAGCGGGTTGGCGAAGGCCAATTTTCAAGCCATCTAAAGCCCACTGAAATAGTTTAACGTCTATCATCTAATACCAACAACCGAGACCGACGTCTTGACGTGCCCTCTGAAGCACTGAGGAGCTAGATATGAATAAATCTGTCCACGGACAGGCTATGGTCGATACGTACGACGCTATCGAACACCTCAGAATTTAGTTGTAGCTAAAGTGAAACGCTACCTGCATCCAAAGACTGCCCCATCGGCTGGCCGATCTTCGTGCTATGTGGTCCGGCCATTGTCAATTCGGCGTACCAATCTTCTCTGCTCGTCAGCCGCCATAACTCTTCTACGGATCTCCGCATTTGCAATACGCTCTCGTACATGTTTATGTAAACACACAGCATAGCCCTCTCCATAGCGAGCTTAAGTAACTATTGAGATTTTTTATAAACAAATCATACGCAAAAGAGTTTAATTAATTTTAGAAAGAAATAACAATATTGTTATATCCAATCCAATATAACTTACCCTATGGAACAGCTTGAAACCTCACTGATCCTGCAATCTAGTATATTTATGTACAATTCCATAAAAGATAGTTAATAAATTTGGATGTTACTTTGCGTCAATCAAATTTACAAAGTTAAGCAAAATAGTGTAAAGATCAAACTGCCTGTACCTACATGACAATGATCAACCACGACTACCAGAGGGCATCAATCTATATGAAAGTTTTCTCATAGTAAGAATAATTTATACAGAATTTTCATATGTCCACCGATATTATGGGCATGCCGATGACGTGGTCACAATGGCTGATTTGCTGAAGGATCTCAGTCGGAGGCTCAACGACCACAATTCTGCCTCGTGATCCGTGGAGCTGAGGATGAATTTCGATAAAACGAGAGTCATGTACAATGACTGAATGAATTGTCATCACTAGCCCGGTTATCGTAGAAAATGCAGCTATTGAAGTGGTTATGCACTACATCTGCCTCGGACAGGCCATACTTCTTGGCCGGGGTAATTTAAACAAAGAAATTGATAGGAGCATTGGATTGGACTTGGTAGCTTTTGGAAAGCTTCAGAACATCCTCACCAAAAAGATACCTACCCCAATGTATGAAAACTAGTATTCAATCAATGCGTCCTCCCCACTATGACCTATAGAGCCGAATAAATAAATATTCCTAGACAAATACACAGCACCATCTAGTTCCAAACTAAGCAAAGCTTGTACTATGGTTACTGTAATAACTGTCATACATAAACCAATATTTTTTTAAATCCATAAAATAAATCCACGCTAAAAAACAGACATGACAGCCATTCAACCACCTGGCTCCTAAACGTAGCACAGCGAGCGATAGTGAACTATGCTCCATATTGCTCTAAGACATCGTATCCGGTACGAGGAAATTCGACGAAGAACTAAACTTATAGCTCTCAAAATCAGCAAGGTGAAGTGGCAGTGCAGTGATCACAACTGCAGAGTCTGCCGAATCAGTGATGGCAGATGGGTGAAGAAAGACCTGGACCTGGGGCCCTACCGCCGAAGCTGAAGCCGATTGATTACCATTGGTTTTTTTATTCCAAAAATTGATCTTAGATTAAAGTTATTGACAAACATCTTCAGCTTAGTTTGTAGAGCTCTAGGGTTTCTACCAGCGAAGCTAAACATAATTAGCAACAATCTAAGCAGCAATTTCAATTTCGCATTCAAAAATTCCGATGGTAATCGGCTTCAGCTTCGGCGGTATTTGGGGAACGATCTATATACCAACGTTACGTTGTAGTAAAGGTTGACTTTATATCTATATACTTTTTACACAATGTGTCCTGTTCACAGCGCAATTCACTGCTGGGACGAGAATGATGAGGAAATCAATCACCTTTCGCGGTACGAGCATATAATATAAGGAGGGAATAAAGGCATGTAAAAGAAGAAGACAGGAAAAAGAACGATAATATAAATATGAACGGATGTACGTATTCGTAATGAGATAGACAAGAAAATCAGAAAAAGCTCATATTTTTTCTGGTTATCCTGGTTTATTAAATTTCATTAAGTGAAAAAAGGATATGGGTAAGAAAGAGGAGTAATTGTAGAGGTAACGGCTGATAAAAATGAATGTAAGAAAAAACACACACACTGTCGACCGACCTCAAATAATGAGAAAAAAACAAGGGAACGACGATGTTGGTCACACAGGGAAATTGTCACATCGGGAAATGGTCACAATAGGAGTGGACGTATCGGGAAATGGCTATATTGGGAAGCGGTCACGCTAGGAAGGTGCCCTGATGGACCGAAAGGACGTGGTGCACCCTCTTGACTGACAGAAGAGACTCTGGTGAAGAGAGGTAGGTCATAGCGTATTTTTTAAGCTGCCCGACTGGGGAACTACCTCTACCTCCACCTCACAGAATACCGCAGCCAAATAACAATTCCCTGGAGGGTTGTTGTGTTCCTGCGAGTAAGTGAGGTCACCAGAAAGGAAGGAGTTGCTGTATTGGCAGCGGGGGTGGCAGAGCGCGAGCGATATTTCATGTTGCAAGCGTTAATATGGCTACGGTAACCTTACACATAGCACATTAGGTGGTCCGTATGCTTGTCTGACGTAGAATAAAACATCGGACGCGCAGCATGCGCCACCATAGCGAAATTTATTTATTTAATTTATTTTGGCCACTTTCCCGAATTTATATCGGAAAACCAAGGTCACTTTACATTACTACGTTTTGATGCTCTACAGCTACACGAATCCGAAGTCAGGATTTCGAAATTTTGAATTTCATGGCAACGAACGGATAGACAGAACGACCGGACGATTTTATAAGCTCAAAAAATTTCGCTGAAAAACAATTGTGGCAGTCGCATGTATCTTCTGTTTCAGATGGTGGGCATTTGCAGACGTCAGACATAGAGACAGAGACGATCACAGCAGCCGTGGCAACGGCAGCAGTTATACATCATCTACTAGATAGTAATTAGTGACTGGGTTACGGCGGACGCTGGTATACTTTGTTCTCAAACTCGTGCTTATTATGTCAATAAATCGATGGTACCTAAATGGCAGAGATATTATATCAAGTAAATTGTACATACCTATGTACTAACATTATTTGCATGTATGTATGAAAATTGATAACGGTGGTGTTCCGATTTTGATGAAATTTTTGGTACGTAGGAAACGTAAACACAATTTTCAAATTCATTGGACAATAAAATAAAATAATTAGTACTTTTTGATACTTAAATCGAAATTGATTTCATTGTGAAGTCTGTCCGCGACGAAAGACTAGTAAATGATACCAGGACGGATTCTAGCCCACGGGGCCGAAATCGAGGTTGAATGGAGCGAATTGACTCGCTGAGTGTATATTTTGCATTGATTTCAATGGAAATGATGATTGTTCCTCAAGGAGATGATCGATCGCATTTTTTTTTTACGCAAACCTCATGTATTTGTGGTCTTTCATCAAAATCGGTTCAGTGGTTTTGGAGCCTATTCATTTCCAAGAATGACTTTTTCTCGCTCCACTCAATAATACTCACACTTATTTCCGCAATACTAGTGCTGGAAACTCACAGCATATCAGTTTCGATATTTTTAACAAGAACCAAGAACATCTCGCTATTTTAAAACTCTAACAGAGATAAAGGCCTAGGTACTCAAATCAGATATAAGCGATAGCGCTGCTATCGATGTCGATAGCGAATGAAATGAGTAGCAATATTCACACAAAACTTAGAATTAAATTACATTTTAGGAAAACTGACGTCACTTAATATCCAACCTATGGTATGGTTAGAAATCTCTTTACATTGGTAGTGTTTAATTACGTTCACACGATAGTCAATGTCCAACAAGTTCTGTTACCAGTGCAGAGGTAAAATTTTATGAATTCGAGAACACAAAATAGTATCGACTGTACAGAAGTTCATTTATTGCATTGAATAAAAATGTATAATAAATAAATGCATTAAATACAAAATACCCTTAATTCCCATTGTGACAAAATAATGGCATATAAATAAAAATATATTCTCAAAGATTACTCCTGTGATTTGCCTTGAAGAGTCATTTTTCTAGACTCTTCTTTAGATTATCAGCCAGTTTATCCATAAACTCAAAGGTTTCGTAATAATCTGACCTCTTTACGTTATTCATGCCCTTGATGCAGATGGCAAGATCTTTCGTCATAATGCCAGATTCAATTGTGTTAATGCAAACACTTTCAAGTGTTTCAGCGAAGTGCTTCAGTTGATCGTTATCATCTAGCTTAGCGCGATGTAGTAGACCTTTAGTCCATGCGAAAATAGAGGCAATTGGGTTGGTGGATGTCTCCTTTCCTTGCTGGTAGAAACGATAATGTCTGGTTACAGTACCGTGAGCTGCCTCCGCCTCGACAGTCTTTCCATCAGGGCAAATAAGGACTGAAGTCATCAGACCTAAAGATCCATAACCTTGCGCAACAGAGTCAGACTGCACATCGCCATCATAATTTTTACAAGCCCAGACAAAGCCACCCTCAGATTTCATGGCATAGGCAACCATATCATCAATAAGCCTGTGCTCGTACCAAATACCAGCAGCATCAAATTGAGATTTGTATTCCTTATCGTAAATTTCTTGGAAGATATCCTTGAAACGTCCGTCATACTTCTTAAGAATTGTGTTTTTGGTACTCAAGTACAGCGGATATTTCCTGTCCAGTGCATATTTGAATGAAGAATGAGCAAAATCGACAATAGACGCATCAGTATTGAACATGCCAAGGGCTACGCCAGCGCCTTTGAATTCATTGACAACGTGTTTAATGGGCGCGCCATTTGGAGGAGTCCAGATCAATTCAAGTTTACCTTCTCCTGGTACTACGAAATCAGTTGCCTTATATTGATCGGCATGTGCATGACGGCCAATAATGATAGGTTTTTCCCAACCAGTTACAAGACGAGGAATATTTTTGCAGATAATAGCTTCTCTGAATACAGTACCACCAAGAATGTTACGGATAGTACCATTAGGGCTCTTCCACATCTTCTTCAACTTAAATTCTTCAACTCTCTTTTCATCAGGAGTAATAGTAGCACACTTAATACCGACATTGTACTTTTTAACGGCATTAGCACAATCAATGGTGACTTGATCATCCGTTTGGTCACGATTTTCCATTCCTAAATCGTAAGTATGCAATTCAATATCTAAGAAAGGTAAAATAAGTTTATCTTTAATCAGATCCCAAATGATTCTTGTCATTTCATCACCGAGGATGTCGACGACGGGGCCAGCCTTTATCTTCGACATATTGAAGTTTCTGGAAAAAAAGAGAAGACAGAAATAAAACAAAAATAATTTTTAAAGCGAAATAATAAATATACAAACATACTACTATTAACGGTTGTAATTGTAACATACGAGTATGATATTGTCCAAAAAAAAGTGGTAATATAGTTTGGTTGGAGACAAGTTTCTATTCATATTTATCTTCTGAACGAATACGTGGGGTGTTACGAGATTAAGTCCTATCAGTTTGTGTGGCATCATAGCTCCCAAATGAATGATACATTTTAATTTATTACTTTTAATTTTAAGATTAAAAGATTTTTTTTTTATTTCAAAGCACGATTAGCCTTAGACATAAGTATAAAAAAATCAGCCGCTTTTAAAATATTGACCGAACAAGAGACGTTTCCTCCTCGTAGGGAATTAAAATTTATGCTATCACGTTGGACGAAATTAAACATAATGTTAATAAATTTCATTAGGATCAATAGTTTCGGCGTTTATCGCGGACAAACATCGCGACATGGATTTTTCATATGTAGATACTATTGTCGAATCAATATTTCGCTTTTGATGTTTGGTAGTATGTAATTTCTTTGGTCAATGAAATTGTCAAATCGTTTTAGTATGTATGTTCATCAAAATAAATGATTTAAAAAAAAATTGAAACCGACTTCAGTTGGCGAGCGTAGCTTATTGGTGGAATACACGCTGACGTATTCCGGCAGACGCTGCTGCCCGTCTTCCGGGAGAAAAGTTATCGCGTGACACAAGATTCCTTAGTCGCCTTGTACGACATCCAGCGCAGAGCAATGGAGTGGCACAATTTTATTCTGTCGGCTACCATAGGGCAAATTTAAGGGTTTCCCTCGATTTTTCTGGGATCCCATCATCAGACCCTGACTTGATGAATATGGAACCACCTCGCAATTACCCTTTCAAATAAAAAAAAAATGAATTTGACCATACGTGCTTAAAAAAATTAAGGGATTCCCTGGCATCCCATCATCAGATCCTGACTTGGTGAATATGGGGCCACCTTGCAATCATACCTTTTCAAATAAAAAAATAATATTGAGAACCTCCTCCTTTTTTGAAGTCGGGTAAAAAACAAACATTAATGCCCTCTCAGTTGACATTGCCATAAAAGCGCTGAATTTTCTTGGCATTGAAGTCAACCAAGTTGTTGGAACCCCATTTCCCAATGAGATCCAATACTTGATTCAGTTCAATATTTTGATTGGATTTTAAAGATAAGCATTCCTAAATCATTAAAAATATTGAAAGTTGCAAATAAATTATACATTGTTAATTTACAATTATATATGTAGTTAGTTGCTTAACACATTTTTATACTGTTGACGCACGAACTAATGTGGCCAACGCAAAAAAGTTACCTCATGAACTAAGATCAAATTAGAATTTACGTCACTTAACAAACATTAAATGCAAATGGCATTGAATGTGTTTGGTTATAACATTTGATTTAAAGATTTGGCGATAGTGAAAATTATGGCCGTTTTAGCAATATACTTACTCGCGAGATATAACTAAATAAGTACATTGTGAATGTTGAATACATGACGTTAAATTTTGTTTTATTTACATGTAAGTAATAAGATATATGTAGTAAGAAACGAAAATATTGTCATATACTGTTATACCTAACAAAATATAGGTTATCTGTATTTATGAATACAGTGCAAGATCACAGTTTACGTAATGTTACTCGAACAGAATGTCAGCGATATAACTTCATTACGTAAACAATTCTACCACAAAGCAAGTTCATTAAACTGAAAATTAAAACTGTATACTGAGTATTGAAGAACTAAGAATGAGGGTAAACACTCCGGTTTGTGTTCACTTTAAAACGAGTCATTTTAGCCACTAATAAGAACTAAGCAAAATGTATATAAATATAAAAAAAACATGAGTAAGTAAGGAGTACAAGTGATTTTATTCATACAGAATATAACGAAATTAAATTATTTATTCAGCCATTGGGTCCTTGTGGGCACTTAGACTCCTGTTACACTTTTTATAAATAACATTCTTATTTTTTGACATTTTTTCCTATCTATTTCTATATTCTGGCATTTCCGTATTCGGCAAGTTTCTTTGAGCATTTCTTCGCCAATTGTAAATACCATTGGCGATGAAATGCTCAAAGAAACTTGCCAATGGGTATTTTTTTAAATGATCAGGTTATATATAATTTAATATGATTATATACAATATTTTCCGAAAGTTATTCCAATTACTTTCAGGCTATTTCAGATTTTCTCACCTTGTCGAATTATATAAAATTCCCTTGGATCAACCTTGGAAGAAATGTATAAATTGTTTTATTTACATTTACTATTATGTATTCGAGTTATGTTTGAAATTCTCATTCGAAATATATCTGAACTGGTGACAAACGGCGATAACCGGCAGATCGGTAACGATACCCTAAAATACGACCGCAACTATTTACCAGTGTGCTCGCAATCTGCTTGATAAAAATAGTAACAGATATAAATTTATCAGCGTCATGACCACCGTACCACAAACGAATCACTATTTTATCATTGCTCTTTAATTTCAAAGACATATAATTATTTTTGTTGAAATTGGCTACCAGAAGTTGCATGATTGCTGTTCCCTATCGATATACATTATGTTACTAGGCTGTCTTAAGTTATATTTATAACTTTCATAAGCATGGGTATGGGTGTTGTTAGTCGTCAATCGGCAACTTTATAGTTTTTACTATATTTTATATTATACTACATATATGAAACTAAAACTTTGATGTTCCCAAAGAAAGAGTCTTTCATTTCGTTTATGAAATCTAGCTAATAGAACTTCCCCACATCTTCCTTTCTTCAAAAAAGATAATATAGGTACACTTGTTTTATAAAAAATATTGTTACAATGTATGACTATAGTATATAGTACTCACTTTTGTATTTGAATTATATTCGTAGGAGTGTCGTCAACCCTTTTTTATCCCACTGCTGGGATATGGGCCTCCTCTAGATCGAAGGGGTTTAGGGGGGCTTTACAGGGCGTTTAAGGGGGGGTTACATGTTTTGCTTTATTTGGAACTAAATCGCTCTATGTTGACTAGAAATTATTTGTAAAAAAAATGGACTGCAGATTCTAACACACTTTTTCCTCTTTTTAGACGTAAGAAGAATTAGGAAGATCTAATTCTACTTACGTCTAAAAAGAGGAAATTTTATCACTATTTATCAGCCTGTATCTATCTATCACTATTGGATATCTGGTGGCACGGCAGTGCCCCGCCAAATCTAGCAAAAAGCGGCACGGCCGTACCATCCTTTTCTCGATGTACATAATCACGATACAGGCCTTCCATCCATACTGCTTTCCACTAAGGGTGATCTTCCATTTTTGAAATTCCACAGTTTTTTCAGATGACCTCAGAAATGTCCATTCAGGTGGACTGATTTTAGTAAAGCATAATAATTATATTGTTAATAGGCGTAACTTTGACTTTGACTTTGGTTAACTGGATTATGCCAAATTGAGAGATATACATACATAGTGAGAAACTTCAAATCGAGTTTTATATATTTGCAACAGATTCTAGTAGTTTGAAGACATAATTATGCTTCCCAAAACTTGTACTGCATGATATTTTCATTTCTATTAAACTTTAAATTGCTTTAACTTAAAAGTAACAAAATGTCGGTTGGATCTATTCTACATAACAGGGTCCAATTGACAATAAAAATTTGTTGATAATATGGCCATGCGCTGGAACCAATTTGACTACAATGCTGAAATTTAAATAAATAAAAACTCTTTTTTTTTATACTTGTGTGTACTAATGTAGTTACAAAAAAAAAATAAAGATTAAAGTTTCTGTCTTTTTTGCTACCCCTAAAGTGTGGAACTATAATTAAAAAACCGGACAAGTGCGAGTCGGACTCGCCCACCGAGGGTTCCGTAGGTACGTAGTATCATTATTAAATTTGATATTTTTCATTATAAATAAGAAATAATGCGTCGAAAAAAATAAATAAAATATATTTTGCAATGTGTACATCAAGCCCTTTCATATGATACCCCATTTGAACTAGTAGTTTCAATTTGAAATTTCGACACTCTATAAAAAATATAGACCCCCTATTTTTTTAGATCTATTTACAAATGTATAGTTTTGAGATTTATTCCTGTACTTGTAGTCTATAACGATGTTACTTGCCAAATTTCATAGTTCTAGGTCAACGGGAAGTACCCTATAGGTTTTGATTCCTTTGAGTGTGTCGAAATATGCGTTTTTTGCTGAATAAACGGCCGTAACTTTTTTCTACGTAAACTTAGCAGTTTGATTTTTTTTTAACTTCATGGGACCGTAGACTTGTGTATACAGTTCAAATTTCAGCTTGATACCTCCACGCATTCTCGACATAGAAATGTTTGACAGACAGACAGACAGACAGACAGACAGACAGACAGACAGACAGACAGACAGACAGACAGACAGACAGACAGACAGACAGACGGACAACAAAGTGATCTTATAAGGGTTCCGTTTTTCCTTTTGAGGTTCGGAACCCTAAAAAGTGAGGAAAGGGGGTGGTGGTTATAAGTTCCTCCTCTCCCGAAGATGATCTAAGGGAGAGGAGGAACTTATATCTTTTAACAATGTGCATAGGTAAATCTTCAACTTCAATAATATATTTAAAATCCCAGAATTCTGGGAATGCCCATATTATTCCAACATATAAGTTTCAAAAATAGCTCTACTTATTCCAATCACTGATAATTACCTAAAACAATTATCAAAATACTTTGCACAGAGTACGTAGGAATAAAAGGCCTTTGAAAGTATTTATAATAATAGGCTTGTATCCCATTTTTTTTTTCGATTTGTTATTTAAAGACGTCACAATAATATAAAAATAGGTGAAATAATTACTTCGATTGCATAAAAACTTCTCGAGATATGATAACTTGAAGATCTCAATTTTGGACTATCCCGAAAACGCTCCATACAAAAGGCCACCACGTTATGACGTCACACCGTGCTATTTTATATGCATTATAAATCAGAAATTGGTACGACAGCTATGTTAAATATTGCGTTTATGTAGCCAGTGCCGTAACAAATGTTATAGTATTTTTTATTGTTTCTACAATGGTAATATTTATTTTTTATAATTTCATACCTTTAAAATGGACTTTCCCACCAAACTTTGACCGAACATGAAACACGTCGTACATAAGTTATTAAAATTTTAAGATCGCAGATCGTTCTAGTTTTATGTATTTTACGTTACTGATAGAGAGTTTTTATAATTTTGTGACATGGGCAACAAGCCTATTGTCTAAATGAATGAACTGATGACCTTAAATACATTATCTACACCCAAGTTTACGTAACAAAGATAATTAATTACTTAATGTTTATGAATGAAGTAGTCCCTACTTATTTACTGTCCCTGTTCTATCTATTTACATTGACCTCTATTGCAGAATTAATTTAAGTCTATAGTATTGGTACAGCATAGTAAGTTCTCTCAGTGTATTGTGGTATTGGCCAGATAGTAAGAGGTATCGGATGCTAGCTTTCAGATGTGCATAATAGTGAACAAATGTAGATGACAGTTTAATGCTGTTGCTTAACTAAGATTGCATTCTCTCAAATGAATTTCTAAGTTATAACATTGTATTTACTGTGAATGAGCATGAGAACTGCATACCTGGAACGCTTATAGGGTCCTATACAAATGATCCATTTGTAAAAGATCAGCAGAGTTGGCGATTATGCCTCTTTTATTGTAGCTAATATGAAATCAGAACAAGCTGTTTTATGCCAATTTACAATGCCTCATTTCACTCATATGTTAAGTACATACAAAATATTATTCTTCATTTCTATGTACATTCAATTTAGATGTAGGCCACAATTTGACAACCACTGGTGTAGACATCACAACAAGCAAAGAAATTATAAACAAAATACTCCAAATTCTTAAATAAGTGGACTCCCAATAACAATTGATATTTTGTCAATAAACTGCAGTGGTTAAAAGCAATGCAGTTTGATTATAAAACTTATAACATTAACATTAGTGTATTAAAATGTAGTCTAGAAACTGGGATTTTAAAGAGTAACTTTACATAAACTTATGATGAGACATCTAATCTGCTTATATCAGCTTATACATTCTGTAATTCCTCTTTATCATTATCAACATTGTCAGCAGGAATGTACCCACTGCTGTAATAAGTCTTCCCCAACGCTTTCCACCTTATGCAGTCTGTAAAGTCTAACAATACTAGATTAGAGAAAAAAATGTCTACAAGAACTGAGCAGTTTCAGAGCTTTTGCCCTTTGAATCACGGAAGTATAGAAAGTATATGAAAAAATAAATATTTCAGGTGACTGGTGATAAGAAAGATAAGAAAAACTGTTTTTCATCATGAATACAAGAACTGAGCAATTTCAGAGCTTTTGCCCTTTGAATCACGGAAGTATAGAAAGTATATGAAAAATAAATATTTCAGGTGACTGGTGATAAGAAAGATAAGAAAAACTGTTTTTCATCATGAATACAAGAACTGAGCAGTTTCAGAGCTTTTGCCCTTTGAATCACGGAAGTATAGAAAGTACCCATACAACCAAATCCGGTCGTGGTGACTAAAATTTCGGTAACAAAATAATCGACTGGTTGCAATGTCGTAATTGTTACTACGCTTTGTGCCTGCGTGAGGTTTAGCCTCAAAATATTGTAACAGAGTATACACTTCGCGACTTAAATGTGTCAGCCTAACTTTTGATAACAATGTTTCGTAAATATATCCACACTGTTACTACGTTATGATATCAAGAACAAAACTACCCAAAAGTGTTTCTAATGTGACTACATTTTTGTTCCTAGAATGTTACTAAACTTTGTGTATAAAGAGATACAAGTAAATGTGCACATTAATTAACTTAGTTTTGTAACATAGTCGAAACTAGTACACAGTTCTAGAATATTCGATACCTATTAAAAAAAGTTCAGTATGTTCTCAAACATTTTATCTGATAATTGAGTGCTAGTACGTATTAACAATTAACAGTATGAGTAAACCTTTTAAACATACAACTACTTATTACCGACGACTCCACGCAGTTAAGGAAAAGGAGCTTTATTCAGCTCAAAGGAGGAAAGAGAATCATGGAACTCCGACATCTTCACTTTACATCTACACTTCGTACTATCTTTCGTCTTTGCACACCTTTAATGTAATAATAATCTAATGTGGGGATATTTCACACAGGGCCATCTGATCCCAAATTAAGCTTGTAGTAAACTTGTGCTATGGGTAACAGCCAGCTGATATATTTACAAATATAAATACATACCGTAATAGATAATTTACATCCAGACACAAGGCAAATACAAATGCTCACCACGTAAATGTTTGCCTTGGGTGGGAACCGAACCCACAACCGCGAGCTTCGCAGGCAGGTGCACTACCTACTAGGCTACGGAGCCGACAAAATGTTTTTGTTTTATATGAGAGCGGGGCAAGCATATTAATGCATAAGCATGCAAGCAGAGCATGTGGGTCACCTGATGGAAAGCAATCACCACCGCCCATAGAAATCAGCCCATGTTGTATTTATTTGGGAATACCGCTGGAGGAAGTTGATTCTTCAACTTCACAGTTCGTAGTAGAAAATGTCTTAAAAAGCGTACTGTAGTCGATCGCCAAATATCGAGATGATGAGGATGGAATTTTAATTTATGGCGAGTTGTACGATAGTGGAACTCAGCGGCAGGTATCAATTCAAATAGCTTATCCGAGCACTCCCCGTTGTATAATTTATATAGAACGCAAAGAGATGCAACATCTCTGCATGTAGAGAGAGACTCCAGCCGATCAGAAATCATTGGGTCACCGACGATTCGAACAGCTCTTCGTTGTATGCGGTCAAAAGGAGCAAAGTGGGGCGCACCAGCCCAGAGATGTGAACAGTATTCCATATGAGGCCTAACTTGGACTTTACACAGTTGAAGGCGATGTTGTGGTGTAAAATACCGCCTGGCTTTACAGATGATGCTAATTTTCCTAGAGGCCAATTTGGCTTTGCACTCCAAGTGACCACGGAACTGAACATCACTCGATATGTCAACACCCAAGATACCAATTCTGGAGCTAATAGTAAGGGGAGTACCTTCCAATCTGGGAGATACGTCAAATGGGAACATTTTTGAGGTAAACGCACAAACTTGTGTCTTTGAGGGATTCAGCTGGACTAAGTTCAGTCTACACCAGTCAGAGACGTGTCCAAGGGACGTCTCAATCTCAGACACAAGTTTTGGTCGGTACTCATCGACGCAATCCCGAGAAACATTGCATAGACTCTATTTTGCGTCCAAGGTACTGTCATCTGCATAGCAATGGATGCTGCATACATGCAGCAAGTCATTGATATGCAGAAGAAACAATGTGGGGGACAATACGCAGCCTTGTGGCACACCAGCGTTCAGGGGTAATGGATCCGAACGTGCATCGTCAATCACAACTTTAATGATCCACCCAGTGAGAAAGCTGGCAATCCATGTGCAGTCTCTCGGGAAACCCGAAAGAAGGAAGCTTGGATAGTAGTGCCTTATGCCACAACCGATCAAAGGCTTTTGCTATGTCTAGGCTAGCAGCCAAAGCCTCGCCCTTGCTTTCTACTGTCTTCGGCCAACGGTGAGTCAAAAATACCAGAAAATCAGCAGCCGAAACCTTGGCGAAAGCCATATTGGCGATCATTAATCTGAATTATTGTGATTATTAATGTGAACTAATACTGTTCTGTTTAACTTATTTTCTAATATCACAATATTAGAAAATAAGTTACAGGTCCAGTACAGAATTTATCAATCTATCTACGCTCATGGTCAGTCACTTGCCGAATCTGCATGACGACAGCATATAGATAGGTACTTGGATACATGTTGGGAACCACTGACATGGGATTATTCCGTCGGCCATAATAGATTTTGTTACTGAATTGAGCAATAAGTACACTTTGTGTCGACTTAGTAACTGAACATTGTGATAGCCTTACGAAATCAATTAAATTGAAATCAAAACAAAATAAATGCATGTTTTTGCAAAAATTATTGTATCCTAAAATAAATATTAGATCTAAATAATTTAATCTCTCTAATTAGCAATAATAACACCTTTGGAATATTAATTTTTATTATCACAAAATTAACAAAAAAGTAAATGTTTTTTCTTAAGTCTTTATAAATCGCCGGCGCCTTTATTATTTGGAATTATATTCCAAATTCCCTCGACAAACGAACTTGCGCATTTTGTAATTAACTATAATGGATTTAAAATTTACCGTAACAAACAATGAATAATTATACTAACTTGTAATGGCCGATGACTTTGACATAAAAGTAAAATGATGAAAGAAGATTTGAGTTGCATTAAACGTTCAATCATTCAATTATCGTTCATTCAAAACTGTAACAATCTGTTAACAATGTTACTATAATTTTACGAAACATCTTTTCTAAAATGTAACCACTTTTATGTTTCTTAAATTCCCCACTTTTTGTCGAGGTGTCAAAACAAGGTAGACACAGCTACTATTTTTGTTACCTGTGTAGTAACATCAAAAAGTAACAGTTTCTACACTACAACTGAAATGGTTGTATGGGTATCTGAAAAAATAAATATTTCAGGTGACTGGTGATAAGAAAGATAAGAAAAACTGTTTTTCATCATGAATACTCTGTTGTTACATTATAATATTGTAGAACTCTATGGTGTAATTCTATACATGTGCCTACCAAATTAAATAACAAAACAAAAATCCTATGAGTACTATAAATTAAAGTTTACGGATCGATGATGATATGATGATGATGATGATAATATAAAAAATAAGGCACTGATTTAAAGAGGCAGTTGTAAATAGCAGTTTTGGTAAGTTAAAAATTATAAATGGCACATTTAATAAATAGTTCAGCAGTTAAAACTAAGCAGTAAAGTAAACAAAAATAATTAATAAAAAATAATGAAATCAGTGAATATATAATTTAGCAGGAAAATAATTAAATGGGCGGTAAAAAATATTGAACAAGCGGTTACATATGGGCAATAATAAATCGGCATTTGTCGGTAAGAAATCTCATTCTAAGCAATTCTATAAACAATGAGGTGGTAAAATAAAATAAAAAAACAGTACTTAAATAGTAATGAAAAATTAAATTACATTTGCTTTGACTGAAGGATAGAAGTAGAACATACTTAAGTAATTAAAATGACATAGAATTTGCTTAGTAGCAGCTAAAATAAACTTATTGCATAATTCCTTCCTTATTATATAAAGGCTTCCGCCACCCGCGCTAATAAGCTCCGCCCAACTAACATTTACCTCTCTTTTCAATGAATTTGAGTTCGGATGTCACCACTCGCTATGATCTGCCAAACTATTTATTGAAACGGTCATTCCATCGTTTTTACCGCTCATTCAGTTATTGAACTGCTCAATTATTTTTAGAATTGACATTGTATGATAAAATAACCGACTAATTGATTTTTTATTACTGTCCATGTTTTACCGTCGCAATAATTAATCAACCGCCATTAAATTAAATAACTGCTCAATATGTTTTTCAACTGATCATAATAACATCTCGAATATTTAAATAACAGCTCAAAAAATTAGTTCCTAAAAAAATAATATGGATATGAATATCATCATCATCAGGTCATTTTAGTCTCCACTACAGGAGCACGACCCTACAAATATAATTAAAATGAAATACAGGATTATTATTATCCCAGTATAATCATTAGGCGATTATGCAGAGTGAGAGGTAGAATTTATTTAAAGAATAATATTGATATATACTTAAGTCACTGAACTTGAAAACTTTTGTCACATTTTAAATCACAGCAATCATAGCATGTCATGAGTACATAAAACTCGAATAAAAATAATTGTTTATTCCATGAATTGGTATAACAAGAAGCACCATAATTTTTTAACAGAATTAGTTACTTTACAGCTTGGACTAGGCAAATACTATCTCACTATAAAATATAAGTGAATGTTTAATATTACCTACAGATAATCAACTATTACAATAGAAAAATATATTTACTAATTTATAACAATTGAAAATGTTTAAAAATTACGTAAACAAGCCTTGAATTTGTTTGTCTTAGCCTGGTCAAAGTTCAATACATGGTAAAGTGCCTCTCACTTAGCAAACACTAAATATGTTTAAAAATGATATACCTACCTCTAAATTCAAGATAATGTAGTTCACAAAAAAATTTTAGCGACATTCACGTGGCTTGTGACTGTAAGTAATACAAAAAATAAAACTGGCTTACCAATTAAGTGGTACAAAATATTATTTCACGGACACCCGTCGTACTGCCTCCACTGAACCGGTTAAACTGACTTGCCTAAGTTGCTTACTACTTTGCTTTGCTGATATGCCCGTCTGATACTGGTACTAATTACCTACTAACGGCATGACAAGAATAAATATTAGTGCCGAATGCCGACATTGCCGACACTTACGTACGTTAACTATAGTCTGTCGAAATAATAGGTCAAAATTTTTACTAACCTCTCAATAAATACGACGACGAAGTAAGATAAAGACTTTTTATTTTAATATTTTGTTCTGAAGAAGTACCAGAATTGTTACAACTTACAATAGAAAACGGAAAGACGGAAATGTCTGAAATGAAAGAAAGAATAAAAAAAAAATACTTTCAATATTTTGTTTCTTTATGTAGTATTATTGCATTTCCATTCAAGTGCTATATTAAAAATTCAAAGTAAAAGAAGATGTTGAGTTGAGATATTAAAGTAGTTGAAAATGTTTACGAAAAAATATGACCTTTAGTTTACAACAACTTCTTGTGTAAATTAAATACTGCCATAAAAAAAAACTAAAAAAAAAGACAAGTACAAGAAAAAGTAGGGACAGAAGTTTCTTAAATGCAATTAATTATTTTTTATGAAAAAAGTACTAAATGGAACAAAACATTAACAATGCTTGTTGTCAGGTTGTCCAAAAGTTCTCTGTGAGGTTGTCAGTGTCACTTGTCAGTGACAACCTGACAACAAGTATAAAAGTGACGGCAGACAACTTGTCGGCCGTCACTTTGACATTATCAGACAATCTTTTTTTCTCTCTGGATAGATACATATTTTTGGAGCCAGACTTTTATATCATTTGTTAATCTTTTACCATATTATATTATTTATGTCCTTAGATGTTAAAAAATATCGTCAGGAGCACAGACTTAGGATTTTTCACATCCATCTGTGGTCAGGGGTCTCGTTCTTCAATTACCTACTTGTATTAACTCATCGACAAAACCTCTTTGGGGCCATCCGTAAATTACGTCACACGTTAAGGGGGAGGGAGGGGGTAGATGAAGTGTGACATTGTGTAACAAGGGGGTGGGAGAGATCCTAAATTTCGTAACGTGACATTTTAAAATCGATTATAATCTAAGTGT
Organism: Hypsopygia costalis; assembly: GCA_937001555.2. Taxonomy (NCBI): domain Eukaryota; kingdom Metazoa; phylum Arthropoda; class Insecta; order Lepidoptera; family Pyralidae; genus Hypsopygia; species Hypsopygia costalis. The sequence goes on along the minus strand of OW443330.2, from coordinate 11,290,430 downwards.
TAAAATACGAACTTTGAACTATTAAACGAAAAATTCAAAAACATTTGCTACTCTAGATGTAAATTTGCAAAATATGTGACGTCACACCAGGAAGGGGGAAATCACAATAGCTGTGACAAGGACGGGGGAGGGGTCACAAAATCATGAGATTCGTGTGACGTATAAACGTACGTTTGGGGTTTACAAAAATTTGCAGACCGCTCCATGCAACATGGCAAAATTGATGTCGCATTTCATGTGGTCGAAACGAAAAATACTAGGTCTGTAGGTCCAAACGAAAACATCAGAGGGGCCCAAGGGTTACTCAAATTATTATCAACAGCACAAAATGTATGTTCCGCAAAAATTCATGGATTTCGAACAGTGAATTTTTTCTTAAGAAAATCGTATACTCAAATTTTTATTAGAACTACCTAGAGCTCTGCTTTTTTTAAGAACCCCTCCTACTACTAGTGGTGGAGGTACTAGTAAAATTGAGGTCCATCAATGGGGAAAAACACAAGATTGAAATAATCGTTTGAAACTTATTTACAGCCCTAATACTAAGGATAACATTATTTTTTATTTAGTTTAATTATACAAAGTTGTTTCGTATTTATAAGCATTAGTAACTTCACGTAATTTGAAATGCCCGCCAATGTTGGCAATATCCCGATGACGTCATCGAACAACGTTCAGTCAGTTCGCCCGTACACAGGGCCGCCCGCTTCATGTATTTCCCCAATATTTCGCCACATTATTGTATTTCATACAGTTCCCTTTCTATTTCACATACCTACCTCTATTCTATGTCATAAGTGAACTTTTTAATACATAATGGCCGAAGGTTTTGTTACAGTCAGCTAGCCTTCCAAAAATAGACGGTTTCATGGTTGCAGACCATTGGAACCTTCATTCTTTAATTTTTGTTCTAATTTTGTTTTATTTACTTTAGCGGTACCCCGACACGACGACGACATTTGAATCAAAATATTACTAGATAGGTATCAAAGTTAAAGTCATGCCAACCAACATATTCTTATATTTTTATTTTTTGTGTAGGGCGTTATTTTAATTTTTATATAAAAAATAGTTCATACTTTTTAATTTAACTATTTCATACTCCACCACCAGGCCCCGACCATTAACTGTCTAAGAATCATTAAGACAATTCTAATGAGACAAAACACGCTATAGGTATCTGCTGTACGTTCCCGCAGCTAATTGATGCTGCAGAAAAACGTATCAAAATCTGTCCACCCGTTTGGAGCTACGAGGCCACAGATACACAGACAGACACACACGACAAACGTATAATATTTATGTGTTTTTACACCTAGAGTATTCTTTGTAATATATTTAATGCTGTAAAATGGCATTACACTGATTTTTTTGTAATAACTTTATTTTTTAATTTAAAGTCAAATTAAACAAAAAGCAAGAAATCGGAATATGACTGCAATGAAAAAAGTTATATATAACCGTTTAATTTATGTAGATATCCGCATTTGATACCGAATGTTGAAGATACTCATATTTGATCCCAAGCTCTATCTGTAGTATAGTGTAGTAATACTGGTAATACACTGTACTACACATAGTCATACTAGCTGGCCCGCCGAACTTCGTATCGCCTTATATTTTTACGTTAATTTTTCCAATTTTTTAATAGTTATTCAGCTATACGGGACGGAAACAAATCCAACAAATCAAAGATCAATTAATATCAAATCTTTATGATTACACCAGTATAGGCTCGTTATGTCCTATTTCTCTTTCACCAAAGCCCCTTTTGCTATCCGGTGGGATGCACCATGTGCAAGTGAGGTTGGTTTTGGCTCTAAAGATACTACTGAGCCACACTCAATCCAAAATAATTTTATGTTGATGACAATTATAAGTGCTTCTGTTTCATAATTGAGTTAAAAACTATCCCATATCTCAAGTGGGATCAAACTGCACACGTGTGCAAAATTTGATTTAAATCGCTTCTTTCGGATTCCATCGCGGACAAACAACGTGACACGAAATTTTTATATATTAAGATTAAGATTACCTTACCAAATTACTTTACACCGCCATTTGTTATAATAGTAGATATTGTACTCAAAGATAATTATGAATAAATAATTTGCAAAAAAATAATAATGCTAGTATAAATAGAGTTAAAAACTATCATTTAACTCAAGTTGGATCAAACTGCACACGTGTGCAAAATTTGATTTAAATCGGTTCAGTAGTTTTGGATTACATCGCGGACAAACAACGTGACACGAAATTTTTATATACTGAGAAGATTTGAAATTGAGAAATTGATAGATAGCCATATTTGATCCTAATTGATAGGTAATAGGGTTCTCAAAATGAAAATCAGTATTTTGATGTGCACGTTTGTCGTGTTTCCGGTGTAGGTACATATAACTATTTTTTATAGTTTATTGATTGATTGATGAATAATATATTTTCGCATTCTCAAGATCCGGCGGTCCGTCCACGAAAATGCATATAGATGTTCACAGCATGCCTCTTTAGTTGGAAAAAATCTCATCTTAAAGTCATTTTCAATATATAATATTTTCCATGGTAGGTATGTAGTGTAGAGACACGGGACATCTTGTGTCATTATTGTGTATGTAAATTATCATTACTCATTATTGTTACCTTGTACCTAAACCTTGTATATTTGTGTAGGACAACCTACTTCCTATGTAGGTCAGGTCAGTCAATAGTCAATAGTTTAGATCTGTTTAAAAACCCATGATTTCTCTCAATAAAGGAGATTCAAATATTCAGTCACCGACCAGCAAAGTGTTTCAATCAAGTCACCTCCCTGTACACATTACATGGCGACCCAGCCAGCCACTGTTTCCAGGCAGTGGAAGCAACAAGGGTACCGAGCCTAAAAATCAAAACCGGTCCGGTCCTCAAGTAAAGTGAAGTGAAGTTTTCATAAAATAAAACGGGCGCTACTTCAAAAAGAAGGCGCAAAAAGAAGAAATTATAATATAATATATAAAATCCCAAAAACGGCGCAGGTAATAGCGCAGGTTAAATAAATGAAACTTAAACTTCAAATCCTGCTCAAGAAGAAGCAGTTATAATTGCCCAAAACGGAGTGGCCAACAACGCAGGTTCGGCCCAGAGGATGAAGAAGAAGATCCATAAGTGTCTCACAAAGAAGATAGAGAGGAAAGATATATCCGATAGTACACGTGTTTAATTCAAAATGAAGACCAACCTGTAAGTGTTCCGTCAAGTGATGGCCCCTCTTCACAATGGCCCATGATGGACGATTACAGACAAGCACGATTGTGTAGAGGGCGTGATCGTGAGTGTTTGTCTCTGATCGGGCGTCATCGCCGATAATCGGTAAGTTGTCGGTACATCAAAGGAATGTTGGCCCATGATTGTCTGCGCGTCCACACATCGCCGATTAGTCAGTACTAGTCTTGTGCTTAATCGGACACTCCTAAGTGCGCACTGTAATAGTACAGTCCGATTAATGTACTAGTACACCTTAATAGTACTATTAGTACCTATTAGTACTCAGTAATGTAGACAGTATAATCACGTGATCAATGTAAATTTGGTAATTACAAGCACTATACAGCGCTGTATAAAATTTTCTATGAATAAAACACACGGCGCTGAAAGCGATTTATACCAGTGCAGGCCGCTTACCTCCTATCTCGCTTACTCTTGCGATAACATTGCGAGACGCTTTATTCTTTCTTTGTCTCTCGGACAGACCACAGACAGACAAGTGTTTCGGGCTTGGATAACCTAGTACACTGTACGAATAGTCCGATTAGTCCGAATAAGAGTTCGCGTTTGGTAACGTTTCTTTTAGTACAGTGTCAAGTACCGTCACCTATTAGTACATCGTACATGTACTACTCAAGACTAGTCAGTACGTAGTTGTCTCGGGTACAGTGTAGACGTGTAGACGTCTCGGTAAAAAAATAAAGAGGGACATATTCTTAGTGTTCTGTACTTATGTATCTAGTTCTTTCTGTCGATTTACAAACACAATATGGTGACGTGAACGAATGAAAAACCTTTTCGGTTCATAGAACTATATCAAAAATTTGGGGTGTAAGTGGTTCATCAAGATCTTTGAACCAAAGCCAACTTCACCTGCACGCGGTGCACCCTGCTGACTGACAAACGAAGCTCTGGCCAAAAGAGAGGTAGGAAGCGTAATTGTAAGCTACCAGACTGGGGAATACATTCCCCGAAGTACAACCTCCACCTCACAGAATACCGCAGTCAAATAACAATTCCCTTGAGGGATGTTGTGGTCCTGCGAGTGAGTGAGGTCACCAGAAAGGAAGAAAAAGCTGCGTTGGCAGCGGGGGTGGCGGCGCGCGAGCGATATTATATGTTGCGAGCGTTAATATGGGCCGTGTGCTTGTCTGCCACCCGACGTAGTATAAAAAAAAAAAAAAATAACTATATCAAAATGAGAATTGGATTTTACAAATCACAATTCTGTTTTTGCGCACATTAAGTAAATGATTATAAGAGCTAAGTAGAAATATTGCCGCAGCCGTGATCACTGATATCCATCCTCGATAGACGTCTTATCATAACAGTAGACAGTCAGTAAATGAATAGACACGATTGTGTGGAGAGCTGCCCGATCATGGCGGCGATTATGGACGATCATTTGATGGGCCAACACGTCCCATTGTGAAGGAGGAGCCATGAAATGTGTTATGGCTCCCTTCACAATGGGACATGATGGCCCATCAAATGATCGTCCATAATCGCCGCCATGATCGGGCAGCTCTCCACACAATCGTGTCTATTCATTTACTGACTGTCTACTGTTATGATAAGACGTCTATCGAAGATGGATATCAAAGTGATCGCGGCTGCGGCAATATTTCTTAGCTCTTATAATCTAAATATATAAAAGGAGAAACTGACTGACTGACATATCAACGCACAGCCTAAACAGCTAAACGTAGGCACTTGAAATTTGGAAGGGACGTAGCTTAGGTACCGTAGAGGTGCACTAAGAAAGGAATTCCCGAAATTCCCACGGGAACGGGAATTAGCGGGAAAATTCTTTTGTATGAAAAAGCTAAACCGCTTAAGTTAGACGCTTGAAATTTGGCATACAAGTACCTTAGTAAACTTAAAGCTTAGTTGCAACAGGATATTGCAAAATTCCCACGGGAACGGGAGTTAGCGGGAAAAAACTTTTGTATGTAAAAATCTAAATCACGTAAGATAGATGTTTTCAATCTAGCATGCATGCATGCATGCACCTTATCTAGCATGCATGCATACCTTAGTAAATATAAATTTTAGTTATGGCTGTATTTTGAAAAATTCCCATGGGAACGACAGTTAGCGGGAAAAAAATGTTGTATGAAAAAATCTAAACTGCATAATTGTATATATAGTACAATTAAAGGTGCTACATCAAGGTGGTTGCGCTGCGTGTTAGACTTGGCTTGAATAATAAAATGATCGAATTTCACGCGAGCGAAGCCGCGGGCGAAAGCTAGTCATTTACTATAATAATATAATGTGCGCGAAAACAGACTTGTGAATTGTTAAATGCAATTCTCATTTTTTTTTTATACTACGTCGGGTAGCAGACAAGCATCCGGCCCGACTGATCTGAAGCGGTTACCATAGCCATATTAACGCTCGCAACATAAAATATCGCTCGCGCAACGCCACCCCCGCTGCTATCGCAGCATCTCCTTCCTTTCTGGTGACCTCACTCACTCGCAGGAACACAACAGCCCTCAAAGGAACCGTTATTTGGCTGCGGTATTCTGTGAGGCGTTCCCCAGTCGGGTAGCTTACAATTACGCTCCCTACCTCTCGTTTCGCCAGAGCTTCGTTTGTCAGTCAGCAGGGTGCACCGCGTGCAGGTGAAGTTGGCTTTGGTTCAAAGATCTTGATGAACCACTTACACCCCAAAATTTTGATATAGTTCTATGAACCGAAAAGTTTTTTCATTCGTTCACGTCACCATATTGTGTTTGTAGATCGACAGAAAGAACAATACATAAGCACAGAACACTAAGAATATGTCTCTCTTTATTTTTTTACCGAGACGTCTACACGTCTACACTGTACCCGAGACAATTACGTACTGAGTAATCGGCGATTGTGTGGACGCGCACACGATCATGGGCCAGCATTCCTTTGATGTACCGACAACTTACCGATTATCGGCGATGATCGCCGATTACAGACAATCACGCCATATCACGCCCTCTACACAATCGTGCTTGTCTGTTATCGTCCATCGTGGGCCATTGTGCAGGGAGCCATTAAGTGGGTGTTAACAAGCGGGAGACAAACATATGTCGCACGGGGAGGGGGACGCAAAATTTACAAAAATCATTTTTACAAAAATCTTTGTAAAAATGTAAAGAAGGTAAATTATTCCATTCTCCAAAATGCTTAGTTAATAAAATTCTTTACATCTCGCAATTTGTTTTTGTTAACAGGCACATTTTTTGGTAAAAGCTCTGGATTAATTATTGTTATTGTTTTTCCACGCTGACATATCACGAAGATCGCTTTTAAAATCTAGTTCACCTCTTATAGGCACATTGTTTGATGCCTTGGTACTTCTTAAAATAAACCTCTTACATAGCTGGTTGTTGGTTTCAGAATACTTTTCACACTGCTTCGCCAATCCATTACTGGGCATTCATCGCCAAATCTTAGAATCGGAGATGTTTCCGATATAAGATCAGATATCTCGTTAGGATATAAAATAACTTCCAACCTTTTAAGATTTTTTTCTAAGATCCCAAATGTGCTTTCAGCCGGCATATACGAGTGGCCCATCACTGGATTCAATGGTTTTGATGTTAGGATTTTTATTGCCATTTGTCGCAAGCACCAACCACGATACAATTTTTGTTTTGGCCGCCATACCCATCTGCGACCAAACGAATTGTGCGTATTCCAGTTTTTTCAGTTGTGGTAAGACAATGAAATACCTCTGATGCTACTAGATTGGAGTCTAGCAAAATCGTTTTCTGTGCAAATATAGGCAAACATTTGTTGCTTCACAAGTGGAAGCAGGGAAGAACCCTCCACCATATGGAAGTTGTAAAATATAACTGCCTACTGTAGCAACATGCCTGATCGATCAGGCAGTTTGGTAAAGGTAGATTTTCCTGGCAATCAAAAGAAATAATTTTAAGTCCTTCAGATATTTCTCTTAATTTGTCAAAAAAGGCTTTTGCCCCTTAATGAGTGAACTCTCTTCTAAGTAATTAATGTAGTTTTTTTTTAGCTTCATTTTTAATCTTTTCAGAGAGCTTTAAGCAAGTCGAGCAAACGTCGGTCTTAGGATTCCCAAATCCGACATTATAGGAGTTGTTAAAAATACTTCGGAATTACGACTGCTTTACATCGGGGTGTGATTACTCGTTTATATATTTTATAAAGTTTGATAAAGTTCTGATGGGAGATACTTACGTTCAGCAGTCTTACTCTTCCAACAATAATGCGATTCGACGCATTTAACGTTTTGTATAAAACTGTGAATGGATGCTTTTTAATCAGCGTATTTTTGTATTTTGTGGTTTCCACCGCGCCTTTCGTCTGAGAATTGTCCAACATAAAAGAAGCATTGCATCCTTTGAGTATTAAGCTACTGGAGATGCCATAACGAAACTCTTTGAACAAATTTTTTCACACTTTTAGCGGGGGGCGAGGTAAACACGTACAGCACACCACCAAAAGATGATATTATCTCGCAAACACAAATTTTGCTGTTGCGATAAACGCACAATACAAAAAAAATCATCACATCAAAAATTACATGCACACAGTTTTCACGTAACTATGCAGCACACATACGAAAAAGATAGTGATGGGGCACATCTGAAGAATGAGTCAAATCAGTTTGATGAATGAACTGAATTGTCTTATTCTATTTATTATAAAATTGTAAAAGTGAAAAATATTATCCAAAAAATATGTTTGTTTGTATGTATGTCTGTCTGTATGTATGTGTCTTTGTGTCATTAGCACTCTCGTGCAGCTAAACTGTGGTATGAACTGTCGCCCGCGGTTTTTCCGGGCTGATACAATCACTGTCTTCTATTATACAAGTACGCTGGACTACGTACGTACTTGTAGTATAGAGATCAGTGGAAACAACCTTCAAGAAAAAGCTTACGCCCATCTAAAAACCCAGCTATGCACTTGTATCCCTTCATGCAGTTGCTTAAATAATTTCTTATCTTTTAATTGATTTTATCGGACAAAACCCTGTTTGAGAACATGAAATATTGTCAATTGATTTTTTAACAGATATCTAATATTTTAAATGTGAACATCCTAAGATCCAAATCCTAAGATCCTAATATCCAAACATCTTCGTTTGGATGTTTAGATCTTTGGTTGTTACTCAATCACGCAATAACGGCTAAACGGATTTAGATGAAATTTGATATGGAGATAGTTTGAGTCCCGGGGAATAGCATAGGATACTTTTTTAACGCAGATGAAGCCGCGGGGCGTAGCTAGAATTATATAAAGTAGATTGGTATTTGTATGAACCTATGTATATGAAATTATATTATAATAAGTAAGGGTCATCTGTCCCCACATATAAAGTTATTTAAACATATGAATGAGCAAAGGGAAAGCAATAAAACAAATTGTTAATTTAATTAGAATGGCCACATATTTATTTAAATTAAATTCTCATGTAGGGATTTCTAAAACCCGCTTAAGACGGTATTCATTAATTAGTATTTTTATTGATTTTTAAAATGAATAAGTATATTGTATACGTGACGAATAAATTTCTTGGGGTCTATTTTTTTTTTCAAATTTTGAAATGGATTTGTGGGGCAAAAATGGGACAATATTTAAATTATTATCCTTCATTTGATTTTATCGGAAAAATACCCGGGTTTAAAAATTAAATGTATACCTACTACAAATTTAAAAATTAAATATATGTTATTTTGAAGTAGTCAAAGATTTAAGAAAAACAAAGAAATACTGACTCACCAAACAAGGACAGAGTCGCAAAGAAGGTATTGCACCTTCAATCAATGTCTTTCTATTATTAGCATTTTTGTAGCTTCCCGGAGTAAAGTGCTCCGAACAGATAACACTTGTATGTGTAGGTTTCCAAGAATCATTTTCGTCATTACAAAATTTTCTCCATTTTTCTTTTATATAGGGATCTTTTGGAAATCGAAAAGGACATACAATTATATTAAATAAAGTCTATAAATAATAGTATCTGTATAACGTATACACTCATAGTCCCACACTAAATGTATTGCTTTTACCTACTTTTTTTTATCCAACAATTCTTTTCATTTTCAGACAAAATTTCAACATAGTATGTCCAGAGAAAGGTAATTTTTCTAATTCACCTTACAAAATTTAAATGTAACATACATCTATACATACTATTTAATTCATTAACTAATAAAAAAAACTGACTATTATACGAACTGCAGTAATTGAATGAGTGAATGATTCATTCAAATGTTGAATAGCTTTTTTGACTTTTTCACATCCCTAAAGCCGATTCGCCCCTGTACCACTGTATTCATGTTTATATTTCTCTATCGTTTGCGTATCGCAACGGTTTTTAATTTAAATGGAGTTTGAACTTTAATACACATTTAATAGTTAGTAAAAATACTTACCTATGATAGAAACCGCGATCTTGTTGCGAATTTAAGCTATCAGATCGCCTTTTGCACGATAATACTGCACAACTCACCATTTTTCGAGAGAAACGTCACGCGAAACGGAGCGATGCAAAATGGCGGTGAAGCGACTTTACGTAGTTTTATATAACGTGTATGACCAGTTGACCAATGTACTTTGCCGGAGGGGGTCGCCCGCGTATGGCATCTCCAGTAGCTTAATACTCAAAGGTTGCATCACATAGACTCTATGCTTTGTGATTTGAAAAGTACTCATAAAAAGCTGTTTGTATATGGGTATTTTCTTTTTATTGACATGATGACATTTGATGACATGCACAAAAAATTTCATAGTTGTTTGCTTTTAGCCCTTAAAGCCAATTTAGCGTTTAGTGGGTACAATTGAGCTGTCTGAGCGACAATAAAATTTATCGCGCAGTTCTTTCATTTGACGTATGCACAGACATTCAAATAATTGAATGTCTGTGGACGTATGGTTACATTTGAACACTGTAGTGCTTTTGTTTCATGGTTGCATACTCGTTGTGGTAAACCTTTAGAAGAATACCTAAAAAATTGCACTATTTATGTACGACATCTTCATATTCCAATACACAGGCCTGTACAACGCATGACAGACAAACGCTCTTTCGCATTTATCATTTTATTAAAATATGCAAAAAAATAACGAATCAATTCTTTTTTTTTACTACGTCGGGTGGTACCCCCTTTGCCAAGGCAGCATCTCCTTCCTTTCTGGTTATCTCACTGACTCGCAGGAACACAACAACCCTCAAGGGAATTTTTATTTGGCTGCGGTATTCTGTGAGGTGGAGGTACATTCCCCAGTCGTGTAGCTTACAACTACGCTCATTACCTCTCTTTTCGCCAGAGCTTCGGGTTCAAGTTATGTAAATAAAAAAGAGAAATAATATACAGACGGGCTCAAAAGGATATTGATTCCAGATACGTGAAGATATTTGTTTAAAAAAATTTGAATAGAAATCGATTTGATCTAAATTTGTCGCCAGAGTTGCCAGATTGGGCGATACGACGCCGATTGGGCTACTTGAAGCTTTAGGAAGGCGACAAAACTTTTGAATTGGCGGCTTGGCGCTGATTGGCTACTTCATAGTCATAGTCAATAATAGTCATTTATTCCTTCAACAATATACATTGTGAAACTTCTGATTCGCATTGGGCAACAAGCCCATTATGTAATAAAGTTTAATAAAAGCTCGCTAGGCCACGGCTAAGTACGAAAGTCGTGATTTAAACGACATGAAAAGGATTGATGTTCAATAAAAAAAGAAAGTTTTAAACACGCAGGGGTAAGCGACCACTGCGTGAAATTTAAATACTTTCTTTTTCGTTTGCGGATTCCAAATCAGCGGTGGTATGGATGAGCTTTTTGTAAGACGGTGATTTCTGGTCCCCAGGATTGGGCCATTTGGGCTGTTTTAAATTCTAAATCTGGCGACTTAGGCCTTAGGATTTAGGTATTCGGATTCGCACAGCGTTGCCAATTTAGTTTTGTTGTTAGAAATTGCAACTTTATCTTATATACTTTAACTTATATCTTATCGACTAAAAAAGAGTTCTAGCTACAAAAAATATTTAGCGACTTCTTTTTTCGTCTACGAACTCACACAGTGAGTCAACTTTAAAACAACATGAAAGTCGTTATTAAATAAACGTTCTTACTTTATCCAAACTTAGTTTAATGGATATTTCAGGCAAGAATAGAACTATATGTATAAACATGTAAGACCTATACTGACTCTGTTGTCTGTTGTAGTGTACTTGATGAAGATCACACGATCTAATACGACAGAAGTGAAAACTTTGCCCTTACTGCGGACTTTATACAAATGAGTGTTACATATTCGAGCATGACACGTTATATTGAAACTCGAGCATGGTGGCCTGACGGATCAGTCTTATTCACTAGTTACAAAATTTCAGTGCTCTGCGCTTCATACATAATTGTATACGCTCCGCCTCTCGCTCCTTTTTCATCAGCCGCGTTCACATGCTTGCCAAGCGGCGGCCAAGCAGCAAACAGCAAAAAGCACAAACACTGCTCCACACGCTTGGTGTTTGCCGCAAGTACAGTACACCACGGTTTGCTAAACATATTATACACAAGCAGCAAGCAACAAACACCCATCCTCACGCTGGTGTTTGTTGTTTGCTGTTTGGTCATCGTGTGGACGGCCCAATAGCGACAATGGGCGTGTGACCAATGTTCTAAAACTATAAAAACTCTCTATCAGTAACGTAAAATACATAAAAGTAGAACGATCTGCGATCTCAAAATTTTAATAACTTATGTCCGACGTGTTATAAGGTCGATCAAAGTTTGGTGGGAAAGTCCACTTTAAAAGTATGAAATTATAAAAAATAAATATTACCATTGTAGAAACAATAAAATACTATAACTTTTGTTACGGCACTAGCTACATAAACGCAATATTTAACATAGCTGTCGTACAAATTTCTTATTTATTGCATATAAAATAGCGTATCGTGACGTCATAATACTGTATGCCTTTTGTATGGAGCGTTTTCGGGATGGTCCAAAATTGTGATCTTCAAGTTATCATATCTCGAGAAATTTTTAGCCTATCGAAGTAATTCTTTCACCTTTAGTTATATTATTGTGACGTCTTTAAATAACAAATAAAAAAAAAATGGTATACAAGCCTATTTAGCTTTGAGTCTAGCTACTTAGCTAGCGACTCGGGTTTACAAGTGTATTAGTGTAGGCAACACAGATCTCATTTCCATGACACTGAAACTGTCTGTTTATTTGGAATTACATGTAGAATTAGTAAATATCAACGAATTATTTAGCATTCATGACACAATGAGTGTATTTGAAAATCTTTAAATGGAATTGGTATAAAAAAGGTTCTATAATAGTCACTGACGCTTACAAGTGGATGGTTCTTTCGAAATGGTGATTCAAAAGAATTGGAGTAACGTCGAAGCGTCACAGAACACAACAACTGAGAGTTCCTCAAGCAGCTCATGGAATTTTCAACCACCGGTTAGAACAATTACTGTTCGCGCCAACGAAACAGTCAACATGCAGGTATTTTATCAACATTGTTGTAATGTACATTTTGTACTTTTTGTAATTTTAAATAAATCCTTTCTGTTAATGATAGAACATAACTTGTTTCCGTAGTTACTGATTTTTCTGTCCTTAGGTCACTGACTAAATTCCATGTAGTGATAAAATCCCTATGTAATTTTTTAGAAGCAGCCTATCACCCGCCAAATTGCTATAAATACGCTAGCGGCTATGCATAGAAGGTTCAGCCTTCCAGGGCCAGTGCAACCTCATTCAAGACCTATTGCTGAGTTCCGAGCAAGTGCTAATAAGTCTCTTGATATGTTGAGGCAAACGATACAGTCTGCTGTGACAAGAGAAATTGATCAAGTTATCAAAAAGTATTTGGAGGTAAGACTACTGAGGTTAATTTTTTATTCCTTGCTAGTTTTAAATTACAGATTTACATTACATCATTAGACAGTCCTGTGAGTAGCCAGTGTCCCAGTAGTAGGTTGAGAGGACAGCGAGGTTGCTTGTCACTGTTCCCGCATTGTCCATTCCATTTTTAATCTGTTTAATGTACTTACTAAACTAACTAACTATGTAGTGGTACTTGTGTGTAGAATTATTCTATACTGTGTTACAATAAATATGTTGCAAACCATTTGTGATTGGTAGTATTGCAGTATTGGTGATGATGCCATGACACATATGACTAAACTGAATGTGATTTTTGGCTGGCTGAAGTATAAATTGCGTTACTAAGTGAATTTTAGTTAGGCAGGGTTGTTGAACTGCTTTGATCCTGTTGTGCTGTGATCCTAAAGTTTCTCCAGGGTAGGTAGTGTGATTACAATTCACTGGCCCTGGAAATTATCTACAATCAACCTGCCGCATTAACAAACAATACCAACAAAGCAATAATATATAATAAAATAATTACTTTTTTTATACATTGTATAGAAGTTGTTGCCGTTAACGTGTTTATTAATTACTAGTGAAATCACATGCATGGAACACTCAGAGCGGCATAATTCATTGCCATTCATTCGGTGTATGAGCATTCGACATTTAATTTGCCACCCTCCCAAAGTATGTGACTGCAGATATCATTCACTAAAAGTGAGTACTATCATAGGAGAGACGTATGCAGGCTTAGCAGGTATACCGACAGGAGTGGAAAGCAACTATATTATTATCTACGAGACTAGAGATTTCTTCTAGTAAACACTGTGTAAATTATACCAGATTAGTTTAATGTTGAAATATTGCATTGTAATTAGAATCACTGTTTGTAACGGGCAAGTACAGTACATATTTATCATAGGTAACTATTATTAAAAAAATGGGTGTAGTGTAGTTTTGAGGGTTTGACCTATGTATGTATTTATTTATTTGTTTGTATGTATGTATTTGTTTGCATTGTTCATCTTTTATGTTTATGTTTACTTTGCTATACAAGTGGATAGCAAAGTAAAGCTTGATTGCATTGCTGTGTGTTAATCAAATTTAAATTTGAATTAATCTAATCAATCACGCAAGTTTAGCAACTATGACTATATATGTCTATGTATGGGCATATACATGTCAAGCTCTTCCATGCTCAGGGGGCTCGTTAAGCCGTCAGTTCTGGCTGTCATTAGATGACAGTTAAAGTAGTGTCCTTTGCGCAGCTTGAAAACTCTGGCTTCCGCCATACCGCAGTTTAGCAGTGTGGTGGAGTGCACTCTAAACCAATTCGATTGAGGGGAGACTTGTATCCCAGCATGAATATGGGATGAATTGGTATGTTATACAAGTCTAACAAAATTGATCTTTTTCCTTTCAGAAATTCTTTGTTCCTGCTGTTAATAACATAAGACTCAATCTCGGTGACGAGTCAGTAAGCGAAGACCAGGTATGGTTTTAATTTTGTTCTTGTCAGTTTTTAGTGATTAAAATTTTTTTTTCAAGCAACAAGAGGAGTATTGCTCACATGCTCACGCTTTCAATGCAACAGCATAGCAATTCTCAAAGACGATGCGCGACGATTTGGGAGGCAGGACTCTGTATTTTTCTTGGCGATTACAAAACATATGAATGCAATTTTTGACTACCTGATGCATGATGTTAACTTTAATTAAAAAAAATCGCTAAGTAACCACTTTTCAAACAGAGATGTTAGTCTAAGCACACATTTCAAAATACCAGTTGGCTTTTAAGATAGATTTTTTACGAGCAAAAGCGCGCATTTTCTTATGAATAAGAAGTATTATCAGTATGGAATATATTGGTCATTAATGCGTCACCTTAAAAAGGCTCCCTACGTGTAGGTCAGGTTGGCTTGTCTCAAAGATATTATATAATAAATAAATAAATAAATAAAATATTCATGGACAAATTACACACCACTGACACCACTATCTACTCCCAAACTAAACAGAGAGAGATAGATTGTACTAGATAACTGATATAATATACTTAAATACATTTGGGTTTGTAAGGATACATATATTTTGAAAACACCCAGACCAAGACAAACAGACACAAATATTTGTCTTGTGCGGTGATCGAACCCGCGAACTCGCGAGTCATTACTAGCCATTGGACCAAGCTCATCAAAATATGTTCATCAAATTTATGAAATCCAAAATCTTTTCATGATCTATTTAATATTTCATATCTGTAGTTTCTCCAGATTAAAATGAAACAGCTTGTATATCTCCCCCCAGTAAATATATTTATATTTACAGGTAAGAGCAGTTTGCCGGGCTATGCTTGATGCCACACGTCTGCTGTATACTACACCGCCTCGACCTATGCAATTTGAGAATGGTGAACCTGACTCCAGTAATAATGTTGATTCTAAATTCGCCAAGCAAACCACAGTAAGTATGGATTTTGGTTGTTTTGATAAATATTTAAAAGTCCATATCATAGTAAAAATTATATGGCACTAGTATGTGGAGCATCGAGAAATTGTAGAGAATTATCATCATATTAACACCCCATTTTTTGCATCGGTAGATAAAAATGAGTTATTGTTAAGATAATATAAAACTTCTTTTACAAAACTTTTCCTATACTGTGACTATAGGAACAAATTGTGCTCTAATTTCAGTTACAAAGTCCATCACAAAACAAGCGTAAAGAACCGGAGACTGAGTGTGACTTGGGAATAAAACGCAAGAAAACAAAAGATGACACATCTGACAGTAGCTCTTCATCACCACTGCCGTCACCGGCTATCAGAGATCCAGAAAAGTGGAATCCTACTAGATTAACACAGGATACTTTGTTCATTATGGGGTCTCACGCTCATAAGGTAATGTTTATTTTTATACCATACTAGCTGACCTGTGCCCGCTTTGCTGGGTGTGTTTTATCACTCTGGAATAATGTAATTTACTAGTGGTGAAAGAATTTTTGCAATCGTTAAAAAACTTTACCGCTTTATAATATTAGTGTAGACCAGGGGTTCCCAACCGCTGGTCTACGGACCACTGCTCAGAGCTATATTAGGGTCTGTGCTATGACACACACTTACAATGAGATAAATATTGAACAATTTAACCCAAATACTGTAATCCCGAGTTACTAGTGTATAATGAAAGCATAACACACTGCGGGTTCTTATACTGAACAAAATTCCCCGATTGATTTTGGGGTGTAAGTGGTTTATGAATATTTTTGAACCAAAACCAACCTTACCTGCATGCGGTGCACCCTGCTGACTGACGAACGCAGCTCTGGCAAAAAGAACGGTAGGGAGCGTATGTTCCTGCGAGTGAGTGAGTTCACCAAAAAGGAAGGAGATGCTGCGTGGGCAGCGGGGGTGGCGACGCTCGAGCGATATTTTATGTTGCGAGCGAGCATATGTCTACGGTAACCGCTTCACATCAGGCGCGCCACATGCTTGTCTACCACCCGACTTAATGTATATATATATATATATATATAAAGATTGAACCGAATTTTCGTGTGAACGTTGGCAAAGGTCTAGCCGCTACGTTGTCGTAACGTATGAACATTACGGCCATTGGATCCCTACTTTAGTGAAAATGTTCGTGTTCTGTAGAAGAGGCAATGACATTGAACTTTGAGTATTTACTCTTTGTAAAGAAATTTATGTAATTAACAAATTGTTCATAACATATTGTTCTATTTGTATTCTAGGTATTGGGTTTGGGTAATTCTCGAGGTCGTCTGTACACCAGACATGCTGGCCTGCTTCGATATCCAGCTGATAGTGCTGACAAAGAATGGATTGCTAGTCATAATTTGGTGAATGCTGTTGGAGGAAAAACATATATAATGGTAATTTAATTTTAATAAAAAGACACGAACTTCTTAGCTTCCATGGATTCACCGTGCGGGTGCCGGGTCCACCGTGTGGCAGAGAGAGAAACCCCTAGCAGATCCCGAGACTTGTGACACGGGTGTAGGTTTAAGGATCTAGTAAACAGTGGGTTTAGTAAACAGTGGCTCTGTACGTAGAGATTCAATTTTTACGGTAACATACGAGTAATAATCAGATAGTTGACAAATAAATTGTATCAAGCGCTAAATTGCGGTTGTCAGTATAATGGGACACGTAACTTTTTTTTATTATATAGGTCGTATAAAAAAATCTATCAATCAATCAAAAAAATTGACACTTGCGGCTTACACAATTGACAATTATGTGGTGGAGTATTCGTGTGGCTGAAGATACTGGCCTGCGCCACAAACCACAAGACCTATCTAGTATATAAGTAGGCCACGTTTGCACAGGCACACGTATACTCCCGAACTTGCTCTAAGCAGCGCGATGAGTACAAGTTGATGGTGAATGCTGAAATAGAATTAATAAGTGTTTTGTCTTCATATATTTTAGGTATTGGAAGATATCGAAGAACTGGCTAATAGCGAAACTTATAGACACAGTTCACTACCAATGTTAGGAGAGTTAACAGGATTCAAAGTTCCACCTTTTATGCTGCGAAAAATAAAAACATATGTATTAAAGCGGGCTCTCAGCGGTGACAGTGTGGATAGTCCTCAACCATCTACCAGTAATGTGCAAGATGATAAACTCGATCAGATCAAAATGGAAGCTCCACAGGAGAATTACGACACTAATTTCAATGCAAGTCAGTACATAAGTACCACAGATAACACAAGAGATTTTTCAGAAGTACCAAATCTTCCAATGATCAAAGATTCAGATTTCGCTGACATAAAAGTAGAAGATATTGACGATATAAAAGTGGATTCAATAAAGGTAGAAGATTTGGATGAAATAAAAGTCGATGCCATGAAAGTTGAAGATCTGGATGTTAGTGGTATCAAAGTTGAGAATATTGACGATATCAACGTAGAAGCGATTAAAGTGGAAGATATAAAACTCGAGAATGATGATGCATTTTCTCTGTGTAAACAAACGGACGATGAACAGAACCATTTGGTTGATGGTCTCCTTGAGTCAGATATTGAATTTTTGAGCAGGAATTTGGGGAATATTGAAAGTGATGCCGATGCTAGGAAAACTATAGAGAAGCTTACGGGAGCAAATCCAGACACTATAACTTTGGTTGGCGACGAGTTTGACTTGGGATCCACTTTGAATACTAGTAACGTACGTACTCGAAATTTTCTTCTTTTGCAATACAGTTGGTTTTTTGCAGTTACATGACAGATGACAACTGGATAATGTACACAGTGTCATCTAGTCCAAAATTAAGCGCAAAGCTTGTACTATGGGTACTAGACAATTGATAAATGTACACTTAAATACATTTTATTTTGACGAGCTTGGTGGCGTAGCGGTCAATGACGCGGCTTCGACACCAACGCTCGTGGGTTCGATTCCCACACAGGGCAAACATTTGTGTGCATAAACATGTCTGTTTGTCTTGGTCTGGGTGTTTTCTGTGTATCATAAGTATGTATTTACAAAAAAAAAAAATGTATTTACGTATGTTTATCAGTTGTCTAGTACCCATAACACAAGCTTCGCTTACTTTGGGGCTAGATGGCGCTGTGTAATTTGTTTGACAATATTTATTTATTTATTTATTTTATCTATAAATACATACTTATAATACATACATAACACCCAGACCAAGACAGACATGTTCATACACACAAATGCTTGCCTAGTGCAGTCGACCCGCGCCCTCGGAGTCAAAGTAACCATTCGACCTACGGGCTCGTCAAATGTTAAATAATTTGCAATACTTTTAGTACCGAAATGAGATTCATGACATGATAATAATCTAGCGGCGTTATTCATGATGCGAATTCAATAAAATGGTCTTTATTTACTTTACTAATAATAAAAAATATGGAAACAAAACGCTTTACGATGTGAAATCGAGAACTTATCGCTAGTTTATGCATCGCATCGTACCGCATTTTACCAACGCACTTACGTGTGAAATTGTATTCTGGATGTATAATATTAAAGGTGTTTGAAACCAGCTTCTCCTTATCTCTAAAGAGCAATGATAAAGGGGAACAATATTTTCTGTCACCTTAGTTTAGATGTGTCAATCTGCAGTACCCTCATAATAATATCTATCCCCAAGAAATATATGAGTCATCATTTTAATCAAAACTGTCTCTAAATATAAATCATTGGCTTAATGTAAATATGTATCTTAAATTATAGTTTGATCACTTTTTTCTATAGCCTGAATATAAGGTCTGTTCTCTAAAAAGTAAGTCATGAGCAGCAATAATACATTTGTACCTAAAAATAGCAAATCTTTCACCTTATAAATCTAATCAACAAACTATTAGTATCATTTAATTCGTTTGATCATCAAAATAATAGATCTGTCACCTAATAAATAGATCAGCTCCTTAATTTAATGAAAAAATGGCTAATATGGGCGGAGTCAAAATGGAGTCATATTCACTGACGAGTCTTACCAATACTTGGTCAATGTAATAAATCATGTTTCGGTTAAATTTGAGTTGATTTTTGATTAGGTTAGGGTTTTCTTGTGTCCTGTCATCGGAGGAGAAGCGGAGCTCCGTCAACCTAAATCATGAATAATGTGGTGGCAAGTAAGCTTAATTATTAATAATTGACAATTTATTACATTGGCCAGCCATCATAAATAATGACCAATTTATTACATTGACTGTCATTCTCATATTGTTTGGTGATTCTGTTTTAGTGACAATTTCATTATTTTGAAATTATTTGATGATTGATATTATTTCCAAGTAATTATTAATTGATATTTAGGTAAGCGTTTTTATATTATTTAGTGATTCAATTTAGGTGACAGATCGACTATTATATAGAAAATTTATTAGGTAATTGATAAAATCATACCCATGATAAAGCATGCCTTCGTATTTATTACTAATCTATGTAAATACAGGAAGTAAATTTTTCAAATTCCAGTTCACAACAAGCCCGACAACCAAATGCATAACAGTAGCATCAACTACGAGTGGAATGATCCATAGTGTGCCGGTCGCCCATATTGCAGCTCCTCCTCGCATTACGGGAAGCACTGTACATTACTACACGAGCTCGAGTGTACCGCCTACGGCTCCCAGGACGATACACCACCTGCCACAAGCCACAGTTACTATACAGAGTATACCTGGATCCACGTCACAAATGATTCGAGGGTAAGTGTTTAATTAATTTTTGTTATGTCAAATTAGCAATAACAGAAGCTGTTGCCAATTGTCAATAAATCAGTGTCCTCTACGATCGTTCCTGCCCACTAGCTAGGACCTACAGTCTCAATCTAAACGTGGATCCTCGCATATTTATATCTCCTATTCAATACACATGTGGATCCATGCATACTTTTATCTTTACTTTGATCCACCAAATGGATTCGTAGATATTTTTGTGCATTATTAATCCACTAAGGGTTTTTACTGACCGCAGTAAAGCAATGTCTTTGAAGTAACCAATCACATTAGTCGGGTCGCTCTCTGTAACACCCGTGCATTCCGTTTTATTTGGCGTCCTTGAACTGTGCCCCACTTTTTTCGCTATGGCCTTGCATGTAAGTTGGCTTAGGCTTTAAGGTGAGGCATTTACATCCTAAATTCCAAATTAATCTCAAAATGTATTTTTTAGATCTGTCTATTCAAACGGCACGTAATGACTGAGTAGCATCGGTTTTGTATTTTAGTAAAAAAAAAAAAAACCGTAAACTGTATTGAATCTGCATAATTTTATGTCTCTTTAAATTTATTACAGAATACCGATCAACACGAAAACGGGCACGTTCAGCACAGTGATGTCACAAGGTACGGCGAATGCAATAATTGGCTTCGGGACTCGGACTTCAAACGCTACCATCATCGGGACTCCAGCACAGTATGTCAATGTCACGTCAAAGTCATTCCCCACTGGCAATATCTTGCATAACGCTATCGTTTCGCGGAACATCCTCAATCGTACCAACCTAACGGCCGTCACTTCAGGGATGTCCTTCAACGTAACGGCGGTTCGACCAGTGTCCCATACAAGTACTCCGAAAATAAGTACAGTTGTAACAACAAGTTCGAACGACTTCGATAACATATCAACTACTAAAGATATGATAGACAATGCGTGCAACTCATCTGTTATGTTGAAGAAAGTACTCACTTTGGGTAGCGCTGGCGCTGCCAAATCCTTCATGATGCACAATACGCAAAAGGTTTTATCCACTGGGTTCGCTAACGGTGTTACGCCGCCGCCTAACGTCACAATAGTTAGTTCGGGTACCAGTGGAGGGCTTCTTAACAATGTAAATGTTGGCCATGCAACTTCTAATATCATGAGCCCGACATCAGGTACTTTGAGCGCTACCCACGCAACGTTATCTGCGTTATTATCATCTAGCGACGGTAGCATACAACCCACCAAAAATTAAAATCGTATATTCCTGTCATTTATTGAACTTATGAATGTTGATCTCAATATTAGTGTAGTTTGTAAGATGACTTTCCAATCTTGCGTATTGTACTATATAAGTACTATCTTACTCGTATCGTCTTAGAACGTGCCAAATATTTTATTCCAAAAATATTAACACTTGATGTTAGAATATGCTATGTTGCATGAATCGTGGCTGTCATTTCAATAAGTCGTATGTTAAGTAACAATACTTTCAAAAAAATGTATTTATATAAAAGATTTTATCTTCACTCATGTCGATATGTATTATTGAATACGAAATATTATGACGCACTTTATTCACAGACAAACATAAAAAAAAGAAAAAGGACGATAGAGCTGTATGTATCGTTATATAAAATTTTGAAACTTAATAGCGTGTTTGTTTCCAGAGACATTAAATGTCCTTATTGCTTTGCGTCGAATATTGAATTTACAATTATTGCGTGAGTGTAGATGAAGTAGTATATGTATACTGTATGTAAAAGGTATTAAAACACTCGTGCTGTCTATTTTGAAACTTGGTAAGCCTCCTTTTAAAGATAGCACTGTTTTAGAACTATTTTTATATGTTATTGCTATTGCTCTGTCTTGTAAACTGCTATTGCTCTGTCTTGAGTTAGTTTGCAGGAGGATTTGCAGGAAGTCATTATTTGACAAATCATGAGAGATGCACGTGTAAGTTCAAAAACTAAAGGTCTAAATTTAAATTAGGTATTTCATAAAATGAAGATTTTTTTCATATTTTTCAAATGAAGATCAATCATTTGAAAAAGATGAAAAAATCTTCATGCCGTACATGTTGAATTTTTCAAGAATAAGTGGCTGTTCAAAACCGAAATTAGAAAAATCTCGAGGCCAAGTTAAATGAAAAGTAAAATGCAAACATGATGCCTTATCATGTTTGCATTTTACTTTTCATTTAACTCACCTTAATACAATAACTAATAGGAATAAAATAATATATTTTTCTAAAATTATTATCATGTTTGCATTTTACTTTTCATCTAAATTGATTTACATTGATGGACGAAATGTTCCATACTGACTATACTTATGTCATGCGAGAGGGCACAGCGCTCCTGGTACAAATACATTTTCCATTGATTTCAATGAAAAGTGTATTTGTACTAGGAATACAAATACATTTTCCATTAAAACATTCCAGTAAAATGTATTTGATGATCATTCCTCAAGGACATGATCGAGCTCAATTTTTTTTCGACACAAACCTCAAGCATGTAAAGATATTTAATTCTGACAAGTTTCATCAAAATCGGTTCAGCGGTTTTGGAGCCTCTTCATTTCCGAGAATGACTTTTCGGCTTATATAACAGTTCCGCTCGCTCAGCGTATATACAGTTCGAATAAGAAGATAAAAAAAAAATAAAAAAAACAAAGATGCTTGTTTAATGTAAATTAAAATTAGCTTCGAGAGTTTCTGATTTCACAGATTCCTTATAGTTTCGAATATGGTCATCCACGCACACTTGAAAATGGCTTCGTGTATATACGTGCATGAATGTGTCATATTTATTTATATTTTTATGCTGTTGTTTTTATTTAGATTGCACATATTGCTTTGCATGAGAATGAAATCATCGTACTGGATGTTTAATTATTTCAGAACGTGTAGCACGGTTTTTTTTGTAAATACTGTGGTTTCTTTCGCATTAATGATAGTAGTTTATTTACATTTATAATTTGTTTTTTCACATCTCTATCTACTGAGCAGAAGAGATGTGATGGATCGATTTATAAGCATATATGAGACGAGTAGTAATAAATCTGTCGGTCCTCATTCTGATTTATGGTAATAACAGACAACGAATTTATTACAATATTTTTTTATCGCGGCATAACGAAACGATGTAGCATGAGATACCGTTATTTAAGAACTCTCATCTTCGTAAACATGAAGCTTTTTCCGGTTAATATATCCATATGTTACCACATAATTGACCTGACACAGTGCACATAATTGACCTCTTACGCCGCGGGAAGTCGACGTCATGTAATAGATTTATGAGCTCTATATTGGTATCTGTGACGCAAAACTCGCCCACATTCAAATCTCAACTATAGGAATATAAAATGTCTATCTTAAAACTTGACTATGAAAAAAAAAACATTTTTGTGGCCAAGTTTGAACTTATGCGTTAATAAAGACTATTATGGCTAGCGGCTGGAATTTACGTGAAATGTGCAACTATTTGATACAGATGATTTATTCTCTTCACATGCTATGCACAGCAAGGAGTTACCTTGTTATTTATTTATTCTCGTGTATTTGTAACTCATAAATTTGATGAAATTGTAGTCCTTTTATATTGATACCTTTTTAATTAGTGATGGGGTTTGAATCGAATTGTACCAATATCAGCAGACTCGTGTGAAACTTCGTTTTTATATTTTTTTTTGTTTGGTATTTTTATATCGTCTACATAGATAAATTGTTTGTTTGTTAATAAATCAAGTATAAAAATACTTGAGAGCAAAACTATCTTTTATATTGAGTATTGTTATGAAAGCCAATGATATTATATTTATTAAAAAGAGGTAGATAACGTACTAGCACGCAGAAAATGTATAATTGTCATAATTTGATATATTTGTATTACATACATCGTTCGTTGAGAGCAACTGTCTGTCGATGCGGAACAATTCTAAATGACATGCTGGAGGGAAGAAGTAAGGAGAACTATCTCGTATGAGGTATAAGTAGAAAAAATGTCTAGCTTTATGCAATAAATAACAGATCTAACAGCCCCCAAAATGTTGCTAGTATAGCAACGGGTATGGTTTGAATCTTGTTGACGGATTGAAGTATGTCGAGTTAGAAAATTTAATATTTTTGATGACTAGACAGTCGTATGAGGCGGCAACGGATTGACTAAACTATCGATGGGCCTGCTGATTTAGTACTTATCGCGTACAAACCAGTTGTGTGAATCACATAGCCGGTCTGCCTGCATGGCGTTGGTGCATTTGGTAGGCACAGCCTTTAAAACACTGAATCAAGGATAATATGTAATCTATATAAGTAACTATTATATCGATCATAATATATTATTTAGTATAGGAGATGGTCTCGGGTTCGATCCCCGCACAAGACAAAGATTTGTGCATACAAATATTAAAAATACACATGTCTGTTTGTCTAGGTCGGGATGAATTATATGCATGGATTAAAAAAATAATGTATAATATCATCGTATCGTATGTTATCCAGTATCCATAGTACAAGCTTTGCTTAGTAACCTAGATGGCTGTGTGTAATTTGTCCAGAAATATTAATTTATTTTCATTTTTTAAACTTTCAACGGCAAATGACGTCATTTTTTAAACTGGGCTTATAACTCCTGTACATAGTATTATTATCCTTGAATCATATACACACATTGTACATATTAATCCTTGAATCTGCTGGCCTACTGACAGTTTAGTTCACTAAACTATATCACGCGTTTCAACGACTGTACCCACTAAACGCACAAAGGAAAGGAAGGACATAGTGCCGGTCTGCCTACATGAGGCAGACCGGCACCATGTCATTAAACAAATAAATAAATATTTCTCGACAATTTACACAGCGCCATCTAGTCCCAAATTAAGCGCAAAGCTTGTGTTATGGGTACTAGACAACTGAAAAATGTACTTAAATACATTTTTTTTGTAAATACATAGGTACTTATAATACATAGAAAACACCCAGACCAAGACAAACAGACATGTTCATGCACACAAATGTTTGGCTTGTGCGGGAATCGAACCCGCGACCTCGGAGTCAAAGTGGCCATTGCTAACCACCGAGCTCGTCACTGTCATTCACTTAACTGGTCTACACGCTATACATACTGAATCAGCAGGCCTAACGATGGTATAATCAATCTATTGCCGCCTCTTAGATTAAGAGTAAGTTGGTGTTGGTGACAGTTCAGTATAACAAAACAATACGTTTATTGATTTTTGAGTGTTTACCGTAATGAAACTTTTTGTAATAATAGAACGAATATTTTGCACCTTTATTTACAATTATTCTGTAAGTACTGTAACGCCACCTAATTTAACACAATTTGACGGACACTATTTCATAATCAAGAATTCAAAATACACAAATTCAATCCACCTTATTGGTTATTGGCATGACTATCTTTTGCCTCTTGACTCTTACTTCTCCTTACCCACAAACCTGGAAAATACAATATTATTGATAATAACTGTATCTAATGCTTAAAAGGCTTTATGTAGATTGATTGTTTTGGCCGTTTTTATTTTATTTAATTGTAATTAGTCAAATTTTAAAGCGCCGCCTATGCTTGTGTTTTGCAATATTTTAATGTATTATTTATGTTTTTGTTTGCGTTTTGCATATTAATTTTTTGTTGTTTTTTGTTGGCTTAGTACAAAGCATGGTCTATTAGAAACCAGGAAGTTTGACTAAAATTGACGCGAAATAAGTCGCTTTCCGTAAACAATATTTAACGTTAATGTAACCTACACCTACCTACCTACTATACATTAATGTGATATTTTATATGAAAACCGATGCCCCATGATGTTCAATGGCAACTCAGTTAATAGTTCCATATATCTATTTTGGTACCATAGTGAAAGTAGAATAAGTGAAACTGTAGTAAAACGCTACACTTGACAAAATCCTGTCTACATTGCGAAGGTTGCATTACGGACCAGTTTCATTTATATTTTTGATTAAAATGTCTTTTAAATTTTATTTGATTGTTGGACATGAGAAAAATCATAAACTCAAAAATACATGAATTTTATAAACTGCGCTTCTAAAAATTAGCTTTAATTTGCCAGTTGCAATATTTTGTGCATTAGCTAGCTTGAGTGTGCAATTATTAGATTTGTTCCATGACGCTTGCGATTAAGCTTTAGTATAATTTTGTTTCGATTGTTGCTTGTTTTGTCATTATTAATTTGTTACGTAGAATAAGTATGTAATACCAGTATTATTATTAAGTATAATTGGAAATTAGGTTACATAACTTTGTTTTTGGATGTGATTAAAAATTATGTATTTTTTGGTTAGGTCATTGGCTGTTTATGCGTTACAACCTTCATGTGCATTACAAGCATGGAGAGGAGATTATGTGGATCATTTCGTTATATCCATCCACATAATTCTTGATTTAATAATAATATCAGTGCGTATATAATATATTTTCTGAAATTATAATTCTTCAAAACAAAATAGAATTTATTGATAGGATAGGTTGTGGCTGTGGTATATATCTTTGTTATTCCATTTTAAAATAACAGTAGTTAACGTTTATATAAGGAAACAATGAATATAAAGGTAGCTTTATCCTTTTAATATCTCTTCCAGTCAATCATTGCTTCTATTTTTTGAGCAAGTCGTTTTGAAAATAAGTTCATTCAGGACTCAGGGTTGACTCACTTCTGTCAGCACGGATTCGCATATTTTCGTGTTCTATCCTTTTCTATCACACGGGAAAGTCATTCGCTAGAGCGAGAAAGACTGCATCAGTGCGATCACGCGTGGTAGCATCGGTGATGCGGGTCGGTCGTGTTATTTTTCTCGTTCTAACAAATGATGTTCCTGAATGGCGGAAAAGGACAGCATGAAAAAATGCGATTCCGTGCTGACACACATGAGTCAACCCTCCAGAGTCCACTTTGAGAATAAGCCATGTACTAAACCGAATATTCTTCTTTAAATATATTCTGTTTTCATAGATCACCATATCGCACCGTTAGAAATATAGAGACGTAATCCAAAATTTTGAGATTTCGAGTTAGAGCCACTTAACCTTGGATGACTTGGATGAAACTTCAAAATATGAATAGAGTCTCTATTAACTAAAAGTGCGATATGTAGTTGGTATAACGTCTCCGACGATAGTCGCCATACAACATTATTCCCTGGGTGTATATACAAAAAAGTGTTATATAGTGAATGATGTTATATTTCTATAGATATGGTATACCAATACTAAATTGCGTCAGAAAACGGTACCTGCTGTTGCGAGGATAGCTAGCTATAACTACGTTGGTTGGGGCATATACTATCGCCATCCCTATCATATCAGTGATTTATATTTGCTATCCCTTTTCCTCACGAAGTGCTTAATGGCGCTAATTCTCGTTTCAAAAATATAAAGATATCTAAAGTAGGTGTTAAAATCAATTATAATTGTGTACTTTCGTGTGATATGTGATCTCTTGGGCTTTAATTAATTTATCAAGATAAAGTATGCTATATTCGAAATATAGAAGACGACATTTTTACCTATTTCAATCAACTGTCTCAAACGTCAGACTTGTCGGCTTGCTTGTGCGAACTAATTACGAGGTAAGACAGTTGTCTCACTTTTCGGGTGTTTGGTTTGACGCTTAGTGGCATATCTATATAAATATAACATTATTGATAGTGAAGTGTAGTATTAAATCTGCCGTAATATCGAATTAAATGTGTCGAGAATAATTTCGTGAGGGCGCTTTTTTTTTATTAATAGACTGTTTATAACGCTCGTAATTTCAGTGATAATTATGTACCTGCATGTGTTGTCTAATTTACAAAGCGTTAGTAATTAATTACATTTGTTATTATGTGACGTGAATAATGTCAATTAAGAAACAATTTTTGTGTTTGAAATGGGGATAGTAACACGAACACTCAGTCAAATTAGTTTCTTTTTATCATCTGCGAAAACGACAAATTTTTATGAAATATTTATTATAACTGTGCTTATCATGGCAGTTTTAGCGTAGGTACTGAAGTGAAGTACTTAAGTTTATTGATTTAAAATTCACAATAGTTCTTGAAAAGGTAGACTATATAAATAAATTTTGAGATATGTTTTTTGTTCTATTTGTTTTAGCACGCATATTTTTTTAAATTTTTATACTGCCACCAACCATATCTACGTCAACTAAAAAGGAAGCGTACATGAAATAGCTTAGGAAATATCCTTAATGTACTTAAGACCTGCTGCAAAAGTAGCGCGACTCGAGTAAAAAAAGAAAAAAAAATCGCTAAATACACAATGAAACAAAAAAATGTATTATATAATTGTTTATTAACCCCCATAGATTTTCAATAACTCATGAAATTGATAAAATATTACTATGTAGTGGTTACAGTAAAATGTGCCAAAAACAGCCGTTTTCGGCAATTTTCCTTCCAACAGCTTATATGATTCATTGTTTAATCAATTTTGTAAATATTTCTTACACAGGTGTAAAATACTATGGGACTTAATAAATAACTTTGTAACACGGTTTTTTGGTTGGATAGTAAGTAGTAGTGGATGGTTGGATAGTAGTAGATACGTACTACGTATCGCACTTACAAGTTTGCACGAGTTAAGCGTCCATGCTGCAAAACTAACGCCCTCAAGTAAAAAAAAAAAAATATTCGCTAGCTGCGAGTTTGGAGTTATCGCAAACGGCGCAGATACTTAGTTCTTTAACAATACTTATGACAGTCCATTTTCGGTATTTAAAATAAGGGTGCTTGCATACAAATACGGATATTCTGGCCCTAAATTAATTAGGTCGTATTTTTTAATAGCTGTCTATCACTCTGCATCTTGAACAGGTAAATATGCATAATTTCTGTACTGGGAACTTGTTTCTGTATGCTAGCTCCATAGGCAGTAGTGAGTAGTTAGTTATTATAGATCACGAATATGATGAAACACTCATAACGGTTGTATAACCGTAAATGTAATAACCGGAGATGGGAGAGCAAGAAAAATAATTTTGTAGCGTTTTATCTGTAGATGACAATTTATCGACATTATTTTTTTATAATCGACTCGTTCGTTAAGGCGACGTTTATTCCAAAATTTTCGATTTTTTAAACTAGGTTTAATCGTTAGAAGCATCAGAATAAATATATGTTATAATTGAGTATCATTTCACGATTTGCTTTACTTCGTAGTTCACGTTTTATTCCTAATACATTTTATCAAAATAGTCATGATTGCGTCTGAAAGCGATTGTCGTCTTCATATTCTTAATCAAAATAATCATCATGATCATCATCATCAGGTCCATTTTACTCTCCACTTCAGGAGCACGACCCTCTCTCGTCCGTCCTAGACGGAAGGAGGATTTGGCCTACACTCCCCACGCTGGCCAAACGGGTTGGGGGGGCCTGATCGATATTCGATAATGTATTTCCCTTAGTCGCCTTGTACGACATCCACGGGAAGAAACGGAGTGATTCTATTCTAGTCTGCCGGAAACCACACGGCCATAATAATATTCGTCCCATATTTTTCAATATTTCATCCCATATAAATAGTTAAGATATTAACAAATATCAATTTAATATCTTTATTTCTAATATAGTGTTTTACTGGAGAATGTTCTTGGCTCCATATTAAATCCCTTGTAGCTCATTTCCATAGATTTTATTATCCAACTATATCTCTCGAATAGCCCAGTTGTCGTATCACGCCCCTAATAAACCGGGATGCTGCTTATCTCGCCACTAATGCGCAATAAAAACCCCCACTTGCCTAATGTTCCATCACTATTAAATCTGTTTACACGAATTATATTCAATTCTGTAAATGATGGCTGTTAGCATAACTTTATTTATTTTTAGGAAATGTTGAGAGTGACGATTTTGGAATATTTTATGTCGAGGGTTGTAAACGTCGTTTTTGTAGCCAAGAAAAAAATAATTATTATGACGGCAATAAAGTGTGAAATCAAAGAGAATATAACCATTACGTTTAGCTGTAGCAATCCTTCTGAAATCTGTAACCAACGCAGTTGAAGTTATAATGCATAAAATGCAACATAATTAATTAGCTCCTCAAATCACTAACATCTAGAATTACATGCTTTTATTAAGACTAGCTGATTCGACTTGTCCTGTCTAAACCTTATCTGGCATATTCGGAACAATCCATTAAAGTTGCATTGCAATCGGACGAGCGCTAAACGAATGCATAGAGGACAAACATTATTTTTTATTTATAAAGACTAAAATAGTTGAAGATTGAATTACATTTAGCATACATTTGGGAGCTGTAGATTTTAAAAGGAGTCCTGTTTAAAAGATAAAATATAAGGAACAAAAATGTGTGTGATTTCTCGACACTATGGTTAATTGCAATAAAAATCACGCTGTGAATGTAATTTATTTAGGGATACTCATTATTTGTTCTGAGAAATCTAGACGTGATAGACTCTTAACTCCAATTAAAATTGTTAAAATTAACGTCGGATATTTCCTTTTCCTGCAGACCTCCATTTTTAGATAAGTATGCAACTTATCTTTTTTCGCATTCTGCAATGTTTATGTATGCATACTTTTACTATTTTTTTTGTCATTGCAACCCTTTGTTCACGATGTTTCGATCGCGTAGTTAGACTGATCGTTCTATGGACAATTTTATTTTGTCCTTGGTTCTATCAGTCTGACATCAAATCAATTTTGTAGTCCTATCGATGCTACCATGGCCAATTTTCTTTACCTGCACTATACACGATTTCTACTTATTAAAATAACTATGGGTACTGAATGATACAATTCAGTAGTTCTTTTAATGGAATACTGGCAACTATCAGAAAGTTATATCTAAAAGGCGTTGCCTTTATTTGTTTGTTCATTCCACGGAAACATAAATTTTAATGATATTCATAATACTTATAACAGTTATTCACATAGCTGTGTTAACACAATATTATTGTCGAGACTAGGTAGGTATAATACCTGTGTATTCAACGCGCCAAAATAATACTAAATCTTTGTAGTAATTAGTCGTGTCTGTGAAAACTTTTTGACTAAGTAGTTTGTATTACATGTTTGTGCATTCCAAAGTAGACATGTATATTTTTCTAATCCTTCTTTTTAAATGTGATCCACTGATTTTTTATGGCTGTGTAAGTTGGTAACTTAAAATATAGATCTCTATAAGTAATAATCTTGTTAGTCATCCATTTAAAAACTATAATATCCAAATATATTCTAAAGTTATTATAATGTTGTAGCATAGATCACCTCCAAGAGATTCTGCATGTAACGCAGTTTATGGTCATCATCATCACACATAAATGCAAATTAATTGGTGTAACTCGTGGTTAAAATCAGTGTATACACTGTCGTCTAGACACCCGTGAATACATTAAGTATTTGTTTTTTCATCAGTTCATAACCTTTTCAACAAATTATTGTAATTCTTTCTCTGAAATATGTAGGAGACTTTAATTTATACAAAATATATCGTCACATGTCGTACCAAAAGTAAAATAATATACATTTAAATAGGTTAGGAGGGTTCAAGTTATAGTTACTTACTGAATAACAAAACAGTTGCACGTCGATGTCTTTTATAGAAACATCTATTTTAAACAAATACAGGTTAATAAAATACTCAACATGGTGCGTCTATTGGGGGTGATCTTTTTAGGTATATCGCATGTTTGTAATACGAACACTATTTTATGAACTTTGACATTGAATATACATAGCAATAATTAAGAAATTTTAAATTTAATCGACATTTATGACCTTAGTATGAAGTATTTGTAGAAACGGGACAAATTGTAAGTTCCTTAGTGGTCGGGCCTTTTACCGTGTTTTGATGGAAGATTTGGTTCATTTACAATTAAATTATATGTATAAATTCCGTCATTATTATTGGGTTTTAATAATCCGAGCATCTAAAATTAAAAACCGAGCGGCAATTATATTAACTTGGCGACTAAAGGTGACTGTACATCTATCCGGGCCGAACGCGTTGAACGAACCAAACGAAGCAAATTTTAGAATTTTTTATATGACACCTGGCACACCTACTCGCCCTTCCCGATTCGAACGATTCGGCGAGGAGGATTTTGTATAAAGAATCCTAAGTTTCGTTTCGTTCGGTTCCTTCAGCGCGTTTGGCTCGTGTAAATGTACCTTCGGCTCGAATAAATATGCGTTCGGCTCGGATAAATGTGCGTTCAGCTTAAAGATAGAAAAAGATTATGAGATAAAGAAGTATGATATAAACATACCAAATCTAACCTAATATTCCAGTCGCAGTATATAAGTACAGTCACGTGCAAAAATGCTATGCAATCCTGGCAATATAGAATTGCGAAAGAAATAGTTTGCACCTGTCAAGTAATGAAAATTGTTTTAAAGCTTACGATATTGCATTAAGGGTTATATTACTATTGTTAGCTTATAATTGCGAACACGCGGCTTTAAGATATATATATATATATATATATATATATATATATATATATATATATATATATATATATATATATATATGGACTTTTGCACATGACTGTACTTCACCTATCAAGCACTTATTGATCATATTGGATAAATATTCTTCAATAAGGCAATCAGGCTCAGAGAAACATTATATTGCTGATATTTCACAAAGACAAAGTGCTTAGGAACACCCAATTTCATCAGTAACTCACAAAATAATGTCTAAAAATAATACCTATAAAGCTATTTTATTACACGATAAAACTTTTGAGAATTTGTTTTATTACAAAAGTTAAATTGATGTTTTATTTTTGTATTCCATATATGATATGTTGTTATTTAAATTTATTGTAACTCTTGTAAGTTTACTGATATATGTTACTAATATGAGTCAATTCAAATTAACACACAAATTCATATCCTTAAGGGATATGAATTTGTGTGTTAATTGGAATTTGTGTGTTAATTTGAATTTGACATTTGACGGCAGTTTATAAAATATTTAATATCCTTTCACATGCCGAGTTCCCGATATGGGTACAGCGGAAAAAAAATATCTACTCGCCAAGGGTAATGGTGGTGAATCCTTAAATCTATACCGATCTTGCTCAAACTATTATCAAAATGATCAGGAAGGACAAGGCTACCAATAGACGTCGTAACTTCTATGAAAATCCCGCGGCAAATAAAGCTCTGCATGATACGGAGCGCGGCATGCGAGGGGATATAATGTGAAATACCAATATTTATTATTGGATCCTAAAGCGAAGTCCGGGTTCGCTCTTGTACTCAGATTATAAGTTTTAAAGTTAGTGTATCAATAAAATTACTTTTTATTGCTTTTTATATTACAAACATAATATATTTCTTCTGCTTTTCGATCACAAGAAATCCGAAAAGATTAGTCTCGGAGACGCATCTTATCGGACCAATTATACTATATATTGTTATGTAGATGTATTTTCATTCAACGATGTAGATTTATAATATAACAGATCTTATGAACGAACTGTCGATCAATCTATCTGGTCGAAATACAGGCTCGTCGGGCCTAAACTAAGGTTGTAATGAATGTCTGATTGTATAGCGTTTAAGAATTTTCCTGTTCTTATCGCGAGCTTGTATTGTGTAATAAACGATGTGATTATGACTTAGTACACTTGTATAATTTGTTCATGTTTTTCGATTTTGTTTTGTAAACATACGTTTTGAAGCATTTTTTGTCATCTATAACATCTTATAAATAAAATTGAAACTCTCAAATCTCAAGTCGGCAAATCTAATTATAATTAGTTTCACTAAAATATAATTAGGTAGCCTAGTGTACTTTTATGTACTATACACGTGGTAACGTACACAAAGCCACGGGATATCGGTCTTGGCTCTCTTCTATCGAATATAGTACAGTTTGCTTTGGATTTACACGTACCGGCTACCTGTCAGAAAGTAATCGGCCTCTATATATACATAACTTAATACACTACACATGGATGCTTATAGAATGGACGTTCTTATTCTTACCTTCTTGAAAGTTTATAAAGGAGTAGTACCAACTGAATCCAAAAAATGAACTTTATCAAAAATAGGTCCTTTTTTTGGTGAATGAAACGGGCGCGGGGCTACTAACTAAGCTAAGTATTCGAGATGTGGGGGGCCTTACCT
This sequence comes from Hypsopygia costalis, assembly GCA_937001555.2. Lineage (NCBI taxonomy): Eukaryota > Metazoa > Arthropoda > Insecta > Lepidoptera > Pyralidae > Hypsopygia > Hypsopygia costalis. Next base: position 11,255,958 of record OW443330.2, on the reverse strand, counting down.
TACTCTTAGCCTTACGGTACTCAATTCATTACATTACTTTAATTTTGTTAAGATAAAGTCTCGCCATATCCCGGCCACTCCATACAAAAATCGCGTCGTTTACTACTACATAAACAATGGCGTCTGTGCAGAGCGTAAACGAGCGTGTGTGCGTGTGGCGCCATACTAATTGTTCCACATTCGTCTCAGAGGGGAGGTGAGGTAGACACGAGAGAGCGGCAGGGAGTGACAATACTGTAGTACTATTACTTATATTGTAGTCTCGCTGAAAACATCTCGTCTATATGAATATTTATGGGAGGGGCCGGTAGATGTGTTTGAGAGGTTATATTAATATTATGGAATATTATGTGTAATATGCAATTTATTAATTTTATTTTCGTATTCATATGTATCTTTGTTGTATGTCTATTTAGATCTATTTGTGTATAATTTATGTATAATTATATGTGTGTTAATATATTTATGTATTTTATAACTAATGTATTGTGTGTATTTTAGAATAAGTGAACGAGTCCCGTGAGTAGATTTCCTTTACATTTAAGAGGAAAGGATCACAAATAAGCCAACGTCTTATTTCGATTCTGATTAACAGAAGTTATTCTACAAGTTTTTAGTAACCGTTATTTAATTCTGTTATTAATAAAGCACTTGCTTTTTTCCAAGTAACTAGTTATTTTGTTAATGAAAAACAAGCTTACAGAATTGAGATCTAGTTTGATAAATTTGTCACCCTGGTAAATTGGTGTTTACGGGGTGATAAAAAACAGTGATAAAAAAATAAAAAATGAAGACAAACTTAGTCTTTATTTTTTTTGACACTGACTCTTATTTAACTAGTGGTGATTACTGGAAAAAAGTCAGAGTGTATTAAGTAATTGCAATATCACGTCTTCGAGGCACCAGAAATAGCGCCAAGGAACGGTAGTTTTGAAAAAGTTGAACTTAAAAAATATTTTCCTCCAATCCATTCCATCCAACATAGACGTGGATTGCTTAGGGCATCCAGTACTGGTACCATTAACCAAACGAGGTTCTGACGGAAGAGTGGCAGGGCACGACGAGCCCTACTGGAGTATTACTTCAACCTCAGAATATCGCAGCTAAATAACAGTGCCCTTGAAGATTGTTGTGTTCCTGCGAGTGACCTCACCACCAGACGTGAGGTGATAGTGAGATAGTGATAGAGACAGATAGCGGCAGGGAAAGCCAGTCTACATGGAGATTTTGTTCTGTTCTGGGTACTTAATCCTCGAAATGGAATTTGCACTAGAAGGTACGAAGGAACGTCGTAGGTATGTGCCATTATGCGTAGAAGGACTGAAATTATGTGTCGGGCCAGCTACGTATAGATAGGACATGTTTTATATAAAATACTAAAATGGCAGAACCATTATGTATCGCCTGCGTGAATTGTCACCGGACGGCGGTACCCCAAAATTTTTGCGGATCCTCGCCGCTATTTCTGATTGATTACAAAGCAAAGCTAAACTAACCGAATCATCCTAAACGTTAATTCGCTGAAATATAAAAGGAAGCCAATTTTAAAACAGCTAGCCGTTAGGTACTTAATCTGGCGGTCCTACGCAGAAGCCGCGCCGCGTCCTATACATATAGGTACGAGAGGAAACTGTGACACGGTTATCATGCATGTCACAGAATAATGTAGGTAGGTATTAGGTAATAATGTTTGTATGGCACCTTTTACTTATTATGCTTGCTGGCATAGCGACCTCTGTCTTGAGTATTGGCCTCTGCACGATCTCTCCACCCAGTGACTTGGAGTTCGCGCAGTTTATCTTCCGCCTATGCGAGTGAGTGTAGGCATTTACTTGGAGTTTACTAACGCACGTCCTTTCTTGTCTCATTTGGGATTAGCATGAGTTCTAGGGAGGTGGTCGGGGTTAAAAAAGGGACAATGTTCTTGCATTTCATGGGTATCATATTATTAAGAATTATGTATAATAAATAAATAAATATTCCTGGAATAGTTACATACGGTCATCTAGTCTCAAACTAAGCAAAGCTTGTATTATGGTTATTTACAAGATAACTAATACTTACATTTTTTTAAAATGCATATAATACAGAAAACACCCAGACAAATAGACATGTTCATGTCTTGTGCGGGGATAGAATCCGCAATCTCGGAGTCAAAGTGGCCATTGCTAACCATTCGACCACCGAGCTCGTCAAATGTATTTACCTCTTCTATTTTCCGTTTCATAATTCTCGGGATTATGGTTAATAACGTACGTATTTTGAAAATTCTGTACATGTTACGTAACGTAGGTAAATTGCATAACACGCATATTAAAAATATATTTCTCTTTTGGAAGACTTGTCGTCGTCGTCAACTGAGGGTTGGCGGAGGTCAGTGTTTTCAAGCCGCCTAAAGGCCACTCATTTGGCTTAACGACTGTCATCTAATGACAACATGCGGAACTGAAGGCCTAACGTCCCCTCCGAAGCAGGAATGATGATGTAGAGCTCGAGAAAATAAACCCTTCCAGGGATCGGCTACGGCCTACGTTGCTTAACTTGCGTGTTCGATTAGACAGACACATGCAACGACGCCATCGAGCTTGTCTTGTAAAGAGTAGTGTATTATGATAATTTATTCCAGCTAACTATGTTTCAGTAATACAATCTTTTGAAATTAAGGTTGTAGAGAAAGTTGAGACATTTTGTCGAAAATTAATTGAAAGTTATACTGCTCACTGCTGCTGCTGACAAGGCAACGTTTTTGTGATCAAAACCCAACCCTTCAGAAAATCATCTAATTTATTAATTTAACGAGTTGCTGATTACAGTTTAAACCGACTCTACCCGTGCTCAGGCGTCCGGTCAACCGGACTAACGCAAAAAAAAAATATTTTCCATATTTTATAACATTAAATTTATTTATTTAAACTTTATTAACCACATTTTTTTTACATTTGGCATTTTTTTACAAATATCTTTATTCGTATTTTAAATAAATATAAATATTCCTGGATATATTACACACTATAATCTAGTTCCAAACTAAGCAAAGTAAACTATGGGGACTACATAGCTGATGTATATACTTAAATAAGTACATTTTTTTTTTGTAAATACAAAGAAAACACCCAGACCAAGATAAACAGACATGTTCATGCACACTAATCTTTATCTTGTGCGGGGATCAAACCCGCGATCTCGGAGTCAAAGTGGCCATTGTTAACAATTCACCACCGAGCTCGTCTTATCTTTGAAAAATAGTTACTCTCTTAAGAATGTAATGAATATCAAAAGTTTACGTCACACAAATTTTTTCACCTAAAAGTTTTTTGTATGTCCTTCATACCTTTAACTAAAATTGTATGACGTGATATTTATACACAATATTCATTATTTAAAAAAAATGTCCAATTGTCAAAGCGTCAGATTAAATATATTGCCAGACATCCAAAATTTCAATAAGCAAAAGTGCTAGGTTTAACACATAGCGTTATTATAGGTAGTCTACTCCTGATTTTATGCAAGCTCAAAAATCTTCCGTTGTCCAGTCAACTGTCATCATCATAATCGCTTATTCTAGCCTAAGGACGTCCATTGCTGAAAAAAGGCCTCTCCATAGCATAGAAATAGATGTCCCCCCATAGAACTTTCAAAACGTCGCCGTTGGGGGTTTCTACGGCGACTTTTTGTGGCGATGCTGACGCGCGAATACAAAGCGCGCTTCTGTATCGCAAATAAAGCAAATACTTTTTTTTGTAAATACATACATATAATACATAACAACACTGAGACCAAGATAAACATACATGTTCATGCACACAAATATTTGCTGGGATCGAATCCGCAAACTCGGAGTCAAAGTGGCCATTACTAGCTACTTATTTGACTACAGATACTCGACAACATCGCGATTGTATCGATTCTAACACGCGACTGTTTTGTGCAACATACGGGGAACGAAGAGTGGGCGCTTGTGTAAAAGCAGCAGCAAACAATGAGACCAATGTTGTCTCGACTAAGTCCGTCTTGCAACTGTAGCGTTCGCAAGTATATCTGTATCGATACTGAATCGCCTTTGCACTACGGCTGAAGCGCGACAGCGTCGCAATAGTATGTCATACGCCGATTGTTCCGGTCTGAGATCGCCTTTCCAAAACTTTGCTGCCCCCTCAGATCAGTTCTGCGTGCTATGTCACCTGCTCATTGTTTCGTCAGCCTGCTGAATGCTGATCCTTAGAGCTATTGGGGAAGGTCTATATCCAGCAGATTGATGATGATGATGATTTTTTTATATCCTGTTTATGAAATTACTGAAAAAACCCAATTTACTGTGCATCGTAATTACTCCTGAAGTTTCTGAGATTCGCGCGATCGTTTACTCTTGCAAATCTCATTTTTTTATTTTGTGGATATAAAAAAAAAAACTGTTAGTTATATCTTGGAAATTATTTGACGCAATACTACAAAATAAATATAATTAATATTTATTTACAAAATAAATATAATTAATATTTATTTACAAAATAAATATAATTAATATTTATTTTGTAGTATTGCGTCGCATAATTTCCAAGATATAACCGTTTTTTTAAATCATAATACGTTCAATAATAAACGACCTTATAAAAACCAACCTAATAATAGTATCGAAAACTTTAAAATGATAAAATCATCTCATAATTTTATCCATTGTGCAATCTGATTGCATATTTTATGAAATTCGTAGCTGTAGAATGGAAAGCGCAGCCTACGCCTGTAGGAGACGAGGTAGTTCCGTAGACGTTCGTAGCTTCTCGCTACACGGGCGCCAGACGCACGTGGTGCCGATCGACGTCACGAAACGCAGTTTCGCGCTTCATGACAAGCGAAACTACTGTTTATGTCTATGGCTTTATTTACTGTTATTGCTTGTCAATAAAATTATTTAATATGTATAATATCTTTATACACATCATGTCAAATGATTCGCGAAGACTGTAAAGTTATGATGTAATCTAAAAATACATTTTGTAACAAATGTTATTTCAAGATGAATCTGAAAATTACGTTATTTTCGTTATGAATTGACATTTACGACGCACATCTCTCTAGTCAAATATTACATTGACTTTTAAAGACGTAGCTTCCAAAAGTGCAATTTTTGTAATTTTATTTATTTCTTAATTAATAGCCAATAATTTCAACCACACGATTGAACTTTTAAGTTTTCAAGTTTGCAATGTGAAACTGTGAACTTTTAATTATCAATATTTGTTACGGCCAAGTTTGATTTGGAGCGCGGGGGTGGCTGAGCGCTGGGCGCGTGTGGGCGCGCGGTGGGCGTGCTCGGCCCGCGGGGCGGTGCGGGTGGTGGCCGCGCGAGCGGAGAGGGGCGCGAGCACGTGCCGCACGCTCACGTGGTGGTGCCGAGCGCGCCGGTCCTCGCGTCCGTCGTGCCGGCCGTATGAATAATTGTGTACGGAGTGAATGAATCGATGCGGCGGCAGCGCGGGCGGCGGGCGAGGGCCGCGGGCGGGGGCGCGGGCGGCCTGCGTGGAGGGGTGCGCCGCGACGCGCGACGCGCCAGTCTCGTGCCGGTAGTCGGTAGTGCAGCCGAGCGACTCTGGGAGCCGTCCCCTCGCGTCGTCGCTCGCTCGTAGTCGTAGTGCGCCCGCCGCCCGGCCCGCCCCGCGCCTTTGGCGCCTGAGCCCATGGAAACCCAGAACCAGGAAGTGGCCCGAAGCCCCGCTGAGGTGCCCAACGACCCGGGGTACGTCCTCCGGCTCGAAGTGCTTCTTCGTCGCGCCCTTTTCCACCTCTCATTCCTATGTTTATCTTGCAGGAAGATGTTCGTCGGAGGACTCAGCTGGCAGACTAGTCCAGGTACGCACGTCGGTTCGCCGGCCGCGCTCCGCCTGCGCTGCCGACGGATGTGCATCCGATGCACTCGCTGGCGACGGTCGAACGATCGTTTAGATCGCGGAAGATCGTCTCCTCTGACCGTGACAAAAACCGCGTTCATTTTCAGTGATGAACTATCGAAATCGTTTGATAAACATCGGTAAAAGTTTGGTAGTCAGCTGATTAGTTATTCGTGTTCCAAACTTGTCGTTTGTGACGATCAGTGTTCAGACGGCAGTGTTCATAATGGTTTCGGTGTGAAATGCGTCTCGAGATCGTTTAGAGCGTCGTAAACGCGTGTAATGTGCTGTAATTCAGTTATAATGTCGAGGTGTATTGGACGTCAGGTGTGCGGCAGCCGCCATGCCGGGTGCGCGCGCAGCCTCCGCCGCCGCCCCGACCTCTCCACCTTTCAATCTTGCGAGCTATTTTCGGTCTTATCACTATTAATATTCAGTAGGTAATTCAAGTTAAGGCTTCCGTAGCCGGCTTTTCCCCCAAACAGTTATCACAACATAACCTCAATCTTAAAGTACGTAGAACACGGCACCGGCACCGGCGCGCTTCCGTCCTCGTCTATTAATGTAGGGCACATCAACAATTGGCAATAACTTGTACCCTGTGATGTAAACCTATGAAATACATTTAAAATTTTTCATCATTGTTTTATTCCAATCCTTTCAAGTTAATTTAATAATAATTGTTCAAGTTGATAATAAATTTAATTTAATAACTTAATAACTTAACTCATTGTTATCCTTAAAAGAGCATCATAAAATTCTAAATTACGAACTATATTTTCGTTTCATCCGATGCGACTAATGTGATGTATTTATACGTAAATGAAAGCTATATAAACATTAGCAATATTATGAGAAATGACGCTGTCATTAATAATTTTGCAGTGCATTCCTTTAAATTAATTCGCGAGCGCAGCTCAAAAGGTCCGGTGCGCGTGCGCGAGAGATGCCCGCGGTATTGGCTCGTGCGCCCACGCCGCACTTTGATCCCTTACATCTATGCCAACTTTATTCTTCTCTGGAGATATCTAGGCCGCTGCATCGGCAATATACTTGAGAGTTGAGATATTATCGGATCTATCGATCGCTGACTCCTATACCGGGAAATGTCGTAAATAGACATACGTTCATCCGTTCCTGTTTATATGGCATCACGGTTCTAAATTTCGTGTTTTATGATTCAATCGGCAAATGTATGGCTCAATCTTACATTGACATATCTACTTACTCGTTTGACGAATTAAGTGGTTTATGTGATATATGATAATAACACGTTTCCGCAATTTTTATTTAAATTATGATATATTTTTGTGGAATTCGTTGAAGTTTACTCAGTACGTTATCTTGTGATTTCACAGTTAGTCTGGTTAGTCCCCATTTGTAAATATTAGATAGGTATAAATTGACTTTATTAGATAGAGAGTATTTAATCCATTTAGATAATCTGTTATATAACCAGATAACTTTTTTTCTGTAATAGTTTTATATTCTCACGTCATGCGTGCATAATTAACTTAAATTTACATAAAACGATATGAATATCCTTTATATTAATTTAATATCAATTTAATTTTTTTACAAGGGGTACCTAGCTGGACCGGTATTGATGAAGTTTGCATAGTTGTACGTACGTAATCTGTAAGGAAAGAAAAATACTTAAGACCGTATGAACATTGGGAATAAGGACTATTTTATTATAATACAAGTTCTAATTTAAAGAACAGTTTATCATTTAATCAAGCTGTTACACAAAGCGACTGCCTATCAAATCAATTCAGTAGTCTAGTTTCAGGAAATAATGACCAACTAACCCACACATAAAACAGGTACCTAATACCTGTCCTCTTGGCACTAGACATGCCAGGGTAGACTTTAGTAAGGTCGGTCTCTCACAGACGGAATTCATAATTTGTATTCATTCAACTGAAAATTTTTGAAATTTGTATGTTTTTAGTTTATATAGGTAAATATTTAGAATTTTAATGGGGAAATCGGAGAATCGCATAGGGAAAGCCCAATAAGATACCCGCTGATGATAATGATGTTAGTTAAATAAATAATTCTCTGCTGCGATTCCGTGAGTTCTGAATAATTTTGTATTTGAATTTTGAGCGGGCTACGAAATTTGCTTAGGGTAGCAAAAATGATTTTCATTCTTATCAAAAAAATATTTCGCTTTCGTCTTTTATGTCTTTATTAACTTGTAGCAAAAACAATTTATTCATTAAAATAGTTCTTGCTAGAAGAATAATGTTTGCTTGAGATGTTTGCACCTTGCCTCAGAGGTGACGATAAGATATTTTTTTTAAATTATGTAGTAACACTACAAACAAACTGTTATCGTTTAACTGATAGGGAGCGAAGCGCCTGGCCCCTTAATCTTGGCTTTACAAATATCAAGTCTTCAATATTGTAGCTGTCCAAAAAATTTACTCTACAAAAATCAATCACACCTCATTGATAACATTGACAGGCACTGTGTCTACCTATCCAAGCTGAACTAAATTTATCTAGAAAGATTAAGTTTCAATTCGATAATAAAATAAATCTCAGAATCTAGATTTTACACTGTAAATATCACGTTCACGCTTTTGCTCTAAAGCAAACATGATATATTGATTTAGATTACTAAATTCTATTACGACTCAAAATGTTTTAAGTGGTATTTTTCCGGTATGTTGTTTTCGTGCGTGTTTTACCTTAAATGAGACGCAAAAAATGCATAAAATTCATTGCGTCTAAAAAATTCCATGTAATTTCCAATTCAGTATGGGAACGGAAGGAAACTTATCTTTCACACCATCTCCATGACACGGTATATCCACTTTAACGACGTTCTAATGACTAGACAAAATAATTTTAGCTTTATATTTTCGTCAACTGCTTTTGAATTCATGATAACCGTTCTACACGTCTGTCGGTGAGTTTTTGTGGCGTCAAAACTCATAGTTACGAAATAAAACAAGACTATTCTAGTTATGTTACTAAACTAACTCATTATTTCAGCCGAGTGCAAGTCGTTACACCGTGTTGCTAGACAAAAGGTAGAGCTCCATTATCTGAGTCGTTTCTACCGTCTGACATATCATTGACAGTGTCTCGGGAATTACACAAACTGAACTAGGTGTGTGTTCAGATAAATGTACCACAGAGCGGGCATTGTTTCTTGAATATACTTTGTACACAAGAATAAAGGTTTATGTAAAATTTGTGTATGCCGTCTGATTTTCTTCAATGCAAACACCGTAATGAGTGTCTTATTATTGGACGTATAGTACGATTTTCTTTTACAATCAATGCAAGATCACCTCATTTCGACCGTACTAGCTTAGACCTGTAGGTAACGTTTGCATTTAGTTATGGACCTATTATCTTACGACGCTTACAGACTGTCTATCACGACGACACCCTGTAGCACCCGTTAGTCGAGAGATCGTCTTTCCGGAACTGAAGGTAACAATTGTAGAATTATAACCGTTCATTAGAAAAATAGGTATTATTGACTGCGACTCCCTAAGGAAAAGAGATTGCCTGATTTAAACGCGAAATTTCGTTGTGCTCTCTCACAGAATTAATAACGCCGGAATAATGTCTGTTACCAGGCAGAATGTTGCGAATAAAGAGACTTTCACGATCTCAAATAATTTTTGTAATTCTCATTAGAATTTAATAAAAAAAAATACAAATAATCTCATAATATATTTCATATATTTTATTTGCTACCATGGGTAATGTTAGAATACAGACGATACAACAAATTAGTCCTACCATATTCTACCTTACTGCATGCAAGCTGTATTGTAAAGAATGCATAGTTCAGATAGTGATGCTGATCAAATATTGATTCCTGAAATATTACTAGACACTCAAGAAATTACTGAGAAACTCTAGGAACAGGATGCCCAAGTTTAAGAATAATTTCTTGCTTTTGTTATTTTATTTAGTGTATAATAGTAGGGAAATCAGTCGGGTGTAATTCCATATTACCTATGCCCAGATGTATATTCGTAATATAATCTGTGCCTTACTCTTCTTGGTGAATATACGACTATTAAAAAGGAGCCTAAATACTTACTATTCAATAGGAATCACTTTAACTAATACACATATCTCTGCATTAAATTATAAAAAAAGGTCAATGAAATTGTGATTATTATTTAAGCTATAGTGACTCCAAAACCTAGGTCTTTACTCTTTAGTCAATCTCATCTGCACATGGTACTCATCTCGCAAGTTAGGTAGCAAAATATTTTTTTTATAACCTGTTTTATTTTTTATAAAAAAAAATATAGATGTTTAAATACTACTTACAGAAAATCATAGCCTAGTAACAATTTTTCCAATGGATGTCGCGTTTTTGTAAGCTCGCGAAGTTATCTGGAATCTTCTAAAGAAGTACTGCGTTAGCAACGGGGTGACAACAGGCAAGTTATACATCTTGTGATCCTATCATTTATGGACCACGGAAACCGCTTCACATTAGGTGAGCCATACTCGTTTGCTTCCCGACCAGAGTCACTGTCTCATGAATTTTCTCGGCAACTTCGGGATTAGGTACAAGTCTGTACATTCGGTCAGATTTTTTTAAAATTACTATTTTGATCCCACAGTATACATTGCTCTTTTCTCCTCATCCTCCTCCAGTTTATGTTTTTTATACCTCGTCGGGTGTGTGCTAGCTACACAACACAGTTCACCTGATGTGAAAAATCTCCCTTACATCTAATAATCATATTAAATTGTACAACGAAACTGTCCTGTAAGTATTTAGATACACAGTAGCTCTCTCCAAACATAGAGTAGATCACCGTATTATGGTGGCTTAACTATTTCCTTTAAACTCGACTGTAAATGCTTAGTTTGCGTGCCCGTTTACCCTGAACACAATACGTGCGGCACCGGCGCCGGACTCGTTACGGTTATTATAGACACGATTGTTTGCTCGGCTCGTGCTCGCGCGCACTGCGTCGCCACTCTTACTGCGTGTTATTTTGTTACACAATTTCCTGCAGTTTATGTTGTGGAATGAACTCCCTGTCGAGGTTTTCCCCGCAGCCTACGGCATGGGGTACTTCAAAAAGGCCGTGAAGAAGTCATTATAAGGTCAGCAATGCTCGAATATTGTCCCTGGTGTTGCACGCATCTATAGGCTGCGTTAACGGCTTTCTATCAGGCAGGCCGTACACTTGTGTGTCACCCTAATTAAAAAAAAAGCTATAAGGTTCTTTTACATTGGTTACTGTCAGATAGTAAGTTCATGTCGTTATTTTTCCTGAATCCGTCATAATCAAACTTTTTCAGCAGTACAGAAATCTCTACATCGATTTTTTACGAAATTATCAGGTTTTTATCAGCATTAAGAAAAAGATGTGATCAAGCACTCATTTTCTTTGAATTACTTTTACTGATTCCAATATGGAAATCGTAAAAACGTCGAATTCTTCATACAACAGTCATCAGATCAAACAATTTGTATGGAATGTGAATGTAGTAGTTTCAATTTCGAATTACAGATCAAAATTAATAATTTTGACATGGGACTATAGTCAAAGCTGTTAATTTTGATCAACATGATATAACCTATAGTTATATTGATGAGCTCCATGTTCTAATGGCTAACAAAGGTCACTTTGAATCCGAGGGGTACTATCCCCGCACAAGACTGACATTATATGTATATATTAACGTGTTTGTTTGTCTTGAGCTGTGAGTCTTCTATCTATATGTTATATGTATGTATTTACAAAAAATGTATTTAAGTATATTATATCAGTTATCTAGTACTGATATTATAAGCTTTGGTTAGTTTAGGAATAGACGGTAGTGTGTAATTTTTCCAGGAATATATTTATTTATTAATTATAAATATATATATATTTCACTGTTACCAAAAAATATTCTTCCTATAATAGACTGTTTTTCCTACATAAATAAAATATCATACCTGATATATAACATAAAGAGTTTTCGTTCGTTCTATTTGAAGATCTATCTTAACGCAGGTAGAGCTAGAATTATTTGACTTTAGCTAGCCTAATAGTCGAAGAAAGAAGCAAACTAGTTTGTAGATCCTACTAAACATATATAACTGCAGAGGAGCTGCATTAAAACCACTTTAGACAGTATTACAGAAAAATAACTATGAAATTCTCCTTAATCTCAAAAGTTAAGCGGAAGAATCTAAAAGTTCGCCTTGGGATGATTAAATGTAATAGGACGGATTACAAAATGAGTAACGCAACGCAAGGATTTCTCCGTCTGAAGATTTCTAAACTTTATCTCGTAGATAGCACCTGCCAATAATGGTTGTTAACTGAATTATAACTTCAGAGCAGGTCTGCAATCAAGAATCAGGAGGATTTTATACGACTATAAAATCCTCAAAGTCGAGATACCTGTTGGAGCGAATGGGACTTTGCTATGTAAGCTGATACTTACCTACACTCAGTATTAACTTACACATTTTGGTCTCAATGGAACTCATCAACATTAACTTATGCTTATCTTGCCTATTGCAATACATATTTGCAATACTCTTCCTTTTAATTGAAAGCATTTAAAGCAAACTCTGGTTAGAGCAAGTAAGGTAGTTTGCTTCTGTCTTGACCATACACTTTTTTTTCTAGTTGTGTTTATAAACTACTCGAAAGTCAGTGATTTAATATCTAAATGTTCTTTTAAGTATGAATGAATAACTTCGATACATTAAACCCATTTTTTTTATTCTACTTCGGGTGGCAGACAAGCGAGGCAACGGTTACCGTAGCCATATTAACGTTGGCAATATGTAATATCACCCCCGCTGCTTACGCAGCAACTCCTTCCTATTCTGGTAACCTCACTCACTCGCAGGAACATAACAACCCTCGAGGGACTTGTTACTTAGCTGCGGTATTCTGTGAGGTACTTCCCCGGTCGGGCAGTTAAAAAAATATTCTACGCCCTACCTCTCTTAAATTTATACCATTTATAGATATACTACAGTTAATGTTGTTAGACATGAATCTTTGTATAGACTGCTACGCGGAACTAGGCTATCGAATTTCTCTACGACATATCATAGATGCAACAAACGACAGTCGAGCAATCTCGTTAGGCTATTGTAGTTTTTACAGTCGCATTGCTGTCTACGGTGCCAAGGCGGCAAGTTAAATTTGAAAACTTCTTCTTTATTCTGATTAAATTCATTGTGCCAAGGCAGTTGTAGGTTTATCACCGGGACAGTATTGACCTCCTCCAGCTCATTGTCACTTTGGAGGTCAGTTTTAATCTGTCTACACAGTGTACACATTGTGTTAGAGATCTAAATATGTTTCGTGGTCGTTTTAAGGAGAACTATTCATAAATCATCTTTCTACGAAAATGCGCTGTCCATCTTACGATTTTAATATTGTCTGTTCAGATCTTAAAATTATCATTGAATTTCCCGTGAAGACAAAAGCTCGTGAAACCCTTTCAGTCGTTGAAAGGGTCACAACTCAATTCGTTCGATTCCGAGGAATTCACCTTTGCCTTCATCTATTATTAATCCAGACATTTTGCATACGTTGAATAATGCAGCAGCCGAGTCTGTGATGCACAACGAACGGATTGCCCTTATTTAATTTGCACTCTGAGACTCGCGTGATGACGGTAACGCGACGTGGAAACTTGTCGTCAGTCACACTTGGACTTTCTGACAAACGTTATTTAGTTTTGAATCGGCTTCTCGAATTGGTCCATTTGTATTACATTACTCTGCGAATAGGCACATCAAAGTGTCAACTTTGATGTTTCTCATACCCCACGGAATAAAAGCTAAAATCCAACGCAATGTCTTATTTAGCTAGATATGAGCTATACTCACCATTAAATTATCAATTTAAATGAAGTGCTCTATCTTTATCCAAGAAATACCTATTACAGTTTTAGACTATGGTTATAGTATTTATGGCCAGTTAAAGAGCGTAGAAAATCCATGAAATTAATAAGTATTGTTGATTCCCTAAGATAACTCACCACTTTGCCATACAGTTCAGTATGGCAAAGTGGTGAGTTATCTTAGGGATACGACTGTACATTCAGATAAACAGTGTCATTGGCAGCTCGTGGGCCGTGGGAATCAACTCAAACAACTACTTACTAAAGTTCTATCACACGTTACCACCAAGTTAAGTAACTTTATTATTAAAGAATCTGCCTTTATATAAAATGAAAAAATCTCTCTGTCTGTTACACAATCACAGTTTTCACAACCAAACGACGCTGAAATTTACATAGTATGGATATACTTGCGCTGAGAAAGGACGTGGTCTTATTCGGCTTAATTTTTTCACTTCCTATATTTGAATATATTTTAGACATATTATATAGACATTTTGATAATATGGCCGTTTTAATACTTTAGAGCTTGTGAACCAGGAATAAATAACAGTTCATTACAAAACAGTTTTACAAAATAGACGTTGATGCCACCAAGTCTGAGGAACGGAGGCGTAATTTAATCTGCTAAGAAATTTTGCGACACATGTCTATACCAAAATTAGAAGAGGCGATGGGATCCCGCAGCTGAGTTTGACGGGATGCCAGATAAACATCCCGTCCGATAGGCCCCACCGAGAGCCTGTTTCGATGCTGAGTTTCCTAATGACATCGCTAATCGGTAAGCGCTTACTCCACAGAGCAGGGAATTGCCGCATACACACGTGTCATACGTACAGCGTTTCCCTGCTCTGTGCTTTACCGTAATTGTTTTTTTTAAAGGTTTTAGTTGATGATAGGTGAACGCGTGGGTCATATAGAAATCACTAGGTAACGTCCTCAATTTTGGAACATTAAGTTTTAAATTTTCTCTATCTGTCAACGAATCTCACGTACAGGTAGTTTTATTACGCTTCATAGTTCATCTAAGCGCTTGTGAATGTCCAAGGTCCCACCAGTACGGTGAAAGGCGAATGTATGTTTTTTAGGGTCTTAGGGAAATAAAAAAGAAGGAATGGTTATTTTGATACCATACTATACGGGTTTGATAAAAAATAATGTATAATTAACAGAAATTTGTCCTGTCGGCAGTGTCCCCACAAGACTGGCAGCATTACGATTGTTCACATTGATGTTTAATTTTGTAATGATACATAATGTATATTTGGTTGGCCTATGATTATGTAACTATCCACAGTTATAGAAAGGTTACTGCGTCCTTCAAGACGAAGAAAGCAGGGGCAAAGTTATAGAGAAATCATTAGAATAGCCTTTGTGCTTATTAATTTATATTTTTTTTGTACTTATTCATTTCGTATTTTCATTGATCAGCTGTAATCGTTATATTTGATTTTCCTAAAGGTTGACTGGTAGAGAATGCTCTTAGCATTAAATCCATCGTTTATACCCTTATTGTGTGGCCACTAAAGTTTAAAGAAATAAAATCAACCGGGTGTATAATTGCCAGAAAAACAATGTAAATAAACGGCATTAAAATATAGACCGTCCATTTTCTTGCTTTTACTCGATAATCGAAAACTACTTCTGGATATTGGCCTTGTCCAATGTTTTCAATCAAATGCGATCCTCTGTCGAATTTCTTCGTTTCGGATTCGATTCCTTAGATAAACCCCAAGCATGGCTCTCTCGTCGCTCGCTGTGCACCCTTTAGTCTGTGGATCAGCTTAATGGACAGTTTCCATGCCTTCGAACTGTAGATCATATGACACACTGGTTAAAGTTTAGTCTTCAAATATTTTGGTATCTGTCCAGTGGGAATGTGCCGGAGCTTTCGAAAAGCTGGCCAGCCCAATCGAATGCACCTATCGTTCTTTTTGATGAAATTACACCGACCAAGCTTTAGTAGAGTCTTTAATAACTTCAATCGCTGCATTCTCTACGATAACTGGGCCCGGGATGAGAAAGTAGTTGTACATGACTTTCCTCTTGTCAAAATTGGTGAAGGTGCAGCGTTGATTTAAATCTCAGCAATTCAGTAATTATGACCGCGTCATCGACAAATCGAAGGTGTGAAATGTACTCAAACCTTCGAGTGGGTCAGGAGTGAGATCGGTTTATAGTTCTTCTATAAAGTTTGACATCTTTTTTTGAAGAACAAGACAACGAAACTCTGGTCCACGTGACTGGTGCAGTTTCATTGTGAATGACGGGATTAAACCGTCGTTGTAGTTCCACCAGAACCGCAGTACCTCCAGATTTCAATAATTCTGTTGTAATTACATCCTCACTGGGAGCCTTATCGGTTTGCAGCTGGTTAAGATCCTAATCTCATCCACGCTGATGTCTGGAATGCCTTTAGTGTCATGTCGAGTTGGTGGGGTTCGGCGATCAGATTTGATGAAAATTGAACGTGGTCCAAGTCCAAGGGCGCTCAAAGCGCAGTTCGACTTGGACCATGCTCTTCTGTTGCTTATTTACGAGTTTAAAGTGGGGTCAAAGTTACTTTATCCAAGTGATTGTATCAACACGGTTTTATCCTGTATTAGAAGTTGCTATTCTCATTTTCAATACGGATACAAAATCTTAGCTCGTGGAGGTTTGCCCTTGCTAAAAATAGAAGTTAACCAATTAGATCAGTTAACGAAATAATCATATCTATTTTCAAAACAGCTGTCATTTCCGACACGCTACACCGACCGGTACAGTGAAGAGTCGCTCAGTCACTAATGTATTTTTGCGTTCTATTATGACTTTATTGAAATTAATTTGTCAACTAAAATGGTTGGAAAACTAACCTACATTATAATTATTGAATTTTGGAGTTCAGTAGTAAACATGAAACTCTTATAATCTGGTATCGTCTACCATTATCTGGCTTGTGGAATGCTGTCGCAACTTACATTTTTGTCATTAATGTTCTTAGATCACTTTTATATCCATCCAAATAATATTGGCAATCGTAAGAATAATAAAATGAAAAGACAATTGAGTATTTTTAAAATCCTATGTAAGCACATTAAAATCATCAGTAAGAAGATAAGCATATGAATTAACCTACACGAGTACATACACATATTAAATTAGTAGCTGCCCGAAGTCTGTACATAAGATATTTTGAACAAATAATAATAGGAAGAGTTTTTATTAGGGACATATACTTATGACAAAACAATTATTTTTACATAATTTGTCTGTCTGATGTTTATACGCAGTTTATACAAACCTACCGAAATTTAATAATATAAAAATGCGATTGTCACAGGGGAGTTTGGAGGTCTAGCTCGAATTCTGGCGGATGTTTCATCTGGGTATTCATAATAATTGATGAAGTCCTTGCAGACGAAATCGCGGGCGGTACTAGTACTACGGGCGGACTAGTATTTTAATAAAAGCTTGTGAAATGCATGTTGAATTTAATTGTGTCGTTATTGCACCGGATGTGCGATGTCTGTCTGTTTCGTATGACAAACAGACAACTGTCATCCGGTGCCTTAAGTACTTATATCAATATCCATTTTAATCGCAGACTGAGTTAGAAAATCTATAATTTGGGATTATATAATGCCAACAAAGCTTAGATGTAACAAGAATAAAAAAAAATATATTTTTAAAACAAGCTCTTATTAAATGTTAGTAAAATATTCAACTAAACGTTTACTTTGACTAGCGAATTTCATACAAATATTGCAATATGCAATCGAAATTACAAAAGCATCTTTGTAGTGACAGAAGTCCGTAAGTGAATAATTTTATCTGTATGGCTATGGCTTCTGACTTGTGTCAAAACACAAATTAGTTTATTTTGTGTTTAGACACAAATCAGAAGCAGACTCCGTTTCATACAAAATGAAGTTAGCGTCGTTGCGATCGACTATTAGCGAGAAAACTCTCACTCAAGATCGATAGTTCGACCAAATACAAGAATTTATCATTTAATTTACATAGATCCGTCCTAAGACCCGAGCAATGCTCGGCTTCCCACGTGCTCACAGATACTACGGGAAAGGAAATACACACAAATTTGCGGTACTACTACATAAAAATAAATGTATGTAACATTGTATTTTCATTATCAACATAGTGTATTTGTCAGTACCTTCCTAGCTGGATAACTAATATCAGCACTCGTGCACATAACGTGTCACAAAAATGGCATTATTTTTTTGTAATATAAGTAGAAAATCCTAGGTCTACGAGGAAAGCCAAATGGACAAAATTCATGCCAGTTATCATTATTTCACACTCCAGTATGAAATTTGAATAATGTAATGAAATTTCCTGTGGATTCACGTTTCAGTTGTCTACTGTATTTCAGTGTTAAATTAAAATCAAGTAATTGAAAGCCGCAGGTGCCCATCAAAGCTTCAAAGCGCATTCATTTTACATTAGCCAAAAGGGAAACATAATTCCGGGCGGTGTGGCTACAGACTGATTTGGCAGCGAAAAGATTTAGCAAATGGTCAAAGAATTGGGAGTGAAGAGGCAACTGCATTACCGCAAATCGTATGTAATCCGTCTTACAAAGTGCAGCGAGCCCGCATGTGAACAAACACCGATCGGTGCTGCCTAGTGTCTAGGGACCGGATATTCGTTTCGTTTTGCCAGTTATTTCGGCCTAGCCACAAATAGACATACGAGTGCGCGTGCGAACACTTCTTTAGCCCACATAAATAAAGTCTGAAAAAAGTAATAAATCATTGGGCAGCGTACAGCTTCTACCGGGCAATAAACGACAGTATTTCGGCTCATTTCGTTTGTTTTTATTCGGGAAACGTTGCAAGCACATGGCCTCTCGAAGTTTGTCTCTATGGCACGTAAATGTGACCTAAGTAATTTTTGTAATGTAACTGCGTAACATCTTTTCGGACATTTGATTCTACCAGATTTTCTCTGGTAGATTCTCTCTATATCTCTCGGTAGATCTGGTAATTCATTGATATCTTTTTCGGTATTATTAACTAATGTTTTAAACTCAAGTAGGTTAACTGAGCTTAGTTTACTGAACTTCTTAACCTTCCAAAATAAATTAAGTTTCTTTTTGTTGTAATAATAAAGCGTCGATTAAATTGATTTGAGTTAAGAATATAATGTAGTTGTACCATCGGCTGCGCAGGCGCACTTCACGCACCATTGCGCCCTCCGGTATTCACAATGTGACATTTTTTATGTGTCGTCAAACGATAAAATGGTGCTGAGCGTGAAGAAAAAACTGTTTTGAGACGCCTGTTGATAGTCATGTGTTTGAGTTGTGGGCTCGGCAACTATTTTTGTGGCATTTTGTACACACTCTAAGATCATTCTCTAAGATCTTCGCTAGTGGGTGCGATCTAATAATAAATAAATAAATAATAAATATTGTCAGACAAATTACACAGCGCCATCTAGATAATAGAAAGTATAGATAATAGAAAGTTTTTTATGGTGTTGCTTTTGTAATTCTAACTAACACGTTTCTATTTAATATAATAATCAGTGTACAGTGTCTCTTTTCAATCTTCATTTGATATACAAGTCATAGATATATAAATTAATCAGTGAACTACTAGATTTGAACCTATTTGAGCCCAACATCCAATTTTAGATTGGAATGTGTTTTATTTTTTTATGTGTCTAAGTTTTCAATGAGTAAAATGTTCACTGCAGTTACATTTGCCACTCGGATAAATAAACCTCCAACGGTTTCCAGTATGTATTGATTTCGAAAGCTATTCTTGTATTAGGCAGCTTGCGGTGTGGACGTTTATATGTAGTACCAATTGAACAATACATAGTTTGTTTCACGCGGAATTACTTAATACGCGCTATACAGCCTTACCTTCTCGCGTGTGTAAATTAGACAAAACTAGATTAAGAAAACGGTTTTTTTTTAATTTGATTAAACTAATTAATTAAGATTACAAAGAGAAATAGTATCAAACAGCAGGTCAGCTTTTATATTTCTAGGTTCACTAGGTTTCATTAATATATTTGATAAAATTAACGTAATCCCAGCAGTGTTAAAATAATAAATACACGTAAAGTCATCCAGTTCATTAGCTAATAATATTGTATTTGGTAGTTTTTCATAAAAACTCTTGTAATTTTATAGTGGGCGAATCTGGTGGTAAATAACATAAACAAATATGTATTAATCTTTTCCTTAATCTGAGGATTAGGTGATAAAATACTCAACCACAGATCCTTCACATCACTCTTCCATGATGTCTGGCTTACAAACCTGAGATTTTTTTAAATTGCTATGGCAACATCACGTCCCTCTGTCATATTTATAGACGTAGTGGAACGATCTCTACGTAAGACTATAGCGAGTATCAAGTAATTCCCCGTCAAACAGGTTCAGGTTTGTCTTGGTCAGGCATATAACATCATAATAACAATTTAAAATGTTCAAGTAACGAACATCGATTTTAGTACGTATACGATCATAATCTGTACGATCGATACGATCTGATACTAAATAATCACTTTAAACAATATTAAGCACTGGATATAAAATCAATATTTATTTATAAATTACAATTTTGATTATGAATTTTCATTCTTTATAACAATAACTCCTGATTGATCGTCCTTATGTAGGTACATAATTACCCCCATATTTAAACCACACGCACTTATATTTCTTCTCACCGCCTTTCTTTCCGCCTCTCTTGCGTAAGACCTTACACTCGGGTGAAAACGACAAAAAGATTCTGCGTGTTTCACCCTGAAGACCAATGTGTGAAGAATTCAGAGGTTCCTGAGCAAGAGTCTTGTTGTAGCGTAGCGACGACGATAACATGATGTCACGCAGTCGGAGAGAGAATAGAGTAACCTGTATACTCGTTTACGTGGACGCTCATACGAGCTATCCATTGTAGACACCCGTCTACAAGCCTTTGTATTTATGAGTCTTCGAGAGGGACCTTAATTGTTTCGCATACTTTTTTTTTAAGATGGTTAGTACATTTTAGTTGTGGCTTACAGAAACAGCCTGTATCTTAAAGTTGCAGTATCTCTATATTTTTTCTATAACCGATAAGCGAGTCTTTAAAGAATTGATTTCTTTTTGTAACTCAACATTATTAGACTCGAGGTTCTTTATAATATTAGATTTTTCAACAAGATGAGGTTTGAAAGAAGCTTGTCCTGTATTTATAAAATCTGTAGGTATTTCATAATGCTGTTTCTTTAAATTAGTATTGATAGGTACAGGTTATTGCTCTTCGTCATAGTAAAAATAGAGAAGTAAGACGACTCAAGCCCCGAGTGGGCGATAATAGCTTAAACACGTAGGGCTGTCGCTTAATAGTTATTCAACCGTCAAAAACACTTAGGCAATCTCTATATACAAAATTAAGTAAGGTACAAAATACAAAATTAAGTAAGATAAGTATTAGGTAACAAAAAACCAGCCAAGTGCGAGTCGGACTCGGTCACGAAGGGTTCCGTACTAAAAACGACAAACAATCATGTTTGTTGTATGGGAGCCCCCTTAAATATTTATTTTATTCTGTTTTTAGTATTTGTTGTTATAGCGCCAACAGAAATACATCATGTGTGAAAATTTTAACTGTCTAGCTATAACGGTTCATGACATACCTACAGCCCCTGGTGACAGATAGGCGGACAGACAGACGGACACCGGTGTCTTAGTAATAGGGTCCCGTTTTTACCCTTTGGGTGTGCACATCTGAAAAGAATAAAAATAATTATTTTTGTACATAGACCAGGAGCTGACTGCAATTTTTTCATTACCTACTTTTTTATGATACTCAGTGACAAACGAGCAGACAGCCCACCTGATGGTGAGCGGTAACTGTCGCCCATAACATCCACGATTCACGCATTTAAGCTGTTGGCAACCAATAATGCAGAATCGCAGGTGCGTTGTCCTACAAACCGGAACACATTAATGCAAGCATTGTTGCTTGGCGGCAGAAATAGATAAGGCTATGGTCCTCACCCAGGCGGACTCCTCAGGTTAGACAGAGTCCTACCATCTGATAAAACCTACTTCATGTTATCTGTTTAGTGATTTGAAAATTACGGTCTAAATAGGATTAATTAAAACGTGGCTTTTTATATACGACGTAGGTAGGTACCTATAATGTTCAAATTATTAACGAACGTGAGCGCAGGCGAATCTTGCATGGGAGCGGGCGGTATTGCGTACGACGCAACCCCGACTGGCGACCCATTAAACACCTATAAGTAAATGTTGTCAGTGTGTGCGTTAGACGGCCATACGTACGGGCGCGCTTACATACAAACCGCGCTCGGTGCATTTGTATGAAGTTACCTTACTTTTCTATTTTTACTATGTCTTCGTCCTTTCTACCCGTGCACGGCTGCTTCGCCGATGAATTCACCTGTAGCTTTCCAGTTTATTTTTTTTACTAGCTACCCGCAGCTTCACCCGTGTGGTCATTATTTAATTACAAGTTTTCCATGTGATAAACAAACACAATTTCACACTTATTATGTTATAGTAAAGTATAGCATGGATTTCGAGACTATTGAATTTGATGTCGTAAGTAATGGGATTAATGAATATGATGTCGTAATTTCGAAATCATCAATATCAGTAATGTATATATTACTGAGAGTTTTAATATTTCAGAAACGTTTCATCAATTAGCAATATGATAACGAGTGCTATCAAATTGCTTGAAAAAGACATTTTTTTTTTTATAGCAGGAAAACTTTGGCTAGATGTGACATAATTTGTCGTAATACGTTTATACGTAAAGTAGATTTATTAAAGCATCGATAATGCGTGCTTGATGTTTCTGTTGATGCAGGCTGCTTACCACCAGGCACATATAAGTAATAATGCTAACCGTAGTACGTAGTAGTATAATACGTACAATATGTTCTCTCCCTGCCGCTCTCTCGCATCGACCTCATCTCCCCTTTAAGACGAATCTGGAACAATTTTTCTCAATCACGCTCTACACAGACGTCATAGTTCATTAACATGAAATGTAGGTAACGTTGGGAAATTTGTATGTAGCTGCCGGGGTAGGCTTCGATCCAAGCCTTATGTGGACCTGACGTCTCTTATTGGAGCTTCGCCACAATTGGGTATAATACATTCAGTCATAATAATGCAATAAAAATTCAGTCATAATAATACGATATGGTATTTTTATTTCCGATCAGTGTGCCTTCAATTTGTATTGAAATGTTATCTCTATGTAATAGTTTTATTTTGCGTGTGAATTGTTTCCTGAGTAGCTATCTATTTGATTGATAAGTATTTACGTTAACTACAGTTTATTTTCGTGATCACTTACGATATTGTGGTACTTACTGTATTTTTTAACATGTATTGTTTCCTCGTTGTTATTGCTTGCAGATATCTTGATAAATGTATGTGTACTTTCTTATCTAAAATTTAATGCGTAGTAAAATATGTGATTTTCCTATAATAACATAAACAAAAAATAGCAAGAAGAAGTAACATATTAATTATGATATACTTTAGATTAACCGCGATTTCGTCGCGTCCATCCTAGCATTCAGTGACCGTTCCTTCTGGACTTCCATTAATTAAAAATTTTTCGACGATATATTTTTACGTTTTCTAAATTCTATGAATTACAAAGTCTACTGTTCAAATCGTGCTGTTTATTTGTATACAGGCGTTCGGCAACATACTCGTATTTCAGTTCAAATAATTTCCATCGCTCGTCAGTAGGTGTACGCATATTTTCTGGAACAGAATTCTTGTTTGTGTAACTGTGAATATTACTATGTAGCTTGCATAACTCGTGCAATCCGTGCATCCAGACGCACATCTGGGAACGTTCGCTTCAGACACACGCCGCTGCGTTGTTGTCATTACTCATATGTCGCGCACACGACTTCATGCTACCGACTGGCTGTCGCCTTTCATG
Source organism: Hypsopygia costalis (assembly GCA_937001555.2). Classification (NCBI taxonomy): domain Eukaryota; kingdom Metazoa; phylum Arthropoda; class Insecta; order Lepidoptera; family Pyralidae; genus Hypsopygia; species Hypsopygia costalis. The sequence goes on along the minus strand of OW443330.2, from coordinate 11,232,272 downwards.
AAATGCCACATTTTATTGTTCGATTGCAAAATATTCAACCCTAAAATGTCTGCCGTAAGGTACTATTCGCATTACCATTTTTGTGTACAATGTTCTAATGAATGCGCGCTACAAGAGAGCATCGCATCTTCAAACGATATGCTAATTGACGGCGGGCGTGAAGCGAAGGACAAAAACTGAGATTTTTTAAAGTTCCGCCTAACCGTGACGCGAGTTTTTAAAAGTTCAAACTACAAGGAAATTTTAATGGATTTCGAAGACGTTTCATTCTATTTATTTAGTTAGTGTTGGGGCTTAGTCCATCTTTAAAAAAAAGAAATGATGTTGCCAAGTTTCTTGTTCGAACGGACTGAAAATTTAACATCTTTTACTTAGTATCTTGGAATTGAAATACCAAGACACTAAGTAAAAGAGGGATAATTTTGCATAGTTGTTTTTTTGATGACTTAGTTGAGCTAAATGAATAGGTGGTCTTTGCCGTAGTATTCTTTTCTATTTTTTTAGCAAGTTTTTTGAAATTATTGATCAAGACAAGTAAATTTATGGCATTTTTCAGTTTATGGCCAAATGATATATGATGATATACAAAAACTTTTTAAATTAAATTGAAAAAGATTTTGTATTGTTACCTAACACACGTACGCTTACTTATAATATAAAGTCATCGTTACATATATATTTTTTTCAAAATTTAATAACTGTAACTTCTGTTTTTTTGACTTTGCATATAACAAAAGCAAAAACTCTAAATAAATCATATTATTTAGAGTTTTTGCTTTTGTTATATTAGGGAATTTACCTTAATATAACAAAAGCAAAAATTTGCCATATTCACTTACTGGATGTTATGTGCATAACCGGATTAGAAACGTATTAATTTGATAAATCTACGAAAATTATATATAATTTTCCACGATATATCGTAGAACAAATCCAGATTATGTTGATAAGAATGATTCTTAATTTTACGCAGTAATACTATGCAGCGTGGCGCGGCGTCAGCAATCAGGGTGATGCTCTAAGCTCGTAATTTGCCGGCGAAGAATCTCGTTTGATCTTTACATTCATTCTGCATCATTTCCTCTCATTCATGACACTATTATAATTAACTTATTTATTTTACAGTATTACACTGTGATATAAGATTTTATTTGTAATATGTGGTTTTGAACTCTATCTAAATGCTCGTACTTATTCATATTGTTTTCTTCCACCTGACCGATGTTTATTTTCTATTCCATATCTTCTTTCTTTTGGTTCCAATTTATATAAAAGCGAAGATTCACTAACTTACGAATTAAATATGATCTCTCTCTCTCAATCTCAAAAATCACTTGGCCTATGAGGGCAAAATTTGAGAGGTAGGTATTTAATTTATTTGAGAAGGTGGATGACGTCCGTTTGCATAACCCCGGTTTTGAATTAACGGCCTCTAGCTCAGGACTTCATATACAAAATATAAAATGCTACCTTTTGCAAACATATGGCCCACCTGATGGAAAGCAGTTACCATAGCCTATGGACTGCTGTAATACCAGGGGCATAACATGCGCGTTGCCGACCATGTAAAAATCTCTTCACATCCTTTTTGAAGAACTCCATGCTGTAGTCTCCTGAGAAAACTTCGACAGGAAGTCATTTCACAGCATATGTAAACTTACTAACTTAATAAAATTTCATATATAAACTTACGAGTTACTATTACAGATGCTCGTAAGTTTATATATGAAAGTGTAATGTGTAGTGTAGTGTATATATTTTTTTCTGTACGAGAAATAATTTTTTACTATCAAAGCCTGTCTCCAGTTGCTATGTTGGAGCTCATGGAAATTGGTCCTGACTACTTCGCTCATGCGATATATTGGCTGCCGACAGAACGACGATCTGTTTGTTAGTCTTCAGTCTTACTAACCAATATTTATGTCGCCTGATATATAATGCCCTCCGAAACTTCGGACCATTATAACTATGCATGATGGGAGCAATGCAAATTATAGAAATACTTCTCATAAACTATTAACTACCTTGTCATCTGTCTCTAGATATTCAGCGAAATTTATTGATATATTATCAAATCTTATAAAATCGTCCGGTCGTTCTGTCTGTCCGTCCGAAACTCAAAATTTCGAAATTCTGACTTCGGATTCGTGTAGAGCATCAAAAAGTAGTAATGTAAGTGACCTTGGTTTTCCGACATCAATTCCGGATTGCGAAAAAAAAAAAAAACGCTATGGTGGCGCATGCTGCGCGTCCGATGTTTTTATTATGGTGTTCTTCTTGGCAAGCGTATCAGTTTTTTTCTATATCATTCCTATCATGCGTGGCATCTAGTTCAACTTTACAGATAAATCCAAATGATCAATCAGTTCTGATACCATTACTACACATCTAAAGTGAGATGGTGAAATCATGCCCAAATATTATTTTTACGATATGACGTACTTCGTGGTATCATAGTATCACTATTTGTACTCCACGATAAAAACTAAGATAGTGACCATAATGACTGCATAGTAATCATAATGAAGACTGATACAGATCTACGCATATTGCGTCAGTGTTATCTGATAGTGAGCTGGTGTAATAGTGAGATTAAGTTTTGGCTATTAATGATAAAATATGAGTTAAAATAATTTGAATGAAATTTATCGTCAGACAAATTTTATCACCTGTCAATCTAATGTATGTATGAGCTTTATTCTAAGTGTGCCCAGTGGAGAAATCAAATATTCCTCAGAACTCGGGTTTTCTCAGAGCCTATATACTATGACACTATGAGCCTACAGTTTCTGTTTAGTGGCCTACAATAACTAAGATGCTGTACTTATAAAGCGATAATAAAATTAAGATTTGTTAAATAACATTTGCATATACCGAATATGAACATTAGATTCAACAAAGGATGTTCTTCACTCACAACATTATAGCCAGAATGCTAACTTCCCAAGGGTGCCCAACGCTTCTTTGCGACATACGAGCCCTCCACTCCAGGACTTCCCTCTGCCATCTGCGATCACTGATTCAATAGATGTGGTCGGCTCACTGCCACTTCAGCTTGCTGATTTTAAGAGCTATGTCGATAACTTTGGTTCTTCCTCTCTCGTTCCGAATTCGATCCCTGAGAGAAATTCCGAACATAGCTCGCTTTTAGCTTGTGAACCAGCCCACCGGTCGGTGTCCAAGTCTTTGCACCATAGATCATAATGAGGAGGACGCGCTGAAGACTTAAGCCTTCAAGATCCCCCAATCAGTCAATCAATCCCCCACCTCCCTCCCCCCCAGTCACCCATCAAGATGTCCCAAAAATGTCTATCGATCACTTTGAAATTACTCCCACCAAGCTGAATGGCCTGCCCGAGGTGGACATAGTCTTTAACCATTTCAATAGCTTATTTAATAGGTTTCCTTAGAAGAAAAAAATGTATCCTACTAAATTTCTAAATGACTATTATCCTAAAGATAACATAATTTAAAATGTCTATCCTATAAAGCTGTCAAGGATAACTGTTGCCTCTCCGCAATAAATATTTATTTAAGTGAGAAAAAGATTGTTTCAAGCCTTCACGGTGTACCCTTTGATATCAGAATAAGAGAAAATCTTTTTTTTTTAATTCGTTACTTTGTTCTGTAAGCAGGAGTTAGTTTTGTTAATTCGGATGAAAAATCTTAAGGATTAATTTGTATCATGCTGTAAGTTTCTATGCAATTTCGGGTTGGCTAGTGATGCACTGGGTTTGCATCGCCACAGGAACTTTTACTGATGGGATTATCTTATCTTGAAATGGGTCCAGCGCTGCCGCACCGGTGGCACGTCGACCCTCTTGGATCTTTTGTGCACTGATACTGATGGAATTACATTTAATAAATAAATAAATATTCCTGGACAAATTACACAATTAGTCCCAAACTAAGCAAAGCTTGTGCTATGGGTACTAGATCACTGATATAATACTTAACTACATTTTTTTTTGTAAATACATACATATAATACATAGAAAACACCCAGACCAAGACAAACAGACATGTTCATGCACACAAATATTTGTCTTGTGCGGGGATCGACCCCGCGACATCGGAGTCAAAGTGGCCATTGCTAACTATTTGGTCACCGAGCTCATAAATTTTGGCAACATTGGATATTTGGTACTGGTTTCATCTATCCTGATAATAAAATTAAGATTTTATAGGCGATGTTTACGCGCGGTTATTCTATTAAATGCCCTAAGTTCAACGGTTAGATTAACCTTAGAGATATTTTATAGACAGTTATGACCACAAGCAATGTCCAGCCAGTAAATTTATATTCATAATCCTTGTTGACATTTGTGAAATTGAGTGTACATTAATGCATTTGCAAATAGGCTTTTTGACAAGATTTGTACGATTGGTTATGTAAGGACATCGCAATATAGCTATAGGTGAAAGAATTAGTTTGATAGTACCTATAAACGCTTCTCGAAATGTGATAATTTGTAAATATTACTACTATGTATGTACAGGAATTACCGCGATCAATTTTTATATTTCTTAAAGATATTAGTTATGTAGCTAGAGCCGTAACATCACTGATGCATTAAATCAGAAAATTGTACGACATCAATGTTAAGTATTGTGTTTACATAAACGCTAAACTAGCTACATAGCTATGTAGCGTAACAAAAGTTTTATTATTTTTTTTACTTTCTCAAATGGTTATATTTTGTTTTAATAATTTCATTTTAAAATGGTCTTTCCCACCAAACTTTGATCAACCATAAAACAAGCAAAGTAGGTCGTAGGTTATTAAAATGAAAGATCGCAGATCGTTCTAAAATTGTGTTTTTCATATTATTGATAAAAAAAAATATATTTCTTTATAGATGGCGAAAAGAACAATATTATCTATACTGAGACTAAACAATATATATTTTATTTTTTCTAAAATATTTCAATAAATAAACTCTTTGGGGCTTTAGAATCTACCTACCTACATTTGTATAGCTTTTAGATATTTTTGTCTTTTGATCTGTCTGCTTGTTATCTAATCGTCATCATTTTAGGCCATGCGCAATAATTTTGGTGTCGTTCTCCTTCAAACTTTTCCACTTTGTTTTGTACGTTGTTTGTATCCATCTTGTTACTGCCAGCACTTTAAATGAGATATTTTTTCCTATGAATTTGCAGTCTGCCAATAGGAGATTTTCTGTCCTTTAGTCCAGAATCTAGTCTTTAGTGCAGGTATATTCCAAATAGTCTAGCATTTATTTCAGATTGCACCATGGCAGGGGCGTTTTGATTACGTATCCAGTCCATTATCATTTTTCTATGTATTATAAGTATGTCTTTACAAAAAAAAATGTATTTAAGTACATTTATCTGTTGTCTAGTACCCATAACACAAGCTTTGCGCTTAATTTGGGACTAGATGGCGCTGTGTAAATTGTCCAGAAATATTTATTTATTATTTTTTTATCTTTGTGACGCATTTTCCAACATCGGAGACTTTGTTATGTTTTCGGATTGACTTAGTTTTTAGTCTCTTAAAGTTACTCCTACCAGTTTCTATCTCCCTGAAAATATCTATAGTGCTCGCTGAAATTTCGGATTCTAGGTATATCGTGGTAGTACACAAAAATTGATCTCATTTTTCTGGTTTTCTTTACCCAATCTGATTTATTTTTCTACGTATACTTATTTACTGACGCATTCAATGGAGCGTCTTTCATAGTTTCCATCATTTCGCTATTGTCCTCGGTGGTCATTACTTTGGTTATGACTTTTTTTTCAGATATACTTTTAATGAATCTTTGTGCAGTCCTTGTATAACGGTGCAGTTCGTTTCCATATGAATTAGCACTTAGCAGTTTTGTTTATGTTCTATGTGAACATACTTAAACTTTTGCCCTCTAAAATCCACGGAAACAATTATGTCATTGAATCAGGTATCTCCCTTGTCTAACTACCCGGTGTATGTTAACTCCTCCAAAACAGCTCAATAGAATTGGATGTTTGGTATGGTACTATACTATTTATGCATCTAGGATGTTCTTAAAGTATGACTTTATTTTTGTGGTGTGTGTGTGTGTGTGTATCATTGCTCATCATTGTTATTGCTAAATATTTTCTAAACAAACTTCAATACACTATATTTCACGCAGAAGTAGTAACCGGCATAAGTATGTTGAGGATTAGGATAAATTAATATATTTAACACTGAACTTTCCTAAAATGTTAAAGTATTCTTATTATCGCTGTGTGCCTACAACGTTTGTGTGCATAGAAATTATCATGAAAGTAAAAATGTAGTATGTACACAGTAAGTTCTTGGATATCACCGTGACTGACAAATTTATTATTCTAGGATAGGAGGCGAATGGTTCAGAATAGGTGCTGTTTTCTTTAGTCATAATTTTTAATTGTTGACTATAAAGCGTGATTTTTCTTAATTCGAAATCTGTATCTATCTGTGACATCGAAGTTCTCAGAAAAAATATTCCTAGACGTAACATAATATGCATGTTACAATGGACAAAACAATATGAGCTTAAAAATATTTTGAGTTTAATATCACAGACAGATACTTTAATTTCTTTCATTTGCATAGACATTCTTATCATGAAATAGACATTGACCAGCTTATATTGAAGTCAAGGTCACTAGACGATGCAAACGATAGAGATTCATAAATAAAATATGGACCAGATGTGTCCATCTAAAAGAAACCACATTATGTTTAGAGGAATATACAACAAGAAATCAAACATGACGGCCATAATCTTCAATAAGAGTAATAAAAGTGAACGAATCGTGTTACCCGACTGGTGATACGTGGGGAGGGTTATGTTTTTCGAATGTATGTGTATTTCTTTGGCACGCCCTGCAGTCTAAACCGCTTTATGGATTTCATTCAACATATGAGGTGCCATTCGATTTGTCTCAGTTGTAAGAGTGACATAGGGAATGCCATTTGACCATGGCGAAAAAAATTTAAGATAATAACAAAAAAATGCAGTCGGGTTTTTTGTTTCCATATTTTTTTATACTACGTATATTTAATTAACCCCTTGCATGTACACACATGTAAACAAATAAATATATCTCTATCTTTACGTCAGTTGCCAGACAAGCTTACGATCTGCCTGATATGAAACTGTGAAAATGATGTATGATATTTTCCTATTTTGGCTAGTTTTAGTGCCATGTGAAAGTATTTGCCAGAGCACAGTGAAGACTTGTCTTTCGGTGGATCATAATCTACATCTTTATCCCTTGCTCGTCAGCTGAGAAGTCAATAAAATCCGCATTAGTATTCTATACTGGGCATCAAAGAAACTGGGCTGTACTCTATTCCTTGATGTAACTTTAAAAGTACTTACTGGAGCTTGATTTTTTATATAATTAAATTTTAATGTGTTTAAAAAACACGTATATTTTGTAACAAAATTAATCAGAAAGCAGCCCCCTTACCACCATCTCTTAATGCGATTCAATAACTGAAAAGAATGCTTATTCATACCAATGAATAAGCGGCTCTATTTCAAATGGAATAGAGGCGCTTATTCATTGGTATGAATAAGCAATCTATTCAATTATTGAATCGCATTAAGAGATGGTGGTAAGGGGGCAGAAGTTTCAAGTAGTGTGGACATGGTTTTTTTTATAACTTATATTTTTTTATTTTTAGGGATTTGTTTTATAATGACACGGAATCCTTTGTGTGCAAGTCCGATATGGCACTTGGTCGGCTTTTATCTAACAGTTTCTTATATTTTTTGTTTTCGTCAAAACAATTGTCATTATTTGATGTTCACTGTATTATTTATAAAAATTAAACCGAATGAAAATCAACATCTTATTTTATTCAGATTAAAACTAATTTTCATTAAATGGTATATGGCAAATCTGATGTTTGAAAAAGACAAAACGTTGTTTTTTAATTTGGACTGTTTATTTGATTTTCATCCAGGCTAACTTCCAAAACGAATGAACTGCTTTTGAACAAAACTTTTATTGGTAGACAGAACATCATTCAGAAAAAAATCTACGATGGATAGATAAGATTTTGGGTTCCCGAGTACTTATAAATTGAAAAAAAATATTGGGATTATGGGTCAAATATTTGTCTATTTGTGGCTACATTATGCACAGTGTGCAATGTTGCAACAGAATGAGTATTTTTGTGGTATCTATCACTGTATTATACCTAACACAACTGCGAAAATATTCTTAGTAAATGTTTATGTCCAGCTAATCTTTCACATAAGTAATAATAAATGGCTTTGGTACATAATTAAATATAGTTGCATTTATAGCAAGTTCTACTTCTGCATATTTTTTTTAACTCTCCAGTTAATGAAGGGGTCTCAGATTATTTCTTGTACTTACTTCTCTGAAATCTCAATAATTTGAAATATTTCTATCGTATCGAGTAATTGAGTCGATTCCCAAATGATCATTACTGTAATTAAACAAATAAGTTTAGTTTTGACAGTCACGTACTCTCTTTGTACCTAATTGGTGACTGTGTCATGCGATATTTAATTGAACGCTCATTGAAATCGATGCGGGCGGGAGTAATAATTATCTCGGAATTCCGACAAGCTCTTCTTACTTATTAGGCATCGCTCACATAATAAAAACAAAGACGCAACGACTTGCATATAATATTACGCAATTAATCGTAGCTCTGGAGGACTCAGAACTCGTAACTTAGCTGGAATGGAAGCTATATTTTATATCATGCAGTTTGGCCGTGTGGTTTCCGGCAGACTAGAATAGAATCACTCCGTCTCTTCCCGTGGATGTCGTACAAGACGAATAAGGGAAATACATTATCAAACATCGATCAGGCCTCCCCAACCCGTCTGGCCAGCGTGGGGAGTGTAGGCCAAATCCTCCTGTCTGTGACGGACGAGAGAGGGTCGTGGTCCTGTAGTGGAGACTAAAATAACCTGATAATGTTGATGATTTTATCGGTAACATTGCAAATACAGTTTGGATTAATTATTTGATATCACATACAATTACAAGTAGTATTTGACAATGTTCTAAAATTGTATAAATGATTTAATATTATCATATAAAATAGGTACACAAAACTAGAACAATTTGGAAACTATCATTTTAATGTCTTACGTTCGACATGTTTTATGGTCGATCAAAGTTGGGTAAGAAAGTCCATGTCAAATGAATAAAATTATTAAAAAAATATATTACCATTGGAAAAAACAATAATAACTTTTGTTACGGCACTGGTAATAAAAACGCAATATTTAACATAGATGTCCTTAGATTAGCAAAAATTCTTATTGAATGCATACAAAATACTTGCGTGTGACCACAGTATAAGTAATAGTACTACTGGTACTACGTAGTGTGACGTTGTATAGTAGAAGTAGACTTTTGTATGGAGCGTTGTCTGGAAAATTCACAATTGTGATTTTTAATTCATTATATCTCGAGAAGTTTTTATGCTATCGGAGTAATTCTTTCACCTATAGTTATATTATTGCAATGTATTTACATAACAAACCGAAAAAAATATTGGTCACTAATGATGAAAATTTTTGTCATTAAAATATACCGAAGTTCGATTTTTTAAAGCCAATAATTGAGACGTATTTAGCTTATAGGGTAAAGCCTACTTGTGGCTATACAGCTACCTACCTACTTTATAATGGTATACATTATGCCAGGCGTCGATCTGTTTACGTGAATGTACTGAATGGATTGATAAGAACCAACCGTCTACATTAGACTAGAGTAGCACGTAGGGAGTAAGCTATCTACGTGCTATCTTGAGAGATATCAACTATAAATGACGTTATGCTCTTATTTAAGAATGAGGTAAGCATTTTCATTGAGTGCAAGAACTGTCTTGTTGAATCTGTCTGTTGCACCCGACAATGAGAGTCTTACGCAAAGCCGGCCGTCACTTTGCTAAGACTGCGTCCGCCACAATTAATAGCAGTCCCTCTAGACTTCGAAGTCGTCTAATAGATGCGTTCTTAGTGCCAGCGTCGCGATTCTGCTGATGTTTTGTTCAGAAATCTGGGAGTACTTTATATTAGAATATAATATATATAAGAAAAGTTCGATGGCGTCGTTGCGCGTGTCATTCTAATCGATCATGCAAGTTAAGCAACATCGGCCGTAGTCTGTCTATGGATGGGTGGGTCCGAGTTAGCGATGGCAGGTGGGCGAGGAAAGTTTTAGATGGACCTACGACCTCAAAAAGGTGGCTGGTAGCGGTTAGATGCGAAAAGCAAAGGATCGCATACCTACGGCGGAATGCATTGGGAAAGGCCTCCAACAGCGGTTAGATACAGGCTGATAGTGGATGATTACTTTAACTACTATTGGTTCTAGTTTTATTTATCATCATCATCATCAGCCTGTATCTATCCACTGCTAGATTTAAGTCTTCCCCAATGCTTTCCACCAAATACGATCCTCAGCCTTCCGTATCTAGCCGGCGATCAACGCTTCGTTGTCCTACGCCTCCACTCTAATACCTTCCTCCCCCATCTGCCATCACTTACTTTATACAGCTACACTTACTCGGCAGATGTGACCCGTCCATTGCCACTTCAGCTTGCAAACTCTGAAGTATCCCTCAGAGAAACCCCGAGCATAGCCCTCTCCATCGCTCGCTGCGCGACCTTTAGCCTGTGAACCAGTCCGATGGTCAGTGTTCAAGTCTCTGCACCATAGGTCATCGCAGGGAGGACGCACTGGTTGAAAACTTTAGTATCATTGGGGTATCTGTGCGGTGAAGATGTGCCGAAGCTTACCAAAAGCTGCCCAATCGAATTCGTCTATCGATCTACCCCGGCCAAGCTGTATGGAATGTCCGAGGTGGACATAGTCTTTAACCACTTCAATAGGTGTATTCTCTACCATAACCGGGCTAGGGATGACAACATCGTTGGACTTTCGTCTTGTTTCGTCTAGTTTTATTACAAGTATGTTAATGTACCACAGAGAAAAAGGAACTTTTCCAATACCAGCCAATAACAGCTTGTATCTCTCTCTGTTGCTGGACAAAGACCTTCCCCGATGCTTTCCACTATATGTGACCCTTCGTTTTCTTTATTTTTTTTTATTAAAACTCTTTGTATAAAATCACAAAATGTAAATAAATCATAAAACGTAAAAAAGATAGATGCGATAAGTAGGTTTGAATAAGAGTTGCTTACAAATCGGCAAACCACAATAGTGGTTAGCCGATTTGTAGTTACTTGTAACCATTGACCGCAGAAACACGCACTTAAGTATATCGTGAAGTTCTACGCCATATTCAGATTACAGTGGACACGTACATTATTATAAAAATATATTAAAATACATGTGAAATCAATAGTAACAAGCCAAATGCACCTTTCAATTTGCATAAAACTATAAACGTTTCACGCTTGCCAAATGAATCTGCTTTTTGTTTTTGTTTATTTTATTTTGGCAACAAACAGTTTTTAACAAAACATATAATATTAAACACATTTTTTAAAGTAATAGGTATAAACAAAAGACATGTCAGTGCCGAAAAGAAATTATTTTTTAAAATGTAGAAACATTTTCTACATATTAAAAAATATATTTATATATTTACCTATAATTAACGCAAATTTAAACCCCAATTTGCGGTAAATTTGTTCATTGTATACAAAAATTATCGTGTTGTTTGTTTTTGTAACAGTCTTTTTAACCCGAATGAAAGTCAAGCAAAATCGACCGTCGCTTTTTGATTGGCTGAGACTGTGTCTGCTACAATTAATATCATTCCCACTACGTTCCTAAGTCGTTTAATATCAAATCTGGAACTAATTTAGATTATGTATAAATATGATTATAAATCACAAAATTAAAACTGAATTTGATAAGTCTATTAGGTTTAGATGATGCCTTTGATTATGTGTTGCATTTGCATATATATTCTTAAGTTGATTTCATGTAAAGCCATGCATTTTAGTGTAAATTCATGAAGATCATCTCCACATTTAGGTTGCAAAGGAAAAAAAAACTTCAGAAGAACATGGTATAGGACCATGTTCTTCTGAAGTTTTTTTTTCCTTTTGCTTGGGGTTGCTCTTCTTTGTTAAGGACCTACCCAAGGGCGGATCCAGCCGTCGAAACGGTGGGACTTTATACTACCGCCGTTAAACATCAAGCGAATCGATTGAGTAAAAGAAGGACAAACAGACATACAATTGTGGCTTAGCCCGCATGGTCATTATTTTAAGAAAATTGTTTAGCTGCCGAAAGAAGATGTTCTTCCGGGATAATAAGTAGTCTGTCGCTTTCTAGACCTTAAACTATCCCAGTGAAAAAATCATGTCAGTAATTTGGTTCTTTTCAATGTGAAAGAAGAACAATTAACAAAACGATTGCTGCTTCGCCAGTGCGACCATTGTTTTAAAATACATTTTTTTCCTGTGGGAATAAGATATTTTTCCGAAATAAATTCTGGAATTAAAGTATCAAGGTAATAAAAAATAATTTGTCAATCCATTGGCTCTTTTCGATGAAAGGCAAACAACCAAATAATTGTAGCCTATATCACTAGAGCTTAAACTATTCCCGTGAAAAAAATTATCTCAATCCATTGATTCCTTTCGACGTGAAAGAAGGAAAGAAGGAAGTAAAGCGTAGTAAAGTAAAAAGTAAAGTGGCTTCACCCGATTGGTCATTATTTTAATAAAACTTTTTTATGCTGTGGAAGATATTTTTCTGACATAAAAGTAGCCTATGTTGTTAATCTTCAGACTTCAAACAACCCATTGATTGATTTCGTGAAAATGACGTATCGATTTGGTTCTGTTAAAGACATTGTGGGAGCAGACAGACATGAAAGATTTAGTGAGAGATGTAATTATTTAAGTCTGTCTAACTCGTTGGAGAGCGACCGCGGGTTTACTTGCCTATCTACGCTCCATTGTAATATGAAGCATTTTCATAGAACACCCAAAGTTGCTTCTTTAAATAATTATATTTTATTACGTAAAATCTATGACAACTTTAAAAATTGAATTAATCGCTGTTACGATTAACGGCCATGTAAAAGACAGATACAATATTATTTTAAATTTGACATTGTTTGAGTAGGTACTTAATCCTGAAAAAGATTTAAATCGGAGTATTAGTTTGCGAAACGACGCGACGCCAGAAACCTTCTGTTAGTTTTATCAATGCGGTGTCAAAACTTCGTCCATTACATTGTAGTCTCTACAGCACTGCAAATAACATTTGATGCGGAACATCGTACTGTAAACATACAATTTTATGCAAGGGCTTCATGATCTGAGTGAAAGTGTTTGGAGGAAGGCCAAGATATCTTTGTACTGTGATAAGAAGACGATTGCATCGAAATAAACGTTCGTACTCACTTCTCGCTGCGACGTGATTTAGCATGGAACTCGTAAAACTATTAGCATTGTTTATTTTGTTTAATACGTTGTCTTCCGTTTATAATCTTGTATATTTAGACTGTTTTATTAATAGAAAACTTATGATTGTTTCGGGATATCTTCGTGCTCGTTTTGAATACTTATTTATTTAAAACTTTATTGATTACAACACATTGGTACAACAGGCGGACTCTAGGCTAATTGCATTCTCTACCAGTTAACCGTTGAGAGTATAGATATAGTATATACCTAGTAGAAAATTACGAATGCAGTGACATGATGGATTAATCTTACAGTAATACAAACTTAAAAAAATATCGGTATGTACATAATATATAGATAAAGTTCCAAAAACAAATTTACTGAGTGATTTTCTGATATGTTCAGTTAGCGTATTGCATAGTCGTGAACCGTGTAAAGTAAAAGATTTGGACACGAAGTTTGAACAAAAAATCTAAATCGAGCAGCCATGAAAACGATTGATTTGATTAATAAATGTCAGTTTAAATTATTTATACTTCATTTTCTCGGTTTCAACAATGTAGCATATTGCTGCATTCAAGCATTTTAACTCTCATCAAAGCACGCGTTTTAAAATTAATGCTTTTACAGAATAATGCGGAATCGCGTTTTATTTTACTCCTACTCAATGTACCTGCTGCCAATTGTTTCAATCAGATTTTTGAGTGAACTATAAAAAATGCCCTTCCGACCCATGGTTTGATCTCGCACTAGTTGCTACGCGATTCAGATAATGTTCCAGTTTCCCAGCTCTGTTACAATCGCAACGTATGACAATAGCGTCAATTAGTGCTGTTCTATTTTTGTTGTGCAAATAGATCTTTTTAAACTCATTTATGATTCAATTTTTATATCTAATCGTAATAATTACAATTATTAACTAAGAATATAAAATAAAATATTTTAAACTCAATTTACAATTCAATTTTTACATTTACAATTCAGAATAATTTTTAAATTGAAATTATTTTTCTGGTATAATTCTTTATTTGCTTTCTTCAAGCTGTCCACGACTCTAGTTTTTTGTTGGCAGTTTTATGACCTACAGTTTTATAGTTTTCTTGCTGGATTAGGAATACCTAATCCCAAAAAAATGGTAATAACCAATTTTTTGACACCGCCCTTATTACCTCTTAGTATCATACTTCTGGCATTTTATCAAGCAAGTACGCTTGTGTGGTACAGTACATCCGGCGTCGTATAAAAAAAAAAGATTGACATTAAAATATTAAGATTAATATAGTCATTCATATTGAAAGAAGAAATATTTCGGTATTCGTAGACGACAGGTAGTTACACCACTGCATCACTTTTAACGTCATACATTCTCCGATCTTCATACATTCCATATTTTTTTACTTCAGTTTTGACGTAGCGAGTGACGCAATCTTTACAGTGATTTTATGTCCAAACAAGGCTCCATTTAAGAATCATCACATTGTCACCACAGCAACGCAATGACGCGTTCAGCAATGCAGTGACGCGTTGCGTTTAAATTCTATTAGCACTTATAAAATAGCGTCACCTTAATAATCTAAGGTTAGGTACTGCCTGCGTAACTGTTTATTTGATGCTTATTAAAAATGGATTTTATAAGGACCATATTATCTAAGGATATATAAAAGAATAAACCCATCCATGGATGGGTATATTTATCTCGAGCTCCTCCATGCATCGGAGGAGGGAGGGACGTTAAACTGTCGGTCCCGGCTGTTGTCATTAGTTGACAGTGGCTAAGCCAAGTCAGTGTCCTTTAGGCGGCTTGAAAACACTGGCCTCCGCCAACCCGCAGTTGAGCAGCATGGTAGAATATGCTCTAAACCCCTTCTATTGAGGGGAGGTCCGTACCCCAGTAGTGGGATGAATAAGGGTTGACGACGTACTAATAATATGTTCATTAGTGAACAGGTAAATTCTTTATGCGGTGGGAATTGTAATTTACTTTCATCATACCTACGTTATTTTAGGAAACGTAAAAAGGTTCACTTTGAGTCTAGAAACTTGAAACTTTTCATTTGGGCTGTATTTCGTTTGATGTTTTTGTGCCTTTGTAATTAGTACAGCCAAAATAATTAACGTGAGTAGCTTGATTAAAATCTCTAGCGAGGAGATACTGTAGTTTTAACTAACTTTATTTGGGGTGTAAGTGGTTCATCAACATCTTTGAACCAAAGCCAACTTCACCTGCACGCGGTGCACCCTGCTGACTGACAAACGAAGCTCTGGCGAAAAGAGAGGTAGGGAGCGTAATTGTAAGCTACCCGACTGGGGAATGTACCTTCACCTCACAGAATATCGCAGCCAAATAACGGTACCCTTGAGGGCTGTTGTGTTCCTGCGAGTGAGTGAGGTCACCAGAAAGGAAGGAGATGCTGCGATGGCAGCGGGGGTGGCGGTGCGCGAACGATATTTTATGTTGCGAGCGTTAATATGGCTATGGTAACCGCTTCACATCAGGCGGGCCGTATGCTTGTCTGCCACCCGACGTAGTATAAAAAAAATAAAAAAGAAATAACTAAATAATATACTAATATTGTAAACTTAACTTACCGAACTTAACATATATTAGAAATACTACTAAATAACAAACGAAGTATTCTAATGTCATACAAGAATCAAAATTAATACTTTAGTTCTGCATATAGGTAACTTTTTTTTTTTTGGTTGGATAGTATTGTGGGTTCCAACCATGATTTTGAAACTTGCTGAAAAAAAATCACTCAATTTATCTTTCACTTAACACTTTTTTGCAATCATTGTTTTTACCTATTCCAATATTAATTCAATCCCATCTAATATAAGTCATATGGGTTCAGGGGCCCTACCATCTAAGCTGAATCCGATTAATATTGGGTTTTTACAGACTAGGCTGAAACCAATTCCTATAGAATTATTGAATGTAAAAAACAAATTTCAGCACAGATTAGTGGTTATCGCGTTTAACTTTGTCAGTAGAGCTCCAGAGTACCTACCGGCTAAGCGAAACACGGTTACCAATAATCTAAACTGTGGCTCTACCGCCTAAGCTGATGCCGATGCTCTTCGGATTTTTTGATTGCGAAAATTATTCGTCAGTTTCGATTAGTGGCAATTGTGTTTAGATTCATCATCATCATCAAGTCATTTTAGTCTCCACTACAGGAGCACGACCCTCTCTCGTCCGTCCCAGACAGAAGGAGGATTTGGCCTACACTCCCCACGCTGGCCAGACGGGTTGGGGAGGCCTGATAGATATTTGATAATGTATAATCCCTCAGTCGCCTTGTACGATATCCACGGGAAGAGACGGAGTGATTCTATTCTACTCTGCCGGAAACCACACGGCCAAACAAAGGTGTTTAGCTTAGCTAGTAGAAACCTTGAAGCTCTACTGACAAAGCTAACTTGTTTGCCAATAACTTAACTCTAATACCTATTTATGAGAATCAAAATATTCGATGGGAATCGGCTTCAAGTAAGGCGGTACGACTTGTATTTGATGCAAATGCCCTTATATTGGAATGGGTAAGAACAAGGATTGCAAAGAAGTGATACGTGTTGAGTGAAATAGGAATTGAGTGAAATTTTAAAGCAAGCTTCAAAATCATGTAACTGAATCATGTCTTGATTCACTGCTTCGTTTCATCATCATTATCAGCCTGTATCTATCCACTGCTGGATATAGGCCTTCCCTTAATTCCACTTATTACACCCATTTAAGGCATTATTATTTATATGTGCTGGAGTTATTATTCATATAATAAGAGATATACAAGATATTCGGTTTATAGGGGGAATTGGGTCTTATATTCCTTTAACTTCTTTATGTATAAATATTTCAAATTTAACTTTATGTGGAATTCCTTTTTTAGCAGGATTTTTAGTTAAAGATTATGTAATTTGTAGAAATTTGACCTATCTTTCAGCTTATCAGCCTTAAATATTGGTTCATATTAATGGGGATTCTAAGTGTTTTGGATTGGAAACGCAAATTTAGCTTTCTTAAGGTTAGTAAGGGAGTGATTGTTAGAACTGAATTCGATTCCGTTGGCGGTGTTGGCTAGCGTTTGGCAATTTACCCGACTAGCAGCTTCGCTTTGCTTTTGGATACTATCTAGACCTACGGAGACAATCTTCGGTTAGTCATCATTTCTATTACTATGGAAATCGGATTATAGTTTTATCTACAGAGCTAAAGAGAAAGCTGATTAGCCGACTAGGCTCTTCGCTTTTCCTTTGAAGTATCGCCATAGGTCTGTATCTACATCTACTCACGATATAACCCTTCTATTAGTCTGTATTACTTAAATACAATACAAGTTTCCAAAACATAGTCTTTAAAGTGTTACTCCATCGAAACAATAGCCTCATATACATAAGTACAATATATTTTATTTCTGCATTAATTTTTTCTATTAGTTCAGACTTGTCTTTAGACCAGCCTCCCGCTGGGAAACATTATCTACATGGTTTCATGTTCATTTTAACATTTGTCTACTTACGAGTCACTACTCGTACCTACGTAGACAGTGAACAGAGTTCAAATTGCTCATCTCACGCGTTAAATTGACATTTAAACAATCAAGATCTTATTTGGCGGTAAGTTCTACCGTGTTTTGTAATAAAACGAATTGTAGTTTAGTTTGACGTCGTGCAGTCATAGTGTTTGCTTACCTCATATCGCACGAAACTGGCGGTCATTCGCCTCATTAGAAGTGCACGTCGGTCGCCGTCAGGCTGAAATAATCTAGTCAACATGACCGATTCACCAGCGCACGGGATTATTTGCGTCTAGTCGAGTGTGAGTGACAGTTGGATGTTATTGCATGTCGATTGCAGCGGCGACCTTTGCGCACATGCACAGACGATGTACCGCTGGCTTGCGATAGCCCTCAGATGCACTTAGAGACGGGCGCAAGGCGATGCGTCACGGTATTGAACTTCCTTACGTAACTGATCTACACGATAATAGATTTCAGTGAATGCTGAGACTGAGACGCTAAATCAAAATCGGTTTCTTGATTAGAATTGAAAACTATAACAAGTACATCACGTTGATTATAATCGTCATCTAATACTTGCACTCAGTTGAAACGTCTAAAATGTAATTAAGAATGTGCATTTGTCATTTTCCTTCTTGCGAGTGGTGAGTTATTTAGGAATTACTATTATAGTACTGTCCTAAAATCGGACGCATTACGATCGAGTACAATAAAAAATAATTATACTTTGTAAGATGAACAACCAGTAACACACCAAACTAAACAAAATAATAAATTTTCTAATATTTTCTTTCACTTTGACACCATCATCTTTATCTTTATTTATAGTACTGTTATTTCATAATATGTACGTTTATTTTATTATATAATTATGTGTATGTATTTTTAATATATTTAAGTATGTATATTTTCATGTATGTTTTATATGGGTTTATTTTCGTACTAGATATTATTATAACGACACATAGCACGGGAATTAGCAATTTATTTAATATTTGTCATACTCCTTCTTGCGAACCCTATATATTTATTTTTTGCCTTAAGGTTGCCTTAATAAGACCGCCTTGTTGCACATGTAAGTTTCGTTAATTATATTTAATAAGATCTATTTGCATTTTGTTGATTAATTTGTATTGTGCGAATAAAGCATATTCTATCTATTTAAAAAAACAGTTAACTAGATGAACTCAGTGTGAAAAGTTAAAAAAGATATAGATAAGAAATTCACTCAAAAGAAATTTGGAGCTATGATTTGTCTTCTGAAATCAGTACGAGAAGATCTCAAATATTTTCATAGTTTGAAAATGTTCGAAAGTTGTGTACCTAAGCCACTACTCACTATTTACTATTCCGATAAGAATGAATCGATTCGACTAAATTACTTGTTAAACTGGTATTCGATTTTCGTTTAGTAGTAGCTGTAGCTTTCAACTTAATTCTAAATCCTTAAAACAAAATATTTGTTTATAGGATGCTGAGATCCATATACTCGTAGTTGCATTAATGTTACCAGATTTAGGTTTATGGTTTCCTGCTCATCCTTCATGCTCCAGTCAGTTGCACTAATATATTTTTGTTGGATTGGTTCAAGTCCTCGTCTTCGCCTGTATGTAAACATAATAACATGTTTTTTTATACTACACTGGGTGCCTAATAAATAACTCGCTAGATCTAAAGCAATTAACATAGACTATCTTCAGTACAAGTATAATTATATCAATCTTAAGCAGCGATTGTAGTCTCGGTAAATATGTCCGTTTTCATGGTAATACTTTGTTTGTGTATGACTTTTCACGGGAATTCCCACGGGAAATCCCGTGAAAGGTCATAGACAAAAGTCATACTGGAGTTGGAATATGTCCTAATGTCAAATAAGATTTTATATATTATGATTGATATGTAAAACTGTTGGCTGTTAAGCGAATTATTTTTCACTTGAAAAATGCACAAAATAGTCTTAAGTAATACGAATAGTAAACGGAGCATACTATTCGTATTCATTGATTATAGGGATTAGTGTCACCTACATGCTTCTAAACAATATAATGCTTGGACAATTAGATCGGTATGTTGCAACAATGTTGTCATAATGGCCACGAATTGAGTCAGAGCCACCAAGTGATTTGTGAATTGGATGGGGGCGCCACTCACTACAGAATAACGTATAGAGTTATATATGTCGGCGCGCAGCTCGCGGCCGAGTAGTTTGTTTATGTTAGCGAGCTTATCGCTATGGAAAGTTGAGAGGCTACAAAGCTCTCATTGTTTAATGAAACGCGTACCATGGGAACGACGCGACGGTGACATCAACACATGCCGCCGGACGGTGTCGTGGGCCCGCTCAGTGAGAGATTGTTTTTGTTACAATATTTAGAGGAACCGAGATCTCGGCACTTGAATTCCGGACGCGGTGGTGACCGAGCGCGGCTCACGAATTCGTCATTCGCTCCCACTTGTATTTTTACTTCGTGTAATTAGATTTTGTTTAAGTTTAGTGTGGACGCTAGTAATAATTAGTTTGTACGAACAATTATACTAGAGCAAAAGTGAGAACTGTTTTCCTAGTGACATTTCTTATTAATTATACGGGTATTAGATTGTATTCGCTCGTGTTTAATTCACGCCCAAGTAAACAATGAATCCTCCTGATGCCGTCCTAGAGCCCACCGCTCCGACATCAGAAGTGGGATTACGCGACGCGAGTGCAAGGTGATCAATATCCACCGCAGGTGCAGAGAGACAATGGAAATGACCTGCATTGGCAGAGACTGTTTGAGACGCAGAACGAGCAATTGAGGGCGCTTATTAGTGCTATACAGCAGTCGCCGACTACTAACAATAGTTTACTGTTACCGACGTTTGATCCTCACAAACCGGATGTGGATGCACGGGCATGGTGTACAACTGCAGAGCTGTGCTTGGGTGATGACCCTCCTCGAAGAAGCAAACTAATTGTTGCTCTAACTAAAGCAATGAAGGGATCTGCTGGCTGTCCCAAGCAACCTAATTATGCTGATATAACCTGGGCCCAGTTTAAGGTCATGTTTATAGACAGATTTTCAACTGTTGAAACACAAGCAGGTAGTCTTTTACATTTATTCAGTGAAAAACCCAAAGATAATGAAAACTATGGAGCCTACGCCAGTCGACAAGTAACATACTTACTGAGTCGTTGGCAGTCTACAAGCGTTGAGCAGATACCTACTACATGTGGCAAATCTTCAGCTGCGGAACATCAGCGAGTTGACGTCTGTAGCATCAAGCCCGTGACATCTCAGCTTACACACCTTGGTCAGTCGTTTGATTATTGTTTTGATTCTGGGGCCGAATGTTATCTGATCAAAGAAACTATAGCGAATAAATTTGTAGGCAAACGGTTCGGGTCTTTGGTTACGTTGTTGGGCATTGGTAATACCGATTTGCACAGTACTTGTCAAATATTATCTTAAGTATGTATTGACAATAATATGGTCGATTTACTTTTTCATGTTGTTCCCGATGATGCCTTTAGTTATGGCATTATGATTGGGAGAGATTTGCTTACCCAAGGTTTTACCGTTGAGATTTCTAATAATCTCAACCTCAGTGTAGAGAAATCGCGAGTAATTATTTTTTGTGAAGTTGGTAAATCAATTTGTGACTTAGTAATGTTGATACAGATATCAGCGGTGAGTATCATGTAAACTTGTTAGGCATTTTAAGCAAATTTAGCACATCTTTTGTTGAAGGCACACCAACCGGGCGCGTAAACACAGGTGAAATAGAGATTAAACTTATTGATCCTAATCGAATAGTACAGAGGCGACCTTACAGAATGATACCCGATGAGAAACAAGTTTGTCGTGATAAAATAAATGAGCTTTTGGCAGCCAATGTTATTAGACGAACTTGCTCCCTGTTTGCAAGCCCTATACTTTTAGTTAAAAAGAAAGACGGCTCAGATAGGCTATGTGTCGACTATAGAGAGCTAAATCGCAATACTGTACCATATAGATTCCCGTTGTCACTTATACCTAGAAGACCAAATTCAGCGTCTTGGTCAAGGGTGCAAACTATTTAACAATTTTAGATGCCGCATCCAGTTTTCACCAAATTCCCGTTTACAAAGTTTCTATTGAGCGCACAGCCTTCGTAACGCCGGATGGTCAGTTGCCATTTGGGTTACGAAATGCATCCTCTGTTTTCCAAAGAGCTATGTACAAGGCTCTTGGTGATCTTGTAAATTCATTTGTTGTCATAATGATCGTTTCTGAGACTGTGGAAGAAGGATTAGAGAGGCTTGCGAAATAACTTGCGGACAAAATTAGACCTAATTCGCGTAAAGTTGCGGCACTTACGAATTTGCCTCCTCCAGGCACAGTTTCGCAAGTACGACAATTTATTGGCCTAGCTTCATATTTCCGTCAGTTCATTCCCAAATTTTCTCAGTTATCGGCACCGCTTTACCGAGTTAGAACAGGAAAAGGTAAAGTCGAATGGAAACCAACACATGAGGCGATTCGACAGAAAATTATCGCTTACTTAACTAATGAACCAGTATTAATGATTTTTTATCACAGTTATCCAATTGAATTACACACTGACGCTAGTGCAGATGGTTACGGTGCAATGCTTTTGCAAAAGTAGGACGGCATGACTCATGTCGTAGCGTATTTTAGCAACAAGACAACCAAATCTGAGTCGCGATATCATTCTTATGAATTGGAAACTATGGCCGTAGTCAAATCCATTAAACATTTCCGTCATTTATTGCAAGGTCCACGAATCGATTGTACATTTGGGTTGGGAAAAACCTTAGAGAAAGTATACGATTTTTATTGGTTCCCAAACATGAGAAAATATTTTCGAAAATTTGTAGAGAACTGTGTAACCTGTAAACTTTCAAAATCAAAATCTGGGAAAATTCAAGCTAAACTTTATCCCATACCTAAAGTTTCGATACCTTGGCACACAATACACATAGATGTAATCGGCAAACTCAGTCGAGCAAATCAAACCAAAGAATACATTATCGTTGTGATTGATGCATTCACTAAATTTGCATTACTTCAACATTCTACAAAAATTGATACGCTTAACGCTATCAAAGCTCTACAATTTGTAGTTGGGTTATTTGGTGCTCCCATTAGAGTAATTGCAGATCAAGGAAGATGTTTTGCAATTAAAAACTTTTGCGACTTTTGTAATACAAACAATATACAGCTTCATTTAATTGCAACTGGAACATGTCGAGCGAATGGCCAAGATGAGCGTGTAATGAGTACGCTGAAAAATATGCTCACAGCAGTCGAAGTGTAGAAAGATAGAATGTGGCAAGATGCGATATCGGATATTCAACTTGCTCTCAACTTAACTGTCAATCGCGTGATTAAAGCAAGTCCTCTAGAATTACTCATTGGTAAAGTTGCTAGACCACTTACTTTGTTAGCCCTGGGTGACCAAGACGAAACTGTAGTTAATATTGATGAAATCAGAGAACGTGCAATCTCATCTATCAATGACAATGCAGTTAAAGATAAACAGAGATTTGATAAAACAAAAGCAAAAATTTCCATATTTAATATTAATGATTTTGTATTAATAGAAAATCATGAACGGAATCAAACTAAGTTAGATCCCAAGTATCGTGGACCGTTTAAGGTCATTGAATTGCTAGATAGTGACAGATATCTTTTAAAGTCTCTAGACAACAATAGAACCTATAAGTATACTCACGAACGTTTGAGAGCTATGCCAGAATGTTACGTTCCCACAGAGTTTGAACATGATTCAGATGTAGAAAGCAACGAAGAACAGTCAGGTTTAGCCATTGTCGGCGCTAATGAAAGCGAATAACTGTCGATACTCATGAGTCGGATGTAGTATCTGTTGACATTTAGTGCGGTTTATACCAAAATTATCTCTAGTTAACATGACTAGGTTTGGCCACGGCCTGTTCTTGTTGTCGATTGTAGGTCATATTCCTAACCCAGTTTAGCTGGTCGGAGACTGCGCGACGATAACAAGTAATAGGTGGGTGGGTCTGGCAGCTGATTGAATGCGTTTCAATAGCTGCTGATCGGTCAAATACCGATGGTGATATTGGATAGTTCCAATAGTCTGATGTATTCAGATGTTGGTTGGCTGCGTGCTAAGGTGATCGGCTAAGGTGAATGCCGATGTGCGGGACAGTGCGTCCCAGGTGTTGGTCATGTTAACGAGAAGTTTCAACAGTGGACGTAAAAGTTTGAGACTGTTGAGATATTATTTTAGTTTGTTGTTTTTCTTTTTAAAGATTTTTAGCCGGAACTCGGTCTGTTCTTTGTTGAGTTTATTCAATAATGTTGTAGTAGCTTTAATTTGTGGAGACCTGACATTTGGTATACGTATTTGTAATAGTTTTGTTAGGATAGCCGAACGGTAGTTACAAGTGAGGTTGTAGTACTTGCAGATGACAACTGAATCCTGGTCCACACGAGGGCGTGTGAGAGTCAGGATCGCCGTGTCGGCGCGCAGCTCGCGGCCGAGTAGTTTGTTTATGTTAGCGAGCTTATCGCTATGGAAAGTTGAGAGGCTACAAAGCTCTCATTGTTTAATGAAACGCGTACCATGGGAACGACGCGACGGTGACATCAACACATGCCGCCGGACGGTGTCGTGGGCCCGCTCAGTGAGAGATTGTTTTTGTTACAATATTTAGAGGAACCGAGATCTCGGCACTTGAATTCCGGACGCGGTGGTGACCGAGCGCGGCTCACGAATTCGTCATTCGCTCCCACTTGTATTTTTACTTCGTGTAATTAGATTTTGTTTAAGTTTAGTGTGGACGCTAGTAATAATTAGTTTGTACGAACAATTATACTAGAGCAAAAGTGAGAACTGTTTTCCTAGTGACATTTCTTATTAATTATACGGGTATTAGATTGTATTCGCTCGTGTTTAATTCACGCCCAAGTAAACAATGAATCCTCCTGATGCCGTCCTAGAGCCCACCGCTCCGACATATATATTACACTACGGTTTTTTATTTTCTTTGTCTATGGAATAACGAGATTAACTAACGTGACCTAACTGGTCAAATTATATGAAAAAATAAAATAGTTCCATTTTTGACACTTCACAGATAAGTTGGTGGCTCTGCCACTTCATTTAGATTACCGGGATTATCCATGGCGCATATATGTATAAAAACATTTTTTTGTATATCAAGTGTCCTGATCATAATGTTTGTTTGCTATCACAAATATCATTTAAATCCTGACGGTTGGCAGCGAATGCAATTAACAATTCTATTTTTGTGCGGATTTAATGCATCGCCGCAAACGATCATAACAATTGCACTTTCGTAGAAGTTATTACCTATATGTATTGCTGGAAATAGCGTTGACTAATGGCTTCATTGTTTTAAGTCTTTTCTGATCTCTTTGCTTTGTTGGCACATGCATGCGGACGTATGCAGTAACAAATAAACAAAAAGTCGAGTCCATTCACACTGTGCTGACATTTCTATAGCAACGTTCTGTGCCAATCTTAAAGATTCTGCAGAATTTGTTTTTATTGATGCTTAATGTGCTTAATCATGATCGTAATTTTAACTGGCAAAATACCATAGTCAAATAACAATGCTGTAAAAGATTGTTGCGTTCTTGAATGAGAGTGTCAGAGAGCGAGTGAGAGTGCCAGAGCAATATCCCTTATATTGCCAGTCTATATGGCTGCAGCATAAGTAGAGATTTTAATAGAACAGTAGTAATGTAGCAATAAAATTTCTTCTTAAAAGTTCACATCCAATATAAACAGCTCTGCTTGTCTGTTTGTTCTGATTGAAAACTTTTGATATAACTACGTGACTTTCGTATACCAGTCCCGTTCTAAACTCAAATATGATTCACGTTCACGTATCGTTGTAACCATTGATTTTCTATTATTTCAATAGGAAAAATCGAGGGAATATTTGATATAACAAACAGATCCAGAGATAAATGATAGAATGCACTATTGCGTTAATATTGCGTTATAGTAATAGCAAGTTCGGATTACAGTATTTGATACTTTATAGAATTTTTTAAACTATTTAGTGAGGTGGTTCAGACTGGCTGTTGAAATAGTATGACATCGTCTTGCATTTGTATTATCTACTGAGCCAGCAATACTATTATTTTAGTGATGAGTGTTTTCAGTATGTATTCATCGTATTTATCACAATTAAAAAAAATGTAAAAACCAATGCACCTCGTAGAGTTCGAAGCGGTTCTCTTTAATTCTCACAGCGGACACTACACTACAACTGACACTAAGATCACAACTAACTAGTGTGACGAATTTATCTATTACCTGAACAATTTCCGCCGCTGTCGCTGATAGCGCCATACAGTCGCCTCTTTTACCATCATCATATGTAACTTCACGGGGAACACACGGGGATTCACGCAAGATGATATCTTTTCTATTTTGTATTTTAGTTATGCTTCGTTAGAACGCGTTGAGAGCGCGAAAGTTAGTTCCATCGTCTTAGAATAATAAATACTTGACAAATAATGCTAAACGTCATTGCTATATACCTAAAAATATTTATATTGCAAAATAATAACGTAGAAATCAAGTCCCAATATAATACTTTGCGATGTAACACGTTGCACTAACATTGTAATATGTTATATCATTTTATTCACTTTCAACTATAGCGTCCGCTCAGTCATAAACCGACACGGTATTTCAAGGCGACTTCAAACTAAAATAATATTTTGTTACATATATTGTACGTCTATAATTAAAGTGTGAAGAGAGTCGAACCGCTTCAAAAATAACTGTTTGTGTGACACCGTAAATCTCGCTTACGACGAAACTTACTGCGTAAATCATCGGCCACGAGGACTTAATGGTACATTGGATTTTATTGCACTCTCATAATAATAAAATTATGTCATAAACAGTAATTAACAACAAATGTTTGATCGTTAACGCAGTTTTGTTGATATGCAACTCGGTTGCAGATTTTAAATCTACTGAAAATCGGAAAAATAATAGCAAATTATTCTAATATCTTATTTGATTTAAAATATTTCTTACGTCATACAAATTCTTGTAAGTACTTTTATATAGCATCATGTTTCTCACAAAGCCCTTTCATATAAGACTACAATATATATAGAGCAATCTATATTTATATCTACTACTGTAGTGTTTCGTTCCGCGGCTACGTTCGCATGTATTTTGCACAAATTTCATGGTTTTGCTATTCTCCATCCGAAATAGCGTGCGAAGAAAAAGTCACTGACTGTTAATGTTATTTGTTACCCAAATCGATTTCGTCTAATTCAGGGCTGTCCAAACGACATAAGATCCTGGACCAATACTAAATAAATAGGAGGTCCATATAAAACATACAATGTTTTGTATATCAATTCATGGGTACTAAGGCAACTGATAAATGTACTTAAATACATTTTTTTTGTAAACACATACTTATAATACATAGAAAACACCCGGACCAAGACAAACAGACATGTTCATGCACACAAATGTTTGTCTTGTGCGGAAATCGAACCCGCGACCTCGGAATCAAAGTGGCCATTGCTAACCATTCGACCACCAAGCTCGTCATAACATTAGAAATGTTCGAATCCCAAAATCCATTCTTATGGCTTGTTTATACTTCAAATAGAACCTATTGCACAAATTTCGTAGCCCTACCCAAAGATGCGGCGGTAGTTATGGCTTTGTATTGATGATGATGATATAATATTAGTGCAGATAGTGTAGATTGCTTAGTAATTTCACCTATTCAAATTATATAACACTTAGGAGATCATACGAGAGATCTGATAATGGTCCTAAGACAGTCTGAAATTAATGGAAAATGCTCAGAATCCAAATGGAAAATTAAATATTATAGATTAATATAAAATTTTGCTTCCTTAAAGAGATATATATTCGTAAATTTTCCGGAAATGTAAGCACTGTATATAAAGTAGTGCAATTTGTATTACACGTGTTCTATGTCGGTTCATTTCAATCTAATTTTGTGCTTTAATATACATCGCGATGACATTTATGCGGCGTAAATCCACCCGACGTTTTGTGTTAGTTACATCAAAGAGATTTTGAGTTGCGTTGAGATTGGTTAAACTTTAATAAGACGTGAGATTATTGTTTTATCAGGTTTGATTGATATTATATCAATTGTTATTTCTTGTCAAATATCATCATTTACATTTAATTTGATATCGTTTCGATTATTTTCGACAGGCAATATACATACGTGAGATGTTTTGGTAATGCCAACATTTGACGTCCATGTAAAGTTATTACTCGAGTTATAGTTTATCAAATTTTCTTCGTAACATACTAAGTGTACGTTCTTGAGACGGTTTCGGAAAAACAGCGAGCTTCTGTCGAAGGACAGCCCTACCTGTCGTCCGTCTTTGCGATGAACCTAACTGGGAAAGACAACCGAATAACAATACCAGTGATGGTTGTTGTGTTTTCGTTTGTGATATCTGCGGGTGAGGGAGCCACCAGACGAAAGGAGATATTTCTTATTTAGGTTTCAGGCTGGACGTATGATTGTTTGGCACGAGGCGTGGTAAATAAAAAAAGCTAGACATTTCTATTCTTCATGCATGAGCTAAGTGACTCGGTCGGTATAATTATTTATTATGAGAAACTTATAATTCTACACAAAATTGATATACGTTTAAAGTGTATAATGAATAAAACTCAGATAATGACTTAAACATTTTATAAAAAAGTCGATAAAAGCAGACAACAAATATACATAGGTTTAGTTAAGTACATAAGTTTCTATCCATTTAAATATCAATGCGATGCTTCAACTCAAATTGTATCTCATCGTATTAGTCATAGAGCGTTAGGTAAACCGCAAATCACACAAATGTGCATTAACCATTCATCATATCACGCAAAATCGCGTTCTACTTACAATAATTTAAATTCTATTTATGCAAACCTGCGAAATGTAACAGAGTAATGGTATTTGATATTGTCTGTGTGTGACAGAACCATAATTTGCATCTACGACCTTACCGTTTGACATGGATGCGGGAAATTAGCATGTGAGTCTTGCTAATTTGTAAGTCACATTGTGGTGCAAACACAAAACAACAACGAAAAGAAACAAGAAATTATTGAATGAAAAAAATTCGACCGCAGTCGCTTTCTTCAGCACTCGGGTAAATTCTACGACAAGTACAAAACTATAAAATCTCTTTGCATTCATGACATTGATAGGTAATTCATTTTCTAACTAAAAATAGTGTGTGGCTGTGTTATGGACATTATCTCAAAATGACCTCCGCACGCGATATTCCGTAGTCCTTACTTAGCGTAATAAATTCTTTCATCTATTCAGTAGTGTGATTGAATTTTGCGTGGAAATGGTAGATATGTAGCTGCAACACCAAACTGTATCCTCCGATTTGTCTTTAAAATATTGAAGCTGATTTTAAGATGATTTTAGAGATTAAGTTATTTCTTCTGAAAATGTCCAATATATTTTGAAATTGAAAGTACTACAGAAATAAGAACTTCTGTGTATTATTTAAAAGAACAGCAAACAAAGCTAACAAAATCACAAGTGGTGCAGTTAAACCAGCAGTGAATAGCAGTGAATACAATTCAACCGATAATAGTAACAATATATTTGCCGTTAAGATAAACACACATTTCAACGATAGGAGTGTTTAACGTTAACTTAATTTAATAGAAGTGCCCTACTGTAATGTTATAAATCGCAAACGCAGCGAACCACTAACAGCTAGTTTCCAATGAATGGCTCAGTAATCATCTGCATTTAAGGCTATTATCTCAATTGGCGAGTGCTCAATGAGCGGGCGACCTCCGCCGCCGGACACCGCACCCGCTCGGCTCTCTGCTACAATGCTTGTTTGTTTGCTTGACAATGTGCTTTTCAGTTTACGATTTATTGCAACTATTGATCACATATGCGTATGTACGATGAGAATTCGCAGTATTATCCGCTTAAGAGGAAACTAAATTATCTATTTGCATATGATTTTTTGACGGGAATAAGAGTTTAAAATTGCTTACATTGGGAGGCAATTCGAAAAAACGAATGAAAACAAAATCGGGAGATAAAGTTTGGTGTTGCAGCTACATATCTATCATCTCCATCCAAAATTAAATCACACCACTGGGTAGATGAAGATTCAAAGAATTTATTACCCCAAGTAAGGACTATGGAAAATCGCGTGCGGGGAAGGGGGGATGCCCTGCAATTTTGAGATAATTTTACGTATAACGTATTCGCGTACAACACACGACCGTGTCCAAGACACCTCACCCCATTCTTTTTTAATTCATTCAGATTTATTAAGAAGTTCCTAATTAGAAGTTTAAGTATTGATTAGTTCTCATCTTAGTTAATCTCGATACTAATTAGGGAAAACTTTGTTCTATTTTTTAGTTAAAAATGCATTGACATTCTATTTCATAGCACTATCATTTATTTTGAAATCTTAAAACATATTTATATTTTGTGAGATATTCGTCCTCTTAATGCCAGCTAGGGTGCTAATGTCACTCGGCCAGCATCAAGATAACTGAATAACATTTTGCATTGGATATTATCTCTGTTATCTAAACACGTTCAGTGATCCAGAACATAGTATCTTGCAGTACGTAATGCATTTAATTACAATAAACATCTAGACATCGCTACCAATTTATTAGTACGCACATTAAATTAAATTAACTACAACATTAAATTCTAAATTCGAGATCATATTTAAGTGCACAATAATTTTTATGCGTTTAGTGCCTGGGCTCCGAATCAGAGAGTATTTACCCCCGTAGGGGTATAACATGCAACACGTACATAAAATATGGCAAATTAGATTAATACGAGTATCACAACATTACAGTTCTCCAGAGCGTTTCAGACCAGGGGGCCTATCGCCGAAGCTGAAGCCGATTACCATCGGATTTTTCATTGCGAAAATCAAAGTTAGCTTAACTTTGATTTTCGCAATGAAAAATCCGTTTGATGTAGTAGTTAGTTGTAGTTTGGCGGTAATTGTGTTTAGCTTAGCTGGTAGAAACCATAGAGCTCTACCAACTAAGCTAAAGATATTTCATCATCAGGTAATTTTAGTCTCCACTACAGGAGCACGACCCTCTCTCGTCCGTCTCAGGCGGAAGGAGGATTTGGCCTACACTCCCCACGCTGGCCAAACGGGTTGGGGAGGTCTGATCGATGTTTGACAATGTATTGTACCCTTAGTCGCCTTGTACGACATCCACGGAAAGGGACTGAGTGATTTTATTCTAGTCTGCCGGAAACCACACTGCAAAAAAAGATATTTACCATTAACTTAAATCTAAGATTTATTTTGGAATTAAAAAAATATCGGCTTCAGCTTTTTTTAATGCGAAAATGTAACTGCTGCTTAGATTGTTGGTAATCATGATTAGCTTAGCTGGTAGACCCTACAGCTCTACCGTCTAAAATGTTTACCAATACCAATTTTTGGAATAAAAAAATCCGATGGTAAACGCCTTCAGCTTCGGCGGTAGGGTCCCAGTATAGATATCTAAGGTGCGTTACAAAACAATAATCGTTGATATCATGAGAGGGTTAACGAATTGTTTATCCTTATAGATCATAAGATAAGATCATAAACGGGCATTGTTTATCCTTATAGATCATAAGAGTAACAACGTTGCAACATTGATAAATTTGCGAACCGTTAAATAAAACTTTATTAGAGAATAGTGGGCATTTAGAGATGTACGAAATTGCAATAGCCATATGCGCCGTTTCGATGTTTTACGAAGTAATAGTTCAGTCAGAACCTAGAGTGTGTATTTCCTAGGCGTTTACACGGACCACTTATATGAGATATTGCAAATAATTATTTCATAACCCAATTCAGACTGTTTATTTTGATTGCAACTCTGTAGTAGTTCTCATAAGTTCTAAACAAAGCAAATAATTTGTTTATATGCTACATTATCATAATTATAGTCCCAGTGGGACACTCTATCACGTGCTTTATCGACTTTACTCTGTGACATGTTTTAGTTGAAACTTAAAAAGTATTGTTGTACATGTTTTTGTTGAAACTTAAAACTAGCGATAAGAACGTGTCTATGCGTACGGTTCTGTATGACATTTCAATTAAATATTTTTTTGCAGCAAATTCCGTCTCCCTCCCCCCTTAAATATTCAATAATCGGTAAAGTATCGTTTGCAACCATCGGTTCGGTCTGTTCCATCTATCCCAACCAGCTATCTCAATCAGTTGGGATACATGAATTATTTTCCCACTCTTCCCAACATAGCCTTACACAATATTTTTTTATCGAGTAATATTAAAAACAAAACGAAATTCAATCTTACTAATCATAAGATAAAAGGAGTAAATATTTTAATCCCATTTTCTGCATAAAAAATATAAGTTTTTCACATGCAAGTTTGGGGTGTAAGTGGTTCATCAACATCTTTGAACCAAAGCCAACTTCACCTGCACGTGGTGCACCCTGCTGAGTGACAAACGAAGCTCTGGCGAAAAGAGAGGTAGGGAGCGTAATTGTAAGCTACCCGACTGGGGAATGTACCTCCACCTCACAGAATACCGCAGCTAAATAACAATTCCCTTGAGGATTGTTGTGTTCCTGCGAGTGAGTGAGGTCACCAGAAAGAAAGCAAGGAGATGCTGCGTTGGCAGCGGGGGTGGCGGCGCGCGAGCAATATTTTATGTTGCAAGCGTTAATATGGCTACGGTAACCGCTTCACATCAGGCGGGCCGTATGCTTGTCTGCCACCCGACGTAGTATAAAAAAAAAAAAAAAAAAAAAAAACATGCTGGGAAAAGTAGATCTCAATTGGTTTATCATAGCCAGTTGCTCAGGCGGGCCATATACTTGTTTGTCACCTTAGTGGTATCAAAAAATCCATGATTCCATTTTCCAATGGAACATTCCATTTTACAATTTTAAGTGACACCATTTCTAGACATCAGATTTAATCCTCCAGACAAAAACATATTATTGTTAATCAGCTTTATGGAGCATATCGACATTATTTTTTTCGTATCTAGTTCCTTGTAACGAAACTTATATGAATACATTAGACGTATATCAACATTTCTTCGAAACTGGTAACTGCACAAATTCAGACTCGCATAAAGTCGGAATCATGGACTTAAATAATACTCGTAATTATATTTATATACAGTTTCCTAAGAAAACATTTTATGATGTCTTTGTTTTACCTTTTTACATTTATATCATGTATATTTTGCAACATGTTAGCTTATTAATAATTACAATCTTTTGCAGGTAATTCACAATCGTTTTAAACATCTACTACTTAATACTTACTAATAAAATGGTAATATATACTGAAATTTATCACTTCACTTCTATTACTATTACTCGTAGTGTACTCGCTTGTATTGCGAGTTACTTCTATTTATTTCATTATTGTCTCAATCTATTAAGTACATTATGATCAACATGAAATTATTAGTAACCAATTGCTGCAATTGTGTGTTAGAATATATAAAGTTGATACTGTTGACATTATGTTAGAATATATACTTATGTATAGACATTCATTGTTTTTAGTTCCATAGATTTATGTGTATAGTGCCGAATAGCGGTGCCTAGTTTTTTATTTCGAGTTCTTACATTAAAGTAGATTTGTTCAATTGAATTTTCCTTTAAAGTAAATTCAGACACCAGAGAATACCTTTATAGTGTAAAGATACTCCTAATTCTTCACTGAGTACTAGCAAAGTAAATCAGCATGTTAGTAGTAAGATAATCACATCCCAAGCAATTGATTCACGGAGTAATAATTGAGATATAATGCCCTTATGTTTAAGAACACCACTGTTATAAGAATTACTTACACGTTAGATTCACGGAGAAAAATATTTTTCCCAGGGTTACGCAAGCGGTAATTGTGGTGGAGCACCTTAGTTGCCATCTTCCGAAATTTGGTAAGTGAGGCACTCCATTTATACACAGTCTGCCCGTCGTGATTCCGGAGAGAAATATTTTGTCGATTGTACCGCTCATGACCTGGTAATACAGTTTGACACCGACAAAAACAATGCGGAACATCACGCATAAATAGATCTTTCCCGGGAACCACCGGAAGCATATATCTCACCGTAGTATAGTCGCTTTGAACCATAGAAAGCTTACTAGATAGTTGAGCGCACGATCGATGTCACGCTATGCATGATTACGATAAGAGCACGATTATTTTATTCTATTGTTGTTCACACTGTATATAGTGGTGTATTTTAGTGTTTATTGCACATTTTTTTTATCTTACAATCTATAGATTTAATCATTTTTATGTGATGAAATTACGCACACTGAAGCGAATGCGAATAATGCGTACTTTGGTAATATTTGGATGCAAGAAAGCTATCAAAGTAATCGTCGGAGGCTCCAGGAAGGGCTTTACTCGGTGAACCTGAGCGCAAGCCAACTGATCCGTGTAATGGAAGTCTGTGAGTTTGGCCCCGTCGCATACCTCCCTACCTCTTAACTTATGCATAATCGAAACAATTTGAGCGTTTTCAAATTTCGTTTTCATCTTGTAAGCCTTTTTACGTCGACATTTTCTCATATTTTATTTTATTCAAAGAAATTAAGTATTTCGTAGCACCCATTGAAAATCTATGGATTATTTTTTTAATAAAATGTATCACATTACCAATGTTACTAATTATTTTTCATAGCTTTTGTTAGTGATCCATGTTTAAGAAGTTTGTAAGATGTTATAACCATTTCTTTTAGATTTTATCGACGCCCACGTAGTTGCAAGTCTCTTTGAAAAGATTTTCTCTATGTACGTATTTAAATCCTAAGTAAGGGTCGAGTCGTATTTTATGCGGGAGTCGTGCAAGGCGAGGCGCATACGACGTCAGACGAGTCTGCCCCTAATCCGATTATGTGTAACAAAATGCTACGCGCAGCCACTCGTCGGCCCCGACGACAAGTTGTGCAGTGTATGTTACATTTACCATCGTGTTTACGACGGGATTTATATGAGCAATCAGCCTTCTCATTGCACATTAAATCTAAATACAGTTCCAAGTTTTAGGAGATAACTATTTTAGTTAACAATATTTTTGCTATCGGATGGATATTTTGAATCATCGTCAAGAAATAGCTCATGTTCGTTGGTATCTCTAAATTTAATCTTGAAGAGATGGTTCATAAAATGAGATTCTAATGTAATAAGCTATTTTTCATATTTTTTATAGAGCAAATAAACCGATACCGGACCCCCCCCTGGCAGAACTGTAAATATGTAAGTAAGTGAGCATCCATTGAAAATATGAATATGAAAATAAACATACTTTTTATCTCGGTAATATGTTCTAGAGGGCGAAGGTACGTACAGAAGCTAGTAACATAATATTTATTTCAATAATTCAGCAGTTATCACAGAAAAGTGGTTTGAAAATCCGACATTGTGACCCTATAGCTGTATATCGCATAGCCCCTCTAGAGTAGAACCTCTGGAGCAATGGTCCTAGACAAGGGGTGTCAAAATGCCAAATTAAAAAAAGAATAGAAACGCGGGTGCGTTTAATAGTTGATAATTATTTTTGCATTAAAATAGATTCTTGAAAAGGTTAATCAATTATTATAAACATAAATTTGAATGCAAATTTATATGATGTCATAGTATCCGCCAACCTGCAGTTGAGCAGCGTGATGGAGTGTGGTCTAGAACCCTTCTATTGAGGTGTGACTCGTATCCCAACAGTGGGATGATTATAGGTTGATGCCGATACAGAGTATAAGAAATAGTACCAACGTAAAAGCGTAGACCAAAGGGTCGCTCGCTCTATGCAGATCAAGAGCTAGGGCCGGCGGCGCCGCGGCGCTGATACATCGCTTCGATTTCGGTATCTCAAAAACTACTGAAGCGAACTACTAGATTACTATGCCCATTGAATCGTGTCTGTATCTGTTTTCATCTTATCGATTTATCCACCAAGTTTCTTAACATATGTTCACGTTTCATACTTACCAAGTTTCATTAAAATCGGATCCCGGTAGAATTATGGCAGCACAAAAACATAGATATAAATATTTACTTCAATAAATTTATTTTGAATTATTATAGGTTTTGTTAATTTTTTAAAATAGAAATCTTCATTTCGTATAAACCAAAACTGAAAAATTTTCATTTCATAAAAAAAATATTTTTTTAAAGTACCCAGTGTATATCTTAAGTGCAAGATTTATTATAGTAGTGTTAATATCAGTAGAATTAATCTAAATTCGGAGAACATGACTGTATGCTCTAACATAGAGAGAGTCTGTTACCACCTTCCGGCTACATCAATCAAAACTATCAAATAATCTACAATATATATCAGAACTGCACTTTAATACCATATAGACCACTGATATTGAATATCTGTAATATCAATTCAACCCCGTTGGCCTTTACTGCTTATTCAGATATTGTTCGGCGTGATTTCATAGGTTAGGTTGATATTCTAGATCCTTTAGTTTACAAGCTTTTAATTAACTTGCTTTATTAGTACGAGTACTTAGGCTCCCAAATCTCGCTACTGATGAGTTATAAAGGGCTTAAAACTATCTTTAGAGTCACGTTGTACGTCCTGCTGACTAGCCAACGAGGCTCGGGCGAAAGAGAGTTTTTTCGGGCATGTCGAACCTGACTGGGGAAGTACCTCCACCTCACAGAAAATCGCAGCCAAATAACAAAGGATACCAAGGATTATTGTATTCTTGCGAGTCAGCGAGGTTACCAGATGTAAGGAGATGATGCGTTACCAGCGAAAGTGCTCAGGAGCGCGTGAGTTGTACTAATTGTATTGTAAGCGTCTATAAACTACGATAACCTCTTTACATCAGGCAGGCCATATTTTTGTTTGGCGCCGTAATATAAAAAAACTGAATTATATTTATAATAATTAGAACCATAGAGGTGGTCTCATGAAGTCAGAATGCATAGCTCCTTTACTGCTTACCTACTCTACATAACTTTTTAGGGTTCCGAACCTCAAAAGGAAAAACGGAACCCTTATAAGATCACTTTGTTGTCCGTCTGTCTGTCTGTCTGTCTGTCTGTCTGTCTGTCTGTCTGTCTGTCTGTCTGTCTGTCAAACATTTCTATGTCGAGAATGCGTGGAGGTATCAAGCTGAAATTTGAACTGTATACACAAGTCTACGGTCCCATGAAGTTAAAAAAAAATCAAACTGCTAAGTTTACGTAGAAAAAAGTTACGGCCGTTTATTCAGCAAAAAACGCATATTTCGACACACTCAAAGGAATCAAAACCTATGGGGTACTTCCCGTTGACCTAGAACTATGAAATTTGGCAAGGATCATCGTTATAGACTACAAGTACAGGAATAAATCTCAAAACTATACATTTGTAAATAGATCTAAAAAAATAGGGGGTCTATATTTTTTATAGAGTGTCGAAATTTCAAATTGAAACTACTAGTTCAAATGGGGTATCATATGAAAGGGCTTGATGTACACATTGCAAAATATATTTTATTTATTTTTTTCGACGCATTATTTCTTATTTATAATGAAAAATATCAAATTTAATAATGATACTACGTACCTACGGAACCCTCGGTGGGCGAGTCCGACTCGCACTTGTCCGGTTTTTTTATACGAAGTCTGGTCGTAATCAAGGATATTACCCGCCTGTCGTGAAGCAGTTACTGTAGGCATATAAACACTTGTAACAGGAAATCTTATTCGCGCGCCACCATCGCAGCTGTAAACGCAGCAACTGCTTCTTTCCGGGTAAACACACGCGCAGAAACACGAGCCTCAAGAGAATTATTATTTAGCTGCGTTATTCTGCAAGGTAGAGGAACTTCCTCATTACCGCAACTTATATCAAATAATTGACGAGCTCAGTGGTCGAATAGCAAGCAATGGCTACTTCGACTTCGAGGTCGCGGGTTCGATCCCCGTACTCGATAAACATTTGTGTGCATGAACATATCTTTGGTCTGGATGTTTTATATGTATTCTATGTAGGTACGTATTTACAGAAAAAGTATTTAAGTATTATATTACGTACCTGGCATCCATACTCGTAGTACAAGCTCTGCTTAGTTTGACTAGACGGCGATGTGTAATTTGTCCAGGAATATAAATAAGCTGTATCCTGCAGCATTTGTGCAGTAACTCCTTCATGTTTGGGTTAGTTGAAATTATCTTCTTAAAGTGCATTGTCAGAAATGAATAGGCAGTGCTTTATATTACATCGGATGGCAGACTAGCCCGCCTCATGTGTAACAATTACCGTAGCCTATAGACGCTTGCAATATAAAGTAGGTACGGCTTGTGTGCTGTGACTTCCTCTGCCATCGCAGCAACCCGTTCTTACCTGGTTTCCTCATTCACTCGCAATAATACAACAATCTCCAAGCCGCTAGAATTGTTATTTTTTAGCTGCGGTCTACTGTGAGGTTAAGGTATTTATCTCTATTTGGCCATAGTCCCTTTCGACAACCAGTAGAGTACACCAGATGAAGGTAAGGTTGGCTTTGGCTGAAAGATGATGATGGTCACTACACCCCGAAGACCTATATATAATAAAGGACATTTTTTGTTTTTCATTTTATGTCTTATGCCAAACAGGTATACGGCATGCCTGATATAAAGCAGTTACTGTAACTTATAACACTGATAATAAACGAGTATTGCTGGCACCCCCGCGGCTAACGCAGTATCTCCTCACGTCTGCTGACCTCGTTCAGTCGCTGTAACCCAACAATTAACTTAAGATTATTATTATTTTGCAGCGGCCTTCTGTGAAGTAAGGTCGACATAGTCGGGTACCGCATACCCTATCACTCTTTTCATCGGAACCTCTGTTGTCAATTAGCAGGGTGTACTCAAGCACGCAAGTAAGCGAGGTTGGCTTTACACCAAAAGATAATGATGAGCTACTTACACCCTAAATGTGGATGTAGTTCTGCATTTAAATAAGATGTTAAAACAACGTTCCGTATTCTGCCAGCGTTTCAAAATTAGATCAAGACAAGCGGCAGTTTTTACGTCGAATTGGCAAAACGGAACGCTTAAGCTGTGACCTCGGTGTCCATCTCTCTGTCTATCCAACTGTCCAGTCTGTTTGTCTATGCTGTCTGTATCTCTCTTAAACATATTTTTGTTAGAGTTCGTTACATATGAAATTTATGCACGGCCTAGATAAACCAATGAATAGTCCAATTAAATAAATGAAGTAGTTTCTGTTAGGGTGGTGCAGATTTTACAATTTTCCTATTGAAGAATTCAAGTTTTGATGTACACATTTTTATATGTTGCTAAGCAGGCAACATCTCCTCACCTTTGATTATTATTTTCTGAGGTTTTCTGTAAAGTGAAGTAAGTTCCTCAGTCGCCGGGTACGACATACCCTACCTGTTTTTCGCCATGGCCTCGTAAGTTAGTCGGCAGGGTACACGTGGAGGTAAGGTTAGCTTTGGCTTTCAAGATGGTACTGAGCCACTTAAACCCCGAAACAGCTCTTTCGAATTTCGTTCCAGACGTTCTACTACCTACATAGTAAGTTATGAAAATTTTCTATGTAGGTATAACTAGTCGTCGTCGTCGTCGTCATCCCTTATTAATCTCACTCCTGCCATACGGGTCTCCCCTCAATCGAAGGACTTTAGAGTATACTCCACTACAATGTTCAACTGTGGGTTGGTGGAGGCTGTGGCGCGCGTGTGTGTGTATGATGACGTATCCACACATCCGGCGACACGGTCTTTGAGGGATCGAATCCAAAACGAAGAAATTCGACGTAGAACCAAAGTCGACATAGCCTTCAGAATTTGCAAGCTGAAGTAGCAAGGGGCCGGTCACATCTGCCGACTAAGTGATGACAGATGGGGAGGAAGGTATTAGAGTCGAGGCCGCGCGTAGGCCGACGAAGCATTATTCGCCCTCCTTCTAGATGGTCCGATGACCTTAAGAAAGCGGTTGGAAGCGGCTAGATGCGGAAGGCGGAGGATCGTATTAGGTGCAAAGCATTGGGGAAGGCTTATATATTATGTCCAGCAGTGGGTAGATACAGGCTGATGATGATGTATTACTGTACCCGATATAATAACAAATTCAGAAATAAAATAAGGTAAAAATTTAAGGGGTAGTCATACACGAACGGATGTAAAAACATCGTTACTTTACAGATCTTTACTGACATAACCACATATTGATATAGTACGTTTACCTATATTTTAGTACGGAACCTTACCCTTCATCAATGAGTCTGAGTCGCAGCTTATATCAATTTTGAATCAGTTATCCCACTTTGCGTGGTATACATAATTTTAGTGGGGTGCTCGAGTGAGCTGTTCGAATTAATACCAGCCGCTAAGTTCCACTATCGTACCACTCGTAAAAAAATGAAATTCCATCCATACCATACCGTGATGATTGATTAGGCTTCCACAGTATCTATTCCAAGGCGTTTTCTACCACTTACTGCCAAAGGAAACATACGAATAGGGAGTATTCAAGATGAAAGCCTGTGGTGATTGCTTACTATCAAACGACCAAACGAGTGACGCATGTCGTTTGCCCCCCTCTTCTATAAAAAAAAAATAATAATCAGACCCGAGACAGTTGATTTTTTTTTGTTATAGGCTTTACAGCTGATTTGTAGTTGTTTGCGAAACTGTGGTAAAATATAGTTTAACTTTATTATCAAGTTCCTTTGTAAACGTCGCTCGCCTGCTAAAGTAACTTAAGTTTACTTAAGTTGCTTAAGTTTTTTCAGGGTTGATTTAATTAGGGTTCCGAACCTCAAAAGGAAAAACGGAACCCTTATAAGATCACTTTGTTGTCCGTCTGTCTGTCTGTCTGTCTGTCTGTCTGTCTGTCTGTCTGTCTGTCTGTCTGTCTGTCAAGAATTTCTATGTCGAGAATGCGTGGAGGTATCAAGCTGAAATTTGAACTGTATACTCAGGTCTACGGTCCCATGAAGCTAAAAAAAAATCAAACTGCTAAGTTTACGTAAAAAAAAGTTACGGCCGTTTATTCAGCAAAAAACGCATATTTCGACACACTCAAGGGAATCAAAACCTATAGGGTACTTCCCGTTGACCTAGAACTATGAAATTTGGCAAGTAACATCGTTATAGACTACAAGTACAGGAATAAATCTCAAAACTATACATTTGTAAATAGATCTTAAAAAATAGGGGGTCTATATTTTTTATAGGGTGTCGAAATTTCAAATTGAAGCTACTAGTTCAAATGGGGTATCATATGAAAGGGCTTGATGTACACATTGCAAAATATATTTTATTTATTTTTTTCGACGCATTATTTCTTATTTATAATGAAAAATATCAAATTTAATAATGATACTACGTACCTACGGAACCCTCGGTGGGCGAGTCCGACTCGCACTTGTCCGGTTTTTTTTTTTCTTTTATTACTTAGAAACCATTAACACAACACTGAGCGGCAATTCTCGTAATGAAAATGTAGTTAAAAAATAAGTTTTAAACTTTCGCGTTGCATGATTTATGATAATGACAATGGAAATTAACGCGATCATGCATAAGGGTATCTACATGCCTTTATCATTGCCCGACGTTTCGACCAGGTTGCACCGGCCCTGATCACAGGCTGACTGTCTTAGTGATGTCCCTCTGCCTCAGTTGCCGAGGTCGATGAATCTGCATCTACTCCCATGTTGTTTGATATCCTACACCTATGTATGTACCGCAACACACTACAGTCAACCATCATACCTGCGAAATAAGATGCACGATCACGTTAATTCCCATTGTATTTTCATAAAAATGTAGTCAAAATTCAAATTCAGCCTCGATATCACAAATGTCACATTACAGACACTATTTATTGTAAAACGAATGTAATAAATAATAATGATGTATAAGTTTATAGGTGTGGTTGCAATAAAACTCTCGTAAACTTGGCCGATTATTAAACAGTTTTGACTTCTATTATTATTTGATATTCAATTGCATAACTACAGTCAGCTTTCCTTCTTACAATAACAAATTGTCAAACATAAAGGATAAATGAACGTCTAAAGCGATTCGCGAACTACATTCCCCTATAACGTCGCTTAAAGAATACAAAAGCCACATCATGTGTAGGGAGCCGAGTTCGGAGCTCTTTGTAATCCGATTACGAGACAAAATGTTATGTCACTTTTACCGAGATATGGGACCTTTCTAATCTCTCACATTGATATATTTAATTATACAATTTGAGGGCAACACTTTTCAAGTTGTGGACGACATTGCGACCCTTTTGTTTCCGTCTTCAAACCTTTATTTATAAACCGACGCTTTCATGAGGATCGGGATAGGCAGATTATGTTATTGAATACCCGTATTTCTGAATGTTTCATATTTTAGCTATTGTTTTTGTGAATCTAGTATGTGTAAATGTCGTCCTTGTGGCATATTTTTTATTTGTGTCTCTTTTTGTGGACTGTTTTTAGCTGGTATTATTTTGTCAATTATTGTGATATGAAACTATAGGTAAGTAACTTTTTAATTACGGTCATAGAGAAAAGTATAAGGCAAGTATTCCTTGAATTTAATTTCATCCTTGTAGCATAATATACTGTGTTTTGACTATTATTTTATATTACAAATGTAATTTTCATATTTTTTTATTATTGGTACTGTGTTCCAAATAGAACCGAAAAAAATTACAAACTTTTTTATCGTTCCAAAATCTGGTAATTCCAT
The DNA here is from genome assembly GCA_937001555.2 of Hypsopygia costalis. Taxonomy (NCBI): domain Eukaryota; kingdom Metazoa; phylum Arthropoda; class Insecta; order Lepidoptera; family Pyralidae; genus Hypsopygia; species Hypsopygia costalis. The sequence continues at coordinate 11,189,647 of OW443330.2, read as the reverse complement.
ATAGGTATTGTGAACGTGGCGCAGCAACAAAAACGTTTTTGTGAATACAAATTTTTTTGTGGTTTTATATACAAACCTCTTTTTGCAGTTAAAACCTGAAATGTAAAAATTACTAAATCAAATGCAACAACATTTCAGGTTTCGCGTACTTATGATATTTAATTGCAAAGTAAATCTGTCATTAAATTTAAAAATATTTTTTTCGTATTTTTTTCTATGCCGATGTTCTTACTAAGAATCTTATTCAAATTCACGTGATGCATTATAATAAACTAATTAATTATATTAAATAGGTCACTCACGTATATTTGTCGGAAAAGAAGACGAGTTGCGATCTCAAACAGAGACCTTCATCAAGAGGAGTGTCCAAACCCTCTCTCGATCGCGACGAACACTACTTGCTAATGCCCTCGCTCGACTCGCAAAGGTTGGTGAGGGGGATTCACTAATATTCAATACTAATATTCAATATTTTCAGAGTGGTTTCAAGATTTGTATGCGGCGGTAACTCTCATATTTTCCTTCCCTATTCACAGGCTGTCATGACTTATTCCCGTCTGTGGGTTTACTCCTGTCTACGAGCTTGACGGGTTGGCTTATGTCATTGTACATTACGCACATTTGTTCATGTATATTGTGCTACTATATTAATCTGTCAATATAATTTACGCACATGTTAAACGATTCTTAGGGATCAGTAAGTACGTTTATTGTTACATTTGTGGTATCGTTAAAAGTTGATTCAATACTCGTTACTGTTTTTTTATTCGCTGATTAATGAGATAATGAAGACATTATCTCATTTTGTCCATTGTCTTGCTATTCGAATCTTTATAATAACTATTTAAATATACATCATAGAATTTATATTTGTTAGTGAACTACATCGTAATTTGTTTTCAGAAAACAAAGTGTTAGAACAAAGTGGCAACTAAATTATCACATAGCTATGCAAAGACTAACATCAAATAAAACTGTTTACGACAATAGCTATTACGAAACGGCATTCACTTTGTTTAGTTCTCATTCATTTTTGATAGGCCGTTGTAACTAATAGACCATTGTTTGAAGTATAGGCATGGTAAATTAGAAGTAATGATTAGTGGTTCGTAGTTATATGAAGTTGAATTTCTTCTTTGTTTAGTCGTATCGCAAAATTCATTAAATGGTCCATTACGTTTAAATGTAGTTTTAAGGATATTATTTTGTTTGGATAACATTATTTTATGCTACGTCCCGCGTCGGAGGGCAATGAACGATCAGGCGCTCCATACGCAGCTTCCTCTTTCCTGCCCATCTGCCGTCGATGACTCCGCAGATTTGGCTAGCCCATGAATCATCATGGGAATCTGCAATCTGATGTATCAGTATCATCTATTAGCATCAGAACGTCACAGATTGCAGATTTTTAAAGCTTTGTCGACAACCTTGGGTTTCCGACGAATTTTCTCGTTCCGGATTCGAACCCATAGAAAACTCCGAGCATAGCGATTCCCATCGCTCGCTGTGCGACTTTCAACTTGTTCACAGACCCACGGTTAGCGTTTAAGTCTCTGCACCGTAGGTTATAGCGGGGAGGACGTACTGGAAGACTTAGCTAACTTTTCTTCAAGCATTTGTGCGGAGAGGATTTTCTGAAACTTTCCAAAAGCTACATGAAAATTTGAAAAACTTTAATATTTTTTTCAAATTTTAAGTGACATTGGCATTTTTATTATCGTAAAATTTTATTCGAAATTTATTTTGGGACCAAAAAAGCCCAGAAAATTATGTGACACCAGTTAGATTTTTAACGGAGCTCCTCATTCCTAATATGATGATGAAGAAACAGAGAATTACTGTGTGGATGAAAAAATGTAGATGGAGTGCGTAAAAGATTATGTTTGCAAATGTGCAAAATGAAATAGATAGGCATAGCATTGAGGAGTGATAGAGGTGAAATGGAAGAACATACTGTACATAATGTGTGTGGGATAGAAGGTCAAAAAGATAATGATAACGTTGTGACATTGATTATACTTGTGCTGATTAATTCATTCAGTTATTTCATTCATCTTTGTCGCGGGGACCAGTTGTTTAGCTGAGGCTTTCTTGAACAGATAGGATTCAGAACAAAACTCCAAATGCAGACCTGGTGATATACCATTATGTCAATAGGTCACAGCTTTCAGAATCATAGGTAACTTACAGAATCAGCCAGTTGTAGTTGCAAATGGATCGTTCATAACTATTTTTTTTTTTAGGGCAGAATCACAGAATAAGTATGATTATGGCAGGGTGAGGAACATCAGTGTGTAGCTGCGTATGAGATGGCGAATTATTGAGAGCGTCTATATATGGTAACAAGAAAAGAGCGGTCGTATATGATTAATTACAGACAGTGGAGAATGGCATATGGTGTAAAACATTACTCAAGGATTGGGTATGTTTGGCAGTGGGTAGGTACAATAGTCAGATAATGAGATTATTTAATGGCATAACCATATTTATGGTCTCTATACTGTCGGAAGCGTCCACACTCCTCATCCTCAAACAGGCCATAGGCGTATTTGCCATCAGCTCACCATAAATAATAGTAGAAGAAAACTAATAAATAAAAAAGAAAAAAATTTGAACGTGGTCACTTATGCACCAAGGTTTTCTAAAAATCTCGCTATTCTTAAATTAAAAAAAAAACAAATAAGCATGCAAAATGGGCAATTCAGCATGTCTGTTACCTGATAGCAAGTACTCACACCACCGCTCATAGAAGTTAGCAACTACCACTTAGGTCTTACTTACGTCCACTTAGTTGATTTCAGGATTTCATCGTTCGTGTTAGAAAATGTCTTTTTACATTATATACGTCTTTTACATTCATTTTCCAATAACCAGAGCTATGTAACCAAATAACAACCGACCACTCCTTTATCATTATAGGAGAAATTACTAAAATTTTGATGTTGATAATTTTATCAACATCAAATTTTTAGTAAAAGAGGTTTCTCGAACGAACATGAGCTAAATAGTTCATGTTCGTTTGTCTAATACAACACAAGTAAATTTCATTCGGCGAAAGGTCAGGTCAGTACTCCTCAGGGCCAACTTAAAGTTAAGCAGTAAAAATCAGATCGCGCCGGCTGCATATTTCACGGCTGGACAAAAACCGGCAATAACTAAATTAACAAAGCCGGCGTCACTTGCGTGGCCGGAAAGCAACACTTATCTAGCGTAAGTGCGTATACTCAGCTACATTATTTATTACCTAAATATTTTTAATTTTCAGTACGGCGATGATAAATGTCTTTTTTTACTGCGTCGGGTGGTAGGCGAGCATACGGCCCGGCTGATTTGAAGCGGTCGCCGTAGCCATATTAACTCTCGCAACAAAAAATATTGCTCGCGCGCCGCCACCCCCGCTGTTAACGCAGCAACTCCTTCCATTCTGGTGACCTCACTCAATTGTTGGAACACAACAACCCTCAAGCGAATTGTTATTTGGCTGCGGTATTCTGTGAGGTGAAGGTATCACGCCATGATATTTTTTTTTGCCTTGTGCACGCCTTGGATATTGGCAAATAAATAGTCGGAGTGAAGTCCGATGGTCGAATGGCGATTATGGTTGTTTCGCACCAAAGGCTCGATTTCCACATCAAAAACATTTGTGTGCAAGAGCATGTCGTTTTTTATTATAAGCATTTAAGTATATATTCACAAAAGAAAAATAAAGGAATGTTATTAGTTATCCCGTGGTACAAGTTTTGCTTAGTTTGGAACAGGATAGTGTAATTTGCCCATTAAATAAAATCTTGACATCGTGTAAAAGGAAGTAAAGATTACCTTGTGGCATGTTGATTTCATCTGTTAGCGTTAAATTACTATCGTTAGTTAGAGGGTTCCATGTAAGTGGTCTTCGAGAGAGAAGTGTATGGAGGGTAACTAATCTCTAAGCATGGCATTGTAAAATACACTCTAATTTCTTATTATGCTGCGGCGAGGCTTAAAAATAAGACATTTAATAGACATTTAATACCTTCAATCTACAGCTTGGTCTAGACCACTACACCACTACTGGTACTAGTATCTGATACCAAATTACTATCATGTCCTTAATTTTCTTGACAACTGTACTCATAATTTGGACGTATAATGTTAGTCACGAATGATGCACCGTAATAGCAATTTGACTTGGCCATCTTAATTTAGAGCGGTACTTCCGATTTTTTTGATGAATTAACAAGCGTACATACGTAATAATCAATTACGTGACGGACGTTGTCGTATTCAGAACATCTACCATAGAATAAATATCCTATCGGTATAGAAAGTGCTCTTCTGACATATATTTAATGAAAAGACGACTCTGAAAATACTAGAACAAAGCACAATATCGTTGTTTGCGTTCCTTTAGGCCGCATAGTCATAGTAATTAGGGATCCGGGTGGAGTACTCGGAAATTTAACTTATTTATATGATGAGTTTGCCCGATTAGTCCTTGGGGTTTACGTCTAGATTTTTTATTAGCGGTTTCTAGCGCAAGGTTGCGAGAATTCAGGATTCCATACAAAATATCGATTTAGATAAGGTAGTGGCAACTTAAATATTTATAAAGGTTCAAGTACAGGTTCGGATGTAGAAGGAAAATTATTTGCTCACTATTACTTAATTGCAATCTTTTGGTTATTATTTTACAAAGAAAGACTTTTTAAAACGAGAATATAAACAATATCGATCGAGTTAATACTGGCAGTTAGTTACGTAGATGATTCGTAGCGCTTTTCGCATACAAAATTGTCCGATTAAGTTATAAATAAATAAATAAATATTCCTGGACATATTACACACTGCTATCTAGTTCCAAACTAAGCAAAGTTTGTACGATGAGTACTAAATAACTGATATTATCATTAAATACATTTTTTAGGGTTCCGTACCTCAAAAGGAAAAACGGAACCCTTATAAGATCACTTTGTTGTCCGTCTGTCTGTCTGTCAAGAATTTCTAAGTCGAGAATGCCTGGAGGTATCAAGCTGAAATTTGAACTGTATACTCAGGTCTACGGTCCCATGAAGTAGTAAAAAAATCAAACTGCTAAGTTTACGTAGAAAAAAGTTACGGCCGTTTATTCAGCAAAAAACGCATATTTCGACACACTCAAAACCTATAGGGTACTTCACGTTGACCTAGAACTATGAAATTTGGCAAGTAACATCGTTATAGACTACAAGTATAGGAATAAATCTCAAAACTATACATTTGTAAATAAATCTTAAAAAATAGGGGGTCTATATTTTATATAGGGTGTCGAAATTTCAAATTGAAACTACTAGTTCAAATGGGGTATCATATGAAAGGGCTTGATGTACACATTGCAAAATATATTTTATTTATTTTTTTCGACGCAATATTTCTTATTTATAATGAAAAATATCAAATTTAATAGTGATACTACGTACGACGAGTCCGACTCGCACTTGTCCGGTTTTTTTGTAAATACTTACATATAATACATAGAAGACACCCAGACCAAGATAAACAGACATGTTCATGCACACAAATGTTTGTTATGTGCGGAGATCGAACCCGCGACACCGGAGTCAAAGTGGACTTTGCTAGCCATTCGACCACCAGGCTCGTCAAGTTCAGTCGGACGCTTTACGTACTTCTGCTTTAAGTGAAATTACGCAAGTGATTTTATTATTATCAAAATAATTATAACAATTAAGAACTTACAAATTGACGTACCACATAAAATTAACATAATAATTAAAAAGGACCAACAATGTAAGGCACTTCAAGAAGTCTACTCTCGAAATCCATTCCATCGATCTAAATTGGAATTTTACGATTTCTTATTCTTCAACAGCGACAGTAGCTCTACATTGGTATTGGTTTCATATAATATTTACAGCTTAACTGTCAAACTATACACTATTTTTAGAGTCGAGCTATGTTCGTCGATATTGAATGGTAACCTGAAAGCGCTAATTCTACTGAGTTTGTAGTTTCCGTAGCCGATCGTAACTAGTGTAAAGCTGGGTTTATGTTTGTCAGCGTGCATATTCATTACACAACATTCGCAAAACTATAAGTACGTGCCAAATGCAATTGAACTGAGTATTGACAGACCGAGTATTTGTTTTGTATAGATTATTGTGACTCGACGCTTAAAGTAAATTAGTGATGTCGGTCAAATACTAAATAGAAAACTATTTCATTGTAGACCTTAAAATAGTTTTCTGTGTATGATTTGTAAATTCATCGGTTACGGTTCATGGATAGGTGTTATCTCGCCAATTGCCATGGGTTAGTGCAATAAGTGCGGTTTAGCTTTAATCCATTGTGGTTAGTTTTTGAATACAGTTATTATTGTATAATTATGAAACTATTCATTAACCTAATAAGAGATTTGTTTTGATAGATCACAAATAATATTACGTAATTATTGTACATCACAATCGGGTGAAGCACGGCATTCATAGCAGCTAATAATCGTAATCGTAGGCGTATCTAAACTGTAACCTATTTCTTGGGAAATTTATGAAAAAGAAAGTATTATTATTCCATTATAGGTACACAAATTATGTATTTGCATACAGTGCAACTGGATGTAAAATATTTGAAATCAATCGTCTATAAGACACCTGTGGCATCTGCAACTGAAATACACAAAATTACAAATATATCCGTGGCAAAGTAAATATGACCTAAAACACTAGTAGATAAGTTCTAAAATTCGTTGAAATCGTCTGAAGTAAACCAACGCGTCAGATCGAGGCGTGACAAGCAACGCTCGACTGGGAAACGTCAAAATGGGGATCCAAGAGGACATATCCTCGTATTTGCATATCGCACTATCCGCTGCATTCCTGTATGAAATATTCAAAACTAATCTAATTCTCCACAACTTAACTGGGACTTCACACGCGACCCGACCCGAGATCATGTAATCAAAAATATCTGATTTAATTAAATCATGCTATTGCCCTTGCCGGCTGGACTACTGCCGGTTCTTGGCTGACATAAGAATTCTTATGTTAATAGAATGAGCAAGCGAAAAGTCTAACAACAGCTAGATACAGGAGGTCAGTTGTAGCTGGTATGTATTTATTCAAATGTAGATGGGTGCATGAATAAATTAGATGCAATATCAATGCCAGATAACGACAGTAATTGCCCTATAAAGACGCGAAACGATGTCACAACGCCTAGAAATGCAATTACGTCTGCAAAAATGCTTTCTCGAGCGTGTGTAGCTATAAAACGTCTTCTGCTCTAAGTATTATTGTTTATACATAACGAAAACTATGTCAACTGCAAAAAATATTTTGTTGTATTCAGTATTGTAAGTTCCGCTTTTTAAATACGGGAGCTTTATGGAAAGACGGGAGACGTATGTATGAAAATCGGGAGACAGGGATAATTTTATGCACAGTTTTAAGGCAACGTCATGACTAAGCAATTTTCTTGTGATGTTACCACTTTTTGATAGATTTAACAAATTCTAAATGCTCACTCATGGGAGTTGAAGCATGTAAGCGAGAAGTAAGCGATTAATCTCGTTTCATATAGTTGTTTTTTGTTCTTTGGGATAATGAAAATTGGAAAATTGCCGTGAAAAATCGAGAGACTTGTCGAAAAAACAGGTGGTATAACGACACATATATTAGAAGTATATTTATGAATACATGTATAAATAGAAATTGCCCACCTGGAAAATAAGATTTATGAGCATGAAGTCTAAACGTGAAGACGGCCGAAGATATTGGACACAGACTGAGAACGTCCATTTCGTAAAAAAATATGAACTAGGTATAGATCAAAGCCAATATAATGTACAACGATTACAAGTTGATGAGAACAGTTAACATAGAAAAATAGATTCATGTGTCAAGTCAACAGACTTATATATTTTTGCAAATTTATACATCCATAAATTGTTACCGCTTCAAGTCAGAACATTCATTCATATTATTATATTTATAGTACAAGTTATTATAGTATATTTTTCCAATTTTTCCAATAGACACAGTATAAATTTGCTATCTATGTGGGTTTATAGTCGTAATGTTTGCTACCTTGGCGTAGATTTTGGCAAAATTTATCTTCCAGGGCTTAAACACCCTTACAAATTGCAGGTACGAGTATGCATACCTTTATTAACTATTAATTTTTATTAATTTATCAAAATGATCATAATTAGTAAGTACATTTAGATCAGACAAGTTTATAGACACATCTGTTTCTTGTTGAATAATACGCAACTATTTTACCCAGCCAAGCTTATAAAAGAGAGTTGTTGGTGAAGCGTTTTCAGAAAATAGCATGCGAGATCATAAACTGTCTTCACTTCATATGGGCATAAGTCAAAAATTTGGCTGAGACATCTATAGCGAGCACAAATGGAAGTGCGCCGAATAATATAGTCTACAATGTACGTCGGATTTAGGGTATTGCCGAAGCTCAGACATTATATACGACTGCACTACATTCTGCCGATATTCTGCTCCTTTACCAATTCTATTGTTAGTTCGTTTATTAGATATTTAGTAATATAGATTTGATGGTATCAATCTTATATCTACAGTTACTTCAAGTGATAAAACTTCTTCAGACGTATTTTACATAATTTTCGTTGAAAATGTTTTCGATTCTCTTAACAAATTCTGTAACACCTTTTATACTATCAAGACTTTTTATGACCATTTTCAGCCAGGCAATTTGATCTACACTCCTTTGCGTGCTTCCGCCACCAATTAGTTCATGCAAACTACTACCGGCCGGCAACCACCCACTACCGTTTGTAGATGAATGCGACTGCAAAATTCAAAAAATATTTAATTAATAAACAACTTGACGTTAATAATTCCTATATAGTACCTTAATAATACCTTAATATATTTTTCATTACACCCCCTCCAATTCTAACAATAAAGGACGGTAATGCGATGGATTTGTCATTTGTAGGTTGTTGTTCTAATAATACCTTAATATATTTTTCATTACACCCCCTCCAATTCTAACAATAAAGGGCGGTAATGCGATGGATTTGTCATTTGTAGGTTGTTGTTCTAAACAACATCTACAGATCGCTTGAGAATGATGCCTCACGTAGATGCGAAACACGTGTCGCAGAGACGACCACGGCAGTTGGGGCGGCAGTAGTTGCACGCTTCTTCTGTTTCAAATGTTCGAGATTCACCGAGACGACCGCAGTAGCTGGAGCAGGGACGACCAAAGCAGCCACGGCAGTCGCATGCATCTACTAAGGGTAGTGGATGGGTGCCGACCGGCAGTAGTTCACATGAACAAATTGGTGGCGGAAGCACACAAAGTAATGTAGGTCGAATTGCCTGTAAATTTGACTTCTGCAAAGTAACACCTGAATCAATTAACTATTTTCAGACAATCCGCAGTTCTGTATTTAATACTGGGGCAGTATATTTCCTATTGGAAAGCCACAGTCGGACTTATTTTCTGTCGCCGTGAAAGCCGAAGCTACAGATTCGAAATAGAGCACATTGAAATTTAGCAACTGTCTGTCGGGGCGCATTACCGACTCTGCTACCGTATTTATAAATATTCAGCCGACGGTTTTGAGCTGACAGTTGAGTTATAGGTCAAGATATATTTACACATTAGTCAAAAACATGAAAAAACAATATTAATAATTTGAATTCATGCTCTATATCACCGACGAAAAATGCCGTAGTAAAAATAAAACAACTGCATCTATTCGCTCCCGCCTGTGCCATAACTTGAATTTGCTGAAATGCGATGGAATTCGATTTGTCAGTAGCCCCTTTAATATTGTTTATTAGCTGCAGACGATATAAATTTGCCGAATGTTCTATTTTATGCACTGCAAAGGCAATACTAAAGATAGAAAATACTAAGAGAGCGGACATATGCGTGTATAAACTGTCATTAAAATCAAATTTTGGCAGTGTTCCAAGCCTCAGAAATATTGTTTGCCGTCTTAGCAAAAAAGATAAGTACCTAAACTCTGAAGATCTCTGTGCTTATCTTGTCGTATCATACATTTTTATAGTCTAAAAGTCATGAGATTATACCTTAAATAGTAGACGTGAGTTGTTTTTGGATTTCTAAATTTATATTGCTTGAATCGATATCGTTCTAAGTTTAGAACTTCGATAAAATCTATTAGTTTGATGATAATGTGTGTAATAATAATTGACGATCTCGGTGGTCGAATGGTTAGCAATGGCCACTTTGACTCCGAGGTCGCGGGTTCGATTCCCGTCCGATGTCTGTTTGTCTTGGTCTGGGTGTTTTCTATGTATTATAAGTATGTATTTACAAAAAAAATGTATTTAAGTACATTTATTAGTTGTCTAGTACCCATAACACAAGCTTTGCGCTTAATTTGGGACTAGATGGCGCTGTGTGAATTGTCCAGAAATATATATTTATTTAATTAATTGAAAGTTGAAGGTAATGTATGTCGTTTTAAGAAAATTGTTTGCATCTGTAATATTGCGTCTTGTTGGATTTTGGAACGTAACTGTTATTCTGTCGAGTTTTACGCTTCATCTGTAGTCGACTTCGCTTTGTCGAATAATTTGTCCATTGACATGATGGATGTTAATGTCACCGCGTGTATTGTAGCGGTATTTAGCGCGCCTTTGAGAAAGTGATAAATCTAGAATGACTTCCTGAATACAAATGTTTCTAGCAAAGACAGTGTACGTGAACATAATGAACCCAAATACTTAAATGTCACGGTTTGTGAGTGTCTTGAGATAGAAATTTATTTCGGTGATCTTCATATTTAATTCTAAGTAACGAATTTCCGTAAAATTGCCAAATATATTAATGCTTGAGAAACTTGTGACATTGTAATTGGTATGTCATTGTATTCAATGCGCAGTACCCTGCTGTATTGCATACTATTTACGTCATCGCCTTATTACGTTTATTTAATGCGTGCCAGGCAAGAGTACGGCCCGCCTGATGTAAAGCGGTTACAGTAGCCATATATACGCTTACAATACAAGCAGTATTGCTCGCGCGTTGGCAACCTCACTGCTGAAGCAGGATCTCCCACATCTGGTGACCTTACTCTCGCAAAACCCATAAATGATCAAAGGCTCAATTATTTGGCTGCGATATTCTTTAAGTTTGAATTACTTCCCCAGCCGGGCTCTCTTTCGTCAGCTTCATATGCTTAACAGCAGGGTGCATCATATGCAAGTGAGGTTGGCTTTGGTTCTAAAGATGGTGGTGAAGTGCCTACACTCCAAAGAAATCCTAACACTACAAATCAAGAATAAGCCTTTTTCAGTACAAGTTGTCTTAAATGCTTTTCCCCTAATCATCAGAATTGCTAAATTCAAACATATATCAGGATACCCAGTCTTGGAAATTTATTACTTAGGTATAATAAACTTGAAAGGGTACATATTTTATTTAAACATTGTCGCAAACCGGAGCCGCAAGACTGTATTAAAACTGGCTGTGTAAAAACTACTAAGGGTGTAGTGGCTCACTACGATCTTTAGAGTCAAAGTCACCCTGCCGACTAACGAAAGAGCCTCTGGCAAAACAGAGGTAAGGCATATCGTATTTGTAAGCTAACCAGCTGTGCTAGTACTGTTACGAGCTAGGGTTCTAGATTTGGATGTAAAACGCCAATGACAACTTGCAAGGATTTATTCACGCAGGGTCTGGTCTACAGGTCTTCACAACACGAAGATCACACGAAGATTCCAAATCGAAGTCCAATAGAAATCCAAGAGCTGATTTATCGCTGAGTTATCACTTGTCTCGCAGGTAGATTCGCTCGAAGTTTTAAAGTTTGAAGTTAAAAATAAATAAATAAATATTTCTGGACAATTTACACAGCGCCATCTAGTCCCAAATTAAGCGTAAAGCTTGTGTTACGGGTACTAGACAACTGATAAATGTACTTAAATACATTTTTTTTTGTAAATACATACTTATAATACATAGAAAACACCCAGACCAAGACAAACAGACATGTTCATGCACACAAATGTTTGTCTTGTGCGGGAATCGAACCCGCGACCTCTGAGTCAAAGTGGCTATTGCTAACAATTCGACCACCGAGCTCGTCGTAAAATAAATTATTATTTTTTCCCTTGAGCGAGAAACAAAAGGTGAATAATTAAAAAAAAGTAAAAATTAAATCAAACAAAAGATTATTATTTAAATCAAAGATTATTAAATCACGCAGAGGTCTAGTCAACAACTCTAATTGCACGGCCTGTGAAGGAAGAATCAAACGAGGTTATCAGGCACATTACGTCTCCCAGTTTGGTATCAAACTAGTCCTAGCACCAGATTTATAGCCGCTTATGTTTACAGACAGGATAGAATTAATGATTTTAGATGAAAGAGAGCTAGAAAGATCTAAAAGTGACGACGTGACACACATAACTACAATAGTAATTTGACTAAAACAGTATTCGCAGTACTAAAACATCATAGACACAATACCCGTCCGTTCATTCTTTGTAACTTTTCCACAAGACCTCTTAATTTAGTTTTAAAGGGAGTAGAACATCTGGAACTGTTGTTGTCTTCGAATATGATTTGTTATATGATGAGTAACGACATCGGGTATAAAAATAAAGCTTCGTTGATAATTAACTGTAGGGCCCTTTAGTCATTAGAGATCCGCAACACAGGAAACTGAGTTAGTAGAGGTACGAGTATATTTTATTCTATTTTTACTTATAATAAAGGTATAATAAATAAATAGAAAATAAGGAAATAGCAGTCGGTATTTTCCGTCGTTGTTTCTATGTCGCATCTGATTTAATTTGTAAATGTTGTTCAAGTGTATCTTAAATATCATAATTAAGTTAGGGGAAAACCATTTTTATACTGATCTACGTAGCTACATTTATATGTATGTTTGTGCTGCTAGAATTCCAACTGTTTTCCGATTTCTACGACATTTTGTAAGAAGACAATATAAAATTATAGATACTATTCGTGTTCAATGAGTATCGTAATCTATTCAGTACGACAAATCGATAGCTATCAAAAGAGCTATCGAAATTGTTTTTTCATAGCACGAATACTGATTAATTCCATTATGGTGAAGATTCGGATCGAGACACTTCTATACGCTAGACAATAGAGGCAATATCTTTTAAACGCGTATACTAGTATATCGCTTTAAATATATATTATCTTCTCAGTTTGTGATGAGCTTAATAGATATTATTTCATCTATAAGGAACCCAATAAATGATGACAAAACTCTGTTTTAAAATAAAAATGGCTCATATTGATTGATGTGTCTCACGCACACTCATTTCTGACGTCTCGCCGTCAGGAAAGAAGAGTGCGAGGCGACATGGCTCCGTCAGTTTTTTCTGTCCATTGGAATACTACACCGCAAGACGGTCACATGCGTTAATGAATTTTTACTTTTTGTCTGAGCAGGAAATTCGTCGTCACACTAGGAACATGACGAGTATCTAAACAATATTCTTTCTTGAGATGCAAAGCGAGAAATAATTGAATTTTTTACCGCCATTTGAATACGACAAACTCTTTCATAGTTATAATTTTAGAAACATGAATACATGAAATATTTTAATATAATGAATGATATTAAAAAATTATTTCGTCTATTTTTTTTTTCTTTATTTAACAATTTTATTTAAAAAGTTGATAAACAATGTGTGAGTGTATATAAAATTTATGTTTGTGTTATAAATGTTTTTGTTATCGAAGTGCGTTCTCTTATAAACAATAAATTTCTTTGTTTCTATTGAACTATTTTATACGAATACTCTATCCACTCTAATGATATTTATAATCAGAAATTAATACATCAAATCATCCTAATAAAATGCTTATCTGTCAGTTATAATGGGATCGTTTCTAAATATGTCTGCAGCTATAACTCGCACCAGCCATGTGCTTTCGCAGAATGTATTTATTTAATTTTTTTCCCGGCCCGCCTGATGTGAAACGGTTACCGTATAGCCATATTAATGCTCGCAACATAAAATATCGCTCGTGCGCCACCACCCTCGCTGTCAACGCAGCATCTCTTTCCTTTCTGGCCATCATCTTACTGTTCTTTTAAGTTATAATTATCCAAAAATGCGATAATCACTTCTACACAACTGTTCGACGATTAAAATTTAATAAAAATATACAACAGATATCATAGATTAGACGGTAGTAGTTTTGTACCTCCCGGTAGAGTTACTGCCATACGATTCGATGCCTTTTATATCATCGCTTATAAAAAGTCAGAGCATGAAAATGACGATAACACAGTATTATGAGAATAGCCCAGAGTTGTCAAAAATCCAAAACGTTTGCTTGGGGAGAATTTTGTTTAGAGGGGCTATTATTGCTTATTTCTTGGCCATTCAACAAGTATCCTATGAGTGACGTATTATATATTGCTCAATCTTTTACTGCAAATTCGTGTTTGGCTTTATATACAATTGACTCTTCATGCGTCATCGCTCGTGTTCGTTTTTATTAATTTTGGCATAGAAACAATTTTTGTACATTTCGATTCACTGTAGAGTAGGTATGTGGTACTCTTCGTTCTAATATGTTGTAGCGTATTTTCTTCGACAATCTCGAAGATAAATGAACAGTTGACATTAGGTCGATAGGCCTGTCAGCTGATTCTACAACAGAGTTGGCCTTGACATAATATTGATATTGTACGCACTCGCAATAACTTCTCTACAGATTTAAAACTAGAGATAACTTCGAAAATAAAGTAAGATTTAAGAGTGTTTATCTAGTACTACATTTTATTATTATATTGCCACTATTTTGTCTGTTAATGATACAATCATCGCTCTGTATGATTGTATCATTTCTACTAATGCTCTAATACGTATATCATCATCATCGTCAGCCTGTATCCGCCCATTGCAGGATATAGACTTTTTTCCACAGTCTTTACCTTCTGCAAATTACTCCTGGCCACTCTTTTGAGGTGATCGGTCCATTTAGAACAAGGCTGCCTAAATGAGTTTTGGAAGTGGGCCATAATTTGGATTGCAAGTAACGAGGCACGTAATCAATATTATTTATTTATCATCAACCTGTCTCTACACATTGTTAGATAATGATTTTCCGCGAGCGCGAAAGCGAGTCTGTACTTTCTGCTTTCAGCTACCTTTGGTCGTCCTTTTGACAACATGAGTCTATTTAGAGAGGGTACGTTCAATACTTCGTCAAACGCCGCCTCTGTTTTAGAATTTTCTCTATTTGCTGTCACGGACTCGGCAGACGTGAACGCGCATTGCCACCTACAATTTGCTGATTTTGGGAGCTACGTCGACAACTTTGTTTCTTTACGTTCATCCATTGATTCAGCGAGATACCGTCATAAACTATGTAATTATGACGGCATTTCATTCATCCAATCCAATCGTACTGTCCACGTTTAATCTTCAACGCATTTCCAGCAACGTTTAAAAAAGACGGGACGGAGGTCCACCACACATTCCCACCACTTTATTTCCTGTGTAGCCAGGATCAACAGTGGCAACCACCCAAAAGGGCAAGGAACAATGAAGCCTACTGTGGTCCCGGAAGTAAAACTACAGCTGCATTGGAACTCACTCAACGAACGAATGACTCACATGCCGCTTCATGTGAACCGTATGCAATACAACCTATATATGTGGTATTAGAAATAATTTTTAACGTTTCCAAATTAAAATTCGTGTTAACGCATAGTTATTTTTTTCTTTTTTACCTACTTGCTTCATTAGCTCAATGTAATAAAAATTCCTACAAGGTTATTGGGCGTGCATTCTTTCAGCAAATCAAACAATCTTTTGAGTGTTTAGAGGCTTTAATCTTAGAAACCATTTCTTGTACTAAACACCGACTTACGCGACGACTTACCTACCACCGAATCTCGGCAATTACTTTTGTTCTTCTAGCCAGATGATTGAAATCATCTGTTTCAGTTAGTATATTTTTACATATCAAGAATATAATTCGTCAGAAAAGACTTATGGCGACTTTTTGCATAGTTGTGACATAGAATAAGTAATAGTATATCCTTTATATTACAGTATCTGCCTTTGTCATGAACTTAACCCTTTTAGCACTGCTCTACTAACAGTTTATATATGATACAAATAACGGCATCAATCAGCACTTAGCTCACGTGTTAGTTAAAGTGTTGTTCATTCGATATTTTCACGATGATTGAGTTAGACGGCTCGCAGGCTGGGAGGCAGGCAATCTCCGGTGGCGGCGCGGAAGCCCGGCCGCTTGCTGTACTGTCACTCCGGTCCTAACGACCTCGTGGGATGCAGCAACTTAATTTAGCCACCCCATAAATATTTTTACGGTTCATTAATATTGATTTTTTTGCCAATGCTGCACTAAAGTTAATGCTTTATCTCTCGCAGCTTTAATTTCGCTGTTTTGTCAAATTATTGAGTGAAGCGAGCGGAATGATTTTGATGAAACTTGTCACAGTTAAAGATCTCAACATGCTTGAAGTTTGTGTCGAAAAAAAATTGAGAACGATCATGTTGAGGAATGATCATCAAATACATTTTCCATTGAAATCAATGGAAAAATTACACTCAGCGAATCTATTCGCTCCACTCAACCTCGATTTCTGCCCCGTGGGCTAGAATCAGGCCTAGTAGTAGTAGTGAGTTTTAGGTTAGGTATAGTAAATTGTGTATTGTTAAAAAAATCTTCTCAATGTATTATTATGACAGCACAAGGTGCTAAATACCTACATCTACAAGTAAAATAATTCCCATTGACGTAGGCTATCCTTTAAGTGTGAACATTATCTAAACCACCCTGTGGTATATATATAAATTAATGTTCTCACTCCATCGCGAATATATCGTAAAATAGATAAACCTGGCCGATTTACTTCCAACTTGAGCCTGCGACGGAAATTCGGGGATATTTTCCGATACGAGTTAGGGATCTAGTTTCCTCAGTCGCGCGATAAACAAGTTATTGGCGTTAGTGAGGGCTCGGCGGAGGAGGGGTTAAGTGCATGGGAAGGGGACAAATCACCCATGTAATTAATAAACAAACCGGAAGAGAATTCCAATGGATTTGATGATTTGTAAAAATGTTATACGTATCTTTAGTAAGCAGATCTTATTTTAGAACTGACTCCTGAGACACAAACGAAATCAGAAATGACCTTAACAGCTCAATACTCAGTAGAGTAACGAGTTGTTATTGCTATTGAGTTGTTGTTTTGTTTTCGCATTACATTTTTAATTTGGCTAAGTAGCTCACGTAGGTACTTGCGATTTCAAAGAAAAATACAAAGATACATAGTGCCCAGTATAAACTTGCTGAAAGTGTGATGTAAATACAAAATATTTTTGCTAAGATCGAGGTAAAGACAGATTCCGGTATATATTGTAAACAGTGATTGATTTATAGAGTACTTTAAATAAAATTCTTGTTATTACAGATAGTCGACAATTTCCTAAGAATTCAGATGTATTTGCAGCTATAATAAATTACAACATCCAAATATATGATGTGAGGTGCTCAAAACGGAAAAGAGAACTCGACCATGTTAATTTTATGTTTAGGCACTTAAAATTTTACTAGTAGGTATACAATTTGTTAGTGGCGTGTGCGCCAATGCCATTTGTATTTATTTCACTCCGGTTTGCACACACATATTATTGTCAGCGAGGACGTGTCAAATGTCTCTCCGAACGACTCGCTGCGGCTGCAATAGAATGCATTGCGTTGAAAGCAACCAGACCTGTTTGCTTATCTTTCTATTTACAAGCTAAAATGAGCGTTATTTTCCTTTGCTTAGAGACTGGGGTCGATTGTGTCACGCGCAGTTCTAGATAGCCTCCAGCAAGCAACAGTTCATTTGTTTCCGTTAACACTTCTAGTCCACGGGTTCTTCGGCGAAGTATCAGATGTTGGCGACTGTTGATTAGAGAGGCACGACTGGTGACATTGCTCTCGGTCAAAAGTAAACATGGATAGCCACGTTGCGATGGATTTTACAAATATAAAAATTCTTCTCAGTTATAGGTATTCGAACTAAAATCAGAAATATCTTATCTCTGTGTGCACAGTGTGAAAAGTGTGAAATATAACATTATTTTTTGTATTGACGGATGAAAAGTAGATGTGGTACTGACAAGCTGTCATCATCAATAACAATAACTGTGAATACGCGTTAAATTATTTCTGAACTACCCATTTAGTCTGTACCTTTTCATAAAAAAAATGCAGTACTCGAGATTTGTGTACAGTGGGCCAAATAAATCGTTTACTACCTTTAGATTGATATTCGTTTGTACCCTTCAAATTTAGAATGTCTGTTTTTTTTTTTCAATATAATTAGAAAATCATCGTTAGCAATATTTACGCTTGTTAGGATTTTTTGTCAAAACAGTCAGTTTTGCGTTTTGTCAAAAAATGAGAAATAGTAATAAGTAAATAAGAAAGTCAAGACAAGATTGTCGACCGTAGATATTTTGTATGCGGTCATGAGGGTTAAGTTTGTAACAGAGCGCTGCAGCGTTATTAGTATTTATTATGTGAAACAATGAGAAAAAAATAAGAATGGTATTTATAAAAAAGTGTAAAACATGTCTATGTGCTAACAAGAGCCCAATGGCAGAATAAATATTTTCATTTCATTTCCTTTCGATGTTTTCTTGTATGTTGTTATCTGTACATTCAACGATAGAATACATTCAATGAATTAAATAATACTTATAATTATTAGTGCACCTATACACAAATGCCGTACATAAGGGTTTTATTTATTTGTTTTAACACTATGCTAAATAAAAAAATGTACGAGTACAGAGACGGACTTTATGCTATACAAACATTCTCTCCAACTTAATCTTAGAATGATGCAAATTTATGACATGGCACATGTACAAGAAAAATAAAGTGAAATATAACAAAAATAAAATACGAACAAAACTTTATAGATAGTACAATATTATAAATAACATATTATAGATATAATATAAAAATGTAGAAGCAGTGCTCTGAAACGACGCGATGTTATTTCACGTCGAAATTTAATTTAGCGCGTTCGATCGAACGCACGGAAGAGGATCGTCCGTAAAAATATATGACAGAGAAGTTCATAATTTGCACACTTATCTACCATGTTGAATTTACTATATATTTACAACTAGTAGGGACCAGTTATAAGAGCTGGATTAGCATTCCTTTGTCCATCCATAATGTAATAAATTATAAGCATAAGATTTCGTATTGGCTACTGAATTCAAAAATGATAATGTTCTAGTTCAGTATGTCAGAATTTCATACGATTTAATAAATAACTATACGATTTTGGTAGGGCTCTTTCCATATCTAGCTTAGATATTTTGAGTTTTTTCAATATTGATATCGCAAAAACTCAAAATCTAAATTTGCCCATCGATATATTATATCGCTTAATCGATACATTGTTGCATCCCTATATATCGCTCGCGCGCCGCCACTCCCGCTGCCAACGCAGCATCTCCTTCCTTTCTGGTGACCTCACTCACTCGCAGGAACACAACAACCCTCAAGGGAATTGTTATTTGGCTGCGGTATTCTGTAAGGTGGAGGTACATTCCCCAGTCGGGTAGCTTACAATTACGCTCCCTACCTCTCTTTTCGCCAGAGCTTCGTTTGTCAGTCAGCAGGGTGCACCGCGTGCAGGTGAAGTTGGCTTTGGTTCAAAGGTGTTGATGAACCAGTTACACCCCGAAATATCAGAAAATTTGACAAAGTCAATCTTATTAAACATCAAGGTGCAGAATGCTCAGATTATTTTGATGCTGTGTAAGTGGGCGAATTGAAACGAAAGGAGATACATAATTTAATATATTTAATTTTCCTGCAAATTATATAAATAGTCCCCTATATACTTATTATAAGATTTTTTAGAAATTTAACTCATATAGCCGGAAGTAGATGATTGGTTGCGGAAGACGAAAAGTAAACAGTTATGAATTGCTAGTTTCATAAAATTTAAGAAGAAATTTATCGTTTATTTTGTTTACACTAGAAAGAGACGAGAAAATTGCAGATGAACTTTGTAAGGCGCATCACATATTAACAGGCATTGTTGATCAAAGATTATCAAGTATAGATTTGCCTGCGGCAAAACCTTGCCGTTGCATCCACAGATCTAGGATTTTAGCACAGTATAAGTAATAGTACAACGTACAGTAGGGCCACTCCCTGCCACTCTCTCGTGTCTTCACCTCCCCTCTGAGACGAATCTAGATTTTTTTATGGCTCCGCACGCACACACGCGCTCATTTACGTGCTGTACAGAGTCACTGTTTATGTATTAGAAAACGACGCGACTTTTGTATGGAGTGGCCGGGGTGTGTTTTGCGAAAAATCCTAGCATTACACATTGACAGCTCTCAAATATTATGGGACGATGCGGTATCACGTAAATACTTGTTGACTCGAAATTTTGCCATGACAAAGTAGTATTTATGACCACTTTGACGTTATTTTGATAGTGTAAAGCAAGGTTTAAACGAACTTTGACGTCGGCGTACAATCCATGTCCAATCACACTCGACTGGGACCTTGTCCAACTTTAATCAAAACTTAGACCAAGTCCCAAGTGTACTTTGATCGTGTCAAAATGGCTTTAGAGGAGATAACTCTAAATAAAGAAGTACAATTTTTTGAAGTAAACCACTCTACTCACGCTTGTTTTGGGAAGTAAGCTGCTGAATGCGTGTCGAGAGCGATACGGAAACGGCGAACGGAAGTTGAGAGGGAGATATAAGTTAGGTTAGTCGTGTGGTCTCAAGCAAACTTCTTTTTTTCTTCTTGTATACTGCACAGCGTTATTGATACTTTGTAAATTTACGTGCCTTACTAATTAAATTAACAAATTACCACAGATGCGAGAAGAGTTGCTCTACATGTGGAATCTATTGGAGGTTATTTGTGAATGTCCTTAATTCTTTTGTCCTTTCGTCGTCTTTGTCAATCCTTAGTCATGCCACTGCAGGGATACGGGTCTCCCCTCAAAGAATCAAACCAAATACTTTAGCTTAGGATTATTTTTTGCATCAGTTCGATAGTAATCGTTTTTTTTTTATACTACGTCGGGTTGAAGACAAGCATACGGCCCGCCTGATGTGAAGCGGTAACCGTAGCCATATTAACGCTTGCAACATAAAATATTGCTCGCGCGCCGCCACCCCCGCTGCATCTCCTTCCTTTCTGGTGACCTCACTCACTCGCAGGAACATAACACCCCTCAAGGGAATTGTTATTTGGCTGCGGTATTCTGTGAGGTGGAGGCACATTCCCCAGTCGGGTAGCTTACAATAGAAGCTCCCTACCTCTCTTTTCGCCAGAGCTTCGTTTGTTAGTCAGCAGGGTGCACCACGTGCAGATGAAGTTGGCTTTGGTTCAAAGATCTTGATGAACCACCTACACCCCCAATCGTTAACAAAATATTGAGTTATTTCCCATACTTACTCACCAATGATAGTCGTATAAACTTAGTATTTACTAGAGTAACAGTACACATCCTATTGCTGAGTATCCATATGCTGACTTATAGGGGCAACATTTAGATGAACTTAGTAAAGCAATGATATATTCAATATACAACAAAATTGTACTCTGTGACGTTTGCATAAATCATAATTTCCAGTATACAACTGAGATTTAATGACTACCACATCGAGATGTGTGAGATTTTATCTAATCTGTATTTGTATGCAGATAATAAAATTGATTCGCGTTCAAGACGGACGTGTTAACTTGCGACCGCAAGATAAGGATGTGGGCCTGGGAATACCATAAATATAGAAGGGTGTTACCACACTGGGAACCGACTGTCATGGCGGGAAAATCAGTGAGAACGTTCTGTATACTTTGATGAGATTATGTTTCATGTAATAACTTTTAAACTTTCGCGTTGAATCATGCAACGCGAAAGTTTAAGTTTAAGATAAATAAGAACGGGAATTAACACGATCATCCATAAGTAATAATAAAAGTATTTGCATACTTTTATTATTTTGCCTGACGTTTCGACCAAGTTGCACCGGTTCAACCGGCCGTGGTTATTTTTGTATAACCGATATTATTGATTTTCTGGGTCGTTTTTGATTCGAGTGTGTAATTTTATTTAAATAGAGAATATGAAAATACATTTCGGAGATGTTAAAGACGTCCTTCTTACTCCCTGAAGACGACTAAAATAATTGGATGTAATGTAATTGGTTCTCTGTCCTCTCTGAGGTAGAAATAGCTTATACTCTTTAAATCCAAAATCCAACTTTATCTGCACATATTCTAAGTACACAGTTGATTAACGAACGGGATACTAGCGAACGAGAGGTGGAGTGAGTGAGGTCACCAGAAAGAAAGAACGGAAGGAGTGTAGGCTGGGAACGGATCGGCGACACTTTGGTGTTGCTGATCTCCATGGGCGGTAGTGATTGCTTTCCATCAAGTGACTCACATGCTCATTTGCCCCAGTCTCATATATAAAAATAAGAGTGAAAGAGTACAGAGGTATTTTTTTATATATTTTTTTTTATATTGTCAGACAAATTACACAGCGCCATCTAGCCGCAAAGTAAGCGAAGCTTATGTTATGGGTACTAGACAACTGATAAATATACGTAAATACATTTTTTTTTGTAAATACATACTTATGATACATAGAAAACGCCCAGACTAAGACAAACAGACATGTTAATGCACACAAATGTTTGTCCTATGTGGGAATCGAACCCACGAGCGTTGGTGTCGAAGCCGCGTCATTGACCGCTACGCCACCGAGCTCGTCTATTGTATTAGGAGTAGTTTAAATGTGGATGCGCTTACACATTATAAAAGACCGAAGCCAAAAAAAGTCGTATCAGGATATGCACGCACCTAATTCAGCTTAAAGATTATGTGGATTTATAATTGATTTGATTGTAAATATATTTTTGATTATAATATTCTCCTTTGTACATAATTTGTTTTTATTATTACGTATTCAAAAAGTATCAAAAAACAGGTGTATTTTTTTATATAAATATCTATGTAAAAACTTGATCCATCGCTTACTAATGAAAGTATTACTAAATATATTTCTTGAACTTACACAATTATTATAAAATTATAATTTAAATAAAATTTTAAAATAGTTTTGATAGGATAGACACTATTTGTAGTGTATTTGTAGTTTGTACTTTAAAATTGATGTTTAACAATCGCAGCCATCGGTTTTACAGCTCGCTCCTTATAACCATCATAATAACCACCATAACCTTGTCCGCATGCGACGATTTATTGTATTCGATTACCGCGCATATAGGCAACAATGTGGCGACCTAGCGACTCTGAATTGCGCGATGCAAACCGGCGCGGCGCATTAGGTCTTAGACGTATCACGAGCATGAGGAGTAAACAAATAATAATTATTAATGGTCAATCAAAGCAATACTGACACTACTCAACCATTTTTTTTGATGAGAACAATTTCTAAGATCACAAATATTTTCTTTGAGTACAGTAGAAAACACGAAGAATAAAATAGCTTTGTGAATTTTGTTACAGTATGCACCATAGTTAAACAAAAGATACTTTCAATTTTACTTTAGTTTATTGGTTGGTATCAATCCGTATTCATCTCACCGCTGAAATACGAGTTTCCGTCAATCAAAGAGGTTTAGCGTGCTTTACTACGCTGCTCCTGCTGGTCGGTATACAATATTCGGCGCCTTGCTAATTTACATTTAATAAGCTAGTGTCGATATGAACTGAATCATGCATCGAAGGAATATAGAAATACGACAACGATTTCTAGAAGTCCTGGTCATTGCTTTTATACACAATCAGCTGGTTTAGAGAAGAATCTTAAAATAACATTGTTCGAGATGCAACCACATTGTGTGTTTATACACTGTTCCGAAATCAGACACATATATATCCGTCTTTCTATCCATACAGTAAATTTAAAAATTCCTCTTTATTAGAGGAAACTTTTTGATCACCTCAATAGATATCCTGCGAAAGTTAAAACATCTATGAACACATTTAAATTGATATATTAACGTGTTTATGTTACCTCTCGGTGTACACAGTTCCTTATAGTTTAAGTAACGCATCGTTAATTTAAATAACTCATAAATTACCTTTACAATCCGTCATAGAGTTCAGTTCCGTGTTGTTTTCACGAATTAAATATAAGACCGTACGACGTTTTGTGAAGAGAAACTCCTAGGAAGTTATCGTGATCACTGAATGGGTGACGCGTGATTCGCTTATTATTGCCACGCGACATAACGGTAATAACATCAATGCTGACATGTAAATGTATGGCTAGATGCATTATTTCCCGTTCCTAGATGTTGATGCTTTAATATAAATTCTCCTTGAGAACTATTCGATTTAATTACACTATAATCAGCACAATAACATATTTACCAGTATTATATAGAGATAACCGTATATAGTGCAGATAAAATTAAGTAAGAGTTCGATGAACTCTTTACAATGAGTAAAGAAAAAAGTTATTCAATAGTTAAGTAATATTGCGTGTAGTCTGTCATGGTTGGGTTTAATTGTCACATGCTCTGTCGTCGTGGTCAACCCTTATTCATCCCATTGCTGGGATACGTGCCTCCCCTCAATCGAAAGGGTTAAGAACATACTCCATCACGCTGCTCAAGTGTGGGTTGGCGGAGGCCAGTGTTTTCAAACCACCTAAAGACCACATAGGCTCTGTGATTCGAAGGAAATACCTTCGTCGATTTATTCTCCTATGATAATTATATAGAGCATGTCTCTAAACATAAATAGTTACTAATCATTTAAGAAGATAAAATATATTTAGACAACACCCAGCTTTGAAAACAACGTATCTAAAGTAACTTAATATCAGTTTCGTTTTTTTACGTATGTATTGGATATTACAAATGGAATTTGAATTTGGAATTTGAATAATTTCATAATACGCTTGTTCTTTTTTCCATGATTTTGGATCAATATATTTGGAGTAATAAAATTTAAAAAGTCTAGGTAATTTGTGGCGTATTAAAATGTTTTACCCATAAATTCTTCAATCAACTAGGTATACTTGAACCTCATTAAGGTGATTGATCCTAGTGGCTTGTTTACACCTTAAATTATTTATCACTAGCATTTGTCTACAGCTTCATCTAGCGAGAATCGAGTACTGGGATAATAATCATATTTCTGGGCAATTTTACACAACGCCATCCAATTCCAAATTAAGCGCAAAGCTTGTACTATGGGTACTAGGCAACTGATAAATGTTCTTAAATACATTTTTTTTGTAAATACATACTTATAATACATATAAAACACCCAAACCAGACATGTTCATGCACACAAATGTTTGCGAAGATCCAAACCCGCGACCTCGGAGTCAAAGTAGCCATTGCTAGGCATTCGACCAAAAGG
This sequence comes from Hypsopygia costalis, assembly GCA_937001555.2. Classification (NCBI taxonomy): domain Eukaryota; kingdom Metazoa; phylum Arthropoda; class Insecta; order Lepidoptera; family Pyralidae; genus Hypsopygia; species Hypsopygia costalis. Next base: position 11,164,237 of record OW443330.2, on the reverse strand, counting down.
CTTGTCAAAATCATCAGGATAAGAAAGTCCTAAGTGGCAATCCAGATCGCAATTTATTGCATAATAATGCATGCCAAGTTTCATCTAAATACTTGCAATCTTTTCTCGTGAAAGAGTAACAGACTTCTATACATCCATACTTACAAACTTTCAGATTTGTAATATTAGTAGAATAATATTCGTAACTCGTAAAGTTAATTTTCATCTAGGTACCGTAACTCATAATTAATTAACCATAACATTTTAAATAGTTTGGAAACAATGTAACAAGAAATTCGCTACGGCGAAAATTCAAAGTTGTACAACTATGTTGAGTAATCGATTTCCCTGCATTGTTTTAATGTTTTACAAATTATGTTAATATAGCTATATATTATATAATAATATATATGTAAGTACAAATCCACTTTTGTTTGCGATAGCCTCCAATGAGCAATCGTAATGAATTTTTGCATATTGTGTGTTATTTGGTACAATTTGAGAATTAGTGAGGATAGCTTTCATTATTTTATTTTTATTCATTTATTTTGAACTATTTATTATATTTTATTTTTGTTCATTTATTTTGGTACCTACAGCCATGACAAAAGCAAAGTATACACAGGAATTTAATCAGTGGGCAAAGAGTACCGAGACAATAATCCATGCGAATGAAGTCGGCGGCGATTGTTAGTATGATTATAAAAAACGTAAGAATTATTTATTTTACATAATAATGTTATACCATATACCATAATTGAATTCGTAAAATAATTTTATTGGCAATCGCGCGTCATTGCTATTGCATAGCTTTTATGCATAGCCTTTGGATGAGCTTTTTTAAGAAGAGTGTACGAGTAGACTCCCATATAGATCGTTCTTGTGAAAATTTGGTGGAGGGATGAAATATTAATATTGCGACTTAGTGTTTCGCGAATAACTAATATTATACATGAATTTTAATAAGCATGGGCCAAGATCATTGTATGGGTTGATTACAATATTAACTCAACAGTGATAGGTAATTTTATTGGTGATGTCAGTAATACCTTTTTATGTGCTAATAACAGGTAAAACTGCTTTTTTTTTCAGAAATCATCATAAATGATATTTGATTTCTATATCTACTATAATTTCCAAAATATGTATCCCTTATCCATTTACTCCGGAATTACAAAAAAAACATATTCACATAGACAGAGATATCATTGTTAATGTGAGTAATACCGTGTCAGTGAAGCCAGTGTGGTGTCTCAGTCAAAAAGCTTACTTATTCTTTGATATTGTGACAAACTAGTTGTCTGTTAACACACCACTATTAAAAAAGGTTATCACAACGGAAATTTCATCGCACACTTACGTCACAGAGTTCACACGTTGGTGTATGTTAATTCTCAATCCGTCTTGCGTTGTCATCAGGTACATGATTCCATCCGCACCAGATTTTTCTGCCTTACTTTCTGTGTAAAGATGTTTGCACAATCTAAGGTCTTCCCAACAATCGATCACTGTCGTAGGAATACACTCTCATATTATCATCACAGAACATTGACCTGTTTAAGTAATTCGTCGACACACACACAAACATATTGTGTTTATTAGGGGCTGATAACACATACGCGAGCAGCTCCAGACTTCTTATCTTGTTTGCTTTTTACATGCGCTTTGAAACGTACAAATTCTTTCTTGGTAACAAGGAAGCTTATGGTATCGCTGAGAATGTAGTGTATTGGAGGGCAATAGTACTTAAATATATGAGTTCTATATACTCATATGCACATTCACATATCAAGATCAAAAATATGATTCATTAAATCAGAGATATCAATAATATTGACGCCGAATTGGCGTTTGAATTCTTTTCACGCCAATCGAGCGTGGTATTAAAATTTTTTTTTTTTGCGCCACAGTCGGGGTTTTTAGATCCTTAATGAAATATATAAATATTTCTGGCTAAATTGTACAGCAGCATCTAGTTTCAAATTAAGGAAAAATATGTGTACTATATAACAGTCATTTTTTTTTTTTTTTTTTTAAAAACGTACATAGAAAACATCCAAATCAAGACAAATAAACATGTGTTCACAAATGTTTTTGTCTTGTGCTAGAATCGAATATGCGACTCTTTGTGCCAAAGTAGCTAATGCTAGCCATTCGACTACCGCGTTCTTATTTTAACTTGTAAATAAATCAAAATACCCAGACTAATAAAAATAAAAAAGTTTTACGCATACAAATGTTTGTCTTGAGGGAACTCTTAACTGTTATCATTCTAAACAGGGGTCAACGTTTACAAATAAGATATAAATCAAGGGTAACTGAAGATATATAAACAATATTTACGACTTTCATAACCTTGTCACTTTAACCTTTAGCTTGCCCAAAATATTTGTATGTTAATTTCGCAACCAACTAGTACTATTAGTCTTTCAATTACTAGCCTAGCTTTTCTACTAAACGACGATGTTCATCCAGCGGCTTGAGTGATATTGAGTTAATGTGTCTAGATATATATAATAATTAAATAACTGGCTGCCTTACGTTTAGGCCGGTCATTGTAATGCTATGCATTACAATATTAGGTACGTATGTTTATGGGTCGAGTTCGTAATTCTTGTTGCGTATTATAGCTGATAAAACACTAGCTAACTGATAAATAACGTCAAACTATAATAATGATAAAATTTGTGATTAAATTTAGATACATAATAATAATTTATTTAAATTAAATAATTTTTGACATAATACACAGTAGTTTCATCGTTTACTTTTCCACTTAAATATCACTACTGACGTCTAAACTCCTCTTTAATGATATTTTGGCTTGGGAAGTAGTAAAAAAGTTTCGATTAGACGAGTGGTTAATTATGTTATTGAAGCAAGTAATTTACCTATCTGTTTTATTGAATGAATATCATTTAGATCGCTGGTGAACGGCGCCGTTTAGTAAAATGGCTAGACTATTAACTGAAAAACTAACTTAAGTATAGCTATGATAAAGATTATTATTATGAGTTGTATTGAATTACATAATAAATTGTTACTTTACCGTAAACTAGCTTCTGTCCCCGGCTTCGCCTGTGAGAACCCAATCTCACTGCTACGATAAACAGAAGTATAGCCAATAATCTTAGGGTGTAAGTGGTTCATCAACATCTTTCAACCAAGGCTAACCTGACTTGTACGTGGTGCTACCTGCTGACTGTCAAACAACAAACGAGGCTGTGGCGAAAAGAGAGGTAGGGCATAGAGTATTTTTTATGCTACCCGACTAGGGATTCCAACTCACAGAATACCGCAGCCAAATAGCAATTCCCTTGAGGGTATTTGTTGCGAAGGTATGAGGTTACCAGATAGGAAGGCGTTGCTGCGTTGGCAGCGGGGATGACGATGCACGAGTAACCGCTTCACTTGTCTGCCATCCGACGTAGTATAAAAAAAAATGTATTTGCATCCCATCAAACCTTTTCGCTTTAATAAACAAACATCGAAACAATCATAACAACAACATTGTCACAAACTTATAAACACTTGCATTATAATGATAATTCTTGCATTCATATGTGTCGCCGATTGTAAAAAGCATTACGTGATTAACGAATTCAGTCTCGTAATTTCGGCATAGTCTGACATTTCATTATACTAAATGTATGGCTGACATACTCGTCGAGTATTAGATTATGTGAGTTGACATAAGCTAGACCGTTTGACGTGTCGGTAATTTACATCAATCCCATATTCTACTTACGTAATTAGATAGCTACTTGGTTTTACGATACAAAATTAAGACATTCAGAGGTACTCCTCTGTTATACTTAACAGGACGAAGGGTCCACCACTTATTCTCATCACTGTGTTTTCTATGTAGCCAGGATTAACAGCGGCGAACACCAAAGAAGGGAATGAGCAGTCCTGGGTGTAAAACTAAGGCTGTCTCGGAGCTCACAACGAATTTAATCAGAAGAAATTAGTAGGAGTAAGATGCTTTTGGAATTTGACTTCCCCTCTTAGCAATGTGACATTCAGAGGAGTATCTCAACATGTAAGTACACTGTACACACCAGCCCACTTACCACCATCTCTTATTGCGATTCAATAACTGAATAGAATGCTTATTCATACTAATGAATAAGCGACTCTATTTCAAATGACATAGAGTCGCTTATTCATTGGTATGAATAAGCAATCTTTTCAATTATTGAATCGCAATAAGAGATGGTGGTAAGGGGGCTGTAATCGACGCACTCACGGGTCACAACTCCAATAGCTATAGGCTACTGAGCATTATACAATCGTTAGAACACATAAAAATTTAGATGCTATAATGCGCAGATTTTGCTATTGAAAATGTATGGTACTTTGTTTTTAATATACTTATATAGAGTAGGATATGCTTCATTTCTATAATATAAATTGTAAAGCACAATAAATTGTAACAGACTTATATAAGTCCGTCACTGCAACTAGGCAGCTTTATTGCTAAAATCAATATTCTAGCTATCCAAAGGGCTTTTTTTGTACTACATCGGATGATAAACAAGCATACGATCCTGATGAGAAGTGGTTACCGTAGCCATATAAATACTCGCAACACGAAATATTGCTCGCGGAGCGCCTTTCTACCTGCCATCGGACAGTTTCGCTAGTCAATCAGCAGGGTGTACCATGTGGCTTTGGCTCAAAGACTGTGGTGGACCACATACACCGTTTTACAATTCATAGGGTAACAAATTTGTGTATGAAATGGACAGGAATTTGTGCAAAAACTGCTTCATTTATGTGTCTACTCTTGTACATGTGTGCGTTTGAAGTTATTCAGAAAACATATATCTATCTATAAATATAGATAACTAACAATTTTATAAAACAACTCTAAAATATAGCCATTAATTTCTCAAGCGAACCGAATCGCTTAAATAACTTACCCACAGTAGCGTTCAAAAATAGATTGTTTCGGAACGTTATGCTCACTTGGTTAGTTGGTGTAGCTCAGACAAACCGAAACTTCTGAAGTAATTGATTGGTTGTTCAGTCAAAGTTGGCCACCCACTTGGAACATAGTAGACGGATGTGTATCTGCTGTCAAAACTGCTGTTGTAAATGTTTTATATTTTTTAAATCACATCGAGTGATACAATAATAAGCAAACGGTTCCGCGTGATGCGAAGGGGTTACCATAGGTTGTAGTACTCGCTAGTAATGCTTGAACTATCGTGGTAATCTCATTCGCGGAAACACAATCTAGGAAATTGTTATAGCGCTGTTTAGGTGGTCTGTGGCTGTGGTCTTCTGTATGTTTGTGTTGTATGTAATGTTTTTATAGTATTAAGGAGTATATAGAATATAAATGACCAGGACATGCACTTATAATATGATATTTGATTATGTAATTAAATTAATATTTAATGAATAATGTACTAATATAAATAATGTAATGGTAATTTGATTTTTTGCACGTCTGCATGCAGACTGAATACACGAACTGTAAATTGGATTGTCAACTTGTAAAAACTGATGTATTCTGGCAAATAAACATTTTGACTTTGACTTTGACTTTGTAAGGTGGAATTCTCTGTCTGTCTCCTGTAAGAAGATGGTCTTCAAGGGAGTGTTGAGCTAAAGCCAACCTTTGACTTTTTCGATCCGCGGTCGCTATTCTCGAGTACCTTCTCGAGAGTTCTCCATGCCCCAATGGCCGTACCAGCGAATAACTTCGACTTCGCACGGGAAGAACTTTTTTTGGCTTACACGGCGCACGCCAGGAAACCTTCCAAAAGCCATGTTTTTTTTCGACATCATCGAGGTACATAGTATGGGGCCATCTCTGTGACTACCGTAGCTCCATAATTGCCACTCTATAAATTTCTGAAACAAATACTGCTACACATAAACATGTAGCCACAAATATGTGGCCATAAAATATCCTATCAGCAATGAATGTAAGAGTGTAAGTAAATGGACGCTGAGTTGTGGAGATTCCGATGCTCCCTCGTGCCAGCCACTTGAGACAAATCTAAGACCACTCGCACTGTGTACCTAACTAGTATTAGCGTTTGCCCACCGCTTTGCCTTTTTTGATAAAAAGTATACTATGTGTTAATGCAGGTCATTTTCCATATGTATGTCAAATTTTACTCAAATCCCTTCTGCCGTTTAACTGTGAAAAAGAAACAAAAATTCATACATCAAAGCCGACCGTACGCTTGATTAGTACACAGCGTGCTATATAGTAGAAAAAGAATACTAAGAAAAAACAACACGACATTTGTCGTGTAATTGAACGAGCAATCACTGATCGATTGCCAAGAAATGAATGAGTATATTAGATTCTCCGTAGTCTCATAAAAATACAACCGCAAATAATGACGTTAAAAACCAGAAGATATAAATAAACTATGAAAATTTCATTACGTACGTACTCGTCCCAAAATAGTACTGTTTATACCACGTATGATATTCAGTAGAATGTTGGCACAAATATGTCGCGGTGTGATTTGAAGCGATTATAGTTCATTCAAATATTTGCCCCATATCTAGGGCATAAGATACTTTAAGATAAGCACTTAAATATAGAAACTTAACATACACTAGTCACAGGTCACAGTTAGTTCATCGCGCGCTGAGACCGCGTGATTATTTTTCAAATTAATTTTGATATCTTAAAAACTATTGGCCCGATTATAATGTACAATAAACACCTGAGTTATATGAACATTATCTACATATTTACTTTATATAGTCAAGTTAGAACATTAAATTTTATGTTTCTTTTATGATATGCATGCACTTGAATTATATAAAAATTGACGCTTATTGTTATAACAAAAAAATATTTTCCCATATAGAGTTAAGGACGTTGTTCACTGTTGTAGTCAGTTAAATATATAAGGGAAGTCTCATACATAAATCCTAAAGTAGTCTTAGAGGCTGAGATCAGTCTGCAATATCTGCCGCCTTGGTGTTTGTTCTGTTCCCAATGTTGGCGATATTAAGTGGAATCCCTCTCAAGTTCTATCGCAATAACATCTAGTAAGAGCGATTGCCCCTTTATTTATACATAGATTTCGGAGACGAACATTGTAGAATGACTTTTCAACCGATTGTGACGAAGCTGGGAGAAAGAGCGTTATGTGTTTACGCATGTAGATCCGACATTCTATGTAGAAAGAATGTTGGACGTACAAATGTACAGATAACGAGTTTTTTTTTATACTACGTCAGATGGCAGATAAGGTACGGTCCGCCTGATCTGAAACGGTTACCGTAGCCATATTAGCGCTCGCAACATGAAATATCATAATTACCTAACCAGGTAATTATGATATTTCACACTTATTGAATCATATAATCATAATATGAATTGAATTCACACATATTGAAATCTAACCAGATTCATTTTGACGCAAATGACATAATTGATAATTATAAAACAAATTAATACCGCATTTTGTCTCCAAGTTCGTGAGAGTATTTAATTTTCCGAGAATCAAACAAATACACTTACATTTGTTTGTTGTTGAAAGTTAAGTGTAATTTATGTATTTTAATGTGACTTAATTTTTAAATACCTAACAAAAAAAAATGTACGTTAGCCAATCCAGTCAAGTCGTAGTTGTTTATAAATAAAGCCCAAGTTGACTAACTGGTTAAACTGTTTTGTTTTTACAAATTTTACTTTCCTCCTCATAAACTAATTTTGAAACTTTTATGTAAGTACTTGTTGTTAGTTGTTTTAATTACTTTATCTTGCGGTCCGGTTATTAGTTATATTTTAACTACTTGTTGTGAAATTAGCGCCGCCTTGATGGCTAATGCGTTATGTTCTAAATAATAAAATATCTGTCTTGTTACTGTCGATAGCATATCGCCCCCCAGTTGGACGGATGTCTCCAAAGAAGGAGGATCTTAAATGGTGGAAAGCAATAGAAAAATTCGGAAAAAAAAAATTCGGGAAAATTGTTTTAGATAGGATATTTTTTATTTATATATATCCTAATAGCGCCATCTTTTGACTGTTAATAGATACTATATCTTGATTATTAATACACAATAGCTCTATATTTTGCCTTTCTTTCTAATCTCTTCTATGGTCGGATAGCTAAGCAGTTCTAGGTTTAAGAGAAGCACTAAGACATATCTCTATAACTATATTTTCATAATTTTTACTATTTCATGTCAAAAGTATTTGCAGAATAAATAATACAATACCTTATCCGCATAAGGTACTAGATATATCGGATGGTTTATTATAATCGATATCCAAAGCGATTTGAAATAGTCGATTCACGGGTAGTGGTCGATGAACGCAACGTAAATATACAGTTTGTTTATTCTCGACTCCTTTCCAACTAAACGTGAGCCGCCGCCGCCGCTTCGTAGATGAGATGACTGCGTTGAGATACAAGTGCTGTTTATTTTTCCCAACGTTCTTTTTGAATCTCGTGCTCGTAGAGAAAATTATACGCAGTTTGTTTCTAAAATACTTTAAGTGTTGCATGGAGAGATGCTGACGTCTCAAGGAAAATGTATTTACATTCCTACCTAAGAAAGTACCGTGATGTTATTTGCCTACCGCTTCGGTTAATATGAAAATGGTTCTATATTTTTTCTATTATATCATATTTAATTTGATACATATATTTTGTTTGATAGCCATTGGGGAGTATAAAAAATAATTGGTCCGCCATATTTGGGAGTCCACGATATTCGATTTGGAACGATATTACTATCTAACTTCATTGTCATCCAATTCATACGTGTCTGCAAAACTTCATAACATAGAGCCCGTGACAGTCATACCTTCGTCATTTTATAAAAGCTGAAAGTTTCTCTGCGCATGCCCCAATCACAGGTAAGAATGATCATCTAATATGGAGTTTATAACATAGTCATCATCATCATCATCATCAGCCTGTATCTACCCTCTGCTGGATATAAGCCTTCCCTAATGCCTTCCACCAGATACGATCCTCCGCCTTCCGCATCCAGCCGCTCCCAGCCGCTTTCTTAAGGTCGTCGGACCATCTAGAAGGAGGGCGCCCAACACTTCGTCGTCCTATGCGCGGCCTCCACTCTAATACCTTCCTCCCCCATCTGCCATCACTTACTCGGCAGATGTGACCGGCCCATTGCCACTTCAGCTTACAAACTCTGAAGGCTATGTCGGCAACTTTGGTTCTCCGTCGAATTTCTTCGTTCCGGATTCGATCCCGCAGAGAAACCCCAAGCATAGCCCTCTCCATCGCTCGCTGCGCGACCTTTAGCCTGTGGACCATTCCGATGGTCAGTGTCCAAGTCTCTGCACCATATGTCATTGCAGGGAGGACGCACTGGTTGAAGACTTTTGTCTTCAAGCACTGGGGTATCTGCGCGGCGAAGATGTGACGAAGCTTTCCAAAAGCTGCCCAGCCCAGTCGAATGCGTCTATCGATCTCTTTGTTGAAATTACCCCGGCCAAGCTGTATAGAATGACCGAGGTAGACATAGTCATTAACCACTTCAATAGCTGCATTCTCTACGATAACCGGGCTAGGGATGACAAAATCGTTGTACATGACTTTCGTCTTGTCGAAATTCATCCCCAGCCCCACACGTCGAGATGCAGCATTGAGATCGACCAACATACGACCGAGATCCTCCAGCGATTCAGCCATTATGACCACGTCGTCGGCGAACCGAAGGTGTGAGATGTACTCGCCATTCACATTGACGCCCCGTTTTTTCCAGTCCAGCGTCTTAAATACGTCTTCCAGAGCAGCGGTGAATAGTTTTGGGGAAATGACATCTCCTTGACGTACTCCCCGCTGCATCTGGATAGGCTTAGACTGCTGGTCCTGGACGCGGACAGTCATTGTCGCAGAGCTATATAACCATCTCAGCACCTCGATATAGCGGTGGTCGACTTGGCATCGCTGTAAGGATTCCAGAACAGACCAAGTTTCGATGGAGTCGAAGGCTTTCTCGTAGTCCACAAAAGCTACACAGAACGGCAAATTGTACTCTGTGGTTTTCTGCACAATCTGCCGCAATGTATATATGTGGTCCACGGTACTGTAGCCTTTACGAAACCCAGCCTGTTCCGGTGGCTGGTAGTCATCAAGCCTTCGAGCGAGACGATTCGTGATAACCCTTGAAAACAGCTTATACACGTGGGTCAGGAGTGAGATCGGTCTATAATTCTTCAATAAGGTTTTGTCACCTTTCTTGAAGAATAAGACGACCAAACTCCTGGTCCACGCGACTGGTGCGGCCCCTTTGTGAATGACGGAATCAAACAGACGTTGTAGTTCCTTTAGAACCGGAGTTCCTCCAGCTTTCAACAGTTCTGTTGTGATTCCGTCCTCACCGGGAGCCTTACCATTTTTCAGCTGTTCAAGGGCTATCCTAATCTCACCCATGCTGATGTCTGGAATGTCTTCGGTTTCGTGTCGGGTTAGCGGGGCTCGGCGATCACTTACACGAGCAGCTGATGTAGGGACAGGTGCATGTGCAGCATAGAGTTTGCCATAGAATCTCTCCACCTCTGCGAAGATCTCTGACTTAGAAGACACGACTCGGCCATCCTCTAGCTTGAGCTTCGACAGATAAGCCCTTTCAGAAGGCCGAGAAAAGACTTTCAGCCCTTTGTTGCGCGCAACTATTGTTATAACATAGTAGCTATAGCAAATTATAGGCAACAAAGGTATCAAAAATTGTCGGCCAAAATCTTCACTACAAAATTATTTTTAGATTCTTTGGGATCAAAAAGTTATTCACTGCTAACTAGTATCGTGCCAACCCCCTGTCAGACACACTTAACTTTAATTAATTGTAATTATACTTACATTATAGTATAAAAGTTGAATTTTATATAATATACTAAAATAAAAATAAAAATAATTTATTTATAGGTTTTATATTCGCAAAAAAATTATTAAATGTTATTTGAATTACATCATCAGAATATTACTTAATTTCTTTAACAGACAACCACAGATATCAAAATTAATTGTGTATTACTTAGGGCATGTACAGAGAAACTTTCAGCTATTATAAAATGATGAGGGTCTGGGAGTCACCGGCTCTTACTCTATCCGCTCAATCGGTAGAGTTGTCTGGGTTAATTTTCATGTACAAGATTTGACACACATACTACAAGGCACGTTAAATAAAAGCTTGTAATAAAATGTAGGTATTTTATAGTATATTATAATAAACCGATATTCGTGGGACTGGTGTCGTACTTATTGTATTATAACAAGAACACTGTTAATATTAATGGGTAATATTTTATGCATCCGTTACGGTTATAAACATGACAAATCTATGTACATAATTTAGATTACTATGCGAATCGTTTTTTATATAAAGTCGCAGTGTTTGTAACGTTACTTCCGTAGTACCGTGCGAAATAAGATAGTAAATATAATAAATATTATACCGCCAAGTCTCAAACTAAGCAAAGCTTGTACTATGGATACTAGATAACAGATAAATATACATATTTTGTGTAAACACATACATTATAGTACAAAGAAAACACATACTTAATAGGTAAAGTTATTTATCGTTACCATATGAGAATACAACACTACTACTATTTATTACGAACCTATTACAAAAAATAAATAAATTCTAGTTTATCGTACCAGCAGAAATAGACGATCTAGAACATTATGCTCATGTCTTGGTGACAAATAGAAAATTCTAAAAAACATTCTGTGAATGTATCATGATGCTGATTGAATGAAAATTATATAGTTAAAGTGGTATAATTAATTTTCAAAGAAAACAAAAGTCATCTTAACTTGAGTTTGGGATGTAAGTTGCACACCTCGAGCCAAAGCTAACCTTACCTGCACTTGGTGCACCCTGCCGACTAGCAAAAGAGGCGCTGGAAAAAGAGATGTAGTACTACGTATTTGTAAGCTGCCCGATTGGGGAAGTACGTCCACCTCCCAGAATATCGCAGCCAAATAACAATTCCCTTGAGGATTATTGTGATGCTGCCAGTGACTGAGACCACCAGAAAGAAAGGAGTTGCTGCATTGGCAGCGGGGGTGGGGGCGCGCTAGCGATATTTCAAGTTGCAAGCGTTAATATGGTAACCGCTTTCAATCAGGTGAGCCGTATGCTTGTCTGCCACCCAACGTCGTATAATCTGATAATAAAAAAATCTGAACAGCAACAAGTTAAATATTATATTTGAGTAAAGGGGTTGATTTGTTTCTATTATATAATATTTAGGACAATAGTCCTAAATATTTACCGTACAAAACAATAACATTAAGTACTTATATTTAAATGTGTGTTTTTAATTATTTTATGATTTATTGCGGCCGAATGTATTGAACGCTCGTTGAAAATAAAATCTATAAAAAAAAAGACTAAGTTCCTCTGGTTTTGCAAGCGTGCACAGCCTGCGATGACTGCTTACTGCTTACAGGTCGTATGCTTGTTTCCCACCCTAGTTGTATAAAAAAATTTCGTATAGGGCATTGAAGCGTACACCGGAAGACTGTACGGCTGAGTGCCTTATATATTGCGTATTTCCTCCACCTTTCTTCCATACTTCCTCCACCTGTCTTCCATATTTCCTCCACATCTCATCTATCTTTTCGCTCCCATCGTCATCAACAGCCTGTATCTACTCACGGCTGGATGATTCAAGTCAAATTCCAAAGCTTCCTACTCCAACTAATTTCTACTGATTAAATTCGCTGTGAGTTCCAAGGCAGTCGTAGTTTTACTCCCCGGACTGTGGTAGAATTCTGCGTTCATTGCTTTTTTATGGTCGCCGCTGTTAATCCTGGCTACACAGGAGACACAATGTCGGCAATGTGTATGTGGTAGGCCTGTCCGGATACTGGGTGCTTCAGTCCCATACTTATTTGTAAATGTAAACGATTATTATAACTTAACTCCATATTTAAATCCATATTGCCTAAATTTATAATAGTATAATTTTCAACAGAGAAATGGTGCGTAATGTGGATAAGTGGCTTAGCACTGCGGCGGAATGTGCTTACCGATAGCTTTGTTAAGCTCCTGCATTTGCATTTAGGTTATCTTGGTACTTAATGCATTAATACTAATATCATAGAGCAGGGGTTTCCAAAGGTGTATAAACTTCAATTTACCGGAATAAATGAAAAACCAAGTTACGGGGACAAAAGCCTACTCCTACTAATGTATTCTGATTAAATTTCTTGTGAGATCCAAGGCAGATGTAGTTTTAGACTGCAGTGAACTTAATTGTTCATTGCCTTTTTGATGGTCGCCGCTGTTAATCCTGGCTACACAGGAGACACAGTGGTGGATATGTGTGGTGGGCCACGTCACAGGGCGGAGACAACCATTTGACGTACTATTATATGCTCGTATAGAATAACTTCAAGTTTAGACTTTTATTTATTTTTAGTTATTTTATTTGCCTTAAATTGCACATTTTATAATTTTTTAAATATTTACTAACATATACCAATTCATATAGTATATACAGCTTCAACAGTATCGCAATTAAGAGTCGGCCCGCCGATTGAATCATGTATGTATAAATATAAAAATAGAATCAAATTCTCAACTAAGCAATGCTCTAACGACGATAAAATATGAGACTAAAAATATTATTGAATTGGTTCTGACATCCTTAGCACTATGAGTACTTAGTGGACATGAAATATATATCTTGACCAATTTCATACTGAAAGCTTTGCGTGAAATTCCTTTTTAGCATTCTATTTTTGGCCACCTGATGCTCTGTAAAATATGTTAGAACCTTTGCAAAGTACCATAAGTTATTTAATAAACTTTTCCAATATTCGAAAGGGCGCCAATTAGTATCTATTTATTATATAGATGTTTTTATATGAATAGAACTATTGGTTTTCTTTTATACAACAACGGGTGGAAAACAAGTACATGATCAGCCTCATGTTTTCCTAGGATACTACAGCACCTCATTCTTCAAAAAAGTCGTGAAGAGGTTTTTACAGGATCGGCAACGCGTGATGCCTCTGGCGTAACGAGCGTCCATAGGCTGCGATGATTGTTTACCATCAATGTTTACCATCGAAGCGATGACTGTGGTTTTTTGGGAGGTGGAGGTACTTACTCAATCGGGGAGCTAAACGTCACACTGTGCACTAGGTCTCTTTTATAAGTGTCTCATTAGTTAATCAGTAGGGTACGCAGGTTGTCTATAAAGATGATGATGATCCACACTCACCCTAAATTGCAAAATAAGGGTCAAGCAATACAATAACATTTTCAAACCGCATTAAAAATGCTACATCAATGATGAATTACCTCTTTCAGTCTAACAACTCAATTCTAAATTCCGTTTTAAATCCATAAATTATTCGCCACAACACGATATTCGCTAAAAGCCACCAAAGTAGACAGGATAATTCAGGAACTGTCACAAGCAGAGTGGGTCAACATGGCGGCTTTATATTTAAGAACCAAATGACACTGCCTCCATTAATGTTGCAGCTAGCAGGTTGACTAACCGGGTCGGCCAGATATACTGGGAACGATCGAAGCATGCTATTATTGGACCAGTTGTTTCCAACAAACTGCTCCCCAATTCGGCTGCCTTATGTCGCGGACTGTTGATTAAAAGACTAATTAATGTTCAGACATGTTTGTTGATTCCCCGGATTATAAACTCATTTATTAGTAAAAGTAGTTGAATTAATGCCGATGGGATTAATTGAAATACACTGATTATTTCACGCTACATTGTAATTTGTTAATACACTACACTACACAACTAGATAGGTATCATTTGGATTGTTGTATATTATAATGCCGCTCTATATTTCATGTGAGAGTATAGACCTAGTATTTCTTCGTATATGCAATACTTGCGTTTTTGCAGTTGCTTTTTTGTTTTTTCGATTTTGTTTACAATCCATTAATTTTGTTTTATGGATTGCCAATCTCTAATATTCAACATCTATTGTCATAATGCATATAACTGTAACAACATCATGCAACGTTAGACTGCTACGTGTAACTATATCATTCTAATTATTCTTCGCCGCTATTTATGTATCACCAGGACATTGAATCCAATATTCATGTCCTCAGAAAAGGACATTCACTTTGTTTTAATGATTTATACGAAAAAGGCTATAGCGATCTACAATCTGAAATAGGAGCTTCTTCGACATGATGAATAGTGTGTTATGAATCTCATCTACATGCACAATAATTGCGCATGATTAGCAAGATTAATAAGCCCTTTGGGCTTCTCTATGATCAAAAGAACACTTTTTTTAGTTGTAATAATTAGTATATTTCTAGAAATGTAACATCATTAGTTATAATAATCTATTAGATTAGACAATAACAAACATTACCTTTTCACTAGGATACACTTTTCCAATCTTTAAATAATTTTGTCGCTAAGCCAAATCAGAGGCCTTTAGGCGGTTTTTTTCGATAACCAGCCCCATTACCACCATCAGTTATTGCGATTCAATAATTAAATAGATTGCTTATTCATACCAATGAATAAGCGAGTCTATTCCATTTGAAATAGAGTCGCTTATTCATTGGTATCGCTTATATATTGGTATTATTTATTGGTAATTGAATCGCAATAAGAGATGGTGGTAAGGGGGCTGTAGGTGAGAAGCATGGTAAAGTATGTTCATAAACCCCTTCGATTGAGAGGAGACCGTTCATCAATGGGATGAATGTGGTTTGATGAAAATACATATATGATGGAGTTTTTCCTGTAAAAGAGTTTTTCATGTTTAATATCCAAACTGGAATCTTTTTGGGTTTGTAGAAAAGCATTAGTCATACCTGAGATTTGAGTAGTCCTAAACATAGGAGCGGCTAGACTTAGAGGATTGAGGGAATTGACACGTATACTTAGTTATTAATGAACTTAATACAAATTGTTTGAATGTACCATAAATAAATAAGTACGTTTCATGAATTTATTATTTCCATTTGCACCTTCTCTTGCGAACCCTTGCAATCTAATACATACATTAAACAACATACGAATTAGTATAGTGCAATTAAAGCATTAGTATTTATGCCCATCTGATAATAATTACAGTGCACATTTAGTAAATACATTTCAGTCCAACACCCGTTTTGAATAGGGTATAACCCATACACTCATTAACACTGACGATGTTTTTACATTTTTAAAATAAGGTGGACACTCGTTAACGTGTGCGATATTTTTGGCTTAGTTACTACACAAAAATATCGCACGAGATTAGAATTAGTACCGTTGACAGCGGTCATAAACATTTTGACAGATGTTTCTGCGTTTTACATTTGATAGGTGATCAACTAATTGCTCACGAAAAACTTATTACGTCATAATTTGGCCATTTGACAATGTTCGCTAAAATCCGTCTTCCAATATTAATGTTAAATTTATGCAACGGGTGCTTAAGACGACTTCCTTAATATATTCACGAGATATTTATTAGACGAACCATTGATTAATTGCTTTAACTGTTTGGTGGTTGCAGATTTGATTTGCATTAGATTGTGTACGCTAGGGAGTAATATAAATAAGGTAGTTAATTGAATCTTCTGATTGTCTTAAACTTTTATTACTTTATTTTCGGTGTTAATAGCATTTGTTTGTTTGTATTATCTTTATTGGTCAAATATGAAAAATAAAGTGGTACAAAGGCGGACTTATCCCACATGGGGATCTCTTCCCGTCATCGTTAGAGTAACTGCGTGGGGTGGATATTACAGTGATTGGCACGTAGAATATCGATTTTTTTATATACTTTTACTACTACTCTACGTCGGGTGGCAAACAAGCATACGGCCTGTTATAGAGCTGTTTACGCTCGCAACATGTAATATCGCTTGCGTCGTCACCACCGTTGCGAACGCAGCAACTCCTTCCTATATATATATTATATATATATATATATATATATATATATAAGCTTTTTTATTTGAGCTGTATAATGCTGCTGTATATTTTACAAGATTTCAGTAAGGAAATGATATTCCAAACTATACGCGATTAGTTCGAGTGGAAACACACTCAACGCTCTTATTAAAAAAAAAACCAATAATCTCTACCTCTATACTTGAAACTTTAACTTTGGATATTCAAGAACGCATGCAACTTTATTTTAATATATTAAAGTTTAACAAAACTCTAATGAGCAAACACTTCACTAATAGAATAACACTAATACGTTTTCTTCTTGTTTCAGGTAGAATTATGCAATAAATTGCACAAGAAGTTGTCTGACTTAGCTCTACGGATGTCTAGTTGTCGTGGAAGAAACGTAAGTCGAGATATCAACTAATGAAATTAAATCTTTAGCTTTTAGTTTCAATGAATAATGTATGACTCATTCCTTAACGACCTGCTGTATAATGGCGGTGATAATTCTCCTAGATGTATTTTTGTCTTAAAATAAGCGGAAGTTCGGAATCTTAAATAGGTAGTTGTATGTTTCTGGTTAAGTAAGGTATATCTTTTTTGAAAAGTACATATTTTTGCTATCGTTTTATATCTGCATCAATCCTATATAATTGTATATATAGACGCATCATAGGTGAAAATTACAGCAGTAAAAATTGACTGCAAAATGCTTACTCAATATCTATGCATTTATACATTCAGTACGCGAAGAAAGGCAAAGAACGTAGAAGAAGAGGCACACAGGAAAGATGACACACCACTGAGCTAAGGATATTAGAAAAGTCAGAAATCACAAAAAACTTTTCTTATGAATTTTGTAAGAAATTAATGAAATTCTATATGTTCCACGGTTATGCCTTATGAAGGAGAACTACTTTAAATAATGTAGACAAAAAGTTTCACTGAAAATAATACTTCATTTTATTTTTAAATTGCAGTAAAACCTTATAGGAATATTTTTAAAATGTCCTTTGAAAGAGTAGGGAATCGAACTTACACAATACAAAAAAGCATCGCTTTCAGCATTTGAATAAAAATGAATAAAATGAACATGATCTTACACGAAAGGAAGACCGACCGAATGTGATATGAAATAAGTGCAAAGGTCTCCACGCGTTATTAATTTACTATCATCACATGAAGATGATAATAAAAATTATCCAATGTTTGTCCAGTAATAGGTAATTTAAGTAACAAGAAATTGTTAACCGAAAAAAATACCCGGCTGCAAAATTATAACAATTTCGTTTTGTATAATATTATTAAAACTCGCGTGAGAAATTGTAGTAAATTAATTAATGAAACTTAATCTCTCGAGTCGAGCGGTCAGAGCGATAGCGCGCAGTGATCGTCGCGATAGACAGTGGAGATGTGCGTTTGGATATTCGCCCTGATGAAGATCTCCGTTTGAGATCGAAACTTTCAAATGGAAGCTTTCCCGAAATACCAGTTGCCTGTTCAATTTTTTTTTGTTATTATCCCATTTTTTTTTCGCGGACTATATATTGCAATAATATACCCTATGTCACAACGCTGAGACGAATCTAATGATAGCATATCTTGAAATCCGTTAAGCGGTTCCTACAGTAGAGCATACCAAAAAAATAAACATACATGCATATATACAAACATTCTAAAAACATAACCTACCCTTCTCTGTCAGTTGGGAAAAACTATGAACGCTTTGCAAAAGACCCAAAACTCAAGGGATTTACTAGAAGTCATTGAAGAGTACCATTATCCAACTGACTTCCAAAATTTTAATATATAGATTGTTAGTTCATCATTACACAAGTGAAAGCATTCAAGGCACATGTGAATCTAATAAATGCGTGTTAATAAATAAATAAAAAGTTGAGACATCGCGGGACGCTTGACAGATGTGAAACACATACAACTACTTCTAATAGAAATTATGCCAGAGCCATAGTTGAGACCATTGACTTACGAGAGAACTGAGAGATTGACTGGGGAGAGAGATGCAGCGTCATGTCGGGTGAGCGCGTGGCTATGCGTTGCTAGTGGCGACGCATGACTACGCCAACAGCCTGCTTGCCTTTGTATTACACGTTTCATATGAAAAAAAGAAAGCAACAAAATAATTCATTTTAAACACACGTACAGGTGTTAAAAGCAGAAAAATAACTAACTTCTAAACATCCACCTTACAAAAATCACGTCCGTAAAAATTAATCAAAAGAAATGAATGCCGGTCTTAATGAGCAATAAAAAAGTAATGATATCAGATTTTTTTACGTTTTCTCCAAAATTTAATGTTAACAATTTAAAGAGGAAAAGAATTCCTCATTGTTAGCATTAAACGCTTGGAGGGTGGGCCGCGTAATAATACGACATAATATATTCACAGCGAGTCAAATAAAATTAGCACGGAGAAAAATGTAAACGGGCCTTTTAGAGCTGCGAGGACGTGTAAGTATTAGGTTGTGCCGAGTGCCTTCCTCTGTAGGGAATTTCGTTATGTTTCCGGGACTCTATCTAAGAAAGAATACTAATGAATTATGTAGAATTAATTGATAATGAACAAGTTTTGACAATAGGGAAGATGCGTTTTTTTTATTTTTGTGTTTATTTTAAAGAACTCCATGTAGTATAGACCACAAGTATATTAAAAAATAAAAATACTGTAATTTACTGCAAAAAATGCGGTTTAAAACTGTCAATTTAAATTTTCCCGCGAAAACGGATCTGTAGTTCGTATGACGTCACTCCTGTCTGTCATTAGTCGCTGGCCCACTGATTGTACTGCGCTTGTGTCCTCACTGGCTTCATACTTTTGCATTTTTCTCGACTTTCGAGATATTTTTTTGTAAAAAATTAAAATGGACTATCCATCAACATCAGGTGATCATAACTATACAATCGCTACTCCGAGAAAAAGCCGTGTTGACGTATGTTTTGTGCCAATGTGTCCATCTACTTCAAATAAGTTTCCAAATAAATTGTTTTTGACTGGACCCTCTGACCCAGAACTGAGAAAAAAGTGGTTTCAAGCTGCGAAGAGAAATGACAATTATTCCTCAAAGACTATCATTCGATGCTGTGAAGACCATTTTGACGTAAGTCGGCGGATATATTTGTTATACGCTTAGTTAATCTGCTTGTTCGCAAAAGAAACATAGTTACCTAACCTACCTAATACTTATCCAAACTTATGACTTTTTATTTTACAGTTGGAGAACATACAAATTACAGAGTACATACAAATTTGACTAACTATGATTTACACACCGTAGTAGTTTAGTCCCTTTCATTTCTACACTTGAAAACTCTGCACTTTCGACAAAAAAAGTCACTACCATGTCAACACTAACTTTTGGTAAATTCCTAGAATCAGCTTTGACAAACCCAACTTCCATTTTTATTCGAAAAACACAATTAATTTTCGTTTTAATGTTCACTTCTACTAACTGTAACATCAAATTAACTACTGTCATAACAGGAGTGACGTCACTGAACGCTGATTGGTGTTTCAAATCCGTTCCGTTTCAAGATACTTTAAATTCGTAATTATTGTTAAAAAAACAACATTATATAAAATATAAACCTTGCAGTGGCCCTTCTTTTATATTTTTTTAACATTTTAATAACAAAATTTTCATAAATATTATATTTGCATGTTCCCTATTGTCGATGCTGGTGATTGTAGGCACTTGAACATTGTAGATATTTTTATAAATTAAATTATTTGCTTTTCTATGTAAATTAGGTGGAACAGTACAAGTGATTTTTTTATACAAAATGTTTTGAAAGTTGTTGTTAATGAATAATAGGTTGATATATTTTCTCTGAAGGTTAAATAATTTTTGCATTAATATTACTATTACAGTATACGAACCCTCGCAGCGCTGATATAAAATTAAAAATAACATGTAGCATAATTTACCGATACCATATCATTTTCCTCAACACATGTGACAAAAATGCTCCTTACCATGGTATTTTGTGTCGAATTTAATTAATTTATCATCATCATCAGCTTGTATCTACGCTAGGCATTCTCCAATGCCTACCATCAAATGCGATCCTTCGCCTTTGGCATCCAGCCGTATTCAGCTTCGTTTTTATGGTCATGGGACCACTCAGAAGGAGGGCGTCCAATGTGTCATCGCCCCCACATGCGGCCTCCCCTTTCCTCCCCATCAGCCATCACTGACTCGGTAGATGTAGCCGACCCACTGACACTTCAGCATGCTAACACTAGGCTATGTTGACAACTTTGGGTTTCCGTCGAAGTTTTTCATTCCGGATTCGATCCCTTAGAGAAACCCCGACTTTTAGCCCATGAAACAGCCCGACGACGATTGAAGACTTTTGTCTTCAAGCATTTTATCATTGCATTTTATCCTATAATTGCTTGAAAATAATGTTCAAATCTACTTTATGTAAGTAGTTTATCAACATTTTTGAACCAAAGCCAACTTCACCTGCACGCGGTGCACCCTGCTGACTGACAAACGAAGCTCTGGTAAAAAAGAGAGGTAGGGAGCTTAATTGTAAGCTGCCCGACTGGGGAATGTACCTCCACCTCCCAGAATACCGCAGTCAAATAACAATTCCCTTGAGGGTTGTTATGTTTCTGCGAGTGAGTGAGGTCACCAGAAAGGAAGGAGATGCTGCGTTGGCATCGGGGGTGGCGGCGCGCGAGCGTTATTTTATGTTGCGATCGCTAATATGGCTACGGTAACCGCTTCACATCAGGCGTACTGTCAAGCTGTGGAATAAACTGCCTGTCGAGGTTTTCCCAGGAGACTACAGCATGGGGTTCTTCAAAAAGGGCGTGAAGAGGTTTTTACAGGGTCGGCAACGCGCGTGTGATGCCCCTGGTATTACAGGCGTTCATAGGTAGCGGTAGCTGCTTTCCATCTGGCGGTCCGTAAGTTTGTTTGCCATTTTAGCGGTATTAAAAAAATAAAAAGGCTTGTATGCTTGTCTGCCACCCGACGAAGTTTAAAAAAAAGTAGTATAATATTTTTTTAATACAGATTTTCGACCACAAATAGACACGTCAACAAACACACATTTTATACGTTTAAGAGTAGATACTTTCCGATTTCCAACTTGCACTCCGTACATACTCGTCCTACTTTGAAACATTCCAATACCCTCCTTACTTCTCACTGTCAAAAGTTTTTCGTTGCTATGTCTATTCAGAATACAACTCTTCTATATAAGGCTTTAACTTGTGAATGTTGAAGTGTGTTTTATGTACGTGAATGTTATGCTACTGCATGGCGGAAAGATAAGTTAGTAAGATAAACAGGTTCACTTTTACATTTTATTAAATAACTTGCTGACCCGACATACATTGTCCTGTATTCTTAACAGTTTTTAACAATTAATATTGAATTAGAATTGGTTTCGCGCAATCTGTCAAATGACTGACAGCTTGTCAAAGGACCTAAAGTTACATTAGAAAAGTTAATGTGGTCGATTAGTTTTATAAAATGTTTTATGCAATTTTCTTATTTTGTTCTTTCGTAAGAACTTGCTTTTGACAATAAAAAATACAACATAAAATGATATAGTGAAATCGGTTCAACCGTTCATGGGTGGTGCCGTGGCCAAGGGAAATAGGGATTACCCAAAGGTTGCCTGGATGAGATTTCAAATAGCGCCGCCTGATGTACTTTATAATTATTGTTACTGCATTGTTTACCTGTATTTGGTGCAATAAAGAGTAATAAATATTGTCAGACAAATTACACAGCGCCATCTAGCCCCAAAGTGAGCGAAGCTTGTGTTATGGATACTAGACAACTGATAAACATACGTAAATACTTTTTTTTTTTTAAATACATACTTATTATACATAGAAAACACCCAGACCAAGACAAACAGACATGTTCATGCAGACAAATGTTTGTCCTGTGTGGGAATCGAACCCACGAGCGTTGGTGTCGAAGGCGCGTCATTGACCGCTACGGCACCGAGCTCATCAAATGCAAGGCAGTAATGTATTGTAGTAGAGGTTTTAGATTCGAATCAAAATAATTTATATAGTTTTTATTTTTATTATTCTTGTTATACCTACCGTGCTTAAATCATGTCAAGCGACAGTAATATAAAAAAATCTAATGAGATATCAAACGGATTTTTATATAAACTATAAGTTAGCAATAAAATGTGCTCAAGTGAGTTAAAAGTATCTACTCAATTCCCTTTCAATAAAAATATTTGATACACGTAAGTAATTTTCCTCCTCCGTAAATATTGTAATCTTAAAATCCCATAACAAGCTCCAGGTCACGACCTTTTGGCTTTATTTTCCCTTTATCCCTCCCATCTGAAAGGGTCAAGATATTGAAATTATTGTCGGTGTACCTACCCACTCGCTTCCCGCAGTTCTCGCCTTATTCAACCCTGGATATTATAGAGGTGATATATGACCCTATTAACAGTCCGAGATCAGAACGGGGTCCTTCATTTGAAAATATTTAAGCTGAAGTCTGTGTAGGAAACTATGGAGTTTTCAAGTCAATTCATAGGAAAAGTGACGATGCAAAATATTCACAAGCAATTACTAGGAGTGCTTGTTATAAATTAAATAAATATAGTTTCTGCGTGTTTTTTAGTTTTTTATATTATATTTATTTTCCATTTTTTCGTTCGATGTGATATGTGAGGAAATTAATTAATCCTGGCGGTTTTTACCAGGATTATTACATAAACTTATTACAAACTGACAAGACAACATACAGGTGAAGCTAATAAAATGTTAAAAAAGAAAAATTGTTTCGAAAATTTGAAGAAAATCAAACAGCCAATAAAAATAGGTAGAGAAATTGACATTTTCATCCAATTATTTCTCTAAGTTGCGTGTAATGTGATCGTTTGCTGTAAAGATTTGACCGCTATGTGTTGACATCACAAAGAATCCAAATATAGAATCCAAATATAGGTAAAAAAGTAAAACCTTTTTCTGAATAAACTTGCTATATTCGTATGTACGAGCAATGTAGTTGCATCGTGCGCCCCCAGTACGACAGACAATTTTGTGTTTCGCAATTTTGAGTGGCTCGAAAGTTTTTAGTAAAGCATGTCTAATATGTAAATAGTTGTAAAAATTAAAACCACAAAAGCCATTACTAAAAGTGACCTATCATACAATTCCAAGTCGTTAAAGCATTCAGATGTTACAATGTTAAATGTTACAAGAGATGATGAAGAAGAAAGAAGAGAAGATGCAAATCGCATTTTTTCTGAATTGATGTCATTCAATTGCAATGAAAAATAATACCAGTCTATTCTAATCAAAAGGAGACATATATATCAGCAGTATAAGAAATAATAGTAGATAATTGTATAATTCCACACAATGTGTTTCACAAATTGTATGTCCACACAAACTCTACATTTGGCTTTAAAATTCTTCATTACCAATAAAACTTTAACGCTTAAACTTGGCTGTACAAATGACCATATTAGCAGGAAAAAGGCTCTTAGCTTGTGGGTTTAGTGCTGTCGGACATATGAATGGAGTTAATTGGACAATCGGCTCATTGAGGCGTGCTGAGGCGGGCAGTTTGGCGTTCGCTGGCGGCACGCGTGCCAGTTGGCTGAGGCTCCCTGCCCGCTAATCAGTTCGGGGGTATATTTCCAAAACGATAGCAAGTGCATATGTAGCATAGCATCATATTTAGTTTGTTTGGATTGGCAAGGAAATTCGCAATGCTGTGAAGTCCGATGTTACTTCCACTTGTGAATTATTGTAAACATTACGTTTGTTCTCATAAGCAATTTGCTAAAGTTCATACGAATGTAAAACGCATTTATAAAATGCAATGCATAAAACATGTTCGTCACATTTTGATATTCAAGAACACAATATAACAATACAAATGATTCAGTATTGTTTAGAGAACGTTTTGAAAATAGACCACTTTGTTCTCAGATTTTTCCACACATTCGCAACGGGGTGCTGCTGAGTGCTGATTAAAAGTTTCATAATAGGCCGGCAATGAAATTGAGGTTATAGCCCTATCGTAGCCAGAAAAAGGATGCATTAAGTATTTTATTTCTCCTTCGCACTTTATTTAACTTTATCTATTTTAAACGCCACTCTAATTGGAATATATGCGAACGCATTAGCTTCCCCTTAAAGAAAACAAAACTCGGAACGAATCAGCGCTGTTAGCATAACAAGGTAAACATAGGTGTTTGTTAGGTGTAACCTGATTGATTCGAATGAGACATTCGGTGTATGGAGTCGTTCATGAGGAGTGTGCGTTTGTATTCTGTTGGGTAATTCAGTATGCATTCGTTCAGGCGCACTCAAGTCGAAAAACCAGCGCGCGTGAAGATGTCGCTGTAGGACAAGGACGGCAAACAGTAGAGGTGCGAAGCATTATTTCACGGTGCGTAGGTTCCGTATAGACAACAAATACCAAGCTGTGCCTGACAGGCTGCGGTCGACGCCCGCAGGCTCCTTTTTCGCTCGTTAAACAAATAGTGACTCGAAAATTATGTTATTTGTTATTGGATTTCTGTATTTTGTGACGGTTTTTGTCTATTTGTAATATTGTACTTATAGTTTTCTAGTTTAACGGTCATTATACAATGTAGCGTGATTGAAGATCGTAATTAAGATGAGACTCTGGGTGGACCTATTCTTTGATTGGAAAATATGACTCATAGACATATAAATATGGAAAGAATAAATAAAATATAAGGTGGATATACACAGAGACTATATTATATTATTCTCTATGCCTGCAGAAGTTATCATATAAAATACAATTTGCCTACATTGAAGCCTCTGGATGTCACAAAAGGAACTGCTAATATTACAACTCTAATGTTTATGCTCTTTTTATTTAATTCTTGCTAACCAACAACAAACATCAACAAACTTCTTATTTTTCTACAAGAATGTAAGATTAGACGACTTACCAGGCCCCTGTGACTGTACTGAAACCATATCTGGAGTCCATACAGCCTCTGTAATATTTCGGGTACCTACTCGTCGCCTAAAGTATTAAACAGACTTCTTTTAAAAGTAACAATACTCTCCACTACCAGCCTTGCGATAAGACATAGCAACGAAAGAGTAGAAAATAAAAAAAAGTTTACTAACCAACGCCACTTAATTGCTAAGGGAATATAGTTTTAATTACAACCAAATTGAAATTGAATAACAGCCTTTAAATCCTGAGCAGGTACGTAGACAGTACATAAATATTCGTAAAGACCTATTTTGTCACCACCAACGTTAATCGAAGCAATTTCCGCCCTTTAAATTGACTCGCTCTGTGAAATTGGTTTGAAATGATCTTTAACGGTGCTTAATTTTGTTAGCTAAATCGTTTTTCCTAAGTCAAGAAACAAAAATTGTTCTCTAGGCAGCTGTTTTATGTACATTTCTTGTGTCAGTCGAGAGAAAATAGCGCTTTAAAAAAACTTTTCTCTTTAAAACAGCGAATTGTACTTTTCAAGCTCGCTAGTGGTGTCACTTGATGGACTTTTATAAAAATACAACTGTTGTGAATTCAATACTGTAGCTACAAATTCACTTAAAAGGATACGCTTTTTCTGTATATTTGGTTTTTGATGTCTATTTTCGTTAACTTTATATTATGGTAAAATGTTCGTGGGTATACCTAGTCACTTCATATAAATGGTGCTCGTTATAGTGGAGGATACGATTAGAAAGCGACCTTCACCCATCCATTTAAGCGATGAATAGTATTTTATAGAATAAAGTTTAAATAAATCAATATTATCACAATGAAATATTAAAATATTAAATTATAAATATCTATTTGGAATCTGAATGAATTCCGATTGTTCTGAAGCACTTACGTGTAATTGAGTAACCATCTAAACAAGGTACAAAATTTCACATAATATTAATGAAATCGCTCTCGCTCTAGGTTATGGTCATTTGAGACAAAAAGTTAGCTAGACTAGACTTTCAGCTAACTTACTCTTGAGTTGTAAACTGAAATTCAGCGACCAATCTGTATGTCGCAAATCGATTGCTGATTGGTATCGGCAGGCAAAAGACACGCGTCTCGCAAACATGTACAGTAAGCATTACATGAATGCTCCATCTAAAATATATGGATGCTAATAGTCTGCAGCAAAATATTTGCCTAATAGATCTGTAGCCTTTTATGCTTGCGCCTTCAACTTCGTACGCATGTATCCTGGTATCTCATGGGAATTTTCAAAAAATATTTCTTAACGGATGCCGACGTCATAATAGCTACTTGTACAAATTGCAAACTGATTTGCTCGATGGTTTGAGCTGTGCGTTAATAATCAGGAATGGTTTCCTTTTAAAGCTAAATATTCGGAAGGCATATTTACGTTAGAGTTTATTCGAAATTCACTTTACATATTGTTATATGGAACAGTGATATTCAGTTCAGGAATTATGTTTAAACTCACTACGAAATGCTTCACGTCAGGAGAAATGTAAGCAGAGGCATTCTAAAAGAATGCATTATAAATTTTGTTGTACAAATATAGAACAGGGGATTAAGGGAATTGTTGAAATTTTGTTTAACGACTCTTAAGTCAGTCTTAGCGGTGTTTAGTAGGTGCTTACGAGCACTCGATAGAAATATATTTATATTGTGATTTATATCGACGTAAAATAGAAATATAAATAAATACCTTTGTTAAGGTGATCACGTACACTTATTAGCGCCACTACGAAATAAAAAATCAGAGTTCGAAAACTATTAAAAACGAAAGTTATCAAACATTAAATGTATCATGATTGTATAAGTGGAGTCTTATTATTAGCAATAAGGCTGCACATTTAATTATGTTTATCATTTTTATTAAGCTGTTAGACTCCCAAATAAAAATAAATAAATAAAATAAAATAAAATGATTATTTTTATGTCACTTACCTAACGTTTTAAATGTAATTCACGGCAACTACTTATATTAATTCCACTGCCATTGGTCGGGTACTACTCTCTTCTGAATCAAAGACGTTTAAAGCATACTCCACCAGCTTCAGCTGTTGGCTGACGGAAAAGAATATTTAAACAAAAGTATCAAAAATAACCATTTTGTGGCAGTTTCGGCTATTGTTTTTCCTGTGTTATATTTGAAATGTTGGACAAGAAACCTAAAAATAGTTCATTGTTAACTTTTTATTTTTATATTCGTTTGCACACTATGATTTTTATTCAGTGGTGCTTCTGTGCACTAATCGCCTTAATTTTGGAATGTTCGCGATAAAGATAGAATAATCACAAGGAAGACATCTATAGAAATGAGTCATTTATGACTGTTAAATTGGAACTTTCATTGATTGTATGAAACGTATACCATACCTGCACTATAAACTCTACCGTAACACGAGACATTTTATTAAAAAATGAAATAAAATAATAATTAGAAAAAGTTACAACTTAACTTAACCTCAGAGTCAGCCTGTGACCACGGCCGGTTCGAAACGTCCGGCAATAATAAAGGTATGAAAATATCCTTATGCATGATCGCGTTAATTCCCGTTGTTATATTTCATAAGAATAATTCTAATTAATTTATTCTTGTTGGTGGAAGCATGAGTCACTTTAGAACAACGACCTGCCTACAGCTAATGCGCCCTATGCACCAACCTTACATCACATAATTGCGTTATATCACAGGATTGCGAGTCTCTCACCCAGTAAACTAGCTAGGCCAGAAAACCTTTACCCACCCCACTATCGCGTCCAGTAAACCAACCAGGTAGTCATGTGGATTGGTAGCAGGTCTTACTCCCCTTTCGCCTGCAAGCAGACTACTCAGGTATTTTACGTCGGGTACCTCGAGGCGTTTTTCAAACATCGGGGCTCAACCATCATTCCCCAATCTCCACGATGAGTGCCGGAGCTGTAAGGCGCTCAGAACTAAGCCAATTAGAATAGTAATCTAGTTTTAAGTTCACTTAGGAAGCTAGACGATATTTATAAATAAATAAATAATATTTTTCCAGGACAAATGATATTATGTCTATCTGTCTATCTTGTGCGGGGACCGAATCCGCGATCTCGAAGTCAAAGTAGCCATAGCTATTCGACCACTGGGTACGTCTATTTATCAATGAATGAATGAAACATTGGCCTTGTGGTTTCCGGCAGACTAGAATAGAATCACTCAGTCTCTTCCCGTGGATGTCGTACAAGGCGACTAAGGGAAATACATTATAAAACATCGATCAGGCCTCCCCAACCCGTTTGGCTAGCGTAGGGAGTGTAGGCCAAATCCTCCTTCCGTCTAGGACGGACGAGAGAGGGTCGTGCTCCTGTAGTGGAGACTTAAATGACCTGATGATGATGAATGAAACATTTATTTGTATCTCCAGCACACACATATTTAGTTATTTCTAGTCTTATACATAATTATATTTCGTAGTTAAATAGTGAATGTTAATGAGGAAGTTACATCTCCGCACAGTCAGTGTACCCTAACCCGGTATTACAAGGAAATAAGTAGCGAGGCAGCGTCCATAACTCACGAGGATCCCTTGTAGGACCCCACTTCAGGAACTATATTGTCACGTTTTGGCTGCTACCATTAAAGAGAATTGCCCTTTTGTATGTAATAGCTAGGTGTATTGTCTGTGGCTTTGCAGCTTCCTTGTTACTAGTTAGCCAAATTAAGAAGAATTGTTATTACTCGTATGTTATAATATTGACATGATTACATCGAAACAATTAAGAGAGAAAAAAAAAACTAAAAACTTGTATAATAAATAAATATTCCTGGACAAATTACACACGGCCATCTAGTCACAAACTACGCACAGCTTGTACTATGGGCACTAGATAACTGATATAATACTTAAATATTTTTTGTTTGTAAATACGTACATATAATACATAGAAAACGCCCAGACCAAAACAGACATACTATATATGTGGACATAATTATAAAAATATGTTTACATACTTATGTAAACATATTTATATAATATATATCCAATACTAAGAAGTCCTACTGCTAATCCGATTAAGACTAAACTTTTTCGTTCCGAAATTGGACTTCAGATATCACTTCAGACTTATCTGTGACTGCGATCTAAGTTTATATAAAAACCGGCTCCAAAATTACTCTATAATCGTAAACACCAGTAAACAGTTAAAATCACTATCAGAACTGAAATTTATGATATGAATATAAAAAATGGGACCAATCTCTTTCAAATAAAAAAAAGTTTTTTTCAAATCGGTTTATAAATGACGGAGTAATGAAATAACAAAGATAAAAAAAACAACCGAATTGAGAACCTCCTCCTTTTGTGGAATAGGTTAAAAAATAATAGAGCTCAGTTGGTAGAACTCTACGGTCCTTGACAGTTCCTGTGTAAGCAGCTAGGTTGGTACTGCACGAGCGATACTCCCTGCATCGTAAGGGTTTATAGGCTAGTAACTACTTCCCATTAAGCTTACGTTTGTTTGTCACACCATAAAGTAAAAAAAACATAATATAAATATTTCTGGACAATTAACACAGCGCCATCTAGTCCCAAATTAAGCGATAAGCTTGTGTTATGGGTCTAGACATCTGATAAATGTACTTAAATACATTTTTTTTTGTAAATACATACTTATAATACATATAAAATACCCAGACCAAGACAAACATACATGTTCATGCACACAAATGTCTTGTGCGGGAATCGAACCTGCGACCTCGGAGTCAAAGAGGGCATTGCTAACCATTCGACCACCGAGTTCGTCAAATAAAAGTCTCGTCAAGTAAAAGGAAAAAGTGTACCTATTTCGGAGTGTAAGTAGCTCTCTACATTAAAGCCAAGGCCAACTTCGCCTGCACCCTGCCGGCTAGCGAAAGAGGCTCTGGCATAAGAGAGGTAGGGTACAGTGTATTTGTAAGCTGCCCGCCTAAGGAAGTACCTCCACCTCACAGAATATCGTAGCCAAATAACAATTCCCTTGTGGGTTGTTGTGTTCCTGCGAGAAAGCGACATCACTGGAGCGGAAGGAGTTGCTGCGTTGACAGTGGGAGCGGCTGCACGGGAGCCGCCCCCATCGATATTTCATGTTGCGAGCGCTAGTATGTTTACGGTAACCGCTTCTCATCAGGCCGATCGTATACTTGTCTGCCACTCAACGTACTATAAAAAAAACCTATTTGAAAAATATATCACACATGGCATGGTGAAATAAACCAATTGCTGGCTTGGTAAGGCGTGTCTAAGTGCCCACAAGGGCCCAATGACAGAATAAATAATTTTATTTCATTTAATTTCAATAGTGACGCTTCAATAACATCGCAAGTAGCAACTAGAAACGCAATTTTCTGATATACACAGTTTATAAGTATGTAGGTCCCGTTCACAAGGTCTTAAAGTACTGAGATGGGAAATTGTAAGTTGATAACACAGAAACCAGAGCCGTCTGCCTCTTAATCTGCTCCGACGATTCGATCCCAGCACACTCTCAACTTTTCCATTGCCCTCAAGTTTTAATTTCATTCCGATTCTAAAGTATTCCACAATGTATTTTATATTCAATGGCTGATCAAATGAATCAATTGATTAGAATTTTAAATTTTGTTAAGTAAATTTTTGCTGTGCGATTGTCTTGTTTATAAACCTTTGAAAGAATTTGTTGTAGAAATTAAATATGTCTATAAAAATGTTTATTTATGTTATCTGATTAGATTTCATTGAATTTTATGTTGGATTAACTATTTACTTCATATACTTTTGGTAGTTGTAACAATTAAATCTCTTTGATAGAGTGGGCGCGCGCTGAAGTTTATACTATAGGTACCTACTTAAAGTATGTAAATTTTTTATGTATTTATGAGTTCTGATTTCAAAATAAAAATCTTCGAAACGAACAAATGTTTATACATTATGAAGAGCTCGGTGGTAGAATCTCTAACAATAGCCAATTTGACTACGAGGTCGCGGGTTAGTTCTCCGCACATGACAAACATTTGTGTGCATAAGCATGTGTGTTTGTCCTGGTCTGGGTGTTTTATATGTGATATTTCAATTATGTATGTAGTTACAAAAAAAGAATGTATTTAAGTATAGTATCAGTTATCTAGTAATCATAGAACAAGCTTTGTTTAATTTGGGATAGATGGCAGTGTGTAAGTTGTCATTTTCGTAGTCAATAACATGTTTAATTCGTAATTCAAGAAATACAAAAATCAGTCTAAGTTTTAGTTAAAGTGAAAATAAATAAAATAAGGCAGTAGCCAAACCTCTCCAAAAACAAAGTCATTCCGGAATTTAGATATTCAGGAGAATATCACGTTCACGGTTTACTAAAAATAGCGAGATCCTTCGTCACTCATTTGGTACTTTTACTAAATAATTCAAATTCGGTTACTTCGTTACGTAAATAGAAGAAACATTTGTACAAAAAGAAATCCCAGCTGCACCTGTCTTGCAATAAACTCAGAGTGTAACAAGAGCGAACTACGATTAAACCGTAAACAAAACTGCTTCAACTTCTCTTTGTAATCAAGAGCTAAAGCGACAACTTACTTAATTTCCATAAACAGTTTAGCGTAAGCGACGCGAATATTTTATACAGCGAAAGTCGCACCTTGCTAACGTTTAACTTTCAATATTACGTCAAAATTCAATGTTGCTATAACCTCGGTTTGGGGCACTTCACAACAAAGCTTTGTGTTTCTTCCCAAATGTCGGCGTATAGCAATTTGAGGGAATTTTGCTAAAACTTGCGCCCGATGATCAGTAATTTAATCAACTTTTCGTCGTTACAAGGGAAGCTGTTTATTGGATGTTTCCATGTAGATATGTGTCGTGGAATTACATATTTTAGATAAGTGATAAAGCGTAATTTCTATAACCAGTTGTGCATTCGACCGCTGTCGGAGAGAAATTTGAGGATTGATATCTACACGTTTGATTTCTCAGAATTTTCTTAAATATAATCAATCATCATGTGAGACATATACCTACTGATAGGAGATTTGACATACCGTTTTTACGCTCAGTGTAAGTACTCAAATTTATGTGTTAGGTTAGGCATGAAAACATCAGGGGCTCTATGGACTAAAGTAATAATAAATAAATAAATATTGTCAGACAAATTACACAGCGTCATCTAGCCCCAAAGTAAGCGAAGCTTGTGTTATGGGTACTAGACTAACTGATAAACATACGTAAATAAAATACATTTTTTTTTGTAAATACATACTTATGATACATAGAAAACACCCAGACCAAGACAAACAGACATGTTCATGCACACAAATGTTTGTCCTGTGTGGGAATCGATCCCACGAGCGTTGGTGTCGAAAGCCGCGTCATTGACCGCTACGCCACCGAGCTCGTCAAATTTAAAAAATCCGATCCGTTTTGGATCGGATTTTTTAAATTCTGACTTAGGTTTTGGTTAGAGGTTTTGGCTTAGTCGGTAAGCCGTACATGTATGCTATCCCTACCGAATAAGTATCAAAGTTATTTTTTTATAAATTCAATCTGAATCAGTTTCAACTTAGGTGGTCGCCCCAGTATCAAACCCGACATTTGAGGTCATTTAGAACTTAAAACCATGTGTATAAAAGTCACTGCAAATCATTTTGTTCATGATGGGATCATTTCTATAGCACTTCGTGATAGGAGCCCTGGGTAATTCAATCCAAACAAATGATTAAGTATGTACTTATTTCTGTAATGATATTAGTATACATATATGTAAAAGGAATACCTACATACAATCGTTGCTGGCGAAGCAAAGAAAGCAAATTCAAATACGTTATAGGTACGAAATGTATTTCACATATTTCCTATTTATTTATAGTAGTTTTAAAATTTTATAGCAGATTTACAACGATATACAAAATAGAAATATAACGCATTAATTATGCTCGGCATGGTAACATTTAAAACGGAATACAGAATGAACAGAAAAAAATGTTCACCGCTTAGTGGCAATGCATAAATCCGCAGTTAGTTAATCTGCGTGAGCAGTGGTCGGCAGTGTCGGCACCAACCTCAGGGGTTAGTCGCCGACGGCATAAGACTACGAGTGTCTACGGGTCGTTTAGTCGCGCTGCGGTAAAGAAAACTCGCTATTAATTTATTTAATGGTCTCGCTGGATTTCGCTCTGTGGAATGCGGTTGCATATAGTCTGATCTGCTAAGTTTTGAAAAATATTTTAAATTGGTTCAATTTCTCGATTCATAGAATAAAATTATAATAGATATTACATGTGAGACAGTATTGTTTGACTATAAAGAAACTGGGGAAAATATTGGTTTTATCTCGAATACAAATTATTGTTGTCATAAAGCTAACCCTAATTTTTTTAAGATATGAACCAAAATTCTAGTATAATCTGATATTTGTTAACGATGCATCAAATGATCTAGCTTGTGTATGAGACCGAACCATTGTGTGATCTGTGACCGAACTAAAAGATACTCATCAGAATATTATCATGAAAATAAAAATCAGTCATGTCCAAAAACTAGTGATTTATTGCGCTTATGATATTATGCTGTCTGTATGATTGTATATGCAGGAAGTTCTTGACAACAAATAAAAAATATTTCTTCATGACGAAGAAAAGGTTGCATTGTCATAGTAACTATTGTAATAATACGTAACCAATGTCAAGACTTAACAACTTGTAATAACTGAAATTCGCTTGCACTCAAGCATGGAAATCCATGGCGGAATGCGAGTTCATTGCACGTTGACAATAATGGATACGTAACAATTTTTGATGATGTACTATGAGTACCAGTTATATTATCAACTATTGTTGCATGCATTTGTATGCACTCGAGTAACAATTATTTCAAGCACTGATTTTAAAGGAAAGAGTAAGTATGTAAGAAGAACTACTTTGTGGTACTAAGATTTATTTTTATTTATAAAGAGGACAAACGAGTTGTTGCATCATCATCTTCACTTCATGGTAAATAATTGCATGGTCTGTACCATAGACATTAGCAACACCAACAATCAATCAAATTCAAATCTGTTGCTAGTCACTTAAAGAAAATATAGGACTATTTGCTTGTAAGAGGGATTTCCCTAATTTCGAACTGCATTACGAGTATAACGCCAATTATGTGGTATGGACGGAATTGTAATTTAAGGTACCCTAGTGGAATTCAACTATGAAAAGGAATATGATCCTGTAATTTTCAATTTCGAAGAGACGTTTGAGACTTTCTTGTGAGATGTTTAATTTTTTGCTTGGCAAAAGTCTTTCCAGACACAAATAGGCCATTTATGTCAACCATCCGCCACTCCATTTAGACCACTACGTTAGCGTGTCCTAGACATACTCGTACTTCAATTACGATGTCCGCCTTCTCGCATCCACTGTTGACTATTCCTGCCATTTTGATACATTTGATTTTCTGGAGTTTATCAGTTATTTTTTTTTTTAATTCAAAATGGTCAGTCTAACATCTGTTATGCTGATTGAATCTTTTGCTAAGAAGTTGACGTACTTTGATAATTTATATGTACCAAAGAGATTATTCATATTGTTTCTTTATATAAAATACTGTTATTGCTTTCTTAATTAATTTTAAGCATATTGTACCCCCATGTTTCCCTACATTTTGACGTAGGCAAGAATCTAATCCGTTGCGATGCACTTGCTCAACGAAAGCCGCATGCGAATTGCGGAGACATAATTTGTATGGTAATTGCGTTCATTCGCACGTGAGATAGGCTTCTTGACTAGTGTGAGAGATTACTTAACTGTGTGGTAATGGATCGTTATTAAGCAGTTTTCTCACGTATAATATATTATTTATTTTTCATCTTAGGGCAATATAGAGGAGCTTGTTGGCGTCGTTACGCGTGTCAGTCTAATCGAACACGCAAGTTAAGCAACGTCGACCGTAGCCTGCCCAGGGATGGGTTGATTTATTTCGAGCTCCTCCGTACTTCGAAGGGCACGTTAAGCCGTCGGTCCCGGCTGTTGTCATTTGTTAAACCAAGTCAGTGGCCTTTAGATGCTTCAAAACATGGCCTCCGCCGACCCGCAGTTGAGTAGCGTGGTGGAGTATGCTCTAAACTCCTTCGATGGAAGGGAGGTCCTTAGCCCAGCAGTCCAGCAGTGGGATGAATAAGGGTTGACGACGATTTTGTACGTAAGATTAGTTCCTAGCACAGACCAGTAGGTTAGATAGTCTGTGGTTCCAAGAGACCAAATATTCTTATTCCCAGTTTTTTGCAAAAGGTCCCTCCAGATTTTTTTCTAAAAAGCCTATTCAAGACTCAATATCAAACTACTTATGGTAATTATGAAGTTAGACAGTTATTCAGGCAGGGCAGGGCAGGGCAGATTCATTAATACTCTCTCATTCCATTACAACAAAAAGTATGTTTATGAAATCTTTTAAGAGACATAAGGAATCTAAAAGTATGTTCTTATGGCTTCTATTTGAAGTCGTGATCAATGCAGCATTATTTTTCAAATGTTTTTGAAAAAAAAAAACATAAATTTGTTACTGTTTTATTATATTTAACTACTTATAGGTCTGATTGTTGAAGTAAAATGTTTTTTGTTTGGACGAGAGAGTTAATGAAAATACCTTACTTATAAACCATTAATCTGCCATCACTGATCCGACCACACCTGCCATGTGAGTGAAATTTTAAAATGAAGTGACGAAGCGTTGGGCTCACCCTCTAGATAGACCGATGACCTCAAGAGAACGGCCGCAAGTGGTTGTATGCGGAAAGTGGAGGATCGTATTTGATGCAAGGCATTAGGGAAGATCTGTATCCAGTGGTGGATATATGCAGACTGATGATACTGATGATGAACCCATTAATAAATGTATGTGGTACTCAGGCTCGTTAAAACATGATTGAAATTTTAATGCAATATAAATTCTTCAAATAACGTTTTTATTTTAACATTTAATTTATTTTTAAAATTGGGTACCTATTAGAAATAAATTAAAAGCTAAACAATAACCTCTATGTTGTGATCTCGCTTGTGAATTTCCGTCTGTGGTTTCCAGAAACGATTATAGCTAAATTTCAGCACCTTGTGATCTTATCTTAGAGTGGGTCTAGTGTTGCAGCACCAGTGATACGTCGACCTTCATAGATCTTTTGTGTTGTCCCCTGCCTGTCTGGAGACATGTTCCATATATTTTAGTATGTTGCTTATTGGGAAGAGCCTGTATTCCTCCAGGTCCGGGTATGCTTTTCCTAGGATTTCCATTTGTTTGCCAGCTAGGGCGCCAGATTGACATATCAAGTGTTTCAACTGCATATGTAAATGAATATTAAATTTATCTTGACCTTCTGTCACACTGTGTACATTTGGCATCAGACGACATAGTATCATTTCTTTTTGCTTTCACAAAAATATTAGCTTCATAACCATGTTTAGTAATTATCGGTCATTATGTATAAAAGCGATGCTTAATAACATACCAGTCCCACCTGAATCATTACACTTGACAGAGATGTACATCTAAACATTTAAAGACTTTCTAAGTACTCGTTTAGCTGGTTTCGCTAAACCTGCATTTATAACTCCTGTTTTTGTATATAACTAAGATTAATTATTAACACCACACAGTTAATGTAAGACATTTCAAATACCTTTAAGTTCTCTTACTTTATCCGATTCCTAATAGGTACTTAAGATCTTTTGAATTTTACGTTAAGATAATTTATATACATGTATGTATAAATAAAAACGCGCATAACTTCCGAACGATTGCACCAGATTGGATAATGTTTTTTTTGTTCTCTTTATTGTCTGACTGGTTTGAATAAAAGAAAAACGAATATTTTTTAATACACATATAATATGGCGGCACGAAGTTCGCTGGGTCAACTAGTATTTTATATTTGCGATCTGTTTATACACTTTTTCTTATCTAAGAAGTCAGTACGAACTTTTACCTTAAATAAAGAAGAATCTTCTTTGAGTGGTTTGAGCTTTCATTCCAGTGTTGTTTATTGAGGTTTACATTTATTTTGCCTGTTTTATCCATATCAACTTAATTTTTGGCAACAATTCCCATTCATTGTATTTATTTTTCAATAAAATGAATTGCCCTCTACTTTTGAGTACACATGAAATATGATAATTTGCTTGATCATTAAAAAAATATTTTAGTTAAAAAAAAGTAGTTTCAATTTGGTTGATAATATATATTGTCATTGCTATTAGTTTCCTACGTTTCTAAATTGTTTAATCAGGCATTCTAATGAGATGCAATATTAGGTCTGAATCTTCTCTAGTGGCAAGACCCGCTTCATCTGCACTTTACTCATTATGAAGTTTAGCGGTTCCCGGTAAAAGAGATGAAGTTCACATGGATTTTTCTCGACCAATACAGAGCGTCATTTACCTGTTTACTTACCGTATAAAATCCCGGAAGGAAATTATTAGTGCCAAATCAGGTGAGCACAATTCACGTACATGCATGCATGCAGTATTAAAACTTTATGTTTATCTTTTATGTTATATCGGGTGACAAACAAGCATAAGCCCGACTTGATATTATGCGGGTACCGTAGCCTCCCAACATGAAATATCGCGCGCGTGCCGCTAGTACCAACAGTACAAGCTTTGCGCTTAATTTGGAACTAGATGGTGCTATGTAAATTGTCGAGAAATATTTATTTATATTTATTTCTTAGTGATTCAAACAATTGTTTTTTTTCCGGAATATTAATAGGTAAACAACATTTCAACGCCGCACAACATCCATATCTGGATGCGTAGTTCATCTTTATTGGATGCGGCTTCTAGTCTAGAAAATAAAAACCGCATTCGGTATTTGTCCTCTTATTTAGCATGTGAACGCAGTTATTCATGTGAACGGAGCATGGTTAGTGGTTTTCCATGTAGGTAGACGCATATTGTCAACCGCATCTTTTTATTCGCTGGTCAGTATTGTTCGCAGCATAATAATACACCGTTCCCACGCCCTCTCAACTGTTGCATGTACTTATACTGCAAATCATTTGTATGCTTGTTGTTTTTCTTGACTTTAATTTAATTTTTCAAATATATCATTGTATGCAACCCAATTTCGTAACCCTGACGTTCCGACATAGATTGGACGGAGTACATACGAAAAAGCTTAAAGCAATATTTTAGGCAGATCCCGCATTTTTTCTGTATGTAGTATGTAACCACAGTATAAATCATAGTACTACCACAATATAAGTAATAGTACTACGTACAGTATGGCTACTCCCTGCCGTTCTCTCGTGTCAACCTCACCTCCCCTCTGAGACAAATGAGGAACAGTTTGTATGGCGCCGCACGCACACGCGCTCATTTACGCTCTGCACAGACGTCATTGTATATGTAGTAGTAAAAGACACGAAATTTGTATGGAGTGGTACTACTACAGTATGGTCACTCTCTGCCGCTCTCTCGTGTCGATCTCGCCTCCCCTCTGTCTGAGACAAATCTGGAACAGCTTGTATGGCACTGCACGCACACACATTTATTTGCTCTTTGCACAGAGTCATTGTTTATGTAGTAGTAAACGGCGCTACATTTGTATGAAGTGGCCGGGGTGGTATAACTACAGGAAATTTTAAATATTTCGCTTTGTTTTTAATAAGGATGGAACTGTTTTGTGAGAAGATAATATTATTTTGGTAGGTTGGGCGAATACAAGAAGAAAAGTATGGGGGTATAGTGACTCACCACGATCTTTAGAGCCGTAGCTAACCTCGCCTGCACGTGGTGCACTATGCCGACGAGCGAAAGAGAGGTAGGGACATCGTTTTTGTAAGTTGCCCGACTGTGAAGTAACTCTATCTCACAGAATACTGTGGTATTCTGTGAGACTTGACTGTGGTCAAATAACGTTCCCTTGAGGCCAGTTGTGTTCCTGCGAGTGAGTGAGGTAATCACAAGCGAAGGAGTTGCGGCGCTGACAGCGGGGGTGGTGACGCGCGATTGATATTTTATGTTGCGAACGTTAATATGGCTACGGTAACCGCTTAACATAAGGTGGACCGTATACTTGCCTGCCATCCGACGTAGTATAAAAAAGACAAGATCTATCAAGAAGGTGAGATCAGAATTTACTGTTTGACAATAATATAATTTGGCTTGCGCCACTTTATCGCTGATTGGATGTACGCATGTATGTAGATAATAATAGAACCAATAGACTAGCGAGATAGTTAGTCACCTTCCAACACCGATGTGTTAGAAGGTGGGCTCGACAAATTAACGACACTAATAAATAAAAATGAGAAGGTTCTTTGCCGAATCCTGGGGCCCAACGCGAACCTGAAGCCAATTACTATCGAATATTTTGATTAGAAAAATGAGTCTTACGTTTTAGTTATTGACAAACATCTTTAGCTCAGTCGGTAGAGCTCAAGGGTTTTTACTGGCAAAACTAAACGAAAATGTTTGATATTTGCAACCAAAAAATCCGATGGTAAACGGCTTCAAGTTCTGCGGTAGGGCCCCTGATTTGAACCCTAAGACGATAATATATTTTTAATTTGCACAATGTTCAATATTCTTCTCATTTAATATTTTATTATTTATTATATGTATGTACATATGTATTTATAATTAACATATTCGTTATATCCGACAAATGTTTGGCACTCCACTGGCCTATTCATGAAATCCTCTCAGATACTTTAAGGTTGGCTGGAAAATATCCCCGTGAAGGATAAGTCCGCCAATAAATAAAGATATTACCAAAAAAGAAAATAAGTACCTATTCACGTATCCATACGTATTACGTGTTAGCTACGTAGAACGTAGGTTATTGTCTTTTATAAGTTACAATATTAATGCTTGGAACTAACGTTAACAATACAATACAATTCACTTCATTCTACAATACAAATGTCTAGTTCTCATAAAATGCGGTGGCTGGCTGTAGTTTCTGCAGTGTACAGAATGCCTAACCACGGCAAATTTATTTTGTTTACGGTACCTTAGAAATTATCTTCTTCCTCTCTAGACAATATGCAGTACCTATATAAGTTACGTTGAATGTTTATTTAATAAATTATATTTATTTGGTACGTACTTAATATTTGGTATATTTAACATTAAACGAGAATGACTCGAGTATATATATGCGATTTTGATGAAATTTATAATACTCACTTTAAAATTTTTATTAGACTAACAGATCAAAGATAGATCTTGTAAGGTCTCAATTCTGGCAAAATTATCTTTCTCTTAAAGAAAATGTTCCCCGGAATTGCACGGTATAGGCGGACTTTATGCTAAAAAGATTCTATATCATCAGTTTTATTCATTCTATGTCACCACTTCTCAAGAAATATCTATGTTGATTTGTTACATTGTTTGAATTTAAATGAATGTTCAAAGTTTCATAAATTTGGAATTATCGAGATTCACATATTACTCCAAAACATATTTCAAGCATCAAACTTGCATGTCAAAATGAAAATTTTCTGAAATAGGTATTTGAATAGTTGAAAAATTTCATGAAATTTACCCATCCCTATACCTGATGTAAAAAAGTTGGTATGTTTTAGCTCCAATAAAGAATACAGAAAAAATATTATTATGCCCATAAAATATTACGGTCGGCGTTTAATTTTTTCGTAAAACTAATATTCCAGTTGGCAAATAAACCATTAAGTTTCTCGGAACGGCCGATAGGTACACGGTTTGTTAAATTATGACAATCCAATAACGGTTTAGGTGCTGGGCTGGGACCCAAATTGTCTGTATCGACACTGCTGCCAAGTCCTGGTACGGTGGGAACTGGCATAGCCTAACATACTATGTGTGCTCCGATGCCAATAGCGTATATATTCAGGGTAGGCTACGCGATTCATTCCTAATACCTATGCTATATTTTCATTCACGTATCTACTAGACTCAAGTAATGGATAAAATACTTGTTCGGTGATAAGGTTTTTGAAAATTTTACTTTTGATTTTGTGTACACGGATTAGTGATAGTTTGCTGTTGTTGATGTATTGGATACATATGCTAATTAGTTCCTCTCTTTAAAAAAAAAATCATTAACCTTTATCTGCTCACATTTGATTGGCACACAATGTTTTCCGCTATGTGCAGTCCTCTGGTTTCTATTGCTCCTCTGACTCCAAAAGCATTATATTCCGCATTATATACAGTTTTCCAATCAGTTTGTCAATGAACTAGTTAGAATAGTCGAATTGCTGGAGAGTCTCAGCCGAATGCTAAATATTTCTCATTGCTTCTTCTCGATACATGGGGCTTGGAATAATAAATTTGGAAAGACGAAAATGATGTAGGACAATTCGTCATTCCTAAGCTCAATGAGCAAATATTTCAATGCATAAGGCAATAAAAACCGAAATCTAATTATTGTGTAGTTTATTACCTACAGAGCAAAGATTTGGGACCTGGCCATCTCTGTTCCAAAGATTAGCTTTGAGTATCTCCTAGGATTTGAATCCGGCACAAGGAAATTTGACGAAGAACCAAAGTCGTAGCCATGCCTTTCTAGGTCAAAAACCTGAAGCAGTAGTAGCTTGATAATGAAGTAGGTAGTAAGCATGTAGGATGATGAAG
Organism: Hypsopygia costalis; assembly: GCA_937001555.2. Taxonomy (NCBI): domain Eukaryota; kingdom Metazoa; phylum Arthropoda; class Insecta; order Lepidoptera; family Pyralidae; genus Hypsopygia; species Hypsopygia costalis. The sequence goes on along the minus strand of OW443330.2, from coordinate 11,121,846 downwards.
CATTGGCATCTGTATATAACAACAAATCGGCTCATCCGTAGAACAGAGTCCGATGTGATCATGGAACAAAAACGTGTTAAGCTAGCTTGACTAGATAAGTAATATGAATTCTTCAAACACACGTTTTCAGAATTGTCTTATTTCGTTTATGTACCGATATTTAGAATTAAATAACGTCAATCTGATATTAGCTCTCTATAAAAACGCACGAAAGTGAATTACCAATATTTCAAATCTGTCTTTATTCTACGGATGTGTCGAAATATAGTATTGAATTCTGTGCAACGTAATGAGGAAGGCTAATACCCAGCAGTGAGTAGATGACGATATATTACATATAGCGTATTTGCCATATTTTTTATGAGAAAACTTTGGCTGATATAAATATAATGCAGTGAAAATGAAACCATTTTGCAATGAAATAAAATAATTCGTGGGTTTATTTTGAAATAGCACCATGTAAATATTTAAACGCATCGCAGGGATGCGAGACAAGTGCTTGAAATGCACACAGGCTGCAGCACATGAATGACGTAACAGTGTGCGATATTCCCCGGCGTGCATTGTGCTACTTGTATGCGTATTACGAGAATTACAGGGTTTTACTAAATTACTTTTTGTCGAGATTTGTCTATAGAATGTACCTTGTAATAAAAATGATTAAACGTCTGTCTCAAGTTATTCTAATTGGCGAGATATAGTTTTTTAATTAATATGATAAGTAAAATTTTACAACAAGATGTAGACACACCCCGAGTCCCCGGCCATTCCATACAAATGGCTAGTCGTTAATGATTATTATTATTACATATATAGACTCCGTTTCTGCAAATCGTAAATGAGTATATGTTCGTGCGACGTCGATAGCTTTCCATACCACAAGAGCGGTGAGGACAGCTTGATTGAACAGATCGGCTAGGAGTGGTCTGCCTATATAATATAAAATATAACCAAAACCAAATAGTACAATAGTTTTGAAAATACTATTGTATGTTTTAACTTATAGCATTAGTGGTATAGTTGAATTATCTATATTGCCAGTTTAAAAATAACTTACTCTAAAAGAACATAAAAATACCGAGTGGCGTAGAAGGGGATTAACGATATCGCTGCTACGCACTCCAACTAGCTCATAAACATTCTTTTATATATCTTTCTTTTTATAACGTTTTTGTTGTATTTGAACTATGAATTATTTATTTATACAAAACTGTTAAATGTCAATAATATCTATATACATACGAGATTAAGTAGATTGATCGATCGACATACAGCCGATGCCGCTGGAACTAGAAGCATAAAATTTTTTCAACAAATGTCTATAGATAAATGCCGTAATAAGTGAGTGTTAAGAAGAGATTTTTAGTAATTATCGTTAAAATGGGGGACGAAAGTTTGGTTAAATATATGTGTTCAGTGTTCGCGTGGGCGAAGCAGTAAGTAGAAGCTAGTCGTGTCAAAAATAATGCGAACTAACTACCACTATAGTAATTTGTTTTCGTTTATAACTAACACACGAATGCGTGTTAAAAACTTAGATATTGGATGTATTTTATATTCCCAAAAATCACAACAAAATTGGGATATAGGTATAACACTTTAGAGTTAAAAAAATCTAAAAATAAAACAACATTTTTTTTTATAAAATGCGCAAAGTCACATAATATTATCCTCCTACGCCCTTTTCGGTTCTCATATCCTGTTAGGATCAAAATTCGGATTGGCAGAATCCGCGATCACGTCGCGGGTATCGTGCCGTCGGACGTAGCCGGCCACGTGACGGCATCCGGCGGGTTCGCCGGCCCCGTCACGTGCCGCCGATCTGTTGTAACCGTGAATAGGGTTGCCCCAGACAATTCTCTTGTTTGGTTGTGATTCCTTGATACTGAATAGTTAATTATTATTCTATTAGTATTTCCTTAATTAACTTGATGCTGTCTGAACTTAATATTATTGTAAAATTCTTATTAAATAGTAATAAATGCTACATTCTTGTGCAAGCTCAGGAGTTATTTTCATAAAATTATTTTAAGTTTTGCGTTACTTATATAATTTGTACGAAATCTCATTTTTTTAGATAGATCAAATGAAACATGAGTTATTGCAGCGGCTACGTAGTACAGCGCATGATAATCACTATGTCATTTGTGATGGCTGTTATTATGGGGGTAGCGGCAAACAAACAAATATATGCGTCAAAATTTTACCCTTTTTGCAAAAACTCGAAAAAAAACGTGAAAGGTAATGAATAGATACCGTCGTGAATCTATAAGTATTATGTATTGCCAATATTAGTAGAACATATTAACAGATCCTCTCTGGCGCTCTCTCGTATCGACCTCACCTCTGAGACTAATCTGAAATAGTTTGTATGGTGACGCTCGCACACACGCTCATTCACGCTCTGCACAGACGCCTTCGCCTTTGCTTATGTAGTAGTGCACGACGCGACAATAAAAGAAATAAAAAAGATAAAGAAAATGAAAATGTATACCCGCGAAAACCTCCCGGATGTAGCTTGACATTGTACATTGTAGCAGGTAGTGGTGGCGGGTTGCGTAATAGTATCCGAAAACGCTAACCGCATTGTCACGGGTGCAAATCCGCTGTTAGCCCCATAAATTGAGTTGTAAATAGACAAAGACCGTGTACTAAATATGTTTGAAAACTTTATTTTAAAGGTTTGAATAAAATGCAAAACAACGGGAGTGCGGTAAAAATGGATAGTGGGTTCATCCGGTGAATTCGCCAGCTAGCGTTACACGCTATCTGGCGAATTCACCGGATGAACCTAACTTAAACAAATCTATGTTGTAATACATAAAATGTCGATATTGGTTACCGATTGGAGATATTACTTACCATCTTTATGAGCAATGTTCATTGTATCGCCAGCAATGAGAAATCTTGAAATCTATGCAGAAATTTGTATGAGACAAAAATCCTAAAATTCTTCGATACATAAGTGCACCCGCACACGTCCGACAGTCGGTAACTGATACTTTTTATCCCGGTGCTGTGTTTAATCAGGGAGGAGCTGCGGCCAGCGTTTAGTCGTTCATATTTCATTAATGAATGTCAGAATGGTGATGTAGCCAATTTTTACTATTTGTTGTGAGTAAGTAAGGTCATCAATATCCCTGAATAGACGCTTCTATGGCTGGGCAGAATGTAGATAGGCAATGTGTAAGAATGATAGTTTTTGTAGTCTCTCTAGGTACTTATCTGTTATACTCGTTTTTGTACAATAAAAAGATAAAAAACAAAAATGAACAGATGATAAAGAATAATGGGCACTGAGAAGCAGAGTTGCTTAGCTACTGTTCAACGCACACCCATCATTTTTTGACATAATCTGTCTGCCTATGCTCCATGTGACTAATATTGACCCCGGTTCACTTATCGATGTCATCAGCATCATTAGTATGTATCTATATCCACTGCAGGATTATGTCTTTCCTAAAACGCCTTCACGATACCAAAGCTTTTTACCATATGCGATCCTCCGTTTTCTGCGTCCGCGTCGGTACATCTAGATTCTAGAGAGAAAGTATTCAACGCTTCGTCGCCTTCCAGGCGTTTTTCAGGCGGATTTGGCGCAGTATATGCACTTCGCAAAATGAGTAGTCGACTCAAAATGTACATTTCGCAGTGGGCACATTTCTCACAAGGGGCACTTCTCATAGCATTAATTTCGCAAAATGAGCATTTGGCAAAATGTGAACTTCGCAAAATAAGCTTTTTTCTACGATGCAGATGCGGCTAAACGTGCTGTATAACGAAGTTTAGTCCAAAAATAAATAAGATATGATCCTGTATAGGAACTGAGTATATATAAAAAAATAAACACTTTTCAAAGTAATAATTTATTTTAAAAATATTAAGTCAAGAGACATTAAGTTTTGGGCGTCCTAGTGGTGTACTTCCTATGTAAAATCACTTACTTGCTCAATCAGCTGATGTGCAGATGTGACTAACGCACTACCACTTCAGCTAGCTGACTCTGAGATCTGTATCAATAAATTTTGTTTTTTGTTAATCTCAGATCCGTACTCTGTTTTCTTCCATAGAGTAACCACTCCGTCGGTCGCTTTGCGACTTATAATAACCAATGAACCACCTAGACATTATGTACAGTTATAGTTCATAACTACATCATCACCTATCCTACTATTATTTTATATTTTATATCTTTAATTTAGAATAAAACACGCATTTATTCTGATATTAAAATTTCCCAAAATTATTTTGTATAGCTACTGACTAGCACTAAAAAATCAAGTTAAAAATATATATATAAGATAAATGCTTATTTTATTCAAAGTTAAAGATAAAAGATAAGAGGTGGTACTTATGAACCTTGACTGCACATTCATGCCACCGCGACCGGTGCTACAGCACTTGACCCATTCTAAGATAAGATGCACATTTATTATTATGTTCTATTTGACAAACATTAGACATTCATCTAGATTTACATATGCTCTACATTCTGTTTTGATCGAATTCAAAAAATACCTTGAAAATCAACTGAATCTTAGTTGCGAAGAGTCAAGGTTGAATATTGAGTTTGCGCATTATAATGATGGCAATACGGATGCGGAAAAGCATTTCAATATCTTTGTAACGATAATGCGTAGTGCTTTCCTTTCTAAAATGGTATTTTGTTTTATTTGTTGGATTATATCGCACTTTTTCCACTGCAATTCCGTTTCAACGGTGACCGAGTTTTGTAGGAATGCACCCCTGGGGGTATTCTATAGGAATTTTCCCGTCCGCGATTACAATCGCAATAAAATCGCGTTTTGTGAACGTAATTTGAATTTTATTCGCGTATACTTTTTCGATTCTATATAACTTGAAATAAAATTATTTTATAAGAAGATTTGATGTAGTGCTCCATAATTTTTTGGTATATGTATTTTTGATTTATAATTTATAAAGTAGAATAGAATATTCATTTACGTCAAATAACGGTACATAAATATTATGATTTTTATAGGATAGTTAATTCCTTTACGAAATATGCTTTTTTTTCTTTGAAACCATTTATTCTATTCATATTTAAAAGAGGTATTATTTTATTGCTATTAAGTATAGCGTTTATCAGAAATATTTTTATATTTATGTATGTATTAAATTTATTCAAATACAATGAACAAAAAAATATAGGTGTAAATGTTAGTTATGAATAAGCTTCGTTCAGCAAGTAATGGAGACAGCTATGCTCGGGGTCTCTCTGCGTGATAGAATCGGAAATGATGATATCAGCAGCAGAACTAAAATAACCGCCATAGCTCATAGGATAACCAAGCTGAAGTCGCAGTGAACCGGCCACATGAGCTCGTAGAACTGACAACCGCTGGGGAAAGAAGGTTCTCGAGTGGCGACTCCGTGCTGGAAGACGCAGTGTAGGACGACTTCCACTAGATGGAGCTAGGGCCTCAAGAAAGTTGTAGGGAGTAAGAATGCAGGTCGCTCAGGATCGGGGCGTGTGGTTTCTCTAGCTAGGGGAGGCATATGTTCAGCAGTGGACGAATACAAGCTGATATTATCATGGTGATGATGAAGTAAGTGGCAACGAGTAATTAAATTTATAACATTTCACCTTATTATTATACATCACAAGAAGACTAAATTAATTTAATTTAAATTATGTATTGTCTCGATATACTTTGCCTACTATTTAACTTTATTTAATAGTTTAACAATTAGGTTAGTAGGTTTTATTTTGTCATAGTACAGTCATGTATTAAAACAAACGAAAATTCATTTAGCTTTTCTGACTTTTAAATCTTTTAAAGCAGTAAAACCGTTGAGTCGTTGGAATGAACGGTATGAACGAATCGTTGGGAGTGTAAATTCAGTTTAAGAGTCGAGCGGTGCCGGCTCCGTTGACATCGGAGGTAGGTTAATGACTGCATGGAGGTCGCCCATTGTTTGGTAAACAATGCAGCCGGCGAAACGTCAATCCTTCCAGTTATTCGGCCGAACAGATGACGTGTCACGAGTCGCGACCCTTTTAGCTCTTACGTGAAAAGTGTTAACGAGACTCATTATTAATTGAACGTTATGCGTTTGTTTTGTCTTTGTATACTTCGATACAATAAACACATACAAACAAATAACATTAATAGGCGAAAACCTCCAACTCAATTGGAAGGGCGCAGCAACACGTATAAATGATTTTGGGTTTGGCCTTTGATGATGATGATGGCGAGCCCCTTATCCACGAACAACAATAAATGTTTACGTTCTGCAGATCTTTAAATGTTTAAAAGTTATTATGGTAGATGATACAAATAAAAACTTAGTAGAGAGCACTTCCAAATTCAAACTTTCACTTTGTTTATAGGTATATTATCGTTGCTGACTGTACTTTGACTATAAAGATAAGCTGTGGAACCAAATGTTCACGTAGACCATTAATAAGTATTATTTTTTTCTACAAAGTCCGGTGGTAAATAAACATAAAACCCGGCTAATGTGAAGAGGTTACCGTGGCCGCTGAACCTTTATTGACTGATGGTATATTGCATTACCTAAATAGTACCATTGTACTAGCAAGTACTTATTTACTGAATCGGATTTATAATAGTGTGAAAACTAACTGCGGCTGTGTAATTTTGGCTTGTTTTATTTACATCCTAAAATACACAAAGATTTACTGTACTGTAGTAGATTTACTGTACGCGTGCGGTTACTTCGACAGCAAAAAATTTCAGAAACTCTGATTTTTTAAACAAAGGTGTAAAATATCGGGGAAACGCAAAGGCATGTAGTAACGTAAATCTTGTCAAACTCACACTAGGGGCTCAGAGCTTATCTATGTACAGGGTGGTAAATTGAAATGGGGCAGCAAGGGTAGCTTTATATCGTTACAGATAAATTCTTTTAGAAAACCATTATTGATTTTTTTTAAAGGATAAATTTAGGATAAATTTACCAGTACCTACGCGTATATCATGTACAATTATAGATGACATGTTACGTGATAGAATAGTTTCTTTAAATCCCCTTAATTAACTTAAATAATTGAGCGTTGTTTTTCAAATTAATTTTAATGTTTTAAAAATAGTACCTATATAGTGTAATATGTTCAAACTTTACTTTCAATGTTGTCATAATTAGACTTATTTTATTTTTATTTTATTACCAAGAATTCGTATAATGGGATTGCACCTAAGCTTTCGCCAAAATATGATATCTTTTTAACTACTTATTGAATGGTTGTTCATTTTTATGTAATTTCTTTTGTTCAATAAAGACTTTACAACAACTTACGGTATACTTACGGTAATAATCAAAATTGAACTGTGAGTAGAGTCTTATACTTCCAGTAAGAGAAGACCGCCATAATGCTACCTGTCACAACGCTACGCGCGACCATACTGAAAGTGGCTCTACGTATTTATGATCATTAATAAGTATAAAATACGCCTAGGTACAACTAGGTAGGTTTGAACTTTCAAGTATAATTACTAAGCGATTTCTTCTACTATATTGGTCTTAAATTCTTCGTAATTAATAAAAATACATTGACCGATTTTTACTTTTTTAAATTTACTATGGCGCATCCTCTTAAAAGATAACATAATCATAAATTTATATTGTACTTTCCAGTAGAAAATCTTTAAGGAAAATGTAGATAAGGGCGAACAGGAAAATAAGAAATAAAATACAGGTGAAGATTCCATTTCATCCTGTTATGCAGCTCTTAAACCTCACTACAAGATTGTTTCAAGTTAAGCTATTTACGTCAAAAATATCCCTTCAATTAACTTTGGACAAATTAACGAAGAGAAAAATATAACGGCAGGCGGAAGAGGGGCGCGGGGATGGGGGACGAGGGTAGAATAACTGGGATCGCGGATAATTAATGGTTTCATTTATGTTTCTGCACTTGAGAGTCTTGATTGTGCTGAGTTAGGCCGCCTTTTTACTTTTTTCAATTTCCAAATGGCCATTGTTCTAAGCCCAAATTGAAAATTTTAAGGGTTTGACAATCCGTAAGTAACTAACCCTTTTATATGTCTGGGTTCTATAATGGTGCTGTTGGTTGAGTGATTTTGAGAAAATATTTTAGTACTATTCATCGAGAAATTATTTTAGTAAAAGTTCATTAAAATTACTATATCTTTGCATTAATTTCATGAATGGGTTTGTAAAACTAAGGTAATAAACAAGGACGCCTAATGGAATCAATAGAGGTGTCACTCGCATGTTGGCGATGTATGAATCTCTTCACGACCTTTTTGAAGAACCTCATTTTTTTATATGAGAGTGGGGCAAACGAGCATGTGAGTCACCTGATGGAATGCTATTACCACCGCCCATGGATACCAAGATGTCGCCGATCCGTTGCCAGTCTATACTCGTTCCTTTCTTTTTGGTGATTTCACTCACTCGTAGGAACAAAACAATCCTTAAGAGAATTTTTATTTGGCTGCGGTATTCTGTCAGGTGGAGGTGTGTGGAGGTGTGGTGGTGTACTTTCCACCCAGTCATTCGGGTGCCTTAAAAATACGCTATGTTTTACCTCTCTTTTCGATAAAACAATGTTGATGAACCACTTACACCCCACAATTTATGTTATTCTTTTCAGAAAACCTCGATAGGGAATTCATTCCACAATTTATGCATTTAGAATATTTAAGTGATTCATCTTTTTCTTTATTACTAAAATAGCAGATAAGGATACAAGCGTCTTGAGTGTCAAACCAAATCACAAGTATGTATAAATTAAAATAGGTCGAGTGGTTGTTGAAATAAGCGTAGTTGAAAGTAGCATGTACTTAGCGAACGAAAACAGAAATAAATCTTTATTTTGTTTTTAATAAAGCACTGTATGGTCGATCGGTAAAAATAAATTTAGTTACGTGGAACAGTACAAGTGCTTTATTAATAACAAAATATTAATAATATTTCACCAAGTGCCAACAATCAATAGCATCAGCAATATAAATCCATATTATCAAAAAAACCTTTTTAGGGTTCCGTATCCAAAGGGTAAAACGAATCCTATTACTGAGTCCGTCCGTCCGTCCGTCCGTCACCAGGCTGTATCTTATGAACCGTGATAGTTAGACAGTTGAAATTTTCACAGATGACGTATTTCTGTTGCCGCTATAACAACAAATAGTAAAAAACAGAATAAAATAAATATTAAGGCGGCTAAGCATACATTACGGCTTTTTTGCCGTTTTTATAGATAACGGTACAGAATCCTTCGTGCGCGAGTCCGACTTGCACTTGGCCCTTGGCACTTGGCGGTTTTTTTAATATTAGGACGTTGCTATTAATATCACACACTGTGCTCTATAACCGTTTCCAAAAAAAAAAAAAAAAAAACTAATAAAATAGTTGCACAGCATACTGTGGATAGACGCTCGTGACGATTTTTTATGGATTCCAATCTTTCATCATTCTACTAGGAAACTAAAAACCTGTCATTTTATCACCACGAGTTGATAAGACAAGCACCAAGCGATATAATCTAATAAGCCCCAGTAGAGTCTCGACACGCATGTTTAGTTTACGTTCCGCAGTGTATGTGCCCAATGTTATGCAGATTCTGTGCCGGGATTCTAAGCAGGACGTATTGTTATTCCCGGCACGATTGGCGCCGCGCGTCACGATTACGTTACGTTCCCGCAACCCTGACCTCTTGAACTCAAATGTCACTCACTGATACCACAACATGATTCTGCTTTAAATATTTCTTTTCTTATCGTCTAAAACATTTATTTATTAACTGGAGGATGTATTTTTAGACGAATCCGAATAAATTTAGACATGTTTTATTTTATTTTTACTTCAAACTTACTTAAAATTGATGTAAATGATATTAAAATAACAAAATATGCTATTGTAGATTTATATTACTTTTAATCATCTTTAATATAATATTTGTAATAATGATAGTAATTCGGTTAATATATCCCACACGAGAATATATTCTAACGAGAGTATAAGAAACCGGGCAAAGTTTTTAAAATAAACTAAGATGATGAAAGTATTAACTGTTTAATTGTTTCTAATTTGTAATTGTGAATAAGCAAGTACCTACGCTATTGTCCTAAAAACTAATTCCCGTCATATCATCAGATAATTTTTAGTTATCTATTTGTGCGTTTAGTGGCATACTTATCAATATTTCGAAAAACTATTTATGAATGATGATGATGGATATGGCTCTAAACATATTTGACTAGATTAACAACGAGAGTGATAAATAAGTATCATAAAGGTGTCACATTTTGTTGATTTTATGTGGAAAAAGTTGTTATTACATAGTTACACACAATTATTTTTTAATCAAAATTCTTACTTAGGGGATTATCTTTACATAAGGGGGAAAAGACATGTCGGAAGAAGGAAAAAAGTCGTGGTTCTGAAATATCAGAGAGTGGAACAGTATTGCCAGTGTAGAAGAACTGTTTTGTATGGCAAGAGATAAGGAGAGATATGCGGAGCTGACTGCCAATCTCCAGTAGTGGACCGGCACCGTAAGAAGAAGACTTAGCACAGATGTATTATAACACAGTATAAGTAATAGTACTACGTACAGTATGGGCGCTACCGGCCTCTCTCTTATATCTACCTCACCTTCCCTCTGAGACAAATCAGGAATAGTTTGTATGGCGCCGCATGCACACACGCTCATTTTCAATCTGTACATACATCATTGTTTATGTAGTAGTAACGACGCGACATTTTTACGGAGTGACCGGGTTGTGATTATAGTCATCGTTCTTCTCCTAGATATTGATAATTAGACTCATCCCAGAGATTGACTTTTGTAACAAGAAAGGAAGACATTTGTAACGAGGAATCACATCCATACGGCTAGATATAGATGTTTACAGATAGGAAAAATTATAAAATGCTGAGTCGTTATTATGCGTCAATCTTCGATCACTAATATTAATGATCGAAGTTATAAATAAGATCGAAGAATAGTTCTAGTATTAATGATCGAAGGTGTCAATCAATAATTTTCTGCAAAATCTACATGCTATGTGCTATAATTCAAAGAAACAAAATACAGTCTTACGAATCAAGTCAATATAGAGAATTAACCCAACGAATAATCCGTTTACCTTGCCAAATTAATTTGTCCAGGAAGATAGTTATTACTGTTTACTTGGAATTTAAACTGTGGACATTAATATAAAGCTGTGTAGTGTAGCCTGGGTTGTCGACATGTGTACTGTGTTATTATGATACAGTGTTCACTTTCTGAGAAATAAACTATACACGCTTTTTACGCTGCTTACGTTTAATTATTGTTTAGAGCGACAAGTTTGTGATTAAATTTTGCATTGACGTTATAAACTATATATTGTAGAAAATGCTCTTTTATTGAATAAAATTGCTCTTGCTATTTTTACAGATTTTGTAATTAAATAAAAAAACTGTTCCTAAGTTTATAAAGAATAATATAAGTCTAGTCAAATGTCTGGTTTCCACTCTATCGAACTCACATCACTAATACACATCTATATAGATGTGTATCAATTCTACCTAGCAACTAGATATGTATGAACACTAGCCAAAGTATACCATAACTGCTAAGTTATGGTATACTTTTCAGCAGGAAAGACGATAGCATAAAGCCCCATGCTTTTCCTGTGTTTTATGTCTTTAAACAATTCTTCCGTTGTTTTGGAACTATCCGTGTATGTTAATTCTATTTCATACTTGAGATTCATTTTTTTCTTTCTGGTTGGAAGATGTATTTTATTATCCTACGTCGGGTGACAAATAAGCATACGGCCACCTGAAGAGAAGCGGTTACCGTAGCCATATAAACGATCGCAATATGAAATATCGCTCACGTGGCGCCACTCTCGCTGCCAATACAGCAACCTTCCAGCCTTGTGACCTTACACACGCGGGAACACTACAACTTTCAAGCGAATTGTTATTGGGCTGCAGTATTCGTTACTGCATAAACATGCAACATTTTGTTACTGCATAAACTGCACATACTTAACTGTTTATTTAAAAAAAATAAACTTATGTATAGGGCATAGAGAGTGTGATGACTAGTGTTCGATATGATAATATACGCCATGCTTAACATGCTTTACATATGCTTGTGTTTAAAGGCATAATTATAATATGGTCTATTTTTATAATTTTCCATGAGATGATAATTAGCATTTTTTATTTAAATCATATATAACATAACAATAAAAAATAGTCGTAATCGTAATCCTTTGGAAAGTTGATTTTTATTTTGATGAATCATATGTTTGAAGTTTCACTAATTACCAGTCGCCCGAAATAAGATAACGTATGTCCATTTATAATTTCTCGACTTGTTACACTTAACAAGATTAAAAACGAAGTGCCGTTGCGAATGTACTTTAACTTGTGACATCGCAACTTCGACGTCCATAATTCTTGCGAAAATGTTTTTCCACGAGGCCTTACCTATTTTAAATAGTTGGTTAATGGGCACGTCCTTAATTAGAAACTGTACTGTGGGAAATCGTGGCTCCTTTTCTGATTTAATGAGTAGGCAATCGCGTGATCCCTTTCGCACAGATTTGGCCCCGCCCATCGGGCGGTGAAAATCAATAACACACTTCAGAAGTGCGTTTGGTGTCCTACCATGCTGACGTAGATTGCGGACTCATGTAACAGTTAAAAAGCATAAGCGGAACAGAGTTCTCGAAAATTCTTTCGAAGTAAGCCCGTCGCTGTGGAACATTCCGCTAAAATATCAGAAGTTAGAATTCACTAGGGTTGGCAGAGCCGGGAAAACATACTTTTGCACTAATACAACCTTGTCACATTAACGATGAAGTTTAAGAAACGAAGTGGTCGTTAAAAAGTAGATGTTGATTAAGTGGTATCTTTAAAGTGACAATGTTGTATCTTTTAGAATTTATTTCGAATGTTAGCTACGTTCGAAATAAAGGCATGTATAATAATTGACAAGTCGAAAATAATAGAGCCAGAGTGATAATCAAGTGAATACCGCCTGACTTTGCGAAGAGCCTTTAAATTCTAAGCGATGTTCTTTATTAGTTTGGTAACAACTTTGGCCGATATTTCTGCCCTACATCGCCGAGAAACAAGTTCGATTGGGAACAGTTTAAAAGTTTGATGAAAATTTAGCATTATAGAATTAAAGTAGGCGGTTTATTAATCGATTGATTGTCTTTTATCCAGATTAGCTGAAGATTTTCTTGAAAGGATTTATTATAAAATTTCAAGAAATATTTAGGTTAAAAAAAGATATTGGTCATAAGGTTTTGTAAAGTTTTCTAGAAATTTTGTAACTAGGTATTTAACAATTTTGGAAGTCAAGGTTTATCCAATATTAATCAGGTATTAATATAAATTAGTTCTCAAATGTTATTTTTAATATGATCAGCTATAGGTCGGGCATGCATATTTTAATTGACTTTACAGTACAACACATATCTTTTCCGTAATTTTCTTTAGCTTTCTACGTAAAAAGAAAAAAAATATAATTAAAAAAAAATGAAAATGTACCAGGCGACGACGGGCCGAATCGCTAGTTTTAAATAAAAGTTAATTCGATATTCGATTTTGTTAATTTTAATAACGATTTCTTGGAAAAAAAGCCTTTATGTCGAGTATCCGACTAATTGCAAACAAGTAATAAAAATCCTTTTCAGCAACTGGTGGTGTAACTCAGTTGCTATGGCGACTTAAAGGGCTATGAAAATCTAATTGTACGCGTCGGAGTCCGTCGAACTCATATTCCAGTCTCTTCGTTTTTAACGTTTATATTTGAAACGTAGTTATATTCATTATACTCCGCGTGAACACAATAAGTATTTGGATAAAAAGTATCTTATATGTTAATCTAGAAGATATTCTATAATTATGTTGGTATGCCTAATTTCACCAATAATGCAAAGTAATAAACAACAATTCCTTTGAGGGTTGTTGTGTTCCTGCGAGTGATTGAGGTCACCAGAAAGGAAGGAGATGCTGCGTTGGCAACGGAGGTGGCGGCGCGCGAGCGATATTTTATGTCGCGAGCGTTAATATGGCTATGGTAACCGCTTCACATCAGGCGGGCCTTATGCTTGTCTGCCACCCGACGTAATATAAAAAAAAAAACAACATCCTCACAAACTTTCAGATGTACGTATAACAATCCCCTGGGCAACTACGAGTACGTTAGCTGAATTGTAGGAATCTGCTAATCCTAGGACTATCGGGAAAGGCGCCCACTACATATTCCCACCATTGTCTCCTGTGTAGTTAAGATTAACAGCGGCGACCAACAAAAAGGCAATTATGAAGTCCACTGCAGTCCCGGGGGTAAAATACTACAGCTGCCTTGGAACTCACAACGAATTTAATCAGAAAATATTAGTAGGAGTTATTGGAATTTTGGAGTGAAATAACGAGTCCGGTGGTCGAATGGCTAGCAACGGCTACTTTGACTCCGAAGTTACAGGTTCGATCTCCGCACAAGACAAACATTTGTATGTGCATGAGTTTTAAATATGTAAACATGAAGTATTATAAGTATGTATTTACAAAAAAATGTATTTAAGAACATTTATCAGTTGTCTAGTACAAGCTTTGCGCTTAATTTGGGACTCGATGGCGTTGTGTAAATTGTCTAGAAATATTTAATTTATTATTTATTTAGTTTTAAAGTAGGTTCCTAGAACTCCGCTATACCGCTTAAGCTTCGACTAAAATTTTCGATATGAATCTGCTACAGCGTAGGCAGTCAGAAGGGCCCCTGGTTCGCCATTATGCCTTTATCAAGGCATAATATTCAGATTCGTTATAGATTAGACTATGCTAAAATTTTATATTCTGACGTCACATGTGTGCTCATACTGTTCGGGAAGCAATTAGTTGGCCTCGGTTACGGATTAAATATATTTGATATAACTTTTTAATATTTATAAAAACAAACTAATTATTATAGTTTTATTACAAACCCCTTTTGTGGGTTATTGGTTCGTTTTGTTATTTTTATTACATGGAAATGTACGTAATAAAAATAACAAAACAAACTAATAACCCATTTCACGTATTAAATTGTATTCGGAATCTAGTATTTTTTTAATTTTATTTTTAAATATTGTCAGACAAATTACACAGCGCCATCTAGCCCCAAAGTAAGCGAAGCTTGCGTGATATGGGTATTAAGCAACTGATAAACATACGTAAATACATTTTTTTTTTGTAAATACATACTTATGATACATAGAAAACACCCAGACCAAGACAATCAGACATGTTCATGCACACAAATGTTTGTCCTGTGTGGGAATCGAACCCACGAGCGTTGGTGTCGAAGCCGCGTCATTGACCGCTACGCCACCGAGCTCGTCACTCGTATTGAGATCTTATCTAATTACCTATCTATTCTGATATCTATCTATGATATTGCTTTAAAACAATCACGATGCATCAGCTCGCGACAAATGTTTAGTACTTATTATAAACTACATATATTACAAATAAAACAGTGATAAGTTAGGAACTCGATGGCGTAGTGGCAAGTGTCACTCTAATCGAATTCCATCCCTAGAGCTATGGATGGGTTTATTTATTTGGAGCTCCTTCGTGCTTCTGAGGGCACATTAAGTCCCAGTTGTTGCAACTTTATTAGATGACAGTTGTTAAGCCAAGTCAGTGGCCTTTGGGAGGATTAAAAACACTGGCATCCGCCAATCCGCAGTTGAACAGCGTGGTGGAGTATGCTCTAAACCTCTTCGATTGAAGGGAGACTCGTATCTTAACAGTGGGATGATTATGGGTTAATATCTATATATTGGCTATTTAAAAAAAAAAGACCTATATTGACAGAGTTTCTTTCGGCATTTCTTCTCGTCAATGGTCATTCCGAAATGCTGGTAGATAAAAAATATACCTAATTGTAAAAGACGTGTCTAAGTGCCCGCGAGGGCCCACAGAATAAAGAATTTTGACTTTGACTTTGACTTTGACTTATCATAATAAAACAGTAACCATATTCGTTTTTTGGATAATTCCACAAAAGAGCAAATAATTTGATTACATTTTATTAGTTAGCCAATATTTCCTACACATTGGAAATACCGGGAGGTATATTGAGTTACAAAACAATTTCCAATTAAACAATTTCATTTCTTGAATGCCCGACCGAAGCTTTTAGTAGAATTAATAATAGTATAATAATTTTCCGCGTAACGTGTAACAGAAAGCGAATTTCCGATAATTGCTGAAGATCCTCTCGGTAAGTTTGCTCAAACGCGAGCACCTGCATTAATTACAAGATTTAGCGTCATCCCTTCCATTAATAAGGAATAAACGTCCCATTCTATTCGGCGTCTTTGTATGTTTATTAAACCGAAAGATTAATTACGATACCCAATTTTAAGAATTCACAACGTTACCGAGTCGGCCGTACTCGGAATTTAATTTAAAAATTGCCAAGTTTAACGAGGCAGGTGAACGTAACGGCTAAGCGCGTTATGAGTTTTTACCCCACACGGTAGTTTTGGGAATTTTTCCCGGTAACTGTTCAAAACTTTATGGATAATCCTTTAGCTCTTGACATCTACGTGCAGAACATTTCATAATCACACTGTGTTGAATAAGTTATCAAACCAACTGCTGACTTTACTAAGCTGCTTACTTGTGGCAATTACTAGCGCGTCGCCCTGACATCGGCCGGGTTATGCATGCCTAGTCTATTTGGAATAATATATTTTACAAATGGTTAAACAATGTTTCTAACACTAATTGTTAGTAGAAGTTCGGGAGATTAAGCTTCACAAACACATTTTTTTTTATATGGAAGGGAGCAAACAAGGATGTGGGTCACCTGATGGAATGTAATAACTGTCGCCCATGAAGGTCACCAACACCAAGAGGTCGTCGATCCGTTGCCAGCCTTTTAACGGAAATAAAGTCACTCCCAAGTCGTAATTGTTCGGAAATACTGAGGAGGAAAACCACTGAATGGATCGGGTTGAAATTTGGCATACAGGTCGAGTAGGTAGCTATTATGACGTAAGCATCTGCTAAGAAAGGATTTTTGAAAATTCCCACGGAATACGGAGTCGCGAGCGCGAGCTAAAAAAATATAATTTGGCTGATAGTCTCAATAAAAAGATTCCCAAAAAATACAATGCAATGAAACATTTTGACCTAATTTTTTTTTATTATTGTATGAAAAGAACTATAGGCCATAGATGGATGGTGATTTTCAATTTGAAAGCATTGTTTGCATTGCATTGCATAATAAGTAAAATCATGGCGGCACAGTTTTACCACAACAAACATATATAACAGTAACTCAACTCCAACATCCGCAATTAACGCACTAACGTAAAGGCCCGCGGCTCGCTTCATGACTCGAAACATGTAGTGCATAGCGAAGTGGATTAGGTAGGATTGTATAGCGGGGTATCTCAGTGAATTAATTATTGACATTTGTATGGAGTTGGTGTCCTGCTCTATAAGTCTATTGTTTTTTACTATCCGGTTGAGTAACACGTGTACTTAGACAGCGCAACGGAGTAAGATCGGAGTAACATCCGACGGTGTGTCGCTGCCGACATTCCAGTTTTGCCATACTTAAAATTTGAGATATTTCTCTAAACCAATTATTCTTAATATCGGGATCGGTGCTCCATATATTTCTCTCAAAACTTCGTATACTATGGCAGAGTACATCACGTTCAGTTTAAATAGGTTTAGTTAGTAAAAATGATCAGATACCCAAAGGAGTTAATAGTTTGTACAGTTTGTAGTAAAATATTGTTGTTTTTTTATACCCCATCAGATCAAGTAGTCAACAAACAAGTCAGCAACACCGCCTGATGTGAAGCAGTGACTGTAGTCTATAGAAGCTTGTAATATAAAATATCGCTAGTATGACACCACCTCCACAGCCAACCCAACAATTTCTTTCTGGTGTCCTCACTGACTTGCAGATACAAAACAACTCTCTAGGTCTTAGGAAATTGCTATTTGGCTAACGTTCGTAGGATACAGTTGTTGCCGTCCCGCATCGAAAAGTTTGACAACTAATTTCTCTGCTGAACCATAATGTTGTGGAATTCGCTGCCAGCACACCCATACACCCTCTTCCTATAATCCAGGATCGTTAGGACGAAGAGTGAAGAAATACTTATTACGTCGTCAAGGGGTGGACAGTTCGCGCTGCATTAATCGCAGTGATGGCGGTACATTTAGTATTTAGTATTCATCATCATCATCATCAGGTCATTTCAGTCTCCACTATAGGAGCACGACCCTATGTCGTCCGTCGCAGACAGACGGAGGATTTGGCCTACACTCCCCACGCTGGCCAGACGGGTTGAGGAGGCCTCATCGATGTTTGATGATGTATTTCCCTTAGTCGCCTTGTACGACATCTACGGGAAGAGACGGAGTGATTCTATTCTAGTCTGCCGGAAACCACACGGCCAAGTATTTAGCTGTGCTTTAAATCAGTCAAGGCGGAACCATTTTGATCTACGACGCTATATTTAAAAAAATGTTACGTAAAACATGCAACATAATTTTATCACAACATTGGTAGATTTTATTGAAGTATAAATTTAAAGAGTTCTAGTGGCGTTTCATGACCTAATTATTCACGAACCATATAACCAGTTAACATTAGGAGTCCATTTTGCAAATTTTATGACTAGAGTTTGGAAGTGCTATTCAAATATGCGTCCAATATTAACGTCATATTTTTCGGTTTGCAGGTTGCATTCTTACGGAAATGTATGTGCTTGAAGTGAAATGTTTTACTTTCCTACAATTTCATAAAAGTATAGACTGAATAAACTCAGTCGAACGCTGCAAAATTTTGTTGAAAATGTGATAAGCTTGTATATTGCTAATAAGGAACTAATAGGCTACTATGAGTATTAGACGAGTCTCCGCCAACCCGCAGTTGAGCAGCTTGGTGAAGTATGCTCTAAACCCCCTTCGATTGAGGGGAGGCCCGTATCACAGCAGTGGAATGAATAAGGGTTGACGAGAAGACCAGCAGTTTCTTAGTTCATTGATATATGAGTACATACTCCTTTCTACTAATATAAATGTGACTGTGAGTTTCTGAGCATGATATTTGGATTTATAAATGCATGTACGGATTTTCGTTGTTTTTGTACGCGTAAAGGACTGAACGATTATAGACGAAATTTGGGATACAGTCTTAAAGAATATGACCTAGACTGAATTATAGGATATTTTTTATTTTTAAGTACTGCGTTTATGTGGGAAGAAACCGCGGGCAGCAGCTAGTCAAATTTTATGTAACAATAAATAAATAATATTATATATAATATATGTGACAATATACCCTTAACAAACTTTGCAATATCTGTAAATAAAATGAGTTATTTTATGAGGTCCACTGTCTATGTATGTGGCCGGCTTACTGCCTGCGGTGTAATTCCTGAGAATATCACGCAGAGATACTCTTATGAGATATTAGAGATATTACGAATACCGACTATAACCGACATGAAACTGAAACAAACAAAATCTGTCATATTTTATAAGCATAGTTTATTCTTAAAGCACCGCAAAAAGCATTTTTCCCAAGTATTTTTATGACGTTAAAGGCAGTATGCGGAGAACGCTGCCAAATAGAA
This sequence comes from Hypsopygia costalis, assembly GCA_937001555.2. Classification (NCBI taxonomy): domain Eukaryota; kingdom Metazoa; phylum Arthropoda; class Insecta; order Lepidoptera; family Pyralidae; genus Hypsopygia; species Hypsopygia costalis. The sequence goes on along the minus strand of OW443330.2, from coordinate 11,102,227 downwards.
CGCCGAAAAATGCCCCATTAAAATAATTTGATACTTTATCGTGACCCAAAGTTCTTGCAGGGTCATTGCCAACAACTCCGTCGCCTCTCGGGCACCTTGCATTAATTAAGAGACTTATCCCTTCCATTAATGAAAGGAGCAGGGACAGGCCCCAACCTAACATCGCGTACTTGTATACTCTTGATTGATTTAGGTAAACACTACCGCTATACGTTTTCCTTAAATTGAAACCAGGTGTTATTAAGGTCCAGTCTGTTGTTAGCATGAAATAACGATAGCTAGTAACGGCAAAGCAAATACAAAACTAAAAAAAATAATTAACACAAATAGAATTTATATGCTAATAGATATTAATATTACAGAAAGTGGTAATTGGTCAGCAAGAGTGTACTAATTGGTCAACAAGAGTGTACTAATTGGTCAACAGGAGAAGAAAACAAGTATAAAATAAATCTAAGTGCTGGAAATTGCGCACGTTTGTTTGAAACACCTAGTTTATTAAGGACATTGAGTAATTTTTTTACTTCAAATCAAAGCAAACATAATAATATAGCAATTTTAATATATAAAGTTTTGTGTATTTTACTGCCTTAGAAGACGTTAAAGTTTTTAGCGCAAGTGCCTAAAAAAACGCTTTAGTCCGCTTACACCTAGCATAAATTAGAATTTTACGAGCGCGAGAAGTGAAAAATAAATTTTACCAAGGAAATATTATGAAATGTTACATTTCCACAACTGTTTATGTCAGTTTTGTCTTACCCTTAAGTGTCTCAGAATATATTAATTTACGGGCTGAATCTTGCAAGTTACATGTTAGGAGTAGGTAGCGGCGTGTGATTGCTATTCTGAATGTTAATCGTGACCACTTTTACCTAAAGGTTTTAATTATTCATTAGCTTAACATAAAGTGACACGTGGATCTATGTTCTCTTAAGAGGAAACCTTAGGTGATAAATACCTAGGTATAAAGGCATATTACTGTTGCACGTTCACGTATCATCAAGTAAATTATTTATTTTCTAAATCAGAACCGTTTTGATGAAATAAATGCGCTTGCATAACAAAGAGTATTACCAAACTTTACGTATTTGATATTTCTGTATTTTTACTTAAAAAATCTTGACCCATTGTAAATTGATAGTGAATATCACGGTAAAATGATAGGGTTTTTTTTTTGTTTTTGGAGGCAACTTGTAAATAAAAAAGCATCGTATTAATAAAGAAAAACATGGTGGTATACCTACTTAAAATAGTGTGGAAAAATCAAGGTCCAGTGCGAAAGAGAGAATTGGATTTCACGCAAAAAATACAGTTAGTGTTTCCTATTTAAGACTTTGGATGGTCTATTTATCTCGAGCTCCTCCGTGCTTCGGAGGGCATGTTGAGCCGTCGGTCCCGGCTATTGTCGTTATATGACAAGGCCACTGGCTTCGACGCCAGTGGCCTTGAGCAGCTTGAGAAAACTGGCGTCCGCCAATCCGCAGTTGCGCAGTGTGGTGGAGTATGCTCTGTACCCCTTCGATTGAGGGGAGACCCATATCCCAACAGTGGGATGATTATGGGTTGATGCCGAAAAACATTTTTTGCATAGTAAAATTATACATATTGATAGTAAAATTATACATGAGTTCAGTCAAGTTTAATTACCTTTTCTGGCATTGTCTGTCTTACTGCAATGCTAAACTTACATCAGATTCACACTTTAAACAGTATAATCAGATATTATGATTGGACAGTAAAAAATCATGAAGCTTGACCTTTATTATTATTCTTACGCTCTAAATTGGACTACAAGCGTGACTTCAAGTACCAAGCTTACTTAGGTTACGTACATTGTGCATCCTGAAAAACTACTTTATATGTAGAAATTGTACATATAAAGTATAAGTTAGAATTTCATCATATAATTTATGAGTAGCGCCCAACGTAACAGCTATTCGAAATTCCATCAAAGAAACTTAAAGTAACTTAAAGGAAATCCCAAGCGAGCCCGCGGTCATCTACTAGTCAGTCGGTCATTAAATTTGCAGAGTGTTTTATAATCCCAACTTATACTTAGTATCGGAACGTAGCATCATCAAAGTTAAAAGCGGCTATTAAAACAGCAGTAAAATCTCGCCTTCACTCCAGGTCATTCTACGGCACATTACGTATTTAGATTTTTGTTTATTAAACTCATCCCGCTATAAAATGATGTTGAAATTATCCTGTGGCCTTGCCACTAATTTTATGTAAGTAGTATTTACGTAATTGCGTAACAAAATTTGTAAATCTTTTTATGGGAACTTTTACGAGATGTACTTCCGTCTAGACGTTGGATTCGAGGAACTCGTACATAGCCTGGAGGACGGATTTGAAGATCAGAAGTGTTGGCACGCACAAGAATTCCCCTTATAATTCTCATGGGTTGCGACAGGTTTCATAAAATAAGCGACTGCTTCAACCCTTAGTCATGCCATTGCCGGGATATGGTAGCGGTCCGCCTGCCGAGCTGCATTTGGAAAAACCCGCTGGCAAAGTATCGATATTTTTGTCTGACGCAAGCAAGCAAGATGTTCTGGGGTCTCCAAATTAAGTATTCGCCGCGAGGACTACCATTCCGGTCCGTGGTCGCGGCACGGCCAAAGATATGTCTTCAGTTGCCAGGTTCGTCTCTTGCGAGATTCAAACCTGTGACGCCTACGAGTAGCTACGGGAGCATTACCATTTACGCTATTTGGACGTCACCGTTGGTACGTTAAGCTCGTCCGACAAGATACCTAGATCTTAGGGCCTTGTAGAGGAGTCACTATAGCTCTTATGCTAAAAGGTTTGCAGACTCCGGACCACGGGTTAGAGCGTGCTTCCACGTAGCTTAACTACGGATTGGCGTAGGCGACTTAGCAGTGTTTCATTTGCCGATTCTTTTGCTACAGTTGGCCATTCATTCAACGTCGCTTGAGCATGCATCCAATTAGCAGCTCAGAGCCTGTTAGTCGAAAATCAGGCGCAAACTATTAGCCTAATGGAGCCGCAGTTTAATAAGTGTACACAAAAGCTTGTAATAAAAGAATATGTCAGTGTTTAAATTTTTCATTGAGTATAACATGCAGTAACCGTCGGATGCATGTCGCGTGCTCATTACACAAAATACTCCATTGTTATAGGTTTCATGCAATAACGACTATGTTTAAAATAGAGGAACTTTAATGAGCCAATTGTGGATGTCATGAACATAAGAATTACGTGTGATTAAGCGGGTTATGTTATTCAATTAGCGAGCTTTCGTGTTGGAAACAAACGGTTGGACACGTGATCGAGCACGTGTATCGCCCCCCTTGACGCTCGCGCGCCCCTTCGCCGCCCTTTCCTTTAATACAAAGAGCCGGTTAATATTAAAACAAGCATTGCTAGGTCGACGTTGATCATAAAACGAATGTTGATTACATTTTATAACAGTGGTTCTGGGTTATGGTGGGCCATGATGATTCATTTACGTGGATATTTGGGTTTCATACGTCTGTATGAAACACGGAAGCTTTATAGGGATCATGTATGTTTGTTAGTCGTTTCTGAGTGTCACAGCCAATTTGCTCCGAACCCACTGAACTGGTTAAGTTGTAGTACACATATATTTTTTTATCACTCGAACAAGGACATTACGAAGTTATTCTGACTGACTCAATTATATATTATAGTTTGTTGTGATTATATTAAGTACATCTACGTTACATTAACTACAATACAATTCTTTATTGCATCAACAATATAAATGTTACAAAGAACAGTAGCATATTAAAGTACAATAGTTGACCTTATCGCTACGCAATCCTTAGACTAGAAAGGTAAATTTAGAAGAAACTGGAAGTATTTAGAAGAAATATGCATTTGCATTATAAAGTATTAAAAAGGTATTTAAGTTAATTAGCAAGAATATATAAATATAAGCTTCCGCCCTGACCGTGTGGTTTCCGGCAGACTAGAATAGAATCACTCCGTTTCTTCCCGCGGATGTCGTACAAGGCGACTAAGGGAAATACATTATCAAATATCGATCAGGCCTCCCCAACCCGTTTGGCCAGCGTGGGGAGTGTAGGCCAAATCCTCCTTCCGTCTAGGATGGACGAGAGAGGGTCGTGCTCCTGTAGTGGAGACTAAAATGGACCTGATGATGATGATGATGATGAAGCTTCCGCCCGCGGTTTTGCCATATGAATGTCGTTGTATCCTTGGATACTATACACATACAAAATTTCATTAGCCGTTCAGGTGTGAAAAGGTAACAAACAAACTGACAAACAGACAGGCAGACACAATTTCGCATTTATATATTAGCACAGTATAAGTTAGTACTACGTAATATTAGTATGGATTGCAGTGGCAATTGGATATACGATAAAAATTCAAATGTACCGTAATAGGAATCGTGTTCATTTTATGACCATATAGTGACTCTTGGCTGGAGCCAGATTGTCGATATTCCGTTGTTTGGTTACTTCATCGCCAGCACTCAGGTTAGTTATAACCTGAACAAGACTCCTGCAATTCATAAATAAACTTTGGGTATAACCTTTGTCCCATTACTGATATTTTACATTTTTTTTTATATGAGAGCAAACAAGCATGTGGGTCACCTAATGGAAAGCAATCACCACCGCCCATGGAGATCAGCAACACCAAGTGGTCGCCGATCTGTTGCCAGTCTATACTCCTTCCTTTCTTTATGGTGACCTCACTCACTCGTAGGAATACAACAACCCTCAAGGGAATTGTTGTTTGGCTGCGGTATTCTGTGAGGTGGAGGTACTTCCCCAGTCGGGCAGCTAAAAATAATACGCTATGCCCTACTTCTCTTTTCGCCAGAGCCTAGTTTGTCAGTCAGCATGGTGCACTATGCTAATCTAAAATCTAAATAAACGCAAAACGCAAACTCGTGAAGCGCTTCACATTTTTTTATCGATCAGGCCTCCCCAACCCGTTTGGCCAGCGTGGGGAGTGTAGGCCAAATCCTCCTTCCATCTAGGACGGATGAGAGAGGATCGTGCTCCTGTAGTGGAGACTAAAATGGACCTGATGATGAGGGTACACCACATGCAGGTGAGGTTGGCTTCGGTTCATAGATGTTGATGAACTATTACACCTCAAAAAAAACTTGATAGAGTAGATTTTTTGAGAACTAACATACTCGTTGCATGTGGCATGTCTCCGAAAATTACGTTTTCCCATAAATAACTTAAAACTACATGTGACACCTAATAACATGCATACTCCTGCGTGTGTACAAAAACTTGCTTATCAGGCTATCTACAAACAAAGGTATAGTAAGTAATTGCGATTTTCAATATTGCATGCAAACGGAAAATCCGATTCGAATCAGTCAATAAGTTAACAAACGTTTTCATCGGAATATTGCCTACCTATGTCCTGGATTTTCATAGTAGGTAATAATATAATTTCTACTATGTTACTGTTGGACGTTGTGTCTTTGATTTTATTTGAGGTTGATTAAAGGAATTGTCGAAGATATTTTCTAGCAACCGATAACAGTCGAAAATGTTCGTAATTCTAGAGCAATATGAAAATCATTGCTGAAGAAAAGATAGAATGTAAAGCGGAGGAAGGCCGAAGATAAGTTTTCAATTAAGAAGATCAATTAAAATAAAGAAAATTGAAAGTCGTCTCTTACAAGGAGGTACGAGTACATCAAATAGATTTAACTAGTAATATTGAATTAACATACAAGATAACACACACAACATACACAAATTGAGAGAGAGGTACACAACAGTCCAGTACAGCTATTCCTTTCACTCATCCCACTCTGCTGGCCAAACTTCATATTTCTATCACATCTTGATATATTTCTTGCTACGAGTACATCGTTTTCTTCTCCGCTCTTTTGCCTTTTGTACCGTTGTACATTTATGTATATACGTGTATACTCATACGTATATACTCATTACCTTGCATTACATTGATGCAATTGAAACGTTATTTTTATGAAGGTGTAATATTTCTATAAATATACCCTATAGAAAATTATGTCTTTATTATAATGATCAAGACAAGAATATTATTTATATTACACAATTAACTTTTGAACAAATCTTATCAGAATTTAATAATTTCGGTTAAGAACCATGTCTATAAGGGTATAATAATTAGAAAAGATTCCTAAAAACTTTTGTGGGTAAACGGGGCCCTGCTTGTACGTTTTGTGAATGGTACATTTTGAGTGTGGTGCTCATTATGTCTTTGTACATTATTTGTACATTATGTTCCGATAGGATACAAACGTACCTGTACGCTTGTTTGTACACGCCACTACACGATGAGATTTTTTTTGCACTGACGCAGTTTATTGGTGGCACCTGGCTATATATAATATATGTATGCCTTTACATGTCACTAACCGCTGTTGTCAACAATCTAAAACTGTAAATATATATGGAAAAATTTCATAAAAATAATAAATATATTTGTTATTCCATACAATTGTTGGCAACGATTGGTTTACGTCTGTGATATAATTATATTCACAAGACAGCACATGACAGAATACTTCTCTAAATATATGATTTTTTAACATAACAGTATCCTAATATACTTTTTCTTGAAAAACATAATTCCTGGTGTACAAGTTGACTGCGAAATTGATGAGAAACTGCCAGTTCTGCTCGCATTCACCACCGCTCTGTCTTTTCCTTATTTGGGGTCTGTCCAATGGATGTTTCTTTCTTCCATTCTACACAGTTTAGTGCTAGGTTTGCATCCAGTTGATTCACTTGTCAGCTCTGATCCGCGGTTAGCCACCATGACTGGTGATCTGTTGCGTCATCTTTGAATATGTCTGTAATACTGCAGAAGGTTTCCAACAAGTTTGCCCTCAATCTGCTTCATTTTGAAGGTGACACTAATGAGATCAAAAATCAGTTCAGTAGAAATTTACTGAACTGGTTTTTGATAAGCTTATTTAGATGGCATTTGTATGTGGTCTAACTCTGAAGGCCAATGGGTATATGCATACACAAACTACATAACAGTAGGCAGCTTCAGTTTTGAACTAGGTGTTTATCATGCGAACCTTCGTTTATTCGAATGGGTCGCTAGTTTTTTGTCCAGCAGAAGCATTAGAGCCGTTGTTGATGGTAGTTGCTCCGATAGCATGGACATTAATGCTGGCGTCCCGCAAGGCTCTGTATTATCCCCGACGCTGTTTTTGCTGCATATCAATGATAATTATGTTGTCTATTGACAGCATTCATTGCTATGCCGACGACAGCACCGGGGACACTTATTACACGGGCCGCGCTAATATTCGCCGCTCTCTGGTGGAGGAGAGCCGCGAACAACTTGTGTCGGAAATCGAGGGCACACTAAGTAGAGTGTCCGACTGGGGTCAACAGAACTTAGTGCGATTTAACCCTTCTAAGACACAAGTCTGCGCGTTCACCGCTAAGAAAATTCCATTTGCTGTGGCTCCACACTTCCAGAATACACCCCTTACCATCGCCAAAAGTATTGGAATTCTTGGAGTTGAAATCTCCAGCGACGTCCAGTTTCGTTGTCACCTGGAGGGGAAGATCAAGCTGGCGTCGAAGAAACTAGGTGTGCTCAACAGGGCGAAGCAGTACTTCAATCCGCGGCAAAGGTTTCTGCTTTACAAAGCTCAAGTACGGCCGCACATGGAGTACTGTTGTCATCTATGGGCGGGAGCGCCTTGATACCAGCTTGCACCTTGTGACTCGATTCAGAGGCGTGCTGTGAGGATTGTCGACGATTCCAAACTGACAGACGGTTCAGAACCTTTAAGTCTGAGGAGAGATTTTGCGTCCCTTTGTGTGTTCTACCGATTGTACAATGGGGTGTGTTCAGAGGAGTTGTTTGACATGATGCCTACAGCCTCCTTCAACAGTCACACCGCTCGCCATCGACAGGGAATTCATCTTCACACATTGGAGCCTAAGTAATCGCGTACCGTGCGGTTCCAGAGAAGTTCTCCCGCGTACGGTCAAGCTGTAGAACGAACTGCCTGTCGAGGTTTTCTCAGGAGACTACAGCATGGGGTTCTTCAAAAAGGGCGTAAAGAGGGTGTTATAGGCGTTCATAGGCTACGGTAACTGCTTTCCATCAGGCGGGCTGTATGCTTGTTTGCTACTCTAGTGGTATAAAAAAAAAAAAAAAACTTCAAGAGCCGCGTTTGATCTATCATCGTGATCGTACAAGTCCGCGCCTACAGGGATACTTTCTTCCTTGTGCAATATGTAAAAGTGATTATCATGCGCTTTTTTAACTGACATGTACCTGTGCGTTAAACATTCTACTCTTCATTCATATGTATCCTACTACCGGTAGGTACAGCGACTTCCTGTTAATTTTTATTCATCTTTCTTCCTTTCTTTTTGATTACATGTATTAATCATTCACTCTACTGGAGTTTGAAGGAACTAACAACCCACTGAGTATTGTCAGAGACTATGTCTTGATAACGCCTCTTGTGAAGGTTTACTTAAACTATTATTGTTCTAAATATCTATAGAGAAACCCATGTCCTTAAAAACACCAAAGGACTAATTACGTCTAAAATTCTTGCTAGCTGTTTTTGACTACGAAAAAGCAACGAATATGCCATCGAAACCTTTTCTAGGTACTTTGATATAAAATATTACAGTGAAATTAATAACCGATGATTCCCAGAAGTGACTGTAGCCGTGTACGTTTTAAGCCGTTGCTCATTCTCCGTAAATTTCCGTGTCTAGAGAGCATGACTGACAAATTTAATGTTTCCCCCTTGCTATAACGAATTAAATAAATCAAAATCGCTACCACCTGTCAGGTGACGTTCGTTCAATAAGTGCTCTTTAATGGGGACGCCGGAAATGAAAGCAGCAAATTTGGGAATCTATTTTTTACTCGTCAAGGTTAATTATTCTGTTGCAATTTTATAAGGTATCAAATAATGAAGTAAAAATTATAAAACAAGACAATCGATATTAAGGTGATTGTACCTCGTTGCTTGCTCATACATTATGTTTGGAAAGATCTTTCATTCAACAAACATTTTTGATTTAGATGCAAATTAATTTTTTTCATATGTAGATGACTTGTTGTCGCAAAATCTATATATATAAAAATGAATCGCTATTTACTTTGGTCACGGCATCACGCGTGAATGGCTGGACCGATTTCGCTATTTCTTTTTATGTTATTTTTGCGATTGTCAGGAGAAGGCTCTTATGAAAGAAAGCTTTTATTAAAAGTTGCACGGAAAATCAGAAAATTAATTTTTCCAATGTAACTTTATGTCGTTCGACAGAACTGTCAGTTATTTGACAGATTGCGCGAAATTAGATATTAACCCACTTGTTATCACTGATCTTTAATGAAATAGGCATTTAATTTGCATTTAAATGAAATTTTATTGCATTTACGTGAAAGATCCTATATATCTAGGTTCGCAGTCATATGAAGATAACAACAATAAATTTTATGTGTTAATTATATGTTATCACAGGACACACGTAAAATGGTCATCTCATGCTCCATCTCACTCCTTACCGATTTTACCCGAATGAGGATTACAGAGCGGAGGGTTACAATTGAGGTTCATTAAAAATTTGTGCGGGGTGCGCATTTCTAAAATTTCCACTAAAAAAAAACTAAATAAAGTCAAATCAAACCATCCTTACGAGTATAGTAGCTTCTGATTTAGAAGAAGCATAATACCATATCCTGAAAGTTTAAGAAGAATGTCCCGAAATTGTTCAGGTGTAACGAAGAATCAAAGACTGTGCTCAGAACACTTTTTCGAAATGGCAAACAATTAAAAGAGAGCAACAAAGGGAATTTTATTTTCGTTTTTTTGAGCGCCTGACAATCTGTTGATTTTCTAGTATAGTCTGTGTGAATTGCGTGATCAACGCGACGATTTATGGTTAACTGCTGTTGGCATTTTACTCGTGATTCGTCTGCCTGCATCATCTATATATGTAAAGGTAAACCAAAACAGTAAGGGATGCTGAGTTTGTGGATTTAGGAAACTGGAAAGCAAATAGCCTATTTGAAGGCCAGGCCCTATCGCCTATGCTGAAGCTGATTACCATCGAAGTTTTTGATTCCCAAAATAGTTAAAGTTCATGACAAACATCTTCAGCTTAGTCAGTAGAGCTCTAGGGTTTCTACCAGCTAAGCTATACACAATTACTACCAATGTAATAAGATAGAATTAGATTTTTGCTATCAAAATATCCAACGGTAATCGGCTTCGGCTTCGGCGGTAGGGCCCTTGATTGCCTGCCACTGGGCCGATTTATTTCCTTTACTACAGCAGGCCAATATTGTAATGTAAATACTCAGCAAAGTTTAACTTCAATCCGTGGCATGAATGAGCGTGTGTGTGCGGGCGCCATACAAACTGTCTCAGAGAGGAGCTGAGGTTGATACGAGAGAGCGGCAGGGAGTAGCCATACTATACGTAGTACTATTACTTATACTGTGATACCGGAATAAAAAGTATGCTACCTACGTAGTAAGTCAGATCATTCTATAAACACTTGTTCCAAATTTTATTCATCGAAATCCACTTAAAAGAGTAACAAACATTACTCCATTATATGATAACATAGACATCCTTGTATTTATGTCAATATTGTTTTTCCATAGAAATATGTTCACTCACGCAGGCGGCTTTAGAAAAAATACTGACGTCATGAATTTTATTGTCAACTGTTACTTATCATCTTACGGATGTTTGTTACTTAGTGGTTCTTATATCCTATACGAATAAATTTAAATTTAATGCTGTGTTGGCAGCGGGAGTGCAGGTGCGTGTGCTCTATATCATGTTGCAAGCGTTAATATGTCTACGGTAACCGCTTTACATTAGGAGGGCTGTATACTTGTCTACCAACCGATGTGGTATACAAAATAAAAAAGACGTGTGGCACTCGGGGACTGCTGCGGTAAAGCTATTGCATAGCATTTTGTATCAACTTATGCAATTATAATTTTATTTATTTATTTTATTCATGCAGTATTGCTTTTTCTTTGATATTAATTCAAGTTACACTTTTTGATCGTGGTGACCGATAAGAAAACAAATTTTTCTATTATTAAATAAATAAAACGAGTTTCGTAGAGTCGTACAATACGTCTAATCGCACGCACACAACGCCGTGTCGAAGACTGCCGAACTGAAACGACGTTAGACGATGCACGGCCTTCAAGCCACACCTCCTTGCCCGTCGGAGTGTGAGGTTTTTTCGTTACGGAATTTCTGGATTCGGTCCCCGCGCTCAAGGCCCGCGATAGAAGCTATGCAATAGCTTAATAAAAATAAAACTGATATCAGTGCGTTAAATATTCAGCACCAATTATAGTCAAAATTAAATAAACAAATGTCTGATTCTAGACTAAACAATGCCAATTACTTATGAAAACTTTATAGTGCTTTCAAAATAAACAATTTTGTGATAGAGAGCAAACATTTAACGCTCTGATGTGTTTCGCGAAAATGGCGGACGAGCGAAAGTTTTTCGAGTATTAACGCAGATTTTCTGTATCAATATTTGCACAAGTGCTAGCTGTTGTGTGATTGTAGTGAATATTTTCACGCTGTGTTGAAGGGAAGACTGGATTTGAGAATAAATTGGAGAATTTTTGTTAGTACTTTATGTATGTGACTTACACGGACTTACGACGTTTGTCGTAACGTTAGGGCTCTTCCACACTTTACGAATTTGCTTTCTGTTCGTTTCTATTCCAGTGTGGCCATTCTAGAATATTTATGGACGTTTGTACAATTATGCGTGTACAGTTCGTATTTGATCCGTTAATTTTCATTTCGGCATTTTTTGAGGGATCGAAACTGAATCGACGTGGCGTAAAAATTGTACCTGCATACGTTCGGTCGGTACCTACCCTACGATAACTGAGCTTAGCGACAAATTGTTGTATAACAATGTGCTAAGATATCTTAGGGCACCGACCGTACAATTCGTTATTTGGGGACTGTAAGTATTCGGACTAACACGGTTTGTATTCGATTTCACAGATAAATCGGGAAGCACTCTTCGCTGCACACCGTCAAATTCTGGTGGCACACAATAGTTTTGCATACAAATAAATGCGCAGACGTTAGGACACGAACACGAATTGAATACGAACTGAGAAATGCTAGAAACGTCTACATCAGTAGCATTGCAAATAAATTAGGATCTAGTGATTATTGTATGTATGAAATATTGTAGTATGTTTCACAGTACACAAATACTTTCATTTAGCTGACAAAACATGCCACTTAGACAACAAACAACCATAAGATCGTAAATATTTTTAAAATGGTAAAATTTGCCTCTTCCACCTAGATGGGATTTGACCCCACGACCTCTCGATTACCGGTCGAGTGGTCTTTCCACTGAGCTACCAGGAAGGTTTGAGATGGTGACGAATTTTTGTTAATATTTTCTGCTGTAAAGTCGCAGTGTAACGCCATCTACCTACTGAATATTAAAACTAAACAAAGCATAACAGTACATCGTTGCAGATGAAATTCCGAATTTTTTTGATATCATCAAACTTATGAAATAATTATTATTTTACTAACTTGCCAGGAATATTTTCAAAATGAAAAAATTCGCCTCCCTTCCTAGTTTTATTTCAACAAAAAACCACTCGAAAGATTTGAACCCACGACCTCTCGATTACCGGTCGAGTGCTCTTTCCAACTGAGCTGAGGAAGGTTTCACAAACCTTCCTAAAAAAAAAAAAAATTTTAATATTCCGGCAAGTTGGCCAAAATTAACTATTTAAAATAATAAATCATAAGATTGGCGTGACATATAACTTAGCCTATCAAGGCATGGCAAGCAAGGAATCATCAGATTTTATTTGAATTTCTAAACTTAAAGCTAGCTAGAACTGTCTCCGATGTGATTATGAATGGTATAAATAAATGTTTCAGTCAGTGTGTTACATTGTCTTTGATCACCGAAATAACCGGTCTTCTATATTAATCGATTCGTGTAAAACATAAAATGTTACGCCCACCTTTCCCTGCCCTGAGCCGTACTCAACCAGCTGTGATCATGTTCTGTTTATATACAATGTACATTTTTTTATTGTTAATTTACAAATATTTTATTTTTGTCCACATCGCATTCAGTGGATTATCTTTTTTATTTTCATACGTGTATTTTCATAACAGATTCATGATGGTATTGTTCAATATTGCCGTTTGTTCCTGTGTTTGGTTTAGGTTTAATAAAATCGAATCGTTGTTTGATTACTCATGTATTTTCTCTATTCTTCGCAATTTCCATTATGTGTGTTTTTTTCGGAACATGTGATAACCATTTGTTCTAACAATACAGTGGTTTTAAATAGAACGGTAATAACACGCAATCTTCACGAGTGAAGCAAGTGCGAGAGCGAAATATTCCGCTATGTTTTATGTGAGACATATGAGTCGACGTCACGCTGACGTCGGATCGCGTCAGTGGCACGCATTAGCCGCGCCCGCACTTCGATTCGCGTCATTTCGCACCGCGTGACTGTTGGCTGCGTAAGTCATGTGGACTGTATGATAAATCTTATATTATTTCATCATTGGATTCATCTGTCTTTTATTCAGATTTATTAATAAACTAGCTGTCCCGGCGAACTTCGTACCGCCTAACAATCAATGAATGTCGTGGTACATATTAGCTGAACTAAATTTATGATTTTATGGAATTAAAACAATGAATAGTAGAAAATAATAGAGAAGCTCGATGGCGTCATTGCCCGTGTCAGTCTAATTGAACACGCAAGTTAAGCAACGTCGACCGTAGCCTGTACACGGATGGGTTTATATTACCTCGAGCTCCTTCGTGATTCGAAAGACACGTTAAGCCGTCGGTCCCGGTTGTTATCATTAGCTCATCTTGAGCTCCTCCGTGCTTCGGAAGGCACGTTAAGCCGTCGGTCCCGGTTGTTATCATTAGCTCATCTTGAGCTCCTCCGTGCTTCGGAAGGCACGTTAAGCCATCGGTCCCGGTTGTTATCATTAGCTCATCTTGAGCTCCTCCATGCTTCGGAAGGCACGTTAAGCCGTCGGTCCCGGTTGTTATCATTAGCTCATCTTGAGCTCCTCCGTGTTTCGGAAGGCACGTTAAGCCGTCGGTCCCGGTTGTTATCATTAGCTCATCTTGAGCTCCTCCGTGATTCGGAAGGCACGTTAAGCCGTCGGTCCCGGTTGTTATCATTAGCTCATCTTGAGCTCCTCCGTGCTTCGGAAGGCACGTTAAGCTGTCGGTCCCGGTTGTTATCATTTAATGACAGTCGTTAAGTTAAGTCAGTGGCCTTTAGGCGGTTCGAAAACACTGGCCTCCGCCAACCCGCAGTTGAGCAGCGTGTTGGAGTACGCTCTAAACCCCTTCGGTTGAGGGAAGACCCGTATCCATAAAAACTGAAGATTTCATAAAAATAAAGATTTCCTTATTGTTAATTTTTAAAAAAAAAAACGTTTTGTTTTATTTTTTTTAGTTTTGAAATAGGTTTTATCATTTTGGTGATTTGTAATTGTCATTTCTTTTGATGTTTACTCTGATTTGATTCTTGCGCTCGAACCCCATGGGAAAAGCGTTTTCACCCCTATCGATTTGACATTTTTTAATTTTCATAACAAATCACAGACAACTTTCGCGACATAAAAGTGACACCAATCGATTTGACGTTTTGATATTTGACAACCAATAAATATCGTAATCCCTTTTTCAACGGACACTTTCATTTGTATGGGAAAATGTTTTTTCTTTTATTTTATTTTTTCGATAATTTTCCAATGTTTTTAAGAGTTATTCTGCTATTCGGGACGGAAACAAATCCAACAAATCAAAAACCATGGCAATCGGTCCAGCCGTTCTCGAGTTATAAGTGTTGTAACAAACACGACTTTCTTTTATATATATAGATTCTGTTGCCTAGCTGTTCATTATGACGACTACCAATATAGAGAACTTTTTACGCCAAATTTATAATGAAGTTGTTGCTGTTTTTTCTACATATAAGAAGGGGAGTAAACAGGTATTAATAAGTGATCACTATCACCAGTAGATATGTAGATATCAGAAACACCAAAGAATTATCGATCCGTATCCAACTTTTTATTAGAAATACACATATGTTATGTAATTATGTAACCCAGTGTACCACAATTACGGAAAATAATATGCAACTCTCGTTGATATCAAATGTTTTATGAGCGCTAAAATTACAAAGTAATTACATTTTCTTGTCTCTGTCTGTTTTACATTATGCTTGTCATACATGACGACGTTTCCATATGAGTAATTCCGCAACTTTAGTATTCGGGAAAATAACAGTTATATTCTATGTACCTTTTTTATAAATATAACATTGATTATATTCTATTGTAGAATTTTTGTAGGAACATCAGATTTAGATTTAATATATTATTATAATGACTATTAGTAGAAGAAGCTACTAGGATAGATCAATTATTTCTTTATTTTTATATATTTAATCTTCATGCACATAAAAACAATGTACAAAGGCGGACTTAAATGCTATACCAGCATTCTCTACCAATCGACCTTAGGGTGATGCAGAGAGAGTAAAGACATGGTAGGTGCACAAGGCGAATATTAATATTTAAATTAATGAGACTTTAAATATAAAACAGTTAAGGAAGCATTATAAATAAATATTGTCATAAAACTCAGCAACAATTTAAAGACTTTCTGGACTTTCTATGCGGTATGCGAAATGGTTCAAACATTCACTTTTGTGGTCCATTGGAAAGAATAATGTTATTGCTTTATTTCGAATGACACAAATCTTTGAAACTAAATCCACGCATATTGTTATGGTTTATTTAAATTTGTTTTGGCCGGCACATGCGTCAGCGTTAGCCCAGTTGGCCGATCGTTCGGTCGTCATGTGACTTGAAATAATTCACGTTATTTTCTAATGTTTTAAAGGTTGTTTCCATTGCTACGATTATTTTTCTATGTATAAATTAGTTATCGAATTTGTTGTTCGAATTTTGAGCTAATCAACGCATTCCATGTCGCTGACATTCGCGTGCCACGATCAATTCAGAGTGCTTAGTACGAGTTTTTTAATCACATTTGAACGTGTTAACGTTTATAAGCCTACCAAATTGACAAAAAGCTTCATATTGTGAATTTACCAAACGCGTCTTATATATCCAAATTAGCCGGGTTGCTTACTTCAAAATGTGATCAAATAAGTCACACAATTTTGATATGTAACAACGCTTCTTATAAATTCACAACATGAGAGTTCTTCTCTATTTGGTCGGTTTTTTATGTTGACATGATCGAACGCGAACAAAAACTCGCACTAAGCAATCAGATGTTACAGTATACGACTATACTAAAATTTTATGCCATTGTATTCCTAAACACTACAATTCTGTGACAAAATTATTACACACATGTTGTGATATACTGAAATAGTCTACTTAATATACACGCGTTCGTATGATGCTATTCTAAACATCAATTTATTTTACATCGGGTTGGCGTGGCTCTTCTAGCATTAATAAATCACTAAGGCAATGTTTTCTTAACAGCTGGAGTGTTCATATTTGAAAGGTTCAGGGTCGTAATTAAATTTTATTTCAATCCTATTCTGTATTAGTAAAATAAGGGCAAGTTTTCTCTTGATTATTATATTTACGGGATGTTATTATACATCCCTACTTAATATTATAAATGGGAATATGAGTTTCTTTGTCACGCCGAAACTACTCAACCGATCATAATGAAACTTTGTACACATATTACCTAAGGTATTAGGAAGAACATAGGATACTTTTTATTATATAAAACTAAACGAGGGCGAAGCCGCGGGTGTAAGCTAGTACCTAATATTGTATTGACGATTTATTTATAATAAAAGTTTTTTACGTTTCATTCTACATTAAACTCCTCTCGAGCTTTACCCTGGAGAATACCAGTATGGAGTTCTCCAAAAAATACGTGAAAGGGATTTTATAGGGTCTACAAAGCGTGAATAATCCCCTTGCTGTTGCAAGTATTCATAGATGACCATCTCGGCAAATTACCAAATGTTGAAATCTATAATATAGAAAAAGTAACTGTCTGACTCTACGTTATTACATTATTTTTTCGACTATAGTATGAAGACGGCTTATCTTCTAGTGATACGCATATGAGTTAGAAGGACTAATTTAAACAAAGTTGTGGATAATAGAAAGCGAATACAGTATATTTAACGCCATGATGTTAACTAATAGATATCAGCTACACCATAACCGTGGATACCTAGGTATCAAAAAGAAGCAGTAATGTATTTTTGAGTTCCTCTTTAATATAAATAAATATACTAAGAATTGAAAATATTGAAGATAGTAAACTATTGACAAGTAAACATTCCATATTTTTTCGTATGATTTCTTCAAAATACACAAAACATATTACAGAAAGCTAATTTTAAAATTTATTCTCTAGAGAATCACCGTCCATAATAGTTTGGATTATAAGACTGAATCAAATCTTCTTCAGCTACTCTCTTTAATAAACTCATTATTTATTCCCCAAAAATAGCGAACGGTATCGGAAAAAAAGATAAAAATATTTAATAAGAAATAAATTTAAAGTATTTTGGGCGTGTGTTGAGATGCGTCTCATTACGTCGAGGGGCGTTGTGATTAATGAGCGTATTGGAAAACGCCTTGGCACGCCTCACGCGTCACCGTGACGGGATATAAATGAGTTTTATATTGTCTGTTCGCACCTAACACCATCTCTCAACTCACCCTGATAACCGATCAGGAACAACTACCGTCTAAACGTCCACTTGTTTCGTTCATTTTGCGACCAACTTAGACGGCTGGTTGAAATGTTTGGCTACCTTCCAGCACTGTAAATTAACGCCCTTTTTCTATTATTTTCAGGTAAATCGCTGAAAGAGATCTCGGTTGGACAAGCGGAAACTTTTCAAGATTAGCGAGCCCGCTACGTGACTGTTTTAGCTTATATACCTACCACTTGTTTTGTTAATGCTATGTACATATACGGTTGGGGACGCGATGTTGTACAATAAATTGTTACCAGTATTCGTAGCATTTTTATTTGAATAACATTTTGTATAGTCGTAGATAGTCTAGTAGATGATGTAATGTTAGATAAAGTCTATTTATAGATGATACAATCTATACATATAAATAAAATTGAAGAATCTGTTATGTTTGTTAGGGGTTTCCAAAGATTAGCTAATCTGATGTTGAAAGGATTTTTAATGGAAGTTGACGGGGTTTATAGGGCTAAAAATAGTTTACTTTAAATTCAGGAAATATTTAGGATTCTTCCATGAAACCTTAAAAACAATATTTTATCTGAAAAAAATATTAATTTATTAAACCACGCAGATTAAGTCACGGGTAATAGTTACTGTTAAATCGGTACAAATCGTAAGATAAATTATTTGTGATTAGTTACTATAGAAAAGAAAAACTGTTTATTATACAGGTAGCTAAGTACAGTATCTATAGAGTATATAGTTTTTCACATAGTGTAGATGTATTATTTGCAAGAGTTATTTATAATAGGGTCTCACCTGAAATGAAGGGGTTTTTATTTATTTATTTTATTAATTTGGCTCCCCCGTTTGCCAGGGACGTATTTAAATACGAGTATATTCCTATTCCTGTAATAGTAATTCATGCTTATACCATAGCATTCATATATTTCATGATTATAAAGGATGATGTCATTTTATTATTATGATCTGATATGAAATTAGTTCCTTCTTTTATTAAAATCATCATCATAAGAGTTTCGATTGATAATTATTACGTCTAGGTGTAGTTATCAACTACCTACCGCCTAAGTTGAAGCCGATTCCCAACAGATTTTTTTTATTAAAAAAAATATAACATAAGCTTAGGTATATTATTCATAATTGTGTTGAACTTAGCTTGAAGTAACTTTAGAGCTCTACCGACTAAACTAAACACGAGTACCATTAATATTACAACTATTGATTAGTGGCAATCATGTCAAAGTTAGATTTTTGCATTAAAAAAAATGATTGCCATCGGCTACAGCTTAGGCAGTAAGCCCCTTGGCAAATAAATCAAATAGATACAGTCAGCAAAAGAGTTATGTAACCCGGGTATATATAGAATTTTTTTTTTCTCAAAACTGCATAAATTAATTTGTATTAGATTTTTAAACGAATTGTTTGCCTGTTAAAATATCTTTGTTCCAACTCTCAGCTCAGTATAAAATACAAACTTCAGTTACAATGATTTAAGGAACACGATGTCAGACTTCAATGTTGAAAAAACCAAAGAAACGTCAAATTAGCACTGAAAATCCGCGCGATATGTAAATTTACTGTAATTAATATCTGATGTTGCGGAGCCATAATAAAACTTTTGTAATTCGCTAAAATTTACGAGTTTTTTTGCAATTCAGGCAGGCGTCTCCCGTGGTTCTCCTCATGCATTGTGATGGTATATACCGTATATATAGCGTTCCTTAAATCTTGTTGTAAGTAAATATAATAAAAATAAAGAAAGAATGGTGTGTTACGCAACAAAGTTTACTTCATTGCCTAAAGAACCAACGTAACGAAAATACATTGGTACGCTCGATTTTGCTATAAAATCCTGAATATTAGATATTTTGTTAAATCTCGTAATATTTTTTTGAAAATAAGTAAACAATAATTATATTAGAATTTATTAACCGCTG